>CM032476.1:8022562-12822562 GCA_019059595.1 Marasmia exigua | reverse complement strand
GAGGCTACCTATAAGCTCGCTAGCGATCTGGCGCTGCCAAAGAAGGTGGATGAGATCGAATACGACGAGCTTCTGAAATTATTAGATGATCATTTTACGCCGAAGCGCGTCGGCTTCTCCGAGAAGTGGAATTATTATTCATCTATGCAGCGACAGAACGAGAGTCACACTCAATGGGCGGCTAGGCTAGGGGCTTAGCCGCGCACTGTGGTTTCAAGAACCTGGAAGAGGCCCTTTTGGATCGCTTTATTATGGGCATGGTACCAGGGTGGTGAACGGGATAAGTTGTTCGCTCAAGATCAGCGCGAATTAACCCTGGCAAAGGCTGTTGATTATGGCGGAGAGCGTGCGCTGTGCGCGCCTTACAGCCAAGGGCGGCGGGGTCGGGGCCCGGGGGCCTCGGCGGCGGCGCGACTGCAGCGGGCCAGGGGGTCTAATTTGAAGTTAACTTTGAGACTCAACCAAACGTATTTGACGACGTTTCCTAATTTGAAGTGAACATTGCGTCGGTTGAACTCAACCGAAACTCTTTTGACACATCTCGCCTCAACCCTAATTTGAAGACGCCAATGCTCAACCAAAAATATCGAATTTGACATTTCTTGTCTCGCGTCTTTATGTCAAAATTCACGATAGCTCGAAAGGTGTTTTGGTTCGGTTGAATGGATTTATGGTAGTATTAAAAAGGATCTTTATGTCTTTGTAAATAAGGTCCAATGACTTACATACTTAGATTATTCTATGCTTACATATCAATAAGATTAGTTTAAAGCGGAGTTTCTTGGTATAAAATGTAAAATTGCTATATCTATATAGATGATTATGAATACATAGAGTACTTAGGTACTTTTAATGCTTAATCAAAGTTTTAATGTATGAATCTCAGTACTTACGTTTAAATATGTAAATTAATTTACATTAAGTGCCTATTTACCTACTTACTGAGAATTTTTGTAGATTTATGCCAGTGAGAATATGTATGGTATAGTTCAATGATTTATGCAGATTTAAGTAAGTAAGTATACTAAGTACCTACCTAGTGGTGTAGGCTTCTTATAGATAAACTAGATTCACTAAGTAATTAGTCTTTTTCTACGACTAAGTTACATTGTATTCTTCAAACTTAATCTTAACAGTTCAAAAGTTTGGAACTTTTGATGGTTTAATTAGGTATTATTTATATAGGCTTTTGACTCAATTAGGTATTAATCCACCAAAGTACAAAGTGAAATATATTTTGAGGGTTTTAACCATTTGCAAGCCTCAATTATGTATTACAAGAGGCAATAATTTTGCCTAAGTTCCCTACTTTGTCTACATTACAAGTATACATAATAAGTTTTCTCTTTCCTTAAAAAGCAGGTATACCTACCTACTTACCTTTGTGTTAGGTTCCTACATAACTATTTAAGTACCTAGTTATCTACTTATAAATTTTACAAATTTTGGATATCCATTAAAGATTACACAGTACCAACCAGTTTAAACTTATGTATAACTGGTTTAATACATTTTCTCCACTATTAGTTAGTGAATTTCAATATATCCCATAGAATATTTCACAACATCACATATGTACATTGATCTGACTCTGAGATAGGTAGCTCAAGCACCCATGTTACGGATATCATAGTCCACAGTGGGATTACAAATATATACATATAATACTTTTCTTTTGTTAAAAACATACTAATACATAGAAACACCCAGACCAATACAAACAGACATGTACATGCACACAAATGTTTGTACTGTATGGGGATCGAACCAGCAACCCTTGAACCAAAGCCATCGTTCACTACCACTTCCAAAAGCCCTGTTAACACTCATGCGATTAACATACTAATTAACAGGAGAGCAGTACATAAGGAATGAAAAAGACAACAAACGTACATGTGATGGAATCATTTATTAAAATAAATAATAAAAGATACAATACTGTTATCCTGTTTAAGAAGAAACTATGTACACACACATATTTTGTATTCTTTCTGTGCAATAAAGGATGTCTATCTATCTATCTTCACACACCCACTTAGTATAATTAATAACCTTTAACTATTTACAAATAAAACAACGCCCCATTGTCTAATGGTTTTAAGACGGTTCTGACGATGGCCCTGTGGCCATGATCTCGGGGTCATGGGTTTCGATTCCCGGGTCGAGCAAAGTTTTGAATTTTCCGAACATAGTTCGGGTTTGTGATCACTAATTCCGCATTTGGCAAGAGTGATGATTAAGCCTAATCCCATCATAGTAGCGATGACTTGATTTCTATGATGGGGGTCTTAGCCCTACAAAGGGAATAATTAAGCTGATACTTTACTTTATTTACATAATAAATGATGACTGAATGATGCTTGTCCATAGGTACTTATACAGTTTGAATTATAACAAACTATTTTCAGCAAATAATTAACTTTGTTTAGCAATGAAACCCGGAGTACTGGAACTGGGTATGTTTCTTCTAGCGGAGATCTGTGCAATGCTGGTAGATATTCTGCAATAATCATAAAGGAGTTTTAAATAAAATAAATAAATACCTAATAATAAAAGTATTTTTATTGCTCTCTCATACAAAAAACTGTTGGTAGGTACATAGGTATTTCGATTACAATCATACTTATTAAGTAAATACAAAACAAGCTATTTAATTTTAAATGGAAATAATGTAAAAAATAACTCAAATGCATATTTCTACCAACGAGCTCCATATGCACTTAAGGATTACTTGACTAAGTTTCTGTAACATGTAACCATGATTAATTTGGTGTGTTCCCCCGTCTAAGGGTTGTTAAGGTCAGACGGCAGTCCCTTCATAGTAATTGCCAGACTCGCCAAATCCTCGATCATGGCTCACGGTCACACTGGCCTCAAATCATGGTTCTGGACCACCAACCAAGAATAACACTGCAAGGATTTGACAACCCATTTGGAACGGTAGTGAATGCTGCCTTTGTTCCAAGGGTTGCGGGTTCAATCCCCGCACAGTACAAACATTTGTGTTGCATAAACATGTCTGTTTGTATTGGTCTGGGTGTTTTCTATGTATTATTAGTATGTATTTATTAAAGAAAAGTATTATATGCATATATTTGTAATCCCACTGTGATTCTGATATCCGTAACACAGGTGCTTGAGGTACCTATCTCGGAGTCAGAACCAATGTATGTGATGTTGTGAAATATTTATTATAAGGATTACACTTTTGTATACATGTTTCAAACAATTATATTATCTTTATCTTAATGTTTTTTCTTTCAGTAAGGGAAATTAGTTATAGGCACAGATATTATAGATTCAGTTAAATAACTTTTTGTTATTTTGATTACCTCCGGTGAGATGTTCACTTTTTCAACTCATTCTCCAACAGTCATTCTAGCTCAGCTTTCTATTACAGTTTGGTCCAATGGAGAACTTTGATTGTCTTGTTTACTGAAATATTTAATTACAAATGGTTAAATTATAGAAATGATGTTTCAAAGTTGTTCTTTTCTAAAGTGTAAATTAGAATAGTCATCATCATCAGCCCATTTAAGTCCCACTGCTGGGGCACGGGCCTTCCTCAATCACATGAGGGGTAATTGCCATACTCACCACGCTTGGCAGACGGGTTGGCGAGGGTTTTGATATAAATGCTTTGATATAAATGGTCTGGGTGCATCAGCACCCAGACATGGAAAACTCTGCAAACTCGTAAAAGGCCAATAAGGTAAAGCTGCTGGCATGATCATCAGATCATGCCAGCAGCTTTACCTTATTGGCCTTTTACGACACCTCGGTAAGAGTGAGGATGGCCTATTCTACTCCGTGGCCGAGTGGTCCCCCGGCAGAGTAAATTTAATAACAAATAAACTTATTTAGGTAGGATTATGCGACTAACCTAACTTATACTTGATTTTACTTAAGAAAGTAGAGTATTTAGATAACTATAGAACTTGTATATAAGCATAATACTAATGTACATACGCTTTCAAACAATTTTACAATCTTTTTAAATTATGTATGTATTGAGATTGCATATTTAATCGTACGTACATACTTATGTCAATAATTTACAAGTTTTTTTCTAATGTTTCACAGATGGCCACAGATACATCATATGGGCTATGATGTAGAAAAATAGCAAGCTGTCAGATTTTTAAAAATATTTTAACATTTTAATGTTTTTATTATTTAAAATCTTTCTTTCAAAACACATTAAACAATAGTCCTTTAATTTAAAAAGTCAAATATCCTTTATTCGTTAAAAAAAAAATATGTTAATTATAAATAAAATCAAATTCAATTGGTTTTATTTGATGTGGCTCTTTCGGCGACACTATCATCGCGAATATCATTCATTCACGAGAGTCTATGGTCGGATCCGTACGAAAGTGTCCCATACGATGGGATTTCAAATTGCCAAACTAAACTACAATTGATTGACTGTCGGCTCGATCGAACGATCGTACGTGGTAACTTGAAATTAGACCCCCAGGGACGTCGGCGTGTTCGCGATGTCAGAAAAGTGTAGTGTGTGTGGGTTTACAAACCACAAATCGGTTCAGTGCGTTTCAAGGCTAATAAGTGCAAAAAGTGCGGGAAAAAAGGTCATCTCCGTCGTATGTGTTCGCAAAATAGCTGAAAATGTGCGTTACGTTGAAGAGCAGGTAGAGGTTGAAGGAGACGATGGTAAGTCACCACCAGTATTCAATATTCGCTGTCCGGAAGGCAAACCGATGACTGAGCGCGTACAAGTGAATGATACGTTTTTGGAGTTCGAGATAGATAGCGGTTCGGCCGTAAGTGTTATTTCGAAGAAAACTTATGACGCGTATTTTAACAATGTACCATTATCAGTTACCAAAAGAAATTAGTGAATTATACGGGTGGATGTATAAGTATATCGGGCATCGCGCGGGTGTGGGTGCGCTACGAGGGCCGGCGCCGCCGCCTGGAACTTGTTCGTGGTGGCGGGCGGCGGGACCGCCGCTGTTAGGCCGTGACTTCATTCGCGCTTTTCGCCTTGAATTGACCTTGGCAACTAATTATTTTTGCTCGGATTCCGTCGATTCTCTTTCAACAGAGTTATTCAAAAAGTTCCCCAAATTGTTTTCAAAGAATTTAGGCTGTTTCAATAAATATCAAGTTCAACTACATTTAAAACCGGATTCAAAACCGTTTTTTTTAAACCCCGCCCAGTAGCTTTCGCTTTGAAAGAAAAAATTGACAGAGAAATCGATCGCCTTCTAGAGTTAGGAGTGCTGGAGCCTGTTGAGCACTCAGAGTATGCATCTCCTATAGTGCCAGTTTTAAAGAAGGATGGTGGGGTAAGGTTGTGTGCGGATTATTCGGTGACGATAAATAAACAGCTGATTATTGACAAGTACCCATTGCCTACCGTACAAGAGTTGTTCGCCAAGTTACATGGGGGTCATTATTTCTCTAAATTAGATCTCTCGAACGCGTATAATCAGTGTTTATTAACGGAAGATGCACAAAACCTTACCTGCATCAACACGCATCGCGGATTATTTAAATACACTCGACTGGTGTTCGGGTTGGCCAGCGCGCCAGCTATTTTCCAAAGAATCATGGAGTGCGTACTCGCAGGTATAGAAGGGGTAGTCTGTTTCCTCGACGACGTCTGCATATCGGGAAAGAATGAGTTGGAACACAAAAATAGATTAATTACAGTATTGAGTAGATTGGAAAACTGCAGGTCTTACGTTACACGAGAGCAAATGTGATTTTTTTAAAAATGAAATTCAGTATTTAGGGCACATAATAGACAAAGACGGGATCAAGAAGTCACCAGAAAAGGTTAAGGCGATAGAAGAAGCACCAACCCCTTCGAATGTGGCTCAGTTGCAATCATTTCTGGGACTTATAAACTATTACCGCAATTTTGTACCAAATGCGTCATCTATTTTGAGTCCTCTATACAATTTATTGCATAAAAAAAGCAAATGGGTTTGGACTCCTGCACATCAGAAAGCTTTTGATGAAATCAAGGACATCCTCGCATCTGACCAAGTTTTGACGCATTTTGACATCGAGGCAAAATTAATTTTAACAGTAGACGCGTCTCCCACCGGCCTCGGCGCCGTGTTGTCACAGATTTGCGAGGATGGTGTCGAGCGTCCCATCTCATTTGCTTCGAGAACGTTAACGTCAGCAGAAAAAAATTATTCTCAGATACAGAAGGAAGCTACTGCCATAATATTTGGGGTTCGACGGTTTCACCAATACCTATATGGCAGGAGCGATCCTTTTGTTTTGAAAACTGACCATAAGCCCTTGATAACAATATTTGGTCCAAACCGCGGCATACCGGAAGTGTCAGCAAACCGTTTACAACGTTACGCTATTTTTCTTTCAGCATACAATTACGTTATCGAGTTCGTGCGCAGTGCTGACAATAACGCAGATTATTTTTCTCGCTCACACGCTGGTGCGGCGGGGGACAACGCGGGGGAAGGGAAGTCGCGGGACTCAGGCCCCGAGGACAGCGCGGCGTACGTGAACTTCGTCGTGGAAGGGAGCCTGCCGGTGTCGGCGCAGCGTCTCCGCACAGAGACAGAGAACGACCCGGTCCTAAGTAGCGTTAAGCGGTACGTTATGAACGGTTGGCCCCGTACAGTTACAGATATTGCTTTGAAACCATACTTTCACTGTCGGCTAGAATTGTCGGTTGAAAACGGGTGTCTACTCCGTGGTCATAAGGTCGTAATACCGAGTAGTTTACGAGTAGAGATGTGTAGCGAGTTGCACAGTTCTCACTTCGGCATAGTGAAAATGAAGGCGGCGGCCCGTGAGCGCATGTGGTTCCCGGGCATCGACGCGCACCTGGAGCGCGTGGCGGCGGAGTGCGGCGTGTGCGCGCGCCTGCGCCCGGCGCCGCCGCACGCGCCGCAAGCGCCGTGGCCGTTCCCTCCGCATGCTTTCCATAGAATACATTTGGATTTTTTGGGTCCTTTTAATGACCAGATGTACTTAATAATTGTGGATGCTTTCTCGAAGTGGGTGGAGTGTTACTGTATGCGTACCTCGTACGGTACTAAAGCCGTAATTGAGAAACTCGTGGATTTTATGTCTAGGTTCGGCGTACCACATACCCTGGTAAGCGATAATGGTACTTCTTTTACGTCACAAGATTTTTCTCATTTTTGTGCGATAAATGGTATTAAACACATTTTTTCTCCAGCTTATCATCCGGCTAGTAACGGACAGGCTGAAAGCTTTGTTAAAATTGTAAAGCGGGGGTTAAAAAGCATCGTGATGAGCAGTAAAAATAATTCGTTGCCAAGAGAAAAAATTTGTAAATTTTTATTTGACTATCGTAACTCCAAAAACGGGACTACCCTTAAATCTCCGGCTGAACTGTTATTCGGTCGGCCTTTGCGGTCTAGGCTAGATCTCTTAAACCCGTCCGTCGTCACTCCTTCAACCTCGGATCTCACTGTGTCTGTAAAACGTCATCAGTCCTCACAGGCTAAGAACTATAGAGGATCGGCTAGGCCTGTCTTAAAGGAGAATGATAAAGTGTGGATTAAGAAATATGTAGGTAACAAAAAGTATTATTGGACTGAAGGGGTAATTAAAAGGAAAATCGGAGCAGTCATGTACGTGGTCTACTTACCGGAATTGGATCTGGAGCTGACAGGTCATATTGATCAGATTTGGCTGCGCAAGGGAAATAAGGCCCCTCAAATTTTGCCACCACAACCTGAATGGGACGCGAGCAATGTTCCAACCGCGAACGACGTACGCAGCGAAAGAGCATCCATCCCTATTGAAGAAAGGGAGGTACCCAGTGCCGGCTTGACGGCAGAGAGGGCGCATGTTGGCGAAGACACTTCGGACTCAACGGATCCAATTATTGAGGAAGAAATATTAGTACCCCACGTCAGGTCTATGCGTGACAGGCCTAGGGTTGATTATAGGCCTTTTTATTAGTCATAAATATGTGGGGGAGGGATGTTGTATATGTGTGCGTAATACGCTGAGTATGTAACATTGTACGCGAGCAGCGGGCGCGGAGCCGTACCTCGCCCGCGCGCCCGCCGCGCCGCACCTCTCGGCTCCGTGGTGTATATAGCTGTGATTATGATTAAACCAGTGTGTAACTGACTCTCGGTTGTATTGCTTGTTTTTACCTGCGTCATACTTGCAAACTAAACAGTAACAAACCTGTATCATCATCATTTCAGCCAATAGACGGCCACTGCTGGACATAGGCCTCCCCCAATGTTCTCCACAAAGATCGGTCCTGTGCCGCCCGCATCCAATGGATTCCCGCTACCTTCACCAGATCGTCGGTCTATCTTGAAGGAGGCCTGTCACGGCTGTATAAGTTACACTTGATAGCTTCCAAGATATGCTCGTAATTGAATCTAATTTGCCGGTATCATATAGGCTAGTATAGACCTTGTACCTTGTATCTTGTGACCCGCGTTCATTGGTAATCCGTTGGTCCCGGGCCTGATCTCTCTCCGGTTGAATTATCCTATTGTCATATCGGAATATGAGGTAAGGGTTATAGGGTGCACTTTTTTTTCTATGAGACAGGGGGCAGACGAATAGATAGATCACAACATGGTAAGATTACCTACACTCATCACCGGAGAAGTCACAAGTGCGCCGGCGCCGGTGCTTTAACAAAGAATACGCTCTTATTCTTGAAGGTTTGCAAGTCGTACTTGTGTCTTTGAGCTAGCTAAATTATGCAATGCGAATTCGAATCGATAGGGATAATGCCTGTGGCTGATCGTAGGTAATGATAATAATATAATTGTGTACATATTTATTAGCAATCGTAGATCAAACTATCGCCCTCGATCGGATTACTCGCGTTCCCGTAAGCTTGTCCGACATTACGAAACACAACTATTCTAGGTATTGGTTCGGTACACAGCTCAATGCTGGTTCATGTAATTGGGTACTGTAAATGTAGGTAGATACTTAACTTTATACAGTTAATGGAATGGATAAGGATGAATACTCGTACGGTCAGCATCAAAAGCAGCTTAACACTTTAGTACCATGTCGAAGTAACATTTTTACGAACCCCTTGGAAACTAACTATAATAGGCAGAATAGTTACTTTGACATGGTTCTAAAGTTTTAAGCTACTTTTGATGCTGACGGTTCCTTCTTATGTATAGTCTAATCGTATTAAAATTATGGTAAATCTATAGACATTTAGATGTTTTAAGAAACATTTTTTTATGTTTTAGGTGACAGACGAGCAGACGGATCAAACTGATGGTAAGCGATTGCCGCCGCCCATGGACACCTGCGACACCAGTGAATTCACCCCCCCTTTCCCGGATTGGGCCTACGGTATCCTCAGTTACGCAGCACGGTGCTGCTACACGCTGGTTTTCTGAGAGGCTAGTATCACTCTGGTCTGAGCCGGTCCATACATGCAGAAGCTCTCCCACGGTCAAAATTAAACAGAGGTGAATTATTGTATGTAGGATTTTCTCAGACAACGGTCTTTGCCATTACACCATACAGTTGAGACGTGTTATGTAACGACCTGTGTGTGTATTTTTAATGTATTCATATCAATGAACTGTATTATCAATCACTTAACGTTAAGTTTTCTTGCAATTTTGTGTTAAAAAGAAATCAATCAACTTTTCCGTTACAAAGTATCTTTCACTTTACTCGTACATCGCGTGAACAGGAACGCAAAAATGTACGAGCTGGGCTTCAGAGAGAAAAGTTAGTGTGTCGTAAAACTCGTAAATTTCTACAACATAATTTAGGTTTTATGAACAAAAAGTACATATTCTATTCGAGTAATCCACTCTGGCATCGGGGTAGCTTGACCCACTTCGTAGGAATTCGCCGGAAATATTCTCAGGGTTAGAATGAAACTGTAAAAATGTCAGCGTAGTAACAAGTAAATCTGGTATCTTTTTGATGTTGAAAAATGTTCTTTTTCGCACAAAATTTTCGCCATATTTGGACCGGTCCCTTCATATGGAAGGGAGGGGAAAATAGCAAGCGGGTTTTTTAAATAAAAAAAAAACATGCCAGCAAGAATTTGAAAATGTCAGAAAGATCGACTTAAACCCCAGAGTAAGTAGCTTAAGCACTTGTGTTCTGGTGTTTATAAGTATTCTGTATGGACCTTACTTGAATTGTATGAACCTAACTTGAATAAAGATTTTTTTAATCTTTATTAACATATGATAATATACAAAAATTTACAATACATAATCGATCTTACTTCATCGTTACCCGTATTGGCCTCCAGACACCCATATTCAAATAGTGAGATTAATACATATGGCACTCTTCTAGACGTGTGTAACTCTTTACTGAAACGACTCAGCGATCCGACGCAGCCAAATGATACACTGTTCCGAATCTCTAATGGCCGCTCCGAATGTATCATTCGACTAACAAATGGATCTCGAGTTCGAGTGAACCGAATGATCTGAATGAGCTGAATGATCCGAGTGAGCCGAATAATCCGAATGAGCGGAATGATCCGATGAGCCGAATGATCCGAATGAGCTGCATGGTCCGAGTGAGCCGAATGATCCGAATGAGCGGAATGAATCACGGATCTATCGGAGAGTCGATGTTCCAAATGAAGCGTTTCACTGTTCCGCATCTCTGAACTGATCCAGATGCAAATGTTCCAATCTTTTGAAAGATATGTTTTTGCCAGGGCTACACTTTTCGCAAGGTACGCTACACGAGGCAGCCTTGCATTGACATCACTGCGTAAGAGTGCGTTGCAGGCACAGTGATCTGTGTTTGCGACAGAAGCTGAGCTGCGCGTAAAAAAATTTAACAATCACTTTGTTGAAATTACAAATTTAATCTCTAAAATGTATACCTTACTATGCTATTAGCTTGCGGAGCTGTGGTATTCGTAGATGAAACGGGGCTAAGCAGACAACTAAAACGTAGACCTGAATGGTCAAACTCAAAAGTAACGCTCTTTTGAAAAATATAATAACAGCATAACTGTCACAAATTCTTTACTAGTAACGGCGTCACTTTTTATATTTTGTGGCAGATAAGCAGTTAAATCACCTAATGGTAAGCGATTGATGTCGCCGTTTAAATAACCCTGGGGTTAAGAGCCACTGGTACTGGTACCAGTGTGCCACCTCTTTTTACGGCCCCGCTTAGCTTAGTGGAAAAGTTAATTTTCAACCTACGCATCCTGGTAACATACATCACAGCCGTATATCACGAAGATGAGGGCGAAAGGTTCCACATTCCTTCGCCTCTTTGACCGGGTCGCCTGAACTTTGAAACGTGAACCATATTGCAGAGCGTCTCCATGAAAAAAGACCTAAAACTTTCCCCTCTTTGGCAAACTTAATAAGCGTTTGTGAGTAATGTTTAATGGTTTTTTATACTTCCGGTCTTTTTTGTGGATATAAAAAGTTTTGCAGTTATGATTCGGTGAATATTAATGCATCAAAGTTCGCTTGTAAATTGACCCGATCGAGGATAGCAAAGAGGAAAATGTAAAGTACTCGTAGGTAGATTGAAGCCGTACAATATTCAATCGTATGAATAAAGCGTATTTATTTTTGTTTGGCTACCGGATATTATAAATTTGGACCAAAATTGTCTTAGAATACACATTAGGAATTAGAAAAAAATTCCCGCCTGAACACGAGATGAAATTTTTAAGTGTGTTATTTACTTAAGAAAAAATTGCAAAAGATTGCTATAAAAAATATCTACTATAGAAAAAAATGATTTGAAAAAATTACCTCATGAAAATATTAAATACGCAAATTGAAAAAGGAGATCCTTGGACTTTTACATATTTTTGGTTCAAGTATGAAAGTGCCAGCCAAAAACTAACATTTTGCTGTATCGTCTGCCACCTCTCATATAAAAAATAAATCTCTTAGGGCTCCCTGATGTTCAAATGTCAAGATTTGGCATACCGAAAAGAGATAGATTTTTGTTAGATAGTCTCTCAGAAAATGTATGAAATTGTTGATTTTTGAACTCGAACACAACTCGAATAAAAATAAGGATAATGACCCTACAGTTTTGGTGTCGTATGATAAATACTCAGGGCGACAATTTTTTTTGGCCAGAACTTGTACCAAAAATATGAAGTAATTTAAAGGATCTATAAAAATGTGTAATTATGTATTTATTTATTTTTGTTGTCTAGCCTTTATCAGCCAATTTTTGGGTTCCTTGTTTTGTATTGCACGCCACCTTGATGTTTGCCTTTAATCTCTTTTGTAATCTTCCCCGTGCTCAGCCTTTAGCAGATGATACAGCACGTCCCTTCAATTAGACAACTGAAAACGGGCTTGATCCTACAGTTCGACCACGATCAGAAGGCACTTCAGTGAAATTGACATGGGAGCGTTGTAAAATGTATTTTCTATGGGAAACTGTCAAAATAGCATAAGTTCCCACTTTTCTACGTGCCAGATAACCATAATAGGACTGTACTTATGAGTGAAATGTGATTTCATAAGATTTTTATTTCTTTTTGAATAATTTGTTGAAGCGCACGAAGGCATTTTTGTAACCTTTATCACACTTAAAGCAATTAAAGAATATTCTCGCCAATTTGCGACTGCGTGAGATAAGGCAACGCCCAACAGGGACACGCGGTAGAGAAGAGTCACCCATCTTCCGCTATTATGATTTAATCTAAGTACTCAGCATAGTTACACCCTGTTTGTCTAGTGGTTTAAGTACCAGGCCGTGATCTCCGGGTCCTGAGTTCGATTCCCGGGTCGAGCGAAAAGTATGTTGCGAATTTTTCGAACATAGCTCGGGTTTGTGATTTGGCAAGCGTGGTGATTAAACCTCATCCCATCATAGTAGCGATAACTTGAATTCTATGATGGAGGCCTTTGCCCTGCAGTGGGACAGTTTATAGGCTGATATTTTGCTTTACTTTACTCAGCATAATTATTTTAATTGCATTATATAAAATAAAATATTACACAAATTATATTTTCATTAGGTAAAGACAAATCCGTTTCTCATACAAACTGGGGCTTGGATGTGTACGGCTAGAAATTGGCCACCAATTAGAACACATTAAAAGATTACATTTGCCCAATTTGTATATCTGAATGCTATGGCCAAATATGTTAAAATCGTGCATGAATATATTGGAGGTTATGTGTCAATGGTTGCAAGGGCGGCATTGGCCTGGTTCCAGCAAGCTTGGCAAATAGAATCATTTTTATTTACCTGCAAGTTAAAAATATTTAAAAATATTAACATTAACTTACGAAAAGCGAATGAAATCAAGTGACAGAACCGAAATTTCATTTTCTAATCTCTGTTTTGTTATTGAGTGCGTTTTTGAAGAGTAAGAAGAAGTAAAAAAATGTGCAAAAACGTTTAAAAAGTGTTTTTGATACTGAAAAATATATCATTATGGAATTAACTTAAGTTGGACAAAGCCAGTTCCGTTGTTATTGATAGAGGTTAATTAACTAAAATTTTAAAAAATTATATACTTTTTCCATCCACAATCGGGCCCAAAACCGATTGCCTCCTTTATTAATTAATATAGTTTTTACTGGTCCGCTCACTAGTCACCATCTCAATCATCGCACAATGACTCAGGCACCGACAGTCAAATTGACGCGAAAATATGTTCAAGATTGTGTTGGGGCTGCCCCGGACTCTGTCCACTAGGGAACTGCTTCCACAGAGTCGTATAGAGACAATCGACGCCACATTCAGCAAACATCCCCAAAGCACTGCGTTACCAAAGCAGATAAAATATCTAATTGATTACACTAACGTCATGGGACACAAGAGAATCAGACGCTTAAGTGCTCGTAAAAACCTTTACGGCCACCTATTCATATTTACATCACCTCAACTTTACTCGAGCACGATGTAATGTACTTCTGCATCTCATTTTACGTGGAAGTAAAACATCGACACAGGTCATAAAGGCGGCCATATCTGTTGCATGTAGAATTATGGCATTTTTATATTGCATGGTGGCGTGGCATGTCCCCACGTCGTAAACTGGTTCACTGGCAAATTCAATTCAATATGGGTTATGACGTCAGTGCATGAACGAACCGTGTTATGAGGTGCACGGTTAAGTATTTACAAGGAATAGCTGTGATCTACTAGTTTGTAAGGTTGACCACACCGAACGACCAAACGACGGTCTGGTGATGGTCACAAGAATCCCTTGGATCTGTGTGGAGAACATTGGAGGAGGCCTATGTCCAGTTGTGGGCTGTCTATTGGCTGAATTGCGAGTAAGAACAGTACACAGAACAACAACGGAAAGTCGCCATCGGTTAATACCGCAGGACGCCATTGGATTTGGATTTACCAGGACGGTCAAGAGTTGAAGAAAAGAAAGATAGATAAAAACTTTATTTACATGTGGACATTATCATCGTCATGTCTTCTATAAATTTCTCCACTGCTCAAGTCAAAGTCAAAGTCAAATAATTCTTTATTTGCATAGGCTTGTACACAGCACTTACAAATCGTCATACACTTGAATGACTTAAAACTATTTATAAGTTCTTATGTATAATTTACAAGTTAATACATATATATGTTGATACATAAAATATACTAAAGAAATAAACAAGGCACATCAAGGCACAAGCGTATCCTCCAGCGTAAAGTGAATAGGCGTGAATCTGAACAAATAGCTCACTACTGGCTGGAAGTGATCACTCACAATTATAGACATAGAAATTTACATGGATGCAATTTTAGCCTATTAATATCAAAAAATACCGATGTATCTCTGTGTGTATACACAATAGCTGTTTTTGATAAACATCCAGCCAATCTACACACAGCATGACAATAGTGCCAGTCTTTAGTTTGGTCGTAGGACTGTACAACCTGTGCGGATAAATAATGGGATCAAAAATGGCGGCGCATCTATTCACTTCTCGTTCGCACACTATTTGCGTCTATACTCGAGGGTGTGCGAGCGAGAAGTGAATAGATGCGCCGCCATTTCTGATCCCATTCTTTATCCGCACAGGTTGTATGTATATAGGTTTAATTTTCAAAATCACTTAAATTCTTATAGAAAATTACCTCACAGTTGACCGGCACGACTGACCGCATGGCGCAATTGGTAGTGACCCTGCCTCTTACGCCAAAGGTCGTGGGTTCGATCCCCACCCTGGACAAACATTCGTGCGATGAACACTTGTGTTTGGTCGGTGTCTGGGTGTAATATATGTATTTAAGTATATATTTGTGTTCCTCTGTTGTCTGATATCTGTAACACAAGTGCTTAAGCTACTTAGTACGGAATCAGGTCAACGTATGAGATGTTGTGAGAATTATTATTATTATTAGTTTTTGTTAATTTTAAATTCTATGAATTCAAAAGTATTTCGGAATTGGTTTATTTACAAAAAGTATTTATATATTTTTAGTTACAAAGACCTACTTTAATACTTCTAGTGACTAAAAAGTTGATTTTACAAAATTATCGTACGGAAATACAAATTTAAGGAATTTGAAATTCACTTATATAAAAAATTACTGACATCAACGCACCGTAATTCCTTATTTTCAGTTGAAAAGTATTTGGCGACCTAATCTCAAGTTAGGGCAATTTTTCTTCGAGAAACAAATCTGAATTCTTCAAGTTTTTAAGGTGATGATAAAATTCCTTCGTCGGGCTTGACACGGTTCGCACTGATGTTATAACTGGGTTAAAGAAAAATGAAAACTTTCGCAATATTATCCTCTAAAGTTTGATATACACAGGAGTTTAGTAATAACAGTTGATGTATACTATATTTGCCGTGGAAACTTGATGCCTGTAGGTGACAGGCATGCACACGACAGTGGCCCTAATGTACACACACTCGCAAACTTTACTGACGTAAGAATAAATTACTCCATTTTAAGTCATGAGTTTTTTGCTCATTTTTATGTGATAGATGACAGATTGGACAGATCACATGATGGTAAGCGATTGCCGCCGCCCATGAACACCAGCAACACCAGTGGAATCACAAGGGCGCTGCCAACCTTGTACAAGTACAAGTTGATAGTGAAGCAATAAACCTGCAATTCACGCGTGTATGACTCGTGTCCACACCGCGTGGAAGAGCCAAGCTTCGACATGAATAGACGGGATCGAACGGAATAACATCTAACTAAAACCAAAATGAAGCAGTGCTTGCTCTGTATTTCGTTAATTTAGTGATGCCCAAAGCGCTTTGTCTTGTGACTTGTTTTGGGTGTCCTTCCATTAGGGGGTGGAATCGCTAACCATTATCTGATCCGTTTGCTTGTCTCCCACCTATCACATTACAAAAAAAAATATTATAAAGATTTTGATTTCTTTTTTATTAGATACCACTCGGTAACATTCCTTGAGTGAAGAAACTATAATTCCCGGTTTTACTAGGTAAATAAATCGAACGCAATCAATTCAGTGGAACTCGGTTTACGCGCTAAACTGAGTTCCGTACTCAAATTTTTGTTTGCATTGATCGCGATTTGCTTTGATCGGGCTCAATTTCAACGGTGAAAACGATTCTAAATAATTCAACTTTTTCATTAACGAAAGTGCTAGGTTCAAATAAAGATTAGCGCAAGTAAACAATATTTTCTCTGCCGCTTAGACATTCCCAAACATAATAAATGAACGGATCCCGAACACGTCCAACACAAAGGCTTTTTATTTCGTCTTTTGTCACCAAACCCTCACGGTTTTGTTCTGCTCTCTTTAGTTTGGAATTATTTGTGATTTTACGGAAACCTTTCATTGCAGCATAGGCATTGTTTTCTATAAAAATAATACTTGTTTTATATGAAACAAAAATTTGTTTAGTAATTTCTCAGATAATTATATCAACATCATCATTTCAGCCAATAGACGTCCACTACTGGACATAGCCTCCCCCAATATTCTCCACACAGATCGGTCCTGCGCCGCCCGCATCCAATGGATTCCCGCGACCTTCACCAGATCGTCGGTCCACCGTGTGGGGGGCCTGACACGGCTGCGACTTCCTGTACGTGGCTTCCAATCGAGGACCTTTCCGCCCCAACGGACAAGATAATTATATAAATATATAAATTAAAACAACATATCATATCCTTGATCTAATCACTTGTATTACAGATGTCAATGGATTGGAGAGATACACAATCTCACAAAGACACGTGCACCTACACCAACACACACAGACACACACACACACACAGATTTTGTGAACTAAACGCATTTTTATTTTATTTTACTTTGTAATGAGCGTAGATTCGAATTCGAGCATGCAAGCACCTCTAGACATTTCCAATCTATTAATGCACATAGATTTTGAAATTTCAGACATGAGATATTCATTTTTAACATTCGCTCGGTGAGAGTAAATATCGTGAGGCAACCTACACGTTTCGCATAGTTAATCGCATAGTTAACAGTGGGAGAGCCAGGGTTCGGCAAGAATAGGCCGGCTCGACCGGAGTGATACCACGTCATCACAGAAAACCCAATCCAGGGGAAGGGGGGTTAAAAGGTAAGCAGCGCACTTGTGACACCAGTGGTGTTGCTGGTGTCAAACTTAGGCGGGCCGGGACCGAAATGTCGGCGACTTTATGCAGGCATTCTCCCCCTTGGGAGGAAGAGGCGAAGGTGCTGGCCGCCATCTACAAGTGGACGGTGGCCAAAAAACAGGCGGGTGAGCCGTGCTGCGCAGTAGAGCCCGAAGCGGTGCGTAAGGACGAGGAGAAAGCGTTGGTCCAGCGTTGGACTTCCAGTCTCGGCGATGCTGAGTTCGGGCGATAGACCACAGACGCGCTGATTCCGATTCTGGAGCAGTGGCTAGAGAGGCCGCACGGTTTATATTATCGGCCCGAGTGTATTCGGCGGTCAGACCAATACAAACATGCACACAAATGTTTGTACTGTGCGGGGATCGAACCCGTAACGCTTGGACTAAAGCAGCGTTCACTACCCCTGTTCCAAACGAGTCAAGGTTTCACAATGGACAACATTTCATATTTTTAACATGTCCATATTATTTTTTTATATGAAAATAGATATAAAATTAACAGACCCATATTTTTTCTTTTTTCAAAATTTGTCCATTTTCATGCTTAAAATAATTATTGAAATTCTTTATATTCTAAATAGACGTAAGCGCCAAATGACGTCATCGGACGGCTGAATACAGCGATTTTCCTTTGCTTATCATTGTTTTAATAAAAAAAAGGTACTACTCTCAAAGGTAAATAATACTAGTGTCAACATTGTCAACGTCATTCATTCATTCAACGTTGACAAGTTGTCTTTTTTTTGACAGTTGCATGTCATGGGTTTGGCATTTCGTAAATTTAAAACTATAATGTGCTAAGCAAAGAAATATTTTCATTCTGCCGTCCGATGACGTCCATCTTACGTTTTTTAGTTTTTAATTTTTTTCTCAGTAAATAAGCAATATAAAAAATTAATAAATATATATTCGAGCAGCGGAAAAGTAAATAAAGAATTGGTATTTTTTGTTTCACAGCTTAGCAATTTTGAAATGTTGTCCATTGTTAAGATAATATTTGATCTGAACGTGTAATCATGATCCCTGTCTTAGAGTTGCAGACGACAGTCACTATATTATAATTATGTACCAGACTTTCCAAATCATAGATCAGGGTCCAAGCGTACCTCAGGGTAGCAACTGAGATTGCTACACTAAGAGTGGAGGGCGGAACACTTTTCCTTAAAGTAAAAGTAAAGGAACAGCCTATATACTGACCCACTGCAGGGTAAAGGCCTCCATCATAGAAATCGAGTCATCGCTACTACGATGGGAATAGGCTTAATCATCACGCTTGCCAAATGCGGATTGATGATCACAAACCCGAGCTATGTTCGAAAAATTCGAAACATACTTATTGCTCGACCCGGGAATCGAACCTAGGACCCCGAGATCACGGCCTGGTACTTAAACCACTAGACCAACATGGTGACTTTTCCTTATTTTTCTTTAAATTCTGAAATCAAACCCTGAGTACATAAATTAAATGCCACGCATTGAAAACAAGAAGGCAAACGAAATTGCAGTCGACTCTTCAAATATGTCACATTAATTGGCGGCGATTCAGTCTCGAGTAGTTTCCCGCGTGACGCATTCTCAGTACGTGGCTGGTTCAGAGTCCCTCTAGCATGAACGGTGGAGGGTGAGACGCAAGCGCCAACCGAACCGAAAATAAGAACCGCCCTTGTCGCACAAAGACGGCTTCTGCCTTAGAGCAAAAGCAGGGCTGAGTTGTAAGGATGAAAAAAGAACACACGAATACCAAATATACTCGTAAATCTTTAATACCTCGCAAAAATGTGCAAAAATTCACAAAGTCTGCCTAGAGTTTTGAAATAAGTAGGTGAAACGGACCGCGTTTCACCTCGAAAAGCTAATGTTAATGCTATTTTGTGATCATGCGCTCCCTTCCCTCCCTTTCACAAGCGCTTTGTTTCTTCATTGCGATGATGCGACAGGTATATTCTAGTTTGTTACGGTACGTCGCGCTAAGGTCGTATAAAGCTGGTATCTTAAAGATCACGCACTTGTGCTCAATAAACGTCCACCGATAAAAAATCTATTATTTCAATAAATATCATTTCATCTAATTAAATCTAATTAATAAGGTGATCCGTCTGCTCGTTTGCCACCTCTCATATAAAAAAAATCTAATTCGTATTCTGGGCTAGTGGATCGCCCCGTTGGTGTAATGGTTTAAGTATCAGGCCGTGGTCTGGGGGTCCTGGGTTCAACTTCCGGGTCGAGCAAAGGTATGTTTCGAATTTTTCGAACATAGCTCGGGATTGTGATCACCAATCCGCATTAGGCATAACCCCTCATAGTAGCGATGATATGACTTCTATGATGGAAGTCCTTTGACCTGCAGCGGCCCAGTATATAGGCTGATACTTTATATTGGGATATGAAAGCTAAATAGCAAACGACCTCGATCAATTTCAAATGAGTTTAGCATTTTTAACATCTCGTCCTTCCCTGTTGAAAAAAAAGATTTTAATGCGTAGCAATTAAGATTTTATTTATAATTTAACAAAAAACAATAATCAAACAGAGGGTAATGGGTTTATAAGAATAAAAATGGGGCCTTACGGAATATTTAGTCGGAGGATATTACAAAATGGCAAGATGTTGTTGCTAGATTCAGAGCATGGTTTTCACAGCCCTATTTTAGTTTTCGGGTTTCGTCAGGACTCGCGTCGGAATTGGCTGTGTGGTGTTGTATGTGGTTCTACAAAAAGGCAAAGACTTGATGATTTGAGAATTTTAGCGGATAGGTTAGTATTTTACAAATATACTTGGGTAAATCGATATATTTATATTGCTGTTTTAAACTTTTGTGGTCACTAACATTAGAATAGTTATTTACGAGAGTTCTACTATTCCCGATATTTAAGCGCTGTTGCAAATGCCATGGTCACGGAGTAAGTGAAATTTTTGCGATAAAGTTGTAACTGTTATATGTGTCTACCCTCCTTCACAGTATTTAACTACGCGAACCTGCGGTACCACTGTTCACTCACTCACTATTTTCTCGCACCTGTTCTCGACACCCAACACTTACAGTATCCGGCCATTAAATGATAATTTGTTTAGTTTTACGATTTTCACATTATCGAATCACTGGATTCCAGACATTTGTCAATCTAAACCCATCCTCACAATTGCTTAGTAATTTTAATTGCTTCCCTGAGCAGTCTCAGAAATTATCTGAGGATTATAAAACTCAATTCAGTGATTTGGATCCGATTACAACAAATGTTCTGATGCTCGGGACGCTGATTTCTGTTTATCGTTATTTTTGATTTCTTTATATGGTCCTTTATTCGGCATGAGATGGTGCGTTTAGTTTGGCCAATGTACGAACTACCACAACTGCAGTCAACCTTGTAAACACCAGGTTTTTCTAACGGAAAACTGTCTTTGGGGTATCGCAGATATTGTGCCGCTTTTCTTAGGGCCGATTTTTTGATCCGTTGTTAAACTGAACTAATCGTTTCAAAAACTAACCAATGGTCAAATGTCGCCAAAAAGGTTTTTTGGACAATAGTTAGCTTAACTAATAGGTTTATTACAAGGAATTACGTCACTTTGACGCTGTCACTTTGACTATTGGTTAGACAGTTAACTATAGTTGATTTAACCACGGATCATAAAATTTACCCTTAGTGGAGTGAAGATTGTTTTTATAGAGTATTTATTTAAAACGTTAGAGATCTTATCTGTCACTCCTCTTATGTAGGGCAAAAATACTAGTTGCCTATCAACCCTATCTCTCTGTTGGCTACTTCTGTATCTTGATGGTAACTGACCTTTATATTCATTGCTATGTAGGGCCTTCTGCACAAATCATATAATATCATCATTTCAGCCAATAGACGTTCACAGCTGGACATAGGCCTCCCTCAATGTTCTCCACATAGATCGGTCCTGTGCAACCCGCATCCAATGGATTCCCGCGATCTTCACCAGATCGTCGGTCCACCTTGTGGGGGGCCTGCCGCGGCTGCGACTTCCGTGTACGTGGCCTCCACTCGAGGTCCTTTCCGCCCCATCGTCCGTCTGTTTTCGTTGCTATGTGCCCTGCCCATTGCCACTTGAGGCATGCAATCCTTTGGGCTATGTCTATGCCATAAAAGTTACTCTTCCATTATTAAAAAGTACGTAAGCTATGGTACCAACATCTTCATGATGAAAACATTTATAAAAGGGTTTTATTCATGAACATTTGTTAGCTAAAACGGTGTTATAGAGCACTTTTGACGTATGAAACATAGAACATTTTTGTGAAAAGAATGAAAACTATTTTATAATACCGTGTTAGTTAGCAAAGGTTTAATACACATTTATGAATAAGACCCAAATATCTTATGACTTACATTTCTATGAAACATCGTTAAGGAATCTTTAAAAGTTCCTGAACAAAAGCATTATCTTTTTTTTATGTCATAGGAGGCAGACGAGCAGATGAATCACGTGAGGGTAAGCGAATGGCGCCGTCCATGGACACCCGCGACACCTGTGGAGTCACAAGTGCGCTGCCAACCTTTAAACCCCCTTTTTCCCTGGATTGGGCCTCCGGTACCGTAACTCACGCAACGCAGTGCTGCTTCACGCTGATTTTCTTTGAGGCTGTGGTATCACTCCGGTCGAGCCGGCCCATTCATGCCGAAACGTGCTCTCCCACGGTAAAATATGCACAGTACGACAACGGTATCTATATAATAAGCAGAGTGAATATGAACTACTTACAGGGACTAACTATTAGTCCATGCTTATTACG
This sequence comes from Marasmia exigua, assembly GCA_019059595.1. Classification (NCBI taxonomy): domain Eukaryota; kingdom Metazoa; phylum Arthropoda; class Insecta; order Lepidoptera; family Crambidae; genus Marasmia; species Marasmia exigua. The sequence goes on along the minus strand of CM032476.1, from coordinate 12,800,275 downwards.
AGTAGTGTGAGAGGGTTTCTACATTCATCATCATCATCATCAGCCCATTTAAGTCCCCACTGCTAAGGGCACGGACCTCCCTCAATCACATGAGGGGTAATTGCCATACTCACCACGCTTGGCAGACGGGTTGGCGAGGGTTTTGATATAAATGCAGAGTTTTCCTTCTCTGGGTGCTGATGATCATGCCAGCAGCTTTACCTTAGTCGCCTTTTACGACACCTCGGTAAGAGTTAGGGTGGCCTATTCTACTCTGCCGGGAACCACACGGCTATGGCTCGGTTTCTACATTGAATTACTCAAATATGTCGGTAGTCTATACAAATAAAGAATATTGAAATGTATGTAAACATCATTTAATTCTCGCGGTCTATCCAGTATTTAAGCATAATTGAATGCCTCCGCACTAAGCAGATTTCATTCCATTGAGTTTTCACCCACATTCTCGTACTCTTGCGTTCACATGCTTTTGAATAGAAGCGAAAATTATTCTTCACGAGAAATATTGGAAATATTTTCCAGTTTCCAATCGGAGGATGCTTCAAAGTCAGGCGTGAGCGAAATAAGCTTTTCGTTTATTGGAAAAACGCGCGAACCGTTTGGCATGTTGTGTGAAATAAATTAAAAAATGTTACTTTTATTGCCGCTCTTCTGTTGTTTTTGAATATTTGTAAAGGTGTTTCTAGAATCGTTTAGCGCTGAGAAATTGTGATATAATTGCAACCCTTTAAGTTGCGAAAGTCAGACGTCTGTCGCCAATTGCGATTACCAGACTCATCAAATCCTGAATCCTGATCGCTCAAAGCAACACCTTTGGACGTAACCGGGAATAACACGCTGAGAAGATGAAATGTAGCATTTTAATCGTCAAAGAATTTTTAGAATCGCTCCAGTAGTTTTTGCCTGAGCACGGCGAACTTATACTTTTTCGTAGTCGAGTTTTAATTTTTTAACTTGCTTTTTTTCATCATCATCATCATCATCAGCCCATTTAAGTCCCCTACTGCTGGGGCACGAACCTCCCTCAATCACATGAGGGGTAATTGCCATACTCACCACGCTTGGCAGACGGGTTGGCGAGGGTTTAGATATAAATGCAGAGTTTTCCTTCTCTGGGTGCTGATGATCATGCCAGCCGCTTTACCTTAGTCGCCTTTTACGACACCTCGGTAAGAGTGAGGGTGGCCTATTCTACTCTGCCGGAGACCACACGGCAACTTCCTTTTTAAATTAATAATACTATAAGTAGGTAAATTTTGTTGATGGGTGTATATCCGATTTACGTCTATTAGTTGGGAGTTAAGTTCTCAAAGTGGATCATTTTCCTAGATTTTTCTCGCTTTCCTGTTTGTATTCCAACCCAGCGGCAAATCGGCATCGCTTTTCATACTACTCGTATCTAAATTTAATTGAGTAAGCAACGTTTTATATTTCAATCTTTAAAAATAAAATATTTCCATTCAATCACTGTAAGTACCCTCAAAGTCAATTTCATGACTAATCTATTGGTTAAATAACCTGCGGATGGAGTACTTGTATATTTTCTGAATAACCGCGAACCTTGAAGCTTATAACTGATGATATTTCACAACAGTCAATACCAATCAGACCGTCTTTTAAACAAGTCTGCCAATTTATAAGGAGTTTAAATTCCTTTGATTTCTCTTATTTGGACCCGTAATACGATGGGCTCTTTGCAGTAGGCCAGGACGACTTCAAAAAGTCTCATTTATTGGTTGTAATAAAAATATTGCATGATCAACTCGGCGAAACTGGTTAAATAGATTGCCGTGAAATTATCTTGTATTACGTACATATACTCACTTGGTTATTTAATCTATCAAATCTTTTATAGAAAAATAATTGTTTGTTATTGAGGTGAACATTTGACTAATTTTAGTCATCTCTACGTGTTGACTTAACTAAACTAAAGATCCAATCAAACTTTGTGAGCTTAATGTACTTAATTCTTGCTTTCAATGTGACATCAAGACATGGAATGCCCTCCCAGCTCATGTGTTTCCTCCTTCATACAATCCGGGGTCTTTTAGGCGGGGCGTGAAGCGGCATCAGCAGGCCATCAGGGTGAGGATGGCAGACTCAATGGGTACTTTGTTAGTTCTTTTGTGCCTGTCAGCCTCATATTTGGATTTCATGGCCGCTTACCATCAGGCGGAGTGAGGTCATCCTGATTGGCCTTTCTATAAAAAAAAATGTATGTGATTTTCAGTCTTGATGGTGGTGATACAGGTTTTCAATGTCTGCAAATATTCGGAATAATGTCTATCATGCCACGAAATGGTACCACGACAGTTAGGTTATATTTGTCTTGCATTATGGGTACCAGAATCGACTAAGAAACCACAGCTATATAAATAATTAAATAGGCTGCCTCGGTGGCGCAGTGGTTAGTGGGTCGCTCTTTAAAGCGACGGGCTGCGCAAGATGTTAAGGGTTCGATCCCAGGGTCGGGCCAAAAATGTGTACCTAAGTTTTCGGTAAGAAATTCTTAGTGGCAGTCCGGAGTTGAATGAGTTGGAAGTTAGCGATCTTGTACCCCCGTGCCTCGAAACGCACGTTAAGCTGTTGGTCCAGCGCGTGATCCCCCTTTAGTCGTGTGACAGTAGTGTCCCATCGGAATATGAGGGTAGGGAAATAGAGAGTGCTGATAGTTGAGATCGGCCGCTTGGAGGATATTATGAATTAAATAGATATTATAAACTCAGACAATTTGTTTTATCAAAAAGTGTATAAATAAACATAACACGAATGCTTCATCGAACCCGTCGAGTATTTGGTGTTCGATGCAGGATATCTAACAAATACGGCATAGATTCAGTTATTAAACATACTAAGATAAATTAACTGGTCGTAGGTTCCCAAAAAGGTAATCAGTGGATTACCACAGAGTTTTGGCAGCCCCATCGGGTCATCCTCCAAAACCTATCGGTTCATGGTGTCATTCAAAAAAACTCAAACTCTAAGGAATGGTAACAATACATAAACATTTTTTTGCAATTCATTCTTAAGTAGTTGATAAATTTTTAGTGCATTAATAACTACATAAACAGTTTAGACACAATCTTAAAAATGCTGCTAAAAATTTGGTAAGGTAAATACAACGTGAAATTCACACTGTTAAATCCGTTTAATGCCCCCATGCATGAGCCTTGTTAGCTGGGGCGGTAAAACACGACGGCTTATACCTCCACGCAGGGAACCTTAAAAAGGCCAGACTGTCCTTCACATCTCTCCAGCGGCTATACACACTCATTGTGCCTCCAGACGGCGCTGGAACAACGGGGGAATCTCCTTTTAATTACAACCCTCGGACGCCGCGCTTACAGCGTTGTACTCTTTGATAGCCGACCCTCGGACGGTCGATAGTGTATCTCATTATTTGCATAATGTTTTATCAGACGAACTTCGGACTTGATTTGAATTTTATGTTGAGGTACGTGACGGTTGTGATAAATTTACAATGTTAACGAGTAAGAGTCCTCAAACATAGTTATTTATTGCCGCACTCAGAGAGGTCAATTAATTATTATTTTTTTAATTTAAGTCCATACATAACATTTATGAATGTCAAATATTATGTAATCTACCGCTGATTCGGAATGGCAATTTCTACCGAGAAGAATCAGCAAGAAACTAATTAGTTACTACGACGACCCGATTGGAACAGTGGTAGTGTTCTCTGATACAAGAGTTGCGGGTTCGATCCCCGCACAGTACCAACATTTGTGTGCATGAACATGTTTCTTTGTATTGGTCTGGGTGTTTGCTATGTATTATAAGTATGTATTTACAAAATAAAAGTATTATATGTATATATTTGTAATCCCACTGTTGATTCTGATATCCAAAACACAGGTGATTGAGCTACCTATCTCGGAGTCAGATCAATGTATGTGATGTTGTGAAAAATATTTATAGTTACTCTTTTCAAATAATATGGAAATTACAATTTTCATTCTTATAAAAATTATGATTACAGTGACAATATGATATTCAATGCTTATAATCACTATCGTTTAGATAAATCGTCAAAGTAAAATTATCAAATTAAATAAAACATTAGAGGACAGGTGAAGAGATCATCATTTCCAGGAATCCTTATTATTTAAATATTCATCTACTTTATATTAGCCTTTCTGCATTAGGCAGTTTTTTTACATCTAACTTAAACTTATGTACCGGTAAATCAGTATTTTTTATGGTAAGTTACTAAACATTTTAATACTCAATCCTACAAATGAATACATTATTATGAAGTCTAAGATTTGGGACAGCCAGGCTATGTTTGTGTGTGTATTTCGTGTGTTAAAGCAATGAAAATATTTCACAACATCACATACATTGTTCTGACTCCAAAATTGGTAGCCCAAGCACCTGATATCAGAATCGATAACGGAATTACAAATAAATACATTAAATACTTTTCTTTTGCAAAATACATTCTTATAATACATGGAACCACTCGCAAGCGATTGTCATTCCATCCCCTATCATCTCGATGGATGGCGGTCTAATACTGTGCGTTTTTCGCGGAACTTTTTACCACGTACCTCAGTTCTGTGGAACGGTTTGCCTGCGAGAGTATTTCCCGACTACGACTTAGGGACCTTCAAGAGAAGAGCGTACTCTTTTTTTAAAAAGCCGGCAACACATTAGCGATCTCTCCTATTTCGCGGATTTTCATGGGCGGCGCTGATTACTTTCCATCAGGTGACTCGCTTGCTCGTTTGTTCGCCTCTAGCATAAAAAAAAAATAAAATTAAATAAGCTAGACAGTAATCCTAAAGTAGTATATTCTACTCGATTCCGTTCATCTGGATAAATAGACCTGGAATTCATGAATAGAGAAGCATAGTTTAAATCACTAGTATGTAGTAATATTATGTACCTATTATGACATTCAAGTGTTCTGTGTGGACCTAAATTTAAAACAGATTTTTTTATCTTTATCTTATCTTTATTTAGGTCCTAATTCATCTATCATTTGATATAATTAATGTAGTAGCAGTTTTAAGAAGTTCTAAATACTTTGATCAAATGTACATTTTACTAAGAAATATAATTTTGTAGTTGATAATTTACGAGCTTTTAATTATTTCCCTTTATCATCATACCTTAAAATAAGGGATAGTTCTTTATAAATTAAACAATTATGTTTTTTTTAATAGTTGGATTTTTTTTTATTTAAAAAACTAATTAGGTACACCTTTTTTATAATGCTCAGCATAAGCATCCATTTCATGAGAATACCTCGTTAAGTAATCAATTCAATAACAATAAAATAGCCTAGAACACATGCTGTTTTTCCATTTAAACAAAAATGTCTAGTTAATGTTTTTAACATAAAAGTTCGCCCGTTTATAATCTTGTATTCCACAAACTATTGGTAAAATTCATTCCAACTTGCATTACCCGGCATGGCAGAATCTACATATTTTGTTCCGCGTACGGAGACTGGGGCTCTGAATGGGTAGTCTTTTTGATGCAAATTTAATGAGCAAGGTAAAGGGAGTCTTTAGAGGGACTGACCATTACCGTAGACAAGAGACTGAATGCACTGTCTACAATCCAACTTACTGCAGTAAAACGGCTGAATTTTGCGTTCCACTATTGTTTGGCCGACTTAAATATTTATGAGTTGTAGTCTTTATGTAATGGCCTAATTTTGTGAGAGCTGTATTGTGAACAGAATCCGGTTTTGGTGGATATAAACTTGCACTTTATTATCTAGCACAGTGTGTTGGGACCCCGTTTTATTTTATTTTTCAAGTATTTGTAGTGTAATAAGTAACTTATTTTATTTGTTCAGGGCTATGATATGGGCTGAGTGAGGGCCATTTATGTTTGAAATCACAATACAATACCACAATATGCGCTGGCTTGTTTTTTGTACCCTTATAATTTTGTTTTTTCTTTTTTTTGTTGTTTCTGTAAATTTTTTTTGTTGGATTTGGTGTTTACGAAATTGAGTTGTGATGTCGAAAAAAAAAAGCTTTTCTTTCTTTCTTTCATTCCTTTCTAAATACGTAAGGAACTTCCTAACGTGCATAGTGAAAACGGCTTCTTAAAATGTTCACACCATACTACATCGTTATCATCTACATACTTACTTAATATACAAGGAATTTCATAGTTAAAGATGTATGCTGAATATTTTTCAAAAACTAGATATGCATCTGCCGATCGAATGCTAAGCTAACTTTGTAAAAACTTAGCACGAATAGCTGATGCAATGTTTCATACTAAACAAATAATAAGTCAAAATCATATGTAAAAATACAAATGGAATTTTATCTAAATTACATATCATTTTATTTTTCGATAAACAACCGATACTCAAATTGTAATGATAAGGTACCTACTATCAGATAGCTTTGTAGTTCGATAGATAGATACTCTTTTTTGCACAAAATTTTACAGAAATTAATGCTCACTAATAAATAAAAAGATAAAGATAAAGAGTTCTTTATTGGCCATAGAATACAAATCAAACATGAGTGACATAAATACAAGAATGACAAATTCTGTAGCCAACAAGGTCCAACCTCAGCATTTGCTGCAGTGGCTAATCTCGGCGAATCAAATACAATCTCGGCGGTCTTAATTAGTTTTTTTTCAGCATCTGACCATAGCTAGTTTATTAAGGCAAATTATAATTTAAATGTGTTTCGCCAAAGTTGGATCATATCTAATGTGGATCAAGAGGTTATGAGATCCGTAATTCTACTCGTACATGCAGAATATAGTAGCAAAACATAACTTTCACAGCAGCATAAAAAGGCAAGTCATTAACAATCCAAGCCACTGACTCAAAGGCGTTCATTAATTAAAAAAATCTAATCACACTCGACGCATAACTGGGCATTTATGCCATCTGGAGCGATCTAACAAGGTGCTCAGCTATTCAGACATAGATGAACGTAAAGCATTCAGCCTCCAACTTGTTCGTTAAAACGTTTCCTTTGCCACATAAAAGAAAACTGAGCTATTTTGTGTTAAGACCGTATTGCTCTAAATTGCTTGTTAAAATCTGTTTCTAAGATAAATTGAAACACGTTTTCAAAAGTGTTGGGTTGGATCTAACGTGGCGCGGGAAATAGGATTTGATTTTCTATTTGCTAAAATGGATTTGCTGATGTTTTCTTTGAAATCTGGCTTAGTTTGGACGGCTTAGTCTGTCAATCTTTTAATATGAATTGTGATGACACATCTTATATTAACTGTAACTCACGTTTTAATAACTTCTCGTTCAATTCTAGTCACTTATTAAAGCTGGCAGAATCTAGATTCTCATTGAGAAATTTAATATTAAATTATGACTTCACCCGTTCCAAGAGCGGATGTTAACATTCAAGGTACAAACTTTAAGACCGTGGGAGAGCCACTTGCTTCGGCATGAATCAGCCCACTCGACCGGAGTGATACCACGGTCTCACAGAAAACCAGCGTGAAGCAGCACTGTGCTGTTTCGCTGCGCTGAGTGAGGGTATCGGAGGCCAAATCCGGGGGAAAGGGGGGTTTAAAGGATGGCAGCGCACTTGTTACTCCACTGGTGTTGCAGGTGTCCATGGGCGGCGGCAATCGTTTACGATTAGGTGATCCGTCTGCTCGTCTCGCCACCTATAGCAATAAATATAAATAAAAACAAATATGTTGAAATGAGAAAAAAACCAGCGTTCTTGGCCAGGACCATACAAACATTTTAACATAGAGTGAATATTAAAAAATGTTCTTATAAGAGTGATTGCGTCAAAAAGTTATATAAATATATATCATTCGTTACTTACGTTAGGGTATTAGATAATCGCATACTCTCCGTTTAAGATGACAACTGCAAACGCATCTTACCTGCAAAAAAATACACACTTTTTTAAAAATAATCTAAATTAAATAATAGCTAAGCCTACTACATGCTACATAGCAATGTAAACGATCTCGGTAGCCACTAACCAGCGATTGATCTGAGGTTAAAGCAACTCGGCTAAGCCCGCAGCCTCATCTTGTTATCTCTTAATTAAATTTGTGTGCGCTTTAAACTGCACCTTTCTGTAAACAGGATTTCAATCCAGGCGTGCACAGCAAAATCCTTCCCAGTTAACTCGCTTACCTATCTATTAACTTAAATAAGGATTGCGTCAGTCAATATTCAAGATAATGTCGTGCCGATATTTAGGCAATGGCGGACGATCTCAACGATCAGCCATCGACGCAGGGCATGTAGTAATTAATTTAATGTTTTGTAACTATGATCTCAGATCGAAAAAAAATATTTTTATTATTTTATTTATTAACGTGAAAACAATTTTAACCTCGAGATTTTTTTTATATGTGATACGTGGCAGACGAGCAGACGGGTCGCCTGATGGTAAGCGATTGCCGCCGCCCATAGACATCAGCCACACCAGTGGAGTCACAATTGCGCTGCCAATCTTTAAACCCCCCTTTCCCACGGATTGGGCCTCCGGTACCCTCACTCACGCAGCGAAACACAGCACAGGGCTGCTTTATTGCTGTTTCTAAATTTTGCATTATTGAATAGGTGGATTGCAGACATTGGAGGATTTTTCATTAAGATCCTTTTTAGGATCAGACGGGCTGCCACCAGTTTTTTTATTCATTGTAACGAAACTAAAAAAAAACCGGCCAAGTGCGAGTCGGACTCGCGCACCGAGGGTTCCGTACAAACCTGCAAGGTTTACAAAGTTCGTTCATTACGACAATCGAGATTTGCAATAAAAATACCATAGTTATAAAAATATTATAACTATGGTATTTTTATTGCAAAATGAAATTCATAACATTACAATGGGGAAAGATGGAGGAGCATATATTTAAGACAAAGATCTCTTTATCGTTTAAGTAATCTTTTATTTATATGAACACATATCATTTATCTATAATATAACTGAAACACTTATACTAGCCTTCAAGCAGACATGCGAAAGTTCTTTTATTAAGTTTCAAAATATGCGGTATCAATGGTTGTACTTTTGCGTTTTGCGTTTTTGCGTTGACTAGGAATTTTTTTTTCACGGGTTAAAGGCAATTAGATCTAAGTATTTGATATGAATTTCAACTTGATAGCTCTACGCGTTCATGAGGAAAAAAGTAATAAGTTTATATTTATTAAAAAATATATATTTTGTAATGTAACTAAAAATTTAAGGTTTTCGGAATTTTTCCTTTATGTGTGCTATAAAACGTTGCTTCATGCCAAATTTCAAGATTCTAGGTCGACTGGAAGTACCCTTTAGGTTTTGATTCCCTTGCGAGTACTTGCGAGTTTCAAAATATGCAGCTTAAATTGCTGTTTTTTTTGATTGCGTTGACATAGAAGTTTGATTTTGTTACAGCTTAAAGGTATTATAGATTTGAGTATTTGGTATAAATTTCAATTTAATACCTCAACGCGTTTATGAGAAAATGGGTGGTAAGTTTAAAATTATTAAAAAAAAATATATTATGTGATATAACTAAAAATGTATGTTTTTCGTAATTTTTCCTTTATCTATGCTATAAGACGTTGCTTCGTACCAAATTTCAAGATTCTGAGTTCACGGGAAGCACCCTGTAGGTTTTGATTCCCTTGCAAGTGTCGAAAATTTGCGGCATAAACGGGTGTATCTTTTGATTGCGTTGGCTTAGAAGTTTGATTTTTTCACAGCTTCAAGGGACAGTAGACCTGAGTAATTGATATAAATTTCAGCTTCATACCTTTACGCGTTCCTGAGGAAAAGGGTCTTGACAGACGGACGGACGGACAGACGGACAACAAAGTGATCCTATAAGGGTTCCGATTTTTCCTTTTGAGGTACGGAACCCTAAAAAGGAAAAAAATATTGAGGTACAATATACAATAAAAAGGATTTGTGATTTTTCAAGCTTATTTGGCACACGCCATTCATGTCAGACTAATGTCAAGTAAGATTAAAATTTTTATGGCTGTACTGTTATTTAAAAGGGCTCTTATTGTAAAAGAATGTACAAAACCTTATAAATCAAACAAGATTGATTACTTTCAAGACACTCATCGCACACTACAATTGCTATTTCTCAGGTTCCACTTATCCTCCGTCAATATTTGATATATCAAACCTTTTAGAGATCTTAGGAAGGTATTGCTGTATACCAATACAGCAGGAATAACTACAATAGAGCACTGTAGATATAAAGAAAATTCAGAAGCTTAACAAGGTGACTGAAATCATTTTGTCATCACATCACATTTCAATTTTGACTTATACAGATTTTTGGACAGAAAACACCTTTTTATGAAATTACGAAATTACTATTCATTAATTAAAATATTATTCGGTTTTACTCCAAATGTGTTTCGGCCATTAAGGACAATCTCAACGTAGTTTATGTCACATAATACGGGTTATAAAAACACGAGCGAGATTTTATAAAACGAGGCTTGGCGAGTTTTTTAATAGCATTCACGAGTGTTTTAATACCAAGTTATGAGCAGTCTCATACACTACTTTATCTACGTTTACGTTTTCATCTTCAAAGAAATAAATTATGGGGAATCTATTTTGACAAGTATTATAAACCTACCTGATAATCTAGTAGATTTTCTTGGCAAAACATTATTTGTAACTCTTGATGTTTTTGCTAAAATACCTGATGTACTGACTTAGTCACATCCTGGAATATACTTTCTACTATTTTGTCACTCTCAGACTCTAAATAAAAAAGATAAATTATATTCTATTAAAGGGGATACGACTAATTTTATTGAACAAACAAAAAAGACAAAAACACAAGAAAAAAAAGACAATAACTGAGAAATAAAAATAACATAAAAGTAAATAAAAAGGAAAGTTGAAACAAAGTAGGTCCCCGTGGCAGTGTCCCCAAAATGCTGGCAGCATTACCCCGCTGGAAACTCGCTGGGCGAGGTAGCTGCCAGCCTTTGGCTCTCCCGTGACTTCGACTAGACGCTTAGCTACGTTTCTATTAAATAAGTTACAAAACAAAATGGCTCAAAATCGACAATTGTGTGTGGCCATAACAAACCACTAAAGATTTGCGACAGCGAGCAATTTGTATGGCAAGGCAATTTTTTTTTAGTTTAGACATTAAATGTTCTTTGGGGATTTTGTGTTTCCATTTCCATAATGCCTTCGAGAAGTTCTAAGGCAATTAAAAATCCACAATATTATAGTAGCTTTGATTGAGTGTACCTAGTTTGCCGACGGTTTGCAAACATGCACCAGCGCATCAGATTAGGGTAAACGCATTAGTGCGTGCAATCTGTTCCCAGCTGAGGGTTGACTCAGCTCGTGACATCAATCTCAAATTAGAGGCATGTTGCAAGGGGAACCATTAATTATCCTTGGTAATATTGAACATCACGTATTGATCTGAAGCTAAATACGAAGCCTTTGTTTCTATCACAATAGTAATCATAATTTCAGTCCATGTCACAATGAAGTTTTTTTTTGTATAATATTAATAATCTCATTCATTTACCTAATTACATTTAAAGTAGCTTAAGCACTTATTTGCGAATATCAGATAACAGAGGAATCAAAATAATAATAATTAAATACATTAAGTTATCCTGTCGACCTTCAGACGACTGTATAAAGGAGCTAATCTCATTTACCTGATTCCGTATGATTAAGTAGCTTAAGGGGCCGGTGAACAACATATTTCCCATACAAACGTAATACCAAAATAATTTGCAATTTGTGGATATCTTGACGCTTCTTCATTGCTGTGTTTCGGATTAATGAAGTATTTATCTATGTCTCGGGTTAACACCATGCTCTTAAACATATTTACGCACTTAAAAATATATGCGATTACATTTCGTAATTTTTTCTGCCTATTTGTTTTATATTGAAAACGCAATTATCCATTAAGTAAATTTAACAGAGATACAGCTTATATTGTATTCATACACAATGTGTTAAATAAAATCAAAATATAATCAAGTTTCATTCAACCTTTTTGGTATTCACAAATGCACACATTTTTCTTACTAATTTCAAACAGCCATCTTGCAGTTTCTACTCGCACGGAAAACTCGCGGTGGCGCGACAGAGATAGCGAGATGTCCGAGGAACGGCGAAGCTTGCCTCGAATTGAATTTGAACTGACCTCCGGAGGACTCTTAAGAACTTGTGTTTGTGAACATCAGACAACATAAAAATTACAAATATAATAATTAAATACGTATAGGATTTTCATAAACATGGCGACCAATGGCGTGAGCTAATTTGGGTCTGGATGCCCTATCAAATAGGACAAAACTGTGTTCCGCGTAAATGAAAAGATTTTTAGAACAGTTATTTGAACTTTAAAAAATTACCTTATCTTCGCCTTATTTAATCCAGAAAAAACCCTTTAGTTGTGATGGTAGTTTGCCAATGTCATACAGATGGCACATCGTGGAGTCACCCTTGTTTGATATTGTCCTTATGTCTGAGACACAAGTGCTATTTTGCACTGCGGGGGAATAACTTGACCTGATGCCGGTACATCTGGATTTTTTATATCTATGTGCGTATTTCTACCTTTCGGCAGTAAAGAAGTGCACATTTTGGAAAGTTCATGAAACGTATAACGATGATTTAGTTGGACCCCTGATGAAGGGTTACGAAGGTTAGACTTCAGTCGTTAAATTGTAATAACCTAGACTCCCCAAACCCTGAATCAAGTGTACGCCGGGCAACAATGCGACAGCTTTGGATGCATTCGGGAATTACATGCAAGATGAGAGATTTAAAATTATTGATAGTTCGTAGCCATTTACAAGTCCGAACCCCTTCCTCATTCGAATATTCCCGTATTCGAAAACCTCTTCTCTTGCAAAAAAGCGCACAAAATCCTACAATTGGTACCGTACATAATAAATGCAGCCCGCCAATCAATAATAATGACGGTTAATAAAAACTCTGATTGGATCCGTCGCGTCGGCAATCGGATTAAGCGCGTGAGCGAGTCGAATATACGCTAGTGTTCCTGTTATTATCAACGCTTTGCCGCCAATCGGAGATAAAGGATTTATTTGAGTGGTTATATGAATGAGGGACGTTTTACCTTTATGTCATACGTTTTTGTTCAAGAGACGAGCAGCGTAGAAACTCCTTCCTAAATGCCTTGCTGACGTTTCAGAAGAGACGACTGCCGATACAGTCCGTCGTTACGAGACCGAGTGCGCAACACCGTCATAAGGGAACGGACAAAAGTGATAGATGTAGGATACCGAGCCGCAACACTGAAATGGGCGTGGGCCGGTCATGTGTGTAGAAGGGGTGATGAAAGGTGGAGCAAGGATGTCCTTGAATGGAGACCAAGAGATGGAAAGAGGAATGTTGGCAAACTGCCAGATGGTCCAATAACATCAAGGCTCAAGCTGAAGTAGCTGTGGTCCAGGAAAAACGACGACAGAAGAAAGTGTAGAGAAATTGGAGAGACATATGCTCTGCAGTGGGCACATACATACTGCTGAAGAAGAAGAAGAGATAATATAGTTTGATGAGAATGACTGATGGCACTTGAGCTTTATTTCAATGAGCATAAGGTTTAACTGCCGTTAATCAAGTTTCATTCCATAAATTTTATTACTATGGTTTTAAAGATCTTTTTTCTGTGACATCAATAGCTAACAATTTAATCAAGTTACATTTTATAGCATAAGTTAATGAGCCATGATGTCCTAATTTCATTACAATCAATGAAAAGTCCGGTGGTGGCGCCACTGATCTTTAGATACTACATCGATGGAATAAACTACGACACCATAGACAAAATTACTAACATAGAGATATCAATCAACTTTTAACTTTTGTTTGGTAACGCAGAGAGAATACCGCCGGCCCGCCTTATGCACACCCGGCCGCTGGAAGTCGGCCGGGTAGTGTAGAGCCCTACAGGTGTTCTGGCTGGGGTGTTCTCAGGGGCATACCACTAAACTCTCTACGACAGTTTCCATCCCTCGCCCGGGAGAAACTTTCAGAGTGGGAACACGGGCCATAGGATGACTCTTATTAAATCTCCGCGAATCCAATCAGGGCGAAAGAGGCTTGCCAGTACGACCTTTCTCCACACTTTCTCTCTAGTCCAATGGCCTCTCCCACGGCCCACCAAACACCGCCCTCCGAGTGGCACCCACACTGCTGGCTGCAGTGCAAACACCATCGGGAGCCGGACTGCGGGTACCTTTCCCCACCCATACACTGCTGGCTGCAGTGCAGAGTGGGTTGGGTAATAAAAACCTTCAGGCTTCAGTGCGAAGCCAGCCGCATAACCCAACTCTGCTAGATGCGGAGCCGAGGAAATTGGCAAAACCGGTATAACAACCCTTCTGTTCCTTCTAGCGTTACCTAAATAGCGTTTCTATACAGGGTTACTTGGACACAATAGCCGCCTGAGCTTTGCTAGATTCCAGGGTCCTTCTAACAAGAAACCAGACTAACTGCATCTATTACACATTAAAATATGATCTCTACAAATTATGGGTATCACGAATTTCGAGATATTGACATGCAGGTTTCTTCACGATGTTTTCCAGGTGCATTCTCACGACCTCCCATTCATAAAACACACGTTCAAACCCACTGCTCAAAACGCTTATAACGTTTTGTTTTAAAGATTAAATAACTGCGAGACTATGTCTTAAACCCCACTCGCCCCCAACGGGAATAAAGTCACTACTATTAGGACCGCATTGGTCGTTCATCAGAGCAATTTCTCTGGTTCAACGAAGGAGCTATTGGCGATGTTCTTTTATTTTAGCACTAAAAGAACAATACATTCGTTACCAGTGGAACGTAGCCGCTTCGAGCACACTTTAGACGAAATGTGCCATTGCTTTTTAGTTTGTGAAGGGAAATGATATTTTCTTCGTATGGGGTTAGAGTTCACTTTGATTGAAGCCAATCAAATTAGGATATCATTATTTTCATACCTGTATCCATGGACTAATTATCGCTCCGTAAGTCAGTTTCAGTTAGATATTGCTTTTTATTCTATAAAAAGCAAAACCTAGTTGAGACTGTGAATTTCATTTTGTTTTTGCCTTCGTCTCTACCGGTAGGTAAACAAACGGAGTTGTGAATAATTATTAACCCCAAAAACCGTTATTAAATTACATTTTCGGAATTCACTAACTTCCATAAGTCTGGCTTAGGCGTGTTATTTCATATTAGCCTTTAGAATGGAGTAGACCTAAAAAGGTGTGGCTTGACCTCGTAAAAGATGAAATGCGTGTTAATAAACTGACCACCAAGGATGAGCCAAAGTAGGAATGCGGAGACCGGGGTCCTAACCTAGGGTCCAACCGAAACAAAATGCTATGATGATGATAATGACCTGCATCTTACGCCAAAGGTCGTAGGGTTAGATCCCCACCCTGGACAAACATTCGTGCCGTGAACACTTGTGTTTGTTCAGTCGGATTGGGCCTCCCTCACTCATGCAGCGAAACACAGAGCAGTGCTGTTTCACGCCGGTTTTCTGTGACGTCGTTTTATCACTCCGGTCGAGCCGGCCCATTCATGCTGAAGCGAGGCTCGCTCGCTTTAGTTCGTGGTTTTTGAAGGCGGTTTTATTTGCAGAAAATTTTTTTTAGACTTCAAAGGTCGTTTCTCATTCTTGCTATAGGGAGCGTTTTCGTAAGCACTATTAGGTACGTACAATCTGATCGACACAAACAGAGTCGCCCGTGTACAGAAAGCGCCCTCAGTCTACTTGATTGAGTAGTTCAGTCCGAACGTGTGCCCAGATTTTTTTTATTGCTTACAGGCAGACGAGCTTGCGGCCCATCTGATGGTTAACGGTAACCACCGCTCATAGACATCAACAATGCCGGAGCACAGTCATGCCGCTTCCTGCCGTGAAAGAAGAACTCTTTTCAAACCTTGTTTAAAAAGGACATGCCATAGCGATCAGTGAGCACCGCGGCTGAAGCTCATTCCAGAGTTCACACGAGCGTGGGAAAAAGGAGCGTGGGAAACGAAGCGTTCTGGAAGGGATTGGTTTCAGGTAGTATTGGTGAAGTTTGCCGCGGCGTCTAGTCGTGCGATTGTAGAATGGTGACCCTGGTATGATATTGAACAGCTCCACAGAGCACTCTCCATGGAAAAGCTTATAGAAGAGGCAAAGAGAGCCAAAATCTCTTCGCGACTCCAACGACTCGATATCGACTAGTAGTTTGGAATTAGAAGCGTTAGAGCTTGTGGCTAATATATATTATACGCTTACGCCCCCGTATGCGTTCTTCGTGGTTAGAATCTGAGCATGCATCTCTGGATTTTTATATCAGTGGGAGTAACAGTGGGAGAGCCACGCTTCGGCATGAATGGACCGACTCGACCGGAGTATGGTATTACTCCAGTCGAGCCGGCCCATTCATGCCGAAGAAAACCTCACAGAAATCCGGCGTGAAGCAGTGCATGCGCTATGTATCGCTGCGTGAGTGAGGGCACAGGAGGCCCAATCCTTCCCCTGGTTTGGGCCTGGATTGGAGGGTTAAAAGGTAAGCAGCGCACTTGTGACACCACTGGTGTTGCAGGTGTCCATGGGCGGCGGTAAACGCTTACCACCAGGTGATACGTCGGCTCGTCTGTCACCTATATCATAAAAAAAATCTATAAGTATGTGCGTATTTCTACTCAGTAGTGAGAGAAAACATCGTAAGGAAATCTGGAGGTCTCAGATAGTTTCTCATAATTGAATATCTACAATATTTCAGATAATGATAGATCATACGTGTACACGTTCATACGTGTTGCCACTTTTTCTATGTGATAGGTGGCAGACGAACAGACGGATCACCTGATGGTAAGCGATTGCCGCCGCCCATGGACACACGCGTCACCAGTGACAACGTTTAAACCCCCCTTTCCCCTGGATTAGGGCTTTGGTATCCTCACTTCCGCAGCACAGTGCTGCTTCACGCCAGTTTTCTGTAAGGCCGTGCTATTGGTCGGGCTGGCCCTTTCTTGCTGAAGCGTAGCTCTCCCACTTAATTAACGTGAACCAGTTGGTCTAATTCCCCTATCTTAGGGTTGCGAATATTAGACGGCAGTCGTTTTATTGTAATTACCAGACTTCCCGAATCCTGGATCATGGTCCAAGCATACCCCAGGCTCCGAAGTGACATGCTAAGATAGGGAGGAGAGCTTATGTAAGATGTGCCAAAGGTTCTGAGATATGCTAGAGGAATTAAATCTGGGTTATATGCCGTGTATTTTAAAATGAGAAGCATTGAAGCAATTTTGTAATAAACCTGTTATTATAAATAGGTTTTCACGAGATAACGAGTTATAAAATCTTTATAAATCGACTTTACAAACAAAGAATTTTTCAATTTAATAGAAATTGTCTGAACGGCCACAAGATTTTAAATAATGAACACCATTTTCATTATTCAAAATCTGTCAAATATCAACTGATTCTCGTTCAATTTTAAATTGCGAATTTAAATAAATATTAACCACCTTAATACAAAGAAGGATTAAACTCAAGATCTTCGGGTGCAACGTCAAATCTGTACTGCTATATGGGAGCGTAACATGGAAGGTCACCAAAACCATCTCGCACTGACTCCAGGTTTTTGTCAACCGCTGTCTTCGCCGAATTCTTGGTACGTGTGCTGCCTGGAGACAATCTCCAACGAGCATCTGTTGGAAAGCTGCAACGAGACCCCGAACGACCAGCAGATCAAGTCCCACAAGTGGAACTTGAGTGGCCACACTCTCCGGAGGGACTCCGATCATATCCCTAAACAGGCTCTGGATTGAAATCCCCAAGGGAAACGCAAACGTCTCCGTCTCAAACGAACTTGGCGACGTACTGTAGCAGACGGGGTGAAGAATATCGACAGGACTTAGAGTGAGGTCAAACGCGAAGCTCAAGACCGACCGCGATGAAAGACCACTGTGGACGCCCAGGGCCAGAGCCAGAGCAGAGGCTCGGGGAAATAGGATAATAAGTCAAGACCTTATTACAAAAGTGATTTTATGTTATTATTCCACCACACAATGTTAAATGTTGCTAGAACAAGTTTAGTTCCGGAACTTTTATAAATAAGGGTTAAATATTTATTATCAAACGTGCTCCTCAAAATACCAGTATTTATAGAGTCGCGCGACCCAGCAACAGCTCAACTCACTCGATTGAAAGGCCCGACTAAATGAGTTGTACTGTTTTTATTAGAATCGTTTGTGCCTCTAAATAGCTCGATTTATATTGCGAAACAAATCGGCACGCTTCCAGAACTCCGGACAAACGAAGTTATTCGAAATGAATGTAAAGCTTGACAAACTTCGAACCGCAACTGTTAATGGAATCGGTTCGTTTTGAAGCAACTTTTTTTAAACAAAGCAAAGTTGAGGTCATAACGAATAGGAATTTGCTCAGGCTCTCGATAGTGGAAGTAGTATATTGTAGTGTAGGGAGGTAGTACTACCACCCGGTAGTCTAACTTTGTGATTATTGTTTTTATATTGTACAACTGTTTGGACGATGACATGTTTGCTTTGACTGCTGGCAAAAATAGAAACTATTGCTGCATCCTTAGGAATTT
Source organism: Marasmia exigua (assembly GCA_019059595.1). Taxonomy (NCBI): domain Eukaryota; kingdom Metazoa; phylum Arthropoda; class Insecta; order Lepidoptera; family Crambidae; genus Marasmia; species Marasmia exigua. Next base: position 12,781,710 of record CM032476.1, on the reverse strand, counting down.
TAATGTATGTTATCAACATTTCTAACAATATTAGCAACATCACCATCACTACAACCGACTTCCTGAATCCTGGATCATGGCCCAAGCTTAAGTGGGTTGTGTGGGTTCCCTTCACCTTCAGTTTTTTTTTATCTTCTATCTATCTATTTTTTTATCTATATTTGATTTCGAAGGAGGACTATGCCAATATTGCGATTTAATACGACGGCTATCCTTAGGATTACAATTTTACTTCAAAATCAGTACGCGTAAATCGTAATCGTCTGACAGCTGGAGCGAGTGACGCTACTAGGGTTATGCTTGGCGCGTAGTGATGAAACCAATCGATTTTTGACCAGCTAATACTACCTAGGAAGAAATATCTTGATACCTAGAACCGACCGAACGTGTCTCACCAAATTAGTAACTCAATTTTACATCACAAGTCAGGTAACATATTTCACAACTTTCGCACGCCGCTTTCTCATACATTTTCCAGTGCGCCAAAAGAAAATGTAAGCTGAACATTATTTCCGTAACGAAGCAAAATGCCCGTATAGCGAGCTTCAGAAGCAGATATTTGACATTTTGTGGCTCTTATTCCGGGGGCGTAAGAGTCAATAGTTTCATGCAATGTTGGCTCGCGTGCGTAGTTGGGAAACGGCGAGCCAATACACTGTTGCAGAAGATTGATGGAGCTATCTTGAACGAGATCGGGGACCATGCCATTGCCGGACCTTTACGTGTAGTCTAGGGGACGCAGTTTAGATCGTTAACCTTTTGATCTGTACTGGTAACTTAATCGCATTCTTTCTTAGTCATAATAAGAGCAAACCATCTTTTCGAAAAAATGCAGGCTATTAGTTGTTAAATAAAAAGGGATCAAGGAAGGCTCTGTTGCGTAAAAATATAAACTAATACACCAATTTTTTTTTTTATAAACATGCAGCCATACGTTGGATTACTAACATACTTTAACAAGAAATTAAACATACAGGAGTTTAGAGTAAATAGAAACTACCCTTTGTAATCTGGATTGAAATCAATGTCATAAAATATATAAGAAATACTTTTGCAATATGGTGACACCACATAGCGTGTAGATATATTATTTTAACCAACACATTTTTATCTTACAATTTTATCACAAAGGTCTTTACCGCAAACCCTTTAACAGGGGAACCAGACAAAATCATAGTTTCAAGTTTCAGAAACTATCCGAAACGTGCAGGTTTCCTCACGGTGTTTTCTCTCACCCCCGAACGTATTTCTAACGCACATTGCTTTGAATTTCCAGAGGTGCATGCTCAGATTCGAATCCGGACCCCGCGTATAGAAGGTGCGTTCTGAACCAGTGATCTACCACCGCAAAGAATATCTATATATCTATGCATATTCAATCTGCATAATATTATGTGTGTAGCCTAGCCCTAGGAGCAAATGCAACACAGCCGGTGCGCATTCTATTTAAAATCAAATAGCGCCGCACGTTGTTGCGCAGCCTGCGATAAACCCAAAGAATAAATTGCTCGGAGCTCGTTCGTGAAACTACATAGAATATATGCGATTTAATTAATTTTGGCAGAATGAAATCAGCTAAATTCCACATCTCTAAATACAGGGATTCGTATTTGTAAGTGAATTCATTTGGTAGGTTTGAAATCTTTGACGCTATACAGAATCGTTCATTCATGTAACTAGACGAAATTACTCAAATATTTTTTAAACTAGAGAGTTTAAAAAATATTTGAGTAGTTTCTCCCTACCTAGAGAGGTAGCTAGCTATGATAAGATTTTAGTGTCTTCTTAAGTATTTTTTGCTTATATCTTTAAAATATTAGATAATAATCCAGAATTCCGAACTTATAATAAAATAGACGTTTAATAAAATAGCTACACTTGAATTTCAGTGCAAAAACAGATATTATTCTCAGAAGCTCCTAACAAAAGTACCAGGAGAACAGAGTGAGTAAAGAGATATGAATGCAGTCGTTACGAGGTAGCTTACATCTAATGTATCGCCCGCGCTCAGCGCAAACTTGCGTGTCGAGAAGGAAAATAACAACTCAACAGGTCTTCTCGGAATACTCTCAGCTTGTTATCACAATCACCCCGACCTATTCAATAGATGTTACCTCACAAAGAATTATATTTCAAACAGAATAGTAAGAATCGCTTTTATTCACTGAGGAAACGTGCACTTGGAAGTGACAATATCATCCTTAAGAAGATTTATATTAAGAATAAAGCTAGGATTCGGCGGGTAGGGCTAAAAGAAGCCGCGTGGGCTGATGCAATTCAAAGGTTTTAAATTAGTGTCTAGTGGTTTTTAGTGTGCAAGTTTGGTGTTTATTTGTGCATTGAAGTGCCGCAAAGTGATCCTTATAATAAGAATCGTTGGATTGTATCGTTTTTAACACTGCTATTGTGTGTCGAGTGCGTTGTCTCGTGACAACTTGCTTGGACCTAATAGAGTCTTAAAACCCGCGATTGCTTTTAGACTGATATCCGCTGAATCCGTAGGTCGATAAAACGCAAAACACCGGCGTTTTATTGAGTGACTGTGACTTTGACTGACTTCGACTGTTGACTACCTACTTATTCTCAATAAGTTACTTGACATTGGCGAATTATCTTCGGTTGTCCCGCTTAATAATGCCTAAAATCTAAAACATGATAATGGCAGGAGTAATTCTCAGTCGAGAAGTTGATTGCCACAAATAAAATAAGAAGAAGAAGAATAAAGCTACTGTTACACATGATTATTTTCATGCTTAAAGCGCGCTAGTTTTGAGTAAAAACTACTTAGTAGCATGTGTTATTAGACGTGCTATTAATAAGCATTCTCAAAAATCGCACGCCACGCCGGTCGATTCTTGAGCATGCTACCTGCAGTGCGGATGGAAGAGGGAGTGTGGCGGAGTGCTATATCAAGTGTAGATATGTTTGCTTATTTTTAAGTATGCTAATAGATGGCTAATAGTAAGCTTATTGATAGAAAATGTGGACAGTTCATTAAGCATGCTCATATTTGGGATGCTTCTTAAGCATTCTAAAAATGAATCTGTGTACCAGTAGCGTATAGTAGATGATCTGCATGCAGGCTTACATATAGCGCAGAATAATTCTAAAGTGTGGCATTTCATGTAGACGATGACAGAATGATGACACTGCTCTGTTTGATCGACCCAAAAGTTGACTGGTAGGGTACCTCTTGGCATTAAGTTCGCCTATTGTATCAACATTTGTGCAATAAAGTTTTAAATAAATAAATTACTGAGGCCATGTACAGTGTTCTACGTCTTGAGTAAGATGCAAAATATTTGCTTGCTTTCAAGTGATCGATCAGTCTGCTAGTCTGTCTATCACATAAAGGAATAGGTGATCAGCACTAATTTGCGCTTCAATTACAAAAGTAGGTACCAATCGGTCAACAGCTCTCCTCGGCACATTCTCGCCTGGTTTAACGATATCTTGTTATCAGTATCAGCCAACTCATTCAATGGATTTATCTCCAAATGCTAGAATTGCACTTTAAATAGAATGGTCCGAATCGCTTCTACATTAAGCTACGTTTTTCTTTTATTGCAACGATGCAGAGTGGAAAGTATTGTACGAGAACTTTAGGTGTTCGGTTTAATAATACGTGGCACTGATTGATTGTGGACAAATGTAGTTTTTGCTTTGTAACCATATCGTTTGGTTTAAAAATAGCAATGTTTGTACTTAAGTAAGCATAAAAAATAAAGGTCAAAGATATTTTGTCTTTTTTTTTCTTTCTAATGTGCTCTCAATTTCACAATACTCATAAGGGTTATCCTTATATCCATTTTCTCTTTAATTTATATTAAATGAGTCCAAAAATCTACGACGGAAGACCCGTGTTGCTTTGAGGGTACTTCTCATAATTGTTTTATGCGAGAATTTTATTATGACTTTAATAAATTGTATAAGAAAATGACAAAGGAAAAAAACATAGCTAACTAAAACACGCAAAGATTTAAAAAATCAAGATGATCCGATCGGAGATTTTCTGTTGAAAAATTTTCAGTATCATCCCAAAGTCTGAAATTTGACGGTCTTTTAACCCCGTGCCTCGGAAAGCATGTCATGCCGTCGGTTTTGTGCCTGGTCCCACTTCTCACTTTGGTGTCTCATCAAAATATAAGGGTAAAGGAATACAGATAGCTCTTGTGTTTGCGCACAGACTTGATCACCATGAAATGATCTGCGTACGTGGCTGGTCGTTGAGATCAGTCGTCGTAGCCGGATTGGTGGGGGGATTAATAATATATCTTCCATGTTTTCCTTAAAAAAATAAAAACTTTTTAGGCTTCCTTTTAGGGCTTTATTTATAAACGTCCAATAAACCTTTGTAATCTAGCTAAAACGGTGTTGTAGAGCAGTTTTGACGTTAGAAAAATTTGGGAAATAAAAGGAGAACAGATTAATATCACCGTTTTAATTCAACTAAGGTTTAACAAACCCTACAAGACCTACAGGAGATGGTGAGCAGCCTGGCTGAATCCTCCAAACACATTTTGCCAAACCCAAGTCATGTTCAACGAGCTCGTTGATCCGGGACCGGTCGCTGTTAATGGAATACCTCTCGAAGTTGAGAGAGAAGCCAATAGAAGAATTCAGCTAGGCTGGGCAGCATTTGGTAAACTTCGTCAAGTCTTCTCGTCACCCATCCCTTAAAGTCTTAAGTCGAAAGTCTTCGACCAGTGCGTCCCTTCCGACTTACGGTGTCGAGACGTGGATACTCACGGCTGGACTAGTCCACCGGTTTAAAGTCGCTTAAAGAGCTATGGAAAGGGCTATGTTCGGAGTATCTCTGAAGGACCGCATCAGAAATGATGTAATCCGACAGAGAACCAGAGTCACCGACATAGCCCACCGAATTAGCAATCTGAAGTGGCAGTGGGCTGGTCATATTAGCCGCAGAACTGACAGCCGTTGGAGTCGTAAAGTCCTTGAGTGGATACCCGGACTCGGTAAGAGTAGTGTTGGACGCCCTGCGACAAGATGGGATGATGACATTCGAAGGCTGGCTGGTGTGGGCTGGATGAGAGTAGCCGAAAATCGGGAGCAGTCGCGTGCATTAGGGGAGACCTATGTCCAGCAGTGAACGAGTGTGGGTTGCTGATGATAACAAACATATATGAATGAGAACTTAAGCATTTATTTTCTAACAATCTACATAACGTTATTGGCACGGGATAATCACGAAGCCGAAATCACAGCATATAATTTAACCATCGGGTTAATTAAGCGAACAATCATGGTCCATCGAAGACACCGTAATATAATTGGGTCGGCCAATCGGGATCCATTTCGGGTCGTACCTGCCCTGTTTGTCTTACGGCCTAATTAGAAATGGGGCCTTGAATTTTCACGCTCCGCATTCCGCGCTAAGAAATTACGGGGGATATACAGATGCGATGGATAGTGAATGTTTTAATCTCCTGCAGACTATTTTTTGGTCTTTATCGTTTATTCTAAATACTCAGGACCTATACAGGAACATATTTGTATTATTTGTGACTAAACTTAGTTACACAGTATAATATATATTTGCGAATATCTTAAAATGCACATTTTGAGAAGTGCAAATTTTGTGAAGTGCACACTTTGCGAAATGCTCATTTTGAGGAATGCACATTATGAGAAATGCCCCTTGTGCACATTCTGCCAAATGTACATTTTGAGATGAATGCTCATTTTTCGAAGTGCAGATTCTGTTTCCTTGCGTGATCGTATCAGGAACGAGGAGAACTAAGGTCAAACTCATAGCTCAAAAAATTGCATGCCTCAAGTGGCAATTGGCTGGGCATATTGCAAGGAGATGAGACGGCCGGTGGGGCAGAAAGGTCCTCGAGTGGAGGCCACGTATAGGAGGTCAAAGCCGTGGCTAGCCCCCCACAAAGTGGACCGATGATCTGGTGAAGGTCAGCGAGAATCCCTTGGATGCGTACGCCAAAGGACCGATCTGTGTGGAGATCATCGGGGAGGCCTATGTGCAGCAGGGGTTGTTTTTTGGCTGAAATGATGATGATGACATTTTGCGTCAGACTCGTAGTAAGTACAAGCCCTGTCACGTAATTTTAGCCGGTCGGCGTAATTAGTAAGGAAAATTTGCGTACTTGTTAAATAGATTATATTATACTACAATTAATTTCTGCGTACACTCAAGGTCATCTGATAAAGAAACATAACATTTCTATTATACAAGTGTGTACCTGTCGAGCGCCCGCAAGAACTGGACGCGTGTAGACGATTGTTGACCAAAGTGGCAAATATTTGGACAGGGATATGCTAAGCAGTGGACTCCAACAGCCTGGCGATTATAATAATGAACAGTTATCCCAAAAACTTCTTGAATGCTATCTTTCGATCAATTAGATATTATTTGTACTGTATGTATTTCACGTCGCACCTGAAACTCAATTAATTCAGTCCTGTTGACAGTTTGTCCAATTAAACTGTGATTCCGTAGAATTCTAAACCAATTAAAACGCTTCCAAGCAACTGTGTTGTAATCGATCCGATCACTTATAATTTGTAGTAACTTATAGTTTCTAGCGCAGTGGCTATGGTGTTGGGCCCAGGGGCGGAAGGTCTCGGGTTCGATTCCCAGTCAGGCCTGGATGACTTAGGATACGCCTTCGGTTATCGTCATCTTGGTCTCATATTACAGGAAATGCCCTAGTTTGAGACATGGTAACCGATGACAACTCTCTAGCCCTATTTATTTAAAATACTATATTAAAACTTTTTTAGGCGACCAATGTGCATGTGGGTCACCTTATGGGGAAGAGTCGGCGGTAAGTCACCGCCCGCCCATGAACGAATATCTAGCGAGATAAAAGTAGCTCCCTGATGCATTGCTAGGTTTTATGAAGAGAGTACGCTCGTCTCTGCAAGGTTTTAAAACATAAGGTATAAGGAAGTAAGTACCGCTACTGCCAAACTGTTTCACAAAACTGAGGTATGTACGTCGTAGAAATTTCTCTGAGAAACTCACAATACTAGTACATATTTTATAATGTGTTAGTATATAAATATAAAAATTGCACCGCCCTATACCTTCATCAGGTGTCCTTTACCCAAAGGTTGCCTGGAAGAGATCGCTCATAGTGATAAGGTCGCCTTCGTCGTACACATCCTGTATACCTAGTTTTAAGTTTTCACAATTTATTTTGAGTGCAATAAAAGTATATTCATTCATTCATGCAATCATTCATTCATTTATTTATTCATTCAATACTGAACCACCATGCTTTTTGAGTTTTTCCAAACAAAGAATATTCCTGTATAAGTCCGAGAGGCCGTAGTCCCCAGCGATGGTCAGACCAGATAGCATTGCCCTGCACCGAGCGGCGGAGCGCAGACGATGGTGACAGCTGGTCGACAAAATCAGAAGCAGTCATCACCTCAGCAGTGAGGGAATCGAACGAAAAGAGAGAGAGAGAGTATAATTAAGTTAAGTAGGCCGTGTGGTCCCCGGCAGAGTAGAATAGGCCACCCTCACTCTTACCGAGGTGTCGTAAAAGGCGACTAAGGTAAAGCTGCTGGTATGATCATCAGCACCCAGAGAAGGAAAACTCTGCATTTATATCAAAACCCTCGCCAACCCGGCTGCCAAGCGTGGTGAGTATGGCAATTACCCCTCATTTGATTGAGGGAGGCCCGTGCCCCAGCAGTGGGGACTTAAATGGGCTGATGATGATGATGATAATATAGATATAGTTGTAAACATTAACCAGTAGATAAGTGGCAAAACTTAGATCGAGTTGGGATGCCAGCCCAAAATAATTTAATTACCCGGGCCGCTCGGATACTGACCATTATACGTGAAAAGGACTTCTTGGGAATGGACTTATTATGCTAGTACTAGAGAAGTTTTTGAGTTCTAACGACTTCTGTATTAATCAATACGGATGGTATCACAATAGTAAAACTATTTGAGCATGTTAAAAGGGGTTAAGTTTTAAGGCCCTGGTCGACAAGCAAGGTCAGCCAGTACGATCGGAGAGGGATCGAAAGCAGCACCAAGATCTTAACGAGCTCACGAACAAACGAAGAATTTGCGGAATACTATGGTTTTGGTCACGACCTTGTGAATCGAATCCGGAACTCCGATCGAAGCCACTTAAAAGTGAGTACCACAAGCAACGGTACTATAATAATAGACGGACTAACATCCATAAATATTTGATCCATATTTGCGAACGAGTAAACAGGGGGAAATGTATACCGATACTGATTACATAAATCGTGAGCCTGTCTATAGAGACGTGATTACCGAGCTATGCAAACTGAGTAAATGACGTAACATTGTGCATACAGGTGAACACTATTAGACCATTACGACTGTATGCTTTTGAATAATTACAGTGTGTTTGGATTGCAAGCCGGTGGTATATTTACACAATCGCTCTAGTTACCCATGTATTATTATTCCGATAATATGATATAGATGATTATACAGCGTGTTTATTTGATACGGGCGAATATTTTAATGGCGATTACTATCGGACCTAGGGAACCTGTTTACATACATTTCTTTAGGAAATTAAGGTACTTTTTTTTCATACAAAATAATTGAGCACGCAATGTATTGCATCCACTGGTAGTTAACGTTAATAACATCAATTAACGTAGACATAAGTATCTAAACGTCATACGAGTGTCATGACACTCATGTCACTTGTCATGTCAAACAAAGTTGGACGGCATACATTGCTGCTGGGTTGCACTTTAGAAAAATCATTACACCTAATTAACCACAAAATTTAATGAAATGATTATGTTATACGATTCGTAGGATCAGATATTATAGCTGGATTAATTATTCGCCCGTATAAAATACACACGCTGTATAGAGAGTTGACATAATTAATACTGATAACTCCATTAGTCGATACGGTATTGGTGTTATTAATCAAAATACACATTGATTGGGTTAACATGCGGTCTTATGTTAGTATGAAATTAATATTTGTTAGTTTCATTATACGAGCAGAAACTAGGATCTTACCCCGAGCCGAGATTCAAGAAAATAAAATATACTAAGTAACAACATTGCTTAAAACAGAGCTTGTATCCATAATACACTAGTTGTTATCCAGCTTCAAAAAAAAGGAGGTTCTATGTTCGACTGTGTGTGTGTTTAAAGGTCGGCAACACATTAGCGATTTCGCGGATGTTCATTGGCGGCGTTGATTACTTTGCATCAGATGACTCGCTTGCTCGTTTGTCGCCTCTAGCATAAAAAAATGTACAACCCGTGCGATGTACCCCACGAGTGCGAGTATAGACGCAAATATGTGTGCGAGCGAGAAGTGAATAGATGCGCCGCCATTTCTGATCCCATTCTTTATCCGCACAGGTTGTATGTTCATTTTATTATGTTTTTATTTCGTATGTATGTTTACAAAGTTCTCTGTCAATTAATGACCAACTTGCAGTTTTTTTTTACTTTGAAAGAACCCACTCCCAAGTTGATTCCATTGTCACCATGTCAGGATCTGATTATGGGATCCCAGAGAAATCGAGCGCAACTCTCAAATTTTATAGGCACATGTAATGTTTTTGTGTCTATTACAAAGCTGCACCAGCATTTACGCCTAATTTTATTAATTTTGTGGCTTGGATGATGGTTGAAAATCAACTCTTCAACGGTTAGGTTAGAGCTGCTGCCGAAAACTGACACTAAAAAGCATGAAAAAAAAATCTACGAAAAAATCCTACTTCCTACACGAAATATTTTTAACACTTCAATATCAGTGCACTCGAAAAGATGTGTTATTGAAGTCGGCGCGTAATCCCTATTGAATAGTTGATTGTATTACAAGATTAGTATCTACTAGATAGTATGAAGTGTTAAAAATATTATTTAACAATTCTTAGTTCGTGTTTTTTTTTATTTCACTGAAAAAGGAATTTAAGACATTTAGAAATTCGCAAGCATAATTTGTACATAAGTAGTTGTTATGCAAGGTGCGCACAATAAACAATTAGTCTTTGTATTTTATATCACAGAACTGACCGAACAGTTTAATTTCTTGTTTGTGTACTGTTTACAAGGAACTTAGAACTTCACGCTTCATTGCACTACCTAAGTTATAATCACCACCATTGTTCCTGACTGTAAAGCAAACCGGTTATGTCCTAAGGAAATTTAAGCGTATACTCTTAGCTACTCGTACTTGTAATTTTAAATTACTCACTTGTAAAAAAAATACTTAGCCATATATAAATATACACCTTGCTTTCTTTACCTAATTTAGAAACTTTATACGGGCATTTAACTGATGAAAACAAAAAACTCGAAGGAACAGACTAAAAAAAAACACTTTATCTTCACTTTCTTGGTACATTTTTTTTATATAATATTTCACAACGTAACATACATCAATTTGTAAGGGAACATGAGTTCTTTTATGAGGTTAGACTCCTTGAGAAAAAATATTATTTTCGAGAAGTTTTTAAAACTGTTAAGAGGTTTATAGTGTTTGAGGCATTTCGTATATGTTAATCATGAACTGCCGTAAATATAATTATTATTTTTAAATCCATTATTCAAATTGGATTTATAAAAGTTTTGACAACAGAACCGAGATCAATTAAATAACGAATTACTTTTTTAAACTTAATAGAATAAAATGTCGTTTAACCTTAGATTACCTCAGGCCTCAAAAATTTAATTATTCACCATGAAATTCGGCAAGGCATCGAAAGAGCATAATTTATCATTTTAAGTTAATTACCTTTTACGTTTCAGTCCATTCAACTAATTAGTCACCTCTAAAAACTCGAGGATAATTGTTGAGAGTGATTGCTGGGATTTAACAAGGGGCCACTTGCTGATAAATTGGCCACCTTTAGAAGATTGGGCCTTCTTAAGTCATTTTGTGTTTTACGTAGTTGACGAGCAGCTGAGGCTTCTATTTGGGGAATGGTGACGTCAATTGTAGAATCATGTTCGGTTATTCTAAGTCTTAATGAATTCAGAGAAATTGAATTCCAACTACATACAACATTGCAAACACGCTATTGAAATATAAAATACATACATACATTTTTTTTAAACTTTCATTGTCACAACATTACAATAGTTATGTTAATTACGCTTAGTATCCCCATTTTAAGGTCTCTAAATCATGCCAATTAAAAAAACTCTTTTGCACTTATTTTCCACACACAATATAATCATACAACTTAGGCAACAGTTTTATAATAGACAATATATAAGTATCAAAGTAAAGGAAACATAAAAGAAATGTTTATAATAGACAATACAGAAGTATCAAAGTAAAGGAAATAAAGCAGACATTGAAATATAAAAAAGGATGGTTGTGGTCGTCGCCAACAAGTTATTTACGGGATTTTTACCATGTACCTTATTTTTGATTTTCCGATATTTCGGCTCTGTTGCAAGCGCCATGCAACTCAAAAATAAGTTACATGGTATAAATCCCGTAAATAACTATTCTAACATACATACATATTCATAATTTCGAACAAAAATAATATGAAGGCTTCGATAAAATGTTGTCGATGTATCAATTTTCGAATAATAGTGTTTTGAACTGACATAAGGAACCCAATATAAAGGAGTGGACTAGCATTGCATCTGTGAATATTTCATCTCGCAATGAACAAATACGATTTTGGGAAGCTGACGGCCAACCTTCAGAACTGAAGAGGCACCCAAAGAAGAAGAAGTAACATTAGCTTATCAATTCAATGCTTAGTACACTACGCAGCTGTACGTTTCCGGCCTACACTGGCCTACGAAAGTCAGGGGAGTCGTAGATTACGTGCGAAAGATGTCCAACTGGACGCTGAGGGTCGAACGGTTGGAGTCTCGCCACAAAGTGAACTTCAGCTCATTTTCGGTGAGAGTGCCGACCCGCTCCTGGCAACCTTTTTTACTTTTGGCCGCAAGAAGTCGTCTTTCGGAAGTTTCGAGGACGGCTACCAGCTGACTAATAAGTAAGTGAATTTTATTATGTTTCTATGTTAGACTGTAAGGTATTTATTATATGTTCCAAAGAAATATTTTTAATGTTTCTATATAAAAAGTGACTACATAGATAAAGTTTACTTACGTGCGCAACATTTTCCCCTAATCTCTCCATCTTCAAAGTGGTCAGATTAACGGTAAGAGCAAAAGTCAGTCCTATATCTGTCTTATAAATGACTGCTCTTCTGAGTCTCACTTCAGTTTCTTAAGATACCAATCCTTGGTCATAGAAGGGAATGAAAATTAATGGTAGTCGAGAGTATTTTTTCGTGTTGGTCTGAGTATACACCATTACTTCCGTTTTTGGCGCGGTACCCTCATTTATTATGTAAGCGGCATGCGGCCCTGATGCGAGAAATACGCAAAATTCAGATGATCTGACATAAGCTAATAAATGACTCATTGTCCCATAATGTGTTCGGTGGTCAATTTTATCTTTAATATGACCCTCCATTTGTGTGTAGGTGGATAAAGGTATGGTTGGAATTTATATTGTAGACGTCGAAATAGTTCTAGAATAATCAGGATGGATAGTTTTATTTACGTTAGACTGATATTAAAATCTGTCTGAAAAATTTTACTCGTACATTCTGACTGAGAAAAAGAAATTAAATAGCTAAGCTATCTAAATAACCCTATGGTCTAATTTTAGCGTTCCTCTTAGCAGAAGAAACTTTGCGGAATAGTTATCAACTAATATTTGAGTGGATGCTTAATGTCAGTTCGGTACTCTCTCCCACGTTGCTAGCGTTCCCCTTACCAGACAAAACTTCATTCGCCGCTCGTTCATTATCTTCTTGACAGATTTGTGAGAGCCGTTCCATCAATCCAATTAGTAGGAATCGAGAAATATCGTCGAAATATTCTACCATAAAGTATTTCCCATGAAAAAGATTAATAAATTCAACGATATTAATTTGTTAACGAACTTTACAGGGTATAATAATCAGATTAATTTTAATTAATCTTATTATTTTTATTTTCATTATTTTAGTTTAAGCCTCTTTTCTTTCCGTCTTTATAGGCAAAGCGGTTTAGGTCCAGTTTTTGAATAAAAAGACGCCCAATTTGAAAATCTATTTTTTCTACTAGCGAGAGGTATAGCTCAGTGGATACGTGGGGTCGTGGTTGGAATCCGAGCGTGCACCCCTGGATTTTTCAAATCTATGTGCATATTTCTACCATTGGCTTGGCGGTGAGGGAAAACATCGTAAAGAAGCCTCCACGTCTTGGAAAGTTTTTCAAAATGGTGGATTTCTACAATATTTGAAACAGTGATTTTGTACGTGTAACCGTGATGAGGTAGGTAACTTCAGAAGGCAATCGCTACATTGTAGTTAAGTACCAGACTTCCCGAATCCTGGATCATAACGCAGACCATCATCATCGTCAGCCCATTTAAGTCCCCACTGCTGGGGCACGGGCCTCCCTCAAACGCAGACCATAGAATGGAATAAAGGATTTAACTGACTTCACGCGTCCACCAAAATCTTCTTCTTCATCTTAGCGTGTAATTCCCGGTTGCGTCCAAAGTTGTCGCTTTGGAGCCAGGCCGCCAGGGTACGCTTAGACAATGATTCAGGATTGGGGGGTCTGGTAATTACAATGAAGCGACTGCCGTCTGACCTTCGCAACCCTATAACAGGGGAACCAAATAAATCATGGTTACACGTTTCAGAAACTTTTTCCGTAACGTGCAGGTTTCCTCACGATGTTTTCCCTCACCGCCGAGCAGATGGTAATGGTAGAAATACTCACATAGATTTGAAAAAAAAAACCATTGGTGCATGCTCGGATTCGAACCTCGTCCACCTGCGTGGAAGGCGCGTTTGTATCCATTGAGCTACCATCGCTCTAATAAACGCGTCCACCCAAATATTAGTTGCTAAGTATTGTGAAGGACACGATTCGGACCAATCCCGTTTGGTTGGTTACCTTGTGTTATTATCACATTAAGTATTAAGAACACGATTCGGACCAACTCCGTTTAGTTGGTATGATTGTATGTATTTTGGTATCCTTTGCTTGGTACACTGGTAAGAACCGGCCAACCAGAGAGATAGATATAGTCGCCAGCATATAGTTTGTTTATACGAAATAGATTGTAATCATGGTATTGTAATCGGATTACATCAACGCCTGTTCCCGTTCTCAATAACGACGACACGGTCCTATATAATACGTATAATATAAGGAATTGCTTACCATCAGGGGATCCGTCTGCTCGTCTGCCACCTGTCATATAAAAAAAAATACCTGCCGGTATTTGTAGGCACTTACTTAATAAGTTGGGTCGCTCTAAAACGAGGGAGTTTCGATTATGTCTCGTAGGCAAAATTAAGCCATTTCTGCTATGAGGAACGCTGAAATTTGACCATAACGTGGAACAAAGGATTTAACTGACTTCACGCGTCCACTCAAATATTAATTGCTAACTTTACCTACCGCTATTTGTAGGTATACTTACTTAATAATTTGGGCCACCTATATTAAACAAGGGACTTCTAATTAAGCTTTTTCTGCTAAGAGAAACGCTGATTGACCATAGCGTGGAATAAAGGACCTAACTGCGTACACCAAAATATTCGTTTCCAAAGTGACCGCTGTTTGTTAACACTTACTTAATAAGATGTGTCGGATGGCTGATCTTAGGGACTTTCGATCTTAACTTGTAGGTAAAATTAAGTTTGGTTTACATAGAGGAACAAATGCATTGAGACTGCGTGGAATAGAGGACCTAAATGTCGCTAAGTGTCTAAATTTTAGTTGCTAACGAAACTGGTATTTGAGGGCCTTGCTAGAGTTAGGTTCCAATCTGAATGTTTTCGATGTCTCTTCGTACATTTAATGAATTTCAGTAGTTTTACATCTAAATTCGATTACAGAAAACGGTTTTCAACTTTAACACTGTTAAGTAAAGTAGCTCCCACTTGAACATTTTTCTATCTCTTTGTAAGTTAATGACAAAGACGATACAATTTTTGAGCTCATCTCAAAGATGGTTTAAGTGCTGATTTAATAAACACCTTATTTATGGACTAGGATCATGTCACCCACTAATTTAAAAGCGTCGTTCTTGTCGGTGGAGTGATCTCCAGTCTTCTCTCGACTCAGCCAGCACCTTAAATTCCTTGTACAATATAACATTTCCTAGCAGGATCATGTGTTTCAATTCTATGCAATGAACTAAAACATACTTCGGACTATTTCGCGTTGTCACGCTGGCCGTTCGACTAGGACAAGTGTCCTTTACAGCTAAATAGGAAACAACCAAACAAACTTTGTTGATCCCACCTCTCGTTCCTATCCCGTTTGTTTGGCCCTAACACTCTAGCCCTACCTCAAACCTCATTACCCTATACAACGCGGTTCGCCCTCACTACAAACACGGCCAAAATTTTGGCAGTACCTACTGACACAGTTTGTGTTTCATCAAGCCCTGAAAGGGGTTTCACAGCTCCATTCAAGAGAGGACGGCCAAACAACGTTCCAGATCTCGTATGTTTACGGACCCCTAATTTCATCCAATCACTGTCGAGATACAAACTATTGAATACGCGGAGCTAGGGCTAGATTAATGATGCGATTGGAGTGTAAATGTTGCACTCGAGTCATATTTCGACCTCTACCACAAAATACCACAAAAATGCAAAAGTCACTATTAGACACAATCTGCAAATTAAAATTTCGGCTTTTTAGCGGTCACGCGTATCTCCCGCAAATTATACATTGTATCTCTGTATACCTAGCTTTTAAGTTTTGTATGCTGCTTAACGCCTTGTTGGTCTAGCGGTTTAAGTACCGGGCCGTGATCTCGGGGTCCTGGGTTCGATTCCCGGGTCGAGCGAGAAGTTTGGTTTCGAATTTTTCGGATATAGCTCCACTTTGTGATCACCAATCCGCATTTGACAAGCGTGGTGATTAAGCCTAATCCCATCATAGTAGCGATAACTTGATTTCTATGATGGAGGCCTTTGCCCTGCAGTGGGACAGTTTATAGGCTATACATAAAAACATATGTTGTGCAATAAAGAGTATCTATCTATCTCCCGGTCGTAATTTGGCATTTATAGAAAAATACTCATATCAATATGAGAATTTTTCTATACATTTATCCAAATTCCAACTGGCTGCACTGAATTAAAAGCCGAAAGAGAAGAATTAATCTTTTTAGCCTTGAACACAGTCTTCAAGTGGCGTATCTTACGGTCTATTACAGGTGACATTTGGGAGAATGTGCAAAAGAGTGCATAAATTTATACCGTCGGTCCCTTTTTTACTTCGGGGCACAAGATGCTAATGTTCTCATACTTATCTCGCTGAGATACCAGATATTTAGCATTTACTATTCGTACAGCTAAAGAATGGAACTCTGCCGGCTGAAGTTCCCATTAATTTTTGTTTTCAAAATATTTTATCTTTTTCAAAAGAAGAACTGTTACTAGCCATACATGATCCACCCTCAGCCACATCATCACTTATGAGGTGAGATTTCGGCCAAAAAACTTGAGTCACTTAAGTTAAGTCGCCTCGAGTCACACTATTATATTGAACCATCGATATCATTGAACGTAGTACTGGTACTAGGATAGATATCAAACGGCGTTTTAGTAGATAATTAGCGGTTATGTTAACCTAATGTGATTAATCAACTTATGTCATGGCTGAATAGTAAATTAAAGGTACGCTTTTCATTAATAATTCTAACGCTGGCAAGTTGAGTAATAATTTCCTTTTTCGTGTTATACGATGTAATAATTACCCATATACACACGGACGTCATGTGGAGTAACCCTTGCTGGACTTTGGACTGTCCTTATGTTGGAAACACAAGTGATACTTTTGGACTGCGCCGGGAGGGGGGTAACTCAAACTGTCGCCGTCTTTTCATAATATACAGACTAAAAATTTTGGCAGTTCCTATTTCTGCCGCACCATCAAGAAATGGAACTCGTTGCCGGCGGCGCATGTATTTCCTCCTTCCTACAATATGGATTCCGTCAAACGAAGCGTGAATATGCATCTCGCGGGGCAGTATTGCAGTCCCAATGGAGGTGATGACATCGCTTCCGTTGTAATTGCAACTTGAGCTCTTCTCTTGCTTACCATCAAGCTGAAGAGAGCCAATATATTGTCACTTAAAAAAAATGTCTTGTTACTTCCACCAACATGACAGTTATAAGAGTATAACTATCCGCGTGGTAATTTATTCCGTTCAATTATATTCATGTTCACGTTATAAACTCATCACACTCATATTTTGTTCATCAAGAGTCGGTATAGCTAAACCTACCATATCTCACGAGTGAATGAACGAATGACATTATAAACTGGCAAAAAACATAATTTCTTTTTAGTTTCATGATAATGACACCGGGATATTTTTGTTACGTAGGGTGATACAGGTAATGTCAGAAATCAAAAACAGATGTGATAATGACAAAGCCATTTTGAATTTCCCTAGCATATTAATTATTCTGTCAAAATCGGCCGTCTAACGATTTACTATTGGGGTAGGAGTTGACTGTTGGATGAGAAGTTGGTAGAAGGAATTTTATAAATAAAGATAAAGATAAAGATAAAAGATAAAGATTTCTTTATTGGCCACAGAACACAAATCAAACATGAGTGACATAAATAAAGTATGACAAATACTGTAGCCAACAAGGCCCAACCTCAGCATTTGCTGCAGTGGCCGGAGCCGCTGCAGCGCTGGTTTTCAGGCAGAGCCTTGGGTGACGTACGTAAATAAATAATAAATAAATAAAATCATCATCATCATCATCATTTCAGCCAATAGACGTCCACTGCTGGACATAGGCCTCCCCCAATGTTCTCCACACAGATCGGTCCAGTGCCGTCCGCATCCAATGGATTCCCGCGATCTTCACAAGATCGTCGGTCCACCTTGTGGGGGGCCTGCCACGGCTGCGACTTCCTGTGCGTGGCCTCCACTCCAGGACCTTTCTGCCCCAACGGCCGTCTGTTCTCCTCGCTATGTGCCCTGCCCATTGCCACTTGAGGCATGCAATCCTTTGGGCTATGTCTGTAACCTTAGTTCTCCTGCGGATCTCATCATTTCTGATACGATCACGCAGGGAGACTCCTCCGAGCATAGCTCTCTCCATTGCTCTCTGGGTGACTTTGAGCCTCCTTAATCGGCACATTGTAAGCGGCCACGTTTCGTATAAATAAAATATTTATTGCAAATAACTTAAATCTATTACAAACTTATGGGCATAATCTTACAAAGTAGTACTTATATTTTTTTATTTCACATTACATATAACTACGCTATATCATAGATTTATCGTTGGATCAAGATTGGAAGAATCTGACCTTAGAAGAATAAACACTAAATTAAGTAACTTCGGAATATCTTCACTATGGCTTCGTATTCATTCCCTCTTATTACAAATAAAAAACTACTCTGATACCGGCTTTAATCCTAAACTAGCAAGTTCATGATTATTACGGAATAATGTTAGTTCTTACATTTTTAATACAAATCCTCGACTAACCATACCTCTTAGTACCACAGGATAGTATCAAAATTGATCGAATCATTGAAACATTCGTTCAGAGACATTTAATTTTACATAATCTTGTTTTGTTGTCTGAAGTAAAAATATTTTAGAAATGTTCTTAAGTAATAATAAATTAAAATATGAAGTAAGGTTTCCTCAGGTTTCCAAGTAATATAAATACGCATTGCTTATATTTTTGGGATTAAACCCAAATAATAAATGACTACTTTCTCACAAATATCTTTAGTGTAAAACGGAATGAAATGTCACAAGGATAAGCTGTCATTATTACTAAATTGATGTTTTGAGGTTATAATTTTAGTACTCATTTTAAACTAGGGTTCCGGGTGTATAAAAAGTATAACGAGTAATAAAACGGTGTTAAAAAGAAGTTTCCATTCTCTTTCGAAAATTTTGTATGAAATTGTTTTGTTTCAAATGTCTAAATTTCTATACACAGCCGTTTTAGCTAACAACGGTTTAATAAACGTTTATAAATAAAGCCCTTAGAGTTTAGTAAATCGTTATGTTCCGGGACACCCAATCTTCCTATTTTTGACCTATCTACTATCTACTTTAAAAACAACACATTTACAATTTTTTTAATAAATGTTAACTATGACAAATTCATCGGATCACCAAATAACTAACCCTATTAGCCCAAATTAGCGACGAGCAACCGCTTATCCAAATCAAAACGGTGTAAAGGCGCAGCAGATAGATCACATTAGACCGTGGCTCATTAATGAAAAGGTCGAGTTTCGTGTGACCGCACTTCGCGATCGCGGTAGGCAAGCGTGCAGGTGCGTGTTGTTATTAGACCTTATTGCCGGGAGACGAAGATTGATATTTTATTGAGACAATGTTTGAGGTGAGTCTTCTGTGTCAATTTCTAGAAATCTTCATATTTGGACACAAACCTATGACCTCCCGTATAAAAGCCGCGTTGTTCATACCCACTGAGCTACCATAGTTAAACTCTCTAAAGTACCTATTGAACTGAAATCCTAAAATCAAAATCAGTCCCAACTTAGAATCGTTCTGATAGCATCCTGACCCGCTCGAACACCTATAGCTGAATTTCATTTATCATAATTTACCTCTCAAGCAAAGGAAACTAGACAGTCGCAGCACTTCCGTGGGCATGATTTGCATAATAACCCAACTAAGTGTTCCACATCTGGCCACTAACGCACATTCAACCTTATTGTCAGAAGGTAAGGGTGCTTTTGGTTTACGACAGTGGACACATCCTCCGCCCGATCAATTCTCATATGTAGATCTAAAGACATTTGGTAGTTATTAGATGAGTTTAGTGAAATGGATACGTGGAGTGGTCAGAGTGAGAGGGAAGCACGTGACAATAATTCGACTTATAAAGTTTGTCTTTGATGACATTTTTTTTATTGCTTGATATAGGCAGAAGAGCTTGCAGCCCATCTTATGGTGAACGGTAACCGCCGCTCATAGACATCAACAATGCCGGAGCACAGTCATGCCGCTGCCTACCGTGAAAGAAGAACTCTTTTCAAACCTTGTTTAAAAAGGCGATCAAGGGAACACCGCGGCTGGAAGCTCATTCCAGAGTTTGCACGACGAGTTTGTTTGATTCGTAATTGAAGCATATGTTCTTCCATTACATAGAATAAGAAAAGTATTTCATACGATATTTTGTTCGAAAGACCTAAAATTATAAATATAAATAAAGAGCTAAACATTTTTTATAGTTTTGAAAAAAAAGGCTTTATTTTTGCCATCTATAAAAGTGTAATGGATAAATTTTCCGTGTAATTTAGAAGTAATAAGCAAATACTAATCCATAATCAATACCAGCGCTCATTTCCTTCTGAAAAGAGTTCTTCTTTCACTGTAGGCAGCGGCATGACATTGCTCCGCCATTGTTGATGTCTATCACAGGCGGTTACCATTTACCGTCAGATGGGCCGCATGCTTGTTTGCCTATTTTTAGCAAAAAAAAAAACATGATAAAAACTGAATTCTTTTTTCGAACGCTTCAAAGTTAGTTTTAAACTATTGGTAACATACAACCAAAAAATCAGAACCTTTCCATTTATTGCTTAAATTTTTGAATGACTCGGCTTTGAGGAAAAACATTGTGACGAAATCTGCACGATTCGGATAGAATCTGAAACGTGTACCTATGAATATGGTCCCGCTGGCTAAGGGGTGACCCAAAGGTCAGATGGTAGTCGCTTTATTGGAATTACCAGACTCATCAAATTCTGGATCATGGTCCAAGTGTGTAGGCTCCAGAACAATGGCTTTGGACGCAAACGGGAATAATGCTCTAAAATGTTGGTTATAAAAGATAGGTAGTTATACTTTATTGCACAAAATACTCAACTTAAAAACTAGGCATTATAGAAACTTATATGTACAATTTCGGCGGTCTTTCCGCTGGAAGCGATTCTTAACAAACAACCAGATAGGCAAAGGACATTTGATAGTAGAGGAGGTTAAGTGGAGCAATATTGAAAAGGGAAATAAAAATTAACTGTATATATATTACAATTTTTAATACTAATATATCTATAACTAAACACAATATTATATACTAATATCACGATCTTATCAGCTCGAGCTAGGTTAGTGGGAAACTACGTCGTCTCTCGAGAGATGGCGCTGTTACTGTATTTAAACAATATTACTTTTTTGCAACTAACTGAACAAACATATGCACGTTTTTATTAATCTTAAATAAATAGTACATATTTATTTAGATAGTAGTAGTACAATAAAAAATTCTAAAATTCAATCATGAATATCTGTTATTAATGCGGGAATGCATGATAAGAAACGTAATTGTTTTTACAAAATGGCCGTCTGACGTTCAAAACTTCAAACTTGTCATTCATTTTCATCGAGATATTTGGAGATATTATGTTGTTTTTCTTATGATATTATGGTGGTTTATTTTCACGAATTGGCTACGTTTACTGGTTTACGGAGATTGCTACTAACGTATAGGTACCTACTTGTGTTGTGGACAATGAAAATCGAACTAAGACAAACCCGCTATTTCTTTGACTCCGGCTATTTGTATTAGACTTGTGAACATGTCAGAAAAATTGTTGCGTATTAAATATGGTATTCTGTGTAGTTTTGTGATTTCTTTACTAATTACTTGCTTTTTGTAAACAAATTATTAAAATTGTTATGTAATTTTGCGATTCATTTGAACAAAATACGAACATAACCTATCTATACTTAAAAAAATTGTATATACGTAAGCATGTATGCAACGATGTATCTATGCATTGTATGTATACGTATGCATACATAAATCGACATGTTAATACATACGTACCTATCATAATTATGCATTTATCCAGATGTGGGTGGTTACGGAGTTAGTCAATAAATGGCGCTCATAGACTAACTCGGCTGATGCCTCTATACCCAGTATTTAAGTTGCTCTATGACTAATATTTTCTATTTTTTATAGAGGCTCTCCGCAGCCTGATGGTAAGCAATAGAAGAGCCCAAGTTGCAATTACAACGGAAGCTATGTCAAAGCATCACCTCCGTTGGCACCGCCCAATCCCATACTGGCCCGCGAGATCCTTGTTCACGCTTCGTTTGAAGGAAATCATATTGTAGGTAGGAGGAATAAATATGTTATGCTTAGATAAAATAATATAATAAAGGACTACATAATATACATTTAAATTATATGGATCTTAGACGGACAATCGACTACTACCTATGACTGGACCTGTAAAAAAAAACAAAACGGAAGATTGAAAAGTATTGCTATTTAAAATGAAGTACGAGTATTAAAAGTACATTTCTAACCTTCTCATTTATTTTTCCGATAACGATTAATTACGTTAGTTAAGTTTTTTTGGTAGGTTTCCTCATAGATAGTACAATCATGCTAATTTATTCAGCACCGTGAAAGGTCATTTTTCATTGAAATAAAGAAGCAAGGTTGACTTTTTACGATACAAACATAGGCTATTAGTAGCGTGACTTGTGAAAACCATTGAAAAGAGACACCTTATTTAATATCATTACGATTATGAGCTCACCACGAGATTTAGTTTACTAGAGCTTAATCGCAGCTTTACCAAAAATAAATGACAATAAAAGTTAACGTAAAAAGGTTCCAGAAAACAAAACCATGCCTATGTCCACTGAATGTACGAGTACCTACAATCGACTTAAGATAAAAATATAATGCTAGCTTTGAACGGCTACCCCACCGAATCCATCAAACAGTCATTTGTTCACTATTAAGATCTTAGCATATTCAGTTTTCATTCTACACCAGCAAAAAACGACTGGCTGATAGTGGATGCGATAGGCAAATAACCCCCTCCCCCCCTCGAATCATGACCTAATATCGGGTAATTTATCACCGACAACCTTTGTGGTTCTGCCATCAATCTTGGGCTTCTTCCGCACTCAACACTCCAACTAATTATTGTCTATGGTGTCTTGACAGTTCGCAAGGCTTACGTTTTTTCGACCTCCCGCCTTCGTCGAGTCGTGGTTCCTTGATTTTCCCGTCAACGTGATAAGAATGTGTAGTTGGTTTTTGTGGATTAAGTCTTCTGGTGAAAATATTTTCTAGTGCCATTAAAATTTAAAACTTCAATAAGGATGTAACAGGCAATTAATATGTAGACTATATATTTTGTTTTAAACTTTCATGGTCACTAACATTAAGTTATTTAGGGGATTTCTACCATGTACCTTATTTTTGAGTTTCCGATTTTCGGCACTGTTGCAAGCGCCATAGTCACGGAGTAATTGAAATTTTTTTGGCAATTGAAATTACCAAGTACAAAAATTTCAATCGTGAGGATGGGTTAAAATTGTCAAATGTCCGGAATCCAGTGATTCGAAAATATAATAACCGTAAAAATTCGCGGCCAGATACTGTGAGTGTTGCGTGTCGAGAACAGATGCGAGAAAATAGTGAGTTAGTGAACAGTGCAGTGGTACCGCATGTGCGCGTAGTAAAAGACTGCGAAGGGAGAGTAGACCAATTTGTCTGCCAGTAACTACTTAACTGCAAACACTTCAGTTATTCCGTGACCATGGCGCTTGCAACAGTGCCTAAATATCGAAAACTCAAAAATAAGGTATATGGTAGAAATCCCCTAAATAACTATTCTAAGACTACATATTGATAAGAAAAGATTTTCTTTTAGTGCAATAGGAATTTAGAAATGAGCATAATTCAAATGCGGGATGAACCTGTTATCTTTAGGGTACATGAATATCTTGTTACTAAACTGAAGATATAGTTTGTTCGACAGTCAACGCAGAGAGTAATAAGATATGTTGATCAGAGCGACTTCCAATCCGCGCATTAGCTCTAGTCTAGTCGGGGAGGCTGTAAGGAATATAAGATTGCTTATTGATTGCATCCGCTTAGAAAACCACCGGAGCGGAGATCGGTGTCCAATGTCTTCCTACTCGTTGTATTTACACTGTTCTGAACTGTAAATTCTGCCATTTATTCTCCTAAAACCTGATTCAACCAAATTTTACCAGAGAACAGTTCTATAGTAAAACGCAGTTTTACCATACGACTCATAGCGTTATGTACCATTGGTCTCATCGCGTCTAAGTCAAATCAATCTACTTGACAGGGCTAGAAGTCCAGCATAAGTAATATCATATTATTGATTCTTATTACCTTGATATAAGAGTCAAATGACTGCAGTTAACTTTGTGGTACGCAACTATACATAGTACAGTCCCGAGCTTTTATTTGGGACCTACCCAAGGTTGAATGTCGTGTAGGAAACTTTCGCTATAAAGAGCTGATATAAACGTGTTAAAGTTATAATATTTACCATCGACAACTTTACTTTTCTAGGGACAACCATGCAAAAAAGTCAACTTGAGCGAGGGCATACGATCATTACCGATGTTTTCCGATTTCTGTTGGTGCAAATAAAGAAAAAAATAATATTCAATTGTCAATTGATATGTCAGCTCGCCAACTGAATCGCCAAAATATAACAATAAACTATTTTCTTGACTGACACTGGCACGAGTGACACATTTTTTTTTATATAATATACATAGGTGGCAGACGAGCAGACGGATCACCTGATGGTAAGGCGATTACCGCCGCCCATGGACGCCTGCAACACTAGTGGTGTCACAAGTGCGCTGCTTACCTTTTAACCCCCCTTCCCCTGGATTGGGCCTCCGGTACCCTCACTCACGCAGCGAAACACAGCGCATGCACTGCTTCACGCCGGTTTTCTCTGAGGACGTGGTATTACTCCGGTCGAGTCGGCCCATTCATGCCGAAGCGTGGCTCTCCCACTGTTATACAGCAATATACAATATATACAATACAGCATATGTTCGTAATTATAAAACCGTAATGATAGGTTTTTGCAAAGAGGTTATCGTTTCAAGGGTGGATTAGATAGACATTTTATATCTTAACTTGACATTCAACATTATTGCACTAATGTTTCGACCTTATTGCATAAAAAATGTTCTGACGACATTTAACGGAAATAGGTCCCAAGTTAAAGCTCGTGACTGTACCATACTTCACAGGAATTTATAGTTACGGAAAATTTCTAAGAAATGTTTGCCTAATTGTGAAACATTGCAAGTTCCTAAATAAAAAATAATATTATTGTATTCGTATATAGTCAAACAACTTGTTCCGGTTGTAATAGCTGTTTTTATTTGGTAATTGGATTTTGGAGATTGTTTTTCCATTGATGAAAATGGAGAAAGTTTATTACAGAACAAATTCATTTGAACGAAACACAGACGTCTTGTCGGGTAACTTGTTCGTTGTGGTAACTTAGGTACTGACCTCATTTTTCATTGGAAATATGGGCCCAAAATAATGACTTGTTATTATAACGTTTCCACAATTGTTATGTAGATGAATAAAATAGGTAAACGTTAAGGTTTGGTTTAGATATAAACTCTGACACCAAAGCGGAAAAGATTGGTGTTGTAAGTCTTGGTCGGCCTTGTCTCTGGCCTCGAGAATTTATATGAATGAACCGATATGGTTATCGCTTTTGTAAGATAAGTTGAATGAAAAGTATTCTTCATCGTCATCTCAACATCATCATTTCAGCCAATAAACAATGATCTACACACAGATCAGTCCTGTGCCGCCCACATCCAAGCGATTCCTGCGACATCTCAACATGTTAGATCCAACTAGGTGAGTTCGGTGTACGCTTGGATTATGGTCCAGGATTTGAGGAGCATGGTAATAACAATGAAGCCACTTTAACGGAAAGCTAGACCCACTGAATCATGGTTCCACGTTTCAGAAACGTATAGATTTCCACATAATTTCCCTACCGTCAGCTAATTGTGGAAATATGCACATACATTAAACAAATCCACATGTGCATGCATTGCACCTTTGTATCCACAGAGCTACGAGTACCATCATTCAATAGGAGTATTGTTTTCATAGTAAAAGTATCAGCCTATATACTGTCCCCCTGCAGGGCAAAGGCCTCCATCATAGAAATCAAGTCATCGCCACTATGATGGGATTAGGCTTAATCACCACGCTTGCCAAATGCGGATTGGTGATCACAATCCCAAGTTATGTTCGAAAAAATCGAAACATACATTTGCTCGACCCGGGAATTGAACCCAGGACCC
This sequence comes from Marasmia exigua, assembly GCA_019059595.1. Taxonomy (NCBI): domain Eukaryota; kingdom Metazoa; phylum Arthropoda; class Insecta; order Lepidoptera; family Crambidae; genus Marasmia; species Marasmia exigua. Next base: position 12,755,529 of record CM032476.1, on the reverse strand, counting down.
CGAAATCACGGCCTGGTACTTTAACCACTAGACCAACCGGGCGATTAAACCACTAGACCAACCGGGCGATATATTTCATAGTGGTTTTCATAGTATTCCTGTTTAATTAATATAATCTTTAGTAGTTGGTTTCTGAAAGTGAAAGGTGAAGAAATTAATGACATTAATTTTATTTTCTTACTGTACATATACAGTCAGCATTCAAATGATCTTAGCGTTCATATCTAGCGAAAATATTTGAGCAATCGACAAAAGACAATACAGTTAGTTACATACATACACATACACGCTTATACATTCATACACAACACACACTTACTAACTACACCCATACGTTCCTATTTTTGTTTATTTTATTTGCTATTTTTCTGTTTCTTTTTGTCCACTCTTTGTACACATTATTTGTCATACCATTATAGATTTTAAATTTGTTATGTATCACATTTGGCATTTAAAGAACTGGAGCATTAAGTAAATTGTAACTCGGTTTAATTAGCTCACTCATCGACTTCTGCAACACAGGCCAGCGAACCTGTGCACGAGTCACTGATTTCACGTAAATTGTTTCCAATTTTGCGAAATAATTTATTATTATGATTTATAATTATTTAGTTGTCTCTTGTCGAATGCTAAGTCTTTTTGATCAGTATACGCTAAGTGCATTTTGATTTGTTGCTATATGCTCAGATATTTTAGTAGGTTTGAACGCTAAGATCATTTTGATACTGTCTGTACTTACGTCAATAGATCGACGTAGGTTACATTACTTTTATTCTCAAAACAAAGTTGCTGGTCACCAATCAATATCATGTTATTTTCAGCCAATGCGAATCTCGTTTAACTCGTTCAACTGAAGATATGAAATCGAAGTTACTTCAGCAAGATAGAAGAGTCTTCATACGTTATCTTATTTTATGACCTGATTTTAAACGAAAGACATAAGATCTGAGCGGTTTCAAAATGAAATCTCCGAGTAATATTCTTTGATAACGATTGAGTTTTTATCGATCAACAGTTAATCTTTTTACTTTTAAAACTAGATGGTTAAGGTATTACTTTTATATTGAAATGTGTAGTTGTCAAATTTGATTGCTACTGGAAAATTTGTAAATAGATACATAGATAGATATTCTTTATTGCACAAAAAAAAATAAAAAAATGGTACAACAACAACAGACAGTACAATAGGGCGGTCTTATCGCTTGTAGTACAACCTTTGGGTAGAGGAAATAAATAACGTATTCGTAATAGGGGCAGGCAGTGCAGTTTAACAAATAAAATTGAAAATGGCAGAAATATACATACTTATATCCTTTTTCTTTTTTCCCTTTTATGATATAGGTGGCAGACGAGCCGACGGATCACCTCATGGTACACACAGCGCATGCACTGCTTCACTCTGGTTTTCTGTGAGGACGTGGTATTTCTCCGATCGAGCCGGCCCATTCATGCCGAAGGATGGCTCTCCCACTGTTATTATATTATTATTATATATATTAATAGTATTACACCTATCTAATATCGAACTATATGTCAACAATGTACACTTTGTATACAGATTATACAATAATGCTGCAAATTCCTAAGAATACCAATATTCATAATTTTCATTAGGTAGGATTTCGTGACAATTTTATACCGTTATTTTATAACAAAATAACTGTGTATTCAGTTCGATTTTTGGATCGTGCCTAAGACTTAGAGGTACCTGAGTTTTCCGGTTCGATTACAGTACTGACTCAAGACCTCGAAGTAATGTACTATAACAGGTACCTATTAACGTATTATAGCTATTAGGTCCCACCTACACCAGATCCCATCGTATGGGAATAATGAAGGGCAAGGAATACAATTTTTCGTGTTCACGCACAAATGTGCACATTTAAGTTCTACGACTCTGGCTAAACCGAAATATTAGTTGTCACAGAAAGATATTGTTTTTCACAAAATCGTATACATCGGGTATAATAATCTCGGCAGGTTGTTATCGCTAATAGCGGTCTCTTTTAAACAACGATTGAGGATGAGATAAGATATGATATTAATTTATTGCCAAAACTGTGTGTAAAGTTGCTACATTTAAGGTGACGGGTAGGGCATACTAGCGACACCAATCGATTTTAATTTTTAGCTACTAAACCGGATCTATTTTAAACAATTTCGGGGTTACAATGTCTCGACAAACACGTGTATTATTTATTAAATAGCCATGCACAAATGTTGGGTCCGTGCTTGTACGCGAAAAATTGGTTCACGCCTAAAGCGGCCACTTTTGGCGTGAAACAATCTTTCGCCGAGACATTGTAACTCTGACATTGTTTAAAATAGATCTGGTTTAGTAGCTAAAAATTAAAATCGATTGGCGTCGCTAGTGTACCCTACCCGTCACTTATTGTTAGAATCAATAGTTTGTCCATTGCAGACGTGCGGAAAAGTACAGCAAACTGAAAATAGGTCATTACCTATTTTTACTGATAACCCTAATAAATATTTGGGTTCTGAGGTTTGCGAATAAACCCCATTGGGTTATCAGTAACGCACTTATAAATTGTATTTAGGTATTTACTAGTAAGTGAAGCAGCACTGCGCTCTGTTTCGCTGCGTGAGTGAGGGTACCGGATGCCCAATCCGGAGGAAAGTGGGGTTTAAAGGTTGGCAGCACACTTGTGACTCCAATGGAGTCTGTCTGTCTATGGACGGTTGCAATCGCTTACCATCGGGCGATCCGTCTGCTCATCACCCACCTGTCACATAAAGAAAAGTACAATGCTCATTTAACTATTTAAAACATTTTACATTCGCTCCAGTTGTTAGTAAATGCTTATTTCCACTCTAACTCAACAAAGTACAAAACTCAAAGATAGGTAGGTAGAAAATTTTCCTATTCTCAAAGTTTAAGGGCAGAATACTCCTTTATTCGCAAACCTCAGAGACGCCACCACAAACACTCAAACGCGACAAGTAGGTAGGTATCTGTTTCATCAACAAACATTTTACCGAAATTTTGTTCAGGTTGGGACATTCTCCCGTACTACATGGCTATAGAATTTGGGAGACGCGTGGAATAATATTTTACATTATACCTAAAATATTCTTTATGTTGTAGACCAATCTACATTTTCCAAATAACTGAACAGTTTTTGCAAAGCGGCAGATGCCAAAAGAAACATAAAATGTTTTTTTAAGTAATAGGTGGCAGACGAGCAGACGGATCATCTGATGGTAAGCGGTTGCCGCCGCCCATGTATACCCGCAACACCAGTTGAGTCACAAGGGCGCTACCAACCTTTAAACCCACTTTCACCTGGATTGGGCCTCCGGTAACCTTACCACGCAGCAAAACACAGCACAGTGCTGCTTCACGCAGATTTTCTGTGAGACCGCGATATTATTCCGGTCGAGCCGGCCCATTCATGCCGAAGTGGCTCTCCTACGGTCTAAAATGATCAGGCCTTATTGATCTAAACACACTTTCTACAAAATTCTAAAGGATGTAGCACAAACAGTAGTTGCGGCACGCAACTAAACGCATAATTTTTAGAGACAACACGAAATGCATCACGCCGTGTCGCCCAACCAAATCGGTCCGAGATGGATTTTGCACATCATTGTTCGGAATCTCTATGTCCGATTCATCTCTAACTGTCGTCTTTGAAACTTTGTAACACAAGCCTGAAGTAAACGCAATTAATGTAACGGATCTGAGCTTTATAATTTCCTCACCATCCTCATCGACACTACACGCAAATACACAGTAATTTGCTCTAGAATCAATCAATCAATCAGTCATATATTGCATAGTTTGAATATTACAAAGATCTTAAAGTTATATATTGCTTCTTAACATTCAGCCGTTTGGGATGCAAAATTAAGAATCAACATTAAGAATACTCTCTCGAAACTTCGTTTTGCAGACTTTTAAGAATAATACCTCTTTTTAAAATCCCATTATACGCATGTACCGTCTCTATATAATGAGCTTCTGTCTAAAAATGACCTAGACCTTTTCATGCCTAGGCACGCTGCGTTCCGTTTCCACGTGGAAGGCATCCTTCACTGAGCTTCCTAACGTAGGTACCAATAATTTATATTTTTCCACTTTATCATATTAAGCATTAGTATTGTTATAAAGTCTTAATAATAACACTAGAACTAACTACTTTTTAGGGTTCCGTAGCCAAAATGGCAAAAACGGAACCCTTATAGTTTCGTCATGTCCGTCTGTCCGTCTGTCCGTCTGTCCGTCTGTCACAGCCGATTTACTCGGAAACTATAAGTACTACAGTGATGAAATTTGATGGGAATATGTGTTGTATGAACCGCTACAAAAATATGACACTAAATAGTAAAAAAAAGAATTGGGGGTGGGGCCCCCCATACATGTAACTGAGGGATGAATTTTTTTTTTTCGATGTACATACCCGTGTGGGGTATCAATGGAAAGGTCTTTTAAAATGATATAAAGTTTTCTAAAAAACATTTTTCTTAAAGTGAACGGTTTTTGAGATATCAGCTCTCAAAGTCGTAAAAAGTATGTCCCCCCCCCTCTATTTTTATAACTACGGGGTATAAAATTCTAAAAAAAATAGAGGTGATGCATGCTAATTAACTCTTTCAACGATTTTTGGTTTGATCAAAGTATCTCTTATAGTTTTTGAGATAGGTTGATTTAACTGTAATTTTGGTTAAGTTATTGTGCTTACACTGAAAACGATGGCTGAACCTTATAAGATAGATCAAAAAATATACTACAGTATTGTACACCTTTAAAAATCCGCGATGATATAAAATCTTTATAATGTATATTTGCTGCTACGGAACCCTTTGTGCGCGAGCCCGACTCGCACTTGGCCGGTTTTTCCTTTTTGTAATGTTATTGTGATGCTGTGTGTACACGTCTTTAGGCTACAATCAAGCAGTTATGTTTACTGTGTTTTTAGCTTGTATTTTACCGATTGTTACCTGTTGTGTATACCAATAAATCTCGACTCTTGAAATCAAAAATCTACTGCCTCGGTGGAGTAGTGGTTAGTACGTCGCACTATAAAGCGACGGCTGCGCAACAGATCCCGAGTTAAATACCCAGGTCGGGCCAGAAAATGGTACCTAAGTTTTCGGTGAGAAATGCTTAGTCTAGAAGTTGACGGTCTTGTACCCCCATGCCTCGGAAAGCACGTTAAGCCGTTGGTCCTGCACCCAATTCCCTCTCCAGTCGTGTTACCCTGGTGTCCCATCGGAATATGAGGGTAAGGGAATAGAGAGTGCACTTGTGTTTGCGCACACACTTGAGCACTATAATATATCCTGCGTACGTGGCTGATCGTTGAGAATTGGCCGCCGTAGCCGTAATTGGTTGGAAGATATTATTATTATTATACCAATAAATAAATAACAATGCCAATACGCAAAAGAAATTTATAGGTAGGCATACTTGATTACTGCCAAAATGATGATTGCATGAAAGATCACACAAAATGCAAGGAAAAGGATCCATCAACATAAAATTTTAGCATGATTTAATTTCAACATTTTATATCATTTGAGAGGGAAGGCAAAAAGTACGATACTCACATCTATAGAAAGTCAGCGTTAATGTAATAAAGCATGAAAATATTTTCCACTGAGGTATGAAGAGGCCATACACGGGAGTGCCGCAAAGAAGGGCCCATTTGCTTTATTACATTTACATCATATGCCCGTTAGAGCAGCCAACTGAATAAAATGTTGCATAAAATTTCCTTAATACGCAGACGTGCGTTTATCTCCAATGATTTAATTTAATGAATAATTTAATAAGTAATATTACCAGTATTCTTATTATTACTAACTATTTGCATGGGTGCTCAATCGATTTTCCGAAATGATTTTTACATTATGCTTCGGTCGTAAAATAGTGATTGGTGAAAAAAAAAAAATCAAAAATGTCTTTATTCAATTTAAGTCCATACAGAACATTTATGAATGTCAAATATTATGTAATCTACCGCTGATTCGGAATGTCAATTTCTACCGAGAAGGATCAGCAAGAAACTCAGTAGTTACTCTTTTCAAATAATATGGTAATTACAATATTTCATTTTTAAACAAATTATGATTACAGTGACAGTATGATATACAATGCTTATAATCAATATCGTTTAGATAAATCGTCAAGGAAAAAGTATGAAATGAATTATACATTAGAGGACAGGCGAAGAGATCAACATGTCCAAGAATCCTTATCATTTAAATAATCATCTACTTTATAGTAGCCTTTCTGCATTAGGCAGTTTTTTACATGCAACTTAAACTTATGTACAGGTAAATCAATGATATTTTGAGGTAACTTATTAAACATTCTAATGCTCAATCCTACAAATGAATTTCCAAATGAAATGGTGAAAAACTGACATCGAATTTCGTCTCCGATTTCGACTTCAAATTTTCCAGATGCAATAACAAATGAAATGTACCACTATTATGCTCAATGTTCGCAAACTCCAGTTTTGTAAATCAGGAAACATGATTGAATCTTTTTGTTTTCGTTTTGTCGTGCTAAACAATAGGCATTTTTATTCAAACTCAGTAATGAAGGTTCAAGATTATGGTAGTCACTGTTAGTGATCAAAACTTACTTGGAATCTGATTAGGGGTCCATTGAATAAAGCTCCGATATCATCATCGATTACCAAATAGTTTGGCAATCCTTAGGATAGGCCTATGTCCAGCAGTGGGCTTCTCTTGGCTGAAATTATTAACCTAGCTCGTACAGTCACACATAAACAAAATATTAAAAGAAAACTGTTATAAATACCACATCACATTAAAAAAACCCTAAACTGCTCGTACTAACAAAGTATACTCATTATTTTTCAATGTCTACAAACAGAAGCCAAAGTTTTGCTATTGATCAAGTAACTTCGGCGTTTTCCTGAGGATTGTATTAGCGACTTTTGCCGATACAAATAAAAGCTTACTGTAACTGGGCCGGTTCTGTATTAAGTCCCTAAGCCTACTAATATAACTAGTTCCTATTTTGTTAACTACGAGTTCTTAGGCTTTATTCTTTGTATTTGACGTTTATGTAAAAATTGAGTTGATTATTGGATTTGGAGGAAATAAAAATTTACATTACGAAATAGTAGGTACGTAAATCGTAAGTAAACATAGAAATATTACAAAATAGCTGGTGTTTACGTGCTAATCTGTAATGTTAAGAGTGACTTATTAATTAATTTGTAAATTGTAAACGTATTTCATTGTTTTTCTTTTCAGATAATAAAAATAAGTTACCTAAAACTAAGTATGTACCCGAGTAGGTTATTTTTATATGACTTTAGCTAGAAAAGGAAAAATCGAATATTTTGCGACTTATGATTTTTTCTCTTTTTTATGATTATTGTAATTTTGCTGTGAAAATATTGAGAAATTATTCATTGCTGTAAAGTCATATCATTATTTTAGCGTTAATTCATGGTTGACCGACTTTTAAAATAAACATTGTATTATACTAAGACTATTAGATAGGTGCCAGTCGGGCAGACGGATCGCCTGATGGTAAGCAAATGCTGCCGCCCATAGACACCCGCGACTCCAGTGGAGTCATAAGTGCGCTGTCTGCTGGTATCACCCCGGTCAAGCCGGCCCATTCATGCCGAAGCGTAGCTCTCCCACGGAAAACTCCAAACTTGGTACAAAGTATGAGTACATTGCTGACTTAGTATCTAACTTAGATGCAAACTTACCTAGATGCAGACCTACTTCTCTTTTACAAGAGTCGAGTATCTCGAGTAGAGCTAGAATATGCTAAGTCACTTAGAAACATTCTGAGCGTAGAGCAATCAGTCGAGGTATGAATTTTGAGATGCCACGTTTATTCGAGTTCTATTCAATATTCGACCAAACGTTGCAATAGATTCTACCGATAACTGAATATAAAATATTTATAAAAGTAAACAGATTTCGCACAAAAATAAGTGATTAACATTGAAAGCACAAATTATAAAATGTTATTTATTTATCATTTACTAGTTTGCACTTTTTCAAATCTTATACGAAGTTATTAATTAAATACCCGTGTTTTGATTACTACACACGGGTATAACCTAAGTGCCGCTAAATATTTAGTACCCATTTTGCTTAATAACTTCTTCATGAAGTGAATAAATCTAAAAATAATTAAATATAATAAAAAGTAGAAATAAATACTTGCCTGAATGGTAACGTAAGATCCACTCTTATACGTATACATTTGTTTTTCCTATGTTATCCGTAACACAAGTACTTGTAAGCTACTTAGTATGGAATCGGGTCAATGTAAGAGATGTTGTATTAATTAATGTATTTATTTATCATCAGCCTAGGTATGTATACTGCTGAACATACTTTTAAATAATGTTTCCTAATTTAATTACAAAAGCATACTAATTCTATTGCAAAACGTTAGCTGTACCTACAGAACCACGTGTAAAGCCCGATTCATTTATTTATCACACACTGGCCGAAGCGACCGTGCATTTTTGTATGCGTGTGCAAAAAAAAAGACATTTTTTGCTTACATTTGACTCGCGGGTAATATTTTCATTGTCCAGTGTCGCATCGTGATATTTTGACGGACTATGAAGTACGTAAATAATTAAACTCACAAAGTTCACTACAGCCCTTTGTGAAGGGAACGCGCGTAGTACGTGCGGGACGAGCCCCTCCAGGGATTTGCAGCGTTCAGATTTTTCCATTTTTATTTGCGCATTTAAGTGCTGAGGCCAACATTTTCGGAGCGGACAGACATTACGCCCGTGGTGATATGTTAAGTGTGGATAGCTGATGTAGGTCCTGTTGACATGAAAAAATGAGGCAACATTTTGGGTCCATCTGTTGTCAATATTTAATACACTACCGTGAATACAGCGTGACAAGTCCGTTTCTTTGACCGACGGTAAAATTCTGAACTTTCATTTCAGAGGTTTTCTCTCTAATGTTTCCACGTTTTTTTATTTTTTTAATAACCCACTTTATTGGAACAACATGGCCGCCGTCTAGTCCGCGCGCGATCTGAAATCCACATTATAGAACTAACCAGAAGCAATCAGAGTAAGGTAATAAAAACTATTTTTAATTTTTTACATTTGTAAACTATCGAGATGTGTGGAAACACGATGGCACTGTTGTGATGATTTCTATGAATACATCATTCGTTTTGATTATTCCATCGGTCAAAATAGGTTTATTGTCACACTCTATAGAACAAATTGACCGAAGTGAATAAAGATCGACCAGTAATTTCAATTTATTGTTATCTGTGATTTGTTAGAGGTAGTCCACACTACGCGAAAAATTCCCTCAACCTGGACGGAATAAAAGCGCAAAGCTACTTTTAAAGTCACTTTCAGTCGTCTCTAAAGAAAGTTCAAATATCATGCACAATTTATTCCAATGCTAAGTTTCTAACTGCTTATTAACTAAAAATAAATATAATAGTTATATCTATCCATCTACATATTTAGGTAGCTAACAGTTACATAAAAGAGAATGTTCTGCTTTTACGCTCCAAGGTTCAACGCAAAGTTACTGCAGTCATAAAACATGCATTTTTATACAAATCCTTTTAAGAGAAGGAGTACGGTTCCTCTCATTTGCGTCTACCATAAGTTTTGCTTTGCGTCTCACACTATCAGATTCACTGTACGTGAAATCAAGACTAATGGCCCAGAGAACACGGGCTATATTAGCTAAGCTTAGTGACCTATTTATGTTAGCCCCTATAGCCTTTGAACTCGTACATTCTTATTCTTATAGTACGTATGTGTACTGCTTACGCAGTCCAGAATATTTATCTCGAAGGCTACAATCTTGTTACAGAGAAAATATGGCAAGCGAAATTTTCTTATGTAATTTTACTGTCTCTTTATTTTGTAGCTAGTAGCCCGATCTCACTTCGTTTCTGACGTAAGTTCCACTTTATACCAAAAGATGGCGCTGGGTGTCGATTACAACGGCCAAGCGTGTCGTGTTTTCGGATTACCTTTAAGCATTGCCGCTGTCTGTAGGATTATAGATATAACAGAAAATAGGAATTTAGGTTAACATATTAATGCACCTTTTGAAACCATCTGACATGCTTATATAATACTAGGACACTCGTAGACAATCATTATTATACCCAAATCTAATTCATGGAGCTTTTATTTCTAGTCAAATTAAAGTTAATAGCATAATGTAAGATGACAATTACGACTAATGGAAAAAAATCGGGAGATACTTAATACTAAATTAAAATCATCATCATCATCATCATCAGCCCATTTAAGTCCCCACTGCTGGGGCACGGGCCTCCCTCAATCACATGAGGGGTAATTGCCATACTCACCACGCTTGGCGGACGGGTTGGCGAGGGTTTTGATATAAGTGCAGAGTTTTCCTTCTCTGGGTGCTGATGATCATGCTAGCAGCTTTACCTTAGTCGCCTTTTACGACACCTCGGTAAGAGTGAGGGTGGCCTATTCTACTCTGCCGGGGACCACACGGCTAAATTAAAATATTAAACTAAAATTTCACCATTATCAATTACATGAATGGACCCTGTAATACTACGAGCACGATCACTCGCAAGAAACACAATCAGATCAGCAACCTCTTCACTTTCCACAACTTTACGTAACGGCATTGTTTTGTCCCGAATTTTGTAAATTGCGTCCGACTCCTCCTTACTAAAGCCGGCAGCTTGCACGAATGCCGTCCTAGTAGCACCGGGATTTACGGAATTCACTCGAACACCGTCCTTAGCCAGCTCCACAGCGGCGCATCTTGTAAATTGATCTAGAGCTGCCTTAGATATGCAGTACGGCAGGAAATCTAAGTCTTTGATTACTCTAAACGCAGCGACACTCGACACGTTAACGATGTTCCCTTTAGAGCTCACCAAATGAGGCGTAGCGAGGCTGGTCAGAAGGTAAACCGCTCGCATATTCGTTGCCATGATCCGGTCGTACGGTTCGATACCGTCGCGAAGGCCGGCTTTGCTTCCGTACCCGGCGCAATTTACAAGTACGTCGATCCGCCCAAATGTGTCGATAGTTTTGGAGACGATTTTTCTGACGTCATCATCATTACTTAATTCGGCTTTCACAGTAAGAGGTTTGATGTTCTTGGCTCCTTCACATTTAGCGGCAACTTCGTACAGCGAAGTTTCGTTCCTCCCGACGAGGACTAAGCTAGCGGATTGTTGTGAGAACAATTCGGCGGTGGCGGCTCCAATTCCTGAACTTGCGCCGGTGATCACAACAACTTTGTTGAAGAAGTCCATCGTCTCAGATGTCTGATGCAAGACTGGTCGGAAGTTTTGAGCAATGTCGTAACACTAACCAGATGGCCTTCGATATAATTACTTATAGACAGTCACTTTACCGCTATCTAATCTCGGCGCCCGCTAATTCCAATTTAATAGCATTAAATTGAATATTTGGATGAACTACAAACGTGATTTACCATCAAAAAATAGGAGTAGGTACCTGATGTACTTAGAAGTATTAAGTACGACTTGTTTTCATAATTCAACTTACGATTTTGAGAAAACTCATCAGAAAAATTAAAGAGATATCTTTCTTTTCTTTTCTTTTTTACACAACATCACATACATTGATCTGACTCCGAAATAGGTAACTCAAGCACCTGTGTTACAGATATCAGAATCAACAGTGGGATTACAAATATATACGTATAATACTTTTCTTTTTGTAAATAAATACTTATAATACATAGAAATCTCTATTTTATTTCCTATCTATATTTGCGTGCAAATTTCTAATATTATTGTATTTTTTTTAACTTAATCACGTGAGCCAAAAGCCTTCATTTCGGATTAAAAATCTGTTTCCATTAAAAAGAACTTTAAAATGTGTGTTTTCAAGCGCATTATCAATTCAGGATTTGGTTAATCCATGCAACCTGACTTACCTTTCGTATCGAGGGCAAACTACGTAATGTTGGTTCCGGAGGCATGCCATTTACATGAATGATTATTCAGGCGTAGTTACTTGGATAGTTGTAGTAGGCAAAATTAGATTCTAATAACACCGAATAATGGCCGTTATCGTTTGGCAATGCTATTCCGATTCCGAAGTTTATCTGTGCAGCCCGTATGGACCATTGTTCGGAGCCGTTAGCCTGTGTTAACACGCATTCCTGACACAACGGAATAATTAACAGTGAGGAATTTCCGCCTAAATTCTGAAACTGCATACCACAATGCGTGCCTCGTCCATTGCATATTGTGTAACCACAAAGTAGCCTAGATATCGTGTACACTATCCACTAGTCTTCGCAAATCCACCCGATCCGAACTTTAGATAAGTAACTACTGATAATTTAATTTGATCATATGGATCATTGCTAAAGTTTTAACAAATTTATGGTGCCAAGATACAAACGAGTAATGTTTTAAACATAAATATATTTAAGTAATGCACTATTGTAATTGCAATTTTTAAATGCTAATTACTTAAGAATAAATTGCAATAAATTGCTATACAAAAACCTACCTACCTATACAACAATTGGTAGTTACCCGTGTATATTTATAGTGTAAACTACCAATTGTTTGCGAGTAGTAAATGCCGATGTCTGGTATGCCCAAAATACAGTTGAGAAAATTATATAGAAGTGATATTCGTGAACAACTGAATCTCTTAGGCTTGTCAATATTTGCGTAACATTGTGTTTGCAAGAATATAGTTCTAAACCTCACCTCACTGTTAAATTATACTGTACTTCTAGCAACGCAGTGCTAGACGCAAGCAAATCGAATTTCTTCAAATATGATAATTTCGTTCATTTCCCACTACTCGATTCAAAATTTTTCGCCAGTTCAGATGGAAATATAAACATGACGTATGAAAATTGTGCAGCTGTGTTGTTGAAATAAAATATGGACTTTGCGAGCCGCTGGAGAGTTCGGCCATTGTTTTACCATGTTGTTCTATTTTTTTAATAGTTGCTCAATTGAAATTGTTTCCGTTCAGTTCGAAGTTTGAATGTTTCGTGTTTATGCAATTAAAATGCATGTTTGCAAGAGTATGTAATAAAAATTTTTATGCGTCCATGCATGTACTTTTATTGGAAAAATTTAACCTTGAATAGTACACGTGTAAACAAATCAGTGTAATTTGTTGTCATAAAATAAAATATGTTCATCGTTAGTTAAGGACGGCTAACCTAACCTTTTTTCAGACCAAAAATTACTTAATTGCATATTAAAATCATAGTTTGATGTGCCATTAGTCTATTTGGTTTTTTTTTTCGAAATGATTAATAATTTTTTTCGAAGAACATGGTACAGAAGATCTTAAAGTGATGCACAAGTTCAACATATTCTGCCATTACTTTAGGCGTAACAGGTAATTTTTAGCAAGTTGGTTTAATATATTACTGAAATAATAAATTGAATTGTAGTCAAATGAGTCTTAATATCTTATATGTCGGCAAGTAGAAAAATATTTACGGGCCGATTTTTTGATCCGTAGGTACCTTTTGGTTAAATTAACAATAGTTAAATGTCTAACCTACAGTCAAAGTGACAGCGTCAAAATTACGTAAATCCTTGTAATATAACTAGCTTAACACTATGGCTCAAAAAACACATTATTTTAAACCACTAGTTCAGTTTAACTTCGGATCAAAAAATCGGCTCTAGGGCCGATTAATTGATCCGTAGTTACCTTTTGGTAAAATTAACTATTGTTAACTGTCTAACCAATAGTCAAAGTGACATAATTCCTTGTAATATAACTATTGGTTTAGCTAATTATTGCTCATAAAACACATTTTAGCGATATTTTACCAATGGTTACTATTTAAAGCATTAGTTCAGTTTAATTTCGAATCAAAAACCGTTGGTAAAAACGTAAATAATGTAAAACATAAAAACCCTTAATCAACTATTTTTGATTTATACATACATATTTCTGCATCGCCTAATGGTTGACTGGTAGAGAATGCTGTATAGCATTAAATCCGCCAATTGTACTTTATATTCTTGTGCAATAAAGAATAAATAAATAAATATTTATTTTTTTTAATCGCTGAGTTTTTATTATGTCAACTAAAATTATAAACTATTAAAAAGAAGGCGAATTAAATTACATTTTATATAATTTAGGTTAAAAGTCGTATAGTAAATTTTAATACACTACAAGTAGGTTCCTTAAATCTAACTACCTAATTTTTAACGTACACTTTTCCTGTCCAAAACTAGGCGCCAAATTATTTAAGAAACAAACGAGGTCAAAATGGTAGAAACTATTTAATGTTCCTGCAATGTATGTTGTATACAATAGTGAGTAGGTATACCTACATATGGTATCAGTGAACACTTACATCCTTCTAAGTAAACTTTACAACAAGTACAATGAGTCGGTTTGTGTTGATGTGCACTCTATGACGCTTGGAAGATTTCATCATACAATTTTAGAAAATAATAAAAACATGTGATTACTATGTTTTTATGTAATGTAGATGCTGTAGGTAATAATATAATAACATTAGTATTAATAAAAGTAGAATGTCAAATATAGTGGCATGCAGTGTATACCTATAATTGATTGTGCAATTAGTTTATAAGTATTTAGCCAGAAATATTACATAAGCATAGTTTGTAATTATATAGAACAAAATTAGTCTGATTTTTTTTGTAATAAATGTAAAAAAAGATTAAACTTTTCATTCAGAGCCGGCCGTTCTATTTAAGGAGACGGGTAGGGCTGTTAGCTACTAAACCAAATAACTTTATAACAATTTAAAAGCTGCAACACTCTCTCGGAAAAAAACAGATCAAAAAGTAGTGCACAATTATTAATTAAATAGTGTAAATCTTGGCTTAGAAACTCCTTTTCCGAAATATGTAGTTCAAAATAGATCCAGTTTAGTTAACTAACAATTTAAATTTAAACCCGTCGTCGCCTTAAGTCTATTTAGTCATTTAGTATGGGGAAGTTAATTTTTTTGTGTGGATATAAAAAAAATCTAAAGTTGAATAAGGGATGTAACTGTTCACATTATTCACTCCTATTCTACCGATCATTAACCTCCTCTAATTTTCGCCCACACCTAATCGTTTACCTAACTTTCTATTTACTCAATAAACTTTACATTAACAAACTAAATTAACCGTGAATTTTCCACACGACTGCACTTAGGAAGCCAATTGGCCGGCGACCGAATTCGGCATTTACGTAGAATAAGCGCGCGGATAGTGTAGGCCTGAGCAACATAGTTCACTCAAACCGACCGTTCGACAGCCACGCTTCGGCATGGATGGACCAGCTCGAGCGGAGTGACACCACGGCATGTCAGAAAACCGGCGTGAAAGTTGGCAGCGCACTCCACTGGTGTCGCGCGAAGCCACCCCCATAGCCATAGGCGGCGGCAATCGCTTACTATCAGGTCAGGTCTGCTCGTCTGCC
Source organism: Marasmia exigua (assembly GCA_019059595.1). Classification (NCBI taxonomy): domain Eukaryota; kingdom Metazoa; phylum Arthropoda; class Insecta; order Lepidoptera; family Crambidae; genus Marasmia; species Marasmia exigua. The sequence goes on along the minus strand of CM032476.1, from coordinate 12,740,095 downwards.
ACCTATCACATTAAAAAAAAGCAGCACTGTGCTGCGTTTCGCTGCGTGAGTGTACCGGAGGCCCAATCCGAGGAAAGGGGGTTTAAAGGTTGGCAACGCACTTGTGTCTCCACTGGTGACACAGGTGACCATAAGCGGCGGCAATAGCGTACCATCAGGTGATCCGCCTGCTCGTCTGCTACCTATCACATAAAAACAAAATAAATAGACACAGATAGACGGATCTAGCGGACATTGATATCAGTAAGTTTATGGACCAAAGCATTATACAGGATATCGTATCGTGTCACTCCTACACTGTAGCTTTTTATCTGACAGGTGGCAGACGAGCAGCAGATGGCTATAGTCATGAATATATGAATATATATGAATTGGGTCCTCTGAACTGCACATTCATTACCTAAAGCGTAGGACAGTGTGCAAATTAATCCAAATACAACGCCATGCATTACGCAGGGTCAAACAAATCACTAATATGTCCTGGGATAAGAAAAAGTGATTACTAATAACTGGCTTGTATGAACTGGTTGATTTGAACTGCTCATTAATTACCTGAAGCATAGGACAGTGTGCAAATTAACGCAAATACAACGCCACGTATTACGTAGGGTCTACCGAATCACTAATTTGTCCTGGGACAAGAAAAATTGATAACTAATAACTGGCTTGTATGAACTGGTTCATTTTAACTGCTCATTTATTGCCTAAAGCGTAGGAAAGTGTGTTAATGCAAATACAACTTCACGCATTACACAATGGTCAAACGAGTCCCTTATTTGTCTTCGGACAAGAAAAAATGATTACTTACTAACAAATGGTTTGTACGAACTGCTCATTCATTGCCTAAAGCGTAGGGCAGCGTGCAAATTAATGCAAATACAACTCAACGCATTACGCAGGGTCGACCGAATCACTAATTTGTCCTGGGACTAGAAAAAGTGATTACTAATAACTGGCTTGTATGAACTGGTTCATTTGAACTGCTCATTCATTGCCTGAAGCGTAGGACAGTGTGCAAATTAATGCAAATACAACTCAACGCATTACGTAGGGTCGACCGAATCACTAATTTGTCCTGGGACTAGAAAAAGTGATTACTAATAACTGGCTTGTATGAACTGGTTCATTTGAACTGCTCATTCATTGCCTGAAGCGTAGGACAGTGTGCAAATTAATGCAAATACAACGCCACGCATTACGCAGGGTCAACCGAGTCACTAATTTGTCCCCATTACTCGGCGACTTCGTAATGTAACGGGTAACGTTAAAACGAATACTTAATTAACTTAATTAACTGATACTGCGTTTATACTGTTCGTTCAGTATTCTTGGTGTTTGTGAATGGCTAGTGTTAATTTTAATGTTATGTCAGACACAAATCATATCATAAACTTCATTTTTAACTTCGCTGTATTAGATCTTGACGATCGAAACAACATGCCATTATTTTCCAAACTTCAGTGATTGTTGTTGAAACACATAATTTGTTTTTGAACCGGGTGTATAATAGGTACCACTTTCGTAATTGTAGGTAATGTTTATGGTTTCCATAGTATAAGGGAAGATGTGTGTAATGCTGTCTCATTTTTAGAGTTCCATAGCCAAACGGAAAAAAAACGGAACCCTTATGGATTCGTCATGTCCGTCTGTCTGTCGGTCAGTATGTCACATCTATTTTTATTTGAATGTTTAAAATTTTGTATACGCATGTGTGTCCATTGATGCAATAAATTAATTATGTATCTATCTACTTTTTTTTTCGAAACTTGAATATGAAACTTGGCAAGGAGACGTATTCTGTGAACCGCATTAAGATTTTTTATCTGCGATGCCTGCCTATATAGGAACCCAATTTAGAATTGATAAATTGAAGTTTGCACACTAAAATATTTAGTTAAAATGCTGATCAGAGCCCATGATTATCAAATTAGTGTTATCCATCAATTGTAGTAATAATGACAAATTCCGTCATGAAGGTTTCAATTTCTATAGAAATATTTTATAATAACCTCATAAGTATTTTATTTACAAGATCGAACAAAAGTAAATAGATGATTATATTTAATACGTTATAAAATACTTTCAGCCAATTTCAAAGACAAATAAATATAGTAAGCGAAATTCTTGAGTTTTACTATTTAACATGTTATGTATTGATTGATGATTCTCAATCAGAGAATGCATCATAACTTATTTCAGAGTTATGTCAACTAGCTGAACATATTATTTTTCGACTGTACTGTATGTACGCTGAGCACAAAAATTAGAATGCTTCATAGGGAAACGTGAGCAAATTAATGATTTGTATCAGAAAGAAAAGCAAAGTTACCAGACAAATCGTCCACCAGAGCGTCCGCAGCGGGCGACCATCAAAACAGTGGGAGGTGACATCCATAAGTTGGGATCTTATCATAAATCTTCGCGAACCACGGATCTGAGACTCCCACCCTCTCCCTCATCATTTATACTTTATTATTGGAGGCTTATGTACTTGCACACCCCTTTCTAATAGGTCCGCATTTTCTTTTTCGGAGTAATACGGAAATGTCGATGTGGCAACGCAAGCGCTCTGCGACTCAATTTGTCGTCGAGATTGAATCATTATTTTACCATCATTGCTGTTACTACTTACAAGCTTGTTGATACGTGTGGGGTATGAAGGATGATTCTTTGATTGAAAAATGTGTACATATTTTGTTATTTACTAAAAACAGATCTTATCTAAAAATAGTGAGGTTTCTATTTTTTCTAGCATTAGTTCTGTAATGGGATATTGTTTCATCATATTTTTTTCACTGCTTTACCTAAGCGTTTATTTATTACTTCCAAATCGTATGTTACAGTAAGGAATTGATGCTTATTTATTGTGAGAAATACTCGTAGTTAAAAAACTTACAAATTTAGAAAAACTGCGCGAGTCATAAATTATTACAAACGCATTTTTTTTTAATAAAATGTAGGATATGTACCTAAGTTCGAAACTCTCGGTAAGCATGCCCGACACGCACTTAGGCCGGTTTTTTTTTTCAATAGTTCATCTAAAAATAAAATCGTACTTTTTTGTCTTTAAACAAGGTTTAACACAATGGAATAAAAATGGTGGAACGAAATGTTTCCTTATTTTACTGTTCATCATTTGACCGCAAAATTGATTAAGCGGTAACATTATAAAACTCCAGGGGCTTAAACACAATAACATTTTAAAGCAGTCAACGCTTGCAACCAAAACTGAATGGATATATTGGTAAAAATATTATTTACGCAAACATTTTGGCAGGCCAAAGAGGGCATGATGTATTTTTCGCCAGCTTTTACCACGCGGAGTAGTAATCTACTCCGCGTGAAAAGAGAGAAAAAGTGTGAATAATATCAATGTGGGATTTCCGAGGAAATTTCCCGAATACCGGTGGAGGCGTGTGCCGGAAATGCCTATATCTCGGGCTAGACGGTCCCGCGGGACCTGTAAGACTAGTGATGTTATGGATATGGGCATTCAAATTCGAGTAGGTAGGTACCTCTAAATTCACATCTCCGTGCATCAACGGAACCAAATGAGTTTTACATTATAGCACTACTCATACATTTTAGCATATGTAATAAATTAATAATGTAATGTAATAAATTAATAATGTAATGTAATAAATTAATAATGTAATGTAATAAATTAATAATGTAATGTAATAAATTAATAATGTAATGTAATAAATTAATAATGTTATGTAATAAATTAATAATGTAATTAATTCATAATTTAATGTAATTGTATGTAGTAACATTGACTTGTATAGTAACGGACCAGGCTATTGAATTAGGTTAAAACCTGTAATGATAGTATTTAGGTATGTTTTAAATAAATAAATAAATAAATAAATAAATAAAGCATAGTAATAATATTAATAATTCTCACAACATCTCATACGTTGACCTGATTCCGTACTAAGTAGCTTAAGCACTAGTGTTACAGATATCAGACAACAGAGGAACACAAATATATACTTAAATACATATATTACACCCAGACACCGAACAACACACAAGTGTTCATCGCACGAATGTTTGTCCAGGGTGGGGATCGAACCCACGACCTTTGGCGTAAGAGGCAGGGTCACTACCAATTGCGCCATCCGGTCAGTCAAGTCCGGTAGTTTCGTCTCTACTATATTTGGCCTATAGTTATTTGACACGTGGCAAAAGTCGAAACTAATACTGATTTAACATTTTCGCATAGAAAAAACGTTGTACAACGCCCAACGTCAATATCACTGAATTGCCTTCTGATCGTGGTCGGTCTGTATGCCCGGATCCCGGTAGGAGGAGTAGATCAAAGGTTTGATTTGATGTCGTCAAAGATAAAATGCGTACCAGTGTTTGCTAATAACCTGAACACTATTTGATCCCCAAGACCATACGAAGTGGAGATGGTCCTATACGGGTTCTGTAATGTCAGCTTGGGATGCAGAGCTGACAATGATGTTTTTTCTACTTTTATTACTATTCTAGTATTATTATTAAGACGTTAGACTAGACCAGGTATAAATTCAGTGTTGTTTTTAATCATTTTCATAGTTGCCATAAATGCTTAACAAATCTACTTTGTATTATGCCCAAAACAGATGGCATTCCAGTTGTGGATTTTAAAATACTCGTCAACTATTTATAAAACAGGTTCTTAAAGATGACAAGACTGACATTGATTTTTTTTTATTGGTGAAATAACACCCACTATTTATTTTCGCGAATAGAAATCATCATTTTATTGGCTGAAATGATGATTTATTTTCGAAATCTGGTACATAGTAAAGTATAACAGTAATGCTAGTTAAGTCTACATCGAAACATCGTGAGGAAATCTGCACGTTTCCGATATTTTCTGACACGTATGTACGTACTATGATTCAGTTAATATGGTTCCCCTGAAAAAGGGTTGCGAAGATCAGATGGCAGTCGCTTCATTGTTGTTACTAGACTCTCCAAATTCTGAATCATGGTCTAAGCGCACTCTAGCCTCTAAAGCTATAGCTTTGATTGCAACCGAGAAAAATAAAGTTTAAAAACTAAAACCCGACTACCAAAAAACACGATCTAAAAAGTACAAACAAGAAAATTGTCTCTGCTGAAATGATTATGCCGTATCGCCGTGGTCGCTAAAATCTCTTTCATTTGATACCCCACACGGTACCGTTAAGCAAAATTTTTATTTTAGTTCCTTACTCCAAGTCCCCTAGACGGCGCTGTAAAAAATTTAACGTGACGTCATGTTACCTATAACCAGAAGACAACAAAGACGCTTCTAACGACATCTCATTTGTTAAAATATGATATCTAGTTTAGAAGTTACGTGGAAACAGATGAACATACATACATACATAGCGTGTCAAAATCATAACCCTCATTTTGCTTTGCCGTAGTCGGGTAATAACAGATTATAACGTGTTCTTTTTGATATCCCATAACTCTGAGGTCATTATACGTTAAAACAATACAAAAAGTCAAAAAACATGTAGGCCAAAAATGCATAGTTTTGAGGATGTCATCAATCTTTATTAAATTAGATCAAAAATTATCACCCTTATGACGAGTCCTTAAATTTTGCAACGTTGCCACACTTACGCTAATGTAGTATATAATAGTATTTAGACAATAGTACTTCTCCTAAACTTCATTGATGAGTTAATTTATACTCGAAGCTACAAAAATGCGACGTTGTCGTATTTCACACAACGCTGTTTTACATAAGTAATCTTGACTCTTCTGAATTATTTTGTATCAAAATCAAAGTCAAATAATTCTTCATTTGCATAGGCTTGTACACAGCACTTACAAATCGTCATACATTTGAATGACTTAAAACTATTTATAAGTACTTATATATAATTTACATATTAATACATACATAAAATATTATGACACATAAAATATGCTAAAGAAATAAATAAACATAATGCGATTCTACCACCGGCTCAGAAAGTTGTTTCTAGTCGAGAAGATCCGGCAAGAAACTCGCCAGTTACTCTTTTTAATCGCCAAACTTTCATACAATGTTGTGTCATCATCATACCAAGCCATACAGTTTAATTGTTACACAAAATAAAATAAAGGATATAATAATAAAATAAATATTATGAGGTAAACCGAAGCAGACCAGTCCCCAAAGGTGGCACCTGTTCACAAGTATGACGTATGTGTCAGCCATCATTTCACTCAACCATATTAGAGGGAATGTATTGACCCGCCACAGGGCGCCACCACCTCAGAGACATTTGAGTGAGCATGACTACTTAGATTCCCCTCATAGGTCACAAAGAGTAGTAGTTACTTAATCCAAAATTGTATAAAAATTAAAACGAAATTCGCATGCTATTCTATTATATGGTCTGATTAATACCCTATCTAGAGTTATGGGATATCAAAAGAACACGTTGTTTATAGTATTATTGTCTAAGTCGTTTCTACACGTAACTAACTCTGTGATATTAGAAGGGGCATAGTAGTAAGGAACAGTCCATTATTGTAGACATTGTTGTTTCAATATGAACGTTATTATCAAGTACTAACATTTGCCCGAGAGTCGATTACGTCGATATGTTAGTTTATTGGAAAGAACCAATCAACTTGAATGTACATACATGGTTCGTTTTGTGGATAGCTACAATATTTGAAATAATGATTCGGAACGTGTAACCGTGAACTATAATGTATCAATACGGGGATTAACACGATATTTATTATGTGAAACAACATTGTGTACTCATATATTTGGACAAACGAAGCGGTCAGTTGCAGAACGTGCCAAGGAACATATCGCAGCTGTTAAAACTCGACAAGCGAATAAATCGGCAATAGCAGAACATCTACTGGAAATGGGAGTTAATCATTTGATGGAACTACATGACCCGAAAATCCTCTCCACCGATCGTCATTATCATACCAGGATAGTACGTGAAGCGATTGAGATCAAAAAATATAAGACTTTCAATCGGGAGGATGGATATAAAATATCATCGAAATGGAATGGACAATTCATCTAGTGGCGAATTAATATCAAAAAATGTGAGGGTGTCCGAAGATTCACAGCCCGGCCCCAGCAGACGACGCCGTGCTTCGCCAGTCCGCTCGTGACCACGGCTGCTGTAACGTAGCCGAAACGTCGAGCCAAATATGTGAGTACACAATGTTGTTTCACATAATAAATATCGTGTTAATCCCCGTATTGATACATTATAGTTATAATGCAACGCGAAAATCTAAAAAACTGTGTAACCGTGAATCCAGTTGGTCTGGTTCCCATATCTAAGGGTTGCGAAGGTAAGACGGCAGTTACTTCATTATAATTACCAGACTTTCCGAATCCTGGTGCAATCGTACCCAGGGCTCAAATGCGAGAGCTTTGGGCAAAACTGGGAATCACAGGCTAAAATGAGGAGGAGGAGTCGTCGTGGCTATGGATTGTCTAACCACCTAATTACAAATCGCGATCTAAAGTTGTTCCCGTACTAAAGCTCATGACATGCCGATCCATCAGGCAATGTTAAAAGGGGCTGGCACTTTGTTCCGGGACTCTCCGTAGTATTTTGTAATAAGGGAGTAAGTGTTTTGCGAGACTTCTCTATACTTCTCTATTGGTGGCACTGCGTGTTCATGCAACCGACATGTTCAGTTACGTATCCAGCAGTGGCGAAGAGTCCATACAACCCGATTCCCGTCGGCTTCCCTTACGAAAAATCGAATCTATGGGCCAACGATATTTTTATCTGTTAAATTCACTTAGTGTCACACTTACATAGTTCAAATAGTTTGAATTATAGACTTAACGCCTACAAAATTTGATGAGCAACGCAAATAATGCAGGTGGCAAGCCGGTAAAATACCGAGTTACTTCTTCATACTACAAATTCTCATACTGAGCATCTGTCCTTTTCATTTATGTGTATAGATCGTCATGTTCCGTCTCGTTTTAGCACGTGCAAATTTACTAAGAAATAACTCGATGCCTATCGGCTTGTTATAGAGATAGGATAATTAGCAACGCACAGGTGCAAGCGAGAAAGAAGAAAAATTATAATGATTCCGAATTAAGAATGAATGTAGCACGGTATTAAATCATGACAGGAGCGTACTATATTTTTATTTCCCTTGCTTTTTAGTTTTTATTTAATGGCGGATAATGCTAATTGTAAACAACTTGTTGCTTTCGTTTTGTCGAATTTTATTTGTTTTGGTGTTGAATTGTGGTGAATTGGATTAATTTTTGTATTGTGTGTTGTGCTGAAGTCATCTTAATGTCGGTCGTCGGTTAAAAATGTCATTAATACTGATATATTGTTGTCGCACAGATTATTTGCTATCGAACAAGACTTCGTTCTCTAAGTTTTGAAAACAAAACACATGTAGTAAAATTAGGCCGCGCCAATCAAAATATTTTTTTTCGACTTTAACATATGACCGTGGGATAGCCACGCATCGGCATGAATGGGCCGGTTCGATCGTAGTGGTACCACGACCTCACAGAAAACCGGCGTGAAGCAGCACTGTACTGTGTTTCGCTGCGTGAGTGGGGGTACCGGAGGTCCAAGTCGGGGGAAAGTGGGGTTTAAAGGTTGGCAGCGCACTTGTGACTCCAATGATGTCACGGGTATCCATGGGCATGCTGAGCATTTTGGTAAGTTATATTCCGGCTTCCCTTTTGAAAATATTCACCCTTCGCCACTGGTATCCAGATAATGAACACTCTGTAGTTTTTATAAAGTTAGGTATCCTTTTTAACTTAGATATATAGATACACTTTATAGCACAAAACTTACACATCTAAGTCTATGGTATTATACTAGTACAATGTAATTTGTTTTTTTTATTTAAGTTTTTTTATGTAGTAGGTGGCAGACGAGCATGGACACCCGCGACACCAGTGGAGTCACAAGTGCACTGCCGACCTTTAAACCCTTCTTCCCCCCGGAATTGGCCTCAGGTACCCTCACTCACGCAGCAAAACACAGCACAATGCTGCCGCCGGTTTTCTGTGAGGTCGTGGTATTACTCCGGTCGAGCCGGCCCATTCATGCCGAATCATATTTAATATGAGGTTCCTCATTTCTTATCAGATTTACTTAGAAAAATCTTTTGTGTAAACTTTCAATCTAGTACTACTAAAAGTATTAAACTACTATAGGTAGAGTAGCCTTAACTCCTTCCAATCTCACATTGATATGCAGAACCGCCCACACATTCTCTAGATTGGTAGGTCAAATGTCAACCTTGTTGGTCACACAATCACGTTCCTAGATCAAATTTTAGGTGCCCTACAAGTAAACCGGGGCTGCAGAGGGCCCATCCATCACGCTCTCAAGGCCTACAAGAAGGCTTACTTCCCTCATGAATATTTATCGCCCTATTTATCCTCCCACTGACTTGGGGAAAAATGTATTATGTTTTACTCGATCTTATGTCGGGTGCGATTGCAGTGACATGGTGTTTTTGTAAAAAATGTTATATCATTATCAATCATTATAATATCAGTTCGTTATTCAAGTTTGCAAACAAAGACATCTCTTTTGAGCCTTGACCATTATCTAGGCTTTGATAAGATAAGATAAGAGTAGAAACAATTTATTGACCACAACACATTACACATAAAACAAAACAGAGAAAACAAGGTACAGAGACAAAGAGTTGCGGCCTACAAGGCTCAGCCTCAGCATATGCTGCAACTGCCACACACAGCAGCTGCAGCGCTGATTTTCAGGCTGGACCTTGGGTGACGCCTTTTCATTGAAAAAAAAAATATTATAAAAGATTGACATGCAATATATACAAGTAAAAAGAAAATGAAAAATTAAATATACAAAACAAAGAAATAAGAACACAGAGATACATACTTATTCAATTTAAAATCATTAAAATTATATAAAAAACACACACACAAGAAAAAAAAAGAAATAACAAAACAACAAAAAAATGGCATTCGCGGGTATCAAATCCATATTATCATAAGCGACAGTGGCGCCATCAATTAACTGCGCGCATTATTATCTGTGCCACAGTATGTACACAATGATGGAGAAAAAAAACAAAACAAAAAAAAATAGAAAGATATTTTGACAATTGATTGACACCCGACGACTAACCCAAAGAGTATGTAATGTTATATCACTAACCTACCTTTACCTTTGGGGAGTCTGGAAATTACAATAAAGCAACTGAAATCTTACCTACGCACAACCTTAGGCAGGAAAACCAGACCAACTGAATCGTGGTAAGCGTTTCAGAATATATCCCAAGCGTGAAGGTTTTACTCTCGATGTTTTCGATCACCACCCAGGTAATGGTAGAAATCTGCACGTAGATTTAAAAAATCCAGTGGCACATGCTCGGACTCGAAAAAGACGCACGTTCTATCTATCCACTGAGCCACTTTTCCTTTTCACCTTCTCCGAGTACATTCGCAAATTAATTGACTCTTTATCGTGCCGGCTGTTATTTATTTAAATAAATAAATAAATTACGCGTAAGGTACACAGACAGATTAAAGTCAATACAAGTAAATGTATGCAATATTTAAACAAAGTTGCCTAGAATATACCCAAAAAAAGTGTATACAGCATGCTTTGTGTTAACATATCATAAAAATGATTATTGAAAAATTTGATATCGTAAATAACGATTGAGGTTTCTAATAGAAGGGAGCCGAGGGCTATAGTTTCTAGCCTAAGTCTTACAGGACACGTCGAAACATGGTCTCAGACTATCAAAGTGGATGGGACCAACGGATTATCGTGGTTTCTGAAGCAAGAAATTATACTGCATTCCCAAATTATTTTTTTACCAAAAATGTACAAAGAAGACATAAAACAAATTTTTGTTGCAACATTGAGTTTACATTTTATTGCAAAAAAATAATATTTTTTCAATAATTTCGTTACAAAGTTAGCTTGTCATTATTGAATACACGAAAGTTGTTGCCGCCAAAAGGAAAATCTTTATTTCGGTTTCGTCTTTGTTTTTCTTAGTTCTCTCTTCTTTGATCAATCATGACAAATTGTATTTTATCTAAGGCGCTTTGAAGAAGTTCGGCATTTCGCCAAATTTCTTCGGCAGTGACTGAACTAAGCTCATTTTACGCAATCATCTTCTTGTCCGTGATAAATTGGTCATAGTGTTACAAATTGAATTACAATATATTTGTTTATCACAAAAATATCTGTTTATATAATCTGTTATCGGATTGTTTCAAATATTGTTTACATTCTGGGGCGATTTTTGCGCATTCGACATAACGCACAAATCAAGACTGTAATAAATGAAATTGATATTTGATGATGAAAGCATGTACCCATTGCTTAGCGTATTTTTACAGCAGCAATTATTCTTTTCAATCGGTCTCCTCATTCCCAGTCGCGTTCTAAGAAGAAGTCTAAAAAGGCCGCCATTGATCCAGGACCATGATCTAGGAATTTTGATAATTATATTAATTTGAATCGGTATTTGCCATTAATGTAAAACAAGGATTTCTTAAATACACAATTTAAATGTTATTTAAATGGTGTATTCTTTTCATTGCTTAAAATAGGCAGATGAGCTTGCGACCCATCTAATGGTAAACGGTAACCGCCGCTTATAGACATCAACAATGCCGGAGCACAGGTCATGCCGCTGCCTACCGTGAAAGAAGAACTCTTTAAAAAAGAACATGTCATAGCGATCAGGGAACGCCGCGACTGGAAGCTCATTCCAGAGTTTGCACGAGCGTGGGAAAAAAGAGCGCTGGAAACGCAGCGTTCTGGAAGGGATTGGTTTCAGGTAGTATTGGTGAATTTAAATAACATGTTACTGATACCTACTTATTCCTTACAATGCCAGTTAGCAATTCATGTAAGTGAGAAGCACAAGGTTTAAAAAAGAACTTCTCATTCCTATGTAATGTATACCGCAATGAATAGGGAAATCATCTACGAAGCCAGTTGAATAATAAACGTATGAAATATCAAAGGCAGCCGGTAACAAAGCTTCGCGCAGCGTCACATTGACATCTAAAGTTCTTCAATATATCGTGTCTGTAATATCATAATATCTGTCGTGTCCTCTCTTTCAAGTTTCACAATATTTTACGTCGGAATGTCTCGGAGGCCTTAGAAAATATGGCGAGCAATAAAAATGTCAAGTCAGGTCATCAAAATGGAAAGCCCGAGGCGTTTCGTCGCCAGATGTGGCACTGAATCAATGAAAAACTGTTTTCTTCCGTGCTTCACATCGCTATATATCAGGATGCCCAACTCTGTAGGGTGTAGGTCGAGAGCTTGCGTCACGATTTTTCAACGTCATTGAAGTAAAAGTTTAATAGTCTTTAGAGGCAGACACTAAAACTATTTTCTAAATTCAAATGAGAAATTTAGAGATATAATCTAAATTAATTTTTTTTTTTTACGGTAACCGTTAGTTTTTGTCCAAAAAATGCTTTGGTGAAGATAAAAAGGAAGTAAAAATTAGTTTTCTATTTTTCTACACTTGAACTACAGCAAATTATTATTGTATTTACTATCGTCAATTGCAATCGTTAGGAACACATTAGTAGGTAAGGCCGAAAATGCGATTGAGAGACTGTATAAAGAATGATAGAGGAAGTGGAATATTTGTTGACAATGGAACGGTATTTTTGATAAAGAAAACATATTGCACCATCTCCTGACAACCTGTAATTAGGGCAGGCTCAATATCAACTTACAATACTAAAAAACATATTGAAATTGAATAGGTATTGTAATTGCGGTCGCTAAGCATTTCATGTAACATATTTTTTAATTAACTCCTTTGGCATTGCACGTGTCCTTGTGCGGCAGTAATCATTTACCAATAGGTGATAGGTCTGCTCGTTTGCCGCTATATCATAAAAAACCTCACTTTCAGAAACAAGAAAAATAGCAATTTTTATAGTTACAAAAATGTCTGGTCGGTAGCCCCTAGCCTAGGAAGGAACTTTGGGCAAGTGTAATAATGGCCCCTGTTATGTTTGCTGACGGGACAAATTCTGATCTGCGCACCTGGTTGCGCTGACACGAGAAATATTTATTTTCAACGCTATTTCACCAGCGTTATTGTATCATTTAATAAAAGCTACATTTTAGATAGAGTCGATTTTGCGTTGCATTGTACACAAAACGAAGCAAAATACATATATAAATAATGCACACGTTTTTAATCGTTACTATATGGTTTTTCTGGTAGAACTTCGAATGTATGAATGATTCTATATTGCACACAAAAGATAGTATAAAACTTAAAGGCCAGTTAATAGGTAGTACAGATGTAATGACGAAGTCGAAGTACAACGAAACTAGCGATCTCTTGTAGGCAACCCTTCTTGGGTAGAAGGTGTAGGGCGGTGCAATTCTCTGAATAATACTTACCTACATACACAAATGAAAAATATTAAATAACGTAGAATATGTATATACTAATACATACCAACATAAACTCGAAATTCACTAAAGATTGTGGTGAAATGAGTTGATATATGTTTACCTGCAAGAAAACAACAAACATTTAATTATTATACAATTTAATGATGTACAAATACAGATTTCTATTGCAACAAACGACACCCAGTGCCATCTCTTGGGCCACTAGTATTCAAATGAATAACTATCTTCGTACTTTGCAGTTAGGTTTGTTTTACTAATTAAAACATACGTAATGAAAATATGAGCATTAAAAAAAAATACAAGACAAACGTAAAGAGATCGATAAATGTATTTTATATATTTTATTTCGCTGCCGACATTATTTTAAAACCTCTTTGAACCAGCACGAATAAAACTATATAACTATATAACTTAGAGCCCAAGAAAGGAGTTCTTTACCTGAAAATGTATATGTATTGAGAGCCCTAAAACGTTTAAAAAGCTACCCCTCTGAAATCTGCGTGACAACATCAAAAGTTATTGCGTGACGATGTCTTGCATTGAACTCCCTTTGAAGAAACGAACCCTAAACTTTGTCACTACCCGTATTATTTGTTTTTCAAAGACCCTAGTCTCAGAAATACATGCCCCTAAAAAATGTAGGTAGTAAATACCAAACTACTACAGTTTCTGATCGATAGCGATATCGACATAGCTTTTTTAGTCTCGAGAGGTCACTAAAGTCGGTCAGTTTTTTTCTTACTAGAAGTAGTTAATCTTTTTTACACGACTACGGCGAAGCATAAAGGAGGCTCATGACCCTCCTTTTTACAGGTTAAAATCGTGATTTTCACCTGTATGTATGTATGTATGGTTGTTTATCTGTTCCCTCATAACTTCTAAACTAGTCATTATATTTGAACAAATTAGGTCTCGTTAGAAGCGTCTTAATTGACTTCTGGTTATAAGCGATATGACGTCACGTTAAATTGACTATAAAAAAATTTTGCTTGACCGGTACCGGTTTGGGGTATCAAATGAAAGAGCTTTTTAGCGCATTTCAAATATGTTATTTTATTTACATAACTAAAAATATATTAAATAAAAATAAAGTTTAAAAACTAAAACCCGACTCCAAAAAACACGCTCTAAAAAGTATGAAACAAGAAATTTGTTTCTGCTGAAATTATTATGCCGTTTCAATTGAATTTGAAAAGAAATATTTTATAGCCGTATATTAAATTTGAATTGGCGTCAAACATTATTTTGTATTTCTTTTGGTATCGAGATACTTACAGATTGATTTTATAGTTTTCCTCCAAGTAACAATATAACCGCTTATAAAATCTATATCTATAGGAGGCAGCTCTGAGCATCGATGACTTCACATCAACTTGGAAAACTTTACGTAAAGATGGCTTTAATCATTATTATTAAAGTAAAAGTTCGCCGATTTATAAATTGTATCTATTTCAATTAATAAATCGGAGGCAAGGACAAATTTTGGATCACCGAGCCAGTTCATTATTTTCATCATCATCATCATCGCCCATTTAAGTCCCCACTGCTGGGGCACGGGCCTCCCTCAATCACATGAGGGGTAATTGCCATACTCACCACGCTTGGCAGACGGGTTGGTCATTATTTAATGAACATTTCAAAGGTATAACTGTTCCCATCTCTTGGTATCGAGCGAAAGAGGCAAAAATTGTGTTCTTGTACGGGAGCCCTCGTAAATTATTATTTTATTTAATTTCTAGTATTTTTTATCATTTTATTTTTATTTATTTATTTAGAACAAACAACAAGACATACACCTTACAAACTAATGTTACATTTTGTAGGTTACGTGTACATAGTGCTGCCTTCTTAAAATGCTGCCTTACTTATAGTCTGCCACGGAAAGTACAATACAGAAAGAAGTAGTTGGGAGCAAAATAATCTACAGAACACATCATCATCATCATCATCAGCAACCCATACTCGTCCACTGCTGGACATAGGTCTCCCCTAATGCACGCCACTGCTCCCGATTTTCGGCCACTCTCATCCAGCCCACACCAGCCAGCCTTCGAATATCATCATCCCATCTTGTCGCAGGGCGTCCTACACTACGCTTACCGAGTCGCGGTCTCCACTCAAGGACTTTACGGCTCCAACGGCTGTCAGTTCTGAGGCTAATATGACCAGCCCACTGCCACTTCAGTTTGCTAATTCGGTTGGCTACAAACACATAGTAATACAGAACACATAGTAGTGAATAACTAAGTTACATACATAGTTATCATAGCGACAATAGTGACCTGATTTGTGAAAAATTCAACTGTCTAGCTATCGCGGTTCTTGAGGTACAGCCTGGACACAGACAAAGGGCAAACAGTGGAAGAGCCACGCTTCGGCATGAATGGGCCGGTTCGACCGGATTAATAAATACCACGTCCTCACAAAAAACCGGCGTGAAGCAGTGCATGCGCTGTGTTTCGGTGCGTGAGTGAGGGTACCGGGAGGCCTAGATCCCGGGGAAGGGGGGTTTAAAGGTAAGCAGCGCACTTGTGACACCACTGGTGTTGCAGGTGTCCATGAGCGGCGGTAATCGCTTACCATCAAGTGATCCGACCGCTCGTCTGCCACCTATATCATAAAAAAATAAAACATTTTTTGGTATGGGAGCCTCCTACCAAAATAATATTTATTTCATTATTAGTATTTGTTGTTATAACGGCAACAAAAATACATAAGTTGTGAAAATTTAATTGCTATCGAGGTTCTTAAGCTGGAGCCTGGTGACAGACATACGGACAGCGAAGTCTTAGTAATAGGTTCCCATTTTTACCCTTTGGATATGGAACCCTAAAAACCAAAATTCGTTTCTCTATTCAAACACAACGGCCATTGCTTGCGATAATTCAACGTCCTCTTGTGTTGGCAATCGGCAGTAAATAAAGACATACAAAAAACAACAAGTGCCTCCCATTTTATTTCTTTACTTCAAAATCAGAAAAAAGGTTAATTTGACGTATAAATTACTACTTTTTAGGGTTCCGTAGCCAAATGGCAAAAAATGGAACCCTTATAGATTCGTCATGTCTGTCTGTCTGTACGTCCGTCTGTCTGTATGTCACAGCCCCTTTTTTCCGAAACTATAAGAACTTATACTATTGAAACTTAGTAATATGGAGTATGGAGTATCAGCCTATAAACTGTCCTACTGCAGGGCAAAGGCCTCCATCATAGAAATCAAGTCATCGCTACTATGATGGGATTAGGCTTAATCACCACGCTTGCCAAATGCGGATTGGTGATCACAAACCCGAGCTATGTTCGAAAAATACGAAACAAACTTTACGCTCGACCCAGGACTCGAACCCAGGACCCCGAGATCACGGCCCGGTACTTAAACCACTCGACCAACAGGGCGTTGTAATAATATGTATTTTGTTAACCGCATTACGATTTTTTTACAAAAATAGTAAAGATAAAATTTTGAAGCGTCCCCATACTTAAACTAAAACTTTTTTTTTGTTAAACCCATACGTGTGGGGTACCTGTCTATGGATAGATCTTTAAAATGATTGTGAGGTTTCTGACATATTATTTTTCTAAACTAACAACAAAATTGGTTTGAACTGGATTTAGTAAGTATGTTTTTTTAATACGTTATAAACCGTAAATCGCAATTTACCTTCCATATATCTTACTTGCTGCTACGGAACCCTTCATAGGCGAGTCCGACCGAGTTTTTTAAATCATATTAAATAAACCTGTTAATATAATTTGTAATGTACGTAAAGTATTCATTATCGTTTAGTATAATATTATTTTTGTATTTTAGTTTACAAATTGTAAAGTAGTTTTCATTCTGTTTTCGAAACTTATGTATGATTTTTTGGTTTTTACGTAAAAAATTTCATGGGCGGCGCTAATTCACTTACAATCAGGTGAGCCGTCTGCTCGTTTGTGTGCCATAATATATTAAAAAAAAACTATGACTGACCATCACGCGGCATTTCCTATAAAGACGCTCGATTGCGCTGTGGCTAAGGTGTTGATCTAATGCGAGGATGATCTCGGATTCTTATTTATCGTCTCAGGTGAAAAGTGCTAGAGACCTAAGCCACTGGGTATCGTCATTTAGGACTCAGTATAAGGAATTCCTAGTTTGCGACATGATGATTGGTGTGAATTTGAAAGTCTGGCGCTAGTTGACTTCTTGTCCCTTAAATGTGGGGAGAACTGAGGAGAACAAATCTATTGAGCTCTTCGATCTACGATCTCAAAACTGAAGAGTGAATATGTAAAAAGAACTGTAGGAAACAAACTGCAATAAATTACTTACTGATTCTGGTAGGATTTGTGCACCCTCAATTCGATTTTCCGCTAACGGCATATTTATGGCGATTTCGTTACCAGAGCTAAAGTGTATTTCTAATGAAATTATCGATTTTAATTCTGGATAAGGTGATTTAAAGTGTTGCTTACACATTTACCGTACTTCTGTATACATTGAAATATCCGTACTTAAGGCGGGGAGGGCACACTATCGACGCTAATTGATTTTAATTTTTAGCTCTATTTTAAACAATTTTGGGACTCCAGTTTCTCGACAAACACTTATACTATTTATTTAATGACCAAGCATAAATGTTGGGTCTATTTTAGTACACAAAAAATTGATTCACGTCAACAGTAGCAGATCAAATAGTTAACTATAAGTATTAAATAAATAGTATAGGTGTTCGCCGAGAGATTGGAGCCCTGAAATTGTTTGAATAAGGTCTGGTTTAGTAGCTAACAATTAAAATCAATATTATTTGTGTTTAGTCTGTTATCTGATATCCGTAACAAAAGTGCCTCAGCTATTCAGTACGGAATTATATTAACGCATGCAAGCTTATTTGAATATACTTATTAAATTATTTTTTAGCAAATATTCGTAACTTTACAAACATCATAAGCATGCAAGTCACAAATCTAAACTAAGACCTAACTTACATACTTCTGAATAATCTATTTGTTTCCTCCCATTTCCAAACCTTTGGAAGGTACGCAATACGCAAAGCACTTCAGTGACAAGGGTATTAACGTTACGTCATGTGAGGTTACCAGCCTGCTGAGATTAAAGGGGATAGTCCTGTAATGCAAAGGATTAGGTCCTGCCCCGTAAGCTGAATTGAGAGCGGGCGAAATGAAACTGCTTTAGTGTGTTACTGGAATTATTGGGACCTGGTTATCTCTTATATGTATGCACAGCTTTATTTTCCTAATGCGTGCAATATCAGTCCAGGTGGAGTGGCTGTCTGAGTAAGAAAGTTTTGTTTTCTGTTTTTTAAATTTTATAAACAAGTATACGGATCACCTGACAGTAAGTGATAACCAGTGATCGGATTTAGGTGTGCAATTTTTGAGGAAGCATAAACATGGACACGCCAACGGCACTTACATTTTTTTAAGAGTTGCTTATATTAAATGTAACGTTTTTGTACTCGAAAAATTGATCCACGCCAAAAGTGGCCGCTTTTGGCGTAGGATCAATTTTTCGCGTACGCGTTGGACTAACATTTTTGCATGGTTATTTAATAAATAGTAAAAGTTTTCGCCGAGATGTTGTAACCCCGAAATTATTTAAAATAGATCCGGTTTAGTAGCTAAAATTTAATATCGATTGGCGTCGCTAGTGTGCCCTACCCGTCACTTCAACTTACTGAAACGCTTGTTTTATTTTTCAATTGCTGATAAGAAAAATTGTATTCTTGTACTTCTAACTCAAAAAGGTTTATAAATCCTAGTACTACCTAATAATAAAAATCCTAAAATGGAGTGAGCCACATTTGGCTATCTCGCTTTTCTTCCCAGTAAAAGTATAGGCATGAAAAAGGGGAAACAACTTTTTTGACGCGCACATAATATTTTTGTGTGCACTCACTGCTTGTTGTTCATCAAATGTGGACAGCAAATTTGGGGTACCAAGTTTGCTGTCCACATTTAACCCATATTAAATTAAATTAAATTAATTTTTTTAACCCATAGGTATATGGGTTAAAAAATGAAATTGAGACAACATCACATACATTGTCTCGGTCCCAAATTAAGGTTTTCCCGTGATCTATGGAAAAAAAAACAAACTACCTACCACAAACACCCAGTAACAAAACAAATATCTAATTCATAAATTAACATTTGTGTTGGTGTGCGTTTCAACCGGCGCTCAAACCACTAAATGGATCGAACAAGTTTTCTTCTAAAATAACTTTTAGGTAAAATAATTAATGCTATGATAGTTTCCTATATGAATTTTAAAGATTGACATCTAATTGCAGTTGCTTATTTAAACAATAGTAAATGATTTTAGTATGCTAATATTTCGCAAACGTAGGAGTGAGGCTTCGCGCTTTACTCATGGCACCACTCTACTTTGGCTTCCGAGGCACTGGGGCTACAAAACCGTTATTTACTAGACTTGGGGCTGACACTGAGAATTTCTCAAAAGAAAATCTCAGGTATAAATGTTGATCCGACCCGGGATCGAACCCTAGACCCCAAGCGTAGTCGCTGCTTTTAAATTGGTAACGCATAGGTCAACTATCCTCTTCTTCATGACGACTAGATCCAACTTTGTCTATTTACTTTGTGGACGTGTATTCAAAACTTAAGCGTATCCCCCAGTTCAAGTTTATCCTTGATACTCCGAATTTAATAAGAAGATTTCCATAAGCCCACTGTTATTTCCTTTACTGTGCGTACGCCTTAGGCTCCCCTTCTTATCTGCAGCAATCAAACAAACGCACGATAATGATGTTACAAGTTGCGCGGAAGATTCCCTGCTGGCGTCGCGTGTGAGATAACACTGCTGATGTAGTAATCAGCGTAATAGATGATAGCTATTATGACACTTCTCTTCGATTTTTGCAGCAGAGGTTTATCGCTACGACGCCAAAATTCGAATTGTATTTTATGAAAAAAACAAACTCACGATAATGATGTTACAAATTGCGCGGAAGATTCGCTGATGGAGTCGCGTGTGACATAATACAGCTGATCTAGTAATCAGCATAATTAGATGATAGCCGTTATGACACTTCTCTGCGGAGGTATTTCGCTACAACGCCAAAATTCAGCGATTCTGTCAGAATTGTAGTGTGTAACAAACAAACGCACGATAATGATGTTACAAATTACGCGGAAGTTTCCCTGCTGGCGTCGCGTGTGAGATAACACTGCTGATGTAGTAATCAGCGTAATAGATGATTAGCTATTATGACACTTCTCTTCGATTTTTGCAGCGAAGGTTTCTTGTTACAACGCCAAGATTCAGCGATTCTAGTCAGAGTTGTAGTTTATGAAACAAACAAATGTCACGATAATGACGTTGAAAGTTTCACGGAGGCTACCCTGCTGGCGTCGCGTGTGAGATAACACTGCTGATGTAGTCGTAATCAGCGTGATAGATGACATCTATTATGACACTTTTCTTCGATTATTTAGCCAAGGTTTTTTTACAATGCCAAAATTCAGCGATTCTGTCAGAATCGTAGTTTATGAAACAAACAAACTGCACGACAATGATGTAAGTTCTGCAGAAGATTCGCTGCTGCAGTCGCGTGTGAGATAACACTGCTGATGTAGTAATCAGCGAAATAGAAGAGAGCTATTATGACACTTCTCTTCGATTTTTGCATCAGAGGTTTTTCGCTACAACGCCAAAATTCAGCGGTCAGATATTGTAGCTTATAAAACAAATAAAATCTACGTTAATGCTACGGCAAAAGTAATTAAATAGCCGTAATGATTGCCAACCTTTGGAAGGAGACGGCAACATAAGAAGAAGAAGAAAACAAAAATCCTGTGCGAACTCTAGAATGACCTTCCAGCCGCGGCGGCAGCCAGCTACGACATGTCCTTCCTTAAACGAGGTTTGAAAAGAGTTCTTCTTTCACGGTAGGCTTGACTGTGCTCCGGCATTGTTGATGTCTATGAGCGGCGGTTACCATTTACTATTAGATGGGCCACATGCTCGTCTGCCTATTTGTTGCAATAAAAAGAAATCAAACTCACTACAATGGTGTTGGAACGGTTTTCCTGGAAGGCGAATTTCAAGTGCGGCAGATATGTCTAGTGGTCACCCTGAGCAATCATTTTTGCTATTTTTATCATCAATTATTTTCATTTTTGCTTGTAAGGTATTTTACAAATGCGCAAACTAACGCCCAGCACTACTCTTACAAACTTGCCGCAACGTGTGGAATAACGGCCATTTTTTTCTAACATTGCAGGATTCCCACTCGCGGTACGCGAATGCGTACTGCGGGCCACAAGTATAATTTTACACGCTCGCGGGCCAGATCAGCACGCTCTGGTGAAAATCTGCATCACAGGAAAACAGCCCTTACAGAATATTCCCTGCTGACGTCGCGTGTGAGAGATAAGACTGCTGATGAAGTAATCAGCGTAATAGATGGTAGCTATTATGACACTTCATTCATTTTGTAGTAGAGGCTTTTTGCTTGGAAGTCACTCCTCAGCAATTCTTTCAGCGCAGGATTTATATTATTTCAAAATCGAATAAATGTACTAACAAAACATTACAGGTGACATGAGTGATATTGTAAAAAAATCAGACTATCTATACAGATTCTTTTTATTTCCTGATAAACGGTGTAAACAGCGTTTTTTTTATTTTCAGTTCCAAACTGTTTCTTCCATAAAAAGATAAAAATCAAAAAACTGCCCTACAATTTTGTATCTACCCAACTTTTCATTTTATATTACGATCTTTTTTCAGTATTTTTAGTTTCCTTAGTATTTGAAGAAAATTGTTTTATTTCATCTGTTTAATGCATAAAAACGCGTACCAATATTAGTCTCAATTTAGTTTTCCTTAAAGGTGACGGGTAGGGCACACTAGCGACGCCAATCGATTTTAATTTTTAGCTATTAAACTGGATCTATTTTAAACAATTTCGGGTTTACAACCTCTAGGCAAACACTTACACTATTTATTAAATAACCATGCGTCAATGTTGGGTACGTTTTTGTACGCGAAAAATTGATTCACGCCAAAATTGATCGCTTTTGGCGATAATCAATTTTAGCGTACGCGTTGGACCCAATATTTGTGCATGGACATTTAATAAATAGTATAAGTGTTTGCCGAGAGGTTGTATTTCCGGAATTGTTTAAAATAGATCCGGTTTAGTAGCTAAAAATTAAAATTGATTGGCGTCGCTAGTGTGCCCTACCCGTCACCTTAATACAAAAGTCACATTGTATGTATGTTTACAGTACTTGCTCGTCCTATCGTAACATTTTCCGTTGACACACATACAATTACAGAACAATCTGATATGCCGAAGACGGACCAAACCTGCCCGCTTAGTGGGCGGACACCTAATGAGTGGTGTATGTGGATTGATGACTCATACAGATAGGCTGCCTACCTTACCACGCAAAGGGGCTATTGCATGTGAAAATTCCGCTAGATAGTTACACTGGGGCCTAACTTCATCAGGAAAATTCGCGACACTAAAAAATCCCCGTTGTGCCGTGTGGTCCCCGGCAGAGTAGAATAGGCCACCCTCACTCTTACCGAGGTGTCGTAAAAGGCGACTAAGGTAAAGCTGCTGGCATGATCATCAGCACCCAGAGAAGGAAAACTCTGCATTTTTATCAAAACCCTCGCCAACCCGTCTGCCAAGCGTGGTGAGTATGGCAATTACCCCTCATGTGATTGAGGGAGGCCCGTACCCCAGCAGTGGAGACTTAAATGGGCTGATGATGATGAAAAAATCCCCTGAAAAGCGCGCTTGAGTTACCATCAACATTTTATTTGAGATTTATGTTCAAAATCACAAGGAGTCTAAATCTAAAAGTTCAGTGTTTTGCCGCGGGACTTCTTTCGTAGCGCGGACTCTATTTGAAAGAAAAAAAGAAGAAAGAAAAAAATATTATTTTGGACATCACAACACTACATACGAGTACAACATTAGTTACAAAAGAACAAACAAACAAAAAGAGAAACAAAATAGATACAGAAAATAAAAATAAAACAAAACAAAGGAAAAACAAAATAATGAGTACTAATAACCAGGCAGTGCAAATAATATATTGTGTGTTGTGACCTCCAACATAAATGGCCCCCACTCAGCCTATGTCATACCTGAAAAAGGTCATGACGCTGATTTTCAGTAGGGCCAGCTGAGTGAGTGCCACGGACGGATTTGTTGTTTCGTTCGTCATTTTTCATTTTAAATTAACCCGTTCAAACTAATCTCCTTAAACAGCCCGATCACGGTTATTTAACACGTGGCAAAAGTGGCTTTTGACATTTACCCATAGAAAAAAATGTTGTACAGCGCCCCCATGTCACAGAAGTGCCTTCTGATCGTACCAAACGGTACTTTTATCATGTCTCGTGAGATGGGCCGCATGCTCGCCTGTATCTTCTACTTAGTTTGTGCTCGTCTGCCTATTTATCGCAATAAAAAAAAAACACCATGGCCCTCTTGACGATTGTGAGAAGAAGAAGGTTAGATACGTAATAAACCCTAACTTCACATAAATCACTATGTCGTAGTAAAAAAAACTATGATGTAAATTGCTATCAGTAGTTCCTAAATGGAACTGTTGGATGGTTTTAACAGTCCGTAAAATTTAGCTTGATTAGAATGACAGCGTCAAAGGAATAGTCAAAGAAACAGTATCAAAGAAAAATGATTCTTTAGATCTATTGTAATAAAAACCTATGGAATAAAACTCGGTTAAATGATTGTTTTATAACTTTTTTTTCTTTATGGCTGCTACTGTGTTTCCTACGGCGAAGACATAATAAGTCTGCCAATGTCGAGTGATTAAAGAGACACGTTGTGGCGAGTTAAATACTATTGATGTTTATTTTAATTGAGTTTTTCACCAAGCACCATCTAAAACCAAAACAGAGCAAAACATACACAAAGACGTCACAATATTAAAGGGACGGTTAAATGATAAACGTTATGTTAATTAAAATAAGGGTTAAGTGACATCTGTCATTTTAATTAAACTATATTTTACGGAGTATATTGTCAACGAAGGAACATAATCAAACTTCGACTATTCCATTTCCACACATTTTTGCCGAGCCAATTTTTTACTTTTTACCGAACAGCTGAAAATTTTCGCTATTTCGAAGTTTCGGACTCTGCATGTATTAACATGAGTTTTTTTTGAGCTTGTTTATAACCTCTACTTTGTATTTTATCATCCTTGCGATTCACTCGAATATCTCGAAAGGAAACAAAATCAACGAAAATATGGTCCTCAAAAATACTGAGCACTTACATACCTGATGTTCGCCTGGTACTTTAATTATTAAAGCCTTGAAAAAAACCAGCAAAAATCAGTTGAAATGGGGATTTATGGACTTTTTTGTCTATAAATCCCCATTGATGGGGATTCTCAATGGAGATTTGTGGAATAACCCCATAAAAGGTCGCACATAATATCGCACATAATAATCAACATAACATCAACTCAAATTAATAAAATTTTAAAGTTTTGAAAAAACATTACGTGTAAAGAAAAATTCAACAACAATAATAAAAAGAGGTAAGATTCAAACATAGTAATTATCAACGTAACTTAGAAATTGTGTATCTCAAAACAACTTAGTTGGCTTAATACAGACTATTTTTATTTTAATCTATGGGTTAATACTATGTTGATTGTCCTGTGCAATATGTTAATATAATGGACAATACGACATAAAAATATGTTACCATTTTTATATGCTTTTCGAATAAAGAAAGAAAAAAAAAGATGACGCGTATTTTTTAGTTTCCAATGTATGAGTGTTTTTATTGAATAAACAAATAATATAAAAGATAGATAAAAATGTAGGAAGAGACGTAGTCCTGAGGCTCTATGTAGGTGATGTCTTTACTATAGAATAAAAAAAGTTGACTCTGTCTTATTCACTACTTTCATTGTCAGCCATTTTCTTTTTTCTTAAGTCAACGTGGGCAAAGGCGTCATTAATTTGATCATGCCGAGCTGTGACGTCACACGGGGTTTTTACATTTTATTTAATTTCTCCTTAAATATCATTTAAAAATTCTAAAACAATTTTTGTTAAAATTCTATAAGGCTAATCTAGAAAACGGTATTTTTCATTTTGGAAATAAAAAATTGTCTGTATTGTCTATTTCGGCGATCTTACCCTGTTTACGTTGATCGCGATGACGCGGGCGCGGGCCCGCTTCGCCGCATGTACTTTTTGAAATTTACAGAGACGTGTCTTTTCCCCTATAAATACAGTCAGCACCTGTATGACTGGCCTTAGGAAGACAACTAACAGTGTCTGGATTAGAAAAGTCTTCGATAGAAATCTGCAGCGCAAATTGGAGGAAGCTTTTCGTCTCCTACCTGGGTTACTGACAAATTTTGGGCAGCCCAATCTGTTGCTTTTTGTATGAAGTCTATAGCTCTGTTACCGTGAATTTAAACAAAATTTCCCTCTTTAGTTTTTTTTTTTTTAATAATGGCTGCTACTGTGTCTTGCAACCTCTTGCGACACATCTGTAATAAAATTATGCCAATGTCGAGTGAATTCAGTTTTTTTTTTGGAACCATATTACCTACTTGGACTAACGTAGCTGTAAAAAAACCCCATAAAAAATAATACTTATCAAAAAATCCGAGTCCCGCACTCAGTTGTTCTACCGTGAAAAGTTGTGAGATCTATGTTACCAAGTCGCTTATTAACTTGGCAATCGGTTATTGAATATTTGACTCGGCCATTGCATGAAAACACAACAACTGAGTGCGAGGCTTGGATTTTTTGACAAGTTTTGTTTTTCATGGGATATCATTTCTTTTTGTAGTCCACCTACTTTTTTCCTTTCCGGTACCTTCACTTTCAACTGCAAACGTAACTTTGTAATCCTATACATTTATATTAGATTACAAAGTTATTTATGCAGTTAGTGTATTATACACCATTATATTGTATTAAGGAATGGAGAGTAATATAGGCTACTTTTTTACTCTTTCTAACGCGAGCGAAGCCGCGGGCAAAAGCTAGTATACATATAAAAGAGAAAGTTATTTCAATAAATTACGAATAAAACTTAAAAAATGCGTAGGTAGGCTGCTGGCCTAATACTTATTAGTAATTTCTGTTTCATGCGTCTGTTCGAAATGACTTGCGTTGCGTGGCAGGCACCAGCGCATCTGCCCGGCCATCGATCACGCTCGCCAGTCGTCCGCCCACCAAACTCGCACGTTTCGGTCCGTCTCCGGGTTATCAGCTACTGTAATTGTATGTGTGTCATTGGGCTATTACTTATTCAGTTCGTTGCCTTCAGAGAATTCAAATGAAGTGGTACATTTGATAAGACAACAGAAAAAAAAACCTACGAAGTGTTTGTTAAAAGAGGACTATTCTATTATTGACTCTGTCTGAGTAAAAAACTTTCTAAAACATACTTTTCGCTCGACCCAGGAACGGAACCCAGTACCCCGAGATCACGGCCCGGTACTTAACCCATTAGACCATCAGGGCGTTGATTTAAGATTACTATCAAAAGTTACTTTTTTTAGGGACTCGATCTCGCTTATGTGGTGATTCCACAATAATCAAGTAAATAGAGGTTTATTTTCAGACTAGTGGCCCGCCCTTGCTTTGTTACGGGACATTAAAAACACGTTAAAAAAATTAATAAATATTTCACAACATCACATACATTTGTGATAAGGTGGTTTGTAATTATTTACTACGCATACTTACATTTGCAAAAAAGGACTTTTCAGCTATTACAATATTCGATGTTCATGGCAACATTCCTATTAATGTTTAGTAACTTACAAAAAATAAATTTAAAAACCGGCTTGTATCCAGCTTATGTGCCTAATGCGTCGCGTGGCCGAACCAATTTGAGGCGGCGCCTTATCGCAGCTAATGTTCAGTGTAACGCCACTTCCGACATGAACACCGAACTTATAGTTCTCGCCCGGTGTGACTCTTGAAATACTGTGGACAACGCGCGGTAGGAAGTCACCTGTTTCCGTGTTTTAAAACACTCGCTAATTACCAAGGTGTCTGCTGATGGAAAACTTTGCCTGTGGAAAGTGAACCTTCTGTGCTTTGACTGACTAACTGCCGCACTCAGAGTCGTTGATTAACTTAGTTGGCTACTTAAGAAAAAATATTGACACTTATTTTCATACGCATAAAGACTACCGATACTAAAGTTAATGAACATTAGTTTAAATGACGTCTCTGAGTGCGGCCGGATGTTATTATCCACGTATAGTATACCGTATGTGCACAACATTTGGCATTATAGACCGTGATTTTTTGAATACTCGTGAAAGTTCTCGGGGGCATTATAATAATGAAAAAGAAATACCAAGGAAGGAAGAACCTATGTCTTATTTCAAAAAAACAATTCGCCTCCCGTTACAAATTAATCAGCTGACCACTTTAGATGTGGGAAGAGATTAATTTTTTTAATATTAGTCTCTTGAGAAAATGATTGTTTTCATCAGTATAATGCGCTTGAGAAGTTTCCCGGGTATTCAAAAAGTCAAAGCGTACAATCTAATTTAGTTATTTTAAATATGTTAGGTGGCAGACGAGAACCTTTAAACTCCCTTTCCCCTGAACACAGCACATCATTTCAGCCAATAGACGTCCACTGCTGGACATAGGCCTCCCTCAATGTTCTCCACACAGATCGGTCATGTGCCGCCCGCATCCAATGGATTCCCGCGATCTTCACCAGATCGTCGGACCACCTTGTGGAGGCCTGCCACGGCTGCGACTTTCTGTACGTGGCCTCCACTCGAGGACCTTTCCGCCCCATCGGCCGTCTGTTCTCCTCGCTATGTGCCCTGCCCATTGCCACTTGAGGCATGCAATCCTTTGAGCTTTGTCTGTGACCTTAGTTCTCCTGCGGATCTCATCATTTCTGATACGATCACGCAGGGAGACTCCGAGCATAGCACTCTCCATTGCTTTCTGAGTGACTTTGAGCCTCCTTAATCGGCACATTGTAAGCGGCCACGTTTCGGTTCCGTATGTCATCACTGGCAACACACACGCATTGAAGACTTTCGTCTTGAGACACTGCGGTAGATGGGCCGAAAATATGCTGCGTAGCTTCCCGAACGCTGAACGAAGGACACAGCACAGTGCTACTTCAAATCGGTTTTCTGTGAGGTTGAACTTAGAACCTGCATATTATTTTATTATGTAAGTGCTATTATTTTTATTTATTTTATTATTATATAACTGCTTAGAACAGTTAGATAAGCACTATCTGTGGTTGACCGGATGGTCCTAGTGGCGAACTAGTCGCCACGGGAGTATTCAAGAAAAAAGGGTTAAGTTAGGGGATGAAAAATGTCTTCCTCTCATTTAGGGGAATAAAAACAAACAGGCTTAATTACCAAAGTTTCGCCTTGATATCGGAGACACGAAGTTCAAGGAGGTCAATGTTTATCCGAGGTTTAATTTCAGGTAAGGACCTCTTTGAAATCAAGTCGTCACTTGAATGGATTGACCTTTTAAAGTTTAATTTTGGCCAGCCTTTTCCATAATTAAAATTCTATTAAAAATCTCTATTAAATTTCTTAGGTATTATTTCAACAATAACAACTAACAAGGTTTGGGCAAATGACAAAGTATTTTAGGGAAGTTTAAACACGCCCTGTTGGTCTAGTTGTTTAAGTACCGCGCCGTGATTTCGGGGTCCTGGGTTCGATTCCCGGGTCGAGCGAAAAGTATTTTTTTATGTGATAGGTGGCAGACGAGCAGACGGATCACCTGATGGTAAGTGATAGCCGCCACCCATGGACATTAGCGACACCAGTGGAGTCACAAGTGCGCTGCCAACCTTTACCCCGAATTTGGCCTCCAGTACCCTCACTCACGCAGCGAAACACAGCACATTGCTGCTTCACACCTGTTTTCTGTGAGTCCGTGGTATGACTCCGGTCGAGCCAGCCCATTCATGCCGTAGTGAGGTTCTCCCACGGCCGAATTTTTAGAACATAGCTCGAGTTTGTGACCACCAATCCACATTTGGCAAGCGTGGTGATTAAGCCTAATCCCATCATAGTAGTGCCTTTGCCCTGTAGTGGAACAGGCTGATACTTTACTTTTACTTTAGGTTTAAAAATCCAGTGTCTTTTGAAGACTCTTGACATTTTAATAATTAAGACCTTAATTTCTGTATAAATGAATAGGTGTCACACCTACGTCGATCTGAACCCAAAGTAAGTAGCTTAAGCACTTATTATGTATCAGAATCAACAAAAGAACCACATAATAGATATTGTAACACGCTAAACAAACGCATATGTTCATCACACGAATGTGAGAAAGGAACCCACGACCTTTGGATTATGAGGCAGTCATTACCAGATGCGCCATCAAGCCAGTCATTATCTTACCCATCTCATTGTTCGACGCTTGTTAGAACAATAGCACTTGAATTTTCCTCCAAAATTGTTAGTATACATTGCCAACAAAAAAGTGGTGTGTTTAATCCGTTTGTCCGAGATTCCTCTAGCGTGGTGGAGAGATAAAAATTTGAAAAGATGAAATATAGGCGCGGACCTCGGCCAATGTAACAGGCGCGGGGAAGAAAAGGCCCCTTTTGTGGATATAACTGATATTTATATTTGTCTCCTGATGCGAGTTTGCGATGAGGGTGGGAATTTGAATTATTCGCACTCCGAGGGGTCACTATTAAATGTCTGGTCTCAGATATAAGTTTTTTTTTTGTTAAATTAATAGCTCCTTCTTCTAAGTGGGTCCGCTTGTTCTTGCAGTTTGGCAATTAAATTGGTGATTTAGGATCAAATAATGTATGCTCATAAGAACTTACAAAAATATAGTTCACTTAGAATGAGACTTAGTTAACTAAAACATGCAACTGCCTATATTATAAATGGCGCAGCGCAGCTACGAAACTATGAGAAAAACAATATAAAACAACATCGAGTATCACGATATTACGCTCGATATCCTTGGAGTAATACCACGGCCTACCAGAAAAACGGCGTGAAGCAGCGTCTATGCTGTGTTTCGCTGTGTAAGTGAGGGTACGGAAGCCCAATCCGAGGTAAGGGGTTTAAAGGATGGTAGCGCACTTGTGACTCCACTGGTGTTGCGGGTGTTCATGGGTGGCCGCAATCTCTTACCACCAGGTGATCCGTCTGACATAAAAAAATACACTCAGAAGATCTGAGTAGATACTTCTCATCGTATCAGTACAGCATCTACTGACGTACCAGTCTAATCAACCTCGTTAACGTAGAAGTTCTAACACTGTTAGTCTCTAAGTAACATATAAGATACGCACAAAGGTATCTTTACATACGTATAAAACGTTGTACAAGTCCCTCGCATATTTTATTTGCAAAATACTCGAGGAAAATACGCGAACGTGGAATAACACATTTTCGCGAGAAAGCTGCGAAAAATTCATGCCCCAGTCCGGTTTTTCTTATCACAGATATTTGACTCGGCGCCTTTTGTGATATCATTTTCATTACTGCGGCATTCACCTACATACCATGGGGGCGGTTATTACCAAAATGTTCGCGATCGATCTCCTTGGAACGTGACAATGCGACGACCTAATGCCCCGTGATTAGGGTTTCCACCTCCATAGATAGGTAGGTAATAATAGTCAAAAGTGCAAAAGTCCACAGTCATCGTCAGCTTATAATAGGGCTTTTTAAAGTGGGATCTATTTTTTGTTTATCCTAAAGGCGAGCAAGCAAAGTCACATGATTGTAAGTAATAAACACCACCTATGAACACTTGTGAAATCAGAGAGATCGCTAATGCATTGCCCGTCTCTTAAAAAGGAGTACACTCTTGAAAGTCCCTACGTCCTAAAGTATCAGCCTATATACTGTCCCACTGCAGGGCAAAGGCCTCCATCATAGAAATCATGTCATCGCTACTATGATGGGATAAGGCTTAATCACCACGCTTGCCCAACGAAGATTGGTGATCACAATGCCGAGCTATGTTCGAAAAATTCGAAACATACCTTTGCTCTGCCCTAAGTCGTAATCTTCGGGAAATACTACTACAGCTTTACCCTTCTACAGAACTGAGGTTATGGTTATTTATTTAAGGTGGGATCCACGGACCCTTTAGGGGCCTATAACATGTGTATCAGGGGTCCATAAGGTACTTATGTCAATGTGTAGGTAATAATAAATATAAAAAACAGTATCTTAAGTTATTGGAGCCTTTCATATATTTTTGGCCCAAACATGAAAACACCGGTCAAAAAATTGTTAGCTGTATTTGTTAGGTCTTGTCCCTCGATTATAACAAAAATAAATGTATTTGATAGTTAATTCACTGCAAATATATGCAGATGTTGATTTTTAAACTAAAATAAAACCAAGGATAATAAGGATTAGCTTTGGTGTTATAGTAATAATACTCAGGAGGACAAGTCCTACAGAAAACAGAAAAAAAATTTATTCTGGCTGGCACTTGGACCAAAAAGAGTCCTTTAGTTTCACAGAATACAATAAAAAATAATTCATAAATAAAAAGTCTCTAGCGGATTTGGAAATTTACATAATTACTGAGAAGAAATGAACAAGTAACATAAAACTTTTATTTATGATAGAGCATTTTTTTGTAATTTATTCCGCACTCAATAATTTCATTGCGTGTCCAGGCGGGATTTTTTAAGTGCGTGTTTTATTTACAAACATTAAACTTATTTCAATAGATTGTTCGTCAATTTCAACAGAAGAGGTGACAGCCCTACCATTGATAAGTTATGTCGAGGGCAATTCGTGGAACGCTTGATTGTTTGCAATATCTGGAGCATTTTTATATTGGCGAAAGCAGTCACTCTCTTTCACGGTAAAGGGTAAAAGCCTTTGAATTAAAGTGACAGAACGACGCACCTGATTGTAAGTGATACGTCTGTAAATTAATTTGGGCAGCTTTATTAGTAACAAAGTGACTCGCCTTTGTACTCGCAAAAGTCAACGCTGAGATAAAGTTTGGGGCAGGAGAAAAGTAATAAGATTTTTTTTTTATGTTAAAGATGGCAGACGGGCAGACAGATCATCTGATAGTAAGCGAATACCGTCTACTATGGACACGCGCAAAACCAACGAAGTCACAAGAGCGCTATCCTTTTCCCAGCCTCCCTTTGAGCCTCCGGTACTCGGACTCACGCTTATTAACCGAGTTCAAAAAAGGAGAAGGTTTTTTTTCATGTGATAGGTGGCAGACGAGCAGACGGATAACCTGATGGAAAGCGATTGCCGCCGCGCATGGACACCCGCGACACCAGTTGAGTCACAAGTGCGCTGCCAATCTTTAAGCCCCCTTTCCTCCGGATTGGGCCTCCAGTACCCTCACTCACATAGCGAAACACAGCACAGTGCTGCTTCTTGCCACGTTTCTGTGAGGAGGTGCTCAATTCGTCGGGATCTTTTATTTTGTAAGGCCATGGTATAACTCGATCGATCGAGCCGTGCCGAAGCGTGGTTTTCCCACAATCGGCAGTGTTCAACAAGTAACATTCAAAGTTTCCTTATTTGATTACTCGTTTGTACCCACGCGACTTCTCCACCTACGCCAAATAGAAATCACTAAAACTAAATTCATTACTTATGTCAATACTGAAGTAAAAACAAATTAACGTTGTTACAATTTCCGAAGTTACTTCGACATTGGTAATGTACTAGGTACGGGAATGTATTTACTAAGGAAGACTACATGAAGAACTTTTAGGCCCGCCAATAAAGTGGGTCTTGACCAGAGATTTCATAAGTGGTCTTGACTGATCATCAGAAATAAGCGTTTTAATTGTTAGTGATTTACATACTGAAAGTTTTTTTTTTATGCTAGAGGCGGACAAACGAGCAAGCGAGTCACCTGATGGAAAGTAATCATCACCGCCCATGAACATCTGCGAAATCAGAGAGATCGCTAATTGTTGCCGGCCTTTTTTTTTAAAAAGAGTACGCTCTTCTCTTGAAGATCCCTAAGTCGTAGCCGTCCGGAAATACTCCTGCAGCCAAACCGTTCCACAGAACTGAGGTACGTGGTAGAAAGTTCCGGGAGAAACGCACAGTATTAGACCGCCATCCATTGAGATGGTGAGAATGGAATGATAATCGCTTGCGAGTGGTGAGTTTATTTTTTTATTTATTTAGTGTAGTTCTTTTTTTTTGTTATTTGATAGGTGGCAGACGAGAAGATGGATCACCTGATGGTAAACGATGGCCGCCGCCCATGGAAATCCGCGACACCAGTGACTCCACCTTTCGCCCGAATTGGGCCTTTACTCACGCAGCAAAACACAGCACAGTGTTGCTTCACTATACTCCTTTCGCTTTATCATGATATCGGTTACAGCAGGACAAAGTTATACGTGAGTCACACGTTAGAAAGAGACTAACGTCCCTCGGTAGCTTTACGATTAAGTCAGGCCTGATAATGGAGCGCCATTGTGAACTAAACTAGGTAGGACTCTACAACATACTGACCCTACAATCGATCAAAGGACACAGCGGCAGCAGAGGAAACGACGCAGCCGACCTACTCGCAAGAAGAGGATCGGACATGGTCCCAGTAGGACAAGAACCGATCCTCTCTTTTCCTCATAACTGGTTGAAAGGTAGAATTCTAGATCATACTAAATCTCTACACAACAACTATTGGAGCAATCTGGAGGCATGCAGACAGGCGAAAATAACCCTACCGCAATTGGATCCCCGTCTCTCCAGACAATTTCTACAACTTCATAAGCTAAACTGTTTAGTGAGCAGTTTTAACAAACATCTGTCCAATCTAGGTGTTTCAGACAGCCCTCTATGCAGAACATGCATGGAGAAGGAAGAAACAGCCGCCCATGTACTTTTAGAGTTCATAGGGGTGGCCAGCAACCGGGCACACTACCTGGGAAACCCAGGCAGTCTCCAGGAAATCTTCAGCAACACCAAGGCGCTGATAGGTTTCCTTGAAGAACTCGGCTGGTTGGAGTGACACCGGCCGACTTCACCCTCCGCACGCGAAATGGGCAACTGCTGCCTGATTGCGGAAAAGCCCGCACGAAAGAAGAAGAAGAAGACTAACGTGAAAAATGTATAGATTTTGACATCTGTCACCCATATCATGCTAAAGCGAAAAGAGTATAGTAGTAGTGTTAGTGGCTAGGGGTTGAACTTAATGGTTGCTTTAGAGGTCTTGGGTTCGATTCCCGAGTCAGTTCACGATAACCGCTTCATTCTAGTGATATCAGCTCTAACGTCCATCAGTATTGTCTAGATCATCGTCATCGTCATCGTCAGCCCATTTAAGTCCCCACTGCTGGGGCACGGGCCTCCCTCAATCACATAAGGGGTAATTGCCATACTCACCACGCTTGGCAGACGGGTTGGCGAGGGTTTTGATATAAATGCAGAGTTTTCCTTCTCTGGGTGCTGATGATCATGCCAGCAGCTTTACCTTAGTCGCCTTTTACGACACCTCGGTAAGAGTGAGGGTGGCTTATTCTACTCTGCCGGGGACCACACGGCTGCATACTATATATTGTCTAAATGCATACTTCAGATTGGTGTAACAGAGAACCTTTTAGATTTCCTTATCCAAAAATTATATGATACCGTCCGTTTTTACCAGTTAATATCTATTCAATCTTGAAATAGACTTTTAATAGCCACCCAATCCATACAGCCGGGACTGTATGGATGGACTATTCAAACGAAATGAATCGTGTCCCGAAAAATCATCCGCGCAAAATGCTAATAATTGGGACCGTTTATACTTGTTCCTCCGTTGAATGGATTGAGCACACAATTGATTCTTTAGTTAATTTTGAGCATGTTTACTTTTGCCTTCTCAGTTTCTTCTGTAACCAAGTAGGTGTAGTTTTATTATTGTTTTTTAGAGGCAGTATATTGGATCTCCTCAGCCTGATGGTAAGCAAGAGAAGAGCACAAGTTGCAATTACAACGGAAGCGATGTCAAGGCATCACCTCCGTTGGCACCGCCATACTGGCCCGCGAGATGTGTCTTCATGCTTCGAAAACTAATTACTAATTAATAACTTAAAGTTATTAATTTATTACCTACACATTATAACATTGTTTTGGGTTTTGAAGTCAAATTAATAATTTTAAGTAAAATGACATTAAAACAAACTTTTTTCAGACTTTTAAATGATAGGTATGGGTGTTTTTTATGTATTATAAGTATGTATTTACAAAAAAAAAAGTAGTATATGTATATATTTGTAATCCCACTTTTGATTCTGATATCCGAAACACAGGTGCTTGAGCTACCTATCTCGGAGTCAGATCAATGTATGTGACGTTGTGAAATATTTATTTATTTATGTTTTTTATCTTATACATGTTTATTTTACCTGTTACTTCATCGATATCATAAAAAAAATTTTAGAATGTATATAGAAAATCACAAACTGTATATTTTATTAATGTTTATTTCGTTCATCTTGTTGTACCTAAGTCATTTCATAATCATCATTATTTCAGCCAATAGACGTCCACTGCGGGACATAGGCCTCCCCCAATGTTCTACACACAGATCGGTCATGTGCCGCCCGCATCCAATGGATTCCCGCCTGTACCTAAGTCATTAATTTAATGTGAAAAGTCACAATCGAAAAAACATGGGGCATATTTCAAAAAGAGTTTTTAGGGTTGCGTACCAAAAGGTTAGAAACGGGGCATGTTTTCTTGAACTCAATATTTTTAAAAGATAGCTTAGTAAAGATAGCCACAAAGGTACTACATTAATTCAATTTACTTTTCAATCACCATAATATATGCGTGGGTATTTATTTATACTCCAAAATATAATGAGAATAGAATTTATAAAAGCCATAAAATCATTATTTTTTGCTAACTTTTTTGAACTAGAGTGGAAAAAAGCACAATTCATTTACGAGCACATTCCACCACGAATAGGGTTGTCATAACTTCTGGAAACCGGGGCAGGTTTTTCAAATACGGAACGTATGGCAATCCTATCCAGTTATTTACCTTTTTTATTCATACCATTATGTACTGGCAGGCATGTGGTTTATTGTTATAACTAAACGAATAGGGTATGCGAATATAAACAATACGAACGTGCGTGGAAAAAATATAAATATGTTACGGAAAACAAAATACAAGCCTCGCAGTATCTTACTACCCAGTATGTGATATAAAAAAGGCCAAAAGAAATTGCAATGCTCAAAGTGTGGCAACTAAACTGTGGGTTAGGCATACGACAAGAGCGCTGGATTCCTTCGCGTTCAATATAATAAATAACGCATTCAGGGCGCTTGCGACTGCCTCACTTCTGCAGTGTGTCGCAGATGTTCGCGGAGACGCATACGGACTGCTTCGGTACGATTATGCGCAAAAGGGCTGCCTCGATGGCGCGGCGGACTCGGGCCAGCGGCAACAGCCTCCTGGTTGCTGTAGCGGACCAGATAGATGGTCCATTTTTCGGACACTGGAAGTCCTTACTCCAGTTCCTAATAATAAAAACTGGACAGACTAACATAATTTTAAGCACCAAAATGTTACTAACGAATTTTTAGGAATATATTTGATTTGCCTGAAATAAACGAATTATTATTATGTCCTTACACACTTTAGACACTCTAGTCCTTTACACACTCCAGTCCCTAATAATAAAAACTGGACAAACTAACATAGTTTTAAGCACCAAAATGTTACTAACGAATTTGTAAGGATTTATTTGATTTGCCTGAAATAAACGAATTATTATTATTTTTCTGTTTAAGTTTTCACTTTCTCCCTCCTACTATAAGGAGTGGGTTTTAAAACCTGTTACACGAATCTCAATCAAGCATAACAGGGTGGAAAGCTACAGCTGTTAGCGCAGAAAAAAAAAATTCCGCGTTATACGGCACGTGTTTAAAATCGTGGCTTTTTGTAGAATATAGATAATGTGGGACGGTAGGTGTAATGCTTCTATGCTTCTGTTTAGGCTGTCAGGTATGATTTCAGTGGATGAGATTACAATGGGAACGGTGTAGATGGTGCCATTGAGTTTTCACTTAAAAATTCGAAATTTTGTCTGATATTGTTGATTGCAAATAGAGGCAATTAGGTATCGCAATGTCGATTAAATAATCTATTTTCTGTCTTTTGTCCAAGTCCCAATAGAGTTTAGCACGATCATTCTAGAGTACTGTTGACGGTTGATATTTATAATATGACTCCTGTTTTGTGATCAAATTATTATTATTATTTATCTGAAATAAATGATTAATAATAACATTACAACTTGTACATTTTAGACGAAATTCGACAATTACCGCCCACAGGAGTACATCTAAGAATACGAACATGATGATAATGTATCAAAACGGCATTCATTCATTTCATCTAGTGGCGAATTAATATCAAAAAATGTGAGGGTGTCCGAAGATTCACAACCCGGCCCCAGCAGACGACGCCGTGCTCCGCCAGTCCGCTCGTGACCACGGCTGCTGTAACGTAGCCGAAACGTCGAGCCAAAAATGTTAGTACACAATGTTGTTTCACATAATAAATATCGTGTTAATTCCCGTTTTGATACATTATAGTTATAATGCAACGCGAAAATCTAAAAAACTACGAACATGATGATTATAATATTCTCTTTTACTTACTTATTACAATTTACATGTACACGTGTCTAAACCTTCATTCTATGTTAAAGCAAAGTAAAAGTACCGCGGAAGAGAATATTGCTCGCGGCACGTAGTCCCCTGCCACAGCATAAAATTGATCAATAGTAGACATGGAATGTTTGAACTAGACCGGTTAACAAAAAAATTCACCATTACCATGACTGTGTTGAATATTTTGATCACAATATGCCCGCGAACTCAGTGAGTACGGGCGTCCATAATTATTATGACGGACTATACTGTTTGTCTATTTCACCGTCTGCCACTAGTCTTTGGGTCGGCTAAAGGTGTAAATATGTAGCTTCGCTATTCATCTTTTACCCCTTATACTCTATTATTACGAATATACTGGTATAATGGAATTCTAAAAAAAAAATCGCTCCTCTGTCTGCCTCTCTATTACATACACAACACAAAAGCGACTAAGGACCGATTTTTTGATCCGTAGTTAAATGGTTTTAAAAAGTAACTAATGGTAAAATATCGCTACAATCTGTTTTTTTGAACAAAAGTTAGCTTAACCAATAGTTATAATATTTTGACGCTGTCACTTTTACTATTTGTTAGACAATTAACTATAGTTAATTTAACCAAAACGTAACTACTGGATCAAAAATTCGGCTCTAAGAAAACACACTGATTGTTTTCCGCTTTACCCGCTCCAGTTTCTGCCTCAGTGTTAACTAATGGTAATCATAGTTACTTTCATAGTTTGTAGTAGATCTAAGCGTAATGGTTCCAATAGTAGTATCGATTCATCATAGATCATTAGTGGTAGTAGTTCGTACATTCACCACTAGATGTCCTTTATGCAAAATTACATCGCACAAGCATTCGGTGTTTCCGGATACACAAGACGTTTCAAAATGTATGGGATTTTGTTCGCACCCAATATCGCACCATCAGAATTATAAAGACCTAATCCAAAAATTTAGGACTTTGACTTTTAGTCATAGAAAGGCTTTAAACAAAGGTACAAAGATTTTCTATGACTAAAATTCAAAATCTAAAATTTTTGGATTAGGTCTATCTTTATATTTCTGAAGGTTCGATTCCTTTTTGGTTATATTCAAGCTTTTGTTTTATTTTCAGAGATAGGGCCCCCTATTGTTACAGCTAGTTTTTAATAGTAAGATGGCAGACGAGCAGAGTTTAACTCCCCTTCTCCCTCGATTAGGCCTCCAGTACCAACACTCACTCGGCGAGACACAACGCAAGTGCTGCTTCACGCCGGTTTTATGCAAAGTTGTATCACTCCGATCAAACCAAAGGGCTTAATTTTAAGCAGAATTAACGACCGAATCTGAGATTTCCTCTCTTTCACA
The DNA here is from genome assembly GCA_019059595.1 of Marasmia exigua. NCBI lineage: Eukaryota > Metazoa > Arthropoda > Insecta > Lepidoptera > Crambidae > Marasmia > Marasmia exigua. The sequence continues at coordinate 12,700,690 of CM032476.1, read as the reverse complement.
CGCGCTTTGTGTCTCCTTTGTTTGGATGCTACAGGTATATTCTCGTTCGTCACGGGACGGCTTTAAATTAGGCCACCATTCATGTTGCAGCGTGAGTAGTTCATAGATGAAACTACTGGTAACTTTTGCTCTATTTCCCTACCTACTTATTGCATTACGTCAGAGCTCCACTTCTATTAGCATATCGATACAAGCACTATTACTAAGCTTTATAACGTTAACATGGAAATTAGTATGTTTTTACGTAAACGTAATTTGAAATAAAACTATTGGCAACACATTTTCTTGATTACGCGACGCAAGAAGTTAAATATCTACGAGTAATGTTCTTTTATGTGGGAACTGAGATCTTGCTGAGTTGTCGTTATCTGATGTATGTACAGACGGCGTCAAGTCGAGCTACCTTCCCGCAGTGCAAAAATAATACTTCTATCTGAGACATAAGGACGGCCCTTAGACACCGCCGGAGACAGAAATAAATGGAGGAAAACTGTACGAGAGAAAGTGATGCAGAAGGGAGGTCACAACCCTCAGCACTGAGGAATACGATGCAAGGAGGAGGAATACCAATGGATGGGTATTTAGGTGCGTTCGCCTTTTCGGTTAACCTAAAAGCCTTCTTATTGTTAAATAGAATCTACCTCCTAATGTATATAAATAAAAATGAATTGATGTTCGTTAGTCTGATTAAAACCCGAGAACGGCTGCACCGATTGAGCTGATTTTAGTTTTAAAATGTTTGTCGTAGTCGAGGGAAGGTCTTAATAGATGATAAATTAAACAAAAAGTAGGCGGAACGAAGTTCGCCGGGAGCCACTAGTAAATAATTATATCTGATGTGAAATATTTCAAAATATCATCAAAATCATAATTTTCTCCTTAGTTTCTACTCAAATAAACCGTCTCAAATACAAAAGTTATGAGACTAAAAATTAATGGAGCTCCGTAGATAAGGCAATTGTGCGGATCCGCCGTCAACGGCGTATCATTTGACAAAAAGCCGGCATTTACCTGCGCATTCAGCCGGCGATTGTGCCTCCCCCTGGCGAAGCACGCGATAAACTGTGAAAAGAGTCGCTGGACACTCCATTCACGTATATGAATCTGAGGCAACTGCGCGGAAAGCTGGGACATGTAAATGGTCCCAGGAATCGGGGTTCCGTTAACAGTAGTTTATGTGACTGTGAACATAATTAGTGTAATTAAAATAAGAGCGAGATTCTACGAGCTTTGGCGAGTGTTTTAACAGCATTCGCGAGTGTTTTAATATCAAGGTTTGTGCAATCTCATCCTTATCTGAACTCATGTCCAATCATCAATCAAATCATTAAAATCAAAATCATCAAAATATTAAATCATGTAATCTTCCAAGTAAGAAGTCAAAGGCAAACATTAAACTTTTCTGGGAGTAAGTATGATGAATCGCCTACGTGGGGAAACGCAGTGTTGGACGACCTGCGGCGCGATGGATTGACGATTTGAGAAAGATGGCAAGTTGGACCTGGATGCAGACTGCTCAGGACAGGGTTGGTTGGAGCTCTTTGGGCGAGACCTACGTTCAGTAGTGGACGGCGATAGGCAGATTGAGATGAATATAATTTGTCATCATCATCATCAAAAAAAAACTGTTACATAAAGTGAAAATTCGCACCTTCAACGGTTTACTTTTTTAATAATTATTTTTTATTTGGAACACCAACAGCTTAATTTACATGAAGTTATGTTACAAAGTTTTTGAGTTCTTAATATGAATGTGCACACAGCACTTTTGCCACTAGCCTTTTGCCAAATAGCAAAATACGAGTGTGTCGTAATTTGATATCAAACATGGATTGATGGATATCAAACATGGACTTGATTTTGATCATAGAATCAAAATCAAGTCAGTTATTTATTGAGTGGTCTAAACTGGGTTTAAGATTATTACTCGTAGATTTTTAAAGTAGATTTATGTCTGTCCTAAAAAATCGTATTTACTTACTAGGTTAAAGGTTTGCAGCGTATTTGTGGTGTCCATGGGCGGCGGCAATTGCTTGCCATCAGGTAATCCTCAGGTCTGCTCTAACGTAAATCTAATCTTGTGAATATTTTATGATTATAAAATATTCATAAAATTAGATTACCGCATACATTTACGTAACATATTTTATAGTAACCGGATTATATTTCGGTTAGCCGATTTTCTCAAACCCCGAACAGTCGCTAACAAAATTCTAGCATCGAAACTGCGAGATTAGTTCTTTACAATACATTTATTCATTCACACTCAGAGTTCTAGCTTGAAGTAGTGATGTATCAAACGGTCTTACCTAAGTCAATAAGATATTTGAGGTGAGCTGGTTCGAACAACGGTCGACAATAACAGCCCCCAAGACTCGTCGTCTTGGGGTGGCGACCGTAGTTAGGACACTCTTAAACGCAGCGTCGCGGCGCGGCGCGTCTGAGTTGTCATTCAATTTCATACAATTTTTTTTTTTGCTTCTGGAGGACGATACTGTACGGTACATAAGATAGACTCTATACGTCCGTTTGCTACATATTGATTTTTTAACCGACTACGGCGAAGCAAAAAGGAGGGTTATGATTTTTACCTGTATGTATGTATGGTTGTCCCTTATAACTTTTGAACTAGTTGTCATATTTGAACATATGAGATGTCGTTAGAAGCTTTTTGATTGTCTTCTGGTTATAGGCGACATGACGTCTCGTTAAATTGACTACAGCGCCTTCTAGGGGACTTAGAGTAAGGAACTAAAAAAAAATATTGCTTAACAGTACCGTGTGGGGTATCAAATGAAAGAGCTTTTTAGCACATTTCAAATATGAAATTTTTATTTACATAACTAAAAATATGTTGAATAAAAATAAAGTTTAAAAACTAAAACCCGACTACCAAAATACATCCTCTATAAAGTACGAAACAAGAAAATTGTTTTGCTGAAATGATTATGCCGTATCGCCGTGGTCGTATGCCACCTACTGTAGCAGAAACAGATTCATTATAATAATAAACTAAAGCCAATGTGGTATACGACCACGGCGATACGGCATAATAAATTTCAGCAGAGACAATTTTCTTGTTTCGTACTTTTTAGAGCGTGTTTTTTTGGTCGTCTGGTTTTAGTTATTAAATCTTTATTTTTATCTGGTACAAACAAGTGTCCATAGAAAATCAACTGGTGAACTCATAGAATCAACATCACTTTTTAACTTAGTTCTTATATGATAGGTATTTTTTACTCTGGCAGCGTAGAGTTACCATCATGTGAATAAGTTTCAATAAAATTAAGTTATGGAAGTACAAAAGTTCTGACTGCAAAAATCTACTTTTGCTTCCTACGGCTAGACCATCAACTCGAATATTTTTTTAAAGTGGCAGACGAGCAGACGGATCAGCCTGATGGTAAGCAATTGCCGCCGCCCATGGACACCTGTGACACCAGTGGAGTCACATATGCGCTGCCAACCTTTAAACCCCCCTTTCCCCAAGATTGAGCCTCCGGAAACAGCACAGTGCTGTTTAACGCGAGTTTTCTGTGAGGCCGTGGTGTATCACTCAGGTCGAGCCGGCCCATTCATACAGAAGCGTGGCTCTCCCACGGTACTTTTGCTTCCTACGGCTAGACCATCAACTCGAGTTCAATTCGAATTACGTAAATTCCAGAACTAACTCGAGTCATGCTTATCTCGAGGTGGCACAGCGCTACCTTGAAGTGAAGTGATGAAATGCGGCCGGGCGGGAGGAGGTCACGAGCTATTCTCAAAACGCTCGAAAGGGCGGGAGTTTGAGATTCTTGTTTACGTTTTCGTAATAAGAGCGACCTTATTTTGTTAAATTACATTTTCAGTCAAATAATGATTTTTCTGCGTAAGTTAACGAACGAATGAATGACTGTAATTTATTGTAAGGATGAAATAAAATGAAAGAATGAATCCTACCTACCTAGAAATATATTTTAATTAATTTTAGTTACTTAAGAGAAACACTTCTTTTTTTGTTTCATAGAACTATTTTCAGTTCTTTATCCTTTATTGTTGATCATGCCAGCAGCTTTACCTTAGTCGCCTTTTACGACATCTCGGTAAGAGTGAGGGTGGCCTATTCTACTCTGCCGGGGACCACACGGCGTCCCAGAGAAGGAAAACTCTGCATTTATATCAAAACCCTCGCCAACCCGTCTGCCAAGCGTGGTGAGTATGGCAATTACCCCTCATGTGATTGAAGGAGGCCCGTACCCCAGCAGTGGGGACTTCAATGGGCTGATGATCTTTATTGTTACTTGAAATTTTTTTTTTTCATGTTTGAAACTTGAGACTATATTTTTGATTTTTCTAACTAGTTAAAAGGTATGCTATATGATAACTTTCTTCCAAAGTTCTAATTCATACGGAAAATCATTTTTATATGGGATAAGGGGGAAAACAAGCAGCTCATGGACACGCGCTACTTACACTAGAACGACCGCAGATGCTATGAGAAAAAAGGGTTCATTGATATACCTCGTACCCGTGTGATTAATGTGGCTCACATAATTTATATGAAAATAAACTCAACCCTATGTATTTGAATGTAAAAAAATGGCGATCCGCCGGGGCGATGACGCGGTTAGGGACAAGCTTGCAAATAAAAGATAAATTACTAACATACCCCAAAACCCTCCTCTGAGGTCCTTAACTACATAAAATGACCATACCCCCTACCCCAAAAAATAATAATAATAATAATAATGACAGTACATTTTATTAACATTAACCATGCACGACTGCCTAAACTTAAGATTGTTATTGTAATTTAATTTAGTTTAATTTTATCGCGGAGCAAATATCAAAAATAATTTGTAACACTTTAAAAACAAACACAATAAAGGCACGGAACCAGTGTCCGTGGAATTTCATTAGAATTAAAAAAAAAAAAATGTAAAAAAATATGATAACATCGACTTCAATTATATAGTTGGATACTTAATGTGAGTTACAAAAGGGACAAAAGAAGTACAAAACATTTATATCACCCACATAGCAAATTGCTTTGTGGAGTGGACATGTCTGTTTGCTGAAAATATGGATGAAAGAACATTGGAAGAAACCACACAATATCGCGGTTCATAGTGTGAAAGGAATATTTTTTATTCATCCGAAACACTAAAAAGTTATACCTATACAATTACCGAACATCCGTGAAATGCATTTTTACTAGGAATTGTCTTGGATATGCTAATGCAACGCAACAAAATGCGATGTTCCACCTCAGACGAGTAATTTGAGAAGCAAATACTCATTCTTATGACAACTACAAGTAGGTACATATCTACCCTACTGAGCACTACAGACAAAAATGCATAGATTAAAATTTTGTCTGCTACGACTTTTCTCAACTATTTACTGACAAAGCTCGTATAGAGACTGTTAAGAGCAGAAGAGACCGAGTTTTCGTTTATTTTCAGAGCGCGTATATTGTTTTCAACTTTTATGGTCACTAACATTAGAATAGTATGCAACGAGATTTTTGTTATGTGATAGGTGGCAGATGAGCAGACGGACCACCTGATGGTAACCGATTGCGGCCAATCATGGACACCCGCGACACCAGTGGAGTCACAAGTGCGCTGCCAATATTTAATCCCCCCTTTCCCCTGATTGATATATTTATATATGTAGGTATGTATATAATGTAGTTATTTAATATTAGTGTTTTTTTTTCCTTACTAGTAACTACAAATTTTCCTTTCGCCGCACCACTGCACTTTCTGCATGACCCAAAGGTAGACTGGTAGAGAATGCTTCTTGGCATTAAGTTCGCCTTATTGTATCAAAATTTGTGCAATAAAAGTTTTAAATAAATAAATAAATTGAGCCTCCGGTACCTACCCTCACTCATGCAGCGGAACACAGTACAGTAATGCTTCATGCAGGTTTTCTGTGAGGCCGTGGTATCACGCCGGTCGAGCATCACCAATTCATGCCGAAGCATGGCTCTTCCACGATCAGAATGCGACCACGTATGATACATGATGACTTTAATTTTGAGTTTCCGTGCTTGCAATAGTCCAATGCCGAATCATCAGAAACTCAAAAATAAAGCACATGGTACAAGCTGTTCTGACACCGTAGATAAAACGAGTAAAAGAAATTGTTGCGAATAAAATTATTCAGTATTTACGATTTAGTGGCGCCACCAACAGATCTTTACTGGTGTAATGGACATAAGACGATAAATGTAAAATTACATATGGGCCAAAATACAAGGTCACATTTGACACTTCAACAAATTCGACAACGTAACCTTGTAACTACGGTCATTGAATTTATCAATCTTTCTATGGTAAAAAAAATTCACACACAGTCACAATTTCTTAACTTACAAACACCTAACTCTAATCTAACAGCTTTTAAACGAGAATTGATAAAAAAAACAAAATCATGTTACAAAATATAATTTTAATTATACCTCAAACCCAAGACTGCAAAATAAGTATTTCCCTGTGTTATAAATAGTACTATTCTCAAAGTACCAGAATAGTTTATTTACATAGGTTAACCTCCAACTTTGGAAGCTCTGTGCGCGATGTGAAATAATGCGCAGTTTCAAAGTCAGCGCTGAGATTCATTTTATAACAACTCACAAAACGGGCTTACCCTCTCAGGGCCCTTTGTTGAAATTACTACCACTGCATATTTAGGAGAAAAGGTTAAAGTTTTCGTCTAAAGTGAAATTTCTATTATTTATTAAACAGTTTCTTAGTTCGCTTCTTTTTGTGATGCAAAATATGCAGGCAAAGTTTAAGTTTTACTAAAATACGGTATATGACAATTTTTTTTTTATTTTTGCAATCAAAAGACCTCTCAATGATAGAAACATCGTTGAAGGAATCACTTGATTCTCATTTAAACTACCTGAGATATCACAACTTTAAAATCACATTATTTTGGGCAAACCCAAAACGCTCCATACAAATGGCTACTAAGATGTGACGTCACACGACAGTATTTTGTATGCATATCATTTGAATTTTGTATGGTAGCTATATCAAATGTTTCGTTTATGTCAATGGTTCTATTATAATAGTTGGTGCAAATTGTATGGATTATTCAATGGTATAATTATTTTTTAATAATTTCATAATTTTAAAATGGACTTGCCCATGAATCTTTGAATGACCATAAAACCGGCTAGACGTAATATTTTTAATTGAGAATTTTTGCCATTGGCACACATTGACCTATATTTTGATAAAATATTTATATTTTGTAAAATCTTGAGCTTAGTCATATACCCTATTACTCATAGCATAGCGATGAGCAATGGTAGCTCAGTGGACAAGAACGCGTCTTCCATATGTGAAGTTGTATATTCGAATCCGAACTTGCAATTTCTGGGATTTTCAAATCTATTTATTTATTTACCATAAGTTTACCACTAGCTCGGCGGTGAGGAAAATTATCGTGAGGAAACACGTGTTCTTTTATAATAAGACGAGCCGGTGGATTACCTGACGGTAAGCAATTACCGCCGCCCATGGACACCTGCAACACCAGTGGTGTCACAAGTGCGCTGCTTACCTTTTAACCTCCCCTCCTCTGGATTGAGCCTCCGGTGCCCTCACTCGCGCAGCGAAACTCAGCGCATGCTCTAAAACGTGTAATCATGATTCAGCTGGTCTGGTTCCCCTATTTAAGGGTTGCGAAGGTCAGAAGGCAGTCGCTTCAATGTAATTACCAGGATCACGTTCCGATCACGGTCCAAGCGTGCCGTGGACTCCAAAGTGATAGCTTTGGACTGCAGCCCGAGAATAAGGGTACGTTTCCACAGAAGTGGAGCTGCGCGGAGTTGAGTGGAGATATGTAAAAAATGACCAATCACATTGCTCAAAATCCACATCTCGTCTATTTTGAGCAATGGGATTGGTCAATTTTTGTAAGTCTTCGCTCAACTCCGCGCAGCTTCGCTTCTGTGGAAACACAGCCTAAGACGTTCAGATGAGATTATCGAATGACATAAAGTAGATATGACATAGGAAGGATCAGTACAAATTATGAACAACTTTGATGTCCTTACTAAAACGCCGGTAAAACTGATTTTATCCTAGATTTCCAAGTGTCCAATTTACGTATTCCATTACGACTCCGAATGGACAGCGCACAATCGCACCCATTAATATAATTTGGATAGAGCATAGGAAGGACCAGTACAAACTTTAAACAACTTTAATTTTCTTACTAAAACACTAGTAACACTGATTTTATCCTCAATTTCCATTGTCCAATTTTAGCATACTATAACGACTCCCAAAATACAGCGCACAAGCGCACCTATAATATAAAGTGGATAGAACATAGAAAGAACCAATACAAACTATGAACAACTTTAATTTTCTTACTAAAACACTAGTAACACTGATTTTATCCTCAATGGACAACATTTCAAAATTGCTAAGCTCTGAAACAAAAATACCAATTCTTTATTTACTTTTCCGCTAGTCAAATATATATTTATTAATTTTTTATATTGCTTTTTTACTGAGAAAAAAATTAAAAACTAAAAAACGTAAGATGACGTCATCGGGCGGCAGAATGTAAAATATTTCTTTGCTTAGCACATTATAGTTTTAAATTTACGAAATGCCAAACCCATGACATGAAACTGTCAAAAAAAGACAACTTGTCAACGTTGAATGAATGAATGACGTTGACAATGTTGACACTAGTATTATTTACCTTTGACAGTAGTACCTTTTTTTTATTAAAACAATGATAAGCAACCGAATATCGCTGTATTCAGCCGTCCGATGACGTCATTTGGCGCTTACGTCTATTTAGAATATAAAGAATTTCAATAATTATTTTATGCATGAAAATGGACAAATTTTGAAAAAAGAAAAAATATGGGTATGTTCATTATATGTCTATTTTCATATAAAAAAACAATATGGACATGTTAAAAATATGAAATGTTGTCCATTTCCATTGTCCAATTTTAGCATACTATAACGACTCCCAAAGGACAGCGCACAAGCGCACCCATAATATAAAGTGGATAGAACATAGAAAGAACCAGTACAAACTATGAACAACTTTAATTTTCTTACTAAAACACTAGTAACACTGATTTTATCCTCAATTTCCATTGTCCAATTTGAGCATACTATAACGACTCCCAAAGGACAGCGCACAAGCGCACCCATAATATAAAGTGGATAGAACATAGAAAGAACCAGTACAAACTATGAACAATTTTTAATTTTCTTACTTAAACACTAGTAACACTGATTTTAACCTCAAATTCCATTGTCCAATTTAGGCATTAAATTACGACTCCCAATGAACAGCGCACAAGCGCAGCCATCTAATATAAAGTGGATACGACATAGAAAGAACCAGTACAAACTATGAACAACTTTAATATTCTTACTAAAACACTAGTAACACTGATTTTATCCTCTTATTTCCATTGTCCAATTTGCGTATTCCATTACGACTCCCAATGGACAGCGCACAAGCGCAACCATCTAATAACTTTGAAATTGCGAATGGCAAAGTTTGCGCTTTACAATATTGTGTTACGAGGTAAACTTTGTAACGCAGCCTGCAGGGGCTTCGTTATACTACATAACTACTCATAAAGAAAGTTACCTTTGGTGTTAACTATAGAGCTTCGTTTTTCCGTTTGCTATAGAGCTTGTATATCATTTTATGATTATGTCTTGTATTAGCATTACTCTTATATGTGTTATTTTAATGTTCCTTGTACATTTTTATCTGTAAATAAATTTAAAGTTATTGTTGTAAATATTTAGATTGTCTATCTGACATTGTCCGACAGCTGACGTTGTCTAACTGTTTTTATTTTTCTATCGAATTGTCTATTCAAATTTAACTATGGAGTTTAGCTATGTTTCGAGAATATTCTATATTGTATGAATTTTAAAATTTAAATGTTGTAGAATAGAATGCGCATGGGCTATATAAAAGGACGCACATGGGCAGGACCACCAGTCTACCACCAGCTCTGAAGAAGCTCAGAACCTCAAGCTTTAACAGTGCCAGTATACGTTTACCCGTAGAGTAACGGTGCCGGGGCACGAAAGGTGTTGCCTCCCTGCACCTACGCGCGTCTACCTTCGCTCGTGCGCGTATCCGCGTCGCGCCTACCCGCGGCCGGCTTGCGGCGTGCGCGTAACTGCGTCTCGCGCCCCATTTGCTGCCTCCTGCGCTCGGCGGAGCCCTACCGCCCGCCTCTTGCGACGCTGGATCCTGCCGGCGCGCTGCCTGTGCTCACCCTGTGATACCGTCCTACCACGGTTGCCCATTTTGAACTTTTACCTTATATATATATTTAGTGTAGTGTACCGGTGTAAATAGCTAGTTTTAAGTTAGTTTTAAGTTAGATTTAAGACTTTAGGACGAGCCATCTTTGTACATATCGCTTATAATTATAGCCCTCTTCCCTCTATCCTTGTCTTTTCTTCTTCCCCCTATCTTTCAGCTCCGTAACCCTCCGTTACGTGACAGTTTGGCGCCCAACTCTATAGAATCCCTCCCTGTTCTCAAAATTCTAAAATAAACTTGCACAAGTTTCTGTATATAACATACCTTTTGGCTCCCTATTAGACGTCTCTTACTTCTTAGATATTTCTTTCCCTATTCTTCCTCTATTTTTCTCACTAAAATAAAGTAAATAAAATAAAAAACTATTGTAAATATTTTATTGCTTTAAAATTACAAATATCTTAGAAATGGCTCGTCTTATAAACTTTAATTTACTTAATAAGGCGGAACTTGAATACGAACTTATAATTAGGAACGAAACTCCTGCGGATAATCTTGTATCGCTTAGAAAACAAATTGTTTTATTGCTTCGTAATTTTCCTACGGAGGACATTATTGATTCTCCCGTTCCTCTGAGTGACGATTTGTCACAAGCTTCTTCTACAATCCTATATTTATCTTCGATGTTGGACCGATACGAATCGGGTAATCTGAAATTATTTAAGAAAATTGAAACTTATATAAACCACTTATTTTATCGACTTGACAGAATTGACACTGGTGTAAGTGACAGCGACTCAAACCTTATAGAACTCTATGACGACTTAAAAAGAAGTTTACTCTTTTGACTGAACGTTTTGACGCTTTTTCAAAACCAGCTGAGACTTCACAGGTACAAACCTCTTTGGACTCACCCTTGCCGATTTCTCAACCTAACTGTATGCCACCTTTTCATAATTTTCTCTTACCAAATTATCTAAATGAGCTAAAAAAAATTACTTTTGATGGGACAACTTGTCCTAGAGCTTTTCTATCGAAAATTGATGAATTTTTACTTACGAACAAACTTGATAAGCAAATACTTATAAGCTCGGCCTTCAACATTTTTGAGGACGATGCTTCTTATTGGTTTAAATTCCAACTAAGTCGTGACCCTTCGTTAACTTGGGATCGCGTTTCCGAGTTGTTAATTAAGGACTTTGGCCATTCTGATTATGACCATAAACTACTGCAGGCAATAAAATCTCGTACTCAGGGTAAATCTGAGTCTATTATGGTTTATATTCCGAAAATGTTTGAAATGTTCTCGAGACTAAGCGAGAAATTACCTGAGCAGGAGAAACTGCAAATACTTCTTCGTAACATCCGTCCTTGTTATACTTCTTTTGTTGCTCTTAATAAAGTTGATTCTATTGGCTCTTTAATTTCTGTATGTCAACAATTTGAGCGCTGTATTGACCGCGACAATAATTTTAAAGAACCTGAAATGAATACTCTTATTCCTGAATTATCCTATAAACCTAAACACGATTCTACACTTTTACCGAACACTAAACCTAATGTTACACATACTTTTCACTCTAAACATTCTTTCACTCCTAATTATGTTTCTCATAAATCTAACAACTTTAAGCCTTTTCGTACGAACTTTTCTTCGCAGAATAAAAATTCTGCACATGCGATATCTGAAAATGCTCCCAAGTTTCAGGCGCATTTGTTTTGCGTTCGATGTCGAATAAATGGTCATTCTTTGAATTCTTGCACTAAACCAAGATTCTTAGTCTGTTTTAAATGTGGTTTGAAAGACTTTAGAGCTTCGGATTGCCCGAAATGTAAAGCGGACAAGCCTCAACCTTCTTCATCCTCTAACTCAAAAAACTAACATATGACTTGGATAAACGAAAAGAAAATTTTGATGTTGATGACTGGCATAATTGGTTAAAAATAATTAAGAACTTTTTCGCAAGTTATGGAACTTCTTCGGTTTATTACGACAACGAAAGAGATTTTAACCGTCCTTTTATTAACGTTTCTATTTCAAATGTTGAGTTTACGGCGTTACTTGATAGCGGTAGTTCAATGACTATTTTAGGTAATAACTCGCACTTTAAAATTTTGGAACTGGGCTTTTCGTTATCCAAGTCTGATTATATTACGGTTAGCACTGCTAGTAAGCATCGTGTTAAATCTTTAGGATTTTTTATTCTTCCTTTTACCTTTAACGACCAAACTAGACTTATTAAAACATATGTTATTCCTGAAATATACCCGTCTTTGATACTTGGTGTTGACTTTTGGAGGGAATTTAATTTGGTTCCCAAACTTTTATCGTGTGCCTTTTCTCTTAATAAACCATCTCACTTTAACAACTCTGTGGAGAAACAAATCCTACCTTACGAAAATCTTACTTCTGAAGAAAAGGTTATCGCTGATGATATTATTTCGCGTTTTAAGCAAATTTCCTTTGAAGCTAAGGGTGAACTTGGTCGTACTGATCTGGTTAGCCATCGTATCGATACTGGAGATACGCTGCCTATTAAACAACGTTGTTATAGACTCTCTCCCGAGAAACAAAAAGCTCTAATTGCTGAGGTGGATAAAATGATTGAGTGGAAGGTCATCGAGAAATGTGAAAGCCCTTGGTTGTCTCCGGTTCTTATTACGCCTAAAAAGAATGGCGAATGGCGATTTTGTGTCGATAGTAGAAAACTCAACTCAGTTACTCGTAGGGATGCCTATAGTCTTCCTTTTATCAATGAAATACTTGACCATCTCAAAAACGCTAAACTTTTATCGAGTATCGATATCGCTAAAGCTTTCTGGGAGATTCCTTTACATGTAGACGATCGGGATAAGACCGCCTTTTATGTCCCCGGTAGAGGAATGTACAGATTCACTGTTATGCCCTTTGGTTTAACTAATGCACCTGCTACACAGCAGAGGTTAATGGATATCTTATTCACTCCTGAATTTGACAACAAAGTGTTCTGTTATCTTGATGACATTATTATCATAGGCTCCTCGTTCCAAGAACACATAGGACTTCTAATTAAAGTGCTTGAAAAATTAACTTACGCTAAACTTACCATTAACTTCGAAAAAAGTCTTTTTTTTAAGAAAGAATTAAAGTACCTTGGATATGTTGTTGACGATAATGGTTTACGAGCTGATCCTAGCAAAATTCAAGCTATTATGGACTTTCCTGTACCTACTTCACGCAAAGAAGTGCGTAAATTTCTGGGTACGTGTAGTTGGTTTCGTAGGTTCATTCCTAATTTCAGTACTATAGCTGCACCTCTTAATAAATTAACATCATCTGCTAAAACTTCTCCGAAATTTTCTTGGAGTTCTGAGGCTAACTCTTCCTTTCTGAAACTAAAAGAATATCTTGTAACTACCCCAATTCTTGCTTGCCCTGATTTTGATCAACCGTGATTTTGATCAACCGTAATGTAACGCAGCCTGCAGGGGCTTCGTTATACTACATAACTACTCATAAAGAAAGTTACCTTTGGTGTTAACTATAGAGCTTCGTTTTCCGTTTGCTATAGAGCTTGTATATCATTTTATGATTATGTCTTGTATTAGCATTACTCTTATATGTGTTATTTTAATGTTCCTTGTACATTTTTATCTGTAAATAAATTTAAAGTTATTGTTGTAAATATTTAGATTGTCTATCTGACATTGTCCGACAGCTGACGTTGTCTAACTGTTTTTATTTTTCTATCGAATTGTCTATTCAAATTTAACTATGGAGTTTAGCTATGTTTCGAGAATATTCTATATTGTATGAATTTTAAAATTTAAATGTTGTAGAATAGAATGCGCATGGGCTATATAAAAGGACGCACATGGGCAGGACCACCAGTCTACCACCAGCTCTGAAGAAGCTCAGAACCTCAAGCTTTAACAGTGCCAGTATACGTTTACCCGTAGAGTAACGGTGCCGGGGCACGAAAGGTGTTGCCTCCCTGCACCTACGCGCGTCTACCTTCGCTCGTGCGCGTATCCGCGTCGCGCCTACCCGCGGCCGGCTTGCGGCGTGCGCGTAACTGCGTCTCGCGCCCCATTTGCTGCCTCCTGCGCTCGGCGGAGCCCTACCGCCCGCCTCTTGCGACGCTGGATCCTGCCGGCGCGCTGCCTGTGCTCACCCTGTGATACCGTCCTACCACGGTTGCCCATTTTTGAACTTTTACCTTATATATATATTTAGTGTAGTGTACCGGTGTAAATAGCTAGTTTTAAGTTAGTTTTAAGTTAGATTTAAGACTTTAGGACGAGCCATCTTTGTACATATCGCTTATAATTATAGCCCTCTTCCCTCTATCCTTGTCTTTTCTTCTTCCCCCTATCTTTCAGCTCCGTAACCCTCCGTTACGTGACAACTTACCAAGCGCTGAGTGGAACCTCAAATTACCTGAAACAGCAAAATAGCGTCACAACAAAACAAACCAACAGTCTGATACAATTTTTCTCCTATAAAAACAAGGGGTACGGAACTTCTTACGGAAAGCATGAACAGAATAGTAATGTTCTAGTTTTCCAAAAGAAATATAGAAAAATCTCGCATTTCAAGTTTGCAAAGGAATGAGAGCGTACATGCCCAACCTATGCGTAATGTAGGCAGTAAATCATTTTAATAACTGATCCGGGTTCAAATATTCATGAAGTTCTATCTGAAGGTAGTGAGGGGGAAAATGGATGAAAAATGTTCCAGCGGTCGTGAATATTTTCTTAGTGACCGTTTTTGGTCGACCGTGGGGCTAGTTCCATCTTGCGGTTTCGTGGCCTGGTTTTTCATAGACTTACTGTTTCTGTTATTTATTTATAACTAGTCTTCGCTCGTGGTGTTGCTTGAATAGTATTTTTTATTATTAGTTTTTGTTTGTCCCCCAGTTTTAGGGGAAAAAATGTTAGCAACCTCTCCCCCAATTTTCGGATACAATGGTCTAGCATTCTTGAGTTATAAAGAGTGTAACTCACACGAGTAAACTGCCTAAGCGCACGAGAACAAAACGAAACGAAAAATTTATCTTAATTATAAAATAAGGTTTTTATGAATATAAATAATCTTCTCGTAGGCTTATAGTGGATCCAAAACACCAGCAACTCATTTTTTTAATTAAATTAGGTGACAGCTATTCTATTATAGAATATTTACTTGATACGTCGAGTCAAAAGTAATGCTACTTTTTTATCAGCACGTTACATCCACCTGCCCCAAAGCAAATAGGGGAGAGCCACGCTTCGAAATGAATGGGCTGATTCGACCGGAGTGATACTACGGTCTTACAGAAAACCGTGAAGCGGCACTTGTGAATTTTCTGGTGCCGCGGGTGTCCATGGGCGGCGGCAATCGCTTACCATCAGGTGATCCGTCTACTCGTCGGCCACCTATGACTTAAAAACTTGCGGTATGTGTATCAGAATTAACAAGGAACCACAAATATAACTTGCATTTAGGCACAGATATTATAACACCCAGACACTGAACTATAGTTGTTTCCATCACACCAATTTTCGTGTTATTAAGAAATCTAAAAATAGAAAACAGTTCTTAGTAGATTTTATTATTCATTTTAAAACGATTATTACGCCAATTGCTTCACGAGGTGTAGCAGAAACAATTATCATAATTACCTTTTAAGTACTGTACTATCTAATTAATAACGATATTACTACCTTGTAAAATAGGTCGAATAAAAATGCATTCTTTATTTTGAGATCATATGAATTGTATTTTTTTTCTACATCTTTCAGAAGTTCGTGGAAAGCCAAATGTACAGTAGATATATGTATTTAACGTATTTAAGTAAGTAAGTAAACATTTATTAACCACATAAAAGATTTACATAGATAGGACACATAACATAAGCATAAGAAGATTGCACAATTATACATAGGAAAGAAATATGTAAACAAGAGCAAATAAAATATAATTTCCGCCGTTGGGGCGTAAAGGTCCTCGAGTGGAGGCCACGTACAGGAAGTCGCAGCTGTGGCAAGCTCCCCACAAGGTGGACCGACGATCTGATGAAGATCGCGGGACTCCATTGGATGCGGGCGGCACAGGACCGATCTGTGTGGAGAACTTTGGGGGAGCCCTATGTCCAGCAGTGGACGTCTATTGGCTGAAATGATGATGATGATGAAATAAAATAAGTTAATACATAACCTAGTGACCATGGAAGAAGAAAAGGAACAAAGTGAAGTAGTCAACAAGGTCCAAGCTCAGCATTTGCTGCAGCGGTTTGCAGCCGCTGCCGCGCTGGTTTTCAGTTTGGGCCTTTAGTGACTGGTGAAATCAATTTTGATCCAACTTTATCCAACGCCAACGTCACTTATATCTAAAAAAAAGAGAATATCAGGTTATGTATAAAAAGTAAGATAGGGCGTCCGCATTACAATAACAGTCCTCCCGACTAAAGTCAAAAGACTATCGGCTGCACTAAGATTTATTCGTTTTACTCGTAGTACCTTGTCACAATACTATACCTACCCTTCGTATAAGAAAGTAGAGGTCATAAGTAGGTATAGAATGCTAATTTGACAAGGTAATAAAGTGTTAACATCTTTTTGCAGCCGGACATTTTGTACATCGAACGTGCGGATTGGGCACATCATATAGCGTCCTCCGCCTCGATCATTAAGGGAGTTACCACACTGTCGTATTACTAGCGGTTTGCGAACAATGGCGTTCAGACTTGTCTCCGCCGCGTGAACGGTGTGCAGCCGCGACGTGTTCTCTGCGTCGTCGCTCCGCTTTAAAAACGCTCGCAATCCGCCATTGTGGCTACTCCCTAGCTCAGCGTTAAAATGTCAAACACTATAGATGTAACGTCTCTCTTTAATCGCTCGACATTGGCAGAGTTATATAAGTGTTCGCCGTGGGCAACACAGTAGCAGCCATAATAATAAAAAAAAAACAATTAACTTTCCTTTTTTTTAGTTTAAGCTTATTTTTATTTCTCAGTTATTGTCTTAGTTTTCTTGTGTTTTGTTATTTTGTTCAACAAATATAAAATATTATTCACCCTCAAAAATATTAACACTTCGTTGTACATATCCTGTAATACCCAGTTTTTAAGTTTTCATACTTTATTTTGAGTGTAATAAAAGTATATTCACTCAAATCAAATCAAATAATTATTTATTTGCAAAGGTTTGTACACAGCACTTACAAATCGTCATACATTTGAATGATTTAAGAATATTTATAAGTACTTATGTAATAATTTACATGTTAATACATTATATATGTAATTACATAAAATATACTAAAAAAAGTAAATAAACATAATGGCATTCAACCACTGGCTCGAAAAAAATTGTTTCTGGTCGAGAAGATCCGGCAAGAAACTCGCTAGTTACTCTTTTTAATCGCTAACTTTTTATACAATAGTTTATTATCCTCATAACAAGTCATACAGTCTAATGCAACATAAAATAGAATGAAGCAAATTAAATGCTAAATATGAGGTAAACCGAATCGGACCAGTCCCCAAAGGTGGCACTTGTTCACAGCTATGACGTATGTGTCAGCCATCATTTCACTCAACCATATTAGAGGGAATGTAATGACCCGCCACATAACGCCACCACCTCAGAGACATTTGAGTGAGCATGACTACTTAGGTTCCCCTCATAGGTCACACGGTAGTAGTTACTTAATCCAATACTAATAAACTGCAGGACGAGGTGTACAATAGTAGGTGGTTAGCATCTTGTCAATTGTTGAATAAATCAATACTAATCAATTTGTATACAATAATAAATGTTGCTAAGTCAAATTTATTAAAATTGATTAATTATATAATAATAATGATTCCAGTAAATTTTTATAAAAATACTACACGTGTGCAGGCGCGGAGGTCATTGTGTCCATGAATCCTTATCATTTAAGTAATCTACAATTTAATTGTATCCTTTACTCATTAAAAAGGTTTTCACGTGGGATTAAATTTATGCGTTGGTAACTCAATAATATTTCGTGGCAACTTATTGTACATTTTAATACTTTGACCAACAAATGAACTATTAATCTTTTGGAGCTTAAGATTCATTCAATCATTCACTAGGTACACTGAAAAAAGGTACACTATTCTTTCCAACACGTTATATTACATCACGAGACACACTCCTGATGTAATATATAGAGACACTGAACCCTAACCACAGCCCTAACATCAGTTTCACTAACAAAGTCCATAAAGCTCTGCTTTATCAACATACTTACAGTCTGATGCCTGACATATCGGCTCTAATGGAGGACGGAATAAGGCACACTGACCTAATTCCCTCGTAGACAAACATATCGAAGTAATAACCGTAGCCGAGCATACAAAGGGAGCTGAATATTAACATTATGTGATTATTATCGCTAATGTGGTACTGATATGCGTGGCTTTGATATAATTGTATTTGGATTTCGTGTATATTTTGATTTGGTCAACAGTTAAAAAGCCATAATATCCTCCAACCGATTACGGCTACGGCGGCCAATCTCAACGATCAGTCACGTACGCAGGATATATTGCGCAAACACAAGCGCATATTCCCTTGCCTTGCATGAGGGTCCGAGTGAGTGTCCTAATAATGTCCTCTGCTCAGTTTTATTATTTCTACAGCTCGTTACTGATCGAACGCTTGTATCAACGCCTTAGACTGTTCTAGTCGAGGTAAAAAGGTTAGATTAGGATGGCAATTTATTGATTTTGAGGGAACGCTAAATGCAAGCCAATCCATACACCGTAATTTTTTTATCGTTTACATCCCAAAAACTGCATAATAGTCATCGTGAATAAAGTCCCATTAGAAGTTTAGATCAAGAAAATAAGCGAAATAAAAATAAGTTGTTTCATACAAAATATAATATCCACCCGGCAATAACATATGGAACAGTAGATTTTTTTCCCTTATTTTGTTGATGTAACACGCTACATGGACTTCATTCATGATACCTACTAAGTATAATGAAGTTTACGGGATGTAAACGATAAAAAACTGAAGATGTTATATGTGAAAGCTGACTGACTGATCTAAATTAACGCTGGGCTTAAACTATAAGGCAAACTGTTATTAACGTAGTCTATGCTATAAGGGTTAGAAACTTGAAATGTTGTACAGGTGTTTCATTTACAGCGTAGAGAAGTTCTAAGATTTTTTTTTATCAAATTCATCACCCAAGCCCCTTGGGGAATGAATTTGAAAAAAAAAACTTTCGCAATGCTCCTCCAGCGTTCAAAGTTAGTATGAAGCATAGTCTAAGTTCAGGCCTCGACACCATATTCTAAAAAGAAGAAATATACGCTTTAGCAACAGGTCACTGTACAAAATGAAATCCCGATACGAAGTGAATAAGGGCCGCTAGTTTATTTATAAAATCCTTAATTGACGAAAATAAAAAGGGGACAAACCCTAAAAAGTAACAGTTTAATTATCAAGTCGAAATTTACAAAACCTTTTTTCACAACCATTTTTCACGAATGTAAGATATGGATAAATGATAAAAAATCGATTAGAAAATTTGGGTAATTTTTAAATATGTCAAATGACTATTACCTTTTATTTTAATATCGAGCAAAAATAGGCGAAAACTTTCATGTTTTATATGTGATGAATATTTAAGTGAGTATCAGCCTTCAAACTGTCCCACTGCAGGGCAAAGGCCTCCATTATAGAAATCAAGTTATCGCTACTATGATGGGGTTAGGCATATTCACCAAGCTTGCCTAATGTGGATTGGGGATCGCAAACCAGAATAATAATCTAAAAATTCGAAACATACTTTTTGCGACCCAGGAATCGAACCCAAGACCCCGAGATCACGGCCCAGTACTTAAACCCCTATACCAACAGGGCGTTCATGTGATAAACATTTATTTCATTGTAAATGATTTATCTTATCGCATTTGTTGCTATAGCAGCATTATATATGCATAATGTGTAAAAACTTCAACTGTCTAGCTAGCAGCTCTAAACATACAGACTCATGACCAATGATCGGAGTAGGTAGACCTATTTTTGGTACTTGCGATTTTTTTCAAATAATATGGACATGCCTGGAATCCCAGGAAACCCGGGATCAAAGATATACTTTATATTATTAACAGTTATTTTCGTTTATACATACGAGCATTACCATCAGCCTTACGAACTTATTCATAAACGCTTTGTGTTGTGATACCGTGTTAATTAAAAAAGTTCTATTTGTTCTTTCGAAATTAAAGATATAAAGGAACAAAGTGTAAGTCAATATGGTTGTGTCAAACGTTTATGAATAAGCCCTTTCATGATTAAAATGCGTTAAATATTTAATTCTAAAATAATAATTTATTTATTTTAATCCCGGGATCATAGTCAGAATCCCGGGATATGCCCATATTAACATCTATGTTTGCGGTCAATGTACCCAAATAAGTCTACCTACTCCGATCATTGCTTTTGACAGATAGATGAACGGCGAAGTCTTGGCGCCTATTGTTTGATCCGTAGTTACCTTTTGGTTAAATTAACTATAGTTAACAGTTTAACTAATAGTCAAAGTAACAGCGTCAAAGTGATGTAATTGCTTGTAATACCTATAAATATTGGTTAAGCTAACTTTTGTTCCTAAAACCCATTTTGGCGATATATGAGCGTTGGTTACTTTTTTAAACCATTACTTCAGTTTAACTACGGAACAAAAATCGGCCCTCCTGCCACACTCAGAGTCGTTGATTAACTTAGTTGGCTACTTAAGAAAAAATATTGACACTTATTATGATACGCATAAAGATACTAAAGTTAATGAACATTAGCTTAAATGACGAATTATCTGAGAGCGGCCGTCAGTTATAAAATCCCGTTTTTATACTTTAGGTACGGAACTGTAAAAACACCACCTCCCTAGTGCGTAGGTACCATTTCATCGGCAGTTTAATGGTATGGACGCCCTTGCCGAGCCCGCTTCCATCATTTCCTTGCAAGTGCTGGCGGCCATTAGCTATACAAACAGGACATGAGTCTCGGTGGCACCTGCGCCTAAACATTATTTCGTTACGTTTTTTCGTATTCGACGTCACGTAGGGGCTTATTCCTGTCTGTGCTGTCAGTTTTGAAAGCCAATTTCGTGCGATAGGTACGCGCGTTTATTTGCAAAGGTTACGTGTTAAATGTTACGGAGTGGAAAACAATTTTGCGCTGCTCGACGAATGTACAATATAAAACGCGGGATAGTAATTGAGGAATGAATGCAATAACTTTTTCGTTTAAAATAACGACCTACACATACAATTTAGACTAGTTAACTAAATTGAATCGGCTGTCTATTCTATTCTTAAATTGGCTTTTGCAACTGTTAATATTAAAGGACTATACAATTTAGCGATAAATTAGACTTAATAGAATATTATTATGAAAATTATGATAGACCCAGGTTAAAGTCAACTACGAGTGGTACTTATAGTACAGGGAATGCCATAGTTGCCAATCCTATTATTTAATTAAGTACTTGACTACAAAAAATAGCATATCATTTAAGTCCAGACCACTTATTCATTAGTATTTATTATGAGCCCATAGTGTTGTACTGCAGTGCAAAGGCCTCCCTACCCTTTTTCCACCACCAAGACCACTTATCATCATCATCATCAGCCCATTTAAGTCCCCACTGCTGGAGCAGGGCCTCCCTCAATCACATGAGGGCTAATTACCATACTCACCACGCTTGGCAGACGGGTTGGCGAGGGTTTTGATATAAATGCAGAGTTTTCCTTCTCTGGGTGCTGATGATCATGCCAGCAGCTTTACCTTAGTCCCCTTTTACGACACCTCGGTAAGAGTGAAGGTGGCCTATTCTACTCTGCCGCGGACCACACCGCTGACCACTTATAAGTGTCAAATATTATCATTATATGGTATTCCCGGACCCATAACACCTGCAAACCTTTTTAAAAAAAGAGCGCCGGCCGGCAGCGTACTTAAGATTAGCACGCATGAGGCTCGGGGGTACAAGACCTAAGTACATATTTTTGACCCGATTCGGGGATCGAACCCGGGTCCACTTGCACAGCCGTCGCTTTAAAGTTCGACCCACTAACCACTGCGACGCCGAGGCACTGATATACCTTTATAAGTAGTATAGAAAGGCATTAACAATCCCTTACAAATTAAGAACATTAAGTACTCATAGCTTTTTTATATTATTAAAATCACAGATAATATAATTTCTTCCAGATTATATTTAGCAAATTACCCGCTATTGTTATTCAAATCGAAAATTAATAATTCATCCACGTCATTTTCAGAGGATTGAATTATTTCTTTCTTAATCAGTAAACGAAAATCCTTAAAGAAAAATGGTCTTACATTTATAAACAATCTTGAAGTACGTTTTTAATTATTTCATTCTGATATTTTAATCTAGATATATTACGCAATTTTGATTAGACCATTAGAAGAGGGGTTTCCTTGCCCATTCAATCTCTAAAAACAAGTTGATGATCTTCAAGTAGGAGTGCTAAACACTCCAAATCATTTTTTTACAACATCACATACATTGATCTGACTCCGAAATACATTCATTTCATGAGAGACATTTCATGCTTTTTACTTGTCTAATTTTTCGGACAGCAGCGTTTCTTTACAATTTTGATACCACGGTAAACAGAAGTCCACACAAGGTAATTAATTACCTATGAAGGACACAAATTTAACCAGATTTTGTTAGTTTTGTATCCAGGGTCTAAAACTTGCAAAATAACATACCTAACTTTTTAATTTAAATAAATGTCAAGACTTTTATTTTTCTTACTGTAATTAAACTTAATTTGCACGTTAACGACCAGATCATTAGCAGATAATATCTTTTCAAAACCTATTTATCATTCTTGCAAAATGTATTTATCTTATCCATGTGTATATGAATTAATTAAAATCGGGACGCACTTGCACCGGAATAAATAAAACTCATTACAGGGTTATTGAAAATTAATTTATCCAATTAAAATCTGTTCACACAATTACTCGGGACGCTTAAATTATTTTTATACAAGATTTAGCAACCAAATTGGTTAATTTTGAAAAATAAGTTTTCATAATTTAGGTAAGTACTACAGAGCATAGTAAAAGGTAAAAGAAGGTAACCAGCAAATGCGCAAACAATGTATTAAGGTCGTAAGGCCCAAAGTCCTTTTAAAGCCAAAAGCAATTGGTTTTCTATTGTGACTGCTCTCTTGACATTAAGACGTTAAGGTGACGGGTAGGGCACACTAGCGACGCCAATCGATTTTAATTGTTAGCTACTAAACTAGATCTATTTTAAACAATTTCACGGATACAACCTCTCGGCAAACACTTACACTATTTATTGAATGACCATGTACAAATGCGGACCCAACATTGTACGCGAAAAATTGATTCACGGTAAAAGTGGCCGCTTTTGGCGGTAATCAATTTTTCGCGTACAAAAACGGACCCAAAATTTGTGCATGGTTAATTAATTATTTATTAATTAACCATGCACAAATTTTGGGTCGCCAATCGATTTTTATGTTTAGCTACTAAACCTGATCTATTTTAAACAATTTCGGGGTTACAACCTCTTAATAAAGTTTAAGTGTTTGCCGAGAGGTTGTAATCCCGAAATTGTTTAAAATAGATCCGGTTTAGTAGCAAAAAATTAAAATCGATTGGCGTCGCTGTCGTGTGCCCTACCCTGCACCTTAACAGCTCCCTCAAAACTGTAACAATGAAACAGCTACCAAACATTTTTAGAAAGCCGCAATTAAATCTGAAGGTAATAATAAAAATATGCTACAATTTTTAAATAATATAATTTAGTAATCATATTTCACCACATCACATGGCATACGTGGATCTGACTCTGAGATAGGTAGCTCAAGCTCCCGTGTTACGTATATCAGAATCAATGGTGGAAAAAATGTTTAAAAAATCGATCTTAGAAATATCTTCAAAACTGTAACAACAAAACTTTCTACCACGTACCTCAGTTCTGTGGAACGGTTTGGCTGCAGGAGTATTTCCGGACGGCTACGACTTAGGGATCTTCAAGAGAAGAGCGTACTCTTTTTATAAAAAAGGCCGGCAACTCATTAGCGATCTCTCTGATTTCGCAGATGTTCATGGGCGGCGATGATTACTTTCCATCAGGTGACTCGCTTGCTCGTTTGTCCGCCTCTAGCATAAAAAAAAAAAAACAGACGCCTAAAACAATTTCATAAACTATTCTCAATTTTAGTTATTTATTACTCGACCCGGCTAAAAGTGTTGTAACTCTATAAACTTGAGTTATGACTCCCCCAAGATTTACGTCCGCAGATTGACTTTATTCGTTAGCCCATTCTGAGTAAGAGGCGCTATTAAAGAGGTATTCTTCAGAAAATGGTGTTATCAGCCGGCGAGATAAAACGAGAAATAGGCTTATCCACTTACGCCCCTACCGTTTAACCCAAATAATTGTTCTATATCTAGGTTATGGTATAAACAAGATTATTGGCTAAGAAAATACCGTACTTATGTTATTATATTTATGTTATTATTATTGTAATTTGGTTAACTAGGCGCATAAATAAATGTGAAAAATAAAATAAAAAATCGTTATAGGCAGATAAAAAAAGCCATTAAATTGAATTTAAAAAAATCTCAAATTTCCTTTGACATTGGTTCCATTTTTTTTTAATATATTGAAATTAATAAAATTTTTCATACACACACACTGCGTTTTAGATTGATGATGATGATGAATACATGCGAATCTGCATTATCTATATAAATAAAAATGAATTGATGTTCGTTAGTCTGATTAAAACCCGAGAACGGCTGGACCGATTGAGCTGATTTTAGTTTTAAAATGTATGTCGTAGTCCAGGGAAGGTCTAAAAGGTGAGAAATTAAACAAAAAGTAGGCGGAACGAAGTTCGCCGGGAGCCACTAGTCAAAAATAAAACTCGATCACAATCTATAAGAAAATATCAGTGCCACAAACTGTTAAGCTAACACAAAAGCTACATCATACGCCGCGCTGGTGATAGTTTTCGCTTAGAAATCCAATATTGTTTATGGTTAAAGACAAATCGTATTCTATTAGTCATCGGGACCCACTGCCATAACTCACAGCGGGTGGCAACAATTTTCACCCCACATTTGACTTAAAGAGCGACCACAAACGCGACAGATACTAAACAGTTTACATACATTCTGAATGCACAGTTTAAATAAAGCCTACATACGACCAAGATAGTGTTATACAAAGCGTTTTTACCGTGGGACAACCACGCTTCGGCAGGCTCCACCGGCCTCACAGAAAATCGGCCTGAAGCAGCGTCTTTGCTGTGTTTCGCTGAGTGAGGGTATCGGCGGCCCAATCCGGGGGATCCGAGGGTGAGTTTGGCAGCTCACTTGTCACTCGACTGGTGTTGCTAGGACACTAAAACGTAAGTAATACGCGTCTTACATACACATAAAATGTATTCTTGCTTAAAAGTGGACCAATTTTTTTATTCTATTATGTTGGTTTTATTTTGACGTAATAAGCGACAGGCGAGCAGATGGGGTATATGGGATGGTATCATCGGAAACGAGTGCTCCTGGTAATATTTATTGGTACATGAAGGGAAGAAGGTCAAAGCTCCCGTGGTAGATTACCTACAAGGTGGGCAGACAGTGTTATGTTTACCAAAAAGTGATCTATTAATCACCCTATCGTGGCAGCCCCCCCACAAGGTGGACCGACGATCTGATAAAGATCGCGGGAATCCATTGGATGCAGGCAGCACAGGACCGATCTGTGTGGAGAACATTGGGGGAGGCCTATGTCCAGCAGTGGGCGTCTATTGGCTGAAATGATGATCTATAAATGAATGTACACGCAGTGCTATAATCGAAGAAAGATCGAGAAGTCTCTCAAAGTTCGCTACACAACACTAAAAAAACACAGCCACGATTCTATTCCATTAATCCATAGCCAGGAGTGAACGACAGTATAACTCGCGAAAACTTTTGCACTAAAACAATAGAGAAATATTCGTACTAACGGAAGTGAGGTAGTCGAGATTCTGATAACTCTTGATAATCTCTTTCATGTTCGTAATGTGATTCGGTTACCTACGAATTCGATTAGTTAGCAAACCCATCCATATAAAATGATCGAAGACTAAACCTTAAGACTTCGAAAATATAGTCTGTAGTAGTAGTATCAGCCTATAATCTGTTCCACTGCAGAGCAAAGGCCTCCATCCTATGATGTGGGACCAACTGTTTTCTATAAATTGAGTTATCGCTTCTATGGTGAGCTTAGGTTAGGCTTAATACCACGCTTGCCTTATGCGGATGGTGATCACAAACTCGAACTTTGTTCGAAAAATTCGAAACATATTTTTTGCTCGACCTGGGAATCGAACCCAGGACCCTAAGATCAATGCCCGGTACTTAAACCACTAGATCAACAGGGCGTCTGTAGTAATAGTATCGAATTCAGTTTGTGTTTTGAAAGACTAAAAAACTTTATCAGACGAATCTGATAGAAAAATATTCTTATTATAAGATAATGTATAAAAGAAAACTTGCGAACAGATTTATAAGTATTGGAACTTGGTATAAGGATAATGTCGTGAAATTAAGAAGAGTCCAATACTATTAAAAACTCGCTCTCATTTTTAAAATCTGACTAGTGTTTTAATAACCCTCATTATGAGACAGGAACATTGTAGACTTTATTTTTTTATGTGGTATGTGGCAGACGAGCAGACGGGACTACCTCATCATCATCATCATCATCAGCCTAGCGCAGTCCACTGCTGGACGTAGGCCTCTCCAATTGTTAGCCACTGTGATCTATCCATGGATTCTCGCTTCTCCAGCTCTTGCCAGCCATCCTGCGCAGATCGCAAATCTGCGGGATTACCTGATGGTAAGCAATTGCCGCCGCCAGTGGAGTCACAAATGCACTGCCAACCTTTAACCCCCCGCCCCTTTCCGCAGCGAAACACAGCACAGCGCTGCTTTACGCCGGTTTTCTGTGAGGCCGTGGTATCACTGCGGTCGAGCCGGCCCATTCTTTACATTACAGTATAACTACTCGTATCTTAAATCTTAAAATTTCTGTAAATCACAAGTAAATCCAAATAAAAAAACAGCAAAACAAAACCTAAGGTCCACTAGTTCTAAAACAAAACCCTATTTTCACATGCAAATTCCATAAAAAAGGCTATTACGTCGGAGGGAGCCTACTCCGGAGCAATCCTAGGCCCTCGCACTAAATCATGCAATAAATTATCGAGCATGAAATATTCAAAACGCCTTCGCATACGGCGGGCGTGAGGAATTCCGGAAAATTGCCATACAAACGCGCCATACAAACGCCGTAGTCCCGAGTCGATGCCTCTTTACACTCCATGATTTTTGATTGTTGTAATTAATCAGTCTTCGGGGATTTTGCAGGTTTTTTCCGGAGCAAGAAAATATTATGTTTGGCCATAGAATAATAACAAGACTAGAAGGATAGTTTCCTTACTGCTGTCACCTCAAATTTGAAGCACAAATTTGGTTTTCCAAGTTGGTACTGTGTACGTAGTATCAACATAAAAATCCTAATTAATGTTACCAGTCACAACATATTTCCCTAAAACATGGGAAATGGTTATTGTAGTAACTGTACTGTTTTAATTGTGCCTAGAACAACGCTCACACGTATCTGCCTAACTGTGATTAAACAATTAGTTGGCAAGTTATGTTTTGATATTTGTGATACCTTGACCATACAACAATGAATAAGACCGAAAGAAATAAAGAGCTACCTACTTATTTTAAGGGTTATCAGAGTGAGTTTCAATGCGTGTAAAATGTGAATGCATGTATTGCACTGTCAGAAACAAATCAACGTACATAAATCATGAAATTATTATTAAATGAATAAATTCTTGCTTATTGATTTTATAACATAAAAATTCCGGTACCCGGACTCACGCAGCGAAACAGCAGAGACACTGCTTCGCGCCGTAAAAATCAATAGCAACTGATTAAATTAATCAATTCGAGCAATCAAATCTTACAATAAAGTTGAAATGGGGAAAATATTTTTTTGTCATTATCGGTACACTAGCTATCGATCCTCTGTACAGCTATCCAATGCTATGCCATAGTGACTCCATGGACTCGTATCCACTCTTTGCCAGCCATCATGCGCAATTTAACGCCAGAGGGCGCCCTACATTAGTTTGCCAGAGACGCGGTCTCACTCCAGAACCCGTTTACCCACGGTTGTCGGTTCTGCGGCTAATATGGCGCAGCCACTGCCACTTAGCTTGCTAATCCGGTGAGCAATGTCGATAACTTTGGTTTGGTTGGTTTGGTTTGGTTTGATTTGTATCATGAACCAAAAACAACCTCTCCAACGAATGAGGAGGTAACACAATTTGTAAGGCGTATACGATTTTTTTAATAATACATACACTGAAATATTATAACGGTTGAACGTTTTTTATTGAACTCATAGTTGGATATATCTTTGTCCTGAATAGCAGAATTACGCGATTCTAATTTTGGAAAAATATGCAAAAAATTAGGTAGTTTATCAAAATTGTAGATATCTACAATATTTGAGATAATGATTCTGAGCTTGTAACGGTGATCCAGTTGGTCTAGTTCCCCCGTCTAAGGGTTGCGAAGGTCAGACGGCAGTCGCTACATTGTAATTACCAAACTTCCGAATCATGGATCATGGTTCAAGCGTATCCCAGGCTCCGAAGCGACAGCCTTGCAACTGGAAATTACACGCTAATGGCCGCACTCAGACACGTCATTTAAGCTAATGTTCATTAACTTTAGTATCTATGCGTAGTCTTTATGCGTATCAAAATAAGTGTCTATATCTTTTCTTAAGTAGCCAACTAAGTTAATCAACGACTCTGAATGTGGCAGACTCTTACACTCTAAACTCCTTCTCCTTCTCGGAGAAAGAGTTTGTCGGGGGCTACTAGTGACAAATAAAATCTGTTTTTTTTTTACGGGAGTAGATAAACATAAATTCTAGATAGGTACATAGGTAGTATTGAGGGTCAACGCTTGGACCAGCCTGTTTTATTTTGTTTATGTTTTTTTTTTTAAGTTAGCCGTTCTTCCATTGATCCCAATCCAATGCCCTGTCTTGCCAATCTTGGACATATTTGTAAAAATCGTCACACCATCTTTTTCTGGGCCTATCCCATAGTCGCCGTCCATTGGTCGGGCGCCATTGAGTGACGATTTTTGTCCATCTTTTGGGGCCCATTCTGCATGTTGAATAAAGGACCAAGGGATTGCGTCTTGGGGGGTATTGGACCATGTCCCACCACGTTGGTCCAGTGCGTGTTGGTGGGTGCATTGCCTGAGCCTCGTCCGTTAGTTAACAGGATGTACCACGTGTAGGTAAGTTTAGCTTGGACGCTTTAAAGATGGTAAATGAATCTCTTACATCCCATCATTATGTTTCATACTAAAAATAATATAGTATTTGTCACTAACAGACTTTTATTGGCATCCCCTCATCAGCGTGACGCCACAATTAGACCATAAAGTGCGAACACGGAATTTGTAGCATGAATGAAATAAATACTATTTCCAGAACATTTTCAAATTAGTGTGTGTCTCTTTTAAAAAGCTTTGTTATAGGTGAATCTCTGGAAGAAACTTAATAGACAATAATGATGTACCTTACTACCTTTGCAAACATTTAATGGTTCTTTCAATCACTTACAGAAAAGATGAACTCATCTCCGAAAATCTTATTCTCTGGTCAAAAACCAATTTAACATCGAAAAGATTTCCCATTACAACATGTAAAATAGAACCAGTGAATATTCCTGCTCCCTCGTATCCTAATGACTGACAATGGATCGATCACTCCTTCGTCCGCAGACCGAATAAATTGAATTCTAATTTTCAATTTCAATAACAATAGGCTCCAAAGAGTGAGCGGCGTCAGCGTGACTTCCGATGAGATTTTGCAGAAATATCGCGGGTCCAGATGTCCTTGCGCTTTAATTGTGTCTATTCTTCTCAAATTTCGATGTTTTCATTGTACACGCCCTGAAAAGTTATTACTGGACCTTTGTTTACCAGAGGGAGATAAAAGATTTGATCGACAAATCAAATTTTATTGGTATGATAAGGCCTGGTTGTAAAGATTCTGATTTCGCAGATGTTCATGGGCGGCGATGATTACTTTCCATCAGGTGACTCGCTTGCTCGTTTGTCCGCCTCTAGCATAAAAAAAAAAAAAAAGAACAAACAGGAAGAGCACGTAACCAAAAGAATTATAAATGTAAGCAAGTAAATGACTGTTCCTTTCTTGTCCTTTGTAGGAAGGCCGAAAAAGGGCTGGATAGATTATGTGGAATTCGATCACGAATGACAGGGACTTATGGAAGACAAAGGACATACTGCGCTAATCCCAGATAACCTGGAAACGAGCAGGAGGATGGTGAAAAGGTCTGGTTTTATTTATGCCAGGGCGATGGGCAAGCGAGCGGGTCCTGATGATAAGTAAAAACTGGTTATCTAAGTTTAGTCAAATTACCTTAGGAAGAAATAGGCATGGGTTGAAAAGCATACTACATACATTGATCACAATTCGGCAGCCATTACTGGTATCGTCATATGGATGCTAGAAATAAAGGAACATCACATTTAGCACACAAGTCATTTTATAATGCGACCTACCGTCCATACCGTATATGCACATTTATGTGAGCCGCTGTTAGAAGGCTTAAAAACCATTTTGCTCTAATCAGGTTTTTATGACACTTCAACAAGAGCATTTCCGATCGCTACTTTACGAACCCTTCCTTCCTTTAGAAGACATGATATTAGATCTAGATTCTATATACGACATAACATTTGCTTTTTCCTTTAATTTTTTTGTTGGGAATTTTTATTCTTGGTCTTCCTCTTTCAATATGGTGGGATACCTAGTGCGACATGACATGTTCATAAAAATAATTTTGACGACCCGTTTGGAACAGTGGTAGTGAACGCTGCCTCTGGTGCAAGGGTTGCGGGTTCGATCCCCGCACAGTACAAACATTTGTGTGCATGAACATATCTGTTTGTATTGGTCTGGGCGTAATCTATATATTATAAGTATGTATTTACAAAAGAAAACTATATATGTATATATTTGTAATCCCACTGTTGATTCTGATATCCGTAACACAGGTGCTTGAGCTATCTATCTCAGCGTCAGATCAATTTATGTGATGTTGTGAAATATTTATTTATTTATTTTTTATGATAATGTAAGGAAAAGAAGAGAGAGGAAGAGAAAGACAAAAAAAACAAGATTTCCGTGGCTAAGAAAGTCAACTACATAATATTATTCCGAACATTATATATTATTGACCGTGTGAGAGCCACGCTTCGGCATGAATGGGCCGGCCTCACAGAAAACCGGCGTGAAGCAGCACCGTGCTGTTTCGCTGTGTGAGTGGGGGTACCGGAGGCCCAATTAGAGGGAAAGGGGGGTTTAAAGGTTGGCAGCGCACTTGTGACACCACTGTTGTCGCGAGTGCCCATGTGCGGCGGGAATCACTTACCATCAGGTGATCCGTAAGTAACAGAATAGTAGTAACTATCACATTAAAAAAAAACAAGATTTCCGTGGCTAATAAAGTCGACTGCATAATAGTATTCCGAACATTATATAATTATTATTGATGTCAGTGAATCAATCGACCGAAAATACTCCTTAAAAGAACATTCGACCATTAAAAGCAACGCAATAAATGCTTTGAAGTAACGTTTTAAGCACCAAGAGGATACTTTTAATAACTTTTATATGATTTAATATTTTAGCAACAATCCACTAACCAAATTTCTCAGAATTTGGCTGTTGAAACTAAGTGATGGGACTTTGACTCATTTCGTAATTTAATTTTCCCCTCTCACAAGTTTCGGCTTAAATAGAGATAGAATAGACTAGATTAAATAAAGATAGATAAAAGCGTTTTTCTTACATATATTGTCTCAACACATTGACTGCCATCAAACTAGACACAAATAAACATTTATTGTTTGTCGGTCACCGGTGTCCCCCATGGCGCTGAAAACCTTAATTCATTTCAGCCAATAGACGTCCACTGCTGGACATGGCCTCCCCCTATGTTCTCCACACAGATCGGTCCTGCGCCGCCCGCATCCAATGGATTACCGCGATCTTCACCAGATCGTCGGTCCACCTTAATCAAACCTTAATTATTAAAATTAAATTTTATTGTAGCTAATTTTATGCGATAGTTGGCAGACGAACAGACAGGAGCCAAATTCTCGTGCTCGTGACATTTATTTTCATACAACATATATCAGTAAAACATAGTTTTTTTGTATGGTTTTCAGGTGATATCTGCAATGTTTTCAAAATATCATGAGCACGAGAATTAGGCTCCAGATCGTCTGATGGTATGCGATCGCCGCCGCCCATAGACACCCGCGACACCAGTGGAGTCACATACTCTACCACCCTTTAAGCCCCCCTTTTCCCCGGATCGGGCCTTCCGGGTCATTCATGCCGAAACATGGCTCTCCCACGATTAAATTACTTCATTTGGCCTAAAAACTATACAATTTCTCATTTATAATATTAGTATGTATTTTATTACAAAAAATGTATTTATTGTGTGTAAAAAATTACGTGACAAACTTTTTTCAACGATTCAAATGTTAAAACTGCAGTTTTAAATATTTGATCCGAGTTTAGCTGTACTGTTGGAAAATATGATATAATAGAGATGATAGAAGCAAAACGACAGCAGCTGTATGACCTAGGACACCGCTGCCATTTATATTTTTTACTTTCATAGGACAAGTATATTAAGCTTCGTAATAAATGGCGCAAAATGAAGACGGAAATTCATATTTTATACCAATGTTATTTCATTTACTAATTGAATGTTTCTCAAATGGTGTATGATTCTCAAATGGTGTAAGAGTTCATCATTTCAGCCAATAGACGTCCACTGCTGGACATAGGCATCCCCCAATGTTCTCCACACAAACCAGTCCTGTGCCGCCCGCATCCTAATGGATTCCCGCAACCTTCACCAGATCGTCGGTCCACCTTGTTAGGGGCCTGCCACGGCTGCGACATCCTGTAACGTGGCCTCCACTCGAGGACCTTTACGCCCCAACCGCCGTTAGTTCCCCTCGCTATGTAACCTGCTCATTGCTACTTGAGGCATGTGATTCCTTTGGGCTATGTCTGTGGCCCACTGTGGCCATCTGTGGCGCAGGGTAACTCTGAGCATAGCCCTCACCATTGCTCTCTGGGTGACTTTAAGCCTCCTTAATCGGCACATTAAGTATAAGTTAACAATACCTATTTAACCCTTAATATTTTTATAATGATAGGTGGAAGACGAGCGGACACGGATTACCTGAAGGAACGCGCCCCTGCAACTCCAATAGAGCACCAATGAGCTGCCAGCTGGTTTGGGTCTCCATTATTCTTACGCTCGTGTGTTAAGTGTTAAGTTCCTTTATCTCTAATATCAATTTATTTATTTATTAGCATGTATTTATAATATACTTTTAGTTTAATTAGTGTATTACTTTTAGGAAAATTTGAAGGCAATAAAGAATGTTTATGTTATATAAATTTCTTTAACCAATGTTGAATATTAGAAGGATTGCATTACCCTCCCGCTCTTCTATCTAACGTCCTTTACCTGAAGGTTGTCTGGTAGAGATCGCTCCCAGAGATTAGACCGCCTAAATTACACATTGTATCCCTGTATACCTAGTCTTTTAAGTTTTGTATGTTGTGCAATAAACAGTATCTATATATCCATTATGACGATACCAAAAATAATAATAATTCTCACAACATCTCATATGTTGACCTGATTCCGTACTAAGTAGCTTAAGCACTTGTGTTACAGATATCAGACAACAGAGGAACACAAATATATACTTAAATACACATATTACACCCAGGCACCGAACAAACACAAGTGTTTATCGCACGAATGTTTGTCCAGGGTGGGGATCGAACCCACGACCTTTGGCGTAAGAGGCAGGGTCATTACCAATTGCGCCATCCGGTCAGTCTGATTGTGAAAATGGCTGATTTGTGGTATTTTTTCTAACCCATATATAGATATGAGTCAAAAACATTGGAAAAAAATAGTTTTTTCCAATGTTTTTGACTAAACTTAGACCAACAGACCTTCATTAGCACCATCCTGCTTGTTCCCAGGTTATCTGAGATCCGCGCAGTACGTCTTTTCCTTGCATACGCTCCTTTCATTCGTCATCGAATCTTCTTACTCGCTTGGCAAAATACAGCGCAGTCGTGCTTCATGCTGTGTGTGAATAAGAAGTGACCAAGAAATTTTCATTTACCTACCTACCTACCTTTTGTATTATTATTTTCACACGATTATACCTAAGAATTACTTACATGGTAACACTTTGAAAATACTTATAAGTCAGTATGAGACGTGAGTAACCACAGATCTGAAGGATCAATCAAGTAAATGTACATTATAATTCGTAGCAGCTATGCTACGACGTAGCATGTATAATTGGTAGTAAAAGACTTTAACGAAACAGATGAAAATCTAAAAAGTTGGTCGGTTGGTTGGTTGATCGGGGTCCTGGGTTCGATTCCCGGGTCGAGCAAAAAGTATGTTTAGAATTGTTCGAACATTGCTCGGATTTATGATTAATAATCCGCATTAGGCAAGGATGGTGATTAAGCCTAATCCCATCATAGGTAGCGATACTTGATTTTTATGATTGAGGCCTTTGCACTGCAATGGGACAGTATATAGGCTGATAC
The DNA here is from genome assembly GCA_019059595.1 of Marasmia exigua. NCBI lineage: Eukaryota > Metazoa > Arthropoda > Insecta > Lepidoptera > Crambidae > Marasmia > Marasmia exigua. The sequence goes on along the minus strand of CM032476.1, from coordinate 12,665,610 downwards.
TACTATCATCATCATCATCATCATCATCAGCCCATTTAAGTCCCCACTGCTGGGGCACGGGCCTCCCTCAATCACATGAGGGGTAATTGCCATACTCACCACGCTTGGCAGACGGGTTGGCCTTCTCTCATGATGATCATGCTAGTAGCTTTACCTTAGTCGCCTTTTACGACACCTCGGTAAGAGTGAGGGTGGCCTATTCTACTCTGCCGGGGACCACACGGCTCATACTACTATGCATAGTAAAAAATAAATAAAATATATTTCATTTTCAATGCATACTTTCTTATGAATACTGAGACGTATATAAAAAAACTAAAATTTTTAGAAAAATTGCGTGATTCATGAACTATATTCATAAACGTACTATTTATATGTAGGTAGGATACATAGGTTCGGAACCCTTGGCGATCGAGCCCTGCTCGCACTAAAACGTTTTTTTATATTAAAACTTATACTATTTTCTTAAAATGTAGTAGACTAAAGCAATATTAAATTGTTTGGATATTTGGTAGTATAGAAATTATGTCTGGCATTTTAAAGCAATTTCTTCCCAAAATAAGTTCGAATCATAATGGTAGACCAAATAAAAAATGTATGAGGCAGATCAAATACAACAAATTAAACTTCCTACGATCCTTTGACTTTCACAAAGAGGATGTGAAACGAAAGTTAATGTATTTTCGAATCCAACATGTAAATTATATTTTCCATTAATACAACGAATAAGTGAATCGCGAACAAAGTATATGTATTCATTTTGGCCTATCGCACCGAACTCGTAGCCATAAGCGGGTTGCCTCTCCAAATCTTTTTAAATCACAAAAGCCAGCCGTCAAGATCGCATGTCGAATGAGGAAAAGAAAATATCCTGTAGGTGGAAGCTCGCAGCTGCTCGGATTTGGTGCCAAGTTGCGGGAAATCCCAAATGAAAACACGACTTCGCGAAATGTAGGCCAACCTGTCTTACCCCGCAAGATAAATTCGAATAGGATTCCTTGCACACACATTACCAACTCAATAAGGATTAAAACTTCATTTGAAGGCAAAAGCTTTAAAACTCTTTCGGAAACAAGGTTTATCCCTTTTAATTAGGCATATTTACACGACAGCAATGCATCTGTCGCATTCTGCCGTGAGGGATAAGAGAGGGACGGGGCGACGACTTGGGAGTGTGTCTACGATATGGGGGCACTTTTTACGTTAAGCCTTATAAATATTTCTATGGAAACCTCATCCGGGTCGGTTCACTTAAACACTTAGGCGTAGGGAACTGGATATTGCGAGGATCGATTTAAAATTTATATGCAAGGAAACTTTTACCTGAACCGCATAATAATACGGTTTATTTTGTCATAATATAATAACCATGCAAAAATGTTGCGTCCAACGCGTACGCGAAAAATTGATTCACACTTTTGGCTTCAATCAATTTTTCGCGTACAATAACAGACCCAACATTTGTGCATGGTTATTTAATGAATAGTATAAGTGTTTGGCGAAGAGGTTGTAATCTCGAAATTGTTTAAAATAGATCCGGTTTAGTAGCTTAAAATTAAAATCGATTGGCGTCGCTAGTGTGCCCTACCCGTCACCTTAATAGCTCGAATCAAACCAAATGCATTTTAATTAACACTGTTTATTATTCCCAAACGAACCTCGCTTTGTATTTACAACACGATTTTAACCCAGTATTTATTTTGAACGGAATGTTTATTGTAGTTAATAATTGTTTGATTACACTCGAAATAGGTAATTAAAAGCTATGTGTAAGAATGTGGGTTTAACTATGATTCGGGAGCCTTAGAGCTGGATGGCCGGGATACGATCCGCCATTATGTGTATAAGCCGTGAGGCAGTGCGAATAAAAGTCTAAGAGTTGTCAGACAGCAGTCGCAGTGGGAGAGTCACGCTTCGGCATGAATGGGCCGGCTCGACCGGAGTAATTCCACGTCCTCATAGAAAACCGGCGTGAAGCAGTGCATGCGCTATGTTTCGCTGCGTGAGTGAATCCAGGGGAAAAGGTAAGCAGCGCACTTGTGACGTCACTGGTGTTGCAAGTGTCCATGGGCGGTAGTAACCGCTTACCATCAGTTGATCCGTCGGCTCGTCTGCCACCTACATCATTAAAAAAAGTCACTTCATTGTAATTATCAGACTTCCCGAATTCTGGATCATGGTCCAGGCCTACCCCGGGCTCCGAAGCGACAGCTTGGACGCAACTGGGAATTGAGCACTGATATGAGGAAGGCAGTGAGTATAAAAGTCAACTTTTAAACAATAATAATACCCCTCCAACCGATTACGGCTACGTCAGCCAATCTCAACGATCAGGATATATTTAATAGTATATATATTTAATAGTATAGTGCTCAAACACAAGTACACTCTCTATTCCCTTACCCTCATATTCCTATGGGACACTACTGTGACACGACCGGAGAGAGATCGAGCGCAGGACCAACAGCTTAACGTGCTTTCCGAGGAACGGGGGTTCAAGACCGCCAACTTCCAGACTCCGGGCTACCACTAAGAATTTCTTACCGAAAACTTAGGTACAATTTTTTATTTACGACCCGGGGATCGAACCTGGGACCTCTTGCGCAGCCGTCGCTTTATTAGCATAATGTTTTATTAAAGTACACATTTTATAGATAAGTAGGTAAGGAGCGGTCCCCCGACGTGACAATATTTAAGCAAATATGTTCATACGTAGGACTGTCAACGCTTTAAAGTGCGACCCACTAACCACTGCGCCACCGAGGCGCCCTGACTTTTTTCTTTTATCTCGATATTTTTATTGTTATTCTGCTATCTGTGGGGATAACTATGATCATTTGTATCCCATCCGATTGTTTTCACGAACCTAGCCGATAGCGACTACCTACACGAAGTTGCAACCTCGCGCTGGGGATTTCGTTTGCTTGCTCTCTGGCAATTAGTAGCAAATGAATATTTGTTTTTTTAAATTACCTAGATAACCTATTAATTTATTATTTTGTGGCTTGCGAAAGAAAAAGAATACTTTTTCTTCTTTGAGTGCCTCATAATTCAGAGGGTTGACCGTTAATTTCTCAAATACAACTCTGTTCACTGAGAAGACGAAAATATAACCGCTCCACAGCTCTTAGATGCAATGCCATAAATATTAAAATCTATATTTTTTTTATTTTATTCATTATCAGAATTAAGGTGAAAATAGTATAAAGAAATTTTACAGTTGGTGGTTTGAACCTTAACTTAATTTTTTTAGGGCTAATTGATATCAATAATAAAATTCCATCATTGCCAGGCCCACTTCTCTACTTGCTTTCTTCACAGTTCCTCTTGGTAATGTCACTGAAATGAGTGGAACAGTGTAAAAAAATGGAACCCAAGAACTCAACCGTCGACCTATAAAGTTTTAATTGAAACGCTTTCAATTTGTTAAGTCATCTATTGGCGAAATAAAAAAAAATGGCCTCTAAATGTCGTCCCTGAGAGCGCTTTGGAAACAAACGGCGTTATCAAATCAGTGCACCCGAGTTAAAGTGCCGGTGAAATAGACGGGGGTACTTATTGCCGCGCTCGCCTCCCCGCCTCGATGTGACGTCACGGCTTGAGAAGTAGTCGGACTTGACGAAAATTAAACGCAATTTCGCTAACAATTTTTGCGCGAGTAGGACTGTTGACTGGATTTTCTTTGCAAATGTCGCGTAAGCGCCATTTTAACGTATTTTAAATAAACCAACCTAAAAATAAAAAATTAAGGATTCCTTAATATCTACAGTATTTATAAAGAAGTATATTCTAAAAATAGCGACAACGCTTATAAATAATCCGAGAACACAAACGCTTGCGCGATGTAATCAACACCTAGCGTCATCTACCGGTATAAAGGGAACTAATGTCCTGAAACAAAGTGACGGTGGGCCTCTAGTCAAATAAATAGATGAAAATCTAAAAAAATAAACAGCTTTCCATACCAAATAGAAACCTACTCGGTAATTATTCATGGAACAGCTGTTTGTTGATCTAACATGCTTTTACGAATTGCGAAGCCTCATAATAAATAATAGATTACGACGGCTTCACAACTAAAACCGCTGACCGTGGGAGAGCCACTCTTTGGTATGAGTGGGCCGGCTTGAACGCAGTAAATCCCACGGCCTCACAAAAAACCGGGGTGAAGCACCATTGTGCTGTGTTTCGCTGCGTGAGTGTGAGTGCCGGAGGCCCAATCCGGGGGAAAGGGGCGTATAAAGGTTAGCAGGGCACTTGTAACTCCACTGGTGTCACGGATATCCATGGGCGACGGCAATCGTTTCCATCAAGTGATCCGTCTGCTCTTCTGCCTTAAAACTTGAATTTTCTACAAAAGAGAAATACTTTGTTTTTCTGTCTAGATTATCAGTACTACTTTAAAGTTTATTAAACTATTATAGAAGATTATTCCAATATTATTGATAGATCGCATTGGAAGTGAGTTTGAAACTTAGAATCCTCGGAACTTTCATCTCTGAACTGAGTAAGTGCTAAGTTTCAATATTTGAAAGTCTCATATCCCTACTCGTATATTTAAGTATTGTATATGTTACAGTTAAAACTTGTTACTAGATAGAACCCGTTTTTCATAGTAAGAACTATTTTTTACTTATCATCATCATAATTTCAGCCAATAGACGTCCACTGCTGGACATAGGCCTCCCCCAATGATCTCCACACAGATCGGTCCTGTTCCGCCCGCATCCAATGGATTCCCACGACCTTCACCAGATCGTCGGTCCACCTCGAGGGGGGCCTGCCACTGCTGCGACTTTCCATACGTGGCGTCCACTCGGGGACCATTCCTTCATTCTTTACTTAAAGCCTTTGTTAATACTAGAATTGAATAATGTCTGAATCGAATATCAGTCGAAACTGGTTTCTGCAAGAAAAAACACGTTTACTTGAAGCTTCCCGTTCCGACCGAGGCTAAATTAATATTGTTTAACGATTTTTCTTTTTAAAATTTAATGGACTATGAGACGCAGGGCTCACCCCATTTCTGTTGATTTATTTGATTATTTTATTTACCTACTTTTAATTAATATTGTCATCTTGGCAACTAAATGTATGTCAATGTTTTTTAAAATGTCCCTTTCGTCTTAGACTATTTTTATTGGGTTCCCAGTATCTTAGATTTTTCAATTAATATTTTTAAAACTTATAGGTACTTATCTTTTTTTCAATTCCAAATCAGTTTTTCTAGCGCTAGTTTTAACTATAGCTTGATGTGACAACTAGTTTTATCTGAAAATCTAATAAGTCAGTGGTAATAAATTTTAACTAGGGAAAACGAGCTCTAACGAAAAATGGGTTTTATCTGCAACATATACATATACAATGATTTGTTGGTCCTGTTTATTTAGGTACCTTTTGTTCTTAGAATTGTCCTTTATTTTTCTCTCCATAAAAACTTTGACTTCCTTTTCCGCCCTTGGGTTGAATAACCCCATTTAATAATCCTTTTAGGGGTTGAACTGTTGAAAATCCTTTCTGAGTGAAATTTGCCGTCACATAAAGATATTGGCTTAAATTGTATGGTGCCTATTCTTCTGATTTAGCCAGCTATAATAAAATTTCACCCTCCTTTTTGGATCAAATTAATTTTTCTATGCCTCTCCCAACAAAATCATATATTGAACACATTGTATTTTTAAGATGTGCTGTTGGTGTAGAGTATACAATCAATGATCTACATTTATCTTCTCTGTGTAGGTAAATACGGCTCATGTGTTGCAATATCATATTAACTTGTATACCACCTTATTTATGGGATATTTGGCAGACGAGCAGACGAATCACCTGACGGTAAGTATTGCCGCCGCCCATGGACACCAGTGGAGTCACAAGTAAGCTGCCAACTTTAAATCCCCCCTTTCCCCCGGATTGGGCTTCTGGTACCCTCACTCACGCAGCGAATCACAGCACAGTGCTGATTCGCGTCGGTTTTCTGTGAAGCCGTAGTATCACTCCGGTCGGCTGGCCCATTCATACCGAAGCGTGGCGCTCCCGAAGTTACTTTAATTAGTAAGTTTTTTAGAGAACCTTGAGTCATAAAACAGAGCCACGCCTCGGCACGGATGGGCCGGCTCAACCGGAGTGATGTCACGGCGTCTCAGTTTCATTTTCACCGAGTAAGTAAGGAACCAGGAGGCTCAATTTTCAGGGAAGCGGAAAAGGTTGGCAGCATACTTATGACTCTACCGGTGTCTATGGATGGCGGCAATCGCTTACCATCATATTAATATATTCAATAAGCTCCCACAAAATGTCATTAACCTATCACTGGATAAGTTTAAGCCTCATATTAAAACCTGCCTAATGAAGAAAGGTTACTCTAGTGTACATGATAAGGATTAATATTATATAAATATTAAATGATAAGGATTCTTGGTCATGTTAGATAAGAAACAATGAATGAATGAATGAATATACTTTTATTGCACTCAAAATAAAGTACCTATGAAAACTTAAAAACTAGATATTACATGACGTGTACAACGAAGGTGGCCTTATCACTATGAGCGATCTCTTCCAGGCAACCTTTGGGTAAAAGACACTTGATGAAGGTGTAGGGCGGTGCAATCTTAAATATTTATATACTTACACAGAAATATTAAAATACAAATACATAAATAAAATAACAATGTTAATCGATTAGTCTTGTGAGTTGTTATTCATATCAGTCTGTTTTTCTTCATATCAGTTTGTTTTTCTTCTCAATTGAAACTATGTAACAATATCAATATTTGAAAAGAGTATATACTGAGTTTCTTGCTGGTGTCTTCTCAGTAGAAATCGACATTCCGAACCAGCGGTAGATGATAATATACCTATATTGATTCATGTGTTCTGTATGGACCTAAATTGAATAAAGAATTTATTATCTTCATCTTTTATCTATATCATCAGTAGATTCATCCGCCAACTACCTATCACGTAAAAAAAGATCGATTAGAGTTAATACGTTCGTTTACCCATTTTTACGTAATGTTGTAGAAAAGAAAAACAAAATAAGATAATTTGGCTTTTGCTCTTAAGTAGGCAACCCAACCGCCTTATAAAGCAAGTGAAAATATAAACAAACCCGACAATATACCTATCGAATCCAAATAAAGGAGGCGCACGTCGCGTGTGAAAGAGACAGGGATAAAAATTGGTCGTAGCCATTTCGTTGTAGGCTCTGATATCATAAATAATTGTTTAAATGGTTTTTGCAAAGTATCAGGTGTTTTGGTCTCTCTCCCTTTATGTTATTCGGATGGTTTCAATATATATTGCGGTTTCTGCTGCAATAATTTTTATTTAAAGTACCTGCACGTTTGGGTTAAACGGATGAAAAATGTCCTAGCCCTGGATATAAAGCTCAAAACTATTTTAGAGACCAATAACAGGGATGGGGTTAGTCAAACAAAGTTTGTTTTATTATAAAAATAGGGATAAAAGGACTTTTGCTAAACTTTTAAGATCTTATTCATAAATGTTTTAAAACCTTTGTTAACTAAAATGTTGTTGTGAAGCAGTTTTCATACTTTTCGAAAATTTTGTATGAAATTGTTTTGTTTTAAACGTCCATAACTGCTCAATAATACACAAAAATTTATTAAACGTTTATAAATAACGCCTTACTTCATGCTATGCTAGTAATAGTGGCCCGCTCTCTTTTCGTTTCGGGCGGCGGCGCGGTTTGTTTTAATTAATTGTAGGTACTTAAATCAGTGTAACAATTTACTCATAAAGGTTAAAAAAAAGCTTATTTTGAATTTTTTTTGGTGGTTAAATTGTCTGTGAAAAAGTTTTCTATTTTTGAAGTGAGGAACCTCAATAAGAACAAAGTTTTTTTTTTTGCACTGTTTCTCAAAAAATATGGAATAAACTAGACAACAAAAACTATTACACTAATCTGCTTAGTGAACTAATTAAGTAAAGTTTAGCTTCTTCGAGCTCGCAGCAAGAGGGTAACTTAAACTTTACGCCGGGGGCGGTAGTAAAAAAGCAATTTAAGTTGTTTTAGAACGACAATCAACACTTGGAATCGCTGTGAACCCTCAACAAAATTGTAGTTACGTGACTAGTTCAGTGTTAAAACTGTAACAGTTTGTATTCTTTGTTTTTTAAGTTTCATAGAAACGCCATTTCAAAATGTATTTTGTTCTATTGCTGGTTGGTTATGCTTCTATAGTGACGAATGTAGAGTATTTCCTTTACGGTCGTAAGGTCCTAAGTCCTAAAACTAAAAACAATTGTTTTTTTTTATTCTGGATTTTATTATATTTTATCTGCTGCCTGGATCTTAGGAAGTTAAAGAAATGCGGTGCAGTATTTTCAAATAGAAGAAAAAAGAAAATACCTATGTATGTTGAAATAAAAAAGCGGTCAACGTTCTTAGGTCGAAATTCTATCACGGTTACATCGTTTCTTGGGAAAATAATAGGAATTTAAATTTCCCTTTATTCTTCTTTTTCATCTTCATCTTAGCGTGTAATTCCCGGTTGCGTTCAAAGCGGTCCCTTTGGAGCCCAGGGTACCATGATTCAGGAATGGGGGTCTGGTTATTACAATGAAGCGACTGCCGTCTGACCTTCGCAACCCTTTAACAGGGAAACCAGACCTTCTGAATCATGGTTACACGTTTTCAAAAACTTTTACCGAAACGTGCAGGTTTCCTCACGATGTTTTCCCTCACCGCCGAGCAGATGGTAATGGTAGAAATACGCACATAGATTTGAAAAAACCATTGATGCATGCTCGGATTCGAACCTCGACCACCTGCGTGGAAGGCGCGTTCGTATCCATTGAGCTACCATCGCTTGAAATTATATTTCCTTTTATTAACTAAAAAATACTTTATGCTGATTTGCTATCTAAAATCGAAGTAAAAAAGGAGTACCTTCCCCATAATTTCTCATCTCATGTCAATGGTATATTTTAATATAACATATATTAATTCGATTTTTAAAATTGAACTATTATATAGTAGTAACCACTCACTGATTTTTAACTCATTTTATTTGACTGCTACAAATTATTGCTCCCGTATCAAACCCATAAGCGTGAATTTCATTGACTTTTAAAACAGCTGTTTAAGAAAATTTTACAGCTAGCTAGACGAAATATTGTCAAATCAGCTGTACAATCCGATCACAGTTATTTCGCACGTGGCAATAGTCAGAACTAATGCTGTTTTGACATTTTGGCATTGAAAAAACGTTTTACAACGCTCCCTTGTTAATATCCCTGAAGTGCCTTCTGATCTTGGTCGATTTGTATAAATGTTAAACAGATATTTCAAAGTTCAGCGAAGTCAATCAAAAGCTTCCCACAACATAGGGCAAGAGTGATCAAGCTGCGGTATACTCTAGTAAGCCCGTTCATTGCAGATTCCGTCTTTTTGTAAAACGTTTTGCCGAATTGTAAAGTAGTGGGGCAAAATCGATATCGTAACTAAACTGGGCCCCGTTCTGGTTTGCAGGCCTCAGTCATAGTGTAAAAATAACAGTGGTTTGTCGTAGCCACAGGGGGTAACAGTGATAGGTGGTGATCTGTGGTGGTAGCTCAGTAAGTGAATAGTAATTGAAAATGTCGAGGTAGATCGAAACGGGGATTGGGCTTGAACAAGTGCGTTTGCCTTGTATATCCGGGGAAAAGGGAGGTTTAAAGGTTGTCAGCGCACTTGTGACTCTTCTGGTATCACGGGTGTAAATGGGCGGCGGCAATCGCTTACCAACAAGTGATCCGTCGGCCTCCTATTACATAAAAAAAATATATAAAAATTACATTACGACATAAGTATTATGTATGCTTAATTTTCATTCCGACAGACTCGATGGTGCATTTGACAGTGACCCTACCTCGGATGTCAAAGGTCGTAGGTTCGATTCCTATCCTAGATACGAGTAATTTGTACACGGTAGATGAGTTCCTGTATGCGGAAGTAATGCAGTTTTAATTCTTACACAAAGTGGATCCCAGTATTCCCAAAGCGGGTGATTCGCACGGATTACAACCTACAGATGACGGAATACATCGTGAAGTAACCTACACGTTTCGGAAAAAGTTTCTGAAACGTCCAAAACGTGTAACGGATGATTCATGTTGGTCTAGTTCCCCTGTTAAAGGGTTGCGAAGGTCGAGACGGCAAGTCGCTTCATTGTAATATACCAGACCCCCCCAATCCTGAATCATGGTCTAAGCGTACCCTGGGCTGCAAAGCGACAGCTTTGGACGCAACCGGGAATCACACGCTAAAATGAAGAAGAAGATGCCCTTAGTTTCAATTTACAGTGACCGAAGCTTCACCCATCGACAGGATTAATCTTGCTACTGGAATTATTTTAACTGTGCCTCCACTGTATACAAAGTAGGTACTAGGTACATAGTTTGCGGACCTAACCTACTTTAGAAGCTTGCAAATAAAAATTCTCCAAGCTGTTAAGTACTTGTACCTAACTTCGGCTCTTTGAAAATTCTTAAAGCACCCTTGTTGACACATTCAATTTCCATTATAACTTATTTTCTAAGTTTCGAATGTGAGGTGGCAGAAAACCGGATGAATCTGATTTTGTAGCGGTTTTCTATAGTACAGTGAAAAAACGAAAAGGTTCGTCAGTTTTCAAATTGATTCGTTTGGTATGCTATGAGCACTTAGTAGCTTTCGTGAATTTGTCAGAGTAATACCCGTTGCATAGAAAATTATGCTTAACTATTAGATCAGAAAGTTCAGATTTGATTGTAGCAACATTGATTCCTTTTAATGTAAGGAAAATTTAAAGAAGGTTGACAGATCTTTTTAAAACGGTATGTTGGTATAACTGATTCTAAATTATAGTGGATCTAATACGAACAGTTGCGTAATGATTGTTTGCAAGCAGTGGAGCATTTAAATTTGGTGCAAATGGTAAATGACCCAAAAATTGAACCAGACTATCAAAATTTTATCGCTTTTGGAAACTTAAACTCTTCCATAAAAACAACTTTGAATAAATGAAATGCAAACAAAGACATCAAAATGGTTGAAAAATTTCGAATTTCACTGCCCCCCATCAATTTGGTGAAGTTCAATGGTGGACTAAATCAATGGGCTAGCTTTTTTAATGCTACAGTACTGATGTTCATACAAATACTAACTTAACTAATTCAGACAGAGTGTTCTATATATTTGACGCCCTTGGTCTAGTGGTTTAAGTACCGGGCCGTGATCTCGGGGTCCTGGGTTCGATTCCCGAATCGAGCGAAACGTATGTTTCGAATTTTTCGAACATAGCTCGGGTTTGTGACCAATCCGCATTTGGCAAGCGTGGTGATTAAGCCTAATCCCATCATAGTAGCGATGACTTGATTTCTATGATGGAGGCCTTTGCCCTGCAGTGGGACAGTTTATAGGCTGATACTTTACAAGTTCTATATATTTGAGAGGATTGTTCTGTCTGGCTCAGCAGTTCAGCACTAACCTGTATTGCTGACTTACCACCAACTGGTAATAATTATGAATTAATTTACTCCACTTCGGTTCAAAGATATCAGGATATCCGTACACTTGGCATGGAATACTTAAAACAATTTTAAAACATCAAAAAACAAAACTCGAATTTCATTGCCCCCCATTAATGCAAGCGAAAATTTACCTTATGGTGACGGCACACTAGCGACGGCTATCGATTTTAATCTTTAGCTACTAAACCGGATCTATTTTAAACAATTCTATAAGTTTACAACATCTTGGCAAACACTTATACTATTTATTAAATATACCATGCACAAATTTTGGGACCGTTTTAAAAAAAAAAGAACGCGAAAAGCGACCACTTTTGGCGTGAATCAATTCACGCGTACAAAAACGGACCCAACATTTGTACATGGTTATTTAATAAATAGTATACGTGTTTGCCGAGAGGTTGTAACCCCAAAATTGTTTAAAATAGATCCAGTTTAGTAGGTAAAAATTAAAATCACCTTAAGGTGACGAACCTTTTTATTCTCTGTACCGTACAAATTCTACCGCGTTTTCACTTTATTTTCCTAAACAAAACCTTCTCTCATCTCCTCATCCTAAGCGTGCAATACCCCGTTTGCATCCTAAACTATCGCTCTGTAGGGCACGCTTAGAACATGATTCGGGATTCGGGGAGTCTGGTCTGGTCTGGACAATGAAATTTTCTTATACGCTGCGTGAGTGTGGGTACCGTAGGCTCAATCCGGGGGAAGGGGGGTTTAAAGGTTGGCAGCGCACTTGTGACTCCACTGATGTCGCGGGTGTCCACGGGCGGCAGCAATCGCTTACCATTGGGTGATCCGTCTGCTCATCTGCCACCCATCACATAAAAAAAATATAAAGCGTCTTAGAAATTGTGTGAAAACAGCTAAAGTTGACGCACTTTTCGCAGCTAATGACTCTTATGCTCTTCGGAATAAGAATCACAAACTGCGAAATACGTGCAGCTACTTCTGCTGTTGACTGTACACAATCCTCCCTACCTCACTCTTAGCAACGCCCATCCTTGAAAATTGTAAATTTTGGATTTAATTAATAGTGCTTACGTAGGGTTTTGTACCCTAAAACGGCCCTGTTGACGGATTATATTAAGATAATCATGTTGACAAATTGCAACCTATCTTCGGGAGGAAACTGGCATTCTGTAGACCTTATTAGGTCAAGAATCAATTACCATTACCGGCCATCTATCAAGGGTGTTACGGTCATCCAGCTTCATGTTTAAGTGCAATGACCTTTCGAGGCAGCCAAATAAATGTATGAATAAATAAGTATAAACAAAATAAGTAATATAATCTTAGCCGATGCTTCAGCTATCGCGGCCAATTAAAAATCTGTCATCAACGCGGGGCATATTATTTATTTATTTTGTTTTATTTGGCAGACCAACTGCTGTCTTAATACGGTAGCAATTGCAATGAAAGTCTTGAGTCTAATAACCGGTCTTCACTGATATTAACGCACAAGTGTGTGTTCAGACACAAGTTCAGTCTCTAATCTATAGGGTAAGAACCCTCATATTTCGATGAGACACGTGTGAAACAACCAAAGAGGTATCAGTCTCAGGGCCAACTCGCAAATCCTTGTTCAAAATTTCTTAATCAATTTTTGATTTAGTGTCTTAATTTCGATATAATCAAGAAAAAACTGGTGGGGTTGCCACTGATTCGTAAAAGGGCTCTTAATTTGAACAGTTTAATTCTTTTTAGTTGCATGTGAACCTTTTCACCACCGTGAAATGTCAAACAAACATCTAAAATAAGATAGCATATTTGACAGTAGAGTGTAGGTATGCTACCTACAACAAAACCGTCCCGTAACAAACCTATCGCATGCCTATCGCATTGAAACAAAAGAGACGGGGATAAGAATATGGTCGTGAATTTTGTTCCGTTTTAAACCCTCAAGTTACAAAAAACATAGAAGAATTTGGTATTTACAAAAAAAAAGTGTTATATGTATATATTTGTAATTCCACTGTTAGTTCTGATATCCGTAATACACCTGTATTACGGATAAACGTAAACCTGTAAAGCACCTGCTTTAGCTACCTATCAAGGAGTCAGATCTATGTAGGTATGTGATTATGTCGCGCCACGTAAATATAACGCTAGATTCCATACAATATTATGACTACTAGTAATCTCCGCATAATAACAGGTATGTACAAGGCCAAAAAACAATTTGTTTGTTTGTAGAATATAAAACACTATAGCTAATAATAAAAATAGGCCAGACACCGTAACTAACTTTTACAAATAATAGCAGTAAGAAATACCTGGATGAAGTTGGCACAGATCAAGTGAGGATACTGCAGGAGCGCTGCAGTGAGATCAAACGTGGGAATTACAGAAATGATGACTTGATGCACTCAAATAATCAAATAATTCTTTATTTGCATAGGCTTGTACACAGCACTTACAAATCGTCATACATTTTAATGACTTAAAACTATTTATAAGTACTTATGTATAATTTACATGTTAATACATATATATGTTGATACATAAAATATACTAAAGAAATAAATAAACATAATGCGATTCTACCACCGGCTCGGAAAGTTGTTTCTGGTCGAGAAGATCCGGCAAGAAACTCGCCAGTTACTCTTTTTAATTGCCAAACTTTCATACAATGTTGTGTCATCATCATACCAAGCCATACAGTTTAATTGTTACACAAAATAAAATAAAGGAAATAATAATAAAATAAATATTATGAGGTAAACCGAAGCAGACCAGTCCCCAAAGGTGGCACCTGTTCACAAGTATAACGTACGTGTCAGCCATCATTTCACTCAACCATATTAGAGGGAATGTAATGACCCGCCACATAGCGCCACCACCTCAGAGACATTTGAGTGAGTATGACTACTTAGGTTCCCCTCATAAGTCACAAAGAGTAGTAGTTACTTAATCCAGACTTATAAACTGCAGGACGAGGTGTACAATAGTAGGTGGTTAGCATCTTGTCAATTATTGAATAATCAATCTAAATCAATCTTTATACAGTCAAAATCAAAAATGTCTTTATTCAATAAAAAACATTTATGAATGTCAAATATTATGTAATCTACCGCTGATTCGGAATGTCAATTTCTACAGAGAAGAATCAGCAAAAAAACTCAGTAGTTACTCTTTCCAAATAATATGGTAATTACAATTTTCATTCTTATACAAATTATGATTACAGTGACAGTATGTTATACAATGCTTATAATCAATATCGTTTAGATAAATCGTCAATGAAAAAGTATGAAATGAATTATACATTAGAGGACAGCCGAAGAGATCAACATGTCCAGGAATCCTTATCATTCAAATAATCCTCTACTTTATAGTAGCCTTTCTGCATTAGGCAGTTTTTTACATGCAACTTAAACTTATGTACCGGTAAATCAATAACATTTTGAGGTAACTTATTAAACATTCTAATGCTCAATCCTACAAATGAATTTCCAATTTTATGAAGTCTTAGATTTGGGACAGCAAGCCTATGTTTATTTCGCGTGTTAAAGCTATGAAAATCTGATTTTTGCGAGTAAAGGTGCAAGTTCTTGCGTACAAACATAATACAATCAAAAATGTATTGAGATGATACGGTTAAAATATTGATTTCCTTGAATACTTCTCTGAGTGAGTCACGTGATCTAAGACCGTAGATGGCACGGATGGCCCTCTTCTGCAAAATGAAGATGGCTTGTAAGTCAGCACCGGATCCCCACAGTAGTAGACCATATGACATCAGACTATGAAAATAGCTAAAATAAACCAGTCTCGCTGTCCCGATATCAGTCAGATTCCTTATCTTTCTAACTGCATATGCAGCTGAACTAAGTCTTCCTGCCAAGACAGCAATATGAGGGCTCCATTGCAATTTTGTATCCAGAGTGATACCTAGAAAAACTGGAGTTTCTGACTTCGATAGGTTCGTTATTCATGACAATATTTATTTTGACCTGCCTTACATTAGGCATTGTGAACTTAACACATTTAGTTTTCTTTGAATTACTTATTAAAACATCGATAGAATGAAACGAGTCATCACTAAATGCGAAAAAAACTTATGCCTGCCTAAATTGTTATATATTAATATAACAATTTAGGCAGGCTTACAAGCAAGATAGATATAACTTATAATTTTTTTTTTCATATATTAAAGATGTATTCAATCAATACCATAACTTAAATATTTACTGTGATACAGTACATACTATGTGATAGCAATAGATATTTATTTTAGGTTGAATAGTACTTGAAAATGAAAATGTTTATTTAGCTATTTGTAATCGAGAACAGACATAATATCGCTGCCATGGCAGGAAGACTACATAAGTTCCGCTGCATATGCAGTAAGAAAAATTAGGCGTCTAACTGATATCGAGAAGGCAAGACTGGTCTTTATCAGCTATTTCCACAGTGTGATGTCATATGTTCCACTGCTGTGCCAAAAGCTCCCACAAAATGTCATTAACCTATCACTGGGTAAGTTTAAGTCTCATATTACAACCTGCCTAATGAAGAAAGGTTACTATATTGTACAAGAGTATTTAAGTGATAAGTATTCTTGGTCATGTTAATCGATTAGTCTTGAGTTGTTATTCATAGTAGTCTGTTAACTTTGATAATTGTACTTTTTGTCATCGCAATTGAAACTCTGTAACATCATCAATATTTGAAAAGAGGAACTACTGAGTTTCTTGCTCTTCTCAGTAGAAATCGACATTCCGAACCAGAGGTAGATGATAATATGTGTACCTATATTGACATTCATAAGTGTTCTGTATGCACCTAAATTGAACAAATATTTTTTTTATCTTTATCTTATCTTTAAAATAACGGAATATCTACAACGAATTTAAAATGACCCAGAAATGTTTCCATTCCAGTTCATGTTCGTGTAAGATGTATTTGTACAGCCAAGTCACGTGTCTTATTAACGTTTTGAATATTGTAATTAACGGCCCGGGCCTAAATAAACTTTCAGTCGACCTGTCATTAATACAATGAAATAATCTTGGTTTCCATTATCCCTGACGGTAGCTAAATATCTTTGAAGTCGGTGTAGGTCCTAATATACATAATATGAATGTATTAACTAACAGTCATAAATCCATTGGTTTTATTAGTACTAGCGGTCGCGTGGAATTCGGTTTGTCATTTTATTTATTTTTTTATCAATATTAGTAATAAGAGCTTAATTCAGTTGCCCAAAGCGATCGTATTACACAATTTTACACAATTAGACTTCGGCACTATGTATGACACAGATACAAATTATACAAATGAGACTAAACAAAAATACCATCAAGTAGTCTATGTCACTTTCTGTCCCTTTAAATCCAACTACCCCCACTTAAAAAATCACATAACTCGTCACTCCTTTTTGTCGTGAAAGATGGACAGTCAAACAAATAGACAATAATACAGTTTCCCATTTATAATATTAGTAGGCTTCTTTCTCCTTGTACCTTTTAGGAAGTCTAATTAAATGCTCACGCAATGCCATCTTGTTCTTTCTTATCTTAAAAATCTTCTTTCGTTCTACAATGTAGAAACTATTTGTATCATGAATACATTATACACATGGGAGTACACTATAATGAAGAAGCCAAATATTTTTAGTAACATTGCAACAGTAAAAGTAATTGATTTCTTGATAGTAGACACAATAACTTGGAGTTACTAGTTAAAAAATAAAAGAAAGACGAGATCAAAAGCTTATTATCAAGCATAAGTACAATACAAAGGAAAGGAAATTAAAGTTTTCTTAAGGATAGTAACATAAAATGACTCTTGAGTGATATCATGACGAAAACTAAAATTGAACTATATTTTCTCGAATACAATTACTTGCCTTTATAGAGAGACGTTCGCATACTATCTGGAGAGCTCACGAGCAAAATCCCACGTTAAAATCCACTTACAATATTGATGTAACAGCACTATCACATTGTGTTCCTTAATCTCACCGTTTCTGTTTACTTAATTTCTTCAGCGTATTTACGATGTATCCTTGCATTTACGCGTGCAAGAAACGCGCGGTAAAAATACGGGGTGACTAGTATTTTCGGGTTGGAATGCAGTGTTGTTATCGCGGATGTGGTGAGATCTTGTTCATGTGATGCAGAGGGCGCGAGCGAACCGACGTGCAGTCACCCCGGTAGCACGGAACCAACTGGCCAGGGCGGGGGTGTTTCATATACTGCGCCGCCCGCCGTACCGGGACGCCGATACAAAATTAATACTTGTTTTGCTAAAAGCGATTTCGATTTGTCGACCCCCGCATTGGGAAAGTTAGACGGATCTTGTTAGCGATAAAGGGTTCGCTAATCAACACGTTTACAGATTCGCCAGGATTATTTGATGGTTGGGAAAAAATAACAATGACAGCTAAAGTAAACAGTAAAAAAAAATCTTTTGGCAGTTAACAGCCCTACCTGAACTGATACTGCAAACAACATACACCTCCTTAACTGTAGGTCGTAGGTTCAAACCCTTTGTGAAGGTCAGACGGCAGTAAATATTGTAATTTTACTTGATTTCCCAATTCTTAAATTATGGTCTAGGTAATGGCTTTGGATGAAAAGAACTGAAGATTAATAATTCTGATTTCAATTCAGAACAACGAATAACCTCCATTAAATTATGACTTGAATAGATGAAAAACCAATATGATCAACTTATATATATTATAGCTTCAATAAGAGTTCCACTTTTTACCCGACTACGGCGAAACAAAAGAGGAGGGTTATGATTTTGACCTGTATGTATGTATGGTTGTTCATCTGTTCCCTCATAACTTCTAAACTAGTTATCATATTTGAACAAATGAAGGTGTCGTTAGAAGTGTCTTGATTGTCTTCTCGTTATAGACGACATGATGTTACGTTAAATGGACTACAGCGCACTCTAGGGGACTCAGAGCAAGGAACTTAAAAAAAATATCTTGACGGTGCCGTGTAGGGCATCAAATGAAAGAGCTTTTTTAGCACATTTTAAATACGTAATTTTATAAATTAAAATAATTCTTCTTTGTAGGTTTATTAAGTACTTACCTATGGGAATTAAATTAATCATCATAAGTCCAATAGGCTTCCTATAAGTGAAAAATATCATCATCATCATCATCATTTCAGCCAATAGACGTCCACTGCTGGACATAGGCCTCCCCCAATGTTCTCCACACAGATCGGTCCTGTGCCGCCCGCATCCAATGGATTCCCGCGATCTTCACCAGATCGGCTGCGACTTCCTGTGCGTGGCCTCCACTCCAGGACCTTTCTGCCCCAACGGCCGTCTGTTCTCCTCGCTATGTGCCCTGCCCATTGCCACTTGAGGCATGCAATCCTTTGGGCTATGTCTGTAACCTTAGTTCTCCTGCGGATCTCATCATTTCTGATACGATCACGCAGGGAGACTCCGAGCATAGCTCTCTCCATTGCTCTCTGAGTGACTTTGAGCCTCCTTAATCGGTACATTGTAAGCGGCCACGTTTCGGTTCCGTATGTCATCACTGGCAACACACACGCATTGAAGACTTTCGTCTTGAGACACTGCGGTAGGTGGGCCGAAAATATGCTGCGTAGCTTCCCGAACGCTGCCCAGCCGAGTTGGATTCGTCGATCGACCTCTTTCTGGAAGTTGGACTTACCAAGCTGGACTTTTTGTCCGAGGTAGATGTACTCGTCTACAACTTCCAGTGCAGAGCTTCCAACCTTCACAAGAGTGGGTACGACATGGGAATTCGACATGATTTTCGTCTTGTCCATGTTCATTTTCAGACCCACTTGTTGGAAGACTCTACTGAGGTCGTCAAGCATTGTGCCTAGGTCTTCCAAGGTCTCAGCCATGACTACGATATCATCAGCGAATCGAAGGTGCGTCATGTACTCACCATTTATATTGATGCCAAGTCCATCCCAGTCCAGAAGTTTAAACACGTCCTCCAACAGATTGGTGAACAGTTTCGGCGAAGTGAAAAATATACTAACAATGTAAGTAGACAATATTTCTCTTGCTTGACCGATACCAAATATCAAGACACGCGGCAGTATATCAAGCCAAATTCAAGCTAACAGCACGTATGTAATATTACGTTGCCTCGGTGGTGCAGTGGTTAGTGGGTCGCACTTTAAAGCAACGGCTGTGCAAGAGGTCCCGGGTTCGATCCGCGGGTCGGGCCAAAATATTTATACCTAAGTTTTAGGTAAGAAATTCTTACTGTCAGCTCGGAGTCTGGAAGTTGGCGGTCATGCACCATCGTGCCTCGCCGTTGGTCCTGCACTCGATCCCTCTTCAGTCATGTCACGCTGGTGTCCCATCTGAATATGTGGGTATATAAGGGAAAAGAGAGTGCAATTCTGTTTGCGCACACACTTGAGCACTATATATCCTGCGTACGTGGCTGATCGTTACGATCGGCCGCCGTACCCGTAATCGGCTGGAGGATATTATTATTAATATAACACCAACCATTTGGGGCCTGTCTTGGCCCCTTAGAACTTAAAAATTGATACACATACACACACACGTCTGATTTGGCTCATATTGGGATTGGCGAGATACGTACATAAGTATGTTAATATACATAAAAGTATATATATGTGCCACAAAGTTTAATTGATTATATAAATATAATAAACGTCCATAAATCGTAATTTTTATCACTGGCCTTTTAAAGAAAAACCTTAACCCAGTTTCAGATAACCTAGATAGAAACTTTAAATTTCGCACCCAGGTAGTAAATTAAAACCAGTACATTTTATTTTTATGTTATAGAAGGCAGCTAAGCAGACGGAAAAACTGATGGTAAGCGATTGCCGCCGCCCGTGGAGTCACAATTACGCTGCCAAACTTTATTAAAGAACCCTTTCCTCTAGATTTGGCCTTCGGTAGTCTCACTTGTGTAGCGAAACACGTGCATACACTTATTACATTATTATAATTGATTAGATACTCTTTTTGCAAAAAGGACATAATTTTTCAAAATAAATATGACGAACACTTATATTAGTACCTACCATACTAGACGCAAAGACTAGTGGCAGCGGTGTCAGATAACTATCATTCATAAGTATTGAATAATTAAAGACGTGAAAGTAAAGTCTTAGCCTATAAACCCTATAACTGTCCCACTGCAGGGCATAGGCATCCATCATAGAAATCAAGTCGTCGCTACTATGTATATATACTGATGGGATAAGGCTTTATCACCACGTATGCCTGATGCGGATTGGTGATCACAAACCCGAGCTCACACAACACAACATACTTTTTGGTCGACCCGGGAATCGAACCCAAGACCCTGAGATCATGGCCCGGTACCTAAACCATTAGACCAACAGGGCGTCTGACATGAATGTAAGATAGTTAAGTTGTTCAAAATACCTGTTCCGCACCCTCGTCTTCTCCACTGCTCTTTAGAGTGCAGAGAATTAGACTTTTAAAGAGCCCCCACTAAACTATGCAGTCAAAATTGTTCCATCTACTCTCACACTAATGTCAAACCTATTTGGTTCAATATCTATGACACAATCTGACAGATTTTAGTTACCCAATGCATGGCTGTTTTTACGTATGTCAAGCCACTGGTTATATTAACACTATGCAAATGTTTTGACAAAAGCCTAGGAGACACGGCGAAGTTACGGACACGGTAAACAGACCGAAAGGGCTCAACCCTAGGGTTGACCCTTTTCTGGGGCCAATTTCCTATAATGTCTTTTGAAACTTTTAAAGTTTAAGTTGGAGTGGGGCGAAAAATATATATCAGGATTCCACTGCACAAAGAGTGTCTAGTTATGAACGGTCTATAGCCATGAGATACTTTTTTTATGACTCGGAGGAAATGCCACCAGCTCAGAAGGAGCCGACGTCGGCGCCGGTTGTCGGCGCCGCCTTATGCTCTCCCCTAGAGTGCTCCCATGGGCATACCCACTAAAAACTCCAAGTGGCTTCCCCACTCATACACTAGAGTGGGTTGGAGAAATAAAACCCGCAGGCTTCAGAGCGAAGCCGCCGCAAAATCCAACTCCGCTGGATGCAGAGCCGGGAAAATTGGCACACAATCCAACTTTTGAGCCCCCGTGGCTCGAAGACTCAACGCTGGACTCCGAACAGGGTCTTTCAGCCACTGCGCCCGAAGGCGCTCCATTCTGTTAGGGCCCACGTCTTGGGCCGTCAGGAGCCTTCCCGTGTGTGTGCAGCTGTTAGCCGTCAGGTAGCAATGAGCGGCCATGCCGATTACTACCCGCCGTTACCCAGGGAAGCCAGAACCCCTTCGGTAGAAGCTCCAAAGAGAACAAAAATACTACCGAAGGGGCCACACGAGGAGGCCGCCGCACCGTATATTATGTTAAATATAAAACTAATAAGTACAGCATTTATATAAGTAGATCCTATTTTAGTGTAATAAAATAGGATCTACTTATATAAATGCTGTACTTATTCAAAGCAACTAATCTAAATTAGCGTATCATGATTCATTATGATTCCTTGAATCAATGTTTTATTTTGATAACGGTTTAAGCATCAAAAGAATGATTCAAAGTTTTTGGGACGAAGACCAATAATCCAAAATCCATTCCCTGTCAAAGCACAATCAAACAAGCCGGTTGTTAAAAAACAACAGAATCCGTTACAGTTAAAACTGTTGTTGAAATTATAGAACTATCTACGTGGCTGTTGGCACCCTTGAACTATGTAACGAATAACCAAACTTTTAAACATAACATAAATAAATGAATTTACGATATTGAACAAGGCAATTTTTATGCGTGTCTCTGTAAGGATTGCCAACCCTAAAATAGTCCTTATGCGCTGTCTGCTAGCGTTGTTTTTGGCTAGAACTTTGTCCAACTCGGCTTTGTCACGCGGCATAGTGTTTTAGGCGACGCAAAATGCACGCTGTTCGTAAATTATGTTTGCCTTCATTGTTATAAAACAAAAACGTACTCAAATAAGTTTAAAAATGTATGTGATGTTGTCTCAATTTATTTATTTACATTATCAACCTCAAAAATTCATCGCGCGTTCATTCACACCCATTTCTTCCACGTTCGAACATTAGCAATCGCGGAACGAGGGCAGCCGGGGTCATTTATAAAATTTTAGTACCATTACACAGAAAATAAAATTGAAAATACGCAATAGGATAACAGCTACAATAATCTTCCCAGTTCAGTGCCTATTTATACAAATAGCCCGCTTGTTGGCTTGCATCCGCGTCTGTTTCAATTGAACCCACTTCCGAATAAGATCCCAGGCCTTTATGTAAATCGAATTCTTAGGACGGATGATGTATTGGCTACTCCAAATATAGATACAGTGTTTTTATTCGATCATGCTCAGTGGATGCAATGTGTAATATTTAATAGGTAAGGTCGGCATCAATTACTTTATCACATTAGTACCTACCATGTCGAAGTAACATTTTTTACGTACCACTTAGAAACTGTCTATAACAGTTGGCAGAACAGTTACTTTGACATGGTACTAAAGTATTAAGTTACTTGTGATGCTCACCGTACCTATATTTAATAGTCTTAGGTCCTAATAAACGAATGCGTCTTTGAACAATTTTTTGTATCAATAATGTAATTTTATGGTTTGCTTAAATATATCACTTAAAATTGCATGGAATATCTTACTGATTCACTTAATATGACATTCATAAACCCTGCAAGGTATAGGTTTTAGGAAGCCCTGGTTAACAAAAACTAAGTAGTTTTGGTATTTTTTTATGAAAAAAAAAAATGTAATTGTACAGAAGTGTTTGTTAAATCAACAAATGTACCTAATCACTTGTAGCGACATACAACCGTAAATTAGTACAAAAACAATCATACTCGATTTCGGGAAAAAACAACATAAATTATCCGTCACTACTTAATGGGCTTAATCTTTCGGCTTTATGTAGCGATTAATTATAACGACGGACTTGGCTGTATGGACGCGCTACGTGAGTTCCCGTAGCTTTTCCACGGAACCGTGCGTGATAAAATTCTGGAAATTTAATCGAACAGCCAGCGGCGTGACCGCATTATTGGCAGCTTCATATTGAGATGACGCGGTTTGGGTCACTCGGACACACCTCCAACTATCCTTACCGTTTTATTGCTGAGAACAATATCAGCAGAATTAATGTCATTATTATTATTTAGTAAAAATTTTTTGTCTCATAATGTTTGTTAAACACATTTTGGTGTTTATACTGGACTCACGGACAATTTTTTTTTTGGGTTCGCAGGGGAAATGCCGCCGGCTCAAGAGATGAGCCGACTACCTTATGCATACCAGACCAGGCCGGGTTATGTGGGGCTCCCCTTTGGCGGGGGGCTTCTCCCAAAGAAAAGCCAGGCAAAGGCATACCCACTAAACCCCCTGCGGTTCTCCCTCATCGCCCATATTGGGGAATATCATGGTGATACAGCCGAAGCCTCCCTCCACGATATTCCCCGGGCGGATGTCCGCCTATACGGCGGACTAGGCGGTTCCTCCCCCGGACGTGCCGGGAGAGGGGATAGGGACAGCCGGGAGAACTGAGCCGTCCCTGTCGGGCAGCAAAGGGAGCCTGTGCAATGCTGATGCTGGTGCCCCCGTACCACGCACCAACGGGCACCCTTCGCGGAGAGGGGGGTTAGAATGTTAGTAAGTATGTCTTAATATCAGGTGGTTAGTAGTATTGTGTTAGGTGTAAGGTTCGCCTGGGCGATAAAAGCCTCCTCCAAATTACTCCTGTGCCAGCCTTGGCCATAATTTTCCAGCTATTTCAGCAATATCATCACTCCATCTCTTAGATGGTCGACCCCGTCTTCTCTTCTTATACAGCGGGTACCAGTTTGTTACCACATGTGACCATCTTTTATCTGTTACTCTCTGAACGTTACCAGCCCCATTTCCATTTAAGAGTCAAAATTTGCTTTACTTAGTCAATTGCTTTTGCTTTTCTCCTGATGATTGGTGTCATACTGAATAAACTGATTAACAATAAAAAAACCAGATGTCCATGATCAGCGCTAATCACTTACCATCAGATGAGATTTCTGCTAGTTTGTTCTCCATAATGTAAAAAAAACAGTTTTTTTTTATGTGATTGGTGGCAGATGTCAACAATTGGAGAGGCCTACGTCCAGCAGTGGACTGCGATAGGCTGATGATGAGGTGGCAGACGAGCAGACGGATCATTTGATGGTAAGTGATAGCCGCCGCCCATGGACACTCGGGACAGCCAGTGGAGTCAAAAGTGCGCTGCCAACCTTTAAATCCCCTATTTCCCCAGATTGGGCCTCCGGTACTCTGAGTGATCACGCAGCGAAACACAACACAGTGCTGCTTCAGCGCCGGTTTCCTGTGAGGCCGTGGTATCACTCCGGTCGAGCCAACCCATTCATGCCGAAGCAGTGGCTCTCCCACGGTCAAAATCATTACGAAGATAATTTATTCATGCTTTTTTCCTGCTGGAAATCCTTTCAAATAACATGTAATGATAAACAGTTTCGTATGATTTTATTTATAGTAGTGTTTACTTCTACCATGGAATCAAAATGTCTATAAAATTGATTCGAGACCGCCTGGGCGACCGCATTATTGAGGGCGTCATATTGAAGTGACAGGAACGTACGGGTGACCCGGACTTGCTCGAACCCTCAGGGTCTTAATGTAGCCCTATGTTGTTTTTGTTTTCGCGTTCTTCGAAGGGTTTCCGTTATGCCATGTTTGATGTCGAGTATGGTAATTTTCCGTTTGATATCTTTAAACGGGGTTCCGTAAAAACATGTGCTTTTATAATTTAATGTGAGGCAGGGAAAATGTCGTAAATATTGTGTGCATGGCATTCAGCGTTTGACTGAGTATTTGAATAAGCAAATTTACTTGTATTAAAATATTTAATTCACTACAAAGGCATGCTACGACTAGTCCGTAGTTCAAAGTCATAAATATCTTTAAAAAACCGGCCAAGTGCGAGTCGGACACGTCCCTGGAAGGGTTCCGTAGCAACAAGTAAGATATAATGGAAGGTAAATTGCGGTTTAGGGTTTATAACGTATTAAAAAAAACTACTCACTATATCTAGTATTCAAACTAATTTTCGTTGTTAGTTTAAATGATTATGTACTTCATATTTTTTTTTAGTTTTATAATTCATTTCTTATAGAAGTTAGAGGGGGATACACACTATTTACCACTTTGGCAGCGTCTCTTGCACAAAGTATTGCGTTTAGAAAAATGATATTAAAAACCTCAACACCATTTTTAAAGACCTATCCATAGATACCCCACACGTATAGGTTTGATGAAAAAAAATTTTTTGAGTTTCAGTTTCAAGTATGAAGACCCCCCCATTTTTTATTTTTTCCAATTTTTGTGTAAAAGTCGTAATGCGGTTAACAAAATACATCTATTTACCAAGTTTCAATAGTATAGATCTTATAGTTTCTGAAAAAAGTGACTGCGACATACGGACGAACGGACAGACGGACAGACATGACGACATAAGGTTTCCGTTTTTGGCCATTTGGCTACGGAACCCTAAAAAGTAGGTTCAAAATGTCCATACTTCATTTCGGTTTGCTTTGCTTGTTCTTGGTTTTGTTCGTAAGTTATATATCTTATTTTTTGGATTGCAATCCTGAACAATACTGTTTATTTTAAACTGACTGTACTTTTAATGGTTGTAATTTGTCTTATGTGAATAAATAAAAGCGTAAAAACTTACCGAATGGCAGCTGACGATATTGTAACGGCAGTGGGAAAACAATGGATAAGGCTGACAGGGGACAGAAGGGAGTGGCGTGATAAAGAAGAGGCCAATACTCAGCAGTGGGTGGATGTTGGCTGATATGATGATGAATAAATAAATAAAAAATTGGCTATTTAACAGCCACTTATTAATTTATATATAGGGTTTACCTAACGCCTGGGTATCTGTAGTTAGGTTGACCTTTAACAAACAAATAAGCGAATGTATCATCATAGTAAATATTTTTCTGAATCATGCCATCTTTTCTGAAAATGAAAGAATACTTACACATGCATAAACGTACTGAAATCATTACGAAACGACAGAAAAAAACTGGAAAGCAAACAAAAAGTTAAGCAGAACCATAACATTTCACGTATGTTCCTGGCATTTATTTTAAAAGTGACACATTATTTTTGTGTTTTAACAGAACTACTCCAATTAGAAAAAGTTGCAACATTTGTACAGCGAGCGTGTATCTTTTCAGTAAAACTTACAAGTGTCGTGTCTCTTCATAACATTTCCTTTGAGAGTGTTCTCTTTAAACTTGGACTAACATATGTATTTCTTTATTTTGTGTTCTCTCCAGGCCAAAAACTTGATTACTTCAAAACTAGGATTTTCTTTTCTTTGGCGTATGTTCTACTTCTATTTGACCTTCAATTTTGTTTTAGAAGAAAATACCCATTTTTATTTGATTAAATTCTACATTAGTCTCCAAGGCGACGCTGCTCTCACTTTTTCCTTAATCTTGTTGAAAAGTACAGCCATTTTTAGCAACAACGTAATTTGTGTGATCTGAAAAGAGAATTCTTAAAAAGTTTTCACATTTTGTGTGTGTAGACAGGACCTCTTAACATGACCCTTATAACTGGAATTTGAGCATGTCTCAGAGCTTGGAAAGTCGCTTTTGACGCTCACTCTACATCTTTGACAGACTAACGCCCTTTTGGCCTAGTGGTTTAAGTACCGGGCCTTGATCTTGGGGTCCTGGGTTCGATTCCCAGGTCGAGCAAAAATCATGTTTCGAATTTTTCGTACATAGCTCGGGTTTATGATCACCAATCCGCGTTTGACAAGCGTGGTGATGTTTTTTTTTATGATATAGGTGGCAGACGAGCCGACGGATCACCTGATGGTACGCGATTACCGCCGCCCAGGGACATCTGCAACACCAGTGGTGTCACAAGTGCGCTGCTTACCTTTTAACCCCCCCTTCCCCTGGATTGGGCCACCGGTACCCTCACTCACGCAGCGAAACGTATGATTAAGCCTAATCCCATCATAGTAGCAATGGCTTGAGTTCTATGATGGAGGCCTTTGCCCTGCAGAGGGGCAGTATTTAGGCTCATTTGATACTACTACTACCTACATCTTTGAGGGATGTAAAAAAAGGATATGCAAAATTCCATAGAAAGTCACAGATGGACTTCAGGAAGTTCTTTTTCCAACAGTGGGCCCATATAGGTTAGTAAAAAAAGATCACTCACCTATATACTTCACTCTAGAACTAGTTTAGCCCATCTGTTGTCGGTTCTGCGACTAATATGGCCAGCCCACTGCCACTTAAGCTTGCTAATCCGGTGAGCAATGTCGATGACTTTAGTTCTCTGCCGGATCACCTCATTTCGGATTCGATCTCGGAGAGAGACGTCGAGCATTGCTCGTTCCATAGTCTTGGCAAACGTAATGTAGGGCGCCCTCTGGCTAGGTGGCGGGCAGGATGGCTGGCAAGAGCTGGATGTAAGAAGCCATGAATAGATCACGGTGGCGAACAATTGGAGAGACCTATGTCCACCAGTGGACTGCGATAGGCTGATGATGAAGCTTCACTAATTAATACTATTTATAAAAAGACCAATCGCTTCTTCTTAAATGTCAGTCATTCATTCACTTTTTGTCATCATCATCATCAGCCCATTTAAGTCCCCACTGCTGGGGCACGGGCCTCCCTCAATCACATGAGGGGTAATTGCCATACTCACCACGCTTGGCAGACGGGTTGGCGAGGGTTTTGATATAAATGCAGAGTTTTCCTTCTCTGGGTGCTGATGATCATGCCAGCAGCTTTACCTTAGTCGCCTTTTACGACACCTCGGTAAGAGTGAGGGTGGCCTATTCTACTCTGCCGGGGACCACACGGCACTTCACTTTTTGTACATCTCCTGTAATACCTAGTTTTAAGTATTCATACTTTATTTTGAGTGCAATAAAAGTATATTAATTCATTTATTTATTCTACCTACTTCAACATGGCTTATAGTTATAGGTAAACCGAAAAATCTAAACACTTGCGCGATTTAATCAATCAGCGTCCTCTATTGGTACGGTTTAGAACTAATGTTCTAAAGCGAAAGTGCACTCACTTCGCTTATGTCATTTATATTTTACTCATTTTTTTTTCATGTCAATAAGTGATTTGCAAATCGCACATCTGACTAGGTCTTTGACCTTGGTTCTCCTGCGGATCTCATCATTCCTGATACGATCACGCAAGGAGACTCCGAGCTATCCCTTTCCAATGCTCTCTGTGCGACATTGAGCCTTCTTAAGCGGCCTCAAGTGGCAATGGGCAGGACACATTGCGTGAAGATCAGACGGCTGATAGGGCAGAAAGGTCATCGAGTGGAGGCCGCGTATCGAAGCCATGGCAGGCCCCCCACAAGGTGGACCGACGATCTGGTGAAGGTCGCAGGAATCTCTTGGATGCGGACAGCCGGCACAGGACCGATCTATGTGGAGGTCACTGAGGGAGTCCTTTTCCAGCAGTGGTCTATTGGCTGAAATTATGATGATGATGGTGACATCTGACTATATATTCAACTCAGGTTCAGACCGTGGGACAGCCAACCTTCGGCATGAAAGAGCCGGCCCGACCGGAGTAATACCACGGCCTCACTGAAAACCGGCGTGAAGCAACACTGTGCTGTGTTTCGCTGCGTGAGTGAGGGTAGGTACCGGATGCCCAATCCGGGGGAAAGGGAGGTTTAAAAGTTGGCAGCACACTTGTGACTCCAATGGTGTCGAGGGTGTCTATGGGTGACAGCAATCGCTTACCATCAGTTGATCCGTCTGCTCGTCTGCCACCTATCACATAAAAAAACTCACTCATCAAAATCGACAACGCATGTAACAATATTACAGTTTAATAAAGCACCACCCATTTCCCATCAACCGTCAAAAACGAACTGCATGAAATAGACGCATATTAAAAACCCAATTGTGTACAGGAAACCCTGGCAACAGTTGCGACCGCATTATATCAGCGCGGTCATATTGGATGCGGCATAGTGAGGCCTTGACAAGTATGCTACTCGAATCATTCGCGTTAGCTTATTTTTTAAGAGAAAGGGAGAAAAGCAAACAAACGAGTTAGATAGAGAGTGATCACGCCCAACATCGTAATGGACTGCAATTGAATGCAAATTGCGCAGGAGATTCGTTGTCAGCCTTTTAAAAAGTTGTGGGCTCATTTTTTTTATAGCGTCACAGTATATTGGCTCTCCTCAGCCTGATGGTAACCAGAAGAGGCCTCGTTGCAATTACAACGGAAATAATTATTTCTTCTTTATTACGGTTTTCTTAAATTACGATTTTTTAAATAGGTGATTCATATTTGATTATAATATGTTTTTTTAATAGGTAATTCATATTTTATTAAAATAGAAGAAAAAAAGTTAGAACTTTAATTCATCACATGCCTACCGGTATATGATGACTTAAAGTGCTAACTTTTTTTCTTCTTTTTTATGTGATAGGTAGCAGACGAGCAGATGGATCACCTAATGAGACCTTAGTTGGTGATAATAAGTTAGTACAGAATCAGGTCTTATGAATATTATAATGAAATTAAAGATTTTAATGTCATACCGGATAAAATAAAATACCGCTGAGGGAAGTTGATTCCGGAATGAGTTGGCGCGTAGCAAAATCCCAGGTGGGGCGAGTGGTTGTGGACTTATACAGATCCAAATACCTACAGGCTGAAATCTTAGTATACAGCGAGTAGTACGGTAGTGAAATAAGAGACTTTTTACGGGTTAGTGGCGCCACCAACAGTTGTTTTATTGAATTGTAATTGAAATTAGGACAGTATATGAAAAATTGATCAACCTTCAAAAATCACAAATCTATTTTTTTAAACTTTCATGGTCACTAACATTAGAATAGTTATTTTCGAGAATTCTACCATTAACCTTATTTTGCGTTTTTTTTATGTGATAGATTGCAGACGAGTAGACTTATCGCCTGATGGTAAGCGATTGCTGCCGCCCATACACAACCGCGACACCAGTGGAGTCACAATATTTCAGCGAAATATCAGAATCTCAAAAATAAAATCACAAATCTTTTTTTTTTCATTTTAAATGACTTGATGATTTTTTCATTTAGAATTAGAATTTTGTATGAAATTCATTACAATCATTGTGGTAGATGTATGTGGTAAAAGATACTCATACTTGTACCCGGATAATATACCGATTATTATTAGAAGAATCTATGCTTATGGTTTTCGGTTCACTGGATTAACTCGAATCTAAGTCAAATCAAGTAAACAACTTTTTACTCGAATAACATTTTTCACATCACTATATCGGACGTAGCTGGAACCGGGTCAGTTGACCGTTTTCGCTGTAATACCCTGGACTCGTTTTCAATAGGGACACTCGATGATACGAGATAAGTCGAGAGTGCCTTTGGTAAAAATCGATCTAGACCAAATGAGTGGACGTAGTACCTAACTATTATTGCTTTTACCCTGTTTACATACGCCGATTAATTAGGTATATTTCGAAGCTCATCATGTCTTATTTTTTACCCAGGTAGCTCAGAGGTTGTTCAGGTGTTATTGTTCGTAGTGTTGGAGTTCGTAGTAATTGTTTTAATTTTTTTTTATGTGATAGGTGGCAGACGAGCAGACGGATCACCTGATGGTAAGCAATTGCCGCCGCCTATGGACACCCGCGACACCAGTGGGGTCACAAATGCGCTGCCAACCTTTAAAGTCCCCTTTCCCCCGGATTTGGCCTTCGGTATCCTCACTCACGCAGCGAAACACAGCACAGTGCTGCTTCACGCTGGTTTTCTGTGAGGCCGTGATATGATTCTTTAATCTTTATCCGTGGATAAAACTAATGGTATAACGTCAGATAAGTATAGAATGACAGCGCTATACTTACTTACTTACTACGCTGGCTCAGCGATCCAAAGTGGGTCTTGGCCTCCGACGTCAAAGTTCGCCATTTTTTGCGGTCTTGTGCCAATTCCGCCCAATCGGGCACGTTGATTGCTTTGAGGTCCTTGGCGACTTCGTCCCCCTCCAGCGGTATCTCGGACAACCCACAGGACGTCGCCCCATTGGTCGTCCCAGATAGGCTCTTTTGGCTGCACGATCCTCTCCCATTCTCTCCACGTGTCCGAGCCAGAGTAGTCGGGATGATGTTATCTCCCCAATGATGCTCGGCTCGGCTATCAGGTCTTCAATCTCCTGGTTGAACCTGTGCCTCCAGCACCCATCTTCTCTTTTGGCACCCATTTTTTCTTTTACATTTATTAAGATTGGTCGAATCAGTCCTTAGAAATATAAATTAACACACCAGTTATTATATCATAAAAAAAAAACAAAATCCTGTTACTTGTGAATAATTCCCTAGTAACAAGGAATGAAATAAAAAATATTTATCTCGGATATACAATATGAAAAAAATATTTATACATGGATGTACAGTCAAAAGCACATCAGACTATACACTTTGATCTTGAGACCGCCCTTATGTCCGGGGCATAAGCGTTCTTATCGTAACTGCAAGTGTGTACCGTGATGTGCTGTTGACCGTACATGGAAGAGTAACTCTGAAATTAAAATTGCGGACAGACTGAACATACTGGTTTTACGCGTATTCAAGCGTACGTATAGTGACATTTGCAACATAGCAAAACTATATACTGTTTTTTAAATTCTAAAAATATTTCAGCAAAAATTGTCAGCAAAACCGGCGTTACGTTGTTTTGCATTAGATGCTCACTACGGGGTCATTCGATCGTTTCGATTTAGATAGTGGACCCACACCCATTTCTATAGGTGGAGGCTTCTGGTATGATTGTGGTAATTATTTCGATATCGTAGTAGCTAAGGTTGTCGCGAATGAATCCCGATCGTGTCAATTTAGAAAATGTTTTTTTTTATTTGGTTAGGTATTAGATTAGCTGACGGATTTCCTGATGGTAAGCAGTTGCTGCCAGTACGTACACCAACAACAAGGGTAAAGTCACAAGTTTCAGAGGGCAGACCCATTTTGGATAGCTGAGCTTAGTAAGCCGAGCTTAGTAAGTGAGCCGTGTGGTCCCCGGCAGAGTAGAATAGGCCACCCTCACTCTTACCGAGGTGTCGTAAAAGGCGACTAAGGTAAAGCTGCTGGCATGATCATCAGCACCCAGAGAAGGAAAACTCTGCATTTATATAAAAACCCTCGGCAACCTGTCTGCCAAGCGTGGTGAGTATGGCAATTACCCCTCATGTGATTGAGGGAGGCCCGTGCCCCAGCAGTGGGGACTTAAATGGGCTGACGATGAGCTTAGTAAGTAAGTCCTCATCATCATCATCATTTCAGCCAATAGACGTCCACAGCTGGACATAGGCTTCCCCCAATGTTCTCCACACAGATCCGTCCTGTGCCGCCCGCATCCAATGGATTTCCCGCGATCGTCAGATCGTCGGTTCACCTTGTAGGGGCCTGCCACGGCTGCGACTTCCTGTGTACGTGTCCTGTGAGTAAGTAAGTAATTAAACTTAAAACAGTCAGTGGGAGAGCCACGCTTCGGCATGAATGGGCCGGCTCGACCGGAGTGATACCACGGCCTCACAGAAAATCGGCGTGAAGCAGCATTGTGACAGCACAACTCCGGTACCCTCACTCACGCATCGAACACACAGGTTTCGCTGCGTGAGTGAAGGTACCGGAGGCCAAATCCGGAGGAAATTGGGGTTGAAAGGTTGGCAACGCACTTGTGACGTCATTGGTGTCGCGAATGTCTGCCACCTATCGCATAAAAAAAAGTCAGACCGCTTAATCTGGTCAAACTAAAACGGTTCTTCATTGATTACAAACCCAAAAAAAATGTGAAAACTGCGAGCAAACCCAGTGCTGTTTGTGACCGCATATTTGAGCGTTTTTATTGGATGCGGTCACGACAGTCGGTTGATCGTTTTGATGTAATACCCCCTCGTTTTCAATAGAACGTGGCTTGTTGTCTCAAAGCTCATTAGAGTGCTGTGATTGTATTGGCTTCATTATGAACAGGACAGTTTTTGGCTGTATTTGCTTGAACATAATGAAAGTCGGTGAAAGCCGCGTTATTAAGTACGTGATGTACATTGAGCTACAGGCAACTTTTGTTTTGCACATTTTTGTGTTAGAACCAGAAATAGTAATATCAGAACGACAAAATAAGAGAAAAAAGTCCTTGTCGTCACCAACTCATTCACCGTGCAGGCTATACGGCTTTGGAACCTTTTGCCTTTATCAATAAAAACTTCTCTAACCAAACACACATTTAAAAATAGAATGCTAAAATTATGATTTTAGCAGTAAAAGGAAGGGTTTTTCTTACTTTTTTGGCTTTGCCGTATTCGAATAAAAAGGGTCTTAGAACATTTTTCCTCTTCTCAGTATCCAGTTAAATTATTATGACTAAATTGCTCATCGTTATCAATATGTAATCTTTCTAGTTATATCATATTTATAATATCATCATCAGCCAATTTAAGTCACCACTGCTGGGGCACGGGCCTCCCTCAATCACATGAGGGGTAATTGCCATACTCACCACGCTTGACAGACGGGTTGGCGAGGGTTTTGATATGCAGAGTTTTGGGTGCTGATGATCATGGCAGCAGCTTTACCTTAGTCGCCTTTTACGACACCTCGGTAAGAGTGAGGGTGGCGTATTCTACTCTGCCGGGGACCACACGGCAATTTATAATATATCTTTTGCAATTATATACTGCATATATTGCATTAGTACATTACAGTAGTTAGATTTTTTCTGTTTTTTTTGTATTGTATAGTTTTATTTGGTTTTTCACATTTACGTAATCTCCTTTTGCCGCATCATTATCCTTTCTGTGTGACCCAAAGGTTAACTGCTAGAGAATGCCTCTTGGCATTAAGTTCATCAAGTGTATACACTTCTTGTGCAATAAAGTTTAAAAAAATTAATAAAATGTTTGACCGTGGGAGAGCCACGTTTTGGCATGAATGGGCCAGCTCGACTGGAGTGATACCATAGCTTCATAGAAGACCGGCGTGAAGCAGCGCTGTGCTGAGTTTCGCTGCGTGGGTGAGGGTACCGGAGGCCCAATCCAGGGGGAACGAGAGTTTAAAGGTTGGCAGCGCACTTGTGACTGCACTGGTGTTGCGGGTGGCTCCATCAGGTGATCCGTCTGCTCGTCTGCCACCTATGTCATAAAAAAATAAGATAGAAAATGATGAGAATTTTTATTATATTAATGTGGTATTAAAGCAGAAATAACATAAAAGCGAAGAAAAATATGAAAAAGACAAATAATCCTGTAACAGTACAGTAAATCGACGATGATGTGCCAATATCTCCTATCTAACAAATTAATTGACATTAATAATCAACCTTAACACTAATGACATAAAAGTATCTTTTTGGTGGGTATTCCAATTAGTAAATATTATAAATGAAATTTTATGAATCTTTCCTGGATGAAGCCGATATGTTGCCGACCCCCTTTTTTTGTGTCGGAGGAATGCGACCGGCCTGTAGTGCAGTGGGCCGACGTGGACTTATGCATACCCGTACACCGATGGCGCTCCCTAAAAAGTGCTACCCGAGGCGGCCACGCTACGCTACTGTATGGACCCGCACTTTTTAGAAAAGCGCTGCTAACCTTTTAACTCCACGTGCCCCCGAATGCCCCCAGTACCCTAGGGTACCCTCAGCCTTACTCACTCGTCAAAACACAGCTGCTTCACGCCGTCTTTCCGTGAGGCCAAGGTATCACTGATAGTGAACCATAGTTTCACAAAACCAATACCAGCAACTAATAGTATGCGCGTCAGATTGAGCATTAGCATAACGAGCGCGTCCGTCGAGTAATGAATGGACGCAATTGAAACAATAGTGGATTAGCGTCGACCGCCTTAGCGGCTTATGCTAATGCGCTGGACAAAGACCTAAGAACGTATTCGCCTCTTAATCAAACTTAACTATATTATATGTGAAAAACTAAAATAAATGAATTTAAATTTATTTTTTAAGTAAATAAGGCACATAAAATTTTTTCGAAAAAAAATTTAAATGCACTATTTACTTAAGAATAAATTGCAAAGGATTGCTTTGCCCAAAAATTTCTAATTACCTAATTTTTGTTTTCCATAAAAACTAGATGAGTAACTTAAGGATCCCTGGAAATAGAAACTGATTTGATAAAAGTTACTTCTATGAAAATTCTGTACCTACTAAATTCTTGCTCATTGTAATTTCGACGATTTTTTTAAGATTATCGGATGTAGTTTTTTTCAATTGAATCTATTCGTGCGTTTTATGTAATAATATTAATATATAAAATAATGTATATTTATGCCATTCTCAATTTCATTTGTTAAATTACTTTGCACTGCCTTCCCTTATTACGAATACGATATTTCTTTCCTCTACCCAAAGGTTGTCTGGAAGAAATCGCTACAAGCGATAAGACCGCCTTATTGTATTGTCTGTTGCTGTTGTATCATGCTTGTAATTTATTTTTGTGCAATAAAGAATATCTATCTATCTATTCGAACTTTTTACAGGTGGATCAAAGTTGCACCGACATGAATAAAATAACTACTGTACGTATATTGTTAATAACATATCTCTTCTTTCTTACTAAAATTACACTAAGTGTTTGTCTCTCTGTTTGTCTTTCTTCTTCTATATCAAAAACTAAGTCATAGAAATTTCAATAGGTAGATATGCACTCATTGTTGTATAAATGAGTCATTCATTGGTCGATCGCTTCGATCGTAGAATTTTATATCGTTCTCCGATTTTGACCGCGGGAGACCCACGCATCGACATGAATGGGCCGGCTCGACCGGAGTGACGGAGTATAGTTACCACGGCCTGACAAAAAACCGGCGTGAAGCAGCACTGCTGTCTTTCGCTGCGTGAGTGAGGGTACCGGAGCCCTAATCCGGGGGAAAGGAGGATTAAAGATTAGCAGCGCACTTGTGACTCGTGTCGCGGGTGTCCATGGGCGGCGGCAATCGCTTACCATCAGGTGTTTCGTCTGCTCGTCTGCCACCTATCAGGCGGCAGAAGACAGACATAAATAAAAAAAATAAAGATAAATCGTTACCAGTGTAAAGCCCCCAATTTCGTATCGAACGAAACTTAAGAAAACAACATGATTATATGCAAGTCTACACACCACAGTTATAAAGCCAGCAAGGTCATTACGAGTCCTGTCAAAAAGTAACATAACAAAATAACACTGCATAGTTTAGTCTTAGTGTCTAGAAATAAGCATTGTGCTAAACTTCAGCTTGTTAGTAAGTTACGACATCGTTAATTTACTGTTTCCGTCCCTTTAATGTTACGTCCTAAGCTTTAAAATAGTGTCATTCAAAGCCAGGTTACACCGAGATGCCTTTGCATCATATTTGAAAAAAGTAACTACTGAGTTTCTTGCTGGTGTCTCTCAGCAGAAATCGACATTCCGAACTAGCGGTAGATAATAAGTGTACCTACTTTGACATTCATAAATGTTCTGTATGGATCTAAATTAAATAAAGATTGTTTTAACTATCATCGTATCTTTATCTTATCAAATCAATTTTCTTCAAGAAAACTGGTCTTTTAGAGTCAGGGTAGCTCCGTGGATAAGTAATGCGCCTTTGTAGGATCCGTATACGACTATGCACCTCGGGATTCAAATCTATATGCATATTTTTATCATTAGCTCGGCGGTGATGGAAAACTTAGTAAAGAAATATATAGGTACGTAGGTATCGGATAGTTTAGAAGTCTCCCTGCGAGATCGTATCAGGAAGGATGAGATCCGCAGGAGAACCAATGTCAAAGACATAGCCCAAAGAATTGCATGCCTCAAGTGGCAATGGGCAGGGCACATTGCGAGGAGAGGATTTTGCCTCCACGTTCATAATGCGGACAGCCAAGGAATGGAACTCCTTGCCAAGGTCTGTTTTTCCGGACCACTACAATCTGGACATCTTTAAGGCAAGAGTGAACAGGCATCTCCTAGGCAAACGCGTTACATCCTAGACCTCATCGTCACTTTCCATCAGGTGAGATTGTGGTCAAGCGTTAGCCTATCGTTCATAATAAAAAAAAAAAAAAAAAAAAAAAGATCAGACAGCCGATGCGGCAGAAAGGTTCTCGAGTGGAGGCCGTGTAGAGGAGGTCGAAGTCGTGGTAGGCCCCTCCACAAGATGGACCGACGATCTGTTGAAGGTTGCAGGAATCCCTTGGATGCGGGCGGCACCGGACCGATCTGTGTGGAGGTCATTAGGGGAGACCTAAGTCCAACAGTGACCGTTTATTGGCTGAAATTATGAACTTTTGGTTCCCCTGTCAAAGAGTTGCAGTCGCTTTATTTTAATTACCAGAATCATGGTCCAAGTGCAGCTCGGACTCCAAGTGATCAACCCGATCGGGAATTACACACTGAGATAATAAAAACAAAGACTTAAGCAGGTGGTGAGTATATAAGCACACTGCGACGTTATGACAAGCTTTTTGGGTTTACTCAATGGAATCCGGCGATTGTAAGGATTTTTTTTATGTAATAGGTGAGCAGCCTTTCAACACCCTGAAGAGCGCTGACAACCTTTCTCCTACCGTCCAGATTGGGCTTCCGATATCCTCACTCACTCGACGAAACATCGCAGACCCTGCTTTACACCGGATTTCGTAAGGCCTCCCTCCGGTAGAGCCATCCCGTTCATGCTGAAGCGTGGCTGTTTCTCTGAGTGAGTGAGGGTACCGAAGGCCCATCCTGCGGGGAAGGGAATTCAAAAGGTTGGCAGAGCAATCCACTGATGTTACTGTTGTCATTCTCATCGAGCGATCTGTCTGCTCCTCTGTCCATCTATCACTTAAAAAAATCATTAAACCCAGCGTCCATGTGCGACCAGCGTTCGAAACACGGTAGCGCCTTTCTCGTTTGCTTATGGAAATCGCGTGGACAAGTTGAAGCTTTGATTTTGTAGGGAGACACGCCTCAGTTTGCTTTGGACCGAACGTGCGACCTTTAGCAAAATTCGGCAGCTTCCGTCCGTACTTAGCGCAACTTCATTTTGAGCGCAAACGACTGTTTTACATAACACGCTTATCACTAAACTTTGCTTTAAGCGGGGTTAATTAAATTCGTCAGTGAAATTTATGGTGATCGGAGGACTTGGTTTTAGAAATCTGGATGTATAAATAGTTCGGCGTGGGTGAATTTATCGTAAGAAAACTAATAATCGCGTGTGAAAATTCGGACTGTTGGACTGAGGTTCAACTTCAACAGTGTTGGTTGTTTCGGTCGTCTCATTTTGATTTTGATTAATCACTCTCAAGATGGGCCTCAGTCCATCCATACAAAAACGGAATGTGCCATATTCGAAAATAGAGTGTGAAAGAGGTTGAACCGGCCTTGACGCAGCTTTAATACATCTCTTTAGTGGTGCGATAGAAAAAGAACGTCACCCATTATAACGGCTTCGCGTGGTTTTTCAAGTTTGGCTTTCTATGAAAAGGCTCGACCTGGTTAGGGTCCACATCAGTGATCCATGCACATGTACGCCACCTAGAGGATTTTTCGCGAACTATCACGTACAAGACCAGATCGATAGTGGCTCAGTGGATAAGAAAGCGTAACATACGAGGGCTCTCGGTTCGAATCTGAATGCTCAGTTTCACCTCTAGAACTTTCAAATCAATGTGCTTATTTCTGCCATTAGATTGGCGGTGACGAAAAACATCGTAAGGAGACCTGCACTTCTCGCATATTTTCTCAAAATTGTAAATACTTACAATATTAGAGATAATGATTCTGAATGTGTAACCGTGATCCAGTTATTCTGGTTTTCCTTTTTTTTTGTCCCTGTGAAATACGGCCCCTGCGAAGTGCAATGCAGAAACTTCTATAGGCATACCCGGCTGACGGGTGTCAGCACGAGTTATGTTGGGCTCTCCTATGTTTTTAAATTCTAGATCGTCGAATATCCTATGGGAAGATAACCCAGAGGCATACCAACTAAAACCACAGCAGCGCACCCTCATCGCCATATTAAGGGAGGTAGTGGGGATCCAGCGTAGCCTTGGCTCCATAACCTCTCAGGTGGAATGCCTATCTACACGGTGGGCCCGACACTGTTCCCCTGCCTAAGGGTTGCGAAGGTCAGACGGCAATTGCTTCATTGTAATTACCAGACTTCCCGAATCTTGTATCATGGTCCAAGCGTACCCCGGGCTCTGAAGCGACAGCATTAGACTCAACTGGGAATTAGAAAGAAAGAAAGAAAAGAAAGAAAAAATATTTATTATTATAGACATCTTAACACAGAACATATAGCAATTGTAAACAGAACACAATTTGGCACAAACAGAAAACAAAGCATACACCAATTAAAAATACATAAAAATAAAACAAAAGGAAAAAAAAAAAAACAAAACTATATTCAATCATGTCCAGGCAGTACCAAATGAATATTATGGTGTGTTATGACGTCTAGTATAAATGGCCCTCACTCAGCTTATAATTACTCACTAAGATACAGAAACAAAAATTTATGAACATAGTTTTTCAAATTGACTGGGTGTCCTGGTTACCGTTACTTGTTGTACATCCCTGTACTACAAGTTACGTTAACCAGGACATACACTAACTTGAGACAAGATACTGGGTGTAAATTGTCTGCTTCATTTATTTATTTATTTAAAATAGGGTACAGTACAATTTAACAGCCATGTAGTTATAGTACAATATTAATTTATCTAGACAGTACAGACCTATGAATAGCATACACAGAGTGATCCATTAAACTATATACCTAAAGCTTACTCTACTACACAAATTTAAAATCTACGTTACATAGTGAAGAAAATGTTTAGAATAGAACATTAACAAATCACTGCATGGCAGAAAGAGAGAGACAGACAATAAATGCATTCGAAATGTGGTAGCTGGAAGGAGTATGCTCCGAATCCCTTGGACGGCTAAACGCACTAATGTGTCTGTTCTCTCCCAACTTGGCATAAGAATCTGACTGTCGAGCGTATGTCTACAACGCATTACTACTCTTATTTCGGCTACATAATGCGAAGAGGGGATGATAGCCATGCAACACTGAAGGCCAAAAGATCGCGAGGCCGATCACCAACACGATGGTCTGACCAAATAAAAGAAGCAACATCCCTATGTAGAAAGTCCCTATGTTGTTTAGTTGATGAGTTCCAGTGACCATGATCCTCAGTAATGAGGGACCGACTAGAGAGAGCATGGCAGGATTGGGAAATCTATCTCCCCTATTTATGAAGTTTTCGGAATCTATTATGTCTAAACAGAAAATTATTGTTTTTAT
Source organism: Marasmia exigua (assembly GCA_019059595.1). Classification (NCBI taxonomy): domain Eukaryota; kingdom Metazoa; phylum Arthropoda; class Insecta; order Lepidoptera; family Crambidae; genus Marasmia; species Marasmia exigua. The sequence continues at coordinate 12,624,753 of CM032476.1, read as the reverse complement.
AAACTCAATACTTTTTTACATTTTCGGGTTACATTATTACAACCGTCAACCTCGTTTGTGACCTCGGCTGTTGAAACGAAGCCGAAACGTCAACTTAGGGCCGATTTCACCGTTGAAATTGAACGCGTTCAATTCACTTGAACTCGGTCTACGCGCTAAACTCAGTTCCATTCCTTTGTTTTCGCTCGCATTGATCGCGTTTAAGCGTTGATCGCGTTCAATTTCGACGGTGAAATCGGCCCTTAATAACATTTGTCGTGTTAATCCTCGTTTTAATTAATTAGGTAGGTGTAGTAAATAAAAAAAGCTCCTTTAATAATGTTTGGCAGCACCATTCGCAAAACGGTTTGAACCAATTCCAAGTTTTAAATGAATTTCATTATGCAAAATAAAAACACGCTAATAAATGGCTGGAATAAATGGAACATTTTGACGTCACCACATCCGGTAGCCGAACGAATATTGCCAACATTTTTCTGTTCCGAACGTTCACACACAATTTATGACTGCTAGCAAATTCATGGAAGTAATCCATTAGGTTTGAACCGAAAACAACGGTATAGTGGATCGTGCAACTACATCCTCCCCTCTGATAAACGAAGTGTGAAGTTCCTAATTTATCGCTGTGAATTCCAGTTTTAAGTGTGCAAGTTTTCCGTAAGGTCAATCCCCAACGGGTAGTTAGAGCAAGCGTTATTCGCCAGGTAATATACATCTTATCTGAGGGGGAACCAACGGTGAGCCTTAGGCGTAAATCTTACCTTTACGGCCTCACCTGTCGAACGAATAATTTACTGCCGGCTTAAAACTTCTCCTCCTGGGCGGAAATTCCAAACACTTCTCAAGAAATAACTGAATAAGAAATTTTCGATTGTACTCACGCGACAAACCCTCCGCTTGACACCCAGAACTCGAAGTTAAACCTTTTCTAATAGAATAAATAAAATCCGGAATACCTTAGGTCCCAGGGTGATTTATGTGAAATCTTACCTAGTGATTTATATTCGCAATTACGAATGGCACTGAGCCTTTACCGCGATATTACGCCTGCCTACTACAAAATTAAATAATGCCTTTAAGGTGACGGGTAGGGCACACCAGCGACGCCAATCGATTTTAATTTTAAGCTACTAAACTAGATATATTTTAAGCAATTTCGGGGTTACAACCTCTCGGCAAACTCTATTTCTATTTATTTAATACTTATAGTTAACTGTTTGGTCTGCTTTTGCACCCAAATTTTGGATTACCGCTAAAAGTGGCCGCTTTTGGCGATAATCAATTTTTCGCGTATAAAAACCGACCCAACATTTTTGCATGGTTATTTAATAAATATAATAAGTATTAGCCGAGAGGTTGTAACCCCGAAATTGTTAAAAATAGATCAGGTTTAGTAGCTTCAAATTAAAAACGATTGGCGTCGCTAGTGTGCCCTACCCGTCACCTTAACAGTTTTACGTTAATTGTACTTAAGTAATCTATTTATTCAGAAATTTAATATGTATTAGTAAGTAAGCGCCAAGGTACGAGTACGTTTAAAATTATATTATACTCTGATTATCAACATTCTTCAATTAAGAACATATTTTTAGATTGTTACTATGTATGTACGAGTATTATGCACGACAGTGCCTAATGCAACCGGGTTTCGCAGAAACGGCATGCTCTTTTCAAGACTATGATAATTCGAAAGTAATAAGTACTTAGTTGGCATTCAATTTTTTTTTATCTCGAGATTATAAATCATCATCATCATCATCATCAGCCCATTTAAGTCCCCACTGCTGGGGCACGGGCCTCCCTCAATCACATGAGGGGTATTTGCCATACTCACCACGCTTGGCAGACGGGTTGGCGAGGGTTTTGATATAAATGCAGAGTTTTCCTTCTCTGGGTGCTGATGATCATGCCAACAGCTTTACCTTAGTCGCCTTTTACGACACCTCGGTAAGAGTGAGGGTGACCTATTCTACTCTGCCGGTAACCACACGGCGTAAATAATTCGATGCAAACAACACCAGCTCCATCTTTAAGTAACTTTTACTAGTTTGGAACGAATACATTTAGTTGCACCATTTAGTCTAGTTTAGACGCGTCTGTGAAGGAACCGTGTTTATCATGTTTGAGTCCTAAATACAATGTCATCGATCATTCAATTCAATTCAAAATATCTTTATTTGCATAGGCTTGTATACTTACAGCATTTTCAAATCGGCATACATTAGAAATTATAAGTATTTATTTGTTAGTATAATATACATGTAATTACACATATATGTCGATACATACAATAAACTAAGAAATGAATAAACATATTAATGTGATTCTACCACCGGAATCGGAAAGTTGATTCTGACGAGAAGATCCGGCAAGAAACTCGCCAGTTACTCTTTTTAATCGCCAAAAATTTTAATACAATGTTATTTTTACTATATTACTCGCCTAAGTAAGTCGATTTCATGTCCAATAATAAATATATCCATTACAATATCTAAAGTGTAGGCGAACAGTTTATCATTTCCACAAATTCTTGTCATTTAAATAATCATCAACTGTATAATAGGCTTTTGCCATTAAATAATTTTTAATGTGTCTTTTCAATTTAGGCATTGGTAAGTGATTTTGTAGTAACTTGTTAAATATTTAAATACTCATTCCGACAAATGAATTACCAACCTTATTAAGTCTGAGATTTGGAACAGCAAGCCTATGTTTATTTCTGGTGTTCAGGCTATGTTTATCATTTTTTTTTGGAAATAAATCCAGTTTTTTATAAATATACGTAGATAATACAGTCAAAGATAATGTTAAGATGTTAATTTCTTTGAACAAATTTCTAAGTGAGTCCCGTGGCCTGAGTCCGTATATGGCCTAAACAGCTCGCTTCTGCAGCACAAAAATAGCTTGAATATCAGCTGCAGAGCCCCACAACAGCAGACCATAAGACATAACACTATAGAAATAACTGAAATACACAAGTCTTGCTGCTTCAATATCGGTCAGATGTCTTATTTTTCGTACTGCATATGCTGCTAAACTAAGTCTTCCTGAGAGGGCAGCAATATGGGAACCCCACTGTAGTTTCGAATCTAACGTGATGCCCAGAAATACTGTAGAATTAATTACTTCAACATTTTCATTATTCATATTAATAATAGTGCTGACCTGTATTATGCCCCTTCAAGACTTTATGATAGTTGAAAGTAATACATATCTGGCATCCATTTGTTTCTTTTATCTCAAGATGCAGTACAAGATAATTCAATTTGTGACACGTTAAACAGCTCGAGGAATGGACGCCGCTGCTCAGTAGATTATCTGCAGGCAGCAGTCCAACTGGCACGGGCGGGTTGAACGCGAACAATTCATTAGTGCGTCGGGCTTGCTGCCACACTGATTTATCTTCTCCCCGTTTTACATCATACGGACTGGGTATTGCTTGATTTGTGCTGCTGCCTTAAAATATGGATACCTAGCAGCCGCTGTTCTGAAATCGGACTTGAACCGGAAGAGCACTTTGGCGAAAATTTACCGACTAAATAGAAGGCCCGTCAAAATAGCGGAATTAGACAACTGAAAATGAGCTTGATGTACAACTACATGCACACGTACTCACAGCTTTATGACACATTTGTTTAAAGTAGTACAATAATGGAAGACAGAGACAAACTTATTTTTTTGACATAAGCGTGAGTGAGTCAATCGTGCTAAGCGCAGCTACGCTTTAAAGTTGAGTCCTGTCAAAAGGACTCTAACTCGTCAGAAGTTAAAATATCATATATTTCTATCTCGCTCTGCTCTGGTAACCAAACATTAATGAGTTTGGAAATATCATAAGAAATTAAAACTTTTCCTCTACATACGAGTGAAATGTGATGCCATTTTATTTTTAATAATTTGTACAACGCGTAAAAGAACTTGAAGGCATTTTGGTAACCTTTATCACACTTGAAACAATCAAATAACATTTTTGTGTGTCACAACCGTTTTTCAGATTCGCCAATTTGCGACTGGGTGCAATTAGGCGACGGGAACCTAATATAAGCGGTCCACGGTGACGAGTGATCTTCAGCTATTTTGATTTAAACTAAGGATTAAGATGTCAATTACTGCGGAATATAGGGATTTGAGGGCGAGAGTAAGCCTTGGAGTGACATCCCAGTTGTAGAAAAATAATGACCCTTTAGCTGACGTTTGAGAGTCGGTTGAGAAGCAAGGGTCGCGGGTTCAATTTCCGTAGTCTTAGACCTCTTATACCTGATAAGAGACTCCATGTAGGTCAATCCTGCCAAACAACCGTCAAGAGCAACATAATTTTTTTTTAATAAATCTTTACAAGCAACGGTATCTTGAAAACTGGCCTTCGACCATAGCTTTTTTTATTATACGATGAATCACCTCTTAACTCTTTTACGGACTGACATGCGGCGCAGGCCTATGGTGCTCACTAAGGGCCGAATTATTCTGGTTAGTACCATTTTTTTTTGCGTTTTGTTATCCATATTTTAACGTTATTTTTAAACGCATTAAATTTTTTATCAGACTATTATTTCGAATACGTTGTTGGTTTGTCTCTTATCCGCACGAAGCGATTTGCTTCCACGTTCATAATGCGGACAGCTAAGGAATGGAACTACTTGCAACTATAAGGTCTGTTTTTCCGAACCATTATAATCTAGACATCTTTAAGGCAAGAGTGAACAGGCATCTTCTAGGCAAACGCAATACATCCTAGACTTCATTGTCACTTTCCATCAGGTGAGAATTAGGTCAAGCGTTAGCCTACAGTACATAAAAAAAAGAAAAAGGAATACCTATAATTTCTTCTCAAAGGTCTATAATTTTTTATATTACTCTATGTTTTTTATCAGACAGTTGCAGAAATATGATACAATTACATTTCTAGTTACGAGATTCAAGACGAATAAATGCGTAATATTTTTACTACCCCACATTGCGTAATAACACGGTACCTCCACAACATGCCTTTCTGCCTATGTTCTTCTTGAAAATAAAAAACCACACTGATACCGAAGCCTGCGCCACAGTATAACAACGATGTAGTATAACCATTAATAGTTTTCGTACAGTCCAATCACGGTTATTTGGCACGTGGCAAAAGTCGGAACTAACGCGGTTTTGGGATTCGGCGGGTAGGGCTAAAACAAGTCGCATGAGCTGATGCAATTCAAAGGTTTTTAGTGTACAAATTTGGTGTTTATTTGTGCAGTGAAGTGCCGCAAAGTGATCCTAATAATAAGAATCGTTGGATTGTATCATTTTTAACACTGCTATTTTGTGTCGAGTGCGCTGTCTCATGACAACTTGCTTGGACCTCTTCTTAGTCATAAAACCCGCGATTGCTTTTAGAGTGATATCCGCCGAATCCGTAGGTCGATAAAACGTAAAATGCCGGCGTTTTATTGAGTCACTGTGACTTTGACTGACGTCGACTGTTGACTACCTACTTATTCTCAATAAGTTACTTGATATTGTCGAATTATCTTCAGATAGAGCCATAATAAAAAAAATAACGCGGTTTTGACATTTTCCTATAGAAAGAAATTGTAAAGCGCCCCCATGTCAATATCACTGAAATGCCTTTGATCTTGGTCGGTCTATAGTACCTATGAACCAGGAATCTACTTAATCCGTGTTTGGATTTAGTATAGAAGACGTCTCATGAAAATTAAATCGGTGGAGCAGTCGCTAGTGTCGCACTTTAAAAGCAACGGCTGCGTAAGGTCTAGATTTGGTTCCCGCGTTGCGCCAAAATGAAAACATTTTTTTAAAATCTTGTACACACAGCGTCACATTGAGTTACTCTTGTTGACGTTTGAGCCGTCCTTATGACTGGGGCACAAGTGCTATTTTTCCATTGCAGGGGGGTAACTTGATCTGACGCTGACTGTACATATTTGGACGGGTTGTCTCCTGACAATCTTCCTAGATGACGGTGGTGTACCACCAAAAACACATCCTGACATTGTGGAATAAAGATAATGAAGCCCACATTCACCGTGACAAAAGCTTCACTGTTATCAATTTAGTTGTGCCGATATAGTCTGTCAACGCATTTTACTTGCAAATAGCTCATCCGCTGCATTGGAGGCCGCGTGTTCGCACCTACATATTGCACACGGTGACCGGCGTACTGCATTGTACATACATACAGCCACATATCAAAGTAAACAATACTGTCAAATTTCATCAATCGACTCGCACCTTAATGTCAAACGCGTTTGGTTCATTATCAATTGAGGAAATTTAATAGATCGCGGTAACACGATGTGTGGCTGTCAGTACTGGAGTTGCCATCATGATTGAGTTCGGCCTTTAGCGAGTTCATTGACTGGAAAAAACTCGAGGTAACATTTAGGAGATCCTAAATGTTTTTGAAAAACCTGGTTTTGACAATTAAGGGCCGAGAAGTAACAGCGGTTATACGTTTTAACCATGCAAGCACCAACAGCAAGCGTGGTTAAACTGTGATTACTGTTGTTTTAAAGTTGGTAAACTCGGCCCTTAGTGACTGCAACCGCAAAACGTAAACGTGGAAGAGCCACGCTTCCGCATGGAAATGCCGGCTAAGCTGGATCGGCATCGGATACCGCGGCCGGTTTCACTAGTAGTTACTAATCATTTAAATTAAAAAAGGATTTGCTGGAAAAAAGAACCAACCTCGGACAGGGCCAGTAAGGCATCTAGACTACCCACATAAATCCAACGCGAATGACCTCGCCCAGAAATTTGTATCTAGTAGATTACGTAAATAATTTAACTTAAGCAAACTCCTTTATTAAGTTTAAGTTATTACTCAAAATGTTTTAAAGAAAACGTAGGGTACAGAGAATTTAAGTGAGTTTTGGCTAGGTAAATTACATCAAAGAAACATCAGAAGGAAAATTACTTGTGTGTACTTAGTCTTCTGAACATTAATGGGTGCTGAATTTATTTAATAATCATATTGTTGACAGCCCTGTGCTGAGCATCGCTTGGCACGCGAATCTACAGTGGGAACAAAACCAGTAAGGTAAACAGTCCTTGCCCCATGCACAAAATAGGTCGACGCAGCCAGTTGCTTAGATAGATTCATGTGTCCATCCACGCGAAATGAATTATTCCACTCAAAACGAAGGCGGACAGACAGCCATAACAATGAAAAATAATCGATAAACAAAAAGATTATTTACTAACATACATACATTGATAACATTGGAAGAGGTTTGAAGAAACTTGACCGACATTGACGTGCGGTGAACAGCCAGTACGATGAGCACCATCTACAGGACGGCCACGATCAGAAGGCACTCCAGTGACATTGACAGGTGGGCGATGTTCAAAATGTTTCCTATGGGAAAATGCCAAAACAGCATTAGTTCCGACTTTTACCACGTGCCATATAACCGTGGGGCGACTATAAACAAAAAGATTTTTCACTGCCATTGAAAGCACTGGGAGAGGTTTGCATGTGTAGAGACGTTCTTACTTATAACGCGTCGGGTATGAGATAATGTAATTATCCGCGGATTCAGGACGGTATTGCCGAGCTTTTTCGCCGCATTAATTAACATTTGCGGTCTCTTTCGGCTGTTATCGGGTATACTCAATTTTGCAACGTGGTTGGTCGTCCATCATGTTACTTGGCATGCAATTTTACTATGTAGGCAATATAAACAGGCTAACTCTTGACCAAAAAGAAAAGTTCATGATTTTGGCAATATAGATAGAGTTCACCGACTTTTTATAACAACTGTTTAAAATGTAAATGACTGATAATAAGGTGAACCAAGTACTGCAATGGTGAAAATTATGGCAAGATTCATTTGAAAAAAACTTTTTGATACAGACCGTCACTCATCAGATTACCAACGAGTTTGACATACAAATATCGCCTTTGCATACAAAAACGATCAGGAGCCCAATTTTCGGGACGTGATATTTTGTCATCATACGATATATATCCCCAAAACATAGTTTTTTGTATGGTTTTCAGGTGATATCCGCCATGTTTTTTTCATATAAAAATCCCCAGAATTGGGGTCCAGCTGATTGATAAAAAATATCACTTTCGCAATCAATAGGTATGGGAAATTGAATTTTCTTTTGAGATTAGACCCTATGTTCCTTGTTTATTCTTTTTTTTTCATTGTTACGAGTATAATTTCTCGGGTATTCAAAAAATCACGATGTACATTGACAGATTTGTAGGTAATACACTGATATGTGGCTGTCTGTACATTACCTAAATCATAAATCAAATCCCAGTTCCACGACCGTGGGTCACAGCATCTGATATAACGATGGCTCTCATTTGCCGAAGCATTTTGTTCAGTGCGAGTTCGGCGTGGAATTAATTCGGACAAACAGATTTAGATTACGTTTCTGTTTAACCCATTTGATGCCACAATTTTCATTGTTGATAAACCAGGTCGGACATGTTTGTTTAACGGGTTGAACTGATATGTTATTGTTTTGTTTTGTTTTATAATTTCGTTTTTACTTTAGACATACCGCAATCCGCGATAGTAATATGCAGTTAAATAGCAATATTACCTGTGGACACACGTTTTGGTCACATGGACAGGAGTCCTCGTGATTTTAAAGTAAAAGTTCAATATACTGTATCACAGTATTTGCATCTAATAATTTAAAAAATAAGCTCCTACAAAATAGCTCAGTCTTAAGGTGACGGGTAGACCACACTAGCGATGCCAATCGATTTTAATTTTTAGCTACTAAACAGGATCTCTTTTAACAATTTCGAGGTTACAACCTCTCGGTAAATACTTATACTATTTATTAAATAACCATGCACAAATGTTGGGTCCGTTTTTGTACGCGAAAAATTGATTCACGCCAAAAGCGGCCACTTTTGGCGGTAATCCAAAATTCGAGTGCAAAAGCAGACCAAACGGTTAACTACAAGTATTAAATAAATAGTATAAGTGTTTGCCGAGAGGTTGTAACCCCGAAATTGTTTAAAATAGATCGGATTTAGTAGCTAAACACTGCAGTTACACTGTTATTTTTTTATCGCTTACATCCAGATAACCTCATAATGGCCGTGTGGTCCTCGGCAGAGTAGAATAGGCCACCCGCACTCTTACCGAGGTGTCGTAAAAGGCGACTAAGGTAAAGCTGCTGGCATGATCATCAGCACCCAGAGAAGGAAAACTCTGCATTCATATCAAAACCCTCGCCAACCCGTCTGCCAAGCGTGGTGAGTATGGCAATTACCCCTCATGTGATTGAGGGAGGCCGTGCCCCAGCAGTGGGGACTTAAATGGGTTGATGATGATGAATCTCATAATAGGCATCGTGAATGAAGTCCATTTAGCATGTTAAATCAACAATCTTGCTCTTTCTTCTTCCTTGCTCGTTTGTCCGCCTTTAGCATAAAAAAAATATAAGTGAAAAAAAATCAACTGTTACATACAAAATAGAATAGCCACATTTTCGCTCATAATGTTGATCTAACATGCTATATGGACTTCATTCATGTTACCTATTATAAGGTTTTGAGGATGTAAACAATGAAAAAATAACGCTGTATAGGTCAATAGTTTTTTTGCTAGTATAAAATCAGTATTTTTATTATTACTTATTATTTTCCATGACATTAGACGAATTTTTGCAGAAATTTTCGGCGTTAAACAAAGCCTACGGTGTCTTTCGCCAGGTCTATCATAGTTCCGATCCTGGGAGAAGGGGAGTTAAAAGATTGTTAATGCCCTTGTTATTTTTTTTTTGAATAAATATATTTCACAACATCACATACATTGATCTGACTCCGAGATAGGTAGCTCAAGCACCTGTTTTACGGATATCAGAATCAACAGTGGGATTACAAATATATACATATAATACTTTTTCTTTTGTAAATACATACTTATAATACATATAAAACACCCAGACCAATACAAACAGAGATGTTCATGCACAATGTTTGTACTGTGCGGGGATCGAACCCGCAACCCTTGGACCAAAGGCAGCGTTCACTACCACTGTTCCAAACGGGTCGTCAAATTCCACTGGTGTTCCACTGGTTTTGCACTTATCCCTACGATTAAAATCACATTCAACTAGCCAATCTATAAGACAGTGGACTGATATGATAATGATATTTTCTAAGATGAAGATACACTAACACATACATTTTATGTACGCACATATTATAGTCTCGCACATGTAGTTAACACAACTTATTAAATGAATATAAATAAAGTAATATGAAAGGTCCGAAATTGCTGTCCGTAACTGGCGAGGATCTTGCCGGATCTTCTCCACCAGAAACAACTTCCCGAGCCGGTGGTAGAATCGCATTATGTTTATTTATTTTTTAGTCTATCGTCGGTCCCACAAGGTGGACCTACGTTCTGGTGAAAGTTGCGGGAATCCATTGGATGCGGGCGGCACAGGACCGATCTGTGTGGAGAACATTGGGGGAGGCCTATGTCCAGCAGTGGACGTCTATTGGCTGAAATGATGATGATGCTGATGATAATTTTAGTATATTTTATGTATCAACATATATATGTATTAACATGTGAATTATACATAATTACTTATAAATAGTTTTAAGCCATTCAAATGTATGACGATGTAAGTGATGTGTACAAGCCTATGCAAATAAAGAATTATTTCAGTTTGAGTTTGAGCTATAAAACCAAATACGTTTTCCGAATCACACAAAATCACAAAGAAATCAGCGTCACCGCTAGTTCCTCACTAGTACTTCAGAGAATATCACAGATCAGATAATATCCGTACCTATACATCACGCATCTCCGCAGGTGTGAACTCATAAATAGTCCATTAAGGCAGTATCCCCCATTCCAGGCCGCGGCATACTCCACTCAGATAGTTCATTATCTAAACGCCTGCCCGTCAACAGCGAACTATCTTATGCAGGCGGACTGCTTTATCAGACGGCGTGTGGCTGCAAGGGGTTGCTTTCCTAAATATTCTTTGATGAATAGGTTTACAAATGGTCTCGGACGATTCTCAGAAAATCTCATCATGATAAGGTAAATAATGCATAAAAAAAATGTGAGTGCATTATTTAAGTTAAGAATAAATTGGAAACTGCTATACCCAAAAAAATCATATCTCATCATGATCCATAAAATTGTGCGACTAGGCTTTTTTTGTATTCAGCAGTCTTTCCGAGTTCTGGCCACTCTAAAAACTCATTTAGACACCTTCAATCAATAAGCCGTTTCCATCCTTGCTGAACGTAGACTCTCTCAGCGCTTTATGAGTAGAGGTCGGAATTAGCTAGAGTTATTTATATACTTGCATTGAAAGATTGATAATAATATTAATATGTATCTTTTCATGAGATTTGTAATAGACAACGCAAAAAAATATTTTAGCCATATCTTATAAGTTTGACTTGATTTGGACCTCCTGCTAGCCATCCTGCGCAAATCGTCACTCCATCTAGCCTTAGGTAAACGAGCGGATAAACGAGTTCTGGAGTGGATACCACACCTCGACAAACGTAGTTTACTTATAGAACTTCTCCACTACTTCAACACAACCAGAAAAGTTAATTTTAGTAAAAACTCAAATTCCTGGCGCGTTGTTGGGGTGTTCGTGTAAATCGGGCATGTCACGCGATCGCGCCTTTAACGCCGAACAATTTGTTCTAGTTAAAAATTATGTTACGTGATACGTGCTATTGTAAATAATATACTATCTAAATATGCTAGTATTTTGCAGAATAATAGTCATGTAGGAATAAAAATATAGTGCGAATAATAATAAGCTCGTACCGGAATGGGAAAGAGCATAAGGCCAAAGCACGAAGCTGTTTTTTTATACGTTTTATTGTGTCTAAGTCTTATTAATTTTTTGTCACAAAGGTAGTAATTATGTTGTAAGTACACAATGAAATACACAATGAAAATTTCAAATCCGAGATGGCCGCCCCCATAAAATGGCGAAATAATAAATTATATACCTACTTGAGTTGGGTGCCTATCAGTGGCGAAGAGTCCATACAACCCGATTCCCGTCGGCTTCCCTTACGAAAAATCGAATCTATGGGCCAACGATATTTTTATCTGTTAAATTCACTTAGTGTCACACTTACATAGTTCAAATAGTTTGAATTATAGACTTAACGCCTACAAAATTTGATGAGCAACGCAAATAATGCAGGTGGCAAGCCGGTAAAATACCGAGTTACTTCTTCATATGTACTACAAATTCTCATACTGAGCATCTGTCCTTTTCATTTATATGTATAGATCGTCATGTTCCGTCTCGTTTTAGCACGTGCAAATTTACTGAGAAATAACTCGATGCCTATCGGCTTGTTATAGAGATAGGTTAATTAGCAACGCACAGGTGCAAGCGAGAAAGAAGTAGAATTGTAATGATTCCGAATTAAGAATGAATGTAGCACGGTATTAAATCATGACAGGAGCGTACTATATTTTTATTTCCCTTGCTTTTTAGTGTTTATTTAATGGCGGTTATTGCTATTGTAAACAACTTGTTGCTTTCGTTTTGTCGAATTTTGTTTGTTTTGGTGTTGAATTGTGGTGGATTGGATTAATTTTTGTGTTGTGTGTTGTGCTGATCGTAATGTCGGTCGTCGGTTAAAAATGTCATTAATACTGATATATTGTTGTCGCACAGATTATTTGCTATCGAACAAGACTTCGTTCTCTAAGTTTTGAAAACAAAAACCATGTAGTAAAATTAGGCCGCGCCAAATAAAAATATATTTTTTTTCGACTTTAACATATGACCGTGGGATAGCCACGCATCGGCATGAATGGGCCGGTTCGATCGTAGTGGTACCACGACCTCACAGAAAACCGGCGTGAAGCAGCACTGTACTGTGTTTCGCTGCGTGAGTGGGGTTACCGGAGGTCAAAGTCGGGGGAAAGTGGGGTTTAAAGGTTGGCAGCGCACTTGTGACTCCAATTATGTCACGGGTATTCATGGGCATGTTGAGCATTTTGGTAAGTTAATTCCATATTCCGGCTTCCCTTTTGAAAATATTCACCCTTCGCCACTGGTGCCTATTGAAAGCGGAAACTAATTTGTACTTAAGTTAAATAAAAATTAGTAGTCTCTTTAAGGTTTTGAGTGCCATGGGGGACACCGGTGACGGACAAACAATAAATGTTTATTTGTGTCTGGTTTGATGGCAGTCAATGTGTAAAAGCGTATCTATATTAAAAAATAAATTAAAAAATTTTAAACCCCCGATACAATTTTTTTTGGTCAATAGGCTAACGCTTGTCCACAATCGCCCCTGATGGAAATTTAAAAACTCCAAAAATAAATTGGATCTGCTGTTGACAGTATGAACATATTTGCTTAATATTGTCTCGTCGGTGGACCGCTCTTTTCTACCTATAAAATGTGTGCTTTAACAAAATGTTATGCTAATATGTTATGTGTAGCGTGGCCCCCCATGCGATCATATATAACCAAAAATGTTGATACATAGGACAGTCAACAGCAGTTTCAGTATTAATGTGTATTATTCTACTATCAACTCGGTGGTGAGAGAAACATTAGGATAAAACGTGCATATTTCGCAACAGAGAATCACGTGTGATGTGTTTCCATCACGAGATGATGGAAGAATTTTTTGTTTTTACGGAAAGTGACTAGCTAGTAAATAAAATGATGTACCTTCATAATCATATGTTGGGTTACTACAATCTGTGAGCCCTTTATTCTAAATTAAATTTATTAATTCATAAGACTTAATTACCTATTTATCCTCATTTATGATAATAATTTCCCCTTTACCTCTTGTAAGGGAATAAATCATCACACGATTCACCTAATTACTGGAGCGTAGGTAATGGTCCAATTAATCAGAAATCAGAGAACTGTTACCTAACGATGCCTATAACCAAAGGGAGTTTATACCTTACGATATTTGATATAATCTTTTATATCAAAATCAAGTAGTAGGGAATCAATTCGATCATGGTCATATGTTCGACCGTGAAAAAGCCACGCTTTGGCATGAATGGGCCGGCTCAACCGGAGTGATACCACGGCCTCACAGAAAACCAGCGTGAAGCAGCACTGTGCTGTGTTTCGCTGCTTGATTGAGGGTACCGGAGGCCCAATCCGGGGGAAAGGGGGTTAAAAGTTTAGCAGCGCACTTGTGACTCCACTGGTATCACGGGTGTCCATGGGCGGCGGCAATTGCTTACCATCAGGTGATTCGTCTGCCACCAATCACATAAAAAAAATCAAGTAGACTAAAAAAACTGACTCCAGGCTCCGAAGCGACAGACGCAACTGGGATAAAACGCTAAGATTTTTTTTATGTGATAGGTGGCAGACGAGCAGACGGATCACCTGATGGTAAGCGATTGCTGCCGCCCATGGATACCCACGATACCAGTGGAGTCATAATTGCGCTGCCAACCTTTAAGCCCCCCTTTCCCCCGGATTAGGCCTCCGGTACCCACTCACGCAGCGAAACACAGCACAGTGATGATGATGATCCGGATGTGAGTTCTTCGTTCTATCAATGAGTTTACCTGATGCAATAATCCTAAAAAAAGGTAGGGATGGAGTTTACTTGGGAATTCACTTGGCTTCAGTTTTTGTGCGTCGTTTTTTTATGTTCAGACTTATATAATGACGTAACAGGTTTTTACAAGTGGCAAGCTGCCCTACTTGTGGGGCAAAATGGAAGTCCAGACAATTTAGTCGTGGATGCTTGCCCACTAAATTCATCTTAAGCTTTGAAAAAATATCCCTTTTACTACTGGGATAGAATTGTGATTACACAACTTAGTCCGGAATCAGGTATGAAATGTTGTATAAAATTATAATTATTATTCAATAAATAAAGAAATTTAATTTCCTTACGATATTTTCCCTCACCGCCAAGCTATTGAATAAGAATAAGAAATAATTGATTGACCACAACACATGATTACATACAAATCTAAATAAGGACAAAACATTATAAAGTTGCGGCCAACAAGGTTCAGCCTCAGCTTATGCTTCAACAACCGTTAAGCAGCCGCTGCAGCGCTGATTTTCAGGCTGTACCTTTGAGCGACGACTCATAATAATACATGCAAACATAAAAAAAAACTGACAATTAATATTAACAGAAAACGGAACGATAAAAAGTAAATCTATAACGTGAATATATGAATAACAAAACGCATACATACGGAACCAACAAAAGAAAAATAAAAAAAATACAAAATGAATATTATTAATTACTTTCCGGTATTAGGTACATAAATAAAAAATAAACAAACAATAAACAATATCCCCACATATACAACAAATAGAACTTTCTACCACGTACCTCAGTTCTGTGGAACGGTTTGGCTGCAGGAGTATTTCCGGACGGCTACGACTTAGGGATCTTCAAGAGAAGAGCGTACTCTTTTTAAAAAAAAAAGGCCGGCAACACTTTAGCGATCTCTCTGATTTCGCAGATGTTCATGGGCGGCGTTGATTACTTTCCATCAGGTGACTCGCTTGCTCGTTTGTCCGCCTCTAGCATAAAAAAAAATAACGACAGTGGCGCCATCATTCGCTTTCCGGTTTTTGTTTTTACTGACACTTCTCCAGTGACGGTGGCGCCATCTGTGTCACTGAAATCTTATCATCTTTAAAAAAAATAGTAAAAGAAAAAAAATTACACAGTTCACGATGACGACATCTATCTTGGTTGGTGAAAACATTTTTATACCTGCATGATAGTGATTACCTATTAATAATTATTACTAGCCCAAAAATTCCCCGCCCTATTAACTTTTCTTTTCTTCTTTCTTTGTCCTTCTCCTCTGTTATAGAATATTTATGTAGATATATTTTTAAATATAATATTAGACTTTGAAAGAAACTCCCACTTAATATTTTGTGCCGTCTATGTGTTTGTGTATACGTTTTTGTTGTATTTTTTTGTTTTAGGTGGTGTAAGAACTCAAATTAAAATAATATCCTGAAGAATTTAATCTCATCTATACCGGTCAATTTTTCTTTTAAAACGTGTCTCGTTAATCACTCGACATTGGCAGAGTTAAAAAAATGTGTTTGGCATAAGCAAACGCAATAGCAGCCATTACAAAAAAAAATATATTACTATTTAGCAATCCGAATCCCTCTCTATTTTCAAGTCCCGAGTTAAAGATCATTTCTTGTCTTTCTAAGCCTTTGTATTTCCTATCATTGTCTCCTATTTCCCTGGTTACGTATCTATCAATCCAATAAACTGTTAGTATGTATGTTTATTTGTTTTGTAATGTAGTAGTATGTTTTAGTATTTATAGCTAGTATATATTTATTTAATATAATGTATGTATGTATATACCATACTCGTATTTATACAATGTCTTTTTTTTTTTTCTCTCTCTTTTTCTGACTTGCACTGCCTTACCCCTTTTCTTAATTCGCTATACTTTTCCTCTACCCTGAGGTTGTCTGGAAGAGATCGCTATTAGCGATAAGACCGCCTACATTGTTTTAGTATAATAACTTAGGCTAAGATCTGTCAATTTTGTGCAATAAAGTGTATCTATCTATCTATCTATTTAGGTATTATAAGTGTGTATTGGTGTAGAATAAATGCTAATGCTAATACCTGGCCTAATATTTTCGCTCAAAGTACCCAGCATCGTTTCATCTATTTCAAATATTTATGATTTAAAATATAATAACCAAGGTCGTTGTATAAACGCTCTTAAGACGCTGCGGGAAAGGGATGCCAAATATTGATTTACGTCCCCAATACAGAAAATGGAATAAATTCGAATATTAATTTTGCATAACAATGCCGGCAAACAAATTAAAGTATGCCAGATGTCTCCTTCAGTCTCGCTCATTTCCATTTATATCTAATAGTTGATTTAATTTAATTGATGTCTCTTATTGCTTAGATATTTGAGTGTTTGTTCTACGGAATTGATTTAGCAGTAGCGAGTGGGGGTGGTCCGCCAATGTGAGTAGATATCATAATATACAAATAGTGTAGTGGGAACTAAGCACAAACCTAAGGGTGTTTTCAGATTAAGGCGTTTTTCTGCGAGTATACGGTTCAGCATTCAATACAATACGTACTTCAAAAAAGCGGACTCACGCCTATATAAGCATATTTCGCTGGAACCAGTAATGATGTCGTGTCAATATCGACATGGATTCTGACAACTCCCAATATACGAACTTAAAAACGCGGCATAGCTCCTACGAGTTGAACGAGTGCCAAAGGGCGCGCCTAAAGGCTATTATAAATAAATATGGGGATGCCTATGTCTACTGCTGGACATAGGCATCCCCCAATGTTCTCCACATTCTCCGGTCCTGTGCCGCCCGCATCCAACATTTAATTTATTAAGTTTAAATTCTATTGCAATACCCTACTTTACAGGGTCATGTATATAGCCCTAAGAACATATCTTTTTAAGTGCTATGTACAGTCAACTCCAAAAATATGTATACACTTTAGGACCTTGTCACAATACTTACCTATAAGAAAGTAGAGGTTTACTTTCTTATATTATATAATGTGACAACGTCCTAAAGTGTATAAATATACATAATGCAATAGTAAATTAATATTATGAAGTAGTTTAAGTATGTACCTACTGTTTTTTTATGACATATGTGGCAGACGAGCCGATGGATCACCTGATGGTCAGCGATTACCACCGCTCATGGACACCTGCAAAACCAGTGGTGTCACAAGTACGCTGCCTACCTACCTACGGTCTTAAGTGAACATTTATTTTGTAGCTGTTTGCTATTCCTAATTAAATAAAAATAGAGTGCCAAAAATTTTCACTCAAAGTTCTAAAAACCATTTTAGAAACCGATATAATTCAAATTTGCAAACAAACACTATCTTATTTCTGCAAATAAAAGTTTGAGTATACCTAAAAAGGTCAAGGAAAGTTCCTCCAGCCATTGTTTTGTTTGGAGCCTTCCAGAGAGAATGGAGATTAATTTATTACGCGCGAGGCAACATGGAGAGCGAAAAGCTCTCTATTAAGATGAGCGGGAAGACGATTAATTATGATTTCTTTTACGCGGACGTGGGGCCGGCTACGTGTTTGACGGTATTTTGCAACTTCAATTTTAATACATATTATTTTAATAGAGAAAGTAAATTAAGTGTACCGTGGGAGAGTCACGCTTTGGCATGAATGGGCCTAGTCGACCGGAGTGATACCACGGTCTCTCAGGAAACCGGCGTGAAGCAGCACTGTGCTGTGTTTAGCTCCGTGAGTAAGGGTACGAGGCCCAATCCACGGGGAAAGGGGTTTAAAGGTTGGCCCAATCCACGGGGAAGGGGGTTTAAAGGTTGGCAGCGCACTTGTGACTCCACTGGTGTCACGAGTGTCTATGGGCGGCGGCAATGTCTTACCATCAGGCGGTTCGTCTGTTCGTCTGCCACCTTTCACATAAAAAAAAATAACGACAACCTAAGTACTCTGGACTTAGAGGTGCCTGTTGCCGATTCACGTATTTTTCAATTGCAGTAACATTGACTACTACAAAATGTTTTCCTACAAAATGCTGTATGTATAAAAGCCTATGCAAATAAAGATATTTTTAATTTAATTGAATAGAGTCACCTCCAATTCTACCCATATACTCGTATACATGGTTTCTTAAAGAAGGTGGAAAACTACCCTTAAAATAAATCTTATTGTCTTTATTATAAATATTTTGTTTCCCCTCTCAATATTGCACCACCTACCCTCTCTACTACAAATGTCCTTTGCCTGAAGGTCGTCTGGTATAAATTGCTTCCAGCGATAAGACCGCCGTAATTGTACATTAAAATTTCTGTAATGCCTAGTTTTTTTTATGTCACAGGTGGCAGACGAGCAGACGGATCACCCGAAGGTAAGCAATTGTCGCCGCCCATGGACACCCGCGACACCAGTGGAGCCACACCTTTAAACCCCCCTTTTCCAGGAATGGGCCTCCGGTACCTTCACTCACGCAGCGAAACAGCACAATGCTGCTTCACGCCGGTTTTCTGTGAGTTTTGTATTTTGTGCAATAAATTATTTAAATCTATCTATCTTCGACTGCAGAGCATGCAAGGAGGAGACGGAAACAATAGAACATCTTTTATGTGAATTCGACTCACTGGCCAGAGGCAGAATGTGTCTTCTAGGTAACGCTTATCCTAAACCAGGAGACCACAGTCACTTCAATCCGGAGGACATCGTGACGCTGACGAAACGAATCTTTCGTGAATAGGAGCGCAAAAGAAAGGGGAAGTACAAAAGATCCCTTAGGGTCGACGTGCCTCATGAAAATGGCCCCTAACAGATAAGATAAGATCTTCTACAAATCTCTATCCCGATACGTATTGCTACTCCGTAGGTATTCCTAATGCTGTCCACAAGACGTCATCGTCATTTCTCCTAATTACTTTTTTCTCAACTGCGTCTGACGATTAATCCGCCTAATTGCCCATCTATTCAATACGAGTATAGTGGTTAGTACGGTCGCATAATTAATTTCTCTTTTGGGATCTCTTTATTATCTCACGAAATTACGAAGTAAAAAGCAGATGAATACATATTTGACTTTCCTTTTCGTTTTTTCTCGTTTTTCCTTCGTGCATTATGAATGATCACTTTAATTAATTGAGTATTTTTCATGTAGCTCCCATGAATCTTGACTAAATTATAAATAGCAAATCCGAGTATATTTTTCCTTTGTCGTGTTAAGTCGGATGGGACTAACAGGGAGTTCTGAGATTGATGAGAAATGTTTCTGGCATTAATTGAGCAATTTTTCATCATAAACCTTAAGAGTCGTTGCGAAGTGAAGATCCTTAATTCTACTTACCATTTGTGGACGGAACAAGAATCCACAGACCAAAGTGTGTTTTCCTTTGTAAATGGGAAAGAGCTCGGCCTTCATTTTACTACATGATACAGGCAATGAGTCCCAAGGGTGTGCTTTACCCAGAATTTTCGCCAATGAGGCACTGTCTAACCATCTTACTTCTGTAGGTTTTAGGTTTTCCCTTGGAATAAGGATACAATCAAGAGAAGGTACGAAGGATATAATTATGTAGCTCTTGACTGTCTTCGCTATTATATTTTGGCACAGGCTTGAGTTTATCTGCTGGAAAAATATTAATGTCCGCCTGGAATCTGCACAGTTACAGGAGTTTTTTTTTTATGTAATAGGTAGGCAGACGAACAGATGGTAAGCAATTGCCGCCGCCCATGGACGACCGCGACACCAGTGGAGTCACAAGTGCGCTGCCAACCTTTAAACCCCCCCTATCCCCCGGATTGGGCCTCCGGTACCCTCACTAAGGCAGCGAAACTCAGCACAGTGCTGCTTCACACCGGTTTTCTGTGATAACCTTTCTTAAGCCGTTAATCCAACGAGAAGATACAGAGGTAAATATTTCGAACACACATTCATTTATAACTTCATGTTTAGACCAGCTACATATCAAATTTACTCGCCCCTAGTCTTCTATTCTGGACACATTGCACGAAGGAGTGGGGACAATTTAGAGCGCTTGATTTTGACAGGGAATGTGGAAGGGAGAAGACCAAGAGGCTTTCGTACCCAAAGGTAGGATACATAAATCAAAGGAAAGTAACAACCTTTAGGTAACAGACAGCTAGATGTTGTCTCTAGTCGATTTTAGGTCGTACCGTCATCATCTTGATTAAAATGTTTCGACTTTAAATGTTCATCAAAGAGTTATAGTGTTATTTCAACTAGCCCGCTGTCAGTTACCTAAACTTTAAATAAATAAGGAGCTATGGAGGTCAAATGGTTGAATAATTCTTTGTTAAAACAACGAGACGTCGCACAACTCATACCACATTATTCCATGAGCCATTTCACTCCACTTACTATGGGAAAAATGCAGTTTTTACTCGGATCGTTGATATATATATAATAATTTATTTCATAATATTGACCCTTTCAACAGATCCAAACGTCGATTTATATCTAACATATGACACTTTATTACAGGCCTTAGTATCAACCTATAAACTGTCCCACTGCATGGCACTAAAAACGATTTTCATGTGGTTGGACGCCTTATATCTAGTATCGTATTACCCTGTCATTATTCGCGATTCGTAATAGGTAGATTTTTTTGTCATTTCTCTTTTCAATAATAAAAATATTAGTTTAGTATCAATCGTATGGTGGGTATAGTAGGTATATACTTGTAAAATCACGATATAGTACAAATACAAATAACTTTATTGTGCATAAGCAACTACAATTTGTACACACTGTAAATAGTTCAATAACATACTCATACTTAGGTTGGTATATTGAACTAATTAGTTTAATTCTTGTCTAAGCCATATATTATTTAGTATTTGTGTATGGTGTGGATATATGGACAGGTGTATGTATGCATATATTTATATATATGTTACGGTTAATACCCGAAGTGCGGCTGCACCTAGTTTTAGCCGGATAGAAATAGGTGTAGCCACTTACTCTTGGCTAAGCCTAGTACGAGCCGTTTGTTTTCGGGTAAAACTACGAGAGACACGCGCTGCTGCTGCAGACGCTGTGAGTCACACTCGCACTAGACTCACTAGTAGACCTGCAGTAGATCAGCAGCACCTGGCACTCACAACCTGCAAAGGCGCGTGGCTTGCTATGCCTTCCACCCCGCTGCTGCAGATGCTGTAAATCAAGAGTGGGACGCGGGCCGGAAGGCTTGGCGGACACGCATCTAAGTTTTATCTAACAAGGGATTGTTCTGAACCTATCGGCATGATAAAGGCTAGACCTAGTTTTACCCGAAAACAAACGGCTCGTACTAGGTTTAACCAAGAGTAAGTGGCTACACCGAGTTCTAACCGGCTAAAACTAGATGTAGCCGCACTTCGGGTATTAACCGTAACATATACATATATCACATAAATATGTAGAAATATAAATCTTTTCATGGGCTCCGACAAGCATGTTGTTTCATGCATTCATAACTGCATCTGCATAGTATTATGTATGAATGTGTGAAATAGCTTGTGTCAGTTTGAACTTAGGAATATAAATAGGTATAATGTAAAAACTCTGTGTATCTTCATTATCAGACTTAATAAATTGAGAATGTTACGTGGATAACTGGAATTGGCTTTCAAAATTGTATTTTGTAAGTAAACGAGGAGAACTATTCCACTGCAGGGCAAAGGCCTCCATTATAGAAATCAAGTTATCTCTACTTTGATGGGGTTAGACTTAATCACCACGCTTGCCAAATGCGGATTGGTGATCACAAACCCGAGCTATGTTCGAAAAATTCGAAACATACTTTTCGCTCGACCCGGGAATCGAACCCAGGAACCCGAGATCACGACCCGGTACTTAAACCACTAGACCAACAGGGCGTTTAGTAATTAAGTAAGATTTTTTTTTACTGTAATAGGTAAGCGTTTGAACAAATTTCACCCGATGGTAAGTGATAATATGGTCTAAGATGTAGCACGATTACCTAGAATCTTCTAGGTAATCGTGCTACATCTCCCTATCTACCTATCTAGGTATCTACCTATTCACTCGCGCTTTGAAAACCCCCAAATTGTAGCCTCTAGGGAAATCCAAATTGTACCTCCACAGGCAGCTGATTCCACTGTTTCGCAGTACGAATAAAGAAACAGGATTCAAACCTCTTTATGCGGACTTTAGGTATTTATACCATGTACCGGTGTCGATTGAGGGTCTGCCTGGTGGAGTAGTGGAAGAACAGACATGCTCCAATGGCATTGTACAGTTCCGTGGCACACTCTCCAAAATGTATCCGATAGAAGAATGATAAGCTTGTTACCTTGCGTCGGTATTCAAGGCTTTGTAGCCTCTTACCCACAATCTCGTCGTCGCCAATTAGCCACTTGGCCCTTCTCTCAGTACTCTGTAACGCCTCAAGCTGGTATTTGGCTGAACCATCCCAAAGATGAGAACAGTACTCCATGCAGGCTCAGACTTGCGCTTAATACAAGTTAAGCAACTGTCCTGGCGTAAAGTACTGCCTCACTTTAGCCAGAATACCGTGCTTTTTTGAGGCAAGTTGAGATTGTAACTGAAGTTTTAATATGCTGTTGTTATCCCAAATAAATAAATAAATAATATTCTCTAGCCGGGGTGCCTATCTCAAGTAGTTGTTAGCGAATGTACGCAGGACATAGATAATTAGATATTATTATATTGCACAAAGTCCCAGATCTTAGTTTATGGTATTATCATTATTATCTTAGTACAAAGTAAACATAATGATTATAGTCGATATTTTTTATAGCAATCTTTTGCTTCTTTTTTTAAATTCTTTTTTTGACAACTCATGTCGAATCAAGCACTTATAAATTTCGTCGACTTAGTAACGCGTTCAGTGGTCTAATTGGTAGAACATTCACCCGGATTGTGGAAGGTGTGGGTTTGAGTCCCTTCTGAATACGAGATGAAATTTTTAAGAGTGTTATTTACTAAAGAATAATTATTATAGTAACTAGTGTGTGCGCAAATTTCCACACACTTTCCTCCTTACCTTAGCGTGTAATTCCTGGTTGCGTCTAAAGCTGTTGCTTTGGAGCCCAGAGTACGCTTAGGCCATGATGCAGAATTTGGGGATTCTGGTTTTGAACAGTAACTCTCTAAGTCCCGTAAGTTGGTCTTGGTACCACTGCTTGCTCTTTGATTCAGGTTAAGGTGATGGGTAGGGCAGACTAGCGACGCCAATCGATTTTAATTTTTAGGGAATAAACCGGATCTATTTTAAACACTTTCGGGGTTACAATCTCTCGGCAAATACTTATACTATTTATTACATGTTTATCAGTAACTAGTGGCCCACCCTCACTTCGTTTCGGGTCATTAGTTCCGCTTTGTACCAATAGATGGCGCCAAATGTCGATTACATCGCGCAAGCGTTTCGTGTTTACGGGTTTTTTTTATATGATAGGTGGCAGACGAGCAGACGGATCACCTGATGGTACGCAATTGCTGCCGCCCATTGACAACCGCGACACCAGTGGAGTCACAAGTGTGCTGCCAACCTTTAAACCCCCTTTCCCCCGGATTGGACCTCCTCACTCAGCGAAACACAGCACAGTACTGCTTCACGCCAGTTTTCTGTGAGACCGTGTTAACACTCCGGTCGAGCCGGACCATTCATGCCGAAGCGTGGCTCTCCCACGGTCAAGCGTTTAAGTGTTATCGCTGTCTGTCATTCACCTCTTTATAAATTGTATAGATAAAGATAGAATTGTTATATTGTATAAGATAGGTAGTTGAACACAATGTGTAGTGATTGCAAAGTCGAAAACGGACCATGACCTTTGTCTACAAGAACATGCCATTAAACTACATACCGGTCCGAGTAAATAAACATTCCGAGCTCTCACGCCGTACAGTCCACACACGTTACCAACTTTATTTCCGACAAGAAAATAAATGGTACAGTCGGAAAGCTCTGGGAAGACCTTTCTTTTACTTCTGGGCACACCTATTGTGTGTGTGCTACTTACATTAACTTTTTTCCTCCCAAGGAAATAGTTTCGGAGTTTATGCATTTCTTATAGGGAACACTTTTATGGACATGATTAATCTACTGTCCTTCGAAAAAGGCTGGCTCCCTGGCGAGTTAGGAGTTTACAATGCTATATAATAATATCTACCAATATTTCAGCTATATTCATATTCATTTATTCACATAAAATTCATAACATCACTGTACATAATACAATAAGCATAGTAAAAAAGGCAGATGACAGTGCCATGCTACAAACTACCTTTTCAAGGCACTTGTGAAAAAGGTTCGATTACATTACATTACATTACATTGATTGAAATAGATAAAATAGCATTAAAGGTTACATTCATATACATTAAATAAATTCATTTATGTAAATAAAAATAAAATAAACATTAACTAAAATTTATCGTCAAAAAATTCCTTCATGTCATTATAACTTTTGAGCAAAAGTTCTTTTTTTAGCTTACTCTCAAATTCAATACCTTGGAGGGACTCACAACATTAACATAATCAGGGTGGCTAAAATAGCGAGAAATTCCAAAAAAAAATTAAAAAAACACTTCTAGCTTTCTTTTGCCTGCCTCGGTGGCGCAGTGGTTAGTGGGTCGCACTTTAAAGCGACGTCGGCGCAAGAGGTTAGATCCCTGAGTCAGGCCAAAAATTTGTACCTAAGTTTTCGGTAAGAAATTTTTACTGTCAGCCTGGAGTCTGGAAGTCGGCGGTCATGTACCCCCGTGCCTCCGAAAGCACGTTAAGCCCTTGGTCCTGCGCCCAAAACCCTCTCCGATCGTATCACGCTGGTGTCCCATCGGATTATGAGGGTAAGGGAACAGAGAGTGCACTTGTGGCTTGCGCACACACTTGAGCACTATAATATATCCTGCATACGTGACTGATCGTTGATATTGGCCGCCTTAGCCGTAATCGGTTGGAGGATATTAGGTTAGCTCCCTTTACGTGAACATGCGAGATCCTATTATTAACTACAAAATTTAATATATGTGTAGATAATGATTCTAAACGTGTAAACATGATTAAGTTGTAATTTATCAAGACGGGAATTAACACGATATTTATTATGTGATACAACATTGTGTACCCACATATTTTGCTTCCAGGGGAAGGGGACTTTTATATTTTGGCAGTGCACTATCGTCATTGCGGATCAAATGCTCGTTTTCCACCTATTAAATATAAAAATTTTTTTTTTTTTTTTTGGTCAATAAGCCAACGCTTGACCACAATCGCACCTGATGGAAAGCGACGATGAGGTCTAGGATGATACGCGTTTGCCTAAAAGATGCCTGTTCACTCTTGCCTTAAAGATGCCCAGATTATAGCGGTCAGGAAAAACAGATCTCGGCAAAGAGTTCCATTCCTTAGCCGTCCGCATTATAAATGTGGAAGCAAATCGCTTCGTGCGGATAAGGGGTATTTCTACCACATAAGGATGAAAGCTCTCGCCGCGCCTTGTCGTCCGATGATGGAATGGGCTGGGGGGGATCAAATTATGTAGAACCTCCGCACACTCCCCGAAATGAATCCGGTAGAAGACCGAGAGGCATGCCACTCGTCGACGGTGGTCCAGGCTCTGCAGGCCAGCTTCGGAGAGTGTGTCATCATCGATGAGCTTCTTCGCACGTCGCTCTATTGAGTCCAGAGCGTCTAACTGATACCGGGCAGATCCGTCCCAGAGGTGACAGCAGTACTCCAAGCAGGAGCGAACCTGAGCTCGATATAGACTTAAAAGCTGCTTGGGCTTAAAGTACCGCTTGACTTTCCAAAGGATGCCTAGTTTTTTAGCTGCAGTTTTGGCTATGGACTCAATGTAACGACCAAAATTAAGGCTAGCCGACAGATCCTAGGATCCTAGGGCTCGAGATGGTCAGTCACTGGCACGGAAACATTTCGGAAAGTAGGAGTCAGATGAAATGGACTCCTTTTCGCCGAAAAAAGGCAGGCCTGTGTTTTGGCGGGGTTGAACCCAACCAAATTGGCATCTCCCCATATGGAGACAGCATTCAGGGCTGTGTTCACCCTCTGAACCATGCCCTCCCTCAAAGAACCGACATCTGCACCGGACCTCGCAACTGACAGATATCTATCCGCAACTGTGCTGTCATCAGCGTACCCAAAGATACCGGGTGTCAACAGCAAGTCGTTGATATGTAGTAGAAATAGAGTTGCGGAAAGAACAGAACCCTGAGGGACACCAGCATTGATGTCATGGCGATCAGATGAGTAGCCATCAATGACTACCCGAATTGATCTGCCCCTCAGAAAATCCTCAATCCATACGCAAAGGCCGGTGGAGATTCCGTACGACGGAAGCTTGCCAATGAGACTTGCGTGCCAGACCCTATCAAAAGCCTTGGAGATGTCGAGGGAAACAGCGAGAGCTTCGCCGTGTTTCTCGATGGCTTCACTCCACAGGTGGGTTGCATACACTAGAAGGTCCCCAGTAGACCGCCCGCGGCGGAAGCCAAATTGACGGTCACTGAGGAGATCGTTGTCTTCTAGGTATGCAAGGAGCCGGTTGTTCAATACACGCTCCATAGTCTTACAGAGTATGGAGGTGATTGCGATAGGACGGTAGTTAGCTGGGTCAGCACGACTACCTTTTTTAGGTATAGGTTGAACATTAGCAAATATCCAATTATACACCGTTATTTTTTATCGTTTATATCCCGAAAACCTCATAATAAGTATCGTAAATGAAGGCCACTATGCATGTTAGATCAACAAATTAAAATACAATTTTCACATAAGTTGAAAGAATACTTTAGGAAGGCCTCATGGAAGACCTCAGATGCGCTAGAAAGTCGTCCACAAGGGGGTTGTTCTCTCCCGGCACCACCGCGGGAGGAACCGCCTAGTCCGCAGTACAGGTGGGCACCCGCCCGGGGATTATCGTGGAGGTTTCGGCTGTATCACCATGATATTCCCCAATATGAGCGATGAGGGAAACCGCAGGGGGTTTAGTGGGTATGCCTTTGCCTGGCTTCTCTTTAGGAGAAGCCCCCGCCAAAGGAGAGCCCCACATAACCCGGTGGTATGCATAAGGTAGTCGGCTTATCTCTAGAGCCGGCAGCATTCCCCCTGCGAAACAAAAAAAATGTAGAAATACCAAGTGCACATTCGTTTTGTAGATAAGTGAAGACTTGAGACCGATTGTCACCTTAGTGTCAAACACTATTAAGATGAGAATCGTAAGTACCTAGAATTTAGTAACCCAGCGTATGGTTGTATAGTAGGTACTACCCAACCTTTAACAAAAACTTGTTATGGTTGGAGAGTTAACCGCTGTTTTATGAAGCCTTTACTGTCTGCCGAGAAACAAAGCACCGGGAACCTTAACAGCTCCGTACTTGTGTACCAATTATGCCGAACAACGAAACTTGGCTCATCTGAAGACGATTTAGATTAGTGTCGATAATTTAAGAGGAGTTTAGCCTACTAACTATTATAACTTTATACATCTTATACATTAACCTGATTCTGAACTAAGTAGCTTAAGCACTCTCAAACAGTCTTCTACTTGAAGTGCCTCTCCGACTAGCGAAGGTTGGCCGTCAATCTAGCACATTCTTCTCGGTCTCTAGCGAGGCGAAATATCCCTGTCCACGCCCGGATGTTACGCAACCATGATTTTTTCCTGCGACCTCACACCTCTTGCCAGCTTCTTTCCCCATCATAATAAGTTGCAACAACTCGTATCCTAAGTAAGGAAAGTTGCCTTTCCTCTGCTTGATGGTCGATAAGAGTTCGCGTTTCTGGTGCACACGTCGAAGAACTTCAACATTTTGAGTCCAGCTAATGGCAAGCATCCATCGATAAGCCCACATTTAGAATGTCTCGATACGTTTTCTGATGTCTTCCTTGATCATACAAGCTCGTCATTGATCGTCTCAAACAGTAACAATCATCTAAAGATTGCTGGTGTCTATGGGCAGCGATAATCTCTTACCATCAATCAGGTGATCCGTCTGCTTATCGGCCATATTTTCGAGACTTTGATGTGATATGCAAATATCAACACATTGACTTACTTCAGTTTGAAATATTTTGAAGTAAATTCGTTTTATAACGCAACTCACACGCACTCACTACTACAATACTCGTGTAGCGTAATGACAGCGAATAGCTAAAATAGATGAGATGTGTATTTTGAGCAATGTGATTGGTAGATTTTCATAAGTCTCCGCTCAACTCCGCGCAGTTTCACTTCTGTAGAAACGCAGCCTTATTCCCGCTGTCTACCCCGGATAGATATCGACACAAGTGCTTAAAAAATCCCATTGTCCACACATTTGCGGCGCAAAGAGGGGGTGGACAACGAGATCTTTTAAAACATTTGTGATTTTCCACAAGTCGGGTGGCTGTTCTACCAATTAGACCACTGAACGCTTTACTAAAAAGACGAAATTTGTAAGTGCTTGATTCGACATGAGCTGTCCCGCCTGAACACGAGATGAAATTTTCAAGTGTGTGATTTACTTAAGAAGAAATTGCACAAGATTGCTATAAAAAATATGAACTATTTATTGATTTAGCAGTCTCAGCTTGGCTGGTTGTCAAATATTTGTGACAATATTTCCACTGGGTATTGTAAATATACCTACCTACAATATTGATGAGGACTATCGACAGCTCATGTCGAATCAAGCACTTACAAATTTTGTCGGCTTAGTAACGCGTTCAGTGGTCTAACTGTAGAACAGCCACACGGATTGTGGTAGATATGGGTTCAAGTCCCGTCTGAACACGATATGAAATTTATAAGTGGGTTATTTAGTTAAGAATACATTGCCAAAGATTGCTATAAAAATATCAACATAGAAAATGCCAAAAATGTCATAAGGTGCCAACACTCATCCACACAAAACATGTTTACCTTCCGCGCACTCCTGAACCCAATTCCTCGTGATATGATGTAGATATCGTATGACATAGACCTAATTCGACATCTACATAATCTGGACGAATGTATGGAAATTTCTCATTCGACATAATTGTCGTACGCTCGAGAATAGGCCCTTTGGTCATGAAACACGATAAGACGAAAGAAAAATATTACCAAAGAAATGAATAAAGTTAATTTCCCATGTTAATTAACATCTGGTTTCTTTGATCCTACCTAAGATGGAGCCAGTACTTTGATCTGAGTCTAATTTAATAAAGTATTATTTGAGTAATCTTGCTCTATTTAATACGATTCAGAGATAAAAATAGGACTTTCAATTTCACTTTTTTTATTTAAGGTATTAGAAGACTAATGTAAACATAAAAGTATTTGAATTTAAACCTTAGTGCTTAAACAGAAGAATCAATTTCCTACTACTACATAATTTTCATTATTATACTAAATGCAAAGACACGCGGCAGACAGTACAGTATTACATAGATTATAAATAAAATATGACACCGACTGCTATTTGTCTTTGGCTTGAGTATAACAGCTACTTACCTTTCAACCTACTTAACATTTTGAACTGTTATATATCTTTCATTATTAATGAATGAACTGTGTAAGTGAGAGTACCAGGGGACTAATCAAGGAGAGGGGTTTTTTTAAAAGTTAGCAGCGCACTTGTGACTCCATTGGTGGCGTTGGTGTCCATGGGCGGCAATCGCATACCATCAGGCGATCCGTCTGCTCGTCTGCCACCTATCACATAAACAAAACTCTACCATCTCTCGCGGCAGATGGTAGAGTTTTTTTTTATTTATCCTTGCGTTAAGTATAACTTTTTTTACCTAGCGCTGAATCTCGTTCCGTTACTATACGGGGTACGCTTGGACTATGATAGAGGTTTTGGTAAGTCTGACCATCATCATCTCAGTACATGATCAGACTGTCTGAATTTCGAAATTAGATTTAATTTACTCATTAAGCAAACGATACTAGCTGGTTTTCATTTTAGAAAACCTTAGGAATGTGGTCTTGAATATACTTCTAACACTAGCTCGGTGGCGGAAATCATCGAGAAGAAACCTGCATGTCTCGGATAGTTTCTCACTATTGACTATGAACGGTGAAACCGTGATCCAATTAGTCTAGTTCCCCTGTCTAAGGGTTGCGAAGGTCGGACGGCAGTCGCTTCATTATATATATGTAACTTTTGACATCGCGAATCATGGATCCGGCTCCGAAGCGACAGCTTTGGACGCAACTGCGAATTGCACGCTAAGATGAGGAGGGGTGGTCATGACTATACTTCAGTAGCTATTTAACTATGAAGAAAATACTTAGATACCTGCAAACCTTCAAGAAAAGAGCGTACTCCCTTTTAAAAGGGCCCGGCAGCGCACCTGTGACTCCTTTGAGGTGGCATGGCCACGGTAATCGCTTACCATCAGGTGATACGTCTGCTGGTCTGCCCCTTATATCGTAAAAAAATACTACCTATAACTTGTATTAAGAAGAAAAACCCATTTCATCAGTTTTCTGATGAAACTTCGTCGTTATTTCTCATTCATCTGCCTCGACCATGTAGATCAGACTGTCACATAAAAGTATCTTTCTGCAATGAGTTTTCTACTAAAGTCGAATATATGATTGCTAAAGTCACCATATTCCATCTTACTGTATACCTGCTTAGGTTTAGTAAACAGGTTCACTGTCCCATGATTCATAACATCGAATTTATAGAGTCTCGGTAACCATTGGCGAGACATAGGTACTTAACTGGTTTGCAATTGTAACCCGTTTTGTTGGAAAGTGTAGGTGGCTGCAGTATCTACTTGGATTCCGATCAAAGAGTTACTACCTACATACCTACCTAAACATCATAAATGGCTGTTTGAGATATACTTGTATTTTGGAAACAATACTATTTGTCAGACTTGTTGAACAACAAGAAGATCTTCGATATCACAGAAACGGAGAGCGTAATGATAGCTCCGCCCACGCAGACTTCTAATATCAACCCCCAAGTTAGTGGCCTAGACAGCCCACCTACTCACCAACGTTCATCTTTAAAATTAATCTTTCCCCTCCTATATATTCCTAATATTCCTATAGTTGTAACGGTGTATACCTGGATGGTTCTAGTCGGCTGGCTGCAGCTCTTCCTTGAAGGTTTGATCTTCCTTTCCCTTCTCAGTGCGTGTCCCTCCTTACCTCCTTTAAAGTTGAATTGAATTATTTTTTTTAGTCTATGGGCTAACGTTTGACCACAATCGCACCTTATGGAAAGCGTCGATGAGGTGTAGGATGATATAAGCGTTTGATCAAATTAAGAATGTGACAACTATAGACTTAGGATGCCCACTCCGCAGTCAGAAGTCACATAATACTTAATTTAAAGAGTACGACTAGTTATTTATACAAAAATGCTGACAAAGATCCAAATTGACGAGGAGTGAAACTTGAAAAGTGCAGGCTTGACGAAGTGTGATGAAAAAACTGAACTGAACTTTATAATCATTTTAAACTACTTCATGATTTTTTAAGAAAACGAATACTGTCTTCATGCCATATAAATGTCACCAGTAGATTTAAGAGCCCTTTTACAGATCTGTTGCGCTGCCACCAGTTTTTTATTGATTGTAGCGAAATTAAGAATAATTAAAAAAAATATCAAGACATTTAAAATAAAAAAGGGTTACAGTCAACAACAGTTTTTAAATTTTTAATTTATTTTTTATAAAATGTCTTTGTACTTTTCTTTATTGTTCTAATTGAGTTTTCATTAATAAAAATCTGGTGACGGCGCCACTGATCCAGCCCTCGAGTTACATTGTATAATAAAGATTTACATTGCTTGTATGTGTGTATAGGTTGTTAAATACTCAATTAAAACCGTATATTCTAAAATGGTTACCTGTATTAATTCATCGAGTGTATTATAATTTCGATGTTGAAACATCCGACAAGCGAAATTGGTTTTCGTCGCCATTCACCGTGAACTCGTAAAAATGGAAGCTTACACAAAAAATAACGTATTTTTGTCTCATACAGAAAAAGCGACAGAGTACCAAGCTTGCAAGTCGATACTTGCACATTTATAACTTATTTGAAGGTTAATGGTGTTGTTTACGGATTATTTTGGTAGTTGTTTGTCATCTTATATTCCTACTAGACTACGCCTACGGCGTTACTTACGCAGTTTTAGTCTTTATTACAAAAGTCTTCATTCCAACTTCAAACCGGCGCTACTACCCCTTAGGCGTTGAAAATTCAAGAGTCACTTTTTTATAAACCAGTGCCTATCTATCAATTTTAAGATCCTTAATTTTAAACTGTCTAATCCCCCATACTGCATTTCATCCCCTAATTTACCCCCTCAAAGGTTGATTTTAAAATCTTTTAAGTGAATTACTTTTTACTTTAATTATGAGTACCTATAATTTTTCATTTTCGTAACATCAAATATGACGAACTTCCATACAAACTTCAAACCCCCTTTTCATCCCATTAAGGGTTGAATTTATAAAAATGTTAAAACAACTTGTTCTTGGTTTATAAGGAGAATGTATAACAATTTTCAAGATTCTTACTTTAAAATGGCTAAACCCCCATACTTGTATTTCATCCCCTATTTTAGAAACGTTAAGTAGGTTACTTTTTATTTCAAATTGTTAGTCTGAATATAATTTTTCACATTTCGAACATCAAAGATGGCGGACTTGCATACAAACTTTTAACCCCCTTTTTGCCACCTCAAGGGTTGAATTTTCAAAAATCTCTTCTTAGTGCTCAGTTTCACTATTAAAGGAACCCAGTTCCCAAATTTCAAGTTTCTAGGGTCAGTAGTTTGGGCTGTGGGTGCATTCCTAGTCACTTATTAATACTTGGCAACACTAGTATCGTGGAGGTGTCGCCTTAATAACTAGGTTTCCTAGAATTTTTTTTAGGAGATATAATCAGATAAGTACGTACGTATGCATCGTAACGAGTGTAACTTAGTTTGTATAGTAAGATTAATATAAAATGATTTTAAACTTCCACCAGGGAAATCCCCATGGAGTAAGATAATAATAGTCTGGAATTCTCTCTGGAGTTAAAATCGCCAGTAATGATAACAATACCATTCGGCGATTCGCTGACTTTGGTGGGTCATGTAAATCAGTTACACGTCTTTTAATTTGAACATTAAATACAGTGGAAGTTGAAACCCAAAATAACCTTTAATATAGTATTCACGTCGACAACTTCAGTTTCCGTGCAAAATTGTTCGTCATAACCAATGATCTGTACAACCAAACTTGAGTTTATAAGTGGTGTAGTAACTAACACGACTTTATTTATAGACACCTAAAGTCTACAAAAGCGTGCGAGAATATTTAAGTACAGACAGCCACACATTAGATGTCTACAATCTGTCAAAATTTCTCAATGATATTGAACCGAACGTGTTTGTCATTAAGTTGAGAATCGAATAGAGATATTTGACAGTTTTGTATACTTTGGTGTGTGGTTGTCGTACTTTGGCCTTTCTTTTATGTGTTAGGTGGTTGTTGAGCAGACGGATCGCCTGATGGTAAGCGATTGCCGCCACCCATGGACACCCGCGACATCAGTGGAGTCACAAGTGCCCCTTCCCCCCGGATTGGGCCTCAGTTACCCTCACTCACGCAGCGGAAACACAGCATAGTGCTGCTTCACATCTGTTTTCTGTCGTGGTATCACGGCCCATTCATGCCGAAGCGTGGCTCTCCCACGGTCACGGTATTTTCATATAACGGAAAAAGAGTAACTTTCATTTACTACGTTGCCTGGCAACACCTTAAAGAATTGTAAGTCGCATGTCGAATCAGGGACCTTGATTGCGGGCAGCCAGCGACCTTTACAATAACCAACGTGTATGTATGTATGCATTAATCAGTACTCGTTTGATACATTTAATTTAGGCTTGAGGCTTGACTCCATTGGAATTTCTGGGTGAGTCTAGAGAATGCATGGCTTGAATACGAGTAGTGATATGTATAAATAAAGAACAGAAAATTTTTCACTGTTCAATTCATGGGACGTTTTCGGCACAGAATAATCTTAATATTTATTCATGCATATTTTTTTCATATGACTCACAAAAAGGCGTAAGTATCTTAAACACCCCCAGTATGTACTTGCCTTTTCTAATTTTTTTATGTGATAGGTGGCAGACTAGCAGACCGATCACCTGAATCTGATCAATTTTGTTGTTGTTTTTGCTCATTAATAAGCATAAAAATTAAACAAAATAAAATTTTACCTCACCTGGCAGTAAATTTTTAAAAAATTTACTACACATATATTTTTTTTAAACTTCCAAAAATCGCGGTACATACATGATTGCATTTCAGATGAGCCTCATTGTGAGACATCAAAAAAAATCTTTGCACCACTGAAAATGGCCTATCCTGTAAATTGATATTAGATTGATAAGTTTTGGCTGCATTTCAAAATTCTCTTCACTTACCGAATTCTACGACTTGCTAAGGCCCTCGATAGCTGAGTTGGTTAGAGCAATTGCCCGGTTGACCGGTGCAAAAAGGTCGTCGGTTCCCACTCGAAGACCATCGACGTATTTCAATTACACTATTGACAACCAACAATTAATATAATATTTATTTTTTATTTACAACAAGTGTATAGTAAAATCAACGCTGGTTTATATTACACTGATTAAAGCATAATGGCAATAAGTACCAATAAAATATTTAACTCGTTAAAAAAAACTTTTTTTAATCATTCGCAATGCGCTAGCAGAGAAAAATAAATGGTTCCACCGTATAAAGTGTCAAGGGCATGAAGCTTTCTGCTCCCTCAGCTTAAGGGTCGGCGCCCGCGTCACGTTTGCCGATTCACGATCGCCACTCAAGGGCCCGTCTGCCCCAATAAAAACAAAAAGAGGAATGCCGCAATGCAAAGTCGTTTGTCTGATTAACGCGTCGAGGAATAATAATTTTGGCGTCGTTTTTATCATTATTCTTTCCAAATGTTGCTTTGCGCAGATTAGTTGAAACTATTTCTTTTAAGGTGACGGGTAGGGCACACTAGTCGACGCCAATCGATTTTATTTTTTAGCTACTAAATCGGATCTATTTTAAATAATATCAGGGTTATAACCTCACGGTAAACACTTAGACTATTTATTAAATAACCATGCACAAATGTTGGGTCCGTTTTTGTACGCGAAAAATTGATTTACGCTAAAAGTGGCCGCGGTAATCCATTTTTCGCGTTTGCGTTGGCCCCAACATTTATGCATGGTTATTTAATAAATAGTATAAGTGTTTGCCGAGAGGTTGCAACCCCGAAATTGCTTAAAATAGATAAGTTTTAGTAGCTAAAAATGGAAATCGATAGGCGTCGCTAGTGTGCCCTACCCGTCACCTTAAATCTATATACAGGTTGACTTTTTCATCGGTGCACAATTTTAACAGTGATTTATTGATTATTATTAACAACTTTCCCTACAGGTTCAATAGTAAGAAATAATGATATTTCATTCAAAAAGATTAAAAGAAATAAAATAACATAAACTGCAGATTTTTTTTTTACTATAGGCTTTTAAATAGTAATAATAATTAATCATCAATAAATAATACCTACCATTAAAATTGGAGTATTGAAAAAAAAACTTAAAGCATATTACGTTTGATTAAAAGTCGACCTTATTTTTAAGAATGGTTTATCTCTCTAAACACTTGACATTGGCGGAATCACACGTGCGGCCGTCATTCGCCGTGCGCGGGATTAAGACCAAAAAAACAGAATGGTTTAAAATAGTTCGCAATATTCCCAAGCGGTCAAACGACTCACCTTAATACTCGTAATGGTAGGTACGAGTACAACAAAGAAATTGTAATACTTCTACGTCTTTCCAGGAGAGCCTTTATAAGTAAAAAGTGTATTATGTGTTGTTTTACACTATCATGGTCAATAACATTAGAATAGTTATTTACGAGATTTCTGCGAAGGAGCGTAGACCGATATGTCTGCCAGTAACAACTTACCCGAAAAACTTCAGTTACTCCGTGACTATGGCGCTTGCAACAGCGCCGTAATATCGGAAACTCAAAACTAAGGTACATGGTTGAAATGTCGTAAATAACTATTCTAGTTTATTATGTGTACCTAAAGGGAACTGAATTTACTACCATACTCCTACAGTTCAGCGACCTAGAGTGACTTAACCTCCGCAACAAGATATCGCGCTTTATCTCCATCTAGTTCAGTTTTACGCCAGTTGCAGTCGCCCGCTACAACCATTGAGGTATATAGTAATTACTTTAATGGCTACAACTCGCAAATAAAAACGTCGAAATAATATCTCGTAGTGAAAGTCACTGAGTCACTCTATTTGAGAGTCATCACTATATTTATTACTCCAAGGATTTCTGCCCTAGAAAAAAATCATACGCTGAAAACTTACATTTTTGTTTGTTAAAATATATTCTCTAGTATATAAGTTGATCGGTGGTACCTAATACATATAAATAAACTTTTCATAACATCACATAGGTACATTCTGCCTTTGAGATAGGTAGCTCAAGCACCTGTGTTACAGATGTCAGTGCCTATTTCGGTGGTTAATTGACATGTGACATCCATAACCCACTTGCATTAACTCTTTTCATCGTTGTTCTCAAATTCAACATTTATATTGCCAATGAACTGTATTAAAATCTCCAACTTTACTTCATTTTTGAGTGCACGAAGAGTCATTTCATCATCATCATCGTCATCGTCAGCCCATTTAAGTC
This sequence comes from Marasmia exigua, assembly GCA_019059595.1. NCBI lineage: Eukaryota > Metazoa > Arthropoda > Insecta > Lepidoptera > Crambidae > Marasmia > Marasmia exigua. The sequence continues at coordinate 12,587,561 of CM032476.1, read as the reverse complement.
CCCACTGCTGGGGCACGGGCCGCCCTCCATCACATGAGGGGTGATTGCCATACTCACCACGCTTGGCAGACGGATTGGCGAGGGTTTAGTATAAATGCAGAGTTTTCCTTCTCTGGGTGCTGATGATCATGCCAGCAGCTTCACCTTAGTCGCCTTTTACGACACCTCGAGAGTACGAGAGTCATTTCACTTAGACACTTAGATGGAGCTTATAAAAAGCATAATTTTGTTATATAGAAAATAAAATTATCAGATATTTTTTTATCGTCTGCCTGACTGATTCTCGAAGGAAGCCGTACTACATAGCTGTTGAGTATTGGTCGATTTCATATAGGTATGTTAGTAGACAAAAAAAAAATGATATCGTTAGTAATGACATCCTACGAGGACCTACCAGCCGTCGTCGCCTAGTACGAGATATTGTCCATAGGCAATAGCCTATAATGATGATTAAAATTTATGTCAAGTCAATAACGCATCTCCTATGTTTTATGCAGTAAACAAATATCTCTCTAGCCACACTACAGAATACTAATGTGAAATACAAACCCGCTGCATGTGCGGCCAGGTGTACGAAGGCGCCCCGTGAATATCGTAAACACAGACTGACAATTTTATGGTTACTTGGTCGGAAGGGCGGCCCGCAACATTCGCTTTGTCATCCATTCGTCCGCCCCTCTCATTTTGGGGGTAGGAAATGAAAAAATATCGCAATACGAAAACTTGCTACTGGAACAAGCAGTTTCACTAATTCTGTTAGGTACATTTTTGGGTATAGCTAGTAGGATTTATTTAGCTACGAGTAATAATGCTCAAGTTTTTAAGTAGCGTCGGCGCCAAGACGAATCAAACACATCCTCACCTTAGCATTTTATTCCCGTTTGCGTCCAAAACTGTCGCCCTGGAGCTCAGGGTACGCTTAGACCATGATTCAGAATTTGGGGAGTCTAGTCATTACAATGAAGCGACTACCATCTGACCTTCGCAACCCTTTAACTAGGGAATCAAACAAACTGAATCATGGTTACAGAAACTAACGTTTTCCCTCACTACCGAGCTAATGGTAGAAATGCTCAGATAGATTTGAAAAATCCAGAGATGCATGCTTGAATTCGAATCACGACGCTCCGTATGAAAGGTGTGTTCTGAACCACTGAGCCACCATTCATCATCATCATCAGTCCATTTAAGTCCCCACTGCTGGGGCACGGGCCTCCCTCAATCACATGAGGGGTAATTGCCATACTCACCACGCTTGGCAGACGGGTTGGCGAGGGTTTTGATATAAATGCAGAGTTTTCCTTCTCTGGGTGCTGATGATCATGCCAGCAGCTTTACCTTAGTCGCCTTTTACGACACCTCGAGAGTACGAGAGTCATTTCACTTAGACACTTAGATGGAGCTTATAAAAAGCATAATTTTGTTATATAGAAAATAAAATTATCAGATATTTTTTTTATCGTCTGCCTGACTGATTCTCGAAGGAAGCCGTACTACATAGCTGTTGAGTATTGGTCGATTTCATATATGTTAGTAGACAAAAAAAAATGATATCGTTAGTAATGACATCCAACGAGGACCTACCAGCCGTCGTCGCCTAGTACGAGATATTGTCCATAGGCAATAGCCTATAATGATGATTAAAATTTATGTCAAGTCAATAACGCATCTCCTATGTTTTATGCAGTAAACAAATATCTCTCTAGCCACACTACAGAATACTAATGTGAAATACAAACCCGCTGCATGTGCGGCCAGGTGTACGAAGGCGCCCCGTGAATATCGTAAACACAGACTGACAATTTTATGGTTACTTGGTCGGAAGGGCGGCCCGCAACATTCGCTTTGTCATCCATTCGTCCGCCCCTCTCATTTTGGGGGTAGGAAATGAAAAAATATCGCAATATGAAAACTTGCTACTGGAACAAGCAGTTTCACTAATTCTGTTAGGTACATTTTTGGGTATAGCTAGTAGGATTATTTAGCTAAGAGTAATAATGCTCAAGAATTTAAGTAGCATCGGCGCCAAGACGATTCAAACACATCCTCACCTTAGCATTTTATTCCCGTTTGCGTCCAAAACTGTCGCCCTGGAACTCAAGGTACGCTTAGACCATGATTCAGAATTTGGGGAGTCTAGTCATTACAATGAAGCGACTACCATCTGACCTTCGCAACCCTTTAACTAGGGAATCAAACAAACTGAATCATGGTTACAGAAACTAACGTTTTCCCTCACTACCGAGCTAATGGTAGAAATGCTCAGATAGATTTGAAAAATCCAGAGATGCATGCTTGAATTCGAATCACGACGCTCCGTATGAAAGGTGTGTTCTGAACCACTGAGCCACCATTCATCATCATCATCAGTCCATTTAAGTCCCCACTGCTGGGGCACGGGCCTCCCTCAATCACATGAGGGGTAATTGCCATACTCACCACGCTTGGCAGACGGGTTGGCGAGGGTTTTGATATAAATGCAGAGTTTTCCTTCTCTGGGTGCTGATGATCATGCCAGCAGCTTTACCTTAGTCGCCTTTTACGACACCTCGGTAAGAGTGAGGGTGGCCTATTCTACTCTGCCGGGGACCACACGGCCTACGAGCCACCTGCTCGCCACGAATCAAACACATAAAATATTACAGAAATCAATATACTTAGCTGTTCTTGTGTTATGAGTTGTATTAACTAACACGTCTTTCTGAAATAATACCTTACTACCTCATTCCTTTACCCAAAGGTTACCTGGAAGAGATTGCTAACAGTGATAATGCCGTCTTCGTTGTACATTATTTTATTATTTGATAGAAATGGGGTGACCCTTGCGTCTCATAACCACTGCGAGCAGTAGATGATCTATTGTAGCAGCCCCATAACCTATTAAAGCACCTCATGTAGCTACAGTTCCAGGATAAACCCGAGAATGGAGCTAATGGGGGAGCTTTTGATCACGTCTGCCGAGATAATGTGTGCTCCCAGGTGCCGGCTTCTGCAGTGGTGCAGTGCTATGCACTCGCCGAGGACGTGGATAATCGTTTCCTCGTCCTCGCGACAGAACCTGCAGATTTTGGTATCTGAAAGGCCCATGTCGTTATACATATCCTGTAATACCTAGTCTTAAGTTTTTATACTGTACTTTGAATGCAATAAAAGTATTTTCATACATTCATACTACTTTGGGAAAATCTGTGAATCGACTTGGATGAATTTTAGAAACATGCACCAGCCGTGTATAAACGTATGTAATTATTTTAATTAATATAAAAACATTCCACACTTCGTGATCAAATTACATTAAAATTAATATGAGAAGTGCGTATTTTCATTACTCCCCTGAACAGATTGATGATTCACAAATGGATGAGAGATGACAATGTCTATATTTTGTTATCATAGGTACTTTTATTGTTACTATATTAAGTTTAAGTATGGACTAATCTTAGAAAAGGAGTCGCTACCAAAAATACATTTTAAAAGATTTGATGTGTTAGTGCCGTGTGGCCGTGTGGTCCCCGGCAGAGTAGGCCACCCTCACTCTCACCGAGGTGTCGTAAAAGGCGACTAAGGTAAAGCTGCTGGCATGATCATCAGCACCCAGAGAAGGAAAACTCTGCATTTAGTTCAAAACCCTCGCCAACCCGTCTGCCAAGCGTGGAAAGTATGGCAATTACCCCTCATGTGATTGAGGGAGGCCCGTGCCCCAGCAGTGGGGACTTAAATGGGCTGATGATGATGATGTGTTAGTAGGTAGACACGTAGTCTTTTTTTATAGGGGCACAGTATATTGGCTCTCCACAGCCTGATGGGAAGCAAGAGAAGAGCCCAAGTTGCAATTACAAGGGAGCGATGTCCGATCACCTCCGTTGGCACCGCCATACTAGCCCGCGAGATGCTTCTTCACGCTTCGTTTGAAGTCTACTAATCACAAACAAAAAAATATCCGACAGAAAGATAGCTCTAGCTGACATTGATATCGAATAATTCGTTGACCTATGCGTTAGCAGTATGAATGAATGAATGAATGAATATACTTTTATTGCACTCAAAATAAAGTATGAAAACTTAAAACTAGATATTACAGGATATGTACAACGAAGGCGGCCTTATCACTATGAGCGATCTCTTCCAGGCAACCTTTGGATAAAGGACACTTGATGAAGGTGTAGGGCGGTGCAATCTTAAATATTTATATACTTACACAGAAAGTATATCGTATCGTGTCTCTTCCGCACGTCTATCTCTGTCATCATCATCATCAGCCTATCGCAGTCCACTGCTGGACGTAGGCCTCTCCAATTGTTCGCCACTGTGATCATTCTATCTCTGTCATTTGTGCCGAACAATACTGAGATCACTACGATTGTAGGCAGCGTGTCTATTTATTTCGTACATCTTCAAGAACTGAATTTTTAATTAAAAAATAAACATTATCTTTGTATCAGCTCTTAAGTGACAATAGAATCAATTGGATCATAGATAGAGCTAACTCAGAAGTTTCTGCCTCTTATCTATTGACTCTTCCTTCTTCTTCTATTTATCATACCTATTAAGGAATAAATATAATAAAAAGGTTAAAAGGTTCAAGGATGTAATAAAAAGGTTCAATACTATGAGAATAAAGACGTCTTCCATACACTCGAAGCTCTCATCCTTACTAGTCTACATGACAGTAATACTGAGATGGCTAAACAGCCGAAAATTTGTCTCGGTTTTCGAATGGGGATGTCGCTATTTATCTCGCACTTGTGCAGCTTGACTCCAATCTCTAGCCTCCAGTGCCTACAAGTCTTCAATCACAACATCTTGCCAGCGACAGTGTGGTCCGTCAGATACGTGAATTAGCTCCACGATCTGATAAAAAAATGTCGCCGAGACATGTTCGGAATAAGGTACGAACATTGTCTGTGTTATACTTGCATAAAGGAACAAGTGCAATAAGTAAAAAATACCGAGCTTACGATCATAATCATCAAGCAAAATTAGGATCATGCAAAGAACAAAGCTCATTGCACGTACCAGACAAAACCCTTAAGATCTTTGATTATTACTTGTCCTCAAAGGCGATTTCGAATCGTGGCAATTTGAATTATTCTCTTTCGACTCCCTGCTATCGTCATCTGGTATTAATAATACTAATAAATTCGTACAACAACTCACACATTGACCTGATTCCGTTCTAAGTAGCTTAAGCGTGTTACGGATACCAGAAAACACATTAAATTCGTAGTACATAGGTTGCCTGGTTTGATAAATGTATTGTCCAGTGCAATTTTCATGTAGTTATTCAAAAACGAAACGAAAACTAATTTATGAGTCTTAATTTTTTTTATTACTTAAGTAACCTAACATTATTAATTTGATTACGGAACTATGTTATCATTCCCTCGCCATGCAATTACACATAATGGCTAAATTATAATTTTACGTAAAATTATTATCAATTCATTGCTCGTTAGCTGTTTGAATATGATGTCAAACTGAGTATTTCTTACATTGGACCAGTTACATAAGTAATAAGCTGTGATTACGACGGCAAGGTCGGTTTCCACGTGCTCAACGATCCGTCTAGGAATTTCAATAAAACTGACAGTGCACACATTGTAAACAAAAGAATTGTATATCATTTAAAGAATTATGATAATATTTAATACATTGCTCTTTTGCCTCAACGTTGTCTACTAGATATCTCCATAAACGATCAGGAGCCTAATTCTCGTGCACTCGACATTGAATTCAAATTTAGAGATTTCATACATTCATCGACATTAAAGTCAATTACAGATTCGTCCATACAACTTCAATGTCAGGTACTCGAGAATAATCCCTCTGGAGTCCCCACATATCGCCAAAACATAGTTTTTTATATCGTCTTCATGTGTCATTCGCTATGTTTTTTCATATCGAAAATCCCGAGAATCGGGCTCCAGACCATCAAATTTTTTTTATGTGATAGGTGGCAGATGAGCAGACGGATCACCTGATGGTAAGTGATTACCGCCGGCCATGGAAACCCTCGAGACCAGTCGACATTGCGGCTAGTGATAAGATTTTAACATCAAAAATAACTGTAAATACCAACTATTTGTGCAATAGAAGTTTGTGTTTATCCGTCTGCTAGCAAATCACGAATTACCATTTTCAAGGTCAATGTAATTGTAATGTATCCCACTGCAGGGAAATGAAGTTATCACTACTATGATGGGATTAGGCTGAATCACCACGCTTGCCAAATGCGAATTGGTGATCACAAACCCGAGCTTTGTCCGAAAAATTCGAAACATACTTTCGCTCGACCCGGGAATCGAACCCAGGACCCCTAGGTCCCAGCCCGGTACTTAAAGGTCAATAATTTTGCCAAATTTTTAACTTCAATTACAACCTGTATTGTGTGCTATTGGTAAATTTGGAAGTGGATAACGTTAATTTTTATTGAAAATACAAATTATTATACAGTTCTGTTAATAAAATATAAGGATTTCTATTGAACATAATCTAGCGCACTTACAAATGTTCACTTATAGTGTAAGATCTTTTTCATCAATTACAGATCTGTGATCTACGAGTAATCCTTTTTTCTGATCGTAAACCTTATCGGCGGAAGTGCAGGTGAATTTTATATTTATTTTTAAACTTGAATCAAGAGTTGTATTCAAAATTAAAAAAAAAATCCAAATTCAAAAGTTCTTTATTTGCATAGGCTTATATACATCTCTTACAAATCGTCATACATGAAAAATATAAATTATATCTATGTATATTATACATGTAATTAAATATATATGTCGATACAAAAAATATACTAAGAAATGAATAAATATAATGTGATTCTACCACCGGAATCAGAAAGTTGATTCTGACGAGAATATCCGCCAAGAACAACGAGAAAGTATTAAAATTAGAGTGCCTAGAGCATGTTATTTAATTTTAAACCTTAAACCAAAACTGGTTATTAGATAGATAGAAAAAATAGTGAAACAAATAACTATTAACTTTGTCTCCGTTAAAATTGGAACTGTATAATTAAACTGTTCAATTTTTAACAACAGTTGTTTTATTTTTTCAATCTCACCACCCAACTACCTTCCTTCCCTTCTACCAAATGTTCCTTTTTCCTTTCGTTATAATTTAGTCTCAAACTAAGGTATTCTATCTACTACGGAAAGTGTGGCTATCCGCCACACATTCGATGTAATTATTTATATCTGTTAAATTTCTTCATTCGATTCTCACATTAATGTCAAACACCTTTAGTTCAAAATCCATTGAGGAAGTTTGGCAGGTTTTAGTGACCTGATGTGTGGCTATCTATACATGGCAATAAGTTTATAAAGACACCAGATTTATTAAAATCGCTATTGTTTATATTAACACCTACATACTCGTATGTACCTCGCAATATTTTGTCTCCAAAGAACACAGTGTACTTCCTCATCTTAGCATGTAATTCCCAGCTGCGTCCAAAGCTCTCGCTTCGAAAGCCGAAGTTAGCCCAAGCGTGGATTATGGTCCAAACCATGAACCAAGATTCAGGAAGTCTAGTAATTTCAATGTAAGTGACTGCCGTCTGACCTTCGCATCCCTTAGACTGGGGAACCAGACCAACTGCATCACGGTTACACATTCAGCATCATTATAGATTTGAAAAATCATGCTCGGATACAAACCACACATTCCAGAGAATACGGTGCAAATTACTTTACAATATTACCTACGCTATTAGTATTTTTTGACATACAGGCTAAACAAAGCTCTATAAAGAAATGGTGAGATAGCGCCGACAAAGCGAATTTACGCAAAACGAATCACACGTGGGAATCTCGCAACGCCCAGATTAACACGATTGTACACTGATGTCGTAGTAATACAACAAAGAAATCATAATCTTGCCGTTATAGTGCTTGTAGCAATTTTACTTATGCAATTCATATTTACTTCTATATTTTCATTCGGTTCCCAAATGAAAACAGATTATTTAAAGTAACAGTGAAATTGACTGTATTTAAATAAATACGAAGTGTAGTTGGTGTCCATTGGCGGCGGTAATCACTTACCATCAGGTCATGTATCTGCTCGTCTGCCCCCTATATCATAAACAAAAAGCTTACAAACATCCGAACATAAATAGCTTTATGACAAAATTTAACTCATAAAACTAATTTTGTATACTCATTTTACTACAAATAGTTTTGAACATGTACCTAATGGGCGTAAATGGCGCCCCATTATAATAATAAACAGCAAGCTCACTAGTTGACATTTCGACTAAAGGACGACACCTGTATCCGTCCTTAATGTCACTTCCCTGATGTGTGTCCACGCATCCCATGCGGTCGATAGCTACGAACGCATGATTTTCGCGGCCAGCCCGCAGGCCCTTCCAATACGCGCCTGCCAAGGCCTTTACTATCCGTATAAAATGAGTTCACCCGCCCGCAACGACACACTTTGTAACTTTCACGCGGGCAGTGCACATTTTGAACGGACAAGATGTTCAGGCTCGCAGCATTCGCCTTTGTGATCGCGGCCGTGACGTGCCAGGAGGGAGGGAGACGCGTCCCCAAATACGCGGGAGACCCCAAAACCGCCGCCATCTTGCAGGAGGCGCGGTACCTCAGCGGCAACGGAGCCTTCGGCGCCGCCTACCAGCAGGAGGACGGCATCGACTTCAAAGAGGAGACCGACGCCGACGGCAACAGGAGAGGCAGCTACTCCTATATCGACCCCAGCGGTCAGAGGAAAACCGTGAACTACATCGCTGGCAAGAACGGCTTCCAGGCCTCCGGAGACCACATTCCGACCGCGCCTCAGGCCGCCGCGCCCACTCCTGGATACACGCCCGACCCGCGTTACAACTCACCGGATTACAAACAGACCCAGTACAGTGCTCCCCAGCAGTACACCGCACCCGTGCCAGCCCGCAATTATGGAGGCAAGCCCAACGAGGATGATGGACAGTACTACCCCGAGTTGTACGAGCAGGAGAACTATGTTGCTCCCCAGCAGCAGTACCAGGCTCAGCCCCAGCCTCAGTACCAGGCTCAATCTCAGCCTCAGTACCAGCCTCAACCTCAGCAGTACACTCAGGCAAACAACATCTACCCCGGAGTGAGCCAAGCGCAGTACAGTGGTATCCAAAACCAGCAGTACTCCGCACCTATTGCACACAACCAGCCTGCTCCTCAGTACTACGACGCGACGACGCCGCCGCCGAGCCGCTTCTTTCCCCCTGGCAAGTTCAGCTTGAACCGGGCACCAGACGGCTATACATACTCTTTCCACAAAGTCTAAGTCTAAATTATCGAGAGGGCTCGGCGGTTTGTAAAGCCGAAAATACGTAAAAGCACGCATCAATTAGTAATTCGCCGAGTCATCGGGGAGAGGTGTGTGTACTCGGCCGCTTCAAAAGCATTTCTTAATTGTTGTTTGCTGTGATATTGTGATTTAATGGACAGGTATACATATGTTGAACGTTTTTGTTACATGTATAGAAGTGGATATGCGGATCGACGGCGCGTCAGTTGCTTTAAACTGATCTTGTAAATAAATGTAGGATTAGTCCAATAAACTTGACTTTCTTTTAAACCCTTTAACGAAACAAAGCTTCTTTGTTTTTCTTTCCCTTTGAGTGGAGGTACTCGTCTGTATTCAGACATGTGAAGTAAATTACATGCATGAGTTGTCGTATATTATAGGTGGATTGAATAATTAGGTGCATTGGTAGACTTCCTGGTGTTACGGGTGGGGCGGTGTCCGCATTCTCTCGCAGAACTGTCGATAACTAGATCACCTTACTGCCGACACAAGGATATTTCGCTACGAAACCGGTCCGGCCCTGCCACGCCTTGCTTTCCATTTGCCAGGCATATTATTAGGTCAACCACGGGTACTGTAATAACGTCAATATTCATCCAGTTTATCAGCAACTGTAATCAGTGGATTGTTCTAGCGCCGAATCGACAATACAGATTAATGAGAAACCGAACATTGGAATGCAAATAATGTTCCAATTTGCCATCTGAATGGACTTCAATCAGACAGAAATGTTTGTGCATTAAAATTTTTGTGCCTATTTCCGCGCTCTAATTGTTTTTCGTGATGTTAATTCAATGTTAATTTGTTTAAGGACATGTTATCCGAGACAGGTATTTAAACATTTGACGTGATTTCCTTATGTTCAATATTTAATTACCTATTAATTTGAACTTGTCAAATTGCCAATCTACGTCATTAATAAAACCATACTAGACGGAGTATAGAGTATTTTAATACAGTTTTTACGTCTAAAGCAATTACTCAATTATTCATCGAAAAAATATTTAATCTCTTCTTTTTTAGAACAATCCACGTCTTTGTTCATTTTTTTAACTCAAACAGATTTGCTTCAATATCATTTGCCGATATTTGATAAAGTATAATACTCGAAACTTCATTAAACCTATGATTGTCTGTATTGCAAAAGTTGCTTTAAGGTGAAGGGTAGGGCACACTAGCGACGCCAATCGATTTTAATTTTTAGCTACTAAACCGGATCTATTTTAAACAATTTCGGGGTAACAAGCTCTCGGCAAACACTTACATTATTTATTAAATAACCATGTACAAATTTTGGGTACGTTTTTGTACGCGAAAAATTGATTCACGCTAAAAGTGGCCGCTTTTGGCGGTAATCAATTTTTCGCGTACAAAAACGGACCCAACAAAATAGTTTAAAATAGATCCGGTTTAGTAGTTAAAAATTAAAATGCTCTACCCGTCACCTTAAATGATAAAAAATGAACGGTTAAAAGGTTAGACCTCTTCACAATCGCCGTGCGTAACAATGGCTGAGAGTACTAAAATATAAAGTTCCATACGATAGAATCTGAGTTTCCTAAATCAGAATAGCATCGGGAAGTTGTAATTGCTCAAACTGAGATATCAAAAACATTTCCAAATCCAGCTTTAAACTACTAGCATCCTATTTCCTTTAGGCTATGACTTTCAGAACATCCTAAAGGTAAACGTAAAGCAGTTTCCTCGCCAAACATTATTATAAGTTTGGAGCCAGCTCCGGTTTCGTCGTTAGGTACAGTCGGCTTCTGTAGCATCACGCTTTACAATTGTCAATCTTATTTCAGAGCCATAAGAGTCAATAGGTACATGACTTGAGTTACTGAACTTATGAAAGCATTGGAAATGCCAGGCAAAGTTGATATCTCTGACAGATGCCTACTTTTGGGAACTATCAGGAAGTGACGACATTTTTTATTAAATGTAACAAGTAGCGTGGTGCGATTAAAAATTCGGAACTGGCCACTATAAAATAATATTTAAAATTAATTACGAGTACTGCAATAATGAAAATAGAACTTGTTTGATGTACAACGCAGTTTCATTATCCATCTGTCAATTGTTTTTATTGTTAAAACCATTTTTAGTAGTTAATGCAAGTTGGGTACTTAATTTTTTTCTATAAATTTTGTAATTTAAATCCAAGTGAGCTTATATAGTTTTAACTTAACATCACATATTAAGACACGATCCCAAAGTAAGTACCTTAAACACTTAAGCCCGCTTCGACCAATCTTTATGCGTGGATAAATATATGGTAGGTATATATAATATCCTCCAACCGATTTCACCTGAGGTGGCCCCAGTCTCAATGATCAGCGAATTACGCAGGATAAATGATAGTGTTCAAGTGTGTGCGCAAACACTAGTGCACTCTCTATTCGATGGGGACACTAGTGTAACACGACCGGAGAGGGACCGCGCGCAGAACCAACGGCTTAACGTGATTTCCGAGGCACGGGGGTACAAGACCGCCAACTTCCAGACTCCGAGCTGATACTGAGAATTTCTTAACAGAAAAACTCAAGTACAAATTTTGGCCCGACCCGGGGTTCAAACCCGGGACCCTAAGCGCAGCCGTCGCTCTAAAGTGCGACGCACGCGTGCACCAACGAGGCAGTCATGGTATAATGTCAGATTTGTATAGAATAACAGCGCCATTCCATAGATTTAGTATCGGAAAAACATTGGTAGAATAGGAACTTAAAGTATTATGTGTATTGGGAATGACGATATAAATAGCAGAAATTCGATAAATTGATATTTTAACACCAAGATGCTGATGTTTATGTCTAATGCTACATCTCTACGAATAGATAACACGTTAAATTAAATCATTGAACTAAGCTTACATATCAGTTATTAAATCTACGCATACCAAATAGTTTGTACTGGCGCAATGCCGTTTCAATAATTGCATTGTTTTGTGTCCACACCACACGGCCGTGGCGCAACCTTTATTTTATTGAAAGCAATTCCGATACCGATTACCGAAAATTCGGATCGAGTGGTTGATCGATTCATAAACTGACCGCATCGATGTTATTCGCATCATTTGGAATCTACAAATAGGTTTGTGTTGTGAAGATTGTTCTCGAAATGTAATTCAAGTGCCTCGGGGCATATGTTTTGTTTATACCTTTGTCCTGAAATGGACTCGGTTTTAAAATCACTCTGTATAATAAAATAAGCTTTATTTGAGTTACAAAACAATAGCTTTTAAAAATCATGAATAAACAGAATTGAAACTGAGTGAGTAAAGATTGCTCTATTAATTTTAATAAATAAAATTTAAATATGCAACAGACGAATTCACTATATTTGGTTTTTACTGCGAATTGTTATAAAAAAATCCTGTAACCGACCAAACGCGAGTACCTGCTAGACTACGATCGCTAGATCGTCGATTCCATTTAGATAAAACCGCCGAACTCGAAGAACTCGTGGCTGTATTAACCATGATGAGCTACGCTTTGGCATAAATGGGCCGGGCACGACCGGAGTGATACCACGGCCTCACAGAGAACCGGCGTGAAGCAGCACTTTGCTGTGTTTCGCTACGTGAGCGAGGGTACCGGAGGCCCAATCCGGGGGAAGGAGGGTTTAAAGGTTGGCAACGCAATTGTGCCACTGGTGTCGGGTGTCCATGGGCGGTGGCAATCGCCACCTATGATATAAAAAATGAAGGGTGTGAGAAAGTCATTAAGACCAAGCTGGCTCGATTAAGTAGATTCAAAGAGAGAATACATAGGATAACCAACTTATTTGTGCGTGGCGGAATCCTTCATGAATAGCTTTGTCATATGAAGTAGGATCACTAACCAATGTTTGCCTTTGTCATCATCATACACCTTATCCACCACAGTTGTATATAAACAATCATTCTTCAATTCATTCAAGCTATGGAGCCATTTCATAGCTAGGTAAGCACACACTTGTGCAACATGCAATGGATAAAAGTGCGCCAGTTACCGCTACATTTTTCTTTCGAAACGTCATTGTTTAAAAGCGGCATGGTATCTCACAATGGTTCTAGCTATTGCAAGTCCATTTTGCGAAATACATAACAGTATTAATAATAATTAAGTCAAGCCATGTGAGCATGCCCCTGACTTAGAATCATGTAGGTTAACTATTACGCACGGCTTAATAATATATTATTTAAATCGTAACAAAGATACGCCAAACAGAAAACCTTTTAGTTTTATTAGAGTTACTGACCGTGTCTTTTTATGACTAGAAAGAAATGGGTATATTTTGTACACGCAGGTAGTCTCTTTTGCAGTTGTCCAAAGGCGGTGTAGAAAGGTAGTCATTCGATATATTTTATGTAGGCACAGTCAGCTGCAAAATGTGCTAGACGTGTGTAAACTCTTTACTGAAACGACTCAGTGATCCGACTCAGCCAAATGATACACTGTTCCGAATCTCTACTGTTCGCTCCGAATGTATCATTCGACTCAAATAGATCTCGAGGCCGAGTGAACCAAAAGATCTGAATGAGATGAATGATCAGAGAGAGCCGAATGATCCGAATGAGCGGAATGAATCACAGATCTATCCGAGAGTCGATATTCCGAATGAAGCGTTTCACTGTTCCGCATCTCTGCACTGATCCAGATGCAACTGTTCCAATCTTTTGAAAGATACTTTTTTGCCAGGTCTAATATGTACCACTTTAACACCTAGTCACAATAATATATGCGTGCAAGCTAGTTATTATGAAAAGGTACTAAAGTGTTGATATCTTTTGCAGCCGCTTATACTCTAAAGCCAATGCAGAGGTAAAGGTTGTCCACATGATTGGGGCGGGAGAGTAACAGTTCGCTTATCCGCGTTCTAGTCAGCACTCAGCAGGGTTATAGCAGCGTAAAGGTCCGCGTATGGACGCGGATCTTTATATAACGTCTTATTCGGTTTTGACAACCCTAAGTATTCGTTCCAGCAACGCTTGCCGAAACTTTCTTTGTCTCGATACGTTAGTTTAACATGGGCCGTACATAAATGCATTGGCCTGCATAGCTACGAGAACTGTTAATTCTACTTACCTCTAAAATTCTAATCATGATCTAACTAAATCAACACTTTAAGGAATGAATAATTCCCTGTGCGCTCGCTCAACGCATTTAAAGGGGCAACTGAAGAGTTCAATAAAAAGTGAAAAACAAACTTTACAACTTACATATAAACTTCACAGACCGTCAGAAGCGTTAATTAATACGTAAGTGCCGATAAAGTTTCAGAAAAAAGGGCACTAAAGTGCAAAAGCACTTCAGAGAAGCACGGCAGGGCATCAATAAACCCAGTCTATTTAATTACAATAGGAAATGGAAATCTAAATGTGCCCGATGAAAAAATGGAAAAAACCAATCTAGAATGTCGTCGGTAAAAGCGGAAAGTAGGGCAATCTATAAACTAATATTTCATCGGTAACTCGCTTGGCTTGTTAAGAGCTCTAATACACGAGCGCGAGCGACACTTTGACGACAGCAAGTGCCGTGACATGACAGTGAGCGACTGACGTCCATGTGTAGACCGATTACTATCGACTGGTGAGAACTCGGCCTAAATGTCTGCAACAAGCAGTTCATATGTCACTGGCAAGTTGACATGTCTGAGACAAAATAGTCCAATTTTTTGCGGCAAGTCGACACATCGACTACTGACATCCATGTAAAGACCAATTACTATTGCCTGATGTGAACGCGGCCTAAATGTCTGCAACGAGCAGTTCATATGTCACTGGCAAGTTGACATGTCTGTGACAAAATAGTCCAGATTTCTGCGGCAAGTCGACACTTCGACGACTGACGTCCATGTGTAGACCGATCACCGTCGACTAGTGCGAACGCCGCCTAAATGTCAGCAACAAGCAGTTCATATGTCACTGGCAAGTTGACATGTCTGTGGCAAAATAGTCCAGATTTCTGCAGCAAGTCGACACGTCGACGACTGACGTCCATGTGTAGACCAATTACTATTACCTGGTGTGAACGCGGCCTAAATGTCTGCAACAAGCGGTTCATATGTCACTGTCAAGTTGACATGTCTGTGACAAAATAGCCTAGATTTCTGCGGCAAGTCGACACGTTGACTACTGACGTCCATGTTGTGTCCACGTGTAGACCGATTACCGTTGACTGGTGCGAACGTGGCCAAAATTAATACCGGACTATTAGTAGGTTTTTGACCGTGGGAGAGCCACGCTTCGGCATGAATGGGCCGGCACGACCGGCTCACAGAAAACCAGCTTGAAGCAGCACTGTGATGTGTTTCGATGCGTGAGGGTACCGGAGGCCCAATCCGGGGGAAAGGGGGTTAGGTTAGGTTGGCAGCGCACATGTGACACCCAACCGATGGGGTATCTCATACATTAACAACCGATGGGGTAAACGAGTTCTAGAGTGGAGACTGCGTCTTGGCAAACGTAATGTAGGACGCCCTCTGGCTAGGTGAGGGGACGATCTGCGCAGAATGGCTGGCAAGATCTGGATGCGAGAAGCCATATCACAGTGGCGAACAATTGTATAGGCCTACATCCAGCAGTGGAATGCGATAGGCTGATGATGATGATGATGATGATGTGACACCACTAGTGTCGCGGGTGTCTATGGGCGGCGCCAAACGCTTACCATCAGGCTATCCGTCTGCTCGTCTGCCAACTATAACATAAAAAAAATGTCTACAACAAGCAGTTGACATGTCACCGGCAAGTAGTCGACATGTCAAATAGTCTACATAATGCGGCAAGTCGTCATGCATGCGGCTTAGTAGTCAACACGATGTCGACTGTTTCTCACAAGTCGTCTACAGCGTGTGTATTTTATACGGGCGAATAATTAATCCAGCTATAATATCTGATCCTACGAATCGTATAAGATAATCATTTCATTTAATTTTGTGGTTAATTAGGTGTAATGATTTTTCTAAAGTGCAACCCAGCAGCAATGTATGCCGTCCAACTTTGTTTGACATGACAAGTGACATGAGTGTCATGACACTCGTATGACGTTTAGATACTTATGTCTACGTTAATTGATGTTATTAACGTTAACTACCAGTGGATGCAATACATTGCGTGCTCAATTATTTTGTATGAAAAAAAAAGTACCTTAATTTCCTAAAGAAATGTATGTAAACAGGTTCCCTAGGTCCGATAGTAATCGCCATTAAAATATTCGCCCGTATCAAATAAACACGCTGTATTTTAACCATGTCTGCTGGAAATAATATCTGCGGTAAGCAGTCAAAATTTCAACAACTAGTCACTACTGCCGAATCTACGAGTCGCTCGTGTGTAAAAACCCTAAATGAAAATATTTCCTTTTGCAATCTTGTTAAGGTATAAGAAAACAGAACTGATTGAACATGCAATGGGGTGGTTTGTTTAAAAATTACAACGGCTGTCGGGAAACTTGTAGGTTATAGACTTATTGTGAATTTGGAGCGAGTTTGTGCTGTTAAAAGTTTAAGTTGGTACTTACCTCGGTCAATTTTGTATGTAGTTAATGCTGAACCAAAAGGTTAGGACGAAAATAGTTGCTCATAAAAGCCTTGCTTAAAAAACAAAAAATAGTTGATTACAGAAAACCAGCGCTGCAGCGGCTTCAAGCAGTTGCAGCACATGCTGAGGTTGGACCTTGTTGACCTCTTGGTGTTACCAGGTAACATCCATGCAACAGGTGACATACTTATTATTCGTTCCTTTCTGTCTTATTGTTAACATCTTGTTGTAATTGTATGCGTGTTTGTGGTCAATAAATGTCTTACTTACTTACTTTAGCTAGACTGCTAAGGAATAGAGATCCAAATTCTCGAGATATAAGATTACAATTAATCTACTGGCGTCTGACTTTCGCAAACCTTAAAGAGGGCACAGATATTATAATACTAGTAGAGAGGATAACCAGATCTGAGTCAGATTAGTATATTTTTTTTATGATTTAGGTGGCAGACGAGCCGACGGATCACCTGATGGTAAGCAATTACCACCGCCCATCACACCTGCAACACCAGTGATGTCACAAGTGCGCTACTTACCTTTTAACCCCACTTCCCCTTGATTGAGCCTCCGGTACCCTCGCCCACGCAACGAAACACAGCGCATACACTGCTTCACGCCGGTTTTCGGCGAGGACGTGGTATTACTCCGGGCGAGCCGGCCCATTCATGCTGAAGCGTGGCTCGCCCACTGTTAGATCATATATGTACAATTTGATATTATGTACCTAAATATAACATAAAAGTATTCTTCCTCCAGATAGAAGTATTTATACACATAACATTAAAATTCATTTATACATATATACGAGTACTTAAAACTTGCACCGCTACTTGTAATTAAGTACTACATAGGTACTTACAAACTAAGCAAATTAAATAATAATATTTGTTCTATATGATAGATAGATAAAATGTATTCGCACCAAAAAACACACATTCAGAGCAGTATAAACGTCAGTACAAAAAACCAAGAAGGGCTTATAATAAGGCATGTGTGCATAGTGCGACATGGCAATGGCTTAGTGAATTGTCTACTCGACGAGCAAACCACTGATTTTCAGCCATTGCCAGTACTGAGGGATGCGCGTACCGGCACCGCAGTAACAACTTCTAGTAACTCAATAAAAGAAGACAAATATAGATAGACTTTAAATTTCATTATGTAAAATTAGAAGCCCTCTCTCATATTGCAGTGCCCTTACTGGGTCTATAGTGGTGGCTATTATGCTATCATATCTAACACCTAACTGTACTCTATGGTCGCAATAAAGATATTGAGTAAATAACACCCTCAAAAATTTCATCTCGAGTTCAGGCGGGGCGGGAAGATATTGAATACCCTTTCTCCCCACTGCTCAACTGGTAACTGCTCAACTCTTCTAGTTAGGCAGAGGGTAATACCAACTGCTCAATTGGATGGTAATTGCTCAGTTGTTAAAGTTGAGCAGACAATTAATGTATTTACAAGCATTTACATTGATACACAAAAGGCGATCGAAATAGGAACAAAAGACAATCGAAATAGTAACAAAAGACGATGGAAATGGGAACAAAAGACGATTGAAATGAGAAAAATAGACGATCGAAATAGGAATAGAAGACGATCATAATAGGATCATAATTACACAAACGATGTATTTCTAGAATAAAATAATTATTTTAATGGAACTCCCAAACAAAATGATTGAGTACAGTATTTGACTATTTTTTATTTTTTTGGTAATCAAAAGACCTCTCAATTATAGAAACGTCGTTGAAAGAATTACTTGATTTTCATTGAAACTACCCGAGATATTAAAACTTTAAATTTTTCTAGGGCAAACCCAAAACGCTCCATACAAATGGCGACTGGCATGTGACGTCACACGCATGTATTTTGTATGCATTTCTTTTGAATTTTGCTTGGTAACTATATCAAATGTTTCGTTTATGTCAAGGATTCTATTATAATACTCGTAGTTGGTGCAAATTGTATGGGTTATTCAATGGTATAATTATTTTTTAAGAATTTCATATTTTTAAAATGGAATTGCCCATGACTCTTTGGATGACGATAAAACCGGCTAGACGTATTATATTTCATTGAGATTTTTTGTAATTCGTACATATATTGACCTCAACATCATCATCATCATCACCAGCCTGTCGCTGTCCACTGCTAGACGTAGGCCTCTCCAATTGTTCGCCACTGTGATCTATCCATGGCTTCTCGCATCCAGCTCTTACCAGCCATCCTGCGCAGATCGTCCCCCCACCTAGCCAGAGGGCGCCCTACATTGCGTTTGCCAATTACGTTTATATTGACCTATATTTTTAAAAAATACTGAAAAATCTCGAGCTTAGACAGATACCCTATTGCGGACATAAACAGATGTGAAAATCTTTCCGAATCGTCCAGAATTCTGTACGATATTCCCTTACCACCGAACTATTGGTAGGTTTTTGACCGTGGGAAAGGCACGCTTCGGCATGATTCGGCCGGCTTGGCCGGAATGATGGCTATAGGATGGCAGCGCACTTGTGACTCAACTGGTGTCACGGGTGTCCGTCCATGGGCGGCGGCAATTGCTTACCATCAGGTGATCCGTCTGCTCATCTGCCACTAAGGACATTAAAAAAATAGGCTAAAATATTAGTAGCATCACTAGGATCAGACTAAAACCTACTTTTTCCCTACGCTCTGCAGCGCGAGTGCATCTAACCAAACCAACCAAACAAAAAACCAGCCGCAATCTTGCGTTGCCTCCCAAATTCAATCCGGCAAAACAAAATCAGGCGCCGAGAGTTGCCAATTGGCGAGTGTTTGTCGCATCGCACGCGGCCGTGATCGGCAGCCGAATGCGACGCGGACTGCTCAATGCATACAGAGTGCAAGGTACAATGGGATAGGGAACAGTGAGAGAACTTCGTTATTAAATTAAAATGTTATCTTCTTCATCATAGCGTGTAATTATTTTTGCGTTTGCGTTCAAAGAGGTAGGATCGCACTTATCTAAGCGTCGCGTCGCGCAGAGACTATTTTGTAAAAACTCATATCCTAACTATGAGATTTTGAATTAGTAATAAAAAGACAATTAAAACGTAATTAGTACGTAATTAGAAGTTAAGAAACGAGCCTATACCTTCCTTAAAAGCCAGCAACGCATCTCTACTCCCTCTGGTGTAACTGATGTCCATGGGCGGCGGTGATCACTTTCCATCAGGTAACTAGCTTGCTCGTTTGCCTCCCTTTCTCATAAAAAATAAATAAAATTAAAATAAAGGCTAAATTTTGGATAAATTTTCGTCGATAAGGACGTATTGGACGTATTTTGACCCTCTTGGCCTGATCCTTGACTATGAATTGGATATTATTTTTGATTAGTATTGGATTAATTAATACATTAGAAAAAAAATTCAAAGTTAGGTAGGGTGAAAGAAATTTACGACTCGCAACACCTTAAATCAATATTGAGATATTGTGTGAAATATGGTAGATGATAATAAATGTGTACCTATTTTGACGTTCATGAGTGATCTGTATGGACCTAACTTGAATAAAGATTTTTTTATCTTTATTATTTATTTCTAAATTATTTGTGGATTACCAAACTAATAAGTAGGACGACATAATTATAAATCTATGTGAGAAAATTTAATTGAAGTACTTGATAAGAATAGATTATTTATCTCACCGTTGTCAATTCTCTGTGGCATAATGCAGGCCCACTGGGCGGGGATTTTTCCTTCCCCCGGTGTATCCTGCCTAGGAAGCCAGACGTTTGCACTGCGGATGTGACAAAGACGGATACACTCGGATATTTGAATAAACGCGACCGTGATTCGATTCCACCGGAGATTTTGCCAAATGTTTTGTTGGAATGCTCAAAGTGGACATTCGTATTGATTTTTGAGAGATTTGCAGTGTTTAGTCAATGCAATAAAAGTGAATTGGATAACGTGCTCTGAGTAGGGGGGTGGAAAAGTTATTTCTTTTTTCACCTCCTCCTCCTCAGTCGGTCAATCATTGTTGAGGATCGTGATTTTCATGAAGTCTGCTTACGACTTCCTTCCACCTGTTGCGGTCTTCTGAGCGATGGAGCGCTGCGCTCAGTGGCACATCGGCGCTTCAAACACCTGGTCAAACATCTTCTTGGACTCCTTCCTCTTGGTCTCTTGCCCTCCGCCTTGCCCGCAACGATAAGCCATTCAAGAGTATTATTATACGCATAATCTACACTAACATCACTCCATACACTCACATGGGTCCACATCAACACACATACTTAGATACTAACTACTCTTCAAAGGCGGTATAGAGTATTATTATTACTTATGTAATATAAGTGTTCAAAAATGGATTCCCAATATACAGCTATAGCTGGTTTTAGACTTATTGTATTTTAGAAAAAGCTCCACGAATAAAATTCTAGCTAGATTTACCTAGAGATCAATGTAAGATCTGACACCATGTTCCCTGTGACTCGAGATACAGGTACGACACTCCTGATTCGATGACGGAGGGCTGAGTAAAAGTGAAATGAAAGTACATGTAACATCTTGAATTGGAACCATTTTTTTTTTACTATCGCCGCCTCAGCCTATATGGCCTCATTATTCGCTGCAGGCCAACTGTACCCTTACCATGAGTTTGAAAAACTGTTCTCGCTATCGAAAACTATCGCTCTGTCCCTCTCATTGTGGTGCATGTGAAAGAGACAGAGCAATAGTTTTCGATAACGAGGATAGTATTTCAAACTCATGGTAAGGCCTCAGTTGTGAGTCGCGGCTTTTGATACAGTTTCAGCTCTTCTATAATTGAGACGTTGTTGCGCCGAGCAGTCCCAGGGTATACGAAGCATGTGTCATTTCTTTTTAAACCTCATTATCATCTGATCTTCGTCTGAATTTGCCGTGCGAGAGCCCGCTTACGCATTGTGACTGAGGTCTTACAGAAAACCGACATGAAACAGCACCAATGCTGTGCTTCGAATTCCGCCAGAGAGACGGACCCAATCCGCAGGAAAGGGAATTTCACTCTCTATTAATGTTCCATGGTCAGTGGTAATAAATAGCCATTGAGGTAATTACCTCAATAGTAGTTTTTTTTTTAATTTTCGCGTTGCATTATAACAATAATTATTCAAGACAGGAATTAACACGATATTTATTATGTTATACAACATTGTGTACTCACATATCTTACTAGACGTTTCGGCTACGTTACAGCAGCCGTGGTCATGAGTGGTCTGTGGTCTACCTCAATAGTAATAATTGCGTATCCCCGGGTGAACAGTCTGCTTATCTGTCATCTATTTTAAAGAAAGGATCATTTACTTACACGTACAATTGTAATCTGTCACATAATCTGTCTGCCATAGACTAAAATTACAAGTCCGTATTGTTTTATATGAAATAAGTATACTGTCGGGCAGTCGGTTTATTTCACGAGATAGATAAAATGGGTAATTAACTTTCGCCTTGCTTTATTATTTGTAAAAGACTGTACACCATGTATGTGTAGAAATATGCGTATGTAGGTATTATAAAGTAGTTCAACTATTATTTTTTTTAATAGAAAGGCCAATCAGGATGACCTCACTCCGCCTGATGGTAAGCGGCGGTGAAATCCAAATATGAGGTTGACAGGCACAAAAGAACTTATTAGTAGTTTTAATTTAAATCTTGATGTTTAATATTGATGTACGGTTGTGAAACTTGGACACTGACACTCAAGGAGGAAGGGAAGTTGCTCATAGCTGCGAGAAAATATTTCTTGGGGCCTACCAAACCCGAGGACGGGACATAGAGGCTACGAATTAGAAGAGCTTGTGGCTGAACCAAATACCTATAATGGGCGAAACCAAGTCAGCGAGACTGCGCTGCCTCGGCCCGTGGTGAAAATGGAGTCGGATCGAGCTGTGAAGAGAGCACACCTTGGGTCGACTAACTGGCAAGCGCCCGGTGGGACGCCCAAGCTCATGAACCTGGACAGTAAGGAAGGTTGGATAGACCAGGTCGAAAAAACTCTTGCCCACCTACAACGGCCGAGCTGGGGACAGGTGGCCGAAGACAGACCGGAATCGTGTCGGAGGCCTAAATCCACTTCGGTTCGCTTAGCCAGCGTAGTAAGTATTAGTTTAAAACTGTACCAACAGATGGCGCTGGGTGTCGATTGCAACGCGTTTGTATTTCGTCTATTCGTATTAAAAGTAGTAATTCAAAAATAGTATAGATACCAAACTAATGTAGCCGAAGATCGATCGAAGTGGCGAGCATTTGGAGAGGCCTAAGTCCAAAAGTAGACTTCAATCTGATGATGGTGATACCTAACTAACGAACCTTTTGTTAGTAGGTACCTAATTTAAAAAAAAAGTAGATAGACTTACACTTAATTGCACAAAGTTTACAGATCTTAGTTAATTCTTAACTATCCTTTTTTTTTGGTTTCACAGGGGGAATGCCGCCGGGCTCAAGAGATGAGCCGACTAACTTATTAGACTACCTTATGCATACCATGTCACTGGCGGGCGGCCGGGTTATGTGAAGTTCTCCTTTGGCAGGCAATGGCATACCCTCTAAACCCCCTGCGGTTCTCCCTCATCGCTCATATTGGTGTAATATCATGGTGATACAGCCGAAACCTCCCTCCATGATAATCCCCGGGCGGACTAGGCCGTCTCTCCCCCGGACGTGCCGGGAGAGGGGATAGGGACAGCCGAGAGAACTGAGCCTGTGCAATGCTGGTTGTTTGGTACGGGGGCACCCCTACTACGCACCAGCGGGCTCCCTCCGCGGAGACGGGGGAGATGCGCATCTGCTCGGTGTCTCCTCCCCCTCCTCACCCAATTCTTAACTATTCTAGTACAATGTAGGCAAAAAGTTTTGTACGTTTTGGATCTTCATAAAATGTACCTATAAAATCAGGGAAACTACACCGAATTTTATAGACGGAAAATATATATATTCATTATGATTTTTTAAAAGTTATGAGTTGCACCTGTTGACCCTATTTAGATAAATCGTCATAATTATTTAACTAAGTATGTTATCGCAGTGGAATAAATTGTGTGATGATGTCTAATAATAAGCCGTACCTACCTATACAGTCAAAATATATAAGAAAACTGACCGTGTAAGTTTATAATTAAGGTGACGGGTAGGGCACACTAGCGACGCCCATCGATTTTAATTTTTAGCTACTAAACCGGATCTATTGTAAACAATTTCGGCAAACACTTATACTATTTATTAAATAACCTAATAATGCATAAATGAGGACCCAACATTTGTACGCGAAAAATTGATTCACGTTAGAAGTGGCCGCTTTTGGCGGTAATCAATTTTTCGCGTACAAAAACGGACCCAACATTTGTGAATGGTTATTTAATAAATAGTATAACTGTTTGCCCAGAGGTTGTAACCCCGAAACTGTTTAAAATCGATCCGGTTTAGTAGCTAACAATTATAAAAGAATGGTACCCGTCGTCTTAAGTGAAACTTGAAGAAAATCTGTATTTTTTTTCATCATTTTTGCAATTATTTTCCAAATTATCCTAAAATCATGATAACCTTACCTTTTTTTTCATTCTAGGTTATTCTACATGGCATTAGTTTAAGGCCGTGTGGTCCCCGGCAGAGTAGAATAGGCCACCCTCACTCTTACCGAGGTGTCGTAAAAGGCGACTAAGGTAAAGCTGCTGGCATGATCATCAGCACCCAGAGAAGGAAAACTCTGCATTTATATCAAAACCCTCGCCAACCCGTCTGCCAAGCGTGGTGAGTATGGCAAATACCTCTCATGTGATTGAGGGAGGCCCGTGCCCCAGCAGTGGGGACTTAAATGGGCTGATAATGACGATGATGATGATTAGCTTTATATATTTTCAATATAATATTCAATATAATATAATATGTGCAATAAAAGTATATTCATTCATTCATTCATTTTCAAAATTGTCCTTAAATTATGATAACCCTACATTTTTTACATTCTAGCTTATTCTACATGGCATTAGCTTTCTAAAAATTGCACGTCCATTACTTAAATACACCTTCTTAAATCAGCGTTTAAAAATGCAGTTAACTGAGTTAGAGCTGGAGGATGATTAAAACAAAAGTATTTTTCTGCTAAATAATTTATTATCTTTGACAAATTCAAATCAAATCAAATTTGTGTTTTTTTTCCGTCGCTATAATGGGGTGTAGTTTCCCTGATTTTGATATGCATTTGATTGCACTATATGAATACTCGCACTGTATTTTAATTGATTATACATACTTGTCAAACCGTGCCGCGTGGTCCCTGGCAGAGTAGAATAGGCCACCCTCGCTTTTACCGAGGTGTCGTAAAAGGCGACTAAGGTAAAGCTGCTGGCATGATCATCAGCACCCAGAGAAGGAACACTCTGCATTTATATCAAAACCCTCGTCAACCCGTCAGCCAAGCGTGGTGAGTATGTCAATTACCCCTCATGTGATTGAGGGAGGCGCGTGCCCCAGCAGTGGGGACTTAAATGGGCTGATGATGATGACATACTTGTCAATAGACCCTGATGAACAGGACACGAAGTCATAATAAAATAGTAACTGGATTAATTATCTTGTTAGGCCTGTGTATTAGAAACCAGTTTTCGAAAACGTGATAATTTTATAGTCAGTAAAAGACTTGTAATTCTTGAAAATGCGGTTTATTATCATTATTCTGATAATAAATGAGAAAAATGGGTCTTGTTGGAAAAAAAAATATCTACTGTCGATTTACGTATTAAGCCCTTATGACCAGTTGGTCACGGACGGACCGACCACTCCGCTCCGCTCCGCTCGTGACCACGGCTGCTGTAACGAAAATCTAAAAAACTATTTGAGCCCTTATAATTATTATCGATAAATAAATGATCAGCCTATAAACTATCCCACTGCAGGGTAAAGGCCTCCATCATAGGAATCAAGTCATCGCTACTATGATGGGATTAATAGGCTTAATCGTCAAGCTTGCCAAATGCGGATTGGCGATCAACAATCCGCGAATTTTTCAAACAAACCCAAGCTATGTGCGAAAAATTCGAAACATACTTTTGGCTCGACCCGGGAATCGAACCCAGGTCCCCGAGATCACGGCCCGGTACTTAAACCACTTGACTAACAGGGCGTTATTGTACTTTCCACTCTTGTCCTATAAATCAATAATTTTATTTTGTTATTAGTTTCTAGAAACAAGCCATGTAGGCTTTTTAAAAGGCGTAGGTACAACGTATCTTCAAGCCTTCTTGTGTCCTGTATATCTGGATATTCGTAGGCGGTGATCACTTCGTAGGCGGTGATCACTTACCATCAGGCAAGGAATGGAACTCCTTGCCGAGGTCAGTTTTTCCGAACCTCTACAATCTGGACATCTTTAAGTCAAAAGTGATCTTCTAGACAAACGCGTTATATCCTAGACTTCATCGTCACTTTCCATCAGGTGAGATTGTGGTCAAGCGTTGGCATATAAGTTCATAAAAAAGGTATCCCGCTCTCAAATTTGCCTCACTCGCAAAAAATTGTTGAAACAAATTTCAGGACGGATCAGATCCTGCTGAAATATTTGCCGCTGCCCATGACACCCGCAACATTACATTCTAGTCACAAGTACGCTACCAACCTTCAAACCGTCCTTTCCCCCGGGATTGGGCCTTGGATACCCTCACTCATTCGGCAAAACACAGCACAGACGCTGCTATGGTTTACACCGCTACGGCATAATAATTTCAGCAGAAACAATTTTCTTGTGTCGTACTTTTTAGAGCGTGTTTTTTTGGTAGTCGGGTTTTGATTTTCAAACTTTATTTTTATTTAACATATTTTTAGTTATGTAAATAAAATTACATATTTGAAATGTGCTAAAAGCTCTTTCATTTGATACCCCACACGGTACCATCAAGCATTTTTTTTTAGTTCCTTACTCTAAGTCCCCTAGAGGGCGCTGTAGTCGATTTGACGTGACGTCATGTCGCTTACAACCAGAAGACAATCAAGGCGCTTCTAACGACACCTCATTTGTTAAAATATGATAACTAGTTTAGAAGAACAGATGAACAACCATACATACATACATACAGGTCAAAATCATAACCCTCCTTTTTGCTTTGCCGTAGCCGGGTAAAAAAAATTGGTTAGGTGATGTCCCTTACTCACTTACTCACGGTGGATTGAAGTTATCTTGTGAACATCGATTCGATATTTTCGGTCCTAGAGCCCACGTAGTGGGAAGTTGCAGTGTTGTAACAGTATTTGTATCGACCCGCTGCCACCATCTCGTCTATTATTACCGGTAACGCCTGTGCTAGCGTCCCTAGGGTACTATGTGCGGACACACGATACTGACGTATCATCGTATTTTATATCGAGAACGGCATAGTAGGCGTCAGATTTTTGGTAGTAGGTAAGTATGACTCCTATATCATTATACAGAATGTATCGGTAAGCGTCTCCTGTACTCATAATACCTACTTTTCCTACTGTTTTGAGTGCAATTAAAATATACTTATTCATTCATTCATTTGTTCATTCATACGTTGATTCATTCGTTCTTTCATTCGTACATTCATTCGTTCATTTATTTATTCTCTAATTCTATCGTTCTTTCATTCTTTTATTCATCCATTTAACCACGTCTTCTACCAACCATTCTGAGCAACGTTTATGAACTACGTCTTTTCAAAATTCGCATAAAATAATTAGAACTTATCGTACGAAATCGATAAAATTCACCATGCCAAATGTAAGGCAGGTCGATACAAGTATTAAGATGAACAATGAATCTATTCAAATCATTAATTCCACCGTTTTTCTCGGTATAACTATAGATGCGAAATTGCAGTGGAGTCCCCATATTGCTGCCTTGGCAGGAAGACTAAGTTCCGCTGCATATGCAGTAAGAAAAATTAGGCGTCTGACTGATATCGAAACGGCAAGACTGGTCTATTTCAGCTATTTCCACAGTGTGATGTCATATGGTCTACTGTTGTGGGGGGTCTGCTGCTGACATACAAACTATTTTTGTATTACAGAAAAGGGCCATCCGCGCTATATACAGCCTTAGATCACGTGACTCACTTAGGGAAATATTTAAAGAAATAAATATTTTAACCGTGGCTTCCCAATTTATCCTCGACTGCATTATGTATGTACGTAAGAACTTGCACACTTTTCCAAAAAAGTCCGATAGTCATAGTCTTAACACCAGTGAATGCGATACTTATTCGATAAACAAAGCGGACTGTATGACGATATTTTCAAATGTTACGAAACGAAAATGTGTGGAATAAAAGTGGGGCTAAACAGTTAAGTGAAAACGCTCACCTGGCTTTGCTGCTGATGAAGGATGCAGCTTGCGGTTACGGTAACTGGACAGGGTCCCAGAACTCTCAGATTCATTCGAACTCACCTTCAAATCCTAGTTACCTGTTACCAGCGTGTTACCGATATGAAGCCAACGCAATTCCCCGAACTGATCAGCCTTTCTTGATTTCCACCCACAACAATAGCAATATTCAAAGTTAAGACGACACGATATTTCTCAACTTTAACGAAAATTATTCTAAATTACGCGGCAAAGCACGCGTACGACAAAGCGACACGAAAACGAACAGAATAGACTTTCTTTTTTTTTTCTAATTACTAAAATGTTGCCAGGCGAATTAATAAAAAATCCCTAATCCTGAACATTCCGCTCACCGAAAATACTACTTATTTTCCCAAAATTTACTCAATTTTACCCTAGTTGAGAACGAGATGGACACACTATGGCTTGAGATTCATCTAATTCTACTTTCTAAACTACATTTATACTAAAACGATAACGACATTAACGACACTTAAAACTAAAATAGAGAAAGTTAATAGTTTAGTCTTGCAAAGGCAAGGGACAAAGCTTAACTATGGGTCGTTTCAATTCGCCCGACTCAGTGCGAACTGTAACGACTCGACAAATTCCATCACTCCCAGGATGAAGTTGTACCACCCGGCCAACTTTCCACTTCATGGGGCTACATTGCTCATTGACAATGAGCACAAGCGTCCCAACGATTGATGTTTTTCTGGCGATCAAACCACTTGTGGCGTTGTTGAAGTGTGTGCAAGTATTCAAGGTGCCACTTGCGCCAGAAATCTTGATGGATCTTTTGTAGAAGTTTCCATCGTTGAAGTGGACCCAATTTCGCATCGACCATATTGCCCTCAGGTAAGATGGTGAGCGGTTCTAACGTCAGGAAGTGACCAGGGGTCAACACCGATAGGTCATTCGGATCTGAGCTAACCGGAGTCAGGGGACGCGAGTTGAGCATAGCCTCGAGTTGAGTCAACACCGTATAGAATTCCTCGAAGGTAAGACGCTGCGAGCCAACGGCACGTGACAAGTGAGTTTTCACTGACTTAACCCCCAGCCTCAGCTAACCCCAGAGAAATGCGGGCTGCCAGGCGGGTTGAAAACGAATTCAATTTGCTCTGCACGTGAGGCTTCAGCCATAAGTTCGTGCAGTATGTTGGATGCTCCGATAAAGTTACGACCCTGATCCGAGATCAGTCGAGAACAACGACCGCGGCGTGCTATAAATCGCCGCAAGGCTGCCAAATAGGCTTCTGAGGTAAGCTCAGAAACGAGCTCAAAATGAACTGCCTTAGTTGCAGTACAAACGAATACACAAATATACGATTTAAAGGTGCGAACACCACGACCGCGAGCAACGCTCGTATCAAATGGTCCCGCGTAGTCTACCGCCGAAGACGAAAACGGCTTGATTTGGTTAATTCGAAACGATGGTAAATTGCCATAATAGGAGGTGAAGCCACCTTAGGACGGGCACGAAAACATTTCATGCACGACGAGATAACGGAATTTATAGCCCTTTTCGACGACAAAATCCAAAATTCTTGGGCTAATAAATTTTGCATAGTTTGCAATCCAGGATGCATGAAACGATTGTGATAATCATCGATGATCAGCGTAGTCACCTATGATCACGAGGCAATAGCAGGGGATGTTTAACATCAAACGATAGGTCTCCTTTAGATAGGCGACCGCCCACCCTGAGCAAGCCGAGCTCATCAAGAAACGGCGACAGCTTGCGCATGGGTTTGGGCAACGAACGAGATAACTTATCGTCCGCCAAAGAACGAATTTCTGAAGCGAACGAGCGCTCTTGAACGTGTTTCACGAGAAAATGAAGAGCTCTATTGGTTTCTTCAACCGATAAATTAAGGTTCGAGTTTTTGATAGTCGGTTTTTCAAATTATAGTATATAACGAAAACAGTAAGCGAGAATCCGAAGTAGGCGTGGCAAGGACGAATTTCGTTTCAACATATTGTCTACCAATGACTCGTTTGAAACAGTGAACAGGCTGAATATTTTCTGTTCATTTGACGCAGCTTGATCCTGAAAGATCTCCGATTGTGGCCACGAGTCTGGAGGGTTGGACAGCCATTTAGGCCCCGCCCACCATAGCGTATTCTGGGCTAAATCAGCAGGGAGCAAGCCACGGGACCCGCAATCTGCTGGATTGGTCTGTACCAGAAACATGATGCCAATTTTCAGGCGGGGAGGTTCTCTTGTATATGCACAACCCTATTAGCCACAAACGTTTTCCATTTCGATGGACAGGATCGAATCCACGTCAAAGCTACAGTCGAATCCGACCATGCGTGCGTATCTTCAAATGTATAAATCTCCTTCAACGCTTCCTTAAAATCGGTGACTAAATCCGACAGCAAAACGGCAGCTAACAGTTCCAATCTTGGCACGAACACTTACGGAGCGGAGCCACTTTCGACTTAGCGCAGCAAAGGCGCACGACAATAGAACCATCATCTTTAACGACACGACAATAGATGACAGCACAGTAACCTTTCTCCGAAGCATCACAGAATCCATGAAGTTGGGCCGACACGAAATGTTCAATCATTCGTCGAGGAATGTTCAACAAGCTTAATTCCGAAAGTTGTGACTTGAATTTACACCATTCTGCAGCGATAATGGGTGGACCCTCACTGTCCCAATCGACACCAGAGACCCATAAAAGCTGGATGAGATATTTAGCAAAAAATACGACAGGCGATAGCAGACCCAGAGGGTCAAATTATACGAGCGATGTCCGAAAGGATGGAGCGTTTCGTACAACGACCATCTACGCTCGACGTTCTAAATGTAAATGTGTCTGATTTGGGTAGCCACAGTAACCCCAAAATCTTAACGACAAGTCATGAATGTCCTCGAAATCTCGAAACTGCTCCGAATATAAATCAGAGTCCGACAAGTTGGTAAGAAATCCTGGATGGTTAGAAGTCCATTTTCTTAAATGTAGGTGTGCTGATGACAATATTGTCACCAACTGGTTGCGCAACACTAACGCTTCTTCGACAGAATCTGCGCCCGATACGACATCATCGACGTATACATCTCTGGCTAGCACGGCAGCACCTAACGGCGCACTAGTCGATAATTCATCAGCCAGTCTTCTGATGCACCAGAGCGCTTGATACGGAGAACTAGGATACTCCATAGTCACAGTAAGGAGACGATAATCTTTCACAGGGTCATCAGTGACGGACGCCACAATATGCGCTGATAGTCACAGTCCTGTAGATCGACAAGAAATTGACGGTACATCTGTTTGATGTCTCCAGTGAACACTATTGCATGCCATCGAAAACGAACTAACAAATCGAATATATTTTTTTGCAGTTTTGGACCTGGCAATAACGCATCATTCAGGGAAGTCCCTGATAGATCCTGGGAGCTGGCATTAAATACCGTACGCAGAGGCGTCGTGACAGATTCGGGACGCAAAATTCCGTGATGTGGGATATAATAGAAGGGACCCTCGGACGACAAGGGAGGATCAACTTCAACCATATGACCACAGTTCAAATAATCGTCCATAAAATGGATATAAGCAGATCGAAACTGAGGATTTAATTCAAACTTCCTCTCTAAATTTAAGAGACGCTTAAATGCAATCTCACGAGAATTTGAAAACCTTGGTTTGTCCAGAGGGTCAACGAAAGGCAATGGTACAACCATCCTACCCTCAGTGCTACGACAATATTTATTTTCCATTTGGTTTTCACATGACAATTCAGATTTCGACCAAAACGACATTTTTAGGAGAAATCAACACTCTCCAATTCCCAGAAGCGTTTGATATTATAGTCCAACGATGGACTCGACACGAGAAAACACCCCTGGGGGACAAGCATTGGACTCCTTAACGACAACGAAACGAAAAGAAGCAACATCTGTAGGGCACTCACCCAGCACCAGCCAGCCGAAAACAGTCTGAACGGCAATGGGTTCATTGTCATTGCCTTTGACCACGGCCACCCATGAGGGATGAGGCATACAGGTTGACATTAACCAATATATCAATTGGTCCAGATTTATGAAAATCTGGATCAGCAAGATTTAAATTCTCTAGATGTTTCCATGAATCAACATCTAATGGCTCTGATGGTGTATCAGGGCAGATTTAGGAAGCACTAAAGCCTTGAATGTATACTTACATGACCGGTCACCATGTGCAGGGACTATGTCACAATCTACAGTACCACAAGTCTCAGCCATTGATAGGCCAATACCATTCACTGATGGTGACTGACCATGAATACACAAGCCAAGTCTTTGTGCACAACTTAATGAAATGAAATTGCTAGCCGAGCAATTATCTAACAACATTCGAACGGGTACCATTTGATCAAATTTATTTTAATCAAAACTATTGCTGTTGAGAACAGACTTGGAGCATCTGGATTTATCACACCTAATGTCACCGGAGCTGATTGAGCCGAACTAGAACCAATCGAAGGCTCCATCTCATGTTTTTTCTCAAAATGCAGTAATGAGTGATGTTTGTGATTACACGAGATGCAATTCACACGAGATTGACAGCTCTTTACTGAATGAGATGGACGACAACAAAGGATACAAAGTTGCTTTAGTTTTACTTGATTAAACCTCTCTGTCGGGGTCAACCTCAAAAACTTTGAACAATTCTCAATATTATGCCCTGAAGCAGCACACATGGCACAGCTACTCACAGGTGTATGACAAAAGACAACTTAGGCTTAGCCGCAGGCTGCTTACTATGTGACCTACCACCAATGCAACCTGAATTTAAATTGAACTGCGAATTCTCTAAAGCTAAACTACGCTTTTCAACAAACAATAAGAGTTCCTCATACTTAGGTATGTCCACATTAGATTCAAGTTGCAATTCGAAGGCTTCCCTAGTACCTACATCAAGCTTAGACCACAATGAATGGAATAACATAAAGTTTCCATCTGGAAGTTTATATTTGGATAAAATTTCTAAATTTTTCTTATAAACCCTACAAACTCTCATCAACTCAGATGAATTCTTAGATTTAATATTTTCACAATTAAGAATTTTTTCATAAAAAATAGTTGCAATAACTCTTTTTTTATCAAAGTGTGATTTTAATGTGTTATATGCTATTAAATAGTTTTCATTGCACAACGGGTAATTTTTAATTAAATCCAATGCCAAACCCGTTACACTAGACAACAAGTAATGTAACTTCTCAACATCTGGAATATTTTTACTGTGTATCAACGAATCAAAAATCTGAATGAATGAAACCAGTTTCTATCTTTGAATCAAATGGGGTAATATGAATTTTTGGTAATTTAACACCCGAACTATGTGAACTATGACTGATGATATGTGTTTGCTATCACATTTTTTTTCATTGAAACGTAATTTAATTGATTGAACTATCTTTTCAAATTGTGACGAAACCTCTAATTCACTGTTCCTGCTACTTCCTCCTTGCGGTAAGGACGATAGCAGTTCAATCTGAAAGGCATGAAATTCACTTTCTATTTTGTCAACATCTTGCAAGGTGTTATCCTTGCAGATCCGAGTTTTGTATAAATTCCAATCGAACAAACGCATAATCCCTGCCTACACGGCTTTTGTCACACGTATCCGTCCCGATTTTTCAGGATTTCCCCATGATTCGTTAAATCAATTAAAGCAACAACAAACAACAAACTCAATTTCCAAGATTAAAATAAAATTGTAAACAACAAATTACGAAATGTAGTATACGAATTGTCAAATGTCAACAATGACAGCTAAGATGTACGTTCAGAAACTCGATACAACTCGATTCACTTTTTTCCGTGTTTAGACTAAGTCACTCGGCTAAGATTTATCTACGATAGATTTCCGAACGAAATAAATTTATTAAATTCTCAAGCCAAGTGCTTCAACTTACCCTCAACTTGAATAACATTTTATGATTTGACAACGAACAAATTAAATGACGAAATTTATTATTTTAAACGAAATTAACCACGGCCACTATACAGAATATCAGGCTCGAATGGGCCAAAAAAAAATGAATGCGATACTTATTCGATAAACAAAGCGGACTGTATGACGATATTTTCAAATGTTACGAAACGAAAATGTGTGGAATAAAAGTGGGGCTAAACAGCTTAAGTGAAAACGCTCACCTGGCTTTGCTGCTGATGAAGGATGCAGCTTGCGGTTACGGTAACTGGACAGGGTCCCAGAACTCTCAGATTCATTCGAACTCACCTCAAATCCTAGTTACCTGTTACCAGCGTGTTACCGATATGAAGCCAACGCAATTCCCCGAACTGATCAGCCTTTCTTGATTTCCACCCACAACAATAGCAATATTCAAAGTTAAGACGACACGATATTTCTCAACTTTAACGAAAATTATTCTAAATTACGCGGCAAAGCACGCGTACGACAAAGCGACACGAAAACGAACAGAATAGACTTTCTTTTTTTTTTCTAATTACTAAAATGTTGCCAGGCGAATTAATAAAAAATCCCTAATCCTGAACAACCAGAAATAAACATAGGCTTGCCGTCCCGGTCCTCAGACTTCATAAAATCGGTAATTCGTTTGTTGGCTTAAGTATTAAGATATTTAATAAGCTACCACAAAATGTCATTAACCTATCACTGGATAAGTTTAAGTCCCATATTAAAACCTGCCTAATGAAGAAAGGTTACTATAGTGTACAAGACTATTTAAATGATAAGGATTCTTGGTCATGTTAATTCATTAATCTTTTGAGTTGTTATTCATAGTAGTCTATTAACTTTCATAATTGTATTTTTTTCTCTCTTCTCAATTGAAACTCTGTAACATCATCAATATTTGAAAAGAGTAACTACTGAGTTTCTTGCTGGTGTCTTCTCAGTAGAAATCGACATTCCGAACCAGCGGTAGATAATATGTACTATTTTGACATTCATAAGTGTTCTGTGTGGACCTAAATTGAATAAAGAATTTTTTATCTTTATCTTTTATCGATTTCGTACGATCATTCCTTTATCGATTACTACGAGTCATTTTGTATAGGAGTCGAAAAATTTGCAACAAATTTCAAAACAAATAAATGTTGTTCAAATGTTTGGTAGGACACGTGGCTAAAAGGATGACAATGTTTACAAATCTAACATGTATAAAATTGAAGATCTCTAGACAAGTGTGTGACAGAAATAGTAACCGAACCTACCGAAAGCAAAATATAAATGTACGCTGATGAAAACTTTAGTTGTAAATTAGTTCTCTATGTACTTATTACCAAAGCAAATTACATTATTCAAACTACTACAACTTAAGTCATGTCAGTAACTTAACCTCAATAATCAAAGCCAAGCCTCAAACGGCAACTCTCAATATTTTTACGAGCTGCGTACTCGCACAAATTACAAAACTGAGTGGCAGCCCTCATGTGTACAGTCAGCGCTGAACATCTATCAACTTGCGCGTTTAAGTCGCTGTAACAAAGTTCATAGTCGTATAAATCTTTTTGTGTAGTCTGGAGAGCGTTTAACAGCCGTTAAAGACAAGTTGAGTTAGAGACCGTAAACGCGAGCCGTAAAGGGAGCCGCAGGGCGTTACTGTCTTACTTCATTACTACAGTTCCCCCACAGTATGAATAAGGCCAATGGCTCAACAGTGATATAAATGGAGCTGCTAAGGTATAACTACTGCGTCGGGGATGTTTGCTGAAAACCGTTCTAATCGTTTCTACGCTAAATTAATTCATAAACATTGACCTAATTCCGTCTAAGTAGCTTAAGTAGGGGAGACCGGGTACAAAAGTAACGGCGGGTCGAAAGTAACAAAGGTCTTTAGATTTATCCAATGGACGGACAGCGCTTTGCCGCTGTCAGGCGATAGCCAGGAGCTCCCCCCTCAATTGCATTTAGTCACCACGTACGCCACGCGCTGTTAGGCTGTGTGACAGGAAGATATGTGAATTTACAGTCTAAAAGTAAGTTTTTTGACGTTTTCTTATTCAATATTTTGATATTCTTAAAAGCATGATAGTAATCTGAATTTTTGCAAAATCTATTCTTTATTAAAGTGACTGTACATTGCGTAAATTCATTTTTGTGTAGCACGTTCCGATTTAAGAAAATTTTGCACGTTTTGTCAAAAATTTGGATGGGTACAAAAGTAACATAGCTCAATGGGTACAAAAGTAACATGTTACTTTTGTCTTCGTGGTGATTTAATTATTTATAATTATATTTGTATATAGATTTTTTTTCAACAGAATGCCGCGACATCGCATAAGAACAACTGGACGAGGAACTACCGCCATGGAAGTGTATCAAAAAGCAGCTAAAGAGCGTTTTGAAGATACTGCAGCAATAAGAGGCCTGGCAAAAAAATATAATGTTTGCCACGTTACACTATGTGAGCCATCATTGCGATTCTGATTAAGATTAATGACTGAATTATAAAAGTCTGATTAGAAAACTTAATTTATCTCATTACTTAATCTAAGAACTTTATTGATTTGTTATTATCCGTAAATTTATAGTTTTTGAACATTTATAATACAGAATTTAATTTGCGTTATAAATAAGTACAAAGACTTGAAATAAATAACTTGTTGATTTACCAAGTATAATTTGTATTCATCAACCCTTTTGTATTGTTACTTTCGACCCACAACGTGTTACTTTTCGACCTGCCTACGTGGTCGAAAGTAACAAGTGGACGATTTTTTTTCAAATGGTTGTTATTCATATAAAACACACTACAATGTAATAAATCGAGTTGCTAGAGTAAAGATTAGAAACTGATTTTTTATATAGTTATATTTATTTAATGGGAACAGTAACACCCATCCAGAAATCAAGGTAAAAGTACAAAGTGTTACTTTTGTACCCGGTCTCCCCTACTTGTGTTACAGATATCAGACAATAGCAGAATTACATTCATAAGACTTAAATAAATACTAACACCCAGAAACGGAAAAAGTACAAGTGGCCATCACACAAATGTTATCCAGTTATGTCCAGAGTGATAAGCGCACCCACGTCCTTTAGCGTAGTGATCGGGGCTAGGCGAGAAGTCGATATTCACGTTCACCTTACTCAAGTCGAAGATTTAATATTGGGAGAGCCACGCTTCGGCATGAATGGGCCGGCTTGACCGGAGTAATACCACGTCCTCACAGAAAACCGGCGTGAAGCAGTGCATGCGTTGTGTTTCGCTGCGTGAGTGAGGGTACCGGAGGCCCAATCCAGGGGAAGGGGGGTTAAAAGGTAAGCAACGCACTTGTGACACCACTAGTGTTGCAGGTGTCCATGCGCGGCGGTAATCACTACCTTTTCAGGTGATCCGTCGGCTCGTCTGCCACCATCATCATCATCAGCCCATTTAAGTCCCCACTGCTGGGGCACGAGCCTCCCTCAATCACATGAAGGGTAATTGCCATACTCACCACGCTTGGCAGACGGGTTGGCGAGGGTTTTGATATAAATGCAGAGTTTTCCTTCTCTGGGTGCTGATGATCATGCCAGCAGTTTTACCTTAGTCGCCTTTTACGACACCTCGGTAAGTGTGAGGGTGGCCTATTCTACTCTGCCGGGACCACACGGCCTCCACCTATTCATAAAAAAAGGTATTTATTTATTTGCAGATAAGGTTTTGTTCCTTTTGCTCGCCCGTTAAACGCATTAAATCCTAGACCTTACTTCACTTTGTCACTTTCTTTCGGGTGAGGAGGTTCAGGTTTGTGGTCAAGCGTTGTCCTATAGATCATAAAGAACATGCGGCTCAAAAGTCTTTTTGTCAATTTATATTTCTTTCTACCGGTTCACAGTCGCTCAAAGAGCTATGGAAAGGGCTATGCTCGGAGTATCTCTGAAGGACCGCATCAGAAATGATGTAATCCGACAGAGAACCAGAGTCACCGACATAGCCCACCGAATTAGCAAACTGAAGTGGCAGTGGGCTGGTCATATTAGCCGCAGAACTGACAGCCGTTGGAGCCGTAAAGTCCTTGAGTGGAGACCGCGACTCGGTAAGCGTAGTGTAGGACGCCCTGCGACAAGATGGGATGATGACATTCGAAGGCTGGATGAGAGTGGCCGAAAATCGGGAGCAGTGGCGTGCATTAGGGGAGACCTATGTCCAGCAGTGGACGAGTATGGGTTGCTGATGATGATGATGATGATGATTTCTTTCTATTTTACTACTGTTGCAATTTTCTTATACTATGGCACTACATGGGACGGTCGGTCGTGTGTCAGGACGTGATAGCAACATTAAGTTAAGGTGTATTAGTCGTAAATTATTAATTATGTTGAACCCTATCGTTTCGTGTAATAGTCAAGCTTATCTAACCGTTTTGATTCCCAACGGTGGAAGAAAGGTTAACTAGTAATGCTTTACCTATTTAATTAATGATCGAAAACTTACTTAAGTGTACTTTATTAACTCTTGTCTTCTAAAACCCGGAAGGTAGAGGATTCTTCACTTTGAATGGAGTAGTTTTAGTTTGTAGCTACTGCAGACTTGAACCCCTGTTTGGAAACATAATTCGGGAATTAAGGCGATGGGTAGGGACACTAGCAACGCCAATTGATTTTAATTGTTAGCTACCAAAACAAATATATTTTAAATAATTGTGAGGCTTCAGTCTCTCTCTGGAAAACTACGTCGTGTCTTCGTATCGTCGATACCACAATGCCTAAAGACGAAAGTCTTCAATCAGTGCGTCCTACCCGTCATGACATACGGAGCCGAAACGTGGACACTTACGGTACGGCTGGTCCACAAGTTAAAGGTCGCTCAGCGGGCTATGGAACGAACAATGCTCGGCGTCTCACTCCGAGATCGAATCCGAAATGAGGAGATCCGGCAGAGAACCAAAGTTATCGACATCGCTCACCGGATTAGCAAGCTTAAGTAGCAGTGGGCTGGCCATATTAGCCGCAGAACCGACAACCGATGGAGTAAACGAGTTCTGGAGTGGAGACCGCGTCTTGGCAAACGTAATGTAGGGCGCCCTCTGGCTAGGTGGGGGGACGATCTGCGCAGGATGGCTGGCAAGAGCTGGATGCGAGAAGCCATGGATAGATCACAGTGGCGAACAATTGGAGAGGCCTACGTCCAGCAGTGGACTGCGATAGGCTGATGATGAGTCTCTCGGCAAACACTTATACTATTGATTTAATAACCATGCCCAAATGTTGGGTCTGTTTTTGTACTAAAAAAGTGGCTGCTTTTGGCTATAATTCAAAATTCAAGTGCTAAACCAGATCAAATAACTAACTATAACTATTGAATAAATAGTATAGGTGTTTACCGAAGTTGTTTAAAATAGATCTTATTTTTTAGCTAACAATGAATCAATTGGCGTCGCTAGTGGGGTACCCTTCAGCTTAAAAGGCAAATGTCCTAATTAGCTACACTGTTCATTAAAATTACATCAAACGAAACAAAAGTGATTTAAAAATAAAAAAATCAGCAAGGCCTTAAAAATATATCTATTAGTAAATTTAAAAATAAAAAATATATGTTAATTAGAAAAATCAGTTGACGGGGTAATCAAATATGCTTGATCTGGAAATGCCTCTCTTTTTATTCATAATTTCATTCTAGAATTTTACTTTAAAATTTTAGACGATTATATGATTATATTAAAGGTAGGGGTATAGAACTTTACAAATTCTCTTTCGATAGGGCACACAAGACACTAACAAAGTCAAAACCACTTTAGAAGGCAACAAGTTTTTGTAATAATGAATAAGTTAGCAACCAATTAAATAACAAACTCCTAATAATAAAAATAGCGCTTACCCTCAAACACACACCAGGGAGACACCCAACGAAACTGTTACCTCACGGATGAATCGAAACGTTTATCTTTTGAGGTGACGAGTAGGGCACACTAGCGACGCCAATCGATTATAATTCTTAGCTACTAAACCGGATCTATTTTAAACAACTTCGGGGTTACAACCTCTCGGCAAACACTTATACTATTTATTAAATAACCATGCACAAATGATGCATCCAACGCGTACGCGAAAAATTTATTTACACCAAAAGCGGCCACTTTTGGCGTGAATAAATTTTTCGCGTACAAAAACGGACCCAATATTTGTGCATTGTTATTAAATAAATAGTATTAGTGTTTGCCTAGGGGCTGTTACCTTCAGGGTTTTTGTTTAAAATAAATCCGGTTTAGTAGCTAAAAATTAAAATCGATTGGCGTCGCTAGTGTGCCCTACCCGTCACCTTAAGAGAAATAAAGTAACGGTCAGGGAAGCGATTTCATTGCGGGGCGACCACGCGACCCGCCACGACCGCCACATAAATTTGCGCTGCGTGCCTGCAGCAAGAAAAATTTACTGCCACAGTTTTTGTTGCTGACAATATACTGTCTAGGAAGTGCAATTTCAAGTTCAAGCGTTCGAGTGGGAAGGAATTGGGATTAGCGGTGTTCTTTTGTTTGTGTGCATTAGCACTGTTAGTGGACTTTTCTTTATTTCAATGGAGGGATAGGAGTGTTGGGACTATTGCGTGAGGAACGTACGTAATTAATTCATTCG
Source organism: Marasmia exigua (assembly GCA_019059595.1). NCBI lineage: Eukaryota > Metazoa > Arthropoda > Insecta > Lepidoptera > Crambidae > Marasmia > Marasmia exigua. The sequence continues at coordinate 12,546,842 of CM032476.1, read as the reverse complement.
TGGATTGCTACCCGACGGGCAAAGGATGCACAGAATTTCCGGCGGACCAGCCCCGACGCAGTGGATCGCGCGCAGCGCACACCACTCGGGGGCTTTCATTGTCCGCTGAGGGCCTAAAGGACCGGCCTCTCTTTACGGACCGGAACACAATAGGGCCGGGCACGGAGGCTGCCTTCTTTATCCAGCCCCCCCCCCTTCTGCCGTGGGTTGGCGTTGGGGTGTGGTGGCACCCACTGTCGGGCGGTTTGGCGTGCGGTGGGCCGGTGTTCCTGGTGTGATGGTGCCGTATGGGGGCCATTTTGTTCTCGGGCCTTGAATTGTCGCGCCTTCTGGCGCGTTGGAGTGTTGGAGAGTTCCACGGTGGTGGAATTCCTCCCAACAGTCGGTTGCGCCCCGATTCTCGGGAGCGCTCTCCCCGCCTCTATGGTGGGGGCTTTGTTGGTGGGTCTGTGTTGAGTCCCGCAGCCAGTGGGATGCAGCTACGACTCGCCACCCCCGCTTTTCCCGTCCCTTCGATTGTCTCCGCAACCCAGCGGGGATGCTCGAACAGGAGGGTTTTCGGGTATAGCTAAAAGTCTGTGGGTGCCCTCTCCTCTCTCTGCCCTGCAGCCAGCAGGGTATGGGTTGGGGGAGGGGTCTGCAGTCGTCCCTTCCGGAGCGTCTGCGTTGCAATACAGCAACGTGGACAATTCCGGAGAGGGTGGAATGGTGGGCCATGGGAGTGGCCCTAGGCCTCGTTTTTCGGCGAGGCCCGTTTTTCAAGAGGCCGTGCTGGCGAGCCTCTCGTCCTTCGAGGGTGGGCCGCGGACTTGGTTTCGTACCCGTCACCGTAGCCCACCCCACGCGGACGTAGCAGGAAATGCCCCGGTGGTTTTTAGTGGGTAGGCCCCTGGGAGCACCCCAAGGGAGAGCCCCACACTACCCGGCCGTCTCCCAGCGGTCGGGTGTGCTTAAGGCGGCATTTTCCACCGGGAATAAAAAAAAATAAAAGGAACGTAAGTAATGACGGACTACAGGACTGAGGTCTATCTACAAGGTACATGGGTTATTTTTAAATGAGATGTTAAAATGCCAATTTGACGAACAAAACAACTAACAAAAAATATATTGGCATTTTTATACGCTTTTCGAATAAAGAAAGAAAAAAAACTGACCCATAGTATTTAGTTATCATTAAATGTGTGTTTTATTAAAATATTTATTTATTAAATCATTAATTAATATGCCGGAAGTGACGTAATTCTGAGGCTCGACGTATTGTGATGTTGATGCTATATGTCCAATAAAAAAAATATTTATTAAATTATTAGTTAATATGCCGGAAGTGACGTAATTCTGAGGCTCGACGTATTGTGATGTTGATGCTATATGTCCAATAAAAAAAATATTTATTAAATTATTAGTTAATATGCCGGAAGTGACGTAATTCTGAGGCTCGACGTATTGTGATGTTGATGCTATATGTCCAATAAAAAAAGTATTTATTAAATTATTAGTTAATATGCCGGAAGTGACGTAATTCTGAGGCTCGACGTATTGTGATGTTGATGCTATATGTCCAATAAAAAAAGTATTTATTAAATTATTAGTTAATATGCCGGAAGTGACGTAATTCTGAGGCTCGACGTATTGTGATGTTGATGCTATATGTCCAATAAAAAAATATTTATTAAATTATTAGTTAATATGCCGGAAGTGACGTAATTCTGAGGCTCGACGTATTGTGATGTTGATGCTATATGTCCAATAAAAAAAATATTTATTAAATTATTAGTTAATATGCCGGAAGTGACGTAATTCTGAGGCTCGACGTATTGTGATGTTGATGCTATATGTCCAATAAAAAAATATTTATTAAATTATTAGTTAATATGCCGGAAGTGACGTAATTCTGAGGCTCGACGTATTGTGATGTTGATGCTATATGTCCAATAAAAAAAGTATTTATTAAATTATTAGTTAATATGCCGGAAGTGACGTAATTCTGAGGCTCGACGTATTGTGATGTTGATGCTATATGTCCAATAAAAAAAGTATTTATTAAATTATTAGTTAATATGCCGGAAGTGACGTAGTTCTGAGGCTCGACGTATTGTGATGTTGATGCTATATGTCCAATAAAAAAAGTATTTATTAAATTATTAGTTAATATGCCGGAAGTGACGTAATTCTGAGGCTCGACGTATTGTGATGTTGATGCTATATGTCCAATAAAAAAAGTATTTATTAAATTATTAGTTAATATGCCGGAAGTGACGTAATTCTGAGGCTCGACGTATTGTAATGTTGGTGCTATATGTCGAATAAAAAAGTTTATAAGTATATAAGTTACTTACTTACATAGCTTCAAACGTCAATGTTTTTTTGCTTGATGCTTGGCGTTTGGTTTATTGAATTATTAATTATTTATTAGAAATGGGGTGAGCCCTGCGTCTCATAGCCACTGCGACCAGTAGATGATCTATTGTGGCAGCCCCATAACCTATTACAGCACCTCATGTAGCTCCAGTTCCAGGATAAACCCGAGAATGGAGCTGATGGGGGAGTTTTTGATCTCGTCTGCTGAGATCATGTGTGCTCCTAGGTGCTGGCTTCAGCAGCGGTGCAGCGCTATGCACTAACGGAGGACGTGGATAATCGTTTCCTCGTCCTCGCGACAGAACCTGCAGATTTTGGTATCTGAAAGGCCCATGTTGTGCAGGTGCTTGTTTAATTTGCAGTGCCCTGTGAGGGTCCGAGTGAATGGCCTAACATGTCCTCTACTCAGTTTTATTATTTCTACAGCTCGTCTCTGATCGAACGCCTGTATCAACGCCTTAAACTGTTCTAGTCGAGGTAATCTTTTCCAAAGTTCAGTGCTTTGCTTATGCTCCCATTCTTTTAACTCAAACCTGACCATGCAGGCTGGAACGCCACTTATTGGTTCCGGTCCGAGTAGTGGGCTCTCTGCCCCGGCCTTTACTAGCACATCAGCGACTTTGTTGCCTCTGATATTACAGTGTCCCGGTACCCAAATCAGATTTACGATGTTGCCATTGCCAAGCTGGTTTAGAAGCTGGACACACTCGCTAGTGAGTTTGGAGTCAAGTTCACAGGATGTTAACGCCTTGAGGGCAGCTTGACTATCTGAGAAGATAAATATCTTATTATTCTGGAGATTTTGCAGACTCTCTTGGACACAGCCAATTATTGCGAAGACTTCTGCTTGGTACACTGTGGTATAGCGACCCAGGTTGGTTTATAGAATTAGGTGCCTTTTTTAAATCAATGTGAGCAAAAGCGTTATTAATTTGTCATGCCGAGGGATGTCGTCACAGGAGGATTTTTCCTTTTTTTTCTCCATAATTATTTGTTTTTTTTTTAATTTCTATGAGTCTAATAGACTTTTAATAGACTTAGTATTTTTCATTTCGAAAAATGATCATTTGCCTTTCCTATTGTCCATTGCTGTTAGAGTTGACCTCAGATCATCATTAGGCCATCTATCGGAATTAATTATACACACGTGATGGTATTCTATGCAACATAACATTAATAACCTAAATAAATATAGACTTAGTATTTTTCATTTCGAAAAATGATCATTTGCCTTTCCTATTGTCCATTGCTGTTAGAGTTGACCTCAGATCATCATTACGCCATCTATCGGAATTAATTATACACACGTGATGGTATTCTATGCAACATAACATTAATAACCCAAATAAATAATCATAAAGTAATCCATACTATCCATACTATCCATACTATCCATATCCATACTAATATTATAAATGCGAAAGTAACTCTGTCTGTCTGTCTGTCTGTCTGTCTGTCTGTCTGCTACTCTTTCACGCCAAAACTACTCAACGGATTTACAAAGTTACGTTTACAGTTGAAGGTGAAGGTACCAGAAAGAAAAAAGTAGGTGGACTACAAAAAGAAATCATATCCCATAAAAAACAAAACTTGTCAAAAAATCCAAATCTCGCACTCAGTTGTTCTACCGTGAAAAGTTGTGAGAACTACTGTGGTTTTTTATGGGATTTCTTATTCATGGCTTAGGTATTTAAGACTAGTAAAAAAAACATTCAAATAAAAAACCTAACAAGTACGTAGTAAAAATTGCCCGCAGACATTTGATCAGGTCCGGGTACCCAATAAACGTATTATCTATCTATCTATCTATCTATCAATATCCCCCAAGTTACAGGGGCAAAGGACTGTAACCCGGGGGATATTCCGGTAACAGGGAAATTAGCGCTTACCCTCACCGGGTACATTGTTCTCGGGTGTATTTGTAACGAAGACGTTACAACAATATTTGCGTGTCCATACATTTTAGTGATGCGACCGCAGGCCACTTATACTGGAATTATTCGAGTAAGTTTTGAATTTGGAGATAGCGCGGTTATTGAGTGAGATACGTCCTGGAGACAGACAAAGGGCAAATTGCGTTTTTTTGGATGGGTATCCCGTTCATTTATTTTATTTTAAGTGTTTGAATTGTTAAGTAAAATTACATATATAATGCTTATAAATATGAACACCTAGATATTGAAAAAACACAATGTTAATTACATAAATATTTATCCCGAGTGGGAAACGCACACACGATCGTTGGTGTAGTGATTGCGCCGATATGCGCGTTCGCTTTACTCTAGTAGTGGATATTTATTTATTTAAAGATAAGGTTTTTCCTGCACTTGCTGGCACTTGGGGCTTAAAACACCTAAGTATAGCGGCAACGGAAATACATAATTTATTAAAAAATTACTGTGTAACCACCGCGTTTCTTGATATACGTCCGACAGATAGTCCCGGGATCCCGTTTTTACCCTTTGGTACGATAACCTAAAAACTAGTTGTATAAATATGAACAATTTAAAGGTTGTGAATACACTCGCATAAACCAATTTTAAGAACCTTTTAGAAAGATGTAAAAAAATAGTATAGTATAGTATAAGCCAATACCTATATTTTCCCACGGCAGGGCAAAGGCCTCTATCATAGAAATCAAGTTATCACTACTATGATAGGATTAGCCTTAATCACCACGCTTCCCTAATGCGGATTGGTGATCTCAAAAAATTCGAAACATACTTTTTTCTCGACCTGGGTATCAAACCCAGGACCCTGACATCGCGGCCCGGTACTTAAACCACTTGTCCAACAGGGCGTCAGGGCGTCGTAAGAAAATGACGACATGGAAACCAGTAATTAATAAGTGCAAACCCCGTGCTAGGCCGTTACTAATGAAATACATATATTACACCCAGACACTGAACAAATACTGTTCATCGCACGAATATTTGTCCAGCCAAGTCGTCACGTCCAGGGTGGGCATCGAACCCACGACCTTTGGCCTAAGAGGCAGGGTCACTACGATTTGCGCCATCCGGTCAGTCATCAATTATAGATGCAAGAAAATATTCAAGGTCAAGAAGCTGTGAAATCACTCGAATAAATTGAATGGTAAAATACTTCCGTCGCATCACTAACACACATAGACAATTTACCCTGTTTTAGCTCGTATGCTTTGTAGATTGGTTTTTCATGTAACCGATTCAGAATATCGAGTGAAATTATCGCTTCGTGCTTATTTGAAATTATTTGCTAATCATTTAACAATGTGCTGCGCTATTAGAAGCTTCCAAAAGGATTGTCTCTAGTTTGGCTTCCCCGATGAAGCAGTAGTTAGTGGGTACTCTTTAATAAGGTCCCGGATTTGATTTGAAAAACATTTTAACCTGAGTTATTCAGTTCGGGAAATCATCTTGTCAGGCCTGACACAAATAGTTGGCGGTCTTGTATCACCGTGTCTTAGAAAGCACGTTAAACCGTTGGTCCTCAATCTCTACAATAGATCTCCCGATCGGAATATGGGAATATAGAGTGTTATTGCGTTTGTGTACTAAAAAAACAAAAAGACACTATTTATTAAATACTACTGGCTCTGTTCTGGCTCGCCCTCACTTCGTTTAGGGACATTAGTTCCTCTTTATACCAATAGATGACGCTAGGTGTAGGTTGCATCGCCCAAGCGTTTCGTGTTTTGGATCACCTTGCGTAATCTGTCATTGCCGCTGTCTGTAGGATTTACCTCTTTCTAAATAGTAAAGATAGGTACACAGGTATTCTTTGTAAGCGTCGCATATAGTTTTATGTTTAGATATTCACATGCCAATGTATGTCAAATGGAAGTTACGTGCACTCATAAAACGAAAATGCTCAAATTCTCCGAAAAGAGGTACACAAACTTCCGTCCGCATATTCGTCACAAGTAATAAAGCGAAAACAGCATGTTTACGAGGCATAAATCTTCTATTAAATCATAAAAACATTCGTCTTCCAAGGATTCCGTTTGCTCGTGCCTGTAATGGCTATCTTCATGAACGAAATGAAACACGGAATCAGATCGAGTTGACAAATCTTTTTTTTTATTATACTTACTGTTAATTTGTTTTTTTACCCCTCTACCGCCTATACTATGGAGAATGCTCTGAGGTATTGTTCGGACTGATCCCTGCCGCTTCATTTCGCCATCGTTCCGCTCGACAACTGTTACATCGACATCATCTGAATGGTTGGCAGTCTTCAACTGTGCGTTTCTCAAGAAACTTTCTGCCTCGTACGACAAAACTATGGAATGAACTATCGCCTGCGGTATTTCCGGATTGATACGACCAAACCTTCAAGAAAAGAGCGTATTCCTTGTTAGAAGATCGGCAGTGCACTTGTGAATCCTCTGGTGTTGCAGGTGTTCATGGGCGGCGGTAATCGCTTACCATCAGGTGATTCGTCTGCTCGTCTGCCCCCTATCCCAAAAAAAACAACTGTGCGACAAAGCTGATTTGGGGTTTACAAGGCTTTTTATATTGAAAGGGATGCATCATAATAATAATTTTAGTTTACAAAAAGCTCTGGTATAGATACGGTCGGAACCTGGCACTTGAATAGTTTTTTTTGAAGTGATAGGTGGCAGAAGAGCAGGCGGATCACCTGATGGTAAGCATTTGCCGCCGCCCATGGACACCCGCGACACCAGTGGAGTCACAATTACGAAAATCCTGTAGTCTTTTTGATTTCAACAAAAAATCTTAACAGCCAGCACCGTACCGAGGATCCATGTATAAAGTAGATACAAATATGGTTACTAAAACAATGGTATTCCATTCCAAAAAAAGTCTCGACTTTTTTGCAACAACCATTTAGAACAGACATCTTTCATAGTTTATATTAGAACAGCTTAGACACACGTAATAACTTATACCGTGTCACCCTTTGCAAGCAATGTATCGTATTTCCAGTCATCCTGGATACTCGTAGCGAGTGTTATAGAAAATATTACGAGTACAGTGTTGCCAACTTAGCCTTTTCGGAGACATATCTAGCCAGCCCTTTTTATGCTGATTTAGCCCCTAGCCCAATTTCTAGCCCCAAAACGATTTGTATAATTTGTATTTAGCAAGGCTGTCCCTGATGAAATAGACAGGGCTCAGTCACAACCATCAACTTTGTCAGCACAAAGCGAGAGTAAAACATAGTGAATTTAAACTCGTCCCAGGATTTTAGAATATTTTTTTGGCCACTGTTCTAACCTAACCTAACCAATATTTTTGGTTTCATTGAGTTCAGTATGTGTAGCCACAACACCCGGCTTTGGGGTCTTCCAAATGACCGCGAAACTGGTACATCGCTCGAAATGTCGACACCATGGATCCCGATAGAAGGCTTGACTTAAAGGGGAGTGCCCTGAAAACTGATTGACACTTCAAAGGAACGTCTTTTAGCGGTTAACGCGTACACTTGTGTCATGGAGGGATTAAAAATAGCCCGAAAACCTGGCACCGAGTTGGCAACACTGCACGAGTATACTTGCAGGTAGTGGCTTCCTGTTGTATTTGACGTATGACGTTTACCTACCGCAAACCACAGCTCGGAATCCTGTCTCTGTACACGACAGGCGGAGATACCGCTTTTGGACTTTGGGCCGTTCTTATGTCAGAGACACAAGTGCTATTTTTGCACTGCGGAAGGTAACTTGATGTGCTTCGCTGACTGTACAATTACAATTCCTTTTTACGACATCGAACTGGGTGTGGAGCTATTCTAGTAAAAGTTGCGCTTACGAGTAGATACAGCAAAAAATATGACCCAATGAATTTTCACGTATGGGTGCTAGTAGAAAAGACAACCAATCGTATGTTGCAATAATCTATCGATTGACCTCAATTGATATCAGAAAAAAAAACTGTGGGAAACCAACATCAGGTTGTCCGTTTTGATTCTGCAAAAAGTTCAACTATACCTTATCAAATTGGTGTTAGATATATAATAGTTATTTCTATCCATAAATGTATAAGTGGTGGAAATGCCAAAGTGTTCACCGTGCCTTAATTTAGATTTCTTACTATTTTATATATGCTTACTTACTATACTTACCTTTTAGCGACGTCTCTTCTCAGCAGGCCTTTATCGTTGAAAATCTGGCAGAGTAAAAAAGTTAACGTGTAAAATAATGTATTATTTAAAATCAATTTGCAACAAACGGTTTTGAAAGTTAACTACCATCAAGAGCACAATTTAATCTTACTTATTGAACAATCGCACCAACTTGCAACTCCCAACGCAAATGCGAAACAGGCGCTATCTTTACAAAATTACTAGCCTAATATCTTGCTAAACAAAATAAAGCTTGCCATACACGACCCCAGTCACGGCGCGATCATAACTCCAGTACGTGCTATGCACGTTCCGACAAAAAGTTTAATTGTTCGCCACGATGGCAGCAACGTGTGCTTTCAGACGCAGTCGTAAATTAGCTTTTTCGCCTTTTTCCACTCTAACTCTGCCGGTGAAAAATAGAAACACCTCAGATGAAATAATGGCTATAATTTAGTTGCTATCATATCATGCCTGGAACTACTCCACTTTTGTTAAGTTACATTAGTGCACTTGGTAGTTAATGTAGATACGTGTAGTTTCTATAAAAGGTGAAACTATATTTATGAGCCTAATAGTGGTCGACGAACGATCAATGTGGCAATAGTTAGAGAGGCTTATCTCCAGAAATGCACAGACAGCAAAGAGCTGATGATGATGTTGATTAATAAACTTTTGCTTTCGATCATCATTGCACTTCGTTAAATGTTAGAAACAAAACGTTCCAAACCTTTGCAGGACTGTATCTAGTCCAAACAAAGATGATCAGGTGCTTCAGAATCGGTTGTCCCGTGTTGTTTAAGTTTGAAACTCTGAGAGACTCAAGAGCTAGACGAAGAATTAAACATTTGTATTTAGGTAGTTTTAGCCCGTACAAATTACGCTTAGCATAAAACTTTGTATACTAAAACAGGCATTTCAACCACAATTTCAATAGAATCCGAGATTGCGTGACAACATTCATACCTCCAGGTCCAACTGGGACATTCCCGTATTTCGTAGTGTTTTATTGGTCGTTAGTGACCGCAAATGGTGTGATACTGAAATGCCACAAGAAAACAATTTAGAGATGAGACGGGATGTGGGGAGCGCTGCAAAAACGCCATGGGAATGCGACAGCTGACTCTGCACTTGGGCGGAATTAGTTGATCTTTATAGTGATAGTTAAGGATGGATAGTTAGTTGACTACCTCTCTACCTAAAGGTGTGGCTTGACGTCGCAGGGGATGGCATGTGTGCCAACAAACTGACTACTATGGATGCCCGTGTGGCCGTGTGGTCCCCGGCAGAGTAGAATAGGCCACCCTCACTCTTACCGAGGTGTCGTAAAAGGCGACTAAGGTAAAGCTGCTGGCATGATAATCAGCACCCAGAGAAGGAAAACTCTGCATTTATTCAAAACCCTCGCCAACCCGTCTGCCAAGCGTGGTGAGTATGGCAATTACCTCTCATGTGATTGAGGGAGGCCCGTGCCCCAGCAGTAGGGACTTAAATGGGCTGATGATGATGATGATGATGGATGCCCGAGACCGTGCGAAGTGGAGACCGGAAGTGGACCGTGTGAAGTGACAGTAGTAAAGCGGACCCAGGCCTCCGAAGCGACAGCTTAGGACGCAAACGGAACAAAACGCTAAGATGAAGAAGAAGAAGAGTTATTTGACTACCTCAGTGGGTCCTCCTTAAAGTGACGGCTTGGAGTTCTAGGCTCAGTCCCCGCGTCGGCCCAAAAAATGTATTCGAATGTTAACAAATTTTACTCGTAATATGTAAGTTGATGGTATTGTCCCTGTGTCTCGGATAACGTCATCATCATCTTTGGTCGTGTCACACTGATGCTCCATTGAAATCTACCCTCAGGAATCGAAACGTTTCTCCGACAGTAATCTCGCATAATAAGGGTAAAGCTAAGACCATTACCTCCAGTATGTCCGATATTGTTGGCACATCTTTAAGATTGGCCGCCATAACTGAAATAGGTAGGACACTAATACCTATCACAAGGACGAAGTCTGTTCCGCTTGTTTATAAATAATGCTTCTCCGTCAAGTTTCTAGCACCACTAATCTATCAAGACAGGGTTACGTATTCCCAAACATGTTTCCCTCAGAGGTGGCTCTCTAACAAATGGGAGGAATTTTTGGCCGTCCTTGGTTCTTCGGTCCCCAACCGACAGGGATTAATGGCTAAAGCAATTAAAGTAGTAAGCAGCAGGTGCAGTGACGGTGGCGCCCCCTGAGCAAACAAACTAGTGTGGGAAGCTGCCGGGCGTGCGAGCTAACTAAATGATTTTGACTACTTGGTGCAAGAATGGAGAACTTTTAGTTAAGTTGATGACTTAAGTAGAGTAAAAGTCTCCTTCATTTAAATAATAATAAATAATAAATATTTCAGAACATCACAGACATTGATCTGACTCCGAGATAGGTAGCTCACGCACCTGTGTTACGGATATCAGAATTTTATTGACAGTGGAATTACAAATATATACATATAATACTTTTCTTTTGTAAATACATACAAAGAAACACCCAGACAAATACAAACAGACATGTGGATGAACATGTCTGTTTGTATTTGTCTGGGTGTTTCTTGTACACAAATGTTTGTACTGTGCGGGGATCGAACCCGCAACCCTTGCACCAGAGGCAGCGTTCACTACCACTGTTCCAAATAGGTCGTCGAACGCTATTTAGACGATACTCCACCAAGTGCTAAAGTAGGTACCAGGAGAGCAGAAATTAAATGGAAGGAAGCAGTGCAGCTATTTAGTTTTCCAATAATCAAATTTCCATTTGTATTTATAGTTATATATAACCTAGAACTTACTTTGCATTACGTAATATTGAATATCTGTTAATGAATTTCTATAATAAAAAGCTACCTACTAAACTAACTTAAAAATCTTCTTTACGCCTATTTTTATACTCCCAAAAGTTAAACCTTTGACCGGTCAATGTCTAATAGGGTAAAGGGTGCAATCGTATTCCACATCCGTGTAAACATCATGATCATATTCAGCATCCTTGTCACCCCTGTGTCAGATCCATAAGAAAGTAAACGAGGAACGGAACAAGCCGGTTAATTCCGCAGGGTTTCCAAATAGTGCGGTGTGCGGCAACGCGATACTGTTTGTGCAAGGAAATAATCTCTTAAAGTAAACAAGCAATGCACTTTATTTGAGCAAGTGTACGTGCGACTGCGACTGCCGCCGTCTCCTGGGATGCTGCTTATAATACTTAGGGATGTAGAGATGCAGGCGGAGGTAATCATGGATATACTTCTTTCCTATTTTTTGTTGTGGATAGGAATAAATATTTTTTTTTTTTGGGACGGTCGTACGTTTCCGGTAAGTATTTCAGAAAGCAAAAGAATATGAGATAATATTTTACAAACAACATTTTTAAATACAATAGATGTTTCATTTATGAGATTATTTATTTATTTATTTACATACATAACAGTTATGAATGTCAAAATAGGTACACAAATTAATCATCTACCGCTGGTTCGGAATGTCGATTTACAAGTATCCCATCATAGTAAGCGATGACTTGATTTCTAAAATGGAGGCCTTTGCCCTGAAGTGGGAAAGTACCTATATAGGCTGATACAGGACAAGTAACTCATCCCAACTTATTAATTAAACTTTCTGGTTAAACATATTCAGCTTTAAAATATTGATAAGATAACAATTAAACATCCATAACTGTTTACATTAGGTAATTGGTACAAATGTTCTTAAATAATTTATACACTTCACACATAAACCCTGTCCGCCATATTACAAATCGCGAACTAAGAATACTCCCGGAAAAATATTCGTGCTAGCTCTTTTTAACATTGCCTGTTGGAATGGGATGACATGAGCTTTAGTACTGTAATAACTCTAGATCGCGATTTGTAATAAGGTGGTGTAAAATCACACCATACTACGTCTAAGAAAACAAGTGAAACACGCGTATTTACAGTATTTTTAAAAAAACACGACAACCCACCACCTCCCATGTCCGCCATATTACAAATCGCGAACTAAGAATACTCCCGGAAAAATATTCGTGCTAGCTCTTTTTAACATTGCCTGTTGGAATGGGATGACATGAGCTTTAGTACTGTAATAACTCTAGATCGCGATTTGTAATAAGGTGGTGTAAAATCACACCATACTACGTCTAAGAAAACAAGTGAAACACGCGTATTTACAGTATTTTTAAAAAAACACGACAACCCACCACCTCCCATGTCCGCCATATTACAAATCGCGAACTAAGAATACTCCCGGAAAAATATTCGTGCTAGCTCTTTTTAACATTGCCTGTTGGAATGGGATGACATGAGCTTTAGTACTGTAATAACTCTAGATCGCGATTTGTAATAAGGTGGTGTAAAATCACACCATACTACGTCTAAGAAAACAAGTGAAACACGCGTATTTACAGTATTTTTAAAAAAACACGACAGTCGGACAATATCAAACACATCACATGAAAATGAAACATAATAGTGAAAAAACATTTTAAACTAGAAATGAATGTATCCCGGGCAGCCGGAAATAAATACCGAATCCCGGAGTTTTTAGCATCCCTAAGAATATTTTAAGGTGTATGACGATCTGTGTTGAGATTGGCTTTGCTCAAGCAACTTTTAATATGAGGCGCACTCTAAAAGGGTATTTGTATGTTTTGAAAGTAGTTTTAAATGGTAACATTTGCTTTTTAAATACACATTTTGTATGCTTTCCCTCTCATATAAAATGTTTTGATGGATTGGAAATGGAGTTATTGAAATTGCAATAAGTTTGAGTCTCCATCGCATGACAAGACACACCTTTTAATTATCCTGTATGCCATATTTAATTTTATTGTTTATGTTTGCTGTAACAAAATAATATTTCCCACAGCTTTATCTCTATACGTATATCTAGGGCCGATACGACCAACCTTAATCCGATAATTAATCTATGGTAATAGCGCTGTCATTCTATAGAAATCTGACGTTATACCATAGATTTATCCACGGATAAAGATTGTTCAAATCGAGCCTTAGTCGTTTATTACTAAAAATATTAGATAGTCCAAAATCTACACTAGCGTAGGTATTTAGCGAAAGCAACAAGTAGCTGGTTTTATATTATTACTTTATTACATTATTTGAAATAAATTAAAATTGGGTCAATATCACCAGCACACCATATCTTGGTCCTAAAATAAGGTTTTCTCTTGTTCTTCGGAAACCAGGAGCCCTATTCTCGTGCTCGTGACATTTATCATCATACGACATATATCACCAAAACATCGCTTTTTGGATGGATTTTATGCGACATCCGCCATGCTGTTTCATATCGAAAATCCCGAGAATTCGGATCCAGAAATAAAAAAGATAGATAGATAGAAACTATTTATTGCACAACGTACAAAACTTAAAAGCTAGGTATACAGAGATACAATGTACTATTTAGGCGGTCTTATCGCTGGGAGCGATCTCTACCAGACAACCTTCAGGTAAAGGACATTAGATAGGGGAGGGTGGTGCAAGATATCACTATCACCCACAAATATTGGCTATCAATAAAAACCAATATTTGTGGTCTCGTCTTTTGAGTGGTCTCGTCTTTTGAGTGGTCTCGTCTTTTGAGTGGCCTCATCTTTTGAGTGGTCTCGTCTTTTGAGTGCTCTAAATGGGTCGTATGTTTAATACAATATTCAAGTGTTACACTTTGAATTTAATTATAGTTTTTCATGTTTTAGTGAAGACTTAACTAACCTAAAAATAATTTATATAATATAGAAAAATATATCATGCAGCAGTACAAAGCTAAAACATTATTTTTGCTAAGCAATCATGTATTATATTTACTCGTAATTAGGAGGCCCAGTCAAGCAAAATATGACGATAAAATGTGAAAAGTTATGAGAGAAACAATTTTCATCCATTTTCGCTTTTTGGTTGGCTACACGAATAAATTAAATAAAGCTGACATTTTTTGCTTTTTTCAGGACACGGTGTTGTTTCTCGGTGAAAAATATCTGTCCGAGCGCGTGTCACAGCATAAAGTGTAGTTAAACCAAGTTTAACATAAAAAGTAAAAAACACGTACAAAACGACCTACTTACATTCTAACGCAAAGTGCAACGCAATCGAAATCACATATGAAATACATACATTCAGGCCAAAATCATAACCCTCCTTTTTGCTTCGCCGTAGTCGGGTAAAAACCAGTGTGATTGACTCTAGCTTGCCTGGGTGGGACATACTTAGTACCTTCTGACTTCGTTTGTATAGGAACATAAATAATAATGATAATAAATTCACATTATATTTCATTACATTGATCTAATTCCGTAATAAGTACTTTATGCACTCTTTATTTTAATGTCAGACAACAGAACATGAACGTTAGGTACCTGTCACTTGTCTATCTTCTATTATCAATTTATATATCTAGGTAAAAGTAAAGTATCAGCCTATAAACTGTCCCAATGCAGGGCAAAGGCCTTTTTTTTTATAATTTATTTATTTAAAGTAAATTTACAAATAACAATTTTCATATCTGCCAAACTGTGGAGCAGTTTGTCGGCAGTAGTTCTCGTGTAAATAATGATTTTACTGACACTTATTAACACACACACACAAATACACACACAAACACTCACATAAACAGAAACACACACGCACTCACAGTAATCTGCGCCAGCCGGCCGAGGCACCTACTCTATGGACACATTGATAGGTAGTGTTTTCGCAGAGTACTTTTTAAATGAGTTCTGCTTGTTACATTTTTTAGTATTTCATATGGCAGCTCATTTACCAGTGTAGGTATTAGCCATCGCCTCTCTCGCCTGCCATAGTAGTTGGTAGTTTTGGGGGCTGCAAGTTTTGGCTTTCTTGATTGACGGGTGGCATATGTGTACTTTTTCTCCTGAACAAACTCGTTTTTGCCCTGCTGCTCAGCAAGGATCGCGACTTTTGTTTTCATCTCTATTGGCAGTATTTTGCAGATTTTAAACAGTTTTTCGTAGTTTCCTTGTAGTGCTCGTTTTTCCTTATTTGAGATTAACAGTTTGAGTAACCTTATTTGCAGCGACTTGATTTTATTCATGTGAACCGGGAATGTGATACCGTAGGTATTCAGGCCATAGGACATTACTGCATCTGCTAACGCGTAATACAGGATATACATTACTCCTCTGGTAACCGCATATTTAAGATTTTGTAGCTTCCCCAGAATTACTCTGACTCTATTACAGATCACATTGACATGTACATTCCAGCTAAAATGATTATCAACTGTCAATCCCAAGTACTTATACGAGGAAACTGATTCAAGATCATCACACTGACAATACCTTTTGCTGCTATGCAGACAATCGTAGCTATGTCCTTTTATACGTATATCGATGTTCCTGTCTTTGACGTATGGAGAAAAAATACACATAGACTTTGTCTTGGAAAGGTTTATAAGTATGCCATTATCGTGAGCCCATCGAATCACACTGTCGAAGTCCTCTTGTACTACCGCTTTTATCCTCTCCGTGTCTGTGTCACTATACAAGATACATGTATCATCCGCATACATGTATGATCTACACTGCCTGATAACGTTTGGCATACTGTTAACATGCATTATAAAGCCCACAGGTCCGTATACCGAGCCGGTAGGTACACCGTACTTAATTATTCCCTCCCTGCTTTCCTTTCCACACACACTCACCTTCAGCTTTCTCTCTCTTAAGTACTCTCTAAACCAAGCAGCTATTGGGCCTCCGATACCACACTCCTGCATGGACTGCAATAAGTTATCGTGTCCGAGGGTATCAAACGCTTTTTTAAAATCTATATATATTGCCAACACTGTGTGTTTTTTATTTAATGAACTATTTACATCATCTGCGAATTTCGTTAAAACCGTGGCTGTGCTTCTTTTTGGGCGGAAGCCATGTTGTGTATCAGTAATAATGGTATATTCTTCGAGAAAAGCTGATATTTGCCCCACAATAATTTTTTCTACTATTTTATTTAGCACATTTAAGATGGCTATTGGTCTATAATTTGTGAATTCGTTGTGGCAGCCCTGCTTGTATATAGGTCGGATAATTGCCAGTTTTAGTTCTTGGGGATAAGCTCCTTTTTTTATACAAGAGTTAATGAAGTGAGCAATTATGGGCGAAATTTGTTCTTTTATCTCTTCGATATCCCTCATTCTGATACCATCAGATCCCGGTGCCTTATTGCAGTCCATACTATACCATAGAAATCAAGTTATCGCTACTATGATGGGATTAGGCTTATTCACCGCGCTTGCCGACGCCCTGTTGGTCTAGTGGTTTAAGTACCGGTCCGTGATCTCGGGGTCCTGGGTTCGATTCCCGGGTCGAGCGAAAAGTATGTTTCGAATTTTTCGAACATAGCTCGGGTTTGTGATCACCAATCCGCATTTGGCAAGCGTGGTGATTAAGGCCTAATCCCATCATAGTAGCGATGACTTGATTTCTACGATGGAGGCCTTTGCCAGGGCAAAGGCCTCCATCATAGAAATCAAGTGCAGGCAGTGGGACAGTTTATAGGCTGATACTTTACTTTACTTTTACCACGCTTCCCAAATGTGGATTGGTGAACACAAACCCGAGCTATGTTCGAAGAATTCGAAACATACTTTCGCTTGACCCGGGAATCGAACCCAAGACCTAAGGTCACGGTCTGGTACTTAAGCCACTAGACCAACAGGGCGTGTGTATCGACTTTCATAATAATAAAAAAGCGGTATCTGTACATTTAATATATTTATCTCAAAAAACATAGGGTGATTAAAAAACAGTAACCGAACATAAATCGTCCACTAGTTTATCGACAATGAGCCTGTCCTCAGTATCTTATGAAGTAATTAATTATATAAAAAAATATTCGTTACATCATCAAGATATTCCTAATTTACCATAAAATAATGCGTTATAACCTACGCGCTTTTTTATTTCTTATTGCGAATAGCGAACTAAAACGTACATCCATTTGACGCCTTGCAGAGACGAGCTGTCCGGATTGTCGGGGATCCCGATCTCACGGACTAATTGGAGTCGTTGGAGTCGCGAAGAGATTTTGGCTCTCTTTGCCTCTTCTATAGGCTCTTCCATAGAGAGTGCTCTTTGGAGCTGTTTAATATCATACCAGGGTCACCATTCTACAATCGCACGACTAGACGCCGCGGCAAACTTCACCAATACTACCTGGAACCAATCCCTTCCAGAACTCTTCGTTTCCAGCGCTCCTTTTTTCCGCGCTCGTGCAAACTCTGGAATGACCTTCCAGCCGCGGTGTTCCCTGATCGCTATGACATGTCCTTTTTTAAACGAGGTTTGAAAAGAGTTCTTCTCTCACGGTAGGCAGCGGCATGACTGTGCTCCGGCATTGTTGACGTCTATGAGCGGTGGTTACCGTTTACCATCAAATGGGCCGCAAGCTCGTCTACCTACTATAAGCAATAATAAAAAAAAAATACATCTCAGTCTTCGTGTATTTATATGATAAAAGATCTTAGCGCTTATTTCCAAACGGCACAGAAAAAGGGCTAATCGAAATCAATATTAGGGCGTTTCAGAAACATTCAACGTCAGGATAAAATGTATCATCAACCAAGTAAAAAAGAAAACCAAGACAAATTAACTTATAAAAATGTTCCAGCCAAAACGAACCCTATCGCAGTTGGATACAAAATAAATCTAAAGGAGAAATACGCGATCCCATTATCTTCATTAAGTATTATATGTCGTCTAAAAATACATATAGAGACAAAACGTCTTCATACGTCGTTATTTCGTAATAGGGCGTCCCAACTACATACAACAAACGAGACATTACTGCTATCGATTATAGCAACAACTCAAATCAAATCAAAGGCAACTTTCTTAATGAAGCCAAGAAAATTCGTGCGGCACTGAAAGTTAAGAGAAGTGTAAACTTCATTCGTAGTCATTAAAAGTTTCGAGCCGAAGATTTGTGCCAGGACTAATTAGCTAGACACTTATGAAAAATTCTTACGTCCCCTTAAATGTTCGCCAAATAAACTGTTGACGCGTCTTAATGTCGCTTTGCCGGTATTTCTCTTACCGAAGTATGTTTAAACTTCTTTGTCGTCATTACAGCAGGCCGTTATTCGCTTTATAATTTAATGAGACAAAGCGCCTTTGGGAGACAGCTTCTGATTTTTTTATTCAAAGTATGATTAATTTGAGAATATCATTTCCAATTTTGCTTTTATATTAGTTCGAAGGAAATAATTCAGTAGACAAAGTCGATTATCAACTGTAGGGACAGTCAGCTTCAAAAATATTTTATTTTTGACAAAGTGTTTTTTGTCAGATGCTTAGATATTCATATATCTGAGCATCTGACAAAAAACACATTCATTCGTTCTCAAACAAGAAATGAAAATGCACCTTCGCGTATACTAACATACAGCTGTATTTTGTGAAATGGTTAGATATTTTTGGTAGATTTTAACGCTAAGATATTTTGCCACCACGAACATTATGAATGAATGAATGAATGATATTTATTTGCTTAAAACATGGTGAAAAAGTTGGAATGACAGGTATAGGAGTACAGCACGTTTTGTCGTAACATATGACATGCAAATTTATAGGAAATTATTATATACCTACTAAAGACCAATCTTTTTTATGACACATTAGGTAGACACACACACACACCTATTACACTACATTACATATTACATTAGAATTACATACAAATTATTGTCAGTTTTAATTAAAGTTAACATTTTTTTACATAATAATAGTCATTAAAATTAAATTATATTATTCAACAGCTAACATCATCCTCATTCACAAATCAAATACGAATTCAAACCAAAACAGCAGAATAGACAAATTAAACTCCGCGCTATTCCAATGTCAGACTTTTTTGAAAAGAAACCTTCAGGGCAGCAGAACAAAGCCGTAATAAGGTAGCGGATGGTACGTAAATTGAACGTTGAAGTTTCTGCGGTGTGGGAAAAGGAAACGTCAGGCAACCCGTTGAAAGGCTATTAATTATGGGAAAGGAAATTGAAACCCCAATGGAAATGGAAAAGTAATAAAATGCAACAGCGATTGTAAGATGAGTACCGTGCCCGACTGGGGCAATCTCGGCTATTTTCTGTTTGTAGTTGTGGGATAGTATATTGTTTTATGTGATAGATAGCAGATGAGCAGACGGATAAGCTGGTGGTAAGCGATTGCATACTAGACCTGGCCAAAACGTGTCATTTTAAAAGACTGGAACGGATAGATCCGTGATTAATTGATTTTGTTACGAATTAATAATCCATCCCCTCCTGCTGTGCATTTATTTACCTATCTCTTTTTCCCGCGTAATACATGAAAAGACGGTTACCTATTTACACGGAACAGCTCACAGCTTACTATTTCGCTTTGAATCCGGATCATTCAGCTCATCCGGATCATTTGGCTCACTCGGATCATTCGGCTCATCCGTCTCATCCGTATAAGTAAGCGAGATTACTACCGCGTATCGATTGACCACTCTAGCTGATGTCCATTTGAGTCGATACATTAGAGATTCGGAACAGTGTATCATTTGGCTGAGTTGAATCACTGAGTCGTTTCAGTTAAGAGTTACACACGTCTATTGCATATGCCCTTTAACACCTGCAACACCAGTTGAGTCAAAAAGTCGTAAACTTTCTACTGTATCACATGCTTATTGCACAGCCCACACTTTCTTGGTGCCATGGCACAGCCCACACATTGGCACAGCCCACACTTTCTTGGTGCCATGCCAAAAGCATGCTACTTTTGAGAAACTGCTACTAAGTAGCATGCTACACGTAGTGCGGGTGAAAGGGGGAGTGTGGTGGAGTGCTTTAGCACGTGTAAATAGGCGTCTTTACTTTTAGCATGCTAATATATGGCTAATAGCATGCTTATGGAAAACAAATGTGGACAGTTCGTTAAGCATGCTCATATATGGCATGCTTTTTAGCATGCTACGAATGAGCATGTTTAACAGTAGCCATAGACACCTGCGACACTAGTGGAGTCACAAGTCTCGGCTATATTACTTATATCTGTGTGTAAGCAGTTCCACACGGTACGTATGCTTAATTTTTTTTTTGCACAAAGGATGTTTTCTTGAGATTGGGTAGTTAAACATAATTGTGAGCCTTTTAGTGGCAAATAAATTTACGTAGGGTCTATGATTAGGTACCTAAGAGAAAATTGTTTTATGTGTGAAGCTTCCATGGAAATGTAACAGTTAATATCACGGTTTCTACCTTGTGCATGTATGCCTATAAATGCTGGCAAGGCAATTTTTTTTTGTATTAAGAAATAATTTGATCATTATTAACTGTCAGTCAGATTAGTCTAAATATTATATTGTTGTTAATTGCGTTTGAAAGTTTGGCCGTCGCTCGGTCTTATATCATGGCAACAAAATTTGAACATTTTTGTGTGAAGCGCAAAGAAAAAGTAAATAAACTATAGTCGAGTCAAATTAATAGGTCACATTTGACGTTTCTCAATTATTTAGCTTCATAGAGAGGTGACCTACAAAAAACTTCGATTAAATTGAATAATCGATATGTACATCAAAGAAACGTGATTAGAATACTATAATAATGGAAAAGAGCTATCAGTTCTTTTATTTGGAGAAATGTGAATTGAAATTATTGAAAAGAAAGAGGTAGTTATTTTTAAACAAGAGAACAATACGTTTTATTTTAATCAGATTGTGGCTTTTCATTTATGATTTAATATTCTTACATGATTAACACTGTATTCGTTCGATTAGGAACATCGCTAGAGCTAAAAAAGAAAATGGGTTGACAGAAACAACATTGTACTAATGTTCAATTCTCTAGAAAAATAAATTTTAGAAAGTTTATAAATAATTTAATAGTATAGTATTTAATAAGTTTATAAATAGTTTAAAGAAAATCCTTAAATTAGCTTTTTTGTCCTTATTGCAATAAATAAATGCAAACCTAATTTTGAAAACTTAAGAAATTGCGCTTTTTTAACAAAAAGGATTGATAAATTCAATGACCGTTGTTACAAGGTTACGCTGTCGAATTTTGTTGAAGTGTTAAATGTGACCTACTTTTTTGGCCCAACTATAATATCTATAATAGTAACACTCTTTCGCAAAAAAACAGGCGGTTTTGATTTTTTTCTTTCCTAAAAACAATATGGTCCAAAAAAGGATTAAGTCTTCTGAATATATTACTGGCTGGTCAATAACAAGCAAGGTGATTAATTTACGAAACCATAAAGGTATAGCTACCTAGCTACCTAAAATCACCAAACAACGTAATGATAACTACAAAATTCATTATTTGCTTAGGTGTCCATTTTTTTTGCAAAGGAGTGTATATCACGACTTTTTAATTTCGCTGTAACTGGAAAAGTAATAAAATGCGTGCGCTTGTAAGATGAATATCTAACTACGCGACTGGAGAAAACTTGGCTATTTTATACGTGTTTGTAGGTAGTTGTGCTCGGTACGTGTACGTAAGTTTTTTGGCACAGGCCACACTTTCTTGGTGCAGGCCTTATTTGAGATTGGGTTGTTAAGCATGATTGTGTAAGTTTTGGTGCGATGTTTGTTTTGAATTTGAAATTGCGGATAAGTTAAGTACCTTTTTAGGTGAGAATATCTCACCTGCATACTGGAGAGAAGAAATAGTTTCTTAATGGTTGCAAAAACACTATATTTGCTGATACTATGACCCATAAAACATTCATTACGATTAGAGCATAATATAAAGACACCGTAAATTTTGTATCACAAAATTAACGGTGCTCCTACGCCCCACGTAACAGTATTATATACTTAGCCCCAAACGGACCAAAGGAGACCGTGGGAGAGCCACGCTTCGGCATGAATGGGCCGGCTCGGCCGGTGTGATACCACGGCCTCACAGAAACCGCCGTGAAGCAGCATTGTGCTGTTTTTCGTTGCGTGAGTGAGGGTCCGGAGGCCCCATCCGGAGGAAAGGGGGGTTTAAAGGTTGGCAGCTTACTTGTGACTTTACTGGTGTCGCGGGTGTCCATGGGCGACGGCAATCGCTTACCATCAGGTGACACTTACTATAACATAAAAAAAAGTCACCCACAATCGAGAAATGTGGAGAAAGGGTAGGGAGCTCTTTGCCCAGCAGTGGGAAAAGATTGGCTCGTAATAATAAATCAACTGGCCTCTAGGTGTTAACTTCGGCCCCACGCTTGCCATCCAAAAGTCCGGGACATAATTGCCTGTGGTTATGGAACGACTGACAAAGATAATAATAATAACTTCATATAGCTTTTTTCTTACTCCTACACTGGACAACATACAATGAAATGAACTAAATAAGCGATTAACGTTATGGAATTTTAGCGAGATAAATGAAAATAATGATAATACCTTAAAGATCTATCAGAGAAAGTCAAGCGATACCCTTGTGAATAAAATTATCTGGCTTCCACCAGTTACGTCACGCTATGGATTTTAAAATAATTGTTCCATGTAGTTTTAGAAGCCGAATAAACAAAAGGCCTCTAAATTGAACTTGTTGATTTAACCTAACAAATTGTAAACAAATACGTATTTCAGGGAATTCTATTTTTGTTCACTGTGCATTTGAAAGGCCAAAAAATACAGTTTGATTTACAGTGCTGCTATAGCGCCAGTAATCCATTTTGGAATCGTTTCAGACAATAGAATAAACGCAAAGCAAAAAAATGGAAACTATCAAAACGAGTCAAAACTATTCCCGAATAATAAAACATCAAAAAAACCCGCGTTGTTTTTGTGTTTCAATAACAGGTTTATTATTCAATGTTCTCAAATTACATCGGAATTTAGTAAGATTTTTATTAGCACTTACTCAGACTTCAACTGGAAGTATCTCTTGTTGTGTCGACTGTTCGTCAAAATAAACAAAAAAAAAACAAAATCTTTATTTACCTAAAACAAATATGTACTTGGTAAAATATTTAATCAGACGGTCACTGCACTAAGCAAATGGCTTGTCTTGCAGCGGCCAATAAGCGTTTCCTAAACCTAATTATTGTACGAACGCACGGTACTCAATATTTAAGGTGAAAAGTATCACTATCGATAATAACCGCCTCTTTAACCTAAGTATAACTTGTTTTATCTTTGTTTTGTGGAGTAAAGAATCTCTGGTCTAGTCTTCTAGGACAACTGGCTGGAGATAGGGCAGGACCAACCTATATGGAGACTCTATCGGAAGCCAGACCCACTTTGGGGCTTTGAGTCGCTACGGCTACCGAGTAAGTTAAGAATTCACATTTTATTTGTATTAAATTCTAATTGCAAACAATTCTAACTTAGATTATATTTTCGATACCTCTTTACGCTTATTATAGATTATTAGATTCGAATTAAAGACTGATAAAAAAATAAATAAATTTTGAACTTATGAAGCAATCAGAATGTATGCTATGTTTTGTCTCAATTTATTTATTTGACTAGTTGCCCGTCCCTAAATTCGTTCCAGGGCAATACTTTCAATTTATACCAATAGATGGCGTTAGGTGTCGATTAAATCTCGAAACCATTTGGTGTTTTCGGATTACCTATAATCGTTGCCGCTGTCTGTAGGATTTAACTCTTTATAAATAGTCCATGGGCGGCGGCAATCGCTTACCATCAGGTGATCCGTCTGCTCATCTACCACCTATCAAATAAAAAAGTGCCAAAAGTAAGAAATTAAAACTTTCAAACGAGAGTTTATTCGCTTTGCTCGTGTTACTCCATAGCCACGGTGTCCAATTAAACCATGGTCGTGATTAATCCGGATTTGCTCACCAACCGAAGGGAACGTGCGAATATTTTTCATGGAATCCGTAACTCACAAATTCATTCATAGATATCTCTAAACGAGGTTTCAAATGTCTATTGATTTCAATGTAACAGTGGTTTATTGAATTTTGGGGAATACATAGAACGTGTTGCGTACTTACTTAGTTATTTAACGCCCTGTTTGTCTTGTGATTTAGATACCGGGCCGTGATCTCGGGGTCCAGGATTCGATTCCCGGGTCGAGCAAAAAGTATTTTTCGAATTTTTCAAACATAGCTCGGGTTTGTGATCACCAATCCGCATTAGGCAAGCGTTGTGATTAAGCCTAATCCCATCATGGTAGTGATAACTTGATTTCTATGTTGGATGGTCTTTGACCGTATACAGGACAGTATACAGGCTGTTAATACTCTATACTATACTTGTTTTAAACCGATCAAGTGAGTGTTAGACTCGCGGCCAAAGGATCTGTACAATATTAGACACTATTTTTAACCATTTTCTATGGGAGCCCCCTCAAATATTTCATCATCATCATCATCAGCCCATTTAAGTCCCCACTGCTGGGGCACGGGCCTCCCTCAATCACATGAGGGGTAATTGCCATACTCACCACGCTTGGCAGACGGGTTGGCGAGGGTTTTGAACTAAATGCAGAGTTTTCCTTCTCTGGGTGCTGATGATTATGCCAGCAGCTTTACCTTAGTCGCCTTTTACGACACCTCGGTAAGAGTGAGGGTGGCCTATTCTACTCTGCCGGGGACCACACGGCCACTCAAATATTAACATTTTTTAAATTTAATAATTTGTTTTGAATGTCAAAATCAACTGAATTATTATTAATATTGAGCAAAAACTATATATGTTTAAAGTGGTTTTGAAACAAACATTCTATGAATATTTGAAGCGTCTGCATTCGCCTGGTCCCACTATGGTCGATCGTTCAAACTGTAGACTGGACTGGGATTATTGACAGTTGCGCTTCGGCATAAATGGGCCGGCGCGTCCGGAGTTATAAAGAAAACCGGTGTGAAGCAGCGTTTTGTTTCGCCGAGTGAGTGAGGATACCTAGGCCAAATCCGTGGGAAAGGGGGTTCAAGATTGGCAGCACATTTGCGACTCCACTAATAATGCGGATGTCCATGAGGGCGACAGTGGCTAGTTATCAGGTTATCCGGTTGCTCGTCTGCCAACTATCATTTTAAAAAGTTTAGATACCATGAGTTGTAAACACAAAGCACAGTTGAGCGGATCTCGCCACCGCGTACCGGTGGAACGGAGTATGGTCAAAGTCAGGTCACCATACCCCGACGCTATCAGTACGCTAGTGGTTGTAAAAGATATGACATGCCTAAAATGTAACCCAATCACCAACCAATTGTCTTACACAAAGCTCCAAGTTCCCTTTGCGCTCACAAGCGATCGATTAAGCAACTCAAAATTTATCTGAAACCCTTTCTAATTGACTACGAACGTATTACTTTGATTTATACCCCTTTAAAATAAGTTTCCCCTTAGGGGACGGGCTTACCGCAGCAGCCCAATTTAAATCTTAACTTTTAGTGGAACTTCGCCATATCTTTAGGAGATTTGGGTTATGGAATAATTGAAGTAGCTCGTGAAACTGAAAGTTGGTGAAACGTGGAGATTTATTACCTTTGAGAATGGGTCCCTCTATGTATTGGAGAAAATGTACATAGAATACTAGGAATCGCTAGGGCAAAAGGATTTTCACTGCAAATTTATTTGCTAGTTATGGAGACAGTCAAGTTTGGGTTTAAGTTTTCGTCAAAAAATACTGACTATAACTCCCTGATCCCTGTCTAGTAAATCCTCTCGATTTTATCAATGTATCGGAAATGTATGAAAACGAATTGAATATAATTTAATTTGCCGTGTTATATGAATTCAAATAAATAAATAGTTCCAATATGGTCTTAGGTAATGTATAAAGAGAATGCTTTCTGTAAAACACGTTGTAAAAATGGGAATTTGTTTAGTAATCAGTCACCAACAGAACGTGTTGCAATGTTTTACCAAGATAATCTTTTGTCATCAGTTCTTTAGTCTTTTGGCGCCTTGCCGGCCGCTGCCACGGTACGCTCGCTTCGCTCGCTCGGCTTACGCGCTGTGTGGTCATCATTTCTAACCAAACCTAACCTATATTTAACCTCAACTAAACCTGATAAGGTAGTCAGGTTTAGGTTAAAAACATGTAAAGGGCTCTGACCAAACTTGACATTAACAGAAGAACAAAAAACTGATGCCTTATTATCACATTAGTACTTTACCGATTGCTATGTAGGAATTTTATAAAGTTCTTATATTTCATACATTTTCGGATGCTTAAAACGTAGGTAAGCCGCCATGCTGCACCAGAGATTTACAGTGCACAGTGTTAAGCCTACAACAAGCTAGATTGACAAACATATTTTGTTGAATTTTCTGAATGCTTCATAAGTTCATAATTTTTTTTTTTTATCTGTCTTCAAATCGAATCTACGACCTCGTGTCCAGAAAGAGCACATTGCTAATGCTAGTAATACTCACCCATAACGAAAAGCGAATAAAGTAATAATGTAAAAAGACGTCTATTCTACTCCAGGATTTTCTGTTCTCGAAACAAACGGCACGAAGTATGGACATAATTCAAAATTATCGTATAACACTGCTCTGAAATATTTAATACTTGCTGACTTATCCTGTACAACATTATTTCGACTCCGATGAAACTGAGTCGTAAGTATAATAATTTGTTAAGACAAGAGTACAAAGTTAGCATGATATAATTCTACCTATCTTTTATCTTCAGAATTGAAGGTGTGTCTGTCTGGAATTTCAGGTTTTAGGCAGGGAGAATTAAGTTTTCACTCTCTGAATAAACTATGACATTTCCAAAATTAGGTACATATTTTCTCGAAAGATTTTTGCCGTAGTAAAACAGGGTTTATAAACGTGGCTTTCAGTTGAAATGATTTACACAATTGGTGCAGTAATTTTAGAGTTTTTTTATTATAAATATCATTATCATTTATTAAGTCCACAATTTCAAATCTTTCTTTATTTAGTAGGTATTAGTGTTTAGATAAAAGATAGATGTACTTAAAAATCTAGACATTACAGAAACTAAAATGTACAATTTCGGCGGTCTTATCGCTAGAAGCGATTTCTACCAGACAACCTTCAGCCAAAGGACATTTAATAAGTCTTTTTCTGAGTCTTTTTACGTTCCGTTAGAAATAGAATTATAACGGGATTAATAATGGCTATCATAGGCGTAGTGAGTTAAGTCCACGCATATATGTTAATTTGTGTATTTACCAGGCCGGGACTTTCATAAATCCAGCTCGGTTCTAGTTTCTTATTGAGCTCCCTTCGGATTACAGACAACAGTAGAAGTAGCTGCATATATTTCAAAGCTTGTGGGGCAAAGGTATTTTAGAGACAACAGCAAATTGAATAAATAAAAATGTCTTCATTCAACTTAAGTCCATACAGAACATGTATGAAAGTCAAATATTATGTAAGCTACCCCTGATTCAGAATGTCAATTTCTACCTAGAATATTCAGCAAGAAACTCAGTAGTTACTCCTTTCAAATAATATGGTAATTACAATTTTCATTCTTATACAATTGTGTATCTACATGTGCTGTTGACAGTACGTGACAATCAAACTATAGTTATGTCATATTTTTAGCAAGCTATGCTTATGTAAATCTGAAATGCGACATAGATTTTGTTAATAAAGCACTTTTGACAGGGGCCGCGGCAAACTCTTGACATTAGGATATACATTTGCTCGTCTGCCACGGAGCACCTATCTAATACTAGGCTATAAAATTATTTTGATATTTTTATGTGCTTATGTTGGTACTTTGACGAACCAAACATTGCAAGCTCTGGGGCTCAGATAAACTACTTATCTTCATTCAGACTTTTCATCTGGTTGATAACCCCGGACTAAAAATAAATTAAGTACAAAAAAGTCGAAGTAGAAACAATGGCTAGCAGTACGTCACTGACAATCATGCTCCAATTTGGATGTAAACTCGTATTTCGTTTCCAGGCTTTACTCAGCTAAATAGCACAAACACAGAATCAAGCGGCACATTTAGCAAATTACAGCCGTTCATATGTCACGGTAAAATATTGAAAGCCGCCCGATCCGTCTCTGTCCACTGCGCGTGCCCGCGACTTGGATTAATGGGTAACGTAATTAAAGTAGTTAACACCAGGTGTTTCTCTTTGGCCTTTACCGGTTTTAGTGACGTTTTAGTTTTGCAGAATGCAAGACCACAACCTATCAAAATCCTTAGATATGACAAATGCAAAGACCACTATTGCGTCCATTGTAACTGCAAGGTGGGCTCGCCTTCTGCTTACCATTAGACTGAGGCAAGTCAATGTTGCACGGAGATGGATACCACAGGGGTTTTGGTTAGGCTTCAGCACCTTGTTACCAAGATGACGGCCATGATGGTTTCCCCTTTCAAAAAAGGTCAATATATTGTGCTACTATAGAAAAGGATCAGACTGTGAAGAACGAGCGAAAATTAAGCCACTGGTGACTTTCACAAATGTCTTAGTCATCACCGCTAAGTAACCACTAGTGGCTTTGTGGCAACCACCAGTCTCGCCCACCATCTCTTTTTGGACCTACCTCTTAATCCACGTCATTGGCTGCCATTGTGTAATAATTTTATTTCACCTCTCCGAGAGTGCACCCTACATTAGTGCCCTTTTTCCTATATAAAAAAATAAAAAGGTTTTTCTATCTGCAATGCGGAATATGCTTTAATTTTTGCGGTAACAAATCCGGCCATTTAAAAGAGACTTCACATTTTACTAAGTCTACGCATTTGCTAGTAAATTACTAATAGTTCCTCGATGGAGTGTTCGCTAGTATTTCCCTTAACTTACTAGACTGTAGTCGGTAGTGGCGTTTAATCAGCATCGCTCAAACTGCGAGTGTAGCGAGCATGCCCAATTGAGCATTCTTCGCCACCCTAGCAACACAGTGAATTTGATAACAGAGATGTAGTTTTTCAAAATGTGATAGGTAGGGGCTCCAAAAAGACATTTCTCGGACATCCTACTGGTCGTCAGCCAGTTAGAGTTTTCGCGTGTGAAAAATCCGCTAGATGGAGTACTATAGGAGTAAGGTCCATATACAATGGGATTGGTTATTTTAAAACATGATCTGTCAAAATGACAATTTGACAAACTAAACAACCAATGCGGTTGATGTTGGACCTCAATCCAACAGTACGCCATCTAGCGGATTTTTCACACGCGAAAACGCTCGTTAGGCGTAAACGCTACCGCTGGCCGGATATAAAGTGAACGCGGACCTAGAAGAATTGGAGGCAGGAGATTAGCACTCTAGATCGAGAATGATGGGGACATCTTGTATTGGAGGCCAAGACTCATTTTGGGTCGCTGAGCCATCCAGGTTAGTAAAATAGGTAACAGGCGAGCAGACGGATCACTTTATGATTAGCGATTGCCGCCGCACGTGAACACCCGCAACTCTGGTGAGTCACAAGTACGCTGACAAACTTTACGCTCGTCTTCCACTAGATTCGGCTTCCGGTACCCTCACTCACTAGACGAAACACAGCGCTACTTCATACCGGTTTTCTTTGAGATCGTGTATCACTCCTGTCAAGCAGGCTCATTTATGCCTGAGCGTGTCCCTGGTTGATTATCCAAAATTGTTTGTTACCAGATCGAAGAGGCCTGGTTCACCTGTCTAAAGTTGAAAATTGGTTGCCTGTGGTTGCGAAGGTACCTCTACCAAATTGGAACCATAAAAGCCTAAATGTTAATGACGATCAATAATATTCTGATTTTCTAGCAAATTCCTAGTTGATATTCACTTGTGAGAGTAGATAGGTGGTTTGTTAGGCACTTCCATGATAGTTTAGATAGACACTTTGCTTGTAACATATTCGTAATTTACTTCGACACTCCTACATCGCATTTTACGCTACAACTATCTGTGGCTTTGCTCCGTCACGAACCATTGATATTATCATTACCCATGCTAGCTACGACTGCATTCGTAGACATGCTACGGCTTATTTCGCTTGTAACATCCCAACTACGAAACGCTGTCCTTGTTAGATAAGTTTTTTTAAATGTTAAAATAGATATTAGTTTCTACGATACATGCTACTAAGCAGCGCGGTAGTTGCGTATTATTTCTTTCAAAAAGTGATGCACTAAATTTTGCCAATATACTTCGGACACCTATTACAATAACGCCCTGTTGGTCTAGTAGTTTAAGTACCAGCCCGTGATCTCGGGGTCCTGGATTCGATTCCCGGGTCGAGCAAAAATATGTTTCGAATTTTTCGAACATAGCTCGAGTTTGCGATCACCAATCCGCATTTGGCATGCGAGGTGATTAAGCCTAATCCTATCATAGTAGCGATGACTTGATTTCTATGATGGAGGCCTTTGCCCTGCAGCGGGACAGTTTATAGGCTGATAATTTACTTTACTTTTTTACCTAATACAATCTCGCGAGATACATTTTAAAGCTTGATGTTTTTGATTTTTGGGGTGACGTATATGAATTTACAAAGCAACTGGGATGGCGTTATACTGCCCCCTTCTACACTATCCCAGGGCCTCCTCTCTCCGTAAAACCCTAAGCACAGTCACTGCCTCAGTACCTACGTCTCATTCCGAGGTTATTTTTCCACCTGTGCCACCACTCAACAGCCGTGTAATGACCCTTCCGTATTATAAAGTCTTTTTACCACTTTTACTAGAGAAATTATTTCCCTTTACGTTGACGCCGAGCGGAAAAGTACCTTTCAGTTTGTGCTAATGGTTTATTTTTTTATTGTCACAAATGAAGTTTTCGTGTTCTAGATACCCGCAGGTAGGTGTTATAAAAATTAAATGATAAGCTTGTTTTGGCGTTGAATTTTCTATTAAACATTCTACAAATATGTTTTCGTATATGTAGCATCACATGGTGCAAATATGTTTATATTAGTATTTAGATTTGTACTGTATTCATTCAAATTATTCGACAACCCGTTTGGAACAGTGGCAGTGAACGCTGCCTTTGGTCCAAGGGTTGCGGGTTCGATCCCCGCACAGTACAAACATTTGTGTGTATGAACATGTCTGTTTGTGGACATAGGCCTCTAAATGTTCTCCACACAGATCGGTGCTGTGCCGCCCGCATCCAATGGATTCCCGCGAACTTCACCAGATCGTCGGTCCACCTTGTGGGGGGTCTGCCACGACTGCGACTTCCTGTACGTGGCCGCCACTCGAGGAACTTTCCACCCAACGGCCGTCTGAATTATACTATAAATATAGTGAGCCACTAGCGAGACAGGATGTTTCGACTAACGCATGAATGAACATAGGTGTCCGCATTTAGACAGTTTCTTGACTTGAATATGGGAATGGAGTGGATCGGCGCTATATCCTTAGACTCTGGAGAGTACCTATATAGCAGTGTCGATCATCTTACTGTGTTAACACTTTGATTATACTGTTTTTTTTGGTCAATAATAATAATATCCCAACCGATTACGGCTACGGTGGCCAATCTCAAGGATCAGCCACGTACACACAGAATATATTATAGTGCTCAAGTGTGTGCGCAAACACAAGTGCACTCTCTCAGGCCGTGTCACAGTAGTGTCCCATCGGAATATGAGGGTAAGGGAATATACCCTCATATTCCGATGGGACACTACTGTGACACGGCCTGAGAGGGATCGGGCGCTGGACCAACAGCTTAACGTGCTTTCCGAGGAACGAGGGTACAAGACCGCCAACTTCCAAACTCCGGGCTGCCAATAAGAATTTCTTACCGAAAACTTAGGTACAATTTTTTGGCACGACTCGGGGATTGAACCCGGGACCTCTTGCGCAGCCGTCGCTTTAAAGTGCGACCCACTAACCACTGCGCCACCGAGGCAGTCAATAGGCTAACGCTTGACCACAATCGCAGCTGATGGAAAACGACGATGAGGTCTAGGATGATACTTGTTTTCCTAAAAGATGCCTGTTCACTCTTACTGCACTTGCTGTAGTCATAAATAAACCTTCCCGTTTAATTTTTCAAGTACACAGGTAATGTCGGCCGCAACGGATATAAAAACGTGCCGGGATAAAAGTTTCCGTTCGCGACCGCGCGGTCGTAATCCGACAGTTTCCCGATGTACGTACGGACCTCTCTACGAATGGATGGGATAGAGGGATGTATGGAGTTGTGTTGTTGCTATATCGATAGTTTTGATTGATAGAATTGACCCCACAAATCATTTACACCTAGGTAGTACGTACTATCGATTAAGTAAAGTTATGTATGTATGTGTA
The DNA here is from genome assembly GCA_019059595.1 of Marasmia exigua. Taxonomy (NCBI): domain Eukaryota; kingdom Metazoa; phylum Arthropoda; class Insecta; order Lepidoptera; family Crambidae; genus Marasmia; species Marasmia exigua. The sequence continues at coordinate 12,514,242 of CM032476.1, read as the reverse complement.
TGTAAGTTATGCTTGCGTTAAATATCGATAGTCTTACTAAAAATATTGATATGTTGCAATGCTCTCGATTCCATCGGTAGGTAGTAAAGATAGACCAAATTAGACAATACTACGCATCTTTTTCGAAACGGTCAATTCTATCGAAGCAGGACACAATCTACAGGGTGTATCTGTGAACATTTACACCCCTTTAACCACGTGTTCTACTAACCATTATGAACAAAATTTGTTATATCACATTTGGAAATTTGCATGAAAAAATTCTACTTTCCATACAAAGTCGGTCATGTGACTTGATCATTTTGTATGGGGAGTTGAAAAATTTTCGATGAATTTCGAAAAAGTCGTTGAACAAATGTTGTTCAGAATGGTTGGAAGAACTCGTGGTTAAAGGAATGTAAATGTTCACAGATACACCCTGTATATTATCGCAGCAACAAAGTTGTTAATACATGATCTATCAAAAGTTGTGCATTTATTCTATCTATACTACCCACTAACTACTATTAGTATGGTCAAGGATCGATAGTTTCGATAGAGCTATCGATATCTGATAATAGAACGGATTTTAAGATCTCAATAGTGTTGTGAACCACCCGTCGATATAAAGGCGAAAAAACCGCTCCTTGCTCGCTTGCCTCCCGCTTGCTAAAAAAAGATAGGTTAAACGACTCCACTGTAATTTATATGCCAAAGGAAAGGCAAGGCGGGTGAACACTGCATTTTCTACTGTTGTAACAAATCCACGTCAGGCCACTGGCGATAATCCAAGAGTTTGCGTCCTATCACGACTATTTCCTGATTCTGTATTGCAAATTGCGTGAATTTATTGAGTAACAATGAGTTTGTAACAAGATAAAACTAGACTTCGCTATATTTTTGTCGAAATTGCACAAAGGAGTGCAAAAGTTTTTAGGATGGTGCTAGTGAAAAAGTAAATGGTTGGTAAAATCGTAAGTTTTTACGGACGATGGAGCCTGCTCTAGGCTTCACTCTAAGCCCTAGAGTTGAGAGTAGTAGTACAAATAGAGCATGCTTATCTAGAAGCTTATTCACTATAACTATGTATATTGTACCGCTTGTACTATGGGGAATGCTCTGAGGACTTGTTCGGACTGATTCCTGCTGCTTCATTCCGTCATCGTTCCACTCGTCAACAGTTCCATGCCCATCATCTAGATGGTTGGCAGTCTTCAACTGTGCAATTCTCAAGAAACTTTCTACCTCGACTGACTAAACTGTGGAATGAACTCTCGCCTGCGGTGTTTCCGGATCGACATGATCTGCAAGAAAAGAGCGTACTCCCTTTTAAAAGGGCCGGCAGCGCACCTGTGATTCCTTTGACTTTGACGACCCGTTTGGATCAGTGGTAGTGAATGCTGCCTCTGGTGCAAGGGTTGCGGGTTCGATACTTCGATCCCCGGTCAGTACAAACTTTTGTGTGCACAAACATGTTTGTTTGTATTGGTCTGGGTGTTTTCTATGTATTGTAAGTATGTATTTACGAAAGAAAAGTATTTTATGTATATATTTGTATTTCCTCTTACCTATCTCGGAGTTAGAACAATGTCTGTGATGTTGTGAAATAAACATATTATAAAATCTGTCAAATGGCTTCATCCAATTCTCCCCTAAATCATACACATTTGCTTCAATGTGATGTGTTAATGACTTGATAGGGCATCATAAATTCTATGTTTGTCATCAAGAGATATCTGCTGTACATTAAAATTACTAATTTTCGACGTGGGAGGTGTCTAATGGGCGGCGGTAATCGCTTACTATCAGTTGGTACGTCTGCTTGTCTGCCCTCTATATCATAAAAAATAGCTTTAAAACAATTTTGAGCTTGTAGTCATTGGAGAAAATAGACGCTGGTAGAGCATTCCGCCGTGTGGTACCGGCAGAGTAGAATAGGCCACCCTCACTCTTACCGAGGTACACACTCCGGCAAGAGTGTTATTATGAAGCATATAAAAGGAGAAAGTTCAGTACCTACCATGTTTCAAATACATATCATCCTTTTTCTGTTTGTTTCGAAAGCAATGTCCACATCTCCATCCCTTAGGCATGATTTTTGTGTATAGTCGTAATTCTCCTTTTTTATTTAGGCACATACCTACCTTCCCTTTTTCCTTTAACCTTTCAAGCTTTGTGTTTACAACAAAGCATCATTTTGTTCCTCTATTTTTTGCATGTTCCCTGTCATTCCGTATAATGACAAAATACCTTCCCACTTTACTATTACGGAGCCGTCTACATCCAGAACAACTATAAATCGTAATAAAACCGATGTCTCGCCGTCAACCTTCATGTCCAAGCCACATTACGGTTGGCGGCGAATTTTATTTCGACAATAACTGCGGACCTAAATCACTGTTTTTGTCCCGGCCTACCCGACAGCAACAAAAGGATACACGAAATGTGATTACTCAGCCGCCACCCCGGTTTGCATGTAGTGTTGCCAGATTAACTGGCTACCCACTAGGGCAGTAAACTACCTGAAAACTCTAAAACTACTGAAACAAGAGACGGTGCCAGGGCACACGCACGCTCCAATGACTTTGTATTTAATTGAAGTCACATTTGGCTTCTCAACCAAATGAGTAAATAAATCCTGTATGGCTGCTTCTCGTTTATAGTAATTGCAAATTGATAAACGTCCTTTAGTGCACTCATATCAAACTATAGTGATCCCCCACAGACATCTGCAGACATTTATGCTTACAGCATCGCCTGGTCACTTTTAAGAAAAAATCCGTAAACATTAATTGATCGTATTTCCTGTACTCTGCTATCTTTTTTATTTTATGGTGGCAGACATACTAATCTCCTGACGACAAGCGATAGCTGCCGCCCGTCCGATTGGGCCTCCGGTACCCTCAATCGGCGAAACACAGGGAAAGCGTTACTTCACGCCAGTTTTCTGTGAGGCCGTGGTAACATTTCGATCAAACCGTCCATTCATGCCATTCATTTGAGCGATTCAAGGAGGCCTGAACGCTGGTAGTTCGCAAATAAATAATGGTTTATATCTACCTGACTTAATAAAAAACACGAGCACGCAAGCTGGCGACTTGTGAATTCTACAGACCTAAATAGGACTTAAGCGTTAGCTTAGGTAGCAGCCAGACAGACATAAACAACCCCTTCTCAAACTAAACTGAGTGCAATATATTTGCTACCCGTGGGAATCAAACAGGACCTCTTGGCTAACGGTCGAACCACGTAACCAATGAGGCGATTAAAAGCTAACAGCTTTATCTAATTCTCTAGATAAGGTTTTCTATCTAACCTTAATTCATTCGGTTTGACGACCCGTTTGGAACAGTGGTAGTGAACGCTGCCTCTGTTACAAGGGTTGCGGATTCGATCCCCGCACAGTACAAACATTTGTGTGCATGAACATGTCTGTTTGTATTGGTCTGGGTGTTATAAGTATGTATTTACAAAAGAAAAGTATTATACGTATATATTTGTAATTCCACTGTTGATTCTGACATCCGTAACAAAGGTGCTTGAGCTACCTATCTCGGTGTCAGATCAATGTATGTGACGTTGTGAAATATTTATTATTTATTTATTCGGCCGCACTCAGAGACGTAATTTAAGCTAATGTTCATTAGCTTTAGTATCGGTAGTTTTCGTGCGTATCAAAATAAGTGTCTCTAACTGCCACACTCTGAGTCGTTGATTAACTTAGTTGGCTACTTAAGAAAAAATATTGACATTTATTTTGATACGCATAAGGACTACCGATACTAAAGTTAATGAACATTAGCTTAATTGACGTCTCTGAGTGCGGTCCTTAGTGTGGCACTTAGTAGTTGTAGATAATATATAATGAATTTATTAATACTCGTAGACGTATTGTTGAAGTACCTAAGAATTCAACAGGCAACGAGAAAAAACTGGAGACAAAAATCATTCTTACACTAGGTACAAACCACTCTTGGCGTACCTTTGTGGTCTTTTTCGTGATGTGGACGTTGTATTTCCTTCGGGTCTTATCACAACTAATTGTTAGGTTTAACATTTTTTCCGGGAAAAAAAGGTTTTCCGTGTTTGTAACATACTTTCAAATTTGAATTTGTAAATATCTTATTGGGACATGCAACGATGTAAAACAAAAATAATGTATGGGGATTGTGAACGTGTTCAAGGTAAATTTCGTCAGGGGTTTCATTTAGAAGAAAGCGGGCCATCTGACGGTAATTGATTGCCGTGAATTAGATATCTGCGAGATCATGATTTAGGAAGGAGTACGCTCGTCACACGTGGCATCGCGAGATTCTTAAGCCCCGGGCTCCGAAGCGACGTCTTTAGGTGAATTGATTTAAACTTTCATGGTCATTGACATTAGAATAGTTATTTACAGGATCTCTACCATGTACCTTATTTTTGTGTTTCCGATATTTCAGCACTGTTCTAAGGTCACGGAGTAACTGAAGGTTTACCCTCCTTCGCAATAAAATAAGGTACATGGTAGAAATCCCGTAAATAACTATTCTAATCTGTGGATGCAACCTGGAATTACACGCTTAGATGAGAGTGAGAATCTTCACTTGTTCATCAAGATAAGATGAAACTATAAATTTAAACTAGTAAATTGGCAACCCCGAGCTTGTCATGGAGGTTCTGAATTACTGGCCACGGCTCTGCGTTTTTGTCCAGGTGATGCCAACAAAACTGACAAAAAGTTCCGGGAACACTGCGGAGGCAACCGTTGCTAACTGTTCACACTCGCCATGTAAACACCGTACGACATGTTTGGAATAGGACACGCTTGGTATATTCGAGTGCATGTTTGCACAAAATGGAATAGGTTTTTCGATTTTGTAACGGATATTCCGCGACAATAGTTGCACTTGCAGTCTCGGTACTTGGAGGCCGACATTTATCTGCGGTCTTATCTGTTGCAACATTTTTCTGATCCTATTTTTTTTTTATGTGACTACAGTTTCCCTTAAAACTAGATCTAATTTGAAAATACCTTCATATCTACTTACTTTGAAAACTAACCTGAACAAGAGGAATGGAAGTAAAATATTTTACCTGTTTTGTTTATCATTATAACGTATAATTTTTCGGATTTAGGCAACTGCGTAAAGCGAGACATTCAAGCCATTCTCATTCCATCTACTGGTTGCGTTGGAGATGCACTGTTTCGGAAGGACTCGGCCAGCACAATGAGCCTTGACTGGATCAACTAGCTACCAAATGCGCCAAAAGTCAAGCAGGTCTTGGTTTATGTGGTACATGCGGAAGCAAAATCTACTCCCGTATGGGGCTGTGGTGCAGTCATGAGCGTAGTTGCCGTGTCACACCCCGAGATGCTATTTACATCATCTATCATGCGAGGCCTTGATTCTGAAGGAGGACACCAGAAGTCGTCTGAACTGAGGCATTCGATGATGTGGTGTTCCCGCCGTATGCTCCGCATCAGCTGGATAGATAGAGTAACAAACGAAACGTTACTCCAACATGTCGCCATGACCCGTAACTTTATGAATGCCACCAAAAAGCGGAAAATCGAATACTTAGGCATGAGAGGTACAGGTTGCTTCAACTTATCATGATGGGTAAAATAGAGATGACGCGTTGGAAGAAGGAAAAACTCGTGGCTGCGTAATATAAGGGAGTACACAGGCATCGCATCTGTGGAACGCCTATTTTGTCTCGCAACGAACAGAGAGGATTTTGGAAAGGTGACGGTCAACCTTCAGAATTGAAGAGGCACTCAAAGATGAAGATCATAGATGTAAAGGCCTACGTATGTATTTGTTTTCAATATAATTGTCTGTAATACTCAATTTTCCACGATCACATCGCCGCCTACAGCAAAATCAGCTTTGCACAGGTGGTTCTAAATATAGGTTTGTAGAATTACGTACACACGCAAATAATAAACAGACTCCTTTTAATATCCCCTCAAGTGAACATCAAAGCAGGATGCCACCCAGAAACACTTTCCTTTGTAAACACACTTACCAAATGTCAGGTTTGTTCGAGTTATACGTAATAAAAAACGTTAAGTTTCGCCGAATGCCTTTGACGGTGGGGGCTTGAATGATGAGCGTACATTTGAAGGTACGTCAAGTCAAAGCAGTTGATAAGTGGTGCTCTATGCTTTCGCCTTTTAAGGCCCCGTTAAAAGGATGCGTAGTAGGGGAGACTAGACCTGGCGAAAACGTATCTTTCGAAAGATTGGAACATTTGCATCTGGATCAGAGCAGAGATTCGGAACAGTTAAACGTTACATTTGGAACATCGTCTCTCAGATAGATCCGTGATTCACTCGGTTCATTTGGCTTATTGGATCATTCCGCTCATTCGGTTCACTCGGATCATTCATCTCATTCGGCTCATCGGATCATTCAGCTCATTCGGATCATTCGGCTCACTCGGACCATTCATCTCATTCGGCTCATCGGATCATTCAGCTCATTCGGATCATTCGGCTCATCGGATCATTCGGTTCAATCGGACTTGAGATCCATTTGAGTCGGATGATACATTCGGAACGAGCATACAGTGTATCATTTGGCAGAGTCGGATCACTGAGTCGTTTCAGTAAATAGTTACACACGTCTAGGAGACAGTCAACATATAATTAGAGTTGTACAAAAACGGAGGAAAAATTCCCGTTGACAGTATAAAAATTGTCGCTACGTGATGGAATACAGCTGGCGTATAATTAGAGTGCATTGTGGAAAGAACATTTTTGGGCTACGGAATTTTTCACATAAGGTGAACGCTCTTTTAGCAACCTCTCACTCGCATTTTTATATTACATAGAATAACACATTTCTAATGAATGTTTTATTTCCGAATATTTTTTTTTATTTCATTATTTTAGGGCAATTTGGAGTATCATGAAATAGATAGAGCGATGGTAGCTTAGTGGATAAGAACACGCTTTCCATACGGAAGGTTATAGGTTCGTCCGAGCATTCACCTCTTATTGTTTTAAACATTATATGCGTATTCTTACCATTATTTCGGTGGTGCGGGAAAATTTCGCGAGAAAACCTGCACGTTCCGCATAAATTCTGAAACATGTACTAACAATCAGTTGGTCTGATAAAAAATATTTTCTCTTAAATCTGTGGCCTCAATCCTATGTTTACCTACTCGAGTTATTTTATAGATGTCACTTACCATGGCGGTCCTCAAATCCCTATATACATCAGAACCTTACTTAAGTTATGCCTACGTTTTTAGGGTTCCGTAAGGTTAGGGCCAAATGGCAAAAAACGGAACCCTTATAGATTCGTCATGTCTGACTGTCTGTCCGTCTGTCCGTCTGTCCGTCTGTCCGTCTGTCCGTCTGTCCGTCTGTCCGTCTGTCTGTCCGTCCGTCCATCCGTCCGTATGTCACAGCCTCTTTTTACGAAACTATAAGAACTATACTATTTAAACTTTGAGGTCCATATGTACTTAGAACTGAAACAATTTTTTTTTCATTAAACCCATATTCTGTGGGAAATCTATGGATAGGTCTTTAAAAATGTTGTTAAGGTTTCTAATATATATTTTTTTCTAAACTTAATACTTTGCGAAAGAGACGCTCCAAAGTGATAAAATGTGTGTCCCCCCTTCTATAATAAAAGTCATTCACAGAATCATAAAAGTAAAAAAAAATATATGATATACATTACCATGAAAACTAACAACGAAAATTGGTTTGAACTAGATCTAGTAAGTAGTTTTTTAGGGTTCCGTAGCCAAATGGTAAAAAACGGAACCCTTATAGATTCGTCATGTCTGTCCGCCTGTCCGTCCGTCCGTATGTCACAGCCACTTTTCTCCGAAACTATATGAACCACACTATTGAAATTTGGTAAATAATAAAAATATTGGGGGAGTCTCCATACTTGAAACTGAAACTCTAATTTTTATCTAACCTATACGTGTGGGGTATCTATGGATAGGTCTTTGAAAATGATGTTGAGGTTTTTAACATAATTTTTTCTAAGCAATACTTTGCGCAAGAGACGCTCCCAAAGTGGTAAATTGTGTGCCCCCCCCCTCTAACTTCTATAATATATGAATTATAAAACTAAAAAAAATATATGATGTACATAATCATGAAAACTAACAACGAAAATTGGTTTGAACTAGATATAGTGAGTAGTTTTTTTTAATACGTTATAAACCATAAACCACAATTTATTTATTTATTAATTGGATAAGGCTTACCAACTAAATACATACAGGCAATATATATTAAAATAACTTTCAAATACTAAAACTTTTCTTATATGTACTTAAATTAACGGTGAGCACAACATCGCTATATTAAATATTTTCATAAATGACGTGGTTTCTATTTTTCAATACTGTGAAGTGCTTATTTATGCTGACGATATGAAAATTTTTAAGAAGATAGATTCACGTGCAGACTGCATACAATTGCAATGTGACCTTAATAAACTTTTAGTTTATTGTAAAAATAATTTCTTGCTACTTAATTCTAAAAAATGTAATATCATCTCTTTCACTCGAAAATCAAAACCTATATTTGGTGACTATCACATGGACAACCACAAACTGACAAGGATACACGAGGTGAGAGATCTTGGAGTTTATTTAGATTATAAATTGACCTTTAATAGACATATTGACTATGTAACTGGTAAAGCTCTACGCATGCTTGGTTTTGTGCTCAGAATTGCGAAGGATTTCAGGCTGTGCTCTACACTGATACTTTTGTACAACTTATTTGTTCGATCTATTTTGGAATACGCGTCAACTGTTTGGAGTCCTCATTACAAGGTTGGTGTTGATGCTATAGAAAAGATCCACAGGAAAATGGTTAAGCACCTCGGTTACAAGGCTTTACGTTATAATCAAATAACACCGACCATTCCTTCATTAGTCCATCGTCGTCAGGAGAGAGATCAAGTGTTCCTATTTAAGATCCTAAAGGATCATGTTGATAGCCCATTTCTACTTCAAAATATCTTTTTGAGATGCCCTCGGACGGGTTCACGCTCCCAGAATTTGTTTTGTCCTCCAACATCCAAAACTAATTATGCTAGGAATTCATTTTTATCTAGAGCGTGTACCTCATATAATAGTGACTTTAAAGACATCGATCTATTTAATATTAATAATGTGTGCACTTACAAAAGGCAAATAAGAGAAAAGTTACTTTCATGAGTGGATAGCTCGTCTTGATTTTTTTTTTTTTGACTTAATTTGACTTAATCGACTTCAACTTTTATGTTTTTATTAATTATGCTTTTTTACTATTATTAATTTTGACATTTATATATTATAATAATCTCAATGTAGGTGTAGGTGGTTTGTAAGTGTGTTTTGTTCTTTTATTTAATTTTAGTTATAGCTTTTAAATTACTTGAATTTTTCTATTGTATTTTGACTGTTATTATTTATTTAACTATTATTTTATAATTAACGTTTGACATGTAATTTTCTGTGGAAACTTTGCTGATTTGTGTACTATTTAATTGTGTATATTATTCAAAATTACTAAATTGTTTGTTTCCCAAATAAATAAATAAATAAATAAATAAAAAAACAATTAAAAAAAGAAAATTAAAAACTAATACTTATTCTACAGACTTTTTTAAATATTCTAAGATACATTTCTTAAAATTGGTAATTTTATCACTATAAATATCAATATCGCTATTTTGGAACACAGTATTAAAAATTTTGAGCAAACAATTTATGGGTGAGGAACTACCATACTTATTTTTCCTTAAAACAATTTTATTTACCTTCCATATATCTTACTTGCTGCTACGAAACCCTTCATAGGCGGAACCGACTCGTACTTGGCCGGTTTTTTTAAACGTACCTACGCGAGATAAACACAAAAGAAAAATTTCCCTTATTTCGAATCAATTCTTAACCCACATCTGTTTAATAAAAGCCCACCTAACACGAAATCGTGTGATATGGCTTCGTAGGCCGGTTAAGACAAGGTGAGCAGTAAATTCCTTGCGACAAATCTCGGCGAAAGCTAGGATAGTTTATTTGGGTCAGGCCCTCAGAGAAGTGTCACTTCTACAGAATTGTATTGTGACAATACCCTACACGTAAGGACGAAGGCGTAGGCGGGAATAATGGTAGAGATAAAATTTTATTTAAGTTGGTAGGCTGAAAGAAGTAATATCGCTAGTATCTAAACAAATCCTATATAGGCTTTAATATACTATTAAAGTGACGGGTAGGGAACACTAGCGACGCCAATCAATTTTTATTTTTAGATACTAAACTAGGGTTAACGCAGTGTCTCAAGACAAAATTCTTTAATGCGTGTGTGTTGCCAGTGATGACATACGGAACCGACACAAATTTCGAGTACAATAGCAGACCCAAAATTAAGTATAAGTAATAAATAAATAGTATTTTTTAACCTTGTTAGGACCACATTTCAGCATGAATGGGCTGGCTCGACCGGAGTCATACCACAGCTTCACAAAAAACCGGCATGATGTAGCACTGTGTAGTATGAGTGAAGGTACCGGCGGCTCAATCCTGGGGAATGGGGGTTTTAAGTGTTGGCAGCTTGTGGCTCTACTGGTGTCGTTGGTGTCCATGGGCGGCGGCAATCGCTTACCATTAGGTAATCCGTCTGCTCGTCTGCCACCTTTCACAAAAAAAAAGCTTAGTTGCTTCCAAAGCTACAGGATTTGGGAAGTCTGCTAATTACAATGAAGCGACTGCAGTCTGACCTTCGCCACCCTTTTTACAGGCGACCAAACCAACTAAATCATGATTACGCGTTTCAGAAACTATACGAAATGTGCAGGTTTCCTCACGATGTTTTCCTCACAGCTGAGCTAATGGAAAGACGTACATAGATTTAAAAAATCAAGAGGTGCACGCTCTGATTCGAACTACGACCCCCCGCATGGAAGGCGCATTGTAATACACTGAGTTCGCTCAGTAGGTCAACAGCAAAAGTTGATGCACAACTTTCGCAGCTAGTGACTCTTATAATCCAAGGAATAAGAGTTCCAAATTGCGAAATAAGTACTTCTACTTGTGCTGTTGACTGTACATCCACTTATCTGGAAAAAAAAATCGTAAAGCTGGCTGCTACTCAGCCAATGCTTATGCTATTCATTCTTGCAGCAGAACAGATAACGCTAAAGAAATTTCATTTAAAAATTCATTTAAATTTTTAAATATATCTACATCTTTTGTAAGTTTCGGTTTCTTTTCTCACTTTATTTTTCTTTTCTTGCACCTACGTATCGCCTTCATCATCATCATTAGGCAACTGGGTCTGTCATAAACAACTGCTGAACATAGATATCACCAAAAGTTCGCTACTTTAATTGATCTTCGGCTTTTGCATGAACTTCCTGCCAGCCATTTTGCGCAAATTATCACTCCTTCTGGACTGAGAGCGTCCTACACTACGTTTGGTACCCACAGCATAACTATTTCCGCCAAACGTAAACGTAATGTGTAAGTATATAATTATCTACTTGCATATAAAGCCGATAGTCCATTTTGACACAGGAGTGGTGGTCATACTTGAAAATCGAAACAGATATTAGATGAATAAATAGCATGATACTTATCAATAGAAGAATTTGAATTAAATAAAATATAATATCATGACAATGAAACTAGTCGTCAAACTCAAAAACTGTAGTTATGCTACATATTATATTATTGATAAGGTTTGAAATTGGCTAAGGTTTTAATGTTTTTTTTTCTTTTTTGTTCAATAGGCTAATGCTTGACCACGATCGCACCTGATAGAAATGTCTAGGATGATACGCATTTGTCTAATAGACGCCTACTGTTCACTCTTGCCTTAAAGATGTCCTGATTATAGTGGTCAGAAAAAACAGACCTCGGCAGGGAGTTCCATTCCTTAGCCGTCCGCATTATAAATGTGGAAGCGATTCGCTTCGTGCGGTTAAGGGGTAGCTCTACCACATAAGGATGAAAGCCCTCGCAGCAGCTTGTCGTCTGGTGATGGAATAAGCTGGGGGGATCAAATTTTGTAAAACCTCCGTACACTCCCAAAAATGAATCCGGTAGAAGACCGAGAGGCATGCCATGCCACACGTCGACGGTGGTCCAGGCTCTGCAGGCCAGCTTAGGAGAGTACGTCATCACCGATGAGCCTTTTCACACGTCGCTCTATTGAGTCTGATACCGGGCAGAACCGTCCCAGAGGTGACAGCAGTACTCCAAGCAGGGGCGAACCAGAGCTCGATATAAACTTAAGAGCTGCTCGGGCTTAAAGTAGCGCTTGACCTTCCAAAGGACGCCTTGCTTTTTTGCTGCAGTTGTGACTATGGACTCAACGTAACGACCGAAATAAAGACTAGCCTACAAACGAAGACATCTGGTTGTACAAATAATAAGTACATAGATATGTACTACCTATTCTGTGCAGATGCACAGAATAGGTAGTAGATACTTCGCATATCTGTAACATAGCTCTTTGGAACGTGGGTCATGTTCTTTAATTTAAATACTTATTTTACAATCAAAACGCGAGTTCATTCTCAACCTGATAAGGACCGGGATGCGGCCTCATTATTACTCTAAAGAATGAGCATAAAACACAATTAAATTATACTTATTCAAAACAAGAACCATACACATTTAGAAAGTCCCTTGTTTCTGAATCCATTGGAGTTGGGTATAAGTGTGCGGGCAAGATTAGCTGGCAAATTTATTGGTCAATTATTTAACTCGAACTAAACCGACCAGGCAAAAATGTGGCTGTTCCTCTAAGTAATGGCCTAAAAAGGATCCTGTGTGACAATATACCTAATGCTTTAGAAACATTATTTACATTTAGGTGGATATTTATTTAGTCTCCCATGGACGAATACTCACCAGTCACCAATGCACTGGATTAATCAAATAAAAACTGCTCTCCTCGAATGTAATAGAAAAGCATATCTGCATGAGGAGTGGAGGAGGATTGTAAAGCAACCCATAAACGCTAATGTGACGAGACGTGCTTGTTTTATTCGATGTTTTCCCTCACCGCCGAGCTAATGGTAGAAATATGCAGATGAGATGATTTTGCGGAGGTGCATGCTCGGACTCGAACGTCAACCGCGTGAAAGACGCGTTCATATACACTGAGCTACCATTGATTTCATAGTATCGTACTAGTATTTCTACCTTCTTTGTCGTTACACTCTTGGCGGAGTGGTCGTGGCCGTCACATTAGCGTTTATGGGTTGCTTTACAATCCTCCTCCACTCCTTATGCAGATATGCTTTTCTATTACATTCGAGGAGAGCAGTTTTTATTTGATTAATCCAGTGCATTGGTGACTGGTGAGTATTCGTCCATGGGAGACTAAATAAATATCCACCTAAATGTAAATAATGTTTCTAAAGCATTAGGTATAATGTCACACAGGATCCTTTTTAGGCCATTACTTAGAGGAACAGCCACATTTTTGCCTGGTCGGTTTAGTTCGAGTTAAATAATTGACCAATAAATTTGCCAGCTAATCTTGCCCGCACACTTATACCCAACTCCAATGGATTCAGAAACAAGGGACTTTCTAAATGTGTATGGTTCTTGTTTTGAATAAGTATAATTTAATTGTGTTTTATGCTCATTCTTTAGAGTAATAATGAGGCCGCATCCCGGTCCTTATCAGGTTGAGAATGAACTCGCGTTTTGATTGTAAAATAAGTATTTAAATTAAAGAACATGACCCACGTTCCAAAGAGCTATGTTACAGATATGCGAAGTATCTACTACCTATTCTGTGCATCTGCACAGAATAGGTAGTACATATCTATGTACTTATTATTTGTACAACCAGATGTCTTCGTTTGTAGGCTAGTCTTTATTTCGGTCGTTACGTTGAGTCCATAGTCACAACTGCAGCAAAAAAGCAAGGCGTCCTTTGGAAGGTCAAGCGCTACTTTAAGCCCGAGCAGCTCTTAAGTTTATATCGAGCTCTGGTTCGCCCCTGCTTGGAGTACTGCTGTCACCTCTGGGACGGTTCTGCCCAAAATGAATCTAAAATCCGCAGTACTATCGAATCAAATATTGAAAATTAACTATTCGGCACCTCAGCGTTCTGTGCCAAACTCGGCGCCTTCTATAATGTTCGGCAACTGCTCCAGGCCCTAACAAATCGAGTCCTGTATCCCCAAGTGAGCACTAATTGCTTTCTGATTGTCGAGAGCTGGTGCGGCTCCGGCCCACGGAACCGCACTATAGTTTCAAGACTCTTATGGCTACACACTTGTTAGTAGCCCATAAGCATTCTCGAACATGGAGTGGATGTAAGTTCTGATAGGAACGAATCACGAACTACCACGAATGAAAGAGAATAAACCTGTCGAATCCAAACAAACAGCGTGTGTGAAAGGGACGGGGATACAGATTCGGTCGTGAATTCTGTTTATATATGTATATATATATCTGTTTATATATATATATATATAATAGGCTCTATGTAGCGACATCAAAATTATTGTTTCTCATTCGTAGAACGCGGAATAAGTAGTGATTCTACTGCAGTTTTATAACTTCCAGTTATAAAACTGAATTTTAAACAGAATCTCTGTATACTTACATACCTAGATTTTTTTGTATGTTATGCAATGATGAGTACTTACTTCATAAGTTATACTTTTCCATCCTCCAATAGCCTGGCCACTGTTGTGCAAAGGTCTTCATTATCTAGAAGTTTGTCGTCACACTTATGTCATAATCTTTAGTGAAAAAGTAATTTGTCTTTTGTTTAAAAACTTTTACTATGGTTTTCTACTAATATTTTTTTTTAATACATCATCCTCGTCTACAGTACTATTACAAATATTCCAAATTCCTTAATACCCATTCGACATAATGAGACATACCTTTTTTAACAGCATCAAATACCCATTCGACATATCTAGTTAGTGACACGGATAGAGGGACATAATCTGGAACAGCTGTTGGTCACCGGCAAAGTGTATGGAAGAACACCCAGAGGTCGTTGCCCTATCAGATGGTCAGACCAAATACGTTCGACGCTGGACACCAAGCTGTATGACGCCCTCCACATTGCAAAAGACAGATATAGATGGAGGTCTATTATAAAGAGCAAACTGGCCGCCCACGGGAGGAATAACGACCCTCAGTAATGAGGAAAACGACTAGAGGAGGAGAGTTAGTGACACCCTTTGATAGCTGAACGTGCTATTTGTCCAGAGATAACAGTATACAGGGTGGAAAAAAACTTTGGTCCCTGAAGTGCCTAATGTAAAAGTGAAGTTACGTTAGCACGTTTTACTTCAGTAAAACATTTGTTTTTATTTTCTTTTTAAATAATTTAGAATTTGCTTGTAGGTATTGCCAGGAATCGAAACGGAAAAAAAAACAAAAATTACGATTGTTTTTTTTTTCACAAATTAATCCAGTATTAAAGATATTAATTTTCTAACGGTCGCACTCAGAGACGTCATTCAAGCTAATGTTCATTAACTTTAGTATCGGTAGTCTTTATGCGTATCAAAATATTGAGACTTATTTTGTCATGAATAAAGACTACCGATACTAAAGTTAATGAACATTAGCTTAAATGACGTCTCTGAGTGCGGCCGTAAGAAACATTCCATATCATAAACATATCTAACACTACCCGAATGAATGCCCTTTACCAACTGTGTTTATCAAAGACATTAGATACTAATTCGATTATTTTTTGTGTAGGTACTTTCTTAGTCATGAGCTAGCGTTAGTTTCGTCAATTGTCGTCAAAACCCTTATACTCACGGGGCGTTGCATTCTCAAAGTCGCAATAAACAAACTAATTTATCCCGTGAAATGGTCCTTTACACCCTAGACCACGCAAATGTATCAAGGCCGGTTGAACGGTTGACAGGCCCCAAGGATCGGTTCATCGCAGATTCATTTTGATTACGGGTGGATTAGGCCTAAGTTCCGTGGGAGGGAGCGGTTGGCTCGGACTTAAAGCCTTTTGTGTCGGCAAATTCCAAATTGTTTGTGGATTTAATTATGTATGTTGTTTGCTTGATCTATGTGAAGCTCTATTGGGTTGGTAGAATTCGAAGACTATAGTTTGTGGCCCAGACCCGGGGTCATTAAAAATACCCTCAATCAGACTCCGGTACATCGTAGAAATACCAAAAGTCCGCACAAAGAGGTTTGAATCCTGTTTCCTTATTCGTACTGCGAAACAGTGGAATCAGCTGCCTGAGGAGGTGTTCCCTAGAGGCACACTACAATTTGGGGGCTTTCAAAGCGCTATTGATATGTATCTTCTAGGTAATCGTGCTGCATCTTAGACCATATTATCACTTACCATCAGGTGAAATATGATCAAACACTTACCTATCTACAGTGAAAAAAAAAATAAAGAGGCAGATCACCGGTAATCAAATTATCATAAAACTTATCTTTCTCCAAAATTAAGAATTTGGAAGTTTTTTTGCGTGAATGTTACAACCACAAACTCTGGGTCCGTGCCTTTTTTTTGTTAGTCTTGTAAGATAAATTGCTACCATTTCTCCGCGTATGTTATATAGTCCATTGAGTATGAGAAGGTGAATAGGACAGTTCAAACGATTCGCAGTCGAGTTTCGATTCGAGTCGTAAAACATTAATTAAAATTGTTCGTTTTGCAACAAAAGCCAAACACAAAGGGATACCAAGGGACTAAAAAAGTATAAAACGTTTGCTACTATTTATTAATGTTTTAAATGTGTACTTAACGTCTTTTGAAGTTACTATACACAGTTTAATCTTTAAATTTTATTTTTGTTAAAAATATTAGACTTCATAATTAAATTACAACCTGAATTCTTACAAATCATTTTACAAACTTGTGAGAATTTTACAATTCAATGCGTGTGGAATGTAGACAAACGCCTCAATAGGGGGTTAAAAACGCTTGATTTAGTCGTAAAATATTAATTAAAATTGTTTGTTTCGCAACAAAAGCCAAACACAAAGAGACTAAAATAGTATAAAACGTTTGCCACTAATTATTAATGTTTTACATGTGTACTTAACGTTTTTTGAAGTTACTATACATTTCCACACCGCCACATCACATCACAAATTGGAAAAACCAGACGTGCGTGCTCGGATTCAAACATGCGAGCTCTCGTTCAGAGGGTTTATGCTTTTATCTATTCAGCTACCATCCCTCTCCTTTTCGTATTATACTCCTTTCGCTTTAGCATGATATGGGTGACAGATGTCAAAATCTATACATTTTTCACGTTACTCTCTTTCTAACGCGTGACTCCCGTATAACTCTGTCCTGCTGTCACCGATATGATGATAAAGCGAAAGGGAGTATAGTATTCCTTTCTTCATCATAGCGTGTGGGTGGATTCAAAGCTGTCGCTTTGGAGCCCAGGGAACGCTTGGACCTTGATTCAGGATTTGTGGAGTCTAGTAATTAATTATAATGAAGCGACTACCGTCTGACCTTCGCAACCACTTAACAGAGGAACCAGAGCAAACGATTCATGGTTACACATATCAAAATATCACGATTTCTGATATGTGTAACCATGAATCGTTTGCTCTCGTCTCTTGCGTCGGGAGTCACGCGTTAGAAAGAGAGTAACGTGAAAAATGAATAGATTTTGACATCTGTCACCCATATCATGCTAAAGCGAAAGGAGTATAATACGAAAAGGAGAGGGATGGTAGCTGAATAGATAAAAGCATAAACCCTCTGAACGAGAGCTCGCATGTTTGAATCCGAGCACGCACGTCTGGTTTTTCCAATTTGTGATGTGATGTGGCGGTGTGGAAATGTATAGTAACTTCAAAAAACGTTAAGTACACATGTAAAACATTAATAATTAGTGGCAAACGTTTTATACTATTTTAGTCTCTTTGTGTTTGGCTTTTGTTGCGAAACAAACAATTTTAATTAATATTTTTATCAATTTTAATTAATTTAGGTTGTAATTTAATTATGAAGTCTAATATTTTAAACAAAAATAAAATTTAAAGATTAAACTGTGTATAGTAACTTCAAAAGACGTTAAGTACACATTTAAAACATTAATAAATAGTGGCAAATGTTTTATACTATTTTAGTCCCTTGGTATCCCTTTGTGTTTGGCTTTTGTTGCAAAACGAACAATTTTAATTAATGTTTTACGACTCGAATCGAAACTCGACTGCGAATCGTTTGAACTGTCCTATTCACCTTCTCATACTGAATGGACTATATAACATACGCGGAGCAATGGTAGTAATTTATCTTACAAGACTAACAAAAAAAAGGCACGGACCCAGAGTTTGTGGTTGTAACATTCACGCAATAAAACTTCCAAATCCTTAATTTTGGAGAAAGATAAGTTTTATAATAACTTGATTACCGGTGATCTGCCTCTTTATTTCTTTTTCACTGTAGATAGGTAAGTGGTTGATCATATTTCACCTGATGGTAAGTGATAATATGGTCTAAGATGCAGCACGATTACCTTTTTTTTTTTTTTGACCCGGTGGAAATGCCGCCGGCTCACTGACAGGAGCCGACGTCGGCGCCGGTTGGTCGGCGCCGCCTTATGCACACCCGGCCGCTGGGAGTCGACCGGGTAGTGTGAGACTCTCCCCTGGATTAGGCCTCTACTAATCAGAGGCCGTCCAAGGGCATACCCACTAAAACCACCGGGGCTTTTCCCAGTCCACGCCCGCTAAGTCGGGACGGAGCGCGGGATTACCTCCAGGCTACCACCGCGAACCGCCCTGGGCGAAGAGGCTCGCCAGCACGGCCTCTAACCAAAACGCTGGTCCTTCGGACCCAGGGCCTCTCCCACGGCTCACCATCTCCACCCCCCCAATGGCATCCACACTGCTGGCTGCAGTGCAGAATACCACCGTGAGGGGGACTGCAGGTACCCCTCCCCACCCATACACTGCTGGCTGCAGTGCAGAGTGGGTTGGGGAAACAAAACAAAACCTGCAGGCTTCAAAAAACGAAGCCGCCGCAAGTCCCGACTCCGCTGGATGCGGAGCCAGGAAAATTGGCAACGCCGGACCGCCGCCGAGCCACTCTGGCTGAGAAAACTCGACTCAGAACCTCCGATACACGGCCCTTCGGCCACCGAGCCCGCGGGCTCTCCCTACCGGAAGGGGTAGCACAAGGCAAGGCGTGGCCAGAGTGGGAGGGCTGGACTGGGCACTGAAGCCCTTTGTCGTCCGACATCCCCCCAACTGCCACTGGTCCTGCACCACCTTAAGTGCGCGGACAAATTGGGCACAACCACTTTCGTGAACAGTGCCGAGGGCCTCCACCGGTCAGAGACGGCATGTTACCAGATAACCGCCGGTGAGAGACCCAGGTCCGCGCACAACCAACCAAAATTCCGAGGGTGGCAGAACACCCCCCACCAAACGCCTCGCTCCAGAAGGAGCGGTCCACTCAAAGACCTAGCAATAGGTCCGTTGAAGGGGGGGGTCGGGGGTTACGAACCCTAACCCCCCCTCCATGTGTGCAGCCGTCGGCCGTCGGGTAGCAATATGGCAAGCGCGCCAAATTACTACCCGCCGTTGCCCAGGGACGCCAGGACCCCTTCGGTAGCAGCTCCAAACAGAGCAAAAATACTACCGAAGGGGCCACACGAGGAGGCCGCCGCACCGTAGTCCCCAGCACGATTACCTAGAAGATACATATCAATCGCGCTTTGAAAACCCCCAAATTGTAGTGTGCCTCTAGGGAACACCTCCTCAGGCAGCTGATTCCACTGTTTCGCAGTACGAATAAGGAAACAGGATTCAAACCTCTTTGTGCGGACTTTTGGTATTTCTACGATGTACCGGAGTCTGATTGAGGGTATTTTAATGACCCCGGGTCTGGGCCACAACTATAGTCTTCGATTTCTACCAACCCAATAGAACTTCACATAGATCAAGCAAATAACATACATAATTAAATCCACAAACAATTTGGAATTTGCCGACACAAAAGGCTTTAAGTCCGAGCCAACCGCTCCCTCCCACGGAACTTAGGCCTAATCCACCCGTAATCAAAATGAATCTGCGATGAACCGATCCTTGGGGCCTGTCAACCGTTCAACCGGCCTTACATATATAATATGTATACATTTGCGTGGTCTAGGGTGTAAAGGACCATTTCACGGGATAAATTAGTTTGTTTATTGCGACTTTGAGAATGCAACGCCCCGTGAGTATAAGGGTTTTGACGACAATTGACGAAACTAACGCTAGCTCATGACTAAGAAAGTACCTACACAAAAAAATATCGAATTAGTATCTAATGTCTTTGATAAACACAGTTGGTAAAGGGCATTCATTCGGGTAGTGTTGGATATGTTTATGATGTGGAATGTTTCTTACGGCCGCACTCAGAGACGTCATTTAAGCTAATGTTCATTAATTTTAGTATCGGTAGTCTGTATTCCTGATAAAATAAGTCTCAATATTTTGATACGCATAAAGACTACCGATACTAAAGTTAATGAACATTAGCTTGAATGACGTCTCTGAGTGCGACCGTTAGAAAATTAATATCTTTAATACTGGATGAGAAAAAAAAACAATCGTAATTTTTGTTTTTTTTTTCGTTTCGATTCCTGGCAATACCTACAAGCAAATTCTAAATTATTTAAAAAGAAAATAAAAAAAATGTTTTAGTGAAGTAAAACGTGCTAACGTAACTTAACTTTTACATTAGGCACTTCAGGGACCAAAGTTTTTTTCCACCCTGTATACTGTTATATCTGGACAAATAGCACGTTCAGCTATCAAAGGGTGTCACTAACTCTCCTCCTCTAGTGTTTTCCTCATTACTGAGGGTCGTGATTCCTCCCGTGGGCGGCCAGTTTGCTCTTTATAATAGACCTCCATCTATGTCTGTCTTTTGCAATGTGGAGGGCGTCATACAGCTTGGTGTCCAGCGTCGAACGTATTTGGTCTGACCATCTGATAGGGCAACGACCTCTGGGTGTTCTTCCATACACTTTGCCGGTGACCATCAGCTGTTCCAGATTATGTCCCTCTTTCCGTGTCACTAACTAGATATGTCGAATGGGTATTTGATGCTGTTCAAAAAGGTATGTCGAATGGGTATTAAGGAATTTGGAATATTTTTAATAGTTCTGTAGATAAGTGTGACGACAAACTTCTAGATAATGAAGACCTTTGCACAACAGTGGCCAGGCTATTGGAGGATGGAAAAGTATAACTTATGAAGTAAGTACTCATCATTGCACAACACACAAACAAATCTAGGTATGTATGTACACAGAGATCCTGTTTTATAACTGGAATTTAGCGAAACTTATGCAGTAGAATTACTACTTATTCCGCGCTCTAAGTATGAGAAACAATAATTTGGAAGTCGCTTCCTAGAGCCTATAACGAAACAGAATTCACGACCGAATCTGTATCCCCGTCCCTTACACACACGCTGTTTGTTTGGATTCGACAGGTTTATTCTCTTTCATTCGTGGTAGTTCGTGATTCGTTCCTATCAGAACTTACATCCACTCCATGTACGAGAATGCTTATGGGCTACTAACAAGTGTGTAGCCATAAGAGTCTTGAAACTATAGTGCGGTTCCGTGGGCCGGAGCCGCACCAGCTCTCGACAATCAGAAAGCAATTAGTGCTCACTTGGGGATACAGGACTCGATTTGTTAGGGCCTGGGGCAGTTGCCGAACATTATAGAAGGCGCCGAGTTTGGCACAGAACGCTGAGGTGCCGAATAGTTAATTATTGAAAATTAATTCGATAGTATTCGATAGTACTGCGGATTTTAGATTCATTTTGAAAATCGTCTGTGGTCTTCAGACTTTTTCTGTCATCAACCTCTTTCTATACCTCTAATCTACCTCAACCTCTACCTCTTTCTTAATCACATCTTTAACACAATCAACTCAATCCATTTATTTTTGCATTCTATAATTTCACTCACCTCTTTATCTCAGCGTGTAATTCCTGGAGGCTTAATTTAAAGTCGTCCCGTAAC
This sequence comes from Marasmia exigua, assembly GCA_019059595.1. Lineage (NCBI taxonomy): Eukaryota > Metazoa > Arthropoda > Insecta > Lepidoptera > Crambidae > Marasmia > Marasmia exigua. The sequence continues at coordinate 12,492,292 of CM032476.1, read as the reverse complement.
GAACGAGAATATACCAGTAGCATCCAAACGAAGGAGTCACGCAGCGAGTGTGAAAGAAAGGGAAACTTCGATTCGGTCGTAACGTCTGCTTTAAATTAGGCCCTCTTGTTGCAACCAAACCAGATTCATGATTGAGGATTTGGGGAGTCAATGAACCGACAATGAGACGACTGCCGTCTGACCTTTAACCGCGTACGCAACCAGAGCTTCATAACCAGATGCGATCGAAAACTATTTCTGCTTTGTACGAAACCGGTTGCGATCAAAATCTTATTTACTTTTACTTGTATCCAGTTACGATCGAACTCTTCCCGTTTTCATACGAAACCTATGGCAGAAATAGTTTTCGATAACATCTGGTTACGAAACTCTGGTTGCGTGCAGAAATTATATAAAACGTGCAGATTGCCTTACTCACTACCAAGCGAACGGTAGAAATATTCTCAATCAAGTGATGCATGCTCGAACCTAAGACATCCCGTATGGAGAGCGAGTTCTAATCCAAAAATAATAATGTGACGTTTTTATCTGAGACCTACATACATACCTATAAACCTTGATCTTACTGTATGTGTTACATGAAACCTGTATCAGAACCGTGTGGTGTGCGCGCTCTTAATTATTAATAATTTCCGCTAATGGTCTCTAAACGAGGAAGTGTTCCAAATGGTTTACTTATGAATTTTAGATATACGCTTATGTTACCTACATGATGTATAAAGTACCTCTGTACGTACATGAACAGATATTATAAACCAAATGGCTTTTCATTTTGGGTTCATATTAGAAACATTTAGTTTACTAACTTACTTGCGGTTTGCCGAGTCAAATTTCGAAACCAGAAGACTCTGCTAATAATATTCTCTGGTATTTTTAGAATACTCTCTTCATCATCCTGTGCTCGATATAGGCCTATCCTATCCTGTTCTATGCCTCTCCAAATATTTGTCACTTTGTTATTTCTTATCTTTCTAAGCCTTTGTAGTTCCTTTCATTGTCTCCTATTTCCCTGGTTACGTATCTATCAATCCAATAAACTGTTAGTATGTATGTTTATTTGTTTTGTAATGTACTAGTATGTATTAGTATTTATTTATTTAATATAATGTATGTATGTATATACCATACTCGTATTTACACAATGTCTTTTTTTTTCTCTCTTTTTCTGACTTGCACTGCCTTACCCCTTTTCTTAATTCGCTATTCTTTTCCTCTACCCTGAGGTTGTCTGAAAGAGATCGCTATTAGCCGACCGCCTACATTGTTTTAGTATAATAACTTAGGCTAAGATCTGTAAATTTTGTGCAATAAAGTGTATCTATCTATCTATCTATCCGATCGAACTTCGGCTTCTCACATGCAGTTCCTGCTAGCAGGATTTATACCTAGGTATCCTGTGCGAATCGTCACTCCGTCTGGCCTGAGGGCGTCCTACACTAAGTTTACCGAGACTCAGTCTCCCCTCCCAGACCTCAGTTACCCCAATCCATTACTACTTTAAAACTCTGTAACGTATTTAGCTAAGCTTCTTATATCAAACAAACGTTTTGCTAATCGCTTGATAAGCAAAACATTCAAATTGGAATCAAGTGAAGTTCATCAGCGTGGATTGAACTTAAGTTCGGAACTCCAAAGTAGGCCATGCGAAATTGCGAATACTGATAAGATTTACCTAAGTTTGCAGCAGCTGCGACCGTTCATCGTGAATCTCAATCTCCCTGGAATCTTGGGTTGCCAGGTCAAACGAACAATATGAACTAACTGCATCGGTTTTTTTATGTGATAGACGGCAGACCAGCAGACGGATCACCTGATGATAAGTGATTGCCGCCACCGTGGTGCCAACCTATAAACCCCCCCATTCCCCCGGATTGGACCTCCGGTACCCTCACTCACGCAGCGAAAGACAGCACAATGCTACTTCACTCCGATCAAGCCGGCCCATCATGCCAAAGCGTGGCTTTTTCACCGTAAGTTTGTGCAAATTATTTATTTAAACGCTTGTGTAGATCAATGGCCCCGTTCCCATACAGCATCAAAACGACTACATTTCCGGACCGACGAAATTTTTTTTATGTCATAGTTGGCAGACGAGCAGACGGATCACCTGATGGTAAGCAATTGCCGCCGCTCATGGACACACGCGACACCAGTGGAGTCACAAGTGCACTGCCAACCTGTAAAGAAATCAAGTCATCACTACTATGATGGGATTAGGCTTAATCACCATGCTTGCTAAACGCGGATTGGTAATCACAAACCCGAACTCTGTGTGAAAGATTCGAAGCATACTTTTTGCTCGACCCGGGAGTCGAACCCAAGACCCTGAAATCACGGCGACTTAAGGTGATACTAGCGATGTCACTAGCGCCGCCTATCAATGTGACGAATATAGGATATTGTTGCAAAAAACGGGCAATGAGATTCTAAAGAAAAGTATTTGTGATTTTTCAAGATATATCTGGCACAAAATATCTCTTTAGAAGTAAACAACATTTTTGAGAATTGCTAAAAGTGGCCACTTTAGGCGGAAATCAAAAATTAAGTTACATGTAGGGGGATAATTTGTGCCAGATATATCTTGAAAAATCACAAATACTTTTTTTTAGAATCTCATTGGCCATTTTTTGCAACTATATCCTATATTCGTCACAAATAATACAAATCGATAGGCGGCGCTAGTGAGATCGCAGTATCGCCTTAAACCACTAGACCAACAGGGCGTTTGATACAAGATTTTATCGATTCCGGATGGACCAAACTGTGCGATAAAATTAACCGCATCTGGCAACACTGCCAGGTTCACGTGGTGTTCTGATTTTTGGCTCACTCCGACACTATGAATTATTACCGTAATCTGTGAGCCGGTTCGCGCCGAGCCCGGAAAGAAATTGTCGAAGGTATTGAAAGTGCTGGGAGTGTGACTCCTACGAGTAATATCAAGCAATCAGGTGTTGATATAGGCACGTCCAGGGATAGACTGGATTTTCCTTATTCTGGTGAAATATGTTTTGCTCGATAAGGGCGTGATAGCAGGTCATAAATTCTTCTTATCATGTAAATTTTTAGTCCTAATCATCATTTGTACGTATTCATCATCATCTCAGTGTCATTTCTGCTTGTTATCGCTTCAGAACCCAGAGTACCTACCTAAGCTTGGATCATGGTCCATGATTTAATTGGTCTGGTTATAACAATGAAGCGACTGACCTTGGCAACCCTTAGAAGAAACAGATCTAAACTGTTGGCTTAATTCAACGGCGTCCGGTGACGAACGTGGATATACCTGTCGCCTCCAAACAACTCATATTTTTTTTATGTCATAGGTGGCAGGCGAGCTGACGGATCGCCTGATGGTAAGCTACCGCCGTCGCCCGTGACACCAGTGGAGTCTCGAGTGCGCTGCCAACCCTTAAACCCCCCTTTCCCCCGAATTGGGCCTCCGGTACCCTCACTCACGCAGGGATATACAGCACAGTGCTGCTTCACGCCGGCCCATTCATGCCGAAGCGTGGCTCTCCCACGGTGAATAATAGTCACACAGTGCGTGTGAAAGGGAGGGAACCTCCGATTCGGTCGTAACGGCTGGTTTAAATTAGGCCCTCAGGATCATGGTTCTACATAAAAAAGAGCAGGTTGCTGACAATGTCTTCCCTCAATGCCAAGCTAGTTAGAAATAGTCATACTTGAAAAATCTAGAAACTCGTATAGGAATCTACGATGTCCAATTCGGGAGACACAAGTTCTTCCAAGATCGACTGTGTAACCGTCACTCTATGTTTTTTTTATCTTAAGTTAGTAGCTATCAATAAAAAATATGTAGGTTTGCAATTGAGATTTATAACTTACCGTTTTTGAGAAATGTCTGGCCTGTTCTTCTATACGATGCGAAGCTTGAATCGTCCCAAAATCGTCTGATGTCTTTCTTGATCGCAAGAAAGGCATCAGAAAGCGTAGGCATTTCGAAATATGGGCTTTTCGACGGATGCTTGCCATTAACTGGACTCAAAAAGTGACAAATGTTGAAGTTCTCCGACGAATGCACCAGAAACGCGAACTCTTATCGACCATCAAGCAGAGGAAATTTGCTTACTTAGGACATGTGTTAAGACATGATAGACACGAGTTGTTGCAAATTATTATGATGGGGAAAGTATCTGGTAAGAGGTGTGTGGGTGGGATGAAAAATCATGGCTGCGTAACATTCGGGAGTGGACGGGGATCGCGAGCGCTGCCGAGCTGTTTCGCCTCGCTAAAGATCGAGAGAATATGCTAGATTGATTGATCTTCGCTAGTCGGAGAGGCACTTAAAGAAGAAGAAGTTTTCGAGAAAAAAAAAACCTTATTTCAGACGTTGGACGGGTCTTTTGATATTTCATTTATGATGGTGCGTTTATTATCTCCACCAGATTTTTATTATTATTTATATATATTATTGAATTTGTCCAGACTTATAGAATATCTTTATCTATTTTGAAAGGAGTACGGGTTGTAAAATATTTAGACGTTCCAAAATAAAAACAAAATATAAAAGAGAAACTCATTATTTGCAACATATCGATAGTTCGATACGAACATTTTACCAGCATAATTTGCAAGTTTGTCGTATTGTCAGTAGACAAATTGAAATCTTTTGCCTGCATCCGTAGGTATATTGTTCAGCATGTCAAAGGTCTCCCTACAAAGCATTTGTGATGGCTTCGTGACCCGGTTTCAACTTTTGAGGACAGAGAGCACACAATGCGCATACGAGTAGAATAGGCAACATTTATACTATTTTTTTTAGTATGGCTCTACCCGAAGATAATTTGCCAAAGTCAAGTAACTTATTGAAAATAAGTAGGTACTTAGTCAACTGTTGAAGTCAGTCAAAGTCACAGTCACTCAATAAAACGCCGGTGTTTTACGTTTTATCGACCGGACGGATTCAGCGGATATCACTCTAAAAGCAATCGCGGATTTTAAGACTATCACATCCAATCAAGTTGTCGCGAGACAACTCACTCGACACACAATAGCATTGTTAAAAACGATACAATCCAACGATTCTAAATATTAGGATCTCTTTGCGGCACTTCACTGCACAAATAAACACCAAATTTGTACACTAAAAACTACTACTACTAATTTCAAACCTTTGAATTGCATCAGCCCACGCGGCTTGTTTTAGCCCTACCCGCCGAATCCTTTTATTTATACTATAGCAGTAAGCTTTATTTTTTTATTATACGACAGACAAGCATTTGACCTCTATCTCACCTGATGTTAAGTGAAAATGAGGTCCAAGGTGGGCCATGCTTACCCGTGAAAAGCCTATTCACTCTTGCCTTAAAGAGGCCCTGGTTATATTGTTCAGGAAATACATCGGCAGGCATCCAGTTCGACTCCTTGGCCGTTTGCATCAGAAAGGAGATCCGAAAGGAGTTTGCGTAGCCCTTAGTGCTTTTAGTAGTTATAAAATAAAGTTAATAAGTAGGTGTTTCGATGATTAAAGGGCGTGAAATAAAGTTCGCAGGCACGGTTTGGTATACGAGCAATATAATAAAAAACACAAAAGACACAATAAAAGGCAGGAAAAAAGACATTCACGGGCACAGTTAAAATGCGCGCGACGCGGCCATAGGCGCTACTGCGGACTGCTGGCGCCCTCTGTCGGGCGTCGGGATAACGCGGGCGTGGAATATTGACGGGAGGCTTTCGTAGGGCGCGAAGTTTGAATGTGAGCGCGTTCACTCGTGGCTGCGTGTGTCAACCCTTTTTGCGTTACACGTTGAATAAAAATAAAATTATAAAATAATAAAGTTTATTTTCCGCCAGAATACATGTTTACTATTCTAAACTGAACTAACTAACCAAACTAATTAATTTAAGAGCACATAATATTTTGGGTGAAAAAAATATGATTTAGGAAAGTCAATTTATATCTACATATGATTATGACTACGCCGTGTGGTCCCCGGCAGAGTAGAATAGGCCACCCTCACTCTTACCGGGGTGTCGTAAAAGGCTGCTAAGGTAAAGCTGCTGGCATGATCATCAGCACCCAGAGAAGGAAAACTCTGCATTTATATCAAAACCCTCGCCAACCCGTCTACCAAGCGTGGTGAGTATGGCAATTACCCCTCCTGTGATTGAGGGAGACCCGTGCCCCAGCAGTGGGGACTTACATGGGCTGATGATGATGATGATGATTATGTATTTGAATAAGATTTTATCAGGGAGTGCGATAGTACTCAGGGGATAAAAACGCGCCTTCCATACGAGGGATCGTGGTTCGAATCCGAGCATGCACCTCTGGATTCTTCAAATCTATGTGCATATTTCCACCAATAACTCGGCGTTATATTTGAGATAGCGATTGATCGTTTAACCCTTTAAGGTACCAGATAGTGGCACCGCAGTTTGTTATCAATTGTAACGAAATTAAGGCAATAAATGAAAAAAATATCAAGATCACACCCTCACATAATAGCCAATTTTAAAACGCAGAGCAATAAACTGCGACGTTAGGAGGTTTGCTTCGAAGTTTCTATGGAACACATTTCTTGCCGTAGTTTTTTTCGTCGCATTTTGAAATTGGCTATTTTCTGCTAGATTTTTTCATAAAATCCTATAAGCATATTACCTCGCTAGTGACAGAAAAATAATTTTCCCAGTACAAGTTTTTACCAATTTCTAGGGCCTTAAACTTGGTCTGTTTGTATGAAAATTCATGTAAATTGGATATCGTATTTATCTAATATTTAGAAAAAGTATATAAACATATCTTACTTGAGTGAGCTTCAATAATATAATATATCTTTTTTTTATGAACTGTAGGCTAACGCTTGACCACAATCTTACCTGATGGAAAGTGACGATGAGGTCTAGGATGTAACGCGTTTGCCTAGAAGATGCCTGTTCACTCTTGCCTTAAATCTAATCTTAATATCGTTAATAAGTATTAATAGTTTTAATATAATAGAGGTAAATTAGGAGTTATTAAATACCAATGGTTATGTTATAGGTTGTGTTTTGTTGTATTATTTAAACATAAACAAAAACCTATGTGGTTTACTAAAAATACCGTAAAATGTAATAATTACCTTGCAGCTTTCACGCCTTTGATCTTTGCGCTCGTAAAAGCGAGATTGATGCAAAATATGCTGACATCATAAATGCATCTATTTTCGGCGGATTATCAGTAGGTCTGTTTGTATGAAAATTCATGAAATATCCCTAGGGATATTTTACACACATCATGTACACACATCATGAAATATATCGTAGTTTGAATATCGGAAACTCAAAAATAAGGTACATGTTAGAAATCCCACAAATAACTATTCTAAATTCTTATATGCCCAACATGACTGTGAACAAAGGACCTCACATTACTACTGTACAACGAAAACAAAGACACAAATTCCAAAATTTAACTCGGCGGACGAAAAATCTTACAAAAGCCCTAGACAGCTAATGCCGGGACAATGCATGATTACGTGATATATGCGAAAATGTATGCATGCAATACACCGCTCGTGTAATTCACACTGGAACATTAGCTGGTAGAGAGCGTAAAAATTTTTAAATCCTCTTTTTGTTTTTTGCGAAAGAAAAATCAAGGAGGAGATAATCCAGAACGCCGGCGGGTAGCTGTGGTGGAGACGAGATGTATGGACGAAAGATCCTGCGGAGAAGCATAGCTATTATTTTTTGGTTTTGACCGTCTCTCATTTATTTCTTTCGGTACCTCGCAGTGGCTAGTGGTTGGCACTTTTACCAACGGTTGCGCTTTGATTCCCGAATTTTATTCGATCGTGCATTTTCATCATAATCATTTCAGCTAATAGACGCTGCTGTTGACGACGCACTGCTAAACATAGGCTTCCCCCAATATCCTCCTCACAGATCAGGTCTACTCGGCGACCAATTAAAAAAAACCTCCAACCAATACGGCCATGGCGGCCAATCCTAACGATCAGCCACTTACGCAGGATACATTATAGTGCTCAAGTGTGTGCGCAAACACAAGTGCACGCTCTATGCCCTTGCCCTCATATTCCGATGGGACACCAGCGTGAGACGACCAGGACCAACGGCTTAACGTGCTCTCCGAGGCAATGGGGTTCAAGACAGCCAACTGCCAGGCTCCGGGCTGACACTAAGAATGTATTAACAGGCAAACAAGGTACAAATTTTGACCCGACCCGGGACCTCAAGCGCAGTCGCTACTACCTACTACGCCAAGCAGTCTATCAAGGCATCCAATCTATCTTGTTGACGCATTATTGCTATAAATTAGTAGGTACAATCGTCCACAATAAAGGCTATTTATGGACATTGGCCAGTAGGTATACTTGATTGATGGATAAGTTTGAGTAGATTTATTGAAAAATGTGGTGGAAATTTTCACTTTTATGCATGAACTATTTGATTATGGGTATCATAATCAACGAAGATACCACAATTAAATATAAAACCACCTTAATTTGTGTTACATAGATAACTTATAAACAAAAATATTTCTTTAATTATTGTACACGGGACAAAAAGCGCTTATTTTTATATGTACGTAAGTACATACTCATTGTAGCATCTACTCACAGCATATTAATTTATTTGTATAATGCAACGCGAAAGTTAAAAATCTTAAAAAAGATCTCTTTATCAACTCCATGCATTCATATGTTCCGTATAACAGGTCAAGTTTAAAAGAGGTTGCACTAAATTTTCGACTCTAGCAACAAATCCACGACGAAATACTAGGGCACTATTGTTTTTGTTGCGCAAGAGCGGTGGCTTCACCAAAATAAATAAAAGGAAAGGTCCGAGCAAGGAGTATCATTACACTTTCGAGTCGTATAAATTGTAAGGACGGCTTCCGAGTGTGGATTTACGAGTGTTACACAAATTTTGCATTAGCTTTTGAAAAGCGTAACTTTGTTGTGGAAAAGCCAGTCGTTGCACAGTACCTAGATGCATTTGATGCATAATGTATGGACAACCAAATCAGACCAACACACAAGTGAACTAAGCAGAAATTAAATAAAGAATATAAAGGAAACTGAATTTGTATTAATCTCAGGTAGTACCTAAAGCTGTGCTGTTAATCCCCCATCTGAAAGCTTTTACATTAACTCAATCACACACGTACACACACACACACACACATTAGACATACATGCATACACATGCGTATGTAATAAATTTTTATATTCTTTAATAACACCAATATATTGTATTTATTTTAATAGCAGTGCTGTTTCTTTATGTGCATACAGAATACCAGCGTTAGATGCTCAGTATGTGCCATTTCGGTATCAACTGTGTACTGTCTAATGGTTTCATGTTATTGGTTTGTGATACACTGAAAAAAGATTATTCTTTCTTTCTTTCAAATGACAGATATGAATATCTTGTTATCCAGACATAAACCATGCAACACTAAAAAGGGAGTCGATGTTGTTTAGTTAAAAGTTGGTTATTAGTTCTGTATCAAATTGCTGATCTTCATCAGTCTTATTACGAAATTTGCCATTCCCCTAGATCCTAAATATATATTTAAAGTTAAAGATCAGTTCGAAATAAAAACAAATCAATTATGAACCTCATATAATCTACAAAGTTTTCTTTTGCTTTTGCCAATGAAAAAATTTAAACTAATCATCTATTTATTTTACAGAGCAGTTCTATAAGCAATGGAAAACGTAATATTAGAATGGTATAAACATGATTATGTATGATATTATGAATCATTGTTTCCCTAAATGACTTGTTACCTAAATGTGTTGTTTGAATACATCGGCAGGCATCCAGTTCGACTCCTTGGCCGTTTGCATCAGAAAGGAGATCCGAAAGGAGTTTGCGTAGCCCTTAGTGCTTTTAGTAGTTATAAAATAAAGTTAAAAGTAGGTGTTTCGATGATTGAAGGGCATGAAATAAAGTTCGCAGGCACGGTTTGGTATACGAGCAATATAATAAAAAACACAAAATACACAATAAAAGGCAGGAAAAAAGACATTCACGGGCAGAGTTAAAATGCGCGCGAAGCGGCCACAGGCGCTACTGCGGACTGCTGGCGCCCTCTGTCGGGCGTCGGGATAACGCGGGCGTGGAATATTGACGGGAGGCTTTCGTAGGGCGCGAAGTTTCAATGTGAGCGCGTTCACTCGTGACTGCGTGTGTCAACCCTTTTTGCGTTACACGTTGAATAAAAATAAAATTATAAAATAATAAAGTTTATTTTCCGCCAGAATACATGTTTACTATTCTAAACTGAACTAACTAACCAAACTAATTAATTTAAGAGCACATAATATTTTGGGTGAAAAAAATATGATTTAGGAAAGTCAATTTATATCTACATATGATTATGACTACGCCGTGTGGTCCCCGGCAGAGTAGAATAGGCCACCCTCACTCTTACCGGGGTGTCGTAAAAGGCTGCTAAAGTAAAGCTGCTGGCATGATCATCAGCACCCAGAGAAGGAAAACTCTGCATTTATATCAAAACCCTCGCCAACCCGTTTGCCAAGCGTGGTGAGTATGGCAATTACCCCTCCTGTGATTGAGGGAGGCCCGTGCCCCAGCAGTGGGGACTTACATGGGCTGATGATGATGATAATTATGTATTTGAATAAGATTTTATCAGGGAGATATAGTACTCAGTGGATAAAAACGCGCCTTCCATACGAGGGATCGTGGTTCGAATCCGAGCATGCACCTCTGGATTCTTCAAATCTAAATGCATATTTCCACCAATAACTCGGCGTTATATTTGAGATAGCGATCGTTTAACCCTTTAAGGTACCAGATAATGGCACCGCAGTTTTTTATCAATTGTAACGAAATTAAGGCAATAAATGAAAAAAATATCAAGAAATTAAAATAAAAAAGGATTTGTGAAAAATCACACCCTCACATAATAGCCAATTTTAAAACGCAGAGCAATAAACTGCGACGTTAGGAGGTTTGCTTCGAAGTTTCTATGAAACACATTTCTTGCCGTAGTTTTTTTCGTCGCATTTTGAAATTGGCTATTTTCTGCTAGATTTTTTCATAAAATCCTATAAGCCCATATTACCTCGCTAGTGACAGAAAAATAATTTTCCCAATACAATTTTTTACCAATTTCTAGGGCCTTAAACTTGGTCTGTTTGTATGAAAATTCATGTAAATTGGATATCGTATTTATCTAATATTTAGAAAAAGTATATAAACATATCTTACTTGAGTGAGCTTCAATAATATAATATATCTTTTTTTTTATGAACTGTAGGCTAACGCTTGACCACAATCTTACCTGATGGAAAGTGACGATGAGGTCTAGGATGTAACGCGTTTGCCTAGAAGATGCCTGTTCACTCTTGCCTTAAATCTAATCTTAATATCGTTAATAAGTATTAATAATTTTAATATAATAGAGGTAAATTAGGAGTTATTTTAAATACCAATGGTTATGTTATAGGTTGTGTTTTGTTGTATTATTATATATTGGTTGTGTATTGAAACATAAACAAAAATCTATGTGGTTTACTAAAAATACCGTAAAATGTAATAATTACCTTGCAGCTTACACGCCTTTGATCTTTGCGCTCGTAAAATCGAGATTTGATGCAAAATATGCTGACATCATAAATGCATCTATTTTCGGCAGATTATCTGTAGGTTTTCATGAAATATCCCTAGATACTTTTGAAGTGTGTAGTTTGAATATCGGAAACTCAAAGATAAGGTACATGTTAGAAATCTCGCAAATAACTATTCTAAATTCCTATATGCCCAACATGTCTGTGAACAAAGGACCTCACACTACTACTGTACAACGAAAACAAAGACACAAATTCCAAAATTAAACTCGGCGGACGAAAAATCTTACAAAAGCCCTAGACAGCTAATGCCGGGACAATGCATGATTACGTGATATATGCGAAAATGTATGCATGCAATACACCGCCCGTGTAATTCACACTGGAACATTAGCTGGTAGTGAGCGTAAAAAAATTTAAATCCTCTTTTTGTTTTTTGCGAAAGAAAAATCAAGGAGGAGATAATCCAGAACGCCAGCGGGTAGCTGTGGTGGAGACGGGATGTATGGACGAAAGATCCTGAAGAGAAGCATAGCTATTATTTTTTGGTTTTGACCGTCTCTCATTTATTTCTTTCGGTACCTCGCAGTGGCTAGTGGGTGGCACTTTTACCAACGGTTGCGCTTGGATTCCCGAATTTTATTCGATCGTGCATTTTCATCATAATCATTTCAGCTATTAGATGCTGCTGTTGACGACGCACTGCTAAACATAGGCCTCCCTCAATATTCTCCTCACAGATCAGGTCTACTCGGCGACCAATTAAAAAAAACCTCCAACCAATACGGCCATGACGGCCAATCCTAACGATCAGCCACTTACGCAGGATACATTATAGTGCTCAAGTGTGTGCGCAAACACAAGTGCACGCTCTATGCCCTTGCCCTCATATTCCGATGGGACACCAGCGTGACACGACCGGAGAGGGATCGGGCGCAGTACCAACGGCTTAACGTGGTTTCCGAGGCAATGGGGTTCAAGACAGCCAATTTTCAAGCTCCGGGCTGACGCTAAGAATTTATTAACAGGCAAACAAGGTACAAATTTTGGCCCGACCTCGGAATCCAACCCGGGACCTCAAGCGCATCCGTTGCTACTACCTAATACGCCAAGCAGTCTATCAAGGCATCCAATCTATCTTGTTGACGCATTATTGCTATAAATTTATACAATCGTCCACAATAATGGCTATTTATGGACATTGGCCAGTAGATATACTTGATTGATGGATGAGTTTGAGTAGATTGATTGAAAAATGTGGTGGTGGAAATTTTCACTTTTATGCATGAACCATTTGATTATGGGTATCATAATCAACGAAGATACCACAATTAAATATAAAACTCTCTTAATTTATGTTACATAGATAACTTATAGACAAAAATATTTCTTTAATTAATGTACACGGGACAAAACGCGCTAATTTTTATATGTACGTAAGTACATACTCATAGTAGCATCTGCTCACAGCATATTAATTTATTTGTATAATGCAACGCGAAAGTTAAAAATCTTAAAAAAGATCTCTTTATCAACTCCATGCATTCATATGTTCCGTATAACAGGTCAAGTTTAAAAGAGGTTGCACTAAATTTTCGACTCTAGCAACAAATCCACGACGAAATACTAGGGCACTATTGTTTTTGTTGCGCAAGAGCGGTGGCTTCGCCAAAATAAATAAAAGGAAAGGTCCGAGCAAGGAGTATCATTACACTTTCGAGTCGTATAAATTGTAAGGACGGCTTCCGAGTGTGGATTTACGAGTGTTACACAAATTTTGCATTAGCTTTTGAAAAGCGTAACTTTGTTGTGGAAAAGCCAGTCGTTGCACAGTACCTAGATGCATTTTGATGCATAATGTATGGACAACCAAATCAGACCAATACACAAGTGAACTAAGCAGAAATTAAATAAAGAATATAAAGGAAACTGAATTTGTATTAATCTAAGGTAGTACCTAAAGCTGTGCTGTTAATCCCCCATCTGAAAGCTTTTACATTAACTCAATCACACACGTACACACACACACACACACATTAGACATACATGCATACACATGCGTATGTAATATATTTTTATATTCTTTAATAACACCAATATATTGTATTTATTTTAATAGCAGTGCTGTTTCTCTATGTGCATACAGAATACCAGCGTTAGGGTATCTCGACACCCAGATACATGCTCAGTATGTGCCATTTCGGTATCAACTGTGTACTGTCTAATGGTTTCATGTTATTGGTTTGTGATACACTGAAAAAAGATTATTCTTTCTTTCTTTCAAATGACAGATATGAATATCTTGTTATCCAGACATAAACCATGCAACACTAAAAAGGGAGTCGATGTTGTTTAGTTAAAAGTTGGTTATTAGTTCTGTATCAAATTGCTGATCTTCATCAGTCTTATTACGAAATTTGCCATTCCCCTAGATCCTAAATATATATTTAAAGTTAAAGATCAGTTCGAAATAAAAACAAATCAACTATGAACCTCATATAATCTACAAAGTTTTCTTTTGCTTTTGCCAATGAAAAAATTTAAACTAATCATCTATTTATTTTACAGAGCAGTTCTATAAGCAATGGAAAACGTAATATTAGAATGGTATAAACATGATTATGTATGATATTATGAATCATTGTTTCCCTAAATGACTTGTTATTTTAGTTTAATACAACCAGAAATATCTATCGACCTTATTTTTCCTGTAAGATCTCTAAATAGCTTTACGCTTCTTCGGCTAAGTGCACAAATCTGCAACACCCTTACTTCCGCGAGCCGTGACATCCGCTTCATCAAAATGCAGCATTGCACCGTCCGCCGCGACTCCATCACCGCGAACATAAACTTTGACGTCACGTGTGTCGCAAATCAAAATGCTTAGGAATAAGTAAATTGAAAGAAACTATACCCAACTTGAAAGAAACGAAGCAAAACAGATTTTTCAGGTGAATATTTTGCAACATGTATCTTACCTACTCAGTAATCTTAGCAAAATTTTAAAGCTAGATTTTATCTTTAATCTTCCTTACAAAATTTCAATGATTTCTTAGACTTGTATTAGTTCTGCTTATGTGAAATGAAAATGAAAAATGTTTATTGTTACAACAAGAGTACAGACAAAAGTTGTTTAACTATATCACAGTTAGGATTCTCCTATTAATCGTTAACACTTGTGTCAGGACAATCCGCTCTCGTCGAGGACTATCTCAGGGAGAGAAAAGTCCTCTACGTGGACAGGGACGGCACCTTAAGGCCAGGCGCCTCCTCGGACCACTCCTGTGGAGCATTGGTTACGACTGGGTTCAATGCTCCACAGGGGTCTGTCCTCGGACCACTCCTGTGGAACATTGGTTACGACTGGGTCCTGCGCGGCAGTATCCCCCGGGGCAGAACGGTTATCTGCTATGCAGATGACACCCTCATTACTGCCCGGGGGAAGACCATAGATGGGCCGCGTGGCTCTGCGATCTGCCACGGACCTGGTCGTGGAAAGGGTGCGACGCCTCGGCTTGAAGGTGTCCTTCGAGGAGACCGAGGGGATATTTTTCCTCGATCTTCTCGGGAGAGGTTACCCTCCGGCAGACATATCACTGTCGGAGGGCACTAGGTTGCAGTGCAGGCCGAGATGCGCTATCTCGGCCTCACCCTGGATCCGCGGTGGCATTTTGGCACACATTGTCGTGGCTGCTGCCCAACCTAGGCGGCCCAGGCTCCAGGTGCCGGCGTCTCTATGCCGGCATCCTGCGGAGTATGGCGCTCTACGGGGCGCCAGTCTGGGCGGACGAAGAAGGGAAAATCTTCCCTTCTTGCGGAGGCCGCTCGAGCTTACTGTACAGTAAGCTTCGAAGTGGCCTGCTTGCTCGCAGAGATGGGAAATACCAAAGCACAAAATGTGCAGTTTGTGTCTCACCTTTGCATTTCCAACAAATGATGGCTGTTGAGCAGAAATTTCTGTTTCAATGATTTCCATTTCTTCTTTAATATCTAAATTATTTTCTTTGGCAAATTTAAAATAAATCGGCCGGCAATAAACCGCTACGCCGAGTCCGACATAACCCGTCCGCCCCCCGGCGGCGGGTATGCGCAACGCATTTCTCCTGGGTGACAAAAAAGACAATCCGCTCTCCTATAACAAAAAGTGGTAACTTATTGAATAACACTAATAGGAATAATATTGTTTATAATTGTAGAAAGAAATGTCATCTATTACGTGTGTGTACCTATTTGTGATTTAATTTTATTTGATTTGATTGATTTAAGATTTTATTTAAATTACTTGTTATTTTCTTATGCGAGTCATGACATCATTCACTTCATGAAAACATTGAGGAATTTACCTCAATGCTGCCCCAACGGCTTCACCGCGAAGATAAACTGACGTCACACATGTCGCAGGTCAAAATGCTTAAGAATAATTGAGTATGAAGGATTCACGAACAAATTTTTACACTGGTTACACCTGAATATTTTAAAAATTCACTTTGTAATCTTTACAAATTGTTCAAATAATTAATGTACACGGGACAAAACGCTATTATTATTATATAAACCTCAAATGTAAACCTCGCAATTTCGCAACCCGGATACTATGAGTGTAGTGTGTCGGGGTGACATCACTAACATTAATTTAGTTGCAGTGTAAATAACAAAAATGAGATGGTATCCCAAGATTCACAAGCCGGGCGTAGCAGACGTCGCCGTGCACCTCCAGTCCGCTTGTGATCACGACCGTTGTAACGCGGTAGAAACGGGTGCGCTTCACTTCATATAAAATCAAATAATCTAATTTTAACTGATATAACGTTTATTTGATATAATTTTTACTTGAACTAATTACAGTTTCTATAATTTTATTTCGTATAATTATTGTTTCATATACAATACAGATGTTATAATAACATTTGCCGATATACAACTCAGGTGGTATAAAACTCATTTTATATAATGCTTAAATGGTATAACGTTTAATATATATAATAATCATTTGATAAAAAAACTTGGTCTCTGTTTCTGCTTTATGACGGATCCGATTCAGCCAACCGGAGGGGCAACGTGGTACTTGTCTGCCCTACCCCTGTTTTTCAAGAAGGCGGAGGCGCGGAGGGACCGTGGGTGCCTGCACCTTGTTACGCCAGGGCGGAGGGGCTGCCTTCCTGAAGCGCCGGAGCACACAAAAACCTAGTGCATGCTGTATGCTGTATGCTGCATGCATGCTGCTTGCATGTTTTGTTCATTCTTCTTGCAAGCTTAATGCATGCTGCATGCATGCTGAATGTGCTGCATGCATTCTGATTGCATGTTTCATACATTGTGCTGATTGACGGTTTTGCTGTTTGATGTGGGGCAGGCGTTATACGATATGAGATTTATATGATTTGATTTTATATTAAATGATAATTATAGTATTTGAACATTATATGAAATGATCTTTAGATGAATTGATTGTTATATCAAATGAAATTAGATAATGTAAAATTATATCAAACGTTTATTATATGAAATAATGTGTTATATCATACAAGATTAGATTGAACGAAATTATATCATTTGAATGTTAGATCAAAAATACTTATATCAAACATTACACACCCGGTAGAAAAGTCAAGCTGTGAGTATATGCTACTACGAGTATGTACTTACATATAATAATAGCCGCGTTTTGTCCCGTGTACATTAATTATTTGTATAATGCAACGCGAAAGTTTAAAATTTTACAAATTATAATGTATCAATGCGGGGATTAACACGATATTTATTATGTGAAACAACATTGTGTATTGTGATTTTATTATCTCCACAAATTCCACGATTCTACTATTATCTCCTTCTTCTATGAAATACCAGTAAAGCCAGCTTTTTAAAAAAATCTACGAACAAAAACTATCTTCAAAAATAATAACACCTTTTTTCGATTGTACTGTTGCTATGCTATGTGAAGTGTACGAAGTGTTAAAAATATTATTTTAAACTTTTTAGTTTTTGGTTTTTTCGTAGAAATGGTATTTTGTGTTTCGCTTTTGCTGCATTAGCTCCTCCCCCCTCCTCCTCTTCCATCTCCCCCGCCAAATTATCGTTTGATTCCTAAGCGTTAAGGAGTTTACCTTCCATCATCAGCTTAGCCACGTAAAATTATACAATCAAGTGTAAATACTTTAGTAAAAAAAGAGCATTACATGTGCCTAAAAGATTGAGGCTTGCCCTCGATCTCTCTCATATCATCAGATCTTGACATGATGAAAATGGGACCAACTTGGCAGTATCTTCTTTCAAATAAAAAAAGAATTGTGCAAACCGGTCAATAATTAGCAGAGCAATCGGTGAACGTACTCGTACATAAAAATAATAAAACAAAAACAATATATATAGTCGAACATAGAACCTATTCCTTTTTTTGAAGTCAGTAAAAAGATTTTTTCAGTGGTTTGTTCCATACAATTATTATAAAAAAATAACAAATATTTTGGGAAGGTATGTTTTTTTTTTATATGGGAGGTGGCAGACGAGCAGACGGATCACCTGATGGTAAGCAATTCCGCCGCCCATGGACACTCGCAACACCAGTGGAATCACAAGTGCGCTGCCAACCTTTTCCCCTTCCCCCCATTGGGCCTCCAGTAACCTCACTCACACGGCGAAACACAGCGCAGGCGTTGCTTCACGCCGGTCTTCTGTGAGGCAGTGGTATCACTCCGGTCGAGCCGGCCCATTCATGCCTAAGCGTGGTTTTCCCACATTTAAACGTTCTCCCACGTTTTATATGATTTTTAAATTGTTCATTTATTTATTTATTTTGCATGTCACATGGTACATTATTAGATCTTAAATTTTAGTCCATTACTTTGTACACATGACACCCTGTAGGGGCACCGCAAACATAATTAGGTAAGTACTTATTTTTTACATTACTTATTAATTAAAATTAATATCAAATGTCAAACATAATTAAATTGAATTAACAGAGATACATAAATTAACTAGTATTATTATTAGTATTGAGATATCTTTAAAAAGATTTTTCAAGCTAACATGATTATTCTTTTCTCTAGACACAGGAAAAGTAACATTCAAATTGAGCAAGTGCAAGCTGCATATACGTTAGGCTCATAGTTCCGCCATTATGCAAATGCGTTCACATTTAAAAACTTATTTTACAGATTGGCATCAGTTCTTTCTTGCTGCAGGATAGTTGCCAAAGGATCTTGCCATCTGGCTTTTCCAGGGTAACTTCGTAAGATGGATTCATTTACGATCTACATAGGTACTCGTTCAAATGTTTATTTGAAGTTTTTAGTTTTAATATTTATCATCATCGCCAGCGTACAAATTTTTTCCCTTTTGCAATATGTAGTATTTTCTAGGTTTGTATGTATATAGTTTTTCTTCTTTTTTAATATGGCTCTACCGTAAGATAATTTGCCCATGTCACGTAACTTATTAAGTAGGTAGTCAACAGTCGCAGTGAGTCAAAGTCACAGTCGCAGTGAGTCAAAATCACAGTCACTGAATAAAACGCCAGTCTTTTTACGTTTTATCAACCTACGGACTCAACGGATATCAAAGTAATTGCGGGTTTTAAGACTTTTTCCCCTTTTGCAATATGTAGTATTTTCTGGTTTATATGGATGTAGTTTTTCTTCTTTTTTAATATGGCTCTACCCTAAGATCATTTGCCCATGTCAAGTAACTTATAAAGTAGGTAATCAACAGTCGCAGTGAGTCAAAGTCACAGTCATTGAATAAAACGCCAGTCTTTTTACGTTTTATCAACCTACGGATTCAACGGATATCAAAGTAATTGCCGGTTTTAAGACTCTATTAGGTCCAAGCAAGTTGTCACAAGACAACTCACTCGACACAAAATATCAGTGTTAAAAACGATATAATCCAACTATTCTTATTATTAGGATCACTTTGCGACACTTCACTGCACAAATAAACACCAAACTTGTACACTAAAAACCACTAGACACTAATTTAAAACATTTGAATTGTATCAGCCCACGCGGAATGTTTTAGCCCTACCCGCCGAATCCTGTTTCGCTAATTCAGTCAAATCTTCTTCTTCTCTCCTTTATCTAATAAAGGCTTTTTTCAAGTTTAAGCTTGGCTTCTAGCTTTTTCTAAGAGGCACATCTAACCTCCCATATCGTTTTTTCATACAAACTGTTTTATATTAGAATTTAGAATAGTTATTTGCGAGATTTCTACCATGTACCTTATTTTTGACTTTCCGATATTGCGTCGCTGTTGCAAGAGCCATGCTTGCATGCTCCGTGAAATAACTATTCTAATGTTAGTCACCATAAATGTTTAATACAATGTTACATACATGTTGCATATATAAAAACCGTGGGAGAGCCACGCTTCGGCATGAATTGGCTGGCTACACCGGAGTGATACCACGGCCTCACAGAAACCGGTGTGAAGCAGCACAGTGCTGTTTTTCGCTGCGTGATTAAGGGTACCGCCAAAAGCGGCCACTTTTGGCGAGAATCAATTTTTCGCGTAGAAAAACGGACTCAACATTTGCATGGTTATTTAATAAATAGTATAAGTGTTTGCCGAGAGATGTAAAATAGTATATGTGTTTGCCGAAATTGTTTAAAATAGATCCGGTTTTGTAGCTAAAAATTAAAATCGATTAGCGTCGCTAGTGTGCCCTACCCGTCACTTTAATACGTCGAACAAACACTCTCCTTTCATTGTATGTAGTCGATTAAAATGAAAGCAGCGACTACGGAAACACAACAATTAAACTGTGACTACCGCGAACAAACCGCGAACCATGAAAAAGATATCAAAACACGTCTATCGGCATGAAAAATGAATCAAGTTATCAGTTTGGAGGAGGGAATAATTGAGCAGGGGCACAATCGAGATATGATGGATCTCACACCTCTCGGCTCCATCAAATCGCTTTTCAAAGGGTAAATCTATATTTAAGTGCCTCGCAAGGCTCCTTGTAATTACATTTTTATGTTGTCGGCTCCTGTACTAATGCCTCTTACAAATGCGAATATAATAGACTGCAGGGCTTGGATCCGCGATATCTCTTTCAAGGGCTCTTTATTGTGCTATCAGTGATAGAAGACTTGTTTAGGACGAATGGGGCTTGATGTATTATTTGTGATTATTTGGTTTGTGTAGACGAATTTCTGGTTGATAGTCGAGTCCTTAGGACAATGGGCGAGTCGTATAAATATGATAGATAACAAATACTGGTGACTACGTTTTTGAACCACAAAGGAGGTCGCCACAAAATAATGGACAATAGGATAAAATAAAAACATTTTTACGCTTTTCAAATAAAGAAGGAAAAAAGGATGACCCAAATTTTTAAGTTTTCATAGTTTTTTTTAATATTAATTAATATGCCTGAGGCTCAATGTATTGTAATATAGGTGCTATATATACTATTAAAAGTTTAGGCGACTGGTCATGTCATTGTTTGACGTTTGGTTTTTTAGATTACAAGTGCGACCACGATCAGAAGCCACTTCAGTGACATTGACAGGGGGCGTTGTACAACATTTTATCTATGGGAAAATGTCAAAACAGCTTTTTTTCCGATTTTTTCCACGTGCCAAATAACCGTGAGGCGACTATACCTTATTTTTAAATCAACGTGCAACAAAAGCGTTATTAATTTGTCATGCCGAGTGATGACGTCAAAGGAGGATTTTCACATTTAATTTTTTTTTCTCCATAAACATGTTCTCACAGAAAGCCGCGTGGAAAGAAAGAGAGAGTAGAAAGCGTGGAGCAGCACTGTGCTTGTTTCGTTGCGTGAGTGAGGGTACCGTAGGCCCAAATCGGGGGAAAGGCGGGTTAAAAGGTTGCAGCGCACTTGTAACTCCACTGGTGTCGCGGGTGTCTATGGGCGGCAGCAATTGCTTAACAACAGGCGATCCGTCTGCTCGTCTGCCACATAAAAAAAATTGTTTAAAATTTCTATGAGTCTAATCTAGAAATACTTTGTTTTCTTTTCGGAAAATGTTTTTTGTCGTATTGTCCATTACTAATAGCTTAGCATAGGAAAATAGCCTGTTATCGGGAGTATAATTTGCACAGGTCTAAAACTGTCTTTACTTTTCTATACATAGTGTTAGCGATTTATTGCAACAGAATCTGATTAATTCAATCTTTCAGGCAGGGTCCTGACATTGTTTAATGGCGAGTAAGTACACGTAAACAACAGCGAATAGACCATAAGTCCTGCTAATCCAAACAGTCTGGCTCTTTTTCTATAAATACGTAGGGTCGCCGCTCTGTCACGAATATTTTATCTTACATCTACTTCCAAAATTGTCTATTAAATCGACCTAGGTGTTTGGCGAAATTTTCTTTCAAACTGGTCTGTTTTTTATGCTAGAGGCGAGAAACGAGCAAAGAAAGTAATCAACGCCGTTCATGAACATCCGCGAATAGACAGTTGTGAAAATAACATTCATTAATCTCTAGTTGCAAAATCTATTTCTATCTTAACTTGTAATTTCCAGTTGCGTCCAATGCTGTCACTTCGGCGCCCCGGCTACGCTTGGACCATGATCAGAGATCTTACCATGAGATTGAAATACTATCCTCGCTATCCAAAACTATTGTTCTGTCTCTTTCACATGCAGCACAATGAAAGGGACAAAGCGATAGTTTTCGATAGCAAGAACAGTATTTTCAAAGTCTTGGTAAGGGTACTGGATTCGGTAAGTCTAGTAATTACTATGAAGCGAGTGCCGTCTGACCTGCGCAACTCTAAGACATGTTACAACAATATATTCTGTATAAAACATGTATATATAATAAGCGGGCTATAGCAAAACTACTTATATTTAAAGGTCGATGCCTTTAAATATAAATCACACAAAATAATAAGACCCAACACGCCAGCTGCTGACATCGCGAGCTAAACAGACCACGCGCATACTCTGCGTGTTTCGACGTGAATGACTGAGACAAACGCGTCAGAGATACACGATACGATATACAACTAGAACTATAACCGTATGAGAGCCACGCTTAGGCACGAATGGCTGGCTCGACCGGAGTGACACCACGGCCTCACAGAAACCAGCGTGAAGCAGCACTGTATTTCGCTGCGTAAGTGAGGCCTACCGGAGGCCCAATCCGGGTGAAAGGGGGCATTAAAGTTTGGCAGCGCACTTGTGACTCAACTGGTGTCCCGGGTGTCCATAGGCGGCGGCAATCGCTTACCATCAAGTGTTCCGTCTGCTCGTCTGCTACCTATCACATAAAAAACTACATAGTCATAAGTAATTTTTCCATTATCATGGTCAGCTTTCTGTGTTATTTAATTTATGGTGTTAGGCGTAGGTTACAACCCTACACACGAAACCTTACGACAGTGTCTCGTCGCGGTAACGACTGAGCTACCGGGCCAGTTTTTGTAACTGTACCTATGCCTAAATACTAGGACTAACTTTCGTTTATCGCTCAACAGACTGTATACCACTTGTTGTTCAAGGAAGTTCGGTTTTTTATGTTTATGTGTATACAAATATTTTATGAGAATTAGAAACACTCAGAAATGTAACCTGCAGTTCGATACAATGACGACCGTTTGGAACAGTGGTAAAGAATGCTGCCTCTACCAAAGTACAAGGGTTGCGGGTTTGATCCCCGCACAGTACAAACATTTGTGTGCATGTACATGTCTGTTTGTATTGGTCTGGGTGTTTTTTATGTATTATAAGTATGTATTTACTAAAGAAAAGTAACGACGTATATATTTGTAATCCCGCTGTTGATTTTGATATCCGTAACACAGGTGCTTTAGCTACCTATATCGGAGTCAGATCAATGTATGTGATGTTGTAAATATTATATATTATAATTAATTCCATCTCTTTGGAAAGTTCATCATATAAGATAGATATGAAGAGTCGATCAATCTTAGAGCTCATTTACAGGGTGTGGTGCGTGAACCAAAGACCAATAAAAATATAATAGACGATTTTTAAATATGCACATAATAGAATTGGACTTTCTTTGAAAATTTGCCTAGTGAGCGAGAGTCTTCCTTCGAAAAGTTAACTAACCTAACTTTACTTTGAAATTTGTCACAGATTTGAAGTAAAAAAAAATGTTTTCAAGGGAGAATGGAATAGGGTCCGAATGTAAAATGTACATGTTTCGGTTGGCATGGAACTCCCTGCCGAGGTCTGTTTTTCCTGACCACTATAAACTGGACATCTTTAAGGCAAGGTAAACAGGCATATTTTAGGCAAACGCGTATCATCCTAGACCTCATCGTCGCTTTCCATCAGGTGCGATTGTGGTCAAGCGTTAGTCTATTGACCAAAAAAAAGGAAGATAAATGTACTGTTAACTGCCTGGAGAGTTGATACGTCCTTATTTAATTATCGGTGTTCCGTGTTCGCTAAGACATGTCCTTTTTTAAACGAGGTTTGAAAAGAGTTCTTCTTTCACGGTACTGCAGCTGCATGACTGTGCTCGGGCATTGTCGATGTCTATGAGATAACTCTCAACATTTACCATCAGATGGGCCGCATTGGGCCGCATGCTCGTCTGCCTATTATTTGCAATAAAAAAAATGTTAATCCAAATATTCTAAGGGTACTTTAGTTAGCAGAACATTTTTCTGTAAGAAACATTGGGCGAATTACTTACTAAACAAAAATGTAGTCTGCTCATACAACAGTTATAAACTGATTGATGCAATTTGTATGGAGAAAATATTTATACCAATTAAAAAATAAGAGTATATCAATATTATAAAAAAAAAATTAACAAAATCAAAATCGGGTCATCCGTTAGGGAGCTACGATGCTATAGTCAGGCACACACACACAGTACATAGACACGTCAGACTTATAAAACCCAGTCGTTTTTCGTCGGGGATTAAAAATAAAACACAGTAGGTACCTACATGTTACAGTCAGACGTACCCTAACCAATAAGACCGATAAAGTATGGAACCATTCAACGTGTCTTTTATGAAGGCACACAGTCGAACAAGGAAACACCTTTGTACAGGTACTAATTAGTATGGATGATCAATGGGGGCATTGTTTTGCCACAGTCTAAGGTCGCGCTTGAATGGCCAAGAATGGTTTCCAGTCTGTCGATTCTCTTTACGGAATGGAGGGTTAGCAACGTGTACCTGGATATATGAAGAGCAGACTAAATCTGTTAACAGTCCTGGTTAATGGTAATTAGAGAGACAATATCACAATACAATGTCTTATTAGTTGCAGACCCGTCACGCGACCTATCAAAATAGGCAATAACTAGGTAGTTAGGTAGAGGGATTTACTCACCGGTATTATTTTCTCGTTTAAGTTGAGTTAAACCTTAAATATCGTTTCTACAACTGATTCTAAGTTCCAAACTAAGACTTTTTCTTGAAAATCGAATCAGAAGTGAACTCAAAATGAACTGTGTCTAGAATCAAGAAGCAAATTACCATAGTCCAGAAATACCCTGAGCGTATAGCTGAGGTAGGGCAGGTCAGTGCTCGTAGTTATCAGACAATACGCCGCAGTTTGCACTGATTGCATTATCATCGCATGCAATTACTTAACGATAAATAAACATGCCCGAATATCTATCACATTGCTCAGTAGGAGTTGTGACGCCACCGTCAGAGCACGCCTCCGATGCAAATTGAGGCCACGATCAATGACGCCGCAGACTCACGAATATTTCTGATTCTTA
Organism: Marasmia exigua; assembly: GCA_019059595.1. NCBI lineage: Eukaryota > Metazoa > Arthropoda > Insecta > Lepidoptera > Crambidae > Marasmia > Marasmia exigua. Next base: position 12,467,024 of record CM032476.1, on the reverse strand, counting down.
CGAAACGCACGACGTCAGCGGAACGATTACCTCATGTCGTCTACCTATTATTAGATAACCACGCAAGCCGGCAACCATTTACGCCCTAGTGACCATCTAACTGTTCAGCAACACGAACGTACTCGCAATGGCTCAAAACATTTTAATCACCTTATATTTCATCGCGTCTGTCTACATCGCGAGTGGCTACAGAATACTCGGCATCTTCCCGTCCCTAGACAGAAACAACTACTTGACGTACAGAACCTTGTTTCGAGAACTGGCGAACCGCAACCACGAAGTCACCCTCATCAGCCACTTCCAGCTACCGAACGCACCGGCGACGTACAAGGATGTCCTGCTAAGTGAAAACCAATTAGTGTTCAAAGGACTTTCTTACGAATCAGTGATCGTGAGTGAAGTGAGTAGAGTGCCGTTCGAGACTTTAGTGGCCACTAAAGCCGGCAACGACGACTGCAAGACTCTTATGAATAATCACTACGTGTTACACATGATAAGGACTCGACCAAAATTCGATGTGATAATAGTGGAGTCGTATAACAGTGACTGTGGTTTGGCACTCGCCGCGAACTTGAGTGCACCCTACATTGCGTTTAGCCCGCAGCCCATCCAGCCGTGGCAGTATAACAGACTGGGTATCACTTTCAATTCTGCGTATGTAACACAAGCTGGGTTGCCTTACGGTAAAGAGCCTTGGTTCTTTGAACGGTTGAAGAGTTACGTGTTGTATCACGTCTCGAATTGGGTGTACTACGTGGGGTCGCAGGTGACTGATCATGTGTACCTGTACAAGTATCTCGGCGACAACTTGCCGTCCTTGGAGAGCATCGCATCGAACGCGAGCATGGTGTTTGTAAACACACACCAGTCGATGTTCGGAGGTGTAGTGAGACCAGATAATGTTATCGACGTGGGAGGTATACACGTGAGGCCGCCAAAGGTCATTCCGACGGTGAGTGAATACCAAAATAAAATCGACATTGTTAAAATTTGAATGCCACTTCCGATGATTCCGACTGTATGTAAAGGTTAAATTTTGAACCGAAAACAATGATGTAAAGAAACCAAATTAGAATAATTTATTCGTTTCGTCAAATGTACAGATAATCACATAGTGGGTTACTATAATCTGATAAATTTCGTCTTCCAATTCTATTTGGTACAACATTATTATCAAGCCATGGCTTTGGAGCCCTCAGCACAGAGTATGTGCGCATGATCCAGGATTTACAAAGAAACGACTGCCGTCTGTCCTCTCTTCGCAAGCAGACAAACTAAAGTCGAATTTTTAATTAGACGAAGTAAACTGACAGATGTCAATGTGTCATTCCCATACCTACATTTGCAAAATGCAAAATGTACGGAGATTTGACATTAGCAACTGTCAAATCACTGTGTTTAATTAAAAATCCAACTATATATCAATGCTACACGTTCCGATTCATTATCTTAAGGTAAGGATAGGGTACATTAGCGACGCCAATCGGTTTTAATTTTTACCTAGTAAACCGGGTCTATTTCAAACAATTTCGGGGTTACAACCTCTTGGCAAACACCTCTACTATTTATTAAATAACCATGTAAAAATAGTTGGGTCCGTTTTTGTACGCGAAAAATTGATTCACGCCAAAAGCGGCCACTTTTAGCGTGAATCATTTTTTTGCGTTTATGCACGGACCCAACATTTGTGCATGATTATTTAATAAATATAGTATAAGTGTTTGCCAAGAGGTTGTAACCCCGAAATTGTTTAAAATAGATCCGGTTTAATAGCTAAAGATTACAATCGATTGGCGTCGCTAGTGTGCCCTACCCGTCACATTAACGCAGCATTTGAGAAACCATCCGATCGTCCAGTGATTTTATACATATAAAATACACTTATACATAGGTATGTAGATTTAAAAATGTGAGGTCCGTGCTTCGAATTTAAATTACGACCTCCTGTTCAAATCATTGAGGTAAAGTTCAAATACGCAATTGCATCCACAAAACTACCGTTGTTTTAGACGATTGGTTATCCGGATGGAGCGATAGTAGCTCAGAGGTTCAAAACGCACCTTCCATACGAGTCGTGATTCAAATCCGATTACGCATTTCTGTAATTTTCAAATCTATGTGCATATTTCTTCCACGACGGTGAGGGGAAAACTTGTGAGGAAACCTACACGTTTCGGATAGATTATGAAAGTTGTAACCATGATTCAGTTAGTTTGGTTCCCCTATTAAGGGATAACGAAGAGCACACGGCAGTCGCTTCTTTATAATTACCAGACTTCCCAAATCCTGAATCATGCTCCTAAAATCAATTACATTTTGAAGAAATCAAACATTTGTACTGTACAATACGAATTTGTATCTAGAGATATGGGTACAAAGTTCTTGTGTACCTATATTATTATTATACCGTATGTTGTGTATAGTATAATATGGTACAGTCACGAGCTTTAATTTGTGATCCACCGAAGGTTAATTGTCATCTAGCAAACTTTCGCTAAGAGAGCTAATATTTTAAAGTGTCAAAGTCATAATATTTACAATCGACAACTTCACTTTTCTAGAGGACAACCGTGCAAAAACGTCAACTTGAGCGAGGGCATACGATTATTACCGATGTTTTTCGAGTAATTGTTACGCGGGTGATAATAACTTTTTGGCCCTGTGATCTAGATAGATCACAGGGCCAAAAAGTTAAAAAACGACAAAAAAAAACGACATTGATATATAGATATATATTGTGTCGTTTTTATTTAACCATAAAAGATTTGACACGAGTGACACAAGATATGTTCGTAATTAAAAAACCGTAATGATAGCTTTTTGCAAAGAGCCATTGTCATTGTCATTTCAATGGTCGATTTGATAAGACATTTTATGTCTTAATTTGACATTTAAAATTATTGCACTAAAGTTTCGACCTTATTGAATTATAAATGTTCTAAAGACATTTAACGGAAATGGGTCCCAAATTAAAGCTCGCGACAGTACAAGTAGTTACCTACCACACAATGTACCTTTACAAATTGCCCACTCTATCGTACTTTTGACGTTACTTATAGGTCTTTATTCTAAGCGGCGATCCATCATGTTGAAAATTATCGTAAGTAGGCAGCCACTAGATTTAGCCGAAGAATTTGCTCGCTATCTTCTTACAAGATAATATCATAATACCTTGTAGTTTGAAGTGTTCGATTTTATTTGATGATGATGACATGATATTGTGTCATCATTTCACAAATAGTAGTGGTTATATTGCTAGCGGATATGAACATGTGAATGTGACTCATTATTTTGGATTGATTTTTCTTACGTTGTGGTTTGAGCGCCATATGGGCTGCAAGAATCGCGCGTTCGATTTCCGCGCCAACAAAAATGTTTGTTGATAAAATAAATACTGAAATTGAGTCTGGGTGTTAACGGTACCTTCGTTTTTCTGATTTCCTTATCAGTGCACTTGAATTATTCATTATAAAAAATAAATTAGGTGTACATCTCGTTTTGTTAGATCCTCCTGGATACAACTTTGTACAATTCTTGTGATAAAGTTTTAACTTCACGAAATAATACTAATATTATTAGCTCTAAGGCTGTACTTTGTTCTAAGATACATATTTCTTTTCTTGCTGTAATAGAGTTTAGGAACTTTACCTTATTATTCTAATTTTTTTTATGCTAGAGGCAACAAACGAGCAAGCGAGTCAGTCACCTGATGGAAAGTAATCAACGCCGTCCTTGAGCGTCCTCGAAATCAGAGAGATCGCTAATATGTTGCCGGCCTTTTTAAAAATAAATAAATATTTCACAACATCACATATTGACCTGACTCCGAAATAGGTAGCTCAAGCACACTCAAGCTGTGTTACGGATATCAGAATCAACAGTGTGATTACAAATATACTACATTATAATACTTTTTTTTTGTATATAATATATAGTTATAATACATAGAAAACACCCAGACCAATACAAACAGACATGATATTGCACACAAATGTTTGTACTGTACGGGTATCGAACCCGCAGCCCTTGGACCAAAGCCAGCGTTCACTACCACTGTTCCAAACTGGTCCTCAAATAGGAGTACGCTCTTCTCTTGAAGGTCCCTTAGTTTAATAAGTTTATCGTTAAGAAGGAAAATTGACCATAACTCAACGAACATACAATCTCAATCATTCGCTCCATCGGTTCAAATCGTTTAATCTAATCTCCCAACCTAACCGTAAACTAACCTAACCCCCCATTTCAGGAAATAGAGAGGTTCATAAACGAAGCTGAACATGGCGTTATTTACGTCAATTTGGGCTCTACCGTGAAAGAGTCGACTCTACCAAAGGATAAATTAAAGGAGCTGTTATCAACATTCGCTAAATTGCCGATGAGGGTGCTGTGGAAATGGGATGCAGGCAGTTTGGAAGACCTGCCAAGGAACGTTATGACTTTGAGATGGTTTCCGCAGTACGATATTTTAAGTAAGTATCTACCTAGTCAATATTGGAAGAGACGTGTTGAAGGACTGTGTCTGACTGAAGTCTTTGAATAAGAATAAGATTTAAAAAAATCAGTGCTTAATACGGGTTACAAATATTGTGACTCCACTGGTGTTCATGGACAGCGGTAATCGCTTACCATCTGGTGATCCGTCTGCTCGTCTGGCACCTATCACATAACAATATCATGTAACACAAAAAAAGGTAGGAAGACTTTACACTTAGAGTTATAAACATTTTAAACAAGGTTAAAGTATTTTCTAATAAAACAATTATAGTAATTTTGTTGCTACCTACCTGTTCGTCGAGCTTCTTTTGAGCATTTTCTAAATATTAAAATAAAATAATTATACTAATTTTATTGCTACCTACCTGTTTGTCGAGCTTCTTTTGAGCATTTTCTAAATATTAAAATAAAATAATTATAGTAATTTTATTGCTACCTACCTGTTTGTCGAGCTTCTTTTGAGCATTTTCTAAATATTAAAATAAAATAATTATAGTAATTTTATTGCTACCTACCTGTTCGTCGAGCTTCGTTTGAGCATTTTATAAATATCAAAATAAAATAATAATTATAGTAATTTTATTGCTACCTACCTGTTCGTCGAGCTTCGTTTGAGCATTTTATAAATATCAAAATAAAATAATAATTATAGTAATTTTATTGCTACCTACCTGTTCGTCGAGCTTCTTTTGAGCATTTTCTAATACGTTCTGGCACGTTAAATTTCAAAAATCTGTCTATTACATATTCTTTGATATGCATATATTAATTTAGTTTATTTGCTTTTCAACTATATACACTTATCTGTTCATTGAAAAAAAAAGTAGATATCATAGTTTGAGGTAAAAACCGCTGAACTAAACTGAGTTGTCAGCTATTAGATAAAAAATATTACTTTCTTACTTAATTCGTTGGCTCAGACACGTGAACAGAGATTTAGCCTCTGAAACAAGAGATCGCCATTACGGTGAAAAATATTGAAAAACTTCACTCATTTCTTAGTTAGTTGTTAGTTTTTAAAAGGCTGGCAACACATTAGCGACCTCTCTGATTTTGCGAATGTTTATTCGCGTTTGTCGCCTCTAGCATAAAATAAATAAATTATAAAAAAAAAAACAATTCAGTCCAAATAAATTTACTTAAGGTAACGGTGGCAAAAGCGGCCACTTTTAGCGTGAATCATTTTTTTGCGTAGGCACGGACCCAACATTTGTGCATGATTATTTAATAAATATAGTATAAGTGTTTGCCAAGAGGTTGTAACCCCGAAATTGTTTAAAATAGATCCGGTTTAATAGCTAAAGATTACAATCGATTGGCGTCGCTAGTGTGCCCTACCGGTCACCTTAACGCAGCATTTGAGAAACCATCCGATCGTCCAGGGATTTTATACATATAAAATACGCTCATACATAGGTAATAGTATGTAGATTTAAAAATTTGAGGTCCGTGCTTCGATTTTAAATTACGACCTCCTGTTCAAATCATTAAGTTCAAATGCGCAATTGCATCCACAAAACTACCGTTTTTTTAGACGATTAGTTCTCCGGATGGAGCGATAGTAGCTCAGACGTTCAAAACGCGCCTTCCATACGGGTCATGATTCAAATCCTATTATGCATTCCTGTAATTTTCAAATCTATGTGCATATTTCATCCACGACGGTGATGAAAAACATCGTGAGGAAACCTACACGTTTCGGATAGATTATGAAAGTTGTAACCCTGATTCAGTTAGTTTGGTTCCCCTATTAATGGATAACTAAGAGCACACGGCAGTCGCTTCTTTATAATTACCAGACTTCCCAAATCCTGAATCATGGTCCTAAAATCAATTACATTTTGAAGAAATCAAACATTTGTACTGTACAATACAATTGAATTTGTATCTAGAGATATGGGTACAAAGTTCTTGTGTACCTATATTATTATTATACCGTATGTTGTGTATAGTATAATACGGTACAGTCACGAGCTTTAATTTGTGACCCACCGAAGGTTGAATGTCATCTAGCAAACTTTCGCTAAGAGAGCTAATATTTTAAAGTGTCAAAGTCATAATATTACAATCGAACAAACTTCACTTGTCTAGGAGGCAACCGTGCAAAAACGTCAACTTGAGCGAGGGCAAGAACGATTATTACCGATGTTTGTCAGAGGTAATTGTTACGTGGGTGAATAATAACTTTTTGGCCCTGTGATCTAGTAGATCACAGGGCCAAAAATCTTTAAAAACGACAAAAAAACGACATTGATATATAGATATATATTGGTCGTTTTTTATTTAACCCTAAAAGATTTGACACGAGTGACACAAGATATGTTTCGGAATTAAAAACCGTAATGATAGCTTTTTTGCAAAGAGCCATTGTCATTGTCATGTCAATGGTCCGATTTGATAAAGACATTTTTTATGTCTTAATTTGACATTTAAAATTATTGCACTAAAGTTTCGACCTTATTGAATTATAAATGTTCTAATGACATTTTAAACGGAAATGGGTCCCAAATTAAAGCTCGCGACAGTACAAGTCGTTACCTACCACACAATGTACCTTTACAAATTGCCCACTCTATCGTACTTTTGACGTTACTTATAGGTCTTTATTCTAAGCGGCGATCCATCATGTTGAAAATTATCGTAAGTAGGCAGCCACTAGATTTAGCCGAAGAATTTGCTCGCTATCTTCTTACACGATAACATCATAATACCTTGTAGTTTGAAGTGTTCGATTTTATTTGATGATGATGACATGATATTGTGTCATCATTCCACAAATAGTAGTGGTTATATTGCTAGTGGGTATGAACATGTGAATGTGACTCATTATTTTGGATTGTTTTTTCTTACTTTGTGGTTTGAGCGCCGTATGGGCTGCAAATATTTCACAACAAATATTTCACAACATCACATACATTGATCTGACTCCGAGTTAGGTAGCTCAAGCACCTGTGTTACGGATATCAGAATCAACAGTGGGATTACAAATATATACATATAATACTTTTTTTTTGTAAATACATACTTATAATACATAGCTAACACCCAGACCAATACAAACAAACATGTTCATGCACACAAATGCAAGCATCGCGCGTTCGATTTCCGCGCCAACAAAATTGTTTGCTGATAAAATAAATATTGGAATTGAGTCTGGGTGTTAACGGTACCTTCGTTTTTCTGATTTCCTTATCAGTGCACTTGAATTATTCATTATTAAAAATAAATTTGGTCGTGCATCTCGTTTCGTTAGATCCTCCTGGATACAACGTTGTTTTATTCTTGTGATAAAGTTTTAATTTCTCGAAATAATATTAATATACTTAGCTCTAAGGCTGTACTTTGTTCCAAGATACAAATAGATAGTTACGTCTTTCTTTTCGTGCTGTAATAGAGTTTTGGAAATTTACCTTATTATTCTAGTTTTTTTTTATGCTAGAGGCGACAAACGAGCTAGCGAGTCACCTGATGGAAAGTAATCAACGCCGTCCATGAGCGTCCGCGAAATCAGAGAGATCGCTAATGTGTTGCCGGCCTTTTTAAAAATAAATAAATAAATATTTCACAACATCACATATTGACCTGACTCCGAAATAGGTAGCTCAAGCACCTGTGTTACGGATATCAGAATCAACAGTGGAATTACAAATATACTACATATAAAACTTTTTTTTTTTGTAAATATATACTTTTAATTCATAGAAAACACATAGACCAATACAAATAGACATGTTATTGCACACAAATGTTTGTACTGTAAGGGGATCGAACCCGCAACCCTTGGACCCAAAAGGAGTACGCTCTTCTCTTGAAGGTCCCTTAGTTTAATAAGTTTATCGTTAAGAAGGAAAATTGACCATAACTCAACGAACATACAATCTCAATCATTCGCTCCATCGGTTCAAATCGTTTAATCTAATCTCCCAACCTAACCGTAAACTAACCTAACCCCCCATTTCAGGAAATAGAGAGGTTCATAAACGAAGCTGAACATGGCGTTATTTACGTCAATTTGGGCTCTACCGTGAAAGAGTCGACTCTACCAAAGGATAAATTAAAGGAGCTGTTATCAACATTCGCTAAATTGCCGATGAGGGTGCTGTGGAAATGGGATGCAGGCAGTTTGGAAGACCTGCCAAGGAACGTTATGACTTTGAGATGGTTTCCGCAGTACGATATTTTAAGTAAGTACCTACCTAGTCAATATTGGAAGAGACGTGTTGACGGACTGTGTCTGACTGAAGTCTTTGAATAAGAATAAGATTTAAAAAAATCAGTGCTTAATACGGGTTACAAATATTGTGACTCCACTGGTGTTCATGGACAGCGGTAATCGCTTACCATCTGGTGATCCGTCTGCTCGTCTGGCACCTATCACATAACAATATCATGTAACACAAAAAAAGGTAGGAAGACTTTACACTTAGAGTTATAAACATTTTAAACAAGGTTAAAGTATTTTCTAATAAAACAATTATAGTAATTTTGTTGCTACCTTATCATGTAACACAAAAAAAGGTAGGAAGACTTTACACTTAGAGTTATAAACATTTTAAACAAGGTTAAAGTATTTTCTAATAAAACAATTATAGTAATTTTGTTGCTCTCTACCTGTTCGTCGAGCTTCTTTTGAGCATTTTCTAAATATTAAAATAAAATAATTATAGTAATTTTATTGCTACCTACCTGTTTGTCGAGCTTCTTTTGAGCATTTTCTAAATATTAAAATAAAATAATTATAGTAATTTTATTGCTACCTACCTGTTTGTCGAGCTTCTTTTGAGCATTTTCTAAATATTAAAATAAAATAATTATAGTAATTTTATTGCTACCTACCTGTTCGTCGAGCTTCGTTTGAGCATTTTATAAATATCAAAATAAAATAATAATTATAGTAATTTTATTGCTACCTACCTGTTCGTCGAGCTTCGTTTGAGCATTTTATAAATATCAAAATAAAATAATAATTATAGTAATTTTATTGCTACCTACCTGTTCGTCGAGCTTCTTTTGAGCATTTTCTAATACGTTCTGGCACGTTAAATTTCAAAAATCTGTCTATTACATATTCTTTGATATGCATATATTAATTTAGTTTATTTGCTTTTCAACTATATACACTTATCTGTTCATTGAAAAAAAAAAGTAGATATCATAGTTTGAGGTAAAAACCGCTGAACTAAACTGAGTTGTCAGCTATTAGATAAAAAATATTACTTTCTTACTTAATTCGTTGGCTCAGACACGTGAACAGAGATTTAGCCCCTGAAACAAGAGATCGCCATTACGGTGAAAAATATTGAAAAACTTCACTCATTTCTTAGTTAGTTGTTAGTTTTTAAAAGGCCGGCAACACATTAGCGACCTCTCTGATTTTGCGAATGTTTATTCGCGTTTGTCGCCTCTAGCATAAAATAAATAAATTATAAAAAAAAACAATTCAGTCCAAATAAATTTACTTAAGGTGACGGGTGGCAAAAGCGGCCACTTTTAGCGTTAATCAATTTTTCACGCACAAAAATGGACCCAACATTTGTGCACGGTTATGTGATAAATAGTATAAGTGTTTGCCGAGAGGTTGTAACCCCGAAATTGTTTAAAAAAGATCCGGTTTAGTAGCTAAAAATGAATCGAATGTCGTCGCTACTGTGCTCTACCCGTCACCTTATGCTATTTTACGACAAATCAATGAAATAAATATAAAAACACATAAATATGTACACAGTTCACCATGTAACAGCGATTTTAGAATTTTCGTTAGATTATTCAACAACTTTTCTTACCATTTCAGAACATGAAAACGTAAAGTTGTTCGTCTCACATACTGGTATACTTAGCACCATCGAAGCTATAGATGCTGGTTTACCAGTCGTGGCCATACCCCTTTTTGGAGACCAGTACGGGAACGCAGCTGTCCTGCAAGATGCAGGAGTAGCTTCCATAGTTTCGTATCAGGATTTGAAGGAGGCATATCTTCTGGATGCGATCAATGAAGTTTTGGATCCAACGTAAGTATTTTTTTTAATGTGATAGGTGGCAGACGAGCAGACAGATCGCCTGATGGTAAGTAATTGCTGCCGCCCATAGACACCCGCGACACCAGTAGAGTCACAAGTGCGCTGCCAACGTTAAAACTCCCTTTCCCCCGGATTGGGATTCACTCACGCAGCGAAACACAGCACAGTGCTGCTTCACGCCGGTTTTCTGTGAGGCCGTGGTATCACTCCTGTCGAGCTGGCCCATTTATGCCGACGTGTGGCTCTTCCACGGTAATTGGGATAATAAATATTGTAGGTACAAAGTAAGTCTATCGCAAATGATGTAATTATTATTTAACAAGAATTTACCCATGCGAATGTAACGAAACATTTTACGTGAAAATGTATTCGTTGGGATAATAATGGTAGGTTAATATTGTGTAGCTCTAATAAGTATTAGTATAGATATAAAAAGTATATATCATTGACAAACTTAGATTAAATCAATAATCTAAGTTAACAAACAATATCATCTTTCTTATCTAAGTGGAGTTAGGTATATATTTTATTATCATAAACACAAAACGAAGTAAAAAAAATAATAATTAAATACTTAGGTAGGGTACATCGAGAGCAAAATGTATATTTTTTATTTGCTACTTGATTACAGACATCTGTTAAGCACCTAATTCTAAAAAAATGGTTAAGGTCATTTAAAGTAAGTAAAATGACTGTAATAGGATCACATTCATGTTTTGTTATCATGGAGATATTTCAGGTTAGATCAAGGCGACAATCGCTTACCATCAGAAGATCGGTTTGTTCGTCAGCCACCTAATCAACTAAAAAAATGGGAAAAATAAGAATTCGGTGTTCTTTTTTTTCTTCTTTTAGGGAATTGTTATATTTCTGGGGTTCTGTTGAAATGCTAACTTTATCAAAAAAATACAATGTATTCACATTGAAAATGTATACAGTATACAGATTTAATATTTATATACTTGTGATATGAGCACCTTATCAGTATGAACACTGAAAGGTGGTTAATGCTTGGAGCTTGGATAATGTTTGAACCAAAATTCACTCGGAGAGAACTTTCGGAAATTTGACTGAACAGCAAGATATATAGTGGAAATATTTACATTAACTATTGTTATAGTACTAACAATTGTGATTCTAGGCATAAAGGTACTCTGTTCTGTAATGTACGAACATATCCTAAACTGCCTGGGAAATTAAGTGAAGCATCTTTCCGACTTCATTATGTTTAAATATAGAGTTTCTGTTATAATTTGGCAAAGGTCGGTAACGCTCCATTATACGGTGTAATAGTCCCTGAAAACGTTCAAAATAATGAAAAACACCTACATGACACCACCACCACAGAGTACTTTTTAAAATAGGAAATATGATACTAATAATTATGACGTAAGCAAGTTAGGCACCCACCTAAGAAGTTATGTCAACTAAGATCTATTTAGGAGTTGGTTGGATTATTCAGTAACCGATGTTGTTAACTTCAGTCCATTAGCCCTAGGGATCAATTAGGCTAATGTAATACCTTAATTACTAGGTGTCAAAAATGACTAAGGATTAAGTAACTACTACTCTTTGTGACCTATGAGGGGAACCTAAGTAGTCATGCTCACTCAAATGTCTCTGAGGTGGTGGCGTTATGTGGCGGGTCATTACATTCCCTCTAATATGGTTGAGTGAAATGATGGCGGACACATACGTCATACTTGTAAACAGGTGCCACCTTTGGGGACTGGTCCGCTTCGGTTAACCTCATATTTAGCTTTTAATTTGCTTCATTCTATTTTGTGTTGCATTAGACTGTATGACTTGGTATGAGGATAATAAACCATTGTAAAAAATTTGGCGCTTAAAAAGAGTAACTGGCGAGTTTCTTGCCGGATCTTCTCGACCAGAAACAACTTTCCGAGCCGGTGGTAGAATCGCATTATGTTTATTTATTTCTTTAGTATATTTTAAGTATCAACATATATATGTATTAACATGTAAATTATACATAAGTACTTATAAATAGTTTTAAGTCATTCAAATGTATGACGATTTGTAAGTGCTGTGTACGAGCCTATGCAAATAAAGAATTATTTGAATTGAATTGAATTGAATTGAATTGAAACTGCCTGATATCCTAGGTCTTTGCTTGCCGTTTTGTATGGCGATTTTCTTAGAAGTTGTATTTTCCATACTAATTTTTTTTAATTTGTAAAGTGCTTAATAGTATTGTTTCATTTAATTTACTTTTACTTTGTTTTGTGTTTATGATAATAAAATATATATTTTATTATCTAGTCTCTACCTAGTACTCTACCTAGATAAGAAAGATGATAATGTTAGTTACTTAGAAGTTTGATTTAATCTAAATTCCTGAAATGGGGGGTTGTTAATTTGATTGGTACTTCTATATCTACATATGGAAGAACCATATAAACCAATACTTATTACAGCTCCATAATATTTCATTATAGTTCTAGGTATACCTATGAAATTGCCGTTTTGTATGACGATTTTCTTAGAAGTTGTATTTTCCATACCATTATTTACTGTGCTTTAAGGTGACGAGTAGGGAACATTAGCGACGCCAATCGTTTTAATTTTTTAGCTACCTAACCGTGTCTATTTTAAACAATTTTGGGATTACGATCTCTCGGCCAACACTTATAGTTTTTATTAAATAACCATGCACAAATGTGGGGTCCAAAAATTGATTCACGCCAATAGCGGCCACTTTTGGCGTGAATCAATTTTTCGCGTACAATAACGGACCCAATATTTGTGCATGGTTATTTAATAAATAGTATAAGTGTTTGCCTAGAGATTGTAACCCAAAAATTGTTTCAAATATGAAACAATTTCGGGATTACATCCCGGGATTTTTGAATTAAAAAGTTATTATTATTGATAAGACCGTCAATTTTGCCAAGTAAAAAAGGGTCATTTTGAAGATTTATTTTACATCACAAATACAATAATATTTGTGATGCAAAAAAAGTCTTGATAATGACTTAAAAACTGAATATCTATTTAATATAAGCCTTAAAATCAAATAAAAACAAAAAAAAAAATAAATATCTTAAATCACAATAAAAACATACTATGCTGACTTTTTGATTACTAAAGGAGTTAGTTTTTTTTTTCATAGGTAAAGACCTATTATAAATTCGTCACTTACTTCATATAATGTGGTAACCCCATTGGTACTGCCATGGCATAGAAAATTCCTTTGTACTATATAACTTATTACTTGCTCCCTAAGTACTTACTCTTTGTCACGACTTTCTTGAAGCATTAGGTATGGTTAGGTTGCCTTTTTCCTAACCAGTTGCTGAAACCTACATTAAAATCATCATACAGTAAAGCAAGATTATATAAGTTCTTTTTTTAAAACAAATAAATGAATATTTCACAACATAACATACATTGATCTGAATCCGAGATAGGTAGCTCAAGCACCTGTGTTACGGATATCAGAATCAACAGTGGGATTACAAATATATACATATAATACTTTTCTTTTTCTCGACCTGGGATTTGAACCCAGGACCCCAGATAATGGACAGGTACTTAAATCACTAGACCAACAGGGCGCTAGGTACTCCCTAATGGATTTAAATAACTATCTGCAGGTTTTATAATTCTTATTAAATACCTATGTAGAAGAATAGAAGCTGTGCCTCCTGTGTGTGAAGAATGTATGCAGGCTGCATACATAGGTATGCATGCATATATTGCACAAGGCATCATTTTATACTGTAGAGCTATGCTTCCACAACCACGTAATCGTTGACTGCCTCGCTGGCGCAGTAGGTAGTGCGTCGCACTTAAAAGCGACGGTTGCGTTTGGGGTCCCGGGTTTGATCCCCGGGTCGGGAATAAATTTGTACCTGAGTTTTTCTGTAAAGAAATTCACAGTGTCACCCGGAGTCTGGAAGTTGGCGGTCTCGTGCTGTCCCTCGGAAAGCACGTTAAGCCGTTGGTCTTGCGCCCGATCCCTCTCCGGTCGGTTCACGCTGGTGCCCCATCGGATTATGATGATAAGGGAATAGAGTGCACTTGTGTTTGCGCACACACTATTTGCGTAAGTGGCTGATCGTTGAGCCGTTTGCCGCCGTAGCTGAAATCGGTTGGAGGATATTATTATTACAGTCAACTCCCAGCTTGTCACTAGGAAGTAATATTGGGTATAGTAGTAACAAGCTAACTTCAACAAACTTTGCTTTCAGATTCCAGCAACGCGCGAAACTTGTGTCCCGTATATGGCACGACCGGACAATATCACCTTTAGACAACGCCATCTATTGGACGGAGTATGTAGCACGCTACCGAGGCGCGCCGAACCTCCGGGCGACCTCTCCCGACGTTCCCCTGTACCAACAAATGCAACTGGACGTCTTAGCGTTTATAGCTGTGGTGGCTTATATACTGAGTTATGTACTATGTAAAATACTGTCTGCGTGCTGTTGCTGTTGTTTCCAGAACGATGAGATTCAAGTTAGATCCGCTGAGGAGACGAGGTCCAAGAGAGTCAAGTTTGAGTGATATTTTGTACTTAAGAGGAATAAAGACTACTAATATAGCTATTTATTTACCTCTCTCTCTCTCTCTCATTTAAGGTGACGGGTAGGGCACACTAGCGACGCCAATCAATTACAATTTTTAGCTACTAAACCGGATCTATTTTAAACAATTTCGGGGTTACAACCTCTAGGCATACACTTATACTATTTATTAAATAACTATGCACAAATGTTGGGTCAGTTTTTGTTCGCGAAAAATTGATTCACGCCAAAAGTCGCCGCTTTTGGCGGCAATTTTTCGCGTACGCGTTGGACCCAATATTTGTGCATGGTTATTTAATAAATAGAATAAGTATTTGCCCTAGAGGTTATAACCCCGAAATCGTTTAAAATAGATCCGCTTAGTTAGTTTAGTAGCTAAAAAATAAATATGGATTGCCGTCGCTAGTGTGCCCTACCCGTCACCGTAAGCCTTCATCATAGCCTTTCATTTGATTGGAGTATAAATAATATATACTGGAAGCATCAATTTGAAATTTCAACCCCGTATAAAAATATACCCTTATTTTTTAATAATTAATTACAAAAGTTTAGTTTCCAGATGTTTTCCTATAATGTGTGATCTATAATATAACACTGTTCTTTTCTAAAGTTCATAGTTCTCGGTCAACGGGGATTTTAATTGTTTTGATTCCCTTGGGAGGGTTGAAATACGTGTTTTTCGGTAAATAGACGAATGTATCTTCTTTTTAATCACCTTAGAGTTTAAATTTCAGCTTGATACGAGTGAAGAAAGGAGTTCATCTCTCGTTCTCGATATAAAGGTTCTTGACTGAATTAACAGATATACAGACAGATAAACGGACAATAAAGGAATCTTACAAGAGTTTAGTTTTTTCCTTTTTTAGGTTCCGAATTATTTTTTAAAAGTTTCTACATATTTTTGTGGTAATACTTTGTAGATCGCGTAAATGAATTAAAATTAAGAAACAATATAAAACCATCAGCTGTTCAGAGCAATGACACACCAGGTAAAATAATGCGAAAAAACTTATCTTCATTGCCTTCAAGTAGCACATCTTCGATACCTAACAAGAATGCTCTGCGGCAAATCATGCAAAGAGCAAGAAAACAAAATATGCCTAAACCAACAAGAGTTAATGAAATAAACATACCTGAAGATGTGAAGGAAATTAATGTAGTATAATTTTTGTGTCCCAATCATGAATATTGAAATAACAAACGCCTGTTGTTATATAAGGACCGAATCGAATCTCAGAAGGTTAAGGTGACGGGTAGGGCACACTAGCGACCCCAATCGATTTTAATTTTACTAAACCGGATCTATTTTAAACCATTTCCGGGTTACAACCTCTCAGCAAACACTTGTACTATTTATAAAATAACCATGCACAAATGTTGGGTCCAACGCGTATGGTGAAAAATTTTCGCCATACGCGTTGGACCAAACATTTGTGCATGGCTAATAGCTAAAAATTAAAATCGATTGGCGTCGCTAGTGTGCCCTACGCGTCACCTTAAGTGAATCAGAAATGTGGTTTGTCGATGATATATACCTTTAAAAAATTATTATTAAAAAAACAAAATACCCGACTGCACACTAAAAAAAGAGTAAAACAAGCCCCACAATAATATTGATCAATCAAATGCTAAAAACTAATTATGTAATACCGTTTAAACAATACCTATATTAAAATACACTACAATATGTGTTCGTAATCGATAGTTAAATAAACAGAAACTTATTTTGAATACAAATTTACTGAATATAATTTATAAATGTTGATGGAAAGCATCGCAGGCGGGGACCACCTTGACCGCCACCAACGAAAATTCTGCTAAATGGTGCACAACCGAAATGACTATAAATAAGCCTCTGTTGGTAAGCCTCTGTTGGTCCCCGCCTGCGATGCTTTCCATCAACATTTATAAATTATATTCAGTAAATTTGTATTCAAAATAAGTTTCTGTTTATTTAACTATCGATTACGAACACATATTGTAGTGTATTTTAATATAGGTATTGTTTAAACGGTATTACATAATTAGTTTTTAGCATTTGATTGATCAATATTATTGTGGGGCTTGTTTTACTCTTTTTTTAGTGTGCAGTCGGGTATTTTGTTTTTTTAATAATAATTTTTTTTATTTATAACTTTTTAGCTGTTTTTATTTAACGAAAATGTTGTAGATGTAGAAGACTATGTACCTATATGTAAGTACCATTTTAAATTATTTCGACCACATTTGGCTTTAGATTACGAGTGATGTTACTCCGCAACATAAATTTACCGCCAATCTGGTAAGTTTCGCGTCAGACGACGAAGTATCGAAAAAATCGCTATTTAGAGACGACCGTCAACGACGTGTGCCCTTATGCGTGTGCCCGCATTCGGGCTGTATACTCGAGCATATCCCCCTCCGCACCGCGCCGCGCGCCGCATGCCAGGCCACGCCCTATCTTTTTGCTTGCTAACGCATGAGTTGCTTTGCGTTGACGCAGAATTAACATGTTCCCGTGGGAATTTTGAGAAAAAACGTATCCTATATTAATTACTCCCGTGATTGAAATGAATCTAATGATACCGCATACATATTTTTTTAAAGGGAAATTTAGAAAAAATATTATTATGTCTTTATCCCGTGGGACTTTTAGGATAAAATGTATCCTATGACACTCCCGTAATCAAGACAAATCTAACGATACCTCATACATCAAAATCCATCAAGCCGTTTAGGCTACAGGAGGTCACAAAGGAACAGACATACATACATACATACACTCGAAAAACATTACCCTCCTTCTTTGGCAGTCGGGTAATAAAACTTGCCCTGCAATATTGACTCAGATTTTTTCTATTCACTGTATGGTAGGTACATGTACCTGCAGACGTATAGATCCATTATTGTAAGGGTTTCTAAACAGTAAGACAGAAGAATCATATACATACTGCGTTTTTTTCTCAACTGAAAGATTATTCTGCAGAATTTGACATTGACTTGAATGCAGGGCAAATCATGTAAGACATTGAACAAGCGATAATAAACTCAATTGTGAGAGAGTGTTTGTTTGTTTCACTTAGGTCAAAATATATGGAGAAAATTTAAGCTTGTGGTCTAAGTGACCGATATGGTGTAAATAGTACTTTTGCGGTACAAATGCGATGCTACGTAGCGTTCGCCTATCTACCTGGTGAAAATATACCAAATATATTCAGACAATTCTAAGGTAACTACTCTCTTCCCTGAAGAAGCTGAAGACATTACTAGATATCATCATCAGCAACCCACACTCGTCCACAGCTGGACATAGGTCTCCCCTAATGCACGCCACTGCTCCCGATTTTCGGCCACTCTCATCCAGCCCACACCAGCCAGCCTTCGAATGTCATCATCCCATCTTTTCCCAGGGCGTCCAACACTACGCTTAAAGTGTCGCTGTCTCCAATCAAGAACTTTTTTTTTTATATATTAAATGGGTTTGCACTTGACCTCATTTCACCTGATGGAAAGTGACAATAAGGTCTAAGATGTAGCGTGCTTACCCAGAAGAAGCCTATTCACTCTCGACTTAAAGACACCCAAATTGTAGCTCTCTGGGAATACAAAAGCCGGCAAGTTGTTCCATTCCTTAGCAGTTCGTACCAAAAAAGAGGAAGCGAAACGCTTAGTACGAGCTGGTGGAACTTGCACAGTGTAAGGGTGGATTCCTGTCGTCTTCCGTAATGTCCGGTGGTAGAAAGGAGGTACTTTACGGGTATTACTAGATATTGTATATTATTTTTATATATTATATACCTAAATGTTGTTTTATCGACAGCAAATGTTACCTACCTCTGTGGCAGCTGCATTAGCGAGAATATCTCGATCCCAAGACTTAAGTGGTACCTAATATGTCGCAGGGCTACAGCTGCCACAGAATTACATAACATGTACCTAGATATATTTTTCCATATTATGACTGTCGTGGCAGCCTCTAATTAAGGCGTCACTTTAGCACCTACATTGGTACAAGACTATGAATCATGTTACTTAAGTGATCGTTTTGTTGGCTGTCCTTATTAAATAAATATTTTGAAAAGTATTATGTTTTAGGGCGACTGATAAGCCGCAATATAAGTAGATAACAAAATTCGCGTCTCCCGCTCACTTTTTCCTCCGAGTCTGTGGTCTAGAAAGAAATACCATCTCATACCTTCCTCGTACTCAAAACAGCGCAAAAGCCTGGAGCCCAATTCTCGTGCTCGTGACATTTATTTTCATACGACATATATCACTAAAACATAGTTTTTTTGTATGGTTTTCAGGTGATATCCGCCATGTTTTCAAAATATCACGAACACGAGAATTGGGGTCCTGGCATCGCCTCTGAAATTCTTTGTTAGATAACAAGAGACTTTGACTGTATGGATGTACTTATTCGAAAACTTATCAAGAAACAAAATATTACGGATCATAAAATCGAAAAGCTAATCTAATTCAGACACTACCTAACAAAGGTAAAGGATTGCAGAAAATGCTATTTCAGCAATTCTGAAAAAAAAAATTGTTATGGGCACTCCTGAATTTATAAGTGCTTTAGCTTTAAATACTCGAATAAGTTTATTAAAACTGCCTCAATAAAATTTGATTGATTTCAAAATCCTAATAGCATAGACAATATTTATAAAGATTAGAGCGCTTATAATGCTATAAATTAAGATCATGAAATACAATTAGGTGCGTGTTTTTTTTTTATATTTACAATTTGTTTATAATAATAAATGTTGATTTATATTTTTATTTTAACATTTATATTTTTTACGAATATTATGACTAATAAAAAGATGACGAGCATTCGAGGCAAATATCCTTTGGTGTTGGTATAATGTATTTACTCATAATATACGTTGGCGTGCATTATCTTTTTCCAAAATATTATGTCAAATATTTTTATGGATAACTGCATTTTTAGTCAATAATTTTTGACTAAAAAATGCAGTTATCCATAAAAATATTTGACATAATGGTTTTAAGCAAAATATAAATTATGTTAACTTATAAAGATACCTTCATTAACCATTTATACTTTTATCGTAAAAGGTTTAGGTACGGCGGGGGTGGTACTTGGGGTGATCCTAAACCGCTATTTACTAACAGCAATAATTGGTAAATTATGGCAAAAAATATACATTGTGCAATTAATACATGCCATTGATAATTGTTCCTAAAAATTTAATGTCATAAACTCATCATGTTTAAATATGATTATGGCGATAAATAAGCCTTTTCATTTCTTATTCATATAATTAGATAGTACACAGTAGTGTAACACCAAAGGGTTGACAAAGGGAGCCACGAGCGACGCCCTATGGCTAGGGGCGCTTAAGAATACTGCCATGGTTTTCCCGGCCTGTCGTAAGAGGCGACTACACGGGCTTTCGGAGTACGTGAGCGTACCCACTGGCTTGCTCAGCATACGACTCCGCAGGGGACGACATTACTGGGTGTCCTAGTAGGTTGTACAGCGTTGAAGGGCTGTATTGCGTTTGCGCCAGATAGGGGTGAAGCAGCGAGCGCGATTAGCGGTGCGGTCTAGTCCCGGCTGTGGGGATCCCGACCGTGATTGCGCGGAGACGGACACCCCAGGGGTTTTAGTTAGGGTTTGAGTCCCAAACATCAACTTTTCCCATTATGTAGCAAGTTGACGGCCATGATGGTTTCCCCTGGGAAAAAAAGAAAGGGAGCCACGAGCGAACGTGCCCGCAGTCTGTGCTCGCAGTTATCTCACGCTCTATGGTTATTTAAAACTCACCCATGCCTTCCGCCAATATTCCGCGCCAAACACTAGCCCGACGCCAGGCAGAGGGCGCTAGGTCGGGAGTCCGCCGATGGCCGCAACGCGCGCTTTACATCTCTCCCAGTTTTTTATTGTATTCTTATTGTTTCCTTTTAATATTAGTCTGTATGTTGTTTTATTATATTGCTCGTTTACCAAGCCGTGCCTACGAACTTATTTCACGCCCTGAATAGCATTGTAACCACCTAGTATAATTAGTAGGTATACTGCCGCATTCGACCGTTTGAGACAGTGAAAATGTTTTTCGAATCAGCGTCTTTCGCGACTACATTATTCGAGTCCATGAGCTTTCGAAACTAACTAAGAGGCAGTGGAAAAAAAATCGCAACAGCGTGAGTGCAACATCGGCATTCGAAACTACTTTTACCACCACTTTTACGACCAATTGATTCATGCCTTCTGAGATAATTTCGTACATACAACTCAAGTATTCTAGTGATAACGGTACTTATCGTCATTTGTAAACAGCTTTACCATCTGCTCTGAACATCCACTTGATAGATAGTAATAAATATAGGAATCACATCATATCTTTCTGATAATAAAACTATCAACGAATTTAATGAAATATAACATATGTTTCTGTGAATAAGATTAAACTTAGCGAGCGAATGATGAGTAACCAGAATAAAATCAGTCTCTCGCGAGTCGCCGCACGCGCAACCGGCACTAACATGAATATAGCGCACATTTTGTCATTCGTAATACTAATCCTCTACGAAGTCCATTCATTAAACATATTAGGAGTGTTCCCTTATCAAGGAAAAAGCCACTTTTACGTGTTCGATCCGTATTTACGTGAACTGACCCGAAGAGGCCACAATGTCACGGTCATTACTGCATTTCCACTAAAAATTCGAGCCAGCAACTATCGTGATATAAGTCTGGCCGATAAAGTGCAGGTTTTCGAGGACTATCATGCCAATACATCGGTCATACTGGGCCATACTTCATATAGCGTTCTTCCTCACTGATACTGGAGCTGACAATTGCAGGACATTGTTGGAAAATGAAGAAGTGCAAAATTTGTGGAAGAGTGACAGTAAATTTGATGTAGTGGTGGCGGAACAATTCAACAGTGATTGTGCTTTAGGCCTGGCGTATAAGCTAGAAGCTCCGGTAGTAGGAATCACCTCTCATACTTTGATGCCATGGCATTTTAGCAGATTCGGTGTCCCATTCAATCCTTCGTACACCCCAGTGCAATTTTTGGAGGGAGGTACAAAACCCACATTATATCAACGCAGTGGAGAGGACTTTAATCCAGTTTTACTTTAATACCATATACAAATATAGAAGTCAACGAGTCAATGAGAATACCTTGAGGCAGTACTTTGATAGTATACCTCCTCTTGAGGAATTGGCCAAAGAAATAAAGGTCCTTGCTGTGGTACATGCATCACTCTTTTACTGGGCCTGTCTTGCTGCCCCAGAAAATTCAGGAAGTCAACGGATATCATGTTGCTGAACCCAAACCCTTAGAAAGTGTGAGTCCTAAATTTTTTTATTGACATATTTAATATTAAGTAAAGAGAAATGTATTCAGGGAAAGTCCACTCATTAGGAGGACTTTTTTCGGGATGCATTACCTTCCTTGTTATGAAAGTACGACCGTCTTGACATTCAGTTTTATTTCATTACTTTCAACTACATCCTACATGATTTTCGTGAGTAACACCTATGCACACATAATTGAATACACAAGTGCAAATAATTATTTTATCCAATTAAATAAATAAAATGACGGCGCTAACATGGTTTCGAAAAAATCTGGCTGAAACGATATAAAGATAAAAATTATCCATTTCAAATAATAATTTCAAATAAATTTTATAATAGCTATTAGTAATCAGAATAATCAGACTTTAACATCGAAACTTGAAGTACAAAAGTTAAATTTGAAGCATTTTTGTCAGAAATAGTTCAATGCTTATTTTATTGCATAAAACTCGTGACCCCAAAACGCGAATTTTGATGCCATTCTTCATTACTTTTACTGTAAAGCCCTCTACAAACCGGCTGGCTGTTATATCACCTGTTTGCTCGGCTCTTTCATGACAAGTAGCCATTAAATACTATAACTTTAAAAATATGTGATAACATCTAGAAATGTATCAATTAAACACCGCAATTAGAAGCTCAACTAGTATGATAATTTTAGAGTTAAAACATTGTTAAAAAATCTCGCATTAAAAAGTAAGTTTTTATACTGTAATTCTGAACGTTTTTAAAGTATATTGTTTTTTTTTTCTGATATAGGTGGCAGACGGATCACCTCATGATAAGCGATTGCCGCCACCCATGGACACCCGCGACACTAATGGAGTCACATTAAAAAACTGTTGAATAAACAATCCTCCACGGTAATTAATTAGGTACTTCCCAACAGAAACCATATTTAAAATCTTTAAACCATGAAGACAAGGGCACAATAGATTCGATCGATAGATCTTTCTATTCGCCTGCCCCCTGTAGCATAAAAAAAATATTTTGGTAAGACATTGTTTGGTGAAAAGGTAGTTTGATTGTAGAACACCAAAACAGTTTTGTCTGCAATGCAATGTGTAATTTCGATGAGATTTTTAAGAGTACATAATTTTATAAAATATTTAAGTGGGTGCAATTAAAAGTTTATCTTTCTTTTCATCCTAATGCGGAAGCGATAGGCCTGTATCTCATCACCCGATACATAACGTGAAACTAGAGAATACGGCATCAAGTTCCTTAAAAATACAGGTCTATACTCGCCCTAATGTTTGTATCACTTGCATCGGTGTTTCATTTATTCCACTGTGATTTAGTCAGTCAGTCGCGAAACGCCGCACACGCCGCTCTCGGCAACATGAAGACGTACTTATTCCCGTTTCTGGCACTCATCTTCAATGAAGCGTATTCATACAACATACTAGCAGTGTTCCCGTACGAGGGCAAAAGTCACTTCCATTTGTTCAAACCTTATGTGCTAGAGCTGGCAAAGAGAGGGCACAATGTCACCGTCATATCCCATTTCCCCTTAGACTTGCCAGTTAGCAACTATCGCGACATTAGTCTAGCTGGAAGAGTACAAATCATGGAGGATCTCATGCCAATACATCGATCATATTTTACCATGATAGGAATAATGTTCTTCCTATCTGGTGCTGGATCCAATGACTGCCGAGCAATGCTGAGTGCTAAAAATGTGCAAAATTTGTGGAAGAGTCACCAGAAATTCGACGTTGTGGTGACGGAACTGTTCAATAGTGATTGTGCGTTAGGACTGGCGCATCAGCTCGGAGCACCAGTCGTGGGGCTTTCGACTTGCTCCCTGATGCCTTGGCAGTACAACTGGTTCGGTGTCCCGTTTAACCCTGCTTATACACCACATATAATATTGGAGGGAGGAATTAAGCCGACATTGTTTCAACGCGTGGAGAGAACTTTATTTCAGTTGTACTTTACAATGTCGTACAAGTTTTTCGGCCAGGCAGTCGATCAGAGCACCTTGAGGCAGTACTTTGAAGATATTCCTCCTGTAGGAGCAATTGGCGAAAGAAGTTAAAGTTTTGCTGTTGTACACTCATTACACCCTAACTGGCTCTAAATTGCTGCCACCTAAAGTTCAGGAAGTCAATGGATACCACGTTGCCAAACCTAAACCCCTGCCTGATGTGAGTATTGATTACTTATGGCAGAACTTTAAAATTTAGCTATTACCCAATAATAATTAGGCTAATTAAGTTGTTGATGAAGATAGTATTAGAGAATAAACTGTCCCTCTGCAGGGCAAAGGCCTCCATCATAGAAGTTTACTTATCATGAAGATAAGCAAACAAAAAAACAGTCTATATCATCAACTAAGAATAGTACAGTTAAAAGTTGAAGACTGACTTGCTATTGCTACCCGGTGAAGAACCGTTAGCTTTGAAGTTTTTGCATGTTCGATTTGACTGACAAAAAACCCAGTGCTGTTATAATTATTGCATAAATATAGAAGAACAGGCATAGATTAGAAGATCAAATACCAGTACACGTATCCGTTGAGTGGAACGATACTTCTACGTCTAAATCATATTTTATCATAATATAACTCTATACCGAAACGAGGGTATCAAATTGCCTATTCAAACAGTGTCTCTTTTAACCAAGCGTGTGTGTAATATTATGCCGTAATATTAATTCTCATTAACGGCCGATTCGACCAATCTTATACCGATACTAAAAAAGTTATTACCTTAGATTTATCCACGGTTAAAGATTGATCGAATTGAGCTTATATAAATTAAGTAACCCGCATATTTAACTATAAAGATGTTCCTAGGTTTAACGAGCATAATATTATTATTCAAGCACGTGAATACCTACATACCAATCTATTACTGGAGACTGATACTGAGAAGCTTAGAAGGACCAAGTATTAAATTTTCCTTAGGCACTTACTAGGTAAACAATTATAGAGTTCAATAAAGGTTTTCTTTATGTTAGTATATCTTAAATATTTAAGGATTACACAAGATTACACAAAACAAAAAAGTTAAAATTTGCACAAATAATTTATTTCGCAAATCGAAAATTGACACTTCACAGTTCACTGGCTAGATGTGACGTCACTCCCTGAGACGCTGAACACTCATTCACGACATTTGGATAAAAGAACTTATTGTTTTTCGTCTACTTGGTATCCCTTTTCACGATTTTTATGTTCCGAAGTTATATGAGATAGGTGGCAGGCGAGCAGACTGCAGCCGTCCATGGACACTCAGTGGAGTCAAAAGTGTGCTGCCAACCTTAAAACTTTTACAAAGGATTGAGCCTCCGGTACCCTCACTCACGCAGCAAAACACAGCACAGTGCTACTTCCCGCCGGTTCTGTAATTCGGAAAGAACAATGGCGAACCTCCATATAAGTTTTTGAGGTTGTCTGAAGAAATAAGATGTATTCGAATAAAAAGCAAAACTTTAACAGTATTGGTCTCCAATCCAATTGTAATTCTAATTGTATCTCTACCAATAGGATCGCAGTTGATTAGTTGCTATGAATTGATGTTATTTTTGGCAGACAGCTTATGAACAGAAAAAACACCGGCGTCGGGAGTTACACGTGATTAGAATAAATTTTATTACGTACCTACAGGCGAGTCCAAAAACATGCATAGCTTCAATATTTTGCCACGATACCTATTTATTAACCTTCCGAGTAAGACAGAACTCACAGAAAACTGGCGTGAAGCAGCATTGTGCTGTGTTTCGCTGCGTGAGTGAGGGTACCGTAGGCACCCGGGGTACCGTAGGCACCCGGGGTACCTACGGTACCTACGGGGCACAGTAATCCGGGGGAAAGATGGCTTTAAAGGTTGGCAGCGCTCTTGTGACTCCACTGGTGTCGCAGTTGTCCATGGGCGGCGGCAATCGCTTGCCATCAGGTGATCTCGTCTGCTCGTCTACCAACTTTCACATAAAAAAAGAAAACATTTAGAAGTAAAAAAGTTCTTATTAATTCAGTTATTATGACAAGGTAGTTCAGTTATTACGACTAAACTGGACTCGACTCGACTTTTTGAAGTCAACCATAATTAGGTACGCTAAACATCAAAAGTAGTTTAAGGTGACGGGTAGGGCACACTAGCGACGCCAATCGATTTTAATTGTTAGCTACTAAACGGGATCTATTTTAAACAATTTATGGGGTTACAACCTGTCGGCAAACACTTATACTATTTATTAAATAACCATGCACAAAAGCGGGCCCAACATTTGTACACGAAAAATTGATTCACGCTAAAAGTGGCCGCTTTTGGCAGTAATCAATTTTTCGCGTACAAAAACGGATCCAACATTTGTGCATGGTTAATTAATAAATAGTATAAGTGTTTGCCGAGTGGTTGTAACCCCGAAATTGTTTAAAATAGATCCGGTTTAGTAGCTATCAATTAAAAACGAATGGTTTCGCTACCCGTCACCTTAACACATTGGTATCGTGTCGAAGTAACATTTTTACGTACCCCTTAGAAACTGTCTATAAAAGGCAGAACAGTTACTTTGACATGGTACTAAAGTGTTAAGCTACTTTTGATGCTGACCGTATTTGAGTCAAAGATGTAACATACACAGAACAAAGTCACCAGTTAGAACCCAGTTATAATGCACGGGTTGTTTATGTAATTTATGTTTGTTCATATCGGTCATAAGGTCACGAAGCACAAGTGATAAGTGAAGGTTAGATAAGCAAATTATGGAATAATGACTTAAAGTCTTGTGAAGTGAGAAGCGTGTCTTCGAGTCTCTGTGCGTTGTGAAACAATCATCATCATCAGCTAGTAGACTCCCCCAATGTTCCCAGCATAGATCTGTCCTGTGCCGCCCGCATCCAATGCCTCCCATTCTCGCGACCTTCACCAGATCGTCGGTCTACCTTGTGGAGGCCTGCCACGGCTGCGACTTCCTGTAGTACGTAGACTCCACTCGAGTACCTTTCCGTTCCAACGGCCGTCTGTACCTACTCCTCGCTATGTGCCCTGCCCATTACCACTTGAGGCATGCAATCCTTTGGTAAAACAATATACTTACCTAAGTATAATATCCTCCAACCGATTACGGCTAAGGCGGCCAATCTCAACGATCAGCCACGTACGCAGGATATATTATAGTGCTCAAGTGTGTGCGCAAACACAAGTGCACTCTTTATTTCCTTACCCTCATATTCCGATGGGACACCAGCGTGACACCACCGGAGAGTGGTAACGTGCTTTCCGAGGCACGGGGGTACATGACCGCCGACTTCCAGACTCCGGGCTGACACTAAGAATTTCTTAGCGAAAACTTAGGTTCAAATTTTTGGCCCGACCCGGGGATCGAACCCGGGACCTCTTACGCAGCCGTCGCTTTAAAGTGCGACCCACTAACCACTGCGCCACCAAGGCAGTCAACCTATGTATATTGTTTTACCAAAGGATCGCATGCCTCAAGTGGACCCGCCACTATGGAAATGTACGTGAAATAGGTATACCCAGGTGGGTATACCTATTTCACATACATTTGTGAAAGCCACGTAATTTTACTTTGGGATATATTTAATTTATAGTACCTACAAATCACTCTGATCTCACTAGGCAAGTAGGTATATTTGTTTTAGCAATTTACACTGTTGGTATGTTGGTATTATGTGTTGGTTGTCTGAGCGTGATTATTTGAAAATATCACAAGTTTTTTCAATGATACGGCAATCAATAGCTACATCCACCATCCACCACCAGCGAACATATAGGATCTTAAACAAAATAAACCCAAGGGAACTTTTATGAAGAACGTGCTCCTTTATATTTTTTTAGTGGTGGCAGACGAGCAGCCGAAGCTTTTTATCTGCCTTTTTTATCTGTCTACTTTTTTGTTAGCAAGTTTATGATGATAATGTACAGTCAGCGTCAGATCAAGTTACCCCCCTGCAGTGAATTAAATATCGTTTGTGCCCCAGACATAAGGATGGTCCAAAGGTCAACAAGAATTACTCGACGTGACGCCGTGCGTACATACCGCCACACACTAATTTCCTCAATTGATAATTAACCAAACTTTAGCCGTAGTCTTCTTCATAACTCTATAGAAATTATTGGTATATTGGTAGGCAGGTCTTAAACAACATCTCAGCGACTTGCTACTTTTTATCCATCTTTATTACCGATAACCATGTGGCTCGAGTGCAAACCCCTTTATAAAATTAGGCAATTCAATATGTGTCGCAATAATGTAACTAGGTAACTCTGTAACCAAATACAGTTGGTTATGCCTGAATTGAGGTCAACCGGGGTGATTGTTATTGAGACAAGAGTTTAAATAATATTTTAGTGATCGCAGAAAGGAGGAAGTTGAATGAACCGTTAACAATGAAACCGATATCTTTCAATCCATAAAAAAATCTAAAAAAACTGTTGAAAAAAAACTGTTTTTTTTTTCCACATGGAGGTGATAATGTGAGGTTATTTGGCAAATGTGAAGTGTAATTATTGAAATAAATGAGTAATTAACTGTCGGAGTCAAATCACAGTCATATAAAACGTCAATGTTTTACGTTTTATCGGTCCGCGGATGCTACCGAGATCACTATCCCAGTCGTGGCTGGCCCACAAGGCGGACCAATGACCTGATCACAGTCGCGAGAAGTCCTTGGATGCGGGCGGCACATTACCAATGTGCGTGAATCTTTGATGAGGTCAATGCCCAGCAATGAGCGTGTCTTGGCTGAAATGATGATTATTTAGCGTTGTTACATCCCTATGTTAAAACTACTGCTAAACCCTTAACTACGGCTGGAAATAGTATAGTAAGCCCAGGGCAGTTAATTTTGTTACCCTTCGGCCGCCTAGGAAACCATATTTCGAAACTAGTTTTTAACTAAGAGCAATGATTTGTCTTTCAAAATTGGTTTCGATGTAAGAATTATATTTCCTATCTCGAGCCTAGTTACAGAAACAGGATTATATTTATGTTTGAGCCACATTATTCGAAACCGTCAATTAAAAATCCGTACAGGTAGGGACTTTTTTTTTCTTTAGAAATGCGTCTACTTTGATTCTCAGTTGTTTTTGCGATGTTCATTTGTTTTCTCATATTTACTTCTTTTTCTTCTGCTTAGAAATGAACATGGGAAAACAATCGAAAATAACAAAAAGAAATGAACTTGGTAAAACAACGAAAAAAAAAAAATTTGTTTTTCTCATGTTTATTGGTTTTTCTTATAGTGACTTGTTTTTTTTAGGTACAAACATTAGCTAGTACAATATTTACTTATTTATCATATTATTTTGTTTACTTGTTTTAGTTGAATATCTAAAAAACGAGTTCAATAATAACGTAATCCTATGACACTTGACTGAGGTCCGTGTCCGTGTCCGTGTCTTTTTCAAAGGCTGGAGAAAGCTAAGCTTTAAAAAATATAAAAATAATAATAACAAAATAAGTGAACAGACCCTGCCTAAATCTACAAATCTGATCGAATGTCGGGGTTTAAAATAAAATAATCACTATCCCTGTTACTCTTTTCCAGGACTTAAAGAAATTCATAGATGAAGCTGAGCACGGCGTGATTTACATCAACTTCGGTTCCATGTTGAAGGCCGTCTCTATGCCCCCCGAGAAACTGCAGGCCATCTTGGACGCGGTAGCTGAGCTGCCACAAAGAGTCATCTTCAAGTGGGAGAACCCGAAATTGCCAGGAAACCCTAAGAACATTTACGTGTCCAAGTGGTTACCTCAAAATGATATTTTAGGTAATAATTTTTATATTTAGAATTTTTATTGAACAAAAACACAAGAAAATTAAGATAATAACTAAGAAATAAATTTAAACTAAAAGTAAATAAAAAGGAAAGTTAAACAAAGTAGGTCCCCGTGGCAGTGTCCCCAATAAATAATAAATAAATAAATATTTCACAACATCACATACATTGATCTGACTCCGAGATAGGTAGCTCAAGCACCTGTGTTACGGATATCAGAATCAACAGTGGGATTACAAATATATATATATATATATATATATATATATATATATATATATATATATATATATATATATATATATATATATATATATATGTGTATATATATATATATATATGATTGTGATTATACATAATACTTTTCTTTTGTAAATACATACTTATAATACAAACAGACATGTTCATGCACACAAATGTTGTGTGCATGAACATGTCTGTTATGGTAGGTCAGGTCATTTAGTTGCAGTGCAATGACTAGCCTTCCTACTCTAGGTATGCCTAGCCACGGTCCCCACGCTAAGGCACGTCTGCTCCAACAATTTGCAGACATGTTCTGGTCAATCTCATTTCAGCATGCTGTATCGTTGGACTTAACAAAGACTTTTTTCTTAGACGAAGACAAAGGCCGGTTCCAAATAAAAAGCGGCGCCATGCCCAGAGCGCTTTGCCTACTTTATTATAAAAATAAAACAACATTTTGAGAAAATTACTTTAGTAATTTTAAATGCTCTCAGAGATCTATCAGATTCGAAGCGTATTTTTCATACAAACGTCG
This sequence comes from Marasmia exigua, assembly GCA_019059595.1. NCBI lineage: Eukaryota > Metazoa > Arthropoda > Insecta > Lepidoptera > Crambidae > Marasmia > Marasmia exigua. The sequence continues at coordinate 12,436,116 of CM032476.1, read as the reverse complement.
AACGTGCTCATGGTTTAATAAATTGAAAAGTAAAACGTTAATTATTGCAACCAATCTGTCAAGAAAATTAAAAAGTAAATCGGTTTTTAAGCTCCATATATCGTCATATGGGGCAAGAAATAGGTATGAGACACATACGTCATACATAATATATTTTTTAATAATAATAACTGCCTCGTTGGCGCAGTGGGTAGTGCGGGTTCTGGGTTCGATCCCCGGGTCGGCCAAAAAATTTGTACCGGAGTTTTTCTGTTAAGAAATTCTCAGAGTATGTCGGCCCGGCGCAGTCTGAAAGATGGCGGTCTTGCATGAGTTTTTCTGCTAAGAAATTCTCAGTGTATGTCGGCCCGGCGCAGTCTGAAAGATGGCGGTCTTGCATGAGTTTTTCTACTAAGAAATTCTCAGTGTATGTCGGCCCGGCGCAGTCTGGAAGATGGCAGTCTTGCACCGCCGTGCCTCGGAAATCACGCAAAGCACGAAAACGATCGCTCTCCGGTAGTGTCATACTGGTGTCCCATTGGATTATGAGGGCAAGGGAATAGAAAATGCACTTGTGTTTGCACACACACTTGAGCACTGTAATATATTCTGCAGTTGAGATTGCCCGCGTTAGCCGAAATCGGTTAATGGATATTATTATTATATTTCTTAAATATTGCCAACTGCAATGAAATTTTTAATTTATGAAACCGTGAAGTGAAAAGAAGGACTTCTTATCCACACGTAAAAAGATTATAATAACAGTTCTTTATCTTTATCGTAGATAATTATGATGGAATAATTTTTAGATTATTCTGAACTAAATTTAAGCTAATCCTCAAAATAAAGTGTGGACTGGAATACAATTATTGACTACGTAACGTAACTAACTTTGTTTGGCCTGTTCCGGAGGTGAACATCCAAGTCACATGTTGCAAACAATGCAACATGTGACTTTTTACAAAATTGAAGCCAGTCTTTGTTACAAGTTTACAGGGCAACACTTTTTTCAAATAAACTGACGAGCAGCGCCATGCTTAAATAGCATAAACCATTCGGAGCCCTTCAATGGAAAGGGAATCAACCTGCGACGCTTGCGTCCTAACTGTCTACCCTAATGGTTCCCACAGAATACCAGCGTCATGGCGTTCCGGCGCCGTGATATACTGCTGAGTATTTTCATACTACACGTTTCGGAAAGTTGTAAATTTCGAAAAAACGTCTTTTGCCAAAAGCTGGCTGTTGTTTGATTTTTAATTTTAAGTTGTAGTACCTAGACGATTCGTTTGGAGTTGCGGGTTCACTCCCCGCACACTACAAACATATGTGTGTATGAACATCGTCTGTTTTTATTGGTGGTGTTTACTACGTATTATAAGTATGTAGGTATTTACAAAAGAAAAGTATTATATGTATGTATGTTAACCGTGTGGTCCCCGGCAGAGTAGAATAGGCCACCCTCACTCTTACCGAGGTGTCGTAAAAGGCGACTAAGGTAAAGCTGCTGGCATGATCATCAGCACCAGAGAAGGAAAACTCTGCATTTATATCAAAACCCTCGCCAACCCGTCTGCCAAGCGTGGTGAGTATGGCAATTACCCCTCACGTGACTGAGGGAGGCCCGTGCCCCAGCAGTGGGGACTTAAATGGGCTGATGATGATGATGATATGTACGTACGAGTATATATTTATAATCTCACTATTGATTCTGATATCCGTAACACAGGTGCTTGAGCAAACTATCTGGGCAGTCAGATCAATGTACCTATGTGTTGTTGTGAAATATTTGTTTATACAATTTAAGTACCTACCTAATAAATACCCAGTTATCCAAAGTTCAAGATCCAGTTGTCCAAACGCTCTGTTGGTCTAGTGGTTTAAGTACCGGGTCGTGATCTCGGGGTCCTGGGTTCGATTCCCGGGTCGAGAAAAAAGTATGTTTTCGAATTTTTCGAACATTGCTCGGGTTTGTGATCACCAATCCGTATTAGGCAAGCGGGTGATTAAGCCTTAAGTTAGGTACTATTAATTAAACCTACACTTATGTTGTGATAAAGAATGACTGACACACATTATGATTACCCGTCTCTCTTATAATATTGTTTTAATATGATTTGATGGTTTATTTATCATCTGATATCCTTCGAGAGCTACGCAAATAACTTTATCTTTTGAAGTAGTAAGTTTGACTTTCAGTAGTAATAGGGGTCAACATCGCCTAACTATTATGATTTAAGTCTGTGTACGTACATTCGACTAACAGTCGAGAAACATAGGCCCGTTGCCAATCACCAATATGCCCCCCTCCCCCATCACCAGGTACACTTGCTGATCAGTATCGCTATTTTCCTCACCGAGCGACGTAGGACACCCTCTTTCATTCACAGAAACCCTAATCTGACGGGAAGAGTAGGTATTCACCCCAAAAAAATATCAGGTAATGGCGCCGACTTAAGCAGCTCGTAATACAAAGTTATTTGTGAATTTGTTAGAATATTTCTGTATAAATTAATTGAAAAAAAAAGCTTAGCAAAATAGTCAATTACAATTAACCAATTCAAATAATATCTCGCCGTAATTCTTGAATCTCCATTCCGAAAGGATAACAAAAGACAACTCTTCTTAATTTCTGGGATTTGAATCAAGATTTCGGACCCATCGTAGCGCAAAACAGATCTAAAGTAGCGGCTGCGCCTAGATATCTAGAATATTATCTGTTGCACAACATACAGCAGCGAAAAACTTTGAAACTAAGTATTATACGATAGAAACGATGTATGTGTAAATGAAATAGTCGAATTGCGCCAAAACCGACCAGTCAGGTTCCTCTTTAGGGTGCGTTAGGTGCTGATGAATACACCTCGAATGTTTAGTTGCTGCAACCTGCTTGCATGCATGTGTTTTTTAAGGTGGTCGGTTAACCCGGTCAGTTTTACCTAAAACCGTGGCATCGCTCCCATTCTACGCCACATGGCGTCAATCCGGTTCTTCAGTTTTCGATGGGTCCCGTGGGCTGTTAGTAGGAGTTATACCTAATACTTATTTGTAAAAAAATATTATTTTGATCAGTTGAACGCCATAGTTTCAGGAAAAACTGACCGTGTATTGTGAAATGGAATACACTATGGATAAAGACGGAGAACAAACAAAATATTGACCGTGGGAGAGCCACGCTTCGGCATGAATGGGCCGGCTCGGCCGGAGTGCAAAAAACCGGCGTGAAGCAGCACTGTGCTGTGTTTCGCTGCGTTAGTGAGGGTATCGGCGGAGGCCCAAATCCGGGGGAAATAGGAGTTTAAAGGGTGGCAGCCCACTGTGACTACACTGGTATCGCGGGTGTCCAATCGCTTACCATCTGGTAATCCGTTTGCTCGTCTGTCACCTATCACATTAAAAAATAACGACTGATTTAGCTCCTTGTCTGATTTTTTTAAACATATAATATATCGAAGAAAAACTATCCTTCCACAGATTGGTATCTGACAATTCCTAGATCTGATATTCTGTACCTATCTCTGTATCCTCAGCTCATCCAAAAGTACGAGTCTTCTTCTCCCACTGCGGCATGCTGGGCACCACCGAAGCAGTCTACCACGGGGTCCCAATTCTGGGTATGCCGATCTTCGGAGACCAGCCTTCGAATGCGGCAGCGATGGAAGAAAACGGGATGGGTCTACAGATCTCAGTAGCGGAACTTACTAAGGAGAACCTGCTGAAACAACTGAAGGCTGTATTGGATCCCAAGTAAGTTTAAACACTACTAGCACAGTAGATAAAAACGCTATATATATAATAGTATATACCTACTGTGCTACTAGTGACTACTAATTATTGAAAATGAACAAACTACAATGATGAACGATGGTAGTTCAGTGAATAAGAACGCGATTTCTATGCGGGGGGTCTGGTTCGAATCTGAGCATGCACCCCTGGTTTCGTTTACAAATCTATGTGAATATATGACGACCCGTTCGGGACAGTGGTAGTGAACGCTGCCTCTGGTGCAAGGGTTGCGGGTTCGATCCCCGCACAGTAAAAACATTTGTGTGTATCCTATCTCGGAGTCAGAACTATGTATATTGTGAAATATTTATATTTATCCATTTACTATCTATTTATTTATGTGCATATTCTTATATATATTAGCTCGGCTCGGTTGAAATTCATTATACATATCCGCTGCATCCGCTGGGTGGCTGACAGGATATGTCAGACTCACCTTGCGTCGGCGAGGGTTTGATGACTAAAACCTCAGGAGTACTCCCGTCTTCGCCAGTGTGTGGAGAGGACCTAGAACCAAATATGAATAAGAAAGAAAAGAGATTAATTTATGAATGAAATATGACACCGACTGCCACAAGTCTTTTGCTCGATTATAACACTTCCCTTTAAACCTGACTATTTTGAACAACTTAACTCTCCCATTATTAATGAATAAAATACCGTCTGTTGCGAGTCCTGGCGTTTACCTACTAAGCCGAACCACACCCCCTTGTTTGATAGAGAAAGAGCCCGCGACGGTTACTATAGTAATTTAATAAAAGCTGAAAGTATATCTGTGCATGCCTCGAACAATAGTAAGAACTTCCACGGAGTACACATTGAAATTGAAAAAAATTTAACGCCTATAATTCATGCATGGCAATTTCATTTTGAAAGGAAAACTGTTGGCCATGTCCGAATTGTAGGCGTTAAATTGTTAAAACTAAAGTCTAATGGAGTCAGGGGCGTAGCTACCGCCGTATCAGCCGTATCAATTATACGGGGCCCCCGGGCCACGGGGCCCCCAAAGTGTGTAAGGAAAAAAAAAATAAAACCTTTCTAATTTATTTAAGACATAATTCTATAAAGCAATTACTTTTTTTCCCGCCTTAAGCGTGCGTTCAAAAGTTCAAAATGTTTTATTTGTAAAGTGGTTAAATTATGTATGTAAATAAATATAATTAAATATTTCCTTTTACATTATTTTTTTTCTTTTGTGAAAAATCTTTACTCCCATATATGGGCCTCCAAACATTTTTTTATACGGGGCCCCGATAAGGCACGCTACGCCTCTGAATGGAGTGGCAGGGTTTTCCCAGCCAGACACCCTTTAACTTCATTATAATGCGAAACCGCGGTAATGGTGTCAATAGGTGGATCGGATGGAACTTGGAACTACATAGTTACTACTCCATTACTACTATCTCACCATGATCGAACCTAAGCATTTTGGTACTAAAATACTGTTTTAATTGTTCTCAGGTTCAGACAACAGGTGAAAGAGGTCTCCAAAAGATGGCACGACCGGCCCATGTCACCGATGGACACCGCTATCTATTGGACAGAATATGTAGCTAGGCACCCGAACTACTCCTTCAAACCACCTACAGTGGATCTCCCTTACTACCAATTTCTAAACCTAGACATTTTAGCTGTATTTTTTATTTTCTTTTTAATTAGTTTTTACGTTACAAGAAGCATTTTTTCCCTTTTATGTGGTAAGAAAAAAGCAACTGTAGATAAAAGTAAGAAAAAATCCAAAAAGATGGAATAATTAATAAGTAGGTTATTTTTGATTGTATCTATTATTAGTGGTTTATTAAAACAATCCCAAATTAAGATATATTATTTTACCATGTCTCTCAAACCATCATCCTCTGCCGAACCCTAACTAGTTAGGTTTGGTAGGTAATGTAGGTAGTTACCCTACCGAAAAAAGGTGTAAAAGAAAGGAAGTTAAAATTTTTTTACTATGTTCAATAATCTACACATTCTACAAAGCTATACTGTCCTAGTACTAAAATTGTAAAGGTCGAAAAAAAAGGAAAGATTTGAGTTAATTTTATTTTGAAAAAATCCAACTCATTATAATTTATGTAGAAAAAAATTACTATAAAGTTCCGCACTAGCAGTGTGACTACGAGTCATGGTTTTAATAATTTAATATGGAATTCTTCGTATCCTCACCACAAACTGCGGTGTGGACACTAGTCATACACGCTAGATTAAAAACAACAAAAATTTGAAATGTTCAATCAAACATTGGGAACATAATATTATAGACGAATTACCTACTATTTATATCGTTTGGGTCACTTTGTATCAGTGCATAATTGATATCTTTATAAAAAGCCGTCAAACAACCTTGTTGAGATACGACCAACCAGTAGGCGCTCCGGCAGTAGGCCGCGCGGACGTTGCCTAAGCGCATAGCACAATGCATTTTTTGTTGACCGGCACGTTAGTACTCCTCGCTCTAGCGAACACATACGGCCTCAACATCCTCGCCATACTCCCCTATGACGGAAAAAGCCACTTCGTCGTGTTTAAAGTATTGTTGAACGAACTACTAAGAAAAGGACATAACCTGACCGTAATTTCCCATTACCCTGAAAAGAATCCACCATCTAATTACCGTGATATAAACCTCTACCTACCTCCAAAAGATTTTACACCAGAAGACTCTTTAAAACTCTCAAGATCTTATTGGGACGTGCTAGAAGTTGGAGTGTTCTTAGTGACAAATGGCCGGAAAAACTGCAAGATTTTGCTCGCAAACAAACAAGTACAAGAACTAGTCAACAAAAAATCCAAGTTTGATGTGATACTGACTGAGGAATTCAATAGTGATTGTGCTTTAGGATTAGCATATAAATTAGGAGCACCTGTGGTTCGAATGACTTCCCACGTCCTAATGCCCTGGCATTACGCTCGTTTAGGAATACCAAGTAACCCTGCATTTGTCCCATTCCATTTCCTCGAAGGAGGAAGCAATCCAACACTATTGCAAAGAGTAGAACGAATCATATTCGATGCCTACTTCAAGTTATTGTTCTACACTATATCTCAATGGAGTGATCAAAATACTTTAGCAGAATACTATGATGATATACCACCACTAGAAGAATTGGCCCGCAACATAAAATTTCTGCTTGTTAACCAACATTTTACGTTAACGGGGTCCAGGCTCTTCCCAGCTAACGTAATAGAAATTGGCGGTTACCATGTGACACAAAATCCTTTAAAAGGGGTAAGTATTAAGATTTCTGACAATCATTGCAAAAATCTCGCGCCGATTCAATAAGGAAAAATGTTATTGATAATAAGCTTAAACCGGTAGTATTACTTAATTCTATGCAACGTGTCTAATATTCAAATGAGGATAAGAACATTGACATGAATGTCTTCTATTTTACAGGATATAAAAACGTTTATGGATCAATCAAACCAAGGCATTGTTTATATAAGTTTTGGAACCACAGTGAGAATTTCTAACATCACCCTAGAGAAGACAGAAGCAATCCTAGGAGCTATTGAAGAAATGCCTTACCAGTTCATTTGGAGATGGGACAAGTATGCTGCTTTTGACAAACCTCCATTCAGTCAACTTAGTAAAAAGCATTTAGAGCTATTAGCTGACAAAAAGAAGTTCTTCACAAGCAGCTGGTTACCGCAAGCAGATATTTTAGGTAAGCGATCGGTAGATTCTAAAGACCTAGAACCATAGCCTTGAACCTACACTAACAATCACTTCACATACCATCCGAGAATGAATACAGCTGTATAATAATTAATAGGTACAATAAATGCCTACAAGAACATGGTTCATATTATACATAAGGAAAACGCTGTAATACTCGTAATCATGTGTCAGCTCAAAGATAGACCTGGCAAAATGGTATCTTTCAAAAGATTGGAATATTTGCATCTGGATCAGCGGAGAGTAGCGGAACAGTGAAACGCTTCATTTGGAACATCGACTCTCACACAGATTCGTGATTAATTCCGCTCATTCAGATCATTCGGCTCACTCGAATCATTCAGCTCATCCGGATCATTTGGCTCATCGGATAATTCCGTTTATTCGAATCATTTGGCTCACTCGGATCGTTCAGCTCATTCGGCTCATCGGATCATTCGGATCATTCGGTTCACTCAAACTCGAGATCGATTTAAGTCGAACGATACATTCGGAGCGAACATTAGAGACTCGGAACAGTGAAGGAAATCATTTGGCTGAGTCGGATCACTGAGTCATTTCAGTAAAGAGTTACACACGTCTTGTCAAAGAGCCTGCCTAGCTTTAACTATTATCTTGACTTTTATGACCAAAATATATTTAAAACCATTCCAGGTCATCCTAAGGTGCTATGCTTCATATCCCACGCCGGTATGGGAGGCACCACAGAAGCTATCCACCATGGGGTTCCCATATTGGCCACACCTGTCACAGGTGACCAACCAGCTAACGCTGCTTCTATCGAGGAAAGTGGCTACGGCATCCAACTATCAGTAAATGAGATGACTAAGGAAAATCTTGTTTCTGGCATGAATAAAATAATTGCACCAGAGTAAGTCTAAATATATCCATGATGTTGCGAATACAATGACATTTCAGATTATCCATTTCGGATCATAGAATTATAAGAATTCTATGTTTCCGATATTAATTTTTTAAGAGTTTGATAAAATATAAAATTAATTTGTATTGTACACATGATGTAACAGACACGCCGCGGTGCAGAAGCCTGTCATAAGTTAGTTTAAAACAGTTTCAGTCTGATTGTCCGATAAGAATGTTGATTTAGTGTTTTAGAATGGCATATTACGCTGTTTTGTAAGTACCGACAACAGTATACAGGTTGAGCGACCCCGAATAGATAGGTAGTTTATTCAACAGAGCCTTTATTTCAAACTCCAAATGGTTGGATATCAATTGAAAATTTTTGAGGAACGCGACGGCAGTATTTAGGTACTGCCGCCTTGCTACTTCCAAATCTGACTTGGATGGCCGAGTTTCACTAGAGGACTTAAAGTGCTTTATTCATCTTTCACAGATTCCGTGCAAAAGTGAAACGAATGTCCAGAGCTTGGCACGACCGCCCTCTCACTCCGATGCAAACAGCTGTCTACTGGATAGAGTATGCAGCCAGAAACCCTGATCTTACGTTCAGAACCAGGGCTGCATGACGTCCCCTTGTACCAGCATATGTATCTAGATGTCGCATTTGTGTTCCTAGCTTTTGGAACTGTAGTATTTTTGTTGATAAAAGCAACGACGTCATCTAGAAACGAAACCAGTCTGAAAAAACAATCTAATAGAAATAAGAAGAAACAATAGTTTGAGCTGTAAATACACTAAAAATTGTTTTTAATGAGTATGTATTTTGACTTAAGCCCAGTACCAGACTATTATTTTCTTACTCTATATTATGTACCAATTTTCAATCTCGTCTTATTTATTTTAGTCCAGTCAAAGTTTTTGCGTATATCTCTGAAACAACGAAAGCATTCGAAAAATGAGTCAGACAAAGTATGTAGATCGTAAAATTGTCTACAAAAATAAATAAATAAATATTTCACAACATCACATACATTGATCTCGACTCCGAGATAGGTAGCTAGCTCAAGCACCTGTGTTACGGATATCAGAATCAACAGTGGGATTATAGATATATACACTTAATACTTTTGTAAATACATACTTATAATACATAGAAAACACCCAGACCAATACAAACAGGCATGATCGTGCACACAAATGTTTGTACTGTGCGGGGATCGAACCCGCAACCCTTGGGCCAAAGGCAGCGTTCACTACCACTGTTCCAAACGGGTCAAAAAGTAGTAGTCTCAAAATTTTTTCTTCTACGGTGCACTTTTCTCGAATTATGGCTATTTTAAACATAGAAAATACGAATATGCACTCATGCGTGGCCAGTATGCATTGAACAAAAATATTTTAACATAGTTTGGCTTGCCTTGCCCCATGCACACAAGTACGTGAAAAATATACAATTCTGAGTGAGTCATGACGAGTACCTATTAGGTACTAAGACATTTGAAGATGAGCTCGAAAAATTCTTCGAGTAAGAATTAGCCCCTTACCCTTTATCGCTCTTTGATGCAATTGGATTGCGTAAGACACAGAAGTCGGCCATTTATGATTGCTTTGAATACGTGAACATTGATATCCACGTCCATAGACACTTTGGTCACAACGTTACTAAGTATAATATTGCTGCAGAACAACGTCGTCGAGCTAAACAAACATCTTCATTGTCTGATATCGTATTTGATCGATAAATGACTGTTCCAACAAACAAACAGCAGTTTCTTGCTAATACTCACAATAAATCTCGATTCATTTCGATGTTATGTGAAGAATTTGCAGCCGCCAATATTATTGCACAAGCTCAAAATAACGCTGATGTCCTCATTATTGGAAACGCAATTGAACAATTCAGTAGCACCAATCCAACTCTGGTTGTTGTAGATTTGTTAATAGTATTAACTGCACGAACCTACTGATAAGATCATTTACTTTTTAAAACCTGGGAGAGAAGAGGAAGAAGACAGTAAAGAGAAAGAAACGAGTGACTATGAAGAATTTGATGATGAATAATGATGTAATTTTCTTGCTGTAGAAATAATCATTAAATTTAAATTTAAGAAATCAATGAAATAGTGTCCCATTACATTTTCGCGATCAAAACATTTTGTACAGTATTTAGATAGATAGATAGATAGATAAAACGTTATATACTGGGGAACCACGTTAAAAAAATGCTGTGTATGCACCACCTCAGAGGTGGTGCCACAAACTAAGTAGAAGATACTACGTATACGGGTGGTGCGCATATAGTCGAAAATATGTAATATACTTTCCTGCAGTCTAAAGTCACGATATCTTGAAGGCGATGCTTTGTAGAAGAAAAAGTGTTGAAAACTTTTTGGTAGACAATTTTACGATCTACAAGCTTCGTCTCTCGTTTTTTCAGAGATATACGCAAAAAACGCGAATTTGTGACATTTGACCTCGAATAAAACACAACGCACAAGCGGGATCGATGGGGACTTTTGACATATAATTTGTAATCACGTATTCGAGGCCTGCACGAAAATCCAGCTTGTTGGGAATTAATGCTTGAATTAATTAATAATCATAGTTTACACTAATTTCACTATACTATTTATTTAAACTGGGAAAACAGGTACCACATCGTCAATAAGAGCTTCTTCTTGCCAATAAAAATAACGTTAATTTACTACATTAACTTTATGCATGTACGCATCACGAATTTCATTGATCTCCAAACACAAAAGAAAAAATAATAAAAACAATCAAATTAATGATCGAAGCAAAGATAAAAGATTATAAATTCTTCGGTCTAAGCAAAAAGATTCTAAGATACAAAACACAGGCATGTAAGAAGCAAAGAACAAGAGAGTATTCCACTAACAAAAAAGTCTAGTCACTTGATAGTTGTGTACGTCAAGGCACTTTTCAGTTGTCATGTAATTGTTAGACGTTTTCTTTTCAATAAATTCAGTCATCTTCAGGACAATGGCTTCAGTGACGATATGGGCAACATGACGAAAATTAAAATCTGAAAATGTGATATAAAGATAAACACATCGTAGCGTCACCTCTCAGGTAAGTTTCTGAATTACCTAAGTACCTAGGTGTACATGATCATAGAGGTGTCTGTATAGAAATAGGTAGGTACAATAGCAAACACACCAATAATATGCAAAGGCATCGAACGCCTGCCTGTGTCTATTTTCCCCAGAAACTTTAACTCCAAAATATTTAAAGCTAGAGTGAATGGCTACTTCTGAGTAAGCTAGCTCAATTATAGCCTTCTTTAAACTGTAGAACTCAGTGTGAAACTAAGAGTGAGCCCATCAATAGGTAATAAAGTACGCCAGTAGGCATATTTTGTTACATGGAAGGAATCCCGAATGTTTTTACTTGATGAGAATTATTAGGTATAATATCTAAATGTTTCGACAATGTTTCAGGTCGCCTTAATCGCCATCATGGCATGCTGCTGCAAACCTGGTCGATGTAAGTTAGAATTTCGTCGCAAAGTTTATTCATATGTTAGTCATGTTTCCCACAGCCATCCCGTGATTAAGCCAACGAAGTTAAACCAATTAATTCAAGCAATTTAATCAGCCTACGTTTGGGGAAGGCCTACGAGCGCCAATCAGCCCGCCTGGGAAATCTGCATCCAACTCACACCCATCTTTTTCAAATCGTACAGTCCGTGGTATCTCAGAGCGTCTTACAAAAACTGAGACCACCGAAACTTGACAGTGACCGACCAGCCTACTCAGGCGTACTCAACACACCCTGGACCCGGGAGGGCAAGGAGAAGAATTCCTGGCAAAGAGCAAAGGCTCGAGGCCCGCACTCACGCCCTACGGCGTGAATGACCACGGAAAGAGAGAGCGATCAGCGTGTTTCGGAGTGAATGAAAGACACAGTCGCACGTCTGTGAGGAGGGACACGATTATATGTAGATTGTAGGTACTTCTAACGCGTAGGTAGGTACGTCTCATCGCTTTCAAAGTCAGCTAGAGCCGTAGAGACATTCTGTGTCTGTATTGTGTAAGCGAGCTGAACCAATTAATGCGTTTTTACAGCAAACAAATCTTCGGTAAGTTGCTTAGGACGCTGCGACTTACCCAAGCATAGATGCTTGGAGAGAGAGGATGTGAAGCCCGGCCCCATCCCCAAACATATGGGATGGCTGTACACGGCTAAGGATGCACCTGAACATCAAGTAAGCGGTCACTTTATTTTGTATCCTCTTCATCTTAGCGTGCCATTCATATTTGCGTCCAAAGCTGTCGCTTCATAGCCCGGAGTACGCTCGGGCTGATACAGGATCCGGGAAGTCTGGTAATTACAATGAAGCGACTGCCTTTCGAGACTTTTGATTTTTTTTATAAGTCACTCATTGAAACACAATGCAGGCGCTTTTTCGCACCGACTTTCTGTGTAATTGATCAAATAACAAAAAAGACGAGAACTATGAATAGAACAGGGGTTTCGGACGGAACTGTGTCTCAAAGCAAGGGACAAAGGTTAGTTTACTCGAATTATGTGACCTGCTTACAAATAAATGCCCCAAACAATTTAGTCTCAAACCGGGCTCCGAAGCTACAGGTTTATCACAATATTGTATTGGAAAACAAAATTAATAATTATTACGTACCTACAATCTTTTCAGCTGAGGTGCGGCTGGCGTCCAGGCCACATTTCCTGTGAAGTTCTCAAAAAAATAGAGCAACACAACTGTATTAAACTTGGGGAGTGCACTCCTTGTCCTTCTCATTGCTCACGCCCCCCTTGCGCCAAGCCTTGCTACAAACCCTGCTGCTCTTCCCCTCCAAAATGCGTTGCTGTTTGCCCTTCCACGACCTCATGCTGCAAAGCGCCCCCCTGCGGTCAACCCTTGATCAGAATCATCAGGCACGGTGGACAGTACAGCATCGCTACAAAGCCCTCAAACATCAGCAATGCCCCTTCTGGCCCCTATCCACTGAAGTATGTCCTGAACACCGACGGAACCGATGGTCAGGCCAGAGACGCAAAATTCAGTGTGGAAGCCAAATTCAATGACTACCACTTTGACTACACTAGCTCGCAATCATCATTCGTCTTGGATTTCTCTCCGCCAGAACAGAGATGCTACAAGCCTTGTCCAAAAAAGAGTATTATATGTATGCTATCTCAAATAGATGCTATTTGGCCCTGCCCTTATTAATAATATGGGCCAAAATAATGGATGACATTTTCTTTTATGTGTGGCTGAAATATACAAAGTATGAACTTAAACAGCTATACTTACACAAGATCATACTGGAAAAATAATGGACATGTAAGACCATTTGAATGATGGTAGGTATTTAGTTACCTAATATTTTCTTAGACTTTGCAGCGAACAGGACTATGTATGAGACAATCCAAGATGATTTTTTCAGACTTCTGTACATTATTAATAGGAACAGTGTAAGTTAATATCATTAAAATCCGCATAAAATAAAAGAATCTAAAACTTTTATTTATAAGTATAAACCAGTATAAACCTAAAACGGCTTAACAGGACCAGTTTATAGTTTTTGTCTTTTTTTTATATTTTTGCCAGTAGATTGTGAATCTTTTACGAAAAGGAAATTGTAAAATCACTACAGTGCGACAAGGCTGTTATGCAAAATATATTAAAGAATAATAATATCCTTCAACCGATTACCGCTACGGCAGCCAATCTAACGATCAGCCACTTACGAAGGATATATTATAGTGCTCAAGTGTGTGCGCAAACACAAGTGTACTCTCTATTCCCTTACCCTTCGTATTCCAATGGGCCACTACTGTGACGTATCATACTTTCTAGCCGCGGTAGGAAGTATACTTCCTAGCAGTGACATGTTGATCATTGTTTTCTTTTAATACTTTAATGTACTTTTTTATATATAGCGTACAATTTCGTAAATTTTTTTGGTATGAGAATGATCTTCATACGTCATGACACCGCTAGAAAGTATGACACTACTGTGACACAACCGGAGAGGGATTGAGCTTAACGTGCTTTCCGAGGCACGGAGGTACAAGACCGCCAACTTCCAGACTCCGGGCTGCCACTAAGAATTATTTACCGAAAACTTGGTTACAAATTTTTGGCCCGACCCGGGGATTGAACCCGGGACCTCGTGGGCAGCCGTCATTCGCACAGCTTCATTTGGAGTTACCCTTATTTAACTCAAAGAGAATGTAATCACTACATTGGACTTAGGACAGTCCTCATATCTGAGATACAAGTGCACTGCAGGGGGTAACTTGACTTGCTGCTGTCTGTACCCTTAATTTCCAGTGACACTACTGCATGGGAATACTAGTATACTAGGACTAGTCAAACCAGGAATAATTTAGGTATGATTTTAGGATTTGTTTTGAAAATGCAGTAATGTTGAACATTATATTTTATTTAAGAACACTATTCAGGAAAACAAACCGTCTAACAAAATAAATAAATACAATCTGTATTATGTTAACAACTATCACTTAACTCGCGTTGCCTGACTTCTGCGCTAATGCAAGCATGTTTTCATTAGCAATCATCTGGAATTCATGGAATCTTTGCGAGACTCTCTGGTTCATGCGCAGATACTTTTCCATGCAGTTCAGGGTGCATTTGTCCTGGAAAAAATTACATGGAAACATTATGTTTTAACACTTTTTTTTGTGTTACAACTAACATTCGGGGGAAGGGACGGTTTAAAGGTTGGCAGCGCACTTGTGACTCCACTGGTGTTCATGGGCGGCGGCAATCGCTTACCATCAGGTGATCCTTCTATTCTTCTGCCACCTTTGACAAAAAAAACTTCAAGTACATAACTAATGTGAATAAGAATACAATACGTAAGGGATTTCAAAAAATTATCAGAAATTATTGCATTTTTTGTCTAAATTGTTTATAAATGCATAAGACTCAAAGATGAATCTCTTTCATCATTCAACATTTTAATACTTTGAATTAATCTACACATTATTATGTAAAACTAAGAGGTAAGATCTCTCCGTCCTCTGTCATTCAGATTAGCAAGAAAAGAAATTGGCATTTGCAGTTATGTTAAAGTTAGCCAATAATTATGTCTTTTTGAAGTAAATACAGAGAAAAATTACAATCAAGCTATGGTCAACGAACATAGCAGTGTTACAGTTAGCCTGCAAAGTTGCTTGCACTGTGCTGTGTGTGAGCACAGGAAATTAGCTCGCCTACCTACCTCAATGCATGTGCAAGCGAATATAGCTTAGCACTATTTATTTATTTATTATGGCATACACATCTTAACTTATATTAAACTACTATTTAATATAACTTAAGATTGTAACCTGTAGTACATGTTTTTGGATTTAAATCTAGTACAATTATTCTTTTATGTTACTACATAAAAAATATATTGTACTAGATATAAACCCAAAAGCATGTACTCACAGCATGAATTATAAATAGCATGTAAACAATGAAAGAAAAACTAGGAAACAAAATCAAATTAAGTACCTAGGTTAGAAGTTCAGTGGAGAATATTTTTTACACTATTGAACTATGCACATAGTGCTGGAAGTAAAATCACTGCCTAGCACTGGTACAATAGATAAAATCTGTTGACTATCATACCTAATGGGTAAGATTCTAACTCGAGAAGGTCGTAATGTTCTGGAAGTCAAATCACTGCCTAGCACTGGTACAATAGATAAAATCTGTTGACTATAATACCTAATGGGTAAGATACTTACTTCCGAAGGTCGTAGTGTTCTGGATGTAAAATCATGTACACAGTCATTGAAGCACATCTCCGAGAGTTTATTGTATTGTACAAGGAAGTCTTTGAACTGCAATAAAAAAAAAGAAACAAAACTAAGGTTATGAAATAAGTATAAATATGCACATAATTATCATTTAAAAGAAAACCATCATTATTTTATAAATTCACTAGCAAATAACGATTGAAAAACTAAGTAATGGATAATACGTAAGACGATAACTTTAAAAAGAATGGAAAATCCACTGTTCCATCCTTCGTACAAAATAATAAGTACATACTGTTTTGATTTGATCGGCCTCAGTCATTTCTGGTGGGTTCATTATTGAGAATGTGTGTCTGAATTTGCTATAAATAACAACCACACAAAAATTACTTGATCAAATTACAAAATATTTAGAAAATCTGAAGCTTCTTCATTTAGAATCAAATTTCAAATTTTTAGGTTAAGTTTTTGGTTTTTTTTTTTTGGTTTGACTTGTTGGTGGTACCAAGTGGAAAAAATATAATTACTTTAAAAAAAAGTTTTCTGTAAGGCCCGCTCCACACTTAACCTGCGTTCGTAACAAAAATGTTTATTTACATCACATCGTGTCAATTTTTGGAAGCTGTCTAAGAACGACAAATTGAAAGTTTCCTATAAAACTTTACGGGATGATAATTATATAATACTAGACTGCGCCCGCGGCGTTACTCACGCAGTTTTAGTCTTTATTACAAAATTCTTTATTCAAATTTCAAACCCCCGCGCAACTAGTCCTAAGGGGTTGAAAATTCAAGAGTCACTTTTATAATTCAAAACCGCTGCCCGAACATCAATTTTAAGATTTAACTTTTAAACGGTCTAATCCCCCATAATGCATTTCATCCCTTAATTTATCCCTTCAAAGGGTGATTTTCCAGAAAAGTTTATTTTAATACGTATACATACAATTTTTCACTTTCCTAACATCAAGGATGACGGACTTCCATACAAACTTCAAACCCCCTTTTCAACCCCCTAAGGGTTAAATTTATAAAAATGTTATAATAACTTGTTCTTGGTTTTAAATAAGGCGAAAGTATAGCGATTTACATGATTCTTACTTTAAAAATTCTTAACCCCCATACTGGCATTTCATCCCCTATTTTACCCCCTTTTAAGGGCGATATTCAAAAAAAGTTAAATGGGTTACTTTTTATTTCAAATTATTATTCTAAATACAAATTTTCCCATTTCTAACATCGAAGATGGCGGACTTTCGTACAAACATTTAACCCTCTTTTTACTCCCTTATGGGTTAAATTTTCAAAAATCTTTTCATAGTACTCCCTATTAAAGGAACTCCCCTTCCCAAATTTTAAGTTTCTAGTGTCAGTAGTTTGGGCTGTTTGTGCATTCCTCATAACGTAATCACTTAATAAATCAGGTTCTCCTTTTATATATAGAGGTTCTCTTACATACATATTTCTCTTACATACATGAATACATTATTATACAACCTGACCTTTAGTCATAGTGACAAATTTGTGTTTTTTGACACAAATAAATTTATAGATAATAAGTTTTTGGTGACTGGCAAAACTTTTTATTTGCCTGATAAAATTAAAAAAGAAATAGCTACTCTGTTAGCATTTAATATTAATAATTTGATTACCCAAAATAATTCTATTCCAAATGATTTAAATTACAATGTGAGACAATAGAGGAATCCTCTTGCAAACCAATGACAAAAAGAAACTCTAAAAATCTAAACCTTATTCATCAGAATATACAGGGTTTGTCTGGCAAATTACTTGAATTGGAATTATTTTTAAATAAAATGAATGTTCATGTATTATGTATTACGGAACACTGGTTGAGACAGTATGAATTAATTATTAATATTGACAACTATAGAGTCGGTAGTTCGTTCACGAGAAAGTCTGCAATCAGAGGCGGGTCACTAATTTTATTAAATAATTCCATTAAATATAAAGAACGCAAAGATGTCGTTTCACTTTCACTTGAGCGAACTATTGAGCTAGCATGTGCGGAGCTTGAACGACATGTCATTGTTTGTGTGTACAGGCCTCCATCTGGGAATTTTACTTCATTTGAATCCATTATGGAAGAAGTATTAAGAAAAATATGTTCATCTAATAAAAAAGTGGTTGTGTGCGGGGATTTTAACATCAATATTTTAGATAATTCTCAGAACTCAGTGCGGTTTCTGAATCTTTTCAGATCATTCAATTTATATCATCTTTTTAACGAACCCACACGAGTAACCCCCACCACAGCTACTTGCTTAGATAACATATTTTGTAACTGTGATGTATCAGACAAGTCCATAATAAACTTCATAAACTCAGATCATAGTGGACAACTAGTAATGTTTGAATACAGTCATGCACCCTCTTCATGTAGCTTTGTGTGCAGGCCAATAACTGTAAACCGTAAAGAAAAATTTAAAGAAAATATTTCTAGAAAGGTACCTGCATTATCATGTCACGATGGAAATGCTAATCAGCTTTATAATATGCTTTTTAATGTGGTTGAAAAAGAATATAATCAGATTTTCACAAAAAAAACAATTAAATTAGATACTTCTAAAACTAAATTCAGTGACTGGGCCACTACAGGCATCTATAAAAGCAGAAAGAGGCTGTTTGAATTATATGATATCAAAGCCAATTCTGAAAACGCTAATTTAATTGAATATGTCAGAACATACTCAAAATTATTCAAAAAAGTATGTGCAATGGCAAAATCAAATTATTTGAAAGACAAAATAATAAAAGCCCCTAATAAAAGTAAAATCTCATGGAAGATAATAAATAAAGAGACTTGTAAAAATAAAACAAAAGACAACAAGCTCTCTCTTAAAATTGATGGCAAATCACTTGTTTCTGACTCTGAAGTAGCAGAAACATTTCAGTCTTTCTTTTCTAATATACCAGTCACAACAACCAATCAATTGAATTCCAGTCCACATCTCGCTGCTTCTCTCCTCAGATCTCATGTTGATAAGTGCAACACGCCTTTTAGATTCAATCATGTTAATTCTAATATAATTTTAAAAACATTCAAAGAATTAAATATGAAACCGACTGAGGATTTATGGGGCATCTCGGTAGATATAATCAAAAATATAATACATTCTATCGCACCCCACTTATCAATAATATTTAATAAATGTGTTGACGACGGTCAATTTCCCGATATGATGAAATACAGTAAAATAATACCGTTATTCAAGTCGGGTGAGAAAAGTGACCCGTCTAACTTCAGACCTATTTCTATACTGCCTGCTCTCAGCAAAATTTTTGAAAAAGTAATATTCACTCAGTTGTTGTCTCATTTAAACCTGAATAAAATATTGCACAGTAAGCAATTTGGATTCACAAAAGGGAAATCCACTACTGATGCTGGAGTGGCGCTTATCAAACATGTATTTGATGCGTGGGAGAAAAAGCGAGATGCTATTGGAATATTCTGTGATTTGTCTAAAGCATTCGATTGCGTCAATCATGAAACATTGCTAATGAAGTTACAGCATTACGGTGTCATAGACACCTCACTAAGTCTAATCAAATCTTACTTATCAGATAGGATTCAGAAGGTCAATGTCAATGGAACTAACTCTTCTGGCGCCCCTCTAACCATGGGTGTGCCCCAGGGCTCTATATTGGGGCCCTTGCTCTTTTTAATCTATATAAATGACCTTCCTTACTATACCAATGATCTATGTGAGATAGTGTTATTTGCTGACGATACATCCTTGATTTTTGAGGTTGATAGGCAAAAGAAAAATGTTGACGAAGTAAATAACACACTCTCTCAAGTACTACAGTGGTTTACTTATAATAACTTAGTTCTTAATTCAAAGAAAACAAAATGTGTTAAGTTCACAATGCCTAATGTAAGGCAGGTCAAAATGAATATTGTCATGAATAACGAACCTATCGAAGTCATAAACTCCACAGTTTTTCTAGGTATCACTCTGGATACAAAATTGCAATGGAGCCCTCATATTGCGGTCTTGGCAGGAAGACTTAGTTCAGCTGCATATGCAGTTAGAAAGATAAGGAATCTGACTGATATCGGGACAGCGAGACTGGTTTATTTTAGCTATTTTCATAGTCTGATGTCATATGGTCTACTACTGTGGGGATCCGGTGCTGACTTACAAGCCATCTTCATTTTGCAGAAGAGGGCCATCCGTGCCATCTACGGTCTTAGATCACGTGACTCACTCAGAGAAGTATTCAAGGAAATCAATATTTTAACCGTATCATCTCAATACATTTTTGATTGTATTATGTTTGTACGCACCTTTACTCGCAAAAATCAGATTTTCATAGCTTTAACACGCGAAATAAACATAGGCTTGCTGTCCCAAATCTAAGACTTCATAAAATTGGAAGTTCATTTGTAGGATTGAGCATTAGAATGTTTAATAAGTTACCTCAAAATATTATTGATTTACCGGTACATAAGTTTAAGTTGCATGTAAAAAACTGCCTAATGCAGAAAGGCTACTATAAAGTAGAGGATTATTTGAATGATAAGGATTCCTGGACATGTTGATCTCTTCGCCTGTCCTCTAATGTATAATTCATTTCATAATTTTTCATTGTCGATTTATCTAAACGATATTGATTATAAGCAATGTATATCATACTGTCACTGTAATCATAATTTGTATAAGAATGAAAGTTGTAATTACCATATTATTTGGAAAGAGTAACTACTGAGTTTCTTGCTGATTCTTCTCGGTAGAAATTGACGTTCCAAATCAGCGGCAGATTACATAATATTTGACATTCATAAATGTTCTTTATTGAATAAAGACATTTTAGATTTTAACTGTATAAACATTGATTTATATTAATTATTCAATAATTGACAAGATGCTAACCACCTACTATTGTACACCTCGTCCTGCAGTTTATTAGTCTGGATTAAGTAACTACTATTCTTTGTGACCTATGAGGGGAACCTAAGTAGTCATGCTCACTCAAATGTCTCTGAGGTGGTGGCGCTATGTGGCGGGTCATTACATTCCCTCTAATATGGTTGAGTGAAATGATGGCTGGCACGTACGTCATACTTGTGAACAGGTGCCACCTTTGGGGACTGGTCTGCTTCGGTTTACCTCATAATATTTATTTTATTATTATTTCCTTTATTTTATTTTGTGTAACAATTAAACTGTATGGCTCGGTATGATGATGACACAAAATTGTATGAAAGTTTGGCGATTAAAAAGAGTAACTGGCGAGTTTCTTGCCGGATCTTCTCGACCAGAAACAACTTTCCGAGCCGGTGGTAGAATCGCATTATGTTTATTTATTTCTTTAGTATATTTTATGTATCAACATATATATGTATTAACATGTAAATTATACATAAGTACTTATAAATAGTTTTAAGTCATTCAAATGTATGACGATTTGTAAGTGCTGTGTACAAGCCTATGCAAATAAAGAATTATTTGTTTGTTTGTTTGTTTGTTCTTTATTTTTGTGCTAAATATAGTTCGGTCACATTAATGATATCAATAATAGATATATTAAAAGCGTCGGCAGAATATACCAAACCATAGCGTTCTGGTGAGGAAATATTAAGGTGACGGGTAATGCACATTGCGACACCAATCGATTTTAATTTTTAGCTAATAAACCGGATCTATTTTTAAAAAACCCGGGGTTTACAACATCTCGGCAAACACTTATACTATTTATTACTAACTATGCACAAATTTTGGGTCCGATTTTGAACGCGAAAAATTGATTCACGCCAAAAGTTCAATTTTTCGCGTGCACGTTTTAAATAGATCCGGTTTAATAGCATAAAATTAAAACCAATTGGCGTCGCTGTTGAAAATCATATTACTTATTTCGTTTTTTACGGTCTAGTTAATGTTGTTTATTTCGAAATATTTCATTCTAGGCTAGTTAAGGAGTATGGAATTAGTTGTCATTATGACACGATTTTCAATAAAAAAAAAACTTAAGCTTTTATAATAATTATTGATTGTATACAATTTATTTACTGTTCGGAAAATAATTTGTAGTCTGAGAATGATGAGAACAAACTCATTCCAGTGAAATTGGCTAGATTATTTTTAAAGTAGTCTTCAATATTAATGTTTAACTTCATAATTTTGTCTTTTGGGAACTAATTCCCGAAGTTCGGTACGTATTGCATCGAAGAACGCAACAATACTTCGTATTTCTGCTTCATTAGCAGCCGGTTTATATTATTTACTGCCACACTGAGTCGTTGATTACCTTAGTTCGCTATTAAAGAAAAAATATTGACCCTTATTTAGATATGCATAAAGATTACCGATACTAAAATTAAGGAATGACGTCTGTGAGTGCGGCCGAAGCGTGAACATTATTAAATCAAAACTTTTTTCGCCGCTAGGGGGACCCGCACAATCTTTGCCTCGCCAATAGTGGAAAGTAGAGTACTGAACAACGATGGAACCGTTTTTTAAATATCATCTGTGGTTAGTCATAATCAATCTGTGGATTAAAAACATACCATGCTGTCAAAAAAAATATGTTTGACATTGACAGTTGATGAGAAACCAAACATTTTGTGAGCGTGATTTTTCTTTAAAATGAACGAAAATGACGATGAACTCACCACATTTTGTGACTCTGCAGTAATAAATAATTACTATCATTGTATTGAAATATTTTTTAGTTAGAATCGCAATCATATATTTTTTTCTGTAATGGCTTGCAGGCGTCGTTGGTAGAAGGATGTCGCCTGCCTGTTCGAATGCAAGGAGGTGACGACTGGCCTTTAGCTGAAATTATTAGTATCAAGGAGCATCGAGGACAGAGAGGATATTATGTACATTATGTGGACTGTGAGTATACGTCTTTTCATAGCTGAAAATGTTCCTAAATTGCATCAAAGTTTAGATACTAGTGATTAATAATTGTATTGTTAAGGTCAGGATTCGATTCCTAAAACTTGTTATTGTGTCGCTCAATGTACAAACAATATTCTCTATATTACAACTAATACACTAGGTATGTATAATACAGCTATTGTTATTTTTTATTTCTGAGTAGTAATATTTTACTTTAATTGCAACAGGTTAATTTGTTTTTTTTTATTTACATCTTATTCGGAAAACAAAACAGATAACAATCAGTAAATTATGAATGTGTATACATTTAGTTTAGAGCTAGATTGATATCCTACTATTGTTTACACATAATTTTATTACATACTTATAAAATTTTAAACTAGTTTGTTGTTGTTGTTTGGAGACTAGAAAACCTAATCAAAAAGTCAAAGTTACTAACCAGTTTTCGCCTAGCACCTACCTGAGGTGCTAGGCGAAATAGGGAATAAGCATAATTAAAAATTATTTTACAGTCAATAAACGCTTGGACGAGTGGGTTGGAGAGTCATGGCTCGACACACGGAAAGTTCAGTTTCCTCGGCGGGATGGTGCTCCAACTGGGGGAACCACTACACCTAAGAAAACTCACATAGGATCTGGAGGTGGCGTGATGCCTACTTTTATTAGTATGTGTGTTTTTGTTGTATCTTAGTTGAAGCTTAATTGTTTCTTTTTCAGCATTCTAGTTTTGCTTTGCTATATGAAATTGTATCAAGTTTACTATACAGGGTATATAATGACTATGCTCCAGGATTGGGTAAGTCTACTATTGAAGGAATTTCTTCTGACATTCTAACCATTGCAGACCCAGAATAGAACCAGACGGCAATCTAGTTTCTGCTTACATTTTCAGAATTATTTAACCAACATGAAATTATAAAATAGTGTAGGTGTCCTCATGGAATGTTGGAACTTGGAAGCAGACAAACAGACCACTTCTATTCCTAAATTAATTGCTGTGCATACATGAAGTTCCTCTTTTAGTAATTGAGCTGAGCGATTTGCCTAAATAAAGACTTATCATAAATTAAAAATAAATTATTGTTAAGGAAGAATGCTAGAATTGTACATGTTCTGCTACTTGTTTACTACCTATTTTAGTTGTTAGTGTTCTTCTGTTTTAGTAAAATAGATGTTTTTAGTTTTTTCTCAAATTAGGTGTTGGGTGGCATGGAAAAGCGTTACAGTAAATGCATGACTTAAAACTGTGAGAATTATTATTATTGTAATTTAAAAGTTTTCTATGTAGTTAGATGTGAAAATCTTTCAGTTAAATAGATATCAAAGCATGCATATTCCTTGAAAAAAATATAAAAATAAACTAAAATTACATAATAATTTTTAAATATTGCTACGAAAGAATAATTTGACAATTGATTTTATTTAAGATGTATCCAAAAACTTATTTTATTCAGGCTTAAGCTACTAAATAAAACAGAAACCAATATTATTTCCAAGCCTTAAAATTTTATATAATACTTTGTGATTTGCATATTCTAGAACTTTGTTATCAAAAATGTACTGGATGGAAAATATAATAATATTGGTTTATCAACAATTTCACTTGTGTTGTAATTTATGTTACAATGGCTAAACACAGTGTTTTGTCTGCAGATGATACTGTCTGCAACGAAAGCCTGAAGTCTAGTAGCAATAGTGTTAGAGCCACCCCTGTGAACCAACCACCTCAGCCCAAAGTAGCTGAGAAAGCTCACTTTAGCAATGCACTCAATGGTTCCACACAAAAAATTGCACATGGTATGTTTCTATCTAAATTTATGTCCGTTTTTGTTTCAATTGGATTTTCATGTTATGTTCTGGACATTTACTGCTTGGTATTGATGCAATAGACACTATTGATATTAACAATATTGATAATGCTAATTAGACGATACTATAAATGTTATTGAATTATCATATCAATAGTATTGATTGTAGAAGAGTATTAAGAAGATACTATTGATAGCTGATAATTCGAAAGCATTGATTTAACACAATAATTGAAGAGTAAAGTGTTTATGTGTTTCTTTGAGAATTAAGTAAAATTAGCTACTGACATGCTTTTGTACTATTATATTTTTTCACACATTTTCTTATTTATAAGTAATTCAAAGAAACACAATAAATCAGTTCATTTTCATCATTTGGTAGGTACTTAGTGTTCATTCTATTACTAACAATTGCACAAAGTTTATCAGTCTAATACTAATAGTCTAATATATTATGTGTATAATTTTATGTAGTATAGATTCTATTACCCTATGCTTTTATGTTAGCTAAAATATAGAGAGAATGCTAAATTATTTTTAAGTTTTAAGGTGTCTATTTAATTTATTATATATTTGTATGTAATTTGCGATGATCTTACCAGATTGTTTGTCACTTCTAAGACAAAAAGCAAATTTCTTCAAAGATTTGATCCATATTTCGGGGCTCATATTGCATGACGTGACCTGTCCACTTCCACTTACACCGTCTAAAATTTAAGATTTAAAATTTTGTGAGTAAGAAAAAACCAAAGTACAATAGTGTTTCTGCATTCTTGCAGGTCATCTAGAGTTTTTTTTTCATTTTCTACTCAGCCTTAGTGGTTTGTCATTGATCCACTTTCTTTTCCTATGATTATCTTCTTCGATTATCTTAAACAAACTAAACATTATGTTTTCCTCTTAAGATGAATATCAACATAATTTTTTTTAAACAAATTTCTAATTTTCTATAATCGTTTCCAGATGTGCCTGGAAGAGGACAGACCTCTCCCAGTCTAATGTAACTCTGTTGTATATAGTACTAAATAATATCTTATTTATTTATGTATTTTTGTAAAGGTGTGCATATTCGTAATGTTAATGCTCCTGCGGTTTCTATCATTGATACATATATAATTTTCTGAGATCATGCCTCTCAAGAGAAGAGCTCTCCTCGTCCCTCATAGAGATTCATACTTATCTTTGTCACTTACCGTCTTGCAAGTTTTTGTGTTCTTTATTCCACTATAACAATGGATACTCGAATCATCACTGGTCATGTAACAGATGAAAATGCATGTTCAATGTTCTGTGTTGATTGTTTATTTAACGTCGGTTTCTGAATTGAGAATTTGGAGTTGAGCACGACTCAAATGTCACTTAAAAATACTAAGTTGGTTATTAGTAGTAGTAGTGTTGCCGATTGAGTGTACTATTGATAGTCTATCGATAGATATACTTTACTGAAAAAATAGTTAACGTCTTATCAATAGTTTAAAAGCAGCAGTACAATCGATAAACTAGCGATACTATCGATTTTTAGACTATCGATAGCTTACCAATTTACAATTGTATAGTTTAAAATTAAGTCAAATTTAGTCAAAAGTGACGTATCAGCAGTCATTTTGGAGATAAGAGCAAGAGCGACAGTATCGATACTAAGTTTTTACTATCAATAAAATTATGGATTGTAGGTATTGAAAATATTGCCTGGTTCTGAACGATATCGTTTTTAGGGTTCCGTAGCCAAAATGGCAAAACGGAACCCTTATAGTTTCGTCATGTCCGTCTGTCCGTCTGTCCGTCTGTCCGTCTGTCACAGCCGATTTACTCGGAAACTATAAGTACTACAGTGATGAAATTTGATGGGAATATGTGTTGTATGAACCGCTACAAAAATATGACACTAAATAGTAAAAAAAAGAATTGGGGGTGGGGCCCCCCATACATGTAACTGAGGGATGAAATTTTTTTTTTCGATGTACATACCCGTGTGGGGTATCAATGGAAAGGTCTTTTAAAATGATATAAAGTTTTCTAAAAAACATTTTTCTTAAAGTGAACGGTTTTTGAGATATCAGCTCTCAAAGTCGTAAAAAGTATGTCCCCCCCCCTCTATTTTTATAACTACGGGGT
The DNA here is from genome assembly GCA_019059595.1 of Marasmia exigua. Taxonomy (NCBI): domain Eukaryota; kingdom Metazoa; phylum Arthropoda; class Insecta; order Lepidoptera; family Crambidae; genus Marasmia; species Marasmia exigua. The sequence continues at coordinate 12,409,256 of CM032476.1, read as the reverse complement.
ATAAAATTCTAAAAAAAATAGAGGTGATGCATGCTAATTAACTCTTTCAACGATTTTTGGTTTGATCAAAGTATCTCTTATAGTTTTTGAGATAGGTTGATTTAATTGACATAATAAGTTTATTATATTTGCTGCTACGGAACCCTTTGTGCGCGAGCCCGACTCGCACTTGGCCGGTTTTTAAGTTTGATGTAGTATCGATAGTCCTATCGATATGATTGTCTTTTTTGAATGATATTTAGGCAACACTACGAAGATGTTCTTAACTTCAAATGATTAATTGAGAAACCTGTGTGAAAGTAGGTATCTAAGCCAAGTGTGGCTCTGTGATGTTCCCAGCGCTGACGACCCCGGAGCCCCGGCAGCTGGTGTCGAGGCCGCCCAGCCCGACCCTCGGCCATGACTCCTCGTCCCTGGTCAACGGGGGCGCAGTCCTGGCGGCCGCTTTGCAGAAGAAAATTTATAGGAAAAGGAAGGGCTAATTCTATAGAAAATGAAGTATGTTATTTCAATTTATTCCTCATTTTAGCGTTCAATTTCCACTTGCGTTAAAAGGTTTCGTTAGGATCCGGGGAAACGCTTGGACCATTTTATTTTAAATATTTCATAACATCACATACATTGATCTGACTCCGAGATAGTTAGCTCAAGCACCTGAGTTACGGATAGCAGAATCAACAGTGGGATTACAAATATATACATATAATACTTTTCTTTTGTAATGACACACTTATAATACATCGATAACGCCCAGACCAATACAAACAGATCTGTTCATGCACACAAAATGGAAGGCGCTTTCTTATCCACTGAGCTACCATTTTGATGCTGACATCCTACTTACAACCCGATCATGGTAGAAAATAAATTTAATCAAAATAAAGTTGGAATTTATGCTGTTTTGACATTATGGCAATGAAAAAACGTTTGCAACGCAATGTCACTGAAGTGTTTATTTATTTATTTGGGATGACAATAGAATATTACAATTTCAGTTACAATCTTACTTAATACAATTTGGAAAGCCAATTACAGTTACTTATTCACGTAACATTCTCAATTTATTAAGTCTTATAATGAAGATACACAGAGCTTTTACAATATACATATTTATATTCCTAAGTTCAAACCGACACAAGCTATTTCACACATTCATAGTATTATGCAGGTATGAATGCATGAAACAATATGCTAGTCCGAGCCCATGAAAAGATTTATATTTTTACATATTTATGTGATTTATGTATATATAAATATATGCATACATACACCTGTACATACATCCACACCATACACAAATACTATATAATATAGTGCCGTCTGATCTTGGTCGGTCCGTATGTAAAATTGATGCATTTTTTTTGTTTATCCCCACAGCTACCAGAACCAATACCAGCCACGGAATCAGAGAGCGGCGACACGATCGCCAGCGGCGCGGCCACGCCCACCGCGCGACCGCGCCAGTCCGGCAGCCTGGTGGCGCACGGCCACGACGACGTCGTCACCAGGATGAAGAACATTGAGATGATCGAACTGGGCCGCCATAGGATACGGCCCTGGTACTTCGCTCCGTATCCACAAGTATGTACTTTTTTATTTTTAGTAGAGCAATAGGGAACGTGCACATTGACAGTGCTGCCAACTGGTGCCATTAATTTGAATTTTATTTGCCCTGTTAGTTAATTTTAGTGTTGCCACATACTTACAGCCGTGTGGTCCCCGGCAGAGTAGAATAGGCCACCCTCACTCTTACCGAGGTGTCGTAAAAGGCGACTAAGGTAAAGCTGCTGGCATGATCATCAGCACCTAGAGAAGGAAAACTCTGCATTTATATCAAAACCCTCGCCAACCCGTCTGCCAAGCGTGGTGAGTATGGCAATTACCCCTCATGTGATTGAGGGAGGCCCGTGCCCCAGCAGTGGGGACTTAAATGGGCTGACGATGACGATGATGATGATGACATACTTACATGCCGTAGATGATCGAACTGGGCCGCCATAGCATACGGCCCTGGTACTTCGCTCCGTATCCCCAAGTATATACTTTTTTATTTTAAGTACAGCAATAGGGAATGTACACATTGACGGTGCTGCCAACTGGTGCCATTAATTCGAATTTTATTTGCCCTGTTAGGTTTTTTATGTGATAGGCGGCAGACGACCAGTCGGATCACATGATGATAAGCGATGGCCGCTGCTCATGGACGCCCGCGAAACCAGTGGAGTTACAAGTGCGCTGCAAACCATTAAACCCCCCTTTCCCCCGGATTGGGCCTCCGGTACCCTCACTCACGCAGCGTAACACAGCATAGTGCTGCACTCCGGCCGAGCCGGCCCATTCATGCCGAAGCGTGGCTCTCTCCACTAACACCATCAATTTGAGCTTTATTTGCCGTTAGTCAATATTAGTGCTGCCATCTATGTTACTGCCGCATACATACCGCATAGACGGTGCTGCCAACTGTTGCCATCAATTTGAATTTTATTTGCCCTGTTAGTCAATATTCATATTCATATTTCTTTATTTGCATATCACATGGTATAAAGGTGATGTGATCTGAATATTAGTGCTTATAGGTACTGCATGTTCCCTATAAAAGCTGTTTGTAATATCCTACCGATAATTCGGTTATGACGGCCAATCTCATCGTCGTCTCAATCATCACCGTGGGAGAGCCACGCTTCGGCATGATTGGGCTATCGCGACCGGAGTGATACAACGATTCCACAGAAAACCGGCGTGAAGCAGGCGGCTGCAATCGCTTACCATCAGGTGATCGGTCTGCTTGTCTGCCACCTATCACATAAAAAAATATAGACAAAAGCGCAAAACATTGAACACAAACATTATAACAAGACTAGAATGATAGTTTCCCTACTGCTGTCACCTCAAATTTGAAGCACAAATTTGGTTTTTCAAGTTGGTACTATGTACGTAATATCACCATAAAATTCCTAATTAATGTTACCAGTCACAACATATTTCCCTAAAACATGGGAAATGGTTATTGTAGTTACTGTATTGTTTTTAATATTACCTAGAACAACGCTTACAAGTACAATAATCACGGTTAGGCAGATGCCTAACGCCTAACCGTGATTATAAAATTGGTGGGTATGATGCCTTGACCATACAATAATGAATAAATAAATAAAGAGCTACTTACTTATTTTAATGTTTATCAGTGTGAGTTTCAATTTGTGTAAAATGAGGATCCATGTATTGCACTGTCAGAAACACATCACCTACATAAATCTTAAAATTATTATTAAATGAATGAATTCTTGTTTATTTATTTTTTAACATATCAAATTTCCGGTACCCGCAGCACGCAGTGAAATAGTAGAGACACTGCTTCACGCTGTAAACATCAATAGCAACTGATTAAATTAATCAGTCAGAGCAATCAGATCTTACCATAAAGTTGAAATGGGGAAAATGTTTTTAATAAATCGTTTGTATTTTTAGTTTATATAACACAACATACTATGAAATATTGAAGGCTTACCTGTGAAAAGTGATGTAATTACACTTCTTTTGCTTTCCCGAATAATTGTGACAAAATTTTACCGTACAAATCGTCATAGTAAATTAATTTTCGCGAGATGCGTTTGTCAGGTAATGACATTGAGGACTACGGATCAGTTCGGGCGTTTGGAGCCGTACGGCTCCATTTGAGTTGCTTCAAGTTGTGGGTGCAGACTAGGTTCTTCTTCTTCTTCTTTTTCGTGCGGGCTTTTCCGCAATCCGGCAGCAGTTGTGCCCATTTCGCTTGCGGAGGGTGAAGTCAGCCGGTGTCACTTCAACCAGCCGAGTTCTTCAAGGAAACCTATCAGCGCCTTGGTGTTGGATTTCCTGGAGGCTGCCTGAGTTTCCCAGGTTGTGTGCCCGGTTGCTGGCTACCTCTATGCACTCTATAAAGTACATGAGCGGCGGACTAGGTTTCTAGTCTTAGTTTAATTCTATGTACACAAAAGTATTCGCACACGAGTGTACTCTGTTTTCTCTGTTCTCTCCCTATAAGTGTACTCATATTTCGACTGCGTGACGTTAATTGATTTTCTTTTCACTTTCAGGAAATGGTCAACTTAGCGTGTATTTATATCTGCGAATTTTGTCTGAAGTATAGAAAAAGTAAAAAGTGTTTGGAAAGACACCTGGTAAGTAAACCTTTTTATGTAAGTATCTCTTTTTTCTGATTTTAAGTGGTTTTACATCCAGAAATTACCTGCTAAAGTCAGTCAGTCAGAAAATTGACGTTTCTAGAGTTTTGTTTTTCATACTAAATCTATTGGTTAATTCTGGTTAATGCCAGTTTTTTGCGTTTTGTTACTCATATTTTTAACGTTATCTTTAAACGCATTTAACTTTTTATCAAACAGTTCCAGAAATATGATACAATTACATTTCTATTTATAAGACTCAAGACGAATAAATGCGAAATATTTTCACTCTCTCACATTGCGTAATAATACTGTACCTCAAAAACACAGATACACAATCTTTCGCCGTTATAAATAAGTGTGATTATTGTTTATTATGTTTTTATTCAACTGTGTAAATAGTATTTTTAAGTAACTTTACCTATAGATGGCGCTGGTTGACATGGGTGTCAACCAGCGCCATCTATAGGCGCACAAGTGTCGTCGTTGTAGATAAAAATTAGCACTATAAAGATTTTCATGACAATTATTTCCAGGTGAAATGCAAACTAAAACACCCGCCCGGCAACGAGATCTACCGCAAAGGCAGTATATCGTTCTTCGAGATAGACGGGCGCAAGAACAAGTGCTACGCTCAGAACCTCTGTCTGCTCGCCAAGCTGTTCCTCGATCACAAGACGCTGTACTACGACACGGATCCCTTCTTGTTCTATGTCATGACGGAATTTGACTCTAGAGGTATTTTTTCTACTGAAGGTATATCGGTATGGCGATGGCTAGGTAGAAATCTATTGGCCCACCCTTGGGAAATACCAGTAGTAGCAAATGATAGGATGAGTCGCTGGTGGACCCTTTCGTAGCAAATGAAAAGAGCCTCCGGGACCCCCTGTAGCAAATGATGCGCCGTCAGGGATTCCTTCTCGTAGAAAATGATAAGCCGCCAGGTATCCCTTCGTAGCAAATGATGATCCATATGAATTTTTGGGTTTTAGCAAGTTTTTGCAACCCACGATCTTACTAAATTCGTCGACTTACCAAGGTCTTCGGTAGCTTGGTCGGCAAAGCAGTTTCCCAGTTAGTAAAAGATCGTGGGTTCGAATCCCACCCGAAGACTGTCGATTCAAGGAGTCCATGTTACTAGGAAGGAAGAAATACCTGCGCCAGTAAAGAGTTCTATTTCTTTATGGTACGGCAGAAATAATGTGATGAGCTTTTAAAACAAGATATTTTTAGATAGTTCAGGTGAAGTGTTTAGATTAGTTTCGCTTGTAACTGATTTTAAAAAATATCCTTAGTACCATTTTGTGAGAAAAACAAAACAAAAAGTGAGCCAAAAGTCCTAAAGAAGTAAACCTTTCTATTAAATTAAGGTTGAAACGTCATGACATACGGAGCCGAAACGTGGACACTTACTGGTCCACAAGTTAAAGGTCGCTCAGCGGGCTATGGAACGAGCAATGCTCGGCGTCTCTCTCCGAGATCGAATCCGAAATGAGGTGATCCGGCAGAGAACCAAAGTTATCGACATTGCTCACCGGATTAGCAAGCTTAAGTGGCAGTAGGCTGGCCATATTAGCCGCAGAACCGACCACCGATGGGGTAAACGAGTTATAGAGTGGAGACCGCGTCTTGGCAAACGTAATGTAGGGCGCCCTCTGGCTAGGTGGGGGGACGATCTGCGCAGGATGGCTGGTAGGAGCTGTATGCGAGAAGCCATGGATAGATCACAGTGGCGAACAATTGGAGAGGCCTACGTCCAGCAGTGGACTGCGATAGGCTGATGATGATGATGATGATGAAGGTTGAAACGCCCTGTTTGTCTAGTGGTTTAAGTATCGGGCCGTGATCTTGGTGTACTGGGTTCAATTCCCGGGTCGGGCAAAAATTATCTTTCGAATTTTTCGAAATTAGCTCGGGTTTGTGATCACCAATCCGCGTTTGGCAAGCGTGGTGATTAAGATTACTTATCCCATTATAGTAGCGATAACCTGATTTCTATGTTGGAGGTCTTTGCCCTGCTGTGGGACAGTATATAGGCTGATACTTAACTTAACTATACTTTAAGGTTGAAATACTTACTACCGCACCTCATGATTAGCGGTCATAGTGTTAAAACTAGCGCTTAAGGTGACGGGTAGGGCAGACTAGCGATGCAAATCGATTTTAATTTTTAGGTACTAAACCGGATCTATTTTAAACATTTTCGCGGTTACAACCTCTCGGCAAACACTTATACTAATTACTAAATAACCATGCACAAACGCTGGGTCCGTTTTTGTACGCGAAAAATTTATTCACGCCGAAAGTGGCCGCTTTTGGCGTGAATCAATTTTTCGCGTACGCGTTGAAGCCAACATTTGTGCTTGGTTATTTAATAAATAGTATAAGTGTTTGCCGCGAGGTTGAAACCCCGAAATTATTTAGAATAGATCCAGTTTAGCAGCTAAAAATTAAAATCGATTGCCGTCGCTAGTGTGCCCTAACCGTCACCTTAAAATAACAATAAGCATACCGCTTGGTCCAAGTAAGATGAAGATATAAAGACTAAAATTGCCTCATGAAGGTAACGAATATGATAATATACGTATATTGATTATCCAAAAATATGGTCGCGAATATCAACAAATATAAAAGTTATCTCTAAATTTAGATATCCCTAACTAAAATATTTTTTGCAGGTTTTCACATAGTAGGATATTTTTCAAAGGAGAAAGAGAGCACTGAAGATTACAATGTAGCATGCATATTAACATTACCTCCATACCAAAGAAAAGGATATGGAAAACTCCTCATAGAATTTAGTAAGTGGTTCCTACATTTATGACTGACCGGATGGCGCAATTGGTAGTGACCCTGCCTCTTACGCCAAAGGTCGTGGGTTCGATCCCCACCCTGGACAAACATTCGTGCGACGAACACTTGTGTTTGTTCAGTGTCTGGGTGTAATATATGTATTTAAGTATATATTTGTGTTCCTCTGTTGTCTGATATCCGTAACACAAGTGCTTACGCTACTTAGTACGGAATCAGGTCAACGTATGAGATGTTGTGAGAATTATTATTATTATTACATTTACTGTCCCATTTTTTAGAGCTTTTTATCATGCTACCTCTATGCAAGTTGATTTTGTCTTAGAGACAAGGACATGTTTGAGAAATATGTCACAATGGGAGAGCCGTACTTCGGCATGAATTCGGCACCGGAAGTGATACCACGGCCTCACAGAAAACTAGAATGAGGCAGCTCCTACACTGGCCCAATCCGTGAGAAAGGAGTTTATAGGTTGGCACATCTTGTGACTTATTTGGCGGCGGTTATCGTTTACCATCAGGTGATTCGTCTGCCCGTCTGGCATCTATTATATAAAAAAATAAATCTCTTTCTATGTCCACTTTCTATAAGAGACAACATCTTTGAGAAGCCACGCTTCGGCATGAATGGGCCGGCTCGAGCCGGAGTGATACCACAGCCTCACAGAAAACCGGCGTGAAGCAGCACTGCTGTGTTTCGCTGCGTGAGTGAGGGTACCGGAGGCCCAATCCGGGTGGAAGGGGGTTTAAAAGTTGGCAGTGCACTTGTGACTCCACTGGTGTCGCGGGTGTCTATTACTAGCAGGCTATCCGTCTGCTAGTAATAGACTGCTGCCGTGTGGTCCCCGGCAGAAGTAGAATAGGCCACCCTCACTCTTACCGAGGTGTCGTAAAAGGCGACTAAGGTAAAGCTGCTGGCATGATCATCAGCACCCAGAGAAGGAAAACTCTGCACTTATATCAAAACCCTCGCCAACAAGTCTGCCAAGCGTGGTGAGTATGGCAATTACCCCTCATGTGATTGAGGGAGGCCCGTGCCCCAGCAGTGGGGACTTAAATGGGCTGATGATGATGATCCGTCTGCTCGTCTGCTACCTATCACATAAAAAGAGCTCTCAAAGTTAAGAAGCTGTAGAGTATTCAGTTGTAATAGTATTAAATTTTATCATTGTTTTTTAGGTTATGAATTATCAAAGTTCGAAGGTAAAACGGGTTCCCCGGAAAAGCCGCTGTCTGACTTGGGCCTGCTGTCGTACCGGAGCTACTGGGCGCAGACCATACTCGACATCTTGATGCACAGCAAACCCGTCGGCGACAACGAGAAACCTATCATCACCATCAAGTATGTCACTATCAATCTGTTAAATCAAAGGCAACACAGTAAAAAAAAATGGGTTGGTCTTTAGATGTGCGTGACGTGCAGCTAAATACAGTAACTTTGTATCGACTCAATATACAACGTGTAAAAAAATGAGCAATAATACTTAAAGGTGTGAACATATACCGTGTAAAGACTTAACTGCCAAAAATGAGCATCGAGCAAAAAAAATCTGCTGTTCCATACTAAATAAAATATCCGCGCGTCAATATTGTATGGAACAGCTGATTTTTTTTTTGCTCAGATGATGCTCATATTTTAAAAAACAAAAATCAGCTGTTCCATACTAAAAAGAATATCCGCCCGTCAATAATGTATTGAACAGCAGAATTTTTTTTTGCTAGGATGATCCTCATATTTTGTCAGTGAAGTCTTTACACGGTATATGTTCTCAACCTTTAAATATCGATGCTCATTTTTTTACATGTTGTACATAGATAGTAGATATTCTTTACTGCACAAAAACAAAATACTGGTATGATACAACAACAACAGACAGTACAATTTTAAACTTTCGCGTTGCATTATGCAAATAATTAATGTACACGGGACAAAACGCGGTTATTATTATATGTAAGTAAGTGAGTAGGTGTATGCTATTACGAGTATGTACTTACATATAATAATAACCGCATTTTGTCCCGTGTACATTAATTATTTGAACAGACAGTACAAGCGGTCTTATCAAAATTATCTTACTAAGTTCAAATGGATGGCACCAGTTGGCTACCACCTTCTATGAGGACTGACAGTATTTTATATTGATTACAAAGTTTAAATGAATGGCACCATCGTCGATGCGCACGTTCCCTATCGGGACAAAATCGAACCTACTGCTTTGTTCTTAGGAAATGTTATATTATCTATGAAGCCAGACTCATGAACCATCCACCATTTTGCTTTTTTTCTAAAATGGCGGCCATTAAGGTTTATAGTTGTCCACCATTTTGAGAAAAAATCAAAATGGCGGACACAGTAGTGAACCAAAAGTCCTAAACCCTTTTAAATAAAATATACTTACGTTATACTCGTCAGGTTTTATATTATGTACTTTTTTGTTTTCAGTGAAATTTGTGAACTGACCAGCATAAAGAAAGAAGACGTCATAAGCACACTACAAAATTTGAATTTGATTAATTATTATAAAGGACAATATATTATATCGGTTAATCAGGTCGGTAATCACACCACAATGTTTATAGATATAAGTTTATGCCTTAGCATGGGGGGATTTTATACTAGCTTTTGCACACACAAGATTTTGCCGAATCTAAAAACGAAGTCCATGAATTTGTTAATTGGCGGTAAAGACATAAAGCTAAGAAATCAACTTAATTTGTAGTTTATACATACTATACCATAAGTTAATGAGTAGCCCTCGAATGAAAACCCGCTATTGGTCTACCTGCCGCAAAGGCTCAAAGAGAAAATCAACTTTTTCGATTTGTCAAGCGCACTTCAACCCTATTGGGTTTTAGATAGACACTTTATTAGATGGCAATACATAAATAACTGAAAGCTCATAATGTTGCACAGTTTATAAAACTTATGTCAAAATGATATAGTCCATTCAGTATGTGAAGGTGAAGGTAAATCTTTCTACAAATAAAAATTTAAGTTGTAAAAAAAAAATTAACTTTTTTGTTCTTATTCTTCCAAAATAACAAGTAGGTATTAATTAAACTTTCTCAATTAATCTGAACAAGAACTTAAAATAGTTATTAGCAATAAAATTTGTAAAAATTTTTTTTTGAATTGCATTGCGCTAGTCGGAATTAACACAAATGGAATCACGATTATTGTCTCGTGCGAAATATGTCCGCATAGATTGCGTTAGGGATCAAGAACTAGTAATTTCTTTTGGTGACGAAGGTGTTTCCGACACGTCAAGCGAGTGTTGTTATTTTTCAGATGAATAAGATGCATATTATTTAATTATTTGTGATTTATTACGTGTTGTACAACTAAAAATGTTTACATATTGAATTCCATATCAAATTCATAGATAAAATGTTGATTAAAATGAAAAATCAAACAAATAATAAGTCGATTACATTTCTAAAGAAAATATTCTCGATTCTTAAAAATATCGGTTAGGTTTAAAAGAAGCGTGTCACTTTAATGTCAAAATAGAACTGTCCTATTCACCTTCAGATACTGAATGGACTATTGTGATATGTTAACGTGACGCCCAAGTTGTATGTTTTGGCCGATGACATACACAGTTTTACTGCATTTTTGCAAAAGACATGTGTCAGATATTCTGGCACTTACTAAGAATAAACAATTGCATTCGTTTCAAGTTTTGCTATCGGCAACATACGTCGCATTATATTAGGGCATAAGTGACATCTGAGAAATCATTCATTTTAATATACTCATTGTAGGCTAAGGACCAAAACGTTAACAGTATTGTTTGTTTTATACGTTTTATAGGTATCTTAATTTTGTCATGACACGTCAAAATATAACCAATTCACTTGTAGTAGACCTGATCCCTACATAACGCCATCTTGAGTCCGCGCCGCGCGAGGAGTCCCGCAGAAAAACACGGATCTGAAATTTGAGATTCCTTGTGTCTATGAGTATAAAGATCAGATTTGAATGTTGATGGCGACTCAATCGCGATTTTCACAGGACTTCGTTGGTGGCGCGGATTCTAATGGATTTCCGTTTGCAAAAACCCTCATTGTAGTGGTTTGTCCGCATTACGTATCATCATACAGCTGTACCACGTTTATAAATAATAATAAATAAATATTTCACAACATCACATACATTGATCTGACTCCATGATAGGTAGCTCAAGCACCAGTGTTACGGATATCAGAATCAACAGTGGGATTACAAATATATTTATATAATACTTTTCTTTTGTAAATACATACTTATAATACATAGATAACGCCCAGACCAATACAAACAGATATGTTCATGCACACAAATGTTTGTACTGTGCGAGGATCGAACCCGCAACCCTTGCACCAGAGGCAGCGTTCACTACCACTGTTCCAAACGGGTCGTCGTTTATAAGTTACATCGGCAACATTCGTCTACCCAGAAGAGCAAGTTTAATCAGATTGATTACGATTGCGAAAGCAATTGAAATACAGACTTTATTTAGTTACGTTAAATTTCAATACATCAAATCCAGAGAGGAATGCTATCTCTCTCTAAACCGTACTCTCACCAAACATGGCGCTGAAGCATCAACCAAAAAGAAATTGTGATTTTTGGCGCGTAAATGGACCGTTGTGATTGGTTAAGATACTGCCGCAGTTTTCGAAAATAAGACTTCTGCGCAGGTACATTGGTGTAACTTATAAAATTGGTAAAACTGTACCGCCTAAAGCTGTTATTATACCTACCTTTTATTATTATATTATACCTACAGAGTGTATCGATAAACAATTATCAAACATATCTTCAAGCTGCACTTTTATCAACCATTCTGAATATCGGTTTAATCTACGCCTTTTAAAAATTCGTCAAAAGGTTTGACTCCCCATATAAAGTTAACAAATCCGACTTTTTATGAATTCCCAAGTCAGAAATGTTATTCAGGACGGTTGGTATAAGAGGTGGTTAAGGCGACGGGTGGCCCAACTAGCGACGACAATCGATTTAAATTGATAGCAACTAGACCAGACATCTTTTTAACAATTTCAAAGTTCGAGCCCCTCGGATAGAATATATATTATTTATTTAATACCTATAATTAACTTTTTGATCTATTTTTGCACTCGGATTACTTTTGGATTAACGCCATAAGTGGCCGTTTTTGGCGGTAATTCGTATTTCAAGTAGGAAGCAGACCAAAAAGTTAATTATTAAGTATTGAATAAATAGTATAAGTTCTTTTCGAGATGCTCGAATTTGTTTAAAAGATATCCGATTTAGTTGCTATCAATTTAAATTGACTGGCATCGCTAGTTAGGGTCACCCGTCGTCGCCCTAAAGGAAAGTAGTTAGTATATACCAATACACTCTGTATATCACCTTTCAATGGAATAGTGAGGTTTGTACATTTTGTAGAATGTATAGTCAACTATAATGTATCAAGACGGGAATTAACACGACATTTATTATGTGATACAAGATTGTGTACTCACATATTTGGCTCGACGTTTCGGCTACGTTACAGCAGCCGTGGTCACGAGCGGACTTTTTTGTAGAATGTAATTTGAAATGTTCATGAATTGAAAAGTAGTAACGATATACGCGAATCCTTGTGTGTGTGTGCTACAGCTAGTGCTTTTTTGCTTTTGCTTCATTTACTAATCTAATAGCATCCTTCTATTTTTAAGTAACACACCTTTACATTTGATAGTTTCTTTAACTGTTTTTAGGAAACTATACAGCAACACGAAAAGGCGATGGAAAAGAGGATGTTACGGATCGACCCCAAATGCCTGCATTGGACGCCTAAAGATTGGTCAAAAAGGGCGAAATGGTGAGTTCTTAATGGACAACATTTCAAATTTTTAACATGTCCATATTGTTTTTTTATATGAAAGTAGACATAAAATGAACAGACCCATATTTTTTCTTCTTTCAAAATTTGTCCATTTTCATGCATAAAATAATTATTGAAATTCTTTTTATTCGAAATAGACGTAAGCGCCAAATGACGTCATCGGACGGCTGAATACAGCGATATTCCTTTGCTTATCATTGTTTTAATAAAATAAGGTACTACTGTCAAAGGTAAACAATACTAGTGTCAACATTGTCAACGTCATTCATACATTCAACGTTGACAAGTTGTCTTTTTTTTGACAGTTACATGTCATGAGTTTGGCATTACGTAAATTTAAAACTATAATGTGCTAAGCAAAGAAATATTTTACATTCTGCCGTCCGATGACGTCATCTTACGTTTTTTAGTTTTTAATTTTTTTCTCAGTAAATAAGCAATATAAAAAATGAATAAATATATATTCGAGCAGCGGAAAAGTAAACAAAGAATTGGTATTTTTTGTTTCAGAGCTTAGCAATTTTGAAATGTTGTCCATTATTATGATGAAGATTAACCGTAACTTAACCGTATTTGAAACCATTTGCTTTATTAGGCGCAGTGCCAGAAATGTATTGTTTAAATTAATCAACATATTTTTATTGATGTACTTTCTTGATCTTGGCCTCCGATGTAACAGTACATTACGCGTACCTGTTTTTTTATTGTCATAGTTTCTTTTTCCATAATATACTAAGTACCACAGCTCGACGTACGTACTTCAATTCAAGCACAAAAAAAGCTGGCTACATAACGCCGGATCTAGCTGACATCAATGTTGATATCAAATTGAAGAGTTTTGTGATCTACGTGCTAGGTGTATTATAGTTTGTATTTGTTTTATGTCAAACCACGCCCAGATCACTACATTTTCATTTACAAGGTCACTAGAGGGCGGCGCTAGTCGAAACGATCATTGTCTTGATGCTGATTTTCCTGCGATCGACATTGATCGCTAATTTATATTTTTATGTGGACGAATGTATTGAAATCTCTAATTTATTTTGGAGTTCACGAGAATAGGCGTGCCCTGTGTATTAGTTTTCGAGTGAAAATCACAGCCGGCCGTGTGAAATTCTGCAATGTAAATTGTGTGGTAAATGTTTTGATTGATTGATTGTGGACATTATGCATTTATTCTAGAGTATGCTTTAAACAACATATTTCTGGCACATCCAATTTTAAAATTATGTTAGGTAGTTGTTAATATACATTCAATTATTTCAAATTTTCCTAGTGTTCATTCCCTCTCTATACTATTACATTTGAACATTACTCTATTGTTTAACTGAGTAAACAAAATTCAATTTCATAATAAATAAAAATGAACTCTCACGAGATAGAATAAAGTTCATTTTAACAAATACGTGAAGTATATTTTTCTTTTGTTACCAGCGTTTGAAGTGATTGTTACGGAGATGCGAGCTATCTAACAGGCTTCCAAACGTACGCAGTTTTTTATCATTTTGTATCTAATATAATTATTATTTACTTACATACATAATCCATTACACTACTCTTCATAAACATATCTCGCATTCTTATACACCTCAGGGCTTTGGGCATTTTGTCTGTATTTTCATGTTTCTAATTTATCACGTACGGAATATAGTATATGTAAGCATGTTTTAACTGGTTAAGTTAAATTTTGCATGTGCCAAAAATCCTCATGCCACCTCTACCGCTGCCAGGTGGCTACTATAAAAAATCATTAAGGTTTTCACTAATCATGCGATCCGTCTGCTCGTCTGCCACCTATCACATAAAAAAAATGTGCTATAGTCAGAAGACGGAATTATGTAAAGTTATTTTGGTACTTACACTGCTTTCATATAGCGAAAGAATAAAGTGGATGTACCTCAAGTGTCGTAATGAATTATAAAAAAGTGAAAAAGCTCCCTGATTTATAAAATAAAAAAATGTGTAATGTGATAACCCTGCTATAGTCACAATTGATATATCTGAATTAATTTAGGTGATACGGGCTAAAATTAAATTTGGCATGACTATTAAAATGTCGGGAATATCCATATTAGTATCAACATTTCGACGTAATTACATAAATAAAATCTACCTAGTTCCGTCTTTTGATATAAGAAAAGCTTTTTATCTTTTTACATCGAATTGCCCCATTGCTGGGCAAAGGCCTCCCATAATAGCTTCCACTGCTTGTCAGTCCTAAAAATCCTGACCTAGAAGCGCCAATATTACCTTTGAATCACTCACTCTACTGCATCATTGGTCGGTCCTTTCGTTTTGTTCGCATGATAAATACTGCAAAAGTCTCTTTGTTTAATAATAAGTTGTCTATCACAGAATTAACATAAAATTCGTGAAGTAAAGTATAATCTAACTGCTAACCTAATTTTTGACTTTTAATTATAATCGAAATGCTTATATAACATATTTTATTAATATTATTTCTGCTTACTCGGTGTAGTGTCTAAATGTAAAGAGCCTGACCAGAAAACGTAACATAAAGGCACTCCGACACATTTTTGTACAGTTTTATAGCAAATAATACACCGTGCTCTATTAACCGACATAGAAACTTCCCAATGGCGTTTATACCCATGGCTATACTGATGAAAGAAATCATTTTCCCCCAAGGAACATCGGGTCGAATCTAAAAAGAAAAAAAAATCACCTCGCCATACTAAAGCGAGCAGTTGATTGAAGCGATTTGTATGGAGAGGCGATTTTTTTTGTGATTAGAATGACGATTGTTTTTATTACTATAATGCGTTTGAAAAGTTTCTTACGGCTAAAAAACACTTATATTTAAAAAATATCTACTTATCAAATTTAGAAATTTTCTGGTCTGGCTTTCTTTACTCATAATAACAGCATATATCATGGGATTTAGATAGCAGCTTGGGTACATTTAAGTCTCGTAACCCTGAATCTAATCTCAGATACTCTTTCAGGTAACATGAAACTCGGTAAATATTAGTATGGATCAACCGCGCCAACCTCAACACGTGTTTATGTGCGTATCTTCTTCTAATATGCCGTGTAGTTCGTAAATTAAAGAGACCTCATTTTAATTGATAGTTTTTAACTAAAAAAAAATCACAATCAGGAACTCTCATTTCAAACATGACTGTATAACTGCTGAAAACGTTAGGAATGTTTTTTCATACGTTTTCTTTTTATCTTTGTTTTTAACAAAAAAAAAGTTTCCTTTTTCAATTAAACGTCAATTAATAATGCATTTAAGTAACAAAATTGTACGATATTCTTTTTTTTGCGTAGGTAACTGATTTATTGTATTAAAAATATCACCCACCTAATAACTGATTTAAAGTAAGTATGTAAAAATTTTATCAGTTGAGCAGATACGGAACATTGTGTGAATATGTAAGATAAAATTAGTACATTTTATAATGTAGGACTCTTATTGTGATATTAAAGATATCATTGATTTGTTTACATTGTTTCATTGTAAAATATGATTTAATCTTCTTTTCTTAAACATAATTTACGTTAAATTGTCTAAGGTCATATTTGGCCAATCTTATCCGATAATATAAATCTATAGGTAATAAAGTTAGAGTAAGGAAGTAAGAAAAAAAAAAGAAGTTTATCCCTTGATTGTCTTCTCGTCACCCATCCCTCAAAGTCTTAAGTCGAAAGTCTTCGACCTAATGACTTACGGTGCCGAGACGTGGACACTCACGGCTGGACTAGTCCACCGGTTCAAAGTCGCTCAAAGAGCTATGGAAAGGGCTATGCTCGGAGTATCTCTGAAGGACCGCATCAGAAATGATGTAATCCGACAGAGAACCAGAGTCACCGACATAGCCCACCGAATTAGCAAACTGAAGTGGCAATGGGCTGGTCATATTAGCCGCAGAACTGACAGCCGTTGGAGCCGTAAAGTCCTTGAGTGGAGACCGCGACTCGGTAAGCGTAGTGTAGGACGCCCTGCGACAAGATGGGATGATGACATTCGAAGGCTGGCTGGTGTGGGCTGGATGAGAGTGGCCGAAAATCGGGAGCAGTGGCGTGCATTAGGGGAGACCTATGTCCAGCTGTGGACGAGTGTGGGTTGCTGATGAATGATGATGATGAAGGAAGTAGGAGAAACAAACTTTATTTAAATTTTAATTTAAAAGCATCTTTATTGATAAGCAATGGGTACTTTGTTAGTTCTTTTGTGCCCGTCAACCTCATATTTGGATTTCTCGGCCGCTTGCCATCAGACGGAGTGAGGTCATCCTGATTGGCCTTTCTATAAAAAAAAAACCTAACTTAGTTACGCGGTGCTTAATTGTAGCAGCAATAACTGCAGTCCTCCTCTTGAATCTGTTCTTTACAGTACATTGACCATTAGTTGTTTAGTCTTACCGTGAGCGAAAAAACAACCAAACATTTAAACCAGTTTTGTTTCAATTACTAGGGGTAACTGAAACAGCCGCCGCAAGTCTAGTTCGTCATTCTTGTTACACCGGCATACTTCAAAACAGTCAATCTCAAATAGTTATTCGTCTATGGATACGTGTTTCAGTTTCCCCGTCGTTTCACTTACCCCAGTTGACCTTATAACGTCAGATTTGGATGGTATAACACCGCTATACCATAGACTAGTTCTCAGGGTAGAGTTTGGTCGAATCGAGCCTTAGCCATCTTAAAAATCTGGAGGGGAAAGTTAAAAGGTAAAGAAAAGATATTTAATATGCAATATAATGATTTATTTTTCAATTTGTAAGCGCAATAATTTTGCTTTGACTGTCAAAATATTTATATTCAAGAAGCAGGTACAAGTGATGTTTACAACACTTACAAAACTTAATTTAATACATTCTATACTCGGTAACAGTTTAGTACCTATAACCGTTATGTCACGAAACCGTTGTCAATAATAACGATAAAGCCGAATAATGGTAACAGCATTAGCGTCAATAACCTACGAAATGTTAATCCATTTGTGACAAGTGGAAAATGTTGGAATTATATATAAATTTGATTTTCGTATATTTATAGAAGACATGAATAAAACTTCATTACAAAAGCATTAGTAAATAGCATATCGCTTACACAATAATTAAAAAGTTTTATAACAATCGACTTACAAAAGTACATCTGCAAAAGTTTGACAAATTACGAAACATAAATTATAAAGACAGTTTTAATATCTATCAAGTAGCAACAATAAATTGTTAAACAAATGTAATACTAAATGTAACTTACAACCGAATGGCGATAGTAATGTACTATCACGACTACTCACTATTCTGGAAGTATAGACACGAAATAAGTAGAGACATATAGGTACATACGCAAAGTTCGAATGCCGTTCGCGATATTCATTTTGGATGCATACTAACACCTTACTTTATATAAGCTGCAATATACTTTTCACATAGAAAATATATTTTCACTGGCACGGACTAGCGCAACTGGTCACATTTCAAAACGTTATTTTTGTCGAGAAATTAATTCTTCAAACCATGTCGTAAAATGAATTAAATTAAATTAATCGTGTATCGACAAAATTAGAACATAAGATTGGTACTGATCTGATATGTTACTGATCGTTATAACAAAGTTACCAGTTACGCGTACTTTAGTAATCCTTATTTCTTCCATACAAGATAGTTATGGACGATATTATCTACAGACAATTTATTGAAATAAACAATTTACAATTTCTCACGAACACCGCAGATATTTCTGTGCAGAGATCAGTGACACATTTCAGTAAAAAAGAGATTGAAATTTTGCCGACGGCTACATATTATTTTTTTATGATGTATTTTACAAAACATGTGCAATTGTTAGAATTTAGTAAGTATCACATTTATCACAGAAGCTTGAGTACGATAATGTATGTTTTTTATGTAATTCTTGGCCGATTTGAAAATAGTAATGTATATTTTAATTTACCAAGCCAGTCCATGTTTTATAATTCTTCTCATTTTATACTATACAGTGTCTGTACATTGACGACTGTTGGAAAGTCGGCCATCAACCACTCACCTATACCTTCCAAAGTTAATCTTATTCGTAAGATTACTACGACGGTATATCCATACTAATGCGAACTAAAATACTTTGAACTTCAACCATATTAAAAGTATAAAATTTAACACTTAGAAGATTTGTAGTGTAGAAAGTTTTAATATTCATTGTATTTTTGGTAAACAAGCAATATCTTTATAACTGCTCTTGTCATACAAGAACCTATATTGTGCTCTTTAAATATTATTTTCTCTTTATCACAATAATTACCAACAATAAAAATAAATGCTCGTACAACTGACTTTCACACTGCTTCGGCAGTCATTCATCGACTAGGATCACTGGGAGGCAGAAGGCACTGTCTAACATTCTTTCTCAAGTTTAAGCAAACTTCGCTATATGAAAAATGTTTTAGCATCAAGTTAACCTGAGTTCGTTATATTAATAAAACAATCTTTATAAATGTTTGTTCGCCTAAACTTACGTAAATATTTATCTAAGCTACATTTTTATTGTATTTTTAGTCGTAGAATCATAAAAAAGTGTTTCAACTACACATACAGTATTTGCCCAGTATTCATTTTATACCTCAAAATATTCTCCTGTAACTAATATTGTAGGCACGCTCTGTATACCTACAATACCAGCTCTTTGAATATTTTGAAAGCATGTGTAATTGTGTATCCAAAAATCCTTTACTTGCTATGCATCTTTCTATTGCTTTAACAAATTCAATTGCAAATATTTGAGAAGTTTAGCAATCATTAATTCTTATGCATGTAGCTTAGATAAATATTTGTTTTAATTTATATCTTGACTACCACGTACGAAATCCCCTTTATATTAGTACTTTAGGTCGGTTAGATTGTGTCAAGAATCTATTGACTTCTATTATCTGAACCTTGGGGATTTTAATTCATAATGTGTATCTATATTAACATTGTTACAAAAATATTAACAAAATAATATACTTATCGTATTTTGTGTATGAATTACAATGATTTTAAAACAGGCACTTCTTATAGTACATCGTAAAATGGGGCGTTCGTATCGACATTTCGAGGATATATCTAGGCATTTTATAAATTTAAGTAGACTAAATATATAAATATGTACATACATAGTTACATCATTATATTTGAATTACACGAGGATACATTTTTAAACAGTACGCGTTATTTTGGACTTTGCGGGTATACAATTTTATAAGCCTGTTAATTGTTAACATTACAATCAAAACAATATTAAGAAATGTATCTTCGTGTGTAGGTAATTATTATGTTTATGATCAAAATATTAATTATTTAACAATAATGTAATCATGGCCGACATTACAATATCAACTAAATTATATCACGACTTACTATGAGTTAAAGCACCTTATATCTAATATGAATACCTATACATTTTTAACTCTTCTGAATATATTTCTGTAACATAAAATATATTTTCGGAATTTAACAGGAGGTACTGCATTATTGTACTGGAAGTTTATTATGTGATGTTTTATGTTAATGTTTAATATTTTATTTCATGCCTTTTATAACTTAAAAACTGGACATGAAGCATTATAAATTATATTTTTCTTGACTTCTCTAGAAAAAGAACAAGAGTTTATTGTAAATCTCAGTCAACCATTGCACTATCAACAAATTAATCAGATCTCAGATCTTAAATAAATATTATGTACAGATCAAAGCAAAATTATAGAACTTAAAACATAAAACGAATGTGGTAATTTATGTTAAGAGTTAAACAACTAAATAAAAATATTATGTGAAATACCTACCTATCCAACTGTTTCACAGTATGAGGTGTTACCTACGAGACATTGACTCGAATTATTTCACAACACAATTTAGAAAAATAAAATATACACTGAAATAAATATATAAAATAAAATGTGACGTCAGAATAACGATTATGAAAGCTATCCACTAGTTCGTTTGCTGTATTTTTGTGAAAATAGTTCTACATTTCTAGCACCTAAATATGTGTACAGGCACCGACCACATTAACCTATGTTCTTGTTCTACACAGTAGACATACGACTTCGTTTCGAAATGAATCCCCGCCTCACACTTTCTGGCACATCTATTTCAAATTTAAAATGTAGATACAATAACCAGGGTATTTATAAATTCTAAACTGTTTTCCCACGACTCTGAAAGACGAAACGATAAAAAGTAAAGTTGTCAACGGTGATACTCTATTTCGAATTTATTTTAACTCCAATGCTTAAAATATACGTATACGTCAAAACAAATTTTGGACCCGACAAATTATGAATGGATGTTAGCTAAGTTGCAACTAGACAAGGCATCCGTCGTTGAGGCCGTTGTTGAGTTTGCCCTGCGCTTCGGAGAGGGTGCCCGGGTAGTTATGGCACTGCTGCGCGGACTGGAGGTTGTAGTTGACCTCGGGCTCGAAGTACTCCTGCTCGGGGTCGATGGGAATGAGGACGTTGGTAGACTTTGGGAGGAACCCGTCGTTTGTGGCGAAGCTTGTATCGGAGTTGGGAGGTAGGCTGAGGACGCTGTCGGGTCTGTAGTCGACGTCGACCATCTGCGGTTGGACGTAGATGGCGTCGATGGAGGAGTCATTGTTGAGTGGAGTGATGCAAGTGTAGCTGGAGGCGAGGACGTTAGCGGACTCGGGCCGGATGTAGGGCGAGGCCTCGAAGGACGCGGGGAATGTGCTGGGGGACTCGTACGGCCGGATCATGTTGTACGGCGCCGTGGGGGACTGCCGCGTCGTCGCGTTATTGTTCTTGACGCACGACGCCGAGTGGAGGGATAACATGTCCATTAACTGCCGTTTTTGTACTTCCAACTCCTGGAACGAAACATCGAATCAATTATTCGTAATAAACAATCACGGGCCTTTCCATTTCACATTGCCGAAATAGTTTTCCCTGTTTTAAATATTTTAACTTCCGACTGCCTCCGTAATATGTACATTTAAATCACATTGTATGATCAAATCGTACCTAAGTAGGTGATAAAATTCCGCAATGACAAATATTCGCTAAATAATAAATAACCTCAATAGGGTACAGCTAACGGGTTATCTGTTAAATTAGTCACTAAGTAAAGCAAATTAGATTCCAAACTTCCTACACATAGCCGAAAAGATTTTAAATGCATTTTCATGTCGAGTCAAAAGATTAAGATAGACAGTAATTATTAGAAGCATTCCGTTGCTAATGAGCCTTTGTTGACAGACGTCACACTGGTGGTTTGTGGAGTGCGGTGTAATTGATGTTTGACCGCAAAGAATAGGTGCCGAATATCATGTGCTAGGTAACATGATAATTTCAAAGGAGTGTCTGCCTACCCCTTATTGGCTATCTATCCTTAATTGGCTCGAATACCGACACCTGCTGAATACAGAATTTAAGCGCCTTATATTTTATTCAGTGACGGCTACAATCGAATGTTAGTAGAAATAGCTTTTTACGCTATTGCAAACTGACTTTTGTAAATCAACAATCACAAAATGTTGAATATTCTTGAAAAAAAATCGGTGTTCTCATTGATTGCGATTTAAAAACGTAGCGAAACCGCAGGGCAACTTAAATTTTGTCCTTCAGTATGTATAGTCCAAAACGAAACGTTAATAATAAAAAAAAGGATTCTTCATGTCCAAGGCTACACAAAAGCATCCCAATGTATGTCTTACCTATTCGGGCGTGTATAGATTTTTAGAGTTTGAATTTTTTACTTATAATATTCTTGTTTTGGATTACCTTGTATATAAGCTCTATAGCTACCCCTAGAGTTAACCCGTCTCATCCTAATTAAAAATAAATTATTAAGTAGTGTTTTAAAGACTTATTCATGACCACAATCACACCTAATGGAAAGCAGCAGCGATGACATGGTACGCGTTTGCTAATGGCAAGCCAATAGGCATGTAATGTACCTACATTACATGCCTATTGGCTATATGGTATTATGCCTATATGGTATCACGTCGTATGTACGAGTTGGTAATCGTTTTTACCTTCAGCTGTTGTTTCAAGTCGATGTTCTGGTTCTCCAAGACCTCGCTCTCAGTGACCAGGTTCACTGTTCGTTCCCGCTTCTTCATCCTGCATTTCGTCGCCGCTATTTTATTCCTTTCTCTTCTCCGCCGTCTGCGCTCTTCGTCTTCTGGTGTCAGCTGTAAAACATGATTATATATTTTAGTTTCATTTGATTTATTAATTTCTGTATCATAATCAAGGGAGGGAGGGGAAAGGATGATTAGCTGTCCTGAGGTCACCTACACTCTGCGTTTTGCAAAGATTTGTTACATCTACATTGAGTGTCCATTTTCGTAGTAAGCAGGTCTAAATCAGACCAATGAAAATAAAGGAAAGGCATGTTGCAACCTACGGTTGTGGTTTAATGTAAATATTGAACGTTTTATGCTCTTACTTACATATCGGTCAAATTTTATTACAAAACCCAAATGATTTTCAATTTACTGATAAAATTACCCACCACTTCAATATGGGTATACATTTTTTTTGTTAAGTGTTCATCTCTTAGCTGATTTAGTTAACAATACACCATTCAAATATGATACATAACCTAACTATGAGAAAATTAAATTAACGTTTTTATTACCTAAAATACTCCTACCTAACTGCCGCACTCAAAGACGTCAAATTAACTTTAATGTTTACTTAAGAAAAAATATTGACACTTATTTCAATATGCATAAGGACTTTCCATGATTAAATAAATGAACATTTAGCTTAATTGACGTCTCCGAGTGCGGCAGTAAGACACTCAAGCATATAAATACACTACAAATTAACATTTAGGTGTCACTCAAGCTGCTAGTAGGTATTTACTTGCGATCAGGTGGGTAGAACAATTTAATTAATTTATACCCACGATCCCCGGAACAGGTTAAGTGGAAGGGGATATCGTATCCTGCCGATTGTTATTCTTAGCTTAGGTTCCTCATTGTCATATTAAACTTTTAGAATCAGGGAGTTGAGTCACGAGCGGAGCCGCGTCGCATTCGCGATGCCTTCTTCGTAACCTCATAAAACTTCAATGAAGCCGTGGTATTAAAATGCAGTGAGAGTCGCGGCAAAAGCTAGTTTAGATACGGTTCGCAATACGGTGCTGCACCTTTTGCATGTGCAGGGCTAGGTACACGTCCGCGCATTTGTAAGTTACCAACTTTTAACCTATAGGTATCTAGCTAGATGCAATAAAGATATGAATTACCAACCCAAGACATTTTATTAATCTTGAAGTGTCAATACTCAAAAGAGCAATGAATATTACTACCCGAAGCGGTGCCGTGCCGCCATATTGCGGAAATTTGTCGTACTAATTTATGTTCTTCGGCATAGGTCACACCTGCATTTATTGCTGTTTTAGTATCGGTCCGTTTGACCTATACCACACATATTTTATGTCAAATTAGGCGATAGTTTATTACTGATTTTCCGAATTATTAACACATGAGATTTGTCCCCATGTGTTTATGTCGTCACATCTTGTTCAGAATGTGCTAAAAATATTGGGTGGAAAGACTAAGGATCGTTAGGCTTGAATCTGTTCCAATATCCTTACCTACTCTATTATTATCAAAGCCTGCGAAAGCAGACTGAAGAGACGGTTTTGGAGGACAACGTTAATTACTAAATATAAAAATATTTCAACGGTCGGCGTTCGATACTGTCACTATTAAATTTAGGTTTTATTCATTTAAACAATATTGAAGTGAACAGGAAGGAAAAATAAGAAATTTCCTTAATAATTATCTACATACCTAACGCTATTCAGCGAATAAAACCATCGTGAGAAAACAATAAATTAATCAATTGCATGAATAATAATTGCGAGAACTGCGTTAGAAATAGGTATAATCTACGTGAAACAGTCACGTGGCAAGAAGTCTTGATTGCCTACTAACTTAGAATAGAATTACCTATTGCGGATGAATCTAAGTCTAACTGCTACTTACCAAAATATGTAAAATAATTTTACATATTTGGTAAGTAGCAGATTTATGTCAATCTTTTATAATATTTTTTTTTCAATGAAAAGGCGTTACCCAAGGTCCAACCTGAAAATCAGCGCTGCAGCTGCTGTTTGTGGCAGCTGCAGCATATGCTGAGGCTGAGCCTTGTTGGCCGCAACTCTTTGTCTCTGTACCTTGTTTTCTCTGTTTTGTTCTATGTGTAATGTGTTGTGGTCAATAAATTGTTTCTTATCTTCTTATCTTATCTTATTTAGACTTTTTGCAACTCGAGAGGCACATCTAATCACCCATAGCGCATAAAAACGTGCTCACTTCAAGATTTCATAACTTATAAAGTATAATGTTTAATGATTTTTTGCGCGAAATGACGCGTATAGGTATGCTTGTCTATACAATCAACTGAGGACCCATCCAATTTGTCCCATCTAAAAAATTAAAAAGGTAAGTCTATCTTCTTGACTCATACTTTCTATGGAGCTTAAAACTCGATTTAGGAGTAAGTATTCTAAAAATAACACTATATTGAGTTTTATGTTTTTCCAATATTATTCTTCATTTTTGTTGCCATCACTCGCAGTATAGGTACCTACTAATACAGTAATACCTACTTACATTTAAACACGTATTATACTTGATTCATCTTTTAACTTGCGTGTATCATCGGCTCAATGGACCTGCGCGAATGTTTCTTCATTGCTCAGTTTAATCTCGAGTTGAATACCTCAAATTTATTGCCTCCGTGCAAATTGATTCATTCATGCCTCAGTTTTGTTGCTGCCAATTTGTTTGGGAAATTATGTTGGTAGGTACAGTAAGTAATAAGCAGAGGTCGGAATTAGGTAGAGTAATTTTGGCACTTATGCTGATATCATACAGCGAAAGAAAAACGTATCTTAAAACCCGATATTAATTTTAAAGAGACAAAAAAGTCCTATGTTTATCAAGTAAATAAACTCATTTTAGGCGATAATCGTCAACTTTGCCGGAAATTCATCTATCTGCAGTAATTTAGGAGATATGGCCAACATTTTATTTCAAGAACTCTTTACAAATCTCAGGAAGATCCATATTAATATCAACACTTCGATGCAAGTACATGAATAACTCTAATTCTGACTTCTGGTAATAAGGCACATTTTAATCAAAGCTTACAAATCACTTTTCACATTTTTAGGAGAGATATTACTGTTGATTCTAACACTAGCATGAAATAGCTAGCCTACTCGTTCCCTAGTCCCCAAACTACAAACGATAGGAAGGCTTTTTTCCCACATTCATGAGAGCTAACTACTTATTAGTTTAGGAGCTAACTATTATTTTTAGGCTCCCAAAAATCGAAGCTGAAGGTCATCTTCATTTCTCTCTCAATTTTAATAATACATAGTCATCCGAACTGGCTATGCGCGTATTCAACGTGACTCTTTGAATAATCGAGAAACCGACCGTGGGAGAGCCACGTTTTGGCATGAATGGGTCGGCTCGACCGAAGTGATACCACGCCCTCACAGAAAACAGGCGTGAAGCAGCATTTTGCTGTTTCGCTGCGTGAGTGAGGGTACCGGAGGCCCAATCCGGGTGAGAGGGGTGTTTAAAGGTCGACAACGCACTTGTGACTCCACTGGTGTCACGGTGGTTCATGGGCGGCGGCAATCGCTAACCGCGGCTTGATCTTTAGTAAGGTAATAACTTAATACTGTGACCAAAGGTCACAGACTTAGCCCAAAGGATTGCATGCCTCAAGTGGCAATGGGCAGGGCACATAGCGAGGAGAACAGACGGCCGTTGGGGCGGAAAGGTCCTCGAATGGAGGGCACGTACAGGAAGTCGCAGCCGTGGCAGGCCCCTCACAAGGTGGACCGATGTTCTGGTGAAGATCTCGGGAATCCATTGGATGCGGGCGGCACAGGACCGATCTGTGTGGAGAACATTGGGGGAGGCCTATGTCACTCACCCCTTCATTTTTGGCCGTCTGGGTATGACTGCTGTCGTACTCGTCATCACTCTCTTCCTTCTTCAGGCGCTTGAACCCGCCGTCCGTGTCGCTCCCGGACATCTTGCGCTTCGACTCGATGGATAGCTTCAGCCCAGCCTTTATCAGGTCCGAGCAAGTCTGTAATAAGAAAAAAAAAACATCCTAAACTTTTTGCTTAGGCCAATCTCCACAATCAAGCAGTGAAGCAGCACTGTGCTGTTTCGTTCCGTGAGTTATGGTACCGGAGGCACAATCCGGGGGAAGGGGGGTTTAAAGGTTGGCAGCGCACTTATGACTCCACTAGTCTCGCAGGTGTCCATGGGTGACGGCAATCGCTTACTATCAGGTTTTCCGTCTGCTCGTTACATAAAAAAACAACCAAGAACGCTGGACGTCTATAGTATTGATAGTGCATAGTGTGTATGTATACTTGCTAATTTGGCAAGGTACTAAAGTGTTTACATCTTTTTGCAGCCAGAAATGTACTGTCTGTACCGACAGCCACACATCAGGTTACTTACAATTTGTTAAAATTACGCAATTGATATTGAACCGAAAGTGTTTGACTTTAAGGTTAGAATCTACTGAAGAAATTTGTCACTTTTGTATACTTTGACGTGTGGCTGTACGTACATCCGGCAGTTTCCGGCACTTTTAGACCTTAAAGAAAGAAACATACGATATGTTTCTTAAATGTTTACTAACGTTTGTAAAAATGTTTAAACACCAGTGTGGCAGCACCTTAAAACTTGTGATATCTAAGTTTGGTTCAGTTTAAAATATCACGAGCACGAGAATTGGGGTCCAGGACCCCAATTCTCGTGCTCGTGATATTTTGGAAACATGGCGGATATCACCTGAAAACCATACAAAAAAACTATGTTTTAGTGATATATTATGTCGTATGAAAATAAATGTCACGAGCCCGAGAATTGGGCTCCTGATATCGTTCAGAAAACTGGATCAATTTTTAAATGTATCTAGCAGCCAAGTTGGAATATTTTTTCCGAATAATCATATTTACTTTGACTATAACATCAACTCATATCATATCTAATTATGCGTAGGTTCAATACCTATTGATTGCGTCCATTCGACATAGGTAATTAAGATTGATTTACTCTAAGAACACACCTTGAACCACCTATGGAGAAGAATTATGATAATTATTATATTACTGATCGTGCCCAGTTTTTTTATTCTGCAATGTTTTACGAATGATTCACGGTCACTCGGCTTGATTGGATCAAACTATCAAGGTTCAAGATTATTATGACCATAAACGTAGAATATGAACCATAAAGACCTATTCTTTTATCTATGGTGGGTACAGACAGAAACAAACGCGTGAGGTAAGTTGGTTCACGTAGTTAATAGGTTTAAACTTTGACTCAATCTTGGGTTGGGCAATATCGTGACATTTTAGACAAGTAGTCAGTTTTGTGTCCCTACGTAATTGCCAATTTGTTTGGTGTCGAAGGTGTTTACCTACTTACGCTCTGGAATTTCCACGAAATATGTCAAACATTTAATTATTTACACTACACGACTGTACCTAATTACATAGTATAACGTAATAAATAATTGCTTAATATTATATTGAAGTCAGCCGTGTGGTCCACGGCAGAGTAGAATAGGCCACCCTCACTCTTACCGAGGTGTCGTAAAAGGCGACTAAGATAAAGCTGCTGGCATTATCATCCGCACCCAGAGAAGGAAAACTCTGCATTTATATCAAAACCCTGTCTGCCAAGCGTGGTGAGTATGGCAATTACCCCTCATGTGATTGAGGGAGGCCCGTGCCCCAGCAGTGTGGACTTAAATGGGCTGACGATGACGATTTTGAAATAATTTATGAGCTAAATAATGTTGAAGAGAAATCAAAAATAAATTAAGTGCTTTACGTCAAGGTACTTCGCGCCATATAGTTAATACAGGGCGGCGAGTCTTTTTAGGCTAAAAAAAAATCATTGACGGAGGGTAATGTCCTAGTTTTTTTGTAGAGAAATTCAAACACTGTCACTAATATGCCACTTCTTAAGAAGACGGCATGTATCAGTTTATTTGTTTGCCATCGGCCAAAAAATACTTATCTACTTAATTTAACGCTATAGTACCTATATAGTATGTAATCTAGCGCTATTTTACGTTACGCGAACTATTAGGTATCAAATACAGTATAAAAGACCCCTTAACGATGTCCAGATTTGGACTCGTATGCCTTATTGGTTTGATTGATTAATTTGATGAATTGCTCTTAACAGTCGTCACATTCCTACTTAACCGCTCCACATTAACCAATTAGTTACTTAGGTTCAGGATAAGTGTTTAAACATAATCGCTTTGAAATGCAGTTTTATGCCATTGTACTAATGACAATTGATGTTTCATAAAAAATAAACAGTTCTATGATTTTTCAACTAGGGCTGGTCAAACAACATTAGGTATGTTACACCGTTTAAAGCAATCGATGCATGAGGCAAACAAACAAAATGGTAATCGTCATACCTACGCAATAAAGGAGCCGATTTATAGAATGTTTCATTAGCTATACATTTTTGTAGTTAGTATATAACCGATACTAGATACTTAAAAGTTTTTTAGGAGATATATACCTAAGTAACAACATCTGCCTAGTTTGTAAAATATCTACATTAAATACCTATTGAAAATTAATTAGATACTTTATTTACGTACCATACCTCTCCTATTAAGCTCAATTATGTATTTAAAATAGAATATTTAAATAGATAATCGTAAACACTTCAGGCATAAAATTATTATTGCTTGTTATGTTTAATAAGTCCATCAAACAATGGCTTATCAGCCGTCCACGTTAAAGGTAACCATTAAGATAACTCTAGGTTTAACCAGAGATTGTAAAACCCGCCGTAGTACTTACGAGTACATAATGTTTGTTTTTCTCACATTACTAACGTCCGTCTATTGTCTATAGCAATCTAGGCAAAGGTCTAGTATTCATCACAGATGTGCATAATTTCAATAAAATGTCAAAGGAAATCTCATTCAATGGTGATGATTGACTGTAAGCTCTAATAACTGTAATTAAGTGAAGAAAAACAAGAATTCAATTACATACAATTGATTCTCGTTTCTTTATGTTAACTGGTCAGGTCTTCAATCGTTGCGGAAGCTAATCGTGTTAAGGATGAATAGCTGGGAATTTTTTGACCTTTAAAATGACGTATGTTGAACCTCCGTTGACGTATGTTGGCCGTGTGGTCCCCGGCAGAGTAGAATAGGCCACCCTCACTCTTACCGAGGTGTCGTAAAAGGCGACTAAGGTAAAGCTGCTGGCATGATCATCAGCACCTAGAGAAGGAAAACTCTGCATTTATATCAAAACCCTCGCCAACCCGTCAGCCAAGCGTGGTGAGTATGGCAATTACCCCTCATGTGATTGAGGGAGGCCCGAGCCCCAGCAGTGGGGACTTAAATGGGCTGATGATGATGATGATGTTGAACCTACAAGGGTTGATTTGGCAACAGATAAGATTTATTTGAACTCTTAATTTATTTGAACTTGAATCCTCTTAAGTCCGATTCAACTACTCTTAATCCGGATGAAATCTATAGTAATAACGGCAGATTTCTATGATATGACAGCTATACCATTGATAGTTCTCGGATAAAGTTTGGTCGAATTAGGCCTTAATTACCTAAAGAAAAGGCCAGATTTAAATCAGAATGAGGCGGTTTTAAAAATCAAATTATCTCAGGAGACTGCTCTTCTGTTTTCAATAGGGTGCACATGTACCCTATGGTTCTCTCCTTAGCCAACCACTACACCATCGAGCTCGTCAAATAAACCACAAACTAAGTAAGTACCTACATTCATAAGTGTTATACCTGCCTAACACTAAAATAGGCCGTATAATGCGGTATTATAGCGGTAAAATAATTTAATTTTGGACTTTCATTGCGGAAATCCCGCGTCGGTTTCCATCTTGTATACTATTTATACAGAGATAAATTATGCAGACAGCGGCAACGCTCTTAGGTAATCCGAAATCACGAAACGCTTGCGCGTTGTAATTGATACCTGGTACCATCTATTGGTATAAAGTGGAACTAATGTCCCGAAACTAAGTGAGGACGGGTCTCCAGTATAAAATAAATATATTATATGGCATGGCTGATCTCGTGAGCCTGGTCACGTAGTACTTCAGTCTTAGAAATGGCAATTACCCTAGCTATATTTTATCTCTATCCTCGTTTATGTCGACCGCATTCAGTTCATACAAGCTCATACATGCGAACCTACTAGAGATGTGCCATTGTAGGACAGTTAACCACATGTTTAGTTCCTACAAATTTGATTATACCTGCGTCCAATCCGATTCATATCTTATTGTCAAATAAAAGATAAATAGATTTTAGCAGCCCAGTGTGGTGGTCTGTACAAAAACAAATGAATGCGTCAAACAATTCACACAGATTTTTTTATCTAGCCAATCCTAGTAGAAAGGTACACTTTGAATAGGTACCTACTAAATGACGAGACATACTGAGTTTCTTGCTAGTCTTCTCAGTAGAAATCGACATTACGAACCATCGGTAGATAATAATATTTTTATCTATTTTAACATTCATAAGTGATCTGTATGGACCTAACTTGAATAAAGATTTTTATCTGTATCTCATCTTAAGATTTTTTTTGTGATGATATTTAAAGAATTTGATATCAACCAACGTAATAAAAATGCCTATTAGGTACTATCAGTACAATGAATGGTGGTGGTTGGAAATCCGGTACAATGTAAGTAATAAGAAAAAATAATTTCTGTACAGTTATCGATATTTTTTTCACATCCCTAGAACCTATTTCAAGGGTCGTAACATGACAGCAATACAATCGTAAATAAAATTACAATCACGCAAAGCCTGTACCTACATACATACAGTCACTTCGTAAGTATCTTTGAAATGTAAAACCTAGTTTTAGAGCTAAATCCTGCCAGGACATAAAATGTAGCTAATTGATGTTGACAGTTATGCTCCTCACGAATCTTCTTTATAGGTTCTAAATGTAAGATGAATAATAAAGATAGTGTTAAACTTTACCTAGAGCAACAGAGGTAGGTACCTTGTTCAATCAACAATAGCCTAGGTAGGACTGTGTAGGTAGATAACGATTCCCACACAGAATCCGAACTCAAAATCATCATCATCGTCAGCCCATTTAAGTCCCCACTGCTGGGGCACGGGCCTCCCTCAATCACATTAGGGGTAATTGCCATAACTCACCACGCTTGGCAGACGGGTTGGCGAGGGTTTTGATATAAATGCAGAGTTTTCCTTCTCTGGGTGCTGATCATCATACCAGCAGCTTTACCTTAGTCGCCTTTTACGACACCTCGGTAAGAGTGAGGGTGGTCTATTCTACTCTGCGGGGACCACACGGCTATAACTCAAAATATCTCGTTTAATATAAAGCTATTGGCCCGCCCTCACTTCGTTTCATGACATCAGTTCCACTTTATACCAATAGATGGCGCTAGGTGTCGATTACATCTCGCAAGCGTTTCATGTTTTTGGATTACCTATAAGCGTTGCCGCTGTCTGAGGATTTAGCTCTTTATAAATAGTATAGATTAGTAATTTGTGCCAAAATATTATTTTTGTTTATTTCTAATGTAAATCAAGAAGTGACTTTCTTCTCACTTTTGGTCAATTCATTCTTATAATAACTAATACTACTCGTAGGCCAAGTATTTTTACTTACAAGCTCATAAATAGATAAACATTGAACAGCTCAAAAATATTATAGCAAGATTACAATTATGTCTCTCTACACAAAAATTACGGTAAAATTTTAATCAATACATAGGTATCCTACCTGTAATAATAACATTATTTTCTATAATTTAAAAATCCTGAATATTAAGCTAACGTCTCTAGCATTTGTTAAATTGTTTCTTTTTCTTCCACTTGTATTATTCCTAATGCACTTTTTATGTTATTTTATAAAGTCTACATTGCGTGTTTGGCGTATTAGTCCGTAACTACGTTACTTACTCAAGGGTTTCCCTCAAAATTCTAAAAGGAATAACATAACCATTATGGAGATTAGATTTGACACAATCAGTATCTATCTGAAAATACCTATAAGATCGAATAAAATTGAAATGTGTCAGGAACGGTCTTCCCGTTTTTTTCCAAATATACAACAAGATTTATTTATGTTCGACCCAGAACAATAAGGAATAACATACTGGCCTATTTACGACCATGGGAATACCCACAGAAATCCAGTAGTTCGCTTCCAAGAACAAATTGTAAAGAATGATTGTAAAATTTTTATTGGGCAAACTAAAACATGCTCCAATCCATTAAAATTGTTATGTCGCTCAATCGTCACAACATTCTTGGTACATACTGTCCCGAAGTAAATCGAATGGGTTACTTAATATTAGACTAGGGGCTCATCGGTCATGACGCACTCACCGAAGCTGGCCTGCAAAGCCTCAACCACCGCCGACGCGTAGCAAGTCTCCCGGTCTTCTACCGGATTCATTTTGGGGTTCTGTATAATTTGATCTCCTCCAGCCCATTCCATCACCGGACAACGAGGCGCGGCGAGAGCTCTCATCCTTATGTGGTAGAACTGCCCCATAACCGGACGAAGCGAACTGCTTTTACATTTATAATGCAGACAGCTAAGGAATGGAACTCCCTGCCGTAGTCTAGTTTTCCTTTCTAACCACTTTAATCTGGACATCTTTAAGGCAAGAGTGAACAGGCATCCTCTAGCTAGGCAAACGCGTATCATTGGGCGATGAGGTCTAGTCATCGTCGCTTTCCATCAGGTTGTGGTTAAGCGTTAGCCTATTGTAAAAAAAAGACTATTGACTGTAAATATCGGTAGCATAACTGTCACCCGCGGATTTGCTTGCGCTGCCATGTTCTTTTCAACCGGAATCAAAAAAGATGGTTCTCAAATGTTAGTTTTGTAGGAACAGATACTTGTTTTGTGGGAATAAAGGCCTACCATAGAATAGGAATAGTGATAATCCATTGGATGCGGGCGGCACAGGACCGATCTTTATGGAGAACATTGGAGGAGGCCTATGTCCAGCAGTAGACGTCTATTGGTTGAAATGATGATGATAAAATAGGAAGTCCAGTAGTAAATCCACCCATAATACTTAGTCTGGAGCTTTTGGCCAACTCCCATGAAATTGGCAATAATAAAGTTGATCTATCACAACATGAAAGAACAACAAACCCAAAACTCAGTTACTGGTATGATGTTATTATAATATCAGAGGGGAAAATGTGAATATTTTAGAAGCATCCAAAAAATTCAGTCTAGCCTAAACTTAACCTAAGATGTGGGATCCTAGGTTATGTTGTAATGTTAGAGCAACAAAGAAGTTTAACGTCATAGATAAATCATTATGGGTAATACCTTAACAAACAAAGATTCTTACGATATCCGGTCAAGATAAACGAGAGCCATCGTAGGTGTTCAAACATGTTCGCAAGTAGGCAGATAATTAATTTTACCATGGAATAATTTGAGGTCATTTTTTGTGGTTGCTGTTTCCCATCATCAACATTTTTTTAAGTTTACTTTAATTGGCTACGCTTTATCTAATGAAAATTCACTATACAGGGCGTCCCGAGACTATAGGACATCAAAGGTAAAGTAACTATATAGTATACATAGGTTTTTTTTTGTACATGGGTTTGTATTATCCGGGAAGAAAAGTGTTAACTAAAGTATTGAAGGTACTTTCCCTTGATGTCCCATAGTCTTGGGACGTCCTGTATAGGTTACATACGAGGTACAGTCGGAAACATAAGTAAGAAAATCAAGTAGTGCTAATTCTAAGAAAATAATATTTATAGGCTACCTAGATTAGTTGATTCCTTCGACTTCGTGTGTGTTGATTAGTTTTCATAATTTTCCTACGAGATTATGTTTTAATCTGTCTGCTGTCTCTTTGCACATTTATATCTTTTGTTCTATAAGTCCAAGAAAGAGATATTCCCTTTAAAAATAAAATAAGCACAAAAAGGCTCGGAATCAGTGTTCGTAGAAAGAAAAAGAATCGTATCTTTTAGAGTAAGTACTAAAAGATATATTTTTTTATATACTACAAATTCCACGAACACTGGTTCCGTGCCTTTTTGTGCTTATTTTATTTTTAAAGGGTTACAAAATTTGAAAAATTGGCTTCGCGATAAATTTAATAACTTAAGTTTAGGCAGTCATGCATGGTTATTGTTAGTAGGTTGAATTTGAATTTAGTGTAATTGTAAGTAGGGTGTTTTTTTTGTCTTTGGGGGTAGGGGGTTGTTTTTTATGTAGTCTAAAAGATAAGTTTAATTCCTTCTACCTATGGTAATTGTTCTATTTACCACTTTATCTTGTTTCCAGCTATAATAAACCTCTTAACCAGAAC
Organism: Marasmia exigua; assembly: GCA_019059595.1. NCBI lineage: Eukaryota > Metazoa > Arthropoda > Insecta > Lepidoptera > Crambidae > Marasmia > Marasmia exigua. The sequence goes on along the minus strand of CM032476.1, from coordinate 12,374,029 downwards.
CGGAAGATTACAGGCACTTTATTCCGAGAAACATATGATAATGATAATCTTTCAGCAACAGAAGAAGTAGAGCTGCAGATATTTTAGAGTTTATAGTTTTTATTCCGTTGAGCATAAGTGTGCATAAACTTTTGCTGTTGACAGTATACAATATCGCACAAGGTCGAGGTGCCCTATGAAAATAGCCTAACAGATAAGATAGATGAAATAAGATTCTCACCTTTTGTATGCTAGGCGGAGTCCCAGAAGCTGGCGACGTGGCCGAAGATCCATTGGACATTGAAGAATTGGAGTCATTCCCGCTACCACCCTGAAAATACAAAAAAAAAATCATACATCCGCTGTATGTTGCCATTTGGCTCAATATTATATACCTACCTTAATTATTACATAATACGTTTTATGGAATCTAGTTAAATGATAAATACTTGGTAAGTACGTCAATGGTAATACTGCATTCTCAAGGAATTCAATTTCAAGATAAAGATAAAACAGTGAACGTAAAATCAATTCTGCGGTAGGTAAATGGTCCTACAGTTTTACATTCACCCAATACCTACTTCAGGCCTTAGTATTCCAAGAAAAATATTGTTGCTTTGGATAAAGTTGCTACAATTTGATAAAATCTTTTTAAATGAGGTTCTTATCGGAACAATAGGCAACCACGCTTTAACTCAAAAGGTAGATAAGTATCTCGCTGGATGCAGGCCGCCTGAGACCGGACACTGGAAGTCAATTGGAAGCCTAGCCTAGGTTGAGCAGTGGGTATATCTCCGCTGATTTTGAAAAGTGTTGTATTCTCATGCATCTGCGTTTATCGCGTATTTATTTTTTACATGTTTTCGTTTGGTTATTGAGTGTTGGTAAAATAACGTATTATTTAATTTGTATCTTCTTCAGAACCGACGGAACTAGAATAACACACTGCTACTGGATGGGTTCCGCCAAAGTTTCGATCATTCAGCCTATCGCCGTCCACTGCTGAACTGAGGTCTCCTCCAAAAACTTATCGTATAACAAATTTAAGAAGCACAATAAGATTTAATATATTGTTATGAACTTTCATGGTCATATGGTCACATTAGAATAGCTTTTTCAGGAATTGCTACCATGTACCTATCTTATTTTTGAGTTTCTGATATTTCGGTGCTGCTTACCTTACCTAATGGTTACACCGTGACCATTCTCAAAATATTCGTTAATTACTTTTCGGATCTTAGTTGGCACATCGCATGCTAGCTCCCAAACAGTTTTAACGCTGTCTAATGGGTGGAAATGAGTTCACACGTAGTTACTGCTTAATGGGAGAGTTTCCAGGCAGCGTTACGAGCTGTCGCCAAACAATGGCACTTTTAAACAAAGGCCAAACGCTCTGATAAATTTGAACCCCGAAATTTACTTTAGAGTACGTTGTTTAGAGGGAAAACATGAATAAAACATTTGTATTTCGTAATGACTGGAGAGTCACTCGGTTCGGCAGTTGACATAACTTTTGGTCATTGAATATTAGGTATTCAGATACATCTACATGTGTAAGCAAAAAAGTTTATCACTTGATTGCATAATACGAACCTACCTTCTGTGCATGTAGTACCTACTTACATAGCTACGTTCCTATCTAGGGTAAAGGTTTAAATTTGATGCGTATCTATCTACTTCTCATCTCAAAACATCTTTCATACCTATAAGTTCAGCTACTTTAAACATACAGTACCTACGTTGTCCAAGCCTTCCTAACTTCTCACGAAATAGATACCTAACACATAGCTACAAGCACCCTTATATCTCCTGGTAAATATGAATAATATCGTCAATATTTAGATTGGTGAAGTACTTTTCATACTGTGTACAAGAGTATTATGGAAATGTTATACCTGGAAACATTCATTATGAATCGGTGAAAATCACAATCATTTCTCATTTCGTATTCAGAACGTACAATGTTTATTATCAGATATAATTAATCCTTTGTCCTATTGTTGTTACGCTCTGAATTCTGCCCATTCATACATTACAGTAATGAGTCCCATTCACTATAATATGACATTGCTCCGATGCGAAGATAATCTGCACTGCAAATAATGTAACTACCGCACGATATCTAAATATAGATAACCCGATATCAACTGTTAATGGCGCCGTGTAGTCTGCCTCACTTCTCCGTGTAAATAAGTGGTTTGTAAGGTGTATGACCTCATGCGTTGCATGTTGGCGCCAAGATGCTATTATCCAATGTTTATAATGAGGGAGTGATCGCCGGTCACGTGATCGCTCGTCACCCGATACTTGGCACCGGCTCAACGCATGTAACACTTATTTTGTATTCCGTCGCAGGCGCCTATGTGACCCCAGTAGAAGAGGATCCGTCGTTCCAATTGCGGGTTGGCGAAAACATCTGCAGGAACTCTAACTGCTGATGCAATTTCTAGAATTGACTTGCTATTTATTTATTCCGACTGTCTGAGGACAAGTCTGTGGAATCTAATGGAATGGAGCCACGATGTGTCAGCTAACAGGTGTTTTAAAACATTCTCTTGCAGATGAGCGCACGTAAGTAAAAGTCTACGAATACCTACTTCATCATTCAGTACCTTGAACATTAGGTACTTGCCTACTTTTTGCTTTTACAGATTCTTTTTAAGTGGAGTATTCTCGCAATGCTGGCATATATTTAAAAGATAACCTTTTGAAGGATTGATTGCATCAACGAAAAGACGCTGCTGAGACAATAGGTGCAGGGCAGAAGATCGTGAACTACACCGAAACATTATAATACTTAACCCAAGTTCTGCAACAGACCACAGTTAGGATGTTTTCAATTGACTGCACAAGCTTTTTTCTTTACGTAGATATCCTTAAGTCTCTTCATCACTTTTATAAATAGTCGCATGAGCAGAAAGATAAAATCGCTGCCATGTAATACTACAAATTACTCGTACATCGTCATATTTCGCAACAAAAATTGGCAAAGTTTTTTATTCTTTTGGCCCATACAATAACGTACCTACATCACACATTTGACATGCTCATTAGTATGTCAAAAGTGTTAAGCATTATGAAAACATAATGAAAAACGTTTTTAGTCATGGATTGTTCAAAGTGGTTCTGAAGTGTTAGGTACCACACACGCTCGCAGCTTAATAACAGCAAAAAGTAAACAGTGCCTCACCTTGAAACTGGAATTTTTATCGTTGTAATTGTACTGGTCGAGCGGATTGGTCATGGTGATTACATCGTTGACGATTTCGGGCGTCCGCAACGTGGTGGAGTTGACCGCCTCCGCCGTGAGCAGGTAGGCCGAGCTCAGGTTCACGTTGACGCTCAGGTTGTAGGCCCCGCTCGACGCCTCGCCGTCCCCCAGCGCCGCCGTCGGCGACGGAGACGTGTCCTCGCACTTTATCGTAGGCACTGCCGAACTCATACTTGATGAGTTCATTATATCTTTGTACGGAGCCAGCTTCGCTTCTTTTTGGTTACTTTTCACAATAAAAATATCGGTGTTAGCACCTAAAACTATCTATATCACGTTATACACTATCACTAGATGAGACTATATCACTTCTTATGGTAAACTGGTTTCGAATGGCACTTATGTCTTCTTTACAAGAAGTCTTCACGGGTAACGTTCGTTTCACTTTTTCAATCTGTAACAAAAGAAAAGGTTCATTAGCATATTATTTTCGTGAATGAAAAACGAGTTTGGTAAAGGACATACGATTCGCCATTTCGGGCGCTAAGTAAACTAAAGGGCATGCGGTTTCGCAAGCGCGCTATTCGAGGGGGCCTCGCTTTCGCAAGTGCACGTAGCGAGTTTTTAATTAGAGCTATCTGGGCATCGCGACCTCGCGGCCAGGATGCGCCTCCAATAAAACGCTTTTTACAGGCCCCAATTGAATACGAGTCATAAAATTGAAATTACGCGCGCTTTTTACGACGCATTTTAACGCTCTTCCGCGTGGCGCGTCGTCTCGAGCCATTGTTCAGCGCATATCGCATAAGATTACAGCTGGACGGCTCCAAGGACACGCATGGATTAAGTAATTAAAAAACGCCGTGACTGCGGTCGGTATATCAGACAGCATTATGTGGAAATTAAGGCGCCAATTCAGTCGCATAATTCGAACAAGTTCGTGACAGTCACATTGGTTCATACCTATTTATGATCAAACAGAAGCTAAATCTGCAAGTTCCATATATAGCTAGCGCAGTCGAAAGCTGTCTGTCCGACGCCTTGACCCGGCGTGTGTATCTGTATACCTCATATCTGTGGCACGTAAACACAATAAACCACCAACTCAGAGTAACCTAGTTGCGGAGACCGTTTTACCGATTCCAGTCGCGAAGTGTGAGGAAAATGAGCCGCAAACGATGGATGTAACAAGCAGACGTTCAGGGTCGAGATATTTGTGGAAAAATAAAGGGTTACTAAGACGCCGTTTGTAACAAACCTACTGTTATTATGACTGAATGCGGGATTAGGCCTGATTAACTTGTCGTTGGCCAAAAAACTGAGACAATATCCGAACAGCGTTGCGCAATGTTAAATCTGTCGGTAGTCAGTATTTGCCGAGCAAATTAAACACATCTGTGCAAACGTATATGAGCTGCCAAAGATTTTATGAAGCAAGACTAAACGTTTTAGCCGATTGGAAAGTGACAGCATTTAAGATGTGAGAAAATTTGTTTTCCTCGTGTTTGGAGTGGGCAACTAATGTGACACGCTTTCCTTCCAATGTGAATGGACTTCTCGATATGGTTCGTATTGTTTATACTTAATGCAAAGCTGGCAATAAGCGGTGTGGGCAGTGGTAAACACCTTTATATCGAATATGCAAATCCGGCAGGTAGGTAGGACGTCCGCACCCGAAAAGGTAAAAGAAAAAATATAAATGTATCCGTTCTACTCTGCGTAGGTTTTACATTTGTTCTTGATAAATGTATGTCTCGGTTACTTTGTTTCGTTGTGGCTATACAGTTGATGTTTTAGTATCAAGATAAGGTACGTCCTTTGTGGGGTGTAATGCAACTGCGTCATCGTAGCTTTCTTGTAAGTTTTGTGTCTCTTTCTGGGTGGGTGGTGGGTTGGAGGAGTGAAAAGGATGCTCGATAAGGACTCGAAGAAAGGGGTCGAGTGTGGCGTTTGAAAAACGACAACGAGCATTGAAGGGAAGGTTGATTGGTCGTTTTGTCCCGGCGCTATGGCGTCGGGAAATGGGTGACCCAGTTTTGACCGCACCCGCTGCGTCGCAGAGCGCGTGTCGACTTAATTGCATTAGCTACTTTGAATGTATTTATGGGTATCTTATTTTGCGTTGCTTAAAGTACCTACTTGTTGCTTTTTATATTACCATAGTTAAATATAAATTTTCTTCGTTTAAGTAGGTAACCACATCATAACTAATTTACTCAAATTACATCGTTGAATTAGAGGTGTAAAGATTTGAAATAGACTCAGTTAGGTTACTGTAGTATAGGATGCTCTGCTACTCGTTAAACTGCTTTTCGTAGTCGGCTAACCTTAATAGGTCCCGTAGGCACAGTATAGATGAAAAAAGCCTGGGTTGCTGTGACGCAGCTCAGCATGAATGGGGCTTAAGTTCATCAGAGCGCTGACACAGGTTGTACTTCGATTGAATTCGCGAGAATAAATACGGTCTTTTTTGGCCGAAAACTAAAAACCGTTTTCCCTAATGGTAAGATAAGTAATCAACGCCGCCCATGAGCATCTGTGAAATTAGAGAGATCGCTAATACGTTGCCAGCCTTTTAAAAAGGAGTACGCTCTTCTCTTGATGGTTCCTAAGTCGTAGCCGTACTATTGTCAACCCCCAAGTTATCTGGGGAAATAACTATATTTCGTCTTCTATTTATCATTATGTTTGACCACATGATGATAAATAGAGAGATAGAGATAGAGCCAAGGAAAAAACAAATTTATCACACCGCTAAAGTACTTTTGGTTTCGAAAAACTTGTTTGACGAAGAGATTGTTCGAAATGATAAGTACACCAAACCATACTGTTACTGATCCTTAACTGGTAGGTATATGAATTAATCTAGATCTAGATTTTTAAGTAGTTAAGTGATTTTCCAAGGCAAGTAACTTAAATTTATTCCTCAGTAGAAGCAAACCGCAAGTCCAGCCCAAAAACGCCGACAGGTTTTTATCTAACAAACCGCTACCATTATACCTACCGACAGATTATATCCGTACGAAGATAAATGATTCCACTGCGCTTAGGCTCATTGTTATTCACTTGTAGCGAAGGACGTATTTTTCAACATCGCTCGTCCAGCGAGCTGGTAACAAAACAATGCAGCAGCCATTTGCCGGGCGGAAACAACATATTTTAATCAAAATTTGTCGGCGATGCCGGTGAAGCGAGAATGGAGCTGGTTGGAGTGTTCTGTACTAAAAGGTCTCCAAAATGTCTCTTCTTAATGATGGAAGGTTCCTCGTATGAAGATAGTTCTTGCACGTATGTTAGATCTTTTGGAGAGATGATAGCTTACTCATTGGAGGATTTCGAATGAAATGTTTGTATGTGAATGAAATTGTGTGTATATTTTTTGATCATAAAAGATGATACAATTACAGATTCTTTTAATTCTTGTTGATGTTCATTTTTAAATTAGAAGGTTTTCCCTCCTACATATATTGTGAAAATGTGACTATTATAAAAATATTTTATGTATTTCAAAGCTTTAATAAATATTTAAAACCATATTTTCTTAATCCAACTTATCATAATGCCGTCGTAAAAGATAAGCCCATTTAATTACGATCTTTATTGCAGCAATTAAAACTGGAATTTTGAGAGGGACAGAGGGAACCCTATAAAGCAGGCGCCAGTACAATGGAGGGCGAGTACTCTACATAGAGTCATTGTGGAGTTTACAATGTCGACTCTATACCAAGGTGAGTAGAGCCGGTCATTAATTAAACTGTCAAACGGCGCACGATAGCGCTGCGAAGCGTGTAATGTTTTAGACTTTATAATTTGTTGCTTGTAATTTTATCTCTTTTTTTACATGTTTGGTACACAAATTGTAGATATAAAGTAAGACAAATCTTGGACTGCATTACAGAATAATATGATTGCATGTCCTACTAACAAAGAATGTTCGTGTGTTTCTGAATGGACGGGATTTTCGAAATTTAATGAATTTTTTATATCTGTGTTGCTTTTAAATGAGAATGACAACAGATGGCTGTAGAAAACCCAGACTGCATAGCACAGGCACAGTTACGACAAGAGCTTTCATTAGCTCTTGTTATACTGTGGCACGGGGATGGTTGGCGCTCTTTGTGAGAGACCTACGTTCAATATTGGAGATGTCGGCTCGTTTCTTGAATATTCAAATGTCGTATTGATCCGCAAATGCCTCTGTTTGAAGTTAATTGTTGCTAGTAAATAATTTGCACAAACTTAATCGAAATCACATGTTTTGTTAAGCTGGCATTTCATTTCAAGCATTATTAGGGTCGTATTTACAAAAGTCTATCTAGGTTACAGCCTGTTTTAGATAAGGGGCCGTGTAAAAAATCACGACGGGATATTCCTAAGACTCATTCTGCCTATAAGTAAGTTACATCGAGAATGAAATCTGAAATGGGTTTCATCCGCAAATTCTTCAATCTACTCGTAGCTAAGGTACAAACTAAATGCTGAACTCTCTAAAAAGAGAAATGAATATTTCTCCTAATACCTAGATCAATTATGTTCGTCAGTTATCACACGTCGTCGTCAGCCTATTTAAGTCCCCACTGCTGGGGCACGAGCCTCCCTCAATCACATGAGGGGTAATTGCCATACTCACCACGCTTGGCAGACGGGTTGGCGAGGGTTTAGATATAAATGCAGAGTTTTCCTTCTCTGGGTGCTGATGATCATGCCAGCAGCTTTACCTTAGTCGCCTTTTACGACACCTCGGTAAGAGTGAGGGTGGCCTATTCTACTCTGCCGGGGACCACACGGCAACGTTATCACACGTCTTACTTTATAAATGAACACTGTTTCTGTCTCCAATACATAGAACATTATCAAGAAGAAAAAGATTTTTTCTTGTTTTATAGTTAACGGTCGGGTTACTTCATATTTTTTAAATTTAAGTAATTGCCCCTGATCTGGGTGTCTACTGAGAAACAAACCCTGGCTATCATCTACTCGTAGTTCTTATAACATAGATAGATATATAGATATTCTTTATTTCACAAAAGCAAACCAATACAAGTATGATACAACAACAACAGACAGTACAATAAGGCGATCTTATCGCATGTGGCGATTTCTTCCAGTACGTATTCGTAATAGGGGAAGGCAGTATAAGTTAAGTAAAAACCGTAATGATAGCAGATAATTGACGCAGATTTGCCCAGCTCATTTATTAAGGTATTTGTATGAAATACCTTAATAAATGTGTATCAGAAAGAATCAATGACTGACCGGATGGCGCAATTAGTAGTGACACTGCCTCTTGCGCCAAAGGTCGTGGGTTCGATCCCCACCCTGGACAAACATTCGTGCGATGAACACTAGTGTTTGTTCAGTGTCTGGGTGTGATATATGTATTTAAGTATAGATTTGTGTTCCTCTGTTGTCTGATATCTGTAACACAAGTGCTTAAGCTACTTAGTACGGAATCAGGTCAACCATTGAGATGTTGTGAGAATTATTATTATTATTAATACAGTCTCTCAAACGGACTTCGTCAGATCTCAAGTAGTTAAGTACCTACATGTTATCCACTTTATTTTAGTCGTATGCCTATAGTAAGGCCAGGCTATTTCTGTCGACTAACTAAATTTAGTAAGTGGACACAACACATAATGCGAGTTTAGTGTCAACTATGTCACAAGAATTCTACTACACACATACACTGCATAGTATAACATTCTGGCAATATTTAACAAGGTAATTTATGGCAGAACATTATCTCACGAACAAGATCCTTGAAAGGATAGTGTGACTTGACTTTTAGGTGTTATAACTTGTGACTGAGATTTACACCTTTTAAAAGAGTTACAACCTGTGCGGATAAAGAATGGGATCAGAAATGGCGGCGCATCTATTCACTTCTCGCTCGCACACTATTTGCGTCTATACTCGCACTCGTGGGGTGCGAGTATAGACGCAAATAGTGTGCGAGCGAGAAGTAAATAGATGCGCCGCCATTTCTGATCCATTCTTTATCCGCACAGGTAGTAATCTTATTAGCATAATGTTTATGTCTACGCATGTGTATCAGAAAGAATCAATGACTGTGTATCAGAAAGAATCAATGACTGACCGGATGGCGCAACTAGGTAGCGACCCTGCCTCTTACGCCAAAGGTCGTGGGTTCGATCCCCACCCTGGACAAACATTCGTGCGATGAACACTTGTGTTTGTTCAGTGTCTGGGTGTAATATATATGTTGTCTGATATCTGTAAGTGCTTAAGCTACTTATTACGGAATCAGGTCAACCATGAGATGTTGTGCAGAATTATTATTATTATTAATACAGTCTCTCAAACGGACTTCGTCAGACCTTCAAGTAAGTTAAGTACCTACATGTTATCCACTTTATTTTAGTCGTATCCCTATGCCTATAGTAAGGCCAGGCTATTTCTCTGTCGACTAACTAAATTTTATGTAAGTGGACACAACACATCATGCGAGTTTAGGTCAACTATGCACAAGAATCTACTACACACATACACTGCATAGTATATAACATTCTGGCAATATTTAACAAGGTAATTTATGGCAGAACATTATCTCACTGAACAAGATCCTTGAAAGGATAGTGTGACTTGACCTTTTAGGTGTTATAAATTGTGACTGAGATTTTACACCTTTTAAAAGAGTTACAACCTGTGCGGATAAAGAATGGGATCAGAAATGGCGGCGCATCTATTCACTTCTCGCTCGCACACTATTTGCGTCTATACTCGCACTCGTGGGGTGCGAGTATAGACGCAAATAGTGTGCGAGCGAGAAGTAAATAGATGCGCCGCCATTTCTGATCCCATTCTTTATCCGCACAGGTAGTAATCTTATTAGCATAATGTTTATGTCTACGCATGTGTATCAGAAAGAATCAATGACTGTGTATCAGAAAGAATCAATGACTGACCGGATGGCGCAATAGGTAGCGACCCTGCCTCTTACGCCAAAGGTCGTGGGTTCGATCCCCACCCTGGACAAACATTCGTGCGATGAACACTTGTGTTTGTTCAGTGTCTGGGTGTAATATATATATTTAATTATATATTTGTGTTCCTCTGTTGTCTGATATCTGTTACACATAGTGCTTAAGCTACTTAGTACGGAATCAGGTCAACGTATGAGATGTTGTGAGAATTATTATTATTTGTTTTTCTACTTCATACGATAATAGGGTATTTGACTAAGCTCGAGATTTTACAAAATATAAGTATTTTATCAAAATATAGGTATCTAAATATGTGCCAGTAGCAGAAAATTCTCAATTAAAAATATAACGTCTAGCCGGTTTTATGGTCATTCAAAGATTTATGGGCAAGTTCATTTTAAAGTATGAAATTATTAAAAAATAATGATATCATTGAATAACCCATACAATTTGCAACAACTATTGTAATAAAACCATTGACATAGACGAAACATTTGATATAGCTACCATACAAAATTCAAATGAAATGCATAGAAAATACTTGTGTGCGGCGTCACATCTAAGTAGCCATTTATATGGAGCGTTTTGGGTTTGCCCAAAATAATCTGACTTTTAAGTTGTGATATCTCAGGTAGTAAATGAGAATCAAGTAATTCTTTCAACGATGTTTCTATCATTGAGAGGTCTTTTGATTACAAAAATAAAAAAAAAATTGTCAAATACCGTATTACCTCTTAGCTTGTTCCTAGCTATAATGACTGACATTAAGGCTTTTGTTCAATAAAATGTTTCCTTTTAAATTTAAGACTAATAAAGCATTTTTTGTATGAGTGAATACTGTCCGTAAAGTAAATAACCCTTAGACTAAACATTGTATTAACTTGATTGTTGATGAGGTCTAAATAAAATGTTGGTCATTTTCTCCCTTAAATATCTAAATGATTCGCCATTATAACATAAAATCTAAGAAAACTGATATTCATATAAGTTGCGATTCTTTAGTTCAATATAAGAAACTAGTGTCTTTCCAAAAGGTGTCAAAAAAGACCTCTCTTTATAGTGAAATAGATTTAAGTCGTATTATAAGTTTCAAATTTAATCCACACTTCCACACTACATACTGTTACTGTTGTCAATATTGCATGCCGTTGTCACCTATAAGTAAGATTTCTTATTTTTCTGTGTTATTATCTTGTAAATAAATCTTGTTGGTGATCATATAAATAAGTAAAACAAAATCTATTGAATAGTGTAATGGTGTATATTAAACTCGTAGTTACCATGCACTGAAGAATAGGTACCTTAATCAACAATTGCCTCTACATTTCCAACAGTTTACCAACAGCAAAATTCAGTTGACTCGATTCATCCTTTACATCTCTACATGTTTGAGACAAAGAAAAGAGAAAGACATTATGGTGTGGCGAACATTAATCAAACGACTCTACAAGGGCTTTGGGGTCACGGCAGGGTTACTGCACGTCCTGCCGACCTCATTTCGCGGTATTTTTATATGTAGAGACAGTAGAGTCGGCACGATCGTAAATTTCAGACAATTTATCGCTCTACTAGACAATTTTTATTAGCGATAATTTCAATTATAAAGTCGACATTGATTTATGTTGAAATGTAGAGTAGCAAGTGCCTATCTATCACATACATATAATGATCCTGAGTTGTGTGCTCCAGTTTATACAAAGTTAGTAAATGAATCCACATCTTAGCCTGTTATTCCCGATTGCGTCCAAAGCTGTCACTTTGGAGCCCGGGCTACGCTTATACCGTGATTCAGGATTCGAGGAGGCTGGTATGTATTTCGAATGAAGCGAAAAATTCGAACGTCTTCGATTTTTCCCTTCATTTTAAGAAGCTACTAGTATAAAGCAAAAATTATTGAAATTTCAAGAATATCCGGCTACAAAGTAATTATAAATAAGACACTTCTTAAATAAATGGTTATACAAGTCATTAATTTGACGTCATATCTTAATTAAAGTTTTCGTAATCACAAATGAATGCAATAAATTCTTGACAATATCTTTTATTGTTACCGCTCACAATATTGATGATTTTGCAAGATCATTTATCATTAGATGTATATAATCTTGAGAGGGCTATTATCTGAATTTAAAATAGTTAATCAAATAACACTTACTCGTAATATTGTATAGGTACCTATTGAAATATCATGCTCTGTTGGTTCTACCAAATCACGGATAAGTGAACCCAATGACACTAACTATAGTGAATATAGTTGTATTTGGGCAGGTTTTTGTACGTTTTGACTACTTACATACTTGTCATCCATCATTATAAGTGTACCTCGTACCTATATCTTTGATGTTTTTTCACAATTGCTTTATATTCTTTACGGCCTTTTTTTTCGTCTTTCAATTAGTAACTAGTTACAAACGCTCTTTCTTAAATTGTTTAACTCTAAATGTACCAGTCACAATTAGTATGTATTTTAATGTAAATAAAGGGATTAACACATGCGCCCGCCCTCGTCAAACAAATGATTTCATAACACCATATGGTAATCATTATGACCATCTTAAAACTTACGGCTGTAATAAAGTCGCATAAACGTCAGAAGTTTAAGATTATTATCATTTAATAATAATATCGGTGTACTTATATTAATTTTTGACTGTGGGTTAAAGAGTATTGCTGGGCCATATTTGTAAGGTTCTTCTCTTGTACATAAGTACACATAAGTGAACAAACCCCATTTTTGAGATTTGTTTACAGATCTGCAGTTTACAGATCTGCAATCTGCACTTAGAAATCATTTTAAGAATAATTTTCATCTTTTGAACTTGTTTTCTCCTTCCATCCATACCTAGGTTCTATTTTCCCTAAACTAAAAACTAAAATGATATTATTTTCATATGTAGGTAAACCTAATTATTTAAAAATTAGGAATGAGACGATTAACCGCTAGTTCTATCAGTGATACCTCTGTACCAGCGTAACATACTAATTTTCACCAATAGGAATACTGGTGGTTATTGGTCCGGAAGGATTCGTATTTAACTGATTTAAAAAAAAAAGGAGGAGGTTCTCAATTCGACTAGTAATATATTTTTTTAAATGTTTGTTCGCCGATCACTTTGCCATTTTTAGTTGGAAAGAATATAGTCCAGAAATGGTACCATGATAAGAATATCAAATAATGAGACACTAAAAAGCATGAAAAAAATTTTCTATGAAAAAAAAACCGCCCTCAAAAAACCACCTTAGGCGCCGACTTCGGTAATACCGTTTCTCAAGTATACTGTTATAAAATGTTATTTGAAGTGTATAAAGTGTTAAAAATATTATTTTACACTTTTTATTCGTGGTTTTTGAAGGTGGTTTTTTATTTGTTACAATCTTACATACTTATTTATATTCCCTATTATATAATATTGGTGTAAATAAACAGATTTATTCCATAGTAAGAAACTAATTGAACCGTCTCGAACTTCTTTTTTAAATTCCAACGTGACACGAAGGAATCTCAGGAAAGTTGATCCGATCATTAAAAATTCGCCACGCATAATAAATTCCGTAAGTAATTACAGAGACCGGATAACTTTTTAATTACTGGTAGTTACTAACTAACTTGTCCCGGCATTACCCGGCGATTCGTTCTGATTTTATTTAGTCTTAGATAATTACGAACTATTAAGGTCAATAACGCAGTCGTAAAATTATCCTTAAGTGGTTACAAGACAAATTCGAGTATGCGTGGGCGGTAGAAATTCGTCGCATCTGCCCTAGAGACCGAATCAGCTCGTCTGTTTGTTTTGTGGCTTAGAAATATGGCGACTAAGATTCGATGTTGTGATGTTGGAGAACAAAATAGTTTGGTTCAAATCAATATCAAAATGAAAATGAAAAAATATAAGAAAATGAAAATGAGTTTATTGTAGGTATATGAGCTCAAATTATACTTAAAACTAGGGTGTACAAAATAAATAAAAACGACAAAAGTACACATTCAACATAGTTTCCAGGGGTACACTACATACAACATATCTATCATTTTGTTGGCCTTTGATTAACCTAATAAGGCCCAGATCCCGGCTGTCCCTATTCCCTCTCCCGGCACGTCCGGGGGAAGAACCGCCTAGTACGCCGTACAGCCGGAAATCCGCCCGGGGAATATCGTGGAGGGAGGCTTCGGCTGTATCACCATGATATTCCCCGAATGGGCGATGAGGGAGAACCGCAGGTGGTTTAGTGGGTATGCCTTTGCCTGGCTTCTCTTTGGGAGAAGCCCCCCGCCAAAGGAGAGCCCCACATAACTCGGCCGCCCCCCGGTGGTCTGGTATGCATAAGGTAGTCGGCTCATCTCTTGAGCCGACGGCATTCCCACTGCGAAAGCAAAAAAAAAAATAAGGCCCAGACAGCAGAAACAATAGAAAATCAAATGTTTTTAGTTTCAAAAAGGACTTTGAGTCCTACGACCTTGAGTTATTATGAGTGAAAAAATAAAAATTAGCACGAAAAGCAAAAACCGATCATAAGACTGATGACTGTGACACCGTCAAAATTCAAAGACTAGAAGTAACTACATACCTATAATGTACTTATCTTGCGAGATTGTACGGTCAGCATCAAAAGTAGCTGAACACTTTAGTATCATTTCAAAGTAGGTAACTGTTCTGCCTATTATTAGTCAGTTTCCGAGGGATTCGTAAAAATGTTACTAAAGTGTTAAGATACTTTGAAGCTGACCGTACCTAATCTATTATTAACAAATGTTTTAACAAGATTATAATCTGTCGAAGTGAAACCTTAAAAGTTTGAAATGTAACGTTATCTGCATGTTTATCTTTAGTTAAAAAACGTCTTAAGCCATGGTGTAAGGATGCATCAATCTAATATAAATAACGGTTTTTTCAATGATAAGTTGATTTCGTACATTGTTAGGTAGCGGTTGGTTGACTATTATCAAACTAAAGACTTCTGGAATCTGACAGCCGGAGGCGTATAACCACACCGGCAACAAGGTCTTGAGAAAACCATGTTATCTTCTTAGCTATTAAATACCTTTAATCCAGCCGGTCATGCAATATGTTTATAGCTAATCGAAGATTTTATTATAGTCGTTAAATAAATTAAACTAATTATATATCTTGCTGTGCAATTACGTATATTAAATACTACCTACCTCTAAGTTAGTAAGTGCTATCGTGCCATTCGTTGCCGGACCACGCCGGACGGCCGCCTGCCCCTAATTTGCAATAATGGAAACTATTAACTAAATAAATGTGTATAACTTTTTACGAACAACTCTGCTCAGCTTTTTGTTAGTTTCCAGAATAAATCAGGGAGCATACTTTAATAGTTATATTTTTGCACGCTAACAAAAGATAGTAGTACATACGGCGTCGTCGAGTTACCCTTGTTGACCTTTGGACCGTCCTTATGTCTTGGGCACAAATGCTGTTTTTCCACTGCAGGGGGGTAACTTGATCTGACGCTGACTGTACGTGTAGGTACGTACTTCGAGCAATGATAACCTTTTGCTTTTACGCTCCCAAACCATCACACATGTAGATACATGTACGACTATCTCTGTAATACTTATTTACCTACAGATAATAATTTACTGGGTTAGCGAGCGCCTTCCATGCGGTGGATCGGGTTCGAAGCCGAGCATCCATTTTTCAAATCTATGTGCGTATTTCTACCAATGGCTTAGCGGTGAAGGAAAACATCGTGTGAAAGCCTGCACGTTTAAGATAGTTTCTGAAACGTGTATCCATGATTCAGTTGGTCTGATTCCCCTGTTAAAGGGTTGCGAAGGTCAGACGGTAGTCGTTTCATTGTAATTATCAGACTCCCCAAATCAAGAATCATGGTCCATGTCTACCCCGGGTTCCAGAGCGACAGCTTTGGACGCAACTGGGAATTACACGCTAAAGATGAGAAGGAATATTTTTTTTGGTTTAGTTATAGGTACATTAGTAGGTAGGTAAATACTCTAAACTATTTGAGTAGGTAAGACTTTGTGGTAGAGCTTAGATGGAGTTAATTATTAGATAAATAACCGAAATAATTGAGCTACTATTTGTTTAAGTATCTTACTAGTATATTTACTTAGTTATAAGTGGTTTGGTCAATATCTAAAGATTCGATATATTAAATAGTTCACACGACGGAATTTACTACTTTACGTAAATAAATCTAATGAGATAGGTATGTCAACTTAACTTAGGTACCAATTATAGCTTATTATCCGTCATATCACTTTTCGTCTAAACAAAAAGTGGATAATTTACAAAAACCAGAAAAGGGGACTTCAAAAACTTTTCGAAAATACAAAGCAAAGAAAGCCACATCGATCGCACGCCGAGCGCGAGCGTGGCAACAGCGCGCCCGCCCGTCCTTGACACTCGCGGCAAAAACGCTCGCCCGAATTCGGCGGTGGGTGTGTTCTCCACTCACACACGCACGACTAATCTGGCCAAAGAGTACTTGCTCGACTCGAGAGTTTTCTGCCTAATTTCCCGGTGCGTTCTAGATGCTTGTTACTATTTAATGTGAATTGCAGATACAATATTACCACTGCATTATCTAGACTGGTTAATCTTACTGTGATTTCGAGTTTTCTGCCTATTTTATTGGTGCTTTCCGGTGATAAGATCTTTTGAGTTTAAAATGACGACTTTAATCTTAGAATTTTTAATTCCAATTTCTCCGGCAAGACGCACGATCGCGACGGGTGTTTATCACTTACTTTCATTGTTCATAGATAGTATTAGCTGCTGAAAACATAATTATTAGATACGGACTTAATATTACGTAATTACATTATTTTTTGGTTCAATGCATTAAGCACTCATAATTAACATGTCCAAATGACTTTGGCTATTTCGGCAGTAGATGTGTGTAGGTACTGTTTATTAGTGTGTTTCACTCACACACGTGCACGTCTGATCCATTGAGTGCGTGTTGTTGCGCTGTCAGGTTTTTTGCCTAATTTCCTGACGCTTTCCAGATGTTTATATGTAAAAGCGCTCACTCGATAGAAATTATATTTAATATAACATTCCTCTTATCTTAGATTGATTTTGAGTTGGTAAAAAACGGCTGAGACGAAACCTTCAGCGCTACTATACACGATTTGAAAGAGTAAACTGGCATAAAAACTTAAGATTGATGTACTAACATATGCTAGAAAAACAATATCTCTCATTCTTACTTTCATATTTCGTTCGTGTTTAATATCTAACCACCGGTCATGTGTGCAGAAGGGAGTGATGAAAGGTGGAGCAAGGATGTCCTTGAACGGAGACCAAGAGACGGAAAGAGGAGTGTTGGCGGACAAACTGCCAGATGGTCCGATGACATCAAGGCTCAAGCTGTAGCGTGGTCCAGGAAAACCGACGACAGAAGAAAGTGGAGAGAAATTGGAGAGGCATATGGTCTGCAGTGGGCAAACACATGCTGCTGAAGAAGAAAAAGAATATCTAACCACGTCAGAAGGTTCTATGGTGGTTTGAAACTCCGACATAAGGGTAAGCCTTAGCTACTGTTACGACAGCATCAAAGAAGAAGAAATATCAACTTCTACTGTTGGTTCTTTGACTAGGGCATCTTAAAAACACTTATTATGGTGTTTACGCATACGTATGTAGTTCTAATGCAAGGCTGTAGGTAGAGTATAAATTAGTATTTATGACTGACTGGTATATGTATTTACACCCAACTTTTTGCTATTGCTAAATGCTAAGAGCTTAGCTTTTGTATACTAGAATTAGACGCTAAAACTGATGTTTTGTCTGGTTATTCATATGTAGATTCTAGTAGGTATATTAGATTATATGAATATAAAAACCACACGTATAACGTAGCGACATTATTTACGTAGTATATAATCATTTGTTTAAACTAAACGCTTTGTAGTGAAAATTATTCGATAAACATGGGAACATATTGAACCAATCCTCTAAAAATTACCTATTTGCACACCAAAAGTACTAATTGCACATCAAACTATGATTTTGATGTGCAAAAAGGTTAGGTTAGGTTAGTAATTTATTGATTTTGAGGGAACGTTAAATACAACCTATAAACATGTACTTATTTTAGTAAAGTGTACATAAATCCCATGATTATTTCTTCTCTTTAAAACAAAGATTGCGCATCCCTTCACCGCGACTTTATTTGTTTTTTCTAAAGCAACTGGTGGCCAACCGCAACAATGAACCGCCTAACAAAAAATAAATAATTCAACAAATGCGCATCATACGCCTCACCACAATGAAGACCTTGAATAAAATTATCACTCAAGCTTTTAATGAACTATAAATAGTATACTCACTTCACTTGCTTAACACTGTTATGAATGAATGAATGATATTCCTAGAACTGCGTCTACTCGCGACAAATAGGTCAATACCATCTATCCTGGATTAATGCTAGGTTTATAGAAACATGACATGTTTTACTAGAAATGTTGTTAACCTTAATATTTCACTATTCATCCTATCCAATCTATGTCCTTTATTATTATGTATGGACGGAAAACTCTGCAAGGGTTTACTAACAAATTATTTACAGTTGTATAGTTTGAAATTGCATTACTTTCCATTGTAGGCTTCTTATGAACTCAAGAGTTCAGCGTAAAGCATCAATAAAAACACCTTAAAATACAAGGCTCTAATAGTTGTGGTAAAAAGTGTCATAAGTTATCAAAAATATTAAAAGAAATGAGGTTTTACCAATCATTGGCATAGATAGATAGACGTATGACAATATTTTGCAGTTGGTGATGAGTAAATTTATCTCGACTTATCTTACGATTCAAAATCGAATAGCTTTCTATTCAAATGTGTGAGACCGGATCTAAAACTACATAGATTGTTTACTGTAATACGATTACCTACTACTCTACATCATATTAATTACACCTTACATAAGGTAGCGTTAGTAGGTATAACATAACATCGCCCGCCATTGTCATTAATTTAGGCATAATATACAACCTTGACCCTACGTTAAGTGCTTAGTCTATACTATCGGCGCCGCAACAGCCAAATTTTCTTGTAGGGAACAAAGGAAGTTTGGCGTACCATTGTTACACGAGCGTCTGTCGGCTCTAGACGAAAAAATTTGCATTTTGTGCACATGTGCGAATTATACGCCCACGGCGAACGTCAAAACGTCGACTTAACACTTAATCACAATAGCTTAAATTTCAAAATCCGATGGCTAAGATACAGACAGGTAGTTGTATGATATTATTTCTATAGACCAACCTCTCGATTACAGACCTACAAATCTGTTTTTGTGCTCGTATATTATTCAAGCGAAGTTGCGTGAGAAGTCGGGATATGCAAATATGAGGGCTTTGTAATTGAGTTATGATTTAGGGTCATTGTGCGTGCAAACTTTAATATAGGTGTATGAATACGTAGGTATTGTATCAGCAATATGGTATCTAATACATTATGTATGTACAACGTAAACCTTACCAAGTGGGTACATACCTTCGTTGATTCGGTTACCAGTAGGTAACATAAATGCTAAAAGCACAAGGTCAGAATTGAACTTTAATCTACCGGTACTATACAATGTATCAATTTACAAAACCAAAAACGTAGATGGATGTTATTGTTTCTTAAACGTCGCTATGCTACATAGAGTGCATAGTAATCAGATCGATGCTCTTGAAAAAACATAGGTACACAATAAAAAAAAACATAGGTACCACATGAAGATAGCTACATAAGCTATCTTCATGTGGTAGCCTATGTTTTTTTTTATTCATTGTATTGTTTAATTATCAATACTTTACCTAAGTGTGAGAATAACTAAGATTAATGAATGTTAATTTTAATATCTAAAATTTAATTATAGTAGTCTTGATTTGAAAATAAGTTAATTAGTTAATTCAAATAATTATCTATTTATTAAAATTTTGTGCAATAACCAAAACATGGAAGTGTAATTTTATAACCTTATTTATATGCTTTTTTAAATATTTGTGTACATATAAATTATTATTTAATATATTTTCAAACAAGTAAAATTATCAGAGCGCTGAATTAACATGGAAGGAAAACCAATAAGTACAATGTATTATTAGTAACAATTAATTTGTTATAACGAACCGTCAACACAAAAATCGTTTAAATTTTCCTTATTGATGATACTTAATTAAAAGTCACAAGAGGTCTTAACGCGACGAAAAATAAACAATTCTCACATTTTTAGTCTCGGTCAAGTTAAATTAATTATTTGAAGGTATTGCAACACGAAAGTTCATAATCGTATTAAATAAAAGTATATACCTGAAACGTAAAAATAATTAACAAGCTATAATTTAAATCAATTTGATCGTAAGTACACGATCGTTTAAAATAATTCAAAATTGCTCAATGAGTTCAATTACTCGTATCATACAATTTGGAAAGCTACTTCTTTATTCTCCATAACTCATACTGAGATTGCTTTAGCTGTCAATTCTAATGAAAACAAGTATAATTTACGACTTTTAATTTATTTACCTGAAGCATGAACGAATTTCATTCCTTAACGTCCTCAATGGATTTTTTCGCAATCAAAAGTTAATAAACTCGTAACTTATAGTTAAGACGGCAATCTTGTGACAACTAGCGCCACGCCCAACTGCAATAAATCTGTCTAAACGTTGTCTTATTTTGAAAGTTATGATCAGATTTTACTAGACCACAGCGAGTCTACAGCTGTTGATATTTTTTTATAAAAAGCTTCATCAATCACCAATTTATGTTTCAATAAGGTCAGTTGAAATCAAGCCAGATCATATAAATGTAATCCTTTAAAATATAATATCTACAGCAAATATTGAACATATTTTACTAGCAATAAAGTAATATTTTAATAAATACATAGTAATATTTAAAAACTGTTTTACAGTATCCTGTTTATGACGGACATTGTAATAAGTAGGTACCTAAATATTAACAAAAAATTAAAAGTTTTTTAACCGATTTAAGAAAAGGATGAGGTTCTAAGTTCGACTATGTATGTATGTTTTATTTTCAATATTTGGTTCATCGTAGCAATTCATAATATGCCTTAGTGTTACCTTTACCTATGTTCTAACATAAATTATAAAAAAAAATATAAAACCTTTTTATTTTCTCATCACAAACAAAAATTTTACAATATTTGTACTGTGTACGTACATTCAACTTAATTGCAGTTTGTGTGAGACTGATGCCTATGATAAGTATATGGATACCTGTTGTACAGGTCATCAGGCTCCCACCACCACGGAACAAGGGAGAACTAAACATTTGTAACTTATTGATGTGATTTACATTATCAAATAATTTAAAACTGAAGCATGCATTAATTACAAAGTATATACAATTTTTAAGGCTTATTTACAATTACATTTTTAAACTATAGTGGCTATAATATTTATCTTTAACAGAACATTTTAGGTAGTGCTGATTAACTGTTTTATTGGGCATTATACTTTGGAGAAAATGCTTGATTTCAGCAGTTTAGTAGTGCTTTTTACCACCTTATTTCAAAACACTATCTAAATTTAGTACCGTACTAAAGTTCATGTCATCCTATTCCAATACGATATGCAAAGAAGGGCTAGAACAGGTTTTGTCCCGTCACTACATAATTCTAGATCACGTTTTATAATAAGGGATAGATAGATAGATATTCTTTATTGCACAAAAACTAAATCATCATCATCATCATCATCAGCCCATTTAAGTCCCCACTACTGGGGCACGGGCCTCCCTCAATCACATGAGGGGTAATTGCCATACTCACCACGCTTGGCAGACGGGTTGGCGAGGGTTTTGATATAAATGCAGAGTTTTCCTTCTCTAGGTGCTGATGATCATGCAAGCACCTTACCTTAGTCGCCTTTTACGACACCTCGGTAAGAGTGAGGTTGGCCTATTCTACTCTGCCGGGACCACACGGCAGCCAAACCAAAAAACTAAATACATTTACTGATATAACAACAACAGACAGTTCAATAAGGCGGTCTTATCGCTTGTAGCGATTTCTTCCTGACAACCTTTGGGTAGAGGAAAGACAAAGGTAAAGGTGGAAGAGGGAAGAAGAAGGGATTACAGTTTAAAACCACATTGTACCTATAACATTTTTTCATTAGAAGTAACCTGCTCAACATGGGCCTTTCAGATATCAAAATCTGCAGGTTCTGTCGCGAGGATGAGGAAATGATTATCCACGTCCTCGGCGAGTGCATAGCGCTGCACCGCTGCAGAAGCCGGCACCTGGGAGCACACATGATCTCGGCAGACGAGTTCAAAAGCTCCCCCATCAGGTCCATTCTCGGGTTTATCCTGGAACTGGAGCTACATGAGGTGCTGTAATAGGTTATAGGGCTGTCACAATAGATCATCTACTGGTCGCAGTGGTTATGAGACGCCAAGCTCACCCCATTTCTATTAAATAACAAATGTGAACATTAGAAGTAATAACAATTCAAATTACTATTTTTAAAATCAAATTAACAAATAAAAAAATGTGTGTGTCTGTGGCTGTGGAGACGATGCGCTGTTGGGGGTTAGAGGCTAGAGTCTTTGTGCGTGAGATAGGCCGCAGAATAAACGATGTGACTGGTGACTCACGCTCCAGTTCGTTCCTGGTGCAGAGGCTGGCCATCGCTATTCAGCGTGGTACTGCGGCGAGTGTGATGGGAACATTTGGTTTGGGGGCTTACGGGGGTGAATAAATTTAATTTAATTGACGACCCGTTTGGAACAGTGGTAGTGAACGCTGTCTTTGGTCCAAGGGTTGCGGGTTCGATCCCCGCACAGTACAAACATTTGTGTGCATGAACATATCTGTTTGTATTGGTCTGGGTGTTTTCTATGTATTATAAGTATGTATTTACAAAAGAAAAGTATTATATGTATAGATTTGTAATCCCACTGTTGATTCTGATATCCGTAACACAGGTGCTTGAGCTACCTATCTCGGAGTCAGATCAATGTATGTGATGTTGTGAAATATTTATTTATTTAATTTATATAGGGGACTAGAAATATGTACTAACATAGTTTGTAAGGTAATATTGTTACTAACACCTATGGACTCTGTAACTTGAATATATATTTTTTTAATTATTAGTTAAAAAAAAATTCAGTTGTATTCTTAAATAATTTAATTCAAATAATGTGGATATTATAAAAAAATAATTAAACATTTAATGTCAGATACTAATGAACCCTTTACCGCCGCGCCTTGATGTCCTACAATCACAGTTAACAAACTCGTAAGTCATAGTTAAATGGGTGTAACAGTCAAATTAGAGACAAGTGCAATTATAATAATTTATCTACCTGAAGCTACGCACAGCCTTAACCGCAACCTTCACCGCGTTTATGTGTTTACTATTAACGTTTAATGTTCGCGCAGAGATCAGTCACGATCGGTGTTACCAGTTCCAACTGACAAAAATATCAAAATCCTTAAAAAAAATTTTTTTTTTTTACTGTAGATAGGTAAGCGTTTGACCATATTTCACCTGATGGTAAGTGATAATATGGTCTAAGACGTAGCACGATTACCTAGAAGATACCTATTCACTCGCGCTTTGAAAACCCCCAAATTGTAGCCTCTAGGGAACACCTCCTCAGGCAGCTGATTCCACTGTTTCGCAGTACGAATAAGGAAACAGGATTCAAACCTCTTTGTGCGGACTTTTGGTATTTCTACTATGTACCGGTGTCGATTGAGGGTCTGCCTGGTGGAGTAGTGGAAGAACGGAGATGCTCCAATGGCATTGTACAGTTCCGTGGCGCACTCTCCAAAATGTATCCGATAGAAGATCGATAAGCTTGCTACCTTGCGTCGGTGTTCAAGGCTTTGTAGCCTCTAAATTTACCGCTTTTTACTGCATGTAGGCTAATTTGTAATAGTAGTTTATTTATCTTGTCCACCCCCTGCTTCTACACCCCAGGTATACGTACAGTGACATGAATGTTAAAAAATTCTCACTGTGACCAGTCCATCCCTTCCCAGAACAAGAGCCCTCTTTTGTGCCCGTGTTGTCTCTAAACCTAAAGGTTGTGCATCAAAATCCCACAGGGGTCATTGAGCTTTATATTTTTACATTTACTTTTCTGGATGGGCATTGAACTAGTGTTGCTTATCGATATAGTTCAGTATCGATAGACTATCGAAAGTAAAAAGTAAAATCAAGTCTCTCGATAGTAGTATTACCGGTGCTAATAGTGTCAATATTATCGATTGTAAAATTAGATCACGCTAATACTATCGATAGTATCGGACACATTTAATGTCAGGCAGCAATACTATCGAAACATAGATGACTATAGATAGTACAAAACTAAACTATCGATAAAATCGATTAATTCTGCACTACTAAATACACGCCGTGTGGTCCCCGGCAGAGTAGAATAGGCCACCCGCACTCTTACCGAGGTGTCGTAAAAGGCGACTAAGGTAAAGCTGCTGGCATGATCAACAGCACCCAGAGAAGGAAAACTCTGCATTTATATCAAAACCCTCGCCAACCCGTCTGCCAAGCGTGGTAAGTATGGCAATCACCCCTCATGTGATTGAGGGAGGCCCGTGCCCCAGCAGTGGGGACTTAAATGGGCTTATGATGATGATGATGATGAAATACACGATACGTCGAGAATACCGAGATGCCCTCGATGGCTTACTTAGTAGAAGGGGACCAATCGTGTTGTGTAACGAAGTGGTTTCAGTTTGGTTATAATTTAAGAATAGGCTTAAATTACCTGATTGTCAGAAAGAATGAATGAGTGCTAGGGAAGCCACGCTAAGTGGTCTTATAGTGGTCGTTATCCAACTACGTTTAGGCTCATAGGTCGACCTATAAGTATATCGCTAGTGTACCCTACTCGTCACCGTAATCTGAATTAAGGTGACGGGTAGGGCACACTAGCGACGCCAATCGATTAAAATTTTTATCTACTTAACCGGTTCTTTTTTAAACAATTTCGGGGTTACAATTTCTCGGCAAACACTTATACTACTTATACTTCTCTACTATTCAATGTTCTTTTCCCGAAGGTTGTCTTGAAGATTTCCCCAACATGGACCTTCAGCGCCGGATTAGCGTATAGAAAACAGCGACCAGGAATCGAATCCACTGCCGTTGAGACCAGGACGAAGACTTGGATTTTGAATATCAACGGCCATCAACGCCTTGGAAATCATCAGGACATCATCAGGGCACTCGTATCCTTTCAAATTATCGTTCCTATCCCTAGATTTAGATAATATCGTGATATTTTCCAAGTAATGTATAATAACGGACAGAATGATGTGACGACTTTTTACAAGAGATAAACGAATAATAATGCTACGAAGCTGAGGCGATTCCAGCGCGCAGCGGCCTGGTGGTGATCCTCGGAAACACATGAAACAACTTCATGTGTGTTGATGTTTACGCATTGGGGCGCTAGATGGTGCTGTTCCAAACATACTGGCCACCTTGGAAGATCTTGATATCTTCCAACCGTCGATTCTTCTACGCTGGAATGTTATTCATCTGATCTGCCTCTTCCACCGTTGACTCAATCGGGAGAGGACAGATTCTGGTGCAGGCTCGTCGAATGGTTCCTGTAGCAGTCTTTATTTCGACAACTCTGGTGATGCCATCGATTCCAGAGATCAAACGAGTGATGCGTCCCATTTTCCATTTTAGTGGAGGCAGATTATCTTCTTTTATGATTACAAGGCTGCCCAACTTGACAGCTTCGCCGTTGATCTGCCATTTCGTTCTTCGTTGAAGTTCGGAAATATATTCTTTACTCCAGCGCTCCCAAAAGTGTTGCCGGAGTTGCTCCACTCGATCATAGCGACCCAGGCGGACGGTAACAATCGAGGTCAGGTCTTCGGAAGCTGGTGCTGTCAGCGGCCGACCAATCAGGAAATGGGCAGGTGTAAGCGGTAGGTAATCGTTAGGATCTGCGGAAAGAGGTGAAAGGGGACGGGAGTTTAGGACGGCTTCGATTTGCGATAATACCGTAATAAACTCCTCGTGAGTGAGTTGAGCATTTCCCATAATACGTCGCAAGTGATATTTACATCTGCGAACTCCACTCTCCCACAAACCACCGAAATGAGGAGAATAAGCCGGGATGAAATTAAGTTTTATATTATTTTCGCTAGCAAAATCTGATATTTGCTGCGAGCTATTATCAAAAATAACTGAAAGTTCCTTTTCAGCACCTACAAAGTTTCTTCCGTTATCGGAGAATATAACAGACGGCTTGCCGCGCCGTGATATGAAGCGTTTGAACGCTAACAAATAGTCCTGTGTAGATAAACTGCCTACTAATTCTAAGTGAATGGCTTTAGTAGTGAAACATATAAATAGGCATATATAGCATTTCACAAGACGAGCACCTCTGCCTTTTCGGTTCAAAACGAGCATTGGCCCAGCGTAGTCCACTCCACAAGTCATAAAAGGAAAACTAGGTTCGATCCGTTCCCTAGGTAAATTACCCATTAGCGGTGTTACATTTTCACCCTTGAGACGAGCACAAGTAACGCAGTTATGTACTACTTGCCTGGCCAGATTCCGAGCTCCAAGCACCCACCATTGCTCACGCATAGTCGACACTAAGAGTTGAGGTCCTCCATGTAATAATCGCTTGTGTTCGTACGTAAATAAAAGCAAAAATTATGCTCCAGAAGCTGTGGCTTTTGAAGTTAGACTTCGATGACGTTGTCTCACCTGATATCACATTAGAGTGGCATAATTTTCTCTATAGTCTCCGTCACTTGCACGAAATTAGGGTTCCGCGGTACGTGATGACTGAACCGTCGCGTTACAAAGAATTACATATTTTTACTGATGCTTCTATAGATGCTTACGGTGCTTGCGCATATCTAAGGTCATTCAATGATAATGATTGAGGGAGGCCCGTGCCCCAGCCGTGGGGACTTAAATGGGCTGATGATGATGATGAAATACACGACGCGTCGAGAATACCGAGATGCCCTCGATGGTTTACTTAGTAGAAGGGGACCAATCGTGTTGTGTAACGAAGTGGTTTCAGTTTGGTTATAATTTAAGAATTGGCTTAAATTACCTGATTGTCAGAAAGAATGAATGAGTGCTAGGGAAGCCAAGCTAAGCGGTCTTATAGTGGTCGTTATCCAACTACTTTTAGGCTCATAGGCCGACCTATGAGTATATCGCTAGGGTGCCCTACCCGTCACTGTAATCTGAATTAAGGTGACGGGTAGGGCACACTAGCGACGCCAATCGATTAAAATTTTTATCTACTTAACCGGTTCTTTTTTAAACAATTTCGGGGTTACAATTTCTCGGCAAACACTTATACTACTTATACTTCTCTACTATTCAATGTTCTTTTCCCGAAGGTTGTCTGGTAGAAATCGCTTTCAGCGATAAGACCGCCGAAATTGTACACAAAAATTCTGTAATGCCTAGTACTTAAGTTGTGTATTTTATGCAATAAAGTATATCTATCTATACTATTTATTTAATATTTATAGTTAACTGTTTGGTCTGCTTTTGCACTCTAATTTTGAAATAGTATAATGGTTTGCCGAGAGATTGTAACCCCGAAATTGTTTAAAATAGATAGTAGCTAAAAATTAAAATCGATTGGCGTCGCTAGTGTGCATTACCAGTCACCTCAAACTTCTTACAGCGTGGCTTAATCTATGTGAAAAGAAGAAAGTAGTGTTAGCTAAAATACGGGCAACACTGGAGACTTCACGTTTGATGTATCCGATTTGATATCAACATCTATAATTCTAGCATAGCTACTAACAACTTTGATTTAATATGTATTTATTCACATGCACATCATTATCATAGATAAACGTCTTTAAAAATATGTTTACGAGCCTTTGGCATTCGACATGTTTACCGTTTCCGTTGTTTATTGAAGCAGTTTTTGAAATTTCACAATTTTCGTCTTTTGAAAAATAACGTATAACATATAGTTACATGTTTTTACCATCAGTTTTAAAGATCATCTACGTTTTTATATTTTGAGCCGTGTGGTCCCCGGCAGAGTAGAATAGGCCACCCTCACTCTTACCGAGGTGTCGTAAAAGGCGACTAAGGTAAAGCTGCTGGCATGATCATCAGCACCCAGAGAAGGAAAACTCTGCATTTATATCAAAACCCTCGCCAACCCGTCTGCCAAGCGTGGTGAGTATGGCAATTACAATTAGTGGGGACTTAAATGGGCTGACGATGACGATGAAATATTAATTCTGTGTATAAATTGATTAATTACGAATAAACACTCAATAAAATTTTATTTAATTTTGTTATTATCATTGTATAAATTATTCAAAATTCTGGACTTTTAAAACCAAAAACACGTTTTAAACATAATTAATTGGTGTCTGTTTTTGTTGTGTCGCGATTTATTAGTAAAAATATTCCAAGCAACATACTTAACAAGACTTCAAAACTTAATGTGTGTAGTTTTAGGTATATTAGTTCGTAAATATGTAAGCTCTTCCAATAATATGCAGTGATAAGCACTTCGCGAACTCCAGAAGCTAAGAATAGTCAAACCCAAACAAAAGACCGTTTCGACATATGCTAGGCATACGCGCCAAAAATACCTAAGATTTATTATTTTTTTACTCAAACACTCCGCCCACACGGCACACGGAAAACTGCAGTCATTGGTTAGTGTTGTGACTATGGGCCGATTCGACCGACCTCATTCCGATAATTTAGATTTGTCCCTGGATATAGATTGGTCGAATCAAGCCTTAGATTTTTCCGTGAATTTAATTTGCAATTAGTAACTAAGTCGATGGATTTTTATTATCGATTTATTCAATTCATACTTCGATTAATGATCAAAGATCGAGTGAGAGAGATCGAGATTAATGATGACTTTACTCGAGTACCACTCGAAATTTTAATTGTTAACAAGATCTCTAGTCACTCATATACTCGGCCGATTCAAGCCTTCCAATTGGCGTACCTATTTAGCTTTTAATCCCGAGAAGGGGAAAACAGAAATTGATTTTCCTTGTACCTAGTACTCTATCGCGGGGCAGATTGGCTTCCTTATCGCCTTCCCTTCTTCTCCCAATATCTTACAATTAAACGCGCCCGCACCGTGCTCCCGCGCATAGTTTAGCGCAGTAAGGGCGTCCGCTAAACTATGCGCGGGAGTTAGCATGAAAGTGGCACCAGTCAATCAAAATCTCTAGTAATGAGAAGTGATGGAGAGCATTTAACCATAATAAGAGTGATGAATGTTAGTTAGTGGGCGGAGAACGGCTTAATAAGATGCGGAATGAATTGTGTGGAGAATGATAATTATGATTGGAAAGGAAATGGGTTATTCGATGACGAATAACAAGCAGACTATATGCAAAAAGGAAACATACTGCTCAGGACCCCAAGTAACCTGGGAACGGAGCTGGAGAATGATGAGCAGCCATCTCCCTTCCTCCTTATCTTAGCGTGTTATTCCCAGTTTCGGTCAAAGCTGTCACTTCGGAGGCCGGGGTACGCTTGGACCAGGATTCGGTAATGCTCTCAATCAGCAGTCTGGTAATTACTGGAGCCGCCCCGCGCCCTCTCCCTTGGGTAATGTATTTCGAGTAAAATTTTAAGCTTCGTTACTCGATTTAAAATGACCGATGTTAAATTCGATTCGCGTCACTACCATTGAGCACCAACACTTTGTTGAGTGACCTCGGGCATTTTACGACAGGAAACCAATAAAATGATAATACCTGGGGTGACACAAAGCACTAGTTTAATTACAAATCGCATGCAGGCGAGGCTCCATTGTCGTCTTAATGTGAACCTATTCTTTATTGACGCTATTATAATAACAAAGAACATCGGCGGTTTTATATGACCAGTTTATGTGTATATGTTTAACTAACTCATTTGGCGGCAGAATCGCACTCATCTACATGATTGTGCACAGCACAGTTAATCATAATAACTCGTTCACTTAACAACCGACTTACCTAGTAAATTAAGAATAGAAAAAAAAACAGTTTGCGTCCGTACAAAAACATGTGAATGTCAAATACGAGTATGGTAATCTACCGCTGTTTCGAAATGTCGATATTTACTCTAATGAATAATAAAGAAAATCAGAGGGGCAATTCTCGGGCACTCGACATTGAAATCAAATTTAAAGATTTACATACATTCGTCCATACAAATCTCTATCTGCCGTGTGGTCCCCGGCAGAGTAGAATAGGCCACCCCTTACTCTTACCGAGGTGTCGTAAAAGGCGACTAAGGTAAAGCTGCTGGCATGATCATCAGCGCCCAGAGAAGGAAAACTCTGCATTTATATCAAAACCCTCGCCAACCCGTCTGCCAAGCGTGGTGAGTATGGCAATTACCCCTCATGTGATTGAGGGAGGCCCGTGTCCCAGCAGTGGGGACTTAAATGGGCTGATGATGATAAATCTCTAACTCGACTTTGATGCCGAGTGTCAGTGCCCAGGGAATAGGTCCACAGCAGTTACTCTTTTAGAATATTAATCGTTATTTTCTATGACCGATCTCTTCCTGGCAACCTTTGGGTAAAGGACATTTAATATCCAAAAATATCATAAAAATGTTTACCTATTTTCAAAATAAAAAAAACATATGCGCATTCAATTACATGGTAATTGTTTTCCCTCAAGGATTCCTCATTAGGACATATTGTTCTATTGGTTAGTGGGTCATTAATTAATTTTCCTCATATAGTAATTTAATATTATTGTAACAATTGTGAGTAATGCACGTCTCACGCGTGTATAAATTGCAACAGGTGAAGGTCACGTTTTGTTCTACACATAAGTAAACTAATAAATGGTTTCATTATTTTATGTGATGGAAGGAATGGAATTTCTTGGATGATTCCTCACGGTGTTTTTCCTCACCGCCGATGGAGCTGGTCGAAATACTCTATCAAATCTATTTTGACGACCCTTTTGGATCAGAGGTATTGAAAGCTGCCTCTGGTGCAAGGGTTCCGATACGATCCCTGCATAGTACAAACATTTGTGTGTATTAACATATTTGTTTCTATTGGTCTGGTGTTTTCTATGTTTTATACGTATGCATTTACAAAAGAAAGTATTAAATTTGTATTTATAATATTTGTAGTCCGCTGTTGGTTTTGATATCCGTAACACAGGTGCTTGAGCTACTTATCTCGGAGTAAAATGTGTGTGATGTTGTGAAATAATATTACTCATTGGAGAGTTTCAGAGGTGCGTGCTATGATTAGAGACAAATTACACGACAGCCACACAGGTTACTACAATCTGTCATTTTTTCGTAATTAATATTGAACTCAAACTCGTTTGACATTAAAGTGAGAATTGATTAAAGAAAATTTACAGATTTGCATACACTGATGTACTGTCTGTCAGGTACCCCCTCGTAGATGAAAGACGAGTCGCCGAGGGATTAGTTAGCGGCTAACCAATTTAGAGCCGATTGTTCGGTGAATCATTAATTGACAAAAACCTGAACATTTTTATAATTACTGCCATTATATATCATCAATTCTTTATACGGATAAATGAACAAAACTTAAAAGGCGTTTCTAAAGGAAGTAACGGAATAACCTATAAGGCTTTTTGGGACAGTTCATTTGGCTGAGACAATTTGATATGGCGATTTAAACCGCGTGGGCGGTAAATTGCCATAAATTAGAAAGAAATCTTTTGTATTTCTCTGTATTTTTTACAATATGGCATTTAAGATAAAAGTTCGCTGTAAATTATAACGTAAAATCGAATCCACAAATTTAAAATATTTTCTTTGTCGTTTCCGGCGTTTCACTTGAGAATGAGGATATTGACTTGACTCTCTTTAAATTATCATGAACAAGTGTTTTCTTTTCATTCAATGTTTTGCTTGACGATATGAATGGTGTCATGTGTTTTTAAAGTCCATTGATTAAATTAGCGAACTAATTATTAATGACTGACAGTTCTTTTATTTCTATTAGGTAATTGAATTTATTTTTACTTGTGCTTAATAACAAATAAAGAAAAAAGTCTCTAAGTTCAGAAATGATTCTAATGTTAGTGACCATGAAAGTTTAAAACAAAATACAAAAAACGGATTTTAAATTGACTTTCTCATGAAGCAATCTTTGTACATTGTACTCATATTAGCAATACCAAAACTATAAATGTATTCTGGCAAATGCCACAGCGTCTCGAAGCTGAATTTCGTAGGCGCGGCACCGGTTCTGATGACCCTTGCCTCGGGTGGATAAAAAATAAAGAAGCTAATATCAGTTACTGCCAAAACTGGCCAAACTCGTTTGTTAGTTGTAAAAAGTGGATGTTGCATTTTGTTTCCTATTAGATTATTTTGAGTGCAAAAGCAGGATATTAAGGCAGTCATTTAAATCTACTATATTTTGTTTTTTTTTAATGTTATAGGTGGCAGACGAGCAGACAGATCGCCTGATGGTGAGCGATTGCCGCCGCCCATAGACACTCGCGACACCAGTAGGAGTGGCAAGTGCGCTGCCAACTTTTAAACCCCCTTTCCCCCGGATTGAGACTCCGGTACCCTCACTCACGTAGTGTACACATACTCACTTTTGTTGGATAAATTAACATTATACGGGGTGTATCGGTAAACATCGGTGGAAGAACTCTTTCACCTGGTAAAAGGATAAAGGGAAGTTTAAAAAACTGATGGCCAACCTTAAAAGACTGAAAAGGCGCCCGAAGAAGAAGATCGATAAAGAGTTAAGATACATCCTTTTCACAATCACTTCTACCAACCTTCTGAACAACGTTTGTTCTAGGTACGACTTTTAGACATATTTTTTTTTGTCTGTAGCTTCCTACCTTTGTATCTTTCGTAACCTCTTGACTAACAGCTTAAAATTGTTACGTAGGAAAAACATTAAAACTTCAATTTCGATTCCCTCGATCGAACTAATATTATGTGCACATTACTAACACATACGAACAACAAAATTGACATTCAACTGTGTGGCCTTGACATTACGTAATTACGATATGTTTTGCTTCTTTGTAGATATTTTCCTAACGGGGCGTAATTTTAGCACCTGTACAATTTGCTTATTGTTTGCAATAACTGAATTCATTAACAGTAAGTACAACATAGATCACTTATTGCCACATATTAAGCAATCGTCTGTTATTATTAAATAACCACATTGAAGCTTATATTACTATTAGCTCTACTAAAATATGAATATTTGTATACTTTTACTTTAATATAGTTAAGGATAGGTTTCTCTGGGTCATTCTCATTATTGCCATTACATAATATGTAAAATTAAATACATATTTATACATACGTCTTGCAAATTAAAGATCTCGACTGCGATAGTTATCTTTGAAATTTTTTACGTGCCTTAACATTACAAAAAAGGAAATAAAACCAATAATGAGAATGACCCAGAGACACCTATCCTTAAAAAGAATTAACTTATTAGCATGACACTTTAGGGTCACATGTTACAAATAAAAATACCTACCTACTTATTATTTACTTACGTATTGAAATTAAAATGTAGGTACCATTATACATTGCGACTTTGAGCGGACATCAGGTCATATGTTACTCGGGAGCTTACTTGCTCATAAGTAAATACTTTTCTAGCAAACTATAAAGAGTACACAAATAAACAGCTAAAGTTGTCGTATGTTCTCGTAATAATTCATAAACTATTTTTGATTTTAAATACAGTAACTGCACATAAACATTGAAAAGATCGTGTCACGTTATTTTAGTATTCGGGTAAAGTAAATATTGTTTTATCAGTATGATTTATGGATGTATTTGACTGGCGAAGCTTCGATGTTTACCCAGATCGAACAGTTTCGACACTTGGCCATTGAGATGTTGGTGCAATGTTAAAGTACGACCCACATTGCTTGATAAACTTTGCGAAACTGAAGCTGAAAAAAGATGTGTGCAAGAGACAGCGGGAGTTTTAACTTTTTGTTGCTTGTGTTGCTTAACACATAGGAACACTCTAGGTATTAAGCAACACTTTCTGTCATCCGTGTCTTCTTACGTTTCCTCAAAAATAATTCATCACACAAAACTTAACTACTAATTTAGGTTTGTCTGGCAGGAGGTATAAACCGTGATAAAAATCTGTCAATGGATAGATCGAATTATTGCAGCTATTCCGAAGAAAATTGGAAAAAATAAAGCTTTAACAATTGTCGCAAGGTACTAAATCATTGTCTTGGAAAGTAACGGCAACGCCGCAACTCAATCTCTTGTGCTGGAGACGTGCACAAAGAAGCTAAAATGACGAAAATCTGACAGTCGGAGCTCTTAGGCTATTACCATCGTCGAGTTATCCTTGCGTCATTATTATGAAATTTGGTTCATGTTCACAGCGTGACCGATCGTTATGTGCTGCCTACTAATCCTGCCCACACCACCTCCTAACACAATACAATGTGACAAGGCTATTTTGGCCGGAAAATAATATTAAGAAGGGGACGTTGCACTGCAATTCTTCAAAAGAGAGGTGTCAAAAACCTTATACCTAATCACATCACTTTCTAATACAACAGCATTAGTTCCCATTGGAAAAGCGCAATTATCTTATCTTATCTGTTTGAGTCCATCTTTTCTTGGAGGCCGTCGAACCTATATGGGATCGATTGTAACTCCCCCATCCTTTGCACTCCAGCGCTGCAGCGGCTTCGGCCACTGCAGCATATGCTGAGGTTGGGCCTTGTTGGCTACAGAATTTGTCCTTTTTGTGTCACTCGTGTTTAAATTTGTATTCTGTGACCAATAAAGAAATCTTTATCTTTACTCACGAAAGGATTTTCTCATCAAAGTTACTATATCCCTCGGATAAAAGTGTCTGTAGTAGGAGACCGATTATGTCCCTGTCTAATGAATCGCACTCACATAAAAGTTTATAAAAAATCACTATTACTTGATCAACCGTACGGTGACTTGGTTGGTTTTGTTGCTCTATCGCATTCTCTTAAAGATGCATTTATGCTACCTCGTGATTGGTTACATTTATCATTCATTTTGTGGTAAATATGTAAACAGATGCTGCCATACCGACAGCTAGTTTTGTAATACATGTCACTGGATGGCGCCACTGCGCCAGCCAATTATAGCGCATGCTGTTTCTGATTCTTTCTCTTCTCCTGTTGCCATTTTGCGTGCCTGTTGTTCTTTTTATACAATAAATATTTTATACTTCATTTTTACGAGTTTACTATTCTACAACGGACCCTCTGGACCCTTTTCATTTTGTGTCATTTTTCGTGAAAATGGTGCATTCATATAAACCTCCAGCGCGTCCAGGGAAATTGTAAAAGTGCTGTCTATCGACATATTTATTTCATAATCGATTATTTTTTTCACATCTCTTCTCTTCTCATAGAGCACCTCGGCGAACGCAGTCTGAATCATGTCACTCTATGCCGATTTCTTTTATTCCCGTTGTTTTATTTAGCCGGTCATCAATTGTGAAGCGAATGGTTTACGATTCTCTGGCACGTTTCCCGAATCTTAGATCTTAGTGTCAAGTTCTACGTATTTTCAAAGGGATTTTGGCGAAATGTCGGAAAAGCAGCCGCCAAGGTACATCAAAACAATAACTATAGAGTTGCTTTAGTTATATTAGTCACATCGATAAGACCGCCTTATAGTACTGTCTGTTGTTGTTCTATCATACTTTTAATTCGTTTTTGTGCAATAAAGAATATCTATCTATCTATCGATCAGGGGAAAAAAGATCTCCATCAAATGAGATGGTGGTCAAGCTTTAGCCTAGTTTATAAAAAATCATTTTACATGTGTCTTCAGAAATATGTCCGAAGAAAATCCTGAAATATTTCTTCCAACTAAATATTCTATGTTCTATAAACAAATTCGATGGGTCCCTGATGTCCTAATTGAGTAAAGACGCCATAGAACGTCAACAGCCCATCGATCGCCTCGCCTCTGATTGGCTCTCATTTACGAGCCACGACTATAAGTACGGCCCTATTACTCTATAACGGATTTACGGCATTGACAGGGTTGCCAGTCAGTCTAAAAATACCCTTAACTACTTGTAGTCAAGGGTATTGCCAAGTTAAACTCTTGAGTTTAACTTGGAAAACATATAGAACAATAACTTTATTTTTATTGATCATCATCACTTTGGCTTTTACTTAAATATTATATTTTATACATTTCAGTATAGTAAGTATGTTTCGAAATTTTTCGAACATAGCTCGGGATTGTGATCACCAATCCGCATTTGGCAAGCGTGGTAATTAAGCCTAATCCCACTACCACAATAGATCATTTACTGGTCGCAGTGGCTATGAGACGCAGGGCTCACCCCATTTCTATCAAGCCTAATCCCATCATAGTAGCGATACCTTGATTTCTAGGGTGGAGGCCTTTGCCCTGCAGTGGGACAGTTTATAGGCTGATACTTTACTTTTTTTTATACATTTCAGTATAAAAGTGTCAATCAGTTAGTATAAATCATAAATCTTCATAAGTATTTATTAATTACCGAACATCAGACACAACAATGTATTTTACATTGTTTTTTACTGCATTATTTTTATGCGCCTTAAAATCAACAGTTCCTGTTCTACAGAATATCTTTAAGTTTTTGTAATACGAATTACAAACCATTACCAAATTCAATACTTATGTATATTTTTTCCATAGTAACATTAATTTCTGGCCAATCACTGTTGTTTGTACTTGTCTTTTTACTCTTTTTTTATTATTATTGTACAAACTGATTTACGATTTTATACAATTTGAACTATTATTACACTTATTAGAGAAACTGCGCCAGCCCTACCGGTTTCGGTCAAACACGCAACTCACAAGCGTTACTGAAGTCCATAATTTGTAATGCAACGGACAGTTTTACGACTTGAGAACTGAAGTGTTTTCATTGTAAGCATGTCGTTTCATGAGGACTGAAAAAATGCGTGTATTATGATAATGTTGCTATGTGGTGAATTGCAAAATTATGTGGAAAATCCTTATAGTGAGGTTTCAAATTGGATTAGGTACACCATAATATTATGGTAGTAAATGAAGCTATACTCTAGCTTCATGGTAGTATATTATGTACTAAATAAAATAAATAAATAAATAAAATTAATATTTCACAACATTACATACACTGATCTGACTCTGAGATAGGTAGCTCAAGCACCTGTGTTACGGATATCAGAATCGACAGTGGGATTACAATTATATACATATAATACTTTTATTAAACAGTTTATTTTCGTGTTTATAGTAATCAATCAATCAATCAAATAATACTTTATTTTCATAGGCTTGTACACAGCACTTACAAATCGTCATACATTTGAATAATTTAAGACTATTTATAAGTACTTATGTATGTATAATGTACATGTTAATACATATATATATTGATACATAAAATACACTAAAAAAAGTAAATAAACATAATGCGGTTCTACCACCGGCTCGAAAAGTTGTTTCTGGTCGAAAAGATCCGGCAAGAAACTCGACAGTTACTCTTTTTAAAATCACGCAAGCAGTTCTGGCTATGGAGTGTTTGATGGTTTGTCTATTTTTGCTTACCTTTGTATACTTATTCTCAGTAATAGAGGATATATTAATTTGTTTTTTGTCATTTATGGTATTCAATCTAAGTAATTGAAACAAACTTTAATCGAAATTCGAAACTATACACCAGTGACAAATAAGATTCATTAATTTTACTTGAAACCGTAATCATGACCGTATATAATAACTAAAGAATAAGTAGGGGGACTCTTACTCACCCAAA
The DNA here is from genome assembly GCA_019059595.1 of Marasmia exigua. Taxonomy (NCBI): domain Eukaryota; kingdom Metazoa; phylum Arthropoda; class Insecta; order Lepidoptera; family Crambidae; genus Marasmia; species Marasmia exigua. Next base: position 12,336,110 of record CM032476.1, on the reverse strand, counting down.
ATGTATGTACCTATACTGAAGCATGTTAAAGTATTGAATCATGACTGTTTGTACAATGGATAACTTACGCAAGTCGAAAACAAATAAGAAAATTAACGCTGAAAAATGGTAATGAACGAGCAATATTTTCTGATTGCAATGGGAATCCATTAACACGTACCTAAACCCACAACCGTCCGCAATAATAATTTCTAGGTCATTCAGACTTTGTCAGTGCATCTAGGTCATAAAACCTAAGTATACGTAGAGCATACAGGAAGCTCCATCCATATTTATTCATGGCGCGTCTGTTTTCATCTCACCGCCATCACAGATAAAACACCAAGGGCAAATGGCTGCCATGCCAGATATTGATTAATGAAAAATAAGTCTCACGATCGAAAATCTCACGAGAAACACGTTTTATTTTTCAAACTGACATTAATTAATCGCTGAAATTAAAACTACAAACCGTCACAAAAATTAAAGACCTTTTTGATTCTACGGTCATATTTCTCGAGGGCCAATTAAAAATGTTACCCGCCTAGGTAGATTTACTTGAAACTTGAGATTTTATTTGATAACTTTTAAGTATGTTAATAAAAATTCAAGGTTTACCAATAAAAGATAAATGTTACAGGAATTAGATGATTTTATTACGTGTCATTTGTAAAGCTATTAAGGTCTAACTTAGATATGCGTTAGATGTTATAAGTGCGTAATGAATATGAATGTAAGATAAGTTTACCTATTTGCCTAGTTCAGGTTGTTGATAGGTATTCTATGGCCGTGGTCAGACTGGCGCATCTAGTGTAGGCGTGGCCTCGCTCGCGACTCGCGCGCATTGGTCGATTCTAAATGGCAGTTGCATTTCACTTCAAACCCTACTAGACTACTAATTAAAAATCTTTTATTTTACTGCAGCCTTTTCCTCAAACTTAGCACACATAGAACATAGCAATGAGATAAAAGCGATGATTTATACTCTTATGTTGTTGTTTTCTTGGCTCTTTCGCTTATGTTTATTAGGTCACACTGTCTGTATGACTCGGTTATGGGTCATAAATTCTCTTTAATGTATTAAAAGCTAAACTTACAAACATATTAAGCGGTCAACCAGAAAAGTTTAAACGTTTTACGCATCATCTTTGATGAATTGAGGTCAAATAAAAAAAAAAGTTGTATGATCAAGCTAAAGAGTGCTATATACCTACCTACCAGGTAATTACTTTAGAACGTCTTTAACCTGCACGATAACCAGGTACTTATCTTATCTTGCTATTGGTAACCAGGTACTTAAAATACATGTTTTATTAGTACCTACTAATGTAGGTAAAATAATATAATAATTTGAAACTATTTATAAACTGACGTCTAAAATAAATAACAGTCAATTTATTTCTTGGTGTGAAAAAGCTTCAATTTAAATTTCTTCGTGTAAATGTAGTTCACTTTGTAAAATTCATTTTTCGAGTCAAATCTAGAACCGATGCCAAACGCAATCCATCATCAGAGGAGATATATTTTAACTCTCATTAGTTAATCATATTCAGAACATTATTTCATGAACGTCTGTAATCAGATACGCTCTCTATTTGTCTTCTTTCAACGCATTAAGATCTGAGGGTTTTATATTTACATTAAAAAGCATAAACAAAAAAACAGACGCACCAATTAACTAGATAGTTCCCTCTCCGATATCATACGGGCAATAATAAAATATTGTCGTCACTTTGATCACATCTGCCACCGACTAATGTATTGCGTAACTAGGAGCTGTAAAATGGATGATGGACATAAATCAAATGTTAAATAACATTATTTAATGGCAGCTAAGTAAGTAGTTACTGCCCTTAGTGGTAGCAATTACTGTTAAAAATGTTTGTTAAAATCTCAATCTACTCGAATCCATATGAAACTTGAACTGTAGCCTCGGTCTTTATTCCTCTACTTGATTATCTATTCCTAAAATATTGTCTTTGCCGTGTGGTCCCTGGCAGAGTAGAATAGGCCACCCTCACTCTTACCGAGGTGTCGTAAAAGGCGACTAAGGTAAAGCTGCTGGCATGATTATCAGCAGCCAGAGAAGGAAAACTCTGCATTTATATCAAAACCCTCGCCAACCCGTCTGCCAAGCGTGGTGAGTATGGCAATTACCCCTCATGTGATTGAGGGAGGCCCGTGCCCCAGCAGTGGGGACTTAAATGGGCTGATGATGATGATGATGATGATGATGAAAATATTGTCTAAAAGCGGTCAGTTCTTCTCTAAATCTGAGGGGTCACTCCAATGTTTACTCGGGTCATTAGTGAGATGTTACTAACCGTGGCAGTCCCAATCTTAAACAATAGGTTTCTACCTTTATAATCGGTAAAATTTTAAAATTCACGTCAACTTCAGTGGTATATTGGATTTGAGTCTCAAATGACCCGATTAAACATTGGAGTGGACGCCACAGATTTAGGAAAGAACTGACGTGGCCACCTTGAGAAGATTAGTTATCTTAATTGACACGTTTAATTTTACATTGGGTTTCTCGTATTTTATTCACCTGACAGCATAATTATTTTGGGTAAATGATAATAAATACTTATATACACATATTGTCCTTTATAATAATAATTTATCTTTCCATGTATCATCATTTTGTTGGATTTTTTTTTTCATTTAAATGGTTACAAATTGTATTTTCACGATTTACAAGAACCTTACTTATAAGTTTCTTTCTGTAACGTCTCAACTCATCAATACTTAATAGAAACAAAATTATTTGTTTAATTAGACTCTGCCTACTTATTTTATACCAAGGTATTTAACCAGCTAACATCAACAATCGCCACATAATCTCTTACAAAAGGCTCGTCGAATATAACAGAGCAATGTTTTCAGTCGCCAATGAGACAAGCGCGAACAAAGGGTTGATAGAGAATAGACTAACAAATTCAAAACAAACACGCTCTCTATGAATATTTTCGTTACTAAACAACGGTTCCAAACATGCGCCGGCGCAAGATAGATCTATTGGCCTCGATTTTGATTGCTGCATGGTAGAAAATACTTGTCTTGTTGCAAATAATGTATTCAACACTAAAAAATAAGTTAAATTAAAAAGCATAGGTACAATTCCTGGCTATAAATTATTACTAGTAAAATTTTTTCTTGTTTCTACGAAACTAAATCTAAGAAAAACAGCAACATACAAGGAATACAAATATAGAAATGCAAATACAAAGTAGTTCATAAAATTTGCCTTAACGCCTTTCTAGCTTAATTTCTAAAAAAGTCTTTGGAAACCTTATGTTAAACATATTGGACATTAGTCATACTTTGTCGTCATGATATAACATTTATGTTCAACAAAGTTTTCCATTTATCTACATTAAACATTTTAAATTCATTTCTTATTTATAGTATATTTTCTATAAGTTGCCCATTCAACTTGTGGTCTATTACAAGAAAACCCAGATAACAAAACGTGCATCTATGCGAGGAAAACGTATTATTGTTAAACCACAATTTTAAATAAGTACCTAACATCCTTCTGTTCGTAAAATGTTGGCAACATCTGTGGTCACGTAGGCAATGAATTCGAGAAGCTAATCGAGGGATAGACTGAAATACTGGTTATAGCGTGACTATAAAAAAAATGCCTTATCAGAATTTTGTTAAACTAAAGTTTGCTGTAATAATAAACTACAAGTTATAAAACAGATTATAAATTCGAAGCGAATGACAGGTTGCATATATTCCTGATCAGGATTTAGAAATGAAATTCTTCATAATAACGCTATCCTTGTGAAAATGATTAAAAGGACACCATTCAACATTTCTATTTCTCTAGCAAATTAAAAGTTAAAGAGGCAAAACGAAAAGTATCTCGTTATAGCATTGCGGTGTTAACCAGTATATTACGAGTAGACATAATCATAGCTGAAATAAATTTTACACAATCTAGCATCTTCTAGATATGACACTTGAAAAGTCCTAAATACTAAAAACCTCGATATTAAAGTAAAATTTGAAAATAAAATTAATGCTCGTTGTTTTTCCAAAGATGATAAATCTGTCATAATAAACTCTCGGATAAAGCTGACTGACGTTTAAAAAATATATTACTACTGTTAGTTTCAAAGTCACTTTGTAAAATTCGTGTGCATAACCAATATTGGAACGAAAAACTCCGTTTTTATATTTTGTAGTTTGTTTAAATGTAATTATATTTTTCCTTGCACTTAGTATTTCCTCCAATCTTCAGTAAACTACTTATAACGCGGTTGTTTGCGATAACAAAACACATTTTATTCTTTAAACTGCTAATCTCAAGTACCTTGATACATACTCCAAAGTATAGCAATTTCCTGGTATCCAATCGTACATTTAGTTTCTTACTCAACACTTAAACCCATATCTACAATACCGGGTCTAGATGATCCATACGCAATTTACAATATCGTTTACTTAGATATACTGCAACATATTAAAAAAAAAATCGTTTATTAGCAAAAGGTTCTTACAACGCAGGAATTACTGGTAGCCCCCAAACTAGGTATTCCTGTCTCTTGGGGACTGAGTTTTAGATATTATGAATATAGTTAACAGACATATTCGTTTTTGATGCCTGTTACGATTTCTCACATTTCAGAATTGCACAAAAGCAATTGATTCACCTCATAAATATTAGCTTTCATCGCTCATTAGATTTTGTACATAATACCAGAACTTGGATGGTTGTCACTCTTTGGCCTACGTTTCAGCAGTTGACGACAATTGGGTGATTAAGTAATTGAGCTACTTTCAACCTAAGAGGCTACCTTTTTTATTAAACTCATGTTAATTTTGCGGAACACTAAACTATTGATATGTTGACATGAATACAAAAAAGGCCAAAGATTAATGCTACGCCAGTCAACAATTTACCTCTTTGCTGACAACTCTGTCAGCAGAGGTAAATTGTTGAAGGTCGCATGTCAAACGTCACTCCAAATGGCAAATTGTCTTGTATGGGTCTATTGGACCTACGACTGCTAAAGTGAGGGTTAAGCTTTCAAAATACCTATCGGCGTCTACCTACTGACCATGAAACGCATTATCGATTTAAATTCGCAAGTCAGTCGTGCATACTGCACACACAACTAATGGCGAATTGATGGTTGAACATGATAATTGCTTACACTTGCAGTTTCATTTTCATGGCTATTTATCTAATACGTTTTTAATGTGTTTTTTGCACGGCACGATATGGAAAGATTCGTTTTACTTACATAATATCAATTAGGTAAATGAATAGTTTAGCGCGTTATGCTTCTAATGTTCAAACGTATAAGCCTTATAGTGCGAGTACGAGTAATCTCTTCCCGACAAGTTGATACCTAAGCCATATTTTACTATTTGCTTGCGACGAACTTATCAATAAGAAAAAAACGAAAGAATATTATATGAAATGAGATTGTTTTATTAATAGTAACGTAAGACTGTTTTTGCGGAAAAGAAAATTCAATAAAAACCTGTTTTATCGCTATTTTAACAAATTGGCAACCATTTTTTTTTAATTTAGATAATTACCTCTATATACACTAATTTGAACAATAAGCCTTAATTATCATGCTCGTAGATCAGAAAATATAGTCATAAAACAGTTGCTAGTTGGTAAACAATTCCAGTGTACAAATTCTTGGAAATATTAAAAGTTTTATATATCAGATTCCTTGTGGAAGTTAATGTGAATTGAGAGCGGGCACAAATTAATTATATCTGACGCACACTAGGCCACCAGTAGTGGCTACAACTGGCTGAACTTAAGCCAAGTCCTGCCGAGGTCTGTATTTCCTGACCACTATAATCTGGCCATCTTTAAGGCAAGAATCAACACGCAACTTTTAGGCTAAACGCGTATCATCCTAGACCTCATCGTCGCTTTCCATTGGGTGCTGATTGTGGTCTAGCGTTAGCCTATTGACCAAAAAAAAATGATCGGACTTTGCAAAAGTATTTTAGTTTAGGGCTTCAACTTAGGGCGCTACAGACAGCCACACACCAGGTCCAAAATCTGTCAAATTTCCTCAATTGATAATGAACCAAACGTGTTTGACATTAAGGTGAGAGTCGATTGAAGAAACTTTGTCAGTTTTGTTTACTTTGATGTGTGGCTGTACGTACCTACCCCGCCGCAACCCATCTTTTAGGTTCAGAACCGACTATTATTATCTTACTCTATCGTTTAGAAATATAGAAAAGAAACCACCCTACTTACATTGGGGTCAATCATGGGGGGATTTAATGGGTCAATATAAGACGCCCAAAAATATCTAACATTCAAGAAAACCTCGAAGGTGATATAATTTAACATCGACTACCTTATTATAAATTGCGATCTTAAGTTATTACCGTACTAAACCTCATTTTATCCCGTTCCAACACGCAATGTTAAAAGGGGCTGGCACGAATTTTGTTCCGGGACAATCATAAGTTCGCGATATGTAATAAGGGGGCGATTGTTTACTTGTACACATTTAAGTATGATCGATAGTGCTATAGCTTAGTGGACAAAAACACACCTTCCATGCGCGAGGTCGTGGTTCGAATCCGAGCATGCACCTCTTTATCTTTCAAATCGATGTGCGTATTTCTACCATTAGCTTGGCGGTGAGGGAAAACATCGTAAGGGAACCTGCACGTCCAAATAGTTTCTAAAACGTGTAATGATGAAGTTGGTTGTTATTAATGGGTTGCGAAGGTCAGACGGCAGTCGTTTCATTGTAATTAACAGACTCACCGAATAGCAAATCATGGTCTAAGTGTACTCCGGGCGAATAAGCGAAAGCTTTGGACGCGACCAGAAATTACATGCTAAGATGAAGAAGAAGATTGTATGTAATGTAGAATAGACGTGTGTACCTTTTTACTGAAACGATTCAGTGATCCGACTTAGCAAACTGATAATAACAATAAATAATAAATATTTCACAACATCACATAACATTGATCTGACTCCGAGATAGGTATCTCAAGCACCTGTGTTACGGATATCAGAATCAACAGTGGGATTACAAATATATACATATAATACTTTTCTTTTGTAAATACATACTTACAATACAAAGAAACACCCAGACCAATACAAACAGGCATGTTCATCACACAAATGTTTGTACTGTGCGGGGATCGAACCCTTGGACCAAAGGCAGCGTTCACTACCACTGTTCCAAACGGGTCGTCCGACTGTTCCGAATCTCTAATGTTCGCTCCGAACGTATCCTTCGATTCAGATGGATCTCGAGTCCGAGCGATCCGAGTGAGCCGAATGAGCGGAATGATCCGACGAGCCGAATGATCTGAATGATCCGAATGAGCGGAATGAATCATGGATCTATCTGAGAGTCGATGTTCCAAATGAAGCGTTTCACTGTTCCTCATCTCTGCACTGATCGAGATGCAAATGTTCCAATCTTTTGAAAGATACCTTTTTGCCAGGTCTACTCTTTAATGTATAACAGTCAGTAGCTCAGTGTGCGACTGAGAAGCCGGAGTACATAGAAAGATAAACAAATAAGCATAGCTGCACGTGCACATGTTTGCATAATCAGCGAATAGTTCTCTTCTCGTAGGTATTTTCGAGTCGAATGACCTGATGAGTTGGCAGGGCATTACCCTTTCTGTCTTTCTGATGGTGCTTACCTTGCTTATCTACCTTACTAGACGATTTAGTCAGGTACTGTCTATTTAAGTGTATGTGTAAACCTTAAAACAATACGTTGGGTTACCTACATAGAGTAAAGTAAATATTTACCTACTTATTGTTATTACTACTACAAAGTGCGAAACCTCGATTCATCCGTATTGAACCAAATGTGTTTGAAGTTTTTTTTTTGTCAAATAGCCAGACATTTGGCCACAATCTCACCTGATGGTAAGTGATGATGTGGCCGAGGATGGACCATGCCTGCCTAGTAACAGCCTATTCACTCTTTTCTTAAATAAGTTCAGATCATAGCGTTCAGGGAACACATCTTCCGGCAGAGAGTTCCATTCCTTAGCTGTGCGCAACATGAATGTACATTTGAACGTTAAACTCAAACCATCTTATTATAAATCTTGATCTAAAGTTATTACCCTAAAGCTCATGTCATCCCGTTTCAACACGCAATGTTAAAAGGGGCTGGCACGAATGGACAACATTTCAAATTTTTTACATGTCCATATTGTTTTTTTATATGAAAGTAGACATAAAATGAACAGACCCATATTTTTTCTTTTTTCAAAATTTGTCCATTTTTATGCATAAAATAATTATTGAAATTCTTTTTATTCTAAATAGACGTAAGTGCCAAATGACGTCATCGGACGGCTAAATACAGCGATATTCCTTTGCTTATCATTTTTTTAATAAAAAAATGGTACTACTGTCAAAGGTAAATAATACTAGTGTCAACATTGTCAACGTCATTCATACATTCAACGTTGACAAGTTGTCTTTTTTTTGACAGTTACATGTCATGAGTTTGGCATTACGTAAATTTAAAACTATAATGTGCTAAGCAAAGAAATATTTTACATTCTGCCGTCCGATGACGTCATCTTACGTTTTTTAGTTTTTAATTTTTTTCTCAGTAAATAAGCAATATAAAAAATAAATAAATATATATTCGCGCAGCGGAAAAGTAAATAAAGAAATGGTATTTTTTGTTTCAGAGCTTAGCAATTTTGAAATGTTGTCCATTTTATTCAAAATTGTAACAAATCGCGAGATTTGTAATCAGGGAGAAATTGTGATGACTAATAAGTATATAAGCTTCTTGACTAATAATTACCTTTTCATGAATGTAGATTGTATGTAGTCTGTGAAATAATGATGCATACCTGAAAAAGTAAAAAAAAATGTTTAGTAAATGTGAGCCAAATAATTATCCAGAACAACGCACCGCAGTCGCTCTACTACGGTTATTTGGCACTCGGCTAAAGTCACATAGTGTCAATAGAAAAAATGTTGTACCAATGTCCCTGAAGGGCCTTCTGATCGTACTCGCACTTGTTTAAATAACGAATATTTGACAACTTCTCACAGCTACATCTGAAATCGTCTGAAGATGACATTAAAAATGATGATAATAATAGTAATTCTCACAATATCTCATACGTTGACCTGATTCCGTACTGAGTAGCTTAAGCACTTGTGTTACAGATATCAGACAACAGAGGAACACAAATATATACTTAAATACATATATTACACCCTAGACACTGAACGAAACACAAGTGTTCATCGCACGAATGTTTGTCCAGGGTAGGGATCGAACCCTCGACCTTTGGCGTAAGAGGCAGGATCACTACCAATTGCGCCATCCGGTCAGTCATGATGCTTAGGCATTGTTATTTATTCCTGTATTGAATTAGTTCAATACAGGAATAAATAAAAATAACGACAAGGCGAGCCGTTACATTTTAACAAATATTCGTTGTTTTCGTGTTGGCAGTCCGCCCGTGCACTATTATGTCAAAGGGAACCAAAACTCATTACCGTTCTAATGGATTGCCAGGAAAAAATCCAAGAGAAATCACGGCAACAACAAATTAACTTTGACATCGTATGTTTCACGTTGGACTTCGCGGTTAAGGCTGCTTGTTTAGTCCAAGAGCGCCGCCATCCGACAAATCGGAAAAGAGGGTAGAACATTTGATGAAAACAATATTTGTGAATTCTCGAGGAAGCCATTAAAGATTTAAAGAATAATTTGTGTTTATTAGCTTTGAGTAGCATAATGGTTATAATTGTCAAAAGTGGCCACTTCGAACAATAATCGCAATATTTTTTAACCATAATGAAATGACAGTTGTCTATGAGATATAATTCCGGTTGTGTTTTCAGCCCGAGTACTCTTGGAGCGTGCATGATCCACATCATAGCAGCTGTGACGAGTATCGTGATGAGTATCGTGAAAAAAATAAATCTCAAAAATTATAAATAGTTTTCTCCAGTATACTACAATTTTCCCTTCAAATTTTTTGAAATTAATAAAAATCAAACGACGGCGCTAGTGACCCGAACAAACACTTATTATTACTCTACGTTTTTAACTCGGACATTTGGACAATACTACTTCAGTAAGTCCATTAGTAAGAGTAATGATTGTTGGGATATTTTGTCAACTCCAGCAACTGCTGCAGATGGTAATGACAAGCAGAAATAGAATACTCGAATATATTCATAAACAGCGTTATTAATGTATTCGAGTACACTTTTGATTAAAAATTCGATTAAAACCATGTCTTTTACTCCTCGCAAATATTAACCTTATGTGTAATTTTTTGAACGTTATCAAATTCTATTCAAACCATTTCCATATATAGCGATATTAAGTCAAGCCTCATGTATTGCGATAATCAAGGCATCGCTACTATGATGGGTTTAGACTTGATCACCACGCGGATGCGGATTGATGGTCACAAATCCGAACTATGTTCGAAAAATTCGAAACATACTTTAGCTCGAATGGAACCTTCTTAAGGTATTCAAAAAATTTACAAAAAAAACACTTTAAGGCACATTATTTTTCGTAATCAATATTTTCTTGTTGTTAAATATTTTGAAAAGGCATTTTAATACAAAATGATGTTAATTGTTATATATTCCCTCGCAGTAGTGTTTGTAATTATATTCCAAAAATAATCTTTTACAAAAAACGTAAACAATTGTTCAAATGAAAATTGCAATAGAACAGAGCGTCCGACCCAAATCGATTGGCAGGGCGCCAGCCGTAGCCAGGCAGTGTTACCAGTGCTACTGGTGATTGCAGGTTTTACGGAAATAAGTGAATCTTAGAGAAACTCTAAGGACCATATATTTATTAGGTAAAACGATTTCGCCTAGTTTTTGAGCCTCTCCCCTCTTAAGTTAAGAAAAAAAGCATATTCTACTAAAAAATAAATAAAAAAATATAATATGCTAGTTAGTTTGATATAGATAGTTTGATAAATAGCGGCCCCTAATAATGTTAGTTATTAAATAAGGAAAAGTAATAAAAACAAATGAAGACGTAAATATAATTGCAATCCATTGCTACGACGGCCACTAGAGATTACTGTAGTAATGACACGGCAGTTTGAAACTAGGCGCTGGCAACACTATTCTTAGGACGCGGGAAACATCATTCATTTCTCTATTACCGCCGACGATATACCGAGTTAGTTTAATTCATTAGATTAAAACCAGTTTTTGTTTATTTACACTCTGAATGTTTTAATTGATTTTCAGGGGGGCGTTGTTTCTAAGGTAAAATGTCAAAAACTCTGTTGTCATTCAAAGGCTCGAACAAGTTAAAGAAACATTTACTTGGGTAGATCTATTTATTTAATTATTAGGTAAATTCGTTAACAAGTTTACCTACCTATACCTACTCATTTGTAATTCGGAAATTGAGGGTTCATCAAGTTGCATAGAAAATTAAATTAAATAAAAGCTCCCTTTTCCGCACTTACTGCCGCACTGCCAGAAACGTCAATTAAGCTAAATGTTCACTTACTTAATTAGGGAAATTTATTTATTTATTAGTCTTTATGCGTATTGAAATAAGTGTCAATATTTTTTCTTAAGTACCACTTAAAGTTAATTTGACGTTTCTGAGTGCGGCAGTTAGACTCTCTTTTGGTTCATTGTACGTGATGGTCACCTGGCTATAGAAGCCAGCCCAGTTCCACCCAGAAGCACAGAACCTCACAGCATCGCATTCCAGACTCTCTTTTGGTTCATTGTACGTGATGGTCACCTGGCTATAGAAGCCAGCCCAGTTCCACCCAGAAGCACAGAACCTCACAGCATCGCATTCCAGGACTATATACAAATAATAGACATATTAATAGTTGATATTTTTTATAGCAATCTTTTGCAATTCATTTTTTAGTAAATAACACAATTAAAAACATTCACCCGGATTGTGGAAGCTGTGGGCTCGAGTCCCGCCTGAACACGAGATGAAATTTTTAAGTTTGTTATTTACTCAAGAATAGATATATTTGTGTGCTGATGAAACTTTTCACTATGACTTTCTATACACATAAAACGTTGAATAAATAATATGTGATACCAGTAGCCTTGAACAGACACAGTGATTGATAGAGAACACCATTTTGCATAGTCTCGTGTGATAGTCTATATCTCAGTCTCAGGACGGTGTAGAATAGAGTTGTGACGCTGTGATTTACTGCTAAAAACAACGTAATTTAAACGTTATGTAATATTTGTACTACGTTATTTATAACGCTGCTTATTTTCAATTTTTTCACGTTGACCATTGAGCTTGACCGAAGCTCGTGAGTATCCGCATCATCATTTTTTATGTTAATCATATATTTTCATTGGAAACATACAATTCAAATATAATTTAAAATCCAGTCTATTCATTTTATTTACGAAAGATTTTTATTCAAGTCTTGGTATGTTCAGAGTCGCCTCCGGCTATACTCAGCTATAATACACATAGTACAGGGACTAATCGATGCGACTTGTATATTTTTCATCCATCGCATTATTCAGTTTACAAAGAAAAATATTCATAACAAAATCTTTGACCTGTTTAAAAACAGGTTTTTAATAATATGCTTTTCGTTAAACACTGATCTATACCGACAACAAACTCGTGTGATATATTGAGCTTCACACAATACCGGGCTTCCACCGCGTTCACACCTTAGCCGCCCTGGACACCCGCCAACGATTAGACCACCCGTAGTTACACCTGACTGAAATATTGAACTGGTTAATTAACAAATGAGATAGGTTTTAATGACCCACTAGAGAGAACTTGTCAATCAATACGATGTCTATGACGATTAAGGCGCTTCAATCTTTATAAGGCGTAAGTACGGACAGACACATGACAAGGTATACAAATCATTACTCTATACGAGAATTTAAACTGATCTAATTATGTAGGTAGATCAAGAGGACGCAGCCCTATGCCATGGATATACCTATCAGATTCGCGCATGTATCGACAACATATGCGAAGCCATTCTCGCAGCTGAAAAACTTGAACATCGAGGAAGATGCAATTTTGTTTGAGACATAATTTATCAAAAAGACCTCAACCCTCATTTGTGAGAAAAACGTTATAAGCAGAAAAAAGAAATAGATAACTGTTTTTTTTTTATCAAAAAGTCAGTTAACAACGTTTTGTTTTACAAGTTGCTGACAACCAATCGCTTTCATTGCTTACTTTGGCTTCAAACCTGGATTTTTTGGCGTAGACATAATCATTAAAAATTGTACCGTAGAAAACCCGTGAAAAGAAAAATAATGTTGTCAGAAAATGTGAGAACAAATGGCTTGTTCTCATTTTTTTCTGCCCTGGCGTCTGAAAGCGCCGCCAAATAATATTACGTATCGTGAAAATATCAAATGGACCGTTCAGGGTGCGTAGGGTTTTACTCGTATTATTATTTTATTCGTCGTCTAGATCATAGACTCCCAAATTAGTTCAGTTGGACCCCAGCCCCCTTTTACAAATCGCGAACTAAGGATAGTCCCGGGACAACATTCGTATTAGCCCCTTTCCACATTGCGTGTTGGAACGGGATGACATGTCCTTTAGTACGGTAATAAGTTTAGATCGTGATTTATAGTAAGGTTTTACAAATCGCGAAGTAAGGAGAGTCCCGGAACAAAATTCGTACCAGCCCCTTTTCACATTGCGTGTTGGAACGGGATGATACAAGCTTCGCGATCTAAACTTATTACCGTACTGGTAATAAGTTTAGATTGCGATTTATAATAAGGTGGTAGGGGTCCATTACCCCTCATGTGATTGAGGGAGGCCCGTGCTCCAGCATTGGGGACTTAAATGGGCTGATGATGATGATGATGAGGGGTCCATAGAAAATTCGACGGGGTCTATGTTGACGTGACAAAAAAAATGGGTTTAAGTACATTAATTTATAGGTATACATAGGTGAGGGTCGGGTATTAGACGCAGGTACGTAAAATACGACTGGCTTCTTAACATTTGTAAAGTGTCTTCAGATTTTTGTCGAGTATTAGGAGAACTGTAAGTTTGGTAGGGGTAGAAAACTTTCACTGGAACCAAAATTTTTTTTAAAGTAAGCTGTGAGAAAAATAAGTTTGGGAACCTCTGGTTTATGTGTCCAATAGGCGGGAATTTCCCACACAGTCTATATCTATGCATCCATCTAATATTTATCGCTTTTTATTAACCTAGTTGTCAATCAAAAAGTATATAAATAAACACGATCAGTTATTTCAAGTTATTTAGTTGTCAATCAAAAGGGAATCGTCTGAAGATACTAGGATTTCTTTTTATTGTAATTTCACGCGTAGGTTTTACCAATAATCTTCGGTCAACAATAAATATAGATGTCCAGACATCAATTCCGAAAATGGTTAGTGAATATATCCATGTGTGAATGTCTATTACTACCACGTTTTGTATTGGGCTACTGAGATAAGGCTGACTTATAGTGTAAGGCATCCTAGTTAATTAGATATTTTACAATGCCAGTTTACTGCCTGGTTTTCTAATCCGAGAAATCATCTAAATTTACTAGTTGAAGCTGTTGTTATTATCTTACAGTGCCATGCATACCAATAGAATTATGTTTATGATGTTGAGGAATTTATGCTAAACAGTTGACAGTCACAACATTAGATAAATCTTGCCACTTACACTTGTCACAAAATAAATTGTAAAGCAAACGTGCTTGTAGGTACTATTAGTGGATCAGGTAGGCAGTTTTTATAAGACAATATTGGTACCAAACTGTTCTTTGTTGGCAGGATGCCATGTCAGGACGAGCGCTCAGAGAAACTGAAGAAAATTTTATAAAATAATGTCGCAAAAGATTGTTTTCTTATCAACGCTAGAAACAGGCTAACTATATTTTATTATATTATTCATCTCTGTTCGTACCTTATTCATCTGAACACGCCCACATAATAATGTATTCACGTTTATGATACAATGGAAGCAATGTTAGGTGGTATATTACCATGAAAATGGAAGGCCTTGCCACGGAAATATTCTACCTGCTCAAAAAAACCTAGGTAGCTTGTACCTAATGAAACTTATTGCAAATCTGGATTAGTTTGGAAAATCTGGTTTGTGTAAAATATAATCAACCCAAAGCTAGGCGACAATAGGTCGTGATCTTGGGGTCCTGGGTTCGATTCTCGGGTTGAGCAGAAAGTATGTTTCGAACTTTTCGAACATAGTTCGGGTTTGTGATCACCAATCCGCATTTGGCAAGGGTGGTCATTAAGCCTATTCCCATCATAGTAGCGATGACTTGATTTCTAAGATGGAGGCCTTTGCCCTGTACATAGGCTGATACTTTACTTTACTTAAGGTGACAATTGACATCAATATGGCATGGAGTTTGATATTAGACTATTTGTTCAACGTAATTTTAATTCTGTCCATCTCAAGATTACAGATACTGGTGAAAGATTTAGACTTGTAACCTCCGGTGCTAGAGCGCCATCTTTCAATGAGTGCTGAATAATTGAATGTTGTATTAAATTACAAGATAGTATTGGGCGCCGACTTCGGTTAAACCTTTTCTCGAGAGCGTACTGTTATAAAATGTTATTTGAAGTGTATAAAGTGGAAAAAATATTATTTTACACTTTTTAGTTCGTGGTTTTTGAAGGCGGTTTTTTTTCGAATGTCGAATTGAGAACCTCCTACTTTTTTTTTAAGTCGGTTAAAAATATATTATCTCTCCACTATTAGAACTCTCCCAATGACTTCGTAGGAAAACTTTTTACAAATATATTCTACCACCTAATTTACCTCATAAGTACTATAAGAATAAATATACATACCTACCTATTATAATAATGTATTATTCCAATAGTAGACTAGTAAGTACCTTTACCTGTACCTACCCTTCTAAATGCCGATATATAAAAACAAACGATTCGATTCTCGCGAATTTCGATCCTATGATCGAGTATTGTGTGAACAGTTTCGAGAGTTGTTAGAATGGTCTGATCACGATAATGACGTAAACTTTTTTTTTTAACCCTGAATTATACTTATTTAGATCCCATCAAAATATACGATGCTGCTAACGAGCAAATATTTTTTGTATCTCAGAGAAAATCATCATGAACATGGAATTTTCCACATATGGTGAACGTGACCAAATTCAAACAGTAACTTTTTTTTTTATATAAGAGATGGCAGACCAGCAAACGGATCACCTGATGGGAAGCAATTCCGCCGCCTATGGACACCCGCAACACCAGTGGAGTCACAAGTGCGCTGCCAACCTTTTCCCCTTCTCCCCCATTGGGTCTCCAGTAACATTCACTTCTTTGTTTTTAGTCACAATAAAGTGAATGTGAAAATCATGTGAAAATCAATCAGTGTTTGACCAAACCCCTTGCCATCACCTTGACTTAACGCTCAAATTTTAGCGCATTTCACTTCAAACGTCAGGATATTTATTTCCATTCAGCTGTAACTACGCGTACGCATGTGCAGATGTGGGTGTCACAACAAATGTCCGCGCTCACCCGATATACGCATTAAAATTAAATAATGGCCCAAGGTCCGTTATTTTTGTTTTATTATGACATTAGCTTCCCGCCTCGTCTCTCCATATCTTGCCTAATGCTTTGTGCAACCGAAACTTGAGCTTTGACAGCTAGTTAATAATACGATAGTTTATTGATCAAATTAATTAAGTAGTTGGTTTATACTTCATCTTCGAGTTTGGAGCGTCGAAAGGTTAAGCATTTATTTGATTTTATTATTTTTAAATAAATTGCTTTGTGATGGCGCGATGGTCACATTGGTCACGTAGTTATTTGAATAAAATTAATGTTAAATTTAAATTAAAAAACACAAAATTTTTTAAAGGAAATTTGAAGCTGTAATTGACTGAAGCTTTGAATGATTTGACGAATAGTAACATGAATGTACGGAAGAAGGACACCCACTACCGACCCGAGACCAACTATTACTAAAACACTTTTTCCAAGCAAATGTTTTTTTTATCATAATAAGAGTAGAAAAGTACAAAATATATTGAAACCATAAATAATATGAGGAGGTTAGTTACTGGTCGCCAACACCAACAACCATCGAACACGGCAAGCCGATGTTGACGACACATTCATCATCATCATCATCAGCCTATCACAGTCCACTGCTGGACGTAGGCCTCTCCAATTGTTCGCCACCGTGATCTATCCATGGATTCTCGCATCCAGCTCTTGCCAGCCATCCTGCGCAGATCGTCCCCCCACCTAGCCAGAAGGCGCCCTACATTACGTTTGCCAAGACGCGGTCTCCACTCTAGAACTCGTTTACCCCATCGGTTGTCGTTTCTGCGACACAATATGTACAATATGTACACGACGACACAATATATATAACTTATTAACACCTTAGGTTTTTATCTACTTTACCTATTCTATGATCGTTAAAGTTCGTAAAACCAGCATCCTCCATTTTGTGAATGTATTATGTTC
Organism: Marasmia exigua; assembly: GCA_019059595.1. Taxonomy (NCBI): domain Eukaryota; kingdom Metazoa; phylum Arthropoda; class Insecta; order Lepidoptera; family Crambidae; genus Marasmia; species Marasmia exigua. The sequence continues at coordinate 12,318,646 of CM032476.1, read as the reverse complement.
GTTTTATGTATTCGTATTTCATGTGTAGGACATTGTCTATGTTTTGTTTTCCAAACTTGCTTTACCGAAACCAAGCCCATGACGCTCCATCGCACTATGATTATGTAACATTACAGCGCGAGTTAACGTTTTGGAACATATAATTTGCCGCAATAAAATATCTGACGTGTTGCCGGGCTGGCGGGACATTTCATTTGTTCCGAGAACTGTTGGGACAGTGACAGAAACTGTAACAATTGGGACACGGGAATGCAAATGCACAAGCTGACTGTTACGTGAAATGTGTACCAACACATAGTTCATTGTGACTAAAAAATCCCAGTCAGATAAACCTATGACCTTTCTACAATTCGTGTTTATTTAATCTTTAAATTTATATTTCTTCGAATCTTTCTCGTTTTATAAGCTTATCTTTTGCACTAACATCATTACATTATACCTTAACCACCAATCAAATTTGAAACCTAATTCTTAGAATTGACCGCACTTAGCTTAAGAACATTATTCAAAGAACCAGGATCTGTGTCAGGTATTTACCTTGTATTTATTTATTCTCTGATTAGGAGAAGTGGATGTCCTGTGGTTTTAAAATGAATTTCATAGAAGTTAGTAATTGAAAGTGGATTGTTCTAAAAGATTTCAATGTCAAACATATTACCTACCTACTTGGTATACATAGGTAAATACCTGTGTCTCCATTTTTGTAAATGGTAACACTTTAGCCTACACACACTTTACTTTGAATGTAAGAAATGTTAACCTTAATTTATTGTTAATTTTTTTATTATGTTTCGCTGCGTGAGTGAGGGCATCAAAGGCACAATCTCCCCTTTCCTCGGACTAAAGACCTAAGCCTTTCAGTACACTTGTGACTCCACTGATGTTGCGAGTGTCCATTGGCGGCGGCAATCGCTTACCTTTAGGTGATCCGTCTGCTCGTCTGCTGTACCTATCACATAAAAATACGCGAAATTTAACATTATCTTATATTCTGCTATTGAAATTAATAACCCTGTAGGCGTGTGAAAACGAGTAAAACATAAACGAAATTAGCTACACCAGTGGCGGATTAGCTACATAGGAAAATGCTAGAAGCTCCGAGTGAATTTTAATGAAGAGGTAGAAAACACAATAGTAAGAGATGAACTTGTCTGGTTGAAGACCGCCAAAATTGTATACAAAATTTCTGTAATGCCTAATACTTAAGGTGTGTATTTTGTGCAATAAAGTATCTAATCTAACTTGCCACGAGTATACATAAGTTCGTGTTATGTTGTAGTAGTAGTGATAACAGCAACTAATTACTATAATCTTAACTACTATCGAACGGAAAGATTATTAAACTTATTAAACTCAGCGACTAAACTAAGAGGAAAGTCAAAAGGAATAAGAAAAAATGGTTAGAGGTGGATCCGTCGCCCTCGATGCGGCAGGAGCCTTGCTCACGTAGATTCCGAAAACAGATTACTATACATTATTTTTTTGGCCTCAACTGCCTTACTGTTTTTGCTTCTGTATAAGATGGTGTCGTGTGTGTTTACCAATTAAATGTAAGTATTTTATCTTCAGCTCGGTAGGGATGGCTAGGCGCTCCCGGCTGTCCTTATTCCTCCCCCTAGCCCGACTAGGGGAGTTAGTGTAGGGTCCGCGTTGCAAGCGGTCCAATGCCTGAGAAGGAACGTGTAGTCTTAGTTAGATAAAGATAAAGATAAAAGATAGAGTTCTTCAACTAGTAGGTACACATGTCTCCTTCCCACTCTGGCGAAGAAGGGAACGCCGTCGGGGGTTTAGTCGGTAGGCCTCTGGCTTCACTGGAGGAGAGCCCGACATAACCCGTCTGCCCCCCCGGTAGACGGGTATGCATAAGGCGCCGCCAAAAGGCGGCGACGGCGGCCTATAGCACTCCGAGCCGGCAACATTCCCCCAACGGAAAGAAGGTATTTTATCTTTATCTTATGCATTCGGAAGCAATGGCTAAGCTACACTATACTCGGAAAGACTCGCGGAAGGCGGTTTTCTTATAAGTACCTAGCAAATTCTTAAGCTACACTAGGCGACTAGGCGGAGTATGTGCTCGGTTCACTTTTGCTAGGGGCCCCGGGCTAGTTAAATCCGGCTCTGGTAGGAACCATGGTAATTATGGTGGCTACTGGCGTGCGGCCCGTGTTTGCCCAACACGCACCCTGGTGGATGCTAATAGAATTAGGCTGATTGCCTTTTGATCAACTAGTACAACTACTAACTTATTTAGGAAATTAATTTATGGCGGCAAGGGCGAAAAGGAAGAGTCACGATTTTAACAGTCAGCATGTAAAGTTCACTATAAAAATATTAAAACTCAACATTTTTGGAATTTTTTGAGCACATTTACACTAATATTGTAAATGATAAAGTGTATGTGTGTGTCTGTTTTTCAACATAATTTTTATAGTATAACAGTTGAAAGGATGGAGAGTGAAAGAGGCAATATGGCAAACCGAATTCCACGCGAGACAAATGTTCCTCACGAGTTAAGAAACAATAGAATGCAATTTAAAAATGCAATTCTTTGTGCATTGTTTCACGATACTGTTCTAAATTACATTAATATTCGAAGTCATCTCACTTTGTATCCTATAGGAGTCGAGTTTAGCACTAACATCAAATTACTCCTAAAATAAGTAGGTAGATAAAAAAATTCCAACATTGTATCGGTAATGTCATTTTGTTATCTCACCTTCATCTTCGGAGATAATCAATACTCGATTTACATATTTATGGTGGCCATAAGAATATTTTAAAGTAATCCCACGGTAACACTCCCTGTTCTGAATGTGCACATAAATGTCGTATAACGAGATGGTGCTCAAACGCAATATGCATAAATACGAGATCGTTTACAACATTGTAGAGGCTTGTTTTATAACACCCTGTAGATATTGATCAGGAAATATATAATTGGGTTATGACCTAACATGAAATGTTAATAAGCACGCTATTTCTATCTATATAAATAGTCCATGCTAATATGTTATATCAGATTCCTTTATAGTGCAATTTAATTATAGTTCGGTGTAGGGTTGAGCCTACTGCCAAAAGAGTGAGATTTTATTTATTTAATTTTATTGAGCTACCTATCTCTCACCTAGTTGTGAAATGTATATTTATTTTACAAAAATATTCGTTGGTAAATATACGAAATTGCGTGGAAGGAATGCAATAGTTTTTGACATAAACATAATTTTAACAATAGCAATCATTTACCCTTTCCATATAAGAAACATATAATGATTGCTAATGGGAGTAGGTATAGTGACCTGGAAAACAATTTAGTATGGTTAAAGAAACACACTGTACCTGTGCAGAGAGATAACGAAAACATCAAAAATTTTAATTGTTTTATATTTTCCCAAACACAAGTTAATAGAGGAAATAAGAAAAGGTATCTTAATTGCATTCAAAACAACTATAAGGTATGCAAAATACATTTGCTAAAAATATTCACCGGTCTTCTTGACTTAACAACTAATCTTATGTAATAAAAATAACAAAGCATCCGCGGAAATGTTCAAAATTTGCATGTACATACACGTTCAGAAAGGACGTCTATTGACGACGTACGACCTTGGTAAGAAAAGCAACTTGTAGGTATGTATTCCATCTTCGAGTACCTAGTATGAGTAATGGACTTACTAACAAGGAATTAAGCGTACATTTATTGGGGTTACCATATGTCAGGAATTGCCCTGAGATCTCAGGATATTGATGCGTGTCTCATTCTGGATTCCGACCAAACATTTACCACCTTATTGTAAATCGCGATCTAAAGTTATTACCGTATTAAAGCTCAAGCCGACCCGTTCCGATACGCATTGTTAATTGGCGGCAATGAGTTTAGTTCCGGAACTTTTCTTAGACTGCGTTTTGAAATAAGGGGGATAAATTTTGGAAAATCTCTAGACTTTTGGGTTTTTTAAAGGAAAAAGTTTACTTTTTTGTGGGGACACTGTCTCCCCCTCCCTATTGTAGATGACACGACAAAGGCCGTTTTGAGTCAAATCTTAAAATTTTTCATTGTATGTAGGCAGATCTCAGGACTTGTGTGACTCACTAATAATAATTTCCACACAGGTATTGCAAATGTAATACCTATGTGTTTCCATTTTAAATTCCATTCAATAATGTTTAATAATCATAATATCTTTGTTCAATTTAAATTTTACACGCCAAATATTGTCAAAACATGTTGAAACTCACAATTTGAACCAACCCATGTTATTCTCTGTAATAACGTTCTTACACATGTGTTCGTAAAAAAATATATTTAGCGTTATCTTTAACCCGCCTTTAATCCGGTCGTAAATGATACGACGTTGAGAGCCGTTTTGAACCAAATCTCAAGATTTTTCATTGTATTTCGACCAATTTCTGAGGACTTTTGAAATTTCTATATGGTAACCCTAAAATTAAGCAACCTTCGTAGATCTAGAGAGCTGAAATTAACTTGTGTCAAATGCATTTCAACTAGTGACAGAGCAAATAAGCATTTAGTGAATGGAATTAAATTTGATGGGCCACTCCCGCACACGATTTTGATAATCACGCACGATTGTTTCGCTCATTTGTTTTTCTAAACAATATAATTGCAAAACAAAACGATTATCGGATGCGATGAAATATTTCGCGGCATGTGGAAATAATATATAAGTTTTTTTTCCAATGTTCCAAACAATTTTCGCCCTCGATGTAAAGTGAGATTTCTTCAAACGACTGCTGAAAAGTTATCATATGACCTATATTTAAGATCCGTTAAGAAATACTTTAGCTTTGAGTTTTCCTGTTAAATTGGGCCAGTTCGGTCTGAAACTCCTACCTAATATTTACTTTGTTCATAGACGTTAAGAAGTAAAGTAAAACAGTAAAGTTTTACTAAGCGATTGAATACAGAGTTTACGAATAAATTCATCTTCACAGAGTTTCTTAATAGACGTATGCTACTTATTATTCGCTATTATGCTGAAAATGTTCACATAGTTCTTAGGTTTTTTTTTTCTCTCTTACACAGGCAAGACGATTATAAAAGTGTTGATTAATTTAATTCATCCCTTTCAGCGATATTTCTATTTTTAGAGATATCCTTTGATTACTAATCAGAAAAAATGTCAACGTATATATACGTACGAAAGGAGTCCAACTGGACGCTGAGGTTCGAACGGTTGGAGTCTCGCCACAAAGTGAACTTTAGCTCTTTTGTGGTGAGAGTGCCGACCCACTCCCTGGCGACCTTTATTAAGGAAGACTTCTAGCCGAAGTCGTCTTTCGGAAGTTTTGAGGATGGCTACCAGTTGACTCTACATGCCGCACGTAAAATTAATGTGAAAAAAAGTGAATTTTATTATACATATTATATATATATTTTTGTATAAAGAAATGTCCTTTAGATGGCGTAATGTTATGTATGTTTCCGTTTTCGATATTATTTCTATCACATATTTACATTTATAAACTTACTGACACTTATAAATAAATAAATATTTCACAACATCACATACATTGATCTGACTCCGAGATAGGTAGCTCAAGCACTTGTGTTACGGATATCAGAATCAACAGTGGGATAACAAATATATAGATATAATACTTTTCTTTTGTAAATACATACTTATAATATATAAATAACGCCCAGACCAATACAAACAGATATGTTCATGCACACAAATGTTTGTACTGTGCGGGGATCGAACCCGCAACCCTTGCACCAGAGGCAGCGTTCACTACCACTGATCCAAACGGGTCGTCAATATGTATATGGACTGTAATATTTTTAAATGTATCTTGTTGCCTGAAATAAATGAATTATTAATATTACAAAAGTGAACATAGCGGCAGATATCAATCGTTATTTAAGTGTAATAAATTAATCAGCAACAACGAATCAAAAACGGGCCTAATCAAAAACATCTGTTTCGTGCGCGCAAGAATCGAACTTCGCAACCTGTGTGTAAACACTCGTTGCACTTGTCCAGTTTATCAGAACTAATAAACACAATTTACTCATACCGAAATGAAGGTATTTAGGTTATCGCTGGTCTGAGGTCAGCGGATCGTAGGTTCCCTCAACCCTCTTGTGAGAAACCGCCTTATCGGAACTGGCTGTGAGCCCGACAAATTATTATGATTAACTGTAATTGTGAGCTGCTGCTCGTTATTTCTTAATAAAAGTGAATAAATATGAAACTTTTATGGGTAGGTAGACACATAGATAATATTGTGATGGATATATCAGCAAATCGAATCTCTATCTTAGGGTGGTACCTCATGAGACTACTAGTTGATTTTACTCCTTTCGTTTAGCATGATATGAGTGACAGATGTCAAAATCTATACATTTTCACGTTAGTCTCTTTCTAACGTGTGAATCACGTATAACTCTGTCCTGCTGTCACCGATATCATGATAGAGCAAAAGGAGTATAGTCTAACTAACGTGACTCCTGTACACGAGGTTAACTAAACATAGGTGGCAGACGAGTAGACGGGTCACGACGATAAGCTATTGGCTCGCCCATGACCACCTGCGACACCAGTGGAGTCGCAAGTGCCTACCCCCTTTCCCCCGGATTAGGCCTCCGGTACCCTCACTCACGCAGTGAAACACAGCACAATGCTTACGCCGGTTTTCTGTGAAGCCCTGGTATCACTCCGGTCAAGCCGACCCATTCAAGCCGAAGCGTGGCTCTCCCACGGTCACTTCGTAATTGTGTAAAATTTTCTAAATCATTTTTTTTTCATTGATGGCTCTATGTTTTATCATTCTAAAGAATTATAAGATAGTACAGTGAAAAAGATAAAACTTTGTTGTCTACTGAACGTGGGAAATCCATGGCATTCATTCACACAATATGATTATAATTATTGTATGTCAACCATATGGACCGTTAAGTATTATTTTAACTTTGTAGCTAACGATTTAAGATTATGCAATATATTTTTTCCAAGCCGAAGTAGTGTAAAAAAATAATGAAACATCGAGTAATAGGTACAGTCAACTCCAAAAATATGTATACACTTTAGGACCTTGTCACAATACTTACCTATAAGAAAGTAGAGGTTTACTTTCTTTTATTACGAGTATATATTGTGACAACGTCCTAAAGTGTATACATATTTTTGGAGTTGTCTGTACATACTCGTGACAAATATAACATCAAGTATTTTGTGAGCAGCTTGGTCGATTTTACTTATGCAAATTCTTTGTTACATTACATTTAGTTTGCTCGTTTCATGATAACCATAATCGTCTTTTGCAAATACCTACTACGTAAGGTATTTAGGCATAACGTTGATGTATATTGAAATGAATACGATCGTCATTCATTAAGGCTATTTAACGTCAATGCGTCTTAGAATTTTTCTTTTAAACGACATATTACATAAAGAAAAGAAAGATGGATTACCTACTGAATATATTTAAAATCTCTCGGACCGAAAGATTATTTCTCGTTAAAAACGCTATGGGCCGCTTCTGATCACATGAGCCGTAAACATTTTTGACATGTTACTGGCATAAAAACTCAATTAACGTAAAGTGTCACTAAAGTCTGGATCACAGGCGCCGTCGGGCACAATAACTAGAATACACGTTTGACCTAGATCGAAGCCAGACGATTGAAGTATTTAGTTGTTATAAAACCGCACCAAAAGGGGATAACAATGTTAGACGGCACAATGCATACAGCACATACAAGTGGAAGCGATAAAATTTAATCTGAGTTTTTTAGTCCCTTTTTGGGGTACTTTTGTCAAAGTCAAGATAAAATAATTGATAAAGTGGGTAATCAACTCACAAAGTCAGTTTTAGTAACAAGTGTTTTAAACAAAAAAGTTGTTCCCAAAACTGACTTGACTCGCTTGTTCGCTTCTAGCATGTTTATGCTAGAGGCGAGCAAGCGAGTTACCTGATGGAAAGCAATCATCGCCGTCCATTAACATCCGCGAAATCAGAGCGCTAATGCGTTGCCGGCCTTTTTAAAAACCTTTTTACCCTGATTGACCAGCAGATCAAGCGCCACAAGTGGAACTGGATTATCCATACTCTCCGGAGGAACTCTGATCATATCCCTAAACAGGCTCTGGATTGGAATACCCAAAGGAAACGCAAACGTGGCCGTCCCAAACAAACTTGGCGTCGCACTGTAGCAGACGAGGTGAAGAACATCGGCAGGTCTTGGAGTGAGGTCAAACTGCGAAGCTCAAGACCGAACGCGATGGAAGAACACAGTGGACGCCCTCTGCCCCAGCTCGGGGACATAGGATAATAAGTCAAGTCTTCTGTTGAAGGTCCCTAAAAAAAAGGCTTAAAAAAAGGTCAGTGTTTAGGGTTTTCCGATCCAACCGATCGAATGATTCTGCTTAGACCATTGTTAACAAAACCGCAGCTTCAAGTTCAAGTCCGAAACAAGTGACACTGAAAATTCACGATACACAAACCAGTGTTAAAAACAAAAAAAAATTTAAAATCTTTTTTTACATCATTGCACAAATAATCACCGGACACTATAAATTTTTCAACCAAAGAGCTTAATACGCCTAGGGTCTTTCGTACTTTTTTTTCAAAATTTAGAACAAGTTCGCAATAACAACGTTTTATTACACATCAAAAGAAACTAGGCCTTAGCTCAAGAATGAACTCGAAACTAAATGAGACGAGTAACAAAGATAGATAGTCATAAATACTCTACGTAAAACTCTGCCTCATTAGCGGCATTCTTCGTGACTGTACATATTTGTCGACGCGGCTCGTTTGATGCGGCTGTACCATTTAGCTGAGGGAATATCCGACCTTATACGGTGGCAGTTTTATCGCAATTATCTTAGGCCGACGGTATTAGCTTAACGTTAGGCGCCGTATTTTAACCTATCTTTCACTGGGGAGACTGGAACTTGACAGCGGGATACAGAGTGTGTGTTTGAATTCTGTCAGTAGGCTCTGTTTTGTCTGTATCCTCATAGATAAACTTTGACCCCCTTATTACAAATCGCGAACTAAGGATAGTCCCGTAACAAAACTCGTGCCATCCCCTTTTCACACTGCGTGTTGAAACGGGATGACATGAACTTTACGTACGGTAATTACTTTTATATTTCGATTTGTAATAAGGTGGTGAGACTCTCACCACCTTATTACAAATCAAAGCATGTGCACTCGCACATGTCGCGTCCCTGCTTCCACTGGCAGTATGACTTACCAGTGATAAAGTGAACATAAAGAAAGTACCCAATTGTTTATAATAGGTGCTAGTTAATAGAATGTCTTTCTTTGCTGCTTACTTTTTTATGTGATAGTTGGCATCCGAGCAGACGAATCACCTGATGGTAAGCGATTGCCGCCGCCCATGGACACCCGTGACACCAGTGGAGTTACAAGTGCGCTGCCAACCTCCCTTTACCCCGGATCGGGCCTCCGGTACTCTCACGCACGCAGCGAAACAGCACAGTGCTGCTTCACGCCGGTTTTCTGTGAGGCCGTGGTATTACTCCGGCCGAGCCGGCCCATTCAAGCCGAAGCGTGCTTCTCCCACGGTCAAACGGTTACTTTGCTCTGTTCTACATTTTTGCTACATGCTACGAGCTACGAACGGATTCGAGACAGTAAATAATTCTGAACATTTTTTGTAGATGACAAAGCACTTAGCTAGGATTTTCAAAGTCTGTAACTACCTTGCTGGGCAGTTAAAAAGTTATTCTAGCATATTTGTGACTGCGCTAAAGAAAAAAGGCAATGCTATTTTGATATTTCATTTAGCATAATGACAAGTAAACTAATTATATTTTAGGTAAGCAACGAATTATAAGACGAATTGCAAAAAGACTTTAAGTTTTCTACACACAATTAGACGAATAAAAAGCATTATTAAATAAAATATGACTGCAAAGAAACTTTTATTATTTTTCAAAAGACAAGAACGTCCATTACTTGAGTACTTATATAGACAGCGGTAGCTTTTAGATTTAATTCACATGCCTATGTTCCTGGCCTTGGTAGAGTTGCTTACTCTAGGTTTTAGCTAGTGCCCAATTGGTTTCGAGGTCAATACGGGTTGCTAGGTGTCCAGTGTTTAAAATTTTTTTTTTGTTCTCCCGGTGGAAAATTTCACCTGCCCGATGTACAATGGACAGACGTCGGCACCGGTGCAGTGGTCGGCGCCGACACACCGTTTAACGAATAATTCAATTCATGTATATTGACAAAAAATACCTCCATTAACGCCTAAGTAGTCACTAATCTATTAACCTGAACATATAGCTTAGTGCATGCAGTTTCGTAGATTATACTAGGGAGGTGGTTTTCGTGTTTTCGTTTATCGATAAAAATAAATTTGATGGAAAGATATTAAAGTGGTTTAAGTTATGTGAATCTCGCAAGCATAGAGCGGATTGCTCCGGATTGACGATAAATTCAGTTTTATGGAACGAATTATAATCTATGATCCAAGATTTGGGGAGTCTGTTAACATGAAACTCAACTTTCGTTATAAGAATCACGGAGATTAAGACTAGGCATCACCACAAAAAACGGACTCTGTCTAACTTGTATTGCGAGAGCAGGACTCAGCAACTATCGAAATGCCGCAAGGGTCTAAAAATAACACTTTTTTCAGCATTACTTTTAAAATACATCGATTGATACAAAGATATTATAAAAGGCTTGATAAAATAATGCAAACACGATGCGAATACGATGTTTGACACGATGAAATGTGGACACGATGCTTCGAAATAAACCATCTTACCAATTAATGTTTATTTCGAAACATCGTGTCCACGGCAGGCCAAAAATGGGATGTCCTTAAGCAGGTTATTTGTAAAATTTGAAGATTAAATTTCGATCTCGCAAGCCGTTCCTCTCCGCTTCAGCGTGATGGATGGCCTTAAAATCAAAGTATCGAGCTCAGTACAGACGTCTCTGCGTCTAACTAGCTCGCAAGGCTAATGGATTGCAGCGCGAGGCGTCAATAAGAATTCGCATACCAACTCCGACCTGTGACCTGATTATACCCACTACTCTACTAACGGAATTACAATTTGGACAATCTCTACTACGAGTAAGTTTATAGTAGTTGTTTTGTACTAAATGAAATGAAACGATTGGAATTATACATAAGAAGGCTTTGTAAAATTAGGTACAGGATCTTCAAATGTGTTAGTACAATCATAATCAAAATTATCTAAGAGTTCAAACCTATTAAAAATATCTGAGCATTTTACGAAATCACTTTTATCACAATATTTTAGGGTGTAGGTACTTACATTTTATGTCTTTTGCTCTCGAATAAAAAAAAACAAAAACTCCTTGGCGTATCAATATATGGCAATATGATACATTGAATATACACATACAGTTGCCTTAATTGTCAATGGCTCAGATATTTTTGGTAGGTTTGAACTGTAAGACCATGTTGATGCTGACTGTACCTGAATGTTGGAGCGATGCGATGAAAACCGAAAGCTATACAGTATTCAGACACCTACCCAGGGTGCTTATTCTCGTACGATCAACATACGTTTAAATGGACGAATGAATTTAAATATCGTTTTAGACTTTATTGTCATGTGCACTAGAATATGACCCTAGAACATCTTCGGTTCAACAACAGCCTTTGGTATTGAAACACTGGATCCGTGAGAACCTAGTGACTTCACCGAACAACAAGACGCGACGAGGGGTTTCATCCATACGTTGTTGGCTTACCCCTTATCCGCACGAAGCGATTCGTTTCCACATTCATAATTCGAACAGCTAAGGAAGGGAACTAAGGAGTTCTATTCCTTAGCTTGGCAAGGGCCAATGTCTGTTTTTACTACAATCTGGGCATCTTTAAGGCAAGAGTGAATAGGCATTTTCGAGGCGAACGCGTTACATCCTCAAGGTTGTAGAAGAAATTTTCAGCGATAAGCCCGCAGAAATTGTACCCAAAATACTGTAATGCCTAGTAGTAGTTGTTTCTTTTGTGCAATAAAGTATATCTATCCATCTATCTATCTCATCGTCACGTTCCATCAGGTGAGATTGTGGTCAAACGTTGGTCTATAGCTCATAAAAAAACTTAGGTAAGTGCCTAAGGAAAGTAGTAGGTTACTAATACGAGATTCAAAGGATCTCTCATCCGTCAGGATGAAATAAAAAGCAAATCCTTTTAATCTGGTAGTTCGCGATCGCGATCCATACGAGTAAGTAATGCTTCAATATTTTGGGGACACTTAGGGATTTCAATCGAATATTTTATTACTTATTTACTTCTTTTAGATAGGCATTGTCACTTACAACCTTACTTAGTTAAGTGGGCCAAATTCCATAAACAAATAAAAATACAACTGCAAAGAAAATTTGGGGCGAACAAAGATGAACTTTTACAAAGTCCAGTCAAAATGAATCAGAGGTCACACGAATGTCGCTAATTTGTATGGAAATCCTCAGGTGGTTGCACCGAAAAATACCTTGTTTTACTGTAAGCATGAGACACACATAATAATTAAGTTTACGAGTATTTTCATGAATAGTTTGGTCGATTTTACTCATATAATTTTTTTATCATTAGCTACTTACTAATATTTTATAATATTTATTAGTATTAAAAACTTATTTCCAGTCTTTTCAGTAGACATTCAATCTTCCGTAGTCGGGTTGCAGCTTTAGCGTATTTTCAGATAATATGTATTAGTTTTTTTTGCATGTCTACCTGAAAGTATCTACTGTAGAAGATATTTAGGCATTTTGTAATATAATTTCAATTTATTTTTTCTTCCTTAATTCGTCATTCATTGATGATATACTGAATGATCAATTTTATTGCATTCGTTTTTTTTTGTCTCTGTGACAATTTTCCGCAGCATATTATGCCAGAGCAAAAAGCTCAATTACATCCAAGCACGTCTTCTTTGTAAAATTCATTCAAACCTTCCATTCCGCACCTTTGTTGCGGTTGAACGTTTCAAATTCAATTGTGAATCTTATCACGACATTGCGATTGACGAAAAAACAACAACTCGACATTCCTACTCAAAAAGGCACCTCTTAACTACCGCGATGCGCCGACGACGAAGCTTCGAGATTACCGTGGCCATCCTACGAATCCATACGACTTGACCTATCAAGGAGAAGGTTCCTCCCCCTGAAATACAAAGATCTACTCCGATCCTTAATTTGGATGGCTAAATCATCATGTTATTGCTTTCGAAGTCAACTTTATGATAGAGACAACATCAAGTTTTCAACTCGTCTCGTCTTTCGAGTATTCGGGCGTGTAAGTAGAGATTCCCGACGACTTTTTACATGCTTTGGATTGAGGGGTTTAAAATATTGTTTATTTTAATTTAAACCCTTAGTGGGGAAAACATTATATGAAAACAATGGACAACATTTCATATTTTTAACATGTCCATATTGTTTTTTTATATGAAAATAGACATAAAATGAACAGACCCATATTTTTTCTTTTTTCAAAATTTATTCATTTTCATGCATAAAATAATTATTGAAATTATTTTTATTCTAAATAGACGTAAGCGCCAAATGACGTCATCGAACGGCTGAATACAGCGATATTCCTTTGCTTATCATTGTTTTAATAAAAAAAAGGTACTACTGTCAAAGGTAAATAATACTAGTGTCAACATTGTCAACGGCATTCATACATTCAACGTTGACAAGTTGTCTTTTTTTTGACAGTTACATGTCATGGGTTTGGCATTTCGTAAATTTAAAACTATAATGTGCTAAGCAAAGAAATATTTTACATTCTGCCGTCCGATGACGTCATCTTACGTTTTTTAGTTTTTCATTTTTTTCTCAGTAAATAAGCAATATAAAAAATGCAGCGGAAAAGTAAAAAAAGAATTGGTATTTTTTGTTTCAGAGCTTAGCAATTTTGAAATGTTGTCCATTATTAAATGCTATCAAAATCATTTAAATCAACATTTGATTTCAGACAACCTGCCGCACTCAGAGACGTCAATTAAGCATTTTTTATGTGATAGGTGGCAGACGAGCAGACGGATCACCTGATAGTAAGTTGTTGCCGCTGCCCATGGACACCCGTGACGCCAAGGGACAACACAAGTGCGCTGCCAACCTTTCCCCGGATTGGGCCCTCGGTACCCTGACTCACGCAGCGAAACAGCACAGTGCTGCTTTACGCCGGTTTTCTGTAAGGCCGTGGTATCACTCCGGTCAAGCCGGCCGATTCATACCGAAGCGTGTCTCTCCCCGGTCAAATATCAATTAATAGTGTAGTGTTACTAGCGTATTGAAATAAGTGTCAATATTTTTGCTTAAGTAACCATTAACGTTAATTTGACGTCTCTGAGTGAGGCCGTTAATGATATTTTCACTGTTTTTATAGAATTAATTTTAATTACCACAAGCATTTTTAATCATAAAGCACAAGTGCTAGGAATTGATTAATAGAACATTCTGGTGTCTGCACCCGCCTAACAGCTGGAGGTATTCGTAACGTATGTAGAGACCGCGCCACGAGAGGAGACCCGCGGAAAAACACGGAACTAAAATTTGAGATTCCTTGTGACTATGAGCATAAAGCTCAATTTGAATGTCGATGGCGACTCAAGCGCGCTTTTCACGGGACTTCTTTGGTGGCGAGGACTCTTATGAAGTGCTGTAATATCGAGGAAACTTTACACAGACGGACCGCTCAATAAGATCGGTTCTATCAGATCCGGCCAAGCGCGAAATCGAACGCGGGTTTACTAATTATAGTAAATCCACGATCGTCATAACTATAAATACAATCTGTGATTATATTTAATTTTAAAATTACACATTCAACTCTAATAGCCTTAATGTCAGAAACCGCGTGCTAATTACTTGTCTATAAGGATGTACGGGTGAAGTTACCTATAGGTATTCTTTTTATCTCTATTATACTGAGTACAAACCAAAAAAAACACAACTAAAAACACCAATGGCACAGAATGACACAGAATAATAACAATTATCATGAGGTGTGAAGGTAGCTATTTTTACAGCGCAAGATATCAAAATTGATTTAGTAATAAGTACCTACGCTTCGAAGGGACTTTCTTTAAGCTAGAGGCGACAAACGAGCAAGGAGGTCACCTGATGTTACGTAAGTAATAAACGCCGACCATGAACATCTGCTAAATCAGAGAGATCGCTCATGCGTTGTCGGAATTTTAAAAAGGAAATTTAATTTAAATTCATCACATTTTATAATACGCAAATTATAAATAAACCCATCTGCACTCATCAGTTCAATAATAATATCTAATCTCTATTTAATATAAACCTTAAAATATTGTTATCATCATCATCGTCAGCCCATTTAAGTCCCCACTGCTGGGGCACGGGCCTCCCTCAATCACACGAGGGGTAATTGCCATACTCACCACGCTTGGCAGACGGGTTGGCGAGGGTTTTGATATAAATGCAGAGTTTTCCTTCTCTGGGTGCTGATGATCATGCCAGCAGCTTTACCTTAGGCGCCTTTTACGATACCTCGGTAAGAGTGAGGGTGGCCTATTCTACTCTGCCGGGGACCACACGGCTATTAAATATAAACCTTACAATATAGTTATAAATCAAAATAAAATTATAGTATGGTGACTTTTTGCTTATTAAAGGAGTTATATATGTCTAGAAAAAAGAACGGCAATTTCATAGGTAAAAACCTATTATTATAACACAAATTTTAACGAGCATTATATTCAACATACGTAAATTACCTAACAATTAATTTGCTACTTACTGAATATTATTAAAAAATTAAGTAGTTAAAGGTAAACGAAACACCATTTTTTTTTATTCCAAACGAAAAATTCCAAGGCCACTTTTTATCTCTTGCTGTAAGTACCTGTGTAGTAAATTATTCGTATAAAGTGAATTTGTATAATACCTAAAACCTTGCATTTTCTCGACACGAAACAGTGTTTTATTGGTCGTATCTCTATCACTTAATCTTAATTAAGCACGTAGATTATTTTATCTCGGAAAATTTGCACTTGCGAATGGCCGACCATCTTCGTTTGACCTGTTTGAGATTGCAAATATTGGCTCGGAGAGGCAAACAATGTTATCCGAGAGTCCGTTTACTTCGCTTCGCCCCACATTTATAACATATATTATTATGTATGGGGAGCCATCTACAGCTAATGAGAAATTCCTTTCTGGTATAAAATCGCTTGCAGTGGTCAGCCTCTTTTAAGCGTTCCCTCAGGGTGAGTATACTCAATAACCTTATGTATAATATAATATAAGAAGAATAAAATGTAAAACGCCATACGATTAAATAAATAAATAGAAGAATGAAATATTAGTAAGTATATGAGAGCAAGACTATAATGGATTGGGTAGGTACATAATTTAGACGCCAGAACCTCAGAATCAGTCCAATCACACAGAGAGATAGATTCTCTGTCTATTCACACAGAGAGTATTGGGTTTTTATTTGTTGCTAAGAAATATTAGAATAAATCTAAAGATCAATTTATCTATACTCGTATTTATAATTTACCCATTAGTCAAACGAGTCCTATTCGTTTTTTTTCTTGGTCCAATAAAGACGAGACATAAGTAGGATAAACGTTATGTGAGGACTTGGTCTCAACGTGTGTATCCTTTTTTGGGACACTGTAAGTAGTTGTTTTGTGTTTTTCTTTGAAAACAGATTGGTCATAATAACTAATGTCAAGTGTTCAAATTCATTGTTCACCCAAGAATTCTTTTGACAAATGCTTGAATTACAAACTTATGAATATTAAAACAAACATACGAATAAGTTCTAAGTAACTAAGAATACTGAGTCACGGACGTTCAGTAAAGCCTGTAACAGGATGTTATTAGATGGAATCATCTATTCATCTCTAATTTATGTTTAGAGTATTGTTTCTCAGGCACCATGCGACTAGGTTATCGTTCACCGAATGCTAAATTGCATAATAATCCTCAGGGCAAGATATTTTAGCACCACACGAATCAATTTTGCCAGAACAATAGAACATGCAATGTGATTAATCGTTAAAGTCAATAACTTCATTGTCGTTGGAATAAAAATTCATTAGAATATCATGCTGTGTTCTTGATGATTTTACGATCTTTCACACAATAACTAGTACCTACACATCGTAATGGTCCTGCATTGATCCATGGCCAAGTTTCGTGTATTGTAATTGTGATTCTATTCTAATTCGATACTACTATTAATCTTTAATATTGGGCAGGCAAATTGTCATTATATAGAGGAACTAATGTAAACTATCCAGTAAGTCTAGATACCTTTTCAATCTAGTTAGTTTGGTTATCCTTTCTAAAGGATGCGAAGCTCAGAGGGCAGAAGCTGTTTTTAGGTATCGACAAAATCTTGGATCATCGTCCAAGCGTACCTAAGGCTCCGAAGTTACGGCTTTAGATGCAACCAGGAATTACTGACACACTGTCGTAAGATAAAATTATACTTTTTTTTTAATTTGCAACTGAAGTTAAAATAAAGCCTAGTTTATTTAGTTATCAAAACAGTCAGTATTTGGTTTGATATCTTTGGATTGTGAATTCTCACATGTCCGATTTAATTATGTGTAGGTGTTGATCGGCGTCCTTCGATGCCTACTCGAGATATCCGGCTACTCAAAAATTATCGAATACACAAGAAAAAAATACAAACAGTATTCGATTTGTTAATATTGTGATGCGCGTGTCGCAACGAGCTCCTACCAAAAGCACACGCCCAATTGACCTTCTCTCAAGGGCATTAAAGAAACATCGTTTTGAAACACCAAATGCGTTAATTTATTATTTCTGTAAACGCATGACTTCCGCCCTTTGAGCTGTAGGAAGTGATTAAGTACTGAAGTTTTGATAAAAAATAACAAAAGTTTGAGTATGTTATTCTCACGACCGTGCTAACACCTACCAGTGGGCGTGAAGGTGAAATAGACTTTGCGACTATCGTATTATTGTTGAATTCTCCTTGGATTTTGCAGTTTAATGCATAAAACACGTTTGAGTATCGTGTGGGTACACATATGATTTTTATGTAGTTACTTTAAAGACAATTTCGATCGTCGAATTTGTTGTATGTGTTAGTTCTAATCGCGCATGTGGGGGTGTGTTAGCGTGAGCGAGTGTATGTGGAAGTGTTAAACAAACATCGTATTAATTAACATCCATTCATTTGTGTGAGGCCTCGCCTTCTATGTGTTGCCGACTAAGAATTCTTATCGCTTGTGTGCATTTCAGAAAAATAGTGCTTCTTGTAAGCAAGTCGTACTTGTACCTATGTATGCTTTATCTTGTTTGAATTTTTATGTTTTTAGTTCCTGTTTCGGTGGACCAAAACTTCTTGATTGTAAAAGATAGTACTTACCTACTATCGCATCGTCTATATTTTCAAGATTTTTTGCGTTAAATCAGACAAGCATTTGACTTCAATTATACCTGATGTGTTAAGTAAAGTGGTCCAAGTTGGGCCAAGTTATTCTCTTTTTAAATAGGCATAGGTGTTAGGTTCGAATATAAAAAAAAAATCTTGCGTTTAGAAGGCTTACTTTGTCTATGAAGCTATCACCACAGAGCTCAGTGGTTATATTGATAGTGAAGTGGAGTGTCTCTTCGATATTATTATTTTATCTAGGTAGACAAACCTAATGTAGGTTTTTAGGGTACTGAGAATGTATCTACTAAAGTTTTTATAGATAAATAAAATAAAATAGTCTAAATTAATCACTCAAAAATGCAAGTATAACCACCGCTCAACCATTCGACCTCTGCCAAATCGAGGACATTAAGTGCAGTGTTAAAACAATTATTTTCGAAGCATTCGTCGCGCTATAAAAACATTCGCGCGTGGGCGCGTTGTGGCCCATTCATGACTGGCCGTTGTATAATATTGGCAACATACATATACATAATATGCGTGAATGTTAATATAGCTTTTATACTACGAATCTACAAGAAACGGGCCTTTAGGTGCCAAGTAGGACTGGGATTGTTGGTTTTGATTCCTGGTGGTAACCCCTGGCTCTTTAGGTAAACAGTTATGAGTGCCCCTGGCACTTTCAATTGAAAATAAGATTTTCAAAAAGGGTTTATCACATATTTTTTTTTATTTATTATAATAAATTAGCGTTAATATTCATTTAATTACTTGTCAAATATATTTTTTTGTTTCAAAATTACTAGAACAGTATTTTTTAAAAGTATTTGTAATGAATAGTAGATGTAGTTGTAGGTTTAAAATCAAGAACAAATTGATACGAGTATGTCAAAACTTTTAACAAAAAATCCTAAAAAATTGAACAATTGAGTTGCTAGACGAAGTATTGTACATTTGTGTCTATTACTAAATTAATTTTGAATTTTCAAGGCAGTACCAAAGCCTCTCCGTTATGTACAGTAGCGTCAGGTAGAGAATCTGGTAGAAAACAACATAAGTTACATATTCGGATTAATTTGGACCAAATAATTTAAAAGGGCAAATGGCTTTATAACCGGTGGGTTGCAGCCAGGTGCTATTCTCCACAATCTGGTTATGTGGATGTGATTAATCTAGTTCGGTTTCAATTTATTGTATCCGTTTTTAGTTAATTTATGCAAAATGATTAGTCATTCGTGATTTGAATGTCGTTTTCTTTGAGATACGACTATCTAATCTGTTATATACCTAGTATACAGGTGAACACTTAAATAAAAATAGTATAAAATATACATCTCATCATCAGCTTCCTTTGTATTCTAAATAAAATTAACCGGAATATTATAAAATTTGTTAATATACATATCTGGTTTATGTTTATGTCGTGATTAGTTTGTAATCGTTTTGGTACATAACCTTTTTTTTAATCAATCCAACTGGTAAATCTGTGTGTGTGTTTTACTTTCCATCAAGTGACTTGTTTGCTCGTTTGTCCGCCTATAGCATAAAAAACACTATTGTTAATAAACATACGGTTTTCACAATTTCCTGGCAATGTTCATATACTCGTTCTTACATCCAATGCCGGTACCTATACATTTTAGCCATTTAGTATTTATTGCTCTTAATCATTTAAGCGTTATGTGTATAGCTGCTTCTCGTAAACTGGGGTTCACTTGATTACACCATAATCCAGGATTTGGTGAGTCTGGTAATTGCCATACTGTCTGCATACGCTAATGGAAATGAAATAATAGAGGAACCAGATCTACAAAATTATGGTTACACGCTCAGAATCATTCTCTGGACGATGTGGAACTTTTTTTATGTAATAGGTGGCAGGCGAGCAGACGGGTTCCTTGATGGTAAGCGATAACTGCGGATAGTTAGAGAAACTATCCGAAACATGTGGTTTTCCTCACGACGTTTTCCATCAACACCGAGCGAATGGTTGAAATGCACCTTAGATTGATGATTTATCTAAGAAATGCACTATTTTGAAAATCCATAGGTGCGTATTCGGATTTGAACCTACAACCTGCCGTGAAGAAGGCACATTCACAAAGTCTACCATCGATCATGGAGCATCTAACAATAAATCCTAAATTAAATTTAAATGGCCTTAACAGAAACCCCAAAGGATCAATTCAGGATTACAAATGTTGCGAAAAAGGGTACCTCTAACTGGTTGTAATACTCATTGTAACACCCTGTTGGTCTAGTGGTTTGAATAACGGGCTGTGGTCTCGGGGTCCTGGGTTCGAATCCCGGGTCGAGCAAAAAATATGTTTCGAATTTTTCGAACATTGCGTTTGTGATCACTAATCCGCATTAGGCAAGCTTGGTGATTAAATCTAATCCCATCATAGTACCGATAACTTGAATTCTATGATGGAGGCCTTTGCCCTGACGTGGGACAGTATATAGGCTGATACTTTACTTATGTGTATTTTAGCTCAGTATACATAAGAGATTTTATTCTGCGTAGGCACACTTCTTGTTGTTAAAATTATAAGGCCTATTTCTTCCGCCATTCTATTCAGACCCTTGGCATTCTCATCTGCTAGCCTTCTGTCTGTACGTCATGATGTGGGCTCGTAATAACTGGTCTACCTTCTATTGTAATTCGATAATAATGCTTGTACAAGATTTTTTTGTTAGTTCAGATTATCCAAGATTACGGATTGTACAAGAAATTATTTAAAAATGATAACAGGAACCTTTTTTTTATCTAGGATAGCATGCGTTCTAATAAACTGGCCACTAGGGATGCACAAAACCGTGCGAAGTGGAAGTCGGAGGAGTCGAAGTAGGAAAGTGCACCCCGGGCTCTGAAGCGACAGCTTGGCGAGTAACCAGGACAAAACGTTAACATGATGACGATGAAGCTTTTCTATCTTGAATACTTTGTTATTCTAATCGAATATTATTTAGAAACTTGAATTTAAAACCCTGACTAAATACATGTGTAAACATTATTTTATATAAATTATAATTTTATTCCCACCCCTACATTATCATTGTTAATTGCCGTTCTGTCTTTCGTTTGTGTGGTTGTCTGTGCCATTGTGCCTGCTGTGTTGTCTATATGTGCTGCTTTTTATTTGTTTTAGATGCTGGCCCTAACAATTGAGAAGACCTCAAAATAGATCGGAATACTTAAAATTGAACCGGTCAATATTAATATATAACGTGTCGTCTCTAAAGACTTGACATTGGCGGAATCACACGTGCGGCCGTCACCGTGCTCGGGATTAAGACCAAAAAAATAAAAATTATTTTATATTTTCAACCGCACTTGTTTTTCTAGATTCGAATTTCCACTTATGTTTTATTCTATAGTTATTTTCTTTTATGGGATGATAGGATTAGTTTCAGGCTATACTAATAGACAGCGATAAATTAGACTACTTTTTTCTCAAAAGTACCTACCCACCTTACAGTACAGTTGACTATGTACCTATGTAGTTATCTATTATGAAATATTGTCTGAGTGCAAAGTGGCTGGCTCCGATCCAAGTTCAGACGTGGGCGTCCCTATCCTTTTGGGGACTCCCCTATTTCATAATGTAATACAATAAGTGGGACGATTTGAGAATGTCAAACAAAGGTACAGCCACGACAGCGTATTCTTAGCTAATTTTATGCATACACAAGTGAAGTGGCACTTAGCAGTAAGGTACGAAAAATGTATGGTCTCTGGAGAAAAAAGGTTGGAAGGCAAACACTTGTAGAGACCTTGTAAATCAATAGTGACAAGACAACAAAACATCAGATGTTTTACAATAGCTCTGGATCAATGGTGACATTATTATGGCCTATTATAGGATAAATATTTGTTGTTATCAGAGATAATTTCTCACAGAAGAAAAGTAGAGTAGCGTGGATGTAAATTTAAAAAAAAATGTCAGTTGTCATTGTCAATCTATTTCGTTTTATCAACCTTGTCGAAAAGATGCAAAATAATGACAAGAATTAATTTTTCCAGTGTATTTTTGCACCACTTCTTGTGAGTGGTTTTCAATTATTAAAATTAACATTTATTAAAGAAACAGCCGCTGACATTAATTTTAGATACACACCCTGATTTATTACCATAAACAACCAATATTAATATCAAAATCATGTCGCCGACGATCCGACCTGTCAAATGTTAATGTCACAATTAGCATCCCATTGCCTTTTATGTCATAGAATTAGAGTCTATATTTAATGACGCCATATATTTTTCTATAATTAGTCGCAAGTATCAGTAAACCTTGGACATTGTCATTGGTTTCTCACAATGAACATGGTCATAAATGTTATTCTTCATAACTTTATAGTTATTTTTATGCGATAGTTAATTTGACAGACAGGTGAACCGAGTCAAGCTTGTTATTTTTACATGAGATGATCAGTTTCAATGAGATGTCTGCAGAGAATATATTGTCATGTATAGGCCGGCTCGACCGGAGTGATTCCATTATACCATACATGACCACGGTCTCACAGAAAACCGGCATGAAGCAACACTGTGCTGTGCTTCGCTGCGTGAGTGAGGGGGTTTTTAAAGGATGGTAGAGCACTTGTGTATCTACTGGTGTCGCGGGTGTCAGGGGTGGCGGCATTCGCTTACCATCAGGGGATCCGCCTGCTCGTCTGCCACCTATCACATAAAAAAGAATAGGGTTAAGGTAGACATTTTATTTTTGATTCATAAAGGAATAATTTAATTTATTAACGTTATGAGGCACTTGTGTATATTTTTGAAGAAGGTCACTATGCCAGATCTCACCGCTTCTCCACTTAGGTGATGAGGGATTCCTGCAGAGTTTTTAGTTAGAGGGTATGATACAGGGAATCATTCTCAGTAACAGAGCTGACCTACTTTGGTAGACATTCATAGGTTAAACCACCATTACTTTTTGGGGGCGGCGGCAATTTCTCCTGCCAGATTGCAAAATCGGCACATCATACAGGGTGAATCTGTAAATATTTCCAACCATTCTGAACAACATTTGTTTTATGACTTTCGCCTATTCGCATTAAAAAAAATCTACTTTTCATATAAAATCGGTCACGTGACTTGGAAATTTTGGTATGTGGAGATTTAGGAAACTTAAAATCATGACCGAAGAAATCAAGTACCAGTTCTCAAACCCGAGTCAGGCCAAATGCTAAATAAACACTCAAGTTAAAGGCAGTCAAGAAGTTTAAATCGAAGGTTTTGCAAGTTATAAAAAAGGCGAGGATGTTTTCAATTCTGTAATAAAATTAAAATTATAGTAGGTAGGTATGTTGTTATGCCATTCATGTTCGTAATTACATTTTGAAGATACATGTATAATAAAAACTTAATGAATACCTTTATGTCTCGAGCAATAAAAGTTAAGTTAAGGATGTACACACATGAGTACGGTTTATAAAAAAACGTCGACTTGCAACTGATGCTTTTTAAATGCAAGGTTTTCTGTCTCTTCCTTGGGCCAAAAGTATTACCACTTAACATCAGGTGATCCGTCTGCTCATCGTCATCATCATTATCGTCAGCTCATTTAAGTCCACATTGCTGGGGCACGGGCCTCCCTCAATCACATGAGGGGTAATTGCCATAATCACCACGCTTGGCAGACGGGTTGGCGAGGGTTTTGATAGAAATGCAGAGTTTTCCTTCTCTGGGTGCTGATGATCATGCCAGCAGCTTTACCTTAGTCGCCTTTTACGACACCTCGGTAAGAGTGAGGGTGGCCTATTCTACTCCGGGCACCACACGGCCCGATCCGTCTGCTCGTCTGGCACCTATGGCAAATATACATATTATACTTGTAAGTCCATGTGAGTTTACCTCTGACGGCCTTCTTATCCTTGCATACAAAAATTTACAAGCAACAATGAGAGCGCCTGTCGTTACTAAATTATTACAAGATAATATTTTTTCGTGTACACAAAAATAGTATAGTTTTCTCACCTTAATAATATCCTCCAACCGATTACGGCTACGGCGGCCAATCTCAAAGATCAGCCACGTACGCAGGATATATTATAGTGCTCAAGTGTGTGCGCAAACACAAGTGCACTCTCTATTCCCTTAACCTCATATTCCGATGGGACACTACTGTGACACGACCAGAGAGGGGTTGGGCGCAGGACCAACGGCTAAACGTGCTTTCCGAGGCACGGGGGTACAAGACCGCCAACTTCCAGACTCCGGGCTGCCGCTAAAAATTTCTTACCGAAAACTTAGGTACAAATATTTGGCCGGACCCGACCTGACCTTATAACAATTGAAACTACCTATAAAATTTTTATTCACACGAAAAAATAACCATCTTGCAATAATATTAATAACAACAGGCGTTCTCATTGTTGCTTATAAAATTTATATGCAAGGCTAAGGAGGCCATCGGAGGTAAACTCACATGGACCTACAGGTGTAGGATGTATAATATCTTTGGCCCAAGAAACAGACAGAAAACCTTGCATTAAAAACATCAGTTGCAGCAAAGTGATGTATCACTAGTCCATCCATTGATCGATATTAAGTGCGTAAAAATTAAATATTTTCAATAATCTGTCTAATAGTAAAAAACTAAATTTATCATATCCACAATTAGATTAATATAATTATATCTTTATTGCACTGTATACTCGTATAGATTGTCGATTTGCCATCTTATCGGTAAAAGATATGTTTACCCTATCTCTTTACAAAATTAAGTAAAAGCTTATCTAAAGTACCTGCTCGTAAATCTGTAGGTTAGTTTTCCAATAAGGACAGTTTTTAGACTTTACTAATTTTATCATCCTAAAAAGCTTAAAGTAAGTAATGAGATCCAATAGTCTCCACCTAACTTATGTATTTAAGGTGACGGGTAGGGCACACTAGCGAGGCCAATTGGTTGTAATTTTTAGCTACTAAACCGGATCTATTTTAACAATTTCGGGGTTACATTCTCTCGGCAAACACCTATACTATTTATTTAATACTTATGGTTAACTGTTTGGTCTGCTTTTGCACTCGAATTTTGGATTACCGCCGAAAGTGGCCGCTTTTGGCGTGAATCAATTTTTCACGTACAAAAACGGACGCAATATCTGTGCATGGTTATTTAATAAATAGTATAAATGTTTGCAGAGAGATTGTAATTGTTTAAAATAGATCCGGTTTAGTAGCTAAAAATTAAAATCGATTGGCGTCGCTAGTGTGCCCTACCCGTCACCATAATGACCGAAATCTCTACCTCTGAAGCTTAAATATTCTAATATTTATCCAGTTTAAATGTTGCAAAAGTAATGTAAGACTTAATTTACGTGTCCAGGTAGAGTTTATAAGTAAATAAAATGAATAAATTATTAACTAGTGTATATTATATGCGAAGGAGGTTATCTCATATAGTATGTTTTAGCAACCTTAACTGAACATGCAGATAAAATGCCTACTTTATATTTGACATTCTCAAGAGCATTGAAATATTTTATATTCGAATTCACTTAAAGTCAGCAGCAAATGTTACTTAGCATTGTGCTTATGTTAGTATTAATGTACTCAGAGATTATAATGGACAAATTCGAAGTCCATTATAATCATGTGGATAAGAACCAAACCAATTGGATTCTAGGGTCAAAATATGTTGATTTTGTTTCAGAACAGTGAATATGTCAAGCAAGTGTTTTTTAACCTACTGGTGGTAGATTCTACTATCAATATTTTTTAAATCAAATTTAAGTCACATCTTTTATCTGTCCAGAAATTACTATAAATAGTCAAGTTGTGTATTTATTGTTATTATTTTTTATTTTATGTTGTGTTTTATGTGTATGAGTGTGATGTTTCAAGTAATATTCGGAGTAATCAGTTTAAGCTGTACCCCTACAAGTTGTATTGCTATTTCTTTAGTTGTAACCATAGAGTAAGATAATGATAGTCTGGGTTGTGTCTAATCTTAATTAATTTAAATAAGGTTAAGTGTACTTATGTACTTTATGACGTCGGACACGCACAGTGACGTCCCTTAGTTCCTTGGACTTCCACGGAAGACCAGCGTCGGGGTGTCCTTTAGACACTGTTACACATGCTGAGTGGAGCCCATTTCAATGCCATTCGAATGTCCATTTCGTTATATTTTATTTTGTGTATGTTTGGCGCTGAATAAATTATTTAATTCTTATTCACATAAGACCACTTACATGTCACTGTCAATGTGGTTGTAGTAGTTACAATTTTTTCCCTAGCTGGTGATATAAGTATTTCTCACGTAGCTTTTGGTACATTGGTACATAGTTAAACCTCTATCAAAAAAAAAAGAATTACTGTTAATACGCTTCTTATCTATATATATATATATACTATTAGGTATGTAAGTATTGTTTATAATTATTTATGTTATGTAATATTATTATTCAATCATATTTATTCAGGTAAATTACACCCATATACATTAAATTAAACATTGTCATTCACACTATTAAATCAATTTAAATTAACATTAACATTACATTCATATCAAATAATATAGCTTTTTAAATATTATATTATATTATTATCATCACATATCAAATCAAATTACGGATTAGAATATTACTATATTATAAATAAAATCAAAATTAAAATAGTTATCAATAAGTCCAGTCAGTATTGCAAATAAATAAATGTCAATAGACTCTTTTCGGCATCGGAACAGTGTTATGTCTTTCACAACAATGCCGAATGTAATAGGAGTCAGTTCGAGCAGCCATCATCGCCTAGGACTGCTGCAGGAACTGTTAATATATGTATGTATAAGTATGTATTTTCTGCCATTTTCAATTTCATTTGTTAAACTGCTTTGCACTGCCTTCCCCTATTACGAATACTATATTTCTTTCCTCTACCCAAAGGTTGTCTGGAAGAAATCGGTACAAGCGATAATACCGCCTTATTGTAATGTCTGTTTTGTTGTTGTATCATGCTTGTATTTTGTTTTTGTGCAATATCTATCTTTATAGTCTATTTTTACTAATATCTTGAAACAGATAATCATTTATAAGTAGGAAAGTTTATAAGTTTACCTACCATTAAATCTTCTCATTTAGACAGATGCATTGCAAATAAAACAAAGGTGAAGATTAACCACATTCATGTTAATGACTTAGTAGTAGACATCATTTATTACCAAGCATAAATTTTCTTCAGACAAACTGAAAAATCATTGGCATTTATGAGATTTTCAAATTGAAAAAGCTCTACATACTTGCAGGTAGAGTTAGTAACTGATTCTTTCTTAGTAGTGGTATATATTACTACTAATGAAACAATGAATTGCCAATAATGCCCTCGAAACAGATAAAAATAATGATAAACTAAATATTTTTAGAAGATTTAAAAATATAGAATCAATACATTCTCACATTCAAATCAAATAATAGAGATATGTAAATAAGTTTCTCGATAAATCTGCACGTGAATACATTACATAATCCGAAAACAAGTGCGAGCAAAAAGGCAACAGCGTCGCGACTCTACATCCACGCCGGCTCTACATCGACAGCTGTTCAATGTTGATACGCGCTAAACGCCGACGGAAAACCGGCGACCTTCCTGTATCCTACGCAATCCTGCGCCTATTATCTGGACAATACTGGTAACGTCTGTATTACGCTAACGCACAAATGTAGAGACCAATTATAATACCAACATGTTATGAATTTGAATAACATTTTTCAATTTTATTTATATAAAATAACAATAAAAATAAAAATGATTTCATTGCGTATATTCGATTTAAAGCTTTTTTACATAAGTACATGTTATAATAAAAGCAATCATCATTAAGATAGAGTCTTGAATAAGAAAAAGAAAACCTACAAGAAAATAGAATACAAATGTAGATACGTAGAGTAAGATAATAAAATTCTACTATTCAAATAGAATACAAATTAGCAACAACATGCGAAGATATATACGAACACAGACAACATAGACGGGAAGCAAGGACAAGTTTCGGGTACCTTAGCACGTGCCGGGGGCCTGATGTAGAGCCGTCCAAATCCAGGAAGCTCTCCCGCTGTCCCAACAGAGGCCTAGAGTCCAGCCTGCACAGGCGAAGTTTCACAGAGATCAGGATAAGCACCAACAAACGGACCGCGTCACAAACCGGCACATCCACACGCCGGCCGATCAAAACATTATAGCTCTCAATTTCGCACAGCCTCGATTTGCAAAATTTATTCATCGCATACGCCCCGGACACTTTGTGTTTTATGTCGGTAACTCCCGAATGTTTTAGCGACACCGAATAGCTGGAAGGGAAACGCTGGTTCGGTCGCCGGAAAACTCGATTTTGCGAGACACGTGAACGCGAGCGCCCCGGCCACCCGTCCGCGCAGTAAACAGCCGAGGCGGCACGCACACGTGCGCACGCCGGCCCGCACGCGCGCGCACACTCACACACCCACCGCGTATCGCGCGCTACACAAATAGAACGTCGCGCGATCACCGACCAATCAAACACCAGCTGCATCACGCCACACTTGCCCCGCATTGGCGAAGACTTCATTGATAGATTATACACAAGGCATTTCAATTCGCGACTAACTGAAAGTTTATGATAAAATTTAACTGATATCGATATCGTGACAGATTGAAAATTTGATACAAGTTGTATATTCATTAAGATAATCTCCTAAACTCAACGGCTACGGCCTACGTGCCTAACTCTACCAAACCTCCAAAAGTTTCAACGCGTAACTTTGGCGCGAAATTTAATCCAACGGCGTCTCTTGAATTTTCGTTAACTGAACACAATCCAGTCTTTGATTAACAGCTACATTGTGCTCTATCATTTTGTATTCTGTTGCGACCATATTTTGTCTCCATTGTTTAATGAGTGTAAATTGTGGTAGAGTTGATACATTCTCAGACATTTCTTGACTTTTTATTGCGGATTAAATCTACATTTATGGATATTACTGTATAAAATTTAGAAATAGAAAACAGTTTGAAGAATTATATTTATTTTAAATTCCAATATTATTATGTTTTATTTCGATTTACTGTGTTGTAAACTGGTTTTGCCGATAAATAAGTACTTTCGTAGAGCTGTTTTCTTCAGAGGAATTTGTAACTTTTATAGCTTTTTTTATACTAAAGCTACTGTTAGACGTGCTCAAAAGTAGCATGCTTAAAAAGCATGCTAAATATTAGAATCCGTAATGAACTGTCTATATTTGCTATCAATAAGCATACTATTAGGCCTCTATTAGCATGCTTAAAAATAAGCAAACCTGTTAACACGTATTAAAGTACTCCGCCACACTCCCCTTTCCATCCGCTCTGCAGGTAGCATGCTTAAAAATCGACTGGCGTGCGATTTTTGAGCATGCTCAAAATTAGCATGCTTATTTGTAGCACGTTCGTCCATATATGCTAATAAGTAGCACTTGCTCAAAAGAATCATGCTTTATGCATGAAAATAAGCATGTTTAAAAGTACCTTTATGAATGTTGCTAAGAAACTGATGCATTAGGAGATGACTGGGGAGGGAACTCTACTGCTAAATCGTAAGTGGAAATAAGAGGCGCACCCACTCTAGATCCTCAATAGAGGATTTATTACGCTGGCGTTATCAATGAGAGATAAAGTCTGCTCTACATGTACGTTATGCAAACAGCTAAGCACGTTTTTGCATGTTACCTACTGGTATGCTTTACTTTTTTATGGAAAAGTAGTTTCAAGGTTAAGTAGGTTTTAGTTAAGTTATTTAGCCCTTTAGGCATTTGAAATTAAATGCAACAACATTATCGTTAAGGTATATTACACATGGAGTCCACACAACATAAGACCGAAACATTTTACACCAAGTTTTCTCTTACAATTTTTGACTCTACATTTTATAAACCTAGTTGTTTTGTTCATTTCACGATACTTATATTTTTCCTAATTAATTGGCGGAGGGAAATATTTGTACTTATAGAGGGTAACATTTATAGGGCGTAAAGTTATTTATAGACTTCTTTCCTTCATTGTTACCAAATATTGTGCATCACACTGCCAAGTTTGTAATTTTTTGCATAGTTCACAATAATAAGTAGTGTATACAGTGATAGTCGCCGGCTGGTGTCACGTCACAATATAGTAAAACTGTCAATTGAACAGGCCTCTACGTGTTGGCTTCGGCCCCACGCACGCCTTCCAAAAGTCCGGGACATAAGTGCCCGTGGTTATGGAACAACTGACATACATAATCATAATTCTCACAAAATCTCTCCCTGATCTCATCATCCCTGAGGTTGTCTGGAAGAGATCGCTATTAGCGATAAGACCGCCTACATTGTTTTAGTAAAATAACTTAGGCTAAGATTTGTAAATTTTGTGCAATAAAGTGTATCTATCTATCTATCTATCTATCTCATAGGTTGACCTGATTCCGTACTAAGTAGCTTAAGCACTTGTGTTACAGTTATCAGGCAACAGAGGAACACAAATATATACTTAAATACATATATTACACCCAGAAACTGAACAAACACAAGTGTTCATCGCACGAATGTTTGTCCAGGGATCGAACCCACGACCTTTGGCGTAAGACAATGTTTGAGTATTTGGGATGATTACATGATGTAGGTATATAGGTAGATAGATAGATATGCTTTATAGCACAAAATACACAACTTAAAAAACTATACGATACAGAAACTTAAATGTACAATTTCGGCGGTCTTATCGCTGGAAGCGATTTCTACCAGACAACCTTCAGGCAAAGGACATTTGATGGTAGAGGAGGGATAGGTGGTGCAATATTCAGAAAATTAAACCGAACTGTATATTAAAACTAATAATACTGATACATAAATAAACACAACATTCATCATCAGCCCATTTAAGTCCCCACGGGCCTCCCTCAATCACATGAGGGGTAATTGCCATACTCACCACGCTTGGCAGACGGGTTGGCGAGGGTTTTGAAAATTAATGCTGAGTTTTCCTTCTCTGGGTGCTGATGATCATGCCAGCAGCTTTACCTTAGTCGCCTTTTACGACACCTCGGTAAGAGTGAGGGTGGCCTATTCTACTCTGCCGGGGACCACACGGCCTAACACAACATTATGTACTAATAAATAAATATGTTATCCTTAGATAGTATTATGTAAAGGACTACATATACATGAATATAAATTACTTATATGGATCTTAGACGGACCATCGACTACTACCGATGACTGGACCTGTAAAATAATAAAATAAAAACATAACACGAAAGATTTAAAGGGATTTAATTTTCAGAAAGTGAGGTTTGACTCAAGCTTTAAAAATGTGTAATGATGGAGGCTGTCTTATTGATAGGGGTAGGAAGTGCCATAGACGGATGGACTGGACATTAAAGGACTGGGTATAGAAAAATCAAAATCAAAAATTAAAAATGTCTTTATTCAATTTAAGTCCATACAGAACATTTATGAATGTCAAATATTATGTAATCTACCGCTGATTCGGAATGTCAATTTCTACCAAGAAGAATCAGCAAAAAACTCAGTAGTTACTCTTTTCAAATAATATGGTATACAAATTATGATTACAGTGACAGTTTGATATACAATGCTTATAATCAATATCGTTTAGATAAATTGTAAAAGAAAAATTATGAAATGAATTATACATACAGAGGACAGGCGAAGAGATCAACATGTCCAAGAATCCTTATCATTCAAATAATCATCTACTTTATAGTAGCCTTTCTGCATTAGGCAGTTTTTTACATGCAACTTAAACTTATGTACAGGTAAATCAATGATATTTTGAGGTAACTTATCAAACATTCTAATGCTCAATCCTACAAATGAATTATCCAGAATCCAGTTTTATGAAGTCTTCGACTTGGGACAGCAAGCCTATGTTTATTTCGCGTGTTAAAGCTATGAAATGAAAGGTACTACAATATCTTATAGTATAAATCAAGTAACGCTGTAAAATGCACAGGAAATAATTTAGTATACCTACTTACAAGGGCAATCCTTAAGGGGACAGGTTACAATCTATATTATATTTAACTTATAAAATCAAACACTTCTCCTCATAAAATGAGTCAACATCACATATACGAATAGCTTAAGTGGCAGTGGGCTGGCCATATTAGCCGCAGAACCGACAACCGATGGGGTAAACGAGTTCTAGAGTGGAGACCGCGTCTTGGCAAGCGTAATGTAGGGCGCCCTCTGGCTAGGTGGGGGGACGTTCTGCGCAGGATGGCTGGCAAGAGCTGGATGTGAGAAGCCATGGATAGATCACAGTGGCGAACAATTGGAGAGGCCTACGTCCAGCAGTGGACTGCGATAGGCTGACGATGATGATGATGATGCGAATACATAGTATGTGATCGTATCTTAACTGGGGTAGAGGTTAGGAGCATTTGCAGTGAATGGGTCACTTCATAATCTTGGACATAAATCCAAGAACTACCAGTTAAAAAGCAAAACTAGATTGATAAGGTGAAGCTTCTGAAATATTTTTTTTTTGCATTATGGCAGACAAACGAGCAGGCGGCTCACCTGATTGTAAGTGAATTACCGCCGCCCATGGACATCTGCGACACACGGGGCATCACAGATGCGTGGACACTTAAGGGAGGAACAAACTCTTTTCTTGAAGATCACCAGGTCTATTTTTCTAAACATATAGCTAGGCTCAAATAAATGTAAGTAGGTTTTGCATGAAATATTTCATAACGGCCAGAACGCGAAGTGCGCGTAGAGCGATAGTAGCTCAGTAGTTTAGAACCTGCCTTCCATACGAGGGTATCGGGTTCGAATCCGAGCACTTCTGGATTTCTCAAATCTATATGCGTATTTTCTACCATTAGCTCGGCGGCAAAACATCGTGAGGAAACCGTTCCCTTGTTAAGGCGACGGGTAGCGACACCGTTCGTTTTTAATTTTTAGCTACTTAACCGGATCTATTTTAAAAAACATCGGGGTTACAACCTCTCGGCAAATACTTATACAATTTATTAAATAACCATGCACAAATGTTGAGTCCGTTTTTGTACGCGAAAAATTGATTACCGCCAAAAGCGGTCACTTTTAGCGTGAATCAATTTTTCGCGTACAAATGTTGGGCCCGCATTTGTGCATGGTTATTTAATAAATAGTATAAGTGTTTACCGAGAGGTTGTAACCCCGATATTGTTTAAAATAGATCCGGTTTAGTAGCTAAAAATTAAAATCGATTGGCGTCGCTAGTGTGCCCTACCCGTCGCCCTAAAGGATTACGAGAGTAGTATCAGACGGCAGTAGCTTCATTGTAATTACCAGACTAACCAAATCCAGAATCAATGTCCAAGCGTAGGTACTCTGGGCCCCAGAGCAACAGCTTTGGACGCAACTGGGAATACATGTTAAGATGAGGATGAGAACGTGAATTGCGCCTCCTACTTTACACCTAGTTTTGACAGGTTACAAACATAGCCTCTTCATCGTCAGCCCATTTAAGTCCCCACTGCTGGGGCACGGGCCTCCCTCAATCACATGAGGGGAAATTGCCATACTTACCACGCTTGGCAGACGGGTTGGCGAGGGTTTTGATATAAATGCAGAGTTTTCCTTCTCTGGGTGCTGATGATCATGCCAGCAGCCTTACCTTAGTCGCCTTTTACGACACCTCGGTAAGAGTGAGGGTGGCCTATTCTACTCTGCCGGGGACCACACGGCTGGTGCCGGGGACCACACGGCTGCATAGCCTCTTACTCTTGATTAATCTAGAATTAGCCTAATTATTTTCGGGAAAAACTAAGTTAAACCGGAATCTTTGAGAGCATAGGCTAGCCGGTATCAAAACTTTGAAAATATATTCGTAGATATAACGTGTAGATCTATTTTCAAAGCAATACCTGTTGACAAGTATTAGCTGCAATATTTTTGTTATTGAATGTGCTTTAGACTGAAAATAAGAAAAAAGATCCGCATTCCAAAAACCAGGAACGAAAAAAGTGTACAATAATATATTTAATAGTTCGTACACTTACTATTACATTTTATAACAACACACTCGAAAATAGCTGTCACTAAAGTCAGCGCTAAAATGAGTAATATGATGGTAATAGGCGCCGACTTCGGTAACATTTTTTCGAGCACGACCATTCAAATTATTCTGCGATGCAAAACAACATAAAATCTTGAAAAAATGTAAATCATTTGAGACAAAATTACCTTCTTTCAACTAAGAACTCCTATATTGTCACAACAAAGAGCTTTAAATGAGCCGGTCTGAAGCTTTGAAATAGAGTAGATACGTTTCATCTTTACGGGCCGTGGGGAATTTTCCCATTAATTTTCCAATAGATAATCAGACATGTGGCCTTCTAATAAAATTACGTCTAATACTAATACAACTCTACGATGTGACAACTCTCTTTTGTGCAAATAAAGATTATCT
Source organism: Marasmia exigua (assembly GCA_019059595.1). Classification (NCBI taxonomy): domain Eukaryota; kingdom Metazoa; phylum Arthropoda; class Insecta; order Lepidoptera; family Crambidae; genus Marasmia; species Marasmia exigua. Next base: position 12,283,835 of record CM032476.1, on the reverse strand, counting down.
TACTATCTGTCTTAAAATTGCTCAACACGGACGATTCAAGATGTATATAATATTTTTACCATACACGTAATATTTTCGGAATTTTTTTGCAAATGATCGACGCAAGCGCCGCCATAATATCTACTCGTCGAAGTTCCGCTTTTTTGTGGATAAACATTTGATTTTTTACAATAATTCCTTCGCTCAATTAAGTTTTTACTTTCGAGTGACGACATGCGTAAAGAATTGTTAGTTAAAAACAAGAATTTAGTTTTTCTGTCGATAGTTTGAAGCTGTTTAAAGTACCTAAAGTTAATCGGTATGTCGTAAATCTTATACTATTGTTTTGTAAAATACAGACCAAGGAAAAAACATACAGCGAAATTGATAATTTCCTCCATTTGGTTTTGAATTCGGTTAAAAAATTGAAAAATTTTTATTAAAGAAAAAAATTCGATGTCGAAAAGAGGTCTAGAGTGCTTAAATAAACCGGGCAACTGCTTTACCGACTAAGGTACCGGAGACCTTGGTGAGTCGACAAATTTTGCAAGTGCTCTTTGCTTCGCTGTGAACCGATGATAGTTTCATCAATATTATAGGTATGTGCCTACAAATAGCCAATGGAAATATTGCTACAATTATTTTACCCCCAGTTAAGATGAAACTGCTTAATTCATATGAATTTTTTGAGTCCCACCCGAAGACTGTCGAGAAATTTTTAAATGCATTATTTATTTAAGGATTGATTGCAAAATATTGCAAGACCTAAAAAAATCAATAGAGAGCTTATTTTAAAATCTGTATATATAAATAATAAAGTAACTAAATTTTTTTTAAATTGTGAAGTACTAAACCGGATCTAATTTTATTATTGTGGCCTACTTTTTAAGGTTCCGTACCCAAGGGTAAAAATAGAACCCTATTAATGAGAGTTCGCTGTCCGTCTGTCTGTCTCTAGGCTCTATCTCAAGAACCGCGACAGCTAGGCAGTTGAAATTTTCACAAATTATGTTTATCTGTTGCCACTACAACCGAAATCTGGTCTAACGCCGAAAGCGACCACTTTTGGCACGAGTCAACATTTCGAGTACAAAAACTGACCAAAAATGAGTGCATGATTTTTTATTAGATAAGGGGCAGACGAGCAGACGGATCATCCGATGGTATGCGATTACCATCACTCATGGACACGCATGGCCGAATCCTGGGGAAAGAAGGGCCAAAAGGTTGACAGCGCATTTGTGACTCCACTGGTGTCGCAGGTGTCCATAGGCGGTGGCAATCGCATACCATCAGGTGATCCGTCTACTCGTCTGCCACTTATTACATAAACAAATGCAACACCAGAGGAGTCACAGGTGTGCCGCCGGCCTTTCAAAAAGGAATACACTCTTTATTTGTTGGTGTGTGTGTGTTTTTTTTAATTATAGCGGGCAAACGATCAGACGGCACACCTTATGGTAAGTGATTTCTGTATCACCCGAGGCATCACATATGCACTGCCGGCTCTTAAGGAAGGAACAAGCCCTTTTTTTAAGGTCACCAGGTCGTAATTGTTTGGGAACACCACCGATGGCAGCTGGTTTGTTTCTTAGCAAACTTGCCACATTTCCAAGTGTGCCAATATTGATGTTCTTCTTGTTTTTAGTGTATCATAAACATGTCTTCCTAACCAAACGAACTAAAGCTCCCACGATGACGCCCAGAGCCTCACGTCGGAAACGTCAGGTCTCAATCAAGATAGCGTCGGCATAATCCTCTCTGGTAATTGCTTATCAGCTCGGCTGGATTGGACCGCGCTCAATTAGGCCCGCTCCTGATTGCTGATAAAATGACTAACACGTCATCGAAATTAATGGCCAGGTTCTTGGATGTTCATTTGTTTCGAACATAGTAAAATGGGTTATGTTTTGACTGTGGTGAAACGTAGTGAAGGATGTCCCCAGGCCAGATGGAATCTACGCATGATGGCTGGTTGGAGCTGGATGCGAGTAGCAGAAGATCGATTGAAGTGGAAAGGCTTATGTCCAGCAGGTCTACATCACGCTGATGATGATGAAGTTTTGACCGTGGGAGAGCCACGCTTTGACATAAATAGGTCGGCTCGACCGGGGTGATACCACGGCCTCTCAAAAAACCTACATAAAGCAGCGCTTGCGCTTGTGGCTAGATATCGGAATATGTAGTGCTCAGAGCACCACTGGATTAAGATGATCAACATGTCACAGATCATGCGATAAGTTTTATTTGGTACTCTTAGTTTTTATTTGTTATTACACAATAAATTAGTGCTTTACGTTTGATACTTACCTACTTAAAATCGTTGGCGCTAGTGGGTAGTGCGTGGCACTTTAAGGTGACGGGTAGGGTACACTAGCGACGCCAATCGATTTTAATTTTTAGCTACTAAACCGGATCTATTTTAAACAATTTCGGGATTCAACCTCTCGGCAAAGACTTATACTATTTATTAAATAACCATGCACAAATGTTGGTTCCGTTTTTGTACGCGAAAAATTGATTCACGCCAAAAGCGGCCACTTTTGGCGGTAATCCAAAGTTCAAGTGCGAAAGCAGACCAAACAGTTAACTATAAGTATTAAATAAATATAGGTGTTTGCCGAGAGATTGTAATCCCGAAATAATTTAAAATAGATCCGGTTTAGTAGCTAAAAATTAAAGTGCGATTGGGGTCCCTGGGTCGGGCCATAATTTGTACCTGAGCTTTTTCTGTTAAGAAATTCACAGTGCCAGCCCGGAGTTTGGAAGTTGGCGGTCTTGTACCCCTCGGAAAGCACGTTAAGCCTTTGGTCCTGCGCCCGATCCCTCTCCGGTCGTGTCACACCGGTGTCCCATCGGAATATGAGGGCAAGGGTTGAGAGTGCACTTGTGTTGGCGCACACACTAGAGCACGATAATATATCTTGCGTAAGTGGCTGATCGTTGACATTAGCCGCCTTAGCCGAATCTGGTTGGAGGAAATTATACTTATAATTATAAAAACAGGATTAAATCTAAATTGTAGCTTAGTACTTGAACACTTGTGTTCATAAGTCTTTAGTTCTTTGAATTGTATGACTAAGTGATTTGTTTAATAATTTGCTGCTATTTATCAACATACTTAATGCTATTAGGCTGGCAGATAAGTCTTATCTGTTACAGTTGTACCTACATATGTATTATCGCAAATTATTTACCTGTGCGGATATAGAATGGGATGAGAAATGGCGGCGCATCTATTCACTTCTCGCTCGCACACTATTTGCAGTCTATACTCGCACTCGTGGAGTGAATAGATGCGCCGCCATTTCTAGATCCCATTCTTTATCCGCACAGGTAGTATGTAGTAAAATGATTAAGTATAATATCGTTCTGATCATTCGCTTAAGCTAACGGGTAGGGCCCACTAGCGACGCCAATCGATTTTAATTTTTAGCTACTAAACCGGATCTATTTTAAACAATGTTGGGGTTACAATCTCTCGGCAAACACCTATACTATTTATTTCATACTTATAGTTATCTGTTTGCACTCGAATTTTGGATTACCGCCAAAAGTGGCCGCATTTGGCGTGAATCAATTTATCGCGTGCAAAAATGGACCTAACATTTGTGCATGGTTATTTAATAAATAGTATAAATGTTTGCCGAGAGATTTTAACCACGAAATTGTTTAAAATAGATCCGGTTTAGTAGCTAAAAATTTAAACCGATTGGCGTCGCTAGTGTGCCCTGCCCGTCACCTTAACTTAATTATCATCCAGTTGACAAGACGTATTTAGATTTTATTTAAAAAAACGACAATCCCTATTATCATTTTTTATTGCTTAAAATAGGCAGACTAGCTTGCGGCCCATCTGATGGTAAATGGTTACTAGAAGATTTCCACATACATCACCAACATTTTTTAGTTGAGTTGACTTGAAATATGGAGAGATGTAAAGAATGAATGTATTTTTTTTTTGTAGAAAAATAATTTTTAACAATCAATCGACATTGTACTGTCTGTTGTTATATCATACTTGCATTTTGTTTTTGTGCAATAAACATAGAATTATGATATAATTCTATGAATCATTGGAATAAAGAATATATAGGTCTATCTATTGTCGCACTGTACGTACAGACTTAATTTTTGGCGACCTGGTTTTGGGCGGTATTTTGGCTGAAAAGTTATATAATAATAATAATAATATCCTCCACCGTCGGCCAAGCTCAACGATCAGCCACGTATGCAGGATATATTATAATGCTCAAGTGCTGTGCGCAAACACAAGTGCACTCTCGATTCCCTTACCCTCATATACCGATGGGACTAAGAATTTCTTACCGAAAACTTAGGTACAAATTTTTGGCCCGACCCGGAGATCGAACCCGGGACCTTTTGCGCAGCCGTCCCTTTAAATTACGACCCACTAACCACAGCGCCACCGTGGCAGTCATTGAATTTTTATTGTACGTTGACACAAGAAAATAGCATTACTAGAATTTTCCCCTTCGGCTATAACTAAATTTGCCACACTATAGGTGTATAGATCTGATCATAAGTTTCATAAATATTAGCTTTATTTTAAAACGGCAAACATTTTTAATTCACCCAACTTTCTGTGTAAACAGTCTTCTATAAACAAAAGGCGTGGTTGGAACTGCCACACCTCTGAGCGATGGGCGTCGAATATAGGCCAGCATAACTTATTTTTAAAATGGCGAGTTTTTGTTGCGAAATGAATGAATTTTCAAGCGCGATGGTAGCTCAGTGGATAAAACGTACGTACAACAAATGGTTGGTTCGAATCCTACCAAATGTATTAGACGTGTGTAACTCTTTACTGAAACGACTCAGTGATCCGACTCAGTCAAATGATACTGACACTGTTCCGAATCTCTAATGTTCGCTCCTAATGTATCATTCGACTCAAATAGAACTCGTGTTCGAGTGAACCGAACGATCCGAAAGAGCTGAATGATCCGATGAGCCGAATGATGTGAATGAGCTGAATGATCTGAGTGAGCCGAATGATCCGTATGATCGGACTGAATCACGGATCTATCTGAGAGTCGATGTTCCAAATGAAGCGGTTCACTGTTCCACATCTTTGCACTGATCCAGATGTAAATATTCCAATCTTTTGAATGATACGTTTTTGCTGGGTCTAAAATGTATATGCGTTTCTACCACTATCTCAACGGTGAAAGAAACCTGTAAAGTTTTGGATAGTTTCTTAAACTGCGGAGTGTGGATCCATAGTTGTTGAAGTAATATTTCTGAAAATGGCTCAGGCCATAGCTAAATACTGAGTAGGGACCGTTTCGGCACTTAGCTTTTAAGATATTTCGTCTGTAAATGTCCATGTTCCGTGTCGAATAAATGATTTCTTATCTTATCTTATCTTATCTTAACATGGCCAAGATTCAGTTGGTATGGATGGCGACATACAAATATAGCGGGATGTATAGAAATATGATGTTTCATCGCCAGATGAGACGTAAAAGCCGTAAGTTCATTTCCTGCATCACCAACAACAAACATGATAACTATTCAGACGCATCGTGCGTGTGAAAGAGGTGGCGATAAAGATTTGGCCGTGTATTGCGTTTCGTTGTAGTTGTAGCACATCAATTCCTTCTCAGTTTTACTCTTGGCCAAACCTCGGCATTATAACTACTTCCATGGCGTAGGTAGGTAAGTGGTAGGTAACTTCTATGGAGGGTACCTACTACCAAATACCATGGTATTGCATAGCTCAGAAAATTTCCGCATACTGCTTGTAGTGAGGAAGGCCATTCCTCTGTCGCTAGGTGTTACGTTATGTCATCGCTCGAGTGACAGGAGGAACTCGACATATTGACAGGACAAAGAGTCAGCCGGTACTATTTATTTGCCGTTACTACAGAAGGGAGAACGTTAGGAAAGTGAGGATAAACTTTTAATACTATTTTTATACTTATAATGCTCTTGCTCTTGCTTCAAGACAATAGTCTTTAATACGTCTGTGTTGCCAGTGATGACAAACGGAACCGATACGTGACCGCTTATAATGTGCCGATTAAGAAGGCTCAAAGTCACCCTGAGAGCAATGGAGAGGGCTTATGCTCGGAGTCTTTTTGCGTGATCGTATCAGAAATGATGAGATTCCGCAGGAAAACAAAGTTCACAGACATAGCCCAAAGGATTGCATGTCTCAAGTGGCAAAGGGCAGGGCACATAGCGAGGAGAACATACATCTGTTGGGGCGGAAATGTCCTCGAGTGGAGGCCACGTACAGGAAGTCGCAGCCGTGACAGGCCCCCCACCAAGGTGGACCGACTATCTGGTGAAGGTTACGGGAATCTATGGATGCGGGCAGCACATGACCGTTCTGTGTGGAGAACATTGGATGTCTATTGGCTGAAATGATAATGATGATGAATGCTCTGACTACAATTTAAGCATACAATTGTTTGTATGCTTAATTTGGCGTCTGAGCATTCTGTTTTTCGTATATTATTTTTGTAGTTACCTGATGTGTAGGCTTCTGTAGGTACATCAACATACTGATTTCAATATAATTTTAAAACATGATTTTAACCTGTTTTTGACGTTGTTTAGGTATTACATTGTACCTATATACAAGACTTAGGTAATTACAACCTGTGCGGATAAAGAATAGGATCAGAAATGGCGGCGCATCTCGCACACTATTTGCGTCTTTACTTGCACCCCACGAGTGCGAGTATAGACGCAAATAGTGTGCGAGCGAGAAATGAATAGATGCGCCGCCATTTCTGATCCCATTCTGTATCCGCACAGGTTGTATTTAGTTATTCAAATAACTCCATTGTTTGAAAATTATAGTCACTGAAATGTACACTAACCTAACACATTTAATTTTATGCGGTTACCTTTGTATGAGATGTACAAAAGCATGAATTTATTTATTTATGTTAGTATAGAGCCGTATGTTGAAGATTCGTTTGGATCAGTGGTAGGTAGTGAACACTGCGTCTGGTGCAAGGGTTGCGGGATCGATCCCCACAGAGTACAAACTATTATTACTTTTCATTGCCAACTTGATCTGTTGCTTTCCGTGATCTTCGCATGTGTAAACTGATAACTACTTTATTTCTATCAGTAAAGACCTGTTATTAGCTTTAAGACACTCATTGTAAATGCTACTGCATTAAGACAGCTGTTGGTCTTCTGAATAAAATAAAATAAATTAAATTAATATAATAGAGCACCGCACCCAAATGGCAACAGCAATGAGTAAAGTTTTCGTTCCTATACTATTTTATAAAGAAATCGATAGTAATAGTTCAATAGATAAGAACGTGTCTTCAATACGGGGGGGACGTGGTGTGGTCGTAAATCTGAGCACGCACCTCTGTATTTTTCAAATCTTTGTGCACATTTCTACCACTAGCTATATTGGCACCGACCGGATCTCTCTCTTGCCGATTCCCTCAATGCTGAGGATCGTGACTCCTTCCGATTTTGTCGACCAGCTGTCGCCATCGTTCATCATGCGCTCCGCCGCTCGGTGCAAGGCAGTGATTATCGGGATCTCGAGCTGTTTCGCTATCTACTCTGACCATCGCTGGGGACTACGGCCTCTCTGATATCTCAGATAGTTTCTCAAAATTGTAGGTATCTAAGTACAATATTTGAGAATTCTGAACGTGTAATCGTGATCCAGTTGGTCTGGTCCCCCTGTCTAAGGGATGCGAAAATCAGTCACCAGTCGCTTCATTGTAATTACCAGATTTCCCGAATCCTGGAACATGGTCCAAGCGTACCCTGGGCTCCGAAGCGACAGCTTTGGACGCAACTGGGAATTACACGCTAAGATAAGGAGAATATTATTTATGGTAATACCTTAGTTATCGCCAATAATGACTGATATATACCAATTGTATTTCTTTACAAAAGTGAATTTTCTTACGATTGGACATTTTGTACTATGATAATGGGAGCAGTACTTCACATTAATTTAGTTAGTAAATAAGTATTTTTAAATATTTCACATCATATATGATCTCACTCTTACCGAGGTGTCGTAAAAGGCGACTAAGGTAAAGCTGCTGGCATGATCATCAGCGCCCAGAGAAGGAAAACTCTGCATTTATATAAAAACCCTCGCCAACCCGTCTGCCAAGCGTAGGTGAGTATGGCAATTACCCCTAATGTGGTTGAGGGAGGCCCGTGCCCCAGCAGTGGGGACTTAAATGGGCTGATGATGATGATGATGTGATCTGACTCAGAGATAGGTGGTAGCTCAAGCAACTGTGTTACGGATATCAGAAGCCAACAACGGAATTACAAATATATACATTAAATCTTTTTTTTGTAAATACGTACTTACTAGATACATAGAAAACCCTCAGACCAATACAAACAGAAATGTTTATGCGCACAAATGTTTGTACTGTGCGGGGATCGAACCCGCAACCCTTGCACCAAAGGCAGCGTTCACTACCACTGATCCAAACGAGTCATCATAAGGATCGTAACTACATTTCAACTTAAACATTTTTACAAATACCGTGCTTTATCCACACTATTCCAGCAATCATCTGACAAATGTTCCCACAAGCTCGCACCAGATATCCCATAGTTCACATGTCACTATTAGAATTGATGTTCTTTGTTCTAAGTTGTAAATCTGGCGAAGACAGAGGGTGTTCCTCGTCTTTGTTAATTACTACGCGTCTCTGAGCTCCGACACACGTGTGGGGTGACCAGAAATCCTGTATTTACGGTGTACCCCGGGGGAACAAATTCCAGAAACCCATACTTTCCATCATAAAATACATAATGTTATGTACTGATTCGCGGGTGTCCATGGTTGATGGCAATGGCTTAATACCATCACGTGATCCGTCTGCTCAACTGACAACTTTAACATGAAAAAATGCAGAAAAAGTTTCCGCTTCATACAATTCCAACAGGAACATCTCGTAAAATAATAATAATAAATAAGCTTTACAAAATGAATGATATTCCTTACATTGACAAGGGGACACCCGTAGCTAGGGCGGGGGGAAGGGACTAGATGTGCGAGCCCATCCTAGGAAGCTGTATGTCTACCCTCGAGAAATACCCGTCGTAGCTAATGATAGAACGAGTCGCTGGTGGGCTCTCCTGAGCCGCTGGGTGTACCTTCGTAGCGAATGATGAGCCGCCGCTTCGTAGCAAATAATGAGCCTGCCTTAGGATTCCCCACTAGCAAATTATTCGAGGAATGAACCGCTACGGTGGTGCCAATAGCTATATAAAAAGCTAGCTTCATAAACCAATAGCTCCGCCAATGTGATCACCTTTAATCGTAGAGACAAATTAAAATGATAAAGATTTTTTCAACAGTTTTTTTGAATACGAGCACTAGAGGTGCTGCTAGCTACCTACTTACAGTGCCAAAAGCTCAGTACCTACCTACCTAAAAGTATTTGCAACCATATAGGGCCTTACCTTATCATTATAGACCACTTTATTAGAGAGTTTATAGTCCAATAAGGTCATCAGTTCACCAGGACTCACGTATAAAATCAAAATCTAAAATCCCACACTATTGATTCTGGTAACCCTAAATCAAGTAGTAGGAAGGTCACCCTACACACGTGCCATGCCGTGTGCCATACCGTCGATAATGGGGAGACATTAAGATTATTTCGTGTCTGAAAAGTATAAATGGCTACACGCCATCTCTGAGTAATAGACGCGCAGAGGGAAGAATTATAAATGATTTTCAGTAATGAACATTTGAGAAATATGTTGTGTCACATTTGTGATTGGTTTCCTTTGTCTTATCTTAATGTATTCACATGCTGTATTTTATATTTAGTGTGACGAAAAAGTTTCGCCCCGCGATACACAAACTAAAAAAAAAATCAATGATTATAATCATTGATTTTTTCGACAATCGTTCGACGCGTGAATTTTGCTGACGTACAAATCTGTTAAAAATAGTTTTAAATATGAATAAATAAAGTTCGCAGTTTAATGTTCTCGTAAATTCCGAAGATCAATAATTTCATAATCAAATGATCGGCGTAAACATAAGTTTGGCTGGACAAATTGCCGTGTTCTCGGAGTCTTCTCTAATTTATAGGTGTTAATTCTTTATCCAACTACCAAGGCCTTTTATCACTTGATTAATGTGAACACGATGAGGCTTAGGTGGAATTATTTATGGTAAACATGCTATTATCGCTTCTTGCATAAGGCTACTAAGTTACGACTAACCATGCGAAGTGCTTTTAGATTCAATAGTCAGATTTACTTAGGAATAGGACAAGCTCGGTATAATTATCGATTGGAATTCAATTAAGTCTGCCGATAGCTGGACGATACAAATTGCAAACTGATTTTCAAGTTGTCGGCACGTTTTGTAGTACGCGATAATTTAATTCATTTTATGCATTACACTCAACGGCTGTGTTGTCGCCAAGCTTGCAGCATATTTATGTCATCTGCTATATTTTAATAGGATTAGGTACAGCTAACTCGTCAATAATAATATCACAACACCATCATAAAACGATTCAAAAAGGTCATATGTAATACCTACCTACTTGAAGTTATAAAAAACAACAAAGATTACTTTGATGGCATGTAAAGAGTTGTGACTTGCTAAATCTATAGGTACTCGTACCTACAAACCTGTTGCTTAGTCATTATTACAGTACTATACTCGTTATGCATTAATAAATGTAAAATTGAAAAAAGAAAATCAATAAAACCCGAGGATGCATCTCTGGATTTTGCAAATCTATATGCGTATTTCTACCATTTGCTCGGTGGTGAGGGTTGACATCGCGAGGAAACCTGCACGTTTCGGATAGTTACTGAAACGTGTGACCATGATTCAGTTGGTCGAATCTGGTCCCCTGGTTAAAGGGTTGCGAACGTCAGACGGTAGTCGCTTCATTGTAATTGGTACCAGACTTCCCAAATCTTGAATCATGGTCCAAAAGTACCACGGGCTCCAGAGCGACAGCTTTGGATGCTACCGGGAATTACACGATAAGATTAGGAGGAATGAGTGTAAAATGGAAGTAAAGTTGATATTACTATGATGCTTGTCCTACGGACCTAAAACCAGCTAAGGCTGGGTAGGTCAACAATATAATCGAGAAAACATTTTCTGTTCCATTCAACAATAAGCGCCCACGCGGAAACAAGTATTGTATGGAGCAGCAGATTCTTTACTTAATTATTATGGTAATTACGAGTATCTATGTCCGCCTTAACATAATCGTAGCGTTTGTTTTACCTGTCACTCATATTGATCGGTTATCTGACTGCCTCGGTGGCGTAGTGGTTAGTGGGTCGCACTTAAGGTGACGGGTAGGGCACACTAGCGAAGCCAATCGATTTATCTTTTATAAAAAAAAATACCGCCAAAAGCGGCCACTTTTGACGTGAATCAATTTTTCGCGTAAAAAAACGGACCCAACATTTGTGCATGGTTATTTAACAAATAGTATAAATGTTTGCCGAGAGGTTGTAATACCGAAATTGTTTAAAATAGATCCGGTTTAGTAGCTAAAAATTAAAATCGATTGGCGTCGCTAGTGTGCCCTATCCGTCACGTTAAAACCGACAACTGAGCGAGAGGTCCCGGGGCGGGCCAATAATTTGTAGGTTCCTAAGTTTTCGGTAAGGAATTCTTAGTATCAGCCCGGAGTCTGGAAGTTGCCGGTCTTGTACCCCCGTGCCTCGGAAAGCACGTTAAGCTCTGCACCCGATCCCTCTCCGGTCGTGTCACACATAGGTGTCCCATCGGAATATGAGGGTAAGGGAAGAGAGAGAGTTTACTTGTGTTTTAGTACACTTGAGCAGTATAATATATCGTGCGTACGTGGCTGATCGTTCAGATTGGCCGCCGTAGCCGTTATGGGTTGGAGGATATTATTATTTATCGGTTATTATCAACTATTTATATTAGTATTGTTCAGCTATCGCGTCTTCCCGCTAAAATGTTCAATGTAAACTTTAAGATCGCTTAACCTGTCAAAACGTCGTATGTTCTTTTACTTATTTAACTTGCATGAATTTGTATGAGCCTTGACATTTAGCTCGACAAAAGACAACACATTAGCAATGGTTAGGATTGCCATGCGTCCTGATAATACCTGACGTTTTCTTTTCGGTTGTGCGTTCAGCCAAATTAGACGGTATCCTGACCGATTTCATTGGATTTTTTTAATTAGACCATTAATTATGTTTTTATTGAAAGAAAGTAAAAATCACATGGAGCCGTGTGGTCCCCGGCAGAGTTAAATAGGCCACCCTCACTCTTACCGAGGTGTCGTAAAAGGCGACTAAGGTAAAGCTGCTGGCATGATCATCAGCACCCAGAGAAGGAAAACTCTGCATTTATATAAAATCCCTCGCTAACCCGTCTGCCAAGCGTGGTGAGTATGGCAATTACCCCTCATGTGATTGAGGGAGGCCCGTGCCCCAGCAGTGGGGACTTAAATGGGCTGACGATGACGATGATGATGAAAAATCACATACCGTATTTTTTTTTACTCCGGTCGCCTTACCATATCTAGTGCCCAATGCTCGAGATATTCTAATGAAAAAAAAATTATATCGCATGAAAACCATACAAAAGATTGTGTTTTAGTGACAATATCGTATGATGACAAAATATCTCAGAATTGGGCTCCAGAATATAATTATCCTAACCACCCTCGCACTAAGATTACTACAGAACTTTTTCTATCATAAAATCTTATTCGTTAAAATTTGAAAGGAATATTTAGGATCTTTGGACTTATTACTTAAATATCCGGCAAAACTGATAGAATCTGGTAACCTTAGCTGTAGTCGCCAGTTCGACCGGATTACCGCCGTTTCAAAGCTTATTGTCGATAATCCAATAAGCTGTTCGAGTTACGACATCTTCATAAAACTTTAATGCCAATCAATATGAAGTTATCGTGCAAAAGTAATAACTACTGATTACTGTGTGTTTACAAGAGTAAACACTTAAATGTATATAGTAACTATGTATGTAGGTATGTACGAGAGAAAAACAAAAATGTTTACTTGATTAAGTAGAGAATATATACCTACTTGTGGGACACATCATTTTTACGCGGGAGAAGATCACTGGCGGCCTTAGAGCTGGATGGGTCTTTCGTCCAACCGTGACGTCATCGGCAGAGAACCATCGCTACATCACACCATATTCTGCTCGGAACTTCCACCGCAGAAACTATTCCCTTGTACTTTGTACTACCCTAATGTGTTCCAAATTAAGTAAACAATGACGCATGTAATTCAAAGCTTTGCGATTTACTAGAATTTAGTAGTCAAGCGCGAAGCTCAAGAACGAGCGCGATGTGAGGCTATTCTTTCATGCCGCCCTTTGTCCTACCTCGTGGATATAAGATACGATGGATGTAACATCGCATCATCAGAAAGTCATGTTACTCACATGACTTTACATGACTTTACATGACTTTCTTAACATCGTTAGAATTCAAGACCCAAACATCTTACCTAATTATCAACAAACCTTTTATCTTGACCAGCCTATACCTTCCTGAAAGGCCGGCAACAGATCTCCAGTCCGTTTAGTGTAGATGATGTCCATGGGCGGTGGTGATCACTTAAGTACGTTTTAACACGTCTTCGATAATTACGTTTGCGGTTGCGAAGATCGTTCCTTAAATATTCATGCAACAAATACTCGTACCTACTAGTTAGGTATCACGAGCACGAAAACCTAATCAAATAAGTAATATTAACAATTTATTTTCTGCTCCATTGTCTCCATTATGCTACTTTTTGCCTCTCATACCTCTCGGTCACAACTGTCTGTAATTATGTGCAATAATATCGGCACCATGGAGTCATCTTTTTACAAACTTACAAAGTTCAAATGCCTACAAATATAAAATTATCAGTACTTTAGTTATTGACATGTTCATTCTAAACAGGTAAACAAATGCAAATATTTTATCATATCAATAAATTGCTAAAGCACTGAGACTTTTACATTTGTAAGCACGTTTGTATGAAGTGGCAGTGGGTTGTCCATATTATAAGCCGCACAACCGATAGGTTAAACGAGTTCTAGAGGGGAGATCTATCACGTCTCGGTAAATGTAGTGTAGATCGCCCTCAGGCCAGATGGCTAGCTGGAGATGGATGCGAGTAGCCAAATATCGATCGGAGTGGCGAACATTAGCAAAGTCATATATAGTCCAGTAGTGGACTTCATCAGGCTGATGATAATGATTGTATGGAGGGCCACGATGGTAGGAAATGTTTACACTGAACACTTGAACAGTACGAATTCTGATTCACATGCAAGTACTCGACAGACTTACCTACCTGTTTTGCATCTCGCATAGGTATTTCACAACGATTGAGAAATAGTCATTTCGTTCCGGAATCATCACTATTCATCAGAAATTGCAGTTCAAACTGTGGTTTGTGATACTATACCTAACAGGCACCGTAGCTACGAGCTACGGCGCTTTAGAACAGACATTTATCTTGCAACTTTGTACGGGTACAGTCAACGTCAACATCACATAGACACAAGTTATAATAAACATTGATAAGGTAACTTTTATCTTCGTAAATAATTAAAAAACAAAACGTAACTGTTTTATATTTTGGAGACCACCATACCTTATTCGTTGGTATTAATATGATGTCCAGAGTTAAAACTCTGTTATGGGAAGTATTATTTATTACCCTGCCTTTAGTATACAATATAAGTTAGTACATAACAAAAAAGATAGTTTTTCCATTCATAGGATCCTAGCCAAAACGCTAGATAATTGACGAATTTAGTACTGATGCAAAAGCTCTGCACTAGCTGTACATATAATAAATATGTACCTACTTCTATTTGTAAACTTTACATTAATCCGTGAATTATCATCGATAAAAATAAACTAGATAAACAGGGTGGTACCTACTCATGGGATGTCAAGTCATACACAACATTTTATAATTATTTTATAGTTGGGCAGATCAAAACTAATTTTTTGATCTTGCCTCATGCGTCAAAGGCCGTGGGGTTGATCCACACCCTGGACAAAACATTCGTGTGATGAACGCTTGTGTTTGTTCAGTGTCTTACAAGACACTGAACAAACACAATTCCTCAGTTGTCTGCTATCCGTAACAAACCAGGTGTGTGTATCAGATGTTGTATTAATACAAAAAAACTCCAATTCTTGAATTATGATGAGGATTACTACCAAATTCAAGATCGGCCCAATTGGTGGTGGTATCCCATCTGAAGACCTCCATTCTGAAAATATTTTTAAAAGCATTATTTATCAAAAATGCTACGAATAATTATATCTATGGAGCGAAAGGCTCCTTAATCTCTCAGCCAGCGCTCACTCTTCCGCCACATAAAGTCACGGCACCTCCATACCATTAACTACTAACACTAATATATCAGCAGTAATCGGTAGCACTATATTGTCCTGAGTTGCGTAACCATTTTTACGATCGCTCAACTCTGTTATAATGGGAGCTAGCAGGCGCCTCCAGGGCGGCAGCGATACTACCATAAACATAGAGAATTTACTCAACTATGTAACTTATTGGAAGGTAAAAAGGATTACTCTTTTCATATATTTCTCATAAATTAACATGATTCCGTAATTCTTAAGCACTTGCGTTACGAATATAAGACAACACAAGAAATACAAATATATTACCAAACTACCTAGCTAAATACATATTAATTATTACACCCAGCCACTGAACCAAAACCAGTGTTCATCACAAGAATGATTGTCCAGGGACCTCTCCCTCGGGCCTACGACCTTTAGCGCATGAGGCAGGATTATTACCCATTACCGAATGTGCCTTCGGGCCAGTCACTTCACACACAGTTACCAACTTAATTACATATCAACATGAGGAAAACTGAAAGGCAGTGGGCTAAGGCCATGATATTGGCTGATACGGCTGATGCTGTAGTTAAACCGATAACCGTTAGGCACCTCGCCCACAAGAAAGTCGAGGCTGAGACGCAGCGGCGGCGGCGGCTTGAAGTCTAGGCGTGTTTTAGGTTTGGTCTTCTATGTAGAGTCGAGGCGCGGGCGGCAATGCTCATTTCTCATTCATCATCATCAATAATTCATCGGCTCGCCGCCGCCGCTTCGACGCCGCTCCACATTCATCTCGCCCGTGCCTCGACTCCAGTATATGAGCGCAAGCTATTTATTTATGAAGAAACCTTACTCGTAGGTGCGGTGCACCGCTTATGCGCCGACTTCAGCCCTCCTCGACTGTCGTACGGGTGGGGCGCCGGGCAGAGTAGACGAGCTCTAGAGTGGAGACCGCGTCTTGCCCCCTCTTGTTTGGTAAACGTAGTGTAGGACGCCTTCTTGCATCTCCACCAGATTGGGAATCGAACCCACGACCTTAGGGTGTACAAGAATGGTCACTACTAAATGCGTCATCAGGCCAGGTAATACGTAGTATGTATACTACATGTAGATGTAATGTAATTTGTGTAATTTGAGGCTAAAGTACTCGATTATAATCTGTAATAATTTGTCTATAAACCACGCTTCGGCATGAATGGGCCGGCTCGACAGGAGTGATACCTCGGCCTCACAGAAAACAAGCGTGAAGCAGCTCTGTGCTTATATGCGTGCGGGGGAGGCCCAATCCGGAGGAAAGGGGGTTTAAAGGTTGGCAGCGCACTTGTGACTCCACTGGTATCGCGGGTGTCTATGGGCGGCGGGTAATCGCTTACCATCAGGCGAGCTGTCAGCTCGTCTGCCACCTATTATATATATATATATATATGATTTTGCCCGCTTTTCTACATATTGTCTATGTATTTCGTATGGGAATGCTCCCTCGGTCAAATTTGATGTCTATGGGCAGCAGGTACCTACAGTACACGTGTATAAGTCTCACGTAGGCATGGCAACTGTGTAGATATCTACTGTATCAGGTTATGTTATGAGACAGGAAAGTAACAATGTTATATTTAAAATCGAACTTTACGATATTGCAGACGGGTAACGTGTTAGTTGACTATTCAATTAATAGCTTTGAATTAATTGATTAATCAACTCGCGTGTTTTAATATATATCTACAAAGTTTAAATAAATACTGTTCAAGTGAAAAAAAACTTTTTCTATGATACAGACTACACCACCCGCTGCCAGGCTTACTTTGGATCACGAGGTGGATGAGTGAGCGTCAGTCTTACCACTCGTCTTACTTTATAGTACTATGGAGGTAGATATATCATGAATACTATCCTCCTAACATACAAAGGCCAAAGAATTGCATGCCTCAAGTGGCAATTAGCAGGATACATTGTGAGGAGATCAGACGGCCGATGCTGCAGAAAGGTTCTCGAGTAGAGGCCGCGAGGTTGAAGCCGTGGCAGGCCCCCCACAAGCTGAACCGACAATCTGGTGAAGGCCTTGGAAATCCGGATGCGGGCAGCACAAGACCGATCTGTATGAAAATCATTGGGGGAGGCCTATGTTCAGCACTTGACGTTTATTGGCTGAAATGATGATGATCCTCCTAACTGATTATTTAGAGCTGTGGCTACCAGTCTCAATGATCAGTCGTCAACGCAGAAGGATATAATTATAGTGCACAAGTGTGTGCGCAGACATAAGTGCCCTCTCTATTTTCCTTCCCTTACCTACACTCGTATTTGGATGCGCACCAGTGTGACCCGACCCAAAAGGGATCAGGTGCAGGACTAACGCCAACTTTCAGACTCCGGGCTGACACTGAGAATTTCTTAACCGAAAACCCAGATACAAATGCCCCGACCTAGCGATTGAACTCGGGACCCTAAATGCAGCCGTCGCTTTAAAGTGCGACTTACTCCTCCAGCCACTGCACCACGGAGCAGTCATGATCTATATTGTTTTATAGACATACACCTTCAAGATGTACTCCTGAAGTTGTCCTACGATGATACAGAGAATTTACTCATTTATCCCAATTACTCGTAACTATCTCCTAATTTGATTGTTAGCGTAGAGTAAGATGCAGTGCCGGATTAGCCATATAGCAGGAGTAGCAAATGCTACGGGCCCCGCGCATTGGGGGGGCCCCGCGCGGCCGCGCTCCAACTCCTATCTGATCGTAAAAAAAAAATTTAGATAGGAACCTAAAAATAATTTTCATGACTTAAGCGTGAAGCGCTTAGGCTATGCTTTACTCCCATCTGAAAATATAAAACTCGATTTCGTCACGTTATATTTTATCTGAAATTAAACCACATTTCTACCCTTCAAGCGGCCAGATTTTCATTTTTTTATATAGGTATACATTTATTTTGCGAGTTTACGGAGCCGAGTATGTACTTTTTTATCGATTTTAATATAATATAGTTTATCAGTATTTCGAGAAAAAGTAGGCAAACTATTTAAATTTTATTGACTCAGTCACGTGGTCAGTCACAATCCAATCTACTGTGGTTGGTTGATTTATTATAAAATATAGATTCATTTTATGAGTGAATATAGCTGACCTTTTTTTGAATCGATTATCATATCGATCATGTTTCGAGAGTATTGAAAGCTAGTAACGGTAGATTAAGAGCAAGGTGTTTCAGAGTCTCAAGTAAAAAGGCGGGTAATTTAAACATGAACTATTCAAATTATAAACAAAAAGTTATTCAATTAAAAATTACACATTTTATGTGTTCGTCGACATTTAATTTCCTTGAATATCTTTACTATAAAATAAGTGCTTAAGGTATGCATATTTGGATATTTTGGATTTTAAACGTTTTTTAAATTACTAAAGGTAGGTATAATACCTACCACGAGAAACGTTGGTATCAAAATCTACAACAATAATTTTAAATTGTACCACATTTCTAAAATTGAGCGCTGGCCACACCACACGTTATGTGTTGTACTAGTTGCACTGCACTACACGCAAGTTGGCAGCACTGCAAAACTAATAGGGGAATTCCCTGACATTGTCATCGATCGAGCTAGTCGTAACTCGAACAAATAAAATAGGATTCTATTGACTATCAAACAATAAGAAATTGCTATACATTTACCTTTGGCACAACGTAAAAAACTTTTAAAAGCACTTTAGATGTGAGTCATTCTTAAAAAAATTAAAATATCAACGAGAATAACCTCACTTAAGGTAAGATATTTTACTAGATATGTTTTGCGTATTACAAATAAATCGCATTTGTCAAGTTAATTTTTTTTTTAATTTAAAATTTAAAAAAATATTTGTCTGACCGTAGGTAACATGAGCAGCATATCTAGAGATACGGGTCGGCACTACGCTTCTGGAAGTGCTAAGCGTAAAGCAAAAGATGAAAAGGAAAAAAAGAAAGAAGCTGTTCTATCAAAAACACGTAAGCTGATCGAGTATTTTAATGTTCAGAGTGATGCTCCTGTTGTTGCTGAATCTACAGAAATAAATTAGAAAATACAGAAATTGCATCTCATTGTACATATGATAGTGGTACTGCTACCGTTTCTGATGAAGCTACATTTTCTATAAATGATGTTGTAGTTGAAGAGACAGCAATTCCTCCTAATTTAGCTATATCATGTTATAGCCGAAGAGAAGTTAAAAGTACAGCCAGTCCTCTCAATCTAGAGTCGTCCTGTTCTAACCAAGAAGTAGTCGATGGTATATTATTACTTGATTCTAATGTCACTACAGTTTCAAGTCAAAAACAAAACGAAAGTAAAATATACTCCAAAGATATTGGTGAATGGCCGAGCAACTTTGATAGAGATTATTGGATTGAAAAAGGAAGCAGCGAACTGCAACATATGAATAGTGATTTTTTGTCTTCAAAGAAAATTTACGAAAACGAAAATAAGCCACGATTCTGCCATAAGTCAATTTTCACCTATAAACATAAACTAACGAATAAAACTCACGCCAGAGACTGGTTGTGTTATTCGGAAACCAAAGGACGACTTTTCTGTTTTGTTTGCAAAGTTACGAATTCAGATAGTTCGTCACCACGGTTTACGAAAGACGGATTAGACGACTGGAACTGGACTGGAAGAATGCGCACAATTTGTTGACAAGACATGAAGAAAGCACTCCGCATAGACAAGCCATAATTTCGCTGTTAAACCTCAAAAAGAAGAATACGCGTATTGATTATCAACTTGTGAGCCAAATTGAGACTGAGCAAAAATATTGGAGGCTACTCTTAAAACGAATCATTGCAGTAATAAAGTTTTTAGCAGAACGAGGTCTTGCGTTTCGAGGAAGTGACGCAATTGTTGGTTCACCTCACAGTGGAAATTATTTAGGCTTGCTAGAATTAATAGCCCAATTTGACGCTTTTATGGCTTAACATATACAAAATCATGCTAATAAAGGAAAGGGGCATACGTCATATTTATCAAAAACAACTTGTGAGGAATTTATTCATCTAATTGCATCAAGCATACTAGATCAAATTATTTGCGAAATTAAGATCTCTTAATGATCTCTTAATTAGTAGTATTTGCATCTGCAAATACTACTCAGTTTCATTGGATTCTACTCCAGATATATCGCATGTAGACCAACTGACTCTGATAGTGCGCTATGTTCTGCCATCTGGACCAGTGGAAAGATTTGTTAAGTTCTTGGACATGGAAGGTCATACTGCTGAACAACTCGCTCAAAGTTTACTAGATTTTTCTTAAGTGAGAGTGGCATTGATATCAAAGATTGTCGTGGGCAAAACTACGATAATGCCAGCAACATGAGTGGCAAATACATCGGCTTACAAGCCAGAGTTAAGGAAATAAATAAGTACGCCGAATACATTCCCTGTCTTGCACATTCATTAAATTTGGTTGCTAAGTGCGCTGCATACTGCTGTACAGAAGCATTACTTTTCTTCGATTTCATTGAAAATCTCTATTCATTTTTTTCCGCTTCTACCTATCGATGGAGTCGTCTTACGAACGCACTTAAAGATTCTACCTTAAAAATTCCGATTTTGAAACGGTTATCGGACACTAGGTGGTCAGCCCGAGCTGATGCTACGAAAGCACTTTTATGTGGTTTTATTACTATTAAGCAAGTTTTGGAAGACATTTTCAACGACGTGGATCAAAAAGCGGAGTGCCGTAATAAAGCTTACGGACTAGTTTCAACGATGAATAAGCTAGAAACGGGAATAATGACAATTACATGGAATGGAATCCTAGAACGCTTGCAAGCGACTAGTGCTTCGCTGCAGTTGTCTGATCAAGACCTTAATACGGGATACGCCCTTTATGAATCATTATATAACTATGTCCAAGCAATGCGATCACATTTTCAGATATTGAGGTAAGAGCCAAGGATCTGACCAACTGTGAAGAATACCAGCAACAGACATCAAGACGAATCAAGCTAAATACAAAGTACGACCATTTCAGCGGCTCTACTACACTCGACGACTTTGTTGAAAATCAAACACCTGGACAACGTTTCGAAGTTCTGGAGCCCAATTCTCGTGCTTGTGATATTTTGAGAACATGGCGGATATCACCCGAAAACCATACAAAAAAAAACAATGTTTTAGTGATATATGTCGTATGAAAATAAATGTCTCGAGCCTGAGAATTGGGCTCCAGGTGTTTATTGTCATTATTGATAACGTACTGTCTGCTTTAACTAAACGTATGAAGGCATATCATAAGATTACTAGTGTTTTTGAAGTATTTCGACAGCTAAAATCTCTTACAACAGATTTTGGAAAAATCCTCAAGTATGGTCAGTGCTTACGAAGATGATTTGGAGAACAGCCTAGGTGGCGAATCAGTGCAGTTCGTAGAGCTGCTGAAAACAGATGTGGCTACTGTTATTGACAGCACGAAACAGGAGCCTCTGGAACAGCAATTTTATAAACTTTTATTA
Organism: Marasmia exigua; assembly: GCA_019059595.1. Lineage (NCBI taxonomy): Eukaryota > Metazoa > Arthropoda > Insecta > Lepidoptera > Crambidae > Marasmia > Marasmia exigua. The sequence goes on along the minus strand of CM032476.1, from coordinate 12,262,009 downwards.
AATAATTCTTTAGAATCGTGTTTCCTAAACTTAGAAATTGCCTTGCGCATTTACTTGTCTCTCATGATCACTAACTGCAGCATGGCGAACGTTCTTTTTCAACATTAAAACGTATTAAAAAAAAACCGGCCAAGTGCGAGTCGGGCTCGCGCACAAAGGGTTCCGTAGCAGCAAAGTCCAAAATTACAGTTAAATCAACATATCTCAAAAACTATAAGAGATACTTTGATCAAACCAAAAATCGTTGAAAGAGTTAATTAGCATGCATCACCTCTATTTTTTTTAGAATTTTATACCCCGTAGTTATAAAAAATAGAGGGGGGGGGGACATACTTTTTACGACTTTGAGAGCTGATATCTCAAAAACCGTTCACTTTAAGAAAAATGTTTCTTAGAAAACTTTATATCATTTTAAAAGACCTTTCCATTGATACCCCACACGGGTATGTACATCGAAAAAAAAAATTTCATCCCTCAGTTACATGTATGGGGGGCCCCACCCCCAATTCTTTTTTTTACTATTTAGTGTCATATTTTTGTAGCGGTTCATACAACACATATTCCCATCAAATTTCATCACTGTAGTACTTATAGTTTCCGAGTAAATCGGCTGTGACAGACGGACAGACGGACAGACGGACAGACGGACATGACGAAACTATAAGGGTTCCGTTTTTGCCATTTTGGCTACGGAACCCTAAAAATGAATTAAGGAACACGATGGGCCAAGAACGTCTTAATCATCTCACTTTGTTGAATATAGAGCATGATTTGCTTAAAGAAGTCGATATTGAAAGTGTTATCTCTAAATTTGCCCATATTAAATCCAGAAAAGTTTATTTGTAACAATTATGTTTTATTTAATACCCTAAACTTGAGAACCTAAAGCAAAGCAAGGGCCCCTTGACAGAATTTGCTACAGGCCCCGCGCTGGCTTAATCCGGCACTGGTAAGATGAAGTCTAAGTTGTATTTGCATAAGCTTCGATCACGCAGCGCGCAAACAATGTGTACGGCGAGCGAACGACTTCATTCATAGTTCCTCGCCTGATAAACAAGTTGCCATTGGATCTGCGGGACAGTTTGACACCTACAAATTTTAAACTTAAGCTAAGGGAATACTGTCTTAGCAATTGCTAGTACTAATTGTAATTGTATTAAATATTGTACACTTATTTATTAGTGTCGCTCGAATTGCACTTTTAATTCCCAAAATATGGTTTTCAATAAATTCGAGTATTGAATATAAGTTTGTATAAGTTAGCTCACGATAGCACAAGACAAACCTCTGTGGTTTAATGTGCTGTCTTATTATTGTACATGTATAATTGGTTATGTTATTTGATAATAAATTAAAGAATAAAAAATAAAAAGCAAATACAGTTATAAAACTGTTAAGTTTCTAGGACCTATTTTTAGCCTGAAACACAGGTCATAGCTAGGGTGAAAATTTACAGCACACATATTTACTAGGCCTAGTGCAGACAAAATATTAAATATATGTTTTTTTATGTGATATATAATAAGATTTATTGATCAAAAGTTGTATTCGACATAAGTTATTTTGTAATAAATATTTAGGGGTTGTTTTTACCGTCCCCTTAAAATTAATAAATTGCTAACCTATTTCACACCATAAAAACTAATTTCAGATTAAAAGCCTAGTTTGATATGCAAATAGGTAAATTTTAGAGGGTTGGTTTAATATATTGCATTATCATATTTTTTTTATTTTTTATACATAACGACCGGAGACACTTAAACACTGGTGTCCCATAGAAATGGAAGTCATCGTGTAATATCATCTCAGCGTGTAATTCCTGGTTGCGTCCAAAGCTGTTGCAAAGGAGCGTACGCTTGCATCATGATTCAGGGTTAGGGGGGAATCTAGTAATCACAATAAAGCGACTGCGGCCTAACCTTCGCAACCCTTTACAGGGGAATCGGACCAACTGAATCATGATTACATGTTTCAGAAACTATCTAAAATGTGCAGGTTTCTCTCTTTCTCTAATAATAGAAATACATACATACATTTGAAATATCTGAGCATAGGTGATGGTCGGATTCGAACCACCACCCTCCGTATGAAAGGCACGTTCAGACCCACTGAGCTACCATCGCTCGACCAAAATGCAAGAGAACAAGTAGGTGATCTTTTTTGTGTTTCTAATAAAGATTAAGTTACATCTTTATTCAGCATCGTAAAGTTGCATTAGAGAATCTTATCTCTAATGCAACTTTACGATGCTGAATATGGGCAAGTGGAGCAGCAAGTGGAATCGTGATGCATTATCCCGGAATTGCGGGGGTGACGCGCGCGACGCGTGCGCATCGATTTCATTATCATCGTTGCCAGAGAGGAATTGTATTAACAATTTAGGTATAATTATGTACCCTTTGGCCGTGTGGTCCCCGGCAGAGTAGAATAGGCCACCCTCACTCTTACCGAGGTGTCGTAAAAGGCGACTAAGGTAAAGCTGCTGGCATGATCATCAGCACCCAGAGAAGGAAAACTCTGCATTTATATCAAAACCCTCGCCAACCCGTCTGCCAAGCGTGGTGAGTATGGCAATACCCCTCATGTGATTGAGGGAGGCCCGTGCCCCAGCAGTGGGGACTTAAATGGGCTGATGATGAGTACCCTTTGGGTTCGATCCCCAGGTGTCGGGCCAAAAATGTACCTAAGTTTTCAGTAAGAAATTCTTAGTGTCCAGACCGAAGTCTGGAAGTTGGCGGTGTACCCCTGTGCCTTGGAAAGGACGGTAAGCCATCAGTCCTGCGCCTGATCCCTGTCCAATCATGTCACACTATTGTCATATCGGATTATGAGGGTAAGGGTAATGATACTCAAGTGTGTGCGCAAACACAAGTGTACTCACTAATGTACACTTGTGTTTGCGCACACACTTAAGGTACTATAATAAATCCTGCGTACGTGGCTGACTACTGCGTTTCTCACGTCAGCTGTCATCGGTGGTGTTTCCGAACCGATACGACCTTCAAGAAAAGGGCTTATTCCTTTCTTAAGAGCTGGCAACGCATATGTGACGCCTCAAGTGTTGCAGTTCTCCACGGGGCGCGGTGATCACATACCATCAGGCGTGCCGTCTGCTCGTTTGTCCGCTGTAATGTAAAAATATATGTTTTTACGTAAGTATTCTGTAGGTGCAGGATCTTATATGTTTTTTTTAATAACAATCCTTTGATAATGATTATTTAGTAGCTGAGTGAATGAACTATGCCTGTAGGTAATAAGGTAATAGGCATCTATTACCGAGTTAGGTCCGATTCGACCAAACTTCAACCCTGAATTTATTTATTTAAATTTGGTACGCAAACAGATCACAGTCAATTAAAAAAAATATATAAAAATTAAAATATAATAGATTATTTAATCTAGACAGTAATCCTAAAGTAGCGTACACAGCTTGGTCAAAATATCATCATCATCATCATCAGCCCATTTAAGTCCCCACTGCTGGGGCACGGGCCTCCTCCAATCACATGAGGGGTAATTGCCATACTCACCACGCTTGGCAGACGGGTTGGCTAGGGTTTTGATATAAGTGCAGAGTCTTTCTTCTCTGGGTGCTGATGATCATGCTAGCAGCTTTACCTTAGTCGCCTTTTACGACACCTCGGTAAGAGTGAGGGTGGCCTATTCTACTCTGCCGGGGACCACACGGCCTAAATATAGCTACTTTTATAAATTAAGTTGGGATAAATTAAAACTAAAATCTAATACTGATTAAGTTTTAATACATTTAACAAGAATTTAAATAAATTAAGTTAAAAAAAGGAATAAGATTAAATTATATTATGATAAAATTAAAAAGTTATTGCAACGGTCAAAATAAAATTGGAATACTATCTTATTGACATCGAGGATGTTTCGTCTCTGAATATATTGGAAATAGCTTTCTTGTAACCGGGGAAAACTAGAGTTAAATAGATTTAAGTTCCTGCCACCACGAACTAAGTTGTTATAAGACCTACACATTCTCACTATGGGATTGAGAATTTATCTAAGTGTGGTATCACGCTATCATACCATACTTCAAGAATCGGGCCTTAGTCGTAATTCATATCTACGTATTATTATTTTACTCTGTATGATATTTTAATTGCAGTATCTGGTAACACAATTCAATATATTTATCATTGTGAACGTCACAGCGCGTTAACAAAATGATTGTTTACAATATTGCGGTCAGTAGTGAGTCGACCTGCCTCTGTGATGACTAAAGACCAACCCACGGGCTACAGGATCTAAGCCTCTAAGGACTCAGCAGGTCGTGACCGTGACTCAATCCTTCGATGATGTAAGCCTTCGCAATTGATTCGATGATTCGCTAGTAGTTGAAATGTAGTGGTGTGATCTCACGCATATCGATAGATTGAAGGAAGGAAAAATCCAGTAGCTTTGATTGTGACAAAGCTAGTTTCTTTCTAATATGCTTCCATAGCTCAGGTATGACTTGATGATTCGCTAGAAGCTTACCTGGGTGCTTAGTGTGCTTATCCTGACGTGTCCAAACTGCTCTCGCACCTTTACCCATAAAATAGGGTACGTACGTAAACAACACTAGGGCAAAACACACGAGCCCTAACGAGGAACGGTAGCCGAAATCGGCCAGGAAAAGATGATGACCTAACTGTTGTGGTGTCATTTCAAGCTCTTATCGATAGTTCCTAGGGGTTCGATCCATCGAGGTTTAGGAACATTTGGATTAGCGTAAACAAAAACTGGAAGTATACATTAATATACAAGATCAAGATGACCCTCATGGTTACATGCTAAGTCCTAAGTAAATAATAGGTATTCAACAATGTTTTATACCTAAGATTTCATCTGCCTTATACATACTACAGTAAAGTATATTACATATCTCGAGAGCACATGCCACGGTGGTATGTGTTGGCGAGCCAGGTTTATTACAACGATAATATCGACAACATTACATTTACTCTCGTAATAAATATTTAGTATTTGGTCAGTAAAAATGTTTTTTTTTTTTAATTCTAATAGATTTTAAACCTTACCATCACACAGAATATCAATATGTCATTTAAAATTATTTTAAACAGTAGGTAATATTAAGCATTCGAGAGTGATATAGGTACTATCTTTACCCATCTATATGACAAGAAAAATATTAGGTACTACTGCTTCTATAAATAAATAAATATTTCACAACATCACATACATTGATCTGGACCCCGAGATGGGTGGCCCAAGCACCTGTGTGTATGTGTGTTTTTATATTTGATGCTAAATCATATTACCATTATCGACATTGCAAATAAACCATCCGATCATAGCACTATTAGAGATGGAAACCGCATTTGATTACCTCACTTTAACGACGTCACTTATAATCGTCATTGTATATCAAGCGACACTGCTATTACGTACGTTTTTTAACTTTGATCTAATGAGTATTAGTCATTTTACGTCTTATTATGATAAACAAAAACAAATTAATAATAATTGTTTGAGTTTTTATTTCAGAGAAAAAGGAAAGGTTTTGGCTACGCTACAATACAACTCTGAGTAACTAAATTCTTAAACTATAACCCCTTTATCACAAATGGCGAACTAAGTATAATCCTGGAATAAAACTTGTGCCAGCCCCTTTTAAAATTGCTTGTTGGAACGAGAAGACATGAGCTTTAATACGGTAATAACTTTAGATCGCGATATGTAATAAAGTAGTAAAAGTTATATTTTCCTTCAATCATTGCTTCCAAGTTGGCTTGGCTGTCCATGAGCTTGAAAAAAAATTTCCCTGTAAGAATTTAAAAACTGTCTTAAAAAAAGTTGTTTTACATAATGCTACCATTAATTTAAAAATACAGTACAATTTTTGTGTTATTATTATCATTAAAAAAATCGTCTATTTTAAAATAGTTTTTTTTTCATTTAACAGTTTTTTTTATATCAATTTAAACTTTTGTGTAAAACTATAGAACCTAAATGTTATGTTATAAAAACCACCTCATTTGATCGAGTCGGGGTCACATTACAACTGTACCTACATAGGTAGGTAAATATTTGGGCGGATTTTGTGGGCGGGAAATATTATGAGTAAATGTGCTGTTTTTCGTTCATTTCGGTTAGTAAAACAATAGCAAAGACAGGGGTAGTTTTTGCCTTTATCATTATTAAAGTTTAATAAACTTTAAATAATGATAAATTATATTAAATCATCATCATATTATTATTAATAACATAAAAAACATTGAATTCCAATAACTTTTAAAGCGTAGATCTACTTACTTACTCGTATACTTACTATATAATTTCGTTTGTTTGATAAACTTTGTTTCCTTGATTTCTTTCATTAAATTTGTTTTAATAATAAATTGCCTATTAATACTTTAATTTTCTTATTTCACCTTGAAGCTCTAATCACGAAGTCATTTATAACTGTAATGTTATGATTTATAGTAGTCAGTCTATAAACTGCGAAGTAATAATATATCTTAAACTTAACCTTTAGATAAACTGAAGCTTTAGCCAAGACGATGCTAGCGTCATAAGTTAAAAATAATGTATGTGACTCAGTCTAGTGATAAACTTCCGCCTGGGCAGGTTTCAGAAAAAAATAAACATATTTTTTTAGACCTGAGACGATCAATAAGATAATTCTAAATTATTAAATCATGTTCTTATTGCGGATTTTGCTTCACAAGCTCTTTCAAACTCCGATGCCAATGTTTTTGTACCAAGTCATAACAATAGAAGGATAATCAAGTGTAACCCTACTTATGAGCTCTATTTTGGCCGATATATATGATTTTTACTATGATTTGAGACAGACATTTCTTTACAGTAAATATACCTTCCATTATAGACTCATGCACCGGTTTTATTCATTAAAAAAATACAGATTCATTGGATTTCCTATTTTAAATAGACACAATGTGGATCTGCTTGCTCGGGCAGAAATCAAGGATTAATCTGGCTATAACCATTGACTAATTATCTCTAAGTCTATGCTGTAACTCACAAATAAAGTCCGTCCGTGTACTACAGACCGACCAAGATCAAAAGGCAATTCAGTGACATTGGCATGGGGGCGCTGTACAATGCTTTTTTTCTATGGGAAAATGGCACTGACACTTGTAAAGGAAACAGCATTAGTTCCGACTTTGCCACGTGCCAAGTAACCGTGATCAGACTGTACTTATAATATCTGTGGACTGTACCTAGGTAATTACTTTAAATTTTATAATCAGAGCAGGAAATCGATGTCAAGTGTATAGATTTGAAATGTATGGTCTTTTTCTAAATAAAGCTTTAGTTGAGAAAACAACCGAATTCTTTTTTTAATGTAAATATTTTGTTTCAAACATCATTCAGCTAACAAAGGTTTACTGAACGTTTATGAAAAAAGCTCCTCGAAATTTGTCATTTAAGAAATCCAAAACATAAGTACTTAGTCAATAAGAAATTATTTGATATATTTTTCATAACCCGCCTGAACACGAGATGAAATTTTTAAATTGTTACTATTTACTACCCATTATAAATCATTCCTGACAGTACAAACGTAGGGAGTTAGAAGACTCTTGAATCGTTACGTCTTGATCATTGTCACACAATTCATGTCACACTCATCCGCTTTATTTGACAATGCCGCTCCCGCCTGCGTGATAGTCACTTGTTAGGTTAATGCATTATATACTATTACCTCCTCATCTTAACGTATAATTCCCGGTTGCGTCCAAAGCTATCGCTCTGGAGCCAATGGTACGCTTAGACCATAATTCAGGATTAGGGAGTCTGGTAATTACAGTGAAGCGACTGCGGTCTGACCTTCGCAACCAGCAACAGGGGAACCAGACCAACTGAATCATGTATATGTTTCAGAAACTATCCAAAACGTGCAGGTTTCCTCAAGATATTTTACCTCACCGCCCAGCTAATGGTAGAAATACGCATATGGACTTGAAGAATGTTCGGATTCGACCCTGGTCCCCCCGTATGGAAGGCGTGTACTGAACCACTGAGCTACCATCACTCTCATTACATACTACATATTATCATTTCTCTCATTTGAACTCTCTCCAAAATGCGTCCTATAAAAAACCGATAGACAGGCCACTCTACGGCGGTGAGTGAGGCTTTGGGATTTACCCTCCACTAATTCCTCCGATAACAAGGAATCGTATATTGGTACAAAAGATAACAAGCAGAGATTTCTTCCAGAGACTTAATAAATATAACTATATAAAAAAATCGTTGACTTTGAAAAATCGTGTGACATTGCATAGCGACATCCAGTTGGTAAATAAATCGATATTTAAGTTCAAAGTTTTTAAACTATTTAAAAACTCGCTTGAGTCATGGTCATCTAACCTATACTCGGCAATGAGATTTTTTTTTTCGGAATCAGTAATAAAATTATGATCTTTACCTACACATGTACGTATTAGTCCATAGTGCAGCTATGGATTTGGCCATCCCTCCCTCTTTATGTATTTTATAATAACTAACCAGCCTTAGGATTAAACACATTTATTCTGATAATTCATTTTTTTATGATATAGGGGGCAGACGAGCGTATCACCGTACGTATCACCAGATGGTAAGCGATTACCGTCGCCCATGGTCACCTGCCACGTCAAAGAAGTCACAGGTGCGCTGCCGGCCCTATTAAAAGGGAAATACGCTCTTTTCTTGAAGGTTTGCAGGTCGTATTGGTCCGGAAACACCGCAGGCGATAGTTCATTCCACAGTTTTGTCGTACAAGGTAGAAAATAGACTGCCAATCATCTAGATGATTCCTTTATCATATTTAGTATGACAGTATAATAAAGGCAACAGCATTTGAAATTGTGTTAATCCGTGCCGTGCCGACACTATCCGTGATAGATAAAAGGCCGAAAGGGCGTGAAACTGTCGTATCAATCAATTTAAACAACTTTTGCAAACAAGGCCAAAGTCACGAATCGTTAAAAAATATTATATTTGTTTACATCTACTATTACTTGCTATATCAATCAAGATAAAACTGTTGGAAAAGAGGCATGACGGCTATGACGTAGAGCAATGGCGGAACCAGAGGGCCTAATTTAAAGTAGACGTTTCGACTGAATCGGAGTTTCCCTCTCTTTCGCATGCTCTGTGTGTCTCTTTTGTTTGGATGCGACAGGTATATTCTCGTTCGTTACGGGACGACTTTAAATTAAGCCACCTGCTTTCAAATCAAGGAGGAGGTTCTCGCTGATATCTATAAACTAAAGTAATGTCTTTAGTTTATAAACACGATCTAAAAAGTACAAAACAAGAAAATTGTCTCTGCTGAAATGATTATTCCGTATCGGCGTGGTCGTATGCCACATTGATTTTATTTTATTATTATAATGAATCTGTTTTGCTACAGTAGGTGGCATATGACCACGGCGATACGGCATAATCATTTCAGCAGAGACAATTTTCTTGTTTTGTACTTTTTAGATCGTGTTTTTTTGGTAGTCGGGTTTTAGTTTTTAAACTTTATTTTTATTTAACATATTTTTAGTTATGTAAATATAATTACATATTTGAAATTTGCTAAAAAAGCTCTTTCATTTGATACCCTACAAGGTACCGTCAAGCAATTTTTTTTTTAGTTCCTTCCTCTTAGTCCCCTAGAGGGCGCTGTAATAAATTTAACGTGACGTCATGTGTCCTATAACCAGAAGACAACCAAGACGCTTCTAACGACACCTCATTGGTTCAAATATGATAACTAGTTTAGAAGTTACGTGGAAACAGATGAACATACATACTTACATACATAGCCTGTCAAAATCATAACCCTCCTTTTGCTTTGCCGTAGTCGGGTAAAAAAGGGAATCGCATTGCGACAATATCCTGTGTTAAGGATGGTACGACCCCCATCCCATGTTATCCCCCTGGATCCCCGCGTGACGTGAAGTAGGTACATTGATTTGATTAGATATTTAAAATGGTATACTTAGGTACTTAGCCGCGTGGTCCCCGGCAGAGTAGAATAAACCACCCTCACTCTTACCGAGGTGTCGTAAAAGGCGACAAAGGTAAAGCTGCTGGTATGATCATCAGCACCCAGAGAAGGAAAACTCTGCATTTATATCAAAAGCCTCGCCAACCCGTCTTCTGCCAAGCGTGGTGAGTATGGCCATTACCCCTCATGTGATTGAGGGAGGCCCGTGCCCCAGCAGTGGGGACTTAAATGGGCTGACGATGATACTTAGGTACTCCAACCAAATTGCACTATAGTCTGCGGTTTCCCATCTTACTTTTAGGACCTATCTACCTACCCACATGTGATGTGTCGCTATGTGAGGCACTCGGCATCATCCAGTACAGTACAATATTATGCATGCATGCGCTTTTCATATTAATTAATATCGGTAAGTCCTGTAATTATAAAGACGATAAGTAATTATTATACATAATGGAACGCGCAAGCGCATAAATTAAATCTTTGGAACACTTACCGACTTTAAACGCCTAGAGGGAGTACTTACTACTTTTATAGTTTGTACATCGTTCACACTGGGGCACAATTTGGTATAAGACGGAGTAAGGTAAAGTCTCACAAAAATGAGGGAAGTAAGTTCATTTGGCACACCAATGTGCCTACTTACTCAACAGAATTAAATAGTTTTTTTTATATTCCTAATCATTCTAGAAAGTGGTTGCGTGTCCAATGTCTGCTCAAGCGATGTAAGCAACTAGAGTTTTGAAGGTTGGGCAGCAATTTTTCATTGATTTCCTTGTTCAAGAACATTTACTTTAGTACCTATATGCTTTCGGGAGAGGAACATTGTGGGGACAGTGATCAATAATGTCAGCATCGATAAAAAAAATTATAACCCCCTTTTACACATATCAGGTCAAAAGAATTATAAGTAATTAAGAAAAATAGAAGACTCGTAGAATCTACGATCTGATGATACATGATGATTCTAATTCATTCGTTATACTTACTCAGTCAATGTCCTTTGTAGCTTACCTATATTATAGACTTTAAAGCGACGGCTGCGCAAGAGGTCCCGGGTTCAACCCCAAGGCCCCAACAAAAAATTCCTAAGTTTTCGGTAAGAAATTCTTAGTGGCAGCCCGGAGTCTGGGAGTTGGCGGTCTTGTACCCCCGTGCCTCGGAAAACACGTTAAGCTGTTGGTCCTGCGCCTGATCCCTCTTCGGTCGTGTCACAGAGTGCACTTGTGTTTGCGCACACACTTAAGAACTATAATATATCCTGCGTACGTGGTTGATAGTTGCAGATTGACCGCCGTAGCCGTAATCGGTTGGAGGATATTATAGATAATGATTAAGTACAAACAGCCACAAATAAGGTTACTACAATCAGTCAAAAATCCTCAATTGATATTGAGCCCATCGTGTTTGCTATTAAAGTGAGTATTGACTGAAGAGACAGTTTTGTATTACTTTGATGTGTGGCCGTACCTAGTCATTAGGGTGACGGGTAGGGCACACTAGCGACGCCAGTCGATTTTAATCTTTAGCTACTAAACCGGATATATTTTAAACAATTTCGGGGTTACAACCTCTCGGCAATCACTTATAATACTATTTATTAAATAACCATGCACAAATGTTGGGTCCAACGCGTACGTGAAAAATAGATCCTGTTTAGTAGCTAAAAATTAAAATCTTTTGGCGTCGCTAGTGTACCCTACCCGTCACCTTAAAAAAAATTGCCACAAAGTATAGCAGTGCTGCAGCGGCTTCGGCTACTGCAGCAAATGCTGAGGTTGGGCCTTGTTGGCTACAGAATTTGTTATACTTGTGTATTTATGTCACTCATGTTTCACTTGTGTTCTGTGGCCAATAAAGAAATCTTTATCTTTATCTTTTTTTACCACAACCGTTCACAGTGTGGACCAGCCGTAAGCTTTGCATAAAGTTATAAAGTTCACGCGTTACTAATGTATTCCACGACTGCTGAGCTCATAGCCTTTAATAGAATTCTCCATCGGCTCAAATGTTCAACGCATTACAGACATTAGACAACACCGGGAAACTTTAAACTGTACCTAGGTTTAGCGCTGACTTCATAATGAAAGGTGTGTCGCAAAGGAATTTGTTAGGAGTCGAGCAGGGCCGTCTAAAGGACCCTGATACTAGGGCCTCCAACCGACTTCACACTAAATGATTTGTTTATTTGTGTACAAAAGCTTTTATAGACAAATTATTTGACTTAAGGTGATGGGTACGGCACACAAGCGACGCCATTCGATTTTAATTTTTAGCTACTAAGTCGGATCTATTGTAAACAATTTCGGGGTTACAACCTCTCGGCAAACACTTATGCTATTTATTAAATAATCATGCACAAATGTTGGATCCAACGCGTACGCAAAAAATTGATTGAACCCCGAAATTGTTTAAAATAGATCCGGTTTAGTAGCTAAAAATTAAAATCGATTGGCGTCGCTAGTGTGCCCTGCCCGTCACCTTAATAGTATCTTAAAGCCTATATTAGGTAGAGATTATGATCCGGGGTCAGGACTCTTGGGACTTTGTGTTCCTATAGGCAGAGGCGTAACTATAGAGTGGAAGAGCTGGCAAAACGTCACGAGCCCTTTGCCCTAGACGATCCCGGCCGAAGAGGCCACGAGTTCAGACATACCTACCACTGGTGTTGCAGGTGTCCATGGGCGACGGTATTTGCTCACCATCTGGTGATACGTCGGCTCGTCTGACACCTATATCATAAAAAAACCTAAGATTTTTAACGTAATTTTGTGCCTATACCTACCAAAAGGCCCCATCGGAAGAATTCGCCATGAACCTCAGATAGTATAATTACGCCACTGTTCCTAGGAGTGTTTCCTGTGGAGCCTTTTTTTTTACTTAGACGCAAGTCGCTAGGTCCCAGCAGGTCGAATACTTAAGTATTGTTAACTGAATAAAAATCGAATGGTTAGACATCACTAGTCGATACCACATCCCTGTGTGTACTTCTGTCTGTAACCCACGCGATGTTATTTTACCCAAGTGTTATGCTTAAAAAATGTATTTTTTATATTATTTTCCCATTTTTTATCTCTGTAGTGTAAGGTCCTACAAATAGGTCTTACCACAGAGAACTTCGAATGCTCTTACAACTTGAAATATTTGCATGCTACAATTTAATGGCTAAATAGGTTTAAGCAACATGTAAATTTACAACATCTACATTCTATGTAACCACCCTATTTATTGGCAAATAAAGTATTTTGTATTTTGTGGCGTCTATCTCTCGAGCTGTCGATTGGATTTCACGCGTACTGCTGATATTTGTTAATTAATTTTGTTGCTATTATAATCGTAATCCCATTCAGAATACGTTTTATTTCTAATAGTATCTACCTAGATCTGCGTTATATAAATAATTGGATATTTTTAAGTATTTGACAGTGTCTGCGAGTTGTAACTATCTTTTTAAATGGCCCCTCCTCCCGTAAAGTGGACTTTCTTTTCTATTAAGGCGACGGGTAGCCTAACTAGCGACACCATTCGTTTTTAATTGTTAGCTACTAAACTAGATCTATTTTAAACAATTTGGGGTTACAACCTCCGGGCAAACACTTATACTACTTATTAAATAAGCCATGCACATATGTTGGGTCTGTTTTTGTACGCGAAAAATTGATTACCGCCAAAAGTGGCCACTTGTAGCTTGAATCAATTTTTCGCGTACAAACGTTGGTCCGCATTTGTGCATGGTTATTTGATAAATAGTATAAGTGTTTGCCGAGAGGTTGTAACCCCAAAATTGATTAAAATAGATCCCGTTTAGTAGCTAAAAATTAAAATCGATTGGCGTCGCTAGTGTGCCCTGCCCGTCACCTTAATAATGCCCTCTTGAAGTGAAGACTGACAGCCTGGGCCCAGGCTCCGTAGGCCCGTGTGTCTTTACTGCAACGGCACTGGTTGAAGGTATGACTAGGGAACCTAAGCGCACTATCAATTAACTTATCATTTGATTCCGAACGACAAAGGACTATCGAAGTACGGAATATGAACTGTTTAGATGGCGGTTTAAGGCAAAGCGTAAGGCACACTATTGACGTCAATTTATTTTTTAAACTAAAACTCTTGTAAACAATTTCGGTCACCAGATTCTCGGCAGACACTTATAGTATTTATTTAATAACCATCCCCAAATGTTGGGTTTGTTTTTGTACTCGAAAAATTTATTCACGCCAAAAGTGGCCGCTTTTGGCGGTAATCCAAAATTAGAGTGCAAAAACAAACCAAATATTTAACTATAAGTATTAAATAAATGTATAAGTGTTTTCCGAGACTCTGGAGACTTGAATTTGTTTAAAATAGATCTGGTTTAGTAGCTAATAATTAAAATGGAGGTGAAGGGTATAATACCCCACTAGCAATTGGTATTGCTAGTGGTGTATTAAACCTTTCACCTTAGCTAATTTTTGATAATCCTATTGATTTTCACTTCTTACAGATCAACTTATTATAAGTTTTTAAAATACAATACAATTTCCTGGTACGGGCATAGGTAGGCAGATAGGTATCCTATCTACCAACTGGTTTACTTACCATGAAAAGAAAAAAACCTTAAGGACTTTTGGATGCAAACAGATACCTACCATGCTACTTACTCAAATAAGCTTAAATAAGGTAAATATTTACTGTTAACCACACCTTTGTCTGTCTCTGTCTGTCTGTTCCAATTTTATTGAAACCAGTTGTGAGGAAATTAAATAAATTGGATTATCCCAACTTAGTGGTGGTCGTCGTGTAAAATCTGTATTACTGAACCACCTAAAGTGATGTTTAAATTATTATCCAGGGGCATCTTTACGAATAGTGCAGAGGGTGCATTGCACCGTTATCACCGAGAGCCGCTCGCGACAAGAGCCTCCACTACTATAACGCTGCGCTCCAGCGTCCAACCATTTATACAGCATTGTTATTATTTAGGATTTCAAGCCGATGGCCATGGATAGAGCAGCCTTTGGGGTACCCGAAACATTCCTATGTATGGCCTACGCTTTAATATAGTATTCAAGTTATGAAATTTATCCATGGCCTTTGGCTTGACACCCTAAATGGAACATCCTGTATAAACGTGTTGAATAAGCACACCAAACTATTCCATTTTGTTCGCGCATTTTTAAAGGTACAAGAGGGCGCTAAACATTGAATGTGACTTGTTTAAGAGCCGTCTGTTATTATCATATCGCTTAATATTAGGTTGGCATCTGTAGGTACCTACTTATATTTTATAATATTTGTCTAACTCTCCTTTAACAAGACGACATTCCATTCAAGAGAGGAGCTAATGAGTGAATATTAATATTTTACTACACATCACTTTATCAATGACAATCCGACACGCGGCGGGCGCAATGATTTAGAGGGCGATTCTTTCTTAATCAGAAAAGTGGGGCGGTTTCAAATAACTTTTCGAGGAACCGGCTCTCTAGCTGCCAAGTTCTCGCCGAGCCATTGCCACTGCCAACCAAAGTTTAGCTGTCAATGCCTAATCGACCGTGACGTTGCAGACTCTGAAATGAGGTGCTAGCTAGATGTTACTTTGTTGTGGAGGTCCCAATAATAATTTGAAATATTTTACATCCTGGCGCAGGCACGATTTTGCTCCCAGATCGGACGGACCAGACGGATCGCCTGATGGTAAGCGATTGCCGCCGCCCATAGACACCCGCCACACTAAAAGAATGTAACACAGGTGCGCTGCCAACCTTTAAACCCGAACCTTTTTAGAGCCGGCCCATTCGTGCCGAAGCGTGGCTCTGCCACGGTCAAAAACGTAAGTGTATACAAACGATTAGTAAACAATCATGAGCAATGGTAGCTCAGTGGATAAGAAAGTGCCTTCGCATCCGGGGGGTCGTGGTTCGAATCCGAGCACGTATCTACTTACCTCTGGATTTTTCAAATATATATGCATATTTCTACCATTATCTTGGCAGTGAGGGAAAACATCGTGATGAAACCTATGCGTCTCGGATAGTTTCTCAAAAATTGTAGATATCTACAAAATTTGAGATAATGATATCAAAAATCGACCAGACTTCCCGAATCCTACCTGGATCACACCTCGGGCTCCGAAGTGACTGTTTTTGACGCAACTGGGAATTAATGACACCCTAAGATGGTAGACTTATAGACATAGAATATGCTTATAGATAGATTTACCAACATTAAATTACATTAAACTACAAATAAATAAAAAAAATTAAATTCATTTTAACTTCTACTAGTCTAGAAAATTAACTATCTAAAATGATTAATAAATTTGCTGTTTTTCTATATGAGGTTATTTATATTTCTTTGTGCCGCGTTTTAAAGAATCGTACATTAATACAATTTTATTATTGCACAAAAAAGCTTTTAAAACTATCAAAAGTTTTGTTTTGGCGCTATTTACATTGCATGTATACCTACTAGCGCCATCTGCCATAATAAGCACGCGACTGTGAGTGATTCATTCTGTCTTAATCAAGTAGGTCAAACAATAGAAGTGTATTTTTTTATTTACGTTACTAACTTTAGTAGCAAGTAAAAAACTGATAAGGTCAGAAAATTGAAGTGTATTTTTATTTACGTGATTTAGCAAATTCAGTGTCTGCCTTTAAAATAAAGAACGTTAAAATATTTCAGCGCTGATCTAAAAACGCTACGGTAAAATAGTAAACGTCAGAATGACAGATTTACGACTGCTGGAATTATGAAAACATTTCAAAAATTTATGAGCTATTTTTAGTTTTTCCCACGTTTTACATTTGCATTTTAAGCAGTTATTTTGGTTTTTACGGTTATATTATATTCTTCGTTTCTGCAAATTTAAAATGGGCCGCAAGTCGCAATCTAAACAAACTTCTAAGAAAAGTTCCGGTAAAGAAAACAACAGACTAAGAAAGGAGCTCAGTGTTCTCGTTGATAAAGTGCTGCGATTGACCAGCATATTCCAGGCAGCTTGTAACGTTACCAAGAGTTGGGAGCATTATATAGAAATCTACGATATTCTCAAAGAAATAAGAAATGCTGAGACAGCGTATGGGGTCAAAAGTAAACCAATACCACGTCAGGCGAACATTGAAAAGTTCTTGCAATGGTTACAGGAAAATGGAGCGCAATTTGAAGGTATGTCTTATTGAAGAAATTCAATTGATTCTGGTGAATTCAATGTCTGCAAACAGTAAAAGAATAAACTTTTTGTGGAATGTTACACTTAACTGGAACATAGTCGGTGGTTATTCTTGGAATTTGTGTTTGAACGATTGAGGTTTATATCACGTTAGCTTGCTTATCAACGCTACAGTAAAATTGAATCTATTGTGTAAATAGGCAGAGATATGTGTTTGTTAATTCCTGGAACTGGAAATTTCTATTGAAATAAAAAAACCATTAAATGCATTGCTGAAATGTTAATTAATACTTTCTTTTGATTTATTATTACTTAAAGTATAGTAAAGTATCATCCTATAAACTGTCCCACTACAGGACAAAGTCGTCCATCATAGAAATCAAGTAATTTCTACCATGATGGGATTAAACTTGATCACCATGCTTGCCAATGGCAGATTGGTGATCACAACCCAAGCTACGTTTGAAAAATCCGAAACATACTAATCGTTTGAACCTGGGAATTGAATCCAGGGGGTCATCAGGTGTTTCCACCCACATGGGATTCTACCCGCTGGGTCGAATCGAGCAATCAAGTGTTTGCATCGGGTGATTCGACCCATGGGACAAAACATATTATAAAAAACATTGGGTTATTCTCTAACTAGACATGAAAAACTGTACAATACTTACAAAAAGAACTTGATAAGGCTAATTTGGATGCCTTCGATTAGTTCTTGATTATCTAAAGTACCTACCAACCAGGGAAGCAGAAATCTATTGGAAGTATAATCCTCGCGCGAGCTCCCAGGAGTCGGGGGCTGAGGTAGTTATAATATAAAGATTTTGAAGGCGATATTTTTAAATGTACCAGGAGAGCAGAGATAACAGGAAACTAGATGCGGCAACGACACAGTTTAGCTTACTTATGGTCAAAATACTCACAATAATAAATACCAGGACATCATAAAAGCAAACATAACAATAAGTTGACCTCAATTATTTATTTGTGAAGGTAAGAATAACAATGAAGTGAATAAAAAGATATATTGTAATAAATTATAAAATTTTAATATGTCATCATCACAGATTCAGTAATAAACTTCCTACTATTAAAAAGATGTTATTAATATAATGGCATAACTTTTTTTCGTTTCAGCACCCACTAATATGTTATTTTTCTGCTCTCCTGGTATGTGCGGGTACATACATTAAAATGAACCATTTTAAGTTGTAATTTGCTTTTGTTACTTTAGCTTAGTAGAAAAAGCACCTACTTCCACTTAATGTCTGCTTCCCTGGTACTTTAAAATACGAATAATACCACTAAGCAACCAAACAAATTCAATGAATACAAATCAGATACAAACCTAATCGGTTACGATCTTAAATAAACGTGAAAATTAATAGTCTTGCGATGGCAAAATATTAAGTTGTACAAATTGGAAATGTCGTGTTCGGTTTTTTGTGTTGAACTAGAGATTCAAAATAAAACTGCTTTGTTACTCACTGTGGTCCGAATCGACCAGTTCAAAAAATGTATCGGGCGCTTCGACCCGCGGGTCGAATCAACCAATGCAAAAAACAGACATGCCTGATTCGACCCGCAGGTCGAATCCTATGTGGGTCGAATTGCCTGATGATCCAATCCAGGACCCCGAGATCACGGCCTGGCACTTAAACCACTGGACCAACAGGGCATTTATAATAAACTTTCAACTCTCACAAAATTGTATCTGTTTTCCAGGTGTTGAAATAAGTGAATTTGATGGATTCGACCTGGGTTTGAAGGCTATGAAAGAATTCAAGGAAGATGCTTCAATTCTAACAGTACCGAGCAAAATCATGATGACTGAAAAAAACGCTCAAGAATCAGAACTATCAGACTTTATCAAAGTGGACCCACTGTTGCAGAATATGCCCAATATCACACTTGCATTATTTTTGTTGTTAGAAAAAAACAATTCAGGTAAATACATTTTTTTAACAAACAGGCTGTAGGTATTAATGGGATTCAAAGGTTTTAGACCTAATGTCAACTGCATAAGGCCTAAATCATACTTATCTAAACCCAAGTAGAGGGCCAATATATTTGAATTTGTCTGCCAAAAGTAGCTCTCATAAGTACCTGATTCCAGTTGCTTCTCCTGAGAAATGGCAAACTGATCAGTGACTGTATATTCATAAAATTAAGAAGCTGTGTAGCTCACTGGTGGTTTTGGGCTCAATATCAAGGGTAACATATAAATTGACCTTTGCATCTTCTCAGATGTTTTAAGTAGCAACTCGGGTAAGAGCACTGCATCTACGCTTGTGGCTGTACTTGCCAATTTGCAAGTGCGCTCTTCGTCCGCATTGTCTATATCATGCATCAGATAGTTTGACCCAATGCACCCTATGCCAAAAAATCACTTAAAATATTTACCTAGCTCTATAAAATATTAGAATAGCTTCAAGTCTGCAGGTTCATTCCAATGTAATCTATAAGTCCAGGTAGAGGGTGGAGGATAAGAACTTTTTACCATCATCATCTTCATCCTTTTCTGTCCTATATAAAACTTTAAAGAAAATATAAATAACTAACACTTACTCCTGGAAAATCAGACTTTTATCAGCTTCTAACAATTTTTATTTCATTACAGAGTCGTTTTGGAAACCCTATATTGATATTTTACCTGACAAATATTCAACAATTCTATACTTCAGCTCAGAAGAATTAGCAGCCCTTAAGGTAAAAGCTACTATTGTGTAAACCGTTGATAGAAGCTTTAAAATAAGACTTTTTTTTAAGTTTCAAATTATTTTACAGCCATCACCTGTTTATGAATCCTCTTTGAAGTTGTACAGGAGTATTGCAAGACAGTATGCATATTTTTATAATAAAATACATACTTTAGACTTACCAGTTCTCAAGAAACTTCAAGAGAATTTTACTTTCGACAACTACAGGTAAGTAAGAAATAATAAATGTTTTAAACTAATTTTAATTGTAAAATTCGTGAGACAGAAAAAGTTAGAAACTGTATTTAATATTTATACATTGCACTTGCCGCTAATACTGAAAATTATGTTAAAATAAATAAATCATTTAATTATATTCCTACTCTTAAAAGTAAGGATATAATTATTTGTTGTTTGTGCAAACCACTGGTATTAAATACACATAGAATAAAGCGAAAGTTAATATGGTTAGGAAAATAAAAATATATCTATACCCTTAAACTCAATCAGGTCACTAGTTAAATTATGTTAAAGGTCTTTTTATCATTAAATTCAATACATGTAGCTTGACTGCTACACATATATCGACACACAATTACCTACTATGATAATGTACAAATTTAAATTCGAAGTACAGGTTGTATGTATTGTGCATTCTGACAAAGACCTTTAAAAATATAACTGTTAGAATTAACATTCTAAAAATATAACCAAATGCATACTTACATACATTCTCAGTCTAATAACTTATACCTATTTTAATTCCTTTACTGGAATGGTTTTCGTAATGTGTCCCACATATATTCAGGTGAATCTTTGCCATTTTGGGAGTCTAATGTATTCATAGTATAAATGTTTGATGTTGGCAGCATAGGACTAATGCTTCTGCTACTACAATTCTTCTTTACTTTCCTATTCTCAAATACTGGAGACGGAATTCTCTCATCGCTAAAAGTTTTTTTATGACTCACCGTTCTTTGTTGCCGCCATTTTAAAGCGGCATATGTTAATAAAAATAATATCATTGCTAGCCCTACAATACTCGCGGTAGCCACCGTGACTGACTTTGCGCTACTAGGAGTTTTATTTAGAATACCAGGTTCTAGTATCTCTGCCCTCTCTAATGTATGAAATTGTATTTTTTCTTCGGAGTTTAATGCATCATCGTGATCCAATTCCTTAAGCTGTTGCAAATCTTCTAGGACAATAACTCCATCGCCATCAACATCTTCTTCCAATGTTATTTTCTTATAGATTCCGGCAGGTGATATTTCTAAAATATAAAATAAACTTATCAATTGTATTAAAAAAATGAAATTTGTATCATTTTCATTAAAACGGGGATTAATGCAACGACGAACTGTTAATCGTACTTAGTTAGTGACCAACTAATTGCTTGACATTTCGACTGTAGCCTTAATACATACATAACTAATGTACTTAAATATGAAATCATCGTTCTGATTAATTACAGTTATTATAACTCTACATGAAATTCTAAAGAACTTAATGTACTTAATTCCAAACAAAATTTACATACCATTTGTTAACTTTTCTACGGCTTTTGTTTCGTTTTTGTGATTTTTTCGTATCATCGAGAATATTTCGTTCCAACTTATCATATCTTGATTATCATCCAACATACGGCTTTCTCTAGTCGTGTCGTCATCATCTGTAGCATTAACTGTTATAACAGTTGACTTATAAGGAGTTCCTTTTGAATCTGTCTGCAAAGTACTGTTTTCCTCACTAATTATCACTGGATGCTTCGTAAAATTATTAAATAACGACATAATGCCCATATTTTCAGCATTTTCATTTACATTATTACCAAAGTCCATGATGACAGGTATATTTACGTTATTTAATGAAATAGGATCTACAGTTGTAGCTTTTGTTGCTGGATCATGTAAATTGGCGTCTAGTAGGGCTCTCAATGGGTAAGTTTCCTTCGATATAGGCTCTATCAAAGATTTAGACAGAAACGGCTCAGGTGGATTTGGTTCCCGTGATGCGTTATGGAATATGTCTGCCAAGTGGACATGACTAGAACCACGTTCTCTATGTTCAAACAGCTCAGATAATGTCATGTTTCTTTCTCTGAGTATTTTGGATAGTTTCAAACTGGCTGAAATTCAAATTTTTAAATAATGATTAACAAGTTGTTTAGAAGTTTACATAACTTAAAAGCCCGGACAGAAATATAAAAAAAACCTGCCATTTAGTTACAATTTGTGATGATAAAACTAGTATTTTAATAGACATTCATCTTTATCAAATAATATATTGAAGGCTTATTAGCGCCGCCAATAATTGATTTAAATTTTAAGCTTCTATCTAAACAGAATCATTTTTTTACTACAAGACTTGATAAACATGTTTACTATTTATTTAATAACTGTGCACTACTTATTGGTCGGTTTTGTACTTAAAAAATATCAAGACATTAAAAAAATTATTTTTCTCAGTACAAACTGACCACTTATTTGTATATTATTAAATGAATAGTATCATAGTATACATTCATGCCAAGTCTCCCATGGCCCTCTAATATTGAAATTATTGCAAAAATCAGGTTTAAAAGCTAAAAATTTAAATTAATTGGCGGCGCTTATGTGCCTTATCCTTCACCACTTCATACTACATATTTTTCTTTTGCGAGTATATTACCACTGAACTGAACATGCTGGTTTACGTTAATATGCTATTTACGTATGTATAATACTCGTTGTTACTCGGGAGATCCTAATGGTTAAAAACTTATGTGTTATATATGAACGAACTTATTTTAACAGAAAAAATATAGTTAGCATAATGTAATTCATTGTGTGTAAGTAGTTGATGAAAATACTTACTACGAGTGTCGTTAAGAATTTCTTCTATTTCAATCTTAGCTGTTTCTTCAGTGGAACTTGGTAGCGGTGATTTTGTTGCAGTCTTTGATTTATGCGCCTTTCTCATAGATCGTAAATTACTTTCTACCGGAATGGGTCGTCAAAAAATCTTCTAACTCTGTCGCGGTTTCCGTAAAATCATCTTGGCTTGTAGCCCTTGGCAATTGTGTCCGAGCTATATATTCTGAAGGGGCAACTAAATCTCCCAAATCTAAAAGATTCATGAGTTCATCTTGTGGAGCCTCAGTTGTCGATGTTCTCTGTTTCATACGCTTTTTCTTTAATCTATTATTAAACGAAAGGCGACGTGCTCCTTGGGAGTTTACTGAAGGGCGGGTAGCTATTGGCTTTTCTGTTACATTAATATCTAATTCTGTGGCTGAAATCTCTACCATGATTGTTGTGGTTTCTAAATTAGCATCACTATTTTCATCTTGGGTAACATTGCTTATACTGACAAACTCATTAGATATTGTTGTTTCAGTAAGTTCATCTAGATTGGCTTCTGTTGTTGTTTCTTCGGGAACAGAAGTAGTAGGTACTGAGTTATTTTCCTCTTGTTCTCTTATATCGTGCGTAGTATTTATGGTTAACATTAATGGAATCATTTGTCTCCATTCTTTTGCTTTTGTCACATTTCTCCTATTATGGTGCACATATCTTCTAGCATTGAGAGCAATCAAATCCCTATTTATTTGACTTTTGAAAGTATTATTTACCATGGGTCTCATGCGCAGTTTCCTCCGGATCGTGCCCGGAAAACGTCTTCTGGTCAACATTCCCGATGTCCTTTCTTCAAGTGCTGGTATCACAGGGTTTTTTTCATTTTCCGTCATAATCGGCCCCGTTTCCGTTTCTTTCGGCACATTAGATATCTTAGCACCTGTTTGTTTCAGAGAAATTGCAATCTGTTTTCACTATTTGCTCGGGTACACTTTGTTCGCTGAAAGGGTCATCATCATTCAATACATCAAGTAAACTTTCGTCCTTGTTACCACTTTGATCATTTGTTATAATTTCGTGATCGGTAATACTTTCCTTTTCGTTATTTTCTAGCGGTGCTATTGTTGTTATTGTTATGATGTCATCATTTATATCAACATCACTTATTTTTTCACTATTTGTAGGATTTTCTTCTGAAAAAGTCGTATTATCAGAATTTGGTGTTGATTTCAACAGCGATATAGCTTTTTCATTCCCATTCAGTAAGTCAGTCAAAGTGAGGTTATATTGTTGTAATAATTCGCTTAAGCTAGTGCCATTTGATCTTTTCAATATATCTTTTAGAGTAATTGGATTAATAGGTCCAGTTTCCTGTAATCGAAATAAAAAATGTTTGAAATTCACTTCATCAATAAATATGTAACTATACAAAGTCTACAATTTTGTATAACTATGAGCAACTACATTAAAGTAATTAAAATTTTCTTACTTTGTACACATACAACTAAATTTTAAATTTACTAACGTTAAAAACAAGTTCTGTGCTAAACAACTGCTAAAACATCTTATAATATATCTTAAGTTTTTTTACTAATAATACTTTTACATGTTATTAATAGTTAGTTAGAAAGACTTTGTCTAAACAAGGAATACTTTTTTATTTTACAATTACATTTTCATATAAACCTTTATTTAGGTACCCATTTAAGTTTTCCATCCCAACTTTTCATACTTTCTTCTAAATTGCTCTGTAACGCTATCAATTTATCTTTACATTTTTCAATAATCTTAACTATGTCCTCATTATTATTCGTTAGCGTTTGTCTGTAATCTTTGAAATCGTCCACTTTGTCTTGCGATTTAATATTTTCTATAAATTCTTTGTCGGTAGTTCTATTTTTTTTGTGTTTTAAGAATGATACGTAATCACTCTTGAAATCGAAATACTTATCTATCTCTAGAGCTAACATCAATGTTTTGTCCTAAAATAATTCAATCGTCAAATATAAAGCTTAAAAAATATATTTCTAGCAACGCACAAAGAACCTTACCTTTACTTTGTCCAGGTTATAATGTATTCCAGGTGCCTTTTCGTGCATTTTACTAGTAAGCTGTTTATAGTCATATTCGTCATTTTCGACGTAAGCTTTGTCTGCTGGACCCAGTAGTTCTATTGAAAATTCTGAGAGAGATTGGTCATCCCTTAGCCTACCTGACCTAGTGTCGTCATCTGTTAAAACGAACCTTGATTCCGGTACAGGTTTTATATTTTTCATTCTCCTTTCTCCGGAAGCCCCAAACATTTTATGTAAATATCGTGGATGTGATATGTCGTCGTTGTCGTCATCAATATGAGTCTGAATCATGGTTTCTCTGTTTTCATCTAATAGTTTTCTATCTCTAGGTATGCTACCAAATTCACTTAATTCTGGCCACGTTTGCAGGGATGGTCGTTTTCTTCTTTGCCCTCGTCTTCTAATAGGTCTTATTTCTGGTCTTGTTTCTTCGTCGGGCCAGCGAGTTGAACCAAATTTCTTTCGACGTTTTACTGGTGCATCGGTAATTTCTTTAATTTCATCCCGGTATACAGGTGTTGTATAGATCTCATCTGACGTAGGTGATGGAGGTCGACGTTTCCGTTTCCGCACGATTCTTCGGCGAACAGGAGGCTCGTCTTGAGACTCGTTGCTTAAATTTGGTGGTGATGCTTCTGCTGGCGTCAGAGGGTCCGATCGCACCACTCTCCAGGGCTGAAAAATGCAAATAAATAATATTACTATACTATTAATGTGTTCAATTAGTTATCTATCTAATTACTCGTCTTAACTGGAATGTACCACAAATAGTTTTAAAATCGTAAAATCTATATGTGACTTCTCATACTAATATTATAAAGTCGAAATGTGGATAAAATATTAAAAAAAGACGCACCTACGTAAGATAGGTACTCTAATACTATTATTTTTAGTGCCTCAAAGGTTCCCACACTTATAGACACATATATTTATTTCGTAAAGTTAGAATAGTAAAAGTATATAGTGTATTCTGTGTAATATCTCATTGGCTATGGGAATGACACTTCTCCCAGCACTCAACTTTTTCTTGTGCATCTTTCGAAAGG
Source organism: Marasmia exigua (assembly GCA_019059595.1). Classification (NCBI taxonomy): domain Eukaryota; kingdom Metazoa; phylum Arthropoda; class Insecta; order Lepidoptera; family Crambidae; genus Marasmia; species Marasmia exigua. The sequence goes on along the minus strand of CM032476.1, from coordinate 12,236,223 downwards.
AAAACCACATGGGTTGCGTAATCATTCAGACGCTCCGCGCTCCATATACCCCGTATATTGTTTGCTAATCGTCGAAAAAATCTGCAAGTCGCGTGTGAAACCAGCCGAAGAATACAAAGAATACGAAGAATACATATTTGGCAAAAACGTTTTCATTAGCCTGTAATTAAGGCACAATTAGACTGGCAGGCGATTGATGCGTGCCATCGCGGCGTGTACCTCGGGGTAGAAAGTGTCGTTAATTGGTGAGCCTATGATACTGAACAAACAAATCCATCACACATACGTGTATTGTATGATTGTTGTAGAAACTTCTGTCTTGTACAGTACAATACACAATACTAGAAAGAAAGATAGAACAAGTTTATAGTATTATAACTACGATAAAATAGGCACAAATGACTCGACATGGATACAAGACAGATAAGTAGCAGATATACTGACGGTTCAATCAGGTCCCAGCATTTGCTGCTACGGAATAATGTCGCTTAAATTTAATGCAATAGAGTAATTCCTTAATAAGGACACTATTTAAAATACTCTTGTACACATATAAATACGGTGCCCTTACAGAGTGGCAGGCATGTGTACAATATACTAGATTCTAACGTGAGATCGCAGGATTTGAAGAGTATCTCAGGATTCCGGCCAAACGAATTTGGGCAAATCTCAGGACTTTTAGGTTTTGCAATAAAATAGTTGACTTTTTTATAGAGGCTCAGTATATTGGCTCTCCTCAGCCTGATGGTAAGCAATAGAAGAGCCCAAGTTGCAATTACAACGGAAGCGATGTCAAGGCTGATGCCTTGGCCACCTCCGTTGGCACCGCCATACTGGCCCGCGAGATGCCTCTTCACGCTTCGTTTGAAGGAATCCATATTGTAGGAAGGAGGAAATACATGCGCCGGCAACGAGTTCCATTTCTTTGATGGGATTCCGGCAGTGCTCCACCCCTCCGTCGTAGGTTTTACGACGAGGGCCACTTTGTACCAAATCTCAGGATTTTACACTGGTTTTGGGCAAATCTCACGACTTTTGGTTTCTTTAATGAAATATTTTCATTACTTATATTTGGAAACATTTCTCATGACTTTCCATATGGTAACCCTATGGGAATTCTAGGCGGTAAGAGAAAACATAGTGAGAAAACCTGCACATTCCGAATAATATTATTCGGAATGTGCCAGTTTCTCTCAAACAGAACTATGGTTACCCATAATATGAGATAATGATTTTGATCGTGTCACTATGGACTGGTTTCCATGTCTAAAGGTTACAAAGGTCAGATGGCAGTCGCTTCATTGTAACTAGCCAACTAACCAAATCCCGCATAATGGTCTCCTGAGTTCCGATGCGATTTTTTTCGCTTATTTTGTTGATCTAACATGCTAAATGGACTTAATTCAATATAACTAATATGTGGTTTTAGGGATGTTAACGTTCAGTGAGTCGTCATTAACTTTATATAGTACAGATTACCCAATTGTATCTAGTTTTATAGCCGAGTCATCTTATTTAATGTTAATGATATGACGTCTCGCTTGTTGTGTGCTATACTAAATTCTCTGAAGTATGAAGGTATGGTAAGAAGAACGACTTAGTATTTCATTGTGACAAGTGTATTCAAATACAATATAAAAAAATCAAACTAAACCATGTTACATTCATACTTCCATATATGTTTTCACACATAGTAACACGTTTAATTTCGGTAATTGCTAGAGGACTTCCGCTTCCAACCACACCGGCCGGCCCGTTCTGGCTAAAGGCAAAAGTTTACTAGTCAAAGCTGAATTCGTCACAATTTTTTTTCATGAGGTACAGGTAATAGTTATATTAGAAATTAGAGAAAACCCAGAATTAATGCAAGACCACAGAGAATTCATCAAATTAGATAGGTCATTATAATACTCGTGCATTTCTTAATGCAGTGGGAGTCATCTAAAACCTTGCCATTGCATATTACAAGAAATTGTTCGAAATATAATTAGGTCTATTTTCTTGTAGAAATTTAATTCAACAATTCATTTTGTACGTAGGATAGAAAGCAAAATGACTGCATTTCATGGTGAATGCATATAAAGCTTTCGAAGAATGAAACTCAAGCTCGGTGGCTCGTATGAATGTGTTCGGATCTATCATCGGGCCATGTTGTATCGGCAGTCAGCAATTACGGAGAAGTATAGTCGCGCTCAAAAGGCTCAGCACTTTAACAATAATCGGGTCATTATCGCGGGCTTCAAGCTCTAGGGAAACCTAGAGTAGAGTAGTAGGGTGTGTAGTATTGCTTAATACGTGTAGTAGTAATTAAAATTAAACTACACGTATCAAACAATACTACTACTACTACACGTCTTCTTATTCACAATCGACCGTGGGAGAGCCACGCTTCGCCATGAATGGGCCGGCTCGACCGGAGTGATACCATTGCCTCACTGAAAACCGGCGTGAAGAAGCACTGTGCTGTGTTTCGCTGCGTGAGTGCGGGTACCGGAGGCCTAATCCCGGGGGAAAGGCCCCTGTTAAAGTTTGGCAGCGCACTTACGACTCCACTAGTATCGCGGTTATATAAAAAAATATAAGTATTAATTGTAGACAGGCCATAGTTCGGTCAAGGAATGACTCCAAAGCAGGGTGTAGAGTGCGTGAGCGAGAACATAAGCAATTTCTTCAGGAGTAGTAAAAAAATAGTGTGTAATTCCAGGTTAACGATTAATTCTGGCGATTATGAGACATTTAAGAACAAGTAAAACGGTGAATCCATAAAGGAAAGAATTAAGAATTTTTTGAGACAAAATTGTGTCATAATTTCTTTCTACAAGTAACCATTATTCTTGTAATTGCTAAAAGTGGCCACTTTAGGCAATAATAAGAATGTCGGTTACTTGCACGAAGATAATATTACACAAGTACGTCTCAAAGAAATCCTAATACTGTTATTTATGGATTCACCGTTGTACCTACTTTTTTAAAAAACAATCTTATAATCGCCACAATTAATACTTCTGGCATCGCTAGTTAGATCGATGCGTCACCTTAACTCAATACATGTGTTAATACTTTTAAAACGTTATTGTGTGATAAGCAATGATCGGAGTAGGTAGAGCTATTTTTGGTACTTGCGATTTTTTCAAATAATATGGACATGCCTGGAATCCCGGGATTAAAGAGATACTTTATAACTATTAGCAGTTATTTTCGTAAATATGGTGGCATTGATCGTTTATGGATAAGATCTTTTTTGCCGTAAAGTCCTTGAGTGGAGACCGCGACTCGGTAAGCGTAGTGTAGGACGCCCTGCGACAAGATGGGATGATGACATTCGAAGGCTGGCTGGTGTGAGCTGGATGAGAGTGGCCGAAAATCGGGAGCAGTGGCGTGCATTAGGGGAGACCTATGTCCAGCAGTGGACGAGTGTGGGTTGCTGATGATGATGATGATGATGATGGATAAGATCTTTCATGATTAAAATGCGTTAAATATTTAACTCTATAATAAAAATATATTTATTTTAATCCCGGGATCATAGTCAGAATCCCGGGGCATGTCCATATTAACATCTATGTTTGCAATTCAATGAACCCAAACAGCTCTACCTACTCCGATCATTGGTGATAAGCATTCTCGCCACTGAAACTACTACCTTCTTCAAACTAAAGCTAATCCACAACATTTGTATATGGGGTAGTACTACGTACTAATAATATCTATAGTCTATTCCAATTATGAAGTCCTTTTTGACAGATGTTAATAGTTCAGTACAATGGAAGTACCCTTAGGAATCGATACTCAGCGGCATCGATTCTCGATTTGTAACCAATTTTAATCGAACTAACTTTCAACAACTAAAGTTGGGTCAAAATAATAAGTCACATTTGACACTTCAACAAAATTCGACAACATAACCTTGTAACAACGGTCATTGAATTTATCAATATTTCTATGTTAAAAAAAACACAATTTCTTAGTTTTTAAAAGCTATGTTTGCATATATTTATTGCAATAAAGACAAAAAAGATGATTTCACGATTTACTTTCCATGTTAAACTATTTATAAACTTACTAAACATTTACTTTTCTAGAGAATTGAACTTTGGTACAATGTTGTATCTGTCAATGCATTTTCTTTTTAAGCCTTCCCATATAATCGAAAAAATACAATGTTAATCGTGTAGGAATATTCAACCACAATATGAAAAGCCACATTCTGATTAATATAAAACGTATTACATAATATTCTCTTGCTTAAAAATATAAATACATTAATAACTTGGTAAACAGAAAAACCATATATGGCAGGTGATTTCGAAGAAAAATAAATAAACTGGCCGCGGATCGATATCTAGGATCGCATTGGTACCTACTATCCTCTTTCTTTTCAATTATTTTGATTCACATTTCTCCAAATAAAAATACTAAATTAACTGCTTTTCCATTATTACAGTATTCGATTCACGTTTGTTTGAAGTACACATCGATTATTCTCTTTAATCGAAGTTTTTTAGTAGGTCACCTCTTTATGAAGCTAAAATTTAGAAACGTCAAATGTGGCTTATTAGTTTGGCTCGACTATAAGGTTAATAGAAATTGTCGAAGAACATTAAATACAAAATGAGATATTCAATTCGATTTATATGAAACGATTTACGTTCTTGGAAATGTCTAAAAGGACTTTACAATTGGAACAGACTGTAACGTATCTACTCGTCTAAGACTTTGGATGGCGGTTGTACGTGGCTTCTAACGCCATATAGAGAATCCGGCGGACCTCGACCGGCCGACTCGAGAGTGACGATAGGCGCGGCGCCTCGATTTATAAATTGATTCATAAACCCTCTGATGCCTCTACATTTTAAACTGCGGTGGCGTGTTTGTACCTAAGTTTAGCTCTTGGAATCTAGGAATGCTAGCGACAATACACACAAGCTTGTGTATGTTTTTTAAATGTGATATGTGGCAAGCGAGCAGACGGATCGCCTGATGGTAAGCGATCGCCGCCGCCCATAAATACCCGCGACACCAGGTAAAGCCACAAGTGCGCTGCCAACCATTAAACCTCCCATCTCCCGGATTGAGCCTCCAGTACCCTCACTCACGCAGCGAAACATAGCAGTTTTCTTCACGCCGGTTTTCTGTTAAGCCGTGGTATCACTTCGGTCGAGCCGGCCCATTTATGCCGAAGCGTCGCTCTCCCACGGTCAGAAGTTACATTAAATGCATAAATATCTATCCAGAGGTTTCGAACCTGCGATCTCCCGTTCGAATGTTGAACGTTCTTGTCTACTAAACTTCTTCTTCTATAGTTGATATTTTTATAGCAATGTTTTGCAATTTATTCTTAAGAAAATAGGTACGCACTTAAAAAAATCATCTCGTGTTCAGGCGGGAATCGAACCCACATCTTCCACATTCCAGGTGGCTGTTCTACCAATTACACCGAATTAAGCCAACGAAATTTGTAAGTGCTTGATTCGACATGAGCTGTCTATAGATAGTCTCATCAATATTGCAGGTATATTTACAATATCGTTTAGTGGTCTAATTGGTAGAATGACTGACAGATGAGGTGTGGATTCGGTTCCCGCCTGAACTCGAAGTGAAATTCTTAAGTGCGTTATTTTCTTTTTCTCGTCTTCTGGTTCCGCAATCGGGCGGTAGGTGTGCCCATTTCGTTGTGGAGGGTGAAGTCTGCTGAGGTTCTCACTAGTGTTGCCGAATAATCGACAATCGATTATTTTCACCCTTAATAAACTAATAATCGATTTTACTATCGATAGTATAAATAAATATTTCCCAACATCACATACATTGATCTGCCTCCGCAATAGGTAGCTCAAGCACCAGTGTTACGGATAACAGAACCAACAGTGGAATAACAAATAAATACATACAATACTTTTCTTTTGTAAATACATACTTATAATACATAAAAACAGCCAGACAAATACAAACAAACATGTTCATGCACACAAATGTTTGTACTGTGCGGGGATCGAACCCGCAACCCTTGCACCAGAGGCAGCATTCACTACCACTGATCCATACAGGTCGTCAAGTATATATACTATCGATTAAATCGATTTTAATTTTTGGTCGATATTTCTAGATATACCTAAGCGTCATTTATATTATGCCTTTTTTGACATCTTCTGTATGAATGACGATTATATCTACAAATTAATTGCAGATTAATCGATTATAATCGATGGTATCGTCAATTTAAACGATTATAGGTAATCGATTATATTGACCAAAAATTAAAATCGATTTAATTTATAGTATCGATACTATCGATAGTACAATCGATTATTAGATTATTTGCATCCCATTTGCATAATTGATTAATAATCGACGTACAATCGATTATCTGGCAACACTAGTTCTCACTCCAACCAGCCAAGTTCTTCAAGGAAACCTATAAGCGTCTTAGTTTCTGGTGTATATTTAATTTGTTTTTGTGTTGTAATTATAGTAGTAATAGTGCTAGAACGGTACCGATATCGCTTCACACTGCCCGAAAGTAAATTAATTGCAAAGTTAAGGCAATCGGTGTTAATAACTCATTTTCTCGATACTAATACTTAACTAGGTAAAGTTTTTGTGGTAAACATAAATTTCGATAAATCTAGTTTCCATTAAAGCGGGTTGTTTTTTTATGTTACGACGAACAAGTATTTGGCCTCGATCACTACTGACCTGATGTTAAGTGAAGATGAGGTCTAAAGTAGGCCATGCTTGTAGACCAAAGGTTTTGCAAACAACTCTCATTTGTTGTTTTGTGCCAATTGTTATATTGATATATACAGGTTGTAAAAATACCCTTAACGAAGCCGAAACCTACGTATTCAGCACATCATCAGGACCATTTAGAAAAATGCGTTTTTAAAATTGATCCAACTGGAAATCGAACCTGGAACTTCCAGGTTGCACGGAAAGTTCTAGGGACGGAACCTTTCGCCATTCGTTAACCACTACGCTAATAAGGTCGCGAATATAAAAGTTTATGGTAATAAACAATCAAACTTCCAACTAAACTGTCTATTGCCAAAAAGCCGGTAGCATTCGATCGATATCTCACTGCACAACGCCAAATTATGACTAATCAAACATTCAGTTATCTCATTTCAAAGAAAGCGGTTGCACCACCGATGCCATAACACAATGCTGGACGAAAGTCGAAAGCGATACCGGTTCGACTTGTGCGAACTTAGGATGCAAACCGGCCGGCGCTTCTTACGCTAATAGGTTAATATTATAACATAGTAGGTACGTAATACACTATATATGTTTCACGGTTAACGAAACGAGCAGCCGTTGATGTAGAACTATAATAGTGCGGTAATGTGCTGTTGACGCGATAGAAACAGTTATTTACGAGTAATAAATAAAATAGAAGAAATTGTGAATGATTTATCTATTGATACGAAATACACCCTATTTTTTTAACGTTTACATCCCCAAAAACCTTACAATAGGTATCGTTAATAAAGTTCATTGAGCGTGTTACATCAACAAAATAAGCGAAAAAGAAATTAGCTGTTCTATACATTATTTCCGGTTGGATATTCTATTTTGTATGAAACAGCAGATTTTTTTCTTTTATTTTGGACTTTATTCTCGATACCTATTATGAGGTTTTCGGGATGTAAACGATAAAAAAGTGACGGTGTATATGGCTTTTTGTAAGGTTTTAATGCGACATCCCCCATGTTTTTTCATACGAAAAATCCCGAGAAATGGACACCTAAAAGTTAATAAGCATGTAAAACGAAAGTCCCGAAATCACTAAGTAAAAATTCTCTCCAAATTGCCCTACGCGGCTAAGTGTGTCGAAAGCAGCTGTTTATACTTGCGGGAGTTAAACCCCCAGAATACCTCCACTAGCTGTTAGACTAAAGACAGCCCATGTTAGACTAAAGAATTAATTTTGATAAGGGGACATCAAGAACATCTAGACCATCTAGTAAGTTTAGAAAAACATACTTTCATAATTACACGAGCGACATAAGTACACTTGCAAACTTAATGATCCTTAAGGTTTAATGACGACTTTCGCTATATATAATGCCTGGAAGTAGTCTTATGGAAGTTTTATGTATGTGGGTCTTGTAACAAGCTCTTTGTCGACATGCTTGTATATTATATTGAGATCATTTCCCCTGATGTGAATTCTATGGCCAATTGACAAGTTTAGTATGAAAGAAAAGATCAAGGTTTTATTTCACATACGAGACGTTGCAAAGTTTACTAAACCAGAACTTTTAAGTAACCTCTTTGGTTCGGTATTAGCCGGTCGCAGTCAGTGGTTCTAGCATATTTTAATGAAATTAGTGTATTTTTTATTCCTCATTATGTCACGCCGCAGTGAGTACTAAGTCAGTGAAGCAGACTTCAAATAACAGCAAAAGCACAATGAACTCGAGTCGCATAATAATGTGTCTGACTTGATCTAGCTTCTGCAGAAATGTATGAACCATGCACGAAGAAAGCTTTCGCCGCGCCTAGCGCCCTAGGCAAATGTCCCGTATACATGTGATCATGTGATTGACTTGGCAGAAAATTGTTATCAGAAATAATCTCTAATTCAAATAATATCTATTTTAAACAAGACTATACTTGAATGGAAAGATTCAATACCATATGCAAATGTGTCTCAGGCAGCAAATTTAATTTATTTTCCTACTTAAGCGAGCTATGCCTGATAATAAACTGTATGATTACGGCCCTTCAGGTGGGCTACTTTAGTGGTATCTACAACACATGATAATCCATCAGTTAAGACCAGTTAGAAAGTCCATTGACTCCTATAACCCACCAGGCCCTATAACACGTACAGGCGTATTATCTAAGCCACAGCCATCAATGTTATTAACTTCTGCGTCATAGAGGTCGGGGTAATGATGCTACTAATATAAAATAGACTTTGCAAGTGCACGTCCATAATCAGTAGTTTCACCTGGTTCTAGACTCACGATCGTAAATTGGTTAATTGCCAGATGTGCACTGTGGTTACCACACGCTCCACTTGATTCAGGTGGTCGCCCTGATTTCTAGCAATGGGCAAACCAGTTCGAAACTAGAACATGTAAGCTAACCATTTAGGGATGTAGGGTATAGCGAGTGGAGTTGTCATAAGCAAGGGACGCCAAGTGTATTTTTAAGAGGTACCTACTTAGTATCACATTAGAGGTATTTAGAAACAGTGAAGTTAGACTACGATAAGAAGAAGCAACACGAAACATACAAATACGAGTATGATGAGCGGAAACTTATAAAAAAGAAACAGAATCTTGATTTACCCTCAACCAATGGCTGGCGAAAAATGGGTGTCATACCTATTGACGTTGACGAATAGAAAATAGATTTTTGAGTGGATAGCGAACGAATTGTTCTAACATCAACATTAGATTGACAAACAATCTTCGTGTTCCTTTCATTAGAAATAAGAGTAAACACAATGTAATGTTTAAGATTTTTGTTCTTATAACAACTCTATTGTACTTCCACCTGCGGCTGACTACTGAATACTGATTAATTTCAATATAGTAGTTTTATAAATTCCAATTATCGCTATTCCTATTATCGCTGTATAAAATATTAAACCATTATTTTATACAGACATTACCGTGACAATAGATCAGATTTTATGTCAATAATATAAATTGATTAATTTTGGTTTTGTTATCGATTTAAAGTTTTGAATTGAAAAGGTTAAATAAAGTACATACCTAAATCTTTTTCTAAACTCTGGTTTTGATCTGCAAATTACTTCTTTAAATTAACGTATAAAACTGTATAATTATACCGATGAGTGTCTTTGAAAAAATACTGCTAAATTACTTTGTGGATTAGAATCATGTCAAATGTATGTAATTAATATAGGGTACTAATTAAACAAGCTTCTTTTTAATATCATTATTCGCCTCAGAAAATATATGTTACCTTCTAAATTACTAAGTCGGCCACAACTGATGCGCGTCTTAATAATAGTATCTCAGACACTAGTTATCTTATATATAAGCCACTGTAAATATAACTCAGCATAGTGGTTATTTTTTAGCATCTAAATTTGTGGTATGCATTCAAATAGGAAGCTTCTAAAGTATTAATATATGACACCAAAATAGTAAGAATATTAGCCTCTAATTGCATAATTTAGTATGAATAAAATGTAACTCATCCTACATTAATCGATTGTTAAATGTACCTAAAATTGTCATCAAATAGTATAATTAAAGCCACTACATATTATTAATATGTATTACACATGAACTATTAAGGACAGTCAGCCAGAGCGATGGTAGCTTAGTGGTTTAGAACGCGCCCTCCATGCGGAGGGTTGATTTCTCTAGATTTTTCAAATTCATGTGCATATTTCTATTATATATTTCTATATTTACCTCGGCGGTGAAGGAAAGCATCGTGAGGAAACCTGCTCGTTTGGGATAGTTTCAGAAGCGTGTAACCATGATTCAGTTGGTCTTGTTCCTCTGTCAAAGGGTTGCGAAGGTCAGACGGCAGTCGCTTCATTGTAATTACCAGGCTCCCCAAATCCTGAATCATGATCAAAGCGTACCCTGGGCTCCAAAGCCCAGCTTTGGACTCAACCGGGAATTATACGCAAATATGAAGAAGAAGAAGAACTATTAAGGACAGTCATAGTAAAACCATTTATTTATGCAAATCAATTTGTGTATTAATATGTGTAACAAGTACAATTATTTATAGAAAAGTAATTAATAAACATTAACACGTATAATTACGTGATTAAAAGAAAAAGAAAATAAGGGCAGGCGGGCGGGCGGGTCGGCACAAGTATCGAATAGCGCTCTCTGATTGGTGCAAATGGCCGGTTGCTGTCATGTCGCGCACTCGCGCCAAATCGTACAGTGGCTATTTTCACGATAAAAGAATATGAAGTATTATTTTACATGTTAAGTTATAATATATGATGTTGAGTATGGAAGCTTGAATACATAATTTTTGAGGAGCTTGTATTGAAGCTGTAAAACGTAATATGGTGATGAGTTACAAATTTCGTGGCTGAGTAAGTAAATTAGTTTGCAATGTATAAATCAGAAGGACAAGGAAAATTAATTGTTGATACTGACTTGACGCTTTCTTTAACATTTTTAGTTGGCGTTGTAAAGAAGATGAATCAGTTAATTAAAGGCTATGTCAATTTCCCGGTGCTTAGTTAGTAAATTAGAAGTTTGCGCGCGTGGCCAAATAAAAATTCTGTGGCCTTGTTTATTATTTCTCATTAATATACTGTCTCGTGAGTACATCAACGAATAGCGTTAATCTGTTATGAAAATGTTTTCATTTGTCGCTCGTTGCTTCATCAAAGAAAGCAGAAGAATAAACATGTCACTCAAACATGTCACTAATCTTCAAGTTTCGAGTCAATGTAGCTTTCTTCTTTTGTTTATAGTAACAATGTTATAAAAGGTTTTATATTGTGTGAATCATGGTCTAAGCGTACCCTGGGCTCCAAAGCGACAGCTTTGGACGCAACCGTGAATTACACGCTAAGATGAAGAAGAAGGTACTTAAAAAAATCGTAAGTACATTAAGTGTGTTAAAAATACTACTCATTGACTGTTAAAATGTTTATTTATTTATTTCATTTATTTACTCACTCATATCTGCTTAAATATAATAGAGCACGGAAATCGCATGCGACGTTATTCCAATTGCTCTAATATACTTTAAGTAATTACTTCCAGACTTAATGCTTCCGACATTTAGTTACACACATGGAGATATTTAAAAAAACTACCCAAATAAGTGTCATTAATGATGATAACACAGGATGTAAAATTATTTTTGTGTTGTTTATTGATGATAAAATGATAACCATGTGAGAAAGCATAGTCTAAAGATAATGTGGCTGAAATTTTAACTAGCTCATTAGGTCATCGCCCGTCTATTTTTAAAGTCTGTTAATTGAGTGAATTTAAATCGAAATTTGGAAATAGTGTGTAAAATAATTATGTTATTATGATTTAATAATTATTATGACAAATAAGTTGGTGTTAGTGGACTATCTAGTTATTCTACAATATCCATTTTAATACACTATTATATTTACTGAAAAATTACTAGATGTAGGCTGGTAGAAATCTTTATTGATAAGTAAGATTTTAAATTCATGTTTTTTTTTTAATTAGGTAACATCAATTACTTTTTCTTGTAACACAAATTTGATTGCATTTAAATAAAATGAACTGTCACTAAATGGAATAAATTAGAAATGCCACGCTACAGGTGTCCGGCATTGACCGACCTCCCTTACATAATGTTATCTGTTCCGTTCCTCGCTAATTTTATGCTGTCTACAGTATTAGTTCTGGCTTTAGTCAGTTCAAGTGGAACATTCTCGGAGACAATATCTTTCTCTTCTTTTTGTACGTATTGTTTTCTAATTACACCCGGGTCACCTTTTTTTCTATTTATTTTAATGATATTCGTTATTATAATAAACAAATCCCGACTATGTTCACTCAAACGCAAAACAATTAATACCAGATATCAATATGAACACGAATGTACGTACATTTAGAATTTATAGTTACTTTATTGCTATGAGTCTTATTCATAATAGGGTATTTGACTAAGCTCGAGATTTTACAAAATATAAATATTTTATCAAAATATAGGTAAATAAGTGCCAATAGCAAAAATTTCCAATTAAAAATGTAACGTCTAGCCGGTTTTATGGTCATTCAAAGATTCATGGGCAAGGCCATTTTAAAAGTATGAAATTATTAAAAACTAATTATACCATTGAATAACCCATACAATTTGCACCAACTATTATAATGGAACCATTGACATAAACGAAACATTTGATATAGCTACCATAAAAAATTCAAATGAAATGCATACATAATACTGTCGTGTGACGTCACATCTCAGTAGCCATTTGTATGGAGCATTTTGGGTTTGCCCAAAATAATGTGATTTTAAAGTTGTGATATCTCAGGTAGTGAGAATCAAGTAATTCTTTCAACCATGTTTCTATAATTGAGAGGTATTTTCATTACAAAACCGTATTGTTTGTTAAACCTTTGATAACTAAAACGGTTTTCATTCTTTTTTCGAAAATTTTGGTTGTTTTTTTTTGTTTCAAACGTTAAAACTGCTCTTTAACACCGTTTATAGACAAAAAAGGTTTTTTGAACATTTATAGGTGTATATATAGCTAGTTCTATAAACAACAGTAGACCAGGTGCCTTAATCTCTACATAAAATCTTTTTTATCGTACAATATTGCATTGTGTTCTTGTAGGTTACCTACAGTAAATGAAAAGACACTAAAAATGAAAATTAACTTCAAATATTCAAAAGGAAAGGGAAGCTCAGTAAAAACAGAAAACAACTGAGTTTTAAATCGTTTTGCCGTTACGAACTAGCAGGAAGTTTAAGATACTTTTTGCTTCCATATTCCTAAAACTGAACGATTCGTATAAACATTAGTCGATGCTTCGTCATAATTGATGATAATGTGTGTTAAATGAACTACTAAATATTCCTTTATAATGTAAATATTATTAAAATAACGCGTTTATTACCCATATTAGCGGCGCGGCGGGTCGCGGGTTCGATTCTCGCACCAACACAATGTTTGTTGATGAAACAGATATTTGTGTTGGGTCTCGGCTGTTGTTCCTGATTTCCATAGTACAAGACAGACCTTAGTTTGGTACCAGGACAATGTATGTTCACAATCAATTTATTTATTAGTAAGTGTTGTTTTAACCACGCCAAATATCTGTCTCAGCGTACCATTCTCGGTTGAGTCCAAAACCGTCGCTTCGGAAGCTGTTAAGGTGACGGGTAGGGCGCTCTAGCGACGCCAATAGACTTTAATTTTTAGCTACTAAACCGGTTATTTAATAAATAGTATAAATGTTTGCCGAGAGCTTGTAACCACGAAATTGCTTAAAATAGATCCGGTTTTATAGCTAAAAATTAAAATCGAATTGGCGTCGCTAGTGTGCCCTACCCGTCACCTTAAGACTAGGATCCAGGATTTAGTTAGTTTAGAAATAAGTTAACCTAATACAATTAAGCGACCACTGTCTGAGCTTCGAAACCCTTAGTGTACCGCTTTTGGTTGGTTAAGGAAATAAATTATTTAGTTTTAACTGACCCAAAAGAATATGAAAAGTCATATCAGACGATGCAGCCTATGATTGACATCATAGGCTGCATCGTCTGATATGACTTTCGGGCCCTACTTCTTGCTCATCTGCGATCGCCGCAGTTTATTTTCCCTGTGTGTACATATTTCAATTTAAAAGGTTATATTAAAATATTATTAATACTGTAATTTGTACCTGTTCATTTTCCGCCGATCTCGTATCCAAAAACCTCGGCCTCAGCTCGTACCGGTGCTCCCGGTCCAGGTTCTCCTCAGCGGAGTGCACGATTATCACCAGGGCGGCCAGCGTACTCAACAACGGCATGGCGGATCTCCAAATAATACCCATATTATAACCAGAAACCCAACTCAAATACCAAACGCAGACCGACCAAGAACGTCCACACAATAAATGCACTCAACTAACACAAAACACTAGGAAACCTAACAATTTCCGTATGCAAACGCTCTGCGAGAATCGAAGAATCGAAATACGAAAGGCGAAAGAATCGAAGATAAGGAAGGAAAAAGAAAACTTAAACGCGGACTCCACGCGCGCTTATTGTCGATTTTTCAAAACGAACTCCCGATTTGTATGGCCGTAGTGGTTCGTATTTTTTTTTATTTCTCACATCATAACTATTTGTAAACAATCCGATACGCGACGGTTGATGCTTGATGGAGGCAATTATGTTACTGGCTGTTTAGCAAGGAGAAAAATGCGAGATTTCTCGCGGAGGTTTCCCGCGTTTTTTCTGTTTCTGAACGTGAAAGTGAATATGGCGGTGGCACACGTTAGCGCGCGGCGGCACGAGGCGTCCGAATGCCGACGGAAAATGGTAATACCGTAGATGTCGATTCAGGTGTATTTTGATTTTGATTTTTGTTTACAATAAACACTACTCTTCAGTTCACGTAATACTATACCATATTTTACAAAAGATTTCTGGTTATATTAAACATTGGCTTATAATTCAACGTTTGAAATCGTAGATGAAATAACGATAGAGCCAGTGAAGCGCGACAAAGTCGGCAGGCGAGGGAGAATACTAGAATATGCATATTGCATAAGATTGATATTCTCTCATCATGTCTCGGCAATGTAGAGCTAAGTATAATTTTTCATCTAAGATCTGCGATACAAATTTCTCTTATATTTTTCTTGTTTATCGTAATATTTACTGCACGAAATTTTTTCGCTCTATTCGTCTGCAAATCTTAATATGAAATGTTTACATGTCCACTTTTAATTTGCATTTCATAAAAGTCAGTTAAGTATCTTTAAATAGTTTTAGTAAGCTTAAATTTAAATATTTTCACCCTGAATGATCATAAGTACCTAATGTAATGATTATATCTACCTACTCCCTGGGATAGATAGAATTCCTATGATACTTCATGTATGAATATAGTAGATACTTTTACTTCATTTCAATAACAAGTGTGTCATCAAGAAGCCTATAATTTTGGCTATCTTCTCTTTCGGCTAATGGAATGATGTTGAACTTTTGTTGTTGTCTTTTGTTGTTCTATAGTCTAGCAATTATACTAACTTCATCATCATACTATACTATACTATACTAACTTATGTATATCTTAAAGGTGTATTATGAAAAATATTTGTTTTTCTATTGTTTTAATCGAAAATTGTTTATATTTTGATTGGTTATTAGATTTATTTCGGAAGCTATATTTCGTTTCCCTTCAGATTCAAACCACTTTTCCATGTCTATATTCTTCCAAATGTCGTGTCGACGTTATGTACCATGTCCTCTTGTGCTATATTATCAAGTGGAACGATCTGATCGATTCCAAGGTACATTTCCATGAGTATCGAAGACGGATCAGTGTATGTGAAACGGAATGCTCGCGCGCCGCCTGCCGCGCGGAATGTCTCGATGGCTGCGCCCGCGCCGTCGTCCAACCGAGAATTATCATCTGCTAATTGTACTATCTAATTACCATGGTATAGGTTTATTTTATTTAAAAACATCATATTTCTACGAAACATGGACTAAGTTTCATAGAAATATGATGTTTGAGTCACATATAAATTTTTCGCTTTTTGTCACCTATATTAAAGTGTAGGTCCTCTTCAAAACCGCTTAACAGGATTAAAATTTTGACTGTTATTAGGATATGCTTTGTTGTCTAATAATTTAGTATAAAACTATAAAAACGCCTCGAAATTATATTCATGATTTTCTGCAGATTATGTTCTACTATATCTTTGTAATTGTAGAATCTATTTTAACCAACATCCTCAAACTATTCATCATCATCATCAGTGTCTTAATTACTTTTTGTTAAAGCTTAATCAGTAGGTATAAATAAATAAATAAACAAATATCTCACAACATCACATACATCGATCTGACTCCTAGATAGGTAGCTCAAGCACCTGTGCTGTGTTATGGATATCAGAATCAACAGTGGGACTACAGATATAGACATCTGATACTGTTCTTTTGTAAAAACATACTTATAATACTCATAAAACACCCAGACCAATACAAACAGACATGTGCATGCATGCAAGTGTAGTAAGCATTTGATTGCTAATTAGCTTATTAAACTATCTATTGACGTGAAAAGGAAATAGGAAAATATGGGACGATGTAATCCTACTTTGCCGTAACATTGCCTGTCATGACAGAGGTAACAGTTATGCAAAGAACTGACATGTTAGCTGACTCAGAAGCGAAACGAACCCTTGACGCGGAAGAGAAGTTGATTGCTCAATTAATGCGAGCATTGTTCAATAGGCAAATTAGACAAAAGGTCGCGGATCTGGAAACACGCACAAGTCATAATAATGAGATTGTTAAGTGAAATCAGTGAAACTCACATGATCTTCTCAAAGTGGATAACTACGGCTTGAATTGAAATGAATAGTATAGTTTTCAATGAATATTCCAATTCATTTTCGTTGTATTTTTTGAGTTGTTTATTTTCTCCTTGCACGAATGTGTCAATCAAAATAAAGTTCTAAAAAAAATTCTAGTAAAGTAAACCACCTTCAAAAATCACGAACTAAATATGTAGTGTAAAATAATATTTTTAACACTTTTTACACTTCAAATAACATGTTATAACATTACACTTGAGAAAAGGTGTTACCGAAGTCGGCGCCCAATACTATCTTGTAATTTAATACAACATTCAATTATTCAACAGGGATTAGGCGCCGACGCGCAAGGGATTAGTTTCTCATTTTTTGGCAGTCCCCCTCAAATAACTAACAAACTAATTCTGAGTACAGTATTGAAATACTTATCTTTTAACTCCTTACCGTTGAGGAGTTGACCTTCCATCATCAGAAGAGCAACAAAATTATTACAATCAGGCGTAAATACTGGTGCAGTTTTGAAAAAAGATACAAAAACATTACGTGAGCCTTTAAAATTTAAGGGTTCCCCTCAATTTTTCCAGGATCCCATAATCAGATCCTGATCGTGGTACCATTCCGGGACTATCTACTTTCCAATTTAAAAATAATCATCTAAATCGGTTTTTAACCTTCTCCTTTTTTGAAGTTCGTTAAAACTCGTTAACTTCAAAGCAAAATTCTTTCTTTTCACTTCGTAGCAGTTTTTTCGTTAGTGTTCACACGAATTGGAAATTATAATTAGATATGCTTTTTTTCTTTCAAGTACCTTTAAAAAAGTGACTAAATAGAAAACTACAAACTCCTTGTACGGAAGTAATGCATAACTCACGAGTTGATTATAATTCGGTATTGCTAAACAAGAATTTGTTTCTTCAGGTCAAGATAACACGCACTGATTAGAGTTCGGCAAGCAATTACCGCATAGCGTTGAAACAGTAATACGAATTATTCCAAATGATATAAGACTGAATACGAATTGTTCTAAATACATAATTCGGTCGAGCATGTGCAAAATGTTTCGCTAAACTTGTTAATATGGAGGTGATGATTTTATTCAAGTTACCTATTTTAGGTTTGTTGCATTTGAACGCTACTTTATCCACACTTTTAGAAGTCGGGTCCGCGAAACGCGTGGCGTTGCAGTGTCAAATGTGTCAATGCATCTTCAGAAATTGTGTTTTCATATGACTTAAAATATATGTCCATCTGTCCAAATGATGACAATTTTGTCACAACATGCCGTACATATGCTTACCCTGAAAACCTTTTAGGTCAGGAGATATTTATACACAGCAACATTGCAATGTGCAAACATAGGTTGCAATGTACACGTAACAGAACCTAAATCGAGAAAATATTAGGGCCGTGTGTACCAAGTCTCACAACTGCCCATATACATCAATCGAATGAATGGTATAAGCACCTCACTTTAACTCATTCAACATGGTGGCACATTTAGATCGATCAGTATGGGAAAGTCTGAAATAAAGTCATAAGACACCATGCCATCAATTTCAGAAATAAGCAAATCTGCATTCGCTCACTAGTGAAAACTATAATCACGAGATCTTAATTTAACATTGCTGCTCTACTCATTATATACAAAATATCTTGTAAGGTTCCATTGTGAAACATTTAAGTCGTAAACGATTTCGGAGTTTGGCTCCTCCTAGTGTAGTCTAACTAATGATGTTTGCATATCTTCCGCATCATCATGACATACCAACAATTCATTTTTGACACCTACTTGCGCTCTAGGCATTTCTCTCGACCTGTTTTCTAACGATATTTCGGCAAATTTGTTATTATGTAACTTTGCACGAGTTATTGCATACTTGTGTGAAGTGACATAATCAATTGGATCATTTTCGGAGACTTTCGAAGATCTTGAATGAGTATCGAAATATTTTGATCTGTTGATTTTGCATATAGAAAGTATGCAATGTAATGTATTATCTTATTCGTTTCGCAAATTTTACCTAACTTGTTTCGTTATGATATTTATGATGTCTTCTTTCTAGAATTTTATTCTCACTCATTTTATCATAGTCTTGGTTATTATATTACATATTATGTTCATTTTAATGTAACATGTAGCAAATGGAACGTTTTAGTACCGATTACTTAACGTCGACTTCTCTCGCTATTATTGTAATAATACAAGTCGTCAATATCGCATAATATGTTGTCTATCAAAGTGCGAGGTAAATTGTCTCAACGAACGACAGAGAAAGCAAATAAATTGGTCTCTTAACCATTTGCTTCGACTTAGGATTTTATGCTACAAGAAATGTTTCGACCTCATACATGTACGATTCTCCTCGCCACGTGTATTTTCTATCTAACATGATCTCTTTATAAAATTAACTGCGGAAAAGAATTTCTGATTAATCTTGATTTCATTATACAGGTTCGCCTATTTTCAGTGGTCTAAAATTTTTAGTTTATATGCTTCAAAAAGAGGTTTATCTGAAACTTTGTTGTTTTAAACTTTTAAAAAATATTACAATACTTTTAACCGATTAGATATAGTTGCGAAAAACCGAAGTGACGTGTATTTTTGATATTATCATCATCATCTTATCTCCGTATTATCGTCCTACATTCCGTATTATTCATATCAGCCTACATCCACCCACTACGAGTATAGGCCTCTTCTTTATTTCGCCACTTTCCGTTTTATTACTTTTCCTAAAATCTCATATTACTAATATACTTACAGTGTTTTTTTTTCATGCTTTGTATGTGACAATACAAACTTGAAAACTACATATAATATTATTATGTCTTAGTAGAACACGGGCTGTCACTAATAAAATCGTCCACTTTGTGTTACGCTATCATCATAAAAATTCTCCATAACGATAACCATCTTTTCACCGACGCAGTCGCATTGTTGCGATATCATTACATTTGCGCACTCGTCTATTATAGTAAGTAAATTAGTATAGGTTTAACAAGAGCAGCTCCCACGGACCTCACCTGATACTATCATTGTGTCGAGACTTGTGCTTTTCTGCAATGTATTATTCAATTGAACTAGTTCAATAACATTCTTGTCACTCACTCTTTCTTCTACACGTAAGTAGTTTACAAGATTTTTCCCCCTCGTTAACATTACTAATTTCAAGAAACATTTTCGTAACTGGGGCAGGTACAAGATGAAAACTTAATACCCACTTACATTTAATATTAGTTAAATTAGTGATTCATCTACGGTCGCTTAGCTTCCTTGCTTGACGCTGTGCTGTAGATCTCTATACCAGGCTTTCCAAATCCAGTCACTGCTGCTGTTCGAATAAACTAAATAAACTAAACAAGATGGGTGTTGCAAATCTTTAGCGCTAAAAAAACTTTACTCTTTTTTCAGTTGAGTGAGTTGTTAAACGCAAGTCTATAGTTCTCCTCCCAGGTCATTGTTGTCGTTACGACGGTTTCACATACAGCTCTTACTTTCTTCAGCAAACTGACTAGCGGTTAATGTCATTAAGTAACATATTTTCTATATTGATACGGGTTCGAAAGTGTTTTTTTAAAATAATATGTTTGCAATGTGGAGTTACGGCAGACATCGTAAAAACTAATAGCTGTATCGATGAAGTCGTATCGTTTAAAGCATACTTAAATCCCAATACCAGTGTGCGTGTTTACTTCAGTCGGGTGATTTGGAAAACATTAATTTTATCGGTGAAAGAAAGCAAATTTTAATACGTACTTTAAAACTTTTACCATCTTATTATAAAACCCGATTTAAAGTAATAACTGCACTAAAGCTCATGTCATCCCGTTCCAACACGCTATATTAAAAGAAACTGGCACGGATATTGTTCCGGGACTATCCTTAGTTCGAGAATTGTAATAAGAGGGTAAGAGAGCTATCATTACCTTAAATTATACTTGAGAAAAATGATATGACATAATAATACATAACATAATAAATATTCCTCGGGTGTTGCTGATGTCCATGGGCGGTGGTGTTCTCTCACCATCAGGTGTCCCGTCAGCTCGTTTATTCCCTATAATGTGAAATAAAAAAATTAGACAACATCACATACTTCTAGGCATCTAGCTTATCTATTTGTTTTGTGGGGTGTTTTTTATGTTCGTAAATGCTTATTAACCTCATTTGCAAACCTGTTTAGTGATGAGCACGCTTGCATCGAAAATATTCAGACTCGCAGAATATTTTTATCTTGAGATTTTTTTTGGCTCACTGAATACTAAAATGTTTTTGGGCCCCAGAGTGCAATTGTGTCCGAATATAGAAAAACATTTTTTCATCTCGATATGCTATAAGTTACACTATGTACGTTTATAAGAAAGTTAAAACAGATTGGTTTTCTAGAATAGTGCGCAACTGATAATAATGAGAAAGTTGTTAACAACTCTGAACAATAACACGCAACATTTTGTAGAGCACCTAATGAGATCACGTTAGGTGTGATGTGGTGTACCTTATATAACATCTTGTACATTTTTACTTTACTTTGAGATATCTTACCGAGTTAGTAACTGTAACAATGGACAACATTTCAAAATTGCTAAGCTCTGAAACAAAAAATACCAATTCTTTATTTACTTTTCCGCTGTTCGAATATATATTTATTAATTTTTTATATTGCTTATTTACTGAGAAAAAAATTAAAAACTAAAAAACGTAAGATGACGTCATCGGTCGGCAGAATGTAAAATATTTATTTGCTTAGCACATTATAGTTTTAAATTTACGAAATGCTAAACCCATGACATGCAACTGTCAAAAAAAAGACAACTTGTCAACGTTGAATGAATGAATGACGTTGACAATGTTGACACTAGTATTATTTACCTTTGACAGTAGTACCTTTTTTTTTAGTAAAACAATGATAAGCAAAGGAATATCGCTGTATTCAGCCGTCCGATGACGTCATTTGGCGCTTACGTTCAGAAGCGCTTATGTCTATTTTCATATAAAAAACAATATGGACATGTTAAAAATATGAAATGTTGTCCATTATTGTCATGTAGGGTCGTCTTACAATACAATAATGGTAACTAATGCAACGATGATAGAAAGTAACAGATATTCTGTTATTCGGTATGTAGATAGATAACTAAGTAGTGAGTCTGTCTTCTACCCATATGTGCCCCTAAAAATCAGCGGCTCTACATTATCTATGTCTTGGCATTATGCTGAGGGCTTTCACAAAATTGTCTAAGGCTGAGGGTCACCTTTTCGAAACAAAACAAATGTTAGTTTGTTAGATTAAAACTGTGATTAGTCATAAGCTTATTTTGCTGAATAAATATTTTCTATCTATCTAGGCAAGATGGGATGATGGCATTCGAAGGCTGGCTGGTTTAGGCTGGATGAGAGTGGCCGAATATCGGGTGTAGCAGTGGCGTGCATTAGGGGAGACCTATGTCCAGAAGTGGACGAGTGTGGGTTGCTGATGATAATGATCTATCTAGTACTATGTACTAGGAATACAAACATTAACGTATGTGTCTAGGGTAGATCCGTAAAGTAGTACTACTTAGACTGTAATGTTTATTGCGCCAAACATCCTGAACGATTAATCAATTTCCCAAATTATCTTATAAATGATGTTTACATTGCATTTAAAAGTAGTAGACACATACTCAAACAGGATCTATTAGTAACATAACGTAGTAAATCTGTAATAAATCTTGCACTTTATTACTTAATTATAATTTGCTAATTGGAATTATCGTCTATTTAGGAATGATATTATTATGCTAATAAATTTAAAAGGAAATTGCAGAATTTTCACGTAACTCTAAATTCTGACCTTATATGACAATAAAATTACTCCGGAACGGGTTAATGGAATGTTCCGGATTACGGAACGGTATTTTTTTCCCTCATTCTCAACAATACCATAGATTGTGCAACAATCTAGAAGGAATACGTAATCTAGTCACGTATTAGGCTAAGTGCTAAAAATAGTTTTCTACTTTTGCATCTCCATTTGTCACTCAGCGAATTAAAAACCGCATCAAGATGTAACAAATTACTTCTACATTAGTACAGTGGTTCAATAAAACTGAATTCTTTCGACAGCTTTTGACTCTTATGCCGCAAGCAATAGGATTGAAACTACCTATCAAGTATGTGTCGTTGCTTCTGCTCTGTATTGTGGTTGACGTTAATAGAAATGCTAGTCTCTAATACATTTAGGTTACGTTTCTTTTTCAATATCTTCGTCCTCATAATAACTGTTATTATATAGGTGTAAGTTCCGTGATTGGTTAAATAACGATGAAATACGTTTTCAATGCTCAAATTAGTTGTTACGTGCAATTGACACAAAGCTTTGGTCTAACCACATTTTAAAGTACAAGACAAGGCAGCATTTTGATGAAATCTGATTCAGTGTCTTTGTGAACTGAAACTTAGTTACCAAAAGTACGTCGAATCGAACCCTAGTGCGCGAGCTTAGTGAACATGGGCCGTTTCGTCCTCCTCCCGGACCTCAACGTCAACGGGTCAATCAATACCCTGGATAATATACATATCTACATTATATCCAACCGCTTTTCATATGAATACTTTGATGTCATTATTTTAGCGTTTTGTCCCGGTGTTGCGTCCCAAGTTGTCGCTTCAGAGGCCGGGGACCGCTGATAAGATGTGGCTAAGTAGAAATCAAAATGCAATCAATCGTCCCTACGGCCCCCTTGAGTTGACTCGCTTCCGATTTAACTAACCGAGAAAATGTATGAAAATAAAACACCAATCTTATTTGTGTATATCGGTTAACTTTTCCAACCCAATGCCATATGATAGGAGTAACGTTACCAGTCATCATGCCCATTTCACGGATTTTCACCGCATTGCCTGATAGAAATCGCACAAATACGAATATGACATGTGGACTTGTATTAGCATTAGAAAGGTACCGTCAATCGTGTTGGTAAACAGCGAGTGCTTAAACATTATTGTGAAAGTCTGGAACACCATCCGGCTATCGATATACCAAATATCGAAAATTTGCAACCATGCAAAATTGGTCGCTTGCTCTCGATATTTTGATCGCTTTATGTAACTGAATCCGGAAAGTAATCCGCTTAGTGCAGTGTTTTATGCGTTTGCTGAGAGAGGTAATTTTTGACTCGATTTCCATACTTACCTGCACAAATTTTTAATGAACAAAATATTGTATGATGACTGCGAGATGTTTGTGGTATCTTAGTTATTTCTCTTGGCTATATTTTTACATCTTACACTGTACCGTATGTTCCCTTAGGGCTCGCTCTACGTTAATACCGGCCGCAGTCACGGTTTCATAGAAAACCGATATATCGGCATTGCTACTATTATATATTTATCATGTCCACTAATTTTCAGCTCTATGCGAATTTGTCCAGATTTATAGCATATTTCTCTCTATTTTGTCTGGAGTAATATGAAACCGCGTTACGCAGCGCAGGCGCTTACTATTAAAAATGTTGTTTTGTTTTTGGTCTCTCATATTTATATTTACATATTTATTTATTTATTGTTGTGTCTACCAACGATTGTTTCAATAAAACTTTTAACTTAAATGCATGATGGGATTAGAGCTTATTGTACAATCTCTTATAGGTAAACTACCACATGCAATATCAAGAAAACAGGGAAGAGGGAATAATACTACAATTTACAATTTTACATCTAATATAGTTTCATATACATTTTCTCATTTAATTGCAACTGTGCAGTGCTCTTGGAATGTTGACAAGAGAGTCAGAGAATATATCAAATTGATCACTGAAGGCATTGAGAAGCCTGCAGAAGCATGAGATAGAGGAGTTAGCTCCTAGAACAGTCCTACGAAATAGGGGCGAGATCGAAATGATTGGTTAACGAGGTCGGCAAGGTAGGCTCTAAATGTAAATCGACTTAATCGAATCGAAGCTCGGTGTAATCTATTTTGTTGCTAAATAGTTTAAATAGAAATGTTATATCCAAAATATCCCTACACCCCTCCAGAGAGGTAATTAAGAAACCGCTCAAACTGTCCTTATATGAATATCTGCGCTGCTTACCCAAGCCGTTAAAGAATTCGAGATGCCTCAGAAACCTCTTCTGCATCCGCTCGATACGCAGTAAATGTGTTGCATAATGAGGTCTCCAGACTGGTACCTGATGAAATCTGGATCAATTCTCGGGCCCGTGACATGTATCATCATACAGCATATTATATCACTAAAACAGTTTTTTTTGTATGGATTTCATGTGACATCCGCCATGTTTTCAAAATATGACGAGCATAAGAATTGGGCTCCAGGACTAATTGTTTGTAATTATGACTTGAAACTCTGTGTGAGGAAAGTAAAGGCAGAAATAAGATTTATCAAATCACTCTAAAAAGTTTTTGATTAAGTAATTGATTGTTCTAAGTCACCATAATAATTTAGTCATTATTATGCAGCCACTATTTGTCTCAATTAACAACAATGACGCAATCCACACCGAAAGTACACCCAGCACGTAATGCCAGGGATTGTCGCCAAGATAACAATGGCTTAGGCAGAAGCTAAAATATTCATATAATTGTCGAAAGTAAAAGTCCACAGGCTTATTGTCTATTGTTAAGAGGTGTAATCGTGTTTTAGCTGCATAGATCACTGCGCGGGAACTTATTTGCATCTTGCCACGAGAGCTCCGGAATAGCGGTTATTCAAGTGCACGGTGAATTTTCTCGCCCTCACATCCTGTAGTAAGGCTGCTCCACCAGAGATGAGCGAGGATATGTTGGAACAAATGTGCTTTCAACACCCAATAGAATCGCGTCATTTATCTAACTTCTCTTAGTGAAGCGATGCTATTGGCTCTTAACAAACACATCCCTCGCAACACATCCGCACTCATCTCTCGTGGAAACGCAGCCTAAATGTTGTAATATCCATGAAATAGTGATTGTTTTATACTTGTAGTAAAAACGAAAGCCATCTAAACTCCCTGTTTATACGGATAATCTTTAATGGCTGTACAACCTGTGCGGATAAAGAATGGGATCAGAAATGGCGGCGCTAGATGCGCCGCCATTTCTAATCCCATTCTTTATCCGCACAGGTTGTAAGTAAAATATAGTGCTATACTAGTCTATTTTACTTCGGTGGCTTGCATTAGCCAGTACAGCTGCGCTTGTTGTCCCGGTCCACCCGGGTTTCATATCCGGGCGAGGACCCCAATTCTCGGGCTTGTGACATTTATTTTCATACGACATATATCACTAAAACATAGTTTTTTTGTATGGTTTTCGGGTGATATCCGCCATGTTTTCAAAATATCACGAACCCGAGAATTGGGCTCCAGGCCAAAATTGTAGCAATAACGCCTGTTTGTATCGCTATAAGTCGCAATGTGCCAGCTCCGTTTTAATTAGGCATCTTATAAAAGAAGCTACAATTCATACGTTTGTACACACCTACCAATACCTACTGTATTTTCTACAGCTAACATTGAATCAAAATAATTTCCGTATGAACATTTTTACTTCATTAATTACTCGTACCTAACACATTATCCGCGAAAATACACAACACCAAATTCCGTCGCCAATCCGCAAGCGGAACCCAAAGACCGCAAATCAATAGGAAATGCTTATTTTTTCCTCACAAACACCGTCATGCACTGGTAACTGTGGTACCAATAAATATACGTTAAAGTGTGGACACTGAACACTCAGTAATATCGCGCCAATTATTCCTTTGCGTGTTCAAGTGTTGGATATTGACATTATTTACTACCAAAAAATCTTCCGGTATGGAATAATCTTCAATTAGTGCCAGTAGTTTTGTTTCAACAAAATTATCGTGTGCAGAGTGTCGACTAATAAATACATCCTTCTTAAAATAAAACAGTATTATTTCATCCATACAATTTGATTACCACAACGTACTCAACTGCGAACATATTTTTTATGTTAGGAAGACAGACAAGCTCTTGGTCTCAATCCCACCTGACGTTAGTGAAAATGAGGTCTAAAGTGCTATGCTTGCCCGTGAAAAACCTATTCCTTAAAGATGCCAGGTTTTAATGTTCAGGAAATACATCATCGGCAAGAAACGAGTTCCACTCCTTGGGGGATACTCTCAAGATTAATTTTATCTACAAGGTGTAAAATAGTTCGTGTATTACTTATATGTGCATTCTGAATAGGAATTGTACGCATAAAGATAAAATTTTCAGAATGGCCAAATCAGAAGCCACCACTTATGATATCCATGATATTTGATACTCCATGCTGTGACGTCATGGCTTACACAATAGTAACTATTTTAAAGGTTTCATTACATAAACTTTACACCTATCATCACTAACAATATTCTAATTGTTCTAACATTTACTATAAATACTATTTAATGTATAAATAACAATAAACAAAATGTAACATTTTAAAGGCTTTTATATAAGTAATAAGTATGTCATATTTTGCCCTTTTAAGGTCATTGAAAAGGCTTAGATAACACCTATTAATTCTTATGTCTTTTTTAATTGCTCCAACATAAGCCGACAAAGAAGAAAAATGGTTATACGTGTGTATATTTAAAAAATACACTTCTCACTTATGGAAAATATTGGACTGTTAACACTTAAGAAATTGGGATCAATGGCCGTATGTTGCCATTTCTTGATGTAATCATTAGATTTATTGGTGATGGTAGGAAAATAGCAGTTTTACAATTACCTGTTCACTGTTGCTGGCTTTCAATCCGAACACAAAGCTAGAGAAAGTATTTACAAGTTGTAGTAGAAGGATGGATATCTGAGCATATTTGTAACTGGCTATATAATAATAGCATTGAAAACATAAAATGTGTTTATATCTTCTTATAAAGCAATATTATTGAACTATTGAAGCTTCCGTAACAGTTCTCTGTCTATCCTTCGACATTTTTACTGGGTCACTAAATGTACACGGACTACGCTTAAGTTTCATTTTGACACCCATAATACAAGACGAGCGTTACGCTTTTAATTTGAGATCAGAGCGATGTTTTTTTTATGTGACAAGTAAGTGTCAGACGAGCAGACGGAATCGCCTGATGATAAGCGGTTTCTGTCGCATGTAGACACCCCCGACACCAGTGGATTCAAAAGTGCACTGCCAACTTTTAAACCCTCTGGAAAGCACCCTCGGAGGTCAGGCAGGGAGACGGTAGAAATAAGAGACCAGTTCCGTCCTAACTTGTTGCGTTTTATTTTTATCTGCCAAACCTAGGCAGGCGGCCCGGGGTCATTGTCCCGGTGACACACTTTACTTGCGCGATGCAAAAATGCATAGTGCCATCTACCGGAACAACGACCAACCGCCTGCTTGTTTACTTTGTACACCCCCCTTTACCCCGGATTGGGCCTCCGTTACCCTCACTCACGCAGCGAAACACAGCACAGTGCTGCTTCACGCAGGTTTTCTGTGAGGCCGTGGTATCAATCCGGTCGAGCCGGCCCATTCATACCGAAGCGTGGCTCTCCCACGGTCAAAATGCTCATTGTATTATTGCCCATACATGTCATCTAATTATGTTATTAAATATGTGAATTTATACATTTCAGATGGGCCGTGTCGACCGTGATGACGAGACAGAACAACATTCAGCTGTCCAACACTGACTGTCACAGCTTTCATCCCGCTATGGGATATGTGCAACCATGAGCATGGAAAGGTAAACTTGATCACGTTTAGCTCCTGTAACATCAAAAGTATTTATTTAACTGCTAACTTGTAAAGTTAAGCCCCGATTCGGCCCCGTTCGACCAATATTTATGCGTCCATAAGTCTATGGTATACGTCAGATTTGTATGGAATGACAGCGCTATACCATAGATTTAGTATCGGAATAAGCCTGATCGAATAGTAAACCGAATGATAATAGGTACTGAAAGGGTCTGCGACTTTACATTGAAACACCACAAGTTCCTTACTTGTTTTTATTTTTCTTTCGTAACCTACAAAATGTACAATATATGGTTACGCGAAACGTGCGGGGGTTCACTATCTCATTACTTTGCTATTTTTACTATGCGCGCTCAATTCCTGGTGAAAAACTACTACGTCGGCCGCGGTGACGGCCCTCTACAAGCCCTCTTTTCACTTTCGTCAGGAGTCCACATTCAAAAGTATAAACTTTCTTCTAAAAGACTGACATTAAACCGGCAGCCAGCAACAAAAGAGTTCACCATCGTTACAGTACTATACCTAGATACATTGGCAGAAAATAGTAATGCTCGTGCTTGATGCTTGAATGAATAAAGAAAGAAACCTACGACTTAGGATATGAATCGTTTTATGTACGAACCAGTGCTAAAATGCATAGTTGCATTTTATTCAATTGAAGCTGTAAAGTGGGTTTTGTAAATTTCAGATCACAACAGATTACAACAAGCAGTTGGAGAGGGGTGAATGTTACGCCCTGCGCGACTTCAAGCCAGGAGAGCAGATCTTCATCTTCTACGGCGCGCGGTCCAATGCAGATCTCTTCCTACACAATGGGTAAATTGATATAAGTTATTGAAATCCAGGAATACTGATGGTAAGGAGACATTTACATCGGTCGTTAGTTCCCGCATGCGGGGTGTGGGCAACACACGCCAGAGAGCCCGTCATGTGGATCGGGGAAGAGCGGAGAGACTAATGTAAATGCCCCCTTACACTACCAAGCCCGTGTGCGTATATGCACAGTGCGTTGAGTGGCTGTAAAACGATAAACAAAAAGGCCGTGTTAATACGCTTGTGTCATATTTTTTCTCTTGTTGGTAATATAAGAACCCCTCCCTCTACCCCTAATATAAGAAAGTGAAAACATCGGTAAAAGATTGGGTTTGTTAGCTCAGAAAACTCTTCGAGATAGGACAATTTGAAAATCACTTAAAATAGACTTGCCCAAAACGCTCCATACAAACGTGACGTGGCGTGACGTCAGCCCTCACTAGTTTGTGCGCATCTCGAGATAGCTTTGTTCGATAGTTATATGAAATAGTGCGTTTATCTCCATCATGGTCCAAGCGTGCCCCGTGCTCGGCGTTGGACGCAACTGGGAATTACACTCCAAGATGAGGAGGAGGATGTATTGTAATGAAGACAATTTGTCTATATAAATAAAAATGAATTGATGTTCGTTAGTTTTAATCAGACTCGACCTCGACCCGAGAACGGCTGGACCGATTGAGCTGATTTTAGTTTTAAAATGTTTGTCGTAGTCCAGGGAAGAGGTCTAAAAGGTGAGAAATTAATCAAAAAGTAGGCGGAAAAGAAGTTCGCCGGGAGCCACTAGTTTAAAATAAAACTGGTTATGTGCGAGTCGGGCTCGCCCATGAAGGGTTCCGTAGCAGCAAGTAAGATAAAGATAAAATGGAAGGTAAATTGCAATGAAGCCTTTGCAACCATTAAGCAGGGAAACCAGACCAACTGATGTCCGGTGGTGTCTATGGGCGGCTGCAATCGCTTATCAGCAGGCGATCCGTATGCTTGTCTGCACTATCCTACCTTATCTATCTATCTATCTATCTACGAATAGGTTTGATGAAAAAATTGGTTTCAGTTTTCTAGTATGGAGACCCTCCCATTTTTTTTTATTTTTCCCATTTTTTTGTGTAAAACTCTTATGCGGTTAACAAAAATACATATATTTACAATAAGTTTCAATAGTATAGTCTATAGTTTCGGAAGGAAAAAGTAGCTGTGACATACAGTCCGTCTGTTACAGGACACTACGGACAGACATGACGAATCTATAAGGGTTCTGTTTTTTGCCATTTGGCTACGGAACCCTAAAAATGACAAGTTTTCCGATTTCAAAACCAAACGAAAGTCACGCACAAACGTCGTTCACTGATACAGTTTGATTCAAATGCTCGTAATTTACGACAACTATACAAATTCATAAGCGTTTTCTTCTCCATTCTTTGACTTTAGAATTTACATTATGCGTGTGCGTGTTCCTGTATCGTAAATACCACGTGAATACACGAATGTAGATACATACACAATGTGCGTGCAAAATGCGCGTAGGATTTTTTCTTTACATTCGGACAATGTTCTCTTAAAAGAAATCTATTCTTTGTTACTACTGATGAATATGTCTATTGAGTTTGAGATTCTCTATTGGCTACGAGGCAGCCCTTTGCTGGATATTTTTAGCTTCTTTGTCCCCCGGATTGGGGTTCTAGTATACACACAGGCTCTGCTTCACTTTGGTTATCTGTGAGGCCGCGGTATCACTCTGATCGAGCCTGCCCATTCATGCCGAAGCTTAGCTTGATAATTTTAACAATGTCAAATTAGACAGAGATGAGAGAATACTGGTTTTCGAGGGTGAAAAATCCGTTAGATGGCGTACTCCAGCCGTTAAGTTCATCTACACGATTTTTTTAAAGTAACCATTGAATTCCACGGACACTGGTTCCGTGGAATTCAATGCTCACAAAATTTTAAAATTTTCTCCGCGACAAAATAAAATTAAATAAAATTACAATAGGTATAGGTATGCTCTTGCGGCTGGCGGTTGAGGGGGGTTGTTTGCTCGCTTAAGGAAGGAGTTGAAGAACGTCAAAGTCTGATTAAGAGAGAGGGTTCAGGATGATCTCTAATTGAGTTGCAGTGTCGGTGATTGCCAATTCAGTCGCCAGACACATCGATGTTCGTTGTGGGGCTCCCTATGTATACGCCACGTCTTTTGACCTCTCGCACTTCCTCTAATATCTCGCGGGCTTTATTCATTATAGGAGCTGTCGCAAGGGTCAGGTCCTCCTTTACTCGACAACAAGGAGATTAATTGACGTGACATGTTAAATAACAATGTTACATTCAAAACAAACAATGCCGTTGAAATGTGACTTTATGCCTATATTACGTCATCTAGTGAATGTTTCGTTCGCAAAAACCCTCATAACTCCAACAGAATATTGTAGATTTGATTTATATTACCAGTAGTACGGTTTCTTCGTTCGGGAGCGCCTTATGTCATTGCCAGCCATCATCGCCCGTGACGCAAGCGCATTGTTGGCGAAGATTGTGTCACGCGCATGTCTTACAATGCGCACAAACAATGCAAATCTATGCCTAATGATAACAAACAACCTTTGTTCTTAGAAACGTACGATATTATATTCCAACTAGGTATTAGGTATACTATTCATATGATTTATTTATATCGGTTGAGGGGCAAAGTAAACAGGCATATTATTATTTACATACGACATATATTTTGGGTAAGCAGACAATTGAACACCGAACAGACTGACATACAGGATGTCTTCTTAAAACCAGAGTGTAGACTTTGTCTATAGAAACCCAAGAAGGTTTAACAATATGTAGGAACGAAATTTCAGGTTGAATGCGTTTATCTTTTCCAAGTACACTTGAAAAGATTAAATTAGATAGATAGATACTCTTTATTGCACAACATACAAAACTTAAAAGCTAGGTATACAGAGATACAATGTACAATTTAGGCGGTCTTATCGCTGGGAGCGATCTCTACTAGAAAACCTTCAGGTAAAGGACATTAGATAGAAGAGGGGAGGGTGGTGCAATCCTTTTGAATTAATTAACATATATTTGAAAAGATTAGATTAAATTCATGTTAAAATTTTTATATCATTTTCTACATTGACATGACTCTGTCTGTACTAAGAGAAAGCGTTCAAGTATTACGTAACACAATATTTGAAGATTTTTTCACCCTCCCTCCCCCAACGTCTGATTTCAGTTGATACCAGTATTGAAAACGGCATACGCGATGCGCGATGTTCACTGGTTGTGTTCTATAACATGAATAGAGAAATTTAGTTTATCTCGAAGGATCTTATTCATAAACTTTTGTTAAATCTTTGTTAACTAAAACAGTGTCTTAAAGCAGTTTTCATTATTTTTTCGAAAATTTTGTATGAAAATGTATTGTTTCAAATGTCAAAACTGCTCAATAATACAATTTTAGCTAACAAAGGTTTAACAAACATTATGAATAAGACCCTAAGCCCCGATTCAACCAATCTTTATCCCTGGATATATCTATGGTACGTATAACGTTAGATTTGTATGGATTGACCATATTTTTTTATGTCGTAGGTGGCAGACGAATAGACGGATCACCTGTTGGTAAGCGATTGCCGCCGCCCATGGACACCCGCGATACCACTAAGGACGGAGTAGTACGCTGCCAACCTTTAAACCCTCCCTTCCCCCGGATTGGGCCTCCGGTACCCTCAATCACGCAGCAAAACGCAGCACAGTGCTGCTTCAAGCCGTTTTTCTGTGAGGCCGTGGTATCACTCCGGTCGAGCCGCCTCACACATGCCGAAGCTTGGCTCTCCCACGGATACCATAGATTAGAACCTTAGATTTAGTATCGGAATAAGGTTGATCGAAACGGCCCTAAGAAATTCAACTTTAAATACTCAATACCGAATGGCCTCTGGCGACCCTGCCCCATACACCAAAGATTGTGGGTTTAATTTCGCCTGTGGTCAAAAATTCGTGTCTAAGAACATTTGTGTTTTTTCCGTGTTTATGTGTTATATGCATTTATTTTGTGGTTCCTCTGTTATTCCTGGCACAGTACAAACATTTGTGTGCATGAACATGTCTGTTTGTATTGGTCTGGGTGTTATCTATGTATTATAAGTATGTATTTACAAAAGAAAAGTATTATACGTATATATTTGTAATCCCACTGTTGATTCTGACATCCGTAACACAGGTGCTTGAGCTACCTATCTCGGTGTCAGATCAATGTATGTGACGTTGTGAAATATTTATTTATTATTATTATTCTTAAATTACATATACTTACGTGAAAATTATATTAATATTTATTTTTATTTTTCCAGATTTGTGTACCCGAAAAATCTTCACGACAGCCTATCGCTGACTTTGGGCGTGAGTCCAAACGACCCGCTGCGGGCTAGCAAGCTGTCCTTACTCACGAAGCTCGGGCTTGGCGGCATCACGCACTACAACCTCTTCCTGGGAAGCAACCCTGTGAGCGCTGAGCTGCTGGCGTTCATACGGATATTCAATATGAACCAAGGTTAGTAAACAGTCCCCCGGTCTACTTAGGCTACTTACAACTGAGTCCACAGGCCATTGACATCGAGGCGTTAAAAAAAAGTGTATGTAAGAGCACACACACACATACACTTTTTAATGTAACAATCATCTCTAGCCAGATTAACATTTTTGGCCACATTTTAATTAGATTTTTCTTTGATTTGTGGTGGTGATTTGAAACACTGGTGGCGGCGACAATGTTCCGTAAAAGGACTCTTAAATTAATTTTTAATAAATTTTTGTAGCAATGTTACTTAAAGTTGCCGATAGACAGTGGAAAATGGCATTAACGGCCGCACTCAGAGACGTCATTTAAGCTAATGTTCATTAACTTTAGTATCGGTAGTCTTTATGCGTATCAAAATAAGTGTCAATATTTTTTCTCAAGTATCCAACTAATTTAATCAACGACTCTTGAGTGTGGCAGTAAGCCCTGGAGGTAAACTAATTTATATCGTTAAGTTAAGCACGTTTTACTTTAACATTCTTTTTTCTTTAGAAGTAAATCTGCATTTAAATTTTTTTCCGAACCGGGAATGAAGATAGAGCTGTATAGTAACAAATTTCACGTTTTGTTTAAAGCTTCTTTATTTGCAACTAAACATCGCCATTACATTTAGATTACATAAAGAAACAAGTTAGTGAATTGTGCAATTTTGTATGCGAGTGCCATCGAAAAGCTGACACCGATTTCTGGTATAATTACCTACAAGAAGAAAAGTAAGTAAATAGCGATTCGTCTCGGTACAGTCGGCGACTGCGTGCATGTCCAATCGGGACGAGGTAGACTTATTTGGCTTGTTAAACTTTTTACTGTTACGAGGTTAGTTAGACTACTGGTTTGCTTACTGGCCTATTTAAAAGGTCGATAAAAACGATGTTAAAATAACGGTGTATATAAATATGGACATTTCTCTATGACAATTTCTAACGCGTGCAACAAAAATGAATACACCATTTCCGATTAGATTAGCCTACGCCTCTCCATAGATAAATAAATAAATAATGAATATTTCACATCATATACATTGATCTGTCTCCGAGATAGGTAGCTCAAGCACCTGTGTTACGGATATCAGAATCAACTGTGGAATTAGAAATATATACATATAATACTTTTTTTTTGTAAGTATATACCTACTTATGTATGATACATAGAAAACACCCAGACCAATACAAACAGACGTGTTCATGCACATAAATGTTGTTATTGTACGGGGATCGAACCCGCAACCCTTGGACCAAAAGCAGCGTTCACTACCACTGTTCCAAACGGGTCGTCTATCGATCTTTAACTTCTCGAATTCAGCTCCTATTAGCTGGGTTCCAGGCTCACCCTAGAAAGCTGTGATCCCATCCTAGATATCCCCCGAAGCAAATGGTAAATGATACGATAATTTTGATTGGTATGACGAGCTGAGGATCCCAGTGTAGCAAATGATACCCTCCATCGCGACCCCTAGGAAAATACCTAGAGTCCGCGCAGCGAAAGATGTCCCGCGGAATTAAAGTTTGAGATTCCTTGTTTCTATGTGCATAAAGCTCAATACGCCAAAAACTCCTGCCAGTCATCTTGCCCAAGTCGTCACTCCATCTGGCCTGAGGGCATCCTAGCGTGCTAGTTTACCGAAGACGCGGCTTCTCCTCTAGAACTCGTTTCCCACAGCGATTTCTACGGCACGGATGATTGTTATAATAATCAGGCCGGATGGAGTGACGACTTGGCAAAATGGCTGGCAGGAGCTACAGGCTTATTTAGCTTTATGCTCATAGAAACAAGGAATCTCAAACTTTAATTCCGTCCGACATTTTTCGTGACGCGGACTCTAGGGTATTCCTATGGGTCGCGATGGAGAGTATCATTTGCTACGGGTTATCAATATGATAGAACCGAAACGTGGCCGCTTACAATGTGCCGATTAAGGAGGCTCAAAATTACCCAGAGAGCAATGGAGAGGGCTATGCTCGGAGTCTCCCTGCGTGATCGTATCAGAAATGATGAGATCCGCAGGAGAACTAAGGTCACAGACATAGCCCAAAGGATTGCATGCCTCAAGTGGCAATGAGCAGGGCACATAGCATGGAAAACAGACGGTTGTTGGGGCTGATAGGTCCTCTAGTGGAGGTCACGTACAGGAAGTCGCAGCCGTGGCAGGCCCCCCACAAAGTGACCTGACGATCTGGTGAAGATCGCGGGAATTCATTGGATGCGGGCGGCACAGGACCGATCTGTGTGGAGAACATTGGGGGAGGCCTATGTTCAGCAGTGGACGTCTATTGGCTGAAATGATGATGATGATGATGATGATCAATATGATATTCCTAGAGGAACTCGCGAAGTGGTCCAGCCATGGCCTCCCGGGCGACCTGGTGTCGAGCGACGCCGCGAGCGCCGCGGCGGTGGGCGCGAGCGTGGACAGGCGCGCCTTCACGTACCTGCTGACCCGCTGCGGCCTCATACGCGCCTCGTACAAGAAGGCTGCTGAGGATCAACCTAATACTTTACACAGGTATTGTTAATGTTTTGGAAAATGATTTTTTTTTATGTGATAGGTGGTAGAGCAGACGGATCACCAGGAAAGAGCCCAATTCTCGGGCTCGTGACATTTATCATCATACGACATATATCACTAAAACCTAGTTTTTCAAAATGTCACGAGCACGAGAATTGGGCTCCTGATGGTAATCGATTGCCGCCGCCCATGGACACCCGCGACAACAGTGGAGTCACAAGTGCGCTGCCAACTTTTAAACCCCCCTTTCTCCCGGATTGGGCCACGGGTACCCTCACTCATACAGCGAAATACAGTACAGTGCTGCTTCACACCGGTTTTCTGTGAGGCCGTGTGTTGTGGTTTATCACAGAAAACCATGTTTGAAGCAACATAATGCTCTGTGTTAAGAGTACCGGAGGCCCAATCCAGGGGGAAGGGGAAAAGTTTGGCAGCGCACGTGCGACTTTGCCGGTCTTGCGCGGCAACAATCCTTTACTATCCGGTGAGCCGTCTGCCACTTATCACATATAAAAATCAAACAATTGTCAGTCCCCTGAAGAACTTTTACCTTCACACCGCGAAAGAGCTTTGCATTATGATTAGCATTATGATTAATACCTGATTTATCTTACATGATAAAATCTCTCATTTTTTACTTAATCTAGACACTATTTTTTTCCGTGTTTGATATTCAAGTCTAAAAACGTCTAAAAAATCACGTAAACTAGAATGTTGTCTGCTATTCAAATCACGCAAAAAGCAGAAGTGTGAGTGCTTGAAGATGATAATGATAAAGAAAAAAAAACTTTATTCAATTTAGGTCCATACAGAACACCTATGAATGTGAAAATAGGTACAATATTATCATCTACCACTGGTTCGGAATGTCGATGATCTTAAAATCACAAATCAACACTGAGTAATGTGACATTTGTTTTATTGAATGAATTGCAGCAGCAATCCATTTGCTGCTGTGCCTTGAACCGAAAAAATAAAGTATAAAGTCATACAGATAAGACTTACAAAGTTACTTGTTTTTCTTTCTCTTGCAAAAAATTAAAGCAAAAAAAATTTAATTTTAAGAATGTAACTTGGCATAAGTTTAGCAATATGTATAGATCTTAAAACTGTCTTGGTTTTTTTTAATATAATGTTTGTAAATT
Source organism: Marasmia exigua (assembly GCA_019059595.1). Lineage (NCBI taxonomy): Eukaryota > Metazoa > Arthropoda > Insecta > Lepidoptera > Crambidae > Marasmia > Marasmia exigua. The sequence continues at coordinate 12,198,484 of CM032476.1, read as the reverse complement.
TCTTAGACGTTAACTAAAAAAAATATCGTTTCCAGGAGGAACATAAAACTACTGAAGGATTGCGAAGTACAAATTCTGAACGGTGCCATGACGTACCTGGAACATGCTATACAAAAGCTGCCCACCGCGGAGACACAGTAACGTGACTTAGTTATATTTAGATTACTTATGAAAGTAGTTTAGTTACATTTACGTTGTAAAAGCATCAAATCATGACAGTATTTTAACTTTTTATGCAAAACGTATGATTTACACTGATTTAATTAAGTTTTTATACATCGAATATTGTATACGGATTTATAAGCTGTTGCTTTTATTGTTTTATGTTTTGTTTTCGTTCGTAAGTTGTGTGCAATTTTTAATATATTTTGTTGTTTATTATAACAATTTTCTTTATCTTAATCTCCGCCATAACAATAAGATTGTTATGAATAATATATTTTCACCTAAATTAAGTAGAAAATCTTCAAAAAATAAAACATAATTTAGAATATTTGACCAATTTATTATTTGCACATGTCTGATTTTAAACGTCAATCAATGAAAATATTATGCAATGTATGAAAAAAGTAAAAAATTGCTACCTACTATCTTAAACTAACATACATTTATATCACTTAACATAGTTCGTATAACTCTAATATTTACAGATTTGAACTAAAAATTAACTAATACAATGTAATAATGCAAGATGATATTGCCAACATATTTGTCAAGCGACACTAAAGCGTGGTTCGTTTTTATTTAAACAGTAATTCAAGTAGGTACTCTCCAAAAAAGAAATATACCTAACCATCAAACTTCCTTCCTATCCTATAGATATATAGGTAGGTTCGTATGAGTCTATTAAAATACAGTCAGTCAAGAAAATCGTAACTAGGTATGTAACATTACCAAAAAAGGTAATCTCTTTTTTTATTCTGTAGGGTGATATAATATTGATTTAAAATTAATTGTCTCTTAGAAGAATTTTGCATGGCGATCTAAACTTATAATAACATTATGTCATTTTACAAAACCAAATAATCATAGTAATGTAATGTTTATTATGATACGAAGTGCTCAAATCACACGTAAAATTGTTTTTTTCTTTCAACGAGGCACAATCAAAACATCCCTTTGAAAGTTTCTTGAAATCATAATTTAATATCTTGACTGACTGTCCACAAATTAAATGACATTAAAATACACTAAATACTTAACTGATTTTATCACAATCTTGAGAAGTAACTTGTAATAAGCATAAATAAACTTTTGACAAACAGGAGGAATATATTTTGACAAAATATCAGTCCTCTCAATTTGTCTATGTATGCTAAATTTAAATAATACCTTACTTATACTTATTAAAGACGCTAAATCAATTGTTTGATTCAGGGAGGCAACTTAATACTAATCGTTAATATTTTTAAGTCTCGTTCATGCGGCTAAAATAAATAATTATGGTATACAATAAATTATATTTTAATGAATATTCGCGAAACACACGTCTCTTCCCACACAGCATTTATAGAAATGTTAAGAGAACATTTTAGGATAACTTTTTTTAACAATCATTTTGGAGTATGTTATAACAGAATCGTGTCACACAATTTTTTATAACGTTATATAAGTGCATTGTAGGAGCGCCTATACAATAAAATCAATTACGATATCGTATCATCATTCAATAATTGTTCTGGTTAATTGTGTTTTGTCAAAAGACGCATTATTTACCGTATCTTTCAGTATTTAATTCGACCTAGAAAAAAATCCAATAAACTTGTCCACGAGGTATCACGTATTATGTTATATTCGCGCTTCTCAATAATGAGGTACATAGGCTTTGGGCTAAATAGACGCTTCCTATTTTGTGCGTAGTGAATATAGTCGACTACATGGTATAGGTAAACTTTAATCTATTTTAGGATATGTCATGAAGATTTATTTTTGATAATGAGACAATGACATAATACTTTCTCCGATATTTTTATTTGAATTGATTACTGGATTTGCACAGATATTTCTTTATCATAGCCACTTTATAAGGACAAAGTATCAACTTTTTTTTGGAGCTGGAGCCAAATTATCGTGCTCGTGATTTATTATCATACGACATAGATCACTAAAATATAGTTTTTTTGCATGGATTTCGTGCGACATCTGCCATGTTTTTTCATATACACAATCCCGAGAATTAGGCTCCTGAATGGTGGACGTGCTGCTGTTTACCATACCGATCTGATAAATAGTTTTTTAGATTATCACGTTGCATTATAATTATAATTAATCAAGACGGAAATTAACGATATTTATTATGTGATACAACATTGTGTACTCAGATATTTTGCTCGACGTTTCGGACTGCGGAGCACGGCGTAGTCTGTTGGGGCCGGGCTGTGAATCTTCGGACACCCTCACATTTTCCGATATTAATTCGCCACTAGATGAATTGTCAGTGATGCTACTCCGACACACTACACTAACAGTATCGGTGTTTGTTTGCGTTAGTAACGGCCTAGCACGGGGTGTGCACTTGTTAATTACTGGATTCCATGTCGATGATATTTTAAATCCATCCTCCCGATTGAAAGTCTTATACTTCTTGATCTCAATCGCTTCACTCCAGTCGTCAGTCAGTCCGCTCGTGACTACGGCTGCTGTAACGTAGCCGAAACGTCGAGCAAAATATGTGAGTACACAATGTTGTATCACATAATAAATATCGTGTTAATTCCCGTCTTGATGCCATATGGAGTGTTATACTGCGCTATGCCCTATATTATCGAGCTTTAATCAAGGTGTGGATAATTTTTTAAAGGTAGGTCTCAAAGGGATATAATAACAGCACTTGGGACTAAAGCGTCTATTGTCCTTGAATGTTCCAGACCAGTCGTTATAATGCAAGTCACCATGTGGCGTCGTCGGAGTTGAAACTACGCCAGCATTATTCTTATATTTGATAGGTTTTTTAATATTTCTAATTTTTAATGTCGCGGGTACCGCCCTAATGGCGGTACCCGCGATATTAAAAATTAAGGAGCAATGTATGTGTAATGTGTATCCTCATGTGGCGTCGGGGGTATACGTTACGGGGGTTGATACGTCCCTTATGTGGTACAAACGTGTGTTGAAATTAGCAATCCTAAGAAGTACCTATTGAAAATGACGTGCCATTCAAGAATACTTCATGTGGCACCAGGCGTACATTTACTACACAAGCATTCGTTTACTTAATACGTTCCCTATGAGGTACATTGTGTTGAAATTAGCAGACCAGTCGATGCAGGCCCCATGTGGCTTCGGAGTACATTAACTACCTAAGTATTGGTTTATTTCATACGTCCCTTATGAGGGAGCTACATAGTGTTGAAATTAGAGTCCGCGCCACCGAAGAAGTCCCGTGAAAACCGCGCTTGAGTTCGCCATCAACATTCGAATTTGAGCTTCATGCTTATAGACACATAGAATCTCAAATTTTAGTTCCGTGTTTCATCGCGGTACTTCTTTTGTAGCGTGGACTCATAGAATAATAACAAGACTAGAAGGATAGTTTCCTTACTGCTGTCACCTCAAATTTGAAGCACGAATTTGGTTTTTCAAGTTGGTACTATGTACGTAGTGTCAACATAAAAATCCTTATTAATGTTACCAGTCACAACATATTTCCCTAAAACATGGGAAATGGTAATTGCAGTAACAGTACAGTTTTAATTGTACCTAGAACAACGCTTACAAGTATCTGCCTAACTGTGATTATAAAATTAGTTGGCAAGTTATGTTTTGATATTTGTGATGCCTTGACCATACAATAATGAATAAGAAAGAAATAAATAAAGAGCTGCTACATATTTTAAGGATTATCAGGGTGAGTTTCAATTCGTGTAAAATGTGGATCCATGTATTGCACTGTCAGAAACACATCAACCTACATAAATCTTGAAATTATTATTAAATGAATAATTTCTTGCTTATTTATTTTTTAACATATAAAAGTTCCGGTACACGCACTCACGCAGCGCAACCCAGTAGAGACACTGCTTCACGCTATAAAAATCAGTAGCAACTGATTAAATTAATCAGTCTGAGCAATCAAATCTTACAATAAAGTTGAAATGGGGAAAATATTTTTTTTCATTATCTGGTAACACTGAGCATTTTAATAAATTGTTTGTATTTTTAGCTTATAAAACACAACATACTATGAAAATTAAAGGCTTTCATGTGAAAAGTAATGTTATTACACTTCTTATGCTTGTCCGAATCATTGTGACAAAATTTTACTGCACAAATCGTCATAGCAAATTTATTTTCGCGAGATGCGTTTGACAGGCATTGACATGGACGACTGCGGAGCGGTCCGGGCGTTTGGAGTACGGCTCCATTTGAGATGCTTCAAATTGTGGGCACAGAGTAGGTTTCTAGTCTTGTTATAATTCTATGCGTGGACTCTAAAAGACCAGTCGTGCAGGCCCTCATGTGGCATCGAGGGTAAATTAACTACACAAGTTTTCGTTTACTTGATGCGTCCCTTGTGCGGTACATACGCGTGGTGCGGCGCGCTGCCCCCCGCGCGCCGCCAGCCCCGCGCGGCCACCAGCAGCGCGCCACACAGCCCGGCCACCAGCGCCCCGCACGACGCCACCAGCGCGGAGAACGATGACGTCTTCATGCAGGTCTGACCTTCCGTCATTGCTGAAAAGTAGATTAAATTTATTAATATGCAAGAGGCGACAAACGAGCAACCTGATGGAAAGTAATTTACTTTATGTATTTAAGGTACAATCGTTGACATTTCGAGACGTTTTGCATATAATTATAAATAAGACCAGACAATAACCTACAGGTAGTGTACACAACATGAGTATAAAAGTATAATTTGCTTATTAATTACTTAAGAGAAAAAAAACACATAAAAATAAAATATATTAAAGGTCCTGTGAGGCCGAGGATACTTCGGCCTCTAGTATTTGTGTAACATTCCTTTTGTATTTGGGGAATTTTCGCAGCCCATAAAAGATGAATGAATGATATGGGTGACAGATGTCAAAATCTATACATTTTTCACGTTTAGTCTCTTTCTAACGTGTGACTTACGTGTAACTCTGTCCTGCTGTCACCGATATCATGATAAAGCGAAAGGACTATAGTTAGACACAACAGAGTTACAACAATTATAATTAGGTTACATAGCAATGTATTCATGCCTGCCTATCATTCAAGCACCATTATCAAATACTAGTATTATAATATCTGTGTCTAAACTAAAAATATAATAACACTAAAAAAAAATAAAATTACACAATAAAGATAACCAAATCAGAAGGAAGCACCGCCATACAAAATTACATTGAATAAAATGCATTACAATTAATTGTTAAGCATTAGAGTGATTTAGGTTTGGTTAAAGACTGATAACGGAACCGGTGGATGAGTCTTGTATCGGAGGCACATTTTGGGTCGCTGAGCCATCGCAGTAAATACATAAGTTCGGGTAAGGACTAAAACATAGCGCGAGCTAGCATACCAATCACCATGCCGAGTAGCTGCAGTACAGTGAGTGGCACTGTGTGGATGTCTCTTACGAGTAACTAGCATGAGCGAGTTATACTTACTCCGTAAAAATAAGTACAACCTGTGCGAATAAAGAATGGGATCAGAAATCGCACTCGTGGGGTGCGAGTATAGATGCAAATAGTGTGCGAGCGAGAAGTTGCGAGATGCGCCGCCATTTCTGATCCCATTCTTTATCCGCACAGGTTGTAATATAGCTTGATTAGAATGACAGCTGTCACTTGACTTTCATTACAATAGAAATAAGGTTTATCATTTAACCAAGTTTGGAATAACGCCCCGTTGGTCTAGTGGTTGAAGTACCGGCCCGTGATCTCAAGGTTCTGGGTTCGATTCCCGGGTCGAGCAAAGGTATGTTTCAAATTTTTCGAACATATCTCGGGTTTGTGATCACCAATCCGCATTAGGCAAGCGCAGTGATTAAGCCTAATCCCATCATAGTAGCGATGACTTGATTTCTATGATAAAGGCCTTTGCCATGCAATGGGACAGTTATATAGGCTGATGCTTTACTTTGCAGATGAATGACGCCCCCCTGCCAATGTCACTGAAATGCCTTTTGATAATGGGCGCGCGTGTTCTAGTTCCATGGGTCTCACTATATCATTTTTCTGTGACACCAATAGCTGTCATTCTAATCATGCTTCATTTTACTAGTAGCTTGCACTGTGTAAACCAGTCTTAACCGATTTGACTGATTGACCATCAGCCCGTCGTAGTCTACTGCTGGTCATCATCATCATTTCAGCCAATAGACGTCCACTGCTAGACATAGGCCTCCCCCAATGTTCTCCACACAGATCGGTCCTGTGCCTGCTGGTCATAGGCCCCTCCAAATATTCTCAAATCTCGAATAAACTGACTGAACTCACCAGTGCTTGCTGCTAGTTCCGAGTCTTCTTCGCCTTCCTGCAGCACCCTCAGAGACTGGAAGAGCGAGATGTTCTCAGACAGACGGGGCGCCACGCTCGCCGTCTCAGGGTTCTCCACGGACCGTCGCCGCACGCTCTTCATGTTCCGCCAATGGCATGGCTGGGACTGGAACAAAAAATATATAATCTATAACATAATGGTAACGTGTAACTTGAAATACACTAGTACTAAAAAAAGGGTAATAATAAGGGTAAATATTTTTTTTTCACAACATCACATACATTGATCTGACTCCGAGATACGTAGCTCAAACACCTGTGTTACGGATATCAGAATCAACAGTGGAATTACAAATATATACATACTTTTCTTTAAATACATACTTATAATATATAGCGAGCATCCAGACCAATACAAACAAACATGTTCATGCACACAAATGTTTGTACTGTGAGGGGATCGAACCCGCAACCCTTGTATCAGAGGCAGCGTTCACTACCACTGTTCCAATCGGGTCGTCATAGTGGTGACCACAATTTAGTTTTAATGGTTGAAGTACGTTACTCAGGATAATGTATTACACTACGTTCGTACTGTACTGTTTGAATTGTATTTTACATTGTAAAACTGTATTGTATACATTTAAGGTGCCTAATAAACAATTATCTTATCTTAAAAGTTATGCTGAACACCTCCGATATTCTTTGGCCCTATTAGGACGGTTTGATTAGCCCTATAAAAACCTCGATAATCTCGATGGCGCTAGTGTGCTGGAAGATGCCCCGGCTATTATCATCTACCAGTCGAGTAGCAGTTGATCAGTTTTACATTATTGGGAACAAACGAGCAGACGGCACACCTGATGGTAATAGGTGATCCACACCGCCCATGGACATCTGCTAGATGCAGATGGCATCACAGATCCGTTGCGAGATCTTAAGATAGGGGTTCTTTTTTTTTATGATCACAAGGTCGTATCTGTTCGAGGACATCACCGATGGCGGTTAGTGTGGGAGAGCGTTTCCCTCTAAGTATGAGTACTAAGAGTAACTTATAGGATCAGCCTATAAGAACTAAATGCATTAGCTCTATTGTTAGTTTTATAATAAGTTCACGGAATCCCAGAAAATCGACGTGAATCAGCGTCTGTGCTGTGCATCGCTGCGTGAGTGCTAAGAAAGTCCATGGGCGGAGATGGACGTCAGGTGATCCGTCGGCTCGTCTGCCACCTATTACAAAAAAAAGTAGGAAATACTCACTGGGCACCTCCCGTGGCACATCCGTACGTCGCACTCGATGTACAGCGCGGGCGAGCCCGTGAAACGGAAAGTCTTCATGTACGCGTACACCTGCGTCTCGAACACGCCCGACTCCGACCATGAGCCGCGGAACCGGGAGATCAGCTTGTCGTCCACCGGGCATCTGAACAAAAATCAGCATAGACAATACGGTATATGACTATATTTTTTTTAATTTTTGCAATGAATTAACCTCTCCATGATAGAAACATCGTTGAAAGAATCACTTGATTCTCGTTTAAAGTATCTGAGATATCACAACTTTAAAATCACATTATTTTGGGTAAACCCAAAACGCTCCATACAAATGGCTACTAAGATGTGACGTCACACCTAAGTATTTTGTATGCGTTTCATTTGAATTTTGTATGGTATAGCTATATCAAATGTTTCGTTTATGTCAATGGTTCTATTATAATAGTTGGTGCAAATTGTATGGGTTATTCAATGGTATAATTATTTTTTAATAATTTCATACTTTTAAAATGGACTAGCCCATGAATCTTTGAATGACCATAAAACCGGCTAGACGATATATTTTTATTTAAGAATTTTTGCCATTGGCACATATTGACCTATATTTTGATAAAATATTTATATTTTATATAATCTTGAGCTTAGTCATATACCCTATTTCATGCATGGCAGACATGGTTACACACATCAACAGGTGCAACACACAGCAAGCAGAGACTACTATAGGTGGCAGCACTTTGTGTTGACTAACAAGACTAACTTAGTTCACATTGAGGGCACTAGAACCAGCACCGTCTTTGTGGCAGTAACTAATAGGTGGCATGGCAGCACTTTGTACCTATCAACTATCAGAAGAATTTCCAAAGTCGTTCACCAAATGTTGTTCAGAATGGTAGGTAGCTTTATTGATGGTTTAAACAATGTAACTGTTTACCGATACACCCTGTAGTGCTTGAGGATACCTCCATCAGCAAGCAGCCCCAAGGATGGGTAAATTTAACTAAAAATATGGGTAAGTTATTCCATCTTAACAAAAGTGAACCCAACCGCTGGGGTAGGTAAACGATTTCTAGAGTGGAGACTGCGTCTTTTTTTTATGTGATAGGTGGCAGACGAGCAGACGGATCACCTGATGGTAAGCGATTGCCGCCGCCCATGGACACCCGCGACACCAGAGGATTCACAAATGCGCTGCCAACCTTTAAACTCCCCTTTCCCCCGGATTGGGCCTCCGGTACCCTCACTCACGCAGCGAAATACAGCACAATGCTACTTCAAGCCAGTTTTCTGTAAGGCCGAGATACTCCGGTCAAACCGGCCCATTCATGCCGAAGCGGTCAGCGTAGTGTAGGACGCCCTCGCGAGAAGGAGTGACAATCTGCGCAGGATGGCTGGCTGGAGTTTAATGCGATACATCTATGTCTTACCTAGACTGCAACAGGCTGATGATGATAGCTAATGATGAAACTAACTTGCCGCATGTTTTTTGCCATTGGATTTGTGCTTACTTGAACTAGAAATTTGATAACAACACATACCCATGCTCGTCTATGAGCTGTATCCGCTTGGTGGCACCGTTATGGGCGAAGCAGTCGTTCACCACGATGTCGAAGCCGTCTGGAACCAAACGCCACATTCCCATCAGTAAAAGTTTGGCACAGTTTGATCTGAGAGCACAGAGTGGATCGGATCGAGCGATGAACTTGAACCCTAGTGATGGGACCCGAATATGTGAAATATTTAAATCGGATTATTGGCTAATGGCTATGTACGATTGTATTTTAGTTAGGCATTTAGTGAATTCGTTTAGTTTCCAACGCAGGTACTCTAAAGTAAAAAAGTAAAGTATCAGCCTATATACTGTCCCATTGCAGGGCACAGGCCTCCATCATAATAATAATATATAATTAATTCTCACAACATCTCATAGGTTGACCTGATTCCGTACTAAGTAGCGTAAGCACTTGTGTTACAGATATCAGACAACAGAGGGACACAAATATATACTTAAATACATATATTACACCCAGACACTGAACAAACACAAGTGTTCATCGCACGAATGTTTGTCCAGGGTGGGGATCGAACCCACGACCTTTGGCGTAAGAGGCAGGGTCACTACCAATTGCGCCATCCGGTCAGTCATCATAGAAATCAAGTCAATGCTACTATAATGGGATTAGGCTTAATCACCACGCTTGCCTAATGCGTATTGGTGATCACAATCTCGAGCTATGTTCGAAAATTCGAAACATACCTTTGCTCGACCCGGAAATCGAACCCAGGACTCCGAGATCACGGCCTTTAGCTTAAACCACAGGCACTCTACCATTGAGTTTTTTTTTTGCTATAGGTGGATAAAATTTAACTCATTGTTATCTAGCATGACCCAGTAGTCACAAAATGAAATCGTACTTTATCAAAATACTTTCTCCAGCTACCTATTGCTAAAATATGACATGCTCACATGGTCCGTAAAAGATCATATAGAACTTTGTCCAAAGCACCACTAGCATGGACTAAAAAGTAGATATTTGGCCCGCTTGCTCGTTTGTCGCTTCTGGTATAAAAAAAAAACTTACCTACTAATGTAACACTACAAAATGCTTCAATGGCATTTGAATTCTACGGATATAAGTGCATAAATGCACTGCATGGTTGATTGTCGTCATTCATCAATCTGATACCTACATGACGAACTGAATGTTTTCTTTCTCTATCGCACCCATATTCACCTAAACAGGATGATTTTAAAGAATTCAAAATCCCTTTTTAACTCCGTGTCATTTTTTATTAAAATGGCGCATTCCGTTTACGTCGCGGGTGCGCGAGTGTTCTAGTTCCATGCCTAGTGAACAAAACCTCGAGGCACATCACTATTGGACCTCTCACCAAACGATCAAAACATATCGGCGAGTGCTACACAAGTGATGGGATTGCATCTCGACACGCGATCATCGGTTACAACACCGTTACACATTGCGCCCTTGAACGTTGCGGTATTTAATTTGCCCATAAAATGTGTGTTATAAAACAATTTCATGGAATAACAAAAAAAACGTATTAAGTATTAAATTACGACTGTACTGAATGATGTTGATACGATAATCTTTATTTTTGAAGAGTTTCACGTGGTCGATTAAATTGGGGAGTATTTTTAAATGTTATTTTTTAATCACTGAAATATATATATATCTATGTAATAAAATTAAATAGACGTAGCTTTAAACGTATTCAAAGAACTTAAATTTGTTCAAAACCAAATATTTCTTTTTACAGGTGTGTCAACAAAACGGGTGTAATCATTATCTTTTACTTTACATTACAATGGACAAACGAGCAGACGGCACGTAAAGGATCTCTGCCGCCCATAGACATCTGCGGCATAATTCGTTGTCGGCTCTATAGTAGGGCCAAAATAATAGGTCACATTTGACACTGCATCTAAATTCGACAAAGTAACCTTGTAACGACGAGCATTGAATTTATCAATAATAATATTTAGCTTTTTAAAATTATGTTTGCATTTTTTAATTGCAATAAAGACAAAAAGATTATTACACGATTTACTTTCTCTGTTAAACAATTTATAAACTTATTAAAAAAATACTTTTCTAGAGAATTGAACGTTGGTATTTAAATAATCGAACGAATACAATGTTTAGTCGTATAAGAATTTTCAACCATAAACGAAAAGCCACATTCTGATTAACATAAAACGTCATATTCTCTTGTTTCAAAATAAAAATACAATAGTAGCAGAAAAACCTATAAAGCACTCAATATAAGCGCTGTGATTTCAAAGAATAAGAAATAAACTGGACGCTTATCGATATCTAGGATCGGTACTATCCTTTTTTTTTTCAAAAATCACGATTCACATTCCTCAATTTGGTACTGATAACTTCTTTTCATTATTATTGCATTCGATTCACGTTTGTTTGAAGTACATATCGATTATACACTTTAATCGAAGTTTTTTACTAAGCTCTCTCTATGAACCTTATATTGAGAAACGTCAAATGTGACCTATTAGTGCAGCTCTACTATAGTACTTATTTTGGTTATTACACAAAAAGAGCAAGTAGGTTAGGTAGACCTATAAGGCCTGATTCGACTAATCTTTATCCATGGATAAATCTATGGAATAACGTCATATTTGCATAGAATCACTGCGCTTTAACATAGATTTAGTAGATATCGGATTAAGATTGGTCGAATCGGCCCTAAATAAATTAGGTTTGTCCTCCGTACCTTGTGTCTAGGGCATCTGACTTGTTAAGGTGATAATCAATGTTTGAGTGGAAGATAAGTAGGAGAGAAATCTTCAGAGCTACAATAAACTAGATACTAACCATATGCACTCCTCATGTAGATGAGCAAGGTCAGCGGGTCGCCCACCCGCACGGGCCCGGTGACCCTCGCGCCGGTGGCCCCGTAGCCCGACCTGATCTCCATGTAGCACTCCGGGGGCTGCAGCGTGAACACCACAGGGTTTCCCGTAGCCACTCTGTAAATATTAATTAAAAGTGTTTAGTTTCTTTTTTCGGAATTTATCATTTCAACCAATAGACGTCCACTGCTGACTATAGGCCTCCCTCAATGTTCTCCTCACAGATCTGTCCTGTGCCGCCCGCATCAAATGGATTCCCGCGATCTTCACCAGATCGTCGTTCTACCTTGTGGGAGGCCTGCCACGGCTACGACTTCCTGTACGTGGCCTCCACTCGAGGACCTTTCCGCCCCAACGGCCGTCTGTTCTCCTCTCTATGTGCCCTGCCCATTGCCACTTGAGGCATGCAATACTTTGGGCTATGTCGGTGACCTTAGTTCTCCTGCGGATCTTATCATTTCTGATACGATCACGCAAGGAGACTTTTGAGTCTAGCTTAGCATAGAGCCTTATCGGCACACGCTTTGGTTCCGTATGTCATCATCACAGGCAACACAGGCATTATTCAGAATTAGGGATTTTTATTGTATGTTGGTTCCCATAGAATTAGAAGGCGGCATCCTAAGTCTATGGTTCCTAATTATTAATAAAGGAATGATTTTTTTATATGATAAGTGGCAGACGAGCAGACTGATCACCTGATGGCAAGCGATTGTCAGCATCGATTCACACTGTCAAAAAGTTATCAGATCTTAAAATGTCGAGCCAAAATTTTGAAGCTACACCCATGACTTATGATAAGACCTAACTTCAAGAACTCTATCAGATTGCTTTTTTTACATTATAGCGGACAAACGAGCAGACGGCTTACCTGAGGGTAAGATGTTTTTTTAAATCAAGTACAAAAATTCGTCGACTTGCTATCGCGTTCGGTGGTTCAGTTGGGAAATCATCCACCCAGAACGTGCAGCCATGGGTTCGGTTTTCACCTGATCGCGCAACGATTATTGAACAAACATATTGTATTTTTTTTAATAAGTTGCATGCCTGTTAAGGTTTTTTTTCACCATTTGTAACACAGTTTACGCAATAAATGATTCTGATTCAAAATTCTAGTGGGATGCTAAACTTATAATGAATTAACTATCACAGAATTAAATATTTATTTGTTGCCTATGTATATTAACTTCATATAAAATAGGAAAGCCGTGTGGTCCCCGGCAGAGTAGAATAGGCCACCCTCACTCTTACCGAGGTGTCGTAAAAGGCGACTAAGGTAAAGCTGCTGGCATGATCATCAGCACCCAGAGAAGGAAAACTCTGCATTTATATCAAAACCCTCGCCAACCCGTCTGCCAAGCGTGGTGAGTATGGCAATTACCCCTCATGTGATTGAGGGAGGCCCGTGCCCCAGCAGTGGGGACTTAAATGGGCTGATGATGATGATGAAAATAGGAAAAGACAACTATGATTTCATAATAGCTTGTTACCGTCATAATCATAACCATGTTCCAATGGTCACCCACACGAACAATTAAAGCCAGCTTACTTAACAATGGGAACGTGACGTCTTCCAGGAGTCGTAACTGCACCCGCAGGTCAAGGGTTCTACTTTTTAAGGGTTGCGAAGATACATTTTCACAACATCACATACATTGATCTAACTCCGAGATAGGTAGCTCAAGCGCCTGTGTTACGGATATCAGAATCAACAGTGGGATTACAAATATATACATATAATACTTTTCTTTTGTAAATACATACTTATAATACATAGGAAACACCCAGACCAATACAAACATGTTCATGCACACAAATGTTTGTACTGTGCGGGGATCGAACCCGCAACCCTTGGATCAAAGGCAGCGTTCACTACCACTGTTCCAAACGGGTCGTCAAAGATGAAGAAGATGAGACGGTAGTTCCTTCATTGTAATTACCAGCCGTCCCAATTCCTGGATTCCTACGAACAAACGGCTTTGGACGCAACTGGAAATGATGATGAGGAGTTCCAATGGCCACCCACCACGGAATTAAAGCCAACTTTAATTACCAATTCACACTGTGCTGATTTTAAAGTAGGGAGAGCAAATATTTGGCACGAATGGGTCGACCCGACCGAAGTGACCTACGGCCTCACAGAAAACCGGCGTGAAGCAGCGTCTGAGTTGTTTTTCATCGAGTGAGTGAGAGTGCCGGAAGCTTGATCCACTGGAAACGTGGTGTTTAGTTAAGATAAGCGCACTTGTGACTCCACTGATGGGCGGCGGCAATTGCTCATCAGGTGATCCGCCTACCGAATTAGCAAACTGAAGTGGTAGTGGGCTGGTCACATTAGCCGCAGAACTGACAGCCATTGGAGCCGTAAAGTCCTTGAGTGGAGACCGCGACTCAGGTAGGCGTAGTGTTGGACGCCCTGCGCAAAAGATGGGATATGACATTCGAAGGCTGGCTGGTGTGGGCTGGATGAGAGTGGCCGAAATTCGGGAGCAGTGGCGTGCATTATGGGAGACCTATGTCCAGCAATAGACGAGTGTGGGTTGCTGATGACGATCCGCCTACTCGTCTGCCAACCATAATAGAAACTTACTCAACGTCCAAGAAGGGGAATGTGACGGTCTTCCAGAAGTCGTAGCCGTACTCGCAGGTGACCTTGAAGTGCTCGTCCAGCTCCTCCTCGATGAGCGGGTTGTACTGCACCGTGATCGTGTTCCACATCAGGTTCTTCTGTGGAGGAAGGTACAAAATGTCAGGCGATTAAAGCGGTATTATAATGCGGTTAGAGTTCACTAATATTCTATCAACGGATCCTTGACTACTTTGGTGACAAACTGGTTTATTGGCAGGGTGAATGGAAAGAGATCACATATCTACTGGGGCCCACTATAATCTAATCACTCCGACAAGCTAAGTAGGAAGGCGTGGAAACAGATCGTCAACTCCTCCACTTCCGAACTACCTTCAAAGTTCAAACGAACGCACCAAAGCATTTCTCAACGACCTTCAGTAATTAAGAACTCGACTAAAATGATTAGGTATTGTTGTTGATGATTTTAAACAAACATTATCATCTCCGCCGCAAGACGTGAAGTGATTCTAGGTTGATTGGTTGGATGCTGCCTGTAAGCCACTGGATTCTGGAGCCGATGGATGACCTTTAACTTGTCGTCTGACCCCCTGGCTAGTTGGCGTCCGCTGCGATATGAAGCTAATAATGTGCCCTGGAGTTTCAGTTCCAAGGGTCATTATTACCTACTGATAACTTTGAGGGTGTATTTGTGAACTTTACATCCCTTTAACCAATTGTTTTTTTTATGACATAGGTGGCAGATGAGCAGACGGATCACCTGATGGTAAGCGATTGCCGCCGCCCATGGACACCCGCTACACCAGTGGAGTCACAAGTGCGCTGCCAACCTTTAAACTCCTCTTCCTCCTCCGGATTGGGCCTACAGTACCCTCACTCACGCAGCGAAACACAGTAAGTTCTGCTTCACGCCGGTTTTCTGTGAGTTTTGCCGTGTTACTTAATTTTTTGCGACAGCCCATATAAATTGACCAAATTACGTGACTGACTTTGTATAAAAATTTCCAAAATTATGTGGATTTCCAAAAGGCATATAATAAATGTTGTTTTGAATAGCTGATATAACACGCGGTTAAAGGGATGTAAATGTTCACAGATACACCCTGTATAAACAATCAGTACCTACCCAAACGATGCAAAGATCATCGTTCCATAGATATAATTATGGCATGGTCAGAATTTGTGTGTTTTACGTCACTCTCGTACATTCAAATTTCTATTCAAAGTAAGGTATAGGTAGGTACACTGACCAAGTCTTACTTTATAATAACGGCTACTGCCTCCGTAATGTAATGGTTAATTAAGAACATTGTTTCTAACCCAGAGGTCCGGGTCGTGAGTTCAATTCCCACGGGGGACATCCCACTGTATCGAAGTGTCCCACTTAGGTTAAGATACTGCAGGCTTGGATCACCTTATTGTCCGAAAGAATGATGATCCGATGCTTTAGAGGACACATTAAGCTGTAGGATCCTTTACTCTGAAAATGGTTGTTATAGATTAGAGCAGTTTGACATAACTCGCTCATGAATCAGAATTTCATACTGTTTTAGCGGTACATAAAAGTCGATTGACTAAATCACTACGCAATATACGTACGAAAAACTTTAGTAACGTCACTCGCTCGAGCTATCAGATTATTTTCCATTAGATTCGCGCGTATTGTATTTGTTAATTAATTACTTCGAGTACATAAAGCTGTTGTCCTTCTAAAAAATTTAATAATACCTAGTTGTTTATTATCTCATATATTGACTTGACTCCGTACTTCTTTACGGATGTCAGACAATAGAAGAATTACAAAGTATGTCTCCCAATTTTCCAAACACTAAATAAACCACCCAAAACTTGGCGTACCTAAGAGGAAAGGTCACACCAAATGCGCCATCTTGTCAGTCAAATCATGTCTTTAGAATGACTATTTGTAGTATTCTTAGTTCATCTGTATTCACTTTTTACTTTCACTGTGTTGATATTGATATCCAAGTCCCTTATACCGTGGACTAATTAGTCTATGCCAAATGTTGATCAGTACTAACATTTGGTATACCTAACTAGGCACAAAAAAAGTATAGAATCACAACAAGTCACAAGTCTATTAGGGTTGTGGGTTCATCTCGCTGGGAGGAACAGGCTGCCGAGCGACCCGAGTGGAGGACTTTAGTGAAAACTAAAGTCCGAGACTTAGAAACACAAAGGCTTTCTGAGCTCGACTCTAAGCGGGATGAGTTGAAAGCCCGACCACCACGGCTATAAATTATAACTATGCCCGCTATGTATGAGAATCTTTTCGAAAAAGATAGGCTACGTCAGCCACATGCGGGCACACCAACGACATTTAGCTGAAGCGTTCGCCGTCGTCGAAATCGACCGGACTCCATCATCTTCATCATCAGGGTTGTGGGCATGCACATCCTGCCCACGTCGGTTCATGCGCCCTTGATTTAAGGCTTGACAGCCAGGGTTGCCACCTTTAGGGAAAAAAAATCAGGACGATCGGGCATGCATCAGAGACGTTAGGAATTTGGTCCCAATTAAACTATGACCCATGTCAGACAGTCTAAGGAAAATTAAACTCTTTTTTTAAATCTGTATTGCACAAAACGGGAGAAGGCGAAGACGAACGCGTGACTGTTGGGTACCCGTGAATGAATTGATTGAACCTATCGCATATTGTCGAAAATCGGGACAAAATCGATGGACCGTCGCGACACGGGACAATGTCGTCGAAATCGGGACAGTCCCGGCTAAATCGGGACGGGTGTCAACTCTGTTAACAGCGCACACGATAAGATGTTAAAATAACGGCTTGTTGCACCAATTATTCTCGCCTTTTACCAATAAAATAAACTTGTCAAGCAACATCAACTTAAATAAATTAGACCATGGTCGATCAATTACTGTAGGCGCATTTGGGCCTAAAACATCGATTACTGCTATTCTATAATTTGGAGCCGCACTGGCCCACATTGCTGAGCAAAACTTTTTGTTGCACCTAGTTATGATACGGTATTCCAATAATGTTCTGTCTGTCCATCGTTACAAATCTGAAAACATTTCAAAGTATATATATATAACTGAACGAGTGGAGTGGAACTTTTACATCGTAATAATGTGTACACTATCTATAAATACAATACCTAACTAGATAGATAGATAGATATTCTTTATTGCACAAAAATTAAATACAAGCATGATACAACAACATCAACAGACAGTACAATAAGG
This sequence comes from Marasmia exigua, assembly GCA_019059595.1. NCBI lineage: Eukaryota > Metazoa > Arthropoda > Insecta > Lepidoptera > Crambidae > Marasmia > Marasmia exigua. The sequence continues at coordinate 12,180,576 of CM032476.1, read as the reverse complement.
CGGTCTTAGGCGTACTAGGTAAGCGTCAAATAACCTACTTGTATGGAAATTCTACAATATAAACTAATTATGTAAGTACTAGGTATAGGTATAAAGAGAGATCCGTAAATCTATCCACAGTTTTATGGAAATTATGTAGTTTAATAAACGGTTAAAAAAATAACAGTGATACAAAAGTACCAGCTCTTCACAATATCGATGTGTTAAAATTAAAGGGAATTATAACAATTATAGCAAAATCTCCGTAGGTACCATTAAAACGCAAAGAAAGTTGTTTGGTTTAGTTATTTCCACATTTCTATCTAGTACTATTTAGGTATTATTAATAAATCCATTTAGACTAAATTCAACCGGATCGTCTACATTCACTGACTAATAACACTTTTAGTTACAAAGAAAAAATATTATCATCGCAGGCAAATTAACAATCCTTATCCTTACTATCCTTACTAATATTATAAAGGCGAAAGTTTGTTTGGATGGATGTATGGATGGATGTTTGTTCCTCTGTTACGCAAAAACTACTAACCGGATTTTAATGAAACTTTACAGTAATGTAGCTTATAGATCAGAATAACACATAGGCTATAATTTATAAAGATACTAGCTTTTGCCCGCGACTTCGTCTGCGTGTAATTCGAATATAATTAATATCATAATGTTAGTTCTTTTCACGCTAATATAAGCTACTCGAAATACTAATACTGCGCACACGAAGTCGCGGGCACCAGTTATTGATACATAAAGACCTTGCTTTTATTCGAATTACACGCAGACGAAGTCGCGGGCAACAGCTAGTTCCACATAAAATGAGGTGGTGCACTCTAGAATAATGTCATGTTTTTCCCAAATCTCATGTCATTGTCAATTTTTTGACAAATATAAACTACTTACCAACTTACACCCGCGGCTTCGCTCGCGTTAAATTCAGGACACCACGGGTTCCTCTTTTCAAAAAAACTATGCACGATTTTTTTTTTGTTACAGTCCGAATACAAATTTTTAGCTTTCTACCTTAAAAAATCTCCACTTAAAAATTACGTCAAGATGAATCAACAAGTACTTAAAATAATTCTACCGATTTAAAGCCGCGATGTGAATCCACCCAAGAAAGTAATGTTCTGGTACTGGTAATGTCAAGTAGTTTGACACCTAGTTCATGAGTTCCGCGTGTTTTTGCCGCCACAAAACTAACCGCTGAATTTGCCTAAATCAAGTCCATTTATAATTGTAAAACCCGATCAAGATTTTGAAAGAGTTTCTGGTACAGCTTATTCTATGGGTCCAGCAAGAAGTATCCTATAATTTTATTGCCATCATGTGTAATTTTAGTCAAACGTTAGCCTATTTTGTTTTAAAAAAACACCATGAAGGAAACTCACAGTGGGATGTTTCCTGTTGTCGTCATGCTGGCTATTCCTGCCGAGGGTCCCGCAGCGGTTGAGCTGGATGTAGAACTCGTAGTAGTCGCGGCCCGTGCCGTTGATGTACATGCAGTCTGGATCGTATGAATAGCCTAAGGACAAACAAACAACCTATAATTGGGTTCCATCACTAGGAATATCACAGTATGAAAATAGCTTATGGAGATGAACGAATCCTGGAGTGGAGACTGCGTCTCTGTATAACGTAGTGTAGGATGGCCAAGGTGAGGATTGGAGGAGTGAGGATCTGCGCAAGATAACAGGAGCTGGACGCGAGTAGCGAAAGATCTATAAAAGTGGAAAATTTGGAGAGACCTATGTCCAATAGTGGATTGCGACAGTACCTACACAATGATGTTGAAGATACCTAGTCAATGGAAAAATCTGTTTTTGAAACAGAGATATATCAATGGGCTTTTCGGCGGCTATATAAATTGTACAAACAGTACCTAACGTCTAACATTTTATTTATGTAGAGATGCACTATTAAAGCACTAGCCAAAGAGTACCTACCCACGTAGGTATGTCAAGCTGCACTAGGCGATTAAAAAATATATAGAGATCTAATAGAGATAGTTCTCAACAGCAAACGGTGAAACAAAAGATAGTGAGTATAATCTAAACTACGCGAGCGGATTCTTCCTATCCGCAATGGGCTAGTGGTAACGCTAACGCGCATTTACCTCCCGAGTATGGGTAGGCGCTGTGCCCCAGCAACGGGCACATTATTTACTAGGCTGGTGAGAGAATCAGTGACGAAGATTCTCTAAGATATGTCGCGAATCTAGCACGATATTATCACAGTGCGATTCAGTTACTCGGCGACTCTTGTTCAGCCGTTCCCCGACTTCTTTGTTTGGCCACGTATCTGATCATGCGACGCTGCGAAATGTCTGTCATGTCAGTGGCTTTCAAACTGTTTAATTAAATTATTACAGTTTTCAAAATACGTGTATTATTATGAGTGCATTTGAAAGTAGATATAATCAATTAAAACGGGGATTAATGCAATGCACAGAAATGCGCATGTTACGTTGGTCAGCGGGCGTCGCCAGACTCGATAAAGTGCGAAACGAGTACATCAGAGGTAGCTACAAAATCGCCTTCATATGTGAAAAAATACAGAAAAAACGTTTCCGATGGTAGGGGCACGTTCTCAGACGCCCCCCAGACCACATGATGCGGGTAGCCCTAGACATACCAACGACGAAGTGTGGACGCGGAAGTACCCCCGCCACCTGGCTAACGACGGTCCGAAAAGGCCTGACCCAAAAAAACATTAACCCAGAAACCGCGCACAACCACCCAGAGTGGAGAAAAGGGACAAGGAGAGCCGACCCCAGATTATGGGAAAAGGCGCAGGCAGATGATGATGATGATGATGGGGATTAATGCAATACATGTAGGCTTGCTTACATCTTGTTTGTGACCACTTTGACCAATAGCGAACCACTCGATAACATAGAACTGGAAGACAGCGGAATGTACTATTTTCGGAAAAAACGTCACAGAGTGTGAAAGAGATCTACCCAGCCCTGACGCAGATTCTATACGGGTGCGGTAGAGAAAGAACGTTGCCCAGCACGTCACCCCAGTACCTACTAACAGCTTCGCGCAGTTTTTCAAGTAGGTATAGCTTTCTGTGAAAAGGCACAGTGTGTTTAGGGTGCAAGCGTGCATGTCTATGCTCGATAGATACTCGTATTATGTTCGCTCTATTTTACTCTGTGCTGTTTACCAAAAAGATTCTAATATGTGAACATTTCTCGTCCGCTTATACTTGACACACACCTAGAGCAGAGTCACAAAGTTGTCTATATTCTATGGTATAGTATAACAAAAGAAGCTCTTGTTATCCCAATACTGTGCCTAGAGGTTGAAGTGGGCGGGAGCATGCAATGACTGCAAATAACGAAGTATACCGAATCAATCCGTGCTCAAACCTGAATTAATAAAACTATTTGAGAACCTCTTATCCCAGGATCTACATAACAGTTCGCACAATCGATAGCGGCATCCGCGGCCACGCAACGTAATGACAGCTAACTATTGCGGTTGTAGGTACAGGGTAATTGTTTTATCTGCCGCTTACAATACTAGCACAGATGTTGGCACGAGTAGGTACACAGCTTCTCGTTAGATAAGCCACCATTGAGGTCAAAGACTGATAAACTTAGCCCTTGTTGCTAAGTGATATTTCTACAAATATATATATAATAATATATTAAAAACATCAAAATACCTGCTGAATATACAAGTCCACCAAAAGACCCGTTGAATCCAACTCTGATTTTCATGAAATCATCTTGACATTCTGCTTCGATATCTGAAATATTAAAAATGTAATAAGATTTTATATTTAACATTATACAAATACTTAATCGTAGCTAATGCATTTACAAAATGTCATCGTTTGTTGCTACATAGTACATCGTACCTGTAACTATGTAATTAATATTTAGGTAGGCTAATGATAGGCAAAGCTTAGGCAGTCTGTAGGCATCAATGAAATGCGAAGTCCTTGAAAATATTCTGTATTTGGATTTTAGAACACATTGTCAATTGTCATTTTGTGTAGCCAACATAAATAGCATATAATAGATAACATATGGTATATCTTGTACCCTTAACTCTACACAGACCGCGTATCCATAGTAAATTATAATAAGCGTATTGTGCGCTTATCGCCAGCAAAAAACGGACAAATTGAGATGGTATCGAGACTCGTGCGCAGCGCAGTAGGCGTTGTGCAATGCTTTGTTTTGCATATCTTCATAGACAACATGGTAATATTTTATGAGGTTATACTTGAATTAGGCAACGTGTGCGATGTGTACCTCGGATAAATGTACACATGTCAAAAGATGCACCAAGTGGTCGTTCTTCTTTTTATCGACAATGAGCCCGTCTTCAGTAACTTATGAAGGAATATTATATAAAAAAATATACGTTACACCATCAAGATATTTCTAATTTACCATGAAATAATGACATTGTTTTATCACCTCGTAGGTACTTTAGCATGATTTAACTATGTTAAAAAACGTGACAGAGTTATAAATGGCCCTCATTTCGGGGCGCACGTGACGGAGGTGTTCATTTCTATCAAAAAGTATTCTTTGTCAATTAAATTTTACATCATGTAATAGTCCATCTGTAAAATAGTATATTAACAAATATTTAGGACATACTATTTATCATTTGTAGTCTGTTATATAAAAATTAAATGTTTATTTGTAAGTTTGGTTTATTGTCGATAGAAAAGAAGAACGACCCCACAACATTACTTTCATTGAGGAGAGTAAAGCCTGGTTTACACGGTGCGAACTTCTGCCTAGTCAGTAGACAGATACTCGGCTTGTCATGCGAGCTCGTTTGTGCGAGTTACTTACTCGTAAATGACATTCAAACAGTGCGAGTAACTGCAGTGTAGGCTGACCCGTACGCTAGCTCGCGCTACGTAAACCAGTATTGCACAAAGTTTACGTTGAGGTTGTATACCTATATTTATAAACACATTCGTTCAAGTATCTACTTTCCTATAAAATTTAATAACACGGTTTCGGTAAAGTGTATTCGCTTAGTACGGTTTAGATCCATTGTACGAAGTGCGAGTACACACGACCGTTTAAGCGCACAGGATATGAATATTACGGAATATTAAGATGTGTCCTGATAACGGCAAACGTTGGGCCTTGAATTATGGAAACGGTTTTGGTACTATCAGAAGTGTTTTACTACGAATTGTCTTTCTTTGGAAATTGAATGCAACTCTCACGTTAGGTGACCACGGCATTATGCTCACTTGGCATATTTATTGAACCCTTCTCAAGATCAAAGAGTCCGGTTCCATTTGTCTTATGACGGCGGTACTCGCGTTGCCAGGCCGGGGGCTCTTGTCAGCTCTCCACTGCCGGCGACCGCGGCATTATGCTCACGGGCAACTTACATTGAACTCTGCTCCCGTTGGTCCTATGACGGCGGTACTCGCGTTCCCAGGCCGGGGGCTCTTGCCAGCTCTCATCTGCCTGGCGACCGCGGCATTATGCTCACGGGCAATACTTACATTGAACTCTGCTCCCGTTGGTCCTATGACGGCGGTACTCGCGTTCCCAGGCCGGGGGCTCTTGCCAGCTCTCCACTGCCGGCGACCGCGGCATTATGCTCACGGGCATACTTACATTGAACTCTGCTCCGTTGGTCCTATGACGGCGGTACTCGCGTTCCAGGCCGGGGGCTCTTGCCAGCTCTCCACTGCCGGCGACCGCGGCATTATGCTCACGGGCATACTTACATTGAACCCTGCTCCCGTTGGTCCTATGACGGCGGTACTCGCGTTCCCAGGCCGGGGGCTCTCGCCAGCTCTCCACTGCCGGCGACCGCGGCTTTATGCTTACGGGGATGTAGCTGTTCTTCTCTGAGAGAAACACCACCTGGAAGTTAATCAATCGTCAGTATTTCAGTCCGGGATGCGCTGTGAGCATGATTCAAGAATTGGGGAAGACAGCAGCTGCTTCATTGTTAATTCGTAATGCTTTTACCGGGGAACCAGACGAACTGAATCATGGTTACACGTTTTATAAACGTGCAGATTTCCTTACGATGTTTTTCCCTCACCTCTGGGATTATAGTAGGCACATACACATAGATTTGAAAAATCCAGAGGTGCATGCTTGGATTTGAACCTAAGACCCCCCTGTATGAAAGGCGCGTTCTTATCGACTGAGCTACTATCGCTCTCGACTTAACTAGACAAATAATATTTATAGAGCGATTTACACTTCAGTACTTATTGAACGTAGCGAGTTAAGTTGCTTCATCAGAGTTAAGTCATTTTTGCCGTGTAAAGTGTAAATCGCTCTTAATGCACAATAGGAAAGAGACATTAATGCTAGGCACTGTTATTGACACTACTCTGTACTCTATAGAATATATGTTGCCTGCAAAGACAATGTACATACTACTCTAAAAACCTCTCATAGGTACAACATGGCGCCAAGTAAACTACACCCTACTTAATTCCAAACACGCGCCAGAGAAATCTCTATAAAATACAAGGTGATCCATCTCCGGAAGCCACACTTAGTGTAACATCAATCAGTAATCACAGGTGCGGCCCGCTTCTACGCACCCTGTAATAACAACTTACTTACTTACTTTTTTCTCACGGCACGTTTCACAGAACTCACTTAATCGTACATTAATAAAATTAGAGCTTTGTTCGAGACCTTGACAAGAAAAGAGATAATCGACATTTAAATCTCATCTCACTTAGTTTTTATTTCAATTAGAAACCGCAATATCAACACGAAACATCTTTAAACCTCGTTTGTGTAAAGCGCGGTCACAAATGACCATAATCATAATGATTTGTATCTTCCTAACTTTTTGAGTAAAGCACATTAATAAAATTCGTAACACAACCTACAGTAAACTATGATTCATGTAGAAACACAACAATGACGTGTATTATAATCTAAATTTGCCTTTATAAATCCTAAGCCAACTAGATTTTCATTGAAGCATCAGATTGTATTAGTATGTGACGTAAGGAGTATTAGAAATACTAACATATTGATTATTTTGTAATGAACTTTAATTATGTAAAAAAACATCGTTTATTTTTATTCCTTTTCATTAAATCTCGTAAGCAATTATGAATCATCCAAAAATTTGCTCACACAAATAAGTAGGTTAGTACGTAGGTACACATAATCCACCTTATTATATACTGGCGATCTAAAGTTATCTGTTCCAACACGCAATGTTAAGAGGGGCGAGTTTTGTTCTAGGACAATCCTTAGTTCGCGATTTTTATTAAGGGTAAATGGGTCAATCAGGGGTCTAATTATGGAAACAGGTCTACTTTGCATGCATTACTCTCCTGTCCTTTTCCTAGATTACCTAGGGGTTGGTATTTTATTTTTCCATACGTTCCTATCATTCACCAGGAGTCAAATTTACATAAGCCACTCGTGTGGCTTCCTGATTTTCGACACATAAAAAGTAAATGATCTGGTTCAATCAGGGACATAATGACCTCACAATTGTTATTGAATAAGTCGAGAATTATAAAATTCGTGTGAACTATTATTTTTGTAGATGACTCCATTTTTTTATTTTTACAAAAGTTTAGATAGCGTACTTTACAGGAATTAATTAATCGAATCAAGCCCTTATCTACATTCTGTTCAATTCACCAAAAAAGGATCGCATCCAGTAAATTTACCCAATCTGTAAAATGTTATACTTTGTTGGTGACTGCTACTTAATGACTGTTGATGCTATCACATAAAGAGTAGGTATGCTACCACGTACCTACAACTTTATTTAAAGGATCATCATTATCATCATTTCAGCCAATAGACATCTACTGCTGGACATAGTCCTCCCCCAATGTCCTCCACACAGATCGGTCCTCGTCACACGTAACGTCACGTTTAAGGATATTAAATTGTAAATCACTTCAACAATCTAGACACAAGAGCCGCCGAGTCAGCTGATGTTTTATTAAGAACATGTTAGATCGCATCAAACATAAGTAGAAGTGTAGATACTCGTACTGTGCGCTATACGACCGCGGACGTGGGGCAACGTCAGGTCTGATAGCCCTGAGATAAATAAAACTAAACACTGCCTTCCGCCACACGCGACTTTTGACTGTTCTCTATGGTCTGCGAGCTGCACAACCTCCGCTAATTACCTGTTCCCACCTCACAAATTAGCAGCAACATTGACCCAAAACAAACTTCGAAAGTCTAACTGTTCATAACCATAATCGAATTCCTTTATTGTGACTGTTGCCTCCATTATCCACTCGACAAAACATTCAAAACAAACTATCGAATTACTGGCAGTTGATAATGCACCATTTCACAGTCACGACCCCTCGAAAGATTTGCGCGAAAAAAAAGTTGTAAATAAGGCAGTAAGTGTGTCAGGGCGGTTCGCACGGCGCGGGCGCTGCGGCGACTCCACGCATTATACAACTGGGCCAGTGGAGTACCAGCGGCGACTGCGACGGCGCCGAAATTGCTCTCAATCACAAAGCGATCAGTGCAATTAACTATTTGCTACTGGTGGTAACCGTGCACCCGCACTCAATTTACTAATGTAAATAAAAACAAAAGGACACATTCTTCTAAAGCAATTTTCACTGCTTAAAGTCCATTAGGTTAAACTGTTACAAAAAAGAAAACGCAGAATGTTTTCGTTGCCTATACCATACCATCAGGCCATATCGTATACTTGTCTTCTATAAAAGAAAGTATGGGTGTCGAGGTAAAGCATCAAGTTCTATCTCAACATTTTCGTCACTTAATTACGGATTTCCTCTGATCGACCAATCTGTTCAGCCATGCACCTAACAAACGCTTTAGTTCAAACTGTTAACTTTTGTCCACTTAATTCTGATTAGACGCGTGCAAATTGCCAAATAAAATGTTAAGTAGGTACACTCTGATTAAATAGTGACGGTGTTTTTTGCCGTAATTTAGTTTAACAGACGGGTGGGTTCTGCCATCGGATCCAGGGCAGGAAAATAGAGCGCAGACGCGTTGAAGGTTGCACGTAGGAAAAGGAAGTGGCGTGAGTCCAAACCGCAAGCATTTGTATTCTTTTACTCTGAGGTTTACAGATTACCTACTACCTAGTCTAGTACCTACATTCTAGACTTCTCAGCTGTAAATTCAGCTACAGTTACGAGTATACACAATTTAGTCTACAAGGGGTTTATTTGATGTCTTAAAGTTACAACAAAAAATAAGTAGTCAATCTGTTTCTAGCGCGAACTGAATAATTTCACGATCTCTTTAATTTGTTTTGTATATTTTTTAAGGAATCAACATTATTAAGAATCTTTACAACTCAATCCATATTGGCCTTCATTGGGCTTGAGACTGGCCAAGAATTTTCTTCAGAATTTTAGTGTGTAAATTCCCGGTTGCCTCTTGAGATAATTTCAGGGGTACGCTTAGACCATGGGTCAGCATTTGGGGAGTTTGGTAATTACAATGAAGCGACTGCCGTCTGACCTTCGCTTGAGACTGGTGAACTATAAAAGTTCCCACGCATTACCCGTAACAGATTGCATAACAGGAGTAAGAACGAAGGAAAGAAAGAGTCATTTAATCAGCTACCCGTATGTGTGCCGACAGTTGCAACCTGCGTTCATGGTTTAAATGCAATGTGAGTCGAGCAACGCTACTCCATCACACGTCGGCGACGACAGGTCAGAGATCATATCAACGCGAGCGCATGTGCAAACTACGCGTATCGCTCACCTCTCTCACGGCCCTAATTTTGTAATGCTCACCAAGTTTCAGAAGGCACAGATCGGAGATATAAGGAAAGGAAGTGCACCACTTCCACATTGAAGGAAGTAGAGTATTTCTACCATATTAGGGACATTATCTAGTACCTCGCATATATATATATACTCGGATCTGCAGAACAAGCACGAGCTTACACGGAATTGTAGCGCAACTTTATCGTGATTTGGTTATGGGTCAAATTTCTATAAAAAAAAACATTTATTGCAGGCTTCGCCCATAATAATATTAGTATACAAAAATACTAAAACCTATGTTAGTAGAACCACAACCAATTAATTTAGGTATCTGCCGTGCGCTGCGACCCCGGGCAAGCGCACATGCACTTGGATCCCAGTGCCGCAGAAAGGGGCTGTCCGGCTTCTGGCTGAGCACGTTCAGGAATGGTGTTGGGGCTCCCGCGCGTGCGGTGCATCAGCGACGCGAAGCAGCGCCGCACCACGGTGTGGAAGCCGTACAGTGTGCGCGTGTGCAAACATCGCAGATGCATAGCGCGGGAGCCCCGCCAGCACCCTGAACGCATTATTATATTGGATTCGGAGTGCGCTGATGGCCCGGTGCGTATCTATGACAGCAATTTAGTCTTTAGCTCATTTCTTAGTTTGAATAGATACATTGATAGACAAAGAGATAGTGCATTCAACTAAATGTGTATTATTGAATTGATTTTTACTAACTTCAGACTTTTTAGCAAGCTAAAAAGAAAGTCTGAAATTAGCTATCCATAAAATCGAAAGTTTATTTTGTTAGTACATTCTCAGATTGCAACGTAGCAATTTAGTATCGTGTTGGAAATAGCTGAAGACTTGTGACTCTACTGGTGTCGCGGGTGTCCATGGGCGACGGCAATTGCTTACCATTAGGTGATCCGTCTGCTTATCTGCCACCTATCATATAAAAAAGAGTGTCAAAGGCAAATATCTTGTAGCATTTGACAAAATTGTACCCCAATCTCTTTGATATCAGAACCCTTAGAAAAGAAACTAACAAGCTAATCTCTAACAGCTGTCCTGAGTATCAGACCTTTGCAATGCCATGGTATGTCTCACTCACCGTTACCCTAGCATCTACCATTGAACCGATTTCATCACGTGGTATGTTAGTTTTAACACAATCATTCCAAAATCTTATTGATATCAGTAACCCTCATACAATAACGCTAGTCTCTAACAGCTGACCTGAGTATCAGACCTTTGTTTTGCAACGCGATGGTACGCCTCACTCACATTTACCTAAGCATATTATAAATTCGACCATAGTTGGTTAGCAACACGTGGTAGTTTAGTTTTGACAAAATCATACCAAAATCTCATTGATATCAGCAACCCTCATACAATAACGCTAGTATCTAACAGCTGACCTGAGTATCAGACCTTTGCAATGCGACGGTACGTCTCACTCACCATTGCACAAGCATCTCCCATTGAACCGGCCATAGGCGTTGCAACACTGGTAGGTCCTCACCTCGCGGCCGAGACCGGGGGTGCTCAACCATGGAACAGCTTCATAACAAACTGGTAATGCGATGGTTCAATTCTACCACGCATGGCGTCATGATGTATTACGACATCCGATTACATTGTTACGGAGTTATTCATTAAGGAAGTGTGAATGCAAAGTGTGTTAATGAATTATTGCTATTAAACCATCATAGAACCAATCTGGGTTTGCATGCGCCAGTTACTAGATGTGTAATTGCATATAATTTTATTCATTTATTTTATTTTATAATAAAGGAATAACAAACACGTAATGAGTGGCACAGACTGCTCGAACTTGACATTTTTCATGACAAAGTCAAATTATTTAAAAGAAAATATAATGTACCTACCTATAATTTTTGTTAAGGTGGCGGGTAGAGCACAGTAGCGACGCAAATCGATTTTAATTTTTAGCTACTAAACCGGATCTATTTTAAACAATTTCGGAGTTACAACCTCTCGGCAAACACTTATACTATTAATTTAACACTTATAGTTAACTGTTTGGTCTGCTTTAGAAAGAAAGTGGCCGCTTTTGGCGTGAATCAATTTTTGGCATACGTGTTGAACCCAACATTTTTGCATGGTTATTTAATAAATACTATAAGTATTTGCCGAGAGGTTGTAACCCCAAAATTGTTTATAATAGATCCCGATTAGTAGCTAAAAATTAAAATCGATTTGCGTCGCTAGTGTGCCCTACCCGTCACCTTAAGCTTACCCTTTAAGTAAATTAATGTAACCTCTAAAATATCATGATGTGCATGTCTGTAATTGATGTAAACACTAGAATAGTCCCATGTCTTGTATATGTAAAATGCTTGTGTTTATATTGTTGATGTGCCAAATAAATAAATAAAACAAAAATAAAATAAAGGCTAAGGGCTTGTTGCTATATATTTATAGCACTAAGATATATAGAACCTACACTTTATTGTAGATAACAAACATTAGGCAGCTCTTAAATTTTTTTATAAAAAAACTGATTAAATGCGAGTCGGGCTCATCCACCGAGGGTTCCGAACGTATCCTAAGTTTATAGATAGTTCAGTCGATTTCAGTTTTATATTTAAATACTGAATATATTAGTAGAAATAAGATTAATACGTCGTAAAAAATAAATCGAATATAGTGCACATCAAACTCTTGCATACAGCTACGATTACAAGTGGGGTAAATTAGTTTGAAATGAAATGTTTATTTGTTTTTTTTTTATTTTTTAAAACAAACTTATCATATAAAGGATTGGAGCCCCTTTTAAGCTAAGCCCCTTTTAATTAGTTACCCCAAAGAGTGTTTTCGCGTGTCAAAAATCCGCTAGATGGAGTACTATAGGAGTGAGGTCCATATACTATGTGATTGGTTATTTTTAAACGTGATCTGTCAAAATGTCAATTTGACAAACTAAACAACCAATGCGATTGATGTTGGACCTGAGTCCAAGCAGTACGCCATCTATCGGATTTTTCACACGCGAAAACCCTCATCGTAGCTTCACTTTGAAATTTCGACCCCCTTTAAAAATCAAGACCCCCTATTTATTATGATTTAGTTACAAATGTAAAGTATTCAGTTTTTTCCCTATTTTGGTCTATAACTATGTCACCTACTAAAAGTTCTAGGTCAACGGGAAATACCCTAAAGGTTTTGATTCCCTTAAGAAGGTTCGAAGTATACGTTTCTCGGTGAATACGAATACACGGCCGTATCTTTTTACTGGACCTGGGACCGTAGACTTTAGTACCTATATGGTTTAATACAGACCTTCTTGGGTGAGGTAAAGTTATGCTGGTAAGGTAGGTATATGTTTTCTTTTAACGTACAACGTTGGCCCCATAGAAAACCGGCGTGAAGCAGCACTGTGCTGTGTTTTGCTGCGTGAGTGAGGATACCCAAGGGGAGCTTAAAGGTTGGCAGCGCAAATTAATTAATTAATTGGTCAATCAGTAAGTAAATTCCTTGACCTTGGTGAGTAATTTAAGCCACGAAAGGCGAAACCCACACACGTATTGCGTGCATTCCCAGTGCTTGTTGCTTCCAAGTACCTATCATCAAAGGATCATACCTCTTAACTTAGTGCAAAAAAAGTAGTTAGGGTCTAAATCGGGTAAGACAATGTCTTGGTACGTAATTTAAACTTCTAGAAGGAAGTGCTCATGTTATGCCAGCCATGATACGGCAATCGCTGCTTTTTAATTGTGCGCAAGACACGGCCATATTAATAACGTCAGAGATAACTGGTGAATGCCTTAATGTCACGTAACACCTAGGTAAAATGTCCTACTTACTTAGTAACAACATCGCTGAGTGCGAATATGATCTTTCCCATGATTTTAGATAAATCAAAAGCCGGAAGGCGCCATGACTTCAAAATTTAGGATCACCGTGGGAGAGCCACGCTTCGGCATGAATGGGCCGGTCCGACCGGAGTGATACCACGGCCTCACAGAAAACCAGCGTCAAGCAACACTGTGCTGTGTTTCGCTGCGCGAGTTAGGGTACCGGAGGCCCTATCCAGGGGAAAGGTTGGCAGCGCATTTGTGACTCCACTGGTTTTGCGGGTGTCCCCTGCGGCAATCGCTGACTATCAGGTGATCCGTCTGCTCGTCTGCCACATATATCATTAAAAAAAATAAGGCTCTATATCCTATGATTTCTGTAGCAGAACTTACTACAACAGATATCCAGTTGTGGCAGGTAACCTTGTATTGTAGTTTGCGTACCTACGTTTGTGTGTTTGTATTTAATAGCTCAAGAGACCATAGGCACGGAAATGTATAATCCATAAGGCTTTAGAATAAATATATTATTGTGGTTTCTAAATTGTTTTATTACTGCGATACGTTATGAACCATTTACCACAAGATTCATTTAGGAATGTGACGAACCGTGCTTTTTCTATTGTTTTATTTTATTGTATAAACCTTGCTAGTATAAACACCGGTATCAGAGTAGTTTTTTGTAATAAAAGGGTTATTTTTCGCGGGTTGCCTTTGATCGATTGTCAAATCTATTTTCTTGCTATTTTCCTAGCTCCCGAATGATTATTTTCAAGAACATGTTTGTATAGACGCTGTCTTCTAGATATCCTATACACTAATACATACATAATTAGGTACCTACTTGCCTTTGCTGAATAACCTTTGTAAAGTTTAAAATTCGCTAGCCTTCTAAAAAGTGGATTAAATAAATTGCCTCAATGTTTTTAGGATTTCCGTTGATAACACGTTACTTGTTACATATTTACAAAATTACGGAATCTACTCGCATTGTTACATTAATGATGTAAGAAAGGTCAACATTATAATCGCAACAAAATAAATGTCTTAATTAATTTCACTAAAGTGGCATACTTTAGTAAGTAATATAAATGTTAAGGCGACGGGTAGGGCACACTAGCGACGCCATTCGATTTTGATTTTTAGCTACTAAACCGGATCTATTTTAAACAATTTCGGGAATACAATCTCTCGGCAAACACTTATACTATTTATTAAATATAGCAGACCCAAAAGTTAAGTATAAGACTTAAATATTGGGTCTGCTTTTGTACTCGAAATTTGAATTACCACCAAAAGTGGCCGCTTCTGGCGTGAATCAATTTTTTGCGTACAAAAACGGACCCAACATTTGTGCATGGTTATTTAATAAATACTTAGTATAAGCGTTTGCTGAGAAGTAGTAACCCCGAAATTATTTAAAATAGATCCGGTTTAGGAACAAAAAATTAAAATCGTTTGGCGTCGCTAGTGTGCCCTACCCCTCACCTTAAGCAAGAGTTAATTTATTGATCACTTTGTCTTAAAAAAAATCATACATTAAATTTTGACCTATTCATATAGGAAGTTAAATTATAGCGAAGGAATTTCATTTGTAAAGTTCAAAGTAACCCAAATGGTAGTTCCACGTATCGAAACCAGGTCTGAACAAACATCTTAATCGTCTTTTTGCACAACCGTAAAATTAATATTATTGAATACTATGTACTTCACGTGTATAAATTAAAAGTCGGGCTGTGCCTAATTGTGTGTTCGAACAAAAGAGGTGGTCACCGAGACGGAATTTTGCCATCACTCCATCAATATCAGAGCAAATTGGGTTAAATCGGCAGCCATTACGCGAACCTTTCACCCATTTCCCTGGTGATTGTTAGTAATCGTGTGCCACGTGAAGGTCACACTGACAAAAGCTTCAACACCATTTACTCACGTCTTCGAAGCGCTAGACAATATTCGACAAACCGCAGATTAGAAACACATTCAAGGAAAGTGAGAGTTAGGACGCCTAAAAGCAAATGTACCATAAAACCACGGCTTGACTAGGAAACTGGGTCGCACTCACAGGCACATTGTCGTCTAATTTCTAGGGTAAAGACTTAAATTTATTCTTCAGAGCAACCACAGCTTAGATATCTGAGCCTCAATTTCTCGCACGGGGCGTACTAAATGACATTTTTAATGGGGTGATAGAGAATTTAAGTCACGTAATTAACGTCCTCGAGTAAGTAATTTTAACACCTTGTGGTTCCGTTTTGTAATTGACCTAGTTTTCATTAGTTTTTCTCATAGCTTTTACGCGTTCGAAGAATCTGCCGGCATGACGGGGTACTGACATTAACAACATAATTATGTATCGGCATCGGAGAGGTCGCATGTCAACGACGTGGTACCGCCATTAGTGCCAGCTTTAGTCCCGACTTGACCGGCTTTTATTCTGTACTAATTGGTTTGCCCTGAAAGTTTTACAATGAAAACCAAAAACTGTACCTAATGATGGTGCTCTCTGAATTTACGTTTATACCAACCTGACTAAAACATCTCACCAGATAGGTGAATGTATCAGATCAAGATTTGAATCTTAACTGCGTACAAGTATGCAGTACCTACACATTGATTGAATTGCAAACAGAACTGCAAAATACAGAATTAAGTGAAATGGAAAAAAGGTGTAGCATTTTTTAAAACGGTGCAGTACAATTTACTACCTAATTATAAATGTAGATATAAATATTGCAATATTTTTAACCCCCGACGCAAAAACGACGGGTTGTTATAAGTTTGACGTCCCTGTGTGTGTGTGTGTGTCTGTCTATGGCATCGTAGTTCCCGAACAAATGAACAGATTTTGATTTTGTTTTTTTTTGTTTGAAAGATGAATAAGGAGGGAATGTTCTTAGCTATGTTGAATAAAAATCGATCCAAGATGGCCGCCGTCACAAAGATTTGGATTTTATGTTTTAACACAACTCCCACAATATGGGTATCATATAAAAGGGCTTGAGTAGCAGAATATATTCAAATTCAAGATGGCCGCCGTCAGAAAATGACGACTAACATATTTGTAGTTCCGTCTGCCTCAATACAGGTATCAAATGAAAGAGCTTTAGTTGTGTCAGGGGTTTTTTAAATTTTCAATTTATAACAGTTTTATAATTTATTAAGTGGTGGGGGTCATCACTTCCATGACAATCATATGTCCACCAATGAATCAAAACATGAAAGGATATGAGCAATATTTTTTTAACAGTCTTATTAAAAACTGATCAAAGATTTCAGTTTCTTTTAGTATATGAGATTATTTCTTTATGATATAGGTGACAAAGAGAGCACAGTGCTGCTTCACGCCGGTTTTCTGTGAGGCCATATTATCACTCCGGTCGAGGCGGGCCATTCATGCCGAAGCGTGGCTCTATACGTGCGAATTCGTCCGTGCGTAATTTTTTTTTTGCATTACTGACGAAATTGAAGTACTTCTAAAAGTGGGTATTTATCTTCATAATAGCTGAGTAGTGTTTTATATGAGTCACGAAAAACCTTCTCAATTAGAACTCACTGTACCTCGAAGAAAGTAGTAATTTGTACAAAACACTTGTTTTTCGCTAAAAGCCCTTACTCTAGTACGATTATCGTATTAGAGCCAAGTTCCCGTACATCGGGCCTAATGCGCGAACCGCAACCTTCATCACCTCGACAAGTAACCACTGAGGCATTACTCTATTCCATTCCCAGTGGGCTGAGTATTTACAAAGTCATTAGCGATGAAGGGTACTAAATGGAACTTATGGAGGCCAGGCTACTGGGTCTGGCTTCATTGTTTCAAACGATCTTTAGAAAAACATCTCCTGATTACTAGTGGTACTTAATAGTATTTAATATGGCAGTAATGATTGTGATAACAGAACATAATGTGATTTGTCCATAATGTAATTTGAGAGATAAAGAGAGAGAAATGATGGTAAAATGTTATGTTTTTCGGTCCAATGACGGCGCTATTCGATTTTAATTAATTGTAATGAATTTAAAGACATTTTAAGAAAATATCTCTTCTACAAAAGTATTTATGAGTTTTGAGATTTTTTGAAATGTTATAAATAACATTTCAAAAAATCTCAAAAAATGTAACAACGATCATTACTCGTAATTGTTATAAGTGACTACTTTTAACACTACTAGGGACATTTCAGCTTGGTATACCCCTTTCTTTCAGACACTTGGTACAGAAAAACACAAAATAGATTACTACGAATCCATCAAATTTCAGTTTACATATTATAATGTTATGATGATATATTAAAAACAGTATTTTAAAAAAGTTCCCCAATGGGGACTATCGCCAGTGAAATATCTTCTAGAGGCGTGCCTGTGAACCGAGGTCCAACTTCAACATCATTCGCTGATTTATTCTTTAATTGACAATTTGACATAATCACGTCTAAAATATCTAATCACCTTGTAGATGGACCTCAGACCTACTCGTACGCCATCTTGCGGATTTTACGCACGCGATATTGAACTAAATTAAGAATCGTATATCATCCTATGTTTATAGATATAGTACCTAATTAACAGTGGCCTAAAATGTGGATCATTGTGCTCCATCAAGATAAGAGGGAGCCTATGGATCTTACAGGGTTCAGTTCAAAGTTTTAAACAGCGTTAGTTATTAGGATCTGTGGTGTGGTTTATAACGTGTGATTATTACTGGATATTACCTACATCTTTAGGAACTTTTTCTTTAGTTTTACAAAAACATAATTTAATTAAATAAACTCACCGGATCTTGCTCAGTTCCGTCGGTTTTCAAGGCTTCTCTAGTCTCGTTCTGAAAGTTAAAATGTAAGGTAGTTATTGTACTATAACAAGTGTAGGCTGTACAGTTTTTAATGGTTTACAAAAACACAAAAAAGAACGCTAAAATCCACTATAGCATCCAATTATAGTTATGATATTTGTTTACTTTTGACTGCCGTACTGGCTCGCTGGCGCACTTTAAAGCAAAACGCAACGATTCGGATTCGATTCCCTGGTCAGGTCAAGTTTGTACCTGAATTTATTTCTTGAAAAATTCTCGTTGTCAGTCCGTCTGAAATTAGCTATTTGTCATGCTAGTTAAATGAGGGTAAGGAAATGGAAAGGTCACTGTATTTGCACACACACTTTTACTTGAATACTGATAGCTCAGGTTGGTCCAGGTGCAGTGTGCCTAAAAATGGCCGTATGATATTAGTATTGTTACTTTGATCGGATGTTGCTAATTTCCGAACAAAAATAATTACCTTTATATGTTCGAACGGTGGCGAGGGATCGGGTGGGTCGTCTCCCGACCCCTCGTGGATCTCAGCTGACGTGGAAGATGAGCTGGACACCACCGACACCTCGGTGGATAAGTCTGACGACTCCGCTGAGGTTTCGCTTATGTGCTTGTCCAGCGATTGTGACTCCTATGGAAAGGAAATATTAAATTACTTTGAAACTCGCATCCACCTTATTGCAAATCACGATCACAAGTTATTACCGTACTAAAGCTCATGTCATCATGTTTCAACACGCAAAGTTAAAAGGGATTGGCACGAGTTTTGTTCCGGGACTATCCTTAGTTCCCGATTTGTAATAAGGGGATTGGTGTTTTGGTCAATTATCAAAATTATCTTAGCGTTTAAATCTATCAGTTTGGTGCGATATTTATCGGAGCATTTGACAAGAATAACTTTTAGCAAAATAACTTAACATGTAGGTACTCCCTTTTTTGTAATTTTTACCAACAAATGTAAATGACATACAGTTATCTTTTGTCAATTGAACGCTAACGGCCGCACTCAGAGACGTCATTTAAGCTAATGTTAATTAACTTTGGTATCAGTAGTCTTTATGCGTAATAAAATAAGTGCCAATATATTTTCTTAAGTAGCCAACTAAGTTAATCAACGACTCTGACTGCCGCAATCAGATAAGATAATCCACTGGTGTCACGGGTGTCTAGGGGCGGTGGCAATCGCTTACCACCAGGCAATCCATCTGCTCGTCTTCTGCCTATCACAAAAAAAATTGGTTTATTGAACGTATATGAATAAAGCTCTAGATATCAATATCATCCTAGTAGATAT
Organism: Marasmia exigua; assembly: GCA_019059595.1. Classification (NCBI taxonomy): domain Eukaryota; kingdom Metazoa; phylum Arthropoda; class Insecta; order Lepidoptera; family Crambidae; genus Marasmia; species Marasmia exigua. The sequence goes on along the minus strand of CM032476.1, from coordinate 12,160,958 downwards.
CTCATAATTTTTTACACCAATGTAAACGTAGCAAACTTTTTCGCTAGCTGAGAATCGTTGACTCCATTCAAACTTTATGTTTACCTTAATACAAAAGAAATGATAAAGTAGGTGACAAAGGGCCAATTATTTCACGGAGCTGTCTCTCAGAACAATTTTCTGACGATAATGTATAAATAATGTAAAGTGATAAAGCAAAGTTAACGTGCCAAAACTGCATATTACAGCTTACTTGGAGCCCAATTCTCGGGCTCGTGAAATTTATTTTCATACGACATATATCACTAAAACATAGTTTTTTTGTATGGTTTTTAGGTGATATCCGCCATGTTGTCAAAATGTCACGAGCCCGAGAAGTGGGCTCCAATTCACATACAATTTATCATTCGTACAATAAGATGTGTGGGCTCATGAAATTCAAAGATTTTAAATTAGTGTCTAGTGGTTTTTAGTGTACCAATTTGGTGTTTATTTGTGCAGTGAAGTGCCGATATTTTTTTGTATCGTTTTTGAACTGCCATTTTGTGTCTAGTGACAACTTGCTTGGACCTAATAAAGTCTTAAAATCCGCGATTGCTTTTAGAGTGATATCCTCTCAATCCGTAGGTCGAAAAAAGGTAAAAGCACCGGCGTTTTATTGAGTGACTGTGACTTGGACTGACTTCGACTGTTGACTACCAACTCATTCTCAATAAGTTACTTGACATTTGTAAATGATCTTCGGGTAGAACCATAATAAAAAAAAAAAGATAATCGAAAGAAACGCCCTGTTGGTCTAGTGGTTTTAGTACCGGGCCGTGATCTCGGGGTCCTGGGTTCGATTCCTGGGTCGAGCAAAAGCTGTGTTTCGAATTTTTCGAACATAGCTCGGGTTTGTGATCACCAATCCGCACTTGGCAAGCGTGGTGATTAAGCCTAATCCCATCATAGCAGCGATGACTTGATTTCTATGATGGAGGCCTTTGCCCTGCAGTGGGACAGTTATAGGCTGATTCTTTACTTTTTTTTACTTTAAATGAAAGAAAATTAATACTTACTTTAAGTACCAGAAGTAAACAGCACATGAACATATACCTATAACAAATAATAGAAAATGTAGTAAAGTTAAAGCTGGTAATTAAATAAAACCTACCTAAGTAGAAAGACATGTATACTATGCCTAATAAATCAGTAGGTATACACCGTATTATTGGAATAATGGACTTTATAAATGATGACACCCTGTCCCCCTTATTTCAAAACGCGGTCTAAGGATAGTTCCGGAACTAAACTCGTGCCCGCCGCTTTTATTATTGTGTACTGGAACGGGACGGCTTGTGCTTTAGTAAGGTAATAAGTTAAGTGCGCTATTTATATGTATTAGGGTGGTGTTAGTCTAGTGACGTAAGTACCGGGTCGAGCAAAAAGTGTAGCTTAGGTTCGATCTCATCAATCCTTGCAAAAGCACTAGGCAATCGTGGTGATTACTCCCAATCCCATCATAGTAACCATGAATTGAACTGCAGAGTACAAATACATATAGGCTGATACTACTTTACTTTATTCATGATTTTTTTTTTTATATAATAAATGGGTTTGCACTTGACCTCATTTCACCTGATGGAAAGTGACAATAAGGTCTAAGATGTAGCGTGCTTACCCAGAAGAAGCATATTCACTCTCGACTTAAAGACACCCAAATTGTAGCTCTCTGGGAATACAGAAGCCGGCAAGTTGTTCCATTCCTTAGCAGTTCGTACCAAGATATATTTATAAATAGCCTCTATAACGCATCTATCATGTGGAGAGCTCTGAGGAACTGTTTTATCTACTCCCTGCAGCTGAATTCTTACATCGAACCACACGCAAGTGATTGTCATTCCATCCCCGTCAACTCGATGGATGGCGGTCTAATACTGTTTTTGCAGAACTTTCTACCACGTACCTCAGTTCTGTGGAACGGATTGCCTACGGGAGTATTTCCCGAAGGCTACGACTTAGGGACCTTCAAGAGAAGAGCGTACTCCTTTTTAAAAAGGCTGGTAATGCATTAGCGATCTCTCTGATTTCGCGAATGTTACTATGCTGCGATGAATGCTTTTTCATCATGTGCTCGCTTGCTCATTTGTCGCCTCTAGTATAAAAAAAAACAAAAATACCTATAAATGGCATCGATAAAAAGAAATAAAATTGGACGGTGTTCGCTAAAGGAGTAAAGTATTGATCCTTTGATCTTGCTTTATACAAACAATTTCATCGTAGTTTGGTTACGAAAGATTACAGACTCTTCTTATGACACACAAATGGAAAATACTTCGTGATACATCCTAATGATGGCCACGACCTGGTGTCTAGCTTAACAAAACCATACGCAGTCGTGACGCTAGAATTACCCGAGTTTATTCTTCTAGGTAGTGATGCGAGTAAAATATTGCCATTTTGAATCATTTGAGTCATTTTACAATTACACTCGATTACTCTGGAAATGATAAAATCACGAACATACATATCCTCGTTACAACATACATATATTCGTTGTGCATATCCTGTAATATCTAGTTTTAAGTTGTCATACTTTATTTTGAGTGCAATAAAAGTATATTCATTTATTCATTCACGAAAACAGATCTCAAGACAATATTCTAATAAAACCTCGTCCTTAGAGACAAATCCCTGGATCCTTGAATCAAAAAGGGGTTGTCTGTCTGTCTGGTCGCTGTAAGGGGTTTGGGATCCTGTTCCTCAATATTTTTTGCGTCCAAAAAACCTCGGGCATCAAATCTTGTTTACATTTTTTGTTTCACACATATTGAAAGGGGAACGTAGGTACGTCCCTCACGCATCAGAATTTCGTGCGTCTATTGTCAACTCGTATGCACAAGTACAAGTAAAAGGCGACTAAGGTAAAGCTGCTGGCATGATCATCAGCACTAAGAGAAGGAAAACTCTGCATTTATATCAAAACCCTCGCCAACCCGTCTGCCAAGCGTGGTGAGTATGGCAATTACCCCTCATGTGATTGAGGGAGGCCCGTGCCCCAGCAGTGGGGACTTAAATGGGCTGACGATGACGATGACGATGATGCACAAGTACGAGTACTCCAAGTGATCTCGCGTAGATTTTCGCTCGAATACACTTTTCGATATCACTCGAGTAGTTGCCGACTCGTATCACTAGTTCGTGGTATATTGCACTGTAACCGGTGGCAGCGCGGGTCAAGAGACACGGCAGACTAATGACAGGGCAGGGCAAATGAAGGGGATTGCTCGCAGAATCGATATCTGTATCAATCGCGGTCGCCGGCCATCAAATTGTTGTTTCACGCACTGCTTGGCGGTCAGAATTACGTAACTTTTATTAGTTATTTTGTTTTAGACTATTATTTAAGGGTATTATTGTATAAGATTGAGTTCGTTGACTACAAGACGCTCGGGTACTTTATGCATAATCTTTGTTGTTGGACGGAACGGTGTTTCAATTTGTTCATACCTAATGATTTTACTATTACTTTTTTTTTATGTTAGGGGACGTTCAAATATTACGTAAGCAGATTTATTACAGTTATTTACCCCCCCACCCCCCTTGTCAGCAAAAGTAAGCAAAGCACTTACCCCCTCCCCCGATGCTTACGTAAACATTTTTCGGTTTTTTGTCACAGCTCATTTATTTGTAATTCCCCGAAACTTTACGTTTCGTTTTCAAGCAAACAGAATGTGAAGGTTGCCATTAGTGTTAAAATCGATGACGTAATCATCATCTAGACTCCCCTGCCCCCCATGTCATCCAAAATAAGCAAAGATCCCCCGCCCCCCATAGTGCTTACATAATACTTGAACGGCCCCTTATCGGTGGCAGACGAGCAGACGGATCACGTGATGGTAAGCGATTGCCTCCGCCCATGGACACCCGCGACACCAGTGGAGTCACAATTGCGCTGCCAACCTTTAAATCCCTCGTTCCCCCGGATTGGGCCTCCACTACTCACGCAGTGAAACACATCACAGTGCTGATTCACGCCGGTGTTTTCTGTGAGGCAGCCTATTCATGCCGAAGCGTGGCTCTATCAAGGTCTGATTACGTTTTACTATGAGTGACTGATTAAAAAAATATTTTTGCACAAACTATAAAGTACCTATAAATATTAGTTTAGTTACCAAAGGCTCAGAATGATTTCCGTAATTCGTAGGTACCTAAATACCAGTTAAGTATGAGTGAATAGCCGTACGTCTATACGTGTACGAGCTAACTAAAACTACTCAACAATTTGATTGTGACAATGTAGTTATAGTTAGCTTTTTAATAACATAAAACAATAGCTTCAGATGCTGTAGGTAATAATATAATAACATGAGTATCAATAAAGGTAGAATGTCAAATATAGTAGCATGCAGTGTATACCTATAATTGATTGTGCAATCAGTTTATAAGTACAAATGTAGCTAGCTAAAATACTAAATATAGTGTAATATTTCTAGAAGTATTACATAAGTATAGTTTGTAAAAATCGTTGGTGTACCTTAATAAATAAAAAAATAGCTTAGTAGGTAGTTATTCCTCCATGGTTATATAAAAAACAGTCACGGAGATATAGAATGCCTACCTGCCCGTGGCGTGGCCAATGTAGTCATGACTAACGCATAATAATAAGTAAACCTAATTTAGCTGGAACTTATGTAGATAACTAAGATTTTTTTATGTGATAGGTGGCAGACTAGCAGACGGATCACCTGGTGGAAATCGATTGCCACCACCCATGGACCTATTTCTTCAATCGTCATAGTTATCTTTACAAAAGTATTTCAATAAATTAAATATGCATTTTTACAAAAACGAGTTGTCGAATTCCACTGGAGGGAATAAATAACTATTGTTGCAGCTGGTCTAAGTTTGGACTTTATCGATGAAAATCCATTTATATAGGCAACTTCCAAGATTCTGAATAAGTATTGCTTATGATTTCGATTTGCGGTCAAGCAGAGTCAAATATTTTCATTCCTTTTGTTATCAATATCTATTTTTAGTAAATTACAAACATTTAAATCAGCGTCAGCCCGGAGTCTGGAAGTTGGCGGTCTTGTACCCCCGACCCCCCGTTCCTCGGAAAGCACGTTAAAGCGTTGGTCCTGCATCCGATCCCTCTCCGGTCGTGTCACACTGGTGTCCCATCGGAAAATGAGGGCAAGGGAATAGGGAGTGCACTTGTGTTTGCGCACACACGTGGCTGATCGTTGGGATTGGCTGCCAACTAAAATCGGTTGGCTATTATACACATTAAAATATCGTAAATTATACGCGAGGCCTAATTACATTATGCTCCTTTATTTGGGCGGTCGTATGAAACGCAAAGGCAATCAATTTATTCAGTACGAAATTTTCCAGGAGCCACAAGTTCTAAACAATACTTTCACGGTGGCAGAATTAGACACTTGAATAAATTCTTATTCAGTTTTCGACCTGTGGTTTATAATAGAAGATGAACCCGATTTAAAACAATTTTGAGAACGATTTCGCGGATGACATCGTTTTTGTGGCTTTGAATTCAGTGGGCACTGACCCAAACTTGAATTTAGCTGGGCACGTCTGCGTCGCAAGCGGATACACGTTTTGATATTGTACCTTATTGCTGAAGACATAAGAATCGGTAGCTCCTGTCAAATAAGAGTAATGACTTTTGATGCTGCCTGTACATACTTTCTGCTTTATCAAGTTAATAACCGACGTAACTACAGTCAGCATCAAAATAATCCTAGCGATAAAAATCACTTTTACAACAACACAACCACAATAAGCCTGTGTATTTTTTTTTTAAATAGAAACAAAGGTTAAAGAATGACTCTATTCGCTCGAATCACAATTCAAGACTGGTCGGATGGTGCATTTGGCAATAGCCCTACCTCATACGCCAAAGGTTGTGGTTGCGATCCCCACCCTGGACAAACATTCGTGTGATGAACACTTGTGTTTGTTCAGTGTCTGAGTATAATATATGCATTTAAGTTGGCCGTGTGGTCCCCGGCAGAGTAGAATAGGCCACCCTCACTCTTACCGAGGTGTCGTAAAAGGCGACTAAGGTAAAGCTGCTAGCATGATCATCAGCACCCAGAGAAGGAAAACTCTGCATTTATACTAAAACCCTCGCCAACCCGTCTGCCAAGCGTGGTGAGTATGGCAATTACCCCTCATGTGATTGAGGGAGGCCCGTGCCCCAGTTGTCTGATATCCGTAAGACAAGTGCTTAAGCTACTTAGTACGTAATGAGATCAGTCAGTCAGTGTATGAATTGATTATGTTTAAATTTAACTGTAAATTCATTTGCTCTCGAATAACAAATGAAAATACACCTAGGTAGTCTTGCCAAATTCTCGGTCATTTTTGGTAGGTTTTACGATAAGATAATTTTGATGCTAACTGTAGCTATAGGTAGGTACAACTGGCATTTCCCCGAAGACATCGATATAATTTGTTGGTCCATAATAGCAGTCAGTGAACTAACAAGGGCGCCAGTCGACCGATACATGTCCTTTGGAATCAATGATCAGAATTTGGAGTTACTGTGAGCCGAGCAAATTAAGCATCCTGTATCATTGTTGGGTAATGCCCGTGTCTGCTTTGTAATTAAGCAATTAGTGACGAATCTGGAGATGAAGCCGTTGCTCAACGACGCGTGATTTGCAAAGGAAAAAAATATTAGTTTCATGAATCTATGCCTAAAAATTTATTTTTTTATTTATTATTCGGAAAACAAAACAGATAACAATCAGTAACTTATGGATGTGTACACATTTAGTTAAGTTTAGAGCTAGATTGATATCCTACTATTGTTTACATATCATTTTATTACGTACTTATAAATTTCTAAACAAACAATACTTATACATAATGGCAGTGATTAAGTTAATCTTATCAATAGTGGGAGTATTCGGTGGATTATATCCTTGAAAGCAATTTAACACAATTTTTAAAGACATAAAATCTGGAGTCGAAAATATCGAGATTGAGATTATTAATTGATACCTCGTTGTAAAGACGAAATATTCTTGTCAAGGGGTTGTAGTAAGATGTATTATTTTTATAAGTCTGTAAATAAAAGAAATAACCGTCCTTGATTAAAAATAGCTTCTGATGTTTCACCATTTACTTGCAAGAAATACCCTTGTAGTATCCCAAGTAGCGATAATTTGATTTCAATGATGGAAGCCTGTGCACTTCAGTGAGACAATAAATAGGCTGATTATAATAACGTCAATGGTCTTAACAACCACTTTATACCTGCTTCCTACTACTCGTGCAATACAACTGGCGATTACAACAAGAACGAGCGAGTTGCAGCATGTCCCGATGCGAGTAACGGCGACTCGATCACGAATCGATTACCCACTGGTAACGACCACTCGACATCGATTAATTGCCTTCTGTATCACGAACCGAGTAAAGCCTAGTAAATAGAGTTACGTAAGTCACTGAAATTTCTGCAACCTGGTGGAATCTTCTATGAACAGTAAGGAAAACGTAATACAGATTTTTTAGATGAGATGTTATAGGTGGCAGACGAACAGACGAATCACCTGATGTAAGCGATTAGCGTCGCCCATTTTAACACAAGTGCTTAGAACAGTAAAACGATGATGTTTATCACTTCGTAAGTATGTCCTTCTCTATCACTAAAGCGAAAACTATTTGACGTCTGCATTCTGCCCATCCTCATCTATGGTGCTCAGATATGGTCACTAACTGAACGCCAGAAGTCCAAGCTCAAGGTTGCCCAAAGAGCTATGGATGGAAGCATCCTAGGTATTAAACTCACAGATAGAGTGCGAAATATCATAATCCGCTCACAAACCGGTATTATGGACGTTAGGTGGAAAACTACAAAGCTTAAATGGAACCGGACTGGCTATACTATGAGAATGCACCCGGAGAGATGGACCCATGTTGTCATGAAATGGAAGCCTGTAGATGGCCGTCGCCCACGAGGCAGGCTGAAAAATAAGATGGCGTAACAACCTGGACCAATACTCCCGTAACTGGCAATGAATAGGGAGCAGTGGAGGCTATTAGGGGAGGCCTTTGCCTGGCAGTGGGGCTATTCGAACTAACATAATAGTCCAGTCAAATTAGACTAAATTATGATTCCAGTTTGCATTAATTCTAAATGATATGTCAAAACTCCCCATCGATCCCGCTTGTGCGTTGTTTTTTATTCGAGGCCAAAGGTCACATATTTGCGTTTTTTGCGTATATCTCTGAAAAAACGAGAGCTATCGAAAATCGTTCAGACAAAGTTTGTAGATCGTAAAATTGTCTACAAAAAAGATTTCATCACTTTTTCTTCTAAAAAGCATCACTTTCGAGATATCGTGGCTTTAGACCGCAGGAAAGTCGTACTTTCGACTATATGCACACATTTCCGCACCACCACCGTAGTGTACACAGCGCTTTTTTGTGTTTTCCCCAGTAGGTATACTCCACAATATATTTTGATCGAGAGAATGTAACACTATTTAATTGATATTGTTTTTATACTTAAATTTAATGAAAATATTTACAGCATAAAAATTTCATCATCATTCATCATCAAATTCTTCATAGTCACTCGTTTTTTCCTCTTCACTGTCTTTTTCCTCTTCTTGTTCGATTGGTGTAGATAACTCCAAGAAGAGAGATATATCAGTTATATCCTCATTTATTTTGAAACTTTATCTGTTGCATTTGATTCAATATTGGTGCAAGATTGGCTTTGACAATTGTATATTTTTCACGTACTTGTGTGCATGGGGCAAATAAAACTATATTCTAATATATTCGTATTTTCTATGTTTAAAATAGCCATAATTTGAGAACAGTGCACTGTAGAAGAAAAAGTGTTGAGATCTTTTTTGTAGACAATTTTACGATCTACAAACTTTGTCTGAACCATTTTTCGATAGCTCTCGTTGTTTTAGAGGTCTACGCAAAATTGCGACCTTTAACTCGAATAAAAAACAACGCACAAGCGGAATCGATGGATACTTTTGACATATAATTTGTAATAACGTATTTAAGGCCCTGCACAAAAATCCAGCTTGTTGGGAATTAATGCAAAGAAATATCTAATTTGACTGGACTCTAAAAAAGTTATCATTAGGGTTTACCAAACCAATCGATCGATCGTCGATCGATGATATAATCGATAAGACCACGTCAATCTATAGTTTCTACAAGACCTATCAAACGATTGGTCTGGTTGGTAACACACCCGGTCTAGTATAATTAAACTAAACCGGAAATACTTACATTTATATGTAACGCTTCATGTATGAATTGAAACTGAAAGATATTTATCTGAATATAAAATTATTTTTTATATTTGGACTTTATTTAATACAAGTTCAAAACTAAGTCATCATACCTTAATGAAATACGTTCGTAGCAGCATGTGCGCCTACGCAGCGCGTTCATGTCTTTTGCTCGCGCGCCTCGTAGCGTCGTAGTCGGTACCAAATGTCAATATGGTAACCTTAACAACGCAGTTATTATTTTCATTGACTTCAGTAGGTAAAATATCTTCGTATTATTCAAGTAAGCCATTCATCTTGTGTATATTAAATCTCTTTAAGGCTCTACATCGACTAAACTATATAGCCGCCAATATATGTATATTGATTGTGGCTTCTATGAGATATTAATCAACCATAATACGCAAATATTCTCACAACATCACATACATTAATTTGACTCCGAGATAGGTAGCTCATGCACCTTGTGGATATCAGAACCAACGGCGGAATTACAAATATGTACATTTAATACTTTTCTTTTGTAAATACATACAAATAATACATAGAAAACATCCATTGGTCTAGGTTGTGTTTTTGGGTGGCTGGTAAAAAGGCATGTTCATGAACACGAATGTTTGAAGTGTGCGGGGACAGTACCACAACCACTCATAGAGTAAGATGATATGATAATAGTCTGGCTACCACTGATCCAAACGGGTCGTCAAAATAATGATTGTGACATGAGTCACATTTTTACCATAAATCTCAAATATACGAGTACTTTTCTCTCATTTGGTAATGGACCGAACAAGCAAAGGCTCGCTCTGGTGTTGTTCCTCTTGACGCGTTGGATCGGCGCCCGCGCACCGGCCTCGCAACATTTCCCGCCGGCCTCATTACCGCTTCCTCACCGCGGCCATGTTGGTCAAGGCCACTCATTACTCATATTACCAGCGCAATTATTGCCAGAAGCTCAACAATTACCAAAATAAACAAACTCTTAGTGTTAGCGGACGTCGCGGTGTTACAGTTGGCTTGTGATTCAATTAGCTGGGTTACGACTTTAATGCTCGTAGGATGCCACTCGGTACACGGTAATTTCCGTTTTTAAACAACTTGATTATATGTCGAGGAAAAACAAATAAAGAGTATTTTCAGTACATATTTAAATATGAATATTGCAACTACGTGTTATAAGTGTCTTTTAGAAGTTAGTTTTTTTTTTTAATTGATGAATTATCAGTATAATTGACTCTGGGTCCGTGCCTTTGTTTGCAGGTTACAATTTGATTATTATAAAATGTTTGTAAACATTATAAACCATCTTTTTGAAGTTGATTGTTACTTTAATTCTTTGTTGTTGAGCTTTAAAGATCGTAAGATGCCGAATACTCTCGGCGTTGCCAACTTTGCATGGCTTGGTATATCAATTACTATTTTTATTTATTGTTGTGTTTGGTATAGCAATTCTTTGCAATTTATTCTTAAGTAAATAATACACTTAAAAAATTCACCGTAGGGCTCAGGTGGGACTCGAACCCACAACCTTCCACAGTCCGGGTGGCTGCACTAACCATTTATGCTATCCGAACCCCTTGCTAAGACGACGAATTTTGTAAGTGCTTGAATCGTCATGAGCCGACGATAGTCTCATCAATATTGTAGGTATACTTTACAATATCCAGTGGAAACATTGTTACAAATATTTGACCACCAGTTAAGATGAAACTGCTAAACGAATATTATTTATTTATTTATTACTATTATCGCTGTTTAATGCTAGACATAGGCCTCTTGCCTAGGGTACATCTAACTTACACCTTATCTCTCTCACGTCATCAGTCCATACTTGTCAACTTCAGTATCCGAAAGACATTCAGGCCATTTCTACTTGAGCGTAGATCTAGAATACTATATATTTCACTCTTTACATATCTGTGATAAACTCACGCTCACCGGTAAGGTGAGCGAGCACATGGCATTTTCTACGTTTATCAACTTGTTCCTACTCTTTAGGGCCTTTGAGTCTAAAGCCTGCTCAATCCGCAGACCCAATTTTTTTTTGCGCTTGTCCTGAGACTAACTAAAATAGGAAATGTAAGTGACACTTCGTTAACAACTGAATCCACCGTTTGGCCCGACTCTTCAAAAGGTTGAGCAGCCTTGAAGCCTCACTTGCATGAAGCGGACGACCGTTAGTGGGCATTCTTTGGGGGATTCCTGCTTACACGGACGGAAGTCTCGGCGTTCTAAGTTTTCCAAAAAAGGGACAGACTGTGTGCGGATTCCGCTCTTCGCGCGAGACCATTACTCGGTTTTAGGCATATGTGTAATGTGTTAATCTTACTCTTCACCTCTCATGTGAGGTGTCGCACGTGTCTCAGCCGGAACGCACCGTTAGCGACACGGCTCGCGTGACATCGCGTTCGCGACTCCAAGCGATAAACCGACGAGTGGCTCGCTAATCGCACCGACGTCACGACCCACGATGCTCGACTGCCATTTAACTGTTTCCAATTGGCAATTTGAACATTTCCAAACTGCTGATTGATGGAACTTCAGAATGCAACTTTCAAATGGACCATTGTGTCTTTGTGCTTAGTCACTCGCTACTGTGACTTGGCATTACGGTAAAGGATTTTGCTGTAGTAGTCCCGCCGCGAATTGAGGGTTGCTACCGGTGCAGTTGGACACAAAGGGTTGTGAAAGGCAAACGGCAGTCGCTTCATTAAAATTACCAGACTCACCAAATCCTGAATCACTACTATGAATTGGTCCAAGCGTGTCCAGGGCTTCTAAGCGACGGTTTTGGATACAGCCGAGAAAGTAACGTTGCGATGATTAGGAACACCATCGGAGGACTCGTCCCATCAAAACTCGCCCGAACATTTCAAGATTTTTTTTGTCTTTGTTCTAACCTAACGATTATATTTCTGGTGATACTACACTGGGCAGCAAATAAATCGAGCCACCAGCTAATTTTCATACAAACGAACTCAGTTCAGAGGCCTACAATTATGAAAATGTTACTGCTATGGAAATAATTTAAATGTAAATCGATGTCAGAAATGTTCAGTTTTAAACTAAGCATTTTAAAATTACGCCAGAAACATGCCCATTTCCTAAAATATTTTAAAAATTTAGGTGGATATTCGCATCCCATAAAATCTTGTATGAAGCAAGAAAAAATATTAACATTTGCAAATTTTTTTGGTAATTGGTATATTTCTGGGGTCAATTAAAATGTTATATTAAAATATTGAACATTATTGACATTGATTTACATTTAAATCATTACCAGGGCAGTGACACTTTTATACTTTGTAGGTTTTCGAACTAGGCGCAATATTGCTTATGTTTAGAAAGGTGACCAACAAAAATATTCTAAAATTCGAAGGACGAGTCTATCTTAACCCACATATAAATAGATATTCAGTCAGTAATACCAGAAATACTAATGTAAGTTGTTATTTATTACTGGGTGAGTTTATTACTTCCAGGGTTGGTTGTCACCGAAGATCATTGCTACTACGAATTTAATATCATTTCTAACCGTGCGACAAGTTAGTTAAATTTAACTTTTCCAAGTCCCTTACTGTCTACGATAACAATAGTATGCGAAGGATATATTTTATTTCAATTTACATTTCAGTTTGGCATGGAATGTTTTCTGACCAAAGTATTCTTTATTTCTCCTTTTATTAGTACCTCGTAAAATTTTTCAGAAAAAATCTCACGTTTAGCTCACGGATTTCAACATCTGTAGATTGGATAGTACGGAAATCTGATCTGACCTCATAAATGTAAAAAAACATCATTTCAGACGGCACAAAATGCCTGATCCGATGCTTTTGTTTTATTTAAAATTCTTGACGACAAGTTTAAAAACACAAATGAAAAAAATATTCAACCAGGATTAGTAAGTCACGCGTTTCGTAGCCTATAACTTTCCTCTACATGTAAAACACAAAGTTATCGTACAGGCAGGGCCGTCTTTACCTATAGTGCAGGGGATGCGGTGCACCCGGGCGCCGGAAGTTAAGAGGGCGACGAGAGACCCTCGCTACATAGAGCCTCCACTGTAACGCTCAGCAAGGAGTGGGCCCGAGTACTGGTCGTTCTCCTCGTCTTGGCGTGTGATTCCCAGTTGCGTCCAATGCTGCCGCTTCGAAGCCCGGGGTACACTTGGACCATGATACAGGATTCGGGATGTCTAATAATGACAAAAACGACTGCCAATAGGTAGTTGAACATGTTGTAAGTATTCCATTTTTTTCGCGCTTTATGACGGCGGCCTCTTGCGCCAAGTGCTTCTTGGGCTAGAGCCGCCCCTGCGTACAGGAACTTATACACAGGAATATCTGTGAATTTAACCATTTACCATATGTATTATTGCGTTTAGGTTCTTTTCTGTGTTTAGGTGTTTAGGAACATATTCACAGGAATATCTGTGAATTTAATCATTTACCATATGTATTATTGTGTTTAGGTACTTTTCCGTGTTTAGGTGTTTAGGAACTTATACACAGGAATATCTGTGAATTTAATCATTTACCATATGTATTATTGTGTTTAGGTACTTTTCCGTGTTTAGGTGTTTAGGAACTTATACACAGGAATATCTGTGAATTTAACCATTTACCATATGTATTATTGTGTTTAGGTACTTTTCCGTGTTTAGGTGTTTAGGAACTTATACACAGGAATATCTGTGAATTTAACCATTTACCATATGTATTATTGTGTTTAGGTACTTTTCCATTAGGTAAACAAGATTAACTATCACATAACAAATGCATAATTTGGTAACGACCTTGATGTCCCTTATTATTTATTTATTATATAACTAGGTGTCCATGGTTAACAATGTGAACGTCGCCTTCGAATCATGAACTTGATGGTGACCATTCACACGTTTGATAGGATTGTACGTTACAAAATTCCAGCCACCGACGGAGGCTTTAGATAAAAATACAATGAAGCTATTAGTGTGCAATTTTAAGGAGTTATTAAACAAAGAAAACGAAAACAATGCCGCTATAAATTGATGGCTTGCGGTAAACGGACGAAACTATAGAAAAGTGTCGACTATGAACTTCGGCGGAGGAATAAGCGATGGCATTTATCCCATTCAAGCGTAGCGGGGTCACAGAACTAGTACAAATATAATTTTGTTGCGCGCCGAATCTCAACAACTATTTAATTAATTGTTCAACTGTACACTATTCTTGATTTTATGGAAATCTGGTACTAGGAAGTTATTACTTTCGCGCTGAAGAGCTTAAAGCGTGAAAAAGACATGAGATACAATAAAAACCCTTTAATGCTTTAACTCAATTTGAATCCGTTATCAAAGTATATACCGGTAGATTATACCTACCTACTCATTGTTATTTATTTATGACTTTATTGCACACAATTAAGTACAATGGGCGAGCTTAATGCCAAGAGACTTTCTGTATCAGTCAACTTTTGGATCATTTAGAAATTATAACTTACAAAAAATCGTCAGTGCCTTTATTATACAACATTTCCAACAACTATAATTAAATATGTTAATATAGATACAATGTATTTAATTAATATTAAATACATGTATCTATAAAAAATAGAAATATAAACAATTTAAGTCAAACTATGCAGAAAGTGTGGATGTGAAAAAGTGCTCACGAATCCTTTTTATTTGCGTGTTAGAGTGATTTTCAGAGTTTGTTACTAACGAGGATTGGCATGTGGTGTCGCGATTTTAAAGACGAAGACTGTCTACTAGTGATAAGACCGCCGAGATTGTATTTACTAGTGGCCATAGCATTAAGTTCTATAAAATTGTGTGCAATAAAAAGTATCTATTTGTCTATTGTCTAAGAAATCTTCAATTAATTCTTTAAAGTAAGTGAAAGTCAAAGTAAAGAAGAAGACAATATGAGAAATCTACTTAAGTGTAAATTCTAATTAACCTTTCATTAGAATTCACACTCAAGTTAGTAAATCAGTTTAATAACCCTTGAAAATACTTGTATTCTTTTAAACTTCAAAAAGTAGAGCTTTTAAACTTAAAATTATGTTATAAACTATTATATTATATACTCGTGTAACGAATTTTCTTCATCTTCTATCAACAATAATCAATTTATGTCAAGTATTAACTCGTACATAAGTTCTAGGTATTAATTAAATTTCAAAATTTCCCATATCCCTCCGTTCCTAATTGTTTCTCGCACTATCATGCTACGAAAGATCGTTGTTGATATGGATCAAACAGCCGCTTATCAGTCATCCGCATAATGTATAGTACAGTAATATAAGCAGCTAAAAAGTGAGATTGAACTCACTAAAAGCTATAACATAGGTAATGTATTAAAATATAGAGCTAGATTAAATATGGCTTTGTTTTGAAAACATGCTTAGATTTGTTATTATGTACCAAAATCACATAAATTCTTTAGTTTTTCATGAATTATGATTTGGAAAGAAAAGCCTGCTTTCAAAAATATATATGAATGAATATCACTAGGTCTTTCACTCACCTAGCCCTCAGCACCATTTTCACAGCTTTCACACTTAGTCCACACAGTCATGCACTACACTAAACTTTCGGCGCACAGTTCGCGAGCGCGGGCGCAGAGGGTACTCGGAGCGGTGCGCGCGCGCCGCTTGTCCGTCCAGAAGTGCTGGCCGCCGCAGCCTCCGTCTGCCTCGTCATCCGCGAAATGGTTCCCGCTGTTGAACGCGCACAAAGAGGGGTCTTGCGGAGATACCAACTCCTAGAAATGTTTACCACTGAGCCAAAGTGAAAACCCATACTCACAAAGTATCTGAACTTTCCCCAAAATAAAATATTAAAAATTACAATCCTTGGCAAGATTCTATTTTCTAGTTACCTAATTCCAGTGAAATTAGCTAAAAAAAAACAATGTATTTGGGCAAAACTTGTGAGGTTTCCATTTTTGTTATTTATTCTACCTACCTACTTTCTTAATCTATTCGATGCAGTTACTTATTCCTAAAATATTGCAACCCTAAGATGGTAAGGTCCTGGAAAAGATGTATTTATCACTTCCCAATGTTGGCTTACGTGTTACTTAATCTTGGCTAATGCTAGGACCAGACCGCCGTAACATTGTGACTGTTACAGGTACTATAAAATCTGACCCTCATTTGGGGAGAAACCCCGTAAGTTGGGAACCCTAAGGTGTTAGTAATTTCCTAAACTATTTGGGAAAACAATGTCCAGGTGCGAGGCTCGTCGCTCCGGTAGATCTGTCGTCAGACAGGTAATGGTTTGCTTCGGAACCAATTAGCGCGCTAATGAAAACAGACGCTTCACAGTATAGGAATAGGAATAGTAAATAAATAAATTTCAGACAACAACACTGACCCCAAAGTAAATAGCATAAGAACTGAATTACCTATAAGTGGGTTACCTATATGGGTATTAAAATTTAAGGACCATAAATACAGGGTAGATATTTACATTCCTTCGTGACGCGCACTGCCTGGGAATGGATCGCCCTTCCTGCGTCTGTTTTATCAAATATTTACAACCTTATTTTATATAGCATAAGTGAATAAGCTACTTCTGTGTAAGCTCTCTCCAATGAATGTAGGCTTTTTGCTCAACTCTTTGAGTTCACACTAAAGTAAAAGAGTTGAGAAAAAGGTTTTTTTAACGGATTATTTTTATTGGTCACCAAAAAAACAATCCTTTAACCTAAACCTCCTCTACCATCCATTCTTAACTACTTTGTTCGGGGGAATCCAACTGTATTACTTAAATAAATAAAATATTAGCACCTTATTAAAAAACAAGATCTTTTGCTTATGCCATCCCATTTCAACACGCAATGTTAAAAGGGGCTGAAACTGAAAACACTCCGAGTAACACCTTCTTCGGCTCTCAATGTTTATTTTGGATAAAAATCCTAAAACGTGGTATAAATTAAGTACCTATCTAGTTCATACCACGTTTTTTAATTTCTATCCATATTTTTATCAATGGGGTACCTCCAAGGGATAAACCCCTAAGAATCTTCTTAAAATACCTACCAAAGAGACCTTCTAAGAGCCTGCGGTCTTCCAGCCTCCTCGGATCTAGGTTTGTAGTTCATAAGTGTGGTCCCGGTAATAAAAAAAGCGTTTTTGTTATGTAGATATCTTTCGAGGTACAAGATAGGTTCTAATTTCGCACGCACAGTAAAATTATGGTATCAGCTACCACACGTGGTTTTCGCGAACAAATAGCTGACAACGCTCTGTAATGCCCTAATTGTTGCAGATGTCAATGGGCGGCGGTGATCTTTTACCTTCAGGTGTGCCCTCTGCTCGTTTGTCTGCTATAGAGTAAAAAAATCATATCAGTTACATAATAAATAGAATGTATCAAACGGCTCACTGGTGGCCATTCCGTATTGTGACAAGCCACGGTTGTTTACTAAACAAAGAAACCCATTTTCTCTTTAAAACTTTATTTTTATCGTGTTTACGTTTAATTTCCAACAGCTAATACTTACTCGATTCTTATTTGATTTCATAGCACTTAGAAACTTAATTACTTATTTTATGATTTATTCGAGACTATAATATTATTACTTGGATTTTGGCCACTCTACTAGTTTTCAAAGAACCTACCTCATAGGTCATGTTTCAGAAAATTCCAATCAATTTCTCAACACGCACTAAAATATTGAAGCCAACTACTAATGAACTAAGAGTTACAACGCCAATGGTTATCTTCATAGGACTGAAAAGAAAAAAAAAAAATTAAATAATCTAATTAAATCACTCCTACATCATCGTCATCATCATATCAGGCAATAAACGTCCACTGGACATAGGCCTCGCCCAATGATCTCCACACATCGGTCCAATGATCGGTCCTGTGCCGCCTACATTTAAGGGATTCCTGCGACCTTCACCAGATCGTCGGTCCACCTTATGAGAGGCCAGCCACAGCTTTGACTGTCTATACGTGGCCTCTACTCGAGTCGAGGACCTTTCTGCCCCATCGACTTGCGTGATCATATCAGGAATGATGAGATCCGCAGGAGAACCAAGGTCAAAGACATAGCCCAAATAATTTCATGCTTCAAGTCGCAATGGGCAGGGCACATTGCGAGGAGATCAGACTCCTACATATCGAAAGTAAAATAGCGGATTTTTATGGGTAGCAAACTAGCGTCACGAGCCAGCGGATCACCATTTAAAATTACGTCAAACAATAGAAAAGTTTACTGCGTGTGCGTAACGCAGTTTCGGCATTTATCATCATCCAATGTCCCTCTACAAAGACCCGCTGGACGGCAAACTTGAAAGAAAACGATTTTTTTTATTTCATAGGTGACAGACGAGCAGACAGATCACCTGATAAGCGATCACCGCCGCCCATGGACACCAACAACACCAGTGAAGTCAAAAATGCGCTGCAAACCTTTAAACTCCCCTTTCCCCCGGATTGGGCCTCCGGTACCCCCACTCACGCAGCGAAACATAGCACAGTGCTGCTTCACGCCGGTTTTGTGAGGCCGTGGTATCACTCCGGTCGAGCCGGCCCTATCATGCCGAAGCGTGGGTCTCCCACGGTCAGAACGTTAAAGCAGACGCACCTTTCAGCGTTGTAAAGTACCGTGCACTCCTCAGAAACAGAATATCAGGTAGTGAAACAAGCGCTTGGCCATCGCTGACCGCTGCACAACCTGGATTGACCCGGCAGAGCCAAGACTTGCTAAACTGGAGACTTGTAGAAAATGCTCAAAGCAGACGCACCCATCAGCATGGTGCAAGTACAGTGCACTCCTCAGGGTATAGTAGACCAGTTGCACGTAACAGTAAGTATATCAGGTAGTAAAACACCAGCGCTGTGGCCATCACTGACTGCTGCACAACCTGGATTGACCCATCAGAGCCAAGACTTGCTAAACTGGAGACTTGTAAAAAATGCTCAAAGCAGACGCACCCATCAGCATGGTGGAAGTACAGCACACTCCTCAGGGTATAGTAGACCAGTTGCATGTAGCAGTATATCAGGTAGTACAGCGCCAGGGCCGTGGCTGTCACCGACAGTTGGACCAGCTGCACCATCTCCGATATTATCTGCCAGGATCTGCTGGACTGGACCGTAAAAAATAAATATTTTCAGTTTATGACGACAAATAGAGAACAATGGAGGGATTCCGTGGAAGAGGCTTTTTACATTATTCACTTTAAAATAAATAAAGTTTGAAACTTTATTTATTTTAAAGTGAATAATGTAAAAAGCCTCTTACTGCTAGTCATAGTCTATTATTCACACAATATGTAACAATAATACAGAATTCTCTATTGTATAGAACTGTATCAAATTATAAAACGCACTTCCTGATATCAGATTACGCTACACGGAGGATGTACCAGTCGAACAAACATTTGGTTTAACAACCCGCATTCACAGCGAACTGTACTTGGTCTTAACCTAGAGAGATGGATATCACAGCTTAATTAAACATTAACGCCACATTACGCGGCCGCCTCAATTAGCAAGGTTCGACGTCCATATGTAAATAGTGCGTTGATAGTCAGGGGCGGACTACGGGCAGTTGTAACTGTCTCAAGCAGTTTAAGAATATCAATCAATTTGTTGTAGGGCCGCTATATATTGTATGCACATTTCGCAATGTATTGCTGCCATATGATGCTAAGATAATTCGAAACGACGGCAAGATATAAATTGCACCAATCCACTCAACATCCTTATACAGTGGATGATCGGTTGTCCTGTTGGATTGTTTTGTATATACTCTTTTCTTACAATTTCAATGGGCGGCGGCAATCGCTTACCATCAGGTAATCCGTCTGTTCATCTGCCACATATGACATAAAAAAAAACATATTTTTTCCACTCTCTACATCAAATTGCACTCGACTGTGGACGTCGTAAGTCCGCCCCTGACGATGTCGAACAGAGCCTTCAGATCGTCCGCCGCCCATCCGGTAAATCCTTATCAATATCTCCAAACAACATTGTTAGCGAGGAACAAAAGAGTACATTTTTATTTCATGTTACGTAAATAAAGACCTCTGGGCGAATCGGACGGTAGACGGTAGATCAGCCGATGCGATGGCTTCGCAAATGGAATAGTTAACGGCTTTGGACGATGGTAGTGAGTGGATAAGAACGCACCTTCCATACGGGGGGCTCGTAGTTCGGATCCGAGCATGCACCTCTGGTCTTTTCAAATCATCATCGAAAACATCGAGAGGCAACCTGCACGTCTCGGATAGTTTCTCAGAATTGTGGACACTTACAAAATTTAAGATAATGATTCTGAACGTGCAACAGTGATTCAGTCGGTTTGGTTCACCTGTCTAAGGGTCGCGAAGATTAGACGGTTGTCGCTTCATTATGATTGCCAGACTTTCCGAATCCTGTACATGGTCCAAGCGTATCCTGTACATGGGCTTTCGACAAAACTGGGAATTACATGCTAAGATGGAGGGGGACTTTTTAACGGACTCAAAACTATAAAGTCTCCAAGTAAGCCTCAATCGACACCGGTACATGGTAGAAATACCAAAAGTCCGCACAAAGAGGTTTAAATCCTGTTTCCTTATTCGTACTGCGAAACAATGGAATCAGTTACCTGAAGAGGTGTTCCCTAGAGGCTACAATTTGGGGGTTTTCAAAGCGCGAGTGAATAGGTATCTTCTAGGTAATCGTGCTACATCTTAGACCATATTATCACTTACCATCAGGTGAAATATGGTCAAACGCTTACCTATCTACAGTAAAAAAAAAAAAATTTTGGCTTTTGAACGGGAACAACGAAAGATATCAAATAGGCAACTAAAATGTACGCAGGCCTGAAGTGGGTTCATGCAAACGTCTCAATACAGCTCCTCAGCCAGTCACAGGCTAACGAGAGGCCGCGCACGGCACGACTGGCCTGCAGCTACGGCCACAATTAGCGGCCTGTGCCCCATGCAATACCTACCAGAGATGTTATCGAGCTGCGAAACCGTAACCAAAACCGCGTGTATATTCGAAATAAAAACACTATCCGTAGGTAACCGAATCTATTATAATACACTGGCTAGACAGCAAATAAATAAACCGGGACACCATCATTTTCATATAAGCGTGCCCAGTTCAAATGCTTACAATTATTTTAGTTAACTCCTGTGGTAGATAGTAATTTCAATGTAAACCTATGTCAGTAATGTTCAATTTTTTAATCAAGTTTTTACAGCTTTCGAAACGCCTTGTTGGTCTAGTGGTTTAAGTACCGGGTCGTGATCTCGGGGTCCTGGGTTCGATTCCCAGGTCGAGCGCAAAGTACTTATGTTTCGAACTATTCGAACATAGCTCGGGTTTGTGATTACCAATCCGCATTTAGAAAGAGTGGTGATTAAGCCTAATCCCATCATAGTAGCGATAACTTGAATTCTATGATGGAGGCTTTTGCCCTGTAGCAAGACAGTTTATAGGCTGATACTTTTATTTAGAGCTTTATCTAAAAATATGCCAATATTAAAAAAAAACAGTAAAACGTAGTAGGTAGGTCAATTTTTTTCTGAAAATTGGCATTTTAAATTGGGGAAAATATTTGGGATATGTGATATGCAGTAAATAGATAGGAATATGAAAAATATTTTTTTAGGTACTCCACCCTACGTACGCCTCTCGACTGAGAATGTAACTGCCAATGGTTAGACTAAGGCAGAATTTTTTCAACCCTCATTTACTCTGTTAGTCAAATTCCAAAACCAAAAACAGCACACATATCTATAACTAACTTAGTGTTACGAAATGTTAGTCCGATTACGTAAACAAGTACAACGTAGATCGATATCCCCTGGGAACCGTCGCGGGAGGCGCGCGCGCACGTCACGAGCCGATCCTATCGGCGGGCACGAGCGGCCATTACTGTAGAACAGACCACTTGGAGTTTTACTACTTTTGCGCCTACGCTATGAAAAAAATCTTATGTGATCTTAGACGGCAAGTGACGCAGACCACTAACAAATTCATCATAATATTTAAAATCATCATCATCATCAGCAACCCACACTCGTCCACTGCTGGACATAGGTCTCCCCTAATGCACAACACTACTCCCGATTTTCGGCCACTCTCATCCAGCCCACACCAGCCATATTAAAAATAAACTGTATTTATTTGTGGGTACACAATACATGCCGCGCTTTAGAGTGCCGCCCGCTCTAAAATATGGTACTTATCATGAAAAAAAAACGAAATACAAATACATTTCATTCCTGGCTGATTAGATTGCCCGACCGCTTGGCGACTCATTTTGCGCAGTGGTTCAACGCCGGCTGATACGCAAATATTTGTTGATGATTAATGTCAAACACGTCTTGTCAAATATCAATAGGAAAGGGAGTCTTGATAGATTGTAGTTACCAGATCTGTGTATTATATACTTTCATTGTCAGTGGTAGTGAGCGCCGCCTCTGGTGAAAGGGTTGCGGGTTCGATCAAGGCACAGTACAATCATTTTTGTATGCATGAACATGTCTATTTGTCCTGTTCCGGGTGTTTTCTATGTATTATAAGTATGTATTTAGAAAATAAAAGTATTAAATGTATATATTTGTAATTCCGCTGTTGGTTCTGATATCCGTAACACAGGTGCTTGAGCTACCTACCTCGGAGTCAGATCGATGTTAGTATGTGATGTTGTGAAAATTTTATTCATTTATTTGTTACTAATTTGTCAGTAAGTACCTATTAAAAATAAATAACTTGCCAATCAGAAAAGTAAATTCCTTGATCTTTGTGAGTAATTTAAGCGACGAAAGGCGAAAACCCACACACGTACCTATTGCGCGTGTCCCAGTGCTTGTTGCTTCCAAGTATCATCAAAGGATCATAACTCTTAAAGTACTTAGGGTCTAAATCGGGTAAGACAATGCCTTGGTACAGACAACTCCAAAAATATGTATACACTTTAGGACGTTGTCACAATATATAATATAAGAAAGTAGACCTCTACTTTCTTATAGGTAAGTATTGTGACAAGGTCCTAAAGTGTATACATATTTTTGGAGTTGACTGTACGTAATTAAAACTTCTTAAAGGAAGTGCCACATGTTGTGTTAGCCATGATACGGCAATCGCTGCTTTTTAATTGTGCGCAAGACACGGCCATATTGATAACGTCAGAGATAACTGGTGAATGCCTTAATGTCACGTAACACCTAGGTAAAATGTCCTACTTACTTAGTAACAACATCGCTGAGTGCGAATATGATCTTTCCCATGATTTTAGATAAAAAGATAGAGAATCTCAAAAGCCGGAAGGCGCCATGACTTCAAAAATTTAGGATCACTGTGGGAGAGCCACGCTTCGGCATGAATGGACCGGTTCGACCGGAGTGATACCACGGCCCCACAGAAAATCAGCGTGAAGCATCACTGTGCTGTGTTTCGCTGCGCGAGTGAGGGTACCGGAGGCCCAATCCAGGGGAAAGGGGGGTTTCAAGGTTGGCAGCGCGCATTTGTGACTCCACTGGTGTCGCGAGTATCCATGGGCGGCGGCAATCGCTTACCATCCGTGAACCGTCTGCTGGTCTGCCATAAATAAGTAAAAAAAATGTAAAATCTTAAAGCGATTTGAATTGCAATATTTTTCTTTTGTAAAAATGCAAAATAAATAATACCTATTACTTATTTTTTCCAGTGTTATATCCGATTCCAACTGTTTGGTACTATGGCGGTCACCGCTTGATCCCCGTTAGGGTCAGCAAGTTTTCCACAATTCGTAAGTTTCAGTTAAATACAGAATAACAGTCGAATGTTCACGGAATTTAAGTTAGTCGTAGTAATTGTACGGTCAGGTGGCGGTGACCGTAATAGTACTTAACTCTTCCTATTATAGCAAGTCTTTATATGCAACGATTGCAATCTGAACTCATGATCCTGATCCTGCCCTTAAGGTGACGGGTAGGGCACACTAGCGACGCCAATCGATTTTAATTTTTAGCTACTAAACTGGATCCATTTTAAACAATTTAGGGGTTACAAACTCTCGGCAAACACTTATACTATTTATTAATAACCATGCACAAATGTAGGGTCATGCACAAAAGTGGACGTATCCATCATTTGGTATCGTACCCATAAAAAAAAATTCCCCCTCAATTACCCCTCATGTTATTGAGGGAGGCCCGTGCCCCAGCAGTGGGGACTTAAATGGGCTGATGATGATGATGATGAAAAAAAAATTCTGCGAAAAAAAACCGCCTTCAATAACCACGAACTAAAAAGTGTAAAATAATATTTTTAACACTTTATTCACTTCAAATAACATTTTATAACTTTTTTTTACTGTAGATAGGTAAGCGTTTGACCATATTTCACCTGATGGTAAGTGATAATATGGTTTAAGATGTAGCACGATTACCTAGAAGATACCTATTCACTCGCGCTTTGAAAACCCCCAAATTGTAGCCTCTAGGGAACACCTCCTCAGGCAGCTGATTCCACTGTTTCGCAGTACGAATAAGGAAACAGGATTCAAACCTCTTTGTGCGGACTTTTGGTATTTCTACCATGTACCGGTGTCGATTGAGGGTCTGCCTGGTGGAGTAGTGGAAGAACGGAGATGCATTGTACAGTTCCGTGGCGCACTCTCCAAAATGTATCCGATAGAAGATCGATAAGCTTGCTACCTTGCGTCGGTGTTCAAGGCTTTGTAACCTCTTACCCACAATACACTCGAGAAAAGCTTTTACCGAAGTCGGCGCCCAATACTATCTTATAATTTAATACAAGATTCAATTATTCAACAGGGATTAGTTAACTCCTTGCCGTTGAGGAGTTGACCTTTCATCATCAGCAAAGCCACAAAATTAATGCAATCAGTCGTAAATACTGGTGCAGTTTTGAAAAAAGATACAAAAACATTACGTGTGTACATAAACATTGGTATTCTCATTTCTCGTATCTCTTCAACACTATGATACTCAACCTGTGCCAACCGGCCCGCTAGAAAAACACCCTGAGGTAGGTGATACTTCTGTGCCTTTCTCCCCGTGAAAAACGGGATTGAAGTACTACCAGTACTACCGATGGAATTATTTCCCAGGCGTTTTAACAGAATAGATGGTACCAAACCCGTCAACTGACCTCAGTTTATTCCCAAGACATCTAACACTAACACTTTTCCTGTTGATGTACGGTCAGCATCAAAAGTAGCTTAACACATTAGTACCATGTCGAAGTAACATTTTGTATGTACCCCTTAGAAGCCGACTATAATAGGCAGAACAGTTACTTTGACAAGGTACTAAAGTGTTAAGCTACTATTGATGCTGACTGTACAATCGAGCCGTGCATCGGTGCGGTGTGCGGCAACACCATCGAAGCAGTGCATCGCGCTGGGGCCAAGCGCTACTAGATAAAGAATTAACGTCGCGGTGCACACAAGATCTAAGAATGTCCGCGTCGCTGTTGTAAGGACAACATGATATATCGCGATGTTGTAGATAAAAAGTTAGAACAGTAAAGTAACAAATATAGTTGATTGTACTTTTGAACAGACTCGTAATAGGTATGTATAATTTGAATTAGAACAATACAGCATAAAATAATGCTAACACACCAATCGTCAGATTAACGAGAGGTTACACCATTATTTTTTTATCGTTTACATACCGAAAACCGCATTATAAGTATCGTGAATAAAGTCCATTTAGCATATTAGATCAACAAAATAAGCTAGAATAAATCAGCTGTTCCATACATCATTGCCGGCTAGAATTTTTTTTAAAACAGTTTATGGTTTCCGCGTAGGTTAGGGGGTCTCGTCCCAGAATTTTAGGATTTTTTTGCTGGCCACTGACCTAACCTAACCTAAAGACGAAATTACGAGTTTTAATAAGGCGAGTTTACCCCTTTACGCGTGCCAATGTACAAGATGCCCTATTCTTTAAAATATTAATAAGTATGCTTAGATCTCCTTTTTTGGGTAATAAACATAAACTACTTATAATATCCTTTTTAATGTCTGAGATTGTAGAATCCGAGCTACGAAAGAGTCCGGTGGATAAACACAGAACTAACATTTTAGATTCCTTTTGTCTATCGATGTTGATAGCGACTGCATCGTGCTCTTCACGAGATTTTTTTGGTGGCGCGGACGCTAGGTAGTTGGCTAGTAGATATTTATACTGCCGTGAGTAGGGTTTCTCTGTAATCATAATCTATAAATTATTACTTTTTCTTACTCATAATTAATTAACAGCTAACTGAGTCCCGACTTTTTAAGTGCCGCATTGAGAAATATGTACTATGTTGCTTTGTAATTTTTATTTTTGGTACATACTTAAAAAAAATCAATTCAATTTAATTCAAATGACCCGTCTGCTTGTCTGCCACCTTTCACATAAAAAGAAAAAAACCGTCCCGCTTGGAACAGTGGTAGTGAACGCTGCCTTTGGTCCAAGGGTTGCGGGTTCGATCCCCGCACAGTACAAACATTTGTGTGTATGAACATGTCTGTTTGTATTGGTCTGGGTGTTTGTATGTATTAGAAAGAAAGAAGAAAGAAAGAAAAATGTATTATTTTGGACATCACAATACTACATACGAGTACAACATTAGTTACAAAAGAACAAACAAACAAAAAGAAAAACAAAATAGATACAGAAAATAAAAACAAAACAAAACAAAGGAAAAACAAAATAATGAGTACTAATAACCAGGCAGTGCAAATAATATATTGTGTGTTGTGACCTCCAACATAAATGGCCCACACTCAGCCTATGTCATGACCCTGAAAAAGGTCATGACGCTGATTTTCAGTAGGGCCAGCTGAGTGAGTGCCACGGACGTATTATAAGTATGTATTTACAAAAGAAAAGTATTATATGTATATATTTCTAATTCCGCTGTTGAATCTGATATCCGTAACACAGGTGCTTGAGCTACATATCTCGGAGTCAGATCAATGTATGGAATGTTATGAAATATTTATTTAAACTATAGTTCTCGTGAGGCGTCACTTGCTTTACAATTTTAGATTTTTATCCCAAATTCTGCGTATAGATACTTTACTGCGTTTGGTTGCGTTATGACCGCGGGAACCGAGGATACCCTGCACGACCGATGCCCGATACTGGGACCCGCGCTCTTATGGTTGCCGATCCTTCCTGCTTTTACCAAATTTAACTATATTTACTTAAGCGATACAATGGCAGCTAAGAACGAGCCTTCTAAGCGGGGATCGTGGTGGATCTTTAAAATCTACGTCCTTATATCTACCGTTAGATATAAGGACATCACACAACACAACAGGAGGGAAAGCATCGTGAGAAAACGAAGATAAGAGCGTACTCTTTTTTAAAAAGGCCGGCAACACATTAGCGATCTCAATAATTGCGCGGATTTTCATGGGCGGCGTTGATTACTTTCCATCAGGTGATTCCATGGCTGGTTTGTCCGCCTCTAGCATAAAAAAAACCTGCACGTTTCGGATAGTTTCTGAAATGTGTGACCAGACCAAGTGCTGGTCCCCTGTAAAGGATTCCGAAGGTAAGACGGCAGTCGCTTCATTGCAATTACCAGAATCCCCAAATCCAAGCGTACCCAAGGCCCCAGAGCGTCAGCTTTGGACGCAACCGGGAATCACACGCTAAGATGAGCAGGATGTACTAAAAATTAATCTTATAGTGTATTTTGTTTTTGGCAGTAGGTATTATCACGATCGCCGTTCGATGACTAAACTACACCGAGACTTACCAGCTCAGTGGATTCTATCAGACCTGAATATCTTATAATAATTAAATAATATCAAAGAAATACCGGTTTTAATAGCTCCACTTCATTTTTTGGTTTCGTGTCCATACATTTTACAGTCTGGTCGACGGGGATGGCACATACATTTTGCTTACATGCATTTTGGCAGCAAGGTGATATCCACGTGTTTTCGTGCTAAAAAAAAGTCATAAGGATAAGACGGTCAGCATTAATAGTAGCTTAACACTTTAGTGCCATGTCAAAGTAACTGTTCTTCCTATTACAGTCAGTTTCCAAGGTGTTTATGAAAAATGTTACTTCGACATGGCACTAGTGTTGAGCTACTTTTGATGCTGACCGGACCAATTCTATTAAATGTGTTTTAGTGTTGTGATTCGATTAACCCGATGGCATGAATGGAATTTAGATGAATACAGAGAGCCTAATTTAAAGCAGATGACCGAATCGGATTTTCCCTCTCTTTCATATGCGATGTGTCTCTTTTGTTTGAATCCGACAGATATATTCTCTTCCGTTACGGGACGGCTTTAATTTAAGCCACCAGGAGCAGGCGGCGACCAGATGGATCACCTAAAACTGGTTCTCTATGTCACTTCGAAACACCATTTTTACATAAGTACTTATTATTCGAAATAACGTTACATCGGACTAACAAAAGTCAGAGAAACAATGCAATGATGTAAGATTTTCGATGTTATACAACTTCTAATAAACAAACTGTCCCAGAAATAAGCCACCGCGCTATCAACGCTTTAATGAAATGTTTTCGATGTATTAATTTCCGAAGAATAGTGTTCCGAAGTGACATAGGGAACCCCCGAAACCAGTCGTTTATCGAGAAACAATAGTTAATGCTTTATAGTATAATATAACACTGCTGTTATTGACATCTTCACACCCTGAGGCGTTTTTGTAAAAACTCGTGTGACCAAAGGCTGTCATATGGCCAATTCGCTTTGGTGCAAACGGCACGCGCAACTTGATCCACGTGGTATCTTTAAATTATTTCTTCGTAAAGAGTAATATATCCGCATTGTAATCCTATTAGAGACCGAGTGCGGATGCAGCCGAACTCACGGCGCCACTCCTCAGTTAACTTGCTTGGGCTCGAACCGAGATGCCTAGTACCTACCTCTGCCTAGTAGCTGCCGTGAGGAGTCATCTTTAGAATGAAGGTCATTATTTGCTGCCGGAGACGGCGGTGGAGGCGTCGGGAAAGACTTCAGAATCTCCCTCAGCTTGTCGCTGGAGCGGAGGCAGCCGCACCCCCGGCGCCACTCCTCAGTTAACTTGCTTGGGCTCTAACCGAGATGCCTAGTACCTACCTCTAGCTACCGTGAGGAGTCATCTTTAGACTGAAGGTAATTATTTGCTGCCGGAGACGGCGGCAGAGGCGTCGGGAAAGACTTCAGAATCTCCCTCAGCTTGTCGCTGGTGCGGAGGCAGCCACACCCCCGGCGCCACTTCTCAGCTAACTTTCTAGGGCTCGAACCGAGATGCCTAGTACCTACCTCTAGCTGCCGTGAGGAGTCATCTTTAGACTGAAGGTAATTATTTGCTGCCGGAGACGGCGGCGGAGGCGTCGGGAAAGACTTCAGAATCTCCCTCAGCTTGTCGCTGGAGCGGAGGCAGCCGCACCCCCGGCGCCACTCCTCAGTTAACTTGCTTGGGCTCTAACCGAGATGCCTAGTACCTACCTCTAGCTACCGTGAGGAGTCATCTTTAGACTGAAGGTAATTATTTGCTGCCGGAGACGGCGGCAGAGGCGTCGGGAAAGACTTCAGAATCTCCCTCAGCTTGTCGCTGGTGCGGAGGCAGCCACACCCCCGGCGCCACTTCTCAGCTAACTTTCTAGGGCTCGAACCGAGATGCCTAGTACCTACCTCTAGCTGCCGTGAGGAGTCATCTTTAGACTGAAGGTAATTATTTGCTGCCGGAGACGGCGGCGGAGGCGTCGGGAAAGACTTCAGAATCTCCCTCAGCTTGTCGCTGGTGCGGAGGCAGCCGCACCCCCGGCGCCACTCCTCAGCTAACTTTCTTGGGCTCGAACCGAGATGCCTAGTACCTACCTCTAGCTGCCGTGAGGAGTCATCTTTAGACTGAAGGTAATTATTTGCTGCCGGAGACGGCGGCGGAGGCGTCGGGAAAGTCTTCAGAATCTCCCTCAGCTTGTCGCTGGTGCGGAGGCAACCGCACCCCCGGCGCCACTCCTCAGCTAACTCCTTCGCGTCAGACTCGAACACAGGCGCCTTTATAGTGCGAATGACTCGGGCATGGAGCATGCGGTAACTTTCTGATGCCATATGTTATTTCAACTACAAAATGGAATAATTTACATCTTGGGGCTTAAATGTTCCAAAAATATTGTTACTAATAATTTAATATGTGACGTCTTTTTTCTTGTAATAATATTTATGCTAGGTAAAAATACTTATCATATAATATTATATATGGGAAAAATCCCATAGGTGTAAGGATATTCGATTTTTTGCAATATTTTACCCGACGCAGTTAAGGTCACAGGTAGGGCACACTAGCGACGCCAATCGATTTTAATTTTTAGCTACTAAACCGAATCTATTTTGAACAAATTCGGGGTTACAATCTCTCGGCAAACACTTATACTATTTATTAAATTAAATAACCATGCACAAATATTGGGTCCGTTTTTGTACGTGAAAAATTGATTCACGCCAAAAGCGGCCACTTAGCAGACCAAAAAGTTAACTATAAGTATTAAATAAATAGTACAGGTGTTTGCCGAGAGATTGTAACCCCGAAATTGTTTAAAATAGATCCGGTTTAGTAGCTAAAAATTATAATCGATTGGCGTCGCTGGTGTGCCCTACCCGTCACCTTAACACAAAACATTTCTTTTCTTTGCGTACTGGTTATATTATTAAAATACTAATAAGTGGGTATCTAGGTAGCTCCCTGTTGGTCTAGTATTTTAAGAACCGGGCTATGATCTCAGGGTCCTGGGTTCGATTCCCGGGTCGAGCAACATTTTTCGAACGCAGCTCGGGTTTGTGACTACCAATCCGCATTTGGCAAACGCGGTGATTAAGCCTAATCCCATAATAGAAGCGACATTGAAGCAAATAACCACAATGAGAAGCGGTTAATTGATTTCTATGATGGTGACCTTTGCCCTGCAGTGGGACAGTATATCTATATGCTGATACTTTACTTTTTAAGTATTTTAGAGTAAAAATCTAAAATTATGATAATTACTGGGTCTAGCCATAAAATTACTATATATAGGTCTAGCTACCTACTTGTGACTTTAAATCAGTTCGACTTACGGCATTCAAAAAATCTGGTTGTTAGGTATTTTAAAGTTTCAAAATATTGCATGTACAACTTAATTGTTAGGCAGATCAATGTTCTAATACGTTTGATTTTGAAAATGATAGAAAATAAAATATTTGGGTATCTGAACTGACAAGTTGACAAACACAAGACACAAAATAATATATTGACAACAATAATGACAAGCACGACGAAATGACATGTTACTTTTTTATAAAATCAACCTCTATGGGCGATATAAATACGTTATTCAA
Organism: Marasmia exigua; assembly: GCA_019059595.1. Taxonomy (NCBI): domain Eukaryota; kingdom Metazoa; phylum Arthropoda; class Insecta; order Lepidoptera; family Crambidae; genus Marasmia; species Marasmia exigua. Next base: position 12,129,402 of record CM032476.1, on the reverse strand, counting down.
GTCCAAGCAGGCTAGTTGTGTGTGAAGATCTGAAGATCTTTGAATATGGTAAACATGGTATATTCATTTCAACCCAGCGTCAGGGCACCTTACTCTATGATTTCATTCAAAACATTACCTATCTAACAATACCTTAATTTTAACGAAACCTATCAAAAAAGTTAAAAAATACTTATTAACAGTCCCATACTGCCCTGATATAAAAGAAGGCCGCTAAACCACAAAACCACATTTTCAGAAAAATAAGTAGGTAACTAGGTAAAAGATGCAAAATGAATAGGGTAGCATTGTCCACGTTATTCTAATTCTAAATGATTACATACGTTTCTAATTTTATGTAGGTATTGTAAACTTAGATCAACAATGTTATGTATGTACTTACCTACCTAATGTAGTCTATAAACTCTAACCCTCTTATTCCAAAACGTGGTTTAAAATAAGTAGTGGGATTAATACTGGGAATAACTGAAGAACTAGAATAAACATTATTACAAAACTAAGTTTAACGTTATTTAGTATACCAACTATAATACTTAAGTTAAACCACCCGGACCCCTAGTTTAAAATGAGTACTAAAATAATAACCTCGAAATGTCGATTCAGTAACCATGACAACTTAACCCTGTGACAGGTCATTTTACGCTAAAGTTATAATGTTTGAGAGAAAGTAGGTAGTTAATATATTTTTTAAATTTAATCCCAGAAATATAAGCAATTCCTATGCATATTATATATTGGAAACCTTACTTAGGTCAATGTTTTAATTTATTGTTGCTCAAAAACAATTCTAAAATATTTTTACTTCAGACAACAAAATAAGGTTATGTAAAATGAAATGACACTGAATGATTGAATGATTCGATCAATTTTATTTTTTGGTCTATGGTTAGTCGAGTATTTGTAATAAAAATTTAAGAACCGATATTATTTCGTAATAATCATGAACTTGCTAGTTTAGGATTGAAAACGGTATCAGAGCAGTTTTTTGTATAAAGAAGGTTGAAGATTATTAAAACATTTTGACAATAAATATGTCTTTAATTTTCTATAGAATAAGTGATCTTTACTTTAAATTTTTAAATCCATTGGCAATTTATTGTAGACTTTAATAGACATATAATAGTCTATACACGTAACTTACAGACAAACTTTTCATAAATATTTTTGTCTTATAAATGTATGTATGTGTGTCGAGATAGTACCTAAGTACTATCTCGAGACACACACGTAAGTTGTTTATTTTACAGGAGAGCGTTTTAAAGATTCAAATTGGTCTAAACGCTTTGGCGAATTCACAACTTCAAAATCCATAATAAAATTGTGTTTTCGTTAGTTTTTATTTGGAATGCATTGATTACTACCAATAAAGACTTTCTCTTTTTAATAAAAAGGCTAAAGGACAGTTTTATAGGCTACAACAATTTATGTGGTAAGTAGGTATATATCGATATGCTCCTAACATTATGGCTTAAACAATTTAACTTGTCGAAGCCTACATGTATATCACGAACACATCCAGCAGATATACTTTATTTATGTGATAGGTGGCAGACGATCAAATGCATTACCTATGATGGTAAGCGATTGCCGCTGCGAAACCGGCGACACCAGTGGAGTCACAAGTGCGCTGCCAACCTTTAAACCCCCCTTTCCCCCGGATTGGGCCTCCGCTACCCTCACTCACGCAGCGAAGCACTCCGGTCGAGCCGGCCCATTCATGCAGAAGCGTGGCTCTCCCTCGTCATAAGTAGGTACAGGTAAGTAACTACTTCAGGTTTTTCAAACCTACATCAGGCATCAGTCTCTAGCTCATAAAATTATTGTTATTTCTAGGTACAGTGAGGTGCACTAATAAGTAAATAACGTCATTCAAATATATTAAGAAACCTTACATATTGTTCCGCCTTAAGAGTCGAGGTGTTTACATTTCATTGCAGGCTGTACCTATCTGTATGATCCAGTATGACCTAAGTTGGTGTGAGAGAAAGAAACATTTATGTACTTATTTACATTTATGTTTTTTATTGTGACCTGAATGTTGTTCAAGCTAATAGCACCACCCTATTTATTGGTGCTGGAGTAGGTCGCCTAATCCGAGATTCGCGTCGCATCAGGGGCCTTACCACGGAGACGTCCCGTAACGACCGAGAATATACCTGTCGGATCCAATAAAGGAGAAACACAGAGTGTGTGAAAGGGAGAGGGACTCTGATTCGATCGTAGGTTCGCGCTAAGGCCCCAGGCGCTTAGCAGTGGCCCAGTGACCGCTCGTCGGGCCACGTACTGCGGCCGTGCGAATACTGCTGCCTATCAGTCTTGCCTAAAACAGTACTTTTATAGATATACTGTCACCGGAAAATAACAAGATCCGTAAGTTTATCAATTTATTAGGTAGTTTATAAACTTTCGTAGGATTCTAAACGGGAGATAAATTTTATTATTTTACGTCCACATTTTTGTACATAGATAAACTTACTGAGCTCACTCGTAAAATACAATAATAAGTAGGTAAGCAATATCCAAACGCTACGCGCGATCTGATTGGCATTGCCACTATGAACATTGACTAATCAGAAAGCAGTGTATTATTTTACGTATTTCAAAGATTCGTATATTTAAAAGAGTTTCTGTGATTGGTCGAACCATATAAAATTTTACGAAAAAGATACCCGTTAGTTTATAAATTTACCGTGTGACGTCGGAAATTGATAAATTTACGCAAGTGTGGACGTAAAATAATAAAATTTATCGTCCGTTTAGAATCCTACGAAAGTTTATAAACTTCCGGGTAAATTGATAAACTTACGGGTCTTGTTATTTTCCTATGACATATACACCGTTATTTTTTTATCGTTGAAGTCCCGATAACCTTACAATAGGTATCGTGAATATAGACTATTTAGCATGTTAGATCCTCACAGAGACGGCCACAGAAAACCATCGTGAAGCAGCACTGTGCTGTGTTTCGCTGCGTGAATGAGGGTAACGGAGGCCCAATCCGGGGGAAAGGGGTGTTTAAAGGTTTTGACGACAGCACACTTGTGATCTACACCGATGTCGCGAGTGTCCATGGGCGGCGGCAATCGAGCTGACGGATCAGGCGTCGTCAGCTCGTCTGCCTATGACATAAAAAAAATATCAACAAAATAAGCGAAAAAAATCAGCTGTTCCATACAAAATAAAATATCCAGCCGGCTATAATGTTTGGAACAGCAGATTTTTTGAGCTGATGCTAAATGGACTTTATTCACGATACTTTTATGAGGTTTTCGGGATGTATACGATAATAAAAAATAGCGGTTTATATAGGGAGTTTCATGTAGGGTGTCAAGCGGAAGGCCAGTATAGAGCACCCCCTGGGGTACCCGAAACACCCCCATGTATTTTCTACGATTGTTTGTATTTCAGGAGTTGTCAATATTTTTTCTAATTCTCTACCTCAAAACCTTAAAAACCTTCTAGAATAAAAACCAGCTCAGTGTTTCAGAACGCGCCTTCCATACGGGGAGACCGGGTTCTAATCCGATCATGCACCTCTGAATTTTTCGAATTTATGTGCGTATTTTTACCATTGCTGGGCGGTGTGGGAAATCATCGAGAGGAAAGCCGCCGTTTCGAATAGTTTCTGAAACGTGCAACCATGATTTAAGGTCAGACAGCAGTCGCTTCATTGTAATTACAGGTCGATTTACGAAAGATGACCACAAATGTCGACCGTATACGCATGTAACCTCTTGAAAAAATGGCTTATTCACAATTTGCCACAATAAACACTAAACACAAACTATTACAAAAAAAATAAATTAAGTAGATACTTAATTGATTTTTTTTAACCGACTTCAAAAAACAAAGAGGTATTCAATTCGATATGTACACTTTTTTTTATGTTTGTTCGCCGATTACTTTGACATTTATGAACCGATTTAGATGATTCTTTTTTAGTTGGAAAATAGATAGTTTCAGATTGGTACCATGATCAGGATATCAGGATCTGATGATGGGATCCTGGAAAATTGAGCGGATCTCTCAAATTATATAGGGACACGTAATGTTTTTGTATCTTTTTTCAAAACTGCACCAGTATTTACGCCTGACTGTTTTAATTTTGTGGCTCAGCTGATGATGGAAGGTCAACTCCTCAACGGTAAGGAGTTAATGGATAACTCTTTCAATAATGTACTCACAATTCGTTTTTTAGTTATTGGCGGGGGTGGAAGATGAAGGGAGGGGGGGACACTAAAAGTATGAAAAAAAAATTTTATGCGAAAGAAACCGCCTTCAACCACGAACTAAAAAGTGTAAAATAATATTTTTAACACTTTATACACTTCAAATAACATTATAACAGTACACTCGAGAAAAGGTTTTACGGAAGTCGGCGCCTTATTCCTGTTGAATAATTGAATGTTGTATTAAATTACAAGAAAGTATTGGGCGCCGACTTCGGTAACACCTTTTCTCGAGTGTACTGTTATAAAATGTTATTTGAAGTGTATAAAGTGTTAATGTTTTACACTTTTTAGTTCGTGGTTGAAGTCGGTTTTTTGTCGCAGATTTTTTTATTGTTACAAGTAATTTCTTCATGAGATTACATGCGTAGACGCTGGCCATTTGTGGTCATCTTGCGTGAACCAGGCTACCTCCCAAAACCGAAATCATGGTCTAAACGTAGCCTGGGCTCCAAAGCGACCGGTTTCGATGCAACCAGGAATTACCTACACGCTAAGCTGAGGAGGATTAGGTGGCTAACTCTATGGTGACATCTTTGCACCGCGACGCCATCAACGCCCTGTTGGCTTAGTGGTTTAAGTACCAGGCTGTGAGCTCGGGGTCCTGGGTTCGATTTCTGGGTCGAGCAGCAAAAAGTATGTATCGAATTAATCGAATATAGCTCGGGTTTGTGATCACCAATCCGCATTAGGCGGTAGGTGCAGTAGGCATATAAGCGTGATGATTAAGCCTAATCCCATCATAGTAGCGATGACTTGATTGCTATGATGGAGGCCTTTGCCCTGCAATGACACAGTATGTTGATACTTTTGCGCCGAGGGTCTTCGTTTGCCTAGCCGAGAACATTATTGGGTGCTGCATTCTGCGCTTCTGCCTAGACCAGGCGTGACGCTAAATGCCAATAAATACTTTTCGCATTACTGCTCTCGCGAATGGAAGCCATAGTGAGGTTTTAATAGTATTTTAAGTGGCACGTAACGGTTAACAAAACGCTGGTACGCTTTTGACATCATAAATGTAACATACGAAAAAATCCCGAATTGCCGAGTCTAGACTATAACAGTAAATTGGCAAAAATAACAAAACTTTGTCGCGTACCTCTTATAACGTTTTTGTTTTATTTTATTCAATCCAATACAAGAATTAAGAAAACAATTTACACCAATTGTTATATAAAATTTTAAACCATTTAGGTAACTACTATTAGCCTAAGTGCTCACAGTAGATTTAATTTAACTGACCGGATGGCGCAATTGGGAGTGGCCCTGCCTCTTACGCCAAAGGTCGTGGGTTCGATCCCCATCCTGGACAAACATGCATTCGTGCAACACTTGTGTTTGTTCGGTGTCTGGGTGTAATATATGTATTAAGTATATATTTGTGTTCCGCTGTTGTCTGATATCTGTAACACAAGTGCTTAAGCTTCTTAGTACGGAATCAGGTCAATGTATGAGATGTTGTGAGAATTGTTTTAAATTTTAAATTATGTTAAATCTTAAATTATAATTCTTTATAGCAAAGATACCTAACTTACCTATAACTAGTTAGGTACCTAATTAGAGATAGGGAACATCAGATGTCTTTTTTTTATTTTAGTACTTTTATAATGTAAATCTGCCTTTATTATAATATTTATCTAATATCGATAGAACTTACAAGAATGTTGATCGAGAAATATGTCAAGGGCCATTATGGCTCTGCTTCGCAAAGGACATTAGTAGACAAAATACCAAGAATTTACTTATATCATGGACTAATTATATTAATCCATGCTTATATCTATCAGTATCTGTGTAGATTTTTAGATTAGAAATAAATACTTACTATAAACGATAAATAATTAAGCATGCCTCAGGCAATGTTGTTTTATCTGCGGTGAATGTTATCTCTGTGGCAGCTACATTAGAGAGAATATTTCGATCCCAAGACTTATCCTTATATTATAAAATGTAGCAGGGCTACTGCAACTGCCACAATATTACATAACATGAAGATTTTTTTTCCATATTATGCATGTCGTGGCAGCCTGTAATTAAGGCGTCACTTAAGCACCTACATAGTAATAGAGTATGAGTCATGTTACTTAAGTGATGTTTTGTTGGCTGTCCTTAATAAATAAATAAAAAAAAAATATCTATTAAAATTCTAGTACATAAGTAGTGAAGTTGACGCCCTGTTGGTCTAGTGGTTTAAGTACCGGGTCGTGATCTCGGGGTCCTGGGTTCGATTCCCGGGTCGAGCGAAAAGTATGTTTCGAATTTTTCGAACATAGCTCGGGTTTGTGATTACCAATCCGCATTTGGCAAACGTGGTGATTAAGCCTAATCCCATCATAGTAGCAATGACTTGATTTCTATGATGGAGGCCTTTGCCCTGCAGTGGGACAGTTTATAGGCTGATACTACATAAGTAGTTGATCATTCAAATAAGTAACGCTGCCAGCATTCTGAGCAAGCTTTTGCAGGACAAAAGTTCTCTTGTAAATAGTTTTGTTCTAAGTAAGTAGGTCAAAACTTTTGTACCATGTCAAAGTAACCATTCCGCCTTTTATAAGTAATCAGTTTCTAAGAGGTGTGTACAAAATGTTACTTCGACTTGGTACTAATATGTTAAGCTACTTTTGATGCTGAGTACTTAGTTTCATATACTCGTAATACATTTCTTCTATTCCAGTTCCCGATCCATTGAAAAAGCAAAGTCGGAATCCTACAATCCGGTATTCTATATCGATGGCCCGGTAGCAAGATCCGATTCATGGTTTGGGAAACACTGTGCTAAACTATTCGTGGTCACAAATTGAAACTGTATATCCAAGTACGTACTTACTCACCTACACACACAATGGGTTGGCACCGGTTAACGCGCCCATCGATATCTAAGCACTTTACGCTGCGCGCGTGTTTCCGCGTGACGTGAATTTGCCCAAATCCCGCTCGACTTACGGTACAACGTGCGATATGCTACGTTTTAGACGTTTTCGACCACTTTTTACCTTAGTCTGGACGCACACGAGCTATTCGCTATATTCCTCATTATAGTGTCATACCCAGTTTCGTCCAAAGCTGTCGCTTCGAATAAGAATAATAATAAGAATAAGAAATCATTTATTCGACACTTAACATGGACATTTACAGACGAAATATCTTAAAAGCTAAGTGCCGAAACGGTCCCTACTCAGCATTTAGCTACGGCCATAGCGCTGATTTTCAGTAAAGACCGAATCGCATACTAATTTTTATTAACTCATTTTATTGCGCTTCATGCATACATGCTTAAAATTAACATTAAAGGCTCAAAAATGGTTACACATTACAAATTACATTAATAGTATTACAGTAGTGACAGTAATAGTATTAATAAGATCTTTCTTAAATGAATTATTACAGCATTAATAGTATTCTATTTATACGTGATCCAGGTTTTAGGAAGTATGGCAATTAAAATGAAGGTATTGCTGTCTGACCTTCGCAACCTTTACACAGGGGAACCAGAAGAATCATCAGTTACACGTTCAGATTCATTATCTTAAGGTGACGGGTAGGGCACACTAGCGACGCCAGTCGATTTTAAATTTTAGCTACTAAACCGGATCTATTTTAAAAAATTCCGGGGTTACAATCTCTCGGCCAACACTTATACTATTTATTAAATCATCATCATCATCATCATTTCAGCCAATGGACGTCCACAGCTGGACATAGGCCTCCCCCAATGTTCTCCACACAGATCGGTCCTGTGCCTCCCGCATCCAATGGATTCCCGCGATTTTCACCAGATCGTCGGTCCACCTTGTAGGAGGCCTGCCACGGCTGCGACTTCCTGTACGTGGCCTCCACTCGAAAACCTTTCCGCCCCAACGGCCGTCTGTTCTCCTCGCTATGTGCCCTGCCCATTGCCACTTGAGGCATGCAATCCTTTGGGCTACGTCTGTGACCTTAGTTCTCCTGCGGATCTTATCATTTCTGATACGATCACGCAGGGAGACTCCGAGCATAGCCCTCTCCATTATATTTATTAAATAACCATGCACAAATTTTGGGTCCCGTTTTGTACGCAAAAATTGATTCACGCTAAAAGTGGCCGCTTTGCAATGTACAAGTAAACATTTTTTTTATGCAATTGTAGATCGGCCGTTTTCAATCTCATCATCCTCTTGCCCTTTGCCCTGTTATCTCTTTACGTCTGCCAAACGTGTGCGTCCTGGCTTACCTATCTAAAAAAAACTGCCAAAACAACCTGTGACCTGTAATGGTCACAGGCTGTTATGTTACCGTGAGAAGGCCCCTCCCGAAGTTACGTGGTTAAGCGTTTTGCATCGCAATGGTATAAGACAGTCATAACTGCCGTAACAATAATGCCTGCCAGACACGAGAACTGTTTTTATTTTCAATGGCGCATAACAAGTAACGTTGTATATACCTAAGTAGGTTCCTACAGACTCAACTCAACTCAAATAATTATTTATTTGCATAGGCTTGTACACAGCACTTACGAATCGTCATACATTTGAATGATTTAAAACTATTTATAAGTAGGTACTTATGTATAATTTAGTTGATACATAAAATATACTAAAAAAACATAATGCGATTCTACCACCGTCTCGGAAAGAGCAAACTTTCATACAAAGGAAAAAATACTGGCTAGTATTACTTAATTGATTTCGTTATAGGTGTAAAAGAGGAAGTCAAATTTTCGATTCCCGAATAATGTGTTTGCCGTCAAACAAAGTAATATATTTTTTTATTAATTTAGGGGAACGGAGGCTCATTCCGTACGGAGGATGTTGCCGTACATGGCATTTCTAGTAAAAGTAAAGAACTATAAAGGGTTTGCAATAATGTACAATATAAATCGGTGAAAGGTTTAAAAAATGAGTATCGAGCAGTCAATCTTAAAGTATGTTTGATAAAAATAAATAGCTCTGGTATCGTTGTATGTTGTATGGCCATGGGGTCCATGCACTATAGAGCGACAGAGATTTGCCTGAAAATCATGCTAACCTCATCATCATCAGGCTTTTGTTGGACGAAATATTTTTTGGATGTAGAAATTTGAAATACAAATTTTTTGTACGGATTCAAACGAACCCTTAGGGTGATTCCGTAAAACCCTAATTTTTGAAAATCATTGAAATAAATTACTTGTAATATATTGACGCAATTCATTTTCAAATATTTGTTAGAAGACTATATGAGGATTGCAATGATGTATAATATAAATCAGTTATACATTTATAGTACGAGTATCAAGCATTCAAGCTTAGGTGTACGTACACTGCCTCCGTTCCCCTACCATTTCAAATATAATTATAAAGTGATCAGTTATACAACTTAGTAGAATACAATAAGGTTTGTACTAATGTTATTTATAATGTACAATATAGGACATGAGAGTAAAGTCTCGGAACTATGACAGGTTAACCTCTAAGTTTGAGCGTTAGGCCATTGCAATATGTAGGTACTTAAGTAGGTATATCAAATTATCCGGGGGAAACGGGGGTTTAAAAGTTGGCAACGCACTTGTGACTCCACTGGTGTTGCGAGTGTCCATGGGCGGCGGCAATCGCTTACCATCAGGTGATCCGTCAGCCCGTCTGCCCACTATCACATAAAAAAAAGCAAAATAAACATTTGAGTCCTAGAGACCGACCTACTTTGCTCGTAGAAATTCTGCAGTTTCCAGGTACAGCGACTAGCAAATGTATTGATGTAAACCAACTATTTTAATATCAAGGAACTAGTCATAAGAATCAGCTTAGAGTATGCGGAAATAATAAAACTAATGATAACAATCAATAAAGGGCTGTCAACAAAGAAGCCAGGCCGAGATCGTAGGGAGTCCATTGAATAATCGTGGAAGCATTAACACCATCTCGCTGGAGTGCGTTAATATGGAATCGCTCGATAAAAATTATGGTGTATAAATAAAATTAGCCATCATCTGGCTAGGCTAGGTCTGGAATCGAATATTTGAGTTTGAGTTACATACCCCGCCCGATTTGGCGCAATAGGTTGACCGCCGGTGATACCAACACGTTTGCTGATGAAACAAATATTTTTGTCGGGTCTGGGGTGTTTGTGGTAGAGATTTTCTAAGCTGAAGTGACGCGCCCACCTCCGCATTTACGTACACAAGAAAATTTCTTCCAAATTGCTGGTTTGCTGCTTAGACTCAAACGTAGGAGCACGCATCGTTCGATTTCAAAAGTACCGTCAACATGTCTACAAAAAACATCTTCGGAGCCAGGTAATTAAGTAGTGTAAGGGACGAGTCATTTCAGCTTAGACAATCTCTATCTACCTTGCTTGTTCCTGGTTTGCATAGTAGGTCTTCTACCTGACCAGGACAACGTATGTGATGTCATCTCAATTTATTTATTTATTTACATTGATTACCGAACTTGACTCCTAAGCCGTAGTGGTGCTACGTCCAATCTCTCTCCGGTCGTGTCACACTGATAAGATATTCCATCGAAATATGAGAATATAGATTGCACTATATGTCTGCACACGCTGCCGTCCTCTAGCTATAATGCCGTTAAGTACCACGTTAAGTTTCACAAGTCGGAGAAAAATGGACTTAAAGAGCGCTTTTTAATTTCAGAATGTGGTTTTGGTACTTAACGGCATTATAGCTAGAGAACGGTGTATGTGCTGTGGTCTTAGCTGATGTTTGAAGTTGGCCGTCATTGCCAAAATGTCCTGTCCTGATATCGAACATTATCGTTTACACTGTGATATTACCATTTATAAGGCTTTTTTGTTCTCCCAGGGAGAAATGCGCCTTATCCGTTGAGGGACGGACGTAGTGGGAGGCTCGTTTATGGGCCTATCTACCCACTAAAACGCCCTAGGGCGTTTCCCCCATAGATACCTATTCTTAGGGCCGATTTCACCGTTGAAATTGAACGCGATCAATTCACTTGAACTCGGTCTACGCGCTAAACTGAGTTCCGTTCCATTGTCTTCGCTTGCATTGATCGCGTTTTAGAGTTGATCGAGTTCAATTTCAACGGTGAAATCGGCTCTTAGAGTGGTAGAGTAATGGGAACAAAGACGAGCCCTCACTATGAGACTCTCCCAAAAGCTCTGATGACTAAGGACTATGATACCTATTACCCTCTGGACCAATAGCAAAATTTTCGTGTGGTGTCACAATCGCAGCCACCGACCACCTGTCGCGTGGCGCGAATCGCACGGTCGTTCAACTGCGCGCGAGCAACTGGCGCTATTACGCGTCATCACTACCATCGTCGCTGCGACCGTGCAATATCGACACAATTGCGTCTGTGCGTCAGGAAACGTTTCTTGCAATTGATTAACTTTCGTTATGGAATGCGCATTCTTGTTACGTTTCTAATGCCGATCGTAATTGCTGGTCATTCATGGTCGCGGCATACCAGAGCCGACGAATAGGGGACCGGAGATACCGAACCTGGATAGTAATATGCACCTAAGTAGGTACAAGGTAGACCAACAGGACGTCAAATATGACGCCCTGTTGGTCTAGTGGTTTAAGTACCGGGCCGTGATCTCGGGATCTTGGGTTCGATTCCTGGGTCGAGCAAAGTGTGTTTCGAATTATTCGAACATAGCTCGGGTTTGTGATCACCAATCCGCATTTGGCAAGCGTGGTGATGAAGCCTAATCCCATCATAGTAGCGATGACTTGATATCTATGATGGACTCCTTTGCCCTGCAGTGGGACAATTATAGGCTAATACTTTAAGTACAAGCTAAGTTATACACTGTTCTTTTATATCTTTTTAACGCCGAAGTCCTGAAAATACCTAAGTATCTTGAATTATCTATTAATTCATTCATATCTAAAATATAAACAAAAAGTTTACATATTTATTTCTCTTTCATAGTATACTTACCTATTACAATTTAACAGTTGAAAAGCCACCCTTCGGCATGAATGGGCCGGCTCGACCGGAGTAATACCACGTCCTCACAGAAAACCGGCGTGAAGTGCATGCATGCGCTGTGTTTCCCTGCGTGAGTGAGGGTACCGAAGGGCCAATCCAGGGGAAGGGGGGTTAAAAGTTAAGCAGCGCACTTGTGACACCACTGGTGTTGCAGGTGTCCATGGACGGCGGTAATCGCTTACCATCATGTGATCCGTCGGTTCGTCTGCCACCTATATCATAAAAAAAATTAGAAGAGACTGGTTTCCGCACTAGGCGAACCATTGTTACAGATTACCGGAATATCCACACAATTTTTGTTTCACTTGTTTATACATATAGTTGATCTAACATAATAAAGGGGCTTTGTCCCTAGCCGTGTGGTCCCGGCAGAGTAGAATAAGCCACCCTCACTCTTACCGGCATGATCATCAGCACCCAGAGAAGGAAAACTCTGCATTTATATCAAAACCCTCGCCAACCCGTCTGCCAAGCGTGGTGAGTATGGCCACCCGGCCATCGGCCATCTTGGATTTGAAAATTTTCACAATTAACATATTCTGCTACTCAAGCCCTTTTATATCATACCCATATTGTGGGAGTTGTGTAAAAACATAAAATCTAAATCTTTGTGACGGCGGCCATCTTGGATCGATTTTTATCCAACATAGCTAAAAACACTCCCTTCTTATTCATCTTTCAAACAAAATAAAAAACAGAATCAAAATCGGTTCATTTGTTCGGGAGCTACGATGACATAGACAGACACACAGACACGTCAAACTTATAACACCCCGTCGTTTTTGCGTCGGGGGTTAAAAATAGAACATCCACCCGGCAATAATGTATGGAAAAGCTGATTTTTTTTCGCTTCTTTTGTTGATGTAACATTCTAAATGGACTCTATTCACGATACCTCATTGAGGTTTTCGGTTTGTTAACGAAAAAAAATAACAGTGTAATACATTGATGTGTGGCTGTCTTTACTTAGACAACACTTTATTTATCAATAACCAACAACAAAGTTGCACCGTTTTTTTAACCCCGGTAGCCGCTTACTAAATCAAGATAAACCCAAGAATAAAACTCAAATTAAGCTAAATTAAACCCACCCATAACAACCCATTGTCTGAACAAGCAAGATAAAAATAGTAAGTAATCAACTAATTGTAAATCATCCAAGGTGAAATTCTATGTAAATGCGAAAATTGAAGACACCTTTTGAACAATGGCCGGGTATACAAGGCCGAGTACACAATGGACAAGCCCAGAGCACATTTTGGAAATGCGAAGGTCATGTCGCTCAGATTCTCGATAAGCCCTTCCTGCTTGTTAGCTAAGATAAGTTATTACACGCGCCGATGGGCACGCGCCTTTACATCTAGCCCTAGTAGAAAAGTTGCACAAGGGCTAATAGCTCTAACGAGATTATGGTTGATAATGAAAAAGATAATAGGTAAAGGTAAGATAATATGTAGGTAAATTAGGGTTATTCCACAAATCCACATTGAGAATCCACATCAATGGGGATTTATGATTTTTTTCCACATATCCCAATTATTAACTGTGTTAGCATCCAATTGGGATTTCTAGACAAAACAGTTCATAAATCCCTATTATAAATAACTGATTTATTCTGGATTTTTTTTCAAGGCTTAGCACATACAGGTTGTATCTGTGAACATTTACATCTCTTTAACCAAGTGTTCTACCAACCATTCTGAATAACATATTTTGTTCTAAGACTTTTTGAAATTCGTCGAAAGTTTTTTCGACTCCCCATACAAAATGATCTAATCACGTGACCTACTTTGTATGAAAAGTTGTTTTGTTTTTTATGCAAATATCCAAAAGTCATAGAACAAAGTAATTCAGAATGGTTGGTACAACACGTGGTTATAGGGATGTACTTAAATGTTCACAGATACACTCCGTATTATCGAACTTACCACGAAGTAAACCGATAGTTTACTTATACACTTATGTATAAGGATCAACATAAGAACCACAAACGCTTAAATGGGACGTGTTGGTTTTGGATAAAGGCATCCACACGTTGGGTTATAGCATAGAGTAAAGTAGGCATACACTAGGGTTATAGCATTGAATTATCAATCCATCCATCCAAAAGGTACATGGTTATAGTTACGACGATCATACATTCATAACTATTAGGATAACGGGTAGGGCACTTAAAATGTCGTTACGGTTAAAAAAAATGTTTTGATTTCATGTTCAGAAAATGAATAGCAATAGAAAAAGAAAATCTTGGTGTCTTCGTGCCATGAAAAATGATGGCATTTCAATTAGCAATAAAAAATAATATTCCTCACTAGTTTTCCGATAAAAGACGAGCAGGTAAAAAATGGTTAAATATTTTTTAACGAGACACCCACAGTTATCTTTTCGTACCCCAGAAGCGACCACAGCACCGTGCCAGGGGATTTACTAAAGAAAAACTTATAGAATCCAGAATTAGAAAAAAGTAAATCACGACCCAACCCGGATTTTCAACGTCGATGAAACTGGAGTGACTGTGGTTCAATCCAAAATGTCAGATGTTCTATGTATGAAAGGTCAAAAACAGGTTGGTGGATTTATTTCTGCAGAAAGAGGCCGTTTCGTAACATTAGTTTTTTGTATGAGTGCTGCTGGTCTTTATGTTTCACCGATGTTTGTGTATCCAAGAGTAAATATGAAAAAAGAACTGGCAGACAGAGCACCTCCAGGATCCATATTTGCAGCTCATAAGTCCGGATGGATTCAGTTAAACTTATTTACTTAATGGTTCAAACACTTTGTTGATTACGTCAAACCAAGTAAGGAAAGCCCTATTGTATTACTATTAGATGGTCATTTTTCTCACACAAGAAACTTGGAGGTAATAGAAATGGCCCGAAACAACGGCGTAATTCTTGTTTCTATACCACCACACGTCATCTCCCAAACTCCAACCACTAGATTTTGGATTTATGGGACCGTTTAAAACATATTATGCACAAGAGATAGAAACATGGCTTCGTTCTCACCCAGGCAGAATAGTGACGGTGTATCAGATCGCTGAACTGGTAGGCAAAGCCTATTTGCGAAGTGCAAGTGCAGAAACTGCTTTCCGAAAATGCGGAATTTGTCCCTTAGATGAAAATGTATTTGCAGATTGTGATTTTGGGGTTGATGATCAACAACTAAATGAGGATATTGCAGAGGAACCTGATAATGAAACACCTGATTCGGTAAATGTGAGCGATCAGTTAGCTGTGAATAGATGTGTGACTCCGGTACCATCTACATCTCGACAAGATTTGCCGATTGCATCTTCCTCAAAATCTTCAACCAATGCTGCCAGTTCAAATTTATTAGTATCTCCTAAAATGTTATGCCCTGTTCCTGCCATTAAAAAATCAATAGGCAATAAAAATACCAGGCAAGCAAAACCTACGGTTCTAACTGCATCCCCATATAAACAGGAACTTTCAGCATCAATTAATAAAACAAGTAAGAAAAAAGGGTCCATAATAAAAAAGAAAACAGTGCCAATAAATAAAGCAAAGAAAGAAAAGTCAAATAAACGTAGAACAAAGAGTGAATCTGAAACTGACGAATCTGAAATTGAAATGATTTTAGAGAGTGATGGGGACAGTGAAAATGAAGATGATAGTAAATGCCCATATTGTAATGGACTCTTCTCCACAGACAAAAATGGAGAAAAATGGCAAAGATGCATAGCTTGTTACATGTGGTGTCGCGAACCCTGTGCTGGCATCAATGCTCAAATTATAGACTTTATTTGTGATTTGTTTCGAAGATTAAACATTTTAGTTATACAATGTATGTGATTTCTGTTTAAACATTAAGAAAATGTTGCGGGAAATAAATAATTGTGATTTTTGTTTAAAATATTCAGAATATATTATAAAATATTACTAAAATTAAGAAACAAGTCTTTAAAAAAATGTAAGAAGGTTTTGTACTATTTAAAAGTAAAAATTTTAACCGTAGTTGATGATTAAGATGTATAGTTATAATTTGTGGAACTTGCTGGTAATTTAAAAGTATAAGGCAAGTTTTGTTTTTACATTTATTAATATAATTAATGTTAAAATGGCTTCTCAATATCGGATATCCGATATTGCTACTATTTCGGATATCCGGTATTAGATGACCACTTTGTCGGTACCTGATTTCGGTAATAAATTGGAATTATATAATTTTCTGTATTATTTTCCATACATCCATTTAACTCCTCTTAAGTTTAAAAGTACATAGATCCATGAATATAGAACCAAAATTTTATTTCTTTTTGATCATTAATAATATTTTTTTAACGGATTTTCAAAAAGTATCCGATAATCAGGTCCTTTCCCCTACTACTCTGAATAAAATTAACAATAAATATTTTGCAATCATATTTTTTGATATTTTTATGCTGACGCTATCACGTAATATCACTTAAGGTGACGGATAGGGCACACTAACGACGCCAATCGATTTTAATTTTTAGCTACTAAAACGGATTTATTTTAATCAATTTCGGGGTTATAACTTCTTGGCAAACACATAAACTATTTATTAAGGTGACGGGTAGGGCACACTAGCGACGCCAATAGATTTTAATTTTTAGCTACTAAACCGGATCTATTTTAAACAATGTCAGGGTTACAACCTCACGGCAAACACTTATACTATTTATTAAATAACCATGCACATTTGTACGCGAAAAATTGATTCACGCCAAAAGCGGCCACTTTAGACGTGAATCAATTTTTCGCGTACGCATTGGACCCAACATTTGTACATGGTTATTTAAAAAATAGTATATTTTCGGAGGTTGTAACCCCGAAATTGTTTAAAATAGATCCGGTTTAGTAACTAAAAATAAAAACCGATGGGTGTCGCTAGTGCCCTACCCGTCACCTTAACTCCTCAGGTATATCGTATATTTCTATCTCTCTTGGCACAATGGCCATCAAAACATTGTAAAATATTAAAATATCATAAGAAATTAAAAAATATCTTGTACTAACGAGTGAAGTGATTCCATGAGATTTATTTTTACGTTTTGAATTATTTGTACAGCGCGTAAAAGCGCACGTAGGCATTTTGATAGCCTTTATCCCACTTAAAACAATTAATGAATATTTTTGGATGACGCGACTTGTCAGACTCGGACATTTGCGACTGCGTGAAATTAGGCGCCGGACACCTAATTTAAGCGGTCCACGCGGTATAGACGAGTCACCTATATTCCGCTATTTTTATTGAATCTAAGCCTTAAGGTGATAATCATGAATTTTACAGATTGTACGAGTATAAGCCAACGTAGTGGATGTCCCTGTAGATACACTAGGGTTAGGAAAGTTGCCGCTTTTATACTCGTAATGTACGGTCAGCGTCAAAAGTAGCTTAACACTTTAGTACCATGTCAAAGTACCATTTTTACATACCCCTTGGAAACTGTACTATAATAGGCAGAACAGTTACTTTGACATGGTACTAAAGTGTTAAGCTACTTTTGATGCTGAACTGTACATACGTAAGAACATTTTTGAAACTAAGAACCTACCTATGTAAATTTATAAAAAAATATGTAGGTACTGAAAAAAACATCGGTAATATTTCCTGTTTCAATGTGTGTATATTTTTATGTGATAGGTGGCAGACGAGCAGACGGATCACCTGATGGTAAGCGATTGCCAGTGGAGTCACAAGTGCGTTGCCAACCTTTAAATCTCCCTTTCCCCCGGATTGAGCCTCCGGTACTCTCACTCACGCAGCGAAACACAGCACAGTGCTACTTCACGCCGGTTTTCTAAGAGGCCGTGGTATCACTCCGGTCGAGCAGGCCCATTCATGCCGAAGAGATAATCAAATTAAATAAAAAACAACAAATCATTATATTAGATATTTTAATAATAAATAATCACATAAAATGACATTCTGCTGAAGCTACTATTACTTATTTAGTGGGACCAGCCATAGCAAAAATTGTGATTTCTCTATATGAACTTATGCACTACGAATAACAAATGCATAATCTCTCACTGAGACCGTAATAATTATACAAAGTAGATTATAAAGAAAGATTCCATGAAACTAAAGTAGAATATTTGTACATAAATTGAGCATATTAAAAATTATGGTTCATTTTGGGTTGGCAACAAACTTACGCATGTTCTTATTATGAATTTGAATTTAATTTATTAAAATGCCAGCAGTTGTAACCCGTGTCAACACAAACGAAGTAGAAGATACTGGTGTCAAATAAAAGAGAGCAGATGAAACTGGACGGCATTTAATTAATGACATTTCTATCTATGAAGAAAAACAGAAAAAATAAATACAATATGTATTTATTACAAGCTAATCAAATTTTTACATTTATTTTTTAATTTAAAGATTTTTAAAATTAGTTTATTTATTAAAATTTAAAGATTGCAATTCTGAAAATGACTTATTTATTGCTAAAATTAACCGTAACGGAAATCAGAATAATTTTAAGTACTAATTTCTTAACAGTACTGACTTGATTGTAATCCTAATGATAACATTACAGTATTGCAATAATAAATGTAACTTTATTTATGGAGCCCCCAACCTAGATGTTTATTTCATTGGCCACCCTCTGCATTAATATCACTTAAAACATGTTTAATTTATACACTGAAACCATAGAATACCAATATTGCGGAATAATATACGAATGATGTACCTGAAATACAACATATTGGTAAATTATTGAAATCTCAGAATTTCCAAGTACTTATTTTACAAAGGAGACTATATTGTTTACGTAAGTCTGCTGCCGACCTTACACCATTATAAATATAATTTAGTACGTTATAAAATGAATTAGATTGCACCATGCAAGAATAATAAATATCTAAAAAGTAACGAAAATATTTTTATATCAACACAATAATTACAAACGTAGGCTAAACCAGATATTTCTTACTCCAAATAAGTCTTAACTATAATAAAAACTCATACAGTCTATTACAGTTGCTTTTGGTATATAAAAAAAATTGTCAATACATTATAAATGTGAGTAGAAATTCATTTGGCGACAGTAAGTTAATGATTAAAAGATATAAAAAAACGTACAAGAAAACATTTATGGAATGTCGAATGTTGATAGCAGACAAACACTAACATCAAACACTAAATTGTGCTCAATAGTAGCCTAAGTAACGATACAACACACAATATTGGCGGGCTTCAAGCTACATACTAATTATTTAAGCATTCATATAAAATTCTGCAATCTTTCACTATACAGCGCGGCTCCTTACCTTCGTTTCAATTTAACGAAACTAACCAATATCATAGTTTAAGTCTTTATAAAAAATGTGTAAAAATACAATAACGTTCACTTCAAATAAAACATTTAAATGACCAAAAACAAGACACGCGTTGTTTATGACGCATGTCCATTAATCAGATTATAGTTTGGTAGGTAATTCATTCAAACCTAAAACCACATTGTTGTTTGTTTCAAATGCAATACTTATAAATCACATGAAACAGTTACTTATTAAGTACATTTATTCAAAAACATTTTTATCATCACACGCAATTCATGTATGTGTTGTGCAGAATTTGATACAAACACTCGATTTTAATTCAGCCTACCTACCTTATTATAGGTATAGTAACTAATCTTTCAAAAATATATTCATCCAACTAGACAATTAAGAAAATACGCACAGGAGACACCGATCTGATATTGTAATAACTTTGTATAACGTTTTAAGCAGAGGCCTGATACACTTGTTTAATGAAATATGTGGCTATAGTTAGTAGATATAATTTATATAGGTCCTATATTCTCATAATATAATCGAACGTTCGACGGCATGTATTTGGACTCTATGATCATTTGTAATATTAAAAATACGATACCATTACCACTATAGGATTACAGGAAACTGAATATAGGAAAGCAACCACATATACATTATTAAATTAAAATAATATCACAATACGAAATTAAGTAAAATATATTCACCTACTTATACACATTAAGGGGCAGCTACATATGCATTTATAGAGATATTCAAGTACAAGTGTGATATTATTAGTTCTTATTCTGCACACCTTAAAGAGATGTATGAAAGTGCCCAGTTTTATGAGTACCCATCTATGCAACTCGAAATAAACTGTCAAATTTTCCGGAAACCTTATAAATGTACAATCATCTTTGAGTTAAATATCTCACGTTAGCAGATACATTGATATAAATAAGTCAGGGCTAATAAATATTGTTTATTTGTACAAGAGATACTCTAACTGTTTTGCATATCACATTTCAAAAGCATTTATTAATAATAAATAACCTAATTGAAATCATATTCACAACGTCAAAGACTAGAGAATACGACACACATAAAAATTACGTCATAGCAATTCTTCCAATTTTTATCGCTCATAAAACTTATGTACGCATTTTTATTTCAGCATAAATTTCGTTTTTCTAGTCTAATAAACTCTAGCTAAGAGCAGCCTTGGTTTGAAAATACTCATTCTTACACGACACTAACACTGTTTGGATTAAACCTAATTTTCAAACATCACCAAATTAATGAGCGATGATCTATCTACACGCATCGATTTCATTTACGTGGCACCCTTAGCTGATTGTAGCACATTATGTAATTAATTGAGTTTTGCAGTAGTGGACAAGCCTTAATCTCAATGACAATATACATAATGATTGTGCAATTAATTTAAAACATTTATTTTCTGAAAAATATCTACACAGTAGCTTTTAAATAACAACAAAAAAGAAAAGACTAGGACAAATAGTTTGGTTCACATAAATATTGTCTTTTGAGTTCTATGAATACCTAGAACTAGGAACTCGTATATATATGATTTGTAACATGACCAGCCAGTCATAACATCGGAATGGAAACTCAACACCTAGTTCTTACCAAACTCCTATAAATGAAGCATTTAGCTGAAAATGATATAGGTAATATAAAACCTTTCACGGACAACAAAATTAAATTATGTTCAAAATACATACAATACGACATTGAATTTCTATGATTTCAACTAAACATCAGTCTCAGTCTTGCTGCTTGTGCGGCGACTTCTTCCAACCGAACCAGGATTCACCCAATGGGGACCACTTAACAAAAATTTCTTTACGTTATATTCCATTCTAGCCAGATCTTCGGGAGTAATTTTTTTATCACCATTATTAGCTCTAAGAGTTTCATGTAACCCTTTAGCTACATCATATTCTTCTTGGGTCATTGTTGTAAAGGATTTTGGAATATCTTTGCTTATTTCAGTAACTGTTGCATCACCAGATTCAACAGGAAACATTGTTTCTTTAGCTACATTATTAGGGACTTTATGAGCAGCACCGGAATGTTTTATCCCTTTATCTTGATGAGTGTTGATGGAAGCATTATTATTATGAACCCATGTGTTGTTACTATCTCGACTGTATAATTTAGAAAATTTGCTCACTGGATGTGGCATATTGAGAGCGATTTCGTTTAATGTTTCGGTAAGTCTACTTAACTTGCTGTCCCTTCTTGATGCTCTGTTATTAAAACTTACTTCGTCCTCTAAAGGATCGTTGAAATTGTTTTGCTGCTCCAAATTTTTTTCTACCCATTCGGCAACTCTTAGTAGCTGTTGTTTTTGTAACATTGCTGCACTGTCGTCACTTGATAGTGAACTTGTACTTTGTTCATTTGTAAACACTTTTTTGCCTTCATTCACTTTCAAATGCGTTTGAGTTAAATTAGGATACACGTTAACAACAGCCGGTAAAGATGATTTTGGTGGCACTTCTGCCTTTTTATCTAATTTTAGAAAATTACCCAGCGGTGGGAAATCTTTAGAAATTTTTGTATTTTCTAAAGAATGCAACTGCGACATATCTATTTTTCTCAGAGGTCTGCTATACTGACTCCCGACTTTACTTTGTTCATAACGATCAAAATTAAATATCTTAATATCATTGTTGTCAGTTGGTGTGAAACCCTCCTTCTTCTTGGAGATTTCTGTAGTTTGACTGTTATTATTTTGAGCATTGTCTATGTCTGCATTACAATCATTCAATAAATTGACGATTTCAGTACCATTTTGCTGACTTGAAATACTATGAGAAGTATTATTGTTATTTTCAGAATTATTGTTTGAATAGTTATGCGTTTTTAAAGGTTGGAGTGGTGAAGAAGAAACATTAAGCAAAAGCGGATTTATAGATGTACTGTCAATAGATGTATTGGATTCTTTATTATTGTTGTCTACATGTACATCTATTAATGTTGTTTCTACTACTACATTTTCATTTTTAACATCAATCTTAACATCATTTTTATCTAAGTCAACAAAATGATCAACATCGTCATTAAGATCTTTAAATAAGGAATTTTCATTGCATTTGCTCTGACGCCTGTATAATACAGGAGGCACGTCTGGTTCAGCATTATCCAGCAATATATTTTTGGACCCAGCTTGCATCCGAAGATGACAGAATCTTGGCCCAGGACCAACCTGCGTATTTGATCTGTGTGTACTAACGGTCGACTTAGCAATAGATGAGGTTCTACTCATGGCACTCATTGAGCTTTGAGAATTTTTTCTTCCAGTTACAACTTCTCCACTTTGATTCTCATACTTAGTTTTAGCATCTTTAGTATTTGGCATTTCTTTTATAAGTAGATCTTCATTGCCAATGCTATGAACGCTACTTTTTTTGCTAGAAACTGAAGTTTTTGTTCTATCACAAAGTTTGTGGTGTACTGATGGTTCCATGCTCACATTGTTTATTTTTGCCTGTTTTCCTTCGAGATTATCTTGAGGCATTTTAACCTCCAACATTGTTTTGTCTGCTTCTATTTTGCAAATAGCAACATGATTTGTTTTTACAGTTTCTGGTAAATCTTCATGACTTTGTAAATATGGATCATTAATAGGTTGTGGTATGATATACATAGGACCAGTTAGCCCACAGTTCAAGGTTTTATCATTGGTAAGCTTGAGAGCATGAGATGACGAGCTCCTAACACTCAAATTAGAATTTAATGATTTAATTTCTGCTTTGCAATTTAAACATACAAAAGTATTAATCTTTTCTTCACCCAACTGTGTTTGTGTTGAAACTGAGTAATAAGTTTCGTTGTAACAAAATGGTTTATTTTGCGATTTAGAACAAGTACATGTATCACAGTGTTTTGTCACAGTATCCTGGATACTATCTTCAAGAATTTTAGACATAAGTGATGCAGAAATATTAAATTCATACTCACTTGCATCAAATGTATCATTTTCATTACCACATTTAGATTGAGCTGAACTTGATGGTTTGGATGTTTTTGACATGACATACTGCGACACTCTAGCCTGCGTATCTACAGGCAGCTGGAAAACAGAAAAATGGTAAATATTGTATTTTATTCCATAAAAGTAATGTTAATTGGATATATATTAATACCTCACTTTACTTACATTATCCAACTTATGCGATACAAAATTATCTGGTTTGCATTGAAGTAACTGTATAGCTAAGTTCATATCATTTTTGTATCTTTCCTGCAATATAAGACAATAATATTACCATCACTTAAATGATGCAAAATTGGAATTATAATATGTTGGATAAAAATAAAAAACATACATTCTCTTTTTGCAACATGCCATAGTTATGCTTGGATTCTGCTAATCTAACAGATAGTGTAGCTATATCTTTAGTCAATTGACTCTTTTCACCCTTCATTTTATCTACCATTTGTAACAATTTATCCTCTAAAACTTGATTTAGCTTCTGCACTCTTTTGTGTGAATCATATAATCTGTAAAAATATACAAAATGATAAGCATACAAAATAATTAAAGAATTATTTTTTTAATTAAATGGGTAATATATTAAAAATTAAAGACTGTGTATGTAATTTATTACTAATAAAGATTCAATACTATAATAACATACCAATGTTTTATCGTTTATTGAGCCAGCCAAGAAAAAAATTGTTCAAATAAATTAAACAATATATTTTGTTACAAAATAGAAGACTTGAATTTGTTTTGTTAAATAATTGCTTACTTTCTGGGCTGAATACAAATAGGTATGTAGTTAATGGCAGCTATATTTAATTTACAGATGTGCCCTTAGCTATGAAAACAAGCATAATGTGCATTTAATGTTTTTTGTGAAATTATATTTTCATGAATTGATTTGTGTAAAACGAAAGCTTAGCCTCATTAGTAAGTACTCTTACTTGTTATTCTTTTATATTGATTAAATACTGAGAAATGTATGGCTGGGGCACATTAATGTATAAAACAATTATAAGTTTCAAGCTAAAAAGTCTTTTGGTATTTTAATGTTAATTAACACAAAATCTGACGCCCTGTTGGTCTAGTGGTTTAAGTACCGGACCGTGATCTCGGGGTCTTGGGTTCGATTCCCAGGTCGAGCGAAAAGTATGTTTCGAATTTTTCGAACATAGCTCGGGTTTGTGATCACCAATCCGCATTTGGCAAGTGTGGTGATTAAGCCTAATCCCATCATAGTAGCGATGACTTGATTTCTATGATGGAGGCCTTTGCCCTGCAGTGGGACAGTTTATAGGCTGATACTACTACTAACACAAAATCCAACAATAATATTCAAATTTGAGGAAAACACAGTACCTTTCATACTTTTCCCTCCATGTACCTAGTTGCTCCTCTAGATCATTAGCTCTAGCAGTGCACTTGATAAACTCTCCCTCAAGGGCTACTATGTGTGTGTCTCTCTCCGCGAGGTGTTGTCTCAGGTGATCCACCTCGGCTTGCAAATGCACACCTTCCACACCCTCATCGCAAGCCTATTAATGATCAAATGTTGAAAACCAAAATAAACAAGCCAGTGTCACAGTTCAAATTCAAAATCTACATATAATGAAACAATAACCAGAGATTACTAATCATCTAATATTGCTTAAACAGCTAAAACAACCTCTTCTGAGCAAAAACTTATGTTAAAGTGGATCTTAATGATTATTATATAAATCCACTCAGGAAACAGTTAAATCATTTATACTCTGTTAAGAGTTAACATTTAATACAAATTGTGTTTTTATATGAAATCACATCAATAACAGTAGCAATATGTGAGGAAAATAAAATGTATGTGGCAAATAAAAATAAGAAAAGCATAGTGCATTGAAAGTTACAAATATATTCAGCAAAATGTTAAGAGTAATTGGTTTCTGTTTATTATTACATACAAGATATGAAAACATCCCCTTGATACTAATAAACGAATACCTAAATTATCATGGGACTTTGAGATATACATTGGTACCTGTATACTTAAGATCTTAAATTTATTTTTATAAAAGATCAAATAAATTACTTACTACAAATAATTTAATGGACTTGCTACTTAAGGAAGAGAACTAAGATACAAAACATGGCCAAATTTTTACCTTACAAGGGGAGTTCCTAGTGCTCTCATCCATCACTCAATAAGCTTTATTCTACTTCACATATCACATTATGACACGTCCAATTTGTTGAGTAAATGAGCGACGTCACACGCAAAGTGGTTTTATTAGCTATTTTACCAATAAGCCACGGTAAAACAAAATAAAATAAAAAAATCAATTATTATACACAACGTGAAATATTTACTTATGCTAGCCAACTGCCAATGAATTTTGAACATGTATAAAACACAAATGTAAAGATAAACTGATAACGCCACAAAAGGTGTCCAAAATCAGGATTTCCCAAGAGAAAAATTCAGAAAATTCGTGGCTGATTGACGCAATTTGACGTAACGCGAAGTCGCGAATTCGCTCTCCATTTTCCACAGGTTATAAACTGTTCGGAAATGTCATCATTATTCTCCGCTACGACAACGCCCTCTATGCTCTGATTTTTACCACTCAAGTCGTCAAGTACCTAGTAAGGTAAGGTGGGTATGGTCAAGACAGAGAGTAACTTATGGTCAAGAAAGTCGTGTCTCCTGCCTGGGTAGTTTCATCATTAAGTTAGATAGATATACTTCATGGTGGTTATTTAGTTTTTTAGATTTTCGCGTTGCATTATAACTATAATGTATCAATACGGGGATTAACACGATATTTATTATGTGAAACAACATTGTGTACTCACATATTTGGCTCGACGTTTCGGCTACGTTACAGCAGCCGTGGTCACGAGCGGACTGGCGGAGCACGGCGTCGTCTGCTGGGGCCGGGCTGTGAATCTTCGGACACCCTCACATTTTTTGACGGCTGCTATCTGTTGTCAATTTTCGGAAGCTGTCTAAGAACGACAAATTGAAAGTTTTCCATATAACTTTACGGAATATTGGTTAAAATTCTCTTTATTTTTGGGATAAATGTGGTTCGGTCACCATAATAATATCAATATAAATATAATAAAAGCGTTGGCAGAATATACCAGACCATTCCGTTTTGGTGAGGAAATATTAAACAGTGATACAGGAAAATATTTAGTGATCAGAAGAGTTTCATTTGATAAAAATCATATTTAGTTATTTTTATTGTCTAGTTAATGTTTATATCAAAATATTTCATTCTAGGCTAGTTAACGAGTATGGAATTATATGTAGAAAAAACGAAAAAAAGAAAAGAAAAATATTTATTTGGAGCATTAAACTTAAGACTATTAACATAAATATAAATGTAGTTAATTATGACACATTTTTTAATTTAAAATAAACTTAAGCTGTGTGTAGGTACTCAATTTATTGATGGTATTACAATTTTATTTACTATTTGGAAAATAGTTTGTAGCCTGAAAATGCTGAGAACAAATTCATTTCTAGTGAAATTGTCTTGATTATTCTTAAAGTAGTCTTTCATATTAAGGTGACGGGTAGGGCACACTAGCGACGCCAAATGATTTAAAATTTTAGTGTGCCCTACCCATCACCTTAATGTCTAACTTCATAATTTTGTCTTTTGGGAACTTAATCCCGAAGCTGCGTACGTATTACATTGAGGAACGCAATAATACTTGGTATTTCTTCTTTATTAGCAGCCGGTTATTATTATTTAATCGTGTTCATGAATAAAACAAAACTATTTCAAAATATAGCAAAGTGTCGTTCTTAGAAAGCTTCCAATTATCGCCGCTAGTGGGGCGCGCATAATCTTTGCCTCGCCAATCCCGTATCGGTAAAGCATGGTGTGGAAGAAATCGTTGTAAAGCGCTTTCGAAACGCCAGATATTGAACTAAAAGCTAAAGCAACAGAAATGTTAGTTCGCTCGTGTACCGTAAGATGGCGTTTTGAAATTTTACATCGCGTTTGCATTTGGATTTTTTAAATATACCTACTTATGCTCAACAAGTTTCAGAAATTAACTAGCATGGGGTGTCGTCTTGGAACGAAAGCGTTACTATATGAAAACTAACGCCACCTAGTCCCAACATTTGTGCATGGTTAATTAATAAACAGTATAAGTGTTTTCCGAGAGGTTGTAACCCCGAAATTGTGTTTAGTGGCTAACAATAAAAAACTAATGGTGTCGCTGGTTATGGCTACCCGTAGGTAAGTGGCGTATCTATGAAGCGTTCTTTCTATTTTAATCGAAATTTACTGTTGTCTGCTGTAATTTACGATCACAATTACATTTTGGGGGTCGGAGATGGAGATTAATATGGGGGGGATGGTGGGACCTCACTGTGTCTTGGCCCGAGCGATCGGGTACATGACCAATACCTTAACGTGGTTTCCAAGTTCCAAACAAAACGTTATGAAAAGAAAAGTAAAGTGAAAGTATGTCTAATTTATGTATCTTTGCGATGTTTTTTGCAACTTTAGGAATCATTTTGTGTACCTTTGTGCACGAATATTGTATGCTAGTATTATGCTTATTTCTTAAGAAATTACATTAGTTCTAATTTAACACGCACCAGATGATCCTAGTTGCACCTAGGACCCCTATCCCGGCCCAGTACTTAAACTAGTAGGCTCAAAGTAAAAATAATATGGTCGTGCACATGGCTTCGTGCCCGTCACCACGACCACCCCACTATGGACGATGAGAGGGTGCCCAGGGGTTTTAGTCGGTAGACCCCCGCCGTCATGCGGGGGGAGTCCGACATAAACGTATGCGTAACGCATTTCCCCTCGGAAAACAAAAAAAAAGGTAAGAATAATATTTTGCAAAAATAAGAGGACAACCCTATACACAAACTGAGACAAAATGGCGGAGTTTCGATACTGCTTTAGCGTATTTATCTATGTGGTTTAGAGGAGTCGGAGGGAACCAACTCCCAGCAGCAACTCCAGCTAGGCGTACCTAATTATCCAACTTCTTCAGGAATTATTATTTGCCTTGTCAGTGTCATTTTTGCCTTCACATTTAGCCATTCATTCAAAGAATGAATGGTACCGGTCCAATGACTCATACTTGATAGGAACATTATATTCTATTTTATTTATTCGCCTGACAGCCGCGATCCGCGATGCTTAAAGCGTTTGGCTGGGCGAGTGCGATATTGTATCGTAACGTAAGCGTGTTCAATAATGATAAAATAGTAGGTTACTCATAGTAAAATCCATCCATTTATCTAGAAGATCGGAAACAATCAAGAAAGTGAATTAAAAAACACAGGTTCGTAGCTATTTTCGTTTTTTTTCCTATGAAGGATTCACGGTGTTTAGACGTGACCTTCGTCCAAAACCAGACCATTATTATCTTACTCTATGGTCCAAAACAAACAAACATCGCTTTTTCACTTTGGGCAATGAAAAAATCAATGTATAATATCTTTTACGCCGTATAGTAGGTGTGATATGTGGGTAGTGCATTTTAATAAAGATTCATAATTAAAATGAATGACTTTTCGTTTTTTTTTCACAACATCTCATACGTTGACCTGATTCCGTACTAAGTAGCTTAAGCACTTGTGTTACAGATATCAGACAACAGAGGAACACAAATATATACTTAAATACATAATATTACATCTAGTTATGTATCCTTTTGAGGTATGGGACCATAAAATAAACTTTTTGGAAATTGCGCAATATTAATCACCGGTACCTAATCACATTTTCGCAAGTTGCGCAACATGTATCGATTTTGCCTCATACCAACTTTTCTACAACAGTAACTAGTGGGTAGGCAGACGAGCAGAGGCAGGGGCGTCTGTACCTATAGTGCACCCGGGCGCCGGAAGTTGGAGGGCGCCGAGAGCCCCTCGCTTCGCATAGAAGCGTGGATTGTTCTCCTCATATTAGAGTGTGTTTCTCAGTTGCGTCCAATGCTGTCGCTTCGAAACCCGAGGTACCTACGCCTGGCTCATTAATTCAATCATGATACAGGATTCGGGATGTCTCATAATTACAATAAAACAACCGCCCATAGGTACATTTTGTAGGAATTCCATTTTGTTTTTTGAAACAAGAGGGCGCCAGGTTTAGATTAGAGCCGCCCCTGAGCAGAGGGAAGGTGGACCACGGGAAAAAATAATTTCCCGTAGTCTACCTAGGTGAACCACGGGAAAAATATTTTCTGTGGTCCACCTAGCTAGGTGGACTAAGCAGGTGGACCACGGGCAATAGATGGGATCACCTGATGTTAAGTGATTGCCGTTGAAGCCGCGCCAACACCTTTGGAGTCACAAGGGCGCTGCCAAACTTTAAACCTCCCTTTCTCCTGCATTCCTTTGCATCAGTCAAAAGGAGCATAAAATGTATGGTAAGGAATGACAAAACAATCAATCGTATTATAATTCAATAAAAATCCGAGTCAAAATTATAATTCAATAAAAGTCCGGACTATCCACATTTATTTAATGCGGGGATGGAATAAGTTTCTTCAATCGATTCTTAACTTAATTTCAAACGTGTTCAAACATTGAACCATGTCAATTGAAGAAAAACAGATTGTAGTTACCTGATGTGTGGCTACCTGTACTTACTTCAATGTCTGTGTGTTGCACTCGCGCAGAAGGCTCCGGGTTCGATTCTCGGTTAGGTCAATTTAAAAAACTATATTTCATACATAAAATTGTATCGGGTCAGTAAATGCTGGGTGACTCCCCCGGCTATCGTCACCTGATACACAAAGCCGGCAAAATCGCTTGCAAGTCCCCCTGACTACAGAGCGACAGTTTAGGACGCAACCGGGAATACACACTAAGATGAGGAGGAGGGGCAAATTTGCTTGCACTGCGTTATGCGAGAGCGAAGGTATTAGCTTCGCCAACCGTGCTGCATCTGCAAGCGATTATTGTCTTAACGCTGATACACAGGAATAATCGTCGACTTTACCTATGATACTATCGGCATGAGCCTAGGTTATATTATAACTCTCTGGAGCATCCATTTATGTTTGATGATGGGTTCGTATTGTATGTATTATGATCTAAATTCAAGCGACGATTTTGAGCTGGTGAGCTATAAGCTACTATACTACAGATACCCGTCCCGTTCAATCCGGACGCTAATATATTGACGAACGTCGCCGGTGACCTTGCAGCAGACAATAGTGGTATTAGTGTAGGTACTTACCTATATTTTTTTAGTAGACGTCATTATTATACTTACTCCACAAACGCGCGGCAAGCTTCAATCTTGATATTTTAACCACTCTGAGGGTCTTATTTAAGAAATGTATCTTTGCTAACTTATGCTAGGTAGGTATATAGCAGTTTTCATTCTTTTGTCGAAAATTTCTATGATTATTTTTTTGTTTCAAATGTCAAAACTACTTACTCTACTTATATCTATGTTTTAGCTAGCAAAGGCACATACTAAGTAGAAGATACTATGAGCAAAGGTTTATTGAACGTTTATGAATAAAAGCCTTGTTTTTATCATCATTTCGTAGTCAATCTTTATCTTACAAGTTTGTACCATTATTTCTTATTTGAACTGCATTGAACTGTGTGTGTGAGTAGGATTTTTTTTTGAGGTATGGTTTTAGCAGGAGCATAGGTATTAGGTACAAAATTGTTCTGAGGTACACAATAGCTCGTTTAGTAGTAGTTTGTGACACGGACTCCTTATATCTGTATTATGTACTTGTAAGTATTTTTGTAAGAAGTGTTGATACCTGTATGGAGGTATATCGTTCAAAAAACTACTTGGATTGATATTACCTTACTATCATTAATGATAGCTATATTTATCCCATTTTCTGATGTCATAACATGGATTATCTACGCCCTACCTATGAAGCAAAGAATCTTCAATCTTTTCTGATAATCCACCCAGTGAGTGGAATTTGTTAGTACCTAGACCTTAATTTAGAACTTTATAAACACAGAAAATGAACCGCTATGAATTATAGTTAGTTAAAGTATTAGCAAAGAAGAAAGTATATTATGTACTTATGGTATGATTTTTACTTCTTCCAGCGAATTTCATCATGGCTCCACTAGTTCTGGAAGGAGACACGCTGGGACAAAAGCACCACAGTTTCAACAAACTCGTGGAAGCAGCCGTCGCCGACGAGAGCACTGCCCTCCTGCCCCTTGACTATGACGCGGCCGACGTGGAGAACCTGCTGAGGATCGACGTGGCCTGCCGCCGCAGGGACGTGGGCTACGTGCTCGCGGCGCTGCAGTGCGAGGACATGCTGTACGTCTCCCGGGCGATCAAGCAGGCCACGTGGCTCATAACCGACGACCAGTACGCCCACATCATCAACCCAAAACATTTGCACGACGAGCTATTCCCAAAGATGATGTCAAAGGCTAAGAACAAACTACTTTCTGCCATAAAGTTAAACTTGAAAAACGAAGCTCGCGTTGACGAGTTCTTCAACTACTTCGAGGATGATCTGAAAGTAGCTCAAAAGTGGCTGCCTCGCTGCTCTTTACCTTTAATAGAAAAAGTTTATCGCCAAAATGAAAGTAACTCACCAAGCAATAAAATGACCGCTAAAACCGTTAAACGTCTTTATGAGAGATCAATCAGTGTTCTGAAAATTATCATTGAAGTCAAAGGTATATATTTCATTGGAGGTGATAAATTCACAAATTCGAAGATTCTTTTAAGTAAAAATGCTGAAGAGTATCTAAACACACTAGATTTACTTGATGATGCCAGCATGCCTGAATTCGGTATCAGAGCTACACGACAACTGATGCAACAGTGTCCTGACAAAGTTATGAATAAATTCGAAAAGTTTTCTCGAAATATACACTTGCCCACCTTCGCAAAATACCTGAAGACAGAAGATATACAAGGTTTTTTACTAAAACAAGCTGATAATAAAGACTGGAACATGGAACGCTGGTTTAATTATGATAATGTAAAACACTTTGTGAAAAATTTGCCCATTGCAACGAGATTTGAATTCATAAAGAAGCTGTGTATTGATAAAGAAAAGGCTTTTGATAATCGTTGGTACCGATTTGCTCCTTTCAATACGGCTCTAACAGACTTGAAAAAGTTGATTCGCTTAGAATCGTCACCTGTGGAACGAACTGCCATGCTAACAACATTAATAAGCTGCGCTCGACGCAACCCACAACAAGTAGAAACTGTCCTTCAGTATTACCGGGAGAAACACATAAACGAACCTTTTAAATTCAAAGTGCAATTCGTTAACTTTCTACTTTCCTTGGTTGCTACTCACAAATTGGACGGGAACACCTGGAGCATTCTTAATGACATATTCTCAAGTATGGAAGTCTATATAGAATCAGAAAATAGTGTCCCGCATTGCATAAGAGCCATTATTGTCCGTAAACTCCTTCAGAAGGAAGATATTCCAGAAATTATCAAAAAGAAACACACTTTCGATTCTTTCAAGGACTATTACAAGAAACTCGAGAAAAATGAGCGGGAATTAGTTTTCAAATATTTGTATAGATTGAAAATAAACAAATTACATAAGCAAATTGTTATTACAAACCAATCTGAGATGTCCTTAGCTATAGATGACCTGTCTAAAATTTTGTCACTATTAAAAGATTGGAAAATGAAACTTTCTGACTTCCCTGAAGTACTTAATCAAATCAGGTACATTATTGAAATTAAGAAAAAACAATCCATAAATTTGAGTCTAATGTCCATGTTTAAACATGGACATAAGGTGGAGAAGGAATGGAGGAAGGACTTGTTTGAGGATTCTTTAGCCTTACAAGGGAATGATGCAACGTGTGTTCACGTTTTGAAACATGACCCAGGTATGTTGCTACGCCACAGCACTGATGTAACAAAGATGATTTCCAACGATGAAATTTCTTTGCAAAATACCCTCAGGAAATTGAGGATCTATTGGGCGGAATCATTGGCACAAAAATGGACTGATCAATATCTTTTAGCACTTGAAAACCCTACTGGCCACAAAGCGACCGTAGAAGGAATATGTATACTTTTAACGCGAAAACAATTTCTTAGCCTGCTAGAAAAGTATACTCCAAGTAACACTAAAATAGACTGGAATAATGCTGACCCTACCACGCTGAGTGTGCAAAAGAATATTGCTAAACGTATGAAGTTGATCAGACCATCTTTGAAATTAGACGCAATCCTTCC
The DNA here is from genome assembly GCA_019059595.1 of Marasmia exigua. Lineage (NCBI taxonomy): Eukaryota > Metazoa > Arthropoda > Insecta > Lepidoptera > Crambidae > Marasmia > Marasmia exigua. The sequence continues at coordinate 12,095,778 of CM032476.1, read as the reverse complement.
TTACGCGAAAGATGATTATCTACAGTATGCACTACCTTCTCTGAATGCTGTATCGTATAACATGAGTGCTACACAGGTTTCAGAATATATCCCGTCATTATTCGAGTCGCCAGTTTCTCTTAAGAAACATGGTGTTCGTCTTGCGTACACTAAATTGAAATTTTCTGAAATTAAAGATCTAGTTGAAAGTACGTGGAAAAATACAAAGAAGTCATCAATTAGAACAATATTATTTAAAGAAACATTCAAACGTCTTAATAAAGAGAAGAAAGATTCTGTTGTTAAGGAACTCTGGGAGCTATTGCGTATATTTATTGAAAATTTAACTCCCAATGAAAACCTAGCAATCTATGAAACACTTCTTAAAGTCCCAGAGGTGCCCCTGCTAGTGAGACCCCAATTCCTCATGGAAGCATATAAGTTTTTGAAATCTCTTCCCAAAAAGGCTAAATTTATAAATGATATCATAATAGGGCTCGAACGTGTGGCTTCTAGAATGATAAAACATTTAGAAACCAGCTTTGTTGAACAAGTTCTGTTGAAGTCTGTTGACGAACTTGTAAATATTATGACTGGAAACGTTGAAAGTGAAAACTGCAATTACAATACTGAGTTACTAAATGCTGAAATACAGAAAGAAATACTTATAGCATATATCGCTAGCTCCAATAATGAAGAATCGCAATATGCTAAATACGAGAAATACTTGATACCTATTTTGGACGGTTGCTTCCAATCCTGGAAAATATTTAAAAATGGAGAACGCATAGCAAGATCCAACTGCGTTAAATTACTAGATGAAACTTTATTCACTCCAAAATTTTTGAGGAATTCTGTACTTAACGTTAGAATTTTCAAAGAGGTTGAAACTAGGTACAGAATGGCATTGCCACTTGATGAAAACTACGGCTACGTAATTTCTTGGACAATTTCAATATTATTTGTGGAAGTATTACATAACTATTTAAACGAATCTGTAGAGCTGGTTTGTGTAGCAGAAGATTTAGATCCAAAAGAAGTCACGTGGGAATATCCCCCTGACAGGAGCATTAAACCTAGTAAAGAAAATTGGGATGATTTATGTACCGCCACAGCTCCCCTATTCGGTAAAGCCTGCTTAAACTTTATAAAGCAGGACAATTCATCAAAGCTACTTTCGCTGACCGAACTTTTCGCTAATAGTCTAACTGACTTATTCTATCGAATGCAATTCAAGCCAATTCAAAGACTTCAAGTTTTGAAAAACATGCTCGACAGTGAGGTAACTGTTAGCTATTTAGTGGTGATGCAAACAGTATGTGGACAGTTCCACGCATTTAATGAAGAAAATGAAGAGTCAAAAGAATGTATGCTAGAGATATACAATACAATAAAGTTACACACTTCTCCAGACGTAAAAATCCACTTCTATGAATTTGTGCTACGCAAGCAACCACAATATTTTAGAGATATTGTAACTAAGGGTTAAACATTTCACTATCATGCATTATTATTATTAGCATGTTTCGCGAGTGCGTCAGATCTGGAAATACGCACATCTTTTTTTTTATTATTTATAAAAAACTTTTATATACACATAATTTGACCTAATAGTATCTTAAAGCCTATATTAGGTTTGTCTAGATACTATAGTCCTATCTAGCATATCTAGCATACTGTGTGCAAGACCACAACTATTTTGTTTACTTAAGGAGTAGGTACGACAGTATTACCTAGATATTACCTATTATTTAGTAAGTGTCGGACTGTTATTACACAAAGATGTTTCTTTCTGTAAACACAATTGAGACTTATCACTAATCAAATTGTTACTTAAACTTGTTATAAATTCAGTTTGTCAACGTATACTTTCATTTCGGAATAACCTTTTCTTCTTTTGGTCGAACTCATCAGGGCGGCACCCTAACCGTGCTTAGGCACGCCTCCAAAGTTCATTTGGAGCCCGAGGTACGCTTGGACCATGATTCAGGATATGGTAGGTATATCAAGCCAATCTTGTTTTTTTTTTCCGTCAAGTGGAGATTCTTCGACTGTATCTTTCCAAGGTGTATTGTTGCCGATCGATCTCCAAAATTCTCCATAAAATTTTCGACTCCTTAAAAAAATAATCACATGACCGACATTTATTATGAAAAGTCGAAATTTTAATGCGAATTTCCAAAAGAAATAGAACAAATGGGATCAAAAAGTTAACCGAAAAACTATAATTCTATGGCAAAACCCAACTCTACTAGAACCTACCTATATTTCTACTAATGTTTACCTAACATTAATAGAAATATATGGATAGATTGCTCAAAAAGTAAATTTTCTGAAGATGCAGTAATAGGGGGGACGTGCAAATTTTATGGGTTATTCGATGATATACCTAATTATTTTTTAACAATTTCATACTTTTAAAAGAGACTTGCCCATGAATCTTTGAATGGCCATAAAACCGGCTAGACGTTATATTTTTAATTGAGAAGTTTTACTATTGGCACATATTTACCTGTATTTTGATAAAATATTTATATTTGGTATCTCGAGTTTAGTCAAATACCCTATTACCTCACAGCAGTGAGGTAAAACAACGCGAGGAAACCAGCACGTTTCGGATAGGTACATAAGTAGTTTCTGAAACGTGTAACCGTGATTCAGTTGTCTGGTTCCCCTATTGGGGAAGGTCATAAGTCTACTTATATTGATTATGAACATAGATGATACTGATGGTAAGCGATTGCCGCCGTCCATTGGACACCCGCAACACCAGTAGAGTCACAAGTGCGCTGCCAACCTTTACTCCCCTTTACCCCCGGATTAATCCTCCGGTACCTTCACTCACGCAGCAAAACACAGCACAGTGATGCTTCACGCCGGTTCTCTGTGAGGCCGTGGTGTCACTCCGGTCGAGCCGGCCCGTTCATGCCGAAGCGTGGCTCTCCTAGTGGCCATTTACTAGCTGTTTTAAAGTAAGGCCTGACGGTTGTTAATGGAAGGGGATAGTCTTCGGTCAACAAGTGACGTCAGCGTAAAAATTAAAAAATAAGTGTAGACAGCCGCACAGAAGATTACTACAATCTGTGAAAAATCCTCAATTGATGTTGACCCGAACATTTTTGACATTAAGATGAAAATCGACTGAAGAAATTTGACAGTTTTGCATAGGTACTTTGATGTCTGGCTGAACGTAGGTACTTATCTTATCATACTTTTTTATCAGCACCCATGCACTCATACTATCGCCTTCCTGACCGATACGATCTGCAAACCTTTAAGGTCGTCACCTTCAAAATCGATTTTGATTTTTAGCTACTAAACCGGATCTATTTTAAACAATTTCGGGGTTACAATCTCTCAGCAAACACTTATACTATTTATTAAATACTTATACCTAACTTTTGGGTTTGCTTTTGTACTCGAAATTTGAATTACCGCCAAAAGTGGCCGCTTTTGGCGTGAATCAATTTTTCGCGTACGCGTTGGACCCAACATTTATGCATGGTTATTTAATAAATAGTGTTAGTGTTTGCCGAGAGCGTGTAACCCCGAAATTGTTTAAAGTAGATCCGGTTTAGTACCCGTCACCTTAAGAAAAGAGCGCATTTCTTTTGTATAAGGCCGGCAGCTCACTTGTGGTTCTGGTGTTACATGTGTCCATGGGCGATGGTAATCACTTATTATCAGGTGATCCGTCTGTTCGTCTGTCCCCTACCTCATTATATGTAGAAGGCAGGCGTCAATTAAAACCGCTCAAAAAATGCATTTTCCAAGCTGCGAAGTTCACAAAATATGTGCTGTTTTGGACTAACTTCTGCAAGTGCATGAGTTTGCATTTAAAATAAGTACCTTAGTACATACATCCTCAATACCAAATGTAGGTAGGTAGATAATTATGCGGTGTGCCAATAACCTTCTTGGAAATGTTGACTTGGATGGTTTAAAATAGCTTCTATTAGAAAATTAGGTGCGTCTTATCAAATTCATTTGAAAAACATCAAATTTCACAACGACTCGCAATATCGGAAATAACCTGAATAAAAATAAAATATTGACAGAGGTTCGTCGAGTGGCCACGGCGCAACCGACCGATATCGAACATACTCGCAGCGCACGCGCCTGAAACTGACGGGGGAGCTATTTCGGGAACCGTCTGCCCTGCTATACACTCTGCTGATCCCGCAGTCGACAGTTCTTTGTCTTATTAAAAACATATTGCTCGGAACCAAATTTAAAATTACGCATCCACGGTTTGATTTTGCGCGGATGAAAGTGCGACTTGTTTATAAAAGTATTCCAAAATGGGAAACGTACTCAGTAGTGCTTCAGACAGAGGGCGCGCCGCAGAACACGTCATAAGTGAGAGTGAAACAATGAGCAATCCAAGTTCCTCTGGTAGTCAGGAAGACAATGAAAATGTCAATGGTGATGACTTAGAACCCTCGAGCGATGAAGCTAGAACTAAAAGTAAAGAAGATGAAATGATAGAGTTCCGAAAACAATTAAGTATCAAGCGAGAACAGAGAAGGCAAATACTTGCTAGACATAGAGCTGAAAAAGAAGAGCTAGAGAAGTCGGTGCACAATGAAAGAATGTCAAAAATGGAGTTTCGTCACACTAACCAGTTACTTCGTGAACTTTTAATAAAGAATAATATTGTGATACCTGATGATCTTCAACGTTCTGCTGAAGATCTGGAACTCATGAGCACTATTTCACAGATGAGGGAAGAATTTGAAAAGTTGAGGACTAGTAACAAAAAATTAAAAAAGGATTTGGCCGAGTCTAATAACACTCTACAAAATGCTAATGCTGATATTGCAGATTTGAATGAACAGAATATAGAATCAATGAAACAGATCAGTGCTCTGAAGGAAGTAGTTTCTGTGAGCAAAACAATGATGGCGCTTCGCGAACAACAACTAGTTGAGGTAAATAGACACAGATTTTTAATAATTAATTAGATGAATGTAACACGTGCATAGCTAAACGTAAAATTACTATCGTTTCCTGTTATATCCGATCCTCTTACTGTGCAATAAGAACAGGCCAAGTGCATGTCGAGGCAGACGTTATGTAGGGTTTCATAGTTGTTCGTGATGGATATCATTGATGTTTACCGTGGTGGCGTGATGGGTCCCGCCCGTAAAACCACGCGTACGCCCTTTATAAGTTAATCAACTATCAGGTTGGTTAACTTATAAAGGGCGTAAAAACGGCTAGGTAGGTTCAACTTATGTTTATGTTATGTATATCAGAAAAAAACATTAAGTTCACGGTTAGGTAGGTTTAAAAAGGTTATCCTTGTTAAACCTACCTAACCGTGTAATTTTTTCAGACCTCGAAAATAAACCTTAAACTTAAATTTTCATTTTAATAGCGTAGTATTGAAAAACGAAAAATCATTCCATCTAACAGCTATCTTTCTACCAAGAGTCTCTGAGCTAAGCTGCGGACAGACGGACGCACAAGGAGAAAACACGAATACCATAAGAGATATTCCGGAACCCTCAAAATTAAGCGTTGGTGTTTTATGTTTTCTCTTATCCTATATCGTGAAAGACGTTGACCTACAGGCACCATGTGCCGGTCCGGTCAGGGCTCGCGACGCAACACGACGCCGTAGTTTCATTGGCACTAGATCTTGTCAATACGCCAACACCTAACAGTCAACATTGATATGGAATAACACGTCATCAGACCATACGCTCGATCGCATGACTATCGAAAAATTTGGCTCCATATAGAGCTTTGACATGACGTGCCTCATTCAATATAGACCTTCTGCATAACATTTATTTAAATGTATCGTTTTACATAATAGATACATTTTTAGGTAAGTAGGTTTTCATCGTATGATAATCTCAAAAATACTTTTTTTTTATGCAGTTGAAAAACAAGCTGAATGAGATAGAAAAGTCGCTCGCAGACCGAGAAGCTAGCATGCTGTCAACTGATTTGCGGCAAGAGTATGAGCGTCAGTTACAAAATATTCGTACTCTTCGAAGTCTCTACGAGGAAAGGGCTCGTCTAGCTGAAGTTACCAGAGTGAACTTGGCACGCGAATTAGAAGAGCAAAAATTACTTAACCAAGCTGAAGTTAGCAAGTAAGTACCGAACATCACTAACTGATACCTAATGTCCTGATAGGAATTATTATTTATTACGAGTATTGTAACTTTTTACAGATCTAAAATATTATCAGACAAAGTACAAGAGCTAGAAGAGAAAATTGAAGCATTAGTTGAAGCAATTCAGAATAAGAAAAACCAGATAAGTGTATGCCAAGATGAATCGCTTGGCTTAAGAGCTGAGATGACTGTTGTCAACAAGGTAATAAACATGAAGATTGATATGTCTGATTTTCTGTAGACAGAAAACTACAATAGACTAGGCAACTACAAATTTTAACATTTTGCTTTCACAGCTGTTTTCAGAAGTACTTTTGGGTTATAAGACTAAAAAAGACTTGGACAAGTTAGCTCACCGCCTAGAAGAGAATCATGGAATTCTTACCCAAATGGCTGAAAGGGAAAACGACCCAGAAGCCTCTACTGCCCTTCCAAAACTTCTGCTAGAATTAGTAAGTCAAGTGGATGAAGGCGATGACAATAAACAAATAGAGGTATTAAAAGACAATGAAAATTCAGACACTCACTGTGAAACACCAGAAGAAGATTCAGGTGAATATTTCATTCATGGATACCTAAAAAATCTGCTTTGGATATCTGTTAATTTTATACGTTATTTTATAATTAATTCTCCATTTGTACCTATATCCCAGCCCAGGGTGTGAGTCTGGATTCGATTCATCTTGTATCATGAGTAAATATTTGACAATAATTTAATTTTTATCTTGGGTTGCAGAAAAAGGCCCTACAACAGCTGAAGAAATTGTCCAAAACCTGCCTAAGGTTTGGAGAGTACTCATGGAGCTCCTAAGCCACCAAAATGTAGCCGAGGCAACTACTGTAGAGAAGGTTACTACGTGTTACAAATCTGTAGAGACCAAGTCCGGTCCAGTATTGGTGCCAAGCGTTAGTCAGACTTACATCAGACTAAAAGTAAGTGATTACAAAAGAATGTTTGTCAACCGCACACCAAGAATAAAGTTTAATGCATTTTATTAGGTACAAGGAAAACTATGATAGCCCGTTGTGAGTCATGGTCAGCGGTAACACGGCGTCCAAAAATAAAAATCTTCATGACCAGTATTTTGCACTGCACATAAAAAAAGCTCATAACTATGTGTTTTGGTACAAAGCCAAATTTTTCCGTAGGAAACTTAAAAAAAAAACAAAGCACAATACGTTAGGAAATAATCACACTAATTTGCCAAAAACTTAAACATAAAAACAAAAATATCAAACCGTATATATCAGAAATAGATGTTTTCAAAATGTAATATTTTATTTCAGGATCTGATCATCGAAAAACTTGGATTAATAAAAGAAGTCAACCGTATGAAACAGCTGAATACGCATTTAGAAACCCGCTTAGAAGAACAAGAACGTAAACTTTGTTTGGTTACTACAGAGCTAAGTAAAACATGGCATGTTGTAGGAAGACTACGTAGACATCATCACCAGCTACACACACACGAGAAAATTCTTAAATATGAACTGCAGCAAAAAAGAAAACTCTTGAATGAACTGAAAGAAGAATTGGAATGTTGTAGAGAGAAATGGGAACAAGCAAGAGAAAAGAATACTCAGTCTGAAAAAGACTGGAAAAAACTAAGAGCGGAATTTTCCAGTCGAAAGACAAAACCAGGTTCCCCATCTTTCAACAATTCGGGTGAAAGCGGTTACAGCGACGAACGTCCATCCGATGAATCTTCTGAATCAAATGATGAAAGCGAATATGTCACAGAGCCACCTGTGAGATGCAAAAAAAAGCTCAAAAAGTCTTTTGAGACGATTATGGATTCAAGCACAGATTTCAATCTTGCAGCAGAGAGGGAAGATCCAGCTAGTGATATGCTTGATGTGGCAGACTTGCCATTGGACACACAAGATGAGAGCCATAGTGAGCAAAAAAGTATAGTCTTATGCGAAGAGACAGAAGATGAGATTGGAGATATTACTATCGACTCTTGTATTGAAGATGTATTGTCTACTGAGCGTATTACTGAAAATACCAATCCGGAAATAGAAAATATACGTGAGAATGAAACTACTCCAGAAACTTCAAATCAAAATCTCCCGCTAAGTCCACAAACACTTATTGATCCTTCAGAAATACTTAAAAATATTAAGCAGCAAAATGAAAGATTGGCTAGAAAGGATCAGAAATTGGAAAATCTTGAAAAGAACAGTGCAAATCTTTTATCAAAAGTAAAAAATACTAACAAATTTAGCGAACAAATTAACTGTACTTTAGACCACATTTTAAAACAACCCAGATCTAGCAGAGAAGTTTACAGCTTAGAAAGCTCTAATGTTGATAACTCAAAAAAGACAACAGAAAATAAAAAACTAACAACAGAAACTGAGAACACGGAGGACACGGTTGAAGATTCTGCATCAGCCACCCTTTATGAAACCTGTGAGTCGTTTTCTGGCACATCCAATTCAGTTTACAAGACTGCACAAACTAGCATAACTAACTTTAGATACGCCTTGGACAATAACCAGGATCAAAATAATCAAATGGTGTCTAATGAAAATTCAGAAACAGATTGCGCTACAATAGACATAGACGAGACTTTAAAAGGGGAAGAACAACTGATTGGTGAAATAGAATCAAGTAATAAAAATGATGATGCAAACAACTGTGAAAATCTACCTGAAGATATTAACCTAGTAAATGCAAATACTAGACCTGAACCAGAACCATCTACATCAAATGACATTGATCATGAAGCAAGATTCGCAGCAAGAGATCTTCGATTGAAAAGGTTAGAAGAACAGACTAAATCTCTTGTAAGCAAAGTTAACAAGACAACAAGTAAAGGTGTGAAGATAAATTACAAACTGGAAGAACTCCACAATATTTACGGCTCTGAGAGTTCACGCGCTGGTACCCCCTCAGAAAATACTGAAGAAAGCATCAGCGAAGAGGAAACGCAAAATGAATAGTTGCAATGTCGATTGCAGAAATCCTTTGTAACCATTATTTTATACTATTTCACATATTTTGATATTCCTAGATTGTTTTTGTACTTATTCGTAGGTACTCCTATAATGAAATTAAATTGGTATCTATAAGTATTCTTTCAAATCTCTAAATTCAAAATGGCGTAAATAAAACTTATATTAGTTATATCAATCGTTTTAATTAATTTAAATTATATCAGGTACATCAAGATCGCCAGTGACATAATGTCCATACATGTCGTTGTAGTTTTATGTTTGATTTCTGTTTTATACAATATATCATAAAAAAATATTTCTGATTTTACAATAATTATTATGTTCCACGGATTATGTATGTAAATATAAATACTTGCTCGATTTGAAATAATAAGTTGGTGCAACATAATCAGTGCAAAACCTAATAAAACGAGATTCGTCCATGTTCAAAAATTATATAGCGACACTATATATTTGTTTTCTTGGTAGGTACCTGTGAAATTTTACACTTTAGGTAGGTAATTATACTTACATTATACACTCACTCTGTAACCTACATTCAAGTAATATCTATTTAGAAGCTATTTTATTCAGAAATAGGCGTGTAACACATGTCTTCTGTGTTACATACAGTACTTAAGATTACCTACATTATTTACAAAATAAAGATAGGTTTTAAACTACATTACAGCATCAAAGATCTAACGTTTCGATACGACTAAAAATTTACAATTTACCTTTTCGTTTTCAAATATTAATCTAGGATAGTAAGATTCGAATTTAAACAGGTACAATTTATTGTGGTATATCCCACAATCTTCCTAGTGGTGGGATGGACGTACCTACGAGAAAGCGCTGGGATATTTTCATCCCACCGTTATTGCCATAATTCTGAAGGACTTTACACCATTGTTGCAATAATCGTAAAAATTACGTCATCAATGGTAATGTACACAGTTAGATTCCTTGGACGCTGGAAGCTCTCTAAATATCACATTTTCCGCGAAACGACTTGGCGTCGATGTCCTTGATGGAGCGGGCGTCGAAGATGCTCTCATCGACGGTGGCGATGACGGCATGCTGTACTTTATCTACGCCCTTCGAAGCTGGGACGCTGTACAGCCTCCAAGCCAGTACTGCTAGTGCCAACATCTCCACTAGAGTCATACTGTTTTGCAACACTGGAAAAAGAATGAAAAAAGTATAGTCTTTCCACTATTATCTTACTACTATATTACACTATGGCATATATTGTTATGTTTGGAAAATAGATAAAGACTCTGTGTTACGTAATGGTAATGAATATAGATTTATGGTCATATATTTGGCAAACATTTTGATAGATATGAATGATTTGGCATCCTTCTAAACTTTTATATCGGTTGAAACAGGTGATGATATATTTAATTATAATTTCTCCTTCATCTACGAGTAGGTTACAATGTAAATTATTGATCTTTAGCTTTCAATTGGTGCCAAATATTAATAACTATTAGATTATAGTTATTATTTGTTACGTAATCAACACGTAACAAAACAATCGTTGATATAATATTTGGGTAAGTAGTTAGACAGTCGAATTGGCACTCTTTCATTTTATTTGGCGATAGCGCGAAGCCCTGTAGTCGCAAAGAGACCATAAATAAATTCATAAAACAACTCATTCGTTGACCATTTCTGTACTTATCTATGTCAGTCGCTGAAGTAGGAATATCAGACAAGAGAGGAATTATAAATAATAACTAATATGTAAATAAAAATTGAAGAATGGCTATGTACTCACAGTTGACAAAAACGGTGGGATGCAAAGACATCATACAGGGCAGATTGAACATGTTCGGCAGCACTCTTATAACCCCGCACTGCAGCTTGACGATGAGCAGCGCCAGCTGCAGCGCCACGAGCTTGGGCCGCGGCTTGAAGCCCACGGACTCGGCGGCGCGCACGCACATGCTGACGCCCCACAGCCCGGACAGGATGGAGGCCGCCACGAACGGCTGGAAGTACATGAAGCTGCGCAGGTACAGCATCTGGAAACAAGATTTTGATTTGTCAGCATATTAAACGACGCCTTTGGACTAAACCTCAGGAATGATTGAAGGTGTAAACGATGAACCCAGTCGTTTCATTGTAATCCTGGATCATGGTCCAAGCACGGACGTCAAAAAAGGACCCTTGGACCCACGGGTCTTTTTTTACGTCCGTGCTTGGACCATGATCCAGCGTACCCTTGATTCCGAAGCGACATCTTTGGCCACAAATTAGAATGACACGCTAAGATGGTGATGATTTAACGACCCATCCGCGGCTGAAGTAATACAAATATAAACTAACTATCACACGGTGGACGATCGTTCTTATACAGCCTTTTTTAGACGACGTAGGTCTGTCTGTATTAATGTCTTACTTTGAAAATCACCATTTAATTTTGAGAGACCCTTAACAACAAGAATCATAAGCACAAAATGTGTAATATTAATTAATAGAGTATCGTCATTGAAGTCAACAAAGTTATTAAAAATAACGCGTTGGGCGCCAAGTTAAATAATGGCTATCGTCTAAGCAAGATTTATTAGGACTTAGATACCTACTTCACTTTATATAAATGATAAGCAATAATATAATAAGTAGATATTATTAACTATATTATTTAGTAATAAATTTATTTTATAGCTGAAAATTACTAATAATTTATAGTGATTTTATCTACCAATAAAAAATGACCTACCATATCTTCAGCCCAAATGACGAGAAGACTGATGTAGATTATCCCTTGAATCACGGGCATCTGTAGTATCAGGCATCGCACCCAGAGTAGACTTCGTCTGAAAAAAAAAACATTTACTCTTATCTAAGTTGAGTCTTCAGTCAATATCTCTAAGGTTGCTTGCATAAGTACTAGGAAGGTAGGTACTTTAAGTAATTATGGAAAGTTTTTCAGGCCCGCCTGTTTTGTCGGTTGTTTATAGGCCACATAAAACAATATTTAGGGTTATAAAGACGCCATCTATGTACCTACATACAGGGCAAAGGGCCCTGGTACAAAACGTTAACTAATTAAACAGGGTTGGATATTTGTTTACATGTATTACAAGAAGAAAGAAAGATAGAAAAATGTATTATTTTGGACATCACAACACTACATACGAGTACAACATTAGTTACAAAATGATGAGTGACAGCATTTAATTAATAGTATTTTAATATTATAGGTACTTGGTATTGTGGTATCTAAAACTTACTTATTGCGTATCTGTGGTATCTAAAACTTACTTATTGCGTAACTTACTCTTGCGTACATCAAAACAATTCGGAATGAACGAGTTGAACTAACTTCATGATAAACTATCTTTACAAACGAACGAATCTTTACAAAGGAACACCCTCGGGTGTTCCTAATTGGTCGATTGGTCGATTGTTCGTTTGATCGACCACTCGAACCTAAACTTATCGACATAAGAGCGATACCATTTAAAAATCGAGTGGTTCAAGGTACATACAACTTCTCAACTGGTATCGAGGTACATACAGCACTTTCCCCTACTGATCGGAAAGGCTTTTAAGTAATGACACTAAGATGGCTTGTCGACAACAAGAATCAACAGAAATGTGTAGAAGTGGAACTGGCTATAAACAACAATTAGTATTACCAACTTAATTGCTATTGTCAATAAAGCAATTAAAGTACCCTGGCTATATGAAGGGAGGAGGTAGTAGTTGATGGTTGATATACTTACTAACAGATATCATACTCTATCATTCTTAGGGTTCCGTACCCAAAGGCCAAATACCTGACTCTTTTAAGTACTAAGACTCCGCTGTCTGTTCATTTATTTGTGACCGACATGTCCTCAATAACAGTAATAGTTTTTTTTACATGTTTACCGGATTTTCAACTCCAAGAATTTAAGAATGAAAGAACGGCCTGCGTTGATAAATTAAAACTACATACTCTACATGAGTAGAAAATGACATTGCAGACCTTGAAAAAACTTTAGAAGGTACTTAGAATATCCTTGTCTCTAATATGGTATCTAATAGGTATTAGGGTGGTTTTAATGCCGCAGCGACAATGTGACAAGAGATAAAAAAACTAATAGATGGAGTGGCCTTACCTCCCACTATAAAGTGTGTGCGTTCGATACCCACTTTAAACAGTTAATATTGCCACTTTTACTTATTAATAGAAAATTGAGGAGATATGGCGAAACCTAGGTAGATATACCTAGGTTCCGCTATATCACCTCAATTTAGCTAGCATTGAAGCGCCAACTTGACACGAAACCGGGAGTTAACGCTAAGATGATGATGATTTTTTTACCTCTCGAATCGTGGTCGTGGAATGACACAGCATGGCCAACAGCAAGCAAGGGAGAACTCTGGTCTCCAGCCGACAATCCCCTGCGCGCCTGTAATCAAATATTTTCATTTACTTATTTTTATATCCGTCATAAATTTTCAAGTAAGGCTGGATCCGATCAATGTTATTATCGGAATAAGGTTGGTCGAATCGGCCCCTAAGTTAACATATTTATTCCTTAATAAGAGTGACAGAAGACGTGATTAGGCTATCAATCAATATTATACAAATAAAATCGTCAAAATGTCATCCATCAATTCTTACCTTAGGTAATATCAGTAATATGAAATAGACGTGTGTGACTCTTTACTGAAACGCCTCAGTAATCCGACTCAGCCAGATGATACAGTGTTCCGAATCTCTAATGTCCGCTCCGAATGTATCATTCGACTCAAATGGATCTCGAGTCTGAGTGAACCGAACGATCCGAAGAGCTGAATGATCCGATGACCCGAATGATCCGAATGAGCCGAATGATCCAAGTGAGCCGAATGATCCGAATGAGCGGAATGATCCGATGATCCGAATGAGTTGAATGAATCGAATCATGCGAATGAGCGAATGAATCACGGATCTATCTGAGAGTCGATGTTCCAAATGAAGCGTTTAACCGATCTGGTTCTAGGGATTGCAATCCAGCGGCGTTTTCAATCCAGCTGGATTTTTGCTGGATTAACCTAAATCCAGCTGGATCCAGCGCGGATCCAGCAAAATGTAGAACGAAAATAGAAATACGTCATTTTTGAGCCTTTTTTATTGATTTTTACTTCTTACAATAAATCTATGAAACATTTCACTTATTTGGTGATATCATATAATAATCAATGTTTTCTTTGCTTTTTTAATCATTTTACATCAAAAGAATCAACTTCAATTGAAATGACTTACTCAATATGTTAAAATATTATATTAACCTCATATAACATTTTAGATAAGGTTTCTGAGTATTCTCTTGTTTCATTTACTTTTAATACTAGGCCGGCTTATCGGTAGCAAACAATCTGTCTTACAAATTATTTTAAAATGGACTACAAAAAGGACTAATAATAACACAATTTTAATCATCAATCACTTATTGAATCAAACAGAAGAAGCTCCGAAATAATCCTCTATCCACTTCTTTATCTAATAATCTTTAATAATTAGGCAGGTTTCATTATACGTATGGTAATAATAAGAGATCATTTCTTTTTTTTGAGCTCTTTGAAAATTAGACCTTAGAAAACAAATTTTATCGAATGTCTCATCTCCCAGTAGGCTTCGCACAGAACTGCATATGAAGCCGGCTGCTGAGAATGCCCTTTCGGCCTCTATACTCGTCGGCTTAAAGGTCATCAAATACTCAAGAACCGTAGACAAATTTTCGTCTAGCACTCCTTCGGTCTCATATATGTTCATTTCTTTTTTTAATACCTTTTCGTAATTTTCAAGCTCCTGCTCCAAAGTCATTGGCGAAGGTTCTGTCACTTCTGCGTCATTATCTAGACCCTCCTCCATAAAATCCATAATATCTTCTCGCACCGGCGGCTCTACAATCTATTGTTTATTCACTCGTTATAGCAGAGTTTTCATCTCCTGCTGCATCGCATTCTTTTTTGGTACAGGATAATAGCCAGGCTTTTATAACAGCTTTCTTCATACTTGTTTAGATTTTTCAAGTACACTAACGTACCAGTTACTTCGGAGAGGCGCCGTTCTTTGATTCTGTCGCGTCGCCCTCTGCGCTGTTTTGAAAATGGAGGCAATTCAAAAGCAAATAATTGGAATCGAATCGTATGCGGATCCGCATCGCTGGATCCAGCACTGCCTGCTGGATCCAGCATGCTCAAAAAAGCGCTGGATCCAGCTGGATTGCAAGATGCTGGATCCAGCAATTGCAATCCCTATCTGGTTCTGCATCTTTGCACTGTTTCAGATGCAAATGTTCCAATCTTTTGAAAGATACGTTTTTGCCAGGTCTAATATGAAACACGTTTGATTCAATATGAATTGCGGAAATGGATGGATTGTATTAAGCTAAATATTGCACTCTACCATTCAACTCTAGTGTTAAGGATGAAACATAATGATGTCATAATTCTTATGGTAAAAAACTAGCAGGATTTAGAGTAAAAAACATTGCAACTACACGTCGAAGTTTAAGGAAAGAAAGAAAGAAAGAAAGAAAATACATTTATTGGCCACAAACAATATACAATAATACAGAATGACATACAACAGCGGAAACATTGGATGGTGGATATTACATTTTATAAGGAATAAGTGAAGGGAGTGGCCAATCAGGTCCCAACCTCAGCATTTGCTGCTACGGCATTATCTGCGATGCCGCAGCAGCGCTGGTATTCTGGTGGGACCTGGTTACGAGTGAGTTAGGTGGGATCTAAAAGAAGGAATACAATATTTAATGCAGGTGGGAATAGACATATTATACACGTATATTACATATTAAAAGAAGTGTACAAAGGAAGTAAAGTATCTACTCGTAGCTACTAGAAATTGCATTTCTGAAGGGGTGCGCACGTAGATTGCAATAATGCAATGTTATGTACCTGTAGTGTGGCTATACCTATCGCAACCGAGGCCATAGGTCCAAGCAATATATTCCGAACATTATTTCACCATTAGGCCGCTTGTCCATGCTAACTAGCGCCGACAATACTTAATAATTTACGTACGTATCATCACGCAGAAAAGGTTATTTTGCTTGAGCAACTTTTATTAGGATGTTAATAGAGTTTATGCAAAGACTGATTTGCAAGCAAAGTTAATACCCTCATAATTATTTTAAACTTTTATATATTTTTAGTTTATTGTAAACCTACCCATTAAGTTTCCTTGTATCTGCCTAGTACTTAAGCGGTTCTTGCTTTAGCAAAATTATGTTAAGGAAGAGGGCTCACTTCTGACACCGGTGCATTCCACGCTCAAAAGAAGAAGTCCACCATGTTTAAGAAGTGTAAAAATTCGTTATGAATAAAACATTTTTCATTTTCAACAATATTTGATACAATATGTGAACTTAATACACAGAGATTACGTAGATCATCAGGTTTTTAATAAAAAATATTCTTCAAATTCTATCAAAATTATTGTAATTTTGACCTAACTTACATATCTATGATGTGTCATGAGGATATTCAAATACATTAAACTGAATTATTTATTAAGTAAGTTTAATTTTTACAGCTACAAAATATTGTCATATTTGGAATGGCCTTTGTTCGATTTGTGGACAGACAGCCAGTTCTATATGGCTTCTAAATTCCGGGAATATACATTATTAGATGTAATCCATCAACAAATCCATTTTCGGCGCTAGTAGTTGTGCCAGTAGTCTCTTGTACCGACTGCATTAAGCTTCGCTTGAGCAATCCGTTTACATTATACACCCATTGCAGAGCACACTGCATACCTGACGAGTTTCTCAACCCCCCTGAAGTGGTATCGCGATCATGATGACCTTATTGCCTGAGCTCTTTGTTGATGTTACTAACTCGCATAATCGTAGGTACCGTCAGCATGGACCAAAGGCTTGGACCAAAGGCAGTGTTCACTATCATTGTTCCAAACGGGTCGTCATCACTGTTCCAAACGGGTCGTCAAAATGTATGCTCATTTGCTCACAAAGGTGGTACGGTCAGCATCAAAAGTAGCTTAACACTTTAGTACCATGTCAAAGTAACTGTTCTGCCTATTATAGGCAGTTTCCAAGGGGTTCCCTAAAAATATTTATTTCAACATGGTACTAAAGTACACAAGATTTCTGTAATGCTTGATACTTAAGTTGTGTATTTTGTGCAATAAAGTATATCTATCTATCTAAAGTGATAAGTTACTTTTGATGCAGACCGTACCACCTTGTAACACTGTGAGCAAATGAGCATACCTTTTGAGGAACCATTTGGAACAGTGATAGTGAACGCTGCCTTTGGTCCAGGGTCGCGGGTTCGATCCCCGCACAGTACAAACATCTGTGTGCATGACATGTCTGTTTGTAATGGTCTGGGTGTTTTAAGTATGCATTTACAAGAGCATTCCGCTGTTGGTTCTGATATTCGAAACACAGGTGCTTGAGCTACCTATCTCGAAATCAGATCAATGTATGTGAAGTTGTGATATATTTATTATTATTATTTATTTATTTATACCTGACGAGTTTCTCAACCCCCCCGCAGTCGGCTACCACCATGCAGTAGAAGTGGTACATCGCGATCATGATGGCCTCCTGGGCTATAGCCTCGCAAATGAGGAGAGCTCGAGGCACTACGGTGGTGATGTACGCTGACGCTGCTACCACCTGGAAACAAAAAAAAATAGTTTATTGAGCACTTTGAAGTTAAATTGTCCCCAAAATGATTGCAAGAAACAGCGTCAAGCGATCCTCCGATAGATGATTGTGTCCTCGGCTGTTAGTCTTTAGATGAGCAGTCGTTGGAGCACTACTTTGGCATATAAGTTAACTCGGATGTTGGTAGGAAATTTTGAAAATGGAAATGATACTGCGCTAGTCATGTGGTAGGTACTTATTAAAATTTGGTTAATCCTTTATGCCGCGAGCTGTAATTTAAATAAGCAGATTTTTGAAATAAGAAAATATGATATTGTGAGCAAATTTTTAAAGACTAAATAAGTAACTCGTCTTCGTGTGTGGCGGGCGCTGGGCAGTGCCAGACAGAATATTTGGTTATCTAGGTACCTACCTACTGCAGTCCTAAACTGTACCTACCTAGGTATAGTTTTGCACTGCAGTTTCTACCGGCATACGTAGAGCGTTTACCGTCATCGAATCTTTTGAATATCTATCTAAGAAGTTTCCCTAACTTTGCATCTATTTCTAAGCTTCGCATATAAAACAATATATAACGGATGATCGCATATAAAACATTAAATTTCTGTAATGCTTACCTAAGCTGTGTATTTTGTGTAAAATAAAGTATCTATCTAACAACAGGTAAAATAATTTACGAGTCTTTAATAAAAAAGAAAAGTAAAAGCTGCATTGATTTAAAAACTTAAGGTGACGGGTAGGGCACACTAGCGACGCCAATCGATTTTAATTCTTAGTTACTAAATCGGATCTGTTTTAAACAATTTCGGGGTTACAACCTCTCGGCAAACACTTATACTATTTATTAAATGCACACGCGAAAAATTGATTCACGCTAAAAGTTGCCGCTTTTGGCGGTTTTCAATTTTACGCCTACAAAAACGGACCCAACATTTGTGCATGGTTATTTAATAAATAGTATAAGTAAGTGTTTTCCGAGAGGTTGTAACCCCGAAATTGTTTAAAATAGATCCGGTTCAGTAGCTAAAAATTAAAATCGATTGGTGTCGCTAGTGTGTACCTTAAATAATTAGTAAATTTCTTAAGTAACGAAACTTCGCCAAACATAATATGAAGGCAATAATATGAATAAATTTAAATATCTATGGTAAATTCTATGGTAAATTCGTATCATTATGTTTATTAAATTACCGCAATATAATTAGGTAAGAGCATGTAAATCTGTAAGCATTCCGTAGGTCTACGTAACACATTACAATATTACATAATTCATTCGTTTAAAGCTTATGAAAGTCTGTAAGCAGTTGGCAGTTTGGATCCCAGTATAAATACTACATAATTATTACCTCATAGATAGGTATGGGTAAGTACACCAACCAGGGCCAATTGAAACCAGACCCTCATTTAACCTAATTTGAAGATGTCAGTATGTATGTAGGCATAGCTAAAGCATAAGGAAGCCACGTTAGTGTAGTTAGATCAGTATTGTACATCTAGGACGCTGACCCTATCTATGGGTTCTTTAGTAGCACCTCTCCCAATGACGTTAAATATCATTGATGACCTCAAAATATCATTGATTTACCTGTACATAAGTTTAAGTTGCATGTAAAAAACTGCCTAATGCAGAAAGGCTACTATAAAGTAGATGATTATTTGAATGATAAGGATTCTTGGACATGTTGATCTCTTCGCCTGTCCTCTAATGTATAATTCATTTCATAATTTTTCTTTGACGATTTATCTAAACGATATTGATTATAAGCATTGTATATCATACTGTCACTGTAATCATAATTTGTATAAGAATGAATATTGTAATTACCATATTATTTGAAAAGAGTAACTACTGAGTTTCTTGCTGATTCTTCTCGGTAGAAATTGACTATTCCGAATCAGCGGTAGATTACATAATATTTGACATTCATAAATGTTCTGTATGGACTTATGAATAAAGACATTTTTGATTTTTTTGATTTTTGTTACCTAACCTAAGTACTTACACTTCTATATTCTTTAGGTTCTTTTGATCAAGCCTTGTCTGTCAGTGTCAAGTTCTAGCTTTCTGGTTTCAGAAAAACGTTGTTGACTAACCTGCCTCTAGCTGGTCAAGCGAGGCGAAGCACTAAAATATCGTTGTTTTGACAAAACATTGTTAAATAAAATACAATTAGAGATTATCTCCATTACTGTTTGGGGATTAACAAAATATTAAAATGCCCATTCAAACAAAAACTATTAAAGCAACCACCGACGTCGTTTGGTTCACTAAACAATCTAGTAAAATAATAAAACTAATCCGTTTCAGACATAGAACAGTTACGAAACGAGTAAACTATACCTATTATCTACAATCCTACCGATTGTTGCCATAAGAAAATAGGAACCATTCATCCGCATTCTGTGAAAGTAACTACCTGCGGGTTGTGTAACAAAAGCAGGTATCATAATCTATGCAGGTATCTATCCAGAAAGACAAATCTCCGAGAAATGGCAACTATGGGAACTTATCGGTGACTTGCAACAATAGATCTCAGGTAAAGCGATACTACAAGTACGAGTTAAGTCTCACAGCCGTCCTTGGTGTCTTTCATTAATTTTAAATATTACACTTATTTTACTGCACACAAAGGTGTTTTTTAACTTTCATTCTTTTTTGTGATTCGAATGTCTTCTGTGGCTTAAATGTTTATTCGGACCTGCATCATTGAAACTGGCATATATTAGATAGTTGAGCCAAAGAAGGAGTTTATTATATTACACTGAACGATTTACAAATCATGAAAGTTATCACTAAGTATATGAAGTAAGGAATTTAACTTTTAATTCTTATATGTTCAGTTTCTGTTCGAGAGTTGAAAATAATTTGGTAAGGCAGGAACATTTTCACAAAAAAGTTGATACCTACCAAAAATAGTGAGAGATCAAGTTGCACACATTTTGAAATGTAGATTATAAATATGGTGTCATTACTCGGCCTATTACGTATAATAAGTAAAGTTTCACATACTTAATTGTACTGCTTTTGTAATAAAAATGAAAGGCTCAACAACCGGTGTGTAGGCAGGTAGGTACTTTAACTGGACCCAGCAAATTAATACAGTAGAAGTGCCTAATTATGATTACTCTAATAATATCACTCACAACATTTCATATACTAATTGTAGCGAAAGTGACTTTGGTGAGCATGGTGATTGTGGACTGTATACACTGTGCTTTTTAACCGTCTTACTCCCTTATCGAGGGCATTATACTGATGAAAACAAACATTATCTTCCAAGGAACATAGGGTCTCTTATCTCAGAAAAAAAATCACCTTCCCATACAAAAGTAATCAGCTGATTGGTGCACTTTGTATGGGAAGGCTTTTTTTTTTGGGGACAATATTTGTTATCATCAGTATAATGCCCTCGATAAGGCTGTAAGACGGTTAAAAAAGCACGGTGTATAAACGCTGTCGATGGGTTACTAATAAAAAGGTCCGCTATTAGCTAAATAATGTAGTATTTTTGAGAGGGTCAGAAACTCAGACATTTAAGACATTAACAATGACAATACAATCACAAAACAATAATCTATCAAAACTAGGAAAAACTTATAAAAACATAAACAATATACCTACCTAAAAGAGGCTGGTCCAGACGTCGATCCTCGACAGTGTAACGAGTAAGAAAACGATACCATAATAAAAACGAATGCATCTCAAAGTAAGTACAGATTTTCACTCTCAAGTGTAGGTGTAAATTACTACATAAGTAGTTGTTTAAGGTGACGGGTAGGGTACACTAGCGACGACAATCAATTTTAATTTTTAGCCACTAAACCGGATTAATTTTAAACAATTTCGGGATTACAACCTCTCGGCAAACACTTATACTATTTATTAAACAACCATGCACAAATGTTGGGTCCAACGCGAAAAACGGACCCAACATTTGTGCATAATTATTTAATAAATAGTATAAGTGTTTGCCGAGAGTTTGTAACACCGAAATTGTTAAAACTAGTTCCGGTTTAATAGCTGAAAATTTAAATCGATTGGCGTCGCTACGCTAGTGTGCCCTACCCGTCACCTGAATTTAGTTCATTAGACAGAATGAAATAATAAATGGGTAAATATTTATTAAATGTAAGTTGGTACCTATCTACGAGTTCTTATCTTCTTATCTGAGATCAAGTTCAAATAAAACTGCCGTGACCAACTTATTGGTTTACTAAGATAAATAAGTTTATCTTTGTTAACATTTTGCAGTGTTATACACTTAGCTATGTTTCTTATACTTACTTTCTGTCACGCCGTGTGGTCCCGGCAGAGTAGAATAGGCCACCCTCACTCTTACCGAGGTGTCGTAAAAGGCGACTAAGGTAAAGCTGCTGGCATGATCATCAGCACCCAGAGAAGGAAAACTCTGCATTTACATCAAAACCCTCGCCAACCCGTCTGCCAAGCTTGGTGAGTATGGCAATTACCCCTCATGTGATTAAGGGAGGACCGTGCCCCAGCAGTGGGGACTTAAATGGGCTGATGATGATGATGTTTCTTATACCTACCTAACTAGTGGCCCGCCTTCACTTCGTTTCGGTTCCACTTAAAACCAATTGTCGTCGCTAGTGGGGTATACCCTTCACCTTAATAGATGTGCAATAGGTGCCGATTACATTGCGCTTCATGTTTTCGAATTACCTAAAATGTTGGCGTTGTCTGTAGGATTTACTTTTTATTGTATATTTACAGTTAGTATTTTAAAAGATGGTAATTGAATGAATGAATGAATATACTTTTATTGCCTTGTCCTCCTGCTAGATCTATCATATTCTTCTGTCATCTTAAAAAAAAAACATTTTTATCTATATCGTTATTTACTTAGAATCTCATTACAATTAGATTAGATTGCAACATATTTTTTTTAAATCATCCTATAAACTGTCCCAATGCAGGGCAAAAGCCTCCAACATAGAAATCAAGTTATCGCTACTATGATGGGATTAGGCTTATTCACTACGATTGCCAAATGCGGATTGGTGATCACAAACCCGTGCTATGTACGAATAATTCGAACCATACTCTTCGCTCGACCCGAGAATCGAACCCAGGACCCTGAGATCACGGCC
Source organism: Marasmia exigua (assembly GCA_019059595.1). Classification (NCBI taxonomy): domain Eukaryota; kingdom Metazoa; phylum Arthropoda; class Insecta; order Lepidoptera; family Crambidae; genus Marasmia; species Marasmia exigua. Next base: position 12,072,965 of record CM032476.1, on the reverse strand, counting down.
CGGTACTTAAACCACTCGACCAACAGGGCGTTAACAGCAACAACTTGATATTATATAATAATTATTTATAGCCAACCTCGAAGCGCGCATTGGGTAAGGAGATGCGTCCAAACGCGGATGTTCCCGGGTTCAATTCAAAATTGCCTCAGGTCTGGGTTAGCTGGGAAGATACCCCTGACCATAGAGTATATTATTTAATCTGACCCTGACTGTCGTCCTATGGTACTAATAAGCCCTAATTACAGACACCTAGACGATAGTGTGAAAGTCATGCGGATTTATTAACTCAATCATTCTCTGTGGTAACTCTTTTGACTAACAAGTTTAAATAATATTGAAGGTAGGTACTTTTGAGGCTTACGAGTGGGACACGAGACGTTTCGTAAACCCTGGCTCCCACGGCATACTAATGCAGATGTGGTCAAGTATACATTCGAATCAAGGCCCAGAAGTTGCAATTAAATACAAAGGAAAGATTTGCATAAATTAAGGACGCGAAATGAGCACTCGCCTATGTTCGCCTTGAAAAGAAGACAATTACATTTAAATGCTGATTATGATAATAACAAGATGATTTGTTTGTTTGTAACTTAGGTAGGTAAATGTATATTTGTAGCTAGAAGTAGGGCATTGGTATCTACTAGGCAAAAGCTGAACCAGGTCATATTACGACAATATCTTCTGATTATATATACATTTTAAAATAGTAAAAAAGTGTCATTTAGAAAAGCATGCTTAAGGACCAGGACCCCAATTCTCGTGCTCGTGACATTTATCATCATACGACATATATCACTAAAACATAGTTTTTTTGTATGGTTTTCAGGTGATATCCGCCATGTTTTCAAAATATCACGAGCACGAGAATTGGGGTCCAGGAGCCTAAATCTCGTGCTCGTGACATTTATCATCATACGACATATATCACTAAAACATTTTTTTTTTGTATGGTTTTCAGGTGATAACCGCCATGTTTTCAAAATATCACGAGCACGAGAATTGGGCTTCTGGCATATTTTATTATTTTATCACAAATCGATACTATGTATACATATTTTTTTATTTCATAGGTGGCAGACAAGCAGACGGATCACATGATGGTAAGCACCAGTAGAGTTAAAAGTGCGCTGCCAGCCTTTAAATCGTCCCTTCCCCTGGATTGGGCCTCCGGTACCCTCACTCACGCAGCGAAACACAGCACAGTGCTGCTTCACGCTGGTTTTCTGTGAGGCCGTGGTATCACTCCGGTCGAGCCGCCCCATTCATGCCGAAGTGTGGCTCTTCCACGGTCCCAAATATCCCAAAAGCCAAATTTTTTTTTGAAACCGAAATTTTCGAGAATTGAGCTCCAGGTAGCTAAAAATAGTCCGATATTGAGCTCCTTATTCGAAATAGTAAAGCCAAGATAAGTACCTCTGGAATTTAGACCCATCCCCTTCAATGAAATAGATAAAGGAATGCCCAAATGTATGTATTGTGTTGTACTTGTGTTTACTGTTTACGGAGCGTGCGTCGACGCGGGCGCAGCGTGCAACGTTACGACACGCCGCGTCATGTTTACGCAACAGTGACCCGCGCGTGTATCACTCTCTTATGTACGTTTTAATAAGAACATCTAACCTACTTTGCTACATGTCGGATCAAGGAAAACAATGGGCAAAAAGAGAGGTTTCGTAATTAGGGCGCAGTCTTTTTTTTTGTATTTTTATGTTATGTAAATGAGTACTTAACATAGTTATCTAAAAATTGCTCCAAATTTTATTTTTTATTTAATTATTATTGCTGTTTCTTGCGAATCTTTTACGCTAAAATGCATCCTGCATTATTAACCGGATTACTATTACGGATCAAGGCGAACTTGCTCTATTAAACAACAAAGTACGGCGAAGTCCACCTACGAACCATACCTAACCTACTCTTGAACCCAGTCTCTCTAGGTACCTAAATGCAGGCAATAAATTTTATACATGTGTGACCCCAAAAAAAAAGCTATACTCAGATGACGGTAGAATAGACGTGCCTAACTCTTTACTGACTCAGCCAAATGATACACTGTTCCGAATCTCGACACTGAACAAAAACAAGTTTCCAACACAAGAATCATCAAATGAAAGATGACGTGTTTTAATTATCTGTTTGTCTAGCCTGGGTATCACCACGAATATAATAACTTAGCTTTTCTCACTGGCTTTTTTTGACTGACTGGATGGCGCAATTGGTAGTGACCCTGCCTCTTACACCAAAGGTCGTGGGTTCGATCCCCGCCCTGGACAAACATTCGTGCGATGAACACTTGTGTTTGTTCAGTGTCTGGGTGTAATATATGTATTTAAGTATATATTTGTGTTCCTCTGTTGTCTGATATCTGTAACACAAGTGCTTAAGCTACTATCAGGTCAACGTATGAGATGTTGTGAGAATTATTATTATTATTTTCTCAAACATACCGTTAGACCATGTGACAGCTACGCTTTGTCATAGATAGATAGATATACTTTATTGCACAAAATATGCATGTTCGTTCCGAGTGCATCATTCGACTCAAATGGATCTCAAGTCCGAGTGTGCCGAATGATCCGAATCTGTTGAATGGTCCGAATTTGTGTTCCAAATGATTCAAATGAAGCGTTTCACTGTTCCGCATCTCTGAACTGATCCAGATGCAAATGTTCCAATCTTTTGAAAGATACGTTTCTTCCAGTTAGAATGACCTGAATGCTATCTTACTATTTGTAGAGTCAAGTATTTACGCATTATAGCATTATTATATTATGCAGAACGGTCTCTATTCTACGGAATCTTGTCTAAAACTAAAGGGAAGATTACATTGACGGGGAGACAGGATGACCGTAGGACTAACTAATATCCTCTAACCGATTACGGCTACGGCACATCGTAACGATCAGCCACGTACGCAGGATATATTATAGTGCTCAAGTGTGTGCGGCAAATACAAGTGTGGGAGAGCCACGCTTAGGCATGAATGGGCCGGTTCGACCGGAGTGATACCACTGCCACACAGAAGACCGGCGTGAAGCAGCGCCTGCGCTGTGTTTCGCCGTGTGAGTGAGGTTACCGGAGGCCCAATGGGGGGAAGGGAAAAGGTTGGCAGCGCACTTATGACTCCACTGGTGTTGCGGGTGTCCATGAATTGCTTACCATCAGGTGATCCGTCTGCTCGTCTGCCACCTCTCATATAAAAAAAGTGCACTCTCTATGCCCTTACCCTCTAATTCCGATGAGACACCGGCGTGACACGAACGAAGAGGGATTGGGTGCAGGACCAAAGCCTAAATGTACTTTCCGAGGCACGGGGGTACAAGACCGCCAACAACAACACTCCGGGCAACACTAGGAAAGAAGGACTGACTAACGAAGGTGGGGCATGAGTGATGCCTTAGGTACTGCGCAAAGTCACGACGAAAAATTCAAATTCAAATGATTTATTGCATAAGCATGTGGTACAAAAGTTGACACAATTTTATATAAATAGTTCCATACATGCAACCCTGTCAGGGCACAACAAAGAGGAGTAAGTATCACAAGCCTAATCACATGTACCTAAGCTATAAAATCTGCATCAAGTCTAGTACGATACGAGTATTAATGATGTACCGTGGGAGATACACGCTTCGGCATGAATGGGCCGGCTCGACCGGAGTGATACTAGTGACCACGGCTTCACAGAAAAGCAGCACTGTGCTGTTTCGCTGTGTGAGTGAGGGCCCAATCCCGGGGGAGAGGGGTTTAAAGGTTGGCAGCGCACTTTGACTCCACTGGTATCGCGGGTGTCCATGGGCGGCGGCAATCGCTTACCATCAGATAATCCGTCTGCTCGTCTGCCGCCTATGACATAAAGAAAAACCGTGGGAGATACACGCTTCGGTATGAATGGGCCGGCTCGACCAGAGTGATACCACGGCCTCACCGAAAACCGGCGTGAAGCATTGTCTCTGCTGCGCGAGTACGGGTACCGGAGGGAATAGCTTGTGACTCCACTAGTGTTGCGGGTGTCTATTGGCGGTGGCAATCGCTTACCATCAGATGATCCGTCTGCTCGTCTGCCAACTATCACGTAAAAAGAAGATTCGGCTACGTACTGGGTAGACAGCGAGGATGACAGCCACGCTGACGATGGAGTGCCGCGAGTGCTGCCACACCGCGCGCAGGGTCACGGCGTACAGGAGGCATATCACCAGCACAATCGCGAAGCCGCTGATCCATAAGGCCAGCGCGAATTTGTCTAGAGCTGAAAAAAAAGTTACTATCATATTCCATCCTCCAGTGTCCGGAGATATTGAAAGAACTATATGTATTATGTATATTGCTTCAATTATATTTTAGTTATGTACGAGCAAAAGAAAAAGAATAAAATCTACAGCTTTGCCAGACTATTTTTTATTATGTGCCCACCAGAGTAAAAAATCTCCAGCTTTGCCAGACTATTTTTTATTATATGCCCACCAGAGTAAAAAATCTCCAGGTTACCAGACTATTTTTTATTGTGTGCCCACCAGAGTAAAAATCTCCAGCTTTGCTAGACTTATGTGCCCACAAGAGTATCTACCTACCTATGTAAGTATGAGCGGACCGTTTTATAGAGTACATACACTTCTCTGAATTAAAACACCGTGTAACTGTTTTTTAATCGTCTTAGGGCTGATTAGACCAATCTTATTCCGATACTAAATCTACGGCATAGCGCTGTCATTCTATACAAATCTGAAGTTATACCATAGATTTATCCACGCGGATATACATAGATTGGTCAAATCAGGCCTTAATGCACATGACTAAATGAGAGGAAATTATTTATTCATGTGCTCAATGTAGGAAGGAACACAGACAGAGGATTAAAAAACATGTGTTTCGCAGATGCTACACCTGGTATGCATGCTGGGTACCTATTCAGCTACCCATTCATAATAGTATTCTAAAATATTGTTTGGTTTTAGACTAAAATTGAAGAATCAGTTCTAGGAATGTATTAATCACCCACTTGTATACCACCAGTAGGCCACCAGATAAAGGTTGAATCATGATTACCTACAATAGACGATAAAACAACGAAATAGTCCCTTTCATGTGGCTCGAGTCAATTAGATCAATTAAAGATATTATTCTCAGAATGACTGCATTCAATTAATTTTGCATTTAACACGTCACGTGTACCAAGGACTTTTTCATTGCTATTATTAAACAGTTAAACGCTGTTTGGCGGCTTATCAAACAAATAGGAATTCGCGTTTATTTTTGAACAGACAACATTTGTGTAAACTTGGCAATTCATTTCCAACTGCAGATGTCAAGTCAAATCAACTTTCAAATAAAATATAAAGATCAGAAGAGATTAGACAACTTTGACATTTTATTAGTTATGTAAATTACCATTAGGTAGGCAAATACCTACACCTGTTCGTGATAAAACATGTTGATCTGTATTATTATTTCTAACAATTTGAGTATCTTATAATATAATAAGCAGCTATCCATGTATTTTTTATATTTACTAACACATGCTTTTGCAAATAAATGGATCCTGATTTGTTTATCCACATTTTGACCGTGAGTGAGCCGAACTTCGGCATAAAGGGCTCGTTTGTGGGTTATTTTGCCTCCGGGACGGTATGATCATACGGGACATGCCAACCTTACCTATCAGAATCAACTAAGAAAAAACCAGACTTATCAAATCCTGAATAGTTTCTAATATTACTCCGAGCTCCGAAGCGACAGCTTAGGTAGTACGCAACCGGGAAAGGTGCGTTTGGATGATGAAACAGTTTGAACTGGAATGAATCGAGTTACGTCAGATTTTTTTTAAATGAAAAAAATATTGAATGTACAGGTACACTCGGTTGTGTTGCCGAGTGTACACCCGAAAACTACAGGTAGCTAAAGCTATGTATGGCGGTCACCATCTGTCTACCTGATCACTTTTACGACAAAAGCTGGTATACATTCGACTGTTTTACCCTTATAATGATATAGTTATTATGAATCGTGAAAAGCATTCTGACCCTCAAGTTTGAGGGCGATCAGGCAGAAGGCGGTGACCTGAGTCACCTAGTGAGGAGTGCAGTGGTGGACATCGACAACTATAAAATTATTGCTGTCAATATAAGGAAGCAAAGAAATTAAAATTTGCCCCCGACCTGAAATTACTGTGACTTGAGTGAGAGAATCGAGTGTTGACGGTCCTCCTACTCATCTTAGCGAGTAACTCCCAGTTGCGTCCAAAGCGGTCGGTTCATTGTCAGCCCATTTAAGTCCCCACTGCTGGGGCACGGGCCTCCCTCAATCACATGAGGGGTAAATGCCATACTCACCACGCTTGGCAGACGGGTTGGCGAGGGTTTTGATATACTTGGTCCATGATCTAGGATTCAGGTTATTACAATGAAGCGACTGCCGTCCGAACTTCGCAAAGCTTAGACACCCCTGTCTGGTTCCCCAACCAGACCATAGAGAGAAGGGATTCTGATTTCCTGATTGGAAGGGGTAAGGAGTTCCAGAGACGAATGGATTGAACAGTAAAGGATTGTGAATAGGATTCTGAGGAATGAGGAGGGAAGCTAAGATGATAGATTTGAAAAATCTAGAGATGCATGCTCAGATTCGAACCTTATCTATATACAGAAGGCGCTTTCTTATCTACTGAGCAACCATGGCTCAATAACCAATACCTACATGACGTTTACGTATTCAAGTAAAATTTCTCTAATAAATTGACAGTGGCAAAATTTGACTTCGCAACACTACTCAATTTATTTTCAACACAAACGTTGTGCATTCACAACCGCATAACTTATGTTTCCACTTTCCTGGTCGAAAGTCAGTAGTATTCCTTGACCGGAAAACACCGCTTGAAATACTGGTCTGGTGCGGAAGTGTGAAGCAAGTTTAAAGAGCTATCCTCAAGTTGAATCCCCTTCCAAGGTCTACGCAATTTCGTTCCGAGGCCCAGTCGAGTCAATAATACAACAATTATTGCAATTACAACGATAACCTGTCGAAATACACTCCTTTGCAAAAAAAACGGGCACCTACGCTAATAATCAATTTTGTAATTATGATTACGTTGTTTGGTAATTTTAGGTAGTGATACCTTTATGGTCTCGTAGCGTTAACTACCTTTATAGTAGCGTAACTTTTTGACTGAATTGGTAAGAAAGCAGGGGTAGTTCACCTGCACTGTAAGTAAAAAATAAAAAAAACTATTTTTAATTGCAAAAATAAGTTTTACTTCAAAACATTGAATAGGTTAATATGGTGTGTTACCCCCTCTTGCTGAAATCACAGCTTGCATTCGCCTGGGCATGCTGGCCAGTATACCCCTTATGGTTTCCTGCGGAATACGTTCCCACTCCGCCGTGATCGCGTTCTTTAGCTCTGTTATGGTTTGCGGAGCCGGCTGCACTGATGTCACTCGTCGCTTGAGAAGGTCCCAAACATGCTCAATAGGATTGAGGTCGGGACTTCGAGCTTGCCAATCCAAACGACGGATTCCGACCTCCATCATGTAAGCGCCTACATCGCCTGGTGGGTACGAGCGTTATCATCCATAAAAATCGAATTTTCGCCAAGAACGGCTAATGTAGGTTGTACATAAGGTGAAAGAATTTCCGTCACGTAGCGATGTGCATTTAATGTGCCGTTTCCCAAAATAACAGAGCCCCCACCGTAAGGCGTTATTTCTTCAAAGCAGACTTCTGCATAACGCTCGCCTGGCCTTCGCAGCACTCGACGACGTCGGTCTTCACCATAAAGTGATATCCTGGCTTCATCAGAGAACAATACCCTATCCCAATCCTCTTGTGTCCACGATACACCATTTTGAGCAAAGTGAAGTCTGGCTGGCAACACGGTGCTCACGGAGTAATTTGGGACCGCGCGCGGGGCGACTATACTGTGTAAGTTGGCAGCGAGAAGCCACCTCCTGACCGTCCATAGACTAACTAGCACATTTCTTACGTCTTCGAGGTTGTTCTTGAGGTCCACATACGAAGATTTGCGATTTCCCAAAGCTTGACTCACCAGAAAACGATCATCTCTTGGTTCAGTGGATGATTTTCTTCTAGATCCAGGCCTTCTTTTCATCTAACCTTGATAGCGCTGCCAGGTTCTTTGGACTGTTGAACGACTTACATTTAGCCTTTGAGCCACAAAACATTGGCTACAGCCCTCTTCAATCAGCGTAATAATTTTGCTCTTACAATCATCCATCATCCAGACCACTAAGCATTAAAAACCATAATTTAAATGTCTATAAAAGCAGCTAATTCAACGAAACCAATAATAAATATAAACAAAATAGTCTAAACCATATTCAAAGACAACAGCAACTTTCTTTGATTCCCGCCAGAAATTGTACAAAAAAATTTTATTCTTTTTAAAATAAGATCAGTCAAAAATTTGAATTTCGAATGTATATTTTTGGCATCACGACACATTTACGACTGGCCAGTATTATATATTAAGAAGACTTAAATCCTTTTTTTCAGGAAAGAAAAAAATCAAAACCGCCCGTTTTATTTTTGCAAAAGAGTGTATATTTTTCAAATAATTATCAAAACTTCCAAAGAATGAAGTGTTAGTTAAAATAACGAGGTTTTGCATAAGTTTTTCTCATAAATTTTATGTGTCGAGGTGTTCATATCATTATATCTGTAGAGGTTTTTATGTCTTATTTGGACCGGAAAACAAAAAAAAACAATTATCTAAATAAAATCGCTAGACATACATGCATAGATTAGTGATAATATGATTATAAATATTAAAATACTCGCACAATGATCTGACTATGAGATAGCACGCTGAAGCACCTGTGTTAACGGATATATCAGCAGAACCAACAGTGGAATTACAATAATACATAATACTTTTCTTTTGTAAATACAAACTTATAATACATAGAAACACCCAGACCAATACAAACAGACATGTTCAATTATCTAAATAAAATCGCAAGACATACATAGATAGTGATAATATGTTTATATATATAAGTGATATGGTGATATAGTGATATTTATATAAGTACCTACTTATATATAGTTAAGACCTTATACCTATAATATCCAAGCTAATTTTTGATATGCAAGTTGGTAGAGTCAACAGTATGCGAAGCTTCCACAAAATCTCATCTTAAAATCTGTGCAATAAAGTTTACTAAGTATTGTTTGAAAAGATTTGGACTGTACTGGATGTACGTACCTATGTAACAATCCAAATCCTAACCTATCCTAATCTGGGCAAAGTACCTACACACTTAGGTACTAAGTTGTTTTAATATTATTAGCAGGTAAGTACGTTTCTATAATATTACCTACTAGACATTCTGACGCAAAACTTTTTAGTAGCTGAATCAAGTAGATACCTACATGTTATCCAACTCTTTTTGCAGCCGATTCTCAAGTAAATGACAATTAGGTAAAATTCAATAAAGTAACTTCGTTTGGTTGTAACCCAATGTGCTGCTGACTGTACTTAACTAATCCAAGCGATATGGCTTAAGATCGTGTTCGCTAACTTTAGAAAGTCGCGCGTAATAAAATTCATGAGGTAAAGTAAATGTACCGTACCTACTCTTTATCTATGATCAGTGCATATTTTACAGCGTCATAGGTATGTACCTATTTCACTAATGGTTTGAATGAAGTGTATAGTTTCATAAGAGTAGTTTATAAGAAATATACTCATTTACGGTATATGAGTAACTAAGTATCTGTATCATACTATTTTATTTTCAATTCTATCTGTGGAAATTTGTAATTAGCAGCTATCTTACACATAAAAAAATTGGTTTTAAAATTTCCCTAATAAAAAATATAATACGAGAGTAACCTTTTTTTTTGTTTTATGATGTTGGTAGGTAAGATGGTTACCATTGCTTTCAAGGTTTCCGCGAACTGTGGCTTAATCGTAACGAACGAGAATATACCTGTTGTCGCATCCAAACAAAGGAGACACACAGCGCGTGTGAAGGAGAGGGAAACTCCGATTCGGTCGTAACGTCTGCCTTAATTAGGCCCTCTGAATCGTGGCAATAATTTTGTGGTTACCCGAGTACCTACCTCAAGTACAGATAGAGGTAGGCTGCTGCGAGTCTCGTCGACATTATGCTGAGCGGAGACCTAATTAGATGCCTATTTCTTTGACGTTTAAGTATTTTATTGTTACGATGTATTCTGTAAATTCGATGTGCCTTAACACTTATTCTATTCAAATGCCTTTTCCATCCTCTTTTGCACACTATTGGTAGTACGTCCGCGTCCCTTATGCCAGCTAGCCATAATGTGAAGTTAGGTATAGAGCTAAATATAATGATCTTATTCATCTTAGCGTGTAATTCCCAAAGCTGTCGCACGGGGTTCGCTTGGTCTTGGACCATGATTCTTGATTTTGGGGAGTCTGGTAATTACAATGAAGCGACTGCCGTCTGACCTTCGCAACCCTTTCACAGGAGAACCAGACCAACTGAATCATGGTTACACGTTTCAGTAACTATACCAAACGTGTAGGTTTCCTCACGATGTTTTCTCTCCCCGCCGAGCTTAATGGTAGAAGTACGCACATAAATAAGTATGAAAAATCCCGCACCCCTAATGGAAGGCGCGTTCTGAACCACTGAATTTCCACACTCAATGAACTGCCATCACTCCTCTAAATATAATTATGTATTAAAATCATTAAAAATCAATCATCAATCTGATATAGCTGTTAAATAAATGGAGTGCCAGCCTGGAGCCATCGACGCAGGACATATTATAGTACACAAGTATTTGCGCAGACACAAGTAAACTCTCTATTCCCGTATCCTCTTATTTCGATGGGACACCAGTGTGACACGACCGAAGAGTCAGAGCCGAAACATTTTTCAATCCGGTCAACTTTATCAGTTCGTTAATTAATGTACCCTTGGAGTGTTATTATTATACTATGGAGACGTTTATTTCACTGCGAATGTTGAATTGTGTTCGTAATGAGATCATGGCTGTGCCTCCATGTCTTCAGAAGTAAGTACTTATTAACAGTTATTTGCTGTAGAGCTGAATATTATCAAAATCAAAAATGTCTTTATTCAATTTAAGTCCATACAGAACATTTATGAATGTCAAATATTATGTAATCTACCGCTGATTCGGAATGTCAATTTCTACCGAGAAGAATCAGCAAGAAACTCAGTAGTTACTCTTTTCAAATAATATGGTAATTACAATATTCATTCTTATACAAATTATGATTACAGTGACAGTATGATATACAATGCTTATAATCAATATCGTTTAGATAAATCGTCAAAGAAAAATTGTGAAATGAATTATACATTAGAGGACAGGCGAAGAGATCAACATGTCCAAGAATCCTTATCATTCAAATAATCATCTACTTTATAGTAGCCTTTCTGCATTAGGCAGTTTTTACATGCGACTTAAACTTATGTACAGGTAAATCAATGATATTTTGAGGTAACTTATTAAACATTCTAATGCTCAATCCTACAAATGAATTTCCAGTTTTATGAAGTCTTAGATTATACCTATCTACGATTGCCAAATTTAAATTAACTGCACAAACTAAGAAGATGATTGATTCTCTGTGTGAACGATTGTTTAGCTGAGAATTTTAATTTTTCTTATATTTTCTTTAATTGGAACAAATTTTCACCAGTATTACCTACATACCTTTAAATATTCGTCATTAAGCCTTTTTATCTCAGTAACAAGATCAGTGTAAACAAAGAAAATTCTTTATTTCATTTTTTTCTTTTAACGCGTCTTTTTGCCACAGTTGTCATCTCTTTTTGCCACACACTGAAAATAAATCTTTTGACTTTCGGTCGGTGTAACGGAATTACAATTTCATAAAATCAATTTTCTTTTTCGTCTTTTTTGGTCGTATTTTAAAGCAATTATGATGTTATACAAACATGAAAATGACTGTTGATATAAAAAGGCTAGAAAATGTTAGATTAATACTTAAACAATAAACATTAAGATTTCTCGATTGTATATTTGTATCAATCAACAAAATGAAACGTATTAGCGGAAATGATATGGGCCACATTCTCTATGGAAGTGACTTTTACTGTCGCATGGGCACGAGAATAGAGTTTTTTTTACTTTTGTGACATTTTGGTGACATTTTCGTACGACATTGGAAAAGTAACATTACAGAAAATACGACATTTTATCGCACGTCCCGAGAATTGGGCTCCTGAGTAAAATTTATAAGTAGACTCTACCAAGCATCGAAACCGGGATCATCTGCGATTGGGCACAACACCACGGGCACTGCGCACTAGAGGACTACAATTTCAACTTTTTTTTTTTATGATATAGGTGGCAGACGAGCAGACGGATCACCTGATGGTAAGCGATTACCGCCGCCCATGGACGCCTGCAACACCAGTGGTGTCACAAGTGCGCTGCTTACCTTTTAACCCCCCTTCCCCTGGATTGGGCCTCCGGTACCCTCACTCACGCAGCGAAACACAGCGCATGCACTGCTTCACGCCGGTTTTCTGTGAGGACGTGGTATTACTCCGGTCGAGCCGGCCCATTCATGCCGAAGCGTGGCAAACTTCAAGCCAATTTGACCACTAAATATTGGTTAGACCACTACCTACCACTAAATATTGATAGATTTTATAAACCTCAATATACTCTTTAAAGGTGAAAAGGCCGATAGGGTACGTCATATTTTTAGACTTTTTAACTGCCTGGGACTAGAAGGTACAGACAGCTACACACCAAGTTACCACAATCTGTCTTTCCTCAGTTGATAATAAATCAACGATTGAAGAATGTTGACAGATCTTTTTTATGTGATAAGTGGCAGACGAGCAGACGGAGTACCTGATGGTAAGCGAATTCCGCCGCCCATGGACATCTGCGACACTAGTGGAGTCACAAGTGCACTGCCAACCTGTAAACCCCCCGTTCCCCCGGATTGGGCCTCCGGTACCCTCACTCACGCAGCGAAACACAGCACATTGCTGATTCACGCCGGAGCCGTACGTACCTAAGTATGTTACTTCTAATCTTAGAAAAGTAATTCAAGACATACAGAAATAAGTTTAAGTATCTACATGTCTATAAATTTGTGTGCATGAACATGTCTGTTTGTATTGGTCTGGGTGTTTCTATATATTATAAGTAAGTATTTACAAAAGAAAAGTATTATATGTAGGTATATATTTGTAATTCCGCTGTTGGTTCTGATATCCGTAACACAGGTGCTTGAGCTGGTACCTATTTCCGAGTCAGATTAATGTATGTGATATGATGTTTTAAAATATTAAAAAAAAATGTATGTAAAGAAGTGAATGTCTTATTTCTATTCTATGTTGTAAGTAATTTAAATTTACTAAACCACAACATTATTGCGTACAAACACGAAAATGTTTTATCGGGTAAAGCGATCTATTTCAGACATCCTTCAGTTACCTACTAGACCACTTACTCATACATTTTAATTTAACATAAAAATATAACTACCTGCTATCAAGTTTATCTGATCCATTGAAAAATTAATGGCATGAAAAAAATTAACGACTCTTTGTCTTTATCTACCTACTCACTCTAAAAAATATAAGTACTTAGTTGGAAATAATTTAAATTAATTAAAATAAGTTAGTATTATAATTAGTACGATAATTCAGAAAAAGAGGATTATTTTTAACACTCAAATACTCGTAAGTAACTTAAAATACTATAAAGTTGAAATAGAGCTACACAAGTACAGGATTGACTTTATTATAATTACCAGACTCTCCAAATCTTGAACCATTGTTTGAGTTTGTGCTTTTAAGTTACCTATCAATACATAATAATAATTAGATAATTATTGACAGATGGTCGAGATGCTTCTTAAAAGACATGAAATTGTTGATATTGGCGTCACCATCTTACCAGCATTACATTACAATTCATTCATAGAAACATTTGATCTTATTTAGACACATCACCTATGGCTAAGTAAGTAGGTAGGTAATGTAATTATTGCACTTTAGCTTAGGTACCTACTTATGTGTTTTCTATGCTTGCAACTCTAATAATACCTACTGATATGGTAATAAATTACACTTAAACACTTCGATAATAATGAATGTAAATGCGCCATCGGGCGCTGATTTCAACAGAAAAGCTAACCTTGTCATTTGTACATGCGTTCGCGACATAATTTGACCCAGGGAGTGTGCCACTATTGTCCGATAAATAAACATTTTTATTTTATTTATTTAAAGCGTGTCCTTCACTCCAGAGTGACAGCTTTGGACCCAAACGGGAATTCGTGATCTGATAGGGACATTTGACAATAAGATGGTCTCAATGGCGCAGTGGCTAAGGCGTTATGAGTAGGAAGGTTCCGGGTCGACTCAATTTATAAAATGAAAATAGGTACCTATGTAAGTAAGTAAGTACTAGGTACCTATTTTCATTTTATGAATCAAAGTTTAGAAGACTAAGTAGGTACTCTTCTAAACTTCCTACCTCGGTGACTGCTTCGTTGGCGCAGTGGATAGTGGGTCGCACTTTAAAGCGCTGGCTGCGCGAGAGATCCGGGTTCAATCCACGGGTCAGGCCAAAAATTTGTACCTAAGTTTTTGGAAATCGGCGGTCAGGTACCCCCGTGCCTCGGAAAGCACCTTAAGCCGTTGGGTAAGGGAATAGAATGCACTTGTATTTGTGCTTGGGCACTATACATTTTTTTTGTAACCCTGTGGGAATGCCGCCGACGTCGGCGCTGTAAGTCAGTGCCGCCTTATACACTCGTCCGTTGGGAGCCGGACGGGTAGTGTTGGGCTCTCCTCCGGGTTGGGTGTCTGCTAATCAGAGACCGTCCGGAAGCATACCCATTAAACCCACAAGGGCGTTTCCTACCTCGCTCAGGTTCCCCCAAAGAGTGGGTGGCGCGCCAGAGCTGCCTCTCTCCAATACGCCGAGGCTCAAAGCCTCCAGGGCTGCTTCCTCGGCCCACCAAACAAAGCCCCCACCGGGCGGGGCCCACATCGCTGGATTGCGATGCGGGCGTCGCGGGCAAAGGCTCCTGCCGGACACCCCACAGACCCACACCCTGTTGTGTGCAGGGCGAGGAGAGGAGACGAACCCGCAGGCTTCCAAAAGAAGCCCCGCGAATCGTTCCCCGGTTACCCCACGATGAGGAGGACCCGTAACGATGTGTCGACAAGGCCCTCGAGGTCCAGGACAAGACAGCTGATGAGGAGGCCCGCTGAGGCACTAACCCCGCCCGCGTCGCAGGCCTAAAGCAGGCCCTCTTCCCCCGGGTTAGCTCCCAACACATCAGCCTGGTCCCGACCACTCGGCGGACAATGGAGGTCCTGTAGGAAAATGCGTTTCAGCGCGGTCACACACCAGGCCCAGTCCATCGGAATGTGCAGCCGTTGCCCGTCGGGTAGCAATATGGGTCGCCCCAATTACTACCCGCCGTTGCCCAGGGGACACCGGACCCGGCCGGTAGCAGCTCCTCTGGCCCTAAAAAGGGCACAGGAACAAAAATACTACCGGCGGGGCCGCACTATAATATAGGTACCCTAAAAATACATAAACTTTCTAGAGTCTGGGTGTGCTAGGGACTGGGAGACTCCCGCGTAGTTTCTAGACTGACATCCTGATAGACTCCCATCATTGGAGTATGAATGGGCATCATGATGATGCCCATGCATAGCACAGAGAGTTCAGACAGCATCGTTTTCTGAAGTGCAAAAATAGCACTTCTGTATTGGACATAAGGACGGTCCAAAGACATCCAAGGCATATTTATTATTTAAGTGACCAAGGGTAACTCCACGTGAACACGGCGTCACGTGATGATCGGTTAGCATATTATTTATTCACGGATTTAATTTAATTTTATATTTTCGAAAACAATGAATAATATCCATTATTTCAGATACGTGCCTACTTTTTATAGCAATTTATCATTGCCTTATTTATTATAATCGTGCCTTGTCGACTATAAAATATGCAATAAAAAAAGGTTTTACATTAAAAATCTTGCTCCAAGTATATATAGCGAAATACAGGTTTTTGGTCGTAAAAATACCTTTAGAACAAGGACTTGTTCGATTCACTAGCACCGCCAACAGAGTTTTTTGATTGTGATGAATTTAATAAAAAAACCGACCAAGTGCGAGTCGGACTCAATCATGAAGGGTTCCGTAGCAGCAAGTAAGATATATGGAAGGTAAATTGCGGTTAACGGTTTATAACGTATTAAAAAAACTAGTCACTATATCTAGTTCAAACCAATTTTCGTTGTTAGTTTTCATGATTATGTATGATATATTTTTTTTAGTTTTATAATTCATTTATTATAGAAGTTAGAGGGGGGGGGAGGGGGGGACACAATTTACCACTTTGGGAGCGTCTCTTGTGCAAAGTATTGTGTTTAGAAAAAAAAAATGTTTAAAACCTCAACATCATTTTTAAAGACTTATCCATAGATATATACTCCACATGTATAGGTTGGTTGAAAAAGAAATTTTGAGTTTCAGTTTCAAGTATGGAGACCCCCCCAATTTTTTAATTTTTCCATATTTTATGTAAAAATCGTAATGCGGTTAACAAAATACATCTATTTACCAAGTTTCAATAAGTAGTATAGGTAGTTCTTATAGTTTCGGAGAAAAGTGGCTGTGACATACGGACGGACGGACAGACGGACAGACATGACGAATCTATAAGGGTTCCGTTTTTTGCTATTTGGCTACGGAACCTTAAAAACCGGGCAAGCGAAGCGGGCTCACCCAGCCAGAGTTCCAAACATATCCTACTTTTATAAATACCTCACCTATCTTAGTTTTTCCGATTTTTCAGCTTTTTTAAATATATTTTCTGAATAAATAAGAAATAATGTGTCGTAAATCAAGCCCTTTCATATGAAAAGTCGACCCCGCTATAAAAAGATTTAATCACAAATGTACAGTGAGTAATAAGGGGACAAGGGATCGTCCACCTGAGTATATGCATGAGTATATGTTAGTTTTACTCAATACCTTCACACGTTTCCAAAATAAATGGTCTTAAAATATTACAAAGAGTATATTATATTCGGATAACTAATTAACATCAAATGGTACGCTAGTAGACAAATGAGCCTTAAAATCTATGAAGAAAGATAGGTAGATTCGATTTCTTCGCTAACCATTAAACTATGTCTAAAAGCCGGTTTTTCCAAATACACCACACGAGGGTAATATCCTCGACATTACTGTGCGATGGTTCAGACAGGGTGCTGAGGGACCTATTCTTGAGCACTCGATATTGAAGTCTAGTGAGAGATTTGTATGGACGAATGTATGAAATCTCTAAATTCGACTTATGCTCCTCTAGAGTATGCTCGAGAGAATTGCCTCTCTGGAACCCAATTCTCGGGGATTCGATATACTTAGATATCGAATTCGACATTTATACGTATGGATCACATATTAAATCTGTGGTATGGATGAATGTATGAAAATCTCTCATTCGACTTCTATATCGAATGCACGAGAATGATGTACTTAATCTAGTCTAGTATCTCTATCAGTTCCTGGTAATAAGAGCTTATGAGGGATATAATTCAGTAAAGTACGTTATACAAATCAATGGTTTTTATCATTGACATATAGACATATCAGCCTATTTACTGTCCCACAGCAAGGCCTCCATCATAGAAATCAAGTCATCGCTACTATGATCGGATTAGGCCTTAGACAATAGGGTATATGACTAAGCTCAAGATTTTACAAAATATAAATATTTTATCAAAATATAGGTCAATATGTGCCAATGGCAAAATTTCTCAATTGAAAATATAACCGGTTTTATGGTCATTCAAAGATTCATGGGCAAGTTCATTTTATTAAAAAATAATTATACCATTGAATAACCCATACAATTTGCACCAATTATTATAATAGAACCATTGACATAAACGAAACATTTGACATAGCTGCCATACAAAATTCAAATGAAATGCATACAAAGGACGTCACATCTAAGTAGCCATTTGTATGGAGCGTTTTGGGTTTGCCCAAAATAATGTGATTTTAAAGTTGTGATATCTCAGGTAGTTTAACCTGAGATATCACAAAGTTGTAAGAATCAAGTGATTCTTTCAACGATGTTTCTATCATTGAGAGGTCTTTTAATTGCAAAAATAAAAAAAAATGTCATATACCGTATTGTCTAAGGATTAGGCTTAAAATCACCACGCTTGCCTAATGCGGATTGGCGATCACAAACCCGAGCTATGCTCGAAATTTCAAACATAATTTTTACTCGACCCAGTATCTAATCAAATCAAACCCGAGATCACGGCCAAGGCGAGGATTTGTTTGATTGGGCGATAAAAAATAGTATTTTCTATTTTTCATTCGTTAGTTTAAGCAATTGTAAATATGTATGTATTGAAACACTGCAGCAAAACTTAAAAAAAAACTAATATTCTTTCACCGTTATACTTAATGCTACATCAGCCCTGATTTACATAGGAAAAAAATAGGGAATGATATTAGGTATGTACCTAAAGGAAATGTCCACTCATACGAAGCCGGGGTGGGCCGCTAAAATAATTATAGTAACTTGCGAGATTGATGTTTTCCTCGATGTACCAACCATCAAACGTATAATAAATATACTTCATAATACATAATTCAACCATCATAATCTTGGTAAAGCCAAAATTATTGTTGAGAAAGTTTAGCAGTTAGCCTTGACCTGACCTGGGACGGACACGGCCTCAAGTTTCCGGAATTGGACCAAGTTTTGTTCGGTAACTTAAACATAGTTGGCAATTTCTTACCTGCTAAATATGTTCCGAAGTCCGGTTGAACACTGTAACTATGACAAAGGAGCGTCGTATTGACTGCATTGTTTATTCCCAAACTTTTTTCTCCACTTATATGGCGCGCAGTCAAAATTCGGCTACCAGTGTCGCCTTCTCCTAGTAAATCCATTGTGGAAGTCATTGACGCCTCATTTGTTTAATTTTGTTTTGTAAAATTAAAAATAAAACTATCAAAGCATTCTTATTTTAAAGTTTGATTTCGCGGTATTTTGAAGCGCGCGAAGTAGCTAGCGCGCGTGGCGGGTGTAGAGGTGAGTACCGCGGGCAACACTGCCGCACAGTTCGGCGTCGCACGTTGCGCTCACTTTCTTTCGACATTTAGTGGTCTGCGCAACTCAAATTATGTACCCATAATAGTGCTGTTCATGTTTATTTGGATTAAGAAACCCCGTGAGTAAGGCTTGCTCATGCTAATAAAAAATAACTTCTCAAAACCTGACGAAAGCGATTATCTCATCACCAAAGTCATGATTCTTCGCAGGCGAACGAAGCCACGATGTTCGGTGTTAAAAAAGGAACATAACAATCAATAGTTTACTTACTACATCTACTGCCCTAATCAAAGTAGGTAAGGAAGGCAATATCAAGTGCTTGACTCTATCTCGGTTGGCACAGTTGGTAAGCATCAAAATGATCTTACCCTTCGATCTTACCTATCTGAGATTTGTAAACACAACTGCTGTTCATTTGTTATCGAGAACAAATGACAGTACACCTCAAGTGTAGTACACCTCAGAATTGGGTAAGAAATGGAATTCCGTTATCATACTCATATCTTGGTGAGCGATGGTAGCTCAGTGTACGAGTACACTGAGCTTAGATATGAGTATCATAGAAAATATGATCTGAAGGATTGGATGGCTCTACGAAGAATCCCAGCCCGACCTACCACCGACCATGGGTAGGTAGGTACAGATAAATAGGAATAAAGCCAAGCTATATTTTACGTTTGAATACCTAGGTCACTTACTTAGGCATGAGAGGTACAAGTTGCTTCAGTTGAAGCAACTCATCATGATGGGTAAAATAGAGGGTAGGCGACGCGGAAGAAGGAAAAACTCGTCACTGCGCGATATAAGGGAGTAAACTGGCATCGCATCTGTAGAACGGCTGTTTCGTCTCGCAATAGACAGAGAGGATTTTGGAAAGCTGACGGCCAACCTTCAGAACTGAAGAGGCACTCAAATAAGAAGAATACTTTACGTAGAACGTTTAACAGTAGGTTATGAAAACGAAAGGAACATCACTGGTCTCAACGACCAGTATGAAGTAACCCTCCTACCTAACCACTGAGTAATCACTCTAACCGGCCGACTTTATGCTTCGATAACTAATCGCTCGATCATACAGTATTTATGTATGAATGACTAAGCACATTAGTAGAAACCTTATGGAACCAAAATCAATCAATATCTAGGTACAGACAGTCACATATCAGGTTATTACAATATGTCAAAATTCCTCTATTGATATTGAACCGAACGTGTCCACCTGATCTCATAAAACCTTATAAAGTATACCTATTAGATTTGTAAAATAACTACATAAATATAATTTAATAAATAATATTAGTCAATACATAATTCGAAGTAAGTATAAGAATTTTGTTAATTTTAGATTTATCAATTTAATCTTTTTAGACTACAGAATTTTGTCATAGCCAACACCATTTGCGCGCCTGCTCTCAGGCTGAATACCGTGACTCCGATACTTTTTATACCATCTATGTATCAAATGTGTATTATGAAAATAAATAATGTTTCTGTTTCTGTGTTTGACAATTGAATGAAGAAATTTGACAGTTTTGTATACTTTGATGTGTGGCTGTCTGTAGTATAATCTATGAAGAAATAATTTAGTCATCTGCATACGTCACCTATTTGGTTTATCTGTGGAAGAAATATAATAGATTATTTTATCCATAATTAAGTAATATAGGATGGAAGGATAAATTATACCTATTCGTTGCCGTGATAATACTAATAATAGATAGAAAGGTAAAAATAGCTAATAGGTACCTTACCTATCTACCACAAGACACAAATAATAATGTTTTTTACAATACAAGTACTATGTAAATAATTATAGTCGGTGTAGGTTAGTAAGTATGTCTATTTCATTCAGGCTTTTACTTTTTACCCGACTACGGCCTATCAAAAAGGAGGTTTATTATTTATCTTACTTTATGGGTACACTGCAGACTTCTAATTTATTTGCTTCAATCTAAATAAATAAACAAATGCAAAGAGTACATACATTGTATATATGAACAAAAAATTAACACTTATAGATGTGATTTAATCGCTTCTCGAGTTCTCGGCCTTTTGGCTAAGATCAAAGTGTAGATGTGATTTAGTACTGCTACTCGCCGCTAGATGGCACTACTTATATTTCGGTAGGCTTGTAAACATGAAAATTAATCACGAGGACGAGGAGGGAGCAATAGAAGATTTATCGTATAATCAAATAGGATTTTGAACTCTGTTACTGAGACATTTAGAATTTAAATAGAATAGCATTTATAAAAATATTGATTTTATCTAAATAAAAGGCCATGGGCCAAAATAATATAATATCTATAGTACCTACTTAAAAGATAAAGGAATCATAGATTTTATGGAAATACAGTTGATTAGGCAATAGGAAAGTCAAGATAGGGTGTTACATTACTTATATGTATAATATTATAAAAAGTAAGTGTAGTTAAGGCATAGTAACTTACTTTTTTTTAAACAAATGCCCTAAAACTTAAGCTTTATAAAGCAAATTTTTCGTGTAGTTCGTAATATTAAGATAAGTATGTAGGTATGTCATTTTCATCGTTTCTAATGTTTAGAGATACCTACCTAGTCAAAACCAATTTCTAGTGCATGACTTCATAGTAACGTAGGATTTTTTATGAGATAGGAGGCAGACAGACAGGTATGATTGCACTTAAGGCGACGCGTAGGGCACACTAGTGACGCCAATTGATTTTAATTGTTAGCTACCAAAACAAATATATTTTAAATGATTACAGGGCTTCAGCTCTCTCGGCAAACACTTATACTATTTATTTAATAACCATGTCCAAATGTTGGGACTGTTTTTGTACTAAAAAAATATGTTTCACGCCAAAAATGGCCGCTTTTGGCGATAATTTAAAATTCGACTACAAAACCAGATCAAATAGCTAACTATAACTATTAAATAAAAAGTATAGGTATTTAGCGAGATACTGAAGCCCCGACATTGTTTAAAATAGATCTGGTTTAGTAGCTGACAATTAAAATCAATTGGCGTCACTAGAAGGGTAAACCTTAATCAAAAACAAATCTTATTTTATCAACGTGGTAAATAAAGACAAAAGGTGTAACAGAATATACGAAGCAATATTGTTGAAAACAAAAATATCAACAAAACAACGCATGCTTGCTCAGGTTATGTAGATTATATTATGAAAATACACAGCGTACGATAAGATGATAAGAATTTACACTTATTGCGTCTTAAAAATTATCATATCGCAGTCAGTTTACACTAAAATATAATCACAATACCAAAACGTTGAGTAACCTATAATAAGATAGCAAGCATATGTGGACCTAATCTTCTTATAAAACAGGAATGAGGATATAACTTAATGAGTCAACGACATCGAGTAAACGCTTATTTCTACATACCTACTTAACGAACGTAAATGATTAATCACTACATTTAAGTGTATTTTTTCTTAATTATAGTCTTTTAACTTTCATTATAATGATGCGGATTGCATGAATCTATTATAACATTGTTATTATTTTGAATAAATCACCAGTAATTTTCCAGACACGTGGTGGCTAAAAAAAGTGTCCATACAAACCAACACTGTGACGGTGGCCGTTTGGAAAGAAAAAATAAGTAGAGGGCAATGTCCGGTTTCAGTTTTGGTTCAACGAAACGGTAGAATTGAGACCACTACATGCGAAGTCATCACCAACACATTGACTCATCTGGCACGAGATAATTTGCGGCATTGTTCTATTCATACAGACAGAGTACCTACTGTGTCACCTTTTAATTACGTCACAGATTTTTATATTATATTTCATACATTTGTGTATTAATATTTAATTTCTTAGTGGTAGGTTATTAGCGATATTTTTCACTTAAACCTTCATTTCCTTTTCTGTGAAGAGAGGGTTTTTTTAATTTGGAGTTATAGAAATCCTGCCCGACCGATTCTTACATTATTGTAGAGTTAGCAAAAGGTAATATTGATGTAGGTATGTATCTACTAAAACGTATATTGTAAATGCAATGCCTAAATCATGCGTTAATACTTTCTACGGGCATCTCGGTAAATTATCAAAAATTATTATGTCCGAAAAAGCACATTCCATAATAAAGTACCTAGGTGTGAATGTGTGTGTTCGTGATAATCGAAATTTGCGGAAACTAAAATAATCTCATGTGCACATTGGACTGCGACCTCGCCGTTATAAATTTATCGTTTTAGTTAGTTATTTATAATTAAAAGCAGATCACCTGTCGTCTAGCGTTCCCTAAAATTTTTCCTGATTCTAGTTGAACCAGTCCGCCGACAGGCTGAACCACTAACACAAAGATAACACCGTTCACATTACTGTACGGTCTTGTGTTTATTTACGTCCATCGTATTGTTTGTATACAGCCCGGCACGACTGCGCATCTGCTACGTCATACCCCCTCCCTGCACACCCGCGGAGACCCGTCTTTCCTACGCTTGGGTCGAGACGACTCACTCGCTCATTCATTCCGTATTCGCAAACCTAGTCGCGCGCCGCCCACCGAGCCGGTGAAATCTTTAATTCCTGTTTGTCCACAACTGCTATTACATTCGTGCATCCTCCATTATGTTGAAAGAGAGATCCAGATACGACAACAGACATTCTTCTGGAGAAGAAGGACGGCCACTAGCTTCAAGTAGATTACCTGCAATAGAGGAACTCACCCTTGGCCTAAAACAAAAGCTCCACCTGCAAGCTCGAGCAAGAGCAGCTCCCTACTACATCAGAAAACAAGAACCTGTCGATCTCGTGGAACGGTTGCTTGAACAGCGTGCCCTCGTTGCTGAGGCTGTTAGGAGGCTACAAGAAAAAAAACAGCCATGCCATGAGATATCAGTAGATTCATAATTTATAAACAATACATTTTAGTTGTGAAAGTGTGGAACGTGTTGTGAAATCGCTTGTGTGTAAGAAACGTGTCGGGTTACAATGGTGCTATATGCAGAGAACGTGCGGGAGTGAGATGGCCAGCTATGACGTGTCACACACGACACGAGTCACGAGAGCGAACCAAAATGGCCGCGCATACTCTACAATCATAATATTTATTCTTCGTTTTATAGTGACCTTAAACTGATCAAAGTACTGAATGACGTAACTAGCGTTTAGTACGGTTATGCACTCTAAATAACCTATTTCTATAATATTTACCTATAATTAAGTGACTAATTGTCACACTGAGCATTTCCATCTTATATTTTAAAATAAATGTATTGAACAATTACTGTAATGTAAAGTATTTGAGAGCTTTAACTATCGATTATGTCATTTCTAGCTTTCAATTTAGACGTTAATTCCGTTCAATTTGTCTTTAAGTCAGAATCTATTCTATTGCACTCGATTTATATAAAATGATGTTATCTAATACATAATTATTTCTCATAATGTTACTAATTATTAAGTCATTTTGTCCATCTTTTTTGTAGTAATTTGTACTGTTCACTTATACCAAATAGCTTTCGAAAAGTGATTGTAGAGAATAACAGTAAATTCCTATTTCATAGTAATACATACACAGTTACTTCATTGCATGTGTGAGTATGTATGTAGACTACGGAAAATCCATTACGTTCTCAAATTATAATGTGGTTAGTGGATCTTTTTCGTTGCAACAGACAACGTGCTTATACTTAGGCAATTTTAGGCAATATTAATTTATAATAAAATACCTATATTCTTTGTTACATGAAAGTAGCAATTATGTACAATAATTGTACCAGAATCGGGTATAAAAATCATTGTAATATTACATGTGTGCATGTTTTAGTGCATTTTGTGATTTTTAGATAGTTTAATTTATCGTCGATCTTGTGATTTAGATAATAATAATTAAGTAATAAATGGAATTAATTTCAGGAAAATCATCGTTTTAATTTATTTTATCCTCAAACTATACAATAATCAAATAAAACATATCAACGTCGCCTTAAGTTTTTATAGCTTTAGGTACCTAGGTATCCAACTATTTCTTGGTAGCTGAATGTAAATATTTTACAGGCCCTTCACCTTCAACGTGAAATTCGAAATGTTAGATTTAATAGCAAAAATATCAAAGCATAATATTTCAGTCGGACTAAGTACTTACATTTTTTAAATTAACCTTAGGCTACAGCTTTATTAAGGTGGCGGGTAGGGCACACTAGCGACGCCATTCGATTTTAATTTTTAGCTACTAATCCGGATCTATTCCAAACAATTTCGGGGTTACAACCTCTAGGCAAACACTTATACTATTTATTAAATAACCATGCAAAAATGGTGGGTCCAACGCGTGCAATTGGTTTACGCCAAAAGCGGCCAATAAATTAATAGTATAAGTGTTTGCCGAGAGATTGTAATCCCGAAATTGTTTAAAATAGCTCCGGTTTAGTAGCTAAAAATTAAAATCGATTAGCGTCGCTAGTGTGCCCTACCCGTCACCTTAACTAATAAACGAAACGATCAATGTAAATAAAGAGGAAAATTCATCGCACTTTACAAAGTTAAGGAAAAACCTTTTTTATTGGAACTAATAAACAAAAAAAATTATATTGCTTACAAAATTAGGACAAACATCTATAATTGTAAATAAAACAGCACTATAAAAAAGTCAAACAGAATTGACCTGACATCTATCGCCGAATAGGAGTAGAATCTTCAAAGATTAAAACGCCATCTGTTGATGAACAGCAGAAATATGAAACGTCAATTTTTGGCCGTGTTCCTCTTCTTTACAAGTTATACATTTTGTGACTTTAGAAAATAGCTTAACTCTAAAATGGAAACCTGATGAAAAATTATTACAAACGATATTATGTATTTGTAATTTGGACAACTGTGTCAAACCACATGTCAAACTATGGAACAGAGTGATTAA
Source organism: Marasmia exigua (assembly GCA_019059595.1). Lineage (NCBI taxonomy): Eukaryota > Metazoa > Arthropoda > Insecta > Lepidoptera > Crambidae > Marasmia > Marasmia exigua. Next base: position 12,046,961 of record CM032476.1, on the reverse strand, counting down.
GTTACGTATCATTGTTTTCAAAACTATATAGCAAAATATGTTTTTGTTTATTGCGTTTTTAATTTGGTAAATTATTTTATTGATGTACAGTAGCATTAGCAGACGCATTGTACATATAATAAGAAGGAAGTGCCAAGAGAATCACCAATACACAGAAAAAGGACATTGTGCCCCCAACAGAAGTTTAATAACTTGTAATCTTAATCGTCATAAACCTTTATCAGTGTTATCGGACTGCATTGTTTTATACCGGCTGACGACAGTGACGAAGTTCAGTTTATCGGTGAAAATGGCAACGTCGTGGTCGATGGGTCCCGGTACTTTGGAAGTACCTCTATCTTTATTCGCTACAAACAGGCAGAGGTTAGCTGAGAAGCTAGAACCAGGCCAAGTGGTTGTCTTGCAAGGCGGTGAGGACATTCCTCACTATGATACGGATGTCCACTACGTTTTTCGACAAGTGAGTACAAAATTAAGTTCAAGTTTTTCATGTCTCTTCTTAAATCCCCCTGATTAAACTTGGAATCGAAGTCTTGCCCCATCAAGACTCTGTAAAATATCTAGGCATACATCTGGATGGAAAACAGACCTGGAGAACGCACATACAAAAAAAACGCGAGGAGTTAAACATACGTCTTTGAAATCTGGACTGGCTATTAGGTAGAAGATCACCCGTTACTCTGGCTAATAAGATACTTATATACAAAGCCATAATCAAACCAATATGGACCTACGGCATTGAGTTATGGGGATCAGCAAAAAACTCAAATGTGGAGATCCTTCAACGGTTTCAAAACAAGGCACTCAAAGTCATCACTAGTGCACCCCTATTCATTAAAAACAGTGAATTGCATGAGTACACCAAAATAAAAACCTTCAAAGAAGAGGTGGAGCACAGAGCAATAGCGTACAAGTACCGCCTAGAAGCTCATACTAACAACCTGGCAACGGTGTTATCCGAACAAATGAATGGCAGAAGGCTCAAGAGACAACATATTTGGGACTTGGTTAATGATACTCCCTAATTTAATAAGAGAATGTTTTCTCACTGGAGGAACTACTCTCTCCCGTCAATATACCTCCCACAACCAATCTGTTAAAGGCTTGTCAAGCCGATCGCAAGATACATTTCCAAGAAAAAAAAAAAGTTTTTCATGGTCTGTCTAACATGTAGTTAGGCCGGTACCTAATTACTGTTGTAATGGTTTTGGACTTAGTCGGTAATTATTTTTAATATAGAAGTCTCAATCATTTATTTATTTTTGCATTCAAATCTTATTAAATATTTATATATTTGTTAAATAGTAGCTGGTATTTACTTTTATGTATTTAAATCATGCCTCGGTTATACAAGAAATATTAGAGGATTTATTTATTTATTTGCTAGTCACATGGTATTTCATTGATGTTGCATTATTTATTGTACGAACTTAATGAAAAGCAATAAGCTAAAATTTATAGTTGAAATAATGCAATTCTCTCATAGATAGGTAAAAGAAGCAATTTAACTATAAGATTGCCAGATCTGAGTAATACATGGTAAGTAATACAATTACTTCCACTTGTACAAACACATTTGAACCAGGAGCATTGACTTTTACTTGGTGATAAATTCAAAACATTGAAATAATATTTATTATAGTAGAACAAGCTGTGAACACTACATACCTCAACTGATGATAACAATATAACATTATTTCAATATGAATGATTCAACAGAGTAGAAATCACAGTGAAGTATTAAAACAACAGGAAAATTCAGACTAAGAGAAATAAATAATTAGGTATTATTAGATTTCTTTAAGATACGAATAAGTAAAAGGGATGGTAGCTGAGTGGTTCGGAATGCGCTTTCCGTGTGGGGGGACTGAGTTCGAATTTGAGCATGCATCTCTGGATTTTTCAAATCTATGTGCATGTTTCTAACATTAGCTCGGTGGTCAGGGAAAACATCGTGAGGAAACTGCATGTTTCGGATAGTTTTTGAAATGTGTAACCAGGTCAGTCGGCAGTTGCTTCAGTCAATTACCTGACTCCCCAAATCAAGAATCTTGTAGGAAACGTAACCTGCGATTCAGAGCGACAGCATTGGACGCAACTGGGAATTACAAGAAATTTAACTTCCAACTGTTGACAAAAATTTTGTACCTATAGAAACATGCTCAAGTTTATAATCATAATGAACTGATAACTTCTATGTATTTTATTTTAATGTTAACAACACTCCTCTTTATAGGAATCATACTTCATCTGGGTTAGTGGTGTCAGGGAACCAGGATGCTACTTCGCCTTAGATGTTGCTACTGGAAAGGCACACCTCTTTGTGCCTCGACTGCCCTTGGAGTATGAAGTATGGATGGGCAAACTGCTGACGAGGGAACAGTTCAAGGATATCTATGGAGTTGATGAAGTACATTATGTTGATGAGGTAATAATAATTTAATAATATGTAAATATATAAATACTATACATATAAAAAATTAAATAACTAGCTATAATTGGATGTTTATAAAATACCTATTGTTTTTTAAGGTTATCATCTTGTATAAGATTAATAGATACATAAAATGTTGAATATGTAGGTAGGTTTGATATTGAGTCCAACTGCATTAAAGTGTTTTGCAAACACTTGATAAAGTGTAATGAAACAGTTGTTTACTGGAATTTATTCATTATATTAACAATGTTGTTATTATTATTGATATTTGACCTTCAGTAATATTTCCCGTTTCTGCTTGAAACCATAATGAATCAATGTTTTGTTTCATCTTTCCTGTTTGTTGGCAGAATTGTTGCGTTTCTTTCAATACAGTTACTTTTTCTATTTTCAGCTTGCAGAAGTGCTCAAGTCTTTAAACCCAAAAGTCCTTCTAACACTGGTTAGTTATTGATACAATTCATAATTTATTTTTGTTTGTACAATGGTATAATGTTATAGAGGTCAAATTTATTTGCAGTGTGGCCCTAATACCGACAGTGGATTAACTGCACAGGAAGCAGTATTCGAGGGAATCAATGAGTAAGCATAACATATTTGCTATGCATTTTGTCTCTTCTTAACTTAAAGAGTGCTGAGATAAATATTTATGTTATACATAACACAACAACCACAATATTAAAAAAAAAGCATTTATTTAATGGTGTTGATATTGGCTATAAGATAGCCGAGATTGTTTTAACATATGACAATAGCATTAAGTACGGTAACCTTTTTGTGTAATAATAATATATTTTATGTGATAGGTGGAAGACAAACAGACGGATCACCTGATAGTAAGCAACACCAGTGAAGTTACAAGTGGGCTACCAACCTTTAAACCCCCCTTTTCCCCGGATTGGGCCTCCGGTACCCTCACCCTCATATCTATCTATTTTTTCACTTTTTCCAGGTTCGAGGTGGATAACGAAATTTTATTCCCCATTATTGCAGAACTGTAAGTATGTTTTTATTATCACAAAACAATAATTTCTTTATTTGGACATTCAGAGCTATTACATTGTTGATCAAGATTATTGGATGAAATCCTTTAATTTATTATCAGGCAGGTATGTACCCTATGCATTATTACATTGAAGTAGGTATGTACCACTGAAAGCAGCCAATATCATTCATTACAATCTTTAATTTAGTTTATCTTTCATTATCATGTAAAAAGGATTGTTGCCACCGACGCAATATTATTTAAAATACTCGAAGTATGATTTTATAAAAGAATAGAGCGACCTACAATATTGCTTAATCTGTAATCATGTTATTATGAAATGATGATGATAGGATACTTTGACATGTTTTGTTGAATAAATCGATATTTGTTTACTCGTAAATATTTTCTCTGTTAATATTTTCCTCATTTTATTACAGACGTGTCATCAAGACTCCGGCTGAAATCGAAGTCATGCGTTATGTATGCAAAGTATCGTCAGATGCACACAAACAGGTAAAACTCAAACTAACATAATAAAAGAGGTATTATTGATTACCTATTTTATTATGTTACGTTAATAAGAGTATTAGATACCACAGTATAGCTACTGTACTGGGCAGTGGAAGATTTACACATTTGCCGTCACCTGTATTTGAATAATTTTGCCGCCCCTATTTGCTAAGGTTGCCATAAATTCTAGGAAACGATACGGGGCATTGTCTTTCAATTCGGGGAAGGGGGGGTTATGGCAATTATAAAATCGAGGCGAGGAGATCAATGGGCCGGTGGGCCAGAAAGGTCGTCGAATTAGTGGAGGCCGGCGGTGAACGTATATTGGCTGAAATGATGAAACGTAAGCTTAGGGTTCCCAAAAGAGGGAATGTAACATTACGTTCGCGCGCGATCTATTGTGCACAATGTTACACAATGATCTTTTAATTTTCCAAAAAAAGTTTTTTCATTTTTATAGTTCAGTTAGATTGTTTGTCCTGTTGCTGGACAAAGGCTTGTCCCAAGTAAGGTTGCCAGATGGTATCCAAAAGGTGGAGTTAAGCGATTGCTGCCGCCCGTGGACAACCGCAACCTTTAAACTCCCTTTTCCCCCGGATTGGGCCTCCACTGCCCTCACTCCTCATCTTAGCGAGTAATTCCTGGTTGCGTCCAAAGCTGTCGCTCTGGAGCCCGGGGTACGCTTGGACCATGATTCAGGATTTAATAAGTTTGGTAATACAATGAAGCTACTGCCGTCTGACCTTTGCAACCCTTTAACAGGGGAACCAGACCAACTGAATCATGGTTACACGTTTCAGAAACTATCCGAAACGTGCAGGTTTCCTCACGATGTTCGACCGCCGAGCTAATGGTAGAAATATGCACATAGAAGCCTATCCCGCTTTTTATGAATTTATGAACGAATGAATATACTTTTATTGCACTCAAAATAAAGTATCAAAACTTAAAAACTAGGTATTACAGAATGTGTACAACGAAGGCGGTCTTATCACTATGAGCGATCTCTTCCAGGCAACCTTTGGGTAAAGGACACTTGATGAAGGTGTAGGGTGTGACGGTGCAGTCTTTATATCTATATACTTACGCAGAAGGTTTAAATATACATACATAAATAAAATATGAATACACTAATACATATTGTGATTAAATATAGATAAATATCGAAGGGGGAGGGGAAGTGGGAGCAGTGGTCTCAAAGGTTCAGGAAATGTGATTTAATTTTAAATTTAAAGTAAGTTTATAAAAAAAACATTTCAGTTTCAGTTAGTAGTTATTTTTGACCAACATGATCTCCGAAACCCGACTATTTGATGGTACCCAGGTGATGCTGTACGCGAAGCCAGGTCTGATGGAGTACCAGTGCGAGTCTGTGTTCCTGGACCACTGCTACCGGGTGGGCGGCTGCCGCCACGTGTCCTACACCTGCATCTGCGGCTCGGGGCACAATGCGGCCACGCTGCACTACGGCCACGCCGGGGCCCCTAACTCCAAGCTAATCCATCCAGGAGACATGTGGTAAGTATGCTGACGCATAGTCGCGTCTGATACGTCTGATGCAGTCCTACACCTGCATTTGCGGCTCGGGGCACAACGCGGCCACGCTGCACTACGGCCACGCCGGGGCCCCTAACTCCAAGCTAATCCATCCAGGAGACATGTGGTAAGTATGCTGACGCATAGTCGCGTCTGATACGTCTGATGCAGTCCTACACCTGCATTTGCGGCTCGGGGCACAACGCGGCCACGCTGCACTACGGCCACGCCGGGGCCCCTAACTGCTAATCCATCCAGGAGACATGTGGTAAGTATGCTGACGCATAGTCGCGTCTGATACGTCTGATGCAGTCCTACACCTGCATTTGCGGCTCGGGGCACAACGCGGCCACGCTGCACTACGGCCACGCCGGGGCCCCTAACTCCAAGCTAATCAACCACCAAAGCTTCCACCAACCAAGTCAAAATGCGTGTATTTCCGTTAAATGTCGTTAAAACATTCATAATGCAATAAGGTCGAAACTTTAGTGCAATAATGTTGAATGTCAAGTTAAGACATAAATGTCCTATCTAATCGACCCTTGAAACAATAACCTCTTTGCAAAAAGCTTTATGTGTCACTCGTGTTAGTGTCAGTCAAGAAAATAGTTTATTGTTACGTTTGGCGGTTCAGTTGGCGAGCTGACATATTATATCAATTGACAATTGAACAGTGGCGAAGAGTCCATACAACCCGATTCCCGTCGGCTTCCCTTACGAAAAATCTAATCTATGGGCCAACGATATTTTTATCTGTTAAATTCACTTAATGTCACACTTACATAGTTCAAATAGTTTGAATTATAGACTTAACGCCTACAAAATTTGATGAGCAACGCAAATAATGCAGGTGGCAAGCCGGTAAAATACCGAGTTACTTCTTCATACTACAAATTCTCATACTGAGCATCTGTCCTTTTCATTTGTGTGAATAGATCGTCATGTTCCGTCTCGTTTTAGCACGTGCAAATTTACTTAGAAATAACTCGATGCCTATCGGCTTGTTATAGAGAAAGGTTAATTAGCAACGCACAGGTGCAAGCGAGAAAAAAGTAACATTGTAATGATTCCGAATTAAGAATGAATGTAGCACGGTATTAAATCATGACAGGAGCGTACTATATTTTTATTTACCTTGCTTTTTAGTTTTTGTTTAATGGCGGATAATGCGAATTGTAAACAACTTGTTGCTTTCGTTTTGTCGTATTTTATTTGTGTTGAATTGTGGTGAATTGGATTGTGTGTTGTGCTGAAGTCATCTTAATGTCGGTCGTCGGTTAAAAATGTCATTATTACTGATATATTGTTGTCGCACAGATTATTTGCTATCGAACAAGACTTCGTTCTCTAAGTTTTGAAAACAAAAAACATGTAGTAAAATTAGGCCGCGCCAATCCAAATATATTTTTTTTCGACTTTAACATATGACCGTGGGATAGCCACACATCGGCATGAATGGGCCGGTTCGATCGTAGTGGTACCACGGCCTCACAGAAAACCGGCGTGAAGCAGCACTGTACTGTGTTTCGCTGGGGTACCGGAGGCCCAAGTCGGGGGAAAGTGGGGTTTAAAGGTTGGCAGCGCACTTGTGACTCCAATGATGTCACGGGTATCCATGGGCATGCTGAGCATTTTGGTAAGTTAATTTCATATTCCGGCTTCCCTTTTGAAAATATTCACCCTTCGCCACTGCAATTGAATATTGTTTTTTCTTTATTTGCGCCAAAACAGGGCCAAAAAGTTGTTACCCACGTAACAATTACTCGCAAAACATCGGTAATTAAAATGATCGTATATGCCCTCGCTTAAGTTCAAGTCCCACATCAATTTTTGCACGGTTGCCCCTAGAAAAGTAAAGTTGTCGATGGTAAATAGTATGACTTTGACACATTAAAATATTGACTCTTAATAGGGAAAGTTTGCTACACGACATTCAACCTTGGGTAGGTCCCAAATTAAAGCTCGTGACTGTACAATATCTATGTATATACACATTTCATTTATGTATATACTAACCTACAAAAAAAAACAAAAATTAACTATCCCAGTGAATCTGTCTTGGTTGTGTATTTGATCAATAACTCTCTCTCATGAAATATTATTAAAAACTTTTTAGTTTGTTTTTAAAGGCGGTCCTTTTTTTCACTTGCAACATTGTGTCTTGCTTGTCTCCCAGCCTGTTCGACATGGGCGGCAACTACGCGGGCTACTCCGCGGACATCACGTGTTCATTCCCGGCCAGCGGCAAATTCACGGACGACCAGAAACTCATATATGAAGCCGTGCTTGCGGGCAGAGATGCCGTCAACAGGTAAAAATAAGTATATACTACGACTTGTAGAAACTTGAAGAAACGACAATGCATAGAGATACACGGCCGTCCGCTAGCTAAAAGGTCGCTAAGCCACAGGGAGTCATTATGCGACTTTATAGTTAGCGAACGGCAGTACAGGTAAACAGAAAAAGCGTAAAACATGCGCAATATAATCGTTGCCCAGAGCCATCTATTGAAACAGTACAGTACAGATCAGTATTGTTCACAAACAAGAGCAATGGTAGATCAGTGGTTCAGAACGCGCCTTCTATACGGGGGGACCGGGTTTGAATCCGAGCATTCACATCTGAATTTTTCAAATCTATATGCGTATTTCTACCATTAGCTCGGCGGTGAGGGAAAACATCGTGAGGAAACCTGCATGTTTCAGATACTTTACGAAACGTGTACCTAACCATGATTCAGTTGGTCTGGTTCCCCTGTTAAGGGGTTGTGAAGGTCAGACGGCAGTCGCTTCATTGTAATTACCCGACTTCCCAAATCAAGAATCATGGTCCAAGCGTACCCCGGGTCCAGAGCGACAGCTTTAGACGCAACTGGGGAAATACTCGCTAAGAACAGTATTGTATTAGAAACAAATTTAGGACGGACCACGTAATAGTGGACATTCAGTAGGATACATAGGTCCAATGTGCAGAAAGGGGAGTTTAAAGGTAATGTACGCCCTTGTACACTAGGGTGAAAACCAGTGGAATCGAAAGTGGCAGCACACTTGTGATTCCACTGATGGTGTGGGTGTCCATTGGCGGCGGAAATCGATTAACATCAGTTGATTCGTCTGCTAATCTGCCACTAGGTGGCAGATTTGATAGGTCGTACCTAATCGGCTGGGTAGTTCAAGCAGACTATGAACATACAAACATACTTACATATATGACTGCTAAAATCATAACCCTTCCTTTTTGGCTTTGCCGTAGTCTGGTAAAAAATAGGAAAAGAATGTTTTAGACATTTACTGTGGTGGTGAAATTATAGCTTCTGTAGTGAATAAATACATTACTTATAATAGCTTATATTAATAGTGTCGTCTCTAAAACCATCCCCGTCAGAAAATAATAAAAAGCTTGAATTTAAAAAGTCCAAACATAAGTTGAAACTGCTGTTGACTGTCCTAAGTTAAGGGTTGATTAACCTTCCAGCACCTGCAAACCTGGTGTAATGTGGGAGGACATGCACCTACTGGCCAACAGGGCCATGCTGGGGCATTTGAAGGAAGGTGGTCTCCTGAAAGGCGACGTTGAAGAGATGATAAAGGTTTGATAGATTACCTACTTTTTTCTATAACTTAATTTACATACTTAAATTTTATTATAAACCATGATTTTTAGAAACCCCGAGAGACATTTTCCCCCAAAAAAACAATGTCTCACAAAGAAAATTTCCCATACAAACGTAATACAAAAATAATTTGCAATTTGAGGATATCTCGACGTTTCATTGCTGTTATTCGGATTAATATTTGTAAGAAATTGATTTTTTTAATATACATTAAATTCCACGGATACTGTTTCCGTGCCTTTTTTGTGCTTATTTGTTTTTTAAGGGTCAGAACATTTTCTCCACGGTAAAATTAAATTAAATAAAATTACAATAGCTTAAGCCTAACCTAACCTAACTTGACACTGGCCGAGTTATAACACTGTTGCCTGATTAACAGCAAAAAAACAACAAAAAAAATCGTAATTTATTATTATTATTATCGATATTATTTGACGACCCGTTTGGAACAGTGGTAGTGAACGCTGCCTTTGGCCCAAGGGTTGCTGGTTCGATCCCCGCACAGTACAAACATTTGTGTGCATGAACATGTCTGTTTGTATTGGTCTGGGTGTTTCTTTGTATTATACTCGTACGTATGTATTTACAAAAGAAAAGTTTTACATGTATATATTTGTAATTCAACATTTTCAATTCAATTTTTGACATTGGGCCGTGTGGTCCCCGGCAGAGTAGAATAGGCCACCCTCACTCTTACCGAGGTGTCGTAAAAGGCGACTAAAGTAAAGCTGCTGGCATGATCATCAGCACCCAGAGAAGGAAAACTCTGCATTTATATCAAAACCCTCGCCAACCCGTCTGCCAAGCGTGGTGAGTATGGCAATTACCCCTCATGTGGTTGAGGGAGGCCCGTGCCCCAGCAGTGGGGACTTAAATGGGCTGATGATGATGATGATTTGTAATTCCGCTGTTGGTTCTGATATCCGTAACACAGGTGCTTGAGCTACCTATCTCGGAGTCAGATCAATGTATGACCGCACCCTTAGTAAAATACCGACCTAACTCAAAATTGTTGATATTTTTATAGCAATTCTTTGCAATTTATTCTTGAGTAGTCTTGAGTAAATAACGCACTTCAAATTTCATCTCGTGTTCATATGTGAGTGTACCTATTTATTTAACTCAAAATTGTTGTTAGATGACCTTTCATCCCTGGATTTTAGCCGATACTATTTTCACTTAGCATCTATATTAAAATTTTGAGTTAGGTCGGTATTTTACTCGGGTGAGGAGGGGGAGGAGACGCCGAGCAGATGCGCGTCTCCCCCCTCTCCGCGAAGGGAGCCCGTTGGTGCGTGGTACGGGGGCACCAGTACCAGCATTGCACAGGCTCCCTTTGCTGCCCGATAGGGACGGCTCAGTTCTCCCGGCTGTCCCTATCCCCTCTCCCGGCACGTCCGGGGGAGGAACCGCCTAGTCCGCCGTATAGGCGGACATCCGCCCGGGGAATATCGTGGAGGGAGGCTTTGGCTGTATCACCATGATACTCCCCAATATGGGCGATGAGGGAGAACCGCAGGGGGTTTAGTGGGTATGCCTTTGCCTGGCTTCTCCTTGGGAGAAGCCCCCCGCCAAAGGAGAGCCCCACATAACCCGGCCACCCCCCGGTGGTCTGGTATGCATAAGGTAGTCGGCTCATCTCTTGAGCCGGCGGCATTCCCCCTGCGAAACCAAAAAAAAAAAAAAGGTCGGTATTTTACTAAAGGTGCGTGTGATGTTGCTTTTTTTTTTCCTTGTTTTTATGACTGCTGTGGCAAGATGTATTGTGTCTGTTTCAACCCTTTAATGCTTACAATGTAGGTTAGCCGGTATTCGTCGCTTCTGTTTTTTTTTTGTCTTTTTATGGGTTAATTGTAGTATAAGTAGGTTTATTGTATTGTATGGATATGTATGTATATTTAATCATATTATATATTACTCACATGTATGTTTATGGATATAAATTTAGTTAGCCGTCATACATATTTCTGCATCGCCTAATGGTTGACTGGTAGAGAATGCTGTATAGCATTAAGTCCGCCAATTGTACTTTACTTTCTTGTGCAATAAAGAATAAATAATAAATAAATAAATGTTATGAAATATTTTATTTTATTTTATAATCCCAGTGCGGAGTGAACGGCATCCTGCAGCCGCACGGGCTGGGCCACCTGCTGGGGCTGGACGTGCACGACGTGGGCGGGTACCTGCCGCGCTGCCCGCCGCGCCCGGCCGGGCCGCTGGCGCGCCTGCGCACCGCGCGCCGCCTGCGCGCCCAGATGCTGCTCACGGTGGAGCCCGGCTGCTACTTCATACCCAAGGTGAGATGTCACGTGTCTAACCTGTCGACGTGCCCACGCGTCGCACACCCACTAGAAAATAAGCATAAGTGGCTGTTTACATGTCCGTTTTAGGTGAGATGTCAACGTGTCTAACCTGTCGACGTGCCCACGCGTCGCACACCCACTAGAAAATAAGCATAAGTGGCTGTTTACATGTCCGTTTTTGTATGCAAATAATGGACAACATTTCATATTTTCAACATGTCCATATTGTTTTTTTATATGAAAATAGACATAAAATGAACAGACCCATATTTTTTCTTTTTTCAAAATTTGTCCATTTTCATGCATAAAATAATTATTGAAATTCTTTTTATTCTAAATAGACGTAAGCGCCAAATGACGTCATCGGACGGCTGAATACAGCGATATTCCTTTGCTTATCATTGTTTTAATAAAAAAAAGGTACTACTGTCAAAGGTAAATAATACTAGTGTCAACATTGACAACGTCATTCATACATTCAACGTTGACAAGTTGTCTTTTTTTTTGACAGTTACATGTCATGAGTTTGGCATTACGTAAATTTAAAACTATAATGTGCTAAGCAAAGAAATATTTTACATTCTGCCGTCCGATGACGTCATCTTACGTTTTTTAGTTTTAAATTTTTTTCTCAGTAAATAAGCAATATAAAAAATGAATAAATATATATTCGAGCAGCGGAAAAGTAAACAAAGAATTGGTATTTTTTGTTTCAGAGCTTAGCAATTTTGAAATGTTGTCCATTCTCACAACATCTCATAGGTTGACCTGATTCCGTACTAAGTAGCTTAAGCACTTGTGTTACAGATATCAGGCAACAGAGGAACACAATTATATACTTAAATACATATATTACACCCAGACACTGAACAAACACAAGTGTTCATCGCACGAATGTTTGTCCGGGGTGGGGATCGAACCCACGACCTTTGGCGTAAGAGGCAGGGTCACTACCAATTGCGCCATCCGGTCAGTCCAAAAAAGGTGAGATGTCAACGTGTCCAACGTGTCGACGTGCCCACGCGTCGCACACCCACTGGAAAATAAGCATAAGTGGCTGTTTACATGTCCGTTTTTGTATGCAAATAATTGATTTACGCCAAAAGCGGCCACTTTTGGCGGTAATTAATTTTTCGCGAACGCGTTTGACCCAACATTTATACGTACATGGTTATTTAAAAAATAGTGTTTGCCGAGCGGTTGAAACCCCGCAATTGTTTAAAATAGATCCAGTTTAGTAGCTAAAAATTAAAATCGGTTGGCGTCGCTAGTGTGCCCTACTTTATGATATAGGTGGCAGACGAGCAGACGGGTCACCTGATGGTAAGCGATTACCGCCGCCCATGGACGCCTGCAACACCAGTGGTGTCACAAGTGCGCTGCTTACCTTTTAACCCCCCTTCCCCTGGATTGGGCCTCCGGTACCCTCACTCACGCAGCGAAACACAGCGCATGCACTGCTTCACGCCGGTTTTCTGTGAGGACGTGTTATTACTCCGGTCGAGCCGGCCCATTCATGCCGAAGCGTGGCTCTCCCACTGTTTGTTGTAGATTTATGGCGTTTTTAACCTTAGAGAAGACCTGAATACCTAGATCGAGCATTTGGCAAAATTACTGGTCAATAATTTTATATCGATGTGTCTCTCTTATACACTTGACATTGGCGGAGTCACACGCGCGGCCGTAACCGTGCGCGGGATAACACCATTAAAAAAAAAGCATAAGTAATCAAACTTTATAAGATCATCATAGGGAGCGTTCAAGTATTACGTAACGCAATTTGGGGGGAGGGGGGTACTCGTAAAACGTTTCTATGCGTTACAGGGGCGGGGTGGGGTCTTTCTGACAACACATTAACATTGTGTCTTTCTTTGAATAAAAAATTAGGGAATTAAAACTCCCAAATTGGCAACCCTTTTCGTTTACGTTTTACGGGGAATCCCTCGATTGTATTGTATTTATTTATTTAATCATTGCATACATGTTTGTTACACATTTGAGATATTATAAAAATTATGTCCAGTCAATACATGCACCCTGTGAGAGTATGGCAATATACATATTTAAATATATTTATATTACTAGCAAACATTTTATCAGGTTACAGAAAAACGTTCCGGTGAGTTACAGGGGGGAGGGGGTCAAAAATCTTCAAAAATTGCGTTACGTAATACTTGAACGCTCCCATGCATATAACTCACTCACTTAATCATATATCCCGATGCTGCTTATCCCTTATTAATGTGACTACTTTTTTTTTCTCTCATTCTTTTTAATCGAACCGGAGCAAATTAATCATAAGCACGCCTAATTATTTGTTGCCGTGTGGTCCCGGCAGAGAAGAATAGGCCACACTCACTCTTACCGAGGTGTCGTAAAAGGTGACTAAGGTAAAGCCGCTGGCATGATCATCAGCACCCAGAGAAGGAAAACTCTGCATTTATATCAAAACCCTCGCCAACCCGTCTGCCAAGCGTGGTGAGTATGGCAATTACCCCTCATGTGATTGAGGGAGGCCCGTGCCCCAGCAGTGGGAACTTAAATGGGCTGATGATGATGATGATGCCTTATTATATTCACTCATAGTTAGTGAGATACAGGTCTGCGAGCCTAGTGCAGTACCTAATGTAACTCGATACTTGTAAGTGCTTTTCATGAAATAAACAACAATCAAACAACTTCGACCCATCGATTTTATCATGATATGATATGAAAAGTACGTTCAAGGCACAGATATTACAATACTAGTATTTAAGGTGACGGGCAGGGCACACTAGCGACGCCTGTCGATTTTAATTCTTAGATATTAAACCAGATCTATTTTAAACAATTTCAGGGTTACAATCTCTCGGCAAACATTTATACTATTTATTAAATAACCGTGCACAAATGTTGGGTCCGTTTTTGTACGCGAAAAATTGATTCACGCCAAAAGCGGCCACTTTTGGCGGTAATCCAAAATTCGAGTGCAAAAGCAAATCAAACAGTTAAGTATAAGTATAAAATAAATAGTATAGGTGTTTGCCGAAGGATTGTAACCCCGAATTTGTTTAAATTGTTCCGGTTTAGTAGCTAAAAACTGAAATAAAAAAATAATATAATAATCCCCCAACCGATTACGGCTACGGAAGTCAATCTCAACGATCAGCCACGTACGCAGGATATAATATTATAGTGCTCAAGTGTGTGCGCAAACATATGTGCACTCTATTCCGATGGGACACTACTGTGACTACTAACTACTAACAATACTAATATGTGTGATTACTAACAATACTTTTAAGGCTGCAGTACTAACAAATTGTGGAAATCTTTCTGATATAAACAATTTTTATTTTATTTTTTGTGACACGAACCGGAGAGGGATCGAGCGCAGAACCAACAATTTAACGTGCTTTCCCAGGCACAGAGGTACAAGACCGCCAACTTTCAGACTCTGGGCTGCCACTAAGAATTTCTGACCGAAAACTTAGGTACACATTTTTGGCCCGAACCGGGGATCGAACCCGGGACCTCTTGCGCAGTGTTTTTATTGTGGGATTTTTCTGTATCAAAAAAGTCTCAAATAAATAAAAAAGTTTCAATTTTTTTAGATAGCGCTTATGCCAGCCTTTTTACCTTTGGGAACACAAAACAGTACTAGACAGCTAGTTACTCCCCCAACATTTTGCTTCATGAAAACTACGAGATATTGTTTTATGTATTTTTACAAATGATCCTTAAAAAAATTAATTTAATTTTAAAAATACAAGGCAAATTTACAAGCCTACCTACCGCGTGATCTGCTTTTAGGAGCAGACCAGCTACGCCAGTGGAATTTCTAACTTTTTTATTTAGATAGTACGAAATCAAGTCACACTTAGGGTTGCCAGGTCAATGAATGATGTTGTATGAATTTATTTATTCTGTGAAATAGTACTGGGCATCTCGATTACATTTGTGCATAATATTCAATTGTTGTAGCTTCTCGACAATGCTAAGAACAACCCCGACCAGTCGAAATTCTTCAACTGGGACGTGGTGGACCGCTTCCGAGGTTTCGGCGGCGTGCGTATCGAGGACGACGTACTCATCACCGAGGATGGCATCGACAACCTCACCTTCGTGCCTAGAACGTGAGTATTAACCGTTAGGGAGTTGCCAGACTGGCGGGTTATGAGCGTTTTCGAAGCGGAACGACGACGCAGCAAACACGTCGCCGCTGCGCGGATGCGCGACGGACCGCCACAAAAAAACAATGACATTCAGACATATCTCCGCGGCGATTCCGTCGCGCATCTGTCGCTCCGATTTGAAAACCCTTGCAATCCGCCATTGTGGCAACTCCCTTAAACAAGCATGGAAGGTTGCGATATTATTTTTCCTTTGTCTGGGAAATGTGATTGCATAAGCGGTAGTGAGTGGTGAATTTTACTTCTGGCCCCATAGACCGCATCACGTATAGAGCTAAGTGGGAAAAATATGCAAACTAGGTTATTCTTGTTTGTCCCAACCATGTCGTTTCATCCGGACAAAACGAGTCTAGGGGCTTATGCCAGAGCCAGAGCCAGAGCATTGAGTTTCAAAAAAAAATAACAAGGAAATAAAATAGTAATAAATAATGATTAAAGTATAAAAACACCTGACAGCAACAAAAATATAATTTAATTTCCGTTTAATTTTTAGCGTGGCTGAGATCGAGGACTTCATGGCAAACGGAGCCAACTTCAAGTAATATGAGTATTTTAAACTAGAGTACTAATAATGTTTAACATTTGTAGTACATTCTTGTTATACAACATGTAGTCTTACAATTAAGGCCAAACATAGATATTATTACATTATTTATTTTTATGTATATTTGAGCGAAATAGCTAAATGTAAATGTAACAATAAATTACATTTAAAAATATAATATATACAACAACCATAAACTATCTTTTCTTTCTTCAAAATAGAAGTGCTACATTTTTAAACATAATGCAAGTAATTTTGTAGTAGAGGAGGAATAGGTAAGCATTTGATAACATCTAGAAATTGATTTGTCGTATTTGGGCCACCCTTCATATTTCGAAACACACTTCGCACTTTTAAACGGCTCAAATGCCTTAACGATGGCACCATGTATAGCAGGTTTTCTGGAGTTAGGCCTTCACAGTTTTCGTTAATCATCGAAATGAGCTTTTCTTGCACCTGAGAACAATAAACAGTTTGAAGTGATTGATCACAATTTATTCTATAAACACTACTACTAATCTTTGGTATAATGCTATGAAAAGTATGGTTTGACAGCACTATACCATAGATTTATTCTCCGATAAAGATTAATTGAATTGTGCCTAAATCAATCAACACTAACTTGAAGGGACATTCGGCCAGATACTCCATTATCTTGAGCAAACTGTAGCAATGATGCAGGCTCACACATTAGACTGTACTGCAGCATTATAGGTGCTGTTTCAGGGTCTGAAGACAAGGATGCTATGAATGCATCAGGTATACACATATTGTCAGTAGTTGACGTTGTACTGCAGTAGTCTACATCGCAACCATGCTCCCTGAGTATTTGAAATACCTAAAAGAAATTACATAAATAATATTGGTTAAAGATTTTACTTTTAGGACTGTCTTTGTTGCTGTAACTCAGGTATGGTTTTGTTCAATAAGGAATATTTACGTCTTATCTAAACTAATAAAAATAACTGTTATATTAAATATATTGTGTTATGATTAGATTCATCATCATCATCAGCCCATTCAAGTCCCCACTGCTGGGGCACGGGCCTCCCTCAATCACATGAGGGGTAATTGCCATACTCACCACGCTTGGCAGACGGGTTGGCGAGGGTTTTGATATAAATGCAGAGTTTTCCCTCTCTGAGCGCTGATGATCATGCCAGCAGCTTTACCTTAGTCGCCTTTTACGACACCTCGGTAAGAGTGAGGGTGGCCTATTCTACTCTGCCGGGGACCACACGGCCGGATTAGATTACATAATTAATAATAATCAATGAGAGTAGTTAAATGACTGTACAAGTTTCTTATCTGACTAATATTTATTTATACTTACTTCAGGAAAACAGGCTTTATGCATAGTGTAATGTATGTACACTAATGGTGGACATTCATTAATGTTAATTGCATCTACCAAAACCCCTCTCAAAAGAAACAAATAAAAGAATTCCCTAAATTTCTCAGGAGATTTAAGCCTGTAAATGTATTCACATACATTCAGGAATGAGTTAAGAGGAGCACTTGTCAGGTATACTGGTCTTATACCACCAATTTCTTCAAGAAACACATGGAATTGTTCTATAAAGTCAAAGAATTCTGGGCCTACTTCATCACAATGCAACAAGTCTTCAAGTATATCCATTTTGAATATATGTGGCTTGCAAGATTGAAGTATGATATTGGGATTTATGACTTCTCTTCTAGATACTGATAGGAGCATATTGAACAATTTCCCGTAACCTAAATGTAGTGCAATATCTAGAGCTGATTGAGCATTTTCATTCTTCAAACTATGATCAGCCCCATGCTCGAGTAAGAATGACACCACCTCTTCACTTCCACTACGCACTGCTATCATCAAGGGAGTCTCATTTCCAGCCGCTATTTGGTTTATATCGCTTATAAAAGGATATAAAGTTTTTATAGTATTGTAGCAACCTTTCGAACATGCCAAATGAAAAGGCGTTAATAGATTGGCTTCATTTGTTAAGTTGGCATCTGCTCCTGCGTGCAACAGAATATCACAGGCTTCGGGCTGTTTTGCCACTGCAGCATCATGCAGGGGTGTGTCTCCATCAAAGTCTTGGATGTCAAGATGTGCTCCATACTCAATTAGCAACTGTATCACTTCTACCCTTCCTTGCCCGCTAACCATGTGCAAAGGTGTAACATTTTCAGTACTTCCATAATTAGCAATGTCTTCAACTTCATTTAGTAAAGCATTAATGGTCTTCAAGGAACACCTTCGTCTGCATGCTAAGTAAAGAGCAGTATGTCCTTCATGAGTCTCAGCTAAAGGCCGACATCTAGGATCATGTAATATAACCATCAGGCATTCATAGCTGTCGCTGTCTGCAGCTTCATGCAAGCAGGTCCAGCCTCTGTTGTCAATACAATTTGGATTAATTTTTTTGAGCAATTTTCGGACAGCTTGCTCATCATTTCTTCTTGCTGCAAGGCTTAATGAGTTTGAAGTATTTGGATTATGTGAACTGAAATCCATTTTATGGATCCAATTAAACTTCTGAAAAAAGATTACACTGTGGGTTCCAGACTTCAATAAAATTGGTTATCTCTAAATAACAAACACAAATTATACTAAGACTACAATTACATAACAAGCAAATTAAAACAATTAAGATTGAGTATATCTTAATATTTACTGCGATTTTTTTAATATCATTTCTATCATCACAGACAGATTTCAAAATAAAATTCAATAACTTTTTTGACATTAGGAAGGTATTATCACAGATAACTAACTATATGTCAAAGAGAATATAATCACTACGCTTCTATATGTAGCAAGCTAGAGATCTAGTATCACAGACTAGTAAAATAAGTGCTAATAAGTGTATACCTAGATAGGAGATGACGTGACTTGCGTGACACATTGGAACAGGTACGAGATTAGGTATATACATTCAGCGTATAATAATAATATATTAGCATCATCATCATTTCAGCTTGTGATTTCAGCCAATAGACGTCTACTGCTGGACATAGGCCATCCCCAATGTTCTCCACACAGATCGGTCCTGTGCCGCCCGCATCCAATGGATTCCCGCAATCTTCACCAGATCGTCGGTCCACCTTGTAGGGGGCCTGTCACGAATATAGCATATTAATAATAATAGTGTTCGATTCTATTAAAAATCGATATCTAATATCGTAAAATAATAGTTTTAGGGTCTGAGTCACGAAAGAAGTCCCGCGGAAAAACACGGAAAGCTATAATTTTAGTTTCCTCGTCTCTAAACCCTGACCCAAACTATTATTATCTTACTCTATGATATACATAAAGCTCACAGGACATGCTCTTTTTGTTTCCTTTGGTCCGAGTGCCGGCCAAATTTTTTTACTA
This sequence comes from Marasmia exigua, assembly GCA_019059595.1. Classification (NCBI taxonomy): domain Eukaryota; kingdom Metazoa; phylum Arthropoda; class Insecta; order Lepidoptera; family Crambidae; genus Marasmia; species Marasmia exigua. The sequence continues at coordinate 12,027,494 of CM032476.1, read as the reverse complement.
TGGCACCAAAACTGTAGGGTCATTATCCTTGGTTTTATTTCAGTCAAAAATTAATCAAGCGCGCTTTTCATGAGACTCCTTTGGTACGCCACCAAAAACCATAGAAGGCCGTGGCACGGAACTGTAGCCTTAATCTGTGGTGTAGCGCTGGGGCCGTTCGTTTGCGCACTTGTCACCGCTACACTCACGTGCCGCGGCCTGTAAGTAAATATTTAACATTATATTATACTCGGCATAATTTTGTTAAGTGGTTTTCATATATTTCTGGTGAGTAGAAACACTGAAGCAGAACATCTGTGAACTTAAAACAATCATAAATTGATATCACGTTTATTATATTTATATATTTTTTTTGTATAAAATTACGTAATCAAAATATTTCACAATATTTCTAAATAAGATGAACAATTCAAATCTAGTAACTTCGTATCACAATCCTAACTAAAATAGAAGCAAATACATTTAATATAATAAAATTCTTAAAAAACAGTTTTAATGTCATTAAAGTAATGGTAACAATATCTTGATCTATTTTCGAAAATTAAGTATTAGATGGGTATGCGTCCCTTTGTAAAACCCAGATTCGAACTAAGGGTGGGCCCCGGGCCCTTTTTCTTTAAAAAAATACTTAAAAACGAATCTTTTTTCACATGTGGCATGGTAATATTTAATATAACAAAACATAGTTATGTAATCAATTTCTATCTTGCAACTTGGTCAAAAAGTGAACATATAATATTACCCAGGTAAGTATAAATACAATCATACATTTTGTTTGTCTATCTATAGATACTAAACTCTGATTTTTAATTATGTGAACTAAACTGACAGATGTCAATACGTCATTCCCGCACATTTTTGCTGCTTTTGACCGTTTCAAAATATCAAAATGTATAGGATCTTGACATTTGCAACTGTTTATTAATTAATCCACAAAATTAAATATCAGAGTACTTATTTAACAGGAAATTAATTAACAGGGAATTACAAAATGCGATTTGAAGTTATTACCCTACTAAATCTCACGCCATCTCGTTCCAACACGCAATGTGAGTTGGAACGAGATGAGTTTAGTTCCAGAACTATTCTTTAAACGCATTTTATAATAAGGGGGTAAAAGGTCTAAAACATTTTCAAAAGTAATTGTTCAGTTTGTCAATCAACAGGCTTGTTTCTGACAAATACGAATAATACATCACACATGATGCACTAGGTATTTGAAAACAATGCTGAAATCGGAGAGTTGCGTATCGATAAACTCTATTTTTATTTAAGTGTCTATAGAACCATTACTGAAATGCAAGGGTGCTATTTGCGCACCACGGGGGAGAGATGAAGATCTTGGCGAATGTGGAGAGCGTGATGCCTTAGGCGAGCGTGCTGCACGAGTAGCTGGATAAGGTCGCGGCCGGAGCTCCTCCGCGCTGCGGAATGAGTTACGAGCCACTCGCCGCCTGAACAACGAAGTCACGGACGTTTCTTGCAACAGGCACCTTTAAAATAATGTAATATAATGACTCATTTCAGCACATAATTCGGGTATTAAATTAATACCTACTTTGTGTTTTTTTTCTTTTTTTTTTTATGCCCTCTTGTTTAAGGAAGGGCTACTGGGGTTCCCCGGACGTGATGATCCAGGATCTTGGACACTTGCACAAGAGTGCGGTTTCATGGATGCTATTTACTTTTAATACTATGGGGATAATTAGGGTGTTGGATTTGGAGTTTTGGGGTGGTTTAGGAAATTAGTGACTCGGGATAAAGGGTTTAGGGAATTTTGAAGAGGGGGAATTATATAGGCTATTTTGATGGGATTTAGGGGTTTATTTGTGAGGTATGGGTAATGGATGGTGGAAGGGACCTAGTTGGTTGCGTCGGCAAATGCCTCACTACTATTTAGTGAAGGTTTGTCGACGGCTATTTTCGGCGGCACAAGTTTGGTGCGCTTTTTCGGGTACCTAATGAGGGTTTGAAGAGGTGGGGTAGTTATCGTATGCAGTACCGCTGTCGGCTCGGACGATTGCTTTTCGGATTAACGGGCACTGAATCCGATCGGTTGCCGAATGTTGAGTGTCCTGAAAATTGGCAGACTTGCAGTTATAGCAGGTTGGGTTTTTGTCCGACCTGCTAGGGCAATTTTTGAACTGGTGGCCCTCCTGTGCACAGTGACTGCAAGGCCTGCATGTTTTTACTGCACATTTCGCCCCTGTGTGTCCGAATCCCAGGCAAGCAAAGCACTGGACAAAGCGGGTTTGGTCCGAGACGTGAACCTTCTGATGGTCCACTCCCAGGCGCCTTTCTGTCGAGACTCTGTCACGAAATTCCCGTGAGGGGGTAAATGGGGGGGGGGGGGGTGTCCAGCACCAACAACTGTCCAAAATTTTGGGGGAAAATATATGAAAAAGAGGGTTAGGGGAGGGGGGGGGGGGTAAATTTGGGTTTGTGGTATAGGGGGAGAAGGGGGTCTCCGATAGGCAAACAAAACAAAAGAAAGTTTTTAAAAAGGTTAAAGTTTTGATTTTTTGGAGATTTATAAAGAATTATAGAATCTCTGCCAGAAGCCCGGCAAAGTCCACCTAATCACAAGTCCAATTTTTGAAAGTGATTTTCTTGGTGATTATCGAACCCTAGGGGATGGGGACGGTAGGGGCGGAAAGCCCTTGTGGGGGACAAGAATACTGAGCTTTAATGAGTTTTGAAAATTTTACTGTTTTTATTTAATTTTGATTTTTGAAATTTGGCCTGAATTTATATGGACGTTAGGTATAATTTATAGCTATTATTTCTAAGTTGAAGTTTCAGAAAATAATTTTTATTCGACAAACTAGAAATGGTGGATCCCTCGTTTTTGGGGGATTAGGGGGGGGGGGGGGGTAATTATAGGGGCTTTAACGTGAATTTAGGGGCAACGTAGGTCTCTTCTAAGTGGAAGAAAATTCGGTTTACCACTTTGTGTTAAATGGTATTGCAGTTCGGTTAGGATACTGCAAACTAGAACCTATTATATTTTCTAATTAAAATTCTACTTTGAAGGGCGTGGCTAGCTGTTCTAATTCTAGCTAGCGTTACCAACGTTACTTTAAGGTTATTAAAGCTAAGTATTTGAAACTCTCAAAAGTCCGGTTAGAAGAAACTTCGATTGTTTGTCCTCTGGCTAGTTAATATTATGCATGATAACCTGCGACGAGGTGAAGAAAGATTAAGATTTTTATGGGTGACACTTACTTTTCCAATTCAGATAGTTGTTGTTTTGGCGTGGAAGAGGCAACTGGCCGGGAGCGACCAAGTTTAGCGCGTGTACTTTGTAACATTTGCTGTGTGACTAATGGCCGGGCTGAATCTTTAGGCGCGGGCTTATTTCGCACTGGGTTATCCTGAAATACAAATAGAATAATCTAAGTATTTGTGTGAATGTAAGTTCACCCTTGGAATGAATAATACTACTAAACATTATAAACTTCGGAATGCTTTCCGGACTGTGCGGGAATAGGTACAAATAGAAAACGGAAACTTTGACAAAATTCCTGTATGACAGTGACGTAATATTCCTGCATGATGAATCTTCTAAGTATATATGCTTGAGAAAATAAATAATTTTATCGATTTGTTTTTTGTAGAAAATCAAGTCATTTCTCAGAAGTCATTTCATAGAGTTACCTATTTAATGAACAATTTAACGAAAGAGTTTTTTTTTTTGAGATAGGTGGCAGACGATCATAAACACTTATGAGCTAGTACCTTTGCCTTCCTTAGTTTAACATTGGCTATATCCTGAGGGGTGATGGCGAGTCTGGGGCCGGCGATTCTAGGTGGCGCAGAACCACAGCGCGGTATAGTGTTTGACCGTGCAAGCTTGATCGCTGGTGGCGGAAGTGGAGGTGGCGGAGGGGGTGGAGGGGGAGGTGGCGGAGGAGCCATGGGTGCTGGTAGCATCGGTTGACATTCGTGCACTCTGGAAAACATTTATAAGAAGTGTTAACAAAACTGGCCCAAAGTTTTTATTTCATTAATTAACGTTAGAATTAATTATATTACACAGGTCTGCAAAGGTTTTCCTCTTTGAGATCTGAGTAATGTTTTCTAAAGTTCTTAAGGATTACAAAAAAATAATTAAATAAATTCCATTTGTAAGTATTTATTCGCCGTGTGGTCCCCGGCAGAGTAGAATAGGCCACCCTCACTCTTACCAAGGTATCGTAAAAGGCGACTAAGGTAAAGCTGCTGGCATGATCATCAGCACCCAGAGAAGGAAAACTCTGCATTTATATCAAAACCCTCGCCAACCCGTCTGCCAAGCGTGGTGAGTATGGCAATTACCCCTCATGTGATTGAGGGAGGCCTGTGACCCAGCAGTGGGGACTTAAATGGGCTGATGATGAAGTATTTATTATGTAAGTAAAGTATCACCATATCAACCGTCCCACTGCATCGTTTAAAAAATAATACAAGCCTTTTGTCAGGGGCCCTCTATGCGCCCTTAATCCGGCACTGACTATGTAATATACCTGTTTACCTGAGTTTACCCTCCAAGAGTTCAAGCTTGACCATCATGTTCTTCATCTGGTCTTGCAGGATTTGATTCTCCTGGGCCAATCGCAACTGTTTAGAGTCGACTTCCTCCAAATATTTCCTCAGTTCTGTTATCTCTTCGCTTTTCTCGTTACATGTTTCTTTACTGGTTATTGGTTCTCTAACCATATCAGAATACAGGCCTGTGATTGATTGATAACCCTAGAAAAAAATGTGTAAGTTTTAATGTAAATTATTTATTAAATAAACAAATTCAAACCGCAATACGCAGTGTGCGCGTGTGCTTCCGAAGACTTACCTTTCTGCCAATCCATGCACAAAGATCAACAAACCGCCAAGCCTTTGTTTTGTTTCTGCGGTAACTTCTGTCCTTTTTCGGTGTACCGCCTGCCAACATAAACCATTCTACATCAGTCAACATTGCTGTGTCCAAAGCACACTCTATTTCCACCTCTAGAGTCATAGAGTTCACGCTGTGGCCAACCATCTTCATCTCATCAACACTGGCCACTAAAACTACTGTCACTATTTTATTTATTTTTACAAGAACAAGCTCAAGATAAACTACTTTGTGTGGAAGATACACTCTGTGTGATTACGTCCCATCTTAGCCGTTACATACAAAATACAAAACATAAACTGGAAATTGACGCAAAGATGATGTCACGCAGTCCCCGACATTGACCCAAGTAATGCAAAACAAATAAGACGACGTAGTGAGTAGGTAAGTATAGATAGTTTGGATTGATATTTTTTTACTTTATGGAAATTGAGTCACATACTACAAAATGTACCAAAACTATATTTAGGACCCGTCACGTTATCCTCACACACAGATCGAGCTAAGAGGTCAAATATTCATTAGGTAATAGGTAGATTCCTGCCATTCTTTTGGCACTAGGTAACCAGGTGCAATGCCAATAAGGGCCGGCATTTACCTACACATCCTTTAATAATATAGAAGTTATTTTAACTATGTAAATGCAGGATTCGTTCTGGTCTTCACTACTCTGTAGATCTTCTTTGGGTGCCTATTCAATGCTGAAGGTTGGCCGTTAGCTACCCAAAAATCTCTTTGTTCATTGCGACACGAAACAGCCGATCCACAGATGCAATTCCAGTCCCTTATATTTCGATCCTCGATATTTCCTTCTTCCAACGCGTCGCCTCCCGTTTATTTTATCCATAATGATGTGTTAAAGCAACTGCCTCTCATTCCTACCTAAGTACCTAAGTGACCTGTAGGTATTCGATTTTCCGCTTTTTGATGGCATTGATAAAGTTACGGATCATGGCGGGCTACACGTTAGAGCTTCGTTTCGTTTGTCATTCTGTGTCCAACTGATGCGGAGTCCCCACGCCTCGCAACCATAGGTGACAACAGGCCAAATGTAGCACAGTAAGATGCGAACTTAGAGCTTTATGCTTTTTGCCGACAACACAATTTTATTGATCGAGGCTGTAGGCTTTGCTTTAAGTCTTAGTAATTATTACCTACATACCTAGGTACCTACTTGTTTTGAAGAAATAACACCTACCTACAGCGATAAGCTAATTACCTATTCATTCACTGAATTATATAAATCACTAGGTACTCGAATCAGTAACATTGGGACCAATAAAATTCTGACGTCATTCTCAACACTCGTCATGACTATAAATAGATTTGCGACATTTATAACTTCACAGGGGGACCTATTCTCGTACGCTCGACATTGAAGTCGATTTAGAGATTTGTATGGACGAATATGATGACATCTCAATATATTCGACTTTATGTCGAGTGCGCGATAATTGGGCTCCGGTTCTAAACTAGGTACGTACCTACATTCATAAGATCGAAGCATTGATATCAAAATGTATTCTCATTCAGCGTCAGATCAAGTTACCCCCCTGCAGTGGAAAAATAGCACTTGTACCCCAGACATAAGGATGGTCCAAATGTCAACAAAGGTAACTTGAGTGAAGTCAACTGTAATTAATTATAATTATTACCTACCTAGAGTAGTATCATTGTTGCAATCATGTTTGCTCAAATTAGTGCTCCTCCTCGACCGTTGAAGCGCATCCTTGAATAGGTTTGAGTCAGATTTTAGACGTCTCTTGCGCACTTTAAACGAGTGATTACTGTTTAATGGACTTAAACGAAACATCAGATTCGCTATTTAAACTGGAACTGCTCATGATCGCCCGGGGCTCTGTCATATCAGACATACTTGAGGTACACGAATCAGTACATTTTGATTTTTTCCAGGGTCGAACCTCCCTTTTGTCACTACTAGACCTGCACCTGTGCCGCTTACTGCGTAGGCAAGGTTCAGAATTGTTATCATTCGATGTCGAATCATACAGGTTGATATCGTTATTAAACGACAAGTTAACATCGCCGATACTGCAGTTAATCGTCAACGCTGGATCAGTCTGGGTTGAACTATGATTCTTGTCCTCAAGAGTATCAGCGTCAGTTACCATGATGCTCACGAAAGGAGGCGTCTTGTTTCCACTATCCTTACTTTTCTCATGAAAGGAAGCATAGCAACTTCGCTCCCAAGATGTATCAATCTTATCTTCTTTTGAACATCGTCGAATAACTTCAATAGAAATTACAGAATCAACGGAATCCACTGCGTCCTCGGTCGTGTTGACGGCATCAACGATTTCTTTATCGTCCTTCAAACTCATTTTGATAATTGATTAACTTTATTAAAAGCCAGTAATTGACTCTTTTGGTCCATATAATATGTTTGATCAACAATATAAATCGCTCACTTTAATGGCTCTTATAATTTAAAAACAATGACAGACGAAACAAGCAAAGGTTTAATTACCCTCATTTTTAATTTTGGATTCAAATACTAAAATACCTACCTATTAGACCTATCAGACCATTTTATACCATTGCATTTAAAAAAAATCCTAATAAATTTACGTTCTTTAATTATTGTATGTATTACAATATTCATTTAATAAATTAATTTAAATAAAATAAAAAATGCGTCTGAATAATTATGATTCTATAGCTGGTCTATTAATCGCCGTAATTTAAAAAGACAATATGTATGTCATTTGATTTTTTTAATCTGTGTCTCTGTGATTCTAGTTGACAAGCTTTGCTTGCTTTCATTGACATGAAAAGCGACTATGATCAGAAGGCACTTCAGTGACATTGACAGGTAGCGTTGTACATTTTTTTTTCTATGGGAAAATGTCAAAACAGCGTAAGTTCCGTTTTTTGCCACGTGCCAAATAACCACTATACAGACAATAAAAAACTTTTTTCTTGGTCTGTGATAAAAACAGTCAACAAAACTCGATTGAACGAATGTCAATTTTTGTGCAATATCTTTAAATTTATAAAATTTTAATTAGCCTAATCTCTACAATGAGACATGCGTATAAGAAAAAGATCCTTTATTGTGGTATAAGTATTGTGGCGCTAATAATATTCCTCCACCCCGACATGAATGCTCGCCGAAGCTACGATTTCATAGAAAAAGAAATCATCCCCAATAATTTGCACGAAGAAACTGCTGGAAATTTTACAAGCAGCGCGATACTCGACTGTGATTATCACGATGTATTAAATGACGATACCACACTGTCCATTAGCATAATAGATGGAGATTTAATTGAAGGTCATAGAATAAGAGAGGGTGGTGAGTTCGCTCCGTCTGAATGCAAACCCAAGTTTAGCACCGCCATAATAGTTCCATACAGGTTAGTGGCCATACTAGGCCAGTTTTTGAATGTGATAAATTGTTTATGTGCCTGTAATATTTAGAAATTTAGTTTTAACTTTTACAGGGACAGAGCAGAGCAATTACGAGGTTTTTTAGTCTACATGCACATGTTTCTGCGTCGCCAGAGTATCCACTACCGAATCTATGTTGTTGAGCAAGTGGATTCACGGCCATTCAATCGAGCAAAGTTGTTGAACATTGGGGCTGCAGCAGCCATGAAGGCGGGGTACCCTTGCCTGGTCATGCATGATGTAGACCTGCTTCCGCTGAGGCCGGCCAACTTGTATGCTTGTACTAAATGTCCAAGGCATTTGTCTTCAAGTATTAATAAGTTTAGGTAATTACAAAATATAATTACAGTACAGTAGAATATTACCTTTTAGTAATTTGTAATCATGTCCTTTAAATACTGATCTTTGTTTAGACTGTAGTTCTTATTTCAGTTAATATTTCATCCTCATTTCATTTACAACTTACTTTTTGTTTTAGATCACAAAATAGCAGATATGAAATATTTTGAAACATTTTTTGTTTTGCATTCACTTGTCCAATGTTTTCTTCTGCACTACTTATTTCATCGAAATAAGGAGGTAATTATTCTTGTTTTTTATTTATGCTTATTTTTTTCATTTAATTTATATTTATCTTTTTTACTATGGATAACTTGTGATGTACTTGATTCCTTACTGTAAAAACCATTTTCAGATTTGTTTTGCCATACCTAAACCTGTTTGGAGGTGCCATAGCAATAACAGCACAGCAATACAAAATCATCAACGGAATGAGCAATGAATATTATGGCTGGGGAGGCGAAGATGATGATCTTTATTCTCGACTCGAAGCTGAGCACCTGAAGCTGTGTCGATTTGAACCAGAAACTAGCAGATACCACATGGTTGCACACAAAATGGAAAAGAAAGGGTAAATTTTTTAATATTTCCACTATAAAAATTTGTACCACTCAAAACTATAAGGGAGATCCTTGGACTTTCATATATTTATGGTCCAAACATGAAAGTGCTGGCCAAAAAATCTATTTGTTGTATTCTGTTAGAACTTGTTCCCCTGATGTTCAATTGTTAAGATTTGGAATTCCAAAAAAAGACAAGTTTTTTGTTACCTAATTCTCTAAAAATGTATAAAGATGTTTATTTTTTAACTCAACTAAAACCAAGGATAATGACCCTATAGCTTTGGTGCCATAGTAATAAATACTCAGGGGGACAAGTCCTACAGAATACAACAAAAAAAAAGGATGTCTGTTCTATTCTATGTGTTGAGGATTGACGGCTGAACCATCCTCTTTTATATTATTTATGTTTTGATACTTTTTTACTGGTTTTGATATATTATTGTTTTGTTTTCTATGGTGGTCCTTGGTAATGTCTGTGCCTGATGTACATGAGAATACTAGTAAATACACCATTTTGTTTATATCATTACTTTTTATTGCTATCCCATCGCTCGATCATATACAGTCCAATCGCCGCACCATGCTTTCCTCAATCACTCACTGCTACATTTACATAGATAAGTATTATAAATAAAAATGTATTAATTTATTATAATTTCAGAGAAAGAAGAAAAAATATACTGAATAATGCAAAGAGCAGAATGTTGACAGACGGCCTAAAAACACTCAAGTATACGGAAGTAGCAACTGTCCTTCACCCTCTTTTTACTCATATCATGGTTGACTTGTAGCATATCTTGTTGATACATTTATAGTAATGTCTTTACACTCATATCACACGATCAATTTCGCTTTAGCTATTTAAAATTTGAAGTACCTGCCATTTTGACCTCACTAATAAATGTAGAACTAAGATAGGATAATGGATTTGATCCTTTAGTGTAAGTTGTATTGAAATTGGATGAATGATACTGGGAGAGACAGAGAAGGCTGAGTTCTAGTGTTGCCGGATAATCGATTGTTCGTCGATTATTAATTGATTATGCAAATGGAGCCCAAATCACAGATTAGTATAATAGTAGCTTATCTAATAAACGATTGTACTATATCGATAGTACAGGAATTAAGCCGATAGTATAGGCTTAATTCCAGTATTGATTTAATCGTTAGTATCGTCAATTTAGACGATATAATCGATTATACCAACCAAAAATGAAAATCGATACTATCAATAATCGATTATTAAGGGTGAAAATAATTGATTAATTAATTGTCGATTATTAGGCAACACTACTGAGTTCTGAGGGCCTACAATGAAACCGTTCAGTGACGATATACCTGTCGCATCCAAACAAGAGACGCACAGCGCGTGCGAATGGGACGGAGATAAAGATTCGGTCGTGAATCCCGTTTCGTTGTAAGCCCTCTTTATCAAGACAAACAAAACAAGTTTGAGATTTTAAGTCTGTTGAAGGGAGCTGATTTAACTTTACCAAATTGATTTACTGAAATCTGAGGATTTTAGGTATCCAAACAATAATACAAACTCATTACCCCCTTTTAAAATTGTTTGAAATTGCCTCAAAAGATTTGTAGTACTTACCATCACTCAATCGCTTACCATCAGGTGATCCGCCTGCTCATCATCCGATTATCATTTTTAAAAAATCCGCATGACAGGAAAATCGGCAATAATCGTTATTTTAAAAATACCCAACAAGACTGGTGTCACTGTAGTCGCGGGTGTCTATTGGCGGCGGCAATCGCTTGCCATCTGGCGATTCGATTGCTCGTCTGGCACTTATCACAACAACAAAAAAAACAAGAAAGTAGTGTGAATGAGTTGTTCTGTTATGATGATACCTAGTTCTTATTAACTAGCCAAATTGTTCACTACTTAAGCTTTTATATTCTAAATAATGTAGTGTCACCTAGAAAGAAAAATATGCCGTCTTTATTACCGCCTTATCGAGGGATTGAAATGAATAGATTAAGCACATTGCATACAGGCAACAGTAATCCCAATTATTTGTGGTTTATTATTTAATAGGGCCATGGGTAGAGGAAGTATCCATTTTTTTATGTTGAAAATTATGTCTCTAGTTTCATAGTGTGCGAGCGTGAGAGAAAAGACATAAGGACCTACCATTTTGACCTATCAACACTTCTCTCGGTTATTTTACTAGATATAGAACGTTCTGTTACCACTGTGTCTAAATTCTGGTGATTCAAATATTCCCACCTTATTGTCTAATAGTGTACAGTGGCGGACACATCAAGCTATACAAAACTGTCAAATTTCTTCATTCGATTATAAACCTTATTTTGTTACACATTGAGTTCAAAATCGATTGAGGAAATTTGACAGTTTTGTATAGCTTGAACTGTCCGCTACTGTACGTAGAGTTACGCCCGTGGAACATGGAAAAAAACACTTAACTAAAATTTAAAATTCCTTGTGTCCATAGACATAAAGCTCAAATTTGAATGCTGATGGCGACTCGAGTGTGGTTTTCACGGGACTTGACTGTACAGTCAAATCTCAATTGAGAATTTAAATAGTTTGTAGTAGATAATCCACCCGACGTTTTGTTGTCCCGTACTTCAATAACATTGTTAAATTATTTCTATAGGGATGGATATTGCAATATGCCTTACCTTCTAATTCGCAATAGGCTAGGCCCGCTAGCTGAGTAATCTCTTTCTCATAACCTAGTACATGTATCTCAACAATTGTGGTTAGTGACAGGGATGTTAAGGAGCTACTTTACGATACTATGGAATACTTATCCTTACTAATCCTTACTAATATTATAAAGGCGAAAGTTTGTTTGGATGGATGTATGGATGGATGTTTGTTCCTCTTTCACGCAAAAACTACTAAACGGATTTTAATGAAACTTTACAGTAATGTAGCTTATAGATCAGAATAACACATAGGCTATAATTTATAAAGATATTGTGTGAACGCAGACGAAGTCGCGGGCAAAAGCTAGTCTGAAATAAATAAAAACTATTCGTTACCGTAAACAAATCAGATTTATGTTACGGATAATACGGATAGTGTTCAAATAAGACTAGACTCTTGCATTGTTCGTTTAGGTACAACTTATTTTTGGCTTTTTCCCGTTGTCCACCCCGGGTGGACAATGAGACAACCTGTTTAAAAAATCCCGTAGTCCATCCCTTCTTTGTATCAGGAGGGGATGGACAGCGGTAATTATGTCACTGTCCACCCGGGGTGGACAACGGGAATACACACTCATTTATTATTTATTACCTATCTATTATTTTTAGCCTACGTTGTCCCACTCCTGGGCAAAGGCGAAACTAACGATTAATCCGAAATAATTTTATACGTCCATTAACTATTGTGTTACAAGAGCCATATCCAGAGAGCTTACAGCGAAATACCGTCCCGCGATGCAAACAAGAGTGTTCATTTGGTACTGAATTCCGTTTCGTTACAGGCTCTCAGAAAGGCTAGCACGAATATTTAAGTTATTCGTACCGTGGTGCCAATGCAATTTTTTGTCACCTTTGAATTCCAGTGAGTGAGAAAATAGTTATGCTTACGTACGATAGAGGGAGCTCTTCAGTTTTCATACAAATTGCTTACGATACGCATACGCTACGATTCTAAGAAAGTTCGTGCTAGCCCTTGGCTTTCTGATCTGGAATGTCATATCCTTAACATCCCTTATAAGTAGTAAATTAATAATCTTTGTACATATCATAGTAAAAAAAAAAGTGAATTAGTATTTAATGTGATACTAACGTCTATTACCTTATTCTACCTAGTGTACCTACCGAATTTCAAACGGCTGTTATAGCAGACAATAAAATGTAGAGCGAGTAAGAGCGGTTTATCCTGTGATGATTTTTTCGACACGCATGCGGACTAAGTGACCATGTTTATCCAATAACGCGGACTGCAAAAAAAAAATTACAAAGAAAAACAAGGAAACATTATTGGAAAAAGTGATGGCAGCTCTTTGGATAAGAAAATGCGCCTTTTTAACGGGAAGTCGTATTTCAAATACGAGCATGCACCTCTATGGACCATTGTTACTTACACATTCAGATAAAATTCGAAACGTGCAGGTTTCGGTAATTATTCTGAATGTGTAGGTAGGTACCCATATTCCATTTGGCTCCCCTGTCAAAAGGGTTGCTAAGGTCAGACGGATATCGCTTTATTGTAATTGACGACCCGTTTGGAACAGTGGTAGTGAACGCTGCTTCTCGGTTCGAACCTCGCACAGTACAAACATTAGTGTGGTGCATGAACATGTCTGTTTGTATTGGTCTGGGTGTTTTCTATGTATTATAAGTATGTATTTACAAAAGAAGTATTAGGTATATGTATATATTTGCAATCCCACTGTTGATTCCGATATCTGAAACACAGGAGCTTGAGCTACCTATCACGGAGTCAGATCAATGTAAGTATGTGATGTTGTGAAATATTTATTATTATTACATTTCATTGATTACCAGACTTCCAAATCCTGGACCATTATCGTGGTCCAAGCGTACCTAAAGCGACAGCTATATGGAATCATTCAAGCACGCGTATCGAAATCCGCATCACAGGAAAACGGCACTAAAGCAAACAATAAATATAAATAGTACTTGCTCAATGTCAATACGCAGGGTATGAGAGTTTTCGCGTGTGAAAAATCCGCTAGATGGCGTACTGTCGGACTGATGTCCAACATCAACCACATTGGTCATTTAGTTTGTCAAATTGACATTTTAACAGATCACGTTTAAAAATAACCAATCACATTATATATGGACCTCACTCCATCTAGCGGATTTTTTACATGCGAAAACCCTCATTGTGTTGTGATCGTACATAATGATTCAGCTTTTGTTGGTTATTAGGGTTCCGTAGTCCATAAGGAACCCTTAGTCTCGCTATGTTCGTCCGCAGCAAGTTTTTTATCATGGTAAACACGAGAGTCCTCGAAGGTTACCTAGATATCATGGACATGGGCTACGGAACCATAATGTATTGCACGTGGCCCGACACGCACATGTCCGATGTCTTTCTTTCTCAATAAATGTAATTCACCATTCAAATCTTGTTTTTTTTTCTATAGATTGTGTGGCCAAGAATATAATATGTTTTAAATATTTTTAATAAAAAAACACGACCGGAAACAAATAGGCGCAGGACCTAGATGACGGGTAGGGCACACTAGCGACGCCAATCGATTTTAATTTTTAGCTACTAAACCGGATCGCTAGTGTGCCCTACCAGTCACCTTAAGTGCTTTCCGCACCAAGACACGCTCAAGCCAAGATGAATTAAATCACCCAGACACTGAACTGTGCACTGAATCAACGAATGTCATGGCACGAATGTTTGTCCAGAGTGGGAATCAAACCCACGACCATGGAACATGAGGCAGGGTCACCAATGGCCACTAGCGATTTCTCCGTCACACATTATTGTCCTCTCAAACATCCATAGTTATCAGATTGTATTTTGTTATTTGCCTCAATTCCCCCTGTAGTAAAAAATAAATTCAAAGGAAAATTGAATGAAAAACAATAGGCTGATTAGTCATAGGTATATTTGGCGTAAACAACACAGGTGGTCCCAGTTCACAGGGGATTTTAAAATATATGGGTGGTGTAACTTACAATAACTATTTAATACAATATTTAACCGTCACCAAACTAGCTCAACTCTTTTATTCAACTATTAAACCATATTGATTGGAAAGGTCCGTCCAAAATAGGGGATTAACAAATCTGTATATTCCACTGTTTACGCGAGTGTCCATGGGCGGCGGCAATCGTTTACCATCTTGTGATTCGTCTGCTACCTATTAAAAAAATATAATATTGAATGGGGAACTACTACGTTTGAATAATCCGCTAGATGGCGTACTAATAGTAGGGCAGATTATTTTTGAACGAGTATATCAATTTGACGAACGAAAAAACCAATGCTGTGGAAGTCCAACACACATTTACCCACGCACTGTTACTTCAGATGCGACACAGCAGTTGTCAACATTTATCGAAATTGTTTGTGTGGCTAGGGACCATTCCAGTGGAAGACTAAGGTGCAACGACCTCCCCGAGGGGCCCCGCCGGTAGCATAGGGCCAGAGGAGCTGCTACCGGTCGGGTTCGGTGTCCTCTGGGCAACGGCGGGTAGTTATTGGGGCAACCCATTTGCTACCGTTTTAAGTTATTGCAATTCCCTGTCAGGGTCATGTATCCATACCGCTAGTCAGCACTAATTAGACAATTTAGTTTTAAGACTTATAACATGAGCAATTAAATAAATAAATAACAACGGCTGCACAGCCTGTGGACCGGCCCCGTCTTGCGACCGCGCCGAGGCGCATCTTGCTACGGGGCCATCATCCGTCGCGGTGTCGGTTAAGGCGGTGTATTGATTTTGTCGGCAATAAAATCCACCATTACTAATTAATAGCTGCGGGTTTTTTTATATTTTAGCAAATGACTAATCAAGCGACCGCGTAAGAATCTACGGTAATAAATGCATTTTTGTTGTAAATAGACACTTGTAAAATTTACCTTTAATGATCACCTCTAGGCGATAAACATTCAGACTGATGTAAAAGAATATCTATGTCGTCAACTTACACATTTTGAGTTAAAAAATACTAATATATATCTACTAATTACATTGAATATTTGTATAAGTAAATATTTACAGAATGTAAGTAGACAGAGTACGCAAATATTAGATACATTCAATAGTCAACCGAATAAGATCGCATACTTAAAATCAGAATAATTTTAAGTATTTACAGTAAAAAATATTCATAATTATAGTAATTATCTCATCAATGAAATCACAATAGCACCCTACTAAGAAATTTTAAAATCATTGCACCTTAAATGTAAATTGGTACCTAATACGAAACCAAATCCAATTAAACTTTAAAATGCACTAATGAAACATTCCATGAACTCAATAAAATGTGGAGGAATAGACTAAATTAATTTTATAAAATCACAGCAGCCACATGAAATAAAAGTAATGTACACATCACAAAAACATTAAATAAACACGCACTAAAATTTAAATAAACATTAAAGAAGAAAACCTCACGTCGCAAAGGATGACGTCGTCATGAACTAAATGTATGAATGACGATAAATGGCATCCTCATATCTTACAAAACTGATCTAGTATTGAATCAATAAACGACATTTATTAAAAATCCTTGACTCACATTAATTGATATCTAATTTACTCTTTAATATTTACAAACGAGGAAACAGTCACAACGCCCGACATGAATTTTTAACCCTGTTTAAATTTTTTTGAAAAAATTTGTAATTGATTGTTATTTGTAAATCAACTAACTCTGATAATTCTGAGTAGGTCTGTAAAGGTCGTGGATGATGATGGTTAGTAAAAAATCGGTAAGATATTTTCTCAGAATAAGTCAGAAAGTTACCTTATCGTTTACCTAAATAAACAAAAAAAGTATTTCTTTCACCGAAAATAGTATTATTATATAACAAATCAATGACATAGCACAGGTAATTTATACTTTTTCAAAAATTTGGGGCATTGTATGGAGAGGGACCTATATCACTTCTAATAAACTAGCTGATATAGAGAAGTATCTTATTATGAGACACTAGCTGCACATAAATTGTATCTACTTATTAAGGTATCATGCTCTAAGGCACGGGAGAACATAGCACAAAAAAACTTTTTTTGTGTGCAAGTATAGATCATTATTTTGGGGACCTGGACATAGTTGTGCCAGTAACACAAACTTAATGACACACAATGGACTAGGTACAATTCATTTTTACGAGTTCAACTTTAAGGTCGAAGTACCAACATGCTGACCAGACCAAGGACAAAGGAGAATACTAGTTTGAGGTTGGACCCTATGTGAAGCCAATCTGGCCACTGTGATTGGACAACTTGTTCGGGTTGCGTCGGTAATAGAAGAGCGGCAATGCAGCAAATACTCACAGCGACAGCGACAACATTCACTGGTTGTTGCTCTCTGAAAAGATATAATATTGAAAGCAAATAGAAAAATTGAATTGATTTGACTGAAAGCATGATGTTTCCATTTAATAAGGAGTTTATTGGCTAGAATCTGAGAATACACACCTTGATTTTTCAAATCTATGTGAAAAACTTAAGAAAATTTGTTTCAGTTAGTTTCTCCATTGTTGAGATAGTTATCCTGAACAATACTTTTGCATGTTACGACAAAACCATGATACAATAAATGGTTTGCAAGACTGCCACGATGGCGTAGCAGTTAGTGGGTCGCACTATAAAGCGACGGCTGCGCAAGAGGTCCCGGGTTCGATCTCCGGGGCGGGCCAAAAATTTGTACCGAAGTTTTCGGTAAGAAATTCTTAGTGTCAGCCCGGAGTCTGGAAGTTGGCGGTCATTTGCCCCGGTGCCTCGGAAAACACGTTAAACCGTTGATCCTGCGCCCAATCCCTCTAAGGTCGTGTCACGCTTGTGTCCCATCGGAATATGAAGGTAAGGGAATAGAGAGTGCACTTGTGTTTGCCCACACACTTGTAATGTAATGTGGACTCCCTTTTCCGCACTTAGACTCTCTTTAGGTCCATTGTACGTAATGGGTCGACTGACTATTGAAGCCAGTCCAGCTCCGCCCAGAAGCGCAGAAGTTTCCTGGAAGCTTCACAGGCTTCTCGGAGCGACCTCACCAATCCGAAGATTTGTTCACGTTGGGTAGTCACAGCATCGTACTCCAGGATTACGTGTGTGTTCATGGCCCACACACTTGAGCACTATAATATGTCCTGCGTATGTGGCTGAACTGGCTGATCGTTGAGACTGGCCGCCATAGCCGTAATCGGTTGGAGGATATTATTAAATAGTTTGATTTGAATTGCAACCCAGTTAAGGCGCCCCTGATGCGTTGCGTCAGGCAGCAGTCGCTTCAATATATTTACAAGACTTTCCATATCCTAGATCATGGTCCAAGCTTACTTACACCTTTATTTATTTGTGCATGTACAAGCAAGGGCTTATGGACAAGCAATGTAAAAGCCCTTAGACCATTATAGTATAGACTATTATATTTTGCAATTTTGAATACTTCAAAAGCTTGCTTTCAAAGAATATCTCTCTACCAGTAATGTTGCTATAACATTTTGGTATACTCCTCATGGATCCAATTTAATGACTTACCTATGATGTGCTGTGTGATGACACGGAATCCTTGATTGCTCCTCAGCTTGCCGAATGGGCGCAGCCCTCGCAGTGAGAGGGTGGAAACTGTCTCCCATGCTTTCTTGATTCAAGTTTGAGGGCTCCCCTTCTATTAATTTTGTGGGAACATCTCTCTTGCCCAGTGCCTGAAAAGAGAAATTAATTGTGTTACATACTTTGATTTCATGTGTTACTTTGATTTCATATTTTGAAGGTTGACATGCAATTTTTGTTTAGAGGGCTGCCCTTTCTTTCTTTCTTTATATATGTATATAGCAATGATTTTAGCGGTATCAATGTATAAAAATACTGTCCACACTGCTCCTCTAATCTATCTTCTTTAACTCAATCTATTATATTTATAAAGAGGTACCTAAATCCTACAGACGCTTATAGGTAATCCGAAAACACGAAACGCTTGTGCGATGTTATCGACACCTACCGCCATCTATGGGTATAAAGTGGAACTAATGTTCAGAAACGAAGTGAGGGCCGGCCACTGGTGGTAACATAATATTTCAAACCAATCTCACAAAAAATTAACCTTATTATTGTTATGAGATAACACACAACACTTTAATCTTATCTGTTGTTTTTAATGTTAATAATATATGGTAAGTATTGGGAACTTGTTTGTGTAAAAACCGAGCTAACAAATAAATAAGTTTGCCTTAGTTTGCCTAAATCAATATTCAAGGATAAAAATTCAGACAGAGACAGGATCTAACAAATTATTTCTATCTTAATTACTTGTTTAAAATTTACAATGAACAAATAATAAAAACAAATCTTATCAATGAAAAGTTAAGTGTCATAATTTAAAATTAAATTATGTTTGTTGTAAACTAGTCGCTAGTAAAATGATTTAACAAACGCTGGCACGACGATCCATTTTTCTGTTACAGCAGGCATTCATTTATTCAACCAATCAATTTGGGCAAAGGTCAATATGCAAAATAGTTTCACTAACAATAATTTTACATATCACAATGACTCGGTTTTCGTTACCTGCTGGGTATTCCTGTCGTACATAGTTATTCTGAACTTCTCTATCGTGTCGCAGTGTGTAACAGATGGTTGTGTGTATCTCACGACGATGTCTATGCAACTCTGCGGGGGGATCACTCCCTCGGGATCTATCACCGTGAACTTGTTCGGCGACGTACATAGCACTAAATAAAAAAATAAAATCCATCAAACATCCACTTATAATTCGCTAGAATCATAATAACAGTGCGAGAAATCACCTTTAAAATTCACAGAAAAATCGTAAGGATTGTAAACAGTTAACAACTGTTTGTGTGTGTGTCTCGCATTTAGATAGAAATCGAGGGACACTGGGAACACAAAAACTGGAAAGTTCTTCATGTTTTCAGTTTCACAAATAAACAATCAACAAAATAATCACAAAGGAAAACAATTCGCAAACGCAAAACCACACATGGATGACAGCTGTCAGCTGTTAAATAGTGATGTGACACGGTTCACTATAGTAACCAAACTGCTCTTCCTACTTGTTCCAATATTAGGTACGAGTATGAAAGATGACAGTATATACTTGCGTGGGGATGAAACAAAGTATTATTGGTGCGCGGGAGAACATAAAAAAAAAAGTATTATTGCATGCTTCATATTAGTAAATCAGTGATTATTACCCACAAAGTAGAAGATACTACCCCACAAACTATATAGTACAGGATGAAGGGAGGGTGAACGAGGGAAAATTACGTATTATATATATAACATTATATTTAAGTTTTGCTCTTTAAGCGGGAAATCAAAGGATGATATAAGGTCTTTATTGTTCATAAACCTAATTTAAAAAACTCAGCTTGAATTTAATTCTCCTTATTTTTGATATTTCACTTACCTACGATTTTAAACTACACAGGAAAAACAACAAACACATACATCTTACTTTTTTATTGAAATAAATACAGAAATTACGAATAAATATTTACAATTCAGCACATTTGTGCAATTAATTAATTTAAGCTCACCAAGCCATCGCGATGTACATTATTCCTTATTTATAAACTTGGGCTTTCTTATGCATTGACAATAGCATAAGTTAAAGTATGAAAATCAATTAAACTACAAAATATAATAAATTTTGAGTAGGTTGGTGTATCTTTACAAGAACCTCTTTTAGATTCATATGTATTTTAGGTTGTGATGATAATATGATTAATAGAAATAGTTGAAATAGATATATATCAGAAAATCCAAATATTCCATTTAAGTAAAATAATGTTCTCAAAAAAAAACTTCACTTGATAGGTATCTGGCAGCCTCACCAATAACTTACAAGATTATATAATAATGAGCAATGACGTCAACAACGGAATGACTAATTTATACAATAGTAATAAGGCCAACTCGATACTACGTCTAATTTACATTTTATAAATTTAAGTTAGGAACAGCCAAGCATCTAATAATTAAAAATAATAAAAGCTACCTTTTACATTGTTCAAAAAGAAAAATTATAAATTAAAATAAATAAGCTGTAAAGTATGTGATGTTCAGATAAATACACAGCCCAATTTCAGACGATTTGTTTTGGTTACACAAGTATTAGTAACACGTACATAAAAAAATAGACAATAGTTAGTAGGTAATCATATGAAACATTTTATTGGATTTAGATAAAGAGGGCAAAACGTATCTTATTAAATACTAGCTTTCGCCCGCGGCTTTGTCCGCGTTTGGATCCCGTCATTTCTCAGGATAAACAACGTCTTCTCCTCCACCTTTTTTCAGCCAAATTAGTCAAGACGGTTTTCAGTTATGTATAATTAATTCAGACGCTGCGTAGTATATTAAAGTAATAAGAATGCTAAAGCAAATGAAAAAATCTTTTGGACCAGACTTTTTATGCATTATTATTAAATTCAGTTTGGATCAAAATCAATGAAGGAAAAATCCGCTAGATGGAGTACTATAAGAGTGAGGTCCATGAATCTGTCAAAATATCAATTTGACAAACTAAACAACCAATGCGGTTGATGTTGGACCTCAGTCCAACATTACGTTATCTAACGGATTTTTCACACGCGAAAACCCTCATTGAGGATATTTTACAGAATCTGATCTGTGGCTGTCTGACATACTATACTATTTTAATTTTGAAATATAAAGTTTATTATAATAATCATCGATAATAATAGTTATTTTCAGTTACGTACGATTCATAGTAAATAGTCATTTTTAATTTTATATTTTTCATCATTATGAGTCACAATATTCCAGTTATAAAGTCAAATCTATACGGAAACTTCCATGCGAAAATACCTGAAAAAATGTATCAAAATGCTTATAATAACATAGTCCATGTTTTTATGCCATCATGAACTAAAAATATTATATATTTCAGTCTGACTTCTAAAGATTTACGCCATACATCGACCATGCAGGAGTGTGTTTGTTGTGTCTATAAATTTAGAGTTTGAGGATTGATGCCTTAAAAGATAAATTGTATGCGAACTTTCCGATTACACGTTACGTTACGGATAACTGGATAATAATTATTTTGAAAACAACAATTCAGGGCACTAGAAATGGACCCAAAAAAAAACTATTTATTGCATCAGTATCGTAGTACGTACGTGGTGTTTATAATATCTGTGGTATTGTCTACCGACGTATTGCATAATATTTTCATTTAATTTTTAAAGAATATCAACAAAAAAATTAATATAAGGTGATGATAAAATGAAATTTGAATGGCACCTACTTAGTAACTACACGTTTTGATTTTTGTGTTTTATAGAGAGCGACCCTACTAATAACTGGCTAATAATGTAGATTGATTACATAATTACAATACATTTTTCACTATTGATAGGGATAAAGCATTGCTACCGCAGGGTCTTCTGTTTCGAAAGTAATAAGGACATCTTTGAACTTGTCGAGTAACTGCATAAGCTGTGAACGACTGACGTTCTCCATAAACATGATTTCTTCAAGATGTTGTTCACCTCGAAAGTATCCTGTGGAACAGTAATTATTCTATTAATAAATAATAATACTTCCAAAGTATAATAATAACTTGTGTTAGGGTGTCAGACCGATGTTGGTATCACAAATTTCTATAATGCCTAGTACTTAAGTTGTGTATTTTGTGCAATAAAGTATATCAATCTATCTAATACCATATTTAAATAGACATTAAAAACTTAACGAAAAACGTAATAGTTATTACACGAATGTGAGGACAAGGTGGGAGAGACATACACCACCTTGTTCCCTATATCATTGTAACATGGTGACGGCCATGACAGTTTCCCCTGGTAAAAATAGGTGGAAATTGAGCTCTTGGAGAATGAGTCAGAGTATCCAATCAAGTACTAATCCATGCGCAATCACTAACATGCAGTAAACTCACTAACCTTTTTTATGAAGCTGCGCTAAGAGCAAAAGATCGTCCGTATCTTTAGACGCAGGTATAGCCGAAAGTACTGCCCGCTCTTCAGCAGTGAAGGTGTCTAATAGTGATTCCGTTGTTGGCGGTTCATTAGTCATTCTGCAGGCGTCAACCACGTCACAACTGGCTGGAACGTTCCATACTGTAGGTTGCTGGAAGCTGTTAACATGTATAACGTTAAATAAAAAATTGAGTAAATAGAATTTTGAAAAAATCATGTAATAGAATCATGCTTTACCTCATTTCACATTGCAATTTAAGATTTAAAGAGACACCGTTCCTTTTTTCAGCGCCAATTACCATTCCGTTGGATTTTAGCCTCGGCGATATATCGGGATCGCTTTCAAACTTGTCATCATCACTACTCGTATTCAAAATATGATCAGTCTCTTTCAACGACAAGTCTGATAACCGAGAGGGTAAATTCTTTGACTTATCATCTGGTTTTTCTGCATCTCCATTTACTTGTTCCGGATGGCCGTTGATACCGTTTTCAACACCATTACTATTAGCACCATTAATATTATTCGATATACCGCTATCAACGGAATTTCCCTGTATTTTCTTCTTCTCTCCTTTATCGTCGTAATCACAACCGTTTACATAATTAGTATTTATAACTCTATCAACGACGTCAACTCCTTCGTCAAAAGAATGGTTCGCGGAGTCAATTTCCGTAAAATTGTCAAACTTGGTATGATCAGATTCAATTACTATAGGCTTGGTGTGAGAAAAATCAGTCTGGTTTAGATTATTTTCAGTTGGGTAGTCTTCATCCGAATCAGGGAAATGGTTGGAACTGTCTCTGGTTTCAACTGGTTCAGGTACATTTAGTTGCATTTGGTTGAGTGAGGAGAATGATACACTGCAAGATTGGTTATAAATGTTATGTTTTTCGCAGAAATATTCTTTTCCATCTGAAAAAGATAAAATTATACACACAATAAAACTATATTCATGTATTTTATGATTTGCAAGAAGCTCTCCTTCATTATATTTGAACTATGTAGTTCTATAAAAATAATATAAATATTGTAGAATATTGATTTTAATTTAAAAATAACAGGTTCGTAAATATTTTTTAAAGATAAAACGAAATAAAGCATCTCAATACTTAATATCTATATGGTAGAACCATGGGAGAGCCATGCTTCGGCATGAATGGGCCGGCTCGACCGGTGTGATACCACGGCCTTACAGAAAACCGGCGTGAAGCAGCACTGTGCTGTGTTTCGCTGCGTGAGTGAGGGTACAGGAGGCCCAATCCTGGGGAAACGGGGGTTTAAAGGTTGGCAGCGCACTTGTGGCTCCACTAGTGTCGCGGGTGTCAATGGGTGGCGGCAATCGCTTACCATCAGGTGTTCCGTCTGCTCGTCTGCCACATATGATATAAAAAAAACTTTATTGCGACCATACTATCCACTGCCATTACCTTCTGCCATGCCATGTGACCATCTGCTTGAATCCTTTTTTTTTAAAGAAATAATGCATAAAACCCTTGTTGAATATTCTGTTCGCATACCTGAATCGAGGCTCCAATGCCAATGCGGCGAGTTCAGCTGTACGTAGGTATGTAGCTGCAGTAGCAAGCGCCGCTGCAGCAGCCACGCCACCACGCGCGCCAGCCGCGCCCCCCCGCCGCAGCCCCCGCAGCCACCCCCACCCCCTCCACCTCGCGAGATGTACCACAGCGGTGCCGGCAGAGAGAACTCGCCTAGCATCTGACATGTGAAGAGTAATACGCATCTATTATAAAGATAAAGTGTAATGTGTTAAACATTGACTGCCATCAAACCAGACACAAATAAACATTTATTATTTGTCGGTCACCGGTGTCCCCCATGGCGCTCAGAACCTTAAAAACTAAAACCCGACTGCCAAAAACACGCTCTAAAAAGTACGAAACAAGAGAATAGTCTCTGCTGATATTATTATGCCGTATCGTCGTGGTCTTATGCCACATTGATTTTATTTTATTATTATAATCTGTTTTGCTACAATAGGTGGCATACGACCACGGCACAATAATTTCAGCAGAGACAATTTTCTTATTTCGTACTTTTTAGAGTGTTTTCTTGGTAGTCGGGTTTTAGTATTTAAACTTTTTTTTATTTTACATATTTTTACTCTTTCATTTGATACCCCACACGGTACCGTCAAGCAAAATTTTTTTTTTAGTTCCTTACTCTAACGGCCGCACTCAGAGACGTCATTTAAGCTAATGTTCATTAACTTAACTGTCGGTGGTCTTTATGCGTATTGAAATAAGTGTCACTATATTTTCTTATGCAACCCACTAAGTTAATCAACGACTCTGAGTGCGGCAGTTAGTCCCCTAGAGGGCGCTGTAGTTAATTTAGAGTAGGCCACCCATGCTTTTCTATCACACTTCACAGACAAACCGGCGTGAAACAGCACTGTGCTGCGTTTTGCTGCGTGAGTGAGGGTCCGGGGGAAAAGGGGTTTCAAAGGTTGGCAGCGCACTTGTGACTCCAGTGGTGTTGCAGGTGTCCTTGGGCGGCGGCGATCGCTTACCATCAGGCGATTCGTCTGCCATCTATCACATAAAAAAATCTGGCATTCTTTCCCCATTATGACCATACATCAACAACCTATTCGACGTTATCTTGCAAATGTCTTTTTATATAGTAATTTTCAATAATGTTCTGTACAGTAATGTTGTCTGATATCTGTAACACAAGTGCTTAAGCAACTTAGTTCGGAATCGGGTCAATGTATGAGATGTTGTGAGAATTGTGTGTGAAATTGTGTGTGAGTAATGTAACAAAAGGGCTTACCTGCAATAAACAGAGGCCAGGGAATTCTTTGGCAAACTCTTCTACTAAAGGTGATTGGATGTGTACGTTTGCTCCAGGTGCTACCACGTACACGTTTCCCTCACATAGCGGATAAATTATTGTAGCTTTCGCCCAGTACACTAGGTGGCCAGTCAGTTGGAATACCTGAATTATAGTAACAGAATAACATTGTAATATATTTTTTTCATGATATTGTTTGGGTTTTACAAAAAATAAGTTTTCTCACCTGCGTAAGAGATAAATCTGCTTCGATAGCAAGAGTCTGTAGGCTCTTCAATGGGCTATAAAGCTTTATGAGCCTTAAAAGAGCAGGGCTACCATCGAGAGGTATCGATGCTAACAATTCGTTCGGATTTACCTGTATAATTATTAAAAAGACAAAATTGTATTTAGTTATATTATGAAGCATGGAAGGCGTTTAATGACTTCAAAATCCTTTTAACTTTTGACACTCACCAAAAGTAGTATGCCATGGTATGGTCTTAGTTTCATCAGGCATTTGTCTATTGTTTCTGGTTCAATGATCAGACCTCTATTATGAATCTGATGTGCTTTGTGTGGTAGACAGAAGGATAACAGCACCCATTTGTTTATTCTCACTTGCACTATCCCTGTAATGTAGAACAATTTATGAAATACAAAAACACATGCAGAATAATGAGGCATCTTCTTAAAAAAAAAGCTTATAAAATAATGACTCAATAGGTGGCGCTTAGCAGGCGAAAATAGTTCTGTCAATGTCAATTCCGTTGACTACGTACTATAGTCGGATTTTTAATTAGACAAAGTATACTGACATATGTCAATGTCTTATTCCTATACATTTGCAAAATGCAAAATGTCAAAATGGTTGGGAATTTGACATTAGCAACTGTCAAATCACTTTGTTTAATTAAAAATCCAACTGTAGGCCCTTTTTTTTAAAAAAAATGCGTCATATCATACAAAGCACACAAGCATTCATCATTAATTCATGTGTTTGTTGCATTTTTGCGATTTTTCTTCAACTGCTTTCGGTAAAAACAAACTGTGCACCTACTAAGTGAGTCTCAAAATCGTTTGGGGTGAAATGATCCGAACAAGCACATGAATATTTCCGTAGATGCCATTCCATTCTGGTTCTGGTTTTGATCCACTGTCCCTTTAGGGTAGGAAAAATAATTATTACCAAAATGGGACCACTATTATTATTTTTTAATCTATTACACTTAAACGAATACCTACAAAGTACGTACGTTTATTCCTAAAAAGAACTTTTATTCAAAGTGTAACTTTATAATCTATTTTATATAATCACGAATTTAATTAACATATAAATTTTCCCGAAAATTAGGGAATTGAGAACGCGACTACACTCATTGATTTGACAGTTACATTTTTGTGACTTTCACGCCATTTAGTAAGTATTTTGGAACTATTTCTTTTTTTTATATGCACTACTTTGGCGGCAACTTAATGAAACTACCATAAGTTTCTTTATGATAAAAGCTTTAGAACAGTTCAGTTTCGTAATACAATAAAGACTTTTCATATTTTCACCTTTTTGTAAAAGGATGAAATAGAAAAACAGTGACGAGTATTTTAACAGTGATTTTTAGCATACCTAGTATTTTATATACATATAAGTCAAGGCGATACCTAAACGAAACTAGCGCCCCCAACTGCAAATGTGAGACATTTATTAACCAAAAAGTATCTTGATATCACTCGGGAAAGTATTGTTTGAGACATATTTATGTAAAATTACACAATTCTTATTCTATTGCATTATTGTGTAAGGAAGGATATCTTCTTTTTTGGTCCATGTGCCAGTATTATTTTTTTTGCAGTATTCTGTAGTACTTGTCTCCCTGAGTATTTATTACTATGGCACCAAAGCTGTAGGATCATTATTCTTGGTTTTGCTTGAGTTCAAAAATAAACATATTCATACATTTTCAGTGAATTTACTAACAAAAAACATTTTTTGTTATGCCAAATTTTGATATTTGAATATTAGGGGGACAAGCCCTAACAGAATACAGCAAATTATATTTTTGGCTTGCACTTTCATATTTGGACCAAAAATATATAAAAGTCTGAGGATTTTCTTTAATTAACAGGAAAGCTTATATGAAATTAATACTAACCAGTACTGCTCAACTCTTCAAAAACAGATTTCATAGATCTCGCCAGTGAGCTCCTCTGAAGTATGAGGTGGAATGCTGACTTTGGTCCAGAGTCACACCCATTATCCAAACTGTAAGTGTTAGAGCTGGTTGAGTACCGGGAACTATCCTCCTCCTCCTCATTTTCACCAGAATTTATTTCACTATCTAATGCAGACACCTCATCATGGGCTGCCAACTGAAATTTAAAAAAAAAATTTGTTAATACAAGATTTATTGTTGATGAAATTGCAAATATGATCCAAAAAAATATTAATATTGTACAATTGATTGAAGAACATTACAATTTATATTTTATACCTACAACATTTATTCAACCTGTTATCATCAGTTATGTAACTTAATATGTGATTGAATTTCACAGATTCAATCGGGCGTTGTCTTTAAGAAGATCAGTTACTTACCATTATCTTCATTTCTTCAGTCAAATATGAACATCTCTTTTCCTCATGTCTCAGCGCTTTTCCCAGTCTTTTGCTTAAGTCATAATAACATTTAACTGAAACAATAAAATTCAAAATATACTACCTGTGCGGATAAAGAATGGGATTATAAATGGCGGCGCATCTATTCACTTCTCGCTCGCACACTATTTGCGTCTATACTCGCACTCGTGGGTACTGACTGCAAAAAAAATATTCTGCGTTCCCTTCCCTGTCGCATCAGTCCGACGCGTTCTCAGTTTTTCCGTGGTTTTGAACCTTTCGTTATTTGTCATTTGTTATTGTTTGTTGTTATAGTTTATTGTTAATTTGTATGTTAAATAATTGTTTTGTTAGTTATTTATTGAGTATAGATAGTGTTTTAAGATATAGTTACAATAGGATATAGATATAGTTAAGATATACTTATTACAATCTTTTATTTCAAGATACTAATTTTAAAAGTTATGAAGTGCATGTAGAATAGTACATGAAATTAATGTAATTAAATTACAATTGTATAAATCATAAACTGTTCTAACGCAATCTATATTTAATACTAATATTATAAAGCTAAAGAGTTTGTTTGAACGCGATGAACTCAGGATCTACTGGACCGATTTCAATAATTCTTTCTCCATAGGAAAGGTACGTTAGGTAGTCATAGGCTATGTATGTACCACGGGCGAACCCGGGGCGGACTGCTAGTAAATACATATTTACTTGAGAACAAATTCGTTTATACATGCCATAACATTATATAATCTGCAATCTGAATAATTTTTATACATTTTTTATATACAGTCAAAAAGACTCCAAAATAATAAAACCTATAAAACATACTCGTACCTTAATAGTATTTTAATTAATAACATTTATTAATTTATTTAAAAAAAAAAACAAAACAGTTTCAACGGTAACAATATTTTATACTGAAAAACGTCAGTTATAAGTTTTCAAACCGTTGATGCTGACGGTACCGGCTCCACGCGCCGCCATTTCTAATCCCATTCTTTATCCGCACGGATAGTAAACAAACTCCATAAACAGAAAAACAAAAACATACTGCATAAAACTGAATAAGAAATTATGGTACACTAAAAATCTACACTACATGTTCCTAAGTGTTGTCCGTTAAAGCAAACTTAATTTTTAAATGGTAATAACTTGCTAATTAAAATAAATACTATGGAAAACACAACTTTAAGAAAATTGCCACACAACACGGAAATTTCAATCCCTGACCCCTAATGGCATGTAAGTTGGTTGGACTTCTACGACGAAAAGTAGATTTACAGTTATTATAAAAAATAATTAATATAGCATATTCTACTTCCTTCTATCTAAGAGTTGGGAGAGATCAGTAGCAATGTTTATTTAAATATATCTTCATAATAAATTACTGTTTTACACCTGCAAAATCCTGTAACATAGTCTAAGTATACCTGGTATAGAATGTGATGTTACTTCTTACCTATTGAATGACTCGCCGAAGCCCTCAGTGCAAAAACAATATTTATCAATATCATAGCAGCATTGTCATCCTTATTTGTCCTGTACGGAAGCAGAGTTGGGTGCCCGACAAAGCGCACATCATTCACTTTAAGCTCAAACTTTCTGTTGCACAGCTCCGCCTTCACAGCAAACAGGGTTGACAGCATTTCATCGGTGAAACCGCTCAGCTGGCCTGGAATTTAAAATGTTACATTACTGTATTCACAATATTTATATACACTCACTGCTAAGACATGTCCTTATTTACATACCGTAATTCAAATTAAAATTACGATACACATGTAATGGTTCCCTAAACTGATAAGACAGTTTTAATAAATAATAAAATTCTAGAACAAATAAGGGTTAGAGTAAAAAGACTTGAATGAATGAATGAAACATTTTTTGACACAACAAATACATACTACATACATACATAATAAAACAATAAGAATCATAAATAAAATATAAACAAGTGTTGTGCCAAATAGCTCAGCATGTGTCGTGCCGGGGTCAATGCTGACACATCACGACGCTGGTATTCTGCGGATGACCCTGTAGCATATTGTGTGTCTGTTAAGATAAAAAAAGTGTTTTAAGCAAAGAAATAAAAGTTATAGATGGTCTAGGACAGACACACATCATGCACTGGGGTTATTACAGAGAAAAGTTGAAGTAAGCTAGGATTGATATTAATACAGAAGAAATAAGCGGGATAAATAAAAGGTCATTCAAGTTGACTTAATGCAATGTATGAGAATATGATGTTGAAATCAATAAGTTGTTTCTCACAGATAGTGTTTGTTTATGACATTATAGGAAATAGGTAGGTAAATATTGAGTCACCTTTGTAAATATTAGAAGTTTGGGATTGAGGGTTCTGCAGCAGATCCTCTGTAGAGTTGATTGCGTAGGGGTTGTGTCGACCACATTTTTTCTGTGTACTTTCATCCTTGCTCTCTGTCGTGTAAGGATATCTGAACAACAGTCTGTCACCTTTACTGTCCGATTTTACGAAAAATATGTTTAAAGGATTCACTTCCATTGCTTACGAAACTTATCACAGGAATTGGATTGTAAACAACGCAGAAATCACACGGTTTAGCAACAATGTATAAGCACAAGTTTTAGTCACATGTAAATAGTTTATGCATACTTCTTGCTTTTGGATAAGATATTGTTCAGGGGTGTTTTTATGTAATCTTTTTTATTTTGTTAAAGTATTTAGTTGTAAGATTTTTTTCTGAGAAACTAGAATATGAATGGAAAACTACGAAATCGAGAAGATATTCGACTATAAAATTTGCACGTCACAAACGTCAAATTAATAGTTATTTGACATTTTACCTTTTCATTTTTATTCTTTATTTTGGATTCAAGTATTGTGATCCTTTGCGTCGTCGTGTTCCTTTACAAATTCAAAATTGAAATACTTATTTTCGTTTTACTGATCAATTTGGATCAATACTTCGGGGACTGGGTAGTCATAGCGGCCAAGACTGGAGCCTTAGAGCCCAATTCTCGGGCTCGTTATATTTTTTTTCATACGACATATATCACTAAAACATAGTTTTTTTGTATGATTTTCAAGTGATATCCACCATGTTTTTGAAATGTCACAAACCCGAGAATTGGGCTCTTGGAGCCCAATTCTCGGGCTCGTGACATTTATCATCATACGACATATATCAACAAAACATGGCGGATATCGTATGAAAACGTTTTTGCTTATTCTCGCGATGTCGAATGGTGACATATGTCACATATTTTCGTGCGACACGTATCGCATGGTCTTGACCATACGATATGAAGTATCACGGTGATTTTGGTGATATTTCTCCAATTCAACGTGACGTTTGAGCCGTTTCGCGTTTTGTTGTTTATTGACGTTTGGTTGTTCAAATCACATAACAAGTTTAAATTAACTGCACAAACATAAGAAGATGATTGATCCTCAGTGTGAACGATTGTTTAGCTGAGAATTTTAAATTTTCTTTAATTGGAACAAATTTTCACCAGTATTACCTACATACCTTTAAATATTCGTCATTAAGCCTTTTTATCTCAGTAATAAAATCAGTGTAAAGAAAATTCTTTATTCCATTTTTTTCTTATAACGCGTCTTTTTGCCCCAGTTGCCATCTCTTTTTGCCACAGACTGAAAAGAAATCTTTTGACTTTCGGTCGGTGTAACGGAATTACAATTTCATAAAATCAATTTTCTTTTTCGACTTTTTTGATCGTATTTTAAAGCAGTTATGATAATTATGATGTTACACAAACATAAAATTGACTGTTGATATAAAAAGGCTAGAAAATGTTGAATTAATACTTAAACAGTAAACATTAAGATTTATCGATTGTATATTTGTGTCAATCAACAAAATGGAACGTATTAGCGGAAATGATATGGGCCATATTCTCTATGGAAGTGACTTTTACTGTCGCATGGGCACGAGAATAGAGTTTTTTTACTTTTGTGACATTTTCGTACGACATTGGAAAAGTGACATTATAGAAAATACGACATTTTATCGTACGTCCCGAGAATTGGGCTCCTGGAGCCCAATTCTCGGGCTCATGACATTTCTTTTCATACGACATATATCACTAAAACATAGTTTTTTTGTATGGTTTTCAGGTGATATCCGCCATGTTTTTTTCATATCGAAATCCCGAGAATTGGGCTCCTGGAATTCTCATGCTCGTGACATTTATTATTTTGGTTTTCAGGTGATATCTGTCATGTTTTCAAAATATCATGAGCCCGAGAATTGGGCTCCTGGATAGTAGGTAGGTGAGATCTTGGGATCTATAAGGCTAAAAAAACTCTTTTATTATAAAATCAATTTTTAATTATATTGCCAATTATAGAATCATAGAGTATAGTAAGCAGGAAGTGAACCTCTTGTATAGAAGCATATATAAAACTGTTGGAAATGGAACATGACGACCGGTACGACAGCAGCGTTGACATATGACAGACAATTTATAGAAATTGTCAGCTTTTTTCTTGGTCTCTGATTGTCAGATTTGTGATTTGTCTTGTCAATCAGTCAATTTTCTGTTTTCTGACTGATTGAGTTTCCTTGTTGTAAAAACCGTGGTAAAAACATTATTTTTACAGTTTTCAGTGGTTTATAAGAATGCCCAACCAAAATGAAACGAATCACAAAGTAATCCCCGAGAAAATTCCTCTTGAAACAGATCAAGGGATTATGGAAAGTGAAGAAAGAAAATGGGGTTTATCACTGAAAGACGTATATAAATACGGCATGTCGTTTTATAAGGGTAAGTTATAAATTTTACAGAGCATTGTAATATTTTTCACTACGCAGTGCCTATAAAACATTAGCTCTCTTCTATTAGCCATTAAACTTCAATAGTGTAGTATTTTAAGCGTGATAGTTTTTATGATTTTTCTATTGATCTGTCTGTATCTGCTCAATTTTACGGCTAAAATTAAGCGATTCATATCGTAAATTTCGTCTATTTTGGTAAATAGATTAATTGTTTACAAATGTTTGCTTTGATATTACATCTAAATATACTTTTTTTTTATTGGTTTATTTAGATAAGGAAGGGAAAGCTCTTCACCTAAGCTATGAAGATAGGATTAAGTTGGTGGCGTACACACAGCAGGCATCCCATGGACCCTTGGATGTGCAATCAGCTCCTCCATTAGGTGTGCTGGATGTCATTGGTAGAGACCGTAGAGCTGCTTGGCAGGCTCTTGGTCAAATGTCACAGATTCAAGCTATGGCTGGTTTCATACATACTTTAGACAGGTATGTTTTCATTTTATCCTTCCTTAATCATATTCTAGTACACATTTTTGTCTTGAAGTACTAGCTGCGGTGTAGAACTCAATAACACATTTGTTCACTTTGATTGGCAGAAATGAAATTCAATTAGTGTAAAATATTTATTACTCTTGCATGTGTTTTTATGGGTCATAAAATGTAACATTATGTTTATCTCTGATTTACAGACTGTGTCCTTTATTTAAACCATACTTAGAAGCTATTCAAAAGGATGTGGAAGATAAGAAACAGCAAGAGTAAGTTTATTTTTAATATTATTATGGACTTAATTACATAATTTGAATTGGTTATTATTTTACAAAGAGAATATAATCACTAGGTACATTATTATTTTATAAAGTAAGTTACATAGTCTATTTCAACTATTTTAAATTTGATTTGCAATTTTCTCTTTTGTTTTTTAGAAAAAAGAAGGTGGAAGAGGAAAGAGCCCAAGTAGAATTACAAAACAGAATTATCTTAGAAGAACAGAAACAACAAAGCAATAAATTAACTGAAGAACAGCAAGTGTTAGTACCTGGTCTCTTACTATTGTTTTACTGTTTATATTTTCCAGAAATTACAAATAGCAAATCATTTTTGCTATTGTGAGAAAATGGGTGTCATAGTGGGGATACAAATTGTAACAAAGAAGATGAAATTGTATTTTAGGGATGTGTCTCATGATGAGTGATACTATTTGTGACATTCTTCTAGACAAATTTCGTCCTAAAATATCCTCATTTCAACACTTTACTCAATAAATTAGACATTTAAAACTTAAAAAGTTCTTCTGTGATTCACAACAATATTTTATATCTACAGGCAGAGAATAAAAGATGCGTTGAATGTGCAGACATACAACCAGTTCCTTCAGTATGCTCAACAACAGTTCCCTGGGAATGTTGACCAGCAAGCCATCCTCATACGGCAACTGCAAGATCAGCATTACCAACAGTACATCCAACAGTTGGCCGTGAACAAAAGATTGGCCAATGCGCAAATAGCTGATGCCAAAGAACCAGAGGAACAGTGTGAAACAGAAGTTGAAACCAACACAGAAGAGGTGGTTAAAGATTGTAATTTAAATGAGGTAGAAACGGATGATCTGGATAATAATACGTAAGTACCTAATTATGTATTTAGGAATTTAACTGAGTTAGTCCCCTCAATTGCTATGGTCTGGCCATATCTGCTGTGTAATATACCATTGTTGGAGTAGATGTAACTTGAAGAAATCATGGCTAGGAAAACATAATGTAGAAAGCATCTCTACTCGTTGGACTGTCTTTAGGAGGAGAGCTTGTGAAAAAAATCTGGTGCAGCATGAAGGACACTTTCGAGCTCAGCAATGACAGAAACAAGCTTTGATTTCTTAGTTTGTATTATTTGTGTGTTAGAATTATTTATCTCTTAGTTACCAGGCTGATGTATGTAGCCTTCTACTATAATCCAAGATACTAATTCTATTAATTTAATGATATTGCAGACCAAGGCAGGCATCAGAAAAATCAGCAGTAACAGAATATACAGAGGAATCAAGAGGCGAGGAGGAGTCTGATGATGAAGGTAAGGATTCAGACATAATATACTTATAATAATAATCTATACTATTAATAAAGAGTTAACACCGAGGTGTTAACTCTTTATTAATAGTTGATAGATTAGCCGAGGCTAATCTATCAACGCACAGCCGAAACTACTGGACCTAAAATCATGAAAATTGGAATATGGGTAGTCTTTATTATGTAAGCACGCACTAAGAAGGGATTTTTAAAAATTCAACCCCTAAAGGGGTGAAATAGGGGTTAACGTAGTTATGAAAGTTTGTCATTTTTGATGTAAGCGTTTTGAAAATTCGGATTATGGTTATTGATAAAAATATAAAATTTTCATACCTGTTTCAGTTTTTTTTTAATTGAACCCCTAAGGGGTAAAATGGGGGGAAGAAACATTGTATGGAAGATTCGTTATTTTTAAAATTGGTATTTGGGCTTATCATACAAATTTACGAAAAGTAATTAGGCCATTTTTTTTTTATTCCACCCCCAAAGAGGGATAATGGGGGTTTAAGCTTTGTGTGGGAGATTCGTCATATTTAATGCTAGAGTCATGAAAATTGGTATTTGCATTGTTCATACAAAATTAATATCAGTACTTTCAGCATATTTTATATTCAACCCTCTAAAAAGGGTGAACGCCGGGGCTAAAACACCTCATGGAAATTTGGTTATTTTTAAAGCTAGAGTGATAAAAATTGATATTTGGGCTTTTTATACAAATTAAAATATTTAGCATTTTTTTCCTCAACTCCTTAAAGAGTGGGGTTAAACGTCGGTTTGGAAATTCGCCACATTTGATGCTCAAGTTGATGAAAAGTAGAATTTAGACATTTATAAGTAAAATTATCAGCACTTTTTTATTAAATCCCTAAAAGAGTGAACGGGGGTTAAAACGCCGTATAGAAGTGTCGTAATTTTAAAAGCTAAAGTGGAGAAAAAATATATTTGGTCTTTTTATATAAATTATTTAGCATTTTTCAAAATTCAAACCTAAAGAGTGAAATGGGGTTAAAACGTCGTATGGAAGATTATATTTAGTGCTCATCAGTCATGAAAGTATATGCAAAATGCATGAAAGGCATCAGTATTTTTAGTATTTTTAGTCTCCGTTTAATACCTATCTTCTTACTCTCAGAATTGCTTAACTACAAATCAAGTTCGTATAAAAACACAATTTCTAAATGTTTTGTTTTAAAATTAAATTACCAAAGCGAAGCGAGGGCGGGCCACTAGTAATTATTTATATTTTTTTTTATTTATTAAGGACAACCAACAAATCTTACACTTATTACATTGTATTTCCTTAAGTACTATAATAAGGCTAAGTGCAGATTCTCTTACAGGCTGTCACAACTTGCAAATGTGAGCAGACTAAATAGAGAAATTTAAATAACAAATAAAAAATAACAAAATTTAAAAATAGCCAATGGCACCAGACCGCTACAACTTGAACGAATCAAGTATAGTCCTCTTAAATTTGTGACTGCTACATATAAATATACTTATCCCATTAAAATGTCACCTAAGGAACATCTTGTTTGGATATTATTACAATGCAGCTAGGTATTCTAGCCAGTGTAAGTGGTTCAATTAATGTTTTTCCAAATAACAACACATTTTCACCGTGGGAGAGCCACGTTTCGACATGAATGGATCGGCCGGTGTGATACCACGGCCGGCCGTGGTGTCACTCCGGCCGCGGCCTCACAGAAAACCGGCGTGAAGCAGAAAGCACAAAAAAAAAAATATTTTTCGGGGCGGTGAATAAAAAGCCGATTCTTGCGTTCTCCTTTTTTCAAGTTGGGTGCTTGATAAACAACTTATTGATACTCGCTAGGAAACTTGTTCTGTGATATTATATTGATTGTGGTTTGGTCAGACATATTCCCCGCCGTGGAAGAAGCTCGAATGTGGACAAGGAGTGAAATCAATCAGTTCAAGGAGTCTGCGGGCGTGAGCGGCGGAAAGCTCACCGTAGGTCAAGGCGAGACTGTCACTGTGAGGGTGCCGACACACCAGCGCGCTCGGTGTCTCTGCTGGGAGTTCGCTACCGACCATTACGATATAGGTGAGACATTGTGAAACAGGCAGTTCCTTCCCCTCTTGTCGTATTCCTCCTTAATTAATGAGGGTCGTGATTCCTCCCATGGGGGCTAAATTAGTCATATATGATAGTTTTCCTATCCTTTGCATCATGTGGGAGAGCTACGCTTCGGCATGAATGGGCTGGCTTGACCGGAGTGATAACACGCCCTCACAGAAAACCGGCGTGAAGCAGCTCTGTGATGTGTTTCGCTGGGTGAGTGAAGGTTGGCAGCGCCTTGTGACTCCACTGGTGTCGCGGGTGTCTATGGGCGGCGGCAATCGCTTACCATCAGGCGATCCGTCTGCTCGTCTGCCACATATCACATTAAAAAAATATTATGTCCATCTTTCCTTGGTTTTTTTTTATTTCCTAATGACCACAATATTACCTGGTAGATGAGGTCTAGGTTATTGTGCCTTTGCCTTGAAGATGCCTGTTCACTCTGGCCTTAAAGATGTCCAGATTATAGTTACCAGGAAAAACAGACTAACTTAACTTGGATCCAAGGAGTAGATGAAGAAGCCAGATGAATGAAGTCACTGCTATTGCATGTCTAGTATTATATTATATCATAGTACTATAATTTTTTGTGTACACATAGGGTTGTTTCAAATAAAAGATATATTTGTTGTTTTTTATTGATGTTTCCGCAGGCTTTGGTCTCTACTTCGAATGGAGCAAGTCTCCCACTACCGAAGTGACGATCCACGTCGCGGACAGCGATGACGAAGACGACGGCGATGACGACGGATACGGCGATGGCGATGAAGGTGTGTATATGTTACAGGCATTGTGTATAATCCGGTATTGTATAGAATACCTAGGCATCGTATACATTACCTAAAACGTTCAGGCAATGTGTATAATACGATTCATTTCATACATTGCCTAGATATTGTATAAAATGCCCGAAGCGCATCAGGCAATGTGTATAATGAACGACCACGGGAAGGAGGCGAGTGCGCGGCGTGCGAGACTACCCCGTAACCAAGTCACAACTTGTTCGTTGTGTTAGTACGCAGCACTCCTTTGTTTTATGCAGACGTGTTTTTTTTACGCATTAGTTCTAAACTGAAAGTGTGATTGTTTGTGTGATTAAAAAATAAGTAAAGAAAATGGCTACTGATCAGCGGTACTTACTAATTAAAGAAAGGTTTTACTTAGAATTGCGTACTAAAAGAGAATCGGCTTCTACAAAGAATCTAGTGTTTATTGATGATTTACGTTACACAAAATTGTTGGAGGAAATAAGTACAGCGAAAACGTTAGACAAGAAAACTTCGAGTGATTATTGCTGAAACAATACGACGTAATCACTGTTGGACAAACCCGTAAGTTGATCTTTTCTGTAAATGCTCCGAACGCTGTTACAAATACTACTTCTCTGATGATGATTTGTTTCAAGTGATTCAGGAAATTAGGATGGCTCTCAAAAAATCAGTACCTGTCTAATTTAATCATAGAGAAGAAAAATCGATTACATACATTACCTAGTCGTCATCCGGCATTCTATACAATGCCTAGGTATTCCATACATTTCCTAGGTAAAGTGTGAAATAGTTTGAACATTCAATATCATTTCACACATTGCCTGGACGATCCCGTCATTCTATACATTTCCTAGGTATTGTATAGAATGCCTGCATTATACAAATTGCCTATAAAATATAAACAGAACTGAGTCCTTATTTTTCAGTAATAAAGTTCAAAATCTGCTTTTAAACATTACCATTTACGGTTCAGTAGCCACCACCAACAGATGTTTACTGATTATAATAAATAAATAAATATTTCACAACATCACATACTTATATTGATCTGACTCCGAGATAGGTAGCTCAAGCACTTTTGTAGCGGATATCAGAATCAACATTGGGATTACAAATATGTACATATAATACTTTTTTTTGTAAACACATACTTATAATACATAGAAAACACCCAGACCAATACAAACAGACATGTTCATGCACACAAATGTTTGTACTGTTCGGGGATCGAACCCGCAACCTATGCACCAGAGGCAGCGTTCACTACCACTGTTGCAAATGGGATTGTAATGAAATTAGGATAATAAATGAGAAATTTATTTTTAAGCTTTGCACACGCCATTCATGTCACAATAATTATCTCCATCAAGATTTCCAAAAAGGTGGTCAATAATTTAAATCTTGTTCGTTTCGGGGCATTAGTTACAAATAGTACCAATAGATGGCGTTGGCGATTGTCGTTGTTTACATCGCGTAAGTGTTTCGATTTACTTACAAGCCGGGTCATTCTCTATAGGATCTTTATAATACTTTCCTACTTTGATGGCTCAGCGACCCGTTGTGGATCTTGGCTTCCGACAAAATTCGCGATTCCTCTTTATTCTGGGCCACGGCCGACCAATCGTCGATCAGCAGCCCAAGCAGGTCCTTTTTCGCTTCTTCCAGCGATACCTAAGACGTAAAACCGGGCGCCGCCCATTTCGACGTCCCATATGTATGCTCTTTTCACCGGTCGATCTTCTTGCATTCTCTCCAGATGCGCAAGCCCAAGATTTTTAATGACATAGGTGGCAGACGAGCCGACGGATCACGACGGATTGAACGGATTGGATTTGGTCTCCAATTATGTTGGGTTCAGAAAATAGCTCCTCAATCTCTATGTTCTCTCCCCATCTCCATTGGCCGTCCTCTCTCTTGGTTGGTCCGAGTATCTTCCCTAGAATATTCCTTTTTGCCATTAAGAGTCCACTTTCTTCCTTAAGAGTCAGTCCATACTTCACACCTGTACTGTTTTATAGACTAATCTTAGTGTTTCGTAGCTTGGACACTAAAATATTGTGAAAGGCTGCTGCGCATCTCAGGGCGTGTTGGATATGGGCTTCAATTTCGTCTTCTCTTTGGTTGGTTTTCGTTATCGTACAACCAAGATATTTATAAATAGTGTCATCAACATCATCATCATTTCAGCCAATAGACGTCCACTGTTGGACATAGGCCTCCGCCAATGTTCTCCACACAGATCGGGCCTGTGCCGCCCGCTTCCAATGGATTATAATAATAATTC
Source organism: Marasmia exigua (assembly GCA_019059595.1). Taxonomy (NCBI): domain Eukaryota; kingdom Metazoa; phylum Arthropoda; class Insecta; order Lepidoptera; family Crambidae; genus Marasmia; species Marasmia exigua. The sequence continues at coordinate 11,987,261 of CM032476.1, read as the reverse complement.
TCACAACATCTCATACGTTGACCTGATTCCGTACTAAGTAGCTTAAGCACTTGTGTTACAGATATCAGACAACAGAGGAACACAAATATACACTTAAATACATATATTACACCCAGACACCGAACAAACACAAGTGTTCATCAAAATTCAAAAAATTCAAAATTCAAAAGTTCTTTATTTGCATAGGCTTATATACAGCTCTTACAAATCGTCATACATGAAAAAAATATAAATTATAGCTATGTATATTATACATGTAATTAAACATATATGTCGATACAAAAAACATACTCAGATATTAATAAATATAATTTGATTCTACAACCGGAATCGGAAAGTTGATTCTGACGAGAAGATCCGGCAAGAAACTCGCCAGTTACTCTTTTTAATCACCAAAATTTTTTAAGTACAGTATCATGGGTGTAGGCGAACAGTTTATCATTTCCACAAATTCTTGTCATTTAAGTAATCATTAACTGTATAATAGGCTTTTGCCATTAAATAATTTTTAACATGTGTTTTAAATTTAGGCATTGGTAAATCAACAAGCTTTTGTGGTAACTTATTAAATATTTTAATACTCATTCCTACGAATGAATTACCAATCTTATGAAGTCTGAGATGTGCACGAATGTTTGTCCAGGGTGGGGATCGAACCCACGACCTTTGGCGTAAAAGGCAGGGTCACTACCAATTGCGCCATCCGGTCAGTCAAGTCTGTTCTCCTCGCTACGTGCCCAGTCTATTGCCACTTAAGGCATGCATCTGTGACCTTAGTTCTCCTGCGGATCGCATCATTTTTGTTACGGTCACGCAAGGAGACTCTGAGCATAGCCCTCTCCATTGCTCTCATAAAAATTGATATATTTCAGAGTACACAATCCACGGCGGCTCGGACCCGGAGCTGGGCAGCGAACGGCGCGCTCTGAGCGGGCCGAGGCCTGCTCTCAGCCTGGTGGTACCCGTGTACCGCCGCGACTGCCACACGCAAGTCAGTATCCTCAACACTGGTACAGCTGTACCACGTTTATATTTTTATTTATTTTAGTTAGGGAACCATACAGATTTTTATATATTTCATAATTATTTTATTTTTTCAAGTCACAGAGTCCATAGGTGTTAGTAACAATATTACCTTACAAACTATGTTAGTACTTATTAGAATAGAATAGAATAATATTTATTTCGCTTAAAAGGTGGTACATGATGATCTTAAAACATAATGGAGTTTCACACATTTTGTCAGAACCTGACATGCAAAATTAAAGTATTTTAAAATAATCTATTAATATAATAAAATTTAAACAATCATTAAAAATCAATAAATTACACTTTTCTAAAAGATTAAAAAAATTCATTAACAGAATAGAAACAGTTTTGTATCAACCAGCTTCTCAATCTCCTCTTGAACATTCCCAACGGTAAAGACTTCAGCTCATCTATTTCTAGCAGTAACATAATATTAAAAATCCCTTTATTTTTCTTGCCCTAAATAAATTAAATTAAATTTATTCCCCCCCGTAACCCCCCAAACCAAATGTTCCCATCACACTCGCCGCATTACCACGCTGAATAGCGATGGCCAGCCTCTGCACCAGGAACGAACTGGAGCGTGAGTCACCAGTCACATCGTTTATTCTGCGGCCTATCTCACGCACAAAGACTCTAGCCAGCGCATCGTCTCCACAGCCACAGGCACAAACTCGTAAAGAGGCTCCAAATTGGCGTACATAAGCGTCTTTTTTAAACTCGCATCTTCCGCAGCCGCTGACGGAGAGTGGACAGTGCGACGTAAAGCGTATTTCATAATTAAACTTAGTTATAATAGATATTATAACTTAGTTTAATTTCATGGGCATTAAGATATATATAGTCACTTGCCCAATGCCCTAAGAATCTTACTACTAATTAAATTTAAGGTACAATTAAGAAAGTGGCTGGATAATGGTTGTTTTTATGACCTGAAAGAGTACTTCGATAGCAAATACAGATGATTAGTTTATTTTATATCATTGACATAAATTACAATACTATTAATTAATTATATATATTTCCATTTCCATTTTTATTCATTTCAATGTTGACATCTCAATAAATTTTGATCTATTTTGATATTCTAACTTAATTATTTTGTTGACATTCCTCTTCTGACATTTAATAGAAATTTTAGACATATGTACCTACATTATGTAATTCATTATAAAGTATTGAAATTCATGTCAAACTAAATTTAATTAGCATGAAATTATTTAGTAATTAGACTATTGTATGCCTAAACAGGTAATTGTGAGAACGATTATATAATTTAACACCTGCATATTTTGTAAACCACAATTTCTACAATAAAGATTTACTTTTAACCCCCGACGCAAAAACGACGGGGTGTTATAAGTTTGACGTGTCTGGGTGTGTGTGTGTGTTTGTGTGTCTGTCTATGGGATCGTAGCTCCCGAACAAATGAACTGATTTTGATTTTGTTTTTTTTTTGTTTAAAAGATGAATAAGGATGGAGCGTTCTTAGCTATGTTGGATAAAAATCGATCCAAGATGGCCGCCGTCACAAAGATTTGGATTTTATGTTTTAACACAACTCCCACAATATGGGTATCATATAAAAGGGCTTGAGTGGCAGAATATATTGATTGTGAAAAATTTCAAATCCAAGATGGTCGCCGTCAGAAAATGACGAATAACCTATTTGTTGTTCCAACTGCCTCAATATAGGTATCAAATGAAAGAGCTTTAGTTGTGTCGGGGGTTTTTTAAATTTTCAATTTATGTTAAATACGTTATATTTATTTACATAAGCCTTACAGTATATATTATAGTTCTGCCACACTATGCTCCTCGCGCTGCTCCTCACGTTTGCTACTCGTACTGTCGTGAATCCCGTGAATATTTCCCTAGCGGCCACACACTCCCTCGCGTTAATCATCGCATCGCGCCGCATTCCAATATTCGCATTCCCTTTGAGATGGACGTCAATAATGTTGCAGCATGCGGATGCTTTTATAGCATAGCACATTATATTATTTTCCTGGACCCAAATTACAGGATTTTTCAAATCCTTTGTTTTTTTTTTGGATAGGTGGCAGACGGGCAGACGGATCACCTAATGGTAAGCAATTTTCGCCGCTCATGGGGGTGTCCATGGGCGGCAACACCAGTGGAGTCACAAGTGCGCTGCCAACCTTTTAACCCCTCTTTCCTCCGGATTGAGCCTCACTTACCCAGCGAAACACAGCACAGACGCTGCTTCACGCCGGTTTCTTTATGAAAAGCCGTGTGGTATCACTGGTCGAGCCGGCCTATTCATCTCTCCCAGGGTTGTATGTGCGTATTTCTACCATTAGCACGGCGGTGAGGGAAAACATATTCACGTTCCGGATAGTTTCTGAAACGTGTAACCATGATTCACTTGGTCCGGTTCACCTGTTAAAGGGTTGCAAAAGGTCAGACGGCAGTCGCTTCGTTGTAATCAACAGACATAACAACATTTCAGATTTTAATTTTATCATTAGATCAAAATTTACCAAAAGATGGCGGCCAGGTGTCGATTACATCGCGCAAGTGTTTTGTCTTTATCTATAAAACCGTCTATAAAATGTAACCTCTTTAAGGTGACGGGTAGGGCACACTAGCGACGCCAATCGATTTTAATTTTTAACTATTTAACCGGATCTATTTTAAACAATATCGGGGTTACAACCTCTCGGCAAACCCTTATACTATTTATTAATTAACCATGCAAAAATGTTAGGTCCAACGCGTACGCGAAAAATTTATTCACGCCAAAAGCGGCCATTGTTGGCGTGAATCAATTTTTCACGTACAAAAACTTACCCAAAATGTGTGCATGGTTATTTAATAAATAGTTTATGTGTTTGCCGAGAGGTTCATCATCATCATCATCAGCCCATTTAAGTCCCCACTGCTGGGGCACGGGCCTCCCTCAATCACAAGAGGGGTAATTGCCATACTCACCACGCTTGGCAGACGGGTTGGCGAGGGTTTTGATGTAAATGCAGAGTTTTCCTTCTCTGGGTGCTGATGATCATGCCAGCAGCTTTACCTTAGTCGCCTTTTACGACACCTCGGTAAGAGTGAGGGTGGCCTATTCTACTCTGCCGGGACCACACGGCAAGCCGAGAGGTTGTAACCCCGGAATTGTTTAAAATAGATCCGGTTTAGTAGCTAAAAATTAAAATTTACTGGCGTCGCTAGCGTGCCCTCCCCGTCACCTTAAGGCGACAGTGCGACACCGCGCGATACTAACACCGCCAAGTGCTTTATATTGTTGCGAATAGGAGACAGAAATAATTGATAAAAGTGGTCACTTTTAACAATTATGGAAGTTATTGTTACTAGTAGAAAGAAATTATTGCATAAGTTCGTCTCAAACAATTGTAATGCAATTAAAATTAAAGTATTTTTAGTTTACTTAAGAAAAAATGTCTCCTATTCGCCACAACGGCGCTAGTATAGTCGCGTCGTGCCATAATGAAAAGATGTCTTCTTTACATAAAGTTCGATATTTATTTTTTAAACATATCTTCCCAGGTGTATGCTGGCTCCCACACGTACCCAGGGGAAGGCGTATATCTACTCAAATTCGACAACACATTCAGTCTATGGCGGTCAAAAACGTTATACTACAAAGTGTACTACACACAGTAAGGGTAATTTTATATCGAATTTAACTATTTTACCATGACATAAAATACAAAAAAAATATGTTTCTAATTTTGTGTCACAGTAGTAAGTATTTTATGTCTATATTTTTAGAAAGTGGTGATATGGAGTTTATAGTGTAGTAAATCTGACAAATATCTTTCAAAGTACAGTCACAAGCTTTAATCTGGGGCCCACCCAAGGTTGAATGTCGTGTAGCAAGCTTTTGCTATTAAATGCTAGTATTTTAACGTGTCAAAGTCATAATATTCACTATCGACAACTTTACTTTTCTAGGGGTAACCGTGAAAAAACCAAGGTTTGAAATTATCAAGATAAATACGTCCTTTGATAATTATCGAGATAATTATCAAGATAATTATCAGATAATTATCTGATAATTATCAAACAGATATAAGCCTAGTAATCCTTTTTTAACTGATATTACATATCAATATTTTACGTTAGAATCAAGTGATTTAAATAAATTAGAGACATTTTACAATCAAGGTCAACTTTTATTTTTTTATTTTTATAATTTCGTGTATAATAACTTGCAAACCAAAATACGAGCAGTTAATCAACTAATTATATAATAATTTTACAACGATAATACTTGTACTTATTTAATTAGAATAAATTGATGAGTGGAATATCATCTTCATCAACCTCAACTGTGTTAACTGGACGGAGGTTTTCTGTATCTGAATAACAAATGGCAAATATTTTCGATTATACTTATCAAGATATTTATCAACCAATATTTATCTTGATAATTATCAAAGATAATTATCAATGATAATTATCACTTCAAACCCTGGAAAAAACGTTAACTTGTGCGAGGGCATACGATGATTACCGATGTTTTCCGAGTAATTATTACGTGGGTAATAACTTTTTGACCCTGGGTTCTATCTGTGTGAAAAAGTAACAATAAACTATTTTCTTGACTGACACTGATACGAGTGACACAACATATGTTCGTAATTAGAAAACCGTAAGGATAGGCTTTTGCAAACAGGTTATCGTTTTAAGGGTCGATTCAACATTATTGCACTAAAGTTTCGACCTTATTGCATTATGAATGTTCTAACGACATTTAACGGAAATGGGTCTTAAATTAAAGCTTGTGACTGTACCTTCACAAAAAGACAAAGTCGTCCCTAGCTGACATTGGTATCGAAGAGTTTGATTGCATTGGACCATTGTAATTATATCGTGTCTCTCCACTCATTTGTTCCGACCATACTGAGTGTTTTCGGGCGGAGTCGGAGGTGATGAGAAATAGGTTCATCTGAATTTATAAGAGAATTTTATTACAGAGCTTTTTCGTTTTCGGGTCGTAGTATAAATTAGCTAATTATTTCTGCAAAACGGCGGTACGCAGGTCCCTCTATTCGGTTTAAATCAGCGACATCTAGCGGCAATGCGAGGAACTGGCTAATCATCTTTATCTATCCCTCGCATCGACGCCTGATGGCGCTTTATAATATAGATATAAAGTTTACATAGGTTATTTAAATATAACACTGAGTTCACTGTAAGCTCACGTATATATGTGCATAGCCTGTTTAGTTTGCAATGTAGCCAGACGAAGTCTACAGGTCTACTGCCTCAAAATCGGTTTTCCCATGCTCCCCGCTGATTGGCCGAAAATAAACTGATAGAAATTTATAATTTTCTGATTGAGCTTTTTAGTCTTTCAACTAAAAAATATATAAAATACATATTTATGATTTCAAAAAGGTGAGAGGGCATAGTTAGCTCGATGTACATATTTATATCTATCATTAGTATAGTATACATGGCGTCCTGAGACTATAGGACATAAAGAAAAAGTACCTTATTTCTTCCGGTTCGATTCCCGTACAATACAAGCACAATCCAAAAAAGCTTTGAAATTGGGTTGCAGTTTTATTTCTTTTATAAATAAAGTAATTTTTCCTTTAAATAAAAAAGCTAACTTACAGATTTAAAGTACTTTCCCTTATGTACATACCATAGTATTAGACCGCCTTGTATACTGTGTATTGAAATATATCATTACTAGAAAATATTTATCTCTACATGGATTATAATTTTTGTTTAATTACCACAGAGCATATAATATCCTCATAAGTAAACTTCGTTTGTTAATTAAAAGAGATTTGTCATATTTTCATATCCTCCGCTTTTTTGGCAACATACCCAGTTTATATGCAAACGCCCTGTTGGCCTAGTGGTTTAAATGCCGGGCCGTGATCTCGGGGTCCTGGGTTCGATTCTTGGGTCGAGCAAAAAGTATGTTTCGAATTTTGCAAACATAGCTCGGGTTTGTGATCATCACCAATCCACATTAGGCAAGCGTGGGGATTGTGCCTAATATAGGATGATACTTTACTTACCTAGTTTAGTATGGCACATAATCCGCTTAGCCTATTTTCAAAATAACATTAACTGTATACCTACATACTTTCTATATCTATTACAGAACCAATATTGTCAATTTCTGATCTTGATAAAACCATAAGAAAGCGTTTTAGTTGGGTCGTTCTTCTTTTTTATCGACAATGAGCCCGTCCTCGGTATCTTATGAAGTAATTAATTATATAAAAAATATACGTTACACCATCAAGAAATTCCTAATTTACCATGAAATAATGACATAACTTTATCACCGCGTAGATGCTTTAGCATGATTTAACTATGTAAAAAAAATATATAAAGCGTGACAGAGGTGTAAATGGCACTAATTTCGGGGGACGTGACGGAGGTGTTCATTTCAATCAAAAAGTATTCTTTATCAATTAAATTTTACATCATGTAATAGTTCATCTGTAAAATAGTACATTAACGAATATTTAGGACATACTATTTATCATTTGTAGTCTGTTATATAAAAGTTAAATGTGTATTTGTAAGTTTGGCTCATTGTCGATAAAAAAGAAGAACGACCCATTTACAAAAAGAGCGATCTGGAAAATGGTACGGCTTAAGGTATGTGGGTGGAATTTATTAATATCATGGGGACACTTTCGAATATTTGTTGTTATTCATCTAAGACGATTAAAATTGGGAAAGTTAGTGTAGTGTGAGACTCGAATGCAGTATTTAATTTTTTTTTTTGTTGTATAACTGCGATCCATATTGTTATTTATTTCGTTATAAAATGTTAATCCATACAAATGGTAAATTTGTACTTATAGCTGTTATTATTTATTTTATATAAAATCATAAGTAATCAGAAGTGGAACATGTTTTGTTCCATTAGAATTAAATTTAATTCAATTTAACACCAATATCTAAGTGTAACTAAATTAAAAAGATTGTATTTCTCAATATTATAATGAGTGTTATGAAAATAAAAATATCTACATATTTTAAACTTTTATAAGATTTTTTAGAAGTCCCACATTTGTTACAAAAACAATACCTATTGCAGAATTTTGGTCACGATGACTACTTACCTATTTTATTTTTGCACTGCCTAGCATACTAGCAGCTCGCTAGCTAGATATCTTAAAGTACTTTATGTGTGATTTTTTTAACCTTCACTTTTATCTCTGTAAATTGAAAATATATTTTTTTGTGCTACGTAAATGAATTATTTTTTAATAAAACTACATTTCATAATGGACAACATTTCATATTTTTAACATGTCAATATTGTTTTTTTATATGAAAGTAGACATAAAATGAACAGACCCATATTTTTTCTTTTTTCAAAATTTGTCCATTTTCATGCATAAAATAATTATTGTAATTCTTTTTATTCTAAATAGACGTAAGCGCCAAATGACGTCATCGGACGGCTGAATACAGCGATATTCCTTTGCTTATCATTGTTTTAATAAAAAAAAGGTACTACTGTCAAAGGTAAATAATACTAGTGTCAACATTGTCAACGTCATTCATACATTCAACGTTGACAAGTTGTCTTTTTTTTTTGACAGTTACATGTCATGAGTTTGGCATTACGTAAATTTAAAACTATAATGTGCTAAGCAAAGAAATATTTTATATTCTGCCGTCCGATGACGTCATCCTACGTTTTTTAGTTTTTAATTTTTTTCTCAGTAAATAAGCAATATAAAAAATGAATAAATATATATTCGAGCAGCGGAAAAGTAAACAAAGAATTGGTATTTTTTGTTTCAGAGCTTAGCAATTTTGAAATGTTGTCCATTGTTAAACTTGCTTTATAACGAGTACCTAACATAGGTCATTCATATGAAGAATAATATGTAATGTTGTATGATAGCATTATCTCGTATATTGCAACGCCGTACCAAGTCACTCGTAGGAAATTATTGAGGCGACGGGTAGGGCACACTAGCGACGCCAATAGATTTTAATGTTTAGCTTCTAAACCGGATCTATTTTAAACATTTTCGGGGTTACAATCTTTCGGCAAGCACTTATACTATTTATTAAATAACCATGCAAAAATGTTGGGTCCAAAGCGTACGCGAAAAATTGAGTCACGCCAAAAGCGGCCACTTTTGGCGTGAATCAATTTTTCGCGTACTACAAAAACGCACCCAACATTTGTGTATGGTTATTTAATAAATAGTATAAGTGTTTGCCGAGAGGTAACCTCGAAATTATTTAAAACAGACCCGGTTTAGTAGCTTAAAATTAAAATCGATTGGCGCTAGTGTGCCCTACCCGTCACCTTAAGACTGTTAAACAAAACGAAGAAATCATCTAAGTATTTTCAGTTTTGTTTGCAGTTAAGTCATTTACTGTATCAATAGAGAATTATCCAAAAATAAATTTGTTTTGTCTAACTACACAATAAAGATATTATTTAAAAAATACGGGTTATATTATTACGAGGATGACAAGCTTCTGTTCTTTCGGTTAATTAAGACATTCACTTGATTGATATACAGGGCGTCCCAAGACTATGGGACACGAAGGGAAAGTCCCTTAAATACTTAAGTTATAATTTTTAAGAAACAATTAAAAGAAAAAAGATAAATATAACTTCTTTCAAAGCTTTTTTTTAGAATGTGTTGGTATTGCACGGGAATCGGACCGGATTTTTTTGGCTATATTCCACAAATCGATACAGTCATTCATTATTAACGATACATTTTCTCTAAGAAACCTTAGATCAACTACAAACGAGGAGTGCAAACTCCTCGTTTACAGATATTCATAATACCAAATATTTAGGATACAACTTCTTCATCTACTAAAATTAAACTGAAAATATTAAAAAAACCCACAACGGCGGCCGCCTTGGATTTGAAATTTGTCACAATAAATATATTCTGCTACTCAAGCCCTTTTATACCTACTAAACCGGATCTATTTTAATCAATTTCGCGTACAAAAACGGACTCAACATTTGTGCATGGTTATTAAATAAATAAGTATAAGTGTTTGCCGAGAAATTGTACCCCGAAATTGTTTTAAATAGATCCTGTTTAGTAGCTAAAAATTAAATCTAATGGCGTCGCTAGTGTGGTCTACCCGTGACCTTAAGGATTTAAGGTACTTTCCCATAATGTCCCTTTTCATGTCAAGACATACATGGCGTCCCTTTGGACACCATGTATGTATGTGTATGGATAACAATTAACTTCATTAATCAAAATACAATATGTATAAATAAAAAAAATCTGTGATTAAAATAGATATATGTAATTAAATAGATATTTATTGTATTTATTTATTTGTTATTGTTAATACGTTTCTTTTTGTTAAAATATTTATTATTACCTATTTAAATTACCAGCTACTCGGCCCAGTTGCCTTAATATGATTGCCACCATTTGATTCTTATTATTTGTGTTTATATTTAAGACATTTATAGAAAAACTGTTTGTTGTGTACCACAGTTACCCGCGATAGATGATAATTAATGTTTAAAGTGGCCATTTTACAATCGCTAGTTTACTAATCATACAGAGCTTAATTTACCTACACACAAGTTAGATTGATTCGAAAAAATGTACAACTCCACTTTCCACCATCAGTTTACAACGCCCCTCTTGTTCCACGCCTCGTGCTATGTTTATTTGATTGTGGGGACATTGATAGTGGGGAAAGTAAAACAAAAATTATCAGAAAGCAGTGACGCGCACTGCCAGGGAGTGGAACGCCCTTCCTGCGTCTTTTTCCCGAATGACTATACCCTTAGCTAGAGTGAATGCTACTTCTGGGTAAGCTCGCTCCATCGTAGGCTTTTTCTTAACTCTTACCACCTTATTACAAATCGCGATCCAAACCGTGATCCAAACCGTACTATTACCGTACCAAAGCTCATGTCATCCCGTTCCAACACGCAATGATAAAAGGGGCTGGCACTAGTTTTGTTCCCGGAGTATCCTTAAATCGCGATTTGTAATAAGGGGCTTGAGTTCAGTGTGACGCCAATAGCAAGCCCATCACCAATTTAAAAAAATGAGATCACAACCTCCCACCAGTAAAAAAATAAATGCTTTTATTATAATGATTAAATACGTGTAAATTATTATACGACATAATAATTAAGATTATTTTATGAAAGACTGATTCTTTCGTTTAATGTCCTAAATTCATCACAAGTATTAAAAATAAAATGGCGGTGCTAGTTGACTTAACAAGAAATAATAATAGAATGAAAATGTTACATTGTTATTTTATAAAATAGGTATATGTTAGCTACTATTGTCTTATGCTTCTATGTGTTAAATGGACATTTATTTATTTTAATATCATTCATAGATTTAAATCTATGAAAGCACAGGTCAGAAGCTGGGTACGCCCATGCAATTCGTCAAGTCTTGAAATGTATTCATCTTCCCATGCAATTTCCTACCAATGGGGCTACAATTATGCTGCTGGTACTTAGTCCTCACCCGCAACGTATCAGAAGCGTGATGGGACTCAACGGTGGATATGTGTGCGAGCCGAGGGTGGTAAATGTTTAGCCCCCTCCCCAGGGCAATTACCGCCGCTGGATTCGTCTTGAACATCGCGGGTAAACACCGGGAAAAGCAGCTGTCGAATATTACTAATTAAACATTATCGTGTATTGAGTTGAGCATAAAGCACTTATCAATATTATTTGTTCATGCATTTTATCGTTATAATGTGTACTTGATCCACTTTTGAATCTACATCACAAGGATATGATAAAAGTAGAGATTAGATCAAATCCCTAAGTGATTTGATCAAGTCACGCCTATGATGTGAAAATAACAATTCACATTTCTCTAAACAAATTTAATGATTTGATCTGTTGGTCAAACGTTCATAGGTCAAATGACAGTTTTCGAAGCGTTTCCGAATCCTCGGAAATATCCACCGTAGAATATTTTTTGTCAGTCAGTTTGATCCACAGAGAACCCGTTTGATCAAATGAATAGATTTGTTTAGAGGAATTATAAAAACGTGTTATTATTTAATATCCTCCGTGATTTGGTCACAATATCCCTATTTCTATTATATCCCTGCGACATACAATATACGTTTATGTGAAATGTTGTACCTACATCTTCCTTTATATTTATTGTAAATATTGATGAAATTTAATGTGTTCTTTTGTATCACAGTAAATAGATACATACAGTATAGTCAAAATAAATTATAATATGTACATGTCAAACAGATGCATTTTTATTTGTTTGTCGCATTACATACTGTTTGTATCAGTATGTTGGAAATTGTTTTGATCGTGTAACCACGTGACTTAATTTAAAGCCGTCCCTTAACAGACCTGTCGCATCCAATCAACTCCTTTCTTTGGATGCGACAGGTATAAGTATACAGCGCGTGTGAAAGAGAAGGAAACTCCGATTCGGTCGTAACGTCCGCTTTAAATTAGGCCCTCAGGATCCAGATAGTCTGGTCCCCCTTTCAAAAGGGTTGCAAAGGTAATTAAAAGACTTCCCAAAAGTAATAGCTAGGATGGTGGGTATAAATGTTAGGAACTGGCTATTCCTTAAACACGAATGCATCCAGTTATTCAGTCTTTTCTGTCAGTACTCCTTCCATCGATTGGCATGAAATAAAAGAAATACCTATGTACGTATTTAAAGAACCTTTATTATTTATTGTTAAACATCAGTAGATATAAACTTATTATAACACTTTTATTAAATAGAATGTAAAAACGCAAATAACTAAAACCCGACTACCAAAAAACACTCTCTCTAAAAAGTGCGAATCAAGAAGAACACGGCAATACGGCATAATAATTTCAGCAGAGAAAGTTTTCTTGTTTCGTTCTTTTTAGAGCGTGTTGTTTTGGTAGTCGGGTTTTAGTTTTTATCCGACTACGGCGAAGCAAGCAGGAGGGTTATGATTTTTGACATGTATGTATGGTTGTTCATCTGTTCCCTCATAACTTCTAAACTAGTTATCATATTTGAACAAATGAGGTGTCGTTAGAAGCGTCTTGATTGTCTTCTGGTTATAGGCGACATGACGTCAAGTTAAATTGACTACAGCGCCCTCTAGGAGACTTAGAGTAATAAAATAAAAAAAAATTGCTTGACGGTACCGTGTGAGTTATCAAATGAAAGAGCTTTTTTAATACATTTCAAATATGTAATTTTATTTACATAATTAAAAACATGTTAAATAAAGATAAAGTTTAAAACTAAAATCCGACTAATAAAAGTACGAAACAAGAAAATTGTCTCTGCTGATATTATTATGCCGTATCGCCATTGGTCGTATTATTTTAGTAGTCGGGTTTTAGTTTTTAAACTTTACTTTTGTTTAACATATTTTTAGTTACGTAAATAAAATTACATATTTGAAATGTGCTAAAAAAGCTCTTTCATTTGATAGGTACCTCACATCACACGGTACCGCCAAGCAAATGTTTTTTTAGTCCCCTAGAGGGCGCTATAGTAAATTTAACGTGACGTCATGTAGCCTATAACCTGAAGACAATCAAGACGCTTCTAACGACATCTCATTTGTTCAAATATGATAACTAGTTTAGAAGTTATGAGGGAACAGATGAACAATCATACATAGATACAGGTCAAAATCATAACCCTCCTTTTTGCTTCGCCGTAGTCGGGTAAAAAATAGTACAGTTTAAGAGAACTTTTACGATTCAAAATGGTGGCCATTTGATTTGAATGAATTTCGCGTCCGCCATTCATGTCACATTTATCATAGGTAGGTACTTGTAATTTAAGTTGAAAGTAGCCACTTTAAACTTCAATTTCGAATAAGATTGTGACATGGATGTCTAATAAATTCATTAACATTAATAAAAATCAAATGGCGGCGCCACTGGACCGTAAAAACACTCTAAAGGCTAAGAACTGTGAACGGTTTACTCCATAGAACACAATACACGTTTACCCGCACCTGTTGTACGTGAGCGAAAATTACAAAAAAATATATAAAATAAATATACATATGTGTGCACTAAATAGGTACGCTTATGAAACTAGATAAGTGAAAACTGTTTATTTACATACCTACGTAATATAACGTTATACTTGAACATCTTCTATCTAAGGAGAACCTGAGTGACTACAGCTTTAACTACTGACCCTAGAAACTTGAAATTTGGGCAGGGGGTTTCTTTATAAGTGAAAGTGAGCACTAAGAAGGGATTTTTAAAAATTTGACCCTTATTAAGGGGGTAAAAAGGGGGTTAGAAGTTTGTATGAAAGTCCGCCATCTTTGATGTTACGAATGTGAAAATTTGTATTAAGACTAATAATTAAAAATTAAAAATAACAAAGTAGTCAAAAGTTTTTTGAAAAATCACCCTTACAGGGAGTTAAATAGGGAGAGAAACGCGGTATGGGGGTTTAGCAATTTTAATGTAAGAATCTTGAAAATCATTATTTGGGCTTCAAATATTAAATCAAAAATAATTTGTTTTAACTATTTTATAATTTCATCTCTTAATGGGGTGGTAAAAAGGGATTGAAGTTTGTATGCATACTGTGTCGTCCTTGATGTCAGGAAAGTGAAATTATGTACTTATACGTATAATTTGAAATAAACAGAAATTCACTTCTACGTTTTTAGAAAATCACCCTTTGAAGGAATGAAATAACTCCTACACTGCATTTCACCCGGGTGAAATGCAATATAGGGGTTTGCTAATTAGTTAAGTAAGAAACTTAAAATTGATGTTTGGGCACGGGTTTTTAATGAAAAAGGGTCTTTGAACTTTCAACCCCTAAGGGGTAGTTGCGCGGGTTTAAAGTTTGAATGAAGACTTTTGTAATTTGTAACGTCGCAGGCGCAGTCTAGATTGTTATGAAATGGAATTGATCCACTTAATTGTGTTAGTATAAATAGGAATTTCAATCACAATATTTTTATATATAAGGACATGCATCCTCAAACAGCTCTGAATCAGAATACACAGCTTCATGGTAGAAAAGTGTTATTTCTGGAGAAGAGTGTAACTTTATTTTATCGTAGATCTCTAATTTCAATTTGGACTTCTCTTCATCTTTATCGTTAAACCACATAGAAGACACAGCTTCTAGTACAATCAAATAACTAACAGTTACCTCACTGTCGAGCATATTTTTCAAAGTTAGAAGTCGCTGAAAATCTGTGAATTGCATTTGGTCGAACACCTCTGATAGAGCTTTAGCAAATTGGACAGCTAACGAATGCATGTTTGATGAAATGTCCTGCTTTATAAAGTTCAGGCAGGACTTACCGAATAGGGGAGCTAGTTCGGTACATAAGTCCTTCCATTTTTTATCCGTGTCGTCATCCTCTTTTAAATCGTCTGCTTTCATACTTACTGGTTGCTTCACATAGCTACTAATTAAGTCCATTAATAAAGTTGCGATAGTCCAATAAGTTATAGTGCTGTAGCTTTCTTGAAGTGGCAACGCTGATCGGTACCTATTTTCAATATCTTTGAAAATGTTAACATTAAGTGGAATTGTCTTCAAAACACTTGATTTAGCATTATCTAAAAGTGACTCTAGTATATTAAGGCAATTGCGTCTTACTGTGAATCCACCATTTTTAAATATTTTCCAGGATTTAAAGCACCCGTTCAAAATTGGTATCAAATATTTCTCGTAAATTGCATATTGCGATTCCTCATTATTGGATTTAATGATATATGCTGTTATAATCGGGTAGTAATAACTTCCGTCATTGTCTTTTTCAGTTACAACGTTTTCAGTAATCATATTTACAAGTTTATCGACAGGTTCCAGTAGAACTTGTTCAACAAAGCTGGGTTCTAATTGGTTTATGATTTCTGGAGCAGAACGAGCCAGCTTTCTTAAAATATTTTCGCAGTTAGCCTTTGCAGGAAGAGATTCCAAAAACATATACGCTTTCATTAGAAATTGCGGTCTCACCAACAAAGGCACGTCGCCTGCATTACCAAGTGTATTATAGGTTATTCGGTGTTCATCGGCAGTTAAATGTTCAATAAACATGCTCAGTAGCTCCCAGAGTTCTTTAACAGCAGAATCTTTCCTCTCTTTCTTGAGGAGATCGAATGTTTCTTTAAATAATACTGTTTTTATTGTTACATTATTTGTATTTTGCCATGTTCTCTCGATAAGGTCTTTTATTTCAGAAAACTTCAATTTAGTGTACGCAAGACGGACACCGTGCTTTTTTAAAGAAACTGGAGAATCGAATAATAGTGGGATATATTTTGAAACCTGCGTAGGACTCATGTTATACAACGCAGCATTTAGAGAAGGTAGTGTGAATTGTAGATAATCATCTTTTGCGAAAGTCAGAATTGCGTCTAATGTTAAAGACGGTCTAATTAACTTCATGCGTTTACCAATATTTTTTTGCACACTCAAAGTACCTGTATCAGTATTACTCCAGTCAATTTTTGTCTGTTCTGGGGTATATTTTTCTAGCAGGCTATGAAACTTTTTTCGAGGTAAAAGTATACAGATTCCTTCTATGGTCGCTTTATGGCCAGTTGGTTTTTCGAGTGCATGAAGATATTGATCAACCCATTTTTGAGCCAAAGTCTGGGACCAGTAAATTCTTAGCTTGCTGAGTGTATTTTTGAGAGAAATTGCATCGTTGGAGGTCATCGCTGCTACATCAGTGCTGTAGCGCAGCAGCAGACCTGGATCATGTTTCAATGCGTGAACACAAGCTGCATCATCTTCTTGTAAGGCTAAAGACTCCTCAAACAAGTCCTTCTTCCATTTCTTCTCTATGATATACATGGAAATTAAACTCAACTTTATTGAGTGTTCTTTCTTGCTTCTAATGATTCGCCTGACTTGATTAAGTACTTCAGGGTAGTCGGAAAGTTTCATTTCCCATTCTTTGAGTAGTAACAAAATGTTATTAAGCTTTTCCACAGCCAATAACATTTCAGTTTCACTTTTAATATCATTTAGTTTCTGTAATTTGCCCATGTCCAAATTGTACAAGTATTTGAAAAGTACGTCCCGCTCTTTTTCCCCGAGTTTCTTTCGGTAGTCCTTAAAAGTATCAAATGTGTGCTTTTTTATGATGATATCTGGAATATCCTCCTTTTGAAGGAGTTTATAAACAATAATGGCTTTTATGCAATAAGGAACACTGTTTTCTGATTCTATGTAAACTTCCATACTTGAGAATATATCATTAAGAATTGCCCAGGTGTTTGGGTCAAATTTATGCGTACTAACCGAGGAAAGTAAAGAATTAACAAAATGAACTTTAAACTTAAAGGGTTCGTTCATGTGATGCTCCCGATAGTATTGAAGGAGAGTTTGTATTTGTTGTAAGTTGCGTCCGGCGCAGTTTATCAATATTGTTAGCATATTCGTCCGTTCAGCGGGTGAAAGTTCGACGCGAATCAATTTTTTCAAGTCAGTAAATGCCGTGTCGAAAGGAGCAAACCGATACCAACGATATATATTCGCATTGGTGTTGCACGGATCACTATCAAATCTTATCTTTGCGCTACATGGCATTGTCATATCCACATAATCGCGATCTGAACCAATTTCGCTATTTGGCTGAACTGCGCCTTGATCAATAAACAGTTTTTTTAAAAATTGAAATCTCGTTGCCTTGGGTAAATACTTCACAAAGTGTTTTATGTTATCAAACTTAAACCAGTTCTTCATTTTCTTATTTTCAGCTTGTTTTAGCAGAAAACCTTGTATATCTATTTTCTCTTTTTTCAGGTATTTTGCGAAGGTTGGCAAGTGAATAATATCGAAAAATTTTTCAAATTCATTGACAACTTTTTCAGAACAATGTTGCATCAATTGCCGTGTAGCTCTTAAGCCAAAGGCACACCTTTTGTTATTAAACATATTTTTAATAGACTCTATAATTTTAAGATAGTCTTCGCCGTATTTGCTTAAAAGAATCTTGGAGACTTCCAAATGATCTTCCATGTAATAGTAATATCCGTCATGAATTTCATTAATAATTTTTAGAACACTAATCGATCTCTCACAGAGACGTTTAAAGGTCTCTATGGTTATGTCTTTTGCATTATCACGATAAACTTTTTCTATGAGAGCTAAAGAGCAGCGAGGCAGCCACTTTTGAGCTACTTTCAGATCATCCTCGAAGTAGTTGAAGAACTCGTCAACGCGAGCTTCGTTTTTCAAGTTTATTTTTATGGCAGAAAGTAGTTTGTTCTTGGCCTTTGACATCATATTTGGGAATAGTTCGTCGTGCAAATGTTTTGGGTTGATGATGTGGGCGTACTGGTCGTCGGTTATGAGCCACGTGGCCTGCTTGATCGCCCGGGAGACGTACAGCATGTCCTCGCACTGCAGCACGGTGAGCACGTAGCCCACGTCCCTGCGGCGGCAGGCCACGTCGATCTTCAGCAGGTTGTCCACGTCGGCCGCGTCATAGTCCAGGGGCAGGAGGGCAGTGCTCTCGTCGGCGACGGCTGCTTCCACGAGTTTGTTGAAGCTGTGCTGTTTTTGTCCCAGCGTTTCTCCGTCCAGGACTAGTGGAGCCATGACGAAAACCTACGAAAATGGGAAAAATCTGTGAAGTAACTATGAAGGGTGGAAAAAACAATGGAATGGAAACTGGTTCAACTGATAAATCTTAGCTACCTAAATTTACTCCAAAATGTTTTTTATCGTTGATAAATAACGGTCTTAAAAGTTTCATCTCGTGTTCAGGCGGGAACGGAAGTGGGCGTCGCGTATTGTTCCCGCCTGAGGAAATGAAGGAGGTAGTAGCGAAGGTGCAATCCTTCGTGGGAATGGGAGTTTAGGGGTCGAAATTTAAGAAAGCATCAAAACAGTATCGGAAAAATGGTTTTATCTTGTGCGGCCGTAAATTTTCGTACTACATAATTATTTATTTTCTCAAAAACTATAAAATCGCGGTTCATGCAGGGGGTGTTAGAGATTAGATTAGATGTGCTCGATTAGATCCGCATTTTTTTAAATAAATAAATATTTCACAACATCACATATACCGAGATATGTAGTTGAAGCACCTGTGTAACAGATATCAGATTCAACAGTGGGATTACAAATATATACATTTAATACTTTTATAAATACATACTTATAATGAGTACATAGAAAACACCCATACCAATACAGACATGTCCATGCACACAAATGTTTGTACTGTGCGGGGATCGAACCCGCAACCCTTGCACCAGACGCAGCGTTCACTACCACTGATACAAACGGGTCGTCAAATGGCATTGTTGTTGTTGTTGGCATCTAAAAAATTCTGAAAAAATGTCCACTGAAAATTGAGAAACCTGTATCCTTTATCGATAATAGGGATACCTACTTGGTGGTTGTCCATGGGCATCGCTTAAATTTACCCACTTTCTATTACAAGTAAGATTCACATAAAAAAAACATTTATCAAAGGCAGGTAAGTACAACAACACACTCACTTGTGTTACAGATATCAGACAACAGAGGAACACAAATATATACTTAAATACGTATATTACACCCAGACACCGAACAAACACAAGTGTTCATCGCACGAATGTTTGTCCAGGGTGGGGATCGAACCCACGACCTTTGGCGTAAGAGGCAGGGTCACTACCAACTGCGCCATCCGGTCAGTCAATTTATTCTACTTATCAATATAGGTACCTACAGTATTATTATTAACGTACTTACACAATTTCATTAAATTAAACTGTTCGCCTTCTCTTCTAACACTAACAGAACAGATAAAGGCATTCTAGTGTTATGAAGAACTAAGTTGCTAATTATCTAGTTAGGTGCCTTATTGAAGATAAGATCCATAAGATAAGACAATCGTTTTAATTGAGTGCAATATTATATACAGGACTTAAAGCGACGGGTAGCCCTAACTAGCGACACCAATCGATTTAAATTGTTAGCTACTAAACCGGATCTATTTTAAACGGTTTCGGGGTTACAACCTAACGGCAAACACTTATACTATTTTTTAAATAACCATGCTCAAATGTTGGGTCCGTTTTTGTACGCAAAAAATTTATTGCGTGAATCTATTTTTCGCGTACGCGTTGGACCTTAACCGTACACGAAGTGCTCTCTATTATTGATACGAAGGTAACCCGGTGCTATTATACATGCCTATTACTTAAATATAATATCTAGGTGTATAATAATATCCTCCAACCGCGTACGGCTACGGATTATTTCTACCATAAACCTATTTTGGCTAAGGCGGCCAAGCTCAACGATCAGCCACGTACGCAGGATATATTATAGTGCCCAAGTGTGTGCGCAAACACAAGTGAACTCTCTATTCTCTTGCCCTATATTCCGATGGGAGACCAGAGTGACACGGACGGGGGTACAAGACCGCCAACTTCCAGACACCGGGCTGTCACTAAGAATTTCTTACCGAAAACTTAGGTACTTACAAATTTTTGGCCCGACCCCGGGACCTCTTGCGCAGCCGTCGCTTTAAAGTGCGAACCACTACGCTACCGAGGCTTTCTTATCTAGGTGTAAGTATAACCACATGAATAAATAAGCGGATTGATAACTTTTATTTATTCATGTGGTATAACTGCCGCACTCAGAGACGTCCAATTAACTTTAATGGTTACTTGAGAAAAAATATTGACTTTTATTTCTATTCGCTTAAAGACTATCTACAAACTTATTATTAATATAATGAACATTTAGCTTAATGGACGTTTCTGAATGCGGCAGCAAAACTTTTACTGCTGATGATAAAAAAGTATGATTATGCTCTAACACGTTTTGTTTGTAATTATTTTTAATTATCATGGCCATGAGGAGTAGATCTATTTAATTATTTTTCAAAATACAAGAAAGCATTAAATTAATTTTCCCGATTATTATATGTTTTATCAGTTGTAAATGTGTTTAGGTATTGTTAAAGTCATAATAGCCCTCCTGGCATGTGTGGCTATTGGAGCTATTTAGACAATTTTAAAACTTTATTTCATTAATTTTAAATTTAAAATTAATATATACCTACATTTTAAAATAATATTCAATCACTTACGTTAATTCTTACTTTAATACCATAATCCTCTTAATTTCTGACGTACTTCTTCTTTAAATTATAATGGTTCAATTTGGTTCATTATTTTTTGAGTAGGTAAGTACCTAGATTCTTTCTTACTTATACCTAGCCTCATAAGTAAAGAATCAATCTAGCCCAAGCTTCAACTTTCAATACACTTCTGCGTTCTCTAAAATGAGGTTTATTTACCTTCTTCTTAAAAATGGGATTTGTATAAGTAGTTTGTATTTAAACTAATAAATTGGCCGCGTATACTGTCCCCACCACCTCCTTTCATTAAATTACTGCTCCCCTAGTACCAGACTATTATTACTCTATGATTAAGTTAGGTTTTAAAATAAACAAGAACTGTTCGTTAAGACCAACATACAGGTCGTTGAATATTGTGGGTACATCGACAGTATAAATATAACAATGAATTAAATAATTACAATTATCTGGCACCTCATCCCTACGACTGTTTTTTGCAGTAGAGCCACATAAGTAGACGCCAGACAGTGGTTAAAAGTGAAATAAACCCCCCGGCGTAATTTCCTTGTAATCCATCGGTCGACAACACCCCACTTTTCCGGCCTAGACGGAAAAGTGGGGTCGTCTCAGAATTTCGGACCAGTCACCCCCTTTGGTGGGAACTTTTCTTTCTGGGCTCATGCTCATGGGTAATGGGGGAAAATAGAAAAAAAGTGTTCACTAGTTCACAACGCCTCATACCGCGATGATAAAAAAAATGATTGATAACTAGATAAATGTTAAGTTACAAAAAAAACACCATACACATAAGTAATTAGTAGATGATTTATTTGATACATCGGAATTATCAAATTATTAATGAGTTACAATTATTGTGTATTTTTTGACGACGACAGAACTTCTAGGACTAAATAATATTATTCTTTTAATATTAATATTTCTATATTTTATTTCAATAATTATTATTAACATTTATCTCATCATCATAATAAATCTTATTTATTTTTATAGTGGTCCGTCGTGAACCGGTGGGGGAAAGTTGAATAGCCCTACAGGGTATTGCCTGTGGTCGCAGAATATTTGAATTTCTGGGCATATTAAAATAATAGGTTTTGACGTGAAATTAAACAATTTCTATTTAAATAACTTTTATTACTTAATAACTTTTGTAGGTTGTATATAAACTTAGGTTGTATATACTTGCTTAAAAATGCAAATAAAAACACTGTTAAAGGCGTGACTTCATTACTTGTATAAAGTTTTAAATGACTACACATTGTGCACAGAATAGATTTTTCATTTTTATAAAACTAGTTCAGTAAGTGAGAACTAAAGGTACCTTACCTAACTAATGTTGTGATCATAGCTCGTATATGTATACTTATTACCTAAATAACGCCTAATATGTAGCTAGAACAGTAACAATATTTACATGTAAGGACATACATCATCAAACTGTTCTGGATCAGAATATATAGCTTCATGGTAGAGTATTTTTACTTCTTGAGAAGAGTGTAACTTTATTTTATCGAAGATCTCTAATTTTAATTTGGATTTCTCTTCATCTTTATCGTAAAATGGTATAGAAGAAATAGCTTCTAGAACAATAAAATAGCTAACAGTTACCTCACTGTCCAGCATATTTTTTAAAGTGTGAAGTTGTTGAATATGTGTAAAATCCATTTGGTGGAACACCTCTGATAGAGCTCCAGCAAAATGGGCGACCAACGAATGCATCTTTGATGAAATGTCCTCCTTTATAAAGTTCAAGCAGGATTTACCGAATAGGGGAGCTATCTCGGTACATAAGTCTTTCCATTTTTTATCCTTATCGCCTTTTTTCTCTAAATCGCCTGCTATACCAACCAGCTCTACTGGTTGCTTCACATGGCTACAAAGTAACTCCATGAATAAAGTTGCGATGGTCCAATATGTCAAACTGCGGTAGTTTTCTTCAAGTGGCAAAGCAGTTCGATATCTCTGTTCAATATCTTTGAACATTTTGAAATTAAGTACAGACGTGTTCAAAATACTTGGTTTAGTATTCTGTAAAAATGTCTTTAGAAGATTAATGCAGTTGATCCTAACTGTGAATTCGCCTTTTTTAAATGTTTTCCAGGATTGGAAGCACCCGTTCAAAATGGGTATCAAGTATTTTTCGTATCTAGAATATTGCGATTCCACATTATTGGAATTAAGGATATATGCTGTCATTATAGGGATATAATTACTCTCGCTATTGTTTTTTTCAGTTTCAATGTTTCCGGTAATAATATTTACAAGTTCATCGACAGGCTTCAGCAGAATTTGTTCAACAAAGCTGGGTTCTATTTGATTTATGATTTCAGTAACAGAATGGTCGAGCTTTCTTAAGATATTTTCGCAGTTAGCTTTTGCAGGAAGAGATTTCAAATACACATACGCTTTCATGAAAAATTGGGGTCTTACTAATACAGGCACATCGCCGGCATTACCAAGTGTATTATAGATTATTCGGTTTTCATCAGGAGTCAAGTTTTCAATAAACATACTCAGTAGCTCCCAGAGTTCTTTAACAGCAGAATCTTTCCTCTCTTTCTTGAGGAGTTCGAATGTTTCTTTAAATAATACTGTTTTTATTGTAGAATTCTTCGTAGTTTTCCATGTATTATCGACAAGGTCTTTAATTTCAGAAAGCTTTAAGTTTACTATACGCTTGGCGGACACCATGTTTTTTTAGAGAAACTGGCGAATCCAATAATATTGGGATGTATGCTGAAACCTGTGTAGCACTCATGTTATACAACACAGCATTTAGGGAAGGTAGTGCGAATTGTAGATAGTCATCTTTCGCATAAGACAGTATTGCGTCTAATTTCAAAGATGGTCTAATCAACATCATACGTTTTGCAATATTTTTTTGCACACTCAGTGTAGCTGTGTCAGGATTACTCCAGTCAATTTTTGTCTGTTCTGGGGTATATTTTTCTAGCAGACTAACAAACTTTTTTCGCGGTAAAAGTATGCAGATTCCTTCTACGGTCGCTTTGTGGCCAGTTGGTTTTTCGAGTGCATCAAGATATTGATCTGCCCATTTTTGCGCCAACGTCTGTTCCCAATAAATTCTCAGTTTGCTAAGTGTATTTTTGAGAGAAATTGCATCGTTGGAGCTCATCGCTGTTACTTCAGTACTGTGGCGCAGCAGCAGACCTGGATCATGTTTCAAAGCGTGAACACAAGCTGCATCATTCTCTTGCAAAGCTAAAGATTCCTCAAACAAGTCCTTCTTCCATTTCTTTTCTATGGTAAACATGGACTTTAAACTCCACTTTATAGAGTGTTCTTTCTTGCTTCTAATAATGCGCCTGACTTGATTAAGTACTTCAGGGTAGTCGGAAAGTTTCATTTCCCATTCCTTTAGTAGTAACAAAATATTGTTAAGCTTTTGCATAGCCAAAGACATTTCAGATTCATTTCTAATATCAGTTTGTTTCTGTAATTTTACCATTTCTAAATTGTACAAATATTTGAAAAGTACGTCCCGCTCTTTTTCCCCGAGTTTCTTTCGGTAGTCCTTAAAAGTGTCAAATGTGTGTTTCCTTATGATGATATCTGGAATATCCTCATTTTGAAGGAGTTTGTAAACAATAATGGCTTTTATACAATAAGGAACACTGTTTTCTGATTCTGTGTAAACTTCCATACTTGAGAATATGTCAGTTAGAATTGCCCAGGTGTTTTCGTCCAATTTGTGTGTAACCGAAGAAAGCAGGGAATTAACAAATTGTACTTTAAATTTAAAGGGTTCGTTCATGTGTTTCTCCCGGTAGTGTTGAAGTAGAGTTTGTATTTGTTGTGGATTGCGTCGGGCGCAGTTTATCAATATTGTTAGCATGGTCGTCCGTTCAGCGGGTGAAGATTCTACGCGAATCAACTTTTTCAAGTCAGCAAATGCTGTATCGAAAGAGGCGAATCGGTACCAGCGATAAATATTCGCATTGGTGTTGCATGGAGCGCTTATTCCTGACTTTAGGCTGCAAAACATTAGCGCTTTTGGGGCATAATCACGTTCAAGACTAATTTTTCTATTTGGCTTAGCTGTATCTTTGTCAATAAACAATTTCTTTATAAATTCAAATCTCGTTGCGATGGGTAAATACTTAGCAAAGTGTTTTACATTATCGTACTTAATCCAGTGTTTCATTTTTTTATTTTCAGCCTGTTTCTGCAAGAAGTCTTTTATATCTTTTTTCTCTTTTTTCAGGTATTTGGCGAAGGTGGGCAAAGTGAATATATTTGGAAAACTTCTCAAATCCATTAACAACTTTATCAGGAAAATGTTTTAACAATTGCCGAGTAGCTCTTACACCAAAGGCTGGAATGCAGTGATCTTCAAGCGACTCTATTATTTTTAGATACTCTTCAGCATGTTTGCTCAAAAGAATCTTTGAAACTGTCAATTGATTTCTAATGTAATACCAGCCTTTTACTTCAATGAGAATTTTCAGAACACTAATCGATCTCTCACAGAGACGTTTAAAGGTCTCTGTGGTTATGGCTTGTGCTTTATCGCGATAAATTTTTTCTATGAGAGCTAAAGAGCAGCGAGGCAGCCACTTTTGAGCTACTTTCAGATCATCCTCGAAGTAGTTGAAGAACTCGTCAACGCGAGCTTCGTTTTTCAAGTTTATTTTTATGGCAGAAAGTAGTTTGTTTTTGGCCTTTGACATCATATTTGGGAATAACTCGTCGTGCAAATATTTTGGGTTGATGATGTGGGCGTACTGGTCGTCGGTTATGAGCCACGTGGCCTGCTTGATCGCCCGGGAGATGTACAGCATGTCCTCGCACTGCAGCGCGGCGAGCACGTAGGCCACGTCCCTGCGGCGGCAGGCCACGTCGATCTTCAGCAGGTTGTCCACGTCGGCCGCGTCATAGTCCAGGGGCAGGAGGGCAGTGGTCTCGTCGGCGACGGCTGCTTCCACGAGTTTGTTGAAGCTGTGGTGTTTTTGTCCCAGCGTTTCGCCTTCCAGAACTAGTGGAGCCATGATGAAATACCCTGGAATGAATAAATTTAAAAATATAAAGTATTTCCCAGAATATAAACCTTATTATACCAATTTCATTCATCTCTTAATTATATAAGTACTCGAAACTTCAAAGCAATCTAATGATCATCAACTGATTGGCAAATATAAGTAAGCTTTTCTAATCCGACCATACTTTTCTAATTCGACCAGAACAATACTAACTTTAAATAAGTAGGTCCATCCTGTGCGGATAAAGAATGGGATCAGAAATGGCGGCGCATCTATTCACTTCTCGCTCGCACACTATTTGCGTCAATACTCGCACTCGTGGGTGTGCGAGCGAGAAGTGAATAGATGCGCCGCCATTTCTGATCCCATTCTTTATCCGCACAGGTTGTAAGTATTTATCTAAATAGGTAGTTACGCTAGTACCACGTTTATAAGTTACATCGGCAAAATTCGTCTAGATTACGATTGCGAAAGCAGTTGAAATACAGACTTTATTGCGTTACATTAAGATTAAATACAATAAATCCAGAGAGGAATGCTATCTCTCTCTTAACCGCACTCGCACCGAACATGGCGCTGACGCATGAACCAATAAGAAATTGTAATTTTTGGCGCGCATAAATGGAGCGTTGTGATTGGTTAACTTTTTGCCGCAGCTTTCGAAAGCGCAGGTATATTGGTGTGACTTATAAAATTGGTAAAACTGTACATAGGTAGATGGAAAAGAGAGATGGACATGAATGAATAGAAAATTATTTATTTGGGGATTTTGGACCACATAGTACAACAATTTGTATGATGTGGGAAGTAGGTAATTTATCCGGACCCCGGTCTGGAAGTCCTTGTGGAGCAACCGGGACAAAACGCTAAGAATACTTGTACTACGCACCCCACGAGTGCGAGTATAGACGCAAATAGTGTGCGAGCGAGAAGTGAATAGATGCGCCGCCATTTCTGATCCCATTCTTTATCCGCACAGGTTGCACAGCATTCATACCTACACGCTAGTCTATATACCTATCTTATCACTGTCTTTACGCGTTGCACTAAAAAAATAACATGAATTAATCATGTTCTTTATGAAACGATAAGCCAGTATTGTTCATTATCAGAAAATAGGAGGTAAGTATAAGATAAGGTTGAACCTAGTAATTTGGGTACAATATATTACTATTGATAAATCACATAATAATTTTAATTTCAACCAAAACGATTCACCTAGCAGAAAATAAGTTGTTCAGTGTACTCAGTCGCATCTAGATCCTTATAAGAAACCGACGATTTCCGACACCGAAATGGTACCGCAGTAACTAAAACTAATATGGCTGCAAATATATTGGCTGTCTGCTGTTAAAAACAGTTTGGTATGATAGCTAACATATAAGTACAAAAGGGTACAAATAATCGTAACAACTTCGAGGATGAGGTGAATAGGAGAATCCAGTTAGGTTGGGCAGCATTTGGAAAACTTCGTCGTGTCTTCGTATCGTCGATACCACAGTGCCTAAAGACGAAAGTCTTCAATCAGTGCGTCCTACCCATCATGACATACGGAGCCGAAACGTGGACACTTACGGTACGGCTGGTCCACAAGTTAAAGGTCGCTCAGCGGGCTATGGAACGAGCAATGCTCGGCGTCTCTCTCCGAGATCGAATCCGAAATGAGGTGATCCGGCAGAAAACCAAAGTTATCGACATTGCTCACCGGATTAGCAAGCTTAAGTGGCAGTGGGCTGGCCATATTAGCCGCAGAACCGACAACCGATGGGGTAAACGGGTTCTGGAGTGGAGACCGCGTCTTGGCAAACGTAATGTAGGGCGCCCTCTGGCTAGGTGGGGGGACGATCTGCGCAGGATGGCTGGCAAGAGCTGGATGCGAGAAGCCATGGATAGATCACAGTGGCGAACAATTGGAGAGGCCTACGTCCAGCAGTGGACTGCGATAGGCTGATGATGATGATGATGACGTCGCGTTTGCTTAATTTTAGAGGTTAATTAAAAATATGTCCATTACTGGGCGGCGTCCATTATAGGTGCCTTTACCTTACCTATTTCATTATTTTGTAAGTATTATCTACTAAAGAAATGGCTAATCTTAATTGAATAGTATTATTCAACTTCTGTTGTGGTCTCTCTGTCGCTCTAACAATGTTTTCTGCCACGGCGATCCTTTATTCCAGTTCAGTTTGTTAGAAATGGGTTAGAGATTCGAGAACAATATTGAATCACTGAGATAATCTTAAATTATAAACCAGGCAGGAATAGGGTTAAATATAAGGTTTTTCAGCCCATTTATTTTCAGGTATACAGTTATGAATATAGGTACTCGTACATACCTTTTATAGCCTGTTCAACTCACTGTATCTTGACTGGAAACCTTATACTTAGGTAAATGCAAAGTGATATTGGGCTTATTTAGTATAAAAATGAAAGATAAATTCATAGTAATTATAATAATTTGTTTATTGCAGTTATCAATATTCGTCATAGGTACACTAAAAATAGATTAATATTAATATAGTCATAATTATATACAATACTCGCAAAATATGCTGTTACAAAACTGGCCATGGATAGATTTTTTTTTTAAATCTGGCTCGTGTTTTAACCATTGAACTATTTTAACTTACTGGTTTTAACAACTTTTAATTTGTGACATTTGACAGTCACATAAACTACTATTATAGTATCAGTCAATAAAGTAGTTTTAGAATCAATCAATTCAATTCAATTCAATTTAACTAATTTATTTATTATCCCATCACAATCAGCTACTTAGAACAAAGTTATCAAACAAACTCTAAAGCAAACTTATGACATATTTTTTTATAGCCTGAATAATGAGAATGCTTGAGAGGGAACCTAAGCAATTTGCAAATAATCCTTAAAGCACCCTTCAAGTTCCTGAAGAAATTGCTTATGTTCCCTCCCGCTCAAGCACTCTACACCCTCCTTTGAGTCATTCCTTGACCGAACTATGGCCTGTCTACAATTAATATATATATGTTTTTTTATGACATAGTGGCATACGAGCAGACGGATCACCTGATGGTAAGCGATTCCCGCCGCCCATGGATACCCGCAACACCAGTAGAGTCACAAGTGCGCTGCCAACCTTTAGGTACACTCCCCTTCCCCCCTCGGATTGGGCTTCTGGTAGCCTCACTCACGCAGCGAAATACAGCAGTGCTGCTTCACACCGGTTTTCTGTTAGGCCGTGATATTACTCCGGTCGAGCCGGCCCATTCATGCCGAAGCGTGGCTCTCCCACGATTTGTCTATAATTCACTACCTTATGTCTGGTTTAAGTAGAAGTGATAAGTGTACCTAGCTAGTAACTATAGGGTTCTATTTATTTTACCGTATGTCGTTCATGCATGACAAGTGCGGAAACCAATGGATTTTTTAAATCTTCCATCCACAGAGGGCACTGATTAATTGATCACTGATTTAATTATAAGTACTTAGTTGGTGAAAGTGGCAAACATTTGGTGTACCTACTACGCACAAGCTGGTGCTGATGATTCTGTATTATATTAAAGACTTTGGCAATTCATTTTTCAACTTACTCTTATGCTTGAGTTTGATTTTCTTTGTTCGTTTACGAGCCACTTGAGGGACGAGAGGTCGTGCTCAAACTCGAGGATGAGTTAGAAGAACTCTCATCAGACCTCAGTGGGTCGGTCGGTTTACGTTTCCGAGGTCTTACTTCCGGATGGCCGTTGCGGTTGGTTCTCTCCTTCTTCCATATTTTCAGCAGATGAGGCACGGTTACGTCTATACTTGACTAAAATAAATAGGTAAGTAGTAGTTATTATAAATCAAAAATCATCGTCATCGTCAGCCCATTTAAGTCCCCACTGCTGGGGCACGGGCCTCCCTCAATCACATGAGGGGTAATTGCCATACTCACCATGCTTGGCAGACGGGTTGGCAAGGGTTTTGATATAAATGCAGAGTTTTCCTTCTCTGGGTGCTGATGATCATGCCAGCAGCTTTACCTTAGTCGCCTTTTACGACACCTCGGTAAGAGTGAGGGTGGCCTATTCTACTCTGTCGGGACCACACGGCCAAAACGATTCACCTAGCAGAAAATAAGTTGTTCAGTGTACTCAGTCGCATCTAGATCCTTATAAGAAACCGACATTTCCGACACCGAAATGGTACCGCGTAACTAAAACTAATATGGCTGCAAATATATTGGCTGTCTGCTGTTAAAAACAGTTAGGTATGACAGCTAACTTATAAGTACAAAAGGGTACAAATAATCGTAACAACTTCGAGGATGAGGTGAATAGGAGAATCCAGTTAGGTGGGCAGCATTGGAAAACTTCGTCGTGTCTTCGTATCGTCGATACCACAGTGCCTAAAGACGAAAGTCTTCAATCAGTGCGTCCTACCCATCATGACATACGGAGCCGAAACGTGGACACTTACGTACGCTGGTCCACAAGTTAAAGGTCGCTCAGCGGGCTATGGAACGAGCAATGCTCGGCGTCTCTCTCCGAGATCGAATCCGAAATGAGTGATCCGGCAGAAAACCAAAGTTATCGACATTGCTCACCGGATTAGCAAGCTTAAGTGGCAGTGGGCTGGCCATATTAGCCGCAGAACCGACAACCGATGGGGTAAACGGGCTTCTGGAGTGGAGACCGCGTCTTGGCAAACGTAATGTAGGGCGCCCTCTGGCTATGGTGGGGGACGATCTGCGCAGGATGGCTGGCAAGAGCTGGATGCGAGAAGCCATGGATAGATCACAGTGGCGAACAATTGGAGAGGCCTACGTCCAGCAGTGGACTGCGATAGGCTGATGATGATGATGATGACGTCGCGTTTGCTTAATTTTAGAGGTTAATTAAAAATATGTCCATTACTGGGCGGCGTCCATTATAGGTGCCTTTACCTTACCTATTTCATTATTTTGTAAGTATTATCTACTAAAGAAATGGCTAATCTTAATTGAATAGTATTATTCAACTTCTGTTGTGGTCTCTCTGTCGCTCTAACAATGTTTTCTGCCACGGCGATCCTTTACTCCAGTTCAGTTTGTTAGAAATGGGTTAGAGATTCGAGAACAATATTGAATCACTGAGATAATCTTAAATTATAAACCAGGCAGGAATAGGGTTAAATATAAGGTTTTTCAGCCCATTTATTTTCAGGTAAACAGTTATGAATGTAGGTACTCGTACATAACTTTTATAGCCTGTTCAACTCACTGTATCTTGACTGGAAACCTTATACTTAGGTAAATGCAAAGTGATGTTGGGCTTATTTAGTATAAAAATGAAAGATAAATTCATAGTAATTATAATAATTTGTTTATTGCAGTTATCAATATTCGTCATAGGTACACTAAAAATAGATTAATATCAATATAGTCATAATTATATACAACACTCGCAAAATATGCTGTTACAAAACTGGCCACGGATAGTTTTTTTTTTTAATCTGGCTCGTGTTTTAACCATTGAACTATTTTAACTTACTGGTTTTAACAACCATTATTATGTGACATTTGACAGTCACATAAACTACTATTATAGTATTAGTTTAGTCAATAAAGTAGTTTTAGAATCAATCAATTCAATTCAATTTATTTATTTACTATCCCATCACAATCAGCTACTTAGAACAAAGTTATCAAACAAACTATAAAGCAAACTTATGACATATTTTTTTAAAGCCTGAATAATGAGAATGCGTGAGAGGGAACCTAAGCAATTTGCAAATAATCCCTAAAGCCCCCTTCAAGTTCCTGAAGAAATTGCTTATGTTCCCGCTCAAGCACTCTACACCCTCCTTTGAGTCAATCCTTGACCGAACTATGGCCTGTCTACAATTAATATATACATTTTTTTTATGACAGCGGCAGACGAGCAGGCGGATCACCTGATGGTAAGCGATTCCCGCCGCCCATGGACACCCGCAACACCAGTGGAGTCACAAGTGCGCTGCCAACCTTTACACTCCCCTTCCCCCCTCGGATTGGGCTTCCGGTAGCCTCACTTACGCAGCAAAACACAGCAGTGCTGCTTCACGCCGGTTTTCTGTGAGGCCGTGGTATCAGTCCGGTCGAGCCGGCCCATTCATGCCGAAGCGTGGCTCTCCAAGATTTGTCTATAATTCACTACCTTATGTCTGGTTTAAGTAGAAGTGATAAGTGTACCTAGCTAGTAACTATAGGGTTCTATTTATTTTTGTCGTTCATGCATGACAAGTGCGGAAACCAATGGATTTTTTAAATCTTCCATCCACAGAGGGCACTGATTAATTGATCACTGATTTAATTATAAATACTTAGTTGGTGAAAGTGGCAAACATTTGGTGTACCTACTACGCACAAGCTGGTGCTGATGATTCTGTATTATATTAGAGACTTTGGCAATTCATTTTTCAACTTACTCTTATGCTTGAGTTTGATTTTCTTTGTTCGTTTACGAGCCACTTGAGGGACGAGAGGTCGTGCTCAAACTCGAGGATGAGTTAGAACTCTCATCAGACCTCAGCGAGTCGGTCGGTTTACGTTTACGAGGTCTTACTTCCGGATGGCCGTTCCGGTTTGGTTCTCTCCGTCTTCCATATTTTCAGCAGATGAGGCACGGTTACGTCTATACTTGACTAAAATAAATAGGTAAGTAGTAGTTATTATAAATCAAAAATCATCGTCATCGTCAGCCCATTTAAGTCCCCACTGCTGAGGCACGGGCCTCCCTCAATCACATGAGGGGTAATTGCCATACTCACCACGCTTGGCAGACGGGTTGGCAAGGGTTTTGATATAAATGCAGAGCTTTCCTTCTCTGGGTGCTGATGATCATGCCAGCAGCTTTACCTTAGTCTCCTTTTACGACACCTCGGTAAGAGTGAGGGTGGCCTATTCTACTCTGCCGGGCACCACACGGCTGAATCAAAAATATTCGATATCAATATGAGTTGGTAAGTAAGTATATCATATCATACTAATGGTTAGTCAAAATAATACTAACGCTGTTAAATATGCGAATTACTTAAGTATTTAAAATTAAGATAGGTACTTAGGTACTTACCAAAATTTGAACTTTCTTACTTACCTACTTAATTAAACTTACTAAAAATACACTGTGAACATTTACATCCCTTTTACCACGTGCTACCATCCATTCTGAACAACATTTGTTCAATGACTTTTTGAAATTCATCGAAATACGCGCGTATTTAACCTGGTTTTGGAAGCGCATTTCGGCGATCCTTTTGCCATACGCCCAACTCTTACGAGCGAGGGTTGACGCCGCTTCTAACTTAGAAGTTCTAAGCACGAACCGAGAGAAACATAATCTTTGCTATGGATGGGACACGACACCACCACAAAATAAGAAGATACTACCACTATACCGGTTGGAGCGAACTCGCCGAAATATGGCCGTTTTTCCTACCCCGGTTTTTTGAAGCGCGAGTATGCTGAAACGATCACATACCCGCCGCGGAAAATACGCCAATCTGAAACCGCCTTGACTGCGTTGAAAATTCTCACAAACTATGTTTTAGTGATATATGTCGTCTGAAAATAAATATCACGAGCACGAGAATTGGGCTCCTTTTTTTTTCAAGCAAGCGAGTCAAAGTAATCAACGCCGCCCATGAACATCCACGAAATCAGAGAGATCGGTAATTTGATGCCGGCCTTTTTAAAAAAGAGTGCGCTCTAATAACTCCAATGATCCAAAATCGTCATTTCTTTTCAGAAGTAAGTACATAGGTATCAATTGGGGTGGTGCAGGTGGGGCATCGGAAACCGTGTTAGAGCGAGAAAATGAACGACTTATTTTTAGGGATTCAATTATGATATTCTCAAGTGTTATTATTATATTATTACTACTAGTGCGGATAAAGAATGGGATCAGAAATGGCGGCGCATCTATTCACTTCTCGCTCGCACACTATTTGCGTCTATACTCGCACTCGTGGGGTGCGAGTATAGACGCAAATAGTGTGCGAGCGAGAAGTGAATAGATGCGCCGCGATTTCAGATCCCTTTCTTTATCCGCACGTGTCGTACCCATTGTTTATACTCTAATAAATGTAGGAATGGTGGTTGAGTAGATAGATAGCAATATTAACAATATACACTCATGGGCGGCACATCTAACCACCCGCGCCCTTGCTGTTTTTTCATACAAACGTACTTACTTACTAGTTACTTATATAAAACGTTTCATTGCAATGTTTTTTACCTAACATGACCTTTCTGATTTGTCCAAAAAAAAACCGAATGTTTATGAATCATTGACTGAAACATGTTTTCGGAAAAATACGATATTTACCAAAATCAATTAATGACTTGGTAAGTAGGTACTATTTAAATAGCTACAGGAATAATGACATTCCAAATACTCGTACCTACATTTTCGGAATTGGGAGAAAACTTATAGAAACATTTAGCAACCCTACGTAGAAAATGATTCATAGGTAAGTCATTTAGAACGATAACGCCACATGAGTGAGTACGTAGATAGGTAGGTACCCTTCCCTGGAAGTTATCGCCCCGATACACCAATGTAATCTTACTACGCTTACACTATTTATTTTATTTATTATTTGGAAGACTAACAGCTAAATGATACACTAAACTTATATCAATAAGAAAAAACAGTGCCAATAATAAGTCTCCGCCTATGGTATGGCCTATGTAGGTATAAAACTAAAAACAAGATCAGAATCAGAAATTTATTGCCAGATTGGGCTGTTCCCTTTCGAATTCCAATGAAAAAATACCGAAACCCAGTTATTTATAGACCCAAACCCAAATCAATAAAATAGAAGAAAGTCCGCCATATGAATGACTAGAAAATAGCAAAAAAAAATCATTAAACAAGAAACTCGTGCTTTTCATAATCATGGCGTAATATAATAACTCCTGACGGTAACAAACAGCAATGTATCAAATATGTGGGTAGTAATAATTATATGGTAGTAGTCTACAGTCTACACTTGATTCTAAACCATAGAAACTACCTATTGTACCTAGGTGCTTTTCACAAAATGAAGTCAGCACAGTTGGAAGAGTCATGCTATTAAATCAATCCCTCGCGCGCGACTGTAGTTTTGTAAGTTTGACCTTCGTCAAACAAAACAGCGATTTTTCTCAATCAACAAAAATAATGCAAAAGTAGGTACACATTGCTACACTTACCAGTATTAGAAACTGCCAATTTTATGTATGATAAATTTCAACAATGGAAAATCTAGAATTTTTTATCTATATCAACTATTTCACAACTGAGTTTGCTTACGATGTTGCACTCCCAACCAAGTGTGCTTCAACACCGAATTCAACACAACAAATGCCGGTGTCGGCGTGAGTCGTGACGGAAAAATTAATCACAGAGATTGAATGAAATTAGTGTTGCTTATCGATAGTACACTGTCGATAGTCTATCGATAGACTTCAATCGTATCGATAGTCTATCGATAGTATTGCTGGTTGTCAATAGTATCGATACTATCGATAGTAAAATTAGATCAATACTATTGATAACGCTAATAATTTAATCAGGCAGCAACACTATCGAAAATAGCTGGCTATCGATAGTACAAAACTACCGATAGTATTGGCGTTATCAGTAGTATTTATCAAATTTTACTATCGATAGTATCGATAGTTTTGACCAATAGCAATGCTATTGTTGGTACCGCTAGTACTACCGATAGTTTGAATGATTTTCGAGGTCGATAGTTCCGCAACACTAAATGAAATGGATGACTGCGGATAACTATTTTTAGTATGAATGACATCATAGTGGCTGGTTCGAAAGAGGGGAGCGGGGCGCCGCCACTGCCCGCTATGGATGGCAAGAAACAGAATTTCAAGTTCGTTCTGAAATATAAATGGCGCTTTACGCTATCCTAAAATTCGTTTTGGCGCCCCACCCATGCCACCAACACCAGTGTGCCGCACTGGTGGTGTCAAGTCAAAATTAGTTCACAGACAGGAATAGGTAGTCCGAATTGAATTTCACAAATCTTTTGATATTTCTTTCGGATAGGGTTCAGCCAAAGACACTTTCCGTATGATTCATATGGGCTCAAAATATTGCTCACATTAAAAGTTTAGGTAGGTACTTTAAATTAGGAACACTAAACACAGTAATTAAAGCAATTTAAATCAATACTAATATTTCTTTTAATTTGTTAGGCCTATAAACATAAATTTTGATTCATCAGACACAGCAGGAGAAGGAGATCCTCAGACTTTCGTGTCTTTTTGGTCTAAACATAAAAGTGACGGCCATAA
This sequence comes from Marasmia exigua, assembly GCA_019059595.1. Taxonomy (NCBI): domain Eukaryota; kingdom Metazoa; phylum Arthropoda; class Insecta; order Lepidoptera; family Crambidae; genus Marasmia; species Marasmia exigua. Next base: position 11,950,931 of record CM032476.1, on the reverse strand, counting down.
AAATAATTGCTGTATTCTGTTGGGACTTGTCCTGGATAATGTATGAAAATGCATAGAAATTATAACAAGACTTGTCTTTGTTGATTTTTGAACTCAAAACCAAGGATATTAAACCCTATCGCTTTGGTGCCATAGTAATAAATAAATACTCAGGGAGACAAGTCCTACAGAACATACATAGAGTAAGATAATAATAAGTGGCGGAACCAATAAGTGTCGTTCCAGCCTGCATGGTCTGAATATTGGAAAAGACTACCTCGACTAGAACAGTCTAAGGCGTTGATACAGGCGTTCGATCAGAGACGAGCTGTAGAAATAATAAAACTGAGTAGAGGACATGTTAGGGCACTCGCTCGGACCCTCACAGGGCACAACATGGGCCTTTCAGATACCAAAATCTGCAGGTTCTGTCGCGAGGACGAGGAAACGATTATCCACGTCCTCGGCGAGTGCATAGCGCTGCACCGCTGCAGAAGCCGGCACCTGGGAGCACACATGATCTCAGCAGACGAGATCAAAAGCTCCCCCATCAGCTCCATTCTCGGGTTTATCCTGGAACTGGAGCTACATGAGGTGCTGTAATAGGTTACGGGGCTGCCACAATAGATCATCTACTGGTCGCAGTGGCTATGAGACGCGGGGCTCACCCCATTTCTAACAAATAATAATAATAATACAGCAAAGGTTAATTTCTGGCCGGCACTTGACACCAAAAAAGAGAATGTCCTTTGTCTGACCAAATATGGGACGTTATGCAGTTATGCAATTTTAAAGACTCTTATGGTCGTCGAAGCCACAAGTTCAACGTCTTTGCTTTCACGAAACTGATGTTAGTGACCAGTTCAGGGAGTTGAATGATTAAAAATAAAAGACAGATTGATAACGTCTAACAAGCATTAAACATTTTTTTTATCTAATTAAAAAAAACTTTTTTTAACTTCACATTACTTATATTTTTACAAAAAGGTTTAATGGAAGTATGTCACACTATACTCCTTTCGCTTTAGCATGATATGGGAGACAAATGTCAAAATCTATATACTTTTCCACGTTGGTCTCTTTCTAACATGTGACTCACATATAACTCTGTCCTGCTGTCACCGATATCATGATAAAGCGAAAGGAGAATAGCAGCTCATTCCAGATTTCCAGCATCGCATAGGTGGTCATTTTATATCATTATCCGGTCTGAAATACCCAATTTCGGGTAAACTGGATCTCGCTCTTTTATGCCAACGTAACCCGTCCTGAGTTCCTAGATGAATACAAATATTTTCTCTCTACATACAATATTAGTATGGATATCCTGTCGCAATACACAACTGCATAGCGAGTCATATATGAAAGGAGAGAATATTTAATACATCTGAACAGTTCCATATATTTGAGACAAAAAAATGCTATGAATCATAATGTCCCATATTTGCATCGATGTATATTGCCTAAATACTGAATATTAACGTAATTTTGGTTAATTAGCTCCTTTATAAGTTAATGCGTGAACAATCCACAAGTAAAAAAAAAACGAACTTCACCCAAAGTTTGGATTCAAACTGATTTTTTGTCACTTTGACAAGTGCTACGTTTAAGGCAAAGTTTTACAGCGTCAGAATATTTTATTGTTTCATCATTTTTGGGTTACAATGAGAAAAACAATAACGAATTTGAATTGATCACCAAAATCTAATGTGTGCAAATATGGGACCCCATGATGTAAGAGCTGTTTAATACAAGCATATGCAAATAAAGATTTTTTGCGTGTGCAAAATAAGACAAAATATAATCGAAAAATTACATGACATGACAACCATTGTTACAAAGTGTTACAAAATTATAATAATAAATATTAAAATTATTTTTGAATGCATTCATAAAAGTTACATGAAAAAAGTTACAAGTTTGACGTCCAGTCACGGTTATTTGGCACGTGGCAAAAGTCGGAACTAATGCTGTTTTGACATTTTCGCATAGAAAAAACCTTTTACAACGCCTCCGTGTCAATGTCACTGAAGTGCCTTCTGCTCGTGTTCGCCCTGTCTGTAGTGACGTCATTTTGACAGATTGAGTGACTGACAGTGACGTGACGAACGCTTTCAAAACTGCTGTTGTGATGTTATAATAAATTTGTCTTAAAATTACAAAATTGAACGAAAATGCTACAGCGTCTACTCCATATTCGTTTAGACGTTAAAATATCTAGTAGGCATTCAAATTTACTATTTGGAACACCAATTCAAAATCAACCATGTAATCAGTGCGGCTTCAGGTTATTTTCTAGTCACAAGGCCATAGCTTTACGAAATTATTATGAGAAGTCTTCGTTTATCAGGAATGGGGTATTCTGTATTAGATCACGTTATTTTAGTAGCCAGGTGGATGCTGAGAAGAAAAATGATGTTGTCGACTGTACTAAAACCAAGGTGACGTTGGAAACGTCCAAGAAAATCAACACGAAGTTAAAGACTTCAGAACTGAAGCGATTGTTTACGTTAGCTGAACCAGAGAAATGGACTCTTGCTGGTGAGGCGAGACATTTGGTTTATGTTTTTTCTTAATAAATAAACTTATCCCAGCTAAAATTATTCATTAGTTAATACATATATTTGTCATTAGAGCATTCAACTTTTGTCCGAGGGTGTGAGAGGCATGTGCAGTGGTCCAGCAGTCAAATGCGTATAAATATTATTTATCTAAATATATGTTTAGAAAAATAATATAAATTAATAGATCACTATTACACAGGATTGTAATAATCCATTTGGATTATTGTAACCCAGTGTGTAGCTATCTGTACCTATTTCAAATGGCAATTGATTATTGCATCATGTAAAGTAAACAGCAAACCTGTTACCTACTATAAGAAACGAAATATCCTCAAGAGATTTTTTAAAATTTATTTGGAATAACAACAGCCGGTTTACAATAGTACTTGGTAGCTTTTAATTATTATGTAATGTAGTACTACATTACATAATAATTAAAAGCTCCCAAGTGAATTAAGGCCATATAAGTTATTCACAGTGTCCTTTAAAATATGTTATGCTTACTTATGTTTAGTCTCTACTTTATATTGAACCAAGTGTTACGCAAATTATGAAACAGTTACATTAACAATTCAAATCAGCTTGTTTGTTGCAGCTAATCAATACATATACATATATATTGTTTAGCTGCAACTAACACAAGCTAATCTCGTATTGAATATTGCCTACTTGTTTGATATTAAGTTGAGAATCAGTTAAAGAAGTTAAACATATTATGGTAAGCCAACATTTTGTTGCTGTTCCCTATTCTATTAAACAATAATGAATATAGACTTTACACAAATAGGTTTAAGAAACTGGTTTATTATTTCCAATTTTTTTTTTAAATAAAAGTTTGGATGAATCAAAATTTTTCAAAGTTAAAATTAGTATTAATTAGTGCTCAATTTGTTGTCTGATAAAATAGAAATAAATATCGATTGAAATATTGGCCTATAAAATATTATTACCTTAGATTATACTTTTAAATATGTTTTATTTTTAAATTTTTTTATTAAGTTATTAATCACATTAATTTGTATAAATGTAAAATACAATACTTATTATAAGATTAGATAAAAAAAAAGAATTTATCTCAAAATGATCTCACATTTGAATTACATAATATAATGTAGACCTATTTTAAACCCTAACTATAATATAGATGTCACTAGTATTCAAATGCATAGATCTTAGAGGCATACATATATTAATTTAAGAAATAATATTTGAAAACAATTAAGTACCTAGTTATAAGTTTTGTTAATTACATTATACTTAATCCTACTTAATCTATTTGCGCGCCTGCTGGCAGGCTGGATACCGTGTCCATGATACTTTTTATAACATCTTTGTATCAAATTGTGTATTAAGCAAATAAATAATGTTTCTGTTTCTGTTTCTATTTTTAGGTGCTATAAGTTTCCTCATAGTATCGTCAAGTGTGACAATGGCAGTGCCATTCTCCCTTGGCAAGGTGCTAGACATCATCTACAGTAGCACCAGCGACCTCGGTGCTGCACGAGAGAAGTTGGACACATTATGCCTGATGCTATGTGGGGTCTTTCTTGTTGGAGGTTTATGCAACTTTGGCAGGGTGTACTTAATGTCAATATCTGGTAAGAAATGCTAATAAATTATGGTTAAATAATGTGCAGAACTTTATCTACATAAAATGATTTTTGATGCATGCATCAGTTTCTCATAATTCATTTTACAATGACAGGTCAAAGAATGACTCAAGCCCTTCGCAAACAAGTGTACAATGCTATAATGCGCCAAGAAGCGGCCTGGTTCAGCAGGACATCGACCGGCGAGTTGGTCAACAGGCTGTCAGCTGACACTCAGCTGGTTGGAAGGAACCTCAGTGAGAATGTCAGTGATGGACTGAGATCACTATTTATGGTGGGAGCGGGCACAGGGATGATGGTAAATATGTGTAAAAAAAGAATGATGATATCCTCTTTATATTTATCTATAGTAAATATCTTAGTACAATAATATTCTCCTGCCAATTCGGCTACGGCGGCCGTTTTCAATAATCAGCCAAGTACGCAGGATATATTATAGTATACAAGTATGTACACGAGCATAAGTGCGATCTCTATTCCCTTACCCTTTATATTCTAAATTTTGACTCGCCCACGACCCGGGAATCGAACCCCAAGCGCAGCCATTGCGTAAAGTGCGATCCATCGCCACCGAGGAAGTCAATTTTTGTATATTCAAGTTGCATCGTCCATGACGGCGTCATAAACTATTCAATATTTTTTTTTAATAATAAAGGAAGATGAAGGCATTAAAAATATAAGATTGTTTTTTACTTAATTTAATTTGAAGTTTGCTAATTACTTCCATTAAATTGTCATCATTATGTATTCCTGCATATGAAAAATTGGTTGGAGACATGTTCAACATAATATTATTGTGAATAAAATATTTTTGTGGAATGTTAATTTTATGCTAATAGAATCTTCTACTATTTATTTGCTAGGTATGGTGGGTAGGGTGACTGTTTTGACCGAATGTTTGTAAATTAACAATAATGTGTTAATATCTTCACAAATGGTCTTTTACAACCTTACTCAGCACGGGGCGCGGGGGCACCATAGACACGGGCTCCTGCTTTACAAATTAGCGAACGCCGAACGCGCGTATATGGGATACAACAGACAAGCATTTGACCATGATCATATGTATATCATGATGTTGTGAAGATGAGGTATAACATGATGAAAGTGAAGATAGAAAATTCCCCTGCAAATTTATATCAAAGCATTCTAAATCAGCTTTATCTCTTACTTGGTAAGTTGGTTCCAGTTCTACATGTCCCCATCGCTCGCCATGATCGGTCTGTGCGTGGTGCCGCCGGTGTCGATGCTGGCCGTCGTGTACGGACGCTTCGTGCGCGGCATCACGCGCCAGATGCAAGATACTTTGGCTGAGACAAGTGAGGTACGGAAAATACTTGTCAATACGATATTACAGCAGATTACAATAGTCTACAGTATAATACGAAATATTTTTATTCTGTTAGGAGATGAATATCAAAAAATATGGAACACTTCTTCTGTTTATTCTGTAATTTTTTTTAATGATATAGATGGCAGACGAGCAGACGGATCACCTGATGGTTAGCGATTACCGCCGCGCATGGACACCTGAAACACCAGTGGTGTTACAAGTGCGCTGCTTACCTTTTAACCCCCTTTTCCCTGGATTGAGCCTCCGGTACCCTCACTCACGCAGCGAAACACAGCGCATGCACTGCTTCACGCCGGTTTTCTGTGAGGACGTGGTATTACTCCGGTCGAGCCAGCCCGTCCATGCCGAAGCGTGGCTCTCCCACTGTTGTACCCTAAACAATATACCTTTTTTTTCATCCCCTTAGGGGTAGCATATCAATATAAAATTATTTACTAAAATATAATTTACTTAGTTTTCTGATACCTATCTTATAATTGTATTAGGTAGGCATCAGAAAAGTACCTGAATTATATTTTAGTAAGTAATTTTATTTTCGATATTTTCGAATGTGTTCATTGGAACACATTCTACAAGTTTCAGGACTGCAATCAGCGGTCTAGGCTGTGCATTAAATCAAATCAAATCAAATCAAAATTGTCTTTATTCAATTTAAGTCCATACTGAACATTTATGAATGTCCAATATTATGTAATTTACCGCTGATTCGGAATGTCAATTTCTACCGAGAAGAATCAGCAAGAAACTCAGTAGTTACTCTTTTCAAATAATATGGTAATTACAATATTCATTCTTATATAAATTATGATTACAGTGACAGTATGATATACAATGCTTATAATCAATATCGTTTAGATAAATCGTCAAGGAAAAAGTATGAAATGAATTATACATTAGAGGACAGGCGAAGAGATTAACATGTCCAAGAATCCTTATCATTCAATAATCATCTACTTTATAGCCTAGTATAGTACTAGTATAGTAGCCTTTCTGCATTAGGCATTGATCCGTTAGTCAGTCCTTACTAACTGACAAAGCATTTTTTAGTAATAGACATTGTATCTTTATGTTTCAGTTGGCTGAAGAGAAAATATCGAACATAAAGACTGTTAAGGCATTTAGTAAAGAGCATGAAGAATGTGATGCATATGCAAAGAGAATCCACAACTTGCTGACTTTAGCTTACAAGGAGTCCTTGGCTGTCGGAAGCTTTTATGGAATGGTGGGTAAACTTAATACTTTATGCCAATAATAAGCTGATGATATAATATATGATATTGGGCTTTGAGCTACACATGATAATCTTAAGTATTATTTTATTTAAAAAATACACAGTAATTAGTTAAAGTACTACCCGTGCGGATAAAGAATGGGATCAGAAATGGCGGCGCATCTATTCACTTCTCGCTCGCACACTATTTGCGTCTATACTCGCACTCGTGGGGTGCGAGTATAGACGCAAATAGTGTGCGAGCGAGAAGTGAATAGATGCGCCGCCATTTCTGATCCCATTCTTTATCCGCACGGATTGTATTTCCTATTGGCCTGATGTGACGCATTCTGAATTATGTATACTCAAATGTACTGAGGAATGCCCTCAGTACATTTAAGTGTCCCTTTGACATGCAATACAATATTTTGGGCATGTCACTGATCACAAATTTCATTATGCAGTTTATGCACTACAAAAAAAAATGAAGCACCCAGCTAGGCATTATACCATGCTTTTAACCGTCTTACTCCCTTATCTGAGGCACTATACTAATGAAAACAAATATTTTTCCCCAAGGAACATAGTCTCAAAAAAAATGTTCGGCTTCTGATACAAATTGCACCAGTCAGCTGATCGCCTTTGTAAGGAAAGGTGATATATTTTTCTGAGATTAAACCCAATTTTCTTTGGGAAAAAATGTTTGTTTTCATTAGTATGATGCCCCAGATAAGGGAGTAAGACGGTTAAAAAAGAATAGTTTATAAAGGTAAAACATTGCTAAATGTTATTTTTCTTTGTAGTAAATAGTTTTAAGTTGATAGTATGTATTATCGTTATTTTCTTAACAATCACGAAATCTAAATTATTTTATGGCACGTCTATAATGTCATTAAACATTTCTTTAAATATCGCACATTGGTACGTAAGATTCACCATCCCTGCCATAACGATTGCATTTGTTTCGACCTGCGGGCGCGTTTTTTGTTGTTTACTATCAAGTCACATTCCGTTTGTCTGTTGCAATAAAAAAATAAATAGTCATTTATTTCAGGCATATACCCATAGCATTACATATTATTTCGTATTATAATTAATTATAATAAAATAAATAAATTAAAAATAATAATAACACCAATAAAATTAAATAAATAAAAAGAAAATAAAACTTGCCAATTAAAATATAATATATATAGGTATAAAAATATCCTACTATTTGTCCCCTACTGTCGATTCGCTCTCCGTTGCACAGTAAGCCAGTGTGCAATGCTATTATGAGATTTCAAATGCTAACTTACCAAAGTGCTTATTATCTTGAGAAGTTGCTGAAACACCATGCTATCCCTAAGTCAACTTTATGAATGACTGAGACAACGTGTTTAAGCAGCACTTGAAGTTCACAAGCGTATGAGTGTTACTTCTAGCGTTTGAGTGTTACGCGAAGCCGTCTGGGACTATACCAAACAATAACTCGAACTGTCTTTCACAGACGGGTCTTTCAGGGAACATGATAATAATATTAGTGCTGTACTACGGAGGCGGGATGGTGGCAACGGAACAGCTGACCGTCGGGAACCTAACCTCGTTCCTGCTGTATGCCGCGTACGTGGGCATCAGTATCGGTGGCCTGAGCAACTTCTATACGCAGCTAAATAAGGGCATTGGAGCTGCTACGAGGCTGTGGGATATTATTGACAGGGTGCCTACTATACCTGTGACTGGTAAGAACATTATTTTAAGATAATCTCTATAGAATACGTATTCGTGATCCTGACCTAGCAATTTTGATTTATCACCTTTTTTTATGATATAGGGGGCAGACGAGCAGACGTATCACCTGATGGTAAGCGATTACCGCCGCCCATGGACACCTGCCACTTCAAAGTTACAGGTGCGCTGCCGGCCCTTTTAAAAGGGAGTTCGCTCTTTTCTTGAAGGTTTGCAAGTCATATCGATCCGGAAACACCGCAGGCGATAGTTCATTCCACGGTTTCCTGCCACCCGCGGTATTTCCGGACACTAGTCCGCGGCCTTCAAGAACAAAGCGTATTCCTTTTTAAAAGGCTGGCGGCGACCTTGTAACTCTTCTGGTGTTGCAGGTGTTCATGGGCATCGGTAATTTCCTACCATTAGATGATATGTCTCAGTAGCGTAGCGTACGGGGATGTAGTTCGCCCCTGGCGGCACAATCTCTGCTTCACCGTTGGGTGGAGGAAGAAAACTACAAGCAACAAAAAGCAACGGCACCATTACGATCCATTAGGGGGAGGGCGGCACTTAAAGTTTAGGGGGCGGCACTTAAAGTTAAGGGGGCGGCAAAATCTAGGCTCCACCCTGTTTGAGGAAAAAAAGAGGCTTTCGCTCCGCCGACACCCACGCTACGTCACTAATCTGTCTGTTCGTATGCCACCTATTTCATAAAAACTTACAGCCGTTTTGTTATTCTCAGGTGGGCTGAGGCCTAAAGAGAGGCCAAAGGGCGAGATAATTCTCGATGACATTTACTACTGCTATGGCGGGGCGCCCTTGATTAAGGGCTTCAAGCTGCATCTCCTGCCGGGGAAGTCAGTGGCGCTAGTAGGCAGATCTGGCTGCGGGAAGAGTACGATAGCCTCGTTAATACTGCGGCTGTACGACCCGGACCAGGGCAGGGTATTGTTGGATGGCGTTGATATAAGGGAGCTGGATCCTGAGTGGTTGAGGAGTCATATTGGTTATGTTAGTCAGGTGTGTTCAATTGTTTTTTTTTACTAAAGATGGATTCGACTAATCATATCCGAGGATAAATCTTTGGTATAACGTCAGATTTATATAGAATGACAGTGCTATACCTCAGATTTATTATCGGAATAAGGTTACAAAATACAAAATCATTTATTCATCATAAATAGGGTGAGTACAAATAATGAATCCAAAGACCTAACTGAAATTTTACAAACTCATAGACGGAACAAAACATATTGTCCATAAGCCAACAGCGTAAACATTTTTTTAAAATTGGTCAGTGGGAGGATTTCAATCTGATCTGGGATTTTATTAAAGATTGTAAGACTATAATTGTTTTTTAAAAATCGGCTGGTGTTACGGGCTTAATTTAATGGGCGAATCGGCCCTAAGATGAAGCGGTTTTAATTGTTCGATATTCGTATTCTTTATAAATGTCCACACGTCCGCTTGTAGCGGCTGATGAACACGAACTGAAATCGACCCTCTAATTTGTTTCAGGAACCTGTGTTATTTAATGGATCAATCAAGGAGAATATCTTATATGGCGCCGATCGACAGATATACAGAAGACGAAGAACAATGTAAGGATGGTCAGGTAATGTGTTAATTTTTAAATGAGTAGCAGCTATCATTTGTTTCTGCTTTGACTGTCGCCCCAAAGCTCCATTAGTCAGGAAGGCAGTTAAAGAACCACGAAAAGCAGAAGTTCAACATATGAATTAAATAAGTCATCAATGCATCTTCATATTAAAATAAAATTGTTCCCTTACTTTAAGAAGATCACATAATCTTTTATGTTCTTAAGATTTTTCAATAACTTTTTATTTATTATATTATTATATCGTAGGCACTGGGCTGGCCATATTAGCCGCAGAACCGACAACCGATGGGGTAAACGAGTTCTAGAGTGGAGACCGCGTCTTGGCAAACGTAATGTAGGGCGCCATCTGGCTAGGTGGGGGGACGATCTGCGCAGGATAGCTGGTAGGAGCTGGATGCGAGAAGCCATGGATAGATCACAGTGGCGAACAATTGGAGAGGCCTACGTCCAGCAGTGGACTGCGATAGGCTGATGATGATGATGATGATTATTATATGGGAACCCGTCGAGTATTCGTTTGCTAACTAATATAGCTTTATGTTACAGAAAGAACCAGCTTGGCAAGAAGCGGCCCGTACAGCGCACCTACATGAACTAGTGGCTCACCACCCCGACCGCTGGGGCCGTCAGGTCGGTGCCCGGGGGGGACAGCTCAGCGGCGGGCAGAAGCAGCGCGTCGCCATTGCACGAGCCATCGTCAAGGTAAACTAGCCTTTATTGTCACTTGGTAAGATCCATATTGTAACTAGAAGCAGCGCGTCGCCATTGCACGAGCCATCGTCAAGGTAAACTAGCCTTTATTGTCACTAGGTAAGATCCATATTGTAACTAGAAGCAGCGCGTCGCCATTGCACGAGCCATCGTCAAGGTAAACTAGCCTTTATTGTCACTTGGTAAGATCCATATTATAATATCCATAGCAGCAGCGCGTCGCCATCGCACGAGCCATCGTCAAGGTAAACTAGACTATATTGTCACTTGGTAAGATCCATATTGTAACTAGAAGCAGCGCGTCGCCATTGCACGAGCCATCGTCAAGGTAAACTAGCCTTTATTGTCACTTGGTAAGATCCATATTCGAACTAGCAGCAGCGCGTCGCCATCGCACGAGCCATCGTCAAGGTAAACTAGCCTTTATTGTCACTTGGTAAGATCCATATTATAACTAGAAGCAGCGCGTCGCCATTGCACGAGCCATCGTCAAGGTAAACTAGCCTTTATTGTCACTTGGTAAGATCCATATTATAACTAGAAGCAGCGCGTCGCCATCGCTCGAGCTATCGTCAAGGTAAACTAGCCTTTATTGTCACTTGGTAAGATCCATATTATAACTAGAAGCAGCGCGTCGCCATCGCACGAGCCATCGTCAAGGTAAACTAGCCTTTATTGTCACTTGGTAAGATCCATATTATAACTAGAAGCAGCGCGTCGCCATCGCTCGAGCCATCGTCAAGGTAAACTAGCCTTTATTGTCACGTGGTAAGATCCATAATATAACTAGAAGCAGGGCGTCGCCATCGCACGAGCCATCGTCAAGGTAAACTAGCCTGTATTGTCACTTGGTAAGATCCATATTATAACTAGCAGCAGCGCGTCGCCATCGCACGAGCCATCGTCAAGGTAAACTAGCCTTTATTGTCACTTGGTAAGATCCATATTATAAATAGCAGCAGCGCGTCGCCATCGCACGAGCCATCGTCAAGGTAAACTAGCCTTTATTGTCACTTGGTAAGATCCATATTATAACTAGAAGCAGCGCGTCGCCATCGCTCGAGCCATCGTCAAGGTAAACTAGCCTTTATTGTCACTTGGTAAGATCCATATTATAACTAGAAGCAGCGCGTCGCCATCGCACGAGCATCGTCAAGGTAAACTAGCCTTTATTGTCACGTGGTAAGATCCATAATATAACTAGAAGCAGGGCGTCGCCATCGCACGAGCCATCGTCAAGGTAAACTAGCCTGTATTGTCACTTGGTAAGATCCATATTATAACTAGCAGCAGCGCGTCGCCATCGCACGAGCCATCGTCAAGGTAAACTAGCCTTTATTGTCACGTGGTAAGATCCACATTATAATTAGAAGCAGCGCGTCGCCATCGCACGAGCCATTGTCAAGGTAAACTAGCCTTTATTTTCACGTGATAAGATCGATATTATAACTAGTAGTAGCGCGTCGCCATCACACGAGTAATCGTCGAAGTAAAGTAGCTTTTATTGTAACGTGGTAAGATCGATATTACAACTAGAAGCAGCGCGTCGCCATTGCACGAGCCATCGTGAAGGTAAAGTAGCCTTTATTTTAACGTGGCAAGATCGATATTATAACTAGTACTAGCGCATCGCCATAGCACTAGCCATCGTCAACGTAAACTAGCCTTTATTGTCACGTGGTAAAATCGATATTGTAACTAAGGTCGTCGGTACTTGTGGTCAAGGTACAGGGAACCAGGAGCGCGGTGCCGAATGATCGCACGTGCTGTCGTTAATGTATGTAAAATAGTATAAGATCTTATATCTTGTGAAAGATGCTTGATAAATGGTAATACCAAGTAGTTATATTCCTGCTTTAGGTTTGCGAACGCTTTCACTGTTATTATTACCAGACGGGACATGCCAAAGTCCTGGATCGTTATTAAGAGTTAGGCGATTGGACAACATTTCAAAATTGCTAAGCTCTGAAAACAAAAAATACCAATTCTTTATTTACTATTCCGCTGCTCGAATATATATTTATTCATTTTTTATATTGCTTATTTACTGAGAAAAAAATTAAAAACTAAAAGACGTAAGATGACGTCATCGGACGGCAAAATGTAAAATATTTCTTTGCTTAGCACATTATAGTTTTAAATTTACGAAATGCCATACCCATAACATGCAACTGTCAAAAAAAAAGACAACTTGTCAACGTTTAATGAATGAATGACGTTGACAATTTTGACACTAGTATTGTTTACCTTTGACAGTAGTACCTTTTTTTTATTAAAACAATGATACGCAAAGGAATATCGCTGTATTCAGCCGTCCGATGACGTCATTTGGCGCTTACGTCTATTTAGAATATAAAGAATTTCAATTATTATTTTATGCATGAAAATGGACAAATTTTGAAAAAAGAAAAAATATGGGTCTGTTAATTTTATGTCTATTTTCATATAAAAAAACAATATGGACATGTTAAAAATATGAAATGTTGTCCATTGAAGTTACCATTACTAATAATTTTCACATTCAATTGTTTCAGAACCCCAAAATATTGATACTAGACGAAGCTACCTCAGCATTAGATACCTACTCAGAATACTTAGTTGATAAGGCATTAAAGGAAATAAGCAAAGATCGGACGGTGCTCACCATCGCGCATCGGCTGAGCACGATACAATCAGCGGATGAAGTGGCAGTTCTAGAGAACGGTGCCATCATAGAGAGGGGGACCTACACAGACCTGATGGCCAAAGAAAACGGGTTCTTCCGTCAACTCATTACGCACCAAACCTTTGCTAGCAGCACCGTTAAACGGGAAGTCCAGAAGACAAATTAACACATCGAACGCTGGTAACAAGTAAGGCATCAATACATAATTTTTAACCGACTTCTATTAAATATTGTACAAAATTGTATTTTGATAATGACATTGAAAGTGTTGCGAAATAGATGCATTATTGTGATTGCCCTGTCTGAGAGTCCGAAGTACATACAATGTGTTCAAAAATTTTAAGTGTTCAATTCGACTCATAATAAGAGAACACTCTATAATGACTATATGATTTGAAAAATACAATTTTATACTCGTGTAATTCGTTGTATCAGCTTATTTTCGAGTATTTGTTATATCTTTTAGCTTAGCAGATTTTCGAAATGTGTTGTTAAATACACCCAAAAACATCCACTAAAATGTAGCAATAGAACATATCACTGTCAAATATTGTTGTAACAAGTGTTTCGTTAAATATTTATTATTAGTACATAGTTTTATCGGGAAAAGGTAATTAATTATATTTACTGAATCAAACATGAGCACAAAATACACTTAGGTGCCTGATCTCCTAGTAGTAAGACTACATTTTATTGTTTACTCACTCATTGGCTCGAAAATTTTGCCTTTGTTTTATTTTCATAAAAAATTAAAAAAAAAAGATGTAATTGATGCAAAGAGCTTGTGCTCTTACGTCTATGTCTACTTTTACGGCTTTTACGTCGATATAACGTTTGAATAAAAAAAAAACATTAGAATGAATCCAATTTAGGAAATATACATTTTCCATATCATATAATAACGATGTGTGAAAGCTAAAAGATATTATTATTTCCTGATTCTGAAAGATTCGTCTGTATCCTACAATTAATGGAGATTGTAAATTGAGTTTTTAAGAATTAACTGAACGTAAAGTACAATAGTTACGGACAGTCACACATCAATAAATACAAATCTGTCAAAGGGGTTTTGGTACTTTTGGCCCAATACCTGTGTCCTCCATTTTGTGTTTTTTTTTTCAAAATTGCGGCCAATGATAAAATCTCAAAAATCGATAGATCACGTGAAAATACATCGAAAACGTCCTGTATGACTTGTGGTTCCCCTGCGTTGTTCCTCTGGGGGGTTTTCGAGTAATAATCTTATTATTTTTATTTATTTATTTGGACAACCAACAAAGCATACACTGCAACATTCTTAAGACTAACTCAGCAGGTAATTAAATTCTTAGTGGTGACTTAATTATAGGTTGCCACGGAATGCGAAGCAATACTATATTATACACTAACATCAAATCTCATTTGAATATGTTAAAGAACATTATTTAGAAGAAACAAGTATAAATATGAGTTTATTATGATTATACGTTTATTTATGTTACACTTTTAAGAGGAACAAATCTGCAAATCTGCCATAGTCTTGATTCGTTCAAGTTGTAGCTGTCTGGTGCAATTTGGCTATTTTTAAATTTTGTTATTTTTTTATTTGTTATTTAAATTTCTCTATTTAGTCTGCTCACATTTGCATGTCGTGACAGCCTGTAAGAGAATCTGCACTTAACCCTATTATAGTACTTAAGTAAATACAATGTAATTAGTGTAAGATTTGTTGGTTGTCCTTAATAAATAAATAAATAAAAAGAAATAAATAAATAATAGTCACGACATACGGGCTGACTTTTCCAAATACATATTCGTTTATTTCTTACACAAAAAAAAGTTACATAATAAGTAATTATTTCCTCCCTCGCGAGAAAAAAAAAACTTATGTGGAAAATTTGTCTACTCATTCACTCGCCCGAAAGAGGAATTAATACTTACAATATAAAGGAAAAAGGAAATACATTAGGCAGTCCTAAAATATATTGATATTATTATGATAAATAAATTATATTTTTTAAATATTAGGTACATCTTCAGCAGCCTATAACTCGAAAACGTCAAGCTGGTTTGCTGGAGGACATTTTCAATCCTTATCCTTACTTCCTAACTTAATATTATAAAGGCGAAAGTTTGTTTGGATGGATGTATGGATGGATGTTTGTTCCTCTTTCACGCAAAAACTACTAAACGGATTTTAATGAAACTTTACAGTAATGTAGCTTATAGATCAGAATAACACATAGGCTATAATTTATAAAGATACTAGCTTTTGCCCGCGACTTCGTCTGCGCTTGCTTTTATTCGAATTACACGCAGACGAAGTCGCAGGCAAAAGCTAGTATAATATATTTTGATATGATCTATCGAATTTTTCGAACATATCGTTCATGGCCGCGATTTAAAAAAAATTACGGATGATTAGGTGTCCAGAAAAATAGCCAAACCCCTTTCTTCAACCGATTTTCACCTTAATACCGTTTGACTCAATATCAAATGAAGAAATTGGACCGATTTTAGAACAGATTAGTGGCTGTCTGTACTTTCTGTTTTGTGAAGCAGAAAAGAGATCAAGTTATGCAAATAATGCGATCGCCGAGTTTTCGTGTAAGTTGGTTAAATTTTATGGAGACGTAGAATACACAGTAATAAATTAATTAGTTATAAGACTGGTGTTTGCGTTATGTAGTTACAATTCATTTGTTGTTTTTGTTAGGTAAATCGTGGGTCTCTTGGTTTTAAATATATATAATTATAAATTCTTTAAAAAAATACACAGAAAATGTTTAAGTAATTAAGTTGGTTGGTTCAAGTTTTCTTAATTTTTTATATATTACACGATTTGTATTCAAATTTATAGGTAGATTTATTTTATTTGCCTATTTTCCGACGAGTATAATTCTGTGCACTAATCTTAGTGATCTTACTTACTCTTAGTGAGACCTTAGATCAATAATTCTTGTTAATAGGTTCATAAAACTCAGATGAACTCAGAATGTTATATATTTTTCTATTTACAAAAAAAGGTATACAGATGCCATCAATTTTTAACCGACTTAAAAAAAGAAGCAGGTTCACAAATCGTCGCGATCATTTTTTTTTAAATTTAATATGCAATATCCGAATGGTGTTAGTGCTCAAAGTCTTATTTTAAACCTTATCATTTAATTATAATCAATCTAGATTTTACATGATTATAATGAATCAACAAAGATAAATGTTGAACTGGACAGTAAAATATTCAACCTAAAGCAATATCAATGTGTCTTATTTATTCAAAAAGCTAATGAGCTTCCATTCAAGAAACACACATTAAGGCGTACCTGTTTATTTAAGACATTTAATAATATAATATTAGATAATTTAACGTTTTTTACAAACGGTGACAGTTCGTTAGAACAAGTACTGCGAAATAGTGAGTTATTTGTATATAGGAATAGTTTAAAATTACGAATACGTAAGTATTAATAACCAAACGAGATGAAAATTTAACAAGTCTTATTGTGATATTAATGAGACGACGGTTATTTATTAGAGTATTTTTATTTTAATGAAATAAATAAATGGTCGTTATTTTATTTTTGAGTTTTATTTTATAATTACTAGGTAGATAGTAAACAAATCAGCTTCTAACCTTATACTTTTCCCTTGAAGTAACAAGTTATTTTTATACAAGTAAATTGGCTCTTAGTCCTAAAATAACTGATAATAATCTATATGTATCTTACAGTTTATCAACAGTTATCTTCTAACACATAATCGTTCCCTACATATGAAACAATATCGTTAACATTTTTTTTACAAACAACGTTGGATAAATAAACCGGTGGACTTTGGCCGCTAGCGTTCCCTGCGTACGCGCCAAAAGTCGAGTGATCGCGCGCGCCACCGCACTTGTGCGCCAACCCTTCGCGCGCAAACACCGCGACCGGAAACCATGTCGCATTTGAAAGTTTTGCGCGGGAACTTCGCGCGACAGCTCTACAGCTGCGCGAAGAACGGACGCCGGGCGAAGACCAACCGAGTGTACCCGGTCAGGACTTTGGCCACACAAACAGCACCAAATGTGGATACCAAGTTTTTGAACTCGCCCTGGGGCGAAATACAGGTCAACAACCAAACTTTGACTGACTACATCTTCGCGGACGTGGAATCATGGCCGGACAAACCCTCTGTGGTGAGTTTTATTTTTATTATTTACTTTTTTAAATACGCCTTTAAAACAATTTATCTATCGTAGTAAAAACATATGTACGGCTAGCATTTCTTTCCAACCAGTACTGTCGCTTATTTACTTTTTAATAATGAAGATCATTCAACAAATATTTATTTTTATTTATTTATTAAAAGACAAATAAAAAAATGTCCTTTGGAGACTTCTTAGTTACAAAACGATCAAAACTCGTATATAACTATTTCTAAGCTACACTATCTACAAATTTACGTATTAATAAAATGGTACATTTTCCTTAAAATATCAATGCATGAATAATGAGTAATTGCCTACTAGACTAGATAAAATCGAAGTGCAATATGTGTAATAAAATTGGTGCAAAGTGCAGTGCAAAGCGTAATACGGTATCCAGACTGTCTACTGTAAAAAGGACCTTGACAAAAACGCATAGGTTTCATAAACAATAGAGTCAATATTTATCTTCCGTTAGTGCACCGTCTACTTCTATTATTCAAAATCTACCTGAGCCTTGAAGCAATATTTACGCAGGGCGATAGCGAAGCCCTTGAAGTTAGAATCGGTTTCCGACAGAATCTTCCCATGTGTTATTTTATTAGTGTTTATGAAAACTGTTAGGTCTTTTACCTTCAATTGTTATGTAGGTAAGCTGCATTTAATTGGTGTATAATCGAATCATAAATACTCGTAATTTATTCGCTATTATAAACAAATTGGTTACACATCAGCCTTATTTTAAGATAATGAAGTACCTATATTTTACAGTAGGTACTGATTTTAAAAATATTAAAATCTTTAATACATTTTCAGCCTGTTATCATTGATTGTTTACGCAACCATGTAAAATTGTGTTAAACGTCAGTAGGAACTTGGTTTTTGGTTGCTTACAACTGCAGATAACAGTATAATTGACTGTTGTGACATCGTGTTAACAAATGCGCGTGGAAGCAGCGCATGGCATCAATTTGAGTGAGTTAGATGATGGTGCCGCAGCCGGTACAAAGGTCCGCGCTAGTTATACTTAGATACTTTTATACGGACGTTGGATACGGTCTTATAAATAGTTCCACACGTGAAGGTTGAGGTTGATACTGTGAGAAATATGTCAATTGGCACTATTCTGAAATATACGAGGCGTTTTCTTTGTATATTTGTTTACTTGTGTGTTTAAGGGATCGATGTGATTTTTTTATGATACAGACGACAAACGAGCAAGCGGGTCACCTGATGGTAAGTGATCAACGCCGTCCGGGAATTCAGATAATAGTGATGTGTTAAATTCAACTAGCTATACGAATGTTCCTTAAATTAATTAGATTCGTTCTAAATAATTAGCTTATACACCCAGAAATCTGGGCCATAACCAAAGCGGCCTAAAGGGGACTTTAGGTCTATCCACGCTGGTCACAAAGAGATATTATGTCGTTCAAATAGGGTACCAAAATATCAGAAAATGGTGACAGGTAGGGCACACTAGCGACGCCAATCGATTTTAATTTTTAGCTACTAAACGGAACTATTTTAAACAATTTCGGGGTTACAACCTCTCGGCAAACACTTACACTCGAAAAATTGATTCACGCCAAAAGCGGCTACTTTTGGCTATTTAATAAATAATATAATAGTTTGCCGAGAGGTTGTAACCCCGAAATTGTTTAAAATAGATCCGGTTTAGTAGTTAAAAATTAAAATCGAATGGCGTCGCTAGTGAGCCCTACCCGTCACCATAAGTGGTCTACGAGCTACAAGACACGGACATTTATAGAAATCGAATTGGTTTAGGTAGTTAGTCGTTATGAATTATACCTACTTTGATTTTTATTAATGTTTACTTGTAGTCTACATAATAAATAAAAAAAATAAAACCGACTTCAAATGCGTGAACACAAAAAAAAACTAAAAATTAAAAAATATTCCTAATATCTATTTCCTAACACTATTAATTTTCCTAAACTATGTCAAAGTAATTAAAGTTAAACCAGCTAAATATCTTACAATACTTATATACCTATTGTTTTTTGGAGTCGGTACCAGCCGTATTAAGTTTAGCCGCGAACAAGAGACGGGTAAAGGATACACCCCTAAAGTTCTACCCTTGGGAGTGAAATGATTTCTTCAAATTCGAATGATAACCACCCTTTTGATAATACCTATTCAAAAAAAAATTGTCGTTCAAATTGGTTCAAAATCGGCGGAGATATTGCGTATAAAAAAGTTCATCCCCAATTTTCCACCCTTATGGGTTGTTTTTTTTATTATACAATTTAAATGGTACCACCCTTGAGGTATTACCTATACGCCGAAAAAAGATTTGTTCAAATCGGTTCATAATTGGCGGAGTTATCGCGTAACAAACATAGAAACAACATAGGGGTCGAATTGAGAACCTCCTCCTTTTTTTGAAGTCTGTTGAAAATGGGTATAATCAAAGTTACAGTACCTACATACCGTACCTCAATAGCTACTGAGGTTAATCAGACGCTGAATTTGCACTTTATGTCTAGCGCATAATTTTATTTGACTATTATTGCCTAAACCACAGATTACTAATATACTAGTCAGGCCTAGACCTACAAATATTTGCAGTGACATCTGAAACTTGATCCCAAAATGTTTCTAAGCCGCCATTTTTATATTGACCTAATATTATGCACTGTTCACCACCTGATTTTACTGGTGACAGTGCAATAAGTATTACGTGGAAATAAAAATGGTACGGCTAGTTATTTACCGAATCAAAAAATGGGTAATTCTATCGGAGATGGAATCTTAGAGATAGATACCTATATGAAGATAAGTAAAGCATATCACATGAAGATATGGACCACAATCACCCAGACTTAACACAAATATCTTGTCAACACACATTGTGTTGTGCAATGTTCCCCTGGGGGGACTACGAGTAATTCGCAATGGCTCGTGATTCCTCCCGAAAAGACGTGTGGTACCTACGTAAGAATGGGAAACAAAAAAAAAGTCTTGCTTTCACCAAATTTTGCGAGCAGGTTGGTACCTACTAACTAAGGTCGATTGCATAGGTATACCTATTAGTAGGTTATCAATCAACATAAGCTTATTTTCTCTAATGTATTAACATTAGTAAACACTAATTAATTAATATACGGGAGTGTGAATTTTTCATTTATGTGATAGTGTCATTTATGTGTGAGTTCACGATCTCAGTGTATAAGTTACTCTATGGTTCACGAAACTCGAATGATAATTAATTTTAATTAGCATTTGTAATACGCGGGTACAGGTAGTAAAACAGGTGAATAAATGCGCGTGCCTTAGGAAATAGATTTCCTGATAAGCGAAGGGAAAATTGTAGTTCCTTGAGACGAATCGTAGGTATGTGCGGCTGATAAGAAACTTGTAATTTATTATACTCACCTACATTTTACAATCTAAGATTAAACTAGGTATTTTGTCTCTTTTTTTTAATTATTTTTTCGTATTTTTATTAAGTATTTTTTCGCGTTTTTAGTGTTAGGTAAATGTTATTTTTAAGAATGCAAAGACACATATTAAAATAATAAAATAACAATAACTTTAACAGGAATCTTTTTAAACTTGTTCGTAAACTACTCAAAACCTTCAAATGCTCGTTAAGTGTCCAATGACTGGAAGTTTACCCTATATAACAAAGAAAATATATCCCCAAATCGCTGCCCACAGGCAGTATCGTGCCTAGGAGACTTAGCGTATTTCCTTTCTGAATGGCCAAACTTATACGTTGGCCAAGAAATACGATAGTTCTCCTGTCACCGGTAGCGTCAACCAGCCTCTGGGCTAGTTCTCGGTACAGGTGGTGGGCTCCCGGTCCCCACGGTCCGAGGGTCTCAACTCCAAACGGCTCAAATAGGCAGGTGTTGCTAAAACCTGCGTATTTGCGCCGTTTGAGCGATTCCGCTGATGCAGCAGCGGCCCCAGCCTCTAATGCGGTACGCGGAAATGGGACGGAGCCAGTGTCGACGCACGTTGCGTCCCACACTAGGGGTCGCCCCGTCTTCCACCGAACTAAGGTCATTAACTGGTCTAAGTACAACTTATATTCATTTTTATCTAAACTCTATATGTACTGTGTGTTTCCCTATATAACATTAAATAAATAAATGCCATCGGGTTTCTTGCCGTCACTTCGCACTTATAAATAAAGTTTTGACCCTATACTTTCATGATATTATACTCCTACATAGAGGACTACCGTTGGTACCGCAGGGGATAGGCATATATACAGCCACACATCAAAGTAAACAAAACTGTCAAAGTTCCTCAATTGACTCTCACCTTAATATCAAACACGTTTGGTTCATTATCAATTGAGAGAATTTGACTGATTTTGGTAACCTGATGACGTGTGGCTGTCTGTATATTCTTAAGAAAATCCCTAGTTTAAAAGGGTCACATCAGCCAACTTATGTTTTTTGGTGGTTGGTCTATTAAATTTATTTCACCCTCACGCGGTAATAATATCGCTATTACATGATTTTCATAAACATAAAGAAACACAAACAAGACGCCGAACGTCATCTACGGGAAATCTGGTGCCAAAATATTTCATCCTCCTCCGACGCGACGACTAGCGATGTCCAAAGGCAAGACTGCAACGAGACTGAAAGTCAGCATTGGTCTTGATAAAAAGATTAGAGGCACTCCCTGCTCTTGTACATTTAGCTATAATATTGGTGTTTGTCTCGAGAGTAAATAAATGTTTTTTATTCTAGTCACAAGGTGCACATAAATAATCTACCGCTGATTCGGAATGACATTTTTTACTGAGAAGACTCCAGCAAGAAACTCAGAAGTTACTCTTTTCAAATAATGATGATGTTACAGAGTTTTATTTAAGAAGAGTAAAACAATACGAATATAAAAGTTAACAGACAACTATGAATAACATTGATGAATACTGATAGATTAACATGTCCAGGAGTCTATAAAGTCTTGCAAATTATCTAAGTTAACTTCCACATGTAGGGGAAAGGTGTACGAGTTGATCCCCTTAAGGGAATATTGTTGTAACTGATCCAATACATAACTTAGGTACGAATTAAAAGGATATTATCTAGTAAATTTATCATTCTACATATTGTCATACTTAAAATTGTTAATTTGTAAGCTATTTTATTATATTTTGCCACTTTTTTAAAACTCTATGAAAGGATCTTCTTGTACACCCCGGTGTCCAAGATGCTCCCTACACAAGGGGAAAGATGATCCTAGGGATCAACACGCCCTTGTTTTAGGAATGTCAGTAAGATTTTGGCAAAAAGCATAAAAAAAACTAAGATTGAAGAAATATATCTTTAATATTGCAACAAAAAATATGTTTAACCTTAATCTAGATATTATATCTGGATGCCGCTGACGGAATCCTCTCAACCAATCATACCCTGCTTTTTCTCTTTGGAAAGGGTCAGAGATATTGTTTTTTACTGCAAGTTGATATGCCAACGATAAAACATCTTTCCGCGTTAAATCAAACATCCTGGTCTCCATATCTTTAAAATGCTTTACCAGCTCAAGTTCCTGGTCTACTATAAAAACTGTTTTTTTTTCCTCCTAAATATTTGATTGCCCCAACAGCAACCTTATTTGAGCCCTTAGCTTGCCTTTTTAATGTCATGACTGGAATATCAAAATGTTTACTAGCTGTTCTTTATGGCATTCTATTTATGACAGCATCTAGGGCTTTGATCATGGAGTCCTCCGACCACTCGCCGCGATTAGTTTTTCTTTTATATTTACAGCAAAAATATATCCATAATTAAACCGCAGAAGTAGTTCCGCGATATGAATATGAAATGTGGACAAAATATTACGAATAATACCAAAATACTCCAAATATAAAACTATAATTAGTTAAAATACAAATGGTGGTGGATGATCCCTCCATGGTGCAAGATGATCCGCACGGATCAACTTGTACACTAAGTACGTCTTGGATCATCATACCCCAACACTAGTTTTTTTTATATTTTGTTTAATAACATAACCTATAATAATGCCAAGAGTAATCGTGGCATAATATAGCAAAATATGACATTTAACAAACATCTTGATATAGCCAGTTTAGCATTAGACCTCGTAGATTACATCTGACATAAATTCAAAGTCACCTGTGGCAGACAGAAAAGGGGACACCGGTAATTAATATATTATCAAAATAAAAATGTAGAAAATAAAGAAAATACAGAAATTTTTATGTTATTGGCCGAAACGTCAGAAGAAGAAGAAACGTCAAAGAAATACTTTTTCTATTCTATAAAGGGCGCCTAAGCGGCAAAGAGGTCTGTCCTCGACATAGCCCTCCCCGTAAGGGACCAAAGGACCTTACTAAAAACCAAGAGGTCGAAGGCAGACCTCATTGTGGGCCTACCTAGACACATATTTGTTTAAACACTGCACTGGTCATATAGACGTCTCAATGTCCTCGTAAAACTTTCACACGACGAGAATGCGAGAAATTACTATCACCACAGAAGATACCGCTGGCGGTTGTGGCAGCGCTGGAACTGGCTCCATTTTCGTGGCCACGGGCACGGGCGTTCCGCCCAATGTTGCGGCGCCCGGGCAAAGGTGCGTCTGCTGCTGGCTTCACAACACTCACTCCAATTGGCCCCTGAGTTATCTCCGACATCGTTGGCAGGCCAAGGGCGCACAGTACGCGGCGAGGGTCCTCCGCCCCCAGGAACGCTGCATCCTCACGAAAACCGCGAACAGTAGGATGTAGGCAGACGTCTTGAGGGCCCCGGTGGAGGACGTCGCGCATGTGCGGCACCTGCCAAATGGTTGCGGCGGCGGACCAGGTCCGCATAGGCCGCCACCCGGTGAGTCGGAAGAATCTTGAAGGGCAGTGATGTATTGCGTCAATCTCTGCGCCCAAATCGCGGCGGCTTCAACCTCACAGGCCGCGCGCGCAGCCTCCTCCTCAGCAGCAGCTAGTAGTTCCATTCCACAAGCGGCTAGCAAGGAGCGTACCCCCAATGTCCTCGACTACGTAGGAATCGGTGCCCTGCCACAAAATTCATATAATTTTGAATTTTGAAATAATTTTGCTAGTACGCTTTTAAGCGAATTCCGAGCGAAGAAGGACCAAACAATGTGGCAGACAGAAAAGGGGACACCGGTAATTAATATATTATCAAAATAAAAATGTAGAAAATAAAGAAAATACAGAAATTTTTATGTTATTGGCCGAAACGTCAGAAGAAGAAGAAACGTCAAAGAAATACTTTTTCTATTCTATAAAGGGCGCCTAAGCGGCAAAGAGGTCTGTCCTCGACAGTCACCCTTACCTTAGATCACCGTCACGAAAAATTTGGTTTTAAACACAAAAAAAATTGCAGTTGTTCAATCCGCCATTACGGTTGACTGTGGTCAAAGTGAAGTGGGGAGACCGTAATAAAGTAAAAAAAAACAGATGGCGTTAGTAGTTATCTGGTAATCAAAAAGGATCATCTTACCTCCAGGGATCATCTCGTACACCTTTCCCCTACCTACATATTATTGTCCTTACTCGATTCTAGTTTTCTTAAAAAAACATTTTGACGCTGGTTTTCTACTTAGAATTTTATTCAAATGAGCTACCATACCCAGCAGTATCGTTAGAACGCATGAGACAGTTCTTGGTTCTACTTTTGCCATGAAATTTACTTTTTCGTAAAAATGCATTAGACTTTTTTGGCGATGTTTCTCTACTTAGACTTCTACGAGTATTAGCGACTGCATTCAATCTAAATTAAGTATATCAAAACACGGTTACTTCAATTCTTTCTATAAGTATATTAATACACGAGAAAGTATGATATCTCGACAAAATACCCTTACTTTTAGAGCCAATTCAAGTACAAGAGTACTTAGGTAGTTTTTTAGGGTTCCGTAGCCAAAATGGCAAAAACGGAACCCTTATAGTTTCGTCATGTCCGTCTGTCCGTCTGTCCGTCTGTCCGTCTGTCACAGCCGATTTACTCGGAAACTATAAGTACTACAGTGATGAAATTTGATGGGAATATGTGTTGTATGAACCGCTACAAAAATATGACACTAAATAGTAAAACAAAAAATTGGGGGTGGGGCCCCCCATACATGTAACTGAGGGATGAAATTTTTTTTTTCGATGTACATACCCGTGTGGGGTATCAATGGAAAGGTCTTTTAAAATGATATAAAGTTTTCTAAAAAACATTTTTCTTAAAGTGAACGGTTTTTGAGATATCAGCTCTCAAAGTCGTAAAAAGTATGTCCCCCCCCCTCTATTTTTATAACTACGGGGTATAAAATTCTAAAAAAAATAGAGGTGATGCATGCTTATTAACTCTTTCAACGATTTTTGGTTTGATCAAAGTATCTCTTATAGTTTTTGAGATAGGTTGATTTAACTGTAATTTTGGTTAAGTTATTGTGCTTACACTGAAAACGATGGCTGAACCTTATAAGATAGATCAAAAAATATACTACAGTATTGTACACCTTTAAAAATCCGCGATGATATAAAATCTTTATAATGTATATTTGCTGCTACGGAACCCTTTGTGCGCGAGCCCGACTCGCACTTGGCCGGTTTTTCTTGATATAATTTGGCGCGCTTCGTCTTGCCATTTTGTCCAACACTAGTGATGACCAACGCTCTGGTCGCGTCCACTTCTGTATGGACTCTGCCCCATACGTGTGTCCGCCCGCTGTATTTCTGTTCGTAGAATAAACCACGCACTTCTATCTATTATGGCGGATGTCATGCCCTTTGAGCGCAACAATTCTTACTTTATCAGCGTAGGTGGAAAACCGCCGTTGTTTATGTGTCTGGAGTTTACGAAGTTTTGTTGTTTTTTATTCTTATGTGTAGAAATTGGTAGAAATAAATTCATTCGTAGGTATACGTTCATTCAGTATGAATTAGAATAATACTATCAATGTTTCTTCTTTCGCAAGTGATTGAAGCTACTCACTTCAAAATGTTTGCAGTGCCCTACAGGGTCCATATAGTAACTTAAAATACTTTAAACTAAGTAAATAATACACTTAAAAAATTCACCGTAGGGCTCAGGTGGGACTCAAACCCACAACCTTCCACAGTCCGGGTGGCTGCACTAACCATTTATGCTATCCGAACTCCTTGCTAAGACGACGAATGTGGGTTCGAGTCCCACCTGAGCCCTACGGTGAATTTTTAAGTGTATTATTTACTTAATAATAAATTGCAAAGAATTGCTATACCAAACACTTTAAACTAAGATCTTTGTTCAACATATGAGAAAGTAAAAAAAGCGGGTCCTCTGGCAAACCGCGTCTTAAAATAGCCTAACTATTTGGTTGGTACTGTACCTAAGTTGCAACTTACTACAAGACGAAGCTATTTCAACTGTAGGTACAATGTAACTGCCAGTTAAATAGACAAAAAATGGTTAGGAGGTACCTACCTATTATTTGCGTCTGGCATACATACCTACTGTGATTTATTTAATAACACAAAGTCAACAAATATCACTAGTACTTACCTACCTACTCGTAGATAGGAAATTAACGTCCTTCCATAATCATGATGACAGACAGTTACGTACTCAGTACCTACTTATTTATATGGGTACATACCCATATCCATATCCTACATAGGAATACTTCTTTGTACTTATAAATTAATAAATTTAATAATAGTTAAGTTGTAGACCTAAGTAGGTATTTAGCTTGTATATATCAATGATTCATGAATCAAAGTTCACAGACTAGATCTTAGTAATTGTTTGTAAACACACGCAAGCCCGTTGCGCCACGCATTCCCAAATTGTTCTTTTTTTTGTGTAAGGATTAATGAGAAAACTAACTGGTAGCGCAAACAGTAATCTAAAGGTATATTATCATCATATCATACCCTGTATAGTATCAATGTGCCGCCGTGTGGTCCCCGGCAGAGTCGCCGTGTGGTCCCCGGCAGAGTAGAATAGGCCACCCTCACTCTTATCGAGGTGTCGTAAAAGGCGACTAAGGTAAAGCTGCTGGCATGGTCATCAGCACCCAGAGAAGGAAAACTCTGCATTTATATCAAAACCCTCGCCAACCCGTCTGCCAAGCGTGGTGAGTATGGTAATTACCCCTCATGTGATTGAGGGAGGCCCGCGCCCCAGCAGTGGGGACTTAAATGGGCTGATGATGATGATGATGATGATAGTATCAATGTTACCCTCAGGTAACATTGATACTATACAGGGGTATCTGTGAACATTTACTTAACTTTAACCACGTATCACGTGTTCTACCAACCAGTCTGAATAACATTTGTTCTATGATTTTTTATGGGGAGTCGTAAAATTTTTCGAAAAGTCGTAGAACAAATGCTGTTTAGAATGGTTGGTAGACTCACAACTACAAAAGGCTAAATGGGGTATAAATGTTCACAGGTACACCCAGTATATATGTACAAATAATTCCTCGAACCTATTCAACTACGTAGAGACATCGGGTCGCTTAGCGTCTTTTACCGTCTTTTTCACGGTGAATGCTCTGAAGAGCTTTTCTCCCTCATCCCACCTGCCCTATTCCGACATAGAACTACACGCGCCGGACAACGCTGTCACCGCTTCACAATGCAAAACATTCCATCACGGACTAAAAAAATTCGCAGTTCTTATTTTTGCCGCACTACAACCTGCGGATAAAGAATGGGATCAGAAATGGCGGCACATCTATTCACTTCTCGCTCGCACACCCACGAGTGCGAGTATAGACGCAAATAGTGTGCGAGCGAGAAGTGAATAGATGCGGCGCCATTTCTGATACCATTCTTTATCCGCACAGGTTGTATCAAGAAATGGAACTCGTTGCCGGCGCATGTATTTCCCCCTTCCTTTCCTACAATATGGATTCCTTCAAACGAAGCGTGAAGAAGCATCTCGCGGGCCAGTATGGCGGTGTCAACGGAGCTGATTCCTTGACATTCGCTTCCGTTGTAATTGCAACTTGGGCTCTTCTCTTGCTTACCATCAGGCTGAGGAGAGCCAATATACTGTGCCTCTATAAAATAAATCATCTCGAGAAAATCTAGTATCCTAGTATATAATCTTTAACCGTGCTTTAACAATACCAATAAATGGTCAAAGCTGGGTTAAAGTGCGATTACTGTTGTTGTACCACCTTATTACAAATCGCGATCTATAGTTATTACCATACTAAAGCTCATGTCATCTTGTTCCAACACGCAATGTTAAAAGGGGCTGGCACGAGTTTTGTTCCGGTACTATCTTACGTCCGTGATTTGTAATAAGGGGGTTAAAGTTTGAGAACTCGGTCTTTAGTTTACTAAGTTCTGTTTCCCCGATTCGTCCAGACATGTGGCATCTCCGGGCGTTCCTACGACTATGGCATGCTCCGGATGATGATCGAACGCTGTGCGGCTGGGCTCATCGGCGGCATGAAGCTGGCCCCCGGCGACAGGATCGGCCTGATCCTGCCGAACATTCCGGAGTTCGCTGTGCTCATCCACGGCGCTATGAGGGCTGGCCTTGTGGTCACATTTGCCAATCCACTTTACACTGCAGGTAAGATTTTTTGGATTGCTCAGGCAACGTTTTTAAAAGTAAGTACCTATTTTTTATGTGATATGTGGCCGACGAGCAGACGGATAGTCTGATGTTAAGTGATTGCCGCCGCCTATAGACACCCGCGATACCAGTGGAGTCAGAAGTGCGCTGCTCGGATTGGGCCTCTGATACACTCACTCACGCAGCGAAACACAGGACAGTGTTGCTTTACGCCGGTTTTCTGTGAGGCCGTGGTCACATCACTCCGATCGAGACGGCCCATTCATGCCGAAGCGTGGCTCTCCCACGGTTAGATTATTTACCAACTTTTTTCCTTGTATAGTAGTGGAGTCAATATTTACTAACCTGATTGGGCATCCGGTACCCTCACTCACTCGGTGAAACACAGTGCAAACGCTGCTTCACAATGGTTTTCTCTGAGGTCGTGGTATCACTCCGGTCCACTCGGCCCATTCCTGTCGAAGCATGGTCTTACAAACGTGTGTGATTAACAGTTTGGGACAATAAAATATGTCACTATGTCGGTAGGACCTTCCGAAGGCATTCCTCTATTGAAAACAATCATTTTTACCCAAGGGAATTGGTCTATTCTAAAAAAAAAAACCTCCCATACAAATTGATTCAATCAGCTGATCATGATTTTGGAGATTGGAACCAACCTATCGTCACCCTCAGCAAAATACTGACCTAACTTAACATTTTTAATAGATGCTTAAGTCAAAATAGTATCGGCTATAATCCAAGCGGATGAAAGGTCATCTAACAAAATAAGTTCAATGTAAGTAAATACAACGCCCTGTTAGTCTAGTGGTTTAAGTACCGAGACGTGATCTCGGTCCTGGCCCTGGGTTCGATACCCGGCTCAAGCAAAGGTATGTTTCGAATTTCTGAAACATAGCTCGGGTTTGTGATTACCAATCCGCTTTTGGCAAGCGTGGTGATTAAGCATTACAGCCCATCATAGTAGCGATGACTTGATTTCTATGATGGAAGCCTTTGCCCTGCAGTGGGATAGTATATAGGCTGATACTTTACTTTACTAAGCTACCCGGGGCTTCCAGATATTTAAAATATAAATATTTAATAAATTCGAATTGACTTCGACACGTCTGTTCGCAACTAGTAACGCACGTAAAAAAAATACAATGTATACTACATTATATGAACACGAGGTGATTTTTTTAAAGTGCGTAATTTACTAAGAATTGCTATATTAAAGACAAAAAAATGCTTTAAAAATATCAAACAATTTTAGCTAGGTCTATATTTTGCTAAGAGTGCTCATGTTCCTTGGTTTTTATTTTGGTTTTTATTAGTACGAGTATGATTCTTCTTAGAAGTTTCTCGGATACCTAAGTGGTGGTGTATATTTAGTGTGTCCATAGTGAGTGACAGAGTAAATGTGGCATAGACACTCGCAATGTCGCAACAGACTCGTGGGGAACCGGTAGTAACGGAAAAGGGAGCATATAACGCAATTGACTATAACTATGTTAGGCACCTTATATCCACGAGTAAGCCTAAATACCTAGTAGATACATGGCAGGTACGAGTATGTAGGTAAGGGACATATTTATGTACCTAAGTAGTAGCTATAGACAGCCACTGCACCAGGTTACTGCAATCTGTCAAAATTCCTCAATTGATATTAAACCAAACACGTGTTTGACATTAGGGTGAGAATCGAATTAAGAAATTTAACAGTTTTGTATACTTTGATGTGTGACTGTACAAACATATTTATAAGTTTTTCGACGTGCATTATTGAATAGAACAAACACACCAGACTGTGACCAGACAAAAAGCGTTATCGTTTTTAGGGTTCTGTAGCCAAATGGCAAAAACCGGAACCCTTATAGATTCGTCATGTCTGTCTGTCTGTTCGTCTGTCCGTCTGTCCGTATGTCCGTCTGTCCGTATGTCCGTCTGTCCGTCTGTCCGTCCGTCCGTATGTCACAGCAACTTTTTTCCGAAACTATAAGAACTATGCTATTGAAACTTGGTAAGTAAATTGATAGTTTTGTAAACCGCATTACGAATTTTACACAAAAATAGGAAACAATTTTCGGGGGGTCCCTATACTGAGAACTGAAAATCAATTTTTTTTTATCAATTTGTTCATGTGGGGTATCTACGGGATAAAAATTATGTTGAGATCTCTAATATACATTTTTTTCTAAGCGCAAGAGACGCTCCCAAAGTGGTAAAATGTGTGTCGTCGTCGTCCCACCCCTCTTACTTCTATCATAAAATAATTATGAAACTAAAAAAATATATGATATACATGACCATGAAAACTAACAACGAAAATTGGTTTGAACTAGATCTGGTAAGTAGTTTTTTTAATACGTTACTAACCATAAACCGCAATCCACCTTCCATCTTACTTGCTGCTACGGAACCCTTCATGGGCGAGTCCGACTCGCACTTGGCCGGTTTATGATTACCTGCATTCACCGGGCTTAAGAAAAACGCATTTGCAGGTACTCCATATTATTGTATGTTTATGTAGTTTAGTCAGAAACGTGCCATAAATCATGTAGGTAGATACTTACTACATAAATAACGACAAATGATTGTTTGCTACCGCAAATAAACCGACCTGCACTCTGGACCTGCCTCTAACTAGCTCTAGATCATTGTAAAGTACAATCAGCTGATCATGAACTCATTGTTCTGGTTGTAATTGCAAGTATGCAATAGGTATTAGGCACCCATATGTACCTAACTACATAAGTACATATTCCCCTATCAGATGCATTTGACCTCGAAATCCAGTCGCTGCTCAGACTATGATAAATAGACGGTAATGACGCTCACGTGTCAGCAGATAACTGAAGTTTGTCATAATTACTCACTCATTGATCTTCCTGAATCCGTAAACAAACAAAATAAAAAAAAGTGTAAAACTAGACATATTGTTGTGTCAAGATAAGCTATAAGCATAATTATACTAACTAATAATAGTTTTTTTATGTGATAGGTGGCAGACGAGCAGACGGATCACCTGATGGTAAGCGATTGCCGCCGCCCATGGTCACTAGTGCGCTGCCAACCTTTAAACCCCCCCTTTTCCCCGGATTCGGCTTCAGGTACCCTCACTCACGCAGCGAAACACAACACAGTGGTGCTTCACATCAGTTTTCTGTGAGGCCGTGGTATAACTCCGGTCGAGCCGGCCCATTCAAGCCGAAGCGTGGCTCTGCGACGATCAGTTGTTAAGCAATAATTTGCATTAAGTGCAGGGTGAGGCACATATCGCCGTCAATTGATTTTAATTTATAGCTACTAACCGGGATCGGACTGTCGGAGACTCGGAAACCTGCACACTATTTCTACACTAATATTATAAAGAGGAAATATTTGTATTTTTGTTTGTTTGTAATGAATAAACTCAAAAACTACTGGACCGATTGCAATAATTTTTACACCATTAGAAAGCTGCATTATTCAGAAGTAACATAGGCTATATTTTATCCCGGTACGGGAAGTAGTTCCCTCGGGACGCGGGTGAAACCGCGTGAAACAGCTAGTATTTAATAATTGTGCACTACTTTTTGGTCTGTTTTTGTACTCGAAAAATTGGTTATCGCCAAAAGCGACCACTTCTACCTTAGATAAATATGGTTATTTATCTACGGTATAATTATTTGGGTATAGCATTTTTTTGCAATTTGTTCTTAAGTAAATAATGTAGTTGAAATTTTTCGACAGTCTTCGGCTGGGAGTCGGTAAAGCAGTTGCCCGGTTAGAAAAAGATCGTGGGTTCGATTCCCACCCAATTTTTAAAGATCTATCCATAGATACCCCACACGTATGGGTTTGATGAAAAAAAGATTTTGAGTTTCTGTACTCAGTATAGGGACCCCCCGAAAATGATTTCCTATTTTTGTGTAAAAATCGGTTAACAAAACTATCAATTTACTTACCAAGTTTCAATAGTATAGTTCTTATAATTTTGGAAAAAAATTGCTGTGACATACGGACGGACGGACAGACGGACAGACGGACAGACGGACATACAGGCAGACAGACAGACATGACGAATCTATAAGGGTTCCGGTTTTTGCCATTTGACTACGGAACCCTAAAAACGATAACGATTTTTGTTTGATGTGTTTGTTATATTCAATAATGCACGAATCTTACCGTTACCAGGAACCAGACAATTTATTGAAGATCGACTGCCCTTTTAAATAGACAGGCTTCACTTCGTGATTTATTTATTGAATGAACATTTCAATTAGTTCTCATGAGGTATATTTCAACCATAAAGTCACTACGAGCCCAATTCTCGGGATTTTCGATATGAAAAAACATGGCGGATGTCGCATGAAAACCATACAAAAAAACTGTTTTAGTGATATACAGAGTGTTTAATATAGGATGTAAAGTGGAAGGCCATGGATAGATCAGCCTTTGGGGCACCCGAAACATCCCCATGTATGTTCTACGATTTTTGTAGTTCAGGAGTTGTCAACATTTTATCGAATTTTGGAGTTTTCTCTACCTCAACAGCGTAAAAAAAACTTTCTAGAAAAAAAACGAAAATACTTTTTTAACTTATCTTTTTTGCAAATTAATCTTTATTAGTGTACCTTTATGCATAAAATGATTAGATTACTATATTTAATAGACATTATGAAAATTTTAGTCTAAAGTGCACAATGGACAACATTTCAAAATTGCTAAGCTCTGAAACAAAAAATACCAATTCTTTGTTTACTTTTCCGCTGCTCGAATATATATTTATTCATTTTTTATATTGCTTGATTACTGAGAAAAAAATTAAAAACTAAAAAACGTAAGATGACGTCATCGGACGGCAGAATGTAAAATATTTCTTTGCTTAGCCACTTATAGTTTTAAAATTTCGTAATGCAAACTCATGCATTGTAACTGTCAAAAAAAAAGACAATTGTCAACGGTTGAATGTATGAATGACGTTGGACACTGTTGACACCTAGATTATTTACCTTGACCAGTAGTACCTTTTTTTATTAAAACAATGATAAGCAAAAGGGAAATCGCTTGTATTCAGCGTCCGAGACGGCATTTGCGCTTACGTCTATAGAATAAAAGAATTTCAATTAATTATTATGCATGAAAGGACAAATTTTGAAAAAAAGAAAAAAATATGGTTTGTTCATTTATGTTACTTCATATAAAAAAACAATTTTATGGAACTGTTAAAAAATATGAAAATGTTGTTCCATTAACGTTGTGGAACTTAAGACGTGACCACTGACCGTGACCCACTTTGTGTAACAAGTAGATTTTTTAAGCGTATTTCCAAAACTTTTAGAACAAAAATGTTGTGCTCAGAATCGTAAGTTGAAGAGTTATTGAAAGGGATGTAAATTTTTGCCGATACACCTGTATACATCACTAAGGCGAAACTAACGAATATTTTTAATTGGTCAGATGAAATGAAACGGCAGTTCGCGGACTGCAACGTGAAGGCCATCGCCACCATCGAGATGTTCATGCCGGTGGCGGCGAAGGTCAGCCAGGAACTCAAAGACTACAAGGGTACGATTTGGATCGGCGGCGATGATGATAAAGCGAAAGGTAAGGAAAGTAGCAATAAATGTGTAGACAATTAGCAATAAGCTTAGGCGCATTAGGAGAGAAACGGTAGCTCAGAGGTTCTGAATGCGCCTTCCATACGTGAGTTTGTGGTTCGAATCCGAGCATGCACCTCTGGATTTCTCAAATCTAGCTCCGCGGTGAGGGAAAACCTCGTGAGGAAACCTGCAAGTTTCGGATAGTTTCTGAAACGTGTAACCTTGATTCAGTTGGGCTGTAAGGGGTTGCGAAGGTCAGACGGCAGTCGCTTCATTGTTAGATAATTACCAGACTCCCCAAACCCTGAATCATGGTCTAAGCGTACCCCGGGCTCCAGAGCGACAGCATCGGATACAATAAAATGCATTAGAAGAGAGACCTCAATATAGGAGAAGATACACGTCTTCTAATGCTGACTTGAACACTACTAGGTATAAGTATAAGGAATAATAAGAAGAAGAGGTTTCCACCAATTTTCTGTAGGTATTAGAGATTTTTAGTATCAATATTGACGTGTCTCAAAATTAGTTCTACTAGTTTAAAGGGTGGGGGTAAAAGTTCAATTTTTATTTGTTTTTGTCGCTTACATAACATAGCTTTCTAGAAGGTACCTACCTCCATATCCTATGAATTTTAATGATCAACAGTGAGTCAGTCATAACTTATAAGTAAGACTTATAAGTTAAGAGTTGAGGAGAGGGCACGACCGTGCCCCCAGATTTGCGGGTAAACCTTTTGTCACAAGTTTTTTATATGAACGTAAGGTGTTGAACCTCAAAAATTCATAGTGTTATTACTATACATATTCGTCGAAGGCACCATAGGTGCGGTTTTTATTGATGATGTAATTGTTTCTGATTGCGTAAAAGAAAATGAAAATCATGCGATTTTCATATTTCGTATTTCGGACCGCAATAGTACAACTCCTTATTAATCGCAGTGTAAGCAAAGTTCGATATAATTTTATTTGTCAAACGAAGCTGCGGCAAAGAAACTAATATCCGCGGAAGAAGTTCGACGCACGCATCTTCCAATAGCCCCGTTATTACAAATCGCGAACTAAGGATAGTCCGGGAACAAAATTTGTGCCAGACCCTTTTAACATTGCGTATTGGAACGAGATGACATGAGCTTGCCGTGTGGTCCCGGCAGAGTAGAATAGGCCACCCTCACTCTTACCGAGGTGTCGTAAAAGGCGACTAAGGTAAATCTGCTGGCATGATCATCAGCACCCAGAGAAGGAAAACTCTGCATTTATATCAAAACCCTCGCCAACCCGTCTGCCAAGCGTGGTGAGTATGGCAATTACCCCTCATGTGATTGAGGGAGGCCCGTGCCACAGCAGTGGGGACTTAAATGGGCTGATGATGATGATGATGATGATGATGATGACGACATGAGCTTTAGTACGGTAATTACTTTAGATCACGATTTAAAATAAGGTGGTACGAGGTCCAGGCCAAACGAATGTTAATTTTATTATAAAGATGGTAATATATCACAAATCACATCGGGAAATAGTTTGGCTTTTGTGAAACCACTGACATGAATAGGTGGGTAAATAAAAATGTTTTTGTTTATAAGGTCCCCATAATAATAATTAATAATAATAATAATTCTCACAACATCTCATACGTTGACCTGATTCCGTACTAAGTAGCTTAAGCACTTGTGTTACAGATATCAGACAACAGAGGAATACAAATATATACTTAAATACATATATTACACCCAGATACTGAACAAACACAAGTGTTCATCGCACGAATGTTTGTCCAGGGTGGGGATCGAACCCACGACCTTTGGCGTAAGAGGCAGGGTCACTACCAATTGCGCCATCCGGTCAGTCATATCTTATGATAGTGTAAACATTCTAGTTTACTACTATATAGGTACTATAGCAGTACTTAAATAAATATCTAAATACAATTCATTCACACCGATAAGTGAGTCTCGTGAGTAGTCTAACTACGATTGCCGGGTTGTTCCTACAACTATACCAGGGTCAATTTATAAAAAGTCGTTTCCTAAATTGCTTCGACTGGAAATCGAACCCTTCAAAACAGTAACAGGGAACATCTCCGTTTGCGTATAATGCCATAGCCACTGCACCATCGAAGTCGTTGATTATTTAGTGTTTCTATCCCTTGATTTTTTTATTTATATTATTAGTTCAAAAATATACGAGATATATAGACGAGCAGTTTTAGCAGTTTCAGTGTATATTTTTTCTTGACAGGAGTTTTTGGTCTCCGGTCCCTACTAATGGCTGACCACGCCGCGGATCTGCCCACCGTCAACAGCGACGAAGTCTGCCTCATTCCTTACTCAAGTGGTACTACTGGTATGCCCAAAGGAGTGATGCTAACTCATAAGAATCTCGTCAGCAATCTCAAGCAGGTGCTCTGCCCGAAGATTATGAAGTATGGGGGAGCGAAAGGTGAGATCAATATTTTATTAGAATGATTTCATACATCTCAAACCTGATCCCGTACCTACTAAGTAAGGACAGACCTCAACTTTGTCTAGGGATATTGCAAGATGATCGTTTTAACATTCTAAGTATAAATATGTATAACTCAAAAACTACGTTACCGATTTCAATAGTTTTTTACTATTATAATGAATATTGTCCTCTATTAAGTTGACGGGTAGGGCACACTAGCGACGCCAATTTTAATTTTTAGCTACTATAATCTATTTTAAAGAATTTCGGAGTTACAACCTCTAGGCAAACGCTTATACTATTTATTAAATAACCATGCACAAATGTTGGGTCCAACGCGTACGCGGAAAATTTATTCACGCCAAAAGCGGCCACTTTTGACGTGAATCAAGTTTTCGCGACTAAAAACGGACCCAACATTTGGGCATGATTATTTAATAAATAGTTTAAGTAATTGTCTAGAGGTTGTATTCCCGAAATTGTTTAAAATAGATCCGGTTTAATAGCTAAAAATTAAAATCGATTGGCTTCGCTAGTGTGCCCTACCTGTCACCTTAAGTAAATCTGTAGTTAGGGAAAACATCAATCATTACAGCTGGGCCAGGCAGTTAAGGGGTATGTTAAAGGCCCTTAAAATTAAATAAATAAAATAGAAATGCTAATTTTTGTTGTCTTGCTAGCGAGGTAATGTAATGTTTTAACTGAGTTTTTTTTTCTAGCTCAAATGGTCCCACTTTTGGCGTGAATCCATTTTTCGTGTACAAAAACGGACCTAACATTTGTGCATGGTTATTTAATAAATAGTATAAGGTTGTAACCCCGAAATTGTTTAAAATAGATCCGGTTTAGTAGCTAAAAATTATATCGATTGGCGTCGCTAGTGTGCCCTACCCGTCACCTTGAGCACTTGTGGTACGGATATTCAGACAACACAGGGATTACAAATATATTCTTAAATGCATGTATTACCTACAGCCACGAATGTTTTTCTAGGGTGGGGAAAAGGGCTGATCCAGGGGGAGGGTGTCATGGTGACATTAACCCCCTCTAGCTTAGTCCAGCCAGGAGTACCCAGCGAAGGGGGAATTTTATTTATAAGTAGTACACACTTACACCTACAACGAAATCAATTTATGTGACCCACCGTCCCTTGGCGCTAAAGCTAGATCCGTCCTTGGTTGGGGCTCGAATCTACGACCTTTGGCGTGAGGCAGGATCACTACCAAATGCGCCATCTGGCCAGTCAATTATGAATTTACATTCATGTAAAGCACTGGCGGGAATTGGAACCAAAAAAGCCAGTTTCTAAATCGATATTTAGATTCACCAACTTTTATGGTTAATTAATAGTAAAAGATGTGGAAAAAATACAAAAACATACCTAAAACTTATTTCTAAAGACTGTTAAATTTTATCGCCAAATAGATTACCTATATCGATAAATTGTGATTAAAATCACATAGATATCCTATCTTAGAAGAGTAACGGTAAGCCACACATTAATGTACCTATACCTGTCTTCCTTCAGTCTATTCTAACCTTAATGTCAAACACGTTTGGTTCAATATCAATTGAGGAAATTGCACATTTGGTAAACTCATGTGTGGCTGTCTGTACTTATGTTTCGACCTGGCTGGCCCCATGGTGTGTGTGGTATCGTATCAGAATCAAGGATGAACTAACACGCACGCGTTTGTCGAGATTGATAGGTAATCGAACCCACGATCGAAACACTATTTGGATCGTGAGACAGGGTCACTAACAAATGCGCCAGTCCCATATTACGTATGATAATAATGTACCTAAGGTAGATCCGACTTCCGTTGGTTGAAGCCCTATATCTATTTTGAAAAATGTACCTAGTGATGATATATCGTTAAAGCGATCCGCCTGCTCGTCGTACCCCTATCTCATAAAAAAATGTATCTGGTAAGAAAACATTATTTACAATTTGAAATCAGCAAACAAACTATGTAACTAGCAAAAAAGCCACGGACCTAGAGTCTGTGGTATGTAATTAAATTAATAAAAAAATAATTCAAAAAACGTACCCAACTACCTACCCACCTACTTACCCCGTCTTTTTTTTTACTTAGGTAAAGGCGACGTTGTTCTCACAGTTCCTCCATTTTTCCATATTTATGGATTTAATGGCATCCTCAACTACAACCTGACCCTTGGATATCACGTCGTGTCTTTGCCAAAGTAAGTACTACATAATTATGAAGCTTAACTACATTGTATAACTAGGTACTGTAGGTAGACTTAGTTGCATTGAGTCTCTATCCATGTAAAAAAACATGAACTTGGAGCCCTTACTTTGTCTAGTGCCAGAGAAAACTATCCTTAATGCTTTCTAAGCAGTGTGACATAATGCTGAGTGGCGGCCATGTTTTTTATACGATAAAGGGAGGCGAATGAGCAAGCGGGTGCCCGTTCTTATGGTTCTGACCCGCGAAACTTATGTTACCGTAATGGCAACTAGGCATAATTATGCCTATTTGCCATTATGGTAGGTAATATAAGTTTTAAAATAATATTCATTTTAAGTTTTAAACCAAATTTAATCCAATCCAATTCGGGGGAAAGGGGGGTTTAAATGTTGGTAGTCTATGGGCAGCGGCAATCGCTTACCATCGGGTGATCCATCTGCTTGTCTGCCACCTGCCATATAAAAATGTTCATTGCTAATTTACGCTATGCTTAGACCTACCTATGAGTCCTATGGCTTGCTGATATTACATTTAGGTAATTAGGTAGGATTGAAATCGGGAAATAAGAAGAATATAATGGATTAGGTGATTTATCAGATTAATTCTAAAGGACTGACGACGATAAAAATTAAATTGCTTCCCAGTTCAATACCATTGTAAAATTTTAAAAGTTCATTGATTTTCGCTCTTATGTCCTCGTGACAGAAGGGTTAAAATCTGATAAGATCCTTCAATTCAGTTAAGGGTTAACAAGACTAATCTTCTCTTTCCAGATTCACCCCAGACGACTACGTCAAGTGTTTGGTGGAATACCAACCTACCACGTTGTTCGTGGTGCCTTCCCTCCTGGCGTTCCTAGCCACTCACCCAATGGTCAAAAAGGAGCACCTGCAGTCTGTGGAGACCGTGATGGTGGGCGCTGCGCCGACCACGGATAGCATGCTGGAGAAGTTCCTGCTCAAGTGTGAGAAGACGAAGGACCAGATTACGTTACTCCAAGGTAACGTCACTTCCTCGTCACACATCCCATGTTTAATACAGTCTGGCCTATTTTCAGTGGTCCACCATTTTTG
This sequence comes from Marasmia exigua, assembly GCA_019059595.1. Lineage (NCBI taxonomy): Eukaryota > Metazoa > Arthropoda > Insecta > Lepidoptera > Crambidae > Marasmia > Marasmia exigua. Next base: position 11,910,502 of record CM032476.1, on the reverse strand, counting down.
TTTAGACGCCTCACACACAACAAGGCTCTTCTGAAACGCCCCTTGAGAAAAACCATTATAAAGTAACAAAAAAAATGTAAGTAAAAAATGTTTACACTTGTCTGACCGCAAACTTTCATATTACATTTTTTTTCAGAAAACAAACAATCCCGGAACATGGGGAGTTTTAGATGAGTCTCGCTGTGAGGCATCTAAAAAAATGTTGTACTACTGAAAATGGGACACCCTGTATAATTTAAGGAACATCAGTCTGTGAAATATACTTGGCTAGCATGAAAACTTTCTGAGAATAAACACAATTATAAATTTTCATCAAATAGACTTTTCCAAAACTCTCCATACAAAATGGTTATAATATAATGACGTCACTACCCACAAAATTTATTTAGGGCATGCGAAATTTACACGTTGGGCGCCAATCATAAAGTTTATAAGGGCTTTATTCATAAACATTTAATAAGCCTTTGCTAGCTAAAACGGTGTTCTAAGGCAGTTTTGACGTTAGAAATCTCAAAAAAAGAATGAAAAGTTAACAAAGGTTTTAATTAACTTTTATTAATACCCCTAGTCTTTGTAACTTCTTAAAATGAGAAGCATGTAACTTTATTAGGATCCCAACACAGGCACAACCTTAAAAACAAAACTTAAAATCTGAGAATACATGCTCTAATGCAACTACAATTATAGGAGATCACTGCTTGCTTTGATATACATTATTTGGTGGTTGCCTGATTATGTGGAACTTAACATATTGATGAAACATTCCAGGCTACGGTATGACGGAGAGCTCCCCAGTGTCCCTGATGACTCCGTACGTGTACCCGCACAGCAAAGTAGGCTCGGTGGGGCAGCTCATCTGCAGCACGCAGGCGCGCATCGTGTCACTGGCCACGGGCGAGATGCTGGGCCCGCACAAGTCTGGCGAGCTGTGGGTGCGAGGTCCTCAGGTTGGTTGGTCATTTCATTATCATCTCAAGTATTGTTTCAATCTTTCACGGCTACTAAGGTTTTAGGCGTAGCCAGTCATGGGCCCAGGGTGAGGCAGTCATGGGATCAGGGAGGGGCAACCATGGGTTCAGGGTGGGGCAGCCATGGGCTCGGGGTGAGGCAGACATGGGCTCGGGGTGAGGCAGACATGGGCTCGGGGTGAGGCAGACATGGGCTCGGGGTGAGGCAGACATAGGCTCGGGGTGAGGCAGACATGGGCTCGGGATGAGGCAGACATGGGCTCGGGGTGAGGCAGAGATGGGCTCGGGGTGAGGCAGACATGGGCTCGGGGTGAGGCAGACATGGGCTTGGGGTGAGGCAGACATGGGCTCGGGGTGAGGCAGACATGGGCTCGGGGTGAGGCAGACATGGGCTCGGGGTGAGGCAGGCATGGGCTCGGGGTGAGGCAGACATGGGCTTGGGGTGAGGCAGACATGGGCTCGGGGTGAGGCAGACATGGGCTCGGGGTGAGGCAGACATGGGCTCGGAGACATAGGCTCGGGTGAGGCAGAGATGGGCTCGGGGTGAGGCAGGCATGGGCTCGGGGTGAGGCAGACATGGGCTCGGGGTGAGGCAGACATGGGCTCGGGGTGAGGCAGACATGGGCTCGGGGTGAGGCAGACATGGGCTCGGGGTGAGGCAGAGATGGGCTCGGGGTGAGGCAGACATGGGCTCGGGGTGAGGCAGACATGGGCTCGGGGTGAGGCAGACATGGGCTCAGGGTGGGGCAGCTCATCTGCAACACATAGGCGCGCATCGTGTTGCTGGTCCCGCACATAACTGGCAAGTGGATGCGAGGTCCTCAGGTTTTGACCGCGGGGGAACCACACATTGGCATGGGTAGGCCGGCTCGACTGGAGAGATACCACGGCCTCACAGAAGACCGGCGTGAAGCAGCACTGTGCTGTGTTTCGCTGCGTGAGTGAGGGTGGGTACAATCCGGGGGAAAGGAAGGGGCTTAAAGGTTGGCAGCGCACTTGAGATACCTCTGGTGTCGCGGGTGTCCATGGGCGGCGGCAATCGCTTACCATCAGGTGGTCCGTCTGCTCGGCTGCCTGCCTATCACATAAAATAAAAGGTTGCTTGGTCATCATCATCCTCATCTTAGCGTGTAATTCCCGGTTGCGCCCTAAGTTATCGCTCTAGAGCGCAGAGTACGCTTAGACCAGGATTCAAGATTTGGGGATTCTGGCCAATTATACTGAAGGGACTGCTATTAGTTTGGCTGTGAGGGAAAACATCGTGAGGAAACCTGCACGTTTCGGATAAGTAAGCGATCATAGTACGAGTAGGTACCTACGCCTTGGCAGGCATGGCCAATGTTTCGGAACTAAGCGCACGTAAACAATTTAAGTACTTGGACATTTGTAGCTTTCCTTTTAGGTAACAAAATTAATATAAAAAAGTAAGTAAAAAGACCGGCTAAGTGTGAGTCGGAATCGCCCATGAAGGGTTCCGTAGCAGCAAGTAAAATATTACTTAATTGTAAAATAATTGAGTTGACTAAATGGAAGGTCTGCTCGTCTACCACCTCTCATATAAAAAAAAAGGTAAATTGCGATTTACACTTTATAACGTATTTAAAAAAACTACTTACTAGATCTAGTTCACACCAATTTTCGTTGTTAGTTTTCATGGTAATGTATAGGTATCATATTTTTCTGTAGTTTTATAATTCTTTTAATCGCGTCTCTTGCGTATTAAGTTTAGAAAAAAATTATATTAGAAACTTCGACATCATTTTAAAAGACCTATCCATAGAGATCCATAGATTGATTGAAATGTCCCCGGCAGAGTAGGATAGGCCACTCTCACTCTTACCGAGGTGTCGTAAAAGGCGACTAAGGTAAAGCAGCTGGCATGATCATCAGCACCCAGAGAAGGAAAACTCTGCATTTATATCAAAACCCTCGCCAACCCGTCTGCCAAGCGTGGTGAGTATGGCAATCACCCCTCATGTGATTGAGGGAGGCCCGTGGGGACTTAAATGGGCTAACGATGATGATGATTATGATCCATAGATATTCCACACGTAGGTATGGCTTTGATGAAAAAAAAATAGAGGTTCAGTTCCAAGTATGAGGACCCCCAAAAAAATTTTTTTTCCTATTTTTGTGTAAAAATCCTAATGCGGTTAACAAAATACATCTATTTACCAAGTTTCAACAGTTTCTAAAAAAAGTGGCTGTGACATATGGACGGACGGACAGACGGACGGATGGACGGACGGACGGAGAGACGTATAGACGAACAGACAGACATACACGACGAATCCATAAGGGTTCCGTATTTTGCCATTAGAAAAACGGCTCATATCTATGAGTAGTAGTATCTATCAGTTTTGCGAAACTCCTTGTAAGTTAGTCATCATACTGAAACAAATTATAAATCGTAACCTTGCCATTTTGTTGCTTAACATTGGTAAATGGATTATAATTTGTGCAAACTATTTCAAGTGTAATCATTACGCTCGTTGGCACCGTGTATTTGGTTCACTAGGACACGCGAGTTGACTGGCTATCATAATAGTTTCCTACGCTTCGGCTAAACATAGCTCGCGTCGCGTAAAGATGCATGGGCTCATAGTGTCCACACACAGGCGCTACAAAAGGGTATTTGACTAAGCTCGAAATTTTACAAAATATAAATATTTTATCTTTTAAAATTCTCAATCTACACTAATATTATAAAGAGGAAATATTTGTATTTTTGTATGTTTGTAATGAATAGACTCAAAAACTACTGGACTGATTGCAATAATTTTACACCATTAGAAAGCTGCATTATTCAGAAGTAACATAGGCTATATTTTATTATCCCGGTACGGGAAGTAGTTCCCTCGGGACGCGGGTGAAACCGCGTGAAACAGCTAGTAAAAAATATAACGTCTAGCCGGTTTTCAGGTCATTCAAAGAGTCATGGGCAAGTTCATTTTAAAAGTATGAAATTATTAAAAAATAATCATACCATTGAATAACCCATACAATTTGCACCAACTATCATAATAGAACCATTGACATAAACAAAACATTTGAAATGCTACCTTACAAAATTCAAATGAAATGCATACAAAATACTTGTTTGTGACGTCACATCTCTGTAGCCATTTGTATTGAGCGTTTTGGGTTTGCCTAAAATAATTCTATCAAAAAGTAATGTACTCTATGGACACTTAGGTAGATACTACCAACGTGTAGTTGCAAGTTGTAGGTATCTGTTTCTGTTGGTTCTGAATCTGAACCTATTGAAGATCGGTGTTTGTTATCAAGACGTAAATAAATTAATCACTCGATCGCAGTTCATTTCTGAACGTATCTAATCTGGGACCTTAGAGCGAACCGGACGTTACGACCGAATCGGAGTTCCCCTCCCTTTCACACGCGTTGTCTATCTCCCTTGTTTGGATGGGACATACATTTTCAATCGTTACGGGACGTCTTCGTTAGGGGCCCTTCATCAAACTCACTCCAGTCATTTAGTTCAATTCCCGAGCAATAGAAGCAACATTCAAAAACCACCTTATTATATATCGCGATTTAAAGTTATTACCGTACTAACGCTCATGTCATCCCGTTCCAATACGCAAAGTTAAAAGAAGCTAGCACGAATTTTGTTCCGGGACTATCCTATTATTCGCGATTTGTAATAAGTGGGTAGATATAAGTTTAGATTTAATTCTTTAAAAAAAAGCAATAGTTATTTTAAGCAAAACGTGCTTAAGTAGTTTCCTTCCTGGGCCCAACGTCTTTTTTCGCACTGTATATTTTCGAGGATTAAACTTTAACATATACCTCTATTGGGCACTGTTCCAGGTGATGAAAGGCTACTGGAACAACGAGGCTGCCACCAAGGAAACGGTGGACGCTGACGGCTGGCTGCACACAGGCGACGTCGCCTACTACGACGACGATCACTACTTCTACATCGTCGACAGGACTAAAGAGCTCATCAAAGTCAAAGGGAACCAGGTAAATTATAGATCTGTGACAATTTTACTTCAGTGTTTATAGTTTGAAAATGTTTATATCGGCATTAATTAAAGCGACATTTCCGGTAGGTATTACGTTTTCAATTAAGCGTATCAACGTATAACACAATATAACATTAATATTGACTACCTCGGTGGCGCAGTGGTTATGGGTCGCACCTTAAAGCGACGGCTGTGCAATAGGTCCCGGGTTCGATCCCCGGGTCGGGCCAAAACATTTGTATCTAAGTTTTCGGTAACAAATTCTTAGTGTTCGTCCGGAGTCTGGTAGTTGGCGGTCTTGTACCCCCGTGCCTCGGAAAGCACGTTAAGCCGTTGGTCCTGTGTCACGCTGATGTCTCATCGGAATATAAGGGTAAGGGAATAGAGAGTGCACTTGTGTTTGCGCACACACTTGAGCACTATAATATATCCTGCGTACGTGACATTGTTACAATCGGCCGCCGTAACCGTAATCGGTTGGAGGATATTATTATAATATTAATAAGAGCTTTTATGAAATTATTAATATGTAACAGTATCTAATAATTTAATTAAGTAGGTAATTTTATTTTGGACACGATTTCGATCGATAAATCATAACTCCTCTTAATTTATTATTATTTATTTATTTAATTTCCTCTTATTTTATTTATTTATTTAATTCATAACTCCTCTTGACAGGTGTCTCCAACAGAAATCGAGAGCGTAATCATGGAGCTACCTGAAGTAGCCGACGTGGCTGTAGTCGGAATGCCGGATCCCCTCGCCGGAGAGTTGCCCAAAGCGTTCGTCGTGCTCAAACCCTCGCACAACCTCACGGAAAAGCAGATCTACGATCTGGTTGCAACAAAACTGACCAAGTACAAGCACTTAGATGGAGGCGTCGCTTTCCTGGACGCTATCCCTAGAAACGCAGCAGGCAAAATCATGAGGAACGAACTTAAAGTCTTGGGAAGGAAGAAATAAAATGTTAAGATTTAATCAAAAGAATAAAACTCGGCCTTTTGTGTTTTCACCCCAAAATATTTCTTAGAGGCCATTGAGGTAAATGATTACCTCAATGTTAGAGGCAAGACTTGTATTCGGTCATCCTACTGTTTGTTCCTTCAATAGCAAGCTGAGTAGAAATAGGTGTTTTGCGGTATTTTTCTGAAGTTTGTATTCATGAGTGTTGGATAAAGGAGGCTCGTTACTTTTATGAGAAACATGATCCTATATCAATTGTGTATGCATGCACTTTTAGCATGTATACTTAAATAGATTAAGGAATGGTTTTGTATTATAGCACATGTACTTGAATTAATACATTAACGGTATTAAATTGTTTTATAGTATGTATTTAGTTTATATAGGACTGAATTTAGTTAAGTTATATATTTAAGAATATAGAATAATGGAGTTGATAGTATTTTTAATATGTCATTTATGGCAGTTTTGTCTGTTATTAAATATGTACATATTTAATTGTAAATATACTATAATTGTTATTGGTTCTTGTTTTATTAACCCTAAAAAAATAAAAATAAGACAATTTTAGGAATGAATTCATTATTTCACATACAAATATAAAATTACAATTACAATAATGACATAACAATCGTTTCATAAAATGTGGTATTGATCAACCATCACACCTCATATTTTTATTGAGATCTCAATGTTCTTTTTAGAAACCAAAGTAATTATTACGTAGGAATAATTTACTAGTTAATGTGAATTGAACTGATTCTTGTCTGATTGAGGTTTGATCTCTTTTAGGAATAGCACCATGTAACCTCCAGCCCCCTCATTTAATATGGGTGCATCCAAGTCTGATCTGGACACAACCATAAATAAAAAGATTCCGCATAGCCATGGCTACATGGGTTTTCCATGTCAGAACAATAGTTTAGTTGTAACATTTCGCCAATAAGATAACATCACTGCACAAGTATTTTTTCTCTAAACAAAAATAAATGTTTATTTTTTGAAACGCAAGACTTAACCAGACTAGTTTAGCTTGGAGTTTCGAATGTAAATGAATCACCATATTTCGATATCTCACTGGACTTCATTGCTTTATGCATGATTTAAGTAATTTAATAATATACAAGCAGTAACTAAACTAAAAACTCATAATAACTCAACCAAAACCAACAAATGCTCAAGTAATAAACAAATTAATAATTTTATTAAAATTTTGTGGCTGATTCAGATTCACATGATGTTTATAAATTTTCATCATGAAATGAGACCAGGATCTGTCAAAATTTTAATGTAAATGTGCATAGTGGTGTTTGCTTATTGACGAAGTACAATATTGAATACTTAGTATCTGGTTACAGTTTGCTTATTCCTAGAAAAGCAAGTTATAAAAAAGATAAATCATACTTAACATTTGAGATATCACTCGAGCTATTTCTGAATTAATACATTTGTAAGAAGTTATCAAACTGGAAGTTAAAATCTCTACGAGCTTGGGGTTTCTACAGATATTTCATTTTCAGTCTCATTGCTATCTATCTTTACTTCAGTAGTTTCTTTTAGTACCTCAGATTCCTTTTCCACCTCTGTCTCCTTTTCCTTATTAGCTGGAGCTTCCTCTGCTTTAGTTGGTTCAGCATGGAGGTTGAGGTAACTCAGATTTAACATCTGATATTGAATAGTTATCTGTCTGAATCTCAGAGACTTGAGGAGCTTCTTGCACAGGAGGTTCTCTTTCTGGAACAGTTTCCTCTGGTTCTGGCTGTTTAAAATCTTCTTTAGCCTCTTCCATATTTGAATCTGACTGGCTTGACTCTTCTTGATTATCTGTGTTACTTTCAGCAGTCTTCGGGGAATTACTGTTTCCATCAGTGTTGTCGCTGGACTGATGAGCTCTCTTCACTTGAAGTTTGTACTTCACACATTAGTTTACTGTCCATTTCCTCTTTAGGATTGGAATCTGAACTACTTTCATCAGTTGTTATTTGCTGATCATCTAGAACAGATGGTTTATTTTCAATACTATCAGATTCTACAGCTGGTTCTTTTACTGCTTGTTCAATAGGCTCTGGTTTCTCTTCTGTTGGTGCTTGTTCACTAAGTTTTTGTTCCGTCATCTCAGCATCATCAACTTTAATTTCTGGAATAATAAGGGTCGGATTTGGAGTAGGGGTGTCAGTAGACATTTCTATGTCAAGTTTTGGTTTTTCAGAACTTTCAGATGGCTCTTTAGGTATTTCACTTTCAATTTTTGGCTCCTCAGCTGTTGACGTAGTTGGTTGCTGATTTGATGACTCATCAGCTGCTTTTCCTTCACTTGATTTGTCATCTGTTGTGACATTCAATTCAGGGGGTGTCACAGACTCGTACTGGGCTGCTACTTTGTCCTGAGTATCCATTGGGGTTTCTTGCTTCGCTTTCAGTCTTGCTTCAATGTCATCAACAGAAATGTGTGTATCGGATGAGCTTGGCTGAGGTTCTGAACTTGGATGTCCATCAGAGTTTTCTTTCCATGACATGTCCTCCATTTCAACATCCACATTGTACTCGGAGTTATTGTCTGAGCCGTTTACAATGGGTTCCATAGGCTCGCCATTCTCTGCTTCGATGTGGCGTTGAATTCCTGGCTCTCTAGTACTGACTACTAAGATATTCTTCTCAATAGCTCTCATGAACTTGTCCACTCGGTTGTACTGCTTCCGGGGATAAGTTAGCAGCTCACATATTCTTTGAACCGTAAAAGGCGCTGAGGTGAAAGAGTCCAAGCGCTCTAATAGGCTATTCTTCATTGTGTCATAATTAAACGGGTCCACGTTAGGGTACGGCGGTATATCGACGCCAGGCGTTGTCTCGTAGAATTCCGTGATCACATTGAGAAGTTTTTCCTTGAATAAAGCCTTCACGAGGGCCCATTGGTAAACTGGATCGCCGGTTCGGGCTACGTATGCTAAATAGTCGTTAAGCTCTTGTGGTATAGTTTTGGGTTTGCGCTTTGAGAATTCTTCTAAAAAATGAAAAATCTCTTCAGCATTTTCCATTTTCATGTAAGCTAATTGTAGTAATATCACTTGAGACTTAATTCGAAAATTACAACAAAAAACCACAATGCATCAAGCAAACCAAATGTCAACCATAAACAATTTTTAATTTTATTTTATTAAAAACATGGGATGATGGCTATGGAATGGGGGAAATTTTATTCTTATTTTAATGTAACGTATATTACTGCATCATTTTCATCTGTGATTGACTATTGAGACTCTATGGTTTCGCTATAGAATGTCTTTCGCAGCTGTCCATCTGTCATTATTTTCTGTGCCATTTTTTTGACAATCAGCTGTGTGATTGACTACGCTCGACGCTAAAATTGGAAAAAATATTGAATAATACTGTAAATTATTATAGAATTTAATATTTTGTAAGTAATTATGAACAGCTTATTACGCAGAAATCTTTTACCTATCTACAACAACGCTGTAAAGCTGTCATGCCGGTCGTTCGCTGAAGCTGGGACTAAAGAGAACATCGATAAAATTGTGAAGAATAACAAAGTTGTGGTCTTCATGAAAGGAGTTCCAGACGCGCCAAGATGCGGCTTTAGTAACGCAGTGGTGCAAATAATGAGGATGCATGCCGTCCCGTACGACAGTCATGATGTGCTCGCGGACGAAAGTCTGAGACAAGGTTAGTTTTCTTTTATCTCGGTCTGTTGGCCTTGTCTGCTTTACTGGATCTCATTACCCTTACTTTTATATACTTCCGTCCTTGTTGTTTGCCATAAGTTTTATTTATGACTACAGAAAAATATATGTTCATCGATGCATAAGTAATGACCATGTAAACAATTTCTTATTAATGTAGTTCATTTGAAATTACTTCTAAAAACTTAAAAAAAAATATTGCCCTTGAAGTATTACATTATTCAATGACATGGACTTTTTGTTGATCAATAACTAAGTAAATGACATAACATGTCTGAAATAATTTAAATTTTCAGGAATTAAAGATTATTCAAACTGGCCCACAATTCCACAAGTTTTCATTAATGGAGAATTTGTGGGAGGTTGTGACATCATGCTGCAGATGCACCAGTCAGGGGAGTTGGTCGAGGAACTAAAGAAAGTGGGAATTAAAAGTGCATTGCTCACCGCGGAGCCACCTAAGAAAGAGGAGGAAAAGAAATAGTAGGTAATGTTATTTTCTTATTTTGAACAATCTTGCAGGTGAGACGTAAATGTCAGAGGTCATTAAACTTCTTGATGTTATGGTAATTTTATGATAAATTGGTTAGGGAAATGAAATCTAAATTATAAGAAGACGATAGCCATCTAGTAATATTTATAATATTAAATTTGTTTCAAGATAGTATCCTAGTTATTAATGTAATTAAATAATGGCTATCTTTGGTTTAGCCAATCACAAAAGAATCTTAAAACATTCAATTACATTTTAACTGACAAAACTATTCATAATTTTCAACATAATATAAATAATATTGTTGTTGTTAGTCCTACTGTGCATTTGTGGGCCTTTCTGTTATTTCTATTAATAATTTGTAAAAATGGAGTAGTACCTCCTTTTATATCAATGTTATGCTAATGCTATGTTCCTCTCAATATGAATGTAAAGCACAATATTAAGTGGGGTCGTTGAAGACTGTACAATATTTACGTGGATGACTATGTACCTAGAATAGTATATTATTTAAACAATAGTTGTTTGTTATGTTTTAGATGGATTACTTGTAATACGAAAAATGAATAAACGTTTTTGTGTTTAAGAGCTCTTTATTAAATTAGCTGTACATTCGAGTTAGTATACTTTTGGGCACATAATCCATTCTTATTCTACGCACCACTTTCCTCATCATAATATAATTGTTGGATTAACAATGCAGTCATTATTAAAAGACAAAAATATGGCAGATCATTTATTTTGAGTACTCTTTTCAAAATACTCTCAAAAACAATATATCATATAAAAATGAAATTCAGATGATAAATAAATAGATGCAGGCAAGCTATGGCAATCTATGTGATATAAATAATTTGTGTGACACTTCCCTGCAACATTTATAAATTTTGATGACGCTCCTACCATCGATGTACTATAATTACTAATGGCAGTAATTAAAAAATTAAACTTTATAAATAAATGTTTGCTTACAAATAAAAAAATATAACAAAAACATTCTCACAATGTGTATGAGTCTTATTTTGGTGTCACACATTAGTCAAGCCTAACATTAGCACCATTTTATCTTACAAATAAGTTTTGTGACTTCTCTGAGAATTCCATATAAAAGTTAAAAATACCTAATGCTAATAATGTATAAATAGAGAGATGTAAACATACAAAATGATTTCTCTGATTTGAGCCAAAAGGTTACTAGACATTAGGGAGAAGAGTTCCACTGGTATGAAAGTTAATGGCATTTTTGGTTTGAACATTGCACATATGTATTTAATATAGAACTGTTTTTAAAAGACTAATAATATTATTAAATAGTACAAAGATTATTTGCGCTACATAGACGTTTTAGGGCCATCGGTCAATGTAGAGGAAATAACGTCTGTGGTTCGTTACGCCTGTCCGCTCTGCGTGTGGTGAGCGTGAGCGGCGGCAGCCGGCTCGGGGCCTCCCTGATGCGTGACTTCTTGATGGTGTCCGATATTGCGACTCCTGCGACCTGGATCTAAGTGAAAAGTCCTTGAGTATGAAGTTGAGGTATAGAAAATATAATTGGACGGAATTTAGGCAATGGCCCAAGTAACAACTGGCGAGTAGCCAATTTGTTTTTTTGTATTTTTAATATTATGATATGATATATATGATAAATGATGGTATAGATAGGAAATGTTCTGTAGGTGCATGTATAGAAATGTTTGTCTATTATAATGATACGAAATCCTACCAACAAAACTAAATGGCAATGCGTCAAAGCCTATACTGTAGTTTGAGCAATCACATAAATAAATTTATATGTTGTGGGTAGTTTGGAATCAGGTATTCATTTATGAAACGAGGTGGAATTCAGTTTACATCTATTTACCAATTTAGCTTTCAAACTTTCAAGGTCGAATGAAGTCATTTATTTTCTTGAAAGAGTATCTTCTGGTTATGTAAGTAACGTATTTTTAGTTTGATACAAGTATTAAGCCAGTATCTGTGCAACTTATAGCTAGATTAAACATTGAGAAAACTTTAGAGAAAGAAAAGAAGTACTATCCTGATAATAATTACATTAGAAGCTATTCTTAGTTAAATAAAATATTTATTGCGTAACAACGTAATCTGCAACTGTATTTAGAATGGCACTCATACCAAATATATGAGGAAATCTTGGTTGACGTTTCATAAATAGCTGACGTTGACTTCAACTCAGGATTCTCTTCATGTGTTTAGGGGCCATTCAAGTACATATTATGTAGGTCGATTTTTATTTTTGAACTTTACCTCCCTCCACCTATTTGTCAGCAAAATTTGTTAATTTTCCTCTTCAGTTTCTCAAATGTAATCAGAGCTAAGACCCGGTCTTCCCCTCTCCTTCTTGATGCTTACGTAATACTTAATCGGCCTGTATTGGATGGCACATTGACCGATGGTTACCTAAAGGTCGGTCTCGCCGTAGAGAGCGGTGGAGAAGGCCATGTAGTCGAGGGCGCCGGCGGGCGCGCCGGGCCCGCGGAAGGGCGGCATGCGCGCCACGCAGTACTCCGCCTGGTCGGGCGGCAGCTCGCGTCGGAGCTCCTCCGCGGTGATGTAGGGCTGGTGAGGAAACGAACATTACGATCAAAATTTACTTAGAACAAGTCCCGGTTTCCGTCGTACCGAGGCATTAGGGGTCAGGCATGCGGTTTGGGGACCTCACGAGGTGCTTCTGTAAGCTGAGTACCTCACACTTATTTTTTTTGTGATAGGTGGCAGACGAGCAGACGGATCACCTGATGGTAAGCGATTGCCGCCGCCCATGGACACGCGCGACACCAGTAGAGTCACAAGTGCGCTGCCGACATTAAAACCACCCTGTCCCCCGATTGGGTCTCCGGCACCCTCACTCACGCAACGAAACACAGCACAATGCTGCTTCACGCCGGTTTTCTGTGAGGCCGTGGTGTCACTCCGGGCGAACCGGCCTAATCATGCCGAAGCGTGGCTCTCCACGGTTATTTGCAGCATGCAGCTGCTTCCATTTCTTACGGGGCTCCTGTGGGATGCGGGCCTACTAATAAATCAGGCCTTTATGAGACTAAGCTTGAAAGCCTTGAATTCACTGCCCCTGAGCCTTGTGATGTCGTGGAGCTGTGTAAGTGCAGATATAATTTTATTGATAAAGTTCGTATTTTAGTCTTACCTTGTCACCAGCTAAGATCCTAAAGCTGTCGATGACTTGTTCAGCGGTATCTGTGTCTGTTGATTCCCTTGTCATGAAGTCCAAGAATGCGTCGAACGAAACGTAGCCTAGAAAAATAATACGGAATCATTATTGATCGCTAAATTTATACTTTCGAGATCTGTTGTGTACTTGGTAGAAGGGTTCAGAGCATTGTAACCTTAAATAAATTGTGTCCCGTAAAAAATACGATATCCTCTTATCGACGGTTCTGAAGACACACATTATTTTGGTGGTAGCTCTAAAAAGTTCTTCTAAAAGTCTCTAGACTAGGTTATTATACCTGAGTCTGAGTCCAAGGAGAACTTTGAAGTGTTCCTTACCTGTGTTGTTGGGGTCGACAACGGCGAGAATGCGCTGGAAGTCGAGCTCTCCTTGCCTGTCTTTGCCGATGCTGTAGCCAACCGAAACCAGGCAGGACTTGAGCTCCTCTGGTGCTAAGCGGCCTGTCAATAAAAAAACTCCATCAGTTAATGTTTAAAAATGAAAAGTTGGAAGATCTACATTTATGTTAAAATCACTAAAACCTAAATTGAGCACGATAACATTTATTTCCAAGATACCGTAAAAAAATGATTTGCCTTTGGGTGTACCCACGATGGGGAAAGTAACTGCTTACTGTACTAATCGTCATTTAAAATAATATCTAGCCAAATTCGACAAATAATACGTGACTCGTTTTACAGCTCAATGTGTTAGTTACGGTACCTTCTTTATTAAATTAGCAAACGTGAAAATCCAAAAAAAATCTAAAGAAGAGAGAAAAAAGATCTCAAGAAACGTGTCTCAGTAACGTTGTTGTGTCAGAAATCCGTTGACAAACGATGAAAAGACGAGATGCAAGTCCAGGGTTCCTTACCGGTTCGGTTCTTGTCGAAGTGGTTGAAGGATGAGCGGAACTCGGTGAGCTGTTCCTGGGTGATGCCCTTGGAGTCGCGTGTTAGGATCTGGTTCTCAACCTCGTTGATTGTGCGGTTGATCGAGGTCAGGAGCTGTTCCCAGCCGACGCGGAGGGTCTCCATTGTGTATTGTGAGTACCTGGATGGTGGTATGGATATTCGTTAAGGGTCGTAGTGCTATGGTGCAATTTTCTGGGGTTTTCTGATATTCGTGGTTGAGATGATATTAAAATAAATTAACTAAAGCACAATAAAATCGGTCTAGCCGATGTTTTCCAGAATCAACCTTTCATAATGGACAACATTTCAAAATTGCTAAGCTCTGAAACAAAAAAATCCCAATTCTTTGTTTACTTTTCCGCTGCTCGAATATATATTTATTCATTTTTTATATTGCTTATTTACTGAGAAAAAAATTAAAAACTAAAAAACGTAAGATGACGTCATCGGACGGCAGAATGTAAAATATTTCTTTGCTTAGCACATTATAGTTTTAAATTTACGAAATGCCAAGCCCATGACATGTAACTGTCAAAAAAAAAGACAACTTGTCAACGTTGAATGTATGAATGACGTTGACAATGTTGACACTAGTATTATTTACCTTTGACAGTAGTACCTTTTTTTTATTAAAACAATGATAAGCAAAGGAATATCTCTGTATTCAGCCGTCCGATGACGTCATTTGGCGCTTACGTCTATTTAGAATAAAAAGAATTTCAATAATTATTTTATGCATGAAAATGGACAAATTTTGAAAAAAGAAAAAATATGGGTCTGTTCATTTTATGTCTATTTTCATATAAAAAAATAAAATGGACATGTTAAAAATATGAAATGTTGTCCATTATAATTTTATACGGCAAGGGAAATTTTAGTTGAACAATTTAGTTAATTTATTCCTTTTTCTTCTAGATTTCTATTTTCATAGACAATTATGAATGTTCAAATGCATATTCTTACCGACGCTACTGAAAATTAGTAGCTAGTCAGTGTTTTGTTTGCTCACCTGTTCTCGAAGATCATGCCCTCTTGCACAGCCTGGTGGATGCGTTCGAGCTCCTCAATGTGTGGTTTGTAAGCGTATACGCCGGCTTCGTACTCCTTGAGTCTGTGCAGCTGGTCTTCCAGAGAGCCCTACAACAAATTTGAGAAGCCCATGAATGAGTGATACAAACCTACCTTTTTAGAAGACAATAATATCAGAACCCCAATTCTCTTGCTCGTGACATTTATTTTCATACGACATATATCACTAAAATATAGTTATTTTGTATGGTTTTCAGGTGATATCCGCCATGTTTTCAAAATATCACGAGCACGAGAATTGAGCTCCAGACTTTAACTAAAAAAGATATCATTTCCTGATATCCTTCCTGATGTCAGGCAGGATGGACATTTACCTCAACTGACTTTTAAAGGTTAAGGATGTTATGATTAACAATTCTAGTGTAATGATGTGAACTGTGCTGGATAATCCATACAGCTTTATCATTTTCAACAAATCTGGCATTTATTAATGAGTTTCGGTAATAGTATTGTATGTTTGCTGCTTCAAACGTCTATATCAGTGATTCTCATAGGCTTAGGATGCCGCTAATTCTATGGTGGTTCTTAACCTGTTTCACACGACAGTAATTCATGCCACGAATCAACAAGATGCAATGCAGCGCATTGGTTGCAAAGTTATGTAAGCTGGCTTCGCGTACCTATGCCATTTTCTTTCAGAGACCACGAGTGGTTTGTGGACCACCGGTTAAGAACCACTCTCAGATCTCTGTAAGGTCAGTTACCTGCAAGCCCATTCCGATGGCGGTGACGGCGTCCATCTGCCTCTCGATCCAAGGCCCGACGGCGTTGGCCTTCTCGGCGAACTGGCGCCGCAGGGTCTCGTTGTTCTGTTGCTTGCGCAGCTCGGCGGCGAGGGTGCCGTCGCGCTGGGGCACTAGTTGCCTGACGTCCGACCACTTGCGGTTCAGTTCCTGGTGGAAAAGTAACATTGATGCTGAAGTACAGGTCGACGGTGTTGTGAGCCTGAGATGGTTAATATCCCACACAAAATTATCATGGTCGACGTTTCATACAAGCGTATTTGGTTTTGTTACGCACATATTTTGAATTTCCTAAAGTATTGTTCTATTTTCATTATGGAGCAGATCATAGCTAGCTGTCATAGTGATTTTTCTCAATAGAATCTCAAGTTGTTCGTAATACCATATAAATGCTAATACTTACGTGGGCAGTAAGCGTGGTGTAGGGGTTCTCCAGACCACCAGGGATCTGGTGCTGTTTCACGATGGATTCCACCTGGTGTACCAAGTTCACTATCGCCTGAAATCAAACACAAGCATTATTTAGCGTTGCTTTCCACGTTTCCTGTAAAAATGTTTCAAAAGGTTTTGAGATTGATTTGAGATTCTTACATTATTGTTCTAAGCGTCTACTTATTTCAAATGATCCAGTATCATGTCATTATTAATCTAGGTTGTATTTGCTGATATTATTGTTGAATCCAGCATTGTGGATGTTCTTGCACTGTTGAATCCAGCAATAAAAATGCCAGGTGGATTGCTGAATCTTTCATTGCGATTTCTTTCGTTGGAAAACATGGAAACAACTAGTTCTGGTTCACATACCTGGTATTCCTTGTCAGCCTCGCCAAGAGTGGCCTTGAAGCGAGCGTGCGCGTCCATGAGGCCTGAGATCTCCTCGATGGTGTGCACGATGAACATATCCACGAGGTCCTCGCGGGTTCCGTCCAACCTAGAACAAAAATAAATTGAGTTTCAGTTTTTTTCTGAATTCTGATACCTCTCACTAACAAACAGTTGGCTCTCAAACTAAGAAGAAGATACAACAGTCGGCTTCACGGAAAATACGAATTTGATAAACCCGTTTTGTTAGAAGATACAGTGTTGCCCTAAACAAATAATTTTACTGATGGCAGTTTTTTCGGAGAGATTGATATCAAATTATGTGATTTCGAAACTCAAGAGCACATGAAGGCAAAGTGAATTCGTGATTCAACTTACACGAATGATTGATCAAGTGAGTCTAGTGAGTGCACTTAGGGCTTGGGGTAAAATTAGGCTACATTTTTTTAGCAATTTGGCTACATGAATGGGAGGGAATGGCCTAGTGGGAGAGCCACGCTTCGGCATGAATGGGCCGGCTCGACCGGAGTAATACCACGTCCTCACAGAAAACCGGCGTGAAGCAGTGCATGCGCTGTTTCGCTGCGTGAGTGGAGTACCGGAGGCCCAATCTAGGGGAAGGGGGTTAAAAGGTAAACAGCGCACTTGTGACACTAGTGTTGCAGGTGATCCGTCCGTCGGCTCGTCTGCCATCTGTATCATAAAAAAAAATTGCCTCTACCATACCCCAACGTACAACACAAGTATCGTACCCTTTGTGAGCTTGGGATCTCAGTGTTATTTAAAAGTACTGACCAGTTGTTGAAGGGCGCGGCGCGCTTGGCGAACTCGAGGTGCAGCAGGTCGATCTGCTCCAGCACGCGCTCGGCGTCGTCCAGCGCGAGGCGGCGGCGCTGCGTGAGCGCGCCCAGGCGGTCCCACTGCCCGCAGATGCGCTGGCAGCGAGCGTTCACGCTCGCGACTTCGTGGTATTCCAGGGTGCTGTGGAAGATGTTTTAATAAACAAATGCCCAGACTATTGTTGCTTATCGATAGTAAAATTAGATCAGTACTATTGATAAGTTAATACCATAGATACTATCGATTAAATGTGTCCGATACTATCGATAGTATCGGACACATTTAATCAGACAGCAATACTATGGAAACATAGATGACTATCGATAGTACAAAATTATCGAGAGTATCTAAAGTTTTTGATTAATTCTGTTGGGAAACAATACTATACGATAGTATCGAGCATTAACACATTGACTGCCATCAAACCAGACAAAAATAAACATTTATTGTTTGTCGGTCACCGGTGTCCCTCATGGCATTCAAAACCTTAAACAATCGATAGTATCGATAGTATTAGCGTTGTCAATAGTATCGATCAAATTTTACTATCGATAGTATCGATACTTTTGACCAATAGCAATACTATCGATAGTACTATCCATAGTCGGAATTGTCGAGGTTAACTATCGATAGGGAAACTATCGATAGTTACGCAACACTACGCCAGACAATTCGTAATATGTTAGGCTAATGTATTCCCTGTACTAGGAGTGCTAGCTGATGATAACTAGGGGCGTCTGTCAGCACACGCTGGTTCTGAGCGCATTTAGAAAAGTTCGTATCCTAAATCAACTTTCTCTACCGGCAACACAACTATGGATTCTCCGCGCTTAGGCACAGCAGAATAACCACTGCGACTTCTAGGTCTTTTAATTTTCATCATCGATGCAGTCACATGAGGTTCACTGCTGAACATAGTCCTCCGCTAATGACCTGCAGATTGGCTGGTTCCATCCAGCGACTTCTTGGATCTTCATAAGATATGAACTTCAGTGTTTTCAACGCTACGCTTGCCTGTACGTGGTCACAATTCCAGAACTTTTTCAACCCATTGGCCATTAGCGGTTTTACGAGCTATAGATTATTCAATTTCCTGGATAACTATAATGCTGTTCAACGTGTTTGCAGGTGCTAGGGGGAGGTTAGTACGTACTTCAACTCCTGAGCAATAGCAGCGATCTGTTCGACGCGGTCTTGGTGAGCGGCGAGGTCGGACTCGAAGGCCTCGTGCTTCTTCTTCAGAGCCTTGATGTCGTTCAGCTTGCACTGGCGGAAGTCCTGCGACTGCAGCATCTCCTCCTTGCCTACAAATATTTTACATTACTTTAGCTCAGTGAATTACCACTTAAAGTGGGATAGAGCAAGGAAGAAGAATACAGCTCAGTGAATATGAATGTGCGCCTTCCGAACAGGAGGTCGTAGTCGTAGGTTCAAATCCGATCATCTAGTTAGTCAGGTTCCCCTGTTCAAAGGTTGCAAAGGTCAGACGGCGACAGAAATTCTGAATAGCAGAGACGTCTCTCATCGTTCAATCGTTTCCTGGTAAATGCAAGTTTATTGGCATACCTCTGGTCCAGTCCTCGTGGATGTCAGCCTTGTGCTTGAACTTCTGGGCCAGGTACTCGAGCCTCTCCAGGCGCATCATCTCGCTGAGCAGCCACTCTTCGAATGCCTTCTCAGCGATTTCAAGTCCCTTCCACGCTCCAGCGATGTCCTGGAAAAATATATTGATAGTGTTAATAAGAAATTGTCATTTTATGACGTAGGAAGTTTCGGTTTTGTATTGAGTGAGATTAATTCATTTGGGAAAAACATACAGTAAGGTAATAATACTCTGGGGAAATATCAGAAGCCTTTTATAATCATGAACAACTTTTGTAGTGGGCCCAAAAATTAAATCGGATAAAAATCAGCTGTTCCATACAAAAGTCCCAGTGCAAAGTATCTAAATGTATGTTTTCTCTTTTCCGATTTCATTATTAGTCCCATAAAAAAAACATAATAATACGTCGCACCATGTTAAATTTTAGCTAATGTCAAAAAGTTAACCTGTACCATTTATATTAGGTACCCAAAGGATTTATATTAGGTACCCCTTCATACTGTGTACGTGTGAAATTTTTAGCTCCGTATTTCACACCTATGAATAAAATAGGTAATTTATTAATGCAAATTAGTTTTTGCATTATACTTACAGAAACCATCTTGCCTTCAGTAGGCATGTACGCGGGGCGGTTGCTCAGGCGCAGCTTGGTCTGCAGGGTGTTGAAATTGGTCTCTAGCTTGGCTTTCTGTTCTACACGTGGTGGTTTGTGTTTACGCCTGAAGTGAAAGAAAATAATAGTTTTGTATTATTGTTATGATTCACGGTTTTATAAGTCTTCATGTTGTTTTTCTCTCGATCTCAAAGGACGATGTAAAGTAGAATCAATATAGTTATCGAACCAATATAAATATCGAATGTTTAGTTTGTTCCTGTTGATTATCATCGTCATTATCAGTCAGCTGTTGTCCACTTGTAGACATAAACCTCGCCGAACTCCTGCCAGTCATCTTGCGAAAATCGTTACTCGATCTAGATTGTGGGCCTATGTTTACTGAGAATCATATATTATATAAGGTAGATCATTGAAAGTTTTATGTTACCTGTAAGTACGGTAGTCCTCCAGTTTCTTCTGGCAGCCGGCAAGCGAGTTGTCGGTCTGGCGGCTGTTCAGCCAGGGCATGGTGCGGCGGATCCAGTCCAGCAACTGCAGAAATGATAATTATTTTACTTAAACAGAAAAACAACCCTATGAAATAAAAGATCTTATTGATTTAGAACTTTTTGTCTATAATGTAAAGTCGAAATTGGTGCAGAGAAATGGAGCTAAATTGGAATGTTAGCATCCGAACGTTTGCAAGGTAATTTAATTTATTTTTAAAAATTAGCTCTTTTCAGTTCAAGTCAGTCAAAGGTTTCAGCGTTTTTAAAGGAAGCAATTAACTAAAATTGTCTTGAGCTTTTTATATTGCAGGTGCGTAAAATTAACAGAGCCTTGACTTATTTCTGCAGCTGCGCCTTAAAATACTTCTCTTGAATTCTTTGAATTAAGGTATTGTTTATTTTTAAAATGTGCAG
Source organism: Marasmia exigua (assembly GCA_019059595.1). NCBI lineage: Eukaryota > Metazoa > Arthropoda > Insecta > Lepidoptera > Crambidae > Marasmia > Marasmia exigua. Next base: position 11,889,675 of record CM032476.1, on the reverse strand, counting down.
GTTTAAGGTGCTATACTTACGTCACTGGCCAGACGTTCGTACTCTTCCATGAGGCGTTCGTTCTCCTGGTTGACTTTGAGAACTTTGCAAATGCGGTTCGCGGCGGTCTCAGCCTGTGAAAATAAAGTGAAATTAGCCAATTTGCAGGTGCATTTTATGCAATGATTACTATTGAAAGCATATAAGGTTTGCCTATATCTTACCAAGTAATTAGGAGAATAGGGATAGCAAAATCTATGTTAAGACAGGACAATAAAGCATGATATCTAGTAGTCGTATCACACTGAACATTATTCGATATTTTTTGTGGAACATTCGTCTGGGCGACTTTGCCAATAAATATGACGAAATATCGATAGCGTGATGCGCATTGGTTTATATTATTTTTAAAGTTGTGCCCATGGCTACGAAACACCTTATTGGGTTTGTCTCTTACTTTGTGCAAAATATTGGCGAATATGCATTTATTTTTGCAATTGCTTAAGAATGTATTATTTAAAGTCATTACACCTTATAACATTGTAGTCTATTTTGAGATTATCAATTTAAATGTTTGAGTCTGTAACTTCGATCATTTTTTTTTTTCTTTAAGACGGCAAATAAATTAACCAATCTGAATGTTTACTTTGGCTTATTCGTAACAGCATTAAATGTGATCAGCCAATGTCAATTAGGTTTTGTTTTAGTATGTGTCCCTTTATCAATATTGGTGATCGAAGTCTTATTAAAGGTACTAAAGAGTTCAAGATAGCCTTTGCATAAATCAGTGGTCATTACTAAATATAAGCAAAATCGTTAGTAATACACGTTATTACAGACCTTCTGCGCTCCAGAGAAGCAGTGGTAGTAGGACGAGACGTAGGTCATGACAGCCCTCTCGTCCGGCATCGCCGTGTTCTGCAGATCTGGCAGCCGCACGCAAGCGACAAGGGTTAGTACCATGCGATGTATTGGTATTATTCGAGGCAATGCTTGTGTTTTTCAAAGGCCTAGAACTGAAGTTGAAACGCTTAATGCATTCTTGATACCAGCGCTCTGGCATGGCTCAAATAATTACGAGTTCAAACTCAATTACGCACAAACGTTGGGTTACGTTTGAAATGCTCTAACTTAAACCCTTTTAAAAGAAAAATATTTAGTTGAGTGAGAGTTTTTAATTGAATTCAAACTTCTTATTCAAGTTGAGTTAATTTGTTATATAGCACTAACGATGTTGATAATTATCGTCAAGGGTCTAATAACAGTTAAAGGTAATTGGACGTATAGGAAAACGGGGTAAAATTAGTTTAGAGACTTAAAAACGGAACAAGGAAAAGGATAGAAATTGTAAAGCACTAGTCATAACTTTCAGTTTGAAATGAATTTCATAAATTTTTCGCTGATATAATAATGACATCAATTGCAAAGGGTAAAAAAAGGAAAATGCTGCACTGGAAGCCCCTGACAAAACAACTGGTAATGTGATGGTTACAAAAAACACAAGCATTCCGAATAGCGACTTGACAATAATTAATGAAATAGTTAATGACACAAAGCTAAAAATAACATTGTTCAGCGACATTGATTTATTAAAACATTCAAATATTGGACATCAATCGATAGGGTTTCTTGGAATAACTTAGTGCAACAATACGATCTAAACATTTCTCTGAAGCTCATTATGATTGCAAGTAAATGCAAAGAAGGTATTGTTTGAATTTTTTGGTAATTTTCATGACTGGATACGTTGACTCTTATTAATTTGTTAATATTATCTCCTAATATTATCTCAATTGTTTCTTTGAATTTCTTATTAGAACAGTTGATAAATTCTTATCACACAAGCATTCGTTGAATTGTTTTATAAAAAAATCTGTGGAATTATACTTGTGACATCGCAATGTGTCGGACTGTTCGGCCACATTCCGACATTGAGAATTAGGCCGAGGAAGAATTTGATTTATGTGTAGACAGTTCTTACGTATCCAGCCAATAAAGCTCTCAAATCCATGCTATGAGTGGCACACAGAGGCCTGGCGTTAGGGGCTCGGGTGTCAAACGAGTTGGCAGTAGCTATGCTCGGCCATTTTTGTTTTGATACCTGTTGCGCGCCTTGGAACGCGTGGTAGTAACATGACACATAGGTCATTATGGCGCGCTCGTCCGGCTTTGGTGTGTTAATAAGGTCTGCAATTTCATATTTATTTCAAATACATTGTATCTCAATTATTACTAGATATATCCAATGATTGATGATTATATTTGGAGTTTCAGCTATTTATTTTTCAAGACTTTCGTGTTGTATTCGAATTAGGTATGTTACTTTCTCCAAATTTAAAGTTTTAACTTATCATCGTTCACATACAAAATATTTTTACGTATCATCGACAACTTCCGTTATCTAAATTTAGAATTTGATTATTTTTAACTTATTAAATAGATATATCATTATTTTAAGACGTTTTCTAGATGCAATAACCCGTAAGATATTGTGTACATAGATGATGTTATACTCACCATCGGGGTCCAACATGCGGGGGATGTCAAGATACTTCTCAGCGACATCGAAGGCCGTGTTCAAGTTCTCTAGAGGGTTGTCCTTGGACAACTTGCTGTAGTCGATCAGGTCGGGCCTGTGTCTGTGGATGAGGGCGCAGAACGCAAGACCGTCCTTGAAGGACAGGTGGAAGTTCTGTACGTTCACATTCTTGTACGGAGCTGTCTTGCGTTGGCACCAGAGAAGCAGACCTTCCTGTAATAGAAACAATAGAAACGATATATGGAAAAGGTCTTTGCATGTCATATAATTGATTCAGTTCGATAACTTACTCGTAAGTATACAAATGGTATATTCCATCTTTGCGGTGTTTACTATCATTAGCTTCCGCACTTTTAGGTAACACCAGTCTATGGTACCACAAAGAATTTATAATCGGTTGTCATACCTTTAGCTTACGCGGAAAGTAAGTGGTTAGTAAATGTGTTTTTTTCTAGAATAGCCTAGTGTTTAGCTGATATCTCACCTGCCAAAGTTTTAGTAAAAGGTATTGTTAACAGTGACGTGTGTTCAATGATACATTCTAGAAACAATATGTTATACTCCTATTATACAGGATTTACAAAATTTGTAGTTGAAAGTTTGCAGATATATCAGAAGACAGCATAAATATTTACGTTTCACAGCTAAAAATACCAGCAAAACTAAACTATTTTCGTTACAGAACGAGTATTATGTTCTTTCAACGTCGAGCTGACTTTTATTTCAAAGGTTTTTAATTGTTATTTTGGTGTACCAGTCATGAGTTCATGACGATTAGTCTATTTGGAACTCGTGGGCCATCAGGATTATCAAAGTGATTTGTAACAATTATGTTGCTAAGCAAATTTTCGTTTTTATAATGCTCACGATATAAGTATACGAACCTTAGCGGTCATTTCTTCAACTGAGATGTCCTGGATAGCGAATCGCAGGATGATAGTCCAGATCATACCCAGAGTCATTTTCAGGTTTCCATCCACGATTTCTTCGGCACCAATTGATACCAGCTTTACTCCTGAAATGTTTATTCAAATACCATGATTTCCTAGACTAAAACAAATTATAGATAGTTGAAACAACTTTGTAACCTGTGTCAATGTACTCATAAGTTTTTATTGCCATCGGTCTTAAATGCCTACTGTTTTATTGGGAGGATTTCTGATGATTACTCTACAATTTTAGTTAATGCTATATTGATCAGGGAATGGAATGTAATCAAAATTACCAGTGAAAATGTTCCCTGCTTGATTATTGATTTTACGAAATTTTACTAACCATCATCGCCTGAACATTATCTTTCTATTTTATTCTCGTGATCTTTAGTCGTCGAAGAAACTTTTTGCCTGTTTGGTTCTACTTTTCATCATCATCACAGGTTTTGTCCCGGTTGGGTTCTAAGCTATCGTTTCGAAGCACAGGGTCCGCTTTCCTGCTATAATTCCTCCACTTTAGTCACAGGGAATTTTAGAACCAAACTTCTCTGTGACTAAAGGAAAAATATATTTGCTTCTAAATATTTTGCAATCAATAGTTAATTCACCTTTGGAAGCGATGAAGTCCAAAGCCTTGTTGACGTTGGCGATCTTGTGGAAGCGCATCTTGCCGCGGTCGGGCTTGGGTAGGGTCTCGCCGGAGATCACCTCCAGCAGAAGCATGAGCTTCAGGCCATTGCGGAAGTCTTCGTCGATGTTCTCGATGCCGGTGCCGGCCTTCCGCAGGTGGCTGTTGCACCATGCTGTGAAAGTCTGGAAGGAGAAAATATACGTTATTAAGTAGATTCCTTTGTAATTTGTATCTACTTTTAAGATCACTTAAACCTAGTCATATATCTATTTTTGCAACAAGACCGCCTTTATTGTATTATATCTAATATATATATATATATATTTGTAATTAAGTATATCGATCTTCTAGTTAAAAAGGGAGTGGCTGGATAGACAAATCAGCTGTCTAGAGCATAAATATTGTGCCTCTTAAAGGCGGTTATGTTTTATTTCAGACTGGTCAGGATTTTCGGCTCACCGAATGAAAAGTTATCTGTTCGCTTTTTACTATAAAATCAGGCCCAATCCGCCGGAAAGAGGTTTGTAGGTTATCAGCGCACTTGTGACTCCACTGGTGTAGCTGGTGTCATCAGGTGATCCATCTGCTCGTCTGCTACCTAGCACATACAAAAATAAAGGTGGGCCGAAGACTGTTTTTCACCTCGTTGTTAAAAAATTGTAGGTGAGGTAGGTCCATAGACTTAGGATGCCACCCTGCTATCTAATTCTATGGGTAGGTCACTCGTATTTAGGCAAATTGTTCAATTATCAATTTATTTTCATAATTCACACTTTTGTAAAAGGAACATATTTGAAGTACTATTTTTTGTTATCTTTTTGATGTTGTTGTTGCCACAAGCCCATGGAATCCTACTTTTTTGAAATCCTGGTATGTATGCATATCAGTTTACTAAAGTGTTCCCTTACACTTTCAATTTAAACCAGAGTCCATTAGTGTATCGGTTACCTAATTCCAGTTAACCTCATGCTTGATAACATGCGAGAATTTTATTGACCCAATTTGCTGTCTCTGTCACGATCAAGACTATCCATAAAGGCACTCAATGAGCAATTGGATACATGGCTGCTCATGTAGTAATGTCGGCTTTGTTATTTATAAGCAAACAAAATATACAATATGTAGAGGCTCATCGTCATTTTAACGATACGATAGGTACTTAATGCACATTAATTTAAATTACACATTTGCCTTCTATTGAATATTAATAAAATCTAATAAACTCTACGTACTATAAACTACAAGTAGGCACGCATCGGAAAATATAATTCGTATGATGTTAAAACTTAGACTAGTTAAAATCTAGACATGATATATTCTATGTGCAATATGATGAAGTGTTACGAGTGAGTCCATTCACAATTACTTAACTAATAACAGATAACTTGTTAGGTTAGTTTTATATTACAAGTATACATTGCATACTGATACACATTAGTGTATGTAGGGTAATACTCGATACTTACTACCTATATTGGTAGTCTGTAGATGTGGCAGATGCGCAGACGGATCTCCTCATGGTAAGTTTTGCCTAAATTGTTGTTACCGCCTGTCGAGTTGTTCAAAAGGTATGTTTTGTGCAAACAAAATATTTTTATATAATATCTGGTGTCATCTGAAGAATGGTCAATAAATTCAATTCATACTAAGCATAATATGCTTAGTATATAGTTATAATTAGTATATGTAGCGCACTTGTGAGATGACTCACGCCAACTATGACTACTGGGACTTATCCTAGAATATCATATGCTCTATTCTAAATGTAATAAACGTCTGCCTACTTAGGCGTAAAGGATTTATTATGAAGTTTACACATTATAATTGTCTGGTCGAATGTCGAGGGCCATGATATATGAACAATATTAGAAATTTATGCAAGAACGTGTATCAATTCTAGATAGGTTGACTTTTGCATGTATTTTTAGATTTTGTATGTTGCCAAGGCGACAGAAGTTTCATCTATCGGATTCGACAACCGCTTTTGATAGAAAATTGATAACGTTCCTTATACGTTGATCTCTAAAATATAAACAACATAGCATGGCATACACGACGAAAATATGTTTATTCGATTTACTATACATGTCCCCTTATGAAGGGTGAATGTGTTAACAAAGCACAAGGACATTTTGAGGTCTCCTGCAGGGTTGTATTATTTCCCTTTAAAGTAATGAATAAATGTAGGTAATTGGATATTATGCGGTTTCAAATAACAACTGTTGTAACAGATCCTATTTCTGTTATCTTGATTACTGTCATTATCAATTAGTCCATAGGTTTTTTTTGCACGAGGCGTTTTATTTTGATTTTTACATACTAGTTTTTCATTGATCGTCGAATTGATTTCGGAGATATAAATGATACAACTTAGTAAATTATTTGCAAATATAAACCTGACTTTATAGCATTTATAACATAAAAACTATGTGCTTTGTTTCGTTTACTAATTAAACAAATTGAAAAAAAGCATAAAATATGTACGTTGAAACTGTAGCGATTGTTCAGGTCCCCAACTAACATTAAAGAGATAAAAGAATAAACTAGTAAAACATGAATCCAAAATTTTCACTATTTGGTCGCAATTTCGCAGCAAATGTATTCGGAAATACAATTTAACGTGCAGACGAGTGGTGTTAATCAATACTGCACTTGCAGGTAGGGGAGTTGCCGAGGGTCGGCCCCCTCCGAAATTCGCGAGCGGTCGCACTCAGCGTACTAGCCTCGACCGATATACACAATTGAATACTAGAACTTTCACATGCCAGCCACTGGCTAGATACCGCTCAAGGTATCTGCTAATCTATGCTACATTGTTCATATAGGTACCCTTAGATTTATATACTGGAATTGATCGAAAATAAACTCTAAAACAATAGTATATTTTGCCATTTAGAGACTAGGTACTTCCTATGGTGTACTAAGGGAGCAATTTGGAACCACTGCTGTTCTTAATATACAACCTACGTTCTCTTCTACAAGTGACGCTTAAATCTGGTTAACATTCTAAATACAGTAGTTAAGTTTGAGTATTATCATTAAGTTCTTTACTTAATGATAATACTAAAGAAATAAAAAAATGCAATAACAAATGAAGTTCAGTAAATCAATCGCCTTAGCTATCAAACAATAACTTGAATGTTAGATAAATACGAGTATTAAATTACATAGATATTGTTTTTTGCACAAAAAAGCACAAGATCTCTTAATCTATGTAATCTCAGCGAATTATTCCCGTTTGCATCCAAGGCTGCCGCTTGGCAGTACGCTAAAATAAAACACAAGATATGGGTTACATCAGATACCGGTAAAAGCGGTCTCATAGCTTTTATTTTAATATTATTAATTTCAATGAGAAGTTAGGCTCCCAATAATACCTGAAATATCGAGAAAGAGACGGAACGAAGTTTGCCAGGGGCTGTAGTTAATATTAAAATAGGAATTCCAATGAAGCAGAATTCTAAATCTTTTAAATCTCTAGAGGCCTCTAGTACTATACATATTTTAACGCTTTCAGGTAAACCATTTATTAATTATTTCTTGAAAAAAAGAAAACGTTTCTCTACCACCTAATAGACACACGATGGAAGAATAATTGATATTTTATTATTTTATCTACTCGTAACTAGGTAAGCGCATTTTATGACAAGTACTACCTACTTGTCATAAAATGCGCTTACAGGGGACTAGCAGATAGGTCAAACGTGAAATAACAAATATATATTGATATAGAACAGAAGTTATAATATCGTGTTACCTAGCTATTGAACAAACAAATAAAAATACTTAGGTACACACCTTATATTCCGAATAGTATACCAAAACCTTTGCATTTTGTCACGCCTATAAAGCCAACAAAGCAAAGCAAAGTACCCTGTTACGCTCAGTGACATTACATAAATTTAACATCGATCCACGCTCGGTTTTTGTTGCTAATATTACAGCAAATGATCTAGGTAAATGTTGCCAAGTACTCCAGTAATCTCCTCAAGGCTTTCGTTGTAACTGCGACTGGAGAAATTTACTCAAAAAGCTGCATTTCATTTCGTGCCGCGTGAATCATACTTATTTTCAATATTATTGACATTTAAGCACTCTCTTACATATTAAACTTAATTTATAGCGAAGACGTCCCGGTTTTTACGGCATTAAGAAAGGTTTACGACGAAGAAGTTATGCTACTCATTTATAATACCTAAATATACATTTTTGGCCGTTCTGGAAGAATAATTTCTCTTCATTTCATATTTTATTGCTGGTTCCTTATTAGGGGAACGTCTGTTGTGTAGATTTAAGAGGACTTAACTGGGTCGAGACCCTTGAGGATTCAAGAATAGATAGGGGATTTACTCTGGGTCTGAGCAGGTATAGTAGGTTTTAATAATAAAACAATTGGGGTTCGTGTTTAGAAAAACCAAGATTCTTTGTATATTAAGTTTGACTTCTCTTATCGACAGAGAAAACCTAAATCATTCTATCTTACTATGGTAGTCTATGTATGATAGTCGATAAGGTAATTGATTTGATCCTCACAAGTCATCATTATACCTAATCCATGTGCAAAAATACTCGCGCTTAAAATTAATTAGTCAAGACAGCTCAAGTTTAGTGGTTATGCATTGGTCATTTTCATTGAATGCACATTTTTAGCGTACAATCACGAGATAAATATTCCCTCAGATATCGATATAAATAGATTCATAAATCATCTGACTAATTACACAATCCACCGTCAGCAGAACACCTACAAGTGAACAGTCACATTGCGCACCTACTTGGCAATACTTTGTCCGTATCGATGCAAGCAAGCAATTCGTTCCGAAGGTGTTTCCAAGGCCGGGCTCGATAAATAGAATCCAGTTCATTGAATAGTTGAATGAGACGCGTGATCGTGCTTTGTCGTCCAACTTGACAATTAGTTCAATGGAGCCAGCTACAATGATGTTGGCGTCACAATTGTTTTCGACTAGACCAATTTTTGAAAATATACTATCGTTTCACATATGGTTGCTGATACATTTGTAAAATTATGTCCTCTTAGTAATGCATCGTTAGCGCAGTCTGGCATATTGTAAAAATTGCTAAAAGCCTTTAATTTTATTATATCCTTTGTTTAAGTTTGCATTAGTGTTCCATCATGCGTCAAAGAAACCTTCAAGCATATTAGCTCATACCTTCTCATAAACATTTCTTTGTTCATGAATAAGACATACCAACATAAATGGCCAGAAAGAATTAACTCCACTTTCTAAATCGGCAATTAAACTGCAATGGTATTCTTTCATTTATCAATTTGTGAGAGTTAAGAAACAGAAGGCACAAACAAAGGAATATCAGGCGCGAGCAAAAAAAATTTTACCTGCAAGCAGTCTCGCGGTTCGCGGACTATATTGGAAGTTGAGTTCTGCTACTATGTAATTAAAAGTGGTTTTTCCATGTAGTCATGTGATCGAATCAAATACGCATGTCCATAGATCAAGATACAATTTGAGGTTAGCAAAGATGCGATCACTGCGGAACACTCGGTGACCGAACTGCATTCCCGGTCGCTACGTATGAATCATCTTTGGAAGGGGCTCTTGGCACACGCCAGAAAATAATAATACGATTACCATATGACCTACAATACGCAGGTGAAATAATAATGTTGTAGGTAGACGCGTGTCAGTAACGGTAATGTAACGGATAACTGGTGGTCACGTGACACAAAAATAATTGATTAGAGTAGCTAATTATTTGAAATGGACTGCCGAACGCCTGATACGAACGTTTCATGTTCAACCACTTTATATCGATACACTGTCCGAATTGTTTTTCAGACAATTTGTTTGGTACTGTTCCATTATTGGGTTAAAAGTTACAATCTTATTACATGTGAAGATGTGCAGATATTTTATGAAAGTTAAAAGCTGGAACGTCCTTGTCAGAAGCAGTCATAATAATGCGTAGACAGTTGCTAAGTGGCTCTTCAGAACCTTGGCGCAGTTTTAGTAATTTTCTACCATCATTTCGCTGCACGCGTAACATTAAGAAAATACAACTGTGACATTTTAGAAATAATATTGTAACACAAAAATACCAGCGGCCTCGCACGTGGAATCGTCCTTGAGACAGACACACATGACCCAGAATTTGAAAATATCCAGCATCACCTTGCGACTCGCCACGGCCAGCGGAGCTAAAATAAGGCGGGCAGGTGTGGACTGCAGTGCTCAGAATGAGCTCTGTACTAAATAGAGAGTAACATCACACATCCACACGTTGCTGAGAACGTGTGGATGACCTGTCACCAGGTGCTAAACTGCAAAGAATAAGAGGTTGTTAAAATTTCAAGGCAAACGCGCGGCTGTTTGGGCCCTTTAGATAAATGTATTGTTGTCTCGGGAAAATTTATTTGTTTTGGTGAATGCAGTATCTAAACATGTACTTAATATTCATCTAGTTAAACAATATAGTCATTATTAAATTTAAGAACAGAAAAAGTTACTGCTAGCTTATAACACCTACATGAAACCAATACCACAATACGAAAGATTTTATACTTCTTCGTCAACGTACAATTTACCTTAAATATACTTCCTTAGTAGACAAAAGTGTTAAGAATTAAGAGCTTGTAGAATCTTATAGCAGAAAAAAGTAATGAGATAGCAGAAACCAATAAACATTAGACACAGAAACGGGATTCCGCCATTACCCCAGCGTGTTTTGCAGCTCGCTAATAACTTTTTGTATCCACTCAACGACATCATAGTATTATAACACTCGACCTCCATTCGTCTCTGGCAAATTACAGTTAGTCAAGGGAGTTATGATTTATGCAATATGCATAAGAGAGTGCCAGGAGAAGAGGGCTTGGCTGACTGAACTCGAGTTGGCACCAACTCTTCAGACATTTACTGCCACTGTAATGTCAACGGCTGGTTACGCCTCACGTGGTTACAAGAATGCATCCGTCTATTTAAGATTGTTTTGTTTATATTCAAGGTGCAGTCATACTCCACACACTAGTTGAAATTTAAATTGTAATGAATTCTTAGTCGTGAGTCACATAAAAACTTGCCATGACATTGGTTAGAATTATTAGAACGATATGCAGGACAACTTCTCTGTTCACGATTTCAGTATGTTACACGTTTTCTTCAGTGGGTGTTTCTAGCTCACATTAATTTAATAACACTCATTTCATTGGTTACAACAATATTCGGTCATGAAACTAATGAGATGTTCCATATTAAGGCCGAGGCACACTTATGTACCTATATTTAGAAAGTGCCTATTAGTTGAAAGGTTCGTAAGCACTAATAAACAAATTATACCATTTATTAATAATTTAGCAAAAGTCGTCAGTTTAGTAGGTAAAGGATAAAACACGTTGAATTATTTAACAGAGAAACCATTGAACGTGCATATTTACGAGTATACCGGTCCGGAGTGATATTAATAAAATATCCAGTCAGTTTACTTCTGTTTTTATTACGTTTACGATATTAAGAATAAAAGTGAAAATAATGTTATTTACATAATTGATACATAAACATTTATGGGGGGCGTTCCTCTGTGGGCTCGTCTTAATGTGAGCTTGTGAGTGTAATTAATTAACTCAGATATTTTGGATAAAAGTAAACGCTCAAATACAGCAAATTAGCTAATGAACTAAATACATGGCAGGTTTTCGACGTAAAAGATATCAAACGATATTAATATTAATCGAATTCCCTTTCTATATGCCACAAGAAATTATACGTAGGTATATGCTAATAGATCAGCGATCTATCAAGATGGTCTCATTACTGTCTTAGTGTGGGTGGTTAGAACGGGAAAGTATATTAGAACCTGATTTGATAGGCTTCTATCTATCTGGTACAAATAATAATTGAATAGAAAACGTAGAAAAAACTCGTCTTCATCAGAATCCAAACGTAGCTAAGTGCTTCTCCAATTAACGAAGAGTATTTTCACGTGATACCGCAAAAGCGCGAATGCTTACTGTTCCTAATCGAACCGCATTTTGTTAAGCGGCATGACGATTTGTTCTATGTGTCATCTTTTAAATCGAAAGTTGCGGCAACAAGCAAAAGTTTCGTTCAAACTTACTTTTATTCATTTCTTTTTTATTCAACAGTATCAAATGCTATCTCATCTATACATTTATAAAATTTTAATGATAGTATATTTTTCTCTGTGACTGTTGTACGTGTACTACGTTGGTGATCAAATTCTATAAAGCTGTCAAATTATTTTTAGGATGATGTGATATTTATCAGATACCAGTTATCATAATACCATCTTTACCTAAGGTACATTACTGGAGTGGGTTATAAAGGTTATTCATTATAATTTCTACATTGCTCAGCCCTCTTTATATCTAGGCTAGTACCTACAGTCGTACAAATAGGTAGTGTTACGCATATTTATTCACATGTCAAAGAAAATAGTCCAGCTAGGAGCGGTGCTACAAAGTAAATACAACGACTCCAGACTTCAGTTAGTTACGTTACATGCGCTAAATATTTATAACAGCTGTTGTTTTTGTATCTAGATGCCAATTCATCGTGAGATTGTAATGTGGATAAGGCTTAGATTGCTCTTATATTAGTCTCAATGGGAAAATTCCTGCCTCGTCTTTGTCTCTAGCGATTTGCAATTACGTTAATTAAACCTACCGTGCTGCAACATACAACCTGAATGCAATTCTGAGCTACTAGCAACTTTGCTTTCAGTGGTAAGTATTATCGAGTGTTTTTTATTCTCTATTATCTGACCTGTTCTCTTCAATCAATGTCCTATTATTGCAACGATCATCATGCTCGAAGTGTTATTGCTTCAAAATAGGTTGGCAAAATAACCATATGTTTTCGTATGTTATTTCCGACGTGCATTCCAACATTCTGTATTAAAAAATATCCAGATAGATGTTGGTCGTTTTATCTCGTATGATCTTTAATCACTCCTTGACCGGAATCAAAATATAATATGCCATCATAATATGATTGTAGGTGGTAAAGGCTAAGACTGAATCCAAGTGTTTTTTTATTTCCATGTTTCCACACCGTGTATCTATCAATCTAGTGAAGAGTTAAACTTATGCCCTATTTAAAGTACGCTTTTGTGTGGGTGTGATCCTTTTTCTAGTCCTATATAATATGAATATGGTTGATCAAAGCTTGTTCTGTTATCAGGTCTTAGATGATGAGTATTTGGCATAACCAGAGGTATAAAATATAACATGCAAAATGATTTATTAGAAACTTTTTCACAGTTTCTAATAAATCATTTTGCAATGACCGATTTCAATGTTGACTAACGAGTGCCTAATGAAAGGAATTATCATCAATATTTGTATAATGTCGACCAATTAACATAAAATTGAACACATAAACTAGCTAATTAATATATTCGGTTCGTTGGCAATAGATGCTAATCTAATGATTAACTAATGTTAGAAGGTTGATTTTGTTAGGATATGCGTAATATTCGATAAAATGATAGGTGCAAACCCGTTATTAGAAAGTACTTACGTGTATTTATATTTATTCATAATTTCAATTACGGCTCCGTAGCCGCTCAGTACTAGCCAGTGAATATTTCTTATGATTATAATGAGCTTCAAATTGTGAAAAGCTTGACCTCCAGCTGTAGACTACGAATCGAATAATCAATGATAAAATATATGCCGTTGCGTTCTTAGTAAATTAAATGCCTGTGTCATTCGGTTATTTTATTTTATTTTATTTTACAAGTTTTAGGAAAACTTACAGCTAGATTTAGGGATACAGTCACAGAAAAAAAAACATTGAGGGCCAATTACAAGTTTCCACTGATAATCACTAGGTTGTTTAACAGAAATGCAAGTGGGTACCTAATGTTAAGAAAGAAAAAAAAACAAAAAGTTACTAAATTACAAACAAAACGAACAACGTATTTGCTACTCCCAGAAGAAGAAACATTGAAATTAATCAAGTCATCTGACATTATCAGGAAAAAAAGAAATTGAATAACATTTGAGAAAAAGTTATCATTCAGTACACGTTTCAATTTCGATACTGAAGTGTTGAACAAGTCAATGTCGACATTTACTTTTGCCAAATTATTAAATAGTTGACATGTTCTAATGGAAAATGCGTTCCGCCTATAATTAGTCTTTGCGTGCGGTAAAAAGAGCAAGCTGGGGTTTCTGAAAGACTTCGAGTTAGTGCTTGTATTATCAGTTATTTCTTAATGAAAGGAATTATCATCTTTATTTTATCTTTGGCCGTGTGGTCCCGGCAGAGTAGAATAGGCCACCCTCACTCTTACCGAGGTGTCGTAAAAGGCGACTAAGGTAAAGCTGCTGGCATGATCATCAGCACCCAGAGAAGGAAAACTCTGCATTTATATCAAAACCCTCGCCAACCCGTCTGCCAAGCGTGGTGAGCTGGTGAGTATGGCAATTACCCCTCATGTGATTGAGGGAGGCCCGTGCCCCAGCAGTGGGGACTTAAATGGGCTGATGATGATGATGATGATCATCTTTATTATCAGTTATTTCTTGCTTGAACGATGATTGGACGAGGAACGGTTTTTCGGACAGCATATTACCTTTGTTATGAACTGATCCTTTTGTTTGGAAATAATACTTAAATTTTAGCACAAGAGTGATGTTGGCCTAAATGTTCGGCACCTATAATCCACGTGGCAAAAATATGCAAATATGTCTTCTTACTACAAAACTACATATAACCACATTTCATTGCAGACAAAAACACTTATCATTGGCTACTTAATGAATTGTTAACATTGTTATCGATACTGTTGGTACCTAATACAAAATCAAAGTCTCACGAGTGCCATTGATAAAAAGCAATTACGAAATTACTGTATCTACTTATACAAAAAAGGAACGACAAGACAATCGGTGATTACTATGATTGATGATCAGAGCTTCTGGAGTTAGCCGTGGTGATGATGTTGTGCCTAACGGCGCCAAGGCGATTAGCGAGCCAGGTTTCTGTAGAAACGGTCACGTCGTAGCCACTTCATTAATCTTCGTGCTCAACTCGATCTATTAATCGCATGCTTGTCTTTTCAATAAACAATAACCGAAACTTCTGGCCTAATGGTTTCTTTGACATGACGTCACGAACTCCGATCGGGCCAATAACTGGCAAATTAAACAAAACACGGCCGACGTTGTTTGCTCAATTGATAAGCGATTAATGATGGTATTGGTCGTATGTGATATTCGGCGAGTGTATAGGCGCTAATGGAGTGCTGTCGAGTGACACACCTGCGAAGGTGTAGGCCTGGGCCAGTGCCAGCGCCCACAGCCATCTCGATAAACAATAACGCCCGTTACCCGGCACACATTCAAACGTAATCTGTAAACATTGGATCACTAACCACTCTTACTGCGTCTGGAGATACCTAGACGGTAGTTCATGTATTTTTGATGACACCATTAAGAAAGCAGTTGTCGCTCACTGTTTACATAAATGTACATTGTCTTAATGGCTGAGCTATGCAAATTCTAGCGTAATCTCACATTACTAAACAAAGTAGATTAACAAATGAAAAAAGTATTTAGCTTAACACTTTGTTCAAACAACAGTTTATAAGTATAGCACGGAAGACTTGATTTCATAAGTCGTTGATATTATATTTCTTATCTACAGGTATTTAACTGATACGAGAAAGATCAATGACCAAGGGCAAGAGCGGCCAAATATTTGCATAAGAATAAAAAGGCCAATTCTTGGCATGTTGTAAAATGAGCCAACGTTTCGCATAATTCTACTAAATAACATTGAATGGACTCACGTTGTGTAAAATGTGTCTGTTTTGTCGGAATAAGTGATAATTCCTGCTCAACTGAATACCTGCAAAAGAATACAAAAAGTCAGTAAATTGAATCAAACTTTGAAATTAATTTCGACACAGACAGTGGCGGACATGAAATATTTAGAAAAGAAAATATTATAATTAATGTTAAAGACAGGAATAACTATATCGCCATGAGAACAGATGGCGGAGCTCAGAAATGTGCACATTATATTATATTCCAGACTTGATAAGTAGCTATTCGTTGTGTGGGCGAAAAATCCGGAGACTGGGATATTTTATTCTAACTCGAACTTTATTGATCTGACAGAAACGAGAAACAAACTGGACATTCAACCATGAAAGTGTCACAGCAACGAAGCTCGTGATGCTCATAATTTGCCCAGGTCGAAGAAAACACAATAGGCTGCGTGTGGCCATCTTGCTCAATCTATTGTTTGTATTGTAAAAGCATAGAAGGTGGTTTTCAGACTTGTAACATACTATCTCGTACGTAATCGATGGGAATCGATCTAATCACGTAAGCTACTTAAAAATAGGTATCCCTGTAATAAACCTACTTACTCACGCGCCGTATTTTCGCTATAAATAAGTTCTAAGATCACGTCTTTCGCAAGCTTACTGAATTGGAATGTCTGAATACTTCCTTATATAAATAATGATGCAATGCCAGCATTGGATCTCAAATCACAAGATTGTTTATAACCATTGATGTAGTCCCAATAGAAAGTGATGTATTATTAATTACAAAGCAAAGCTAGCATTAGCGCGTACGATGTATAAGATGAGATCATAATTTAATTGTTATACACAAGATGCCCATGTGTTGATAGTAATTATGTTCAAGCTGGACCTATACATATTATATTAAAAACTGATGTTTCCTCAATTTGTTTTAACTATGTGCACCAAATCCGTTTAAAAATAACTTTTGTAGGATCTCAACCGAAATCTCGCTGTTGAACGTCCCAGTTGTTTCACCGAGCTATGATCTGTATTTAGATTGGGTTGAGTGACAGTTGACTGCTCCTAGTCTAGCAATCGGGTTTTACTGCATCGAAATATCCACTAGTATTTGAAAATACCTAATCTAGATACAGTCATGTTATTGGTTATACTTATTTTTAATTTGGTCGCAGTATATGCATGAGAATCAATTAAGGAAGAAGTATTTTATTTAGTAAATACGCAGTCTGTTTTCTTAAGTTAATACTCTTTCCAGAACAATTTCCTTTGATTGGTAGTAAACTAAGAGGCTGATTTATAAGAGGAAAGTTACCTTTCGTTGTAATTATACTATTGTTTCTATTACGGTGTACTGTCGTGTGAAAAATTCTTAGAAAGTATTAAAACAACTGTTATACTTATTGCTTCACCGTTCTTCGTATTGAATATTTGATGAGGCGATAAATTGAAGTCTAACTACTTACCTAGTTTCGAGTAGAAAGATATAAAAAAGTTTGGAAACAGAAAAGATTCGACCCCAATACATAAACTTAAAGAAATTACAAACATTTTAAAACTGTCAGAATTTAGATCGATAACTTCAGAACTACTCATGCAATCCTTACAACATCAAGGATGATATTGACAAAATTATGCATTCCTAGCAAAAATATTGCCATTAGCTTAGATTTTAAAATCTTTTGAATAAGAATTAATTAATATGCAATTTTTTAATATTCACCAATACGACAATAGCGTTGGACAACGAACGGGGCTGATTTAATTTAGACCATAATTTAGAACGCAAAGTTTACATTACAAGCTGTCAAAGAGGCCAATAGCCCGTTCCGGTTGGGGTATAACAATGCGGCTCATAAACCAAGCTCGATTCGTTTCTAGGCCTGGCCATCTTCGCCTATACCTTCGGTATTGTCTGTTCTAAATTCCAATGCTTTAACGGCTTAGAAATGGAAAACAGAAAACCCAAGGACAGTAACTTAAACGCTTCGCACCTGGAGACCTTATCTAAATCAAATTCTGTGTTGACTTCTTTCTATTCCAATTTAGTATTCATGTCACCTAATGTGGTAAAATTTCCATGTTGCTGCGGTTGGTTCATAGTGCATGCATATTCATCTGCCTAATTTAAACATCAGCTCTTAACGTAAGCATTGTTAGGTAGTGTGACGCAGCTTACCGTGTTCTTTATGCTGCCGTAACTTTAAAATGGTCAGGCAGTCTTTTGTTCACTCATACAAAATAAGGTATTGTTTACAAAAGGCGCTAGTTGTGCCCAAATTAGGCTCTTTAGCTGCCACAACTTTCTTCCTTTGTTAAATTATGACATAATGTATAATAAAAAAGTAATTATGTAGTTAATGTTGTATCTATATGATACAAGAATGAGTATCCAGCTCAGACTAATGAAAGGGCGATTAAGTATGTAAAATTTGCGGTTGTAGATAGGGTGTGAATTGAATGCAGATTGCACCCGTCTAAAATAATCATATTCATCCAGTCTTCAGATTTCCTATTTAATTTAGTAACATCATATCTTAGTACTATTTCTGTAGCTATAAGATTTAGTTACCTAGTTCTTAGAACTTGAAAATGTTGTTAAAAGGTTAAATGTTACTGATATTACGCAGCAATTTCGACAGAAGTTAACTCGAGGTCTGAGCTCTGTCTAGTCGGGACGGATCGATCGTCTGACATTCTCTAATTATATTATGTGCAGCGTATCGTCGTTTTATAACTTCATGAGATTGAGAACGAATTTCTTAACTCAGTGTTCTTCTACGGCGTCAGTCTATAAAGTCTATGTCGAGTACCATATTTTGGGTTCAAAGTATTTTTACACCAATTGAGTTAATGAATACCTCACATTTATAGTATTATTTTCCGTTGTCAACAAAATGTGCAGCAGCAGTGCGATGCAGATTTATCCAAATGTAGTTGTTTTATAATAAGGTAAAAACGGAGAGTATAGATTAATGATTTTATTATGTACGAGCTCATTTAAAAGGCAGTGAATTAATAGTTCAGGAAAGTGAACTTTTGATATAATATAGCTACCCGATCCGACTTGTGGTTTTATCTATAGATTAAGTTTGCTAAGATAAGGAGTGATCAGTGATGTCTAATGATAAGCCACAGAATTTTTATGAACATTTACAAAGATCTCTTTCTACTGGTAGTTCATATCATTGAAGTATTTAGAGCAGATTTATTACAAAAGTTAGTCTTTGATTTTCTTATTTTACATAATAATATGGCCTTTTACTTCATCTAGTGGTATATGTTTTTAATTTTACGTTCTCTTTATCCGGTCTATATATTAAGCCGCAAAAGTTTAGCTATTTTAATCCCAGACCATTTGAAAGCGGTCACGAGTTCACATTGTCTCGTTTAGACTAGTTTGCTGTAGGGTGTACCAAGTATCATGTAGATCTTCGTACAAATTGAAAGATGGATTTACAGCGGAAGAGATGCGGTGATCTAGACATCCTGTGTGCGATAAAAACGATACGCAGACGGACGAGCCTCGTAGTTACAAACCACACAAAAGGTGCAGACAATACATACCTACGTAGAAATCGGTACTTCCACTACTTTGTCCACGATAAAAGCATTAATGAAAGCAGAGACATTTTTTCGAGGTGTTTTGTGTAGGTTGTGCTGTTAAATGTTACACTACATCCCATTCATTCACATTTTGTTAACAATGTTTGCTCCATCGCATCGTTCCCGTACTAAATGTTAGATATTTTTGAAAAGTTCATATTGAAATACAATGTAAATGCGTCTAAATAAATCTAACCACTGAAGACATATTAGCGACATTGGTGTTGAGAGTGAAATATCGGGCGCAAGTTTATAAGTTTAGGACAGTGACTGCGATATCGAAATGAAATATTGTTACAATTTTCGACTGTTTTTCGAATTGATCTGTCTTTTGAAGTGTGTTTTAGTATCAGATTCGTTTGTGCTGGATCGTTAGTCTTTGGACCGCTTGGCAGATAGTGGTGTTGTGAGCGGAAGCAGCCTACGCGAGGTGTCATGACGAGTTTGACACCAGCGGAATCTGACACTGCCAGCCATTGACGGTACATACCGGCTAGCAATCTAAGTTGTAGGTCGATTTGTTTTTGATAATATTACGAGTATTTGGTAGCACGTGTTGAGGTATATTTTCTTTTACCGGTATTTATCCATTCATTTCTGAGTTAGTTACATACGTACTACACATTGTCAGTCTCAGTGGCTTACGTGAGATGTACATTCAACTTGAATAATAATTTCGTGGAATGGAATGAACATTACTATTCGATTATTATTCGATTGGGAACTATACTAAAAACCTACAAAACCAAAATGAATTTACCATGGGTACTTGAAATGCAAAAAGTTGTAATAATAACATCAGAATGTAGCAGCTGTTTACAATAAATTGTACATTGTACCAGAATTTGCAAATCCACATAGTGAATACCCTCATTTTTTTCAGACAACAGCTGAGGGGCAAATGAATAGATTAAGGGTTGGTTCTTAAGTCATTAAGTTAAAGTTCAAAATTGTATATTTTTGTGATTCTATAGCGGGTTTGATGGACGGACCCCTATTCATTAAACGCAATGAGCAGTAGCCGAAGTGTTATCATTGAAGATAATAATCAGTGGTGGCCAGATACAATTTGTAGTAATAAAAATGTTACTGCTACAAAAGGTACTGGTACTGTTTGGGTTGCCGATATCTATTTCAGAGAAATCATTAGGATCATCAAGCAGATGTTTTTTTGATTGAATAGTCTCATTAAATGTTAATAGTAATAGGAAGTTTAAAATAAGTAATATGGAGTGTGGATTTCTCCCATGATCTTGAATCTTGGCCGCTACACCAATGAATCAAAATAAACAAGTCTTAACTAATGGCCCAGGTGAAGCCCCATAAAACAGTTGATCAGGACATACAGTTTCAAATTTTATGGCACTCACTGTCTTTTCCTACATTTCAATAGAAATGCTCCTCAGACATACATTTAGTAAAGCAAAGTGGCGTTGGCGTCAAAAATAAATTTAGTATCTACGATTTTCTAATTATAATAACAAGTGAGTGTAAGCATTTCGCGTGGGCGAGTGGACGGGATGAAAATAGACGGTGTTGGCACATGACGGGCCATGGTGGGCCACCGAGTCTGTGCTGTCTGTTGCCAGGGTTGCCAGACCCGCCAATAAATAAAGAGATGAACCGGAACAGCTGACAGTTTTAACGTAGGAAGACTCGTGGTTCCGCACTGTAACCCACGGAAAGTAAGGGCCATGTGTCACAGAGAAAAGTAATTTTGGAGTCTTTTGTAGTATCTTACGTGGGCCGTCGAGTCTGTGTTTGATGCTGTTTGTTGTCAGGGCTGCCAAACTCGCCAATCAATAAAGGAGATTAATCGGAACGGCTGACATCCGCACGTAGCAAGAATCTCGTGGTACCAAGTTCCACCAAAAGTTGAATAAGAGCCATGCGTCAGGGACAATCAATTTAGGACTCATGATGTGGTATTAGTATTGTTAAATGAGGGCATATGTATATTATTTAATAATCAGCAAAACATGGAATACCAGAAAAGGTAAAAGCAAATAGATGAAGTTAACAGTATTGTTTGTGAGGCACTTACAAACTTTTTGGACCGTATTGGTATACCTCTGTGCAAAGAGAACACTTATCAAGATCCTCATTATCATCATCATTGTCAGCCCAATTAAGTCCCAACTGCTGGGGCACGGGCCTCCCTCAATCACATGAGGTGTAATTGCCATACTCACCACGCTTGGCAGACGGATTGGCGAGGGTTTTGATATAAATGCAGAGTTTTCCTTCTCTGGGTGCTGATGATCATGCCAGCAGCTTTACCTTAGTCGCCTTTTACGACACCTCGGTAAGAGTGAGGGTGGCCTATTCTACTCTGCCGGGGACCACACGGCTTATGAAGATACTTACTCTGATTTTATTCTGTAAGCTTTGCAAGTAGTACTGTAAAAATGGTTTACACATAATTATAATAGCTATATTTTATCGTGTTAATTTAACCAAATTGAAACAGTGGTAAGTTGTTATATTCCACATACATATTGATATTCTACTTCGTTAATGAGTCATGGTGCAAAACATATTGTACCATAAAATCATTGATTGCCAATTTTATGAAACAGTTTGTTTTGCTGTAGTTATTGAAATAAGCTACGACCACCACTCGTTATTACCGAAATTATAATCTAACAGGAAGGAGTATCCGACGCGACAAGATAAGATACAACAAAAATTAATATACCATATTGCGAAGATAACTTAAATCGGCATATTTTATTTTATCGCGTTCGCTTTCTACCTAACTAACTTGTTATTATTTAATGTTAACTATTGTACTTATTCCATCTCTTCCGTCTCGTTCCCCTCGTCATTTTTAACGATATGGAATATCCTATATCAGTGGTCCATCATTTGTTTTGCAAGCGTCTAGTATGGATTGCTTATCAGAGTATCATTCTCCTAACATCAGTTTCTTCGTTTCACAATATCTCGTCTTCTTGTCCTTATCTAAGTAGTTACTAAGTATAGTTTTGTTATCGAATATTTTCTTTCATATTTGAATTCAAAATCGTACCAACCCTAACAAAAACCTCTTATCTGTTTGAGGAAATATCTATATTTCTTATTTTTATATCTTTTTTGGCAGAGTTCTGTTTCCGTCACTGACCGACATTTGTTCCCCGTCAGTAAGAATGAAGTTGTCAGGATCGTCAGATATTTATAGCTTGAACAACTACGTCATCATGTAACTTCATCCATCACGTCATATACATGGTTATAAAGGATATAACGTTAAACAGTTGCAACCATTCACAGGTCAAACTTTTTTACCATCAAGTCGGAAAGAAAATATGTAATTTCAAACATCAAAATTTATATATATATATATAAGTTGTTATTTTTTTTTCTTGTTAACCACAATCGCACCTGATGGAGAACGATGCGGCCTAGGATGTTACGCATTTTCCTAGAAGATGTCTTTTCTTTCACTCTAGCCGTAAAGATACTGAGATTACTTAAATCAGTATCTTGAACTTTATTTTTGTTTTCCAAATAATCCTAAGTGTTTATTTTTCCTAAAAGGTATACTTCTCGTACCTACTTACTTATTGTAAATTCGCGTATTATTGCATACTCCAGTGCGTTATGATCAGCATTGGATTGGTTTTCGGGTGTAATATACAACTGGTAGGTATGCGAATGCCGGACTAAAGCGTAAATCGTAAGAATTATGCAATACTTATAGTGTGATACAATAGCTTTTGGCACCAATTTCAACAATTGGTGAATAAAACATATTACACGAAGACGTATACATATTGCTATGAAATGAAAAGTAATTTAGGCACATAAATAAGAACGTTTGAATCTTAAAGATGCGATATATCTACAGCATATTTATTTTAGTGAATAAGAAGACATTTACATTACACATGAATAGCAAAACATATTTCCTTGCAACATAATGAGGAATCGATTGACGCATTGAGATTTTTTCGAGCTTTTATATTGCATGAGCGAGTAGGTATATCTTCTGTGCCTAGGTGCAGGCTGTAGGCGGGGTGAACAGTTGCCAGATTCCCTGTATACTGTGGTAACCAAAAGACATTAGAAACTGGTTGACGATCGTATATCCGAGGCCAGGGGAACTAACGACGTCTAGCGACTAACAAAGTGTTGTGCAACTCGGCAAGGTTGACGCGGCGCGGGCGCAGTGTGGCGCACCTGGGTGCAGGCGGTGGGCGGGGCTGTACTCTACTTATCTGCTGGCTGTAGGGTTGCCTATATCTTTGACGACGACATTAACGACCCGTTTGGAACAGACCCGTTTGGTAGTGAACGCTGCCTCTGGTGCAAGGGTTGCAGGTTCGATCCCCGCACAGTACAAACATTTGTGTGCATGAACATATCTGTTTGTATTGGTCTGGGCGTTATCTATATATTATAAGTATGTATTTACAAAAGAAAAGTTTTATATGTATATATTTGTAATCTCACTGTTGATTCTGATATCTGTAACACAGGTGCTTGAGCTACCTATCTCGGAGTCAGATTAATGTATGTGATGTGAAATATTTATAGCTCATAATAATCAAAGCAAAACAATACTTGTTAACCCTCCACAAATTAGAGGAGGGAACCATAATGGTTGGACATCAAGGTGAAAATCGAATGAAAAAAAGGCCAGCTGTAGTAATAAATGCGTGACCGTCTGTATTTATTTTCTTTATAAAAAATAAAATAAGCAACTCTGTCACTATTCAATACCTTTCAAAATAGACCAAGTGCACATAATGCGGGCGCGACTCGACGTAATATGCAGGACAGGAAAAAACACTAAAATAACTTTAATTAGAATGATTGAACTAATTGGCATTCAAATTAAACTTTGTAAATTGCTAAAGCAAATAATAATCCAGTTTAAGGTACAAACGCTACAGGTGACGGACTTATAAATGTAATAAACAAATTTATTAAAATGTAAAAGATTATTTTAATGAAGCCTCTCAATAAAAAAATGATAACATTGAAAACGAAATGTTTATAACGGGAAACAATAAATAAGCCAATCAATAGGAATAATACTGATGACAATAATAGTAAACATAATAATATGGATGCAATATCAAAAGATGTTTGTCAGGTCCTTCCTTCAGGGCATGCGTGTTCTCAAACCATCTTACTTGTGTAGGTAGTTTCTTCGTATTGATGATTAATCAACTGTACGTGATCCAATCGGTTCAGTCGAGTTCACGTAACCATATTTGCTGCAGTGCACATTTTTCTGAGAACGATCAGATTGTGTTTATACAAAAAATGTAAGAACAGTCCATAGGATAGCGACTAGCGTCTATGTTTACTAGGATCCGTACGGAAACCGGTCTACTTAAAATGTTATTATTGACGTGGGTCCCGTCGCTGTGTGCGCGTACGCACTACGCGCGTCGGGTCCACCAGCACAATCTATGATAATGTAATGGTTATGCCACCGTTATTTTAATTATATGATACATTTTCGACTAAAATAAAACCTTATATTAATTAGTGAAGTAGATATTTTAAACTTAACCTGCATGTATAAGATTATACTCAATATCTTTGAAGAAAAGTACAAAAAAATTGAATTACATGAAACTAGCCTAATAGGAATAAGCCTAGGTCACCTGTACAGTAATAAGGAATCCATGGATACCTCATTCATCAAAATCAGCTGGGTAGTTTAGGCCGAATCTTGGAACATATACATAGACTACTAAAATTATCCTTCCTTTTTAGCTTTGCCGTAGTCGGGTAAAAATTAACCAAATTTGATTTATATTTTCTATTGCATGCCATTATAACTTTGGCAAATTGTGAGAGTCATTGTTAATGTTTCCACCTACTGTACCACATTTTGGGCAATAAATGATTTTATGATTATGATTATTATGAAAAGGAATGTCATTATATCGACACAGCTGTTCCTTAGTTATTTCTAAGCTGTGTAACTAACCCGACAAATTTTATGCAAATACAACTTATAGCAATCGACTTCAACAGTTATTTTAATAAGCTTAGTTAGAAATTGAGATCTTTCCTGAATTGATTCTATTAAATTATTTACCTCAATGAAATAGGTCTGGTGTAACGTTGTCCTTCAGTATACAAAAAGCATCTTGTATATACATTAACTGGAACACACATATTGACCTTGCAAAGTGCCATGCAAATTAATGTGTAGATTACTGAGCGCTAGAGCTCGTAGTTTCAAGAACGGGCCTATTTTCTTGTTCCGCCTCCATTAGGCCTTCGGTTTTACCGCAAACATTGTGAGCAACCCAAACACTTCTCACTAAATGACGCATTCACATCATATACTTTCACTCGTTTAATGATTCAAGTTTATGTAATGTTAATATGCAATCATTTGTCATTAATGTTTGATCGATTGAAGGGATTTCATAATTTGCAATTGTTTCATTGTTGAGCAAACAACTTTTGTAATTAACTAACGTGATTAAATGTTGCTGACAGTTACAAAGAGCGATAAGACAAAGACAGACTTAAGAACGTGATTAGGATTAACAAAAAACGCAACTAAGTCTGTAGTATAGTTCTTTCCTGTGAAATCTATATTCAGGTTTTGTTTTCCTAGACTGCATCGTCTGTGGACTTTGAATAAACTATAAATTGATGATAGTCAAATTATTTCTTGCTTTTGTTATTTACGCCTTCACGGAAAAGTTTGTTAGATTCTCCTACGCACTAAAAAAGGCGTCTACTCCGTTAATATAATGTCATTTGACGGGCCAACGTGTTTGTTTACATGCAGAGTGCATCGTCTCCCGCCTATGAACTGGAAAGCAGGTTCCGAATGCGAGCCGTCGATAAAGCTGCTTAGAAAGTTACATTTCTCCTACGGGCCGATGTAAAATTGTGTAGGTACGCTATCAATGTGTCGTAGTTCAACTCAAGGCCGTTCGTGTTTGTTTCTAAGCCACCATTATGTTTTACGTTCGTTTTCTTGGAGGACATGAAGTTTTCATAGGCTGTGGGTTTCCAGTTCAAATAATAATCGTAAATAAACTGTTAAATCACCGACACTTTTATGGGATAGACTTGTGAAATACTTGCAATCAACAAATCCAATACAAGGCTTTTTACGTATTCTATCGTTATCGGAGAATTTATTTGAGTATGTCGTCGAAGTTTGAAGATATAATCCCAAAACTTTTGTTCAACTAATACAGCTTAATGCTAGTGTTTACCCAGAAATATGATCCTAGTTATAAAAGGAAGCAAAGAAAACTTACAAAGGTTGTTTGCTTCTGTCAAAGCAAACATTTGACACCTCACTGTGGCTGTTGTTGGGTATTATAATGGTGTCTTGTGGTTTTGTGTTTGGTTTTAACGCAAACTACATGATATGACACATGCTAAGTATTGCGTATGTTCCGGTTTTTAAGTAGGGTACAGGAAGAAGGATCTTCTTAATACACATTCGCCATACTTTTTAAAATTCTCGGCTAAGTGATGATGAAGTTCGCCTATGATACATTATATCTTATCTAAAATATTAACAACCGAAGTAACTTGAGTATAAGCATAATTATAATTTCTCGATGGTAAGCTTTATCAGGTTTCCTTTTTTTTAATTGTTCTTAGTTTGTTTTAGTTTGTACCTAAGTAAGTACCTTACATTAGCTGGTTTATTTTATGAATAGTTTCAAAAATATCTACTGTAAAGAGCATAGAATTTATGAAGTTGGCAACCACGAAACAGGGAAATAAAAGTCCAGCGGTTTTTAAATAGCTACAATTAGCAAATGTTGCGACAACCTTGCCTTTGTTTTTCTCTAAATTATGCATTACAAATGAGATAAACAATTGACTGGGTATATCGCTTTAACCTCTTCGGTTTTTTGAATCCTTGCCAAAAACGCAAGGCAACCACGACAAGGGAAAAATAACTTGTCCAACGTTGCATAACACAAAGTTTGCTTTTGACATTTTTTCATACTCAAGTACGGTTTGTGCATTTCGGAGATTTTTATCGTATTGAAAATAATAATAATATTGTTGTTAAGACATAATGATAAATATTTTAAGACTTTTGTAACATTTTTATATTTCATATTTTATGCTTCTGAAAACGTTCTAAGGCGAGGTCGTCGCTTTGAACCACAAAATATACCGATTCATAATATTAGTCATTGTCATGATCTGAACATAAAAGGGACAACGATTTTCGAAACCATAATATCTCTTTTAAGAGCGTAGATTAACTCGAGTCACCGACCTCACGGTTTTAAAGTATTACGTTCAGGTTCGAGTATGTTGAAGTGATAATTCTTTCACCTAATGACATGAAGAATGTTTCTCAGATGTTACGATGTGGGATGAAGTCTTGCAGTGAAGTCGTCTGTTTATTAGTACATGTGTGTCTTAAAGTTAAAAAAAAAACGATCGAATCGTGTCCCACTAACATGAAAGTATTTCAAAGTTGAGAGGTGAATATATTAGTGGTTTTAGGTAAATTACAATCTTTACAACCAGTTCGGAGTTCAAAGCCCACTTTCACAGTTGATTTCTTAGGTAGCATAGAGATGTTAGCTGCATTTAATGTAGATTCAAGTTTTTCACATTAATTTTGTAGATTCATGGTCCAATATATATTTTTGTTTAACTTTTTATTCTCACGTATTCAGCGGTTAGTAGGTAGCCGTGTGGTCCCGCTAGCCGTGTGGTCCCGGCAGAGTAGAATAGGCCACCCTCACTCTTACCGAGGTGTCGTAAAAGGCGACTAAGGTAAAGCTGCTGGCAGGATCATCAGCACTCAGAGAAGGAAAACTCTGCATTTATATCAAAACCCTCGCCAACCCGTCTGCCAAGCGTGGTGAGTATGGCAATTACCCCTCATGTGATTGAGGGAGGCCCGTGCCCCAGCAGTGGGGACTTAAATGGGCTGACGATGATTCAGCGGTTAAGTCTGTAGTGTTGTGATTAAGTCAGTGCGAATTAATTTGACGAATGACACACGTTTTGAAAGTTGGGATGTCGATTCACCTTCTCAGTACCTACTCTAAAAAAATAAGGAAAACACCGTTGACATGAGTGTGCTAGTGACCCCCTTGCGGAAGACTGATTCCAGTGTCTCGCAGTTTAAGTGCGACTGGTTCGGTGACTTTTCCGCTCAGGCGCATCTGAAGCTGGTCGGCCGCGACATTGACCCGGCATACATGATCGGGCAATGCACCGGGTGTCGCAGCCTCTTTGTTTATATCCTGCGAGGCTTACGTTCATTGTCCTCGGCATTCAGACATGATCTAGCAGCATAGTATCGTTATAATGATCATACTGAAGTGTTATGAGATCTGTGTAGGATGTACTTGAATGCTATATCAAGCTGATATAACATAAAAACTGCTCGTAAGATGCGAACGAATGCCAAGACATTATATTAAATGTATCGTGGAGCCATAGCCAGTCGTTAATAATTTCTTCAATATCTAGGTAACTAACTAGTCTTTCTGTCAACCTTAAAATTTATTTGTGTTGTAATAAAATAGCTTTTATTTCAATGTACGTATTGATGATGTTTTATGACGTCGGTATAATTTTGGGTCATCTACGATTACTTATGATTAATTTTATCAGAAACTTGATCAGGGAAAATTTTTGAAAATGTGTTAATATTTTCATCTGAATAAAACTGTATTACTTTTCGCAATAGTATATTAAATTAGACAAATGCTAATGTAACCAACGTTTCTGTCCGCAGCCTGTGGGCTTGCAAGAATGTAAATATTCCATTTAATATTTAGTATTGCTAGTTGGTATAAATAATAGTGTGCACAGTGCAGGTCGGCAGTGCTTTCGTAAGTCGTTAATGACATTCCACTTGGTCCGAGCTCGGAGGGTGCGTCAGCCGCTCGTCACGGGCCTGCAGGTCATGCGGCGATGGGCATTGCATTTCACGTAGAAACCAAAAGCTGATCAGTTTCCTGAAATACGGGTTTCATGGTGACGTAAAAACGGACGCCCGCGCTTTCAGCGGCGCCTGCGCTGGACCCATTTTAGGACATGACTAACGGAAATTCGACTCCTCTCTCTCCGCCTCGTTCCCTCCCGTGGGACGCGGTGTGCGCGCGTCCCGCTCGCGCGTAAAGCTCCAAGAAATCTTTTAATAGTGTCCACGGCCGCGATCTACTTTCAACTAACGGCGGGAAATGTGCACAATAAACTTTGAATTTTTGAATGTGCGCGCGGATTTCCGTTCATTAATAATTGCATTCCTATTCTTTATTTTTAAATTTTATTTTTATGATGACCTAGAAATTAAAAATATTCGGTATCCAAATGTCAGTTATTAATAACTAAAAACCTCACGTTTTCGAAATTTAAAACTAGTCCAATTCAATGACATGCTGAGGCTGCGCACTAAAAATAGATTCATAAACCGAATTTATAACCGCACCGCTAATTTGTAGACGAAATAGATCAGATACCCAATCACCTGCATACGTCGAAGGCGACTACGAGCCTTCGTGTGGAATTTAGTGATAAAATTGAAAAATTGTAAATACACAAACGTGAGTCAGTAAAGATAAGGTTTTCCTGCCGATATATTATTAAGTACCGCCGCAACAAAAGTACTATCGGTGAGTGGTATTGTAAAGGGGACAGTTTTCGTTCACCTACCCCTCTCTCGGATTCTGTCAACATAGGTGAATGGGACTGACCTTTTTCTGTTGTTTCTCCCAAGCCGGGTCTAGGAGGCCCTCGCGCTCCCACTCCTCCTCCTGTTCCATGTACCCATCCCCGCCGAACTCATAGTTATTTGTTATCACCCCGTTGTCCATCATCATGGTCACCGCACTGACCGTCGATTTCGATGTTCGTTCGAGCCTATGACCGCGAACTCGCGTGTGATGGTTCGCACCGCGCACTGCAACAAGCAGCCGGCCGCGCGCCTGCTGCGAGAAGACTGGCACTCGAGCGCTGCCTGCGGCGGCGTGTGGAACTTTTGCTTTGCGTTCCGTTTCACGCACACAAATGTCAGATTTTAAAGTTTTTAAAAGCAGTGATTGCGTTAAACGGATCGATGCTTAATGTGCCAGAAATAAGAAGCAACTCGTGGGCGCGTAGTGGAACAGCGTTCTTTTTCTTTTCGAGCTTTTCATGCGGCCTTTCCCTTAGAGGAATTTATTACTTATCAAGTTTTCTTTATTCTTTGATTCATTTTCTATTTTTTTAAGTAAATTTTGTGATGTTATTAACTAAAATATGTATATATTTACAGAAAACCTATGGATAAGTATTTTATATCTATACATCAAGTAAATAGGTATGTCCAAAAATTACAAATTGTTTTTTCCAAAACGCATTTAAGAAGGGATGATTAAATTAAAACCCTTAACATCAAAAAGCCAACGGCACGCGGTGTTCCCAGGCGGTCACCCATCCAAGTACTGACCGCGCCCGACGTTGCTTAACTTCGGTGATCGGACGAGAACCGGTGTTTTCAACGTGGTATGGACGTTGGCATTTATGCGATCAAATGTTACAGGTACATTCTTCTTATTCAATGGTTTCATCGCGGTGCCGGTGGTGCTATCTATTATCATTTTCTAATATTGGTTTCGTCGTTTGTACTTGTACCACTTGTATGTACTATGAACCACAGAGTACTTTTTAATATAGGAAACTATGGACTTCTTTGATTGCTGACATGTCTGTTGTACACATGGCGTTACCCTTGTTTGACTTGGTATTTTTGCATAAAGGGATGTAAATGTTTACGATACACTACTGTATACACTTAGATATTTTTTCTCGAACATACCAAAAAACACATGTAACTAAGTAGGTAGGCGTTTATCGATAAGAAGATGACAGGTAGATATAAAGAAAAGTCATTATATAAAATACACAAAAAATTTATTCACCACATAAAATTTCATTGGATAATAATCTTGCTCATGCAAAATAACAGTTATAATTTATATTCTTTGAAGATCCCACATATTAACATACCTATAGCAACATACACGATCACAGGAAGGTTAAAATTTCGGAATAGAAAACTTATTAACCATTAAATGTTTGACACGTCCATAACTTGGTGTTACTACAAATTAAAACTATAAATACATATATATGAGTATTATATGTAAACTCATAAGATACTAGGTTTCCATGCAATACAGCGCCATGTAACATACACTGAATTAGATATATTTAAGCATAATATATTACTATAATTATGTGTTAACGGTTAACGTCATAATAGCTTTGAGCAAAATCACGATAAACCAAAGTTCAAAACCGTTTCACAATAAGAAGATATATTTTTGTATATTCTCGCAAGTATAAAAACTTTACTGACAATTCAACTTTATATTTTATGTTTTCTCCAGAACTTTAGAAACGTTTAAAATTTTAGGCTACATATTTATATATTAACACCTATTTTTAGACAATTCAATATAATGACATGAGGACCCGTTTCCGACGAAAAAAGTTTAATAATACCTATACACAAATGTAAAATAAAATTATAAGTATATTAGTCATGTGAGTGAGCCAGAATAAATTGTCCTGTAATTAAACTCAAACCACCTTATTATAAATCGCAATCTAAAGTTATTACCGTACTAAAGCTCATGTCATCCCGTTCCAAAACGCAATGTTAAAAAGCGCTAGCACAAATTCTGTTCTTTAGTTCGCGATTTGTAAAAAGGGGGAAAGAAAATAAATATGTTATTATAATTAATTTGCATAAAAGTGTAGGCACCTACATTTTCGAGGAACCTACTACGAGTACATTCCAGTATTCGTAATGCATGTATATCGCTTTTAAAATATATCACAAAACCGCAAGATAATTAAAAGATAATAGAAAGAAAGAAAAAAAAGTTAATATCTGATAACAATATCGTAAAAAAAAGTATTCTATATTCAAATAAATGTCACTAACTCGTAACAAATTAATTAGGAAGTGAAATAAATATTAAAATAAATGAAAAGTGTAATATAAACGTACATTTAGGTGATACCTATGTACAAGAATATAATTTAAATAAAAATCGATTACAAGTATGTAGGGGGAATAAATAAAATAATAATTTGAAACGGGTCTATCGGCTTATGAAGACCATAAAGATATTATGATTAGGATAGAGAAAACTTAGTAAATTTTGATTCACAGAAGTGTACAGTATTCTAATAAAAATAATGTATAGATATACTCTTACCTAACATTTGAGTCGAAAACAGACAGTCATAGGTAGTAACGATATTAAGTATATTAAACTATAGCTATGCAGTCTGTTGGTACCATCATAAGTCAGGTTTATAACTTATACTAAGCACAGACTGCACGTTTATAAAATACACTATTCTTCAATAATAAGGACGAATATTTTTTCAAATCATATCATGTAACTTAATACTTACACTCATAAGAGATCGGTTTCATCACCATTAAATATTAAATAATACAATCACTAACTGATCATTCATAGAACAGGTCTTCGGATAAATACCGGCAAGTTCACGCATAATTTTATTATACTTGCAGGTAATATAATTTTAATCATATAAAAATTTTATCCAGCGAATTCGTAGGTACCAAAATATGTTTATAAAATATTTTAGATTATAATGATTCTTAATGTACCTAGGATATGACTGATTTGCTGTACCTGTTAACCATTTTGTAGGAAGAACCGTTCTTCCATTGATTTGGTTTTGTTGACATATCTGACAGGTATGTACTCGAGTTACTTATTTTCAAGATCGTTTCATAATAGTTAAAAATATATAATCCCATCTGTTGATATGCAACATGAAGTTCCCAAAATATGAACTCCTACGACATCAGCCGGTATTTTTCCAAAGCTCCGGTTGAAACTTTTATTATTTGTGCTTACGACAACGCGCAAATATCAAATACAACGTGAACATTAACTGGAAGTTTTTATTTAAACTATACTGACAGTTACATATAAGAATACGCACGCTCTGCTGGTACCACACAAAATATAAACATTCATAAAGGCTTTTAGCACTTAACTATGACAACATTGTGAAGACATTCTGAGAACCAGATTCACTATATAGATAATTATTATTTCATTCTATTCTACAAACAAATTATATCTAAATAATAATATATTTATACATATTATTTTATGATTTGTATAGTTAACTAGTTCAACATTTATTAATGATGTTTAATATTCTAATGTTTTAGAATAATTCCACTAAATGATGTACGAATCAGTCATTTTTATAAGAAGTTGTGTGGTGTTAAATGATGCAGCTGTATTAACATACGTAGATTGACGTAGATCCAAGATGATTAAATGTTGATATGATAACCATAGGCTTTATACTTTTGAATGAGTGATTATGCTTACCAAATCTTTTAAGGTATCCACGAGTGAATACAACATTTGTAACCGTATTGCTTCTGTATTCCCCGTGGCGATTACCTAATTATAAAATAAATATAGTATTTGTTGAGGGGAATGGGCTTTTTGATAATGGATATTTGATTACAGACTAGGACCCATATATATTTAAAATATTATCATTTCATGATTACCAGGTTCAAATTGAAAGTGCAATCTCACTGGAGGATCACAGAAGGGAAACTTTTGTACCTGGTGTTAAACTATGTGTTGCCAGATAAATATGATTTACCGCAACTTCTTGGTACCAAAAATAGAGACAATTACGGTGAACACATCTAGCTAGATGTAAAAAATATAGGTATCAATGAACAACAACAAGGAATAGGTATCCGAGAAGTGTACAAATATTTCTCGCTCCTCTACTTAAGTACATCTATAACAATAATACTTTAGAAGGCGTCAACATACCACAATTTAAGAAGGACCCAGTCCAAACACTCTTTATAATCTATCTAATACACTGATATTCCTCACAGCTCCTCGTTTAAATACCGTAGTCGAAACTTTCGTATTCCGAGAATCTCGAATCTTGTTTTTGCAAGCGCTGCTGACAGGCCTCCAAGTAGCTCTCCTGGATGCGGTACATGCCGGAGTTGGCCTGGTACATGAGCGTCTCCAGTATCCTCTCGTTCTTGATGGCTTTCGATGGGAGGACCACTTTGATCAATTCCTGTGGTGAAATCCTATAGAGTTTCAGGTCTCTGGCCAACCTCTCCATAGTGCATTTAAATTCATTCCTGGCATCAGTCTTATTAGTGGATTTGGATTTGATTTTGTTTCGAGCCCAGCTGAGCATAGCCTCGAACTTCCTGACCTCTGGAACTTCCAGGTTCCTGCACATGATCATTTGGACCATGGACTCTGAGAGGTTGAGGAACTCTGGAGTTTGGAAGAGGGCGTACGCTCGTTGTTCACTGAACGCCAGAATCATATTTACCAACTCCGATGCTGACGTATACCGCCAGTAATAGTTCTCCAAAGATATGAGCATGGCGCATACCTAAAACAAGAATAATACCTTTATGTGAGGAAATGAAGGTTACGCAAATAGATATATCCATTTATTATTACGGGCTGTGTCAATAGATTTTTATTATTATAAATTTTAGTGTGTCTTATCAAAATACGTATTATACATTTATGAAATTAACGATGTGAGAAATAATGACGTTATACACCTATAATTATTCTCTGACTATTAAGACAGTAGGTTTTTGTAGTAAAGAGCGATAGTAACGTGTACTTACGACTTCTATCCTAAGGAACTGCTTGGCGTGATGGAAGCAGGCCTGCAGAAGCTCGGGCAGGTCGTAGTGCTCGGCGGCGCAGATGAGGCCTGGTATGGAAGCGCAGGTGAGGGGACAGCTGCCTGTATGCAGGTAGTCCAGAAGGATACGGAAAGTCTCCGCGTCGAACTCGATAATTGAGAACTGGAAAAGTGAACCCGAATCTAAATATGATATAGACCAAGAGGCTGAAGTACAATACGTTAGTTGTTAGTCGAAAAAAAGTCAGCACACTAAATACTTCAGTCTGCGATGCCATCTACTCAGCCAAGAAAGGACAAGCTGGCGAAAAATAGTTCAGGAGAAAGTGATCCATCGTGGTTGAAACCAGAGGTCAAACGAGGTGATTCTTCTGGAGTCGCAGTCTGCTGCTGGGCTGCTGTAACTGCTTACCATCGGGTTATCCGTCTTAAAACAAACAATGAGAAGGAACCTAAATACTATGATGATATTTCAGCCGCACCAAGTAGGTAAGTTCATATGATACGAGCAGACGTATGTATAACCTAAAAGTAACCGCAAAACAAATGCGCTGCCAATTGCGACTCCCCTCTCCTGGCCACGTCTGCCGTGGAACCGTCTCAGGACGTGACCAGACGATCCCACTACCTCTTCAAGCAAGGTATGTAGGAAATAGATGACCAAAAGCGTAGAATACTACGATGATACGAGTAGGTAGGTTACAGTTAGTCTACAGTTACATCGCACCAAGTAAGTATCTGACCTGCTTGGTAGTTACCTCAGTCTGCGCTAGTTTGGCGCGGTCGACTTTTTGCGCGTCTGCGCAAACCGATAATCTCGGTACTGCTAACGCCGCATTCTTGTCCTTATCTTTGTCTTTGCCCTCCTTGTCTGTAAACAACAAATTGATTTTGATTTAGGTACCTACTTATGTACTTACAGTAGCTACAATGGATTTTCTTTATAACAAAAGCTTTAAAGGTCCTGCTAGGTATATTTTTGTGCTATAAGTATACGATAGGTATCTGTGTGTGCGTGACTGCCTCGGTGGCGCAGTGGCTTGTGGGTCGCACTTTGAAGCGATGGCTATGCTATGGATCCTGGGTTTGATCCTCTAGTCAAAAACTTGAATCTGAGTTTTTCTGTTCAGAAAACCTCAGCGTCGTTAGCCCGAAATGGGAAGTTGGCGGTCTAGTACCCCCGTGCCTCGGAAACCTGATCTCACTTCGGTCGTGTCACTATCGTGTCCCACCGAAATATGAAAGGGAATAGAGAGTGCACTTGTGTTTGTGCACACACTTAAGCACTATAATATCTAGCCATGCGCACGGGGTTGATTGGTTAGAAGATATTAAGTATTATACTTAATAGCTTGTAGCTGTAAGAACAGAACTTTTAAATAAAAAAAAATAGTTTGCTGTTTAGAACCATTATTTTGGGTTAGTTCTCTCTCTAGAATAAGGATCGAACCACATCGTGGTTTCCTAGACAAACATTTGTGTGATGAACATCAGTTTTCTTCTGAGTCTGTGCACAAGTGTGCACCTCCGTTATATATTCATAAGAATTTAGGTGTCAAAGAGCAATGGCGAAATAATTGTTGATTTTTTTTAATGTTGAGGTTTCCCGCGTTGTCTGATATCGTGACAGGTGCTTAAGCTACTTTTTTTTCTACTTAGATCGAAAGCAGAAAGGTAAATGTTTGAGATGTGTTACTCACTAGAGCAGTCCTGTGAGCTGGCCCACTTCTTCTTATCCTCGGCGTTGAGTTGGGAGTGCTGCTTCCGGATGGAGCGGCCCCACCCGGCCGTGATCGTGCCCAGGCGGGAGAAGGCTCGCTTTACCATCGGCGAGCTTGGCACACTTTTTGGTCTGAAACCACATCACATCGTCTCAGAGACAAAAATGGCGAATACCGTATTCGGATGAATCATGAGCTGGAGGCACTTGTGAATCATGAAACGATCGTCAGATTCATCAAGTCGTAACGTCTCAGATGGGCAGGACATGTTTAGAGAATGGAGAAAAACAGAGCATTAAAATAATGACTGACTGGAAGCCGCAGCAGAAGAGACCAAGGGGATGGTCTAAGAAGAGATGGTGCGCTTGCATCGAAGACGATCTTAAGGCGATAAAAATGTTTACTGGAAACGGACAGCCAGGAACCGTTGCGCTTGGCAGTCTATAGTAGAAGAGGCCGAGACCTACAAAGGATTGTAGTGCCGAAGAAAGCAGGAAGGGCCATTTTATAGAAAAAATCCAGTGCGAATTTTATGCATGATTTGTGGGTTGTAAGACGCAGCAGATGGTGAGATGCTAGAAAGGTAAGTGGCTCGAGGGCGTGAACGAGGGGTGTTAAAAGTAAATAATAAATAAATAAAATTACTTTATTAATAATATTACATGATTGAATGGTTTACATAGTGCGCTAGGGAAAAATCAAGGCTTTATTGTATAAATACGTAATTACAAAGTTGACACAATTTATATACCTAGTTGCATACAAGCAACCCCGTCAAAGCACAACAATATAAAATGAATAATAGAACAGCTACTAAATAAAATGTTAATAATAAAACAATACAATTGGAGATAAAGCTAATCCTAAAAATAAAATTATACAATTGTAATTTTCATAATAATGACATCTGGAGGGTGCTGACTATGGTTGTATCTCCGCAATAGTGCGGACAGAGTAAGTATCCGCTAGGTGTACACATCCCCATAAACATTATTGTGTCTCAAAGCGGCCTCTTTGTGTTGGATCTTTATCCCCATGTACGCACTCCAAAAGGAGCGGCCTTGTGCCGTGCTTTCCCGCAGGAGAGATATAAAAAATCATAATGATTAAATGGTGGTGTATTTAAATTGGGGAACCAGACCAACTGAGTCTTTCAGAAACGTTTCAGAAACTATCCGAAACAGGTTTTCTGAGGATGTTTTCCCTCAGCAGCACCGAGCTAATGGTAGAAACGCACATAATATTTGAAATCTCCAGAGGGGCACGTTCGGATTCGAACCTGCGATCTCCCTGAATGAAGGCGCATTCTCATCCACTGAGCTACCAGCGCTCAAAGTTCTAGTGCCAAATCAATTGTTTGTAAAAAAAAATGAATATTTTTTTGTAAAAAACGAATTGGTAAAGAAAAGACAAGCGGCAAGTTTTGGTAACAAATAAACCTACAAGTATTACAAATTTTATGACAGCATAAGCTTACCTAGGGGACTCAATGTCGGGTACTTGAAGGAAGTTGCTACTTTTTTGTACGGGCTGGCGTCGGCGACAGCAGCGTCGGCGCCGGTCGGGCTAGCAACTCTGCTACAGGGACTTGAGGGGATCCAAACCCGGTCTGAATACCGTACAGCATCTCTTGGAATACCCTAGAAAATAAAATAGAGATATACAGCGTTATTTTTTTATCATTTCATTGCTGAAAACCTCATTTTAGGTATCGTGAATAAAGTCCATTTAGCATATTAGATCAACAAAATAAGCGAAAACAAAATCAGCTGTTCCACACATTAATAATACCGGCTGGATATTCTATTTTGTCTTCATTCATGATACCTAAAATGAGGTTTTCGGGATGTAGGTAAACGATAAAAAAATAATTGTGTATAGGTAGGTATATCAACGCAGCCCATGGACATCCGCGAAATCAGAGATCGTAAAAAGTCAGATGCTCATCATTGGATGTAAAAAATATCTCATTTAAGTACCAATACTTTAAGCTATCTAATTAAAGTACTTAGGTAATGTCATATTATGTGATTTGCGGACAGTCACACACTAAAGTATCCACATCTGTCAAAATTCAACCTCTTCTCTCTGATTCCAATCACATTAACTTCAATGTCAATTCGACAGATTGTAGCAACCTAGCAATCTGAGGAGAGGATGGCTGTACCTAAATAAAAATCAATTAACGCATACCGTTTTATTTTGTCGCTGAGTAGGTACCTAATTCCGCCGGCCCTAAGTACCTACAATGGACCGACGTCGCCGGCTTACGGCAGAGCCTTATGCATACTCTCCTGCTGGGGAGTAGGAGGGTTATGTCGGGCTTTCCTCTAGCGGGCACTGCTCGTAATGAAAAGCCGGCCAGGGGCATACCGACTAAACCCCAGCGGTTTGCCCCCTCCCCAGGAAAATTAATACACACCTGCTTCTCACTCCCAGTATTGCTCTTACGCCAATAAACTTGGTCTTCTGCTTGGACTGTCCAACAAGGAAGACGACGTCAAACAGCTGGGCATTCTGCGAAATGTTCAGCTCGTTATTGAGGAACACGCGCGTGAAGTCTTTAGCGAGTTGGTCGTAGTCCTCGAACTGGTCTCTCACGGAGTCGAGGAGTGGTGACGACGGGCGCATGTGCCCGATAGGGCGCCATGAACCTAGGATTAGGATAGAAATTAGAATCACATTCTGATCAAAACCAAAATTATTACATCATCACAGTATAACTTAAGCACACTATATCTGTGTCATGTTTCATGAACCGTTATATTATTCATATAATATGACAATATAACTAAAATTTAACTCTAAAAAATCATATTTTTAAAGTTATTTTTAAACAAATTGTTGCATAAAATTAAAATAGCACCCAACTAGCTTTCTCACACAAATTAATTACTTGAGATATTATGTTAGTACCTATTGATGTACGATTCCATATTGTAAGTAATGGTCAGTAGAAGAGGTGGTGAAAGCGATATGGATGTTTACCAATACATCCTGTATGAGTATTAACAGTAAAAGTTTGTAAGTAATACTAATAGCTTACGGTAACATAAGACAAGTTACTGTGGTTTTATGTATTGTCTTTTAACTAAACATGATTTTTACAAAAATATTAATTAAAAAAGTAAGTATTTAGGTCTCATTCACATGTCAGCTAAATGAAGTTATATATTTTGGTAAGGAAGCAACATTCCACGTTGGGCGCCATTTATGGAATTTTTTTATATTGGAATTAATGATTGCTAACCTCTTCGATAAGGTTTGGGTATTTGTCCAGTTTCAGCATGATTCTGCAAATTCGCGACGATATCTTCCAGCATCTGGCTTCGTGTTCTTTCCTGCATCCTTGCGAATTTTGGTGCTGAATACGAAGCTCTTTCACCGTTGACGATTTTGGTAAGCAGCCACTCTCTACAATAAAATAAAAGGTTTTTATTTTACTTTATTCTTGGTACTATCCGTTTTCAACGCGTTTAAAATGCGCTTATGATATCGATCTATACTCAATTTTGTACGTTAGGTTATTATAATAATAATAATTCTCACAACATCTCATAGGTTGACCAGATTGCGTACTAAGTAGCCTAAGCACTTGTGTTACAGATATCAGACCACAGAGGAACACAAATATATACTTAAATACATATATTACACCCAGACACTGAACAAACACAAGTGTTCATCGCACGAATGTTTGTCCAGGGTGGGGATCGAACCCACGACCTTTGGCGTAAGAGGCATGGTCACTACCAATTGCGCCATCCGGTTAGTCGACCGGATTACGTACTGCTATTGCAGTTCGCACGCATTAAGCATGACGCGCCTGAGTGTCTAACGTCTCTTTTTCGATGTTGCATTTAATCTACAGCGTGTTAGCTCGCACGAGCAAAAGGATAGATAGATATATACTCTCAACTTTCCACTAAATTATTATATAATCTCTTTCACTTAGAGGCCATGACTATTTATGTATAAGTAAATACTATGGTTATATGCAAATGCTTTTATTGATTCAAAATATGTTGACGGCTTTGGAATCCCTCCATATAACAAATGTAAATGCCCATAATGCTCGCTTTGGCCGTAGTCAATACAGCTATTGCACAAAACGATACAATTGGCGAACTTAATGCCCAGGGGGATTCTCTACCAGTCAACCTTTGGGTCATGCAGAAAGGACGAACTGCTACTGCAGCGAAAGTATTTATGTTATTATTGCAATTTACAGAAATTTTAATGGTAACATGTGCAATTATAACTTTTTACAAATTTTTTATTACTGTTTA
Organism: Marasmia exigua; assembly: GCA_019059595.1. Classification (NCBI taxonomy): domain Eukaryota; kingdom Metazoa; phylum Arthropoda; class Insecta; order Lepidoptera; family Crambidae; genus Marasmia; species Marasmia exigua. The sequence continues at coordinate 11,848,513 of CM032476.1, read as the reverse complement.
CCTGTATTTATTACACTACGTCATTTTACTATAACTAAACGCAAAGATTTGTGGCAGATGGTGTAATAAATGAATATGTTAATATTCATTTATATTTATAATAAATGAATATGTTAATATTCATTTATTATTAAATGAATGATATGTGATAGCTACGAGTAAGTTGTGCATAATGGTCAGTAGGTTTAAAGAGCAGTAACTAAAGATATCGAGCCAATGACTCGTGGCAGTCAGTGTCGAATTTCATTAATTTAATTAATTAAATATTCTACCGTCTGCAACGATTCTTTGCGTTTATATGTATAGTGTTCGGAGATCGGTGTCCGATCCGTGATGGCGAGTAAATATAATCAATTTAATCGTCGAATCCAAGATTTCTTAAGGAAGTTTCTGATAATTTGTTAATATGCCTGTTTTAAGCTATCATACACTTCTGCGTTTATGCTCGTAAGTTACTGAAGACATCTGAAGATATTGTCAAATTTAAAAGTTCGGATTCGGTCCGCTTCTAAAAATAGAAATGACCGCTATTTTTTTTTAATTAAGTTTTGTTTTTCGACAGTGGATTTGCCGATGAAATTGATTATATTAACTAGCCTTCAAAGGTTGGACACCGATCTCCGGACTAATGATGACTCACCTAAACATGGGGCCTTTGTCAAATACGCTTTGCTCCCAGAGGTAGGGTTTGTAGGCGCCGACCTCGTCTCGCGTGACCACGGACACTTCGTACCTCGTCGGTCTTCGCTTGATCTTCGCTGATACTCGTACTGGAACAGTTTTAACTGTGGTTATGTTAACACTTCCTGTCAAAGTAACACTTATTAAAATACTAGGTAAATAAATAAATATAAAAATAAATTGAGACTACATTACATTCATGGTATGTATGTGCTCAATGTATGTGATGTTGTGAAATATTTATTTATTTATGGGCATGGGGTTTTAGCGCGAAACGAACGTCACTTATCTACGACCGAATCGGATTTCCCCTCTCTTTCACACGCGCAGGAGACACAATCTCCTTTGTTTAGACATATTCTCGGGTATATTCACGGTTGTTACGGGACGTGTTTGCGCTAAGGCCCCTGGTCCCAAATTAAGGTTTTCTCTTGTACTACGGAAACGAGGAACAAAAAAGGTACCCCGCACATCCCAGAATCAACATAAATATCTATTTCATCAAAAAACGTTAGTTTTAGTGCGGGAATCGAACCTGCGGCCCTAGTGTCTCAATTAGCGCTCAAACCACTGCGCTAAACGGGTCATCGGGTCGTCTGGTCGGGTAGTTTTCAATGACATAGGACATGAAAAAAGATCATGTAATAAGTACTTTTTTTTGTATCTACTAACTCGTTTGTTCTCGTATTATTGAACTCATACTTATATATTATTTTTCAATCATAATAATGATCGAAGATGTTACTATTTAGTTGTAGGCAGTTGTAAGGAATAACAGCCAACTTAACAATAGATTGGGCCAAAACACTTATTAATAATAAATTTATAAAATGGAAATACACAGGTCACCATATAAATGAATAAATATATATGTTACAGTCAAAACCACTTTTGACTACAAAAATAAATATATAATAATATAATATAGGAAATAGTATAATACAAAATAGTAATAATACAAAATAGGAAATATATTCAAATGTAAATTCGTATGTTCCAAATCATACATTGCAGGTGTTATGCATCTGACCTAGGGATTGCAATCCGGCCTTACTTTCTCCGGATACAGTCAACCAGGTTAAATAACTATGATAGCGTCATACATTTATTATGACAAATTAATTATAAAGGACACACTTAAGCCACCACAGCTCTAGCGGCCTCCTTTTAAAATTCTTTCGCCATAAGTATTTGGCCGTGTGGTCCCCGGCAGAGTAGAATAGGCCACCCTCACTCTTACCGAGGTGTCGTAAAAGGCGACTAAGGTAAAGCTGCTGGCATGATCATCAGCACCCAGAGAAGGAAAACTCTGCTTTTATATCAAAACCCTCGCCAGCCAGTCTGCCAAGCGTGGTGAGTATGGCAAATACCCCTCATGTGATTGAGGGAGGCCAGTGCCCCAGCAGTGGGGACTTAAATGGGCTGATGATGATTATAAGTTTTTGAAATGTGCGTACGTAAGGTCACTATCAAAAGTAGCTTAACACTTTAGTACCATGTCAAAGTTATTATCTATCTATTGTTCTGCCTATTATAGTCGGTTTCCAAGGGATTCGTAAAAAATGTTACTTCGACATGGTAAAGTGTTAAGCTTCTTTTGATGCTGACCATACCTACGTAGATAAAATAGAAATACTCTGTGAAGTCGATTAGCCTGGATACAGGTCAATCTGAAAAAAAAAAGTGTAAATCAAGTAATAAAGTGAAAATTTGGTTATCTTACCTAGAATGAATGTATGTAAAAAGTGACTCTTAATACAGGCCGGCGAGAACGCAGTGTTATCAGCTTCGAGGAATACAACGCACACGATGTCGTTGCCTATATGCCGCTTCCTCTGCAGCTTCTGAGGGTCGTGTCTCTCGTACGGCAGGAGTGTGGACACGTGGAACATGATCTCGATGCCGCGCCAGTTGGTGTACACCGAGTACAGGCCAGTCAGGTCGTGGACCGTATCGAGACCGCCCTTGTATTTGTCGAAGCCTGTGGATTTAAAAAACGTGATCATTACTGTGACCTTACTTTTAACGGTGAACTAGGGTCAACTATGGATCTACCCAGCGTTAAAGTAAAAAAAAAAACGCATCCGGTGTATTGGTTAGCCGTGGGTAGTAAGAATTCATATTTTTGTAACCGACTTCAAAAAAGAAGTAGGTTCTCAACTTTTCGGTAACTTTTTTAACCGAATTCAAAGTAAAACCGTTTAAAAGGAGGCGATTCATACAGAGAAGGGCATCATACACTTCCCATAAGATTTTATAACAGTACATAGGTACACTCAAAAAAAGATTTTACTGCAGTTAACGGTACGGGATACAACGGCCTCACAGAAAACCAGTGTGAAGCAAGTCTGTGCTGTGTTTCGTGAGCGAGGGGAAAAAAGGGGGGTTTTTAGGTTGTCAGCGCACTTTTGACTCCACTGCTGTTGCAATAGTTTTCTCATTTGCCACTTAATATTTTAAAATGTTTGCGACTAAATGATCGGTGTGAACTGCTATCATATATAGGTACCTTTCAGTCGAAATTTCTCTCCCAAAACCTGCAGGAACTCCTCGAACATCGGGGAGTTCTCATTATTGTCCAAAATCTCCTCCTCGGTGTACTGGTTCTCCTTCACGTATATCACTCCTACTTTCAACTCCGACTTTATGAACACCTGGAATGAGGAATAAAGAATTTGATTATCATTATCATCTGAACACGTATGCGGTTGCATCCAAAGCCGTCAAGATCTAGAATATGGTCGATCTACCAGACCCACCATATTCATTGTATACCACACCACGGTGTCATACCCACCACATTCTGACCGGAAGGCGCAATTGGTAGTGACCCTGCCTCTTATGCCAAAGGTCGTGGGTTCGATCCCCACCCTGGACAAACATTCGTGCGATGAACACTTGTGTTTGTTCAGTGTCTGGGTGTAATATATGTATTTAAGTATATATTTGTGTTCCTCTGTGGTCTGATATCTGTAACACAAGTGCTTAAGGCTACTTAGTACGCAATCATGGTCAACCTATGAGATGTGAGAATTATTATTATTCGTATATATTACAATAAAGCGACTGCCCTCTGACCTTAGCAAACATTAGACAAGGGAATCAGATCAACCGGATTAATCGTTCAAGAATCAGGGTAAATGCGCTGTTGCGCTCATACAGTGGCTTGTTCCGGCGTGCGTGATACAAGAGATAGGGAACGTGCGCATCAGCGGTGCCAACTGGTACCATTTATTTGAACCAGGGTCATTTCACTTTTCTCATCAGTAACCCACTGCTGGACATAGGTCTCCGCTAATGCACGCCACTATTAGGGGGGAATGGACCATTTCACTTAGTAGATACTTTTTATGGGACCTTATTATGGAAAGATAGTTCAGCGGTTTTCGTTAGATGTTGCTTGTAAAAAGCAGATGTATCTTTAAAAATCAATCAAGCAGATGGTTCGGCGTTGTTTTGGTAGCTATCAATATGCATTTTTACATCGCGCTAGTAGAGCGTGTTTCCAAAACAATGACCTCATGCCGCCTGCTTCACATTAAGCAATTAAAAAAAAATCTGCGAAAAAAAAACCGTCTCCAAAAACCACGAACTAAAAAGTGTAAAATAATATTTTTAACACTGTATACCTACACTTCAAATAACATTTTATAACATCACACCCAAGAAAAGGTTTTACCGAAGTCGGCGCTAAGAGAGATAAAAAGAGATAGGTAATCGGAATACCTATACTTGTTACTTCAAGGAAAGTGCTTTATTCATCTTCGGGTATGGTTTCACACTTTGCATTTTTAAAACCTTAACTTACTCTCATATTGAGGCCAGTGCAACAATGTGTAACTGGAAAAAATTTTTGCAGATCCATTTACAAATCTCAAGCGAGTTCATCGTCATCGTCATCGTCAGCCCATTTAAGTCCCCACTGCTGGGGCACGGGCCTCCCTCAATCACATGAGGGGCAATTGCCATACTCACCACGCTTGGCAGACGGGTTGGCGAGGGTTTTGATATAAATGCAGAGTTTTCCTTCTCTGGGTGCTGATGATCATGCCAGCAGCTTTACCTTAGTCGCCTTTTACGACACCTCGGTAAGAGTGAGGGTGGCCTATTCTACTCTGCCGGGGACCACAAGACCAAGCGAGTTAATCGGGTTTAAAATTTTAGCCAGCACCGAAACTCCCGATATGCCCTATAGCTCTAATTTCACAGAACGACTGTTTACCTTTCCCTTGCGAGGGTTGAAAACATCCTTCGTGGGGTTTCCAAGTCCTAATATCAAAGCCGGACTCGAGGAGTCATAGAGCCACGTCTAATAGCGCAGTGTTCGCGAAACAGATTTGAATCCAATTTACAATTTGTAGCAGTGTCCGCAATTAAAACCACATAATGAATGTCTTTCAAACATTATCTTGCTGGAATGAAGCCAGTCATTCTGTGAATAATCTCTAAGATGATGATGATGAACCCATCTGAGTTATGATACCATCAGATTGACAGCCTTTATTGCTATGAAAGTTTGTCGTTATTTTTTTTTTGCATAATTTTGCAGCATATGTGTTATTCTGATATGTAAACTATATTATTATGAAGTTTCATCATTCAGTAGTATTACATGATTAGAAGCAACAAAGAGACTAACATACTTTTTATTTTGTATTTATCATTCCCTCTTTCTTTTGTGTGTGTGTTTTAAAAATCTCGTATTTGTCAAGTATGTACCAAAATATATTGTATATCTGCCACATAGTCTATACATCTTTTGATAAATGTATTATACGTGTATATACTTATAGCTATTTATTTACCTATACACTCACTCGCAACAAGGTCCCACCAGAATACCAGCGCTGCTGCGGCACTGCAGATAATGCCGTAGCAGCAAATGCTGAGGTCGGGATCTGATTGACCACACACAACCACGCCATCTCTTCTCTTATCGCCTCTCCTCTTTGTATCTGTGTCCTGTCGTGCTATGCCTGCTGTATTTATTTTTTCTGTGTTGTGATGGTCAATAAATGTATTTTCTTTCTTTCTTTCTTTCTTATTACATACATCCTTACAAACTTTCGCGTAGATACATCAAATAAGTAGGTAGGAGTATATTTCCTACTACTTAAGGTGACGGGTTGGGCACACTAGCAACGCCAATCGATTTTAAATTTTAGCTACTAAACCCACACATTGATCTATTTTAAACAATTTCGGGCTTACAATCTCTCGGCAAACACTTTTTATTAAAACCATGCACAAATGTTGGGTCCGTTTTTCTACGCGAAAAATAAATTGATTCATGCCAAAAGCGGACCACTTTTGGCGTGAATAAATTTTTCGCGTTTGTGCACAGATCCAACATCGTCACCTTAAAGAGAATTCTTATCCAGAAAAACTGACCTGTCCGTTAAAAGTCAAGCATCCTGGTGATCCTATCTTTCGAATTACCAGGTTCAAATGTAAGCGCTATCGTTATTTGTTATGGTCACACGCATTTGTTGGTTTTGGAGAAGATATAAAATTTTAAATTAATTTACGCGGCTGCTTTAATTAAAACACTCCTCATTAAATATTATGATAAGGGCCGCGACCTTCGGAAGCCTGTGTTTTGTAGAATATACCTACGTGTCAGAGATGATAGCTCAGTGGATAAGAACGCGCCTTCCATGCGGAGGTGTCGTGGTTCGAGTCCGAGCATACACCTCAGGATTTTTCAAATTTATGTACGTATTTCTACCATTAGCTCGACGGTGAGGGAAAACATCGAGAAGAAACCTGGACCCCAATTCTCGGGCTCGTGACATTTATTTTCCTACGATATATATCACTAAAACATAGTTTTTTTGTATGGTTTTCGGGTGATATCCTCCATGTTCTCAAAATATCACAAGCACGAGAATTGGGCTCATGTACGTGACGGATAGTTTCTGAAACGTGTAACCATGTTTCAGTTGGTGTGGTGTGGTTCCCCTTTTGATTTGTTTTTATGTGATAGGTGGCAGACGAGCAGATGTATCACCTGATGGTAAGCGATTACCGCCGCCCATAGACACGCGCGACGTTAGTGGAGTCACAAGTGCGCTGCCTATCCTTAAGCCCCGCTTTCCCCCGGATTGGGCGTCTGGTACCCTCATTCACGCAGCGAAACACAGCACAGTGCTGCTTCACGCCGGTTTTAAGTAAGGCCGTGGTATCACTCCGGTCGAGCGGGCCCATTCATGCTGAAGCGTGGCTCTCCAATGGTCAGTCCGTGTTTCTGCTAAATTAGTAAAGTATCAACCTATGACTGTCCCACTACAGGACAAAGGCCTCCATGATTAAGAACCCGAGCTAGATTCGAAAAATACGAAACGTACTTTTTGCTCGACCCGGGAATGGCTTCCAGGACCCCGATCACTGGCTGCTGCCAAACTTGGCTGCTGCCAAACTTAGGCAGGCCGGGACCGAAATGTCGGCGACTGTATGCAGGCATTCTTCGGTCTATCCTATCTGGGCAGACTCGATGATTAGGAGGAAAAACATCTCCCTCCTAAGCAGCGTGTCACCAGGGCCTACAAAACTGTAGGTTTTTCAGCGGCCTGCGCTGTTGCAGAAACTAGGGGGAGGAAGAGGCGAAGGTGCTGGCCGCCATCTACAAGTGGACGGTGGCCAAAAAAATGGCGGGTGAGTCATACTGCGCAGTAGAGCGCGAGGCGGTGCGTAAGAACGAGGAGAAAGCGTTGGTCCAGCGTTGGTCTTCCAGTCTCGGCGATGCTGAATTCGGGCGATGAACCACGGACGCGCTGGTTCCGATTCTGGACCAGTGGCTAGAGAGGCTACACGGTTTCCTCTCGTATCGGATGGTGCAGGTCATGGCTGTTTTGGTAAGTTCCTGCACCGTATCCAACGAGAGGAAACCCCGTGCTGTCACGCATGTGGGGTCGATGTTGACATCGCCGAACACACTCTGGCCATGTGCGGGTCCTGGGATCAGCAGCGCCAGGCGCTAGTGCGCGTTGTTGGGAACGACATTTCGCTCCCGAGCATAGTTCGAGCGATGGTCGCCAACGTACGGCCTTTACCTCTTTTTGTGAGGACGTCATGTCCCAAAAAGAGGCAGCCGAGCGTCTAAGGGAGCAGGACCCTCTCGCGAATGCTCGTAAAAAGGGCAAGGAGGGGAAAAAGACGGCGACCAGAGGCGCGTCTTCCTCCTCTCCGAGGAAGAGGGCCGCCGGCGCGTGGTACGGGGGTACCAGCACAGGCCTCTGCCTCAGCCTGGTAGGGACAGCCCGATGCTCCCGGTTGTACCTATCGCCCCCCCAGCTTGACTGGGGGAGGCAGTGTCGGGCCCGCAGTGTAAGTGTGCCCTCCGCCTGGGGAGGAACGTGAAGTAAGGTTCTTTAACCCGTACTCATGTCCCCTCCCCACTTTGCCGATGAGGGAGCGTCGCTGGGGTTTAGTCGCTATGCCTCTGGCCGGCTTCTCGCTAGGAGAAGCCCCCACTAGAGGAGAGCCCGACATAACCCGCCTGCCCCCCCGGCAGGAGGCTATGCATAAGGAGGCATTCCCCAGCGTCAAAAAGAAAGGACCACGGTTCGGTACTTCAACCATTAGACCAACAGGCCGTTGAGTTAAACTTAGCCTATATTGTTTCTGCTTAATTAAAATATGCGCATGCTTTATTGATAATTCGGCCTAATAAGCCTATCTACCTACTTTCCCGGAATCATCGGGGTTGTTATTTATCGGCGATTTTGTATAGGAAAGCAATCTATTCTCTTGAAACCTTATAAGTAGAGGGCAATATAGGGTGTTCCCTGATCAAATCATACAGGGGTGGGACGAAGATAATTTCAGTATTTTAGTGTTACCTTATTTATTACCAATGATCAGAGTAAGTAGAGCTATTTGGGTTCATTGACCGCAAACATAGATGTTAAAATGGACATGCCCCGAAATTGTGACTATGATCCCCGGATTAAAATAAACAAATTATTATTCTGGAGTTAAATGTTTAATGCATTTTAATTATGAAAGGGCCTATCCATAAACGTTCGATACAACCATATTTACTTACAGTTTGTTTCTTTGTATCTAACGTATGTATCTTGAATTTCGAAATAACGAATAGAACGTTTTTAATGAACACGGTATCACAAACCGTTTATTAATAAGTTCGTATAGCTGATGTTAATGCTCGTATTTATAAACGAAAATAACTGTTAATAGTATAAAGTATATCTTTAATCCCGGGATTCCAGGCAAGTCCCTATTATTTGAAAAAATCGCAAGTACCCAAAATAGCCCTACCTACTCCGATCGTTGTTTATTACACACGTGTATCGGTGATAAACTGATTAAGTTATCGTTTAATTTTATTGGAAAATTGCAATTTTTTTAGTATGTTTCAATAAAAAAAAATTGAGCACAGATATATTATTTAACTTCCAAGAGATTTAAACGTTGATGTCTTAAAAGAAATTAAATAAGTCACTACGAATGACGAAATTTGCTTGCTATACAGTCGAACCATGCGTCCGACTGTGTTGTACCTAGTCGGAGCTTTGCATATAGCATTGTCGTATGTTGTGTTTAATAAAGTCGAACCGTACGTTCATTTATTTTGTTTCCGTTCCAAATTATAAATATATATTTTTTTAAATACTTCTCTCACATAAGTAGGTCTCTTTACATTAACACATGGCTTATGTTAATTACATATGTACCATATCTGACAATGGCTTTTTCCTTTGTCCACTGTTTTAAACTTATATTGTCACTGTCCTCCTTGGGTTGCCAAGCAGGGGTTGGACAACAGGAATAAGTCTAACTAATTTTTCACGATAACTATTTGCTCCATCCTGTATAAATGCTGCGCCTGGTGAGAAGGAACTCATTATCTTCCCCATCTCGGGAGCTCTACAAACCCTCCCCGATGAAGTAACGTCCACTTTGCTGATGAAACTAACGTTATTGATTACGCCACTATCACGAGAGCCCGTCCTATAAATGCTGGTTTATTTCAATCTGAGTGTGTAAAGTTTCCTGTAATATAGTCAACTGAAAACAAAACACAGACACATTTATAACTGTCTTCAAGCAAGCTCTATTAATGATGAGTCCATATTCATTAATGTTTGTTAACCCTTTTCTAACTAAAACGGTGTTGTAGAAGCAGTATTCATTCTTTTTTCGAAAATTTTGTATGATTCATAAATCTTTATTGTTTCAAACTGGTTTACCTGAGTAGGTCTTACAAATAAAGTGTATGTTTTTTTTTTTGGTTTCAAATGTTACAAGGTTACAACTGTTCTATAACACCGTTTTAAGCTAACAAAGGTTTATTGAAAGTTTATGAATATAGCCCAATTTACGTACATGGTTTCTAGTGATGTGTTAATATTATTATTTTTGTTGAGAATTTTTTTTTCTAGAAACATTGTTTAAAATATTTCGGTATTTTGACTGGGCTCACGGGCCTAGACCAAGTGAGTCCCAGGTTCCACTGTAGAATGGTTTATTGGTGAACTATCATCCTGAAGAAACTTTCGAACAATACGGCAGGTATTGAGAATGAAATATTATTATTAATTATGTATTTATTCAAGTAATTAGGAGTCCAGGACTCAATATGCACAATAATAAAACATAATAATGAAGCTACACAATACAATCACACAACTTGCAATACAAAATATTACGTATGCTGTAATTATAAGAGTTTCTTAGGGCTGATTCGACCAATCTTAATCCGATACCAAATCTATGGTATAGGGATGTCATTATATACAAATTTGACGTTATACCACAGATTTATCCACGGATGTAGATTACTTGAGAGATTTTGGCGGTAGGACTAAAACACTCCGCGTGGGCTGATAAACCTTTGTATTCAATAAAGGTTTTAAACTAGTTTCTAGTGGTTTTTAGTGAACAAATTTGGTTTTTATTTGTGCAGTGAAGAAGTGATGCTAATAATAAGAACCGTTGAATTGTATCGTTTTCAACACTGCTGTTGTGTGTCGAGTGAGTCGTCACGTGACAACTTGTACAAGCCCTTCTATTCCCCATTCTCGACTACGCAGACTGCTGTTACTTAGACCTTAATGAGAACCTTCTTAACAAACTTGAACGTCTGCAAAACTTCTGTATCCGCATTGTCTTCGGTCTGCGCAAATATGACCATGTCTCAGAGTACCGAACTCGTCTAAAATGGCTCCCCATTCGTCTCCGCCGTGACTCCCATATTCTTTTTCTATTATACTCCATACTTTTCAGTCCAAAATCACCGTCTTACCTTCGGGAGCGTTTCCAGTTTCTGCAGCCTATGCGGGGTCATATGCGATCATCCAAACATCTCCACCTTCGATTTCCTCCCCATTCCACTCATTCATATACTCAATCCTTTACAGTCCAGTCAATTCGCCTATGGAACTCCCTACCCCTACCAATTAGACAGTCCCCATCCCTGCCCATCTTTAAGGCTCGGGTCAAAGCACACTTCCTTGAAAACTGAAACCCTCTCCCCAACTGATCCTTTTTTAACTTCACCTGTCTTCCTTTCCTGTCATTGACGCTCGTGGTCGTTAGTCCTCTCCCAGATCCATCCATATATTGTAGGTATAAAATAAATATTCTCTATTATAACCTTATAGTAGTATATTTTATATAATTATATATAATTTGTGTAGGTTATATTGTATTATAGTTAGTTAACATTCGTATATATTAGTGTATGATAACGTGTTTATTTATTTATTTATTTATTATCTAGATATATGTATTTATACTATAAATTTACTTAATCAATATTCAAAATCAAAAGGATTGCACCACCCTCCCCTCTTCTATCTAATGTCCTTTACCTGAAGGTTGTCTGGTAGAGATCGCTCCCAGCGATAAGACCGCCTAAATTGTACATTGTATCTCTGTATACCTAGCTTTTAAGTTTTGTATGTTGTGCAATAAAGAGTACCTACCTACCTACCTACCTTGCTTGAACCGATGACGAAACGATAAAACGCAAAACACTGGCGTTTTATTCAGTGACTGTGACTTCGACTGTTGACTACCCACTTTCTTCATTCTAAATAAGTTACTTGACATTGGCAAGATATCTTCGGGTAAAGCTATATTATAAAAAAAAAAATGATTAGTTGAATCGGGCTTTAATGGAACTTTGAGTTAAAGTGAGAAGGCATTAGTTTACAAGACTATAGCTTCAGTCAGACTGCAGGCATTATGGAATTTCGGATTATTAAAGCCAGTTAAGGGTTAAATAGCTAACCTTAGAACAATTTTAGCGCTAACACAAACCACTTAATCTATTCTGTATTCACCTCTATTGTTGAGGTGTCCAATTCATCCTAGCAGTTTCCAGACAATCAGCTAGCAGCAGAATCTATTGAAATCGGATTTCATAGCGACAAACGTCAAACAAAATTGGGCCGACACGGGAATCCACTCAATTCAGCCTGAACACAGACAAAGAGCTATTTCTAACTTGCCTACATTAATAGTTTATCATTCTACTATAACCTGATAGTGACTGGTTGCAACGAAAACGAATAGTTAAAAATACTTAGCGTTGTATTGCTAAATGTAATAGAATAGAATAGAATATATTAATAGAATCGAATATGTATACCTATGGGTACTTGGTTTCCTCACATCCTAAGTTAGGAACGAGCGATAAAATACTACGTACCTACTTATAACAGAGGTACAGCCGCCATACATTACGAATTTCATCCGAAATGTTCTTTATAAAGCGAGAGCGGGCCCATTAAACCTGCTTACTAACCTCACCTGCTATGTATACATATGTATACGTATAGTATGGCACAAACCAGAAATACTCAAAAAGGAGTATTGATCCAAAAAATAATAGATAATATTCGTAGTTTACTCCTTGGTTTTTTCTGGTCAAAAATTCTGTCAACGACCCTGGCGCCTCATTTTGAAGCCGTTCCGTAACGAACGAGAATATACCTGTCGCGTCCAAACAAAGGAGACACACAGTGCGTGTGAAAGAGAGAGAAACTCCAATTCGGTCGTAACGCCTGCTTTAAATTAGGCCCTCTGGTTAAAGGACTACATAAGTACACACATACACTGGAATTTTAGTGGTTGTTTTGATGAAACGCGTGATTGGTATCATGAGTAAAGTCCATAAGTCCGTTTTAGCACATTATTGACGACTTGCCGTTCCACTTTGAATAGAACAGCTGTTTTTATTCTCTTTTATTAATCTAACTTTCTAAAAGGACTGTATTCGTGATACCTATAAAGACGGATTCGTCAAAACAAAAAAAAAGATTGTGTATGTAATTTGTAAATTTAGAACGGTACCTAGGTTTGAAAAAGATCACACCAGAAAATGTTGGGGCCTGTTATGATTGGACATGCTGACAGGTCTTACACTTCTCCATGTTTCACCAAACAAACATTTATAAGAACGGTGCCTGGGTTTGAAAAAGATCAGACCAGAAAATGTTGGGATCTGCTGTGATTGGATATGTTGACTGGTCGGACAAGTGTCCGACCAGTCAGCATGTCCAAGCATGGTGAAGTCTCCATGTTTCAATAAACGAACATTTATAAGAACCGTTGTATGTCAGCAGAACTGGACGTGTTACTTTACTATATACCGACGCACACACACGACTGCGGCGATTTCCCGCATATATCCTGGCGTTATTTGCAAACGTAATGCGTCGTGACAGGGATGTCTTGACGAAAAATCGGGGCATTACGTCTCCCAAGACGCCCGCCCGGGTTCTTACTTCTTACCTGCCGGAGCAGGTAAGGAGTGAAAACTTGTCACTCTTAGTTACGAGGTGCCGGTGGCCAAGTGCTTTTTAACGTTCTTTAGTTTTCTTGTGAAAGTGAAACAAAGAGGTTGTGTAAATTTACTAATGACCATAGCATTAAATTCTGTAAACTTGTGTGCAATAAAGAGTATCTATCGAGAAAGTTAATATACCGGCTCTCCTCATCATCATCAGCCCATTTAAGTCCCCACTGCTGGGGCACGGGCCTCCTTCAATCACCCGAGGGGTAATTGCCATACTCACCACGCTTGGCAGACGGGTTGGCGAGGGTTTTGATATAAATCCAGAGTTTTCCTTCTCTGGGTGCTGATGATCATGCCAGCGGCTTTACCTTAGTCGCCTTTTACGACACCTCGGTAAGAGTGAGGGTGGCCTATTCTACTCTGCTGGGGACCACACGGCGATCCGATGCGATGCCGGGTCTCCTACGTGGTTTCGAATGCAGCTGTCGCGAGTCGCGACGCATGCTGTTTCGTTTTTTTTTTCTACTGCCTCATAGTTTCGATAGCTCATGGACTTGAATGATGTAGTCACGAAAGACGCTGATTCGAAAAACATTTGCATTGCCTCATATGCTCTAATGCGGTTGTATATCTATATAATTCCTTAGCTTTTTTGGGCATAAATTACCTAATCTAAGCGTTTAATTCCCTGTCGAAAAGTTTGAATTGTTTAAAATAGATCCGGTTTAGTAACTAAAAATTAAAATCGATTGGCGTCGCTAGTGTGCCCTACCCGTCACCTTAAACGCTAAACTTTCATACAATGTTGTATCATCCTCATACTAAGTCGTACAGTATAAATGTAATAAAACATAAAATAATCAAATAAATATTATAAGGTAAACCGAAGCAGACTCGTCCCCATAGGGGGCACCTGTTCACAAGTATGACATATGTGTCAGCCTTTGTCTAAGGTGTCAGCCATCATTTCAATATGCTAAGACTTAATACGATATTGCATTTTGGTAAAAAACTGTAGGCATAGCTACGATATACGTTTTATTATAAATTACATCACACAGTCCAAGAGTCAGACCAAAAACCAAATCACAAAAATGATCTGAATCATATTTTATTGACCTCTTCTTATTTTCCCGACGTCGACATCTCATGTCCTCACTAAAGCAAAACATGCGCAGAACTTTTTATAGCCGCCTGCCAACCAAACATCGCAATGAGGTAACAACCTAATCTAGCGAATGATCCGATATACACGATGTAAGTATCGGGAGATTGCCGAAAGGAAAGCTAGGAGGATTTGAACCCATCCTGCTTTTGTATGTTGTCGCAAAAACTCCAGTTAAGCCTGCAAAAGCCTACGTAAGTTGTAATGGAAGGGTATTTTTTCAACGATCATCGTATTTGCGTTCGCATGGCCGTTCATTCATATGTATAAAAGGTAGGGCCAGTTTTCCTGGCTGACAAATGTTCTAAAGGACGTGAAAAACTTCAGCATGACGATGAATAAAAGCAGGGTCTGAAGATTAGAAAAACTGACCTCGCTTATACAAGGCGGGGTCAAAGGTGAAGAATTTAAGGAATTTCGAAAGACGTAGCATGCAAATATGGGCCAGTTCACTTAGCTCCGGTCGTCGTTTGACCCAAAACCAATTAGGTAGGTATGAAACAAAAGAAACATTTTTCACCATTTAGAAAAAAGATCCGCACGAATTGAGAAAGTTCTCCTTTTTTTGAAGTCGATTAATGAATGTCAAATAGATAACATGTAGGTTGGTACTTAATCTACACCTGGTTCGTTAATCGACTTCTACTGAGAGACACCACTAAGAAATATGGTCTAGTTACTCTATTCTAATACTAATAATAGAGGAAAGTCACCAAATATGAAATAGTATCCTAATATGGATTATCTTAATTTACACTAAAAGTATAAGTATGAAACGCAACATTCGACCATCTTCTGTTTCATTTGGTCTACTAACTATCACACTCAAACCATCGCGTCAGTTGCGCGAACACTTCACGTGTAGCAGGCGTGATTTGTTTTGTTGTCGTGAAGAAACTTTAAAGGTAAGTAACTTTAAGTAGGTAATAATTGAGTATTACCAGCCGTAAATGTTTGTATACATAAGTGTTATACTATTCTATATATCGTTATTATATTTATTTCACCATTTTGTGATCTTTTGTGCATTAAAATATTCTGACTTGTAAAAAATATTTAGAAGAGTTTGAAGTAGTATAAAAATCGAAATATGGACATTCGTCGGTGTCCAATTATGGAATATTGAAGTTGATGGACCAAATACCTCCTGACTCTGGTGATGCATAATGTATGTTCTGTTTAAGACTTTTTCCTGGGATAAAAAGAAAGCTGGATTAAATGCTTGATGTGTGGGCACTGGGCACATTATGATTGTGCTTGGCGGGTCCAGAGTTTGATACTTGGATATTACAAAAGTCACACTTATGCAAGTAATTACGTAACTTCTTTCATTTATCACAATATGTTGTATTCATTAAATTGATCTCAAAGATATTAATGTACACTTTTGTTATTGTTATGTTGATTTTGCTTATATTCCATATACGGGTACCTAGTCCATATTTGGTTACTTATTTGTGATTTTAGTTTTTGTGTTAGATTTTAATTTGATAACGAATATACATATTTCATTAAAGGCTGTTAATTACTACATTTGATTGTATGACTGATTAGTAAAAACATTAAACTGATTTAATTTATATGATTTTTTTTTATATCCCACAAAAAAGATGGTATTCCATATTTGGTGACTTTCCTCTAGTATTAAAAATAATACAATATAATCAGTTATGGTATACCATGACTAAACTAATGTAGTCTATATACTACATTACATCATTAATATCGTGTAGCTCAGTTCATTGTAATTATTAGACTCCTTAAATCCTGAATCATGGTTTAAGCGTACCCTGGGCTCTAAATTGACAGCTTTGGATGCAACCGAGAATTACACGATAAGATGAGGAGGAAAATAAGTCCTGTTAGCTTGACATAAAGTGAGGGAGTCGTTTGTCTCAAAGTGATAAAGTATAAAATGTCAGTACTGGGTCACTCTATACTCGTGTCTTTGGTTAGGTACACAACTTTATGACCTCTTTATTGGGTAGGAGGACCATAAACCGAGACTAGGGAGTAGTGAGGAGACACGAGCTTAATTCAATACCGTTTCGTAACAAGCGCGAATATACCTCTCGCTTACAAACAAGGAAGACACGCAGTACGTGTGAAAGGGAGGAAAACTCCGATTCGGTTATAACGTGTGGTTCAAATTAGGCCCGCTGGAGACTACAGTGGGCCTTATTCGATAGTGCTCGATAGCAGCGTTCGATTTTTTAACCAACTTCACAAAAGGTGGAGTTTTTCAATTCGACTTGTATATTTTTTTAGCAGGATTTTAGGCAGTCTTTTAAATTGCTGGGAGATCTAGTTACTGCCAGTTTTCAAGTGGAAAATGTTTTCTAATTTGCTGCTCTGATGTTCAAGGGTTTTTCGAATGAGTGGGTAATTTAGTTCTGGATCAAAATGGGTAAATTACTCGAAAGTATTTGTAGGGCGCATCACTATGTACTAGGGACGAATATGTTCCTATACCGCTTTATCTAGCAACAAAGTTAGGCAGCCTAATCTTTTCTTAACTAAACTGGGTAAGAAAAAGCTATCGTTCGTTTTATGTGAGCCATCTCGGAAAACTCATCTCCTAGTATCTTTTCTGAATCGTTGTTACCTACGTTTGTCGAAGGTTCTGATTTTGTAGAGATTATTTAGGAAAAAGTTTTCTTTGATCTTGAAGTCGGTTCGGATATGCTCTGGTGGATAGGAACAATCAAAGAGCTAAAGTCACCGATATTGCACCGGGATGGTTGGCTGACCGCTGGAGTAAACGAGTTTTCTAGAACTCCACTCTAGGGGAGACCGCGTCTCATCTCTCCGGGTAAGTAAGTGGTAGAAATACGCACATATAAAATAATTAAAAATGTTATTTATTACAAGTAAATCATTAAAAAATAAATTGCCCGGACTTCCCAAAAAGTAGTCAAAAGACACTTGTGTAGGGAACGCCTCGCTATTCCAACGTAAACATTACAATAATTTTGATTTACATTAATAGATTTGAATTATATGAATAAAGTAAGATGAATAGCTATTAGTTACCTGTGTGTGTGTGTGTGTGTGTGTGTGTGTAAGAATAAGAACATAGATTTAAAACATCCAAAGCTCGGATTCGAACCACGAGCCCAATTCTCGTGCTTGTGATATTTATTTTCATACGACATATATCACTAAAACACAGTTTTTTTTGTATAGTTTTCAGGTTATATCCGCCATGTTATCAAGATATCACGAAACCGAGTATTGGGGTCCACGACTTATTCTGTTTTACGACTTCCAGTATGGAAGATGCGTTCTATCCAAGTACCTAGGTCACATTGTCACTGAAGACTTAAAGGACGATGATGACATTGAGGGAGAGCGCAGCTCGTTGCTCGACACTAGTCAAGATCACACTTTTTAAAGCTTACTTTTTTAAGCAGTTCATTCTACACGAGCAGCCTGTGGGTCAACTATACTCAAAAGTCCTATAACGCCGTGCGTATTCAATGCAATAATGTTTTCAGGGCATTGCTGGGGCTGCCGCGCTACTGCAGCGCCTCTAGCATGTTCGCGCACGCAGGGGTCGACAGTTTCCCGGCCATATTGCGTAAGAAAGCCGGCTCATTTTTAAGACGAGTGCGCGGCAGCCGCAACAGTGTCCTGAAGGCCATCGCAGATGGTGGCGACTGTCCACTACTCGAGCGCATATGCACAATTACTCGGTCGCCCTTAGTTATTAAGTACTAACACTAATTATAAAATTTTTAAGTTGTATGCTACTAACATTTATGGATCACTGTTGTCCAATATGTAAACATTTTTAATTTAATTTTATTATCCACTCAGCTACCAAGCTACCATCGCTATTTGCTCGTGGTTAAGTCCTTCCTCTCATTTAATACTAGCGACCTGTTCTGGCTTCGGACGAGTGCAATTTATACATAGGTACGTAATATTACTATACATATTAACCTTCCTCTTTGGTAAATATGTAAACAGACTGCTGCCATACCGACAGCTAGTTGGTAATACATGTCACTGGATGGCGCCACTGCGCCAGCCAATTATAGCGCATGCTGTTTCTGATTCTCTCTCTTCTCCTGTTGCCATTTTGCGTGCCTGTTGTTGTTTTTATACAATCAATTTTATACTTCACTTTTACGAGTTTACAATTCTACAACGGACCCTCTGGAGCCTTTTCACTCTTGAATTATAACTATTAATAATGAGACGCAAGTGTCGCACGTTTGTTTCCCGCACCAAAACAAGTATTTGTTGATGATTTGTGTTGAGTCCCGGTGTTTGTGGTACCGTCGTTGTTTCTGCTTTCCATAGGTACAAGGGAAAATTTAGTTTGGGACTAGGACAATGTATGTGATATTGTCTCAATTTACCAATATAAAACCGCATCAAAATCGTTGCGTAGTTTTAAGGTGACGGGTAGGGCACACTAGCGACGCCAATCGATTTTAATTTTTAGCTACTAAACTGGATCTATTTTAAACTATTTCGGGAAACACTTATACTATTTATTTAATACTTGTAGTTAACTGTCTGGTCTGCTTTTGCACTCGAATTTTGGATTACCGCCAAAAGTGGCCGCTTTTGGCGTGAATCAATTTTTCGCGTAAAAAAGGGACCCAAAATTTGTCCGTTGTTATTTAATAAATAGTATAAGTGTTTGCCGAGAGGTTAACTAAGAGGTTTTAACCCCGGAATAGTTTAAAATAGATCTGGTTTAGTAGCTAAAATTAGAAATCGATTGGCGTCGCTAGTGTGCCCTACCCGTCACCTTAAAGCCCAAATTGGGACATGTGCGCATTAACTCCAACAAGCATACATAGGGGCAGATAGCTAAAGCGACTTTATTTTATACTATGTAGTGATGCTGATGATAAGATCGATCAGTCGGAATTGGCTCCTCCGTTCGATCGGATTAAGGTATTAGAATGCGACACTACTCTGGTCGCTAATGGGATTGGATATTTTCTCTGCGTTTTTACCTGGATTCCTTGATTTACGATTCAACCAATCTTATTCTGATATTAAAACTATGGTATAGCGCTGTCATGGAATTAGAAAACGAGCACTTTAATCGGAATATGCCATTTTTATGAAAAATAACGTCACAGAGTGTGAAAGAGATCTAACAGGCCCTGACGCAGATACTATACGGGTAGGATAGAGAAAGAAAGACGCCCAGCACGTCACCCTAGTACTAACGGTTCCCGCAATTTTTCAAGTATGGCTTTCTATGAAAAGGCAGAGTCTGTTTAGGGTGTATTTCTGTGTATATTATAGATTTATTTAGAGGGTACGGGAATAGAGAGTGCACTTGTGTTAGCGCAAATACTTGTGCACTATAAATGTCCTGCGTCGATGCCTGATCGCTGAGATTGGCCGCCATGACCGAAATATCGGTTTGAAAGACATTAGATTTACCATAGACATTATACCATAGATTTATCCACGGATAAAGATTGGTCCAATCAGGTCCTAATTGAGAGAAAGTTATAGCATTTTGAAGCTAATATCGAACCATTTAGGACGAATTTTGAAACACATTGTGTTATTTTAAAACGCGAGGGAAGACTGATTTGATAATTTATTTTATTAAATAGGAATTTAATACGAAAATAATGAGTTACGAGTAGGTGCTAATTGTAATTCAAATATATTTTGTGTACATACCTATCGGTTTGTTTGATCAGGTCATCCAACGTTGAACGGACGATTTTAAAAGTGTAAGAATATCAAAAATGTGGTTCTCATTGGATAACTAACTGAATTTGAAGAAGGTACATAACATTACTTGTGAAAGTAGTTTCCTAAAAACATTTCATACTAGCAATAATACAAAGTTTATAAAGCCGCGCATAGAAGACACTAAATGATGACGTCACGCTTAAGTAGTGTTTATTGTCAATTTTTTTAAGATATTTAACTCGAGTTTATCGAGTAGGTAAATAGGTTTGGCTTAAAGCCACTAGGCCGTATAAGACGGTCTAAGCTTTACGTTTAGAGCATAGGTTCCCAAACATTTTTTTATATATCAAAAATAAATAATTTTCTAGCGCCCCCTATATTCACCTATCACATATCACCATATAAACCACCACAACTTGAAAAAAAAACATTTTTTGGGTCTCTTAAAGCCTCCTTGTAGGTCTGCAGCGTCCACAAGGGGGCGTTATCGCCCTCTTTGGGAAATACTTGTTTAGAGTAATCTATATTCTATTCAGATCCCCATAAACGTGATGGCGATGGACGTTATAGCGAAACCAATATCATTTTACTACGATGGCGTCTTCACTTCTCTTTTATTGGTATACTAGTGTCTCCTGCGGATCTGAATGAGTGGATTTTTTTTCTATTAAAATTGGTCCAGTACTTTCTAAGTATATACGTAACATACATACCAAACTATGTATAGTATATATAGGTACTTATACACTACAGTAGATAATATAGATAGCGGCTCACGGCTCTGCTAACCCGAACTTCTGAAACCCTAGTTTTTTTACAGTAGATAGTAATTTAATTTTTTTATACCACCTCTGGTAGCAATCCCATTTTCGAGCTTCTGCTAATATTATGAAGATATCGAATAATAATAAAAAATATGTTAATTAATTGCAGAAGAAAAACAGATACAAACAAAATCACCATTACTTGATCCCAAAGTAAGTAAGTTTTATGGGTATCAGAATCGACGAAGGCAACGCAACTTAGGCATATTGTTAGGGTAACAAAATCGATTGCCTTAAACATCTCTAGGCGCTACGCACATCCCTAGTAACGTCTGTGACTAGAGGTGTTATTATTTTATTTTCGGGGTGTTATTAGATTTTCGCGTACTGATATCGTTAATTAATTATAGCGAGTAAAACTGTAGGTACAACTACTTAAAATGCGTTTCAATGTTGATATCTTATCAATGATTTGTAACACCCATATACTGGACAAATACACGTTTTTTTATGTGATAAGTGGCAGACGGTTCCTAATTCCTAAGCGTCCCTAAATGGACAATAGGACAAAAAAATATATTCGCATTATTATACGTTTTTCGAATAAAGAAAGAGAAAAAAGATGACCCATATTTTTTAGTTATCATTAAATGTGTCTTTTTATTGAAATATTTATTTTATAAATTATTAATTGATATGCCGGAAGTGACGTAGTCCTGAGGGTCAACGTATTGTGATGTCGGTGCTATATGTCCAATAAAAAAAGTTTAGGCGACTTTAGGTAACTTACTGTCACTGTCATTACTTTTTGTCTTGTCATTTTATACGAGTAATAAGAGATTTTACATTTTTTTTTAAATTAACGCGAGCAAAACCATTATTAATTTGTAATGCCGAGTGATGACGTCGCAGGAGGATTTTTACATTTTATTTATTTTCTCCGTAAATATCTGTTAAAAAAATCTGGAATTATTTTTCTTAAATTTCTGTGAATCTAATCTAGAAAAAGTATTTTTCATTTCGGAAAATGATTTTTTGTCGTATTGTCCATTGTGTTACCCTGTCAAATTTTCTAATCTATGTGATAAAAAGAGAGTTTTAAACACAACCTAACATACTCTAGTCAGGTAAAGTCTTAACTTGGGAACAGAATTAGCGTTTCTGATTAGTTCGGGTCGGCAGGACATGCAAAGTTAATTGGGTTGCGTCCACGCGACTACTGGCTCTTGAATAAAATAAGAGATACCGGCGTAATTATTTACCGGACCTTTTTGTGGCCGAAAATGCTTGCGAGTCAGTTTATTCATTTCGCCACGTTCAGACGTGAGGTTGGGTTGCCAGGCTTCCGTAAAGCCGGAAATAGTCAGGAAATTTTGCTGGGTTGCGTGTCAGGTCAAATTAGACTGTTTCCGGATGCTTGGGAGTCAGTTTATTTATTTCGCCACGTTCAGATGTGAGACTGGGTTGCCTGGCGTGTGCAGAACCGGATATAGGCAAGCATCTTGCTTGATTTCGTGTCAAACCAAATTAGACTGTCCGGATGCATGGAAGTCAGTTTATTCATTTCGCGACGATCATAAGTGAGACTAAGTTGCCAGGCTTCCGTAAAGCCGGAAATAGTTAGGAAATTTTACTGGGTTGCGTGTCAGATCAAATTAGACTGTTTCCGGATGCTTGGGAGTTAGTTTATTAATTTCGATATTCGACGATCAGAAATGAGACTGGGTTGCCAGGTTTCCGTAAAGCCGGATATAGTCAGAAAATGTTGGGTTGCGTGTCAAGCCAAATTAGACCCTGCCCGGAAGCTTGGTGGTCATTTTATTCATTTCGCGACGATCAGAAGTGAGACTGGGTTGCCAGGATTCCTTAAAAGCGAATTTAGTCAGGATTTTTTGTCTGGTTTACGTGTCAGGCCAAATTAGACTGTATCTGGATGCTTGGGAATAAATTCTTGATATCTTAATTGAGGTTGAGGTCTCTCACCTGCGATTTGCTGACGACATCGTCATAATGGCAGAAACGCTGCAGGACCTAGAACAGATGCTGAATGACCTGGTGACTCTTCTAAATGCATCGGCCTACGGATGAACTTGGACAAAAACAAGGTCATGTTCAATGAACATGTTCTACCGGAACCGATTGCAATTCACGGTGCCGTCCTCGAAGTTGTTCAAATATACGTATACCTCGGACAGACTTTGCAATTGGGTAAAAACAACTTCGAGGATGAGGTGAATAGGAGAATCCAGTTGGGTTGGGCAGCATTTGGAAAACTACGTCGTGTCTTCGTATCGTCGATATCACAGTGCCTAAACACAAAAGTCTTCAATCAGTGCGTCCTACCCGTCATGACATACGGAGCCGAAACGTGGACACTTACGGTACGGCTGGTCCACAAGTTAAAGGTCGCTCAGCGGGCTATGGAACTAGCAATGCTCGGCGTCTCTCTCCGAGGTCGAATCCGAAATGAGGTGATCCGGCAGAGAACCAAAATTATCGACATTGCTCACCGGATTAGCCAGCTTAAGTGGCAGTGGGCTGGCCATATTAGGCGCAGAACCGACAACCGATGGGGTAAACGAGTTCTGGAGTGGAGACCGCGTCTTGGGAAACGTAATGTAGGGCGCCCTCTGGCTAGGTGGGGGGACGATCTGCGCAGGATGGCTGGCAAGAGCTGGATGCGAGAAGCCATGGATAGATCACAGTGGCGAACAATTGGAGAGGCCTACGTCCAGCAGTGGACTGCGATAGTCTGATGATGATGATGATCATGATCTTAATTGAGTTTCAAAAAATGACGTGTAATAACAGTTATAATTTACTACCGTCTTTTTACTTTATATCCGGGTAAAGTGGTTGGATTGTCCGATTGTTATGACCTGGCAACCCTAAGTGATAAGTACCGAGTTGTGTTGTGACATAGGTGAGTTGTAACAAAGCCGCCAAAACGCTACCGGCTGCAAACAATATGAGTAAGTTAATTTTCACAAAGGGATACAAGCTTCCTGGCAGCTATAGGTAGCTTTTTCCCGATGTGTTTGTTTTATGGCTTTAGGTAATGGTATTGCGATTTGTTTGGAAATGGCAAGTCATGATTTCATTTGAGTTATTAGTAAAGTTACCTAACTCATATTTTAAAATGACCTCAGAATAAATATGGGATTTTCTAAGTAATCTTTTTTTTTTTCAATTTACTTTTCAACTCGACAGTATCTCGTACTGTTAAATACTATATAGTAAAGCACGTTAAGCCGTTGGTCCTGAGCCTAATTCCTCTCTGGTCGTGTCAAGCTGGTGTCCCATCGGAATATGAGGAGAATAGAGAGTGCACTTGTGTTGTGTTGCTCAAGTGTGTTGCGCACACACTTGAGCACTATAATATGTCCTGCGTACACGGCTGATCGTTGAGATTGGCCGCCGTAGCCGTAATCGGTTGGAGGATATTATTATTAGTAATAAAAATCTCAAGTCTACCATCCATATGAGTTATCGAATAATGAAATTATCTGAAACGTCTCTCACGTCGCTCCAGGAAACCCTGAATCACATAACGTGGTATGAAAAGGCTCCGTATTTTTTTACAAGATTGAGTCAGAAATAAGGAAATTCGTGAAAGGCCGGGTCGCCTTTAATAAATTAGGATGTTGACTCACCGCGACAAGCGGTGACCGATGGGGCCTCGCGGGAGATCAGATGCGGTATTGAAGATTTGCTATCCACAATTTGCTACTCTACCAGTATGTAGCGTGTCTGAGTGTCTTTTAGGCGGAAGACACCACGGGATGAAAGCCGAGATTTACCCCCTAAATCATGCGGCCCTGGACAATGAGCATTCAGCCCAGATGTAAATCTTGCGAGAGATCTAGCAGGGGACGATAGAACCGAACCTTAGACAGAGCCTAATATCGCTGGCAAAATGTCGTGTCGACAGTTCTTCGCGAGCTACTGTCAATCTTTTTCTCAGCGTATAATTTGCATCGCTTTGAGTAGGTACCTATTCTATTTATAAAACAACACTTGTGATGTTACGTGAGTGGTAAAGCGGTATAATTAAATACCGTCAATAAAATTGTCGTATTACGAATAGTATGCAAATTCTACAACCACTAACATTTCACTCGCAAATATTACCGTTTTATGTTAAACAAGCAACATAACGTTAAATATCATTGTCGCTTGACGCCTAACCCCGCGACACGATTACAAACTGAATGTTGGTACCTACTGCCACGTAAATAACAGAAAATGTAATATCCGAGGTACTCGTACGTGCTTTTAAATACATTTATCTGTCTGGCGTGCGTTGAAAACAATTTTAACTTCCATTTCATTTCCAGGGATTAATTCGCGTGTGTGTGAGCCGAGAGCCACTCACGGTCGTATTCATAAAATCCGACATCAGGGTTGCCAATTTAGGGCTTTAGCCCCAAATTTAGAAAGCAAATTAACAGTCCCTACTGACACTATAGAAGCGAAATGATTTTTTTAAATTGTTATATATGTTTCACTTTCAAAAATAATACTTATATTATCTATGCCCAAAGACTTGATTAGCTATAAAGACAAGTCTGTAAATATTTCGAAAAAGGGATGTATGATTTTTTTTTTACAAAAACACGAATTTTTACTTTTGATAGTGTACGTATATGTAGAGAGAGCCGAAATGCATTCTCTGAGCTTTTTCGCGGACAATAAGGGACTATTTTCAGGAGCATTAATATGCTCATATATAATCATAATCCAACCATATTATCGTTCTAAACGAGGATCTTCGTCATAATTATAGAACCTGAACATAGTGAAAAGTGGCCATTTTTAACAATAATTACGAATTAGCTACTCTGCAAAACTATGCCATAAGATTGTTAAGTAGGTATTAAAAAAGTAAAATTGGCCTTGAAAACATTACGAAAAATTTAATTCTTTTAATGTTTTTAGGACTTTTAGTTTTTAACTAATAGGTAATTTTGAAGTACCTATTAATCTCGATTTTAGGGGTAATATTTTGCAGGAGTTGGTAACCCTATAACATTTCAGTATTCAAAATGCAAAGGACGGACAGCCCGCGTTCAAAGTTCCGACTTACATCAAGCTTATAAACGTACCTCAGACGGGAGGTGCCTAATGAAAATTGGCAGTTCACCGGATCGAAAAGCTTGGCCGCCTTCACTACAGTGGTAACTGAGCGGTATCACACTGTTAATATAGAACCAGTAGCTCAGCTGCTACTGCTGCGCTGTGTTTCATCGAATGAGTTATCGTCCCAAAGGTCCATTCAAGTTTGGTACCGTTCATGAGACTCCATAGTTTTGCAGGTGTCCATGGGCGGCGGCAATAGTACTACCTATCACATTAAAAAAGCTGGTACGCTTTAGAGTAGCGCGATTCTAAAATAAATATTTAAAAGCGAGAGAAGAGATGCTTTTCAAAAGGCCGGCAGCACACCTGTGACTTAATTGGTGTTGCGAGTGTTCATTAGCGGTGGTATTCGCTTACCATCAGGTAATCAGTTCACTCGTTTGCCTTCTATTACGATAAAAAGAGATCAGGGTGGCAGTACCGAGTCATTTCTATGCCCTGTGCTAACTTCTATAATTTTCGAAAATAAACGAGGTTTAGGGACGCAACGGGAACTTATCTGCAAATTGTCTTGGCCTGGTTTGGCCATTCTCTGTGCCTGGACACCGGTAGCACCACCCTATTTACGGCTCTGTGGGGTGGAGGACTACTCTCTACTTTTAGTTGGGAAAGATGTTCCAGCGCGAATGTCCGTGTTTACTATCTATACCGCGCAACCGAACCAATTTTCGATGCCGTATATCCGCAACCTTTATTTTCATTTACCAAGTCACCGCGCACCGTAGCAGCACTCGTTGAATCTTCCTTTATTGACAATGACCAATGAATGTGACACGAATTGGTATTACTAAGTGCGAATCTTGTAATTTTAATGAAATGTGATTATTTGATATCAATTTTGTTTATATATTTTTATTATAATGATTTTTTTATTATGATTTAAGATAAATAACTTATTACTTTTATTTATGCTACTGGTTACCTCTGTATTGTGATAGTATGTTACGAGTCTGACACGGGCATTTCGCTGCATTTGCGAGGCTAATTTTGTAGGCGTAAACAGAAGAAAATGTAATTCAGAATTTCGCGTGAACTTTTAATGTTAGTATAATGCATATAAATGCTTTGTTTGCTATGTTGATAATTATAATTATAATTCTCACAATCTCATACGTTGACCTGATTCCATACTAAGTAGCTTAAGCACTTGTGTTACAGATATCAGACAACAGAGGAACACAAATATATACTTAAATACATATATTACACCCAGACACTGAACAAACACAAGTGTTCATCGCACGAATGTTTGTCCAGGATGGGGATCGAACCCACGACCTTTGGCGTAAGAGGCAGGGTCACTACCGATTGCGCCATCCGGTCAGTCAAATTATAACAGTTATTGTGATACTATACTGCAAAAACGCACAATTTGATTTGTCAGTGCCTAGGTGCTTAGAAACCTACTAGTTTAGTGGTCGCAATGAAAGAGTGTGTTTGCATAAGTTTTTTGAGAATGATCCCTCATTGATCATTATCACCATTATTGATTATCATGATCAGGCTCTCTCGAGCCATGCAATATTCCTGATACAATAACGGTGCATGTAATAAAAACATAAGGTCCTTAACTGTATGTAGTAAATCATGAAAGGTATTTTTTAAAGACAAAACTAGGATTAACTGCAGAAACATCTAAGCTAAGGGTACGGACAGTTCACTTTAATTTCAAAATTATTCGGTTCAGAATCAACTGTGGAAATTTGACAGATTGTAATAAACCGACGTGTGACTGTCTTTACAACCGCTACGGTAAATATTTTAATAACTAAAGGAGCAAGTTTCCGAGTTGCTAATTCTCGTCATTTCGTCCATTACTGTGATTACTTACTAGCTTAAGAGAAGCCCCTCGGGGTACGTGGAGGAGGGGGTAGGTACGCATTTCTACAGCCATAAAAACCTTTGTGGATTTTTTTATGTGATAGGTGGCAGACGATCAGACGGATCACCTGATGGAAAGAATGGTAAGCAATGGTAATAGTAACGCCGCCGCCCATGGACACTCACGACACCAGTGGAGTCACAAGTGCACTGCCAACCTTTCCCCCGGATTGGGCCTCCGGTACCCACACTCACGCAGCGAAACACAGCACAGTGCTACTTCACTAAAGCAACTGTTTAGGTTGAACAAGACTAGTACTTATTCCTGTCGCAGTGGCTTGAGAGGCGCCACGGTTACCTCTCTTACCGGCTTGACACAGGTACTCACGGGGCACGGCTGCTTCGGCAGATACCTGTGCCGGATAGGGAGGGAGTCAAACGCTGCCTGTCACCACTGCAACGCTGCGGATGACTCGGCTGAGCATACGGTCGCGGTATGTCCCGCTTGGATAGTGGAACGGAGAGATCTTTGCGTCACCATCGGATTGGACCTGTCCCTGCCAACTGTTATAAGCAGTATGGTCGAGAACAGGGTCGCCTGGGAGGCGGTTTCTTCTTTCTGTGAGCATGTCATGCTCCAGAAAGAAGAAGCTGAGCGCGAACGCGAGCATTTAAATCCTTCGCGTCGGATAAGACGTCGCAGGGGCCGTCCCGATGGTGCGTCTGAGAGGGACTGCTCTACGCCCTGTGGCTAGGGGCGTTTAAGAATACTGCCAAGGTTTTCCCGGCCTGTCGTAAGAGGCGACTAAACGCTTTCGGAGGCTTTCGGAGTACGTGAGCGTATCCCCTGTGGGACAGTGGCTTGCTCAGCATACGACTCCGCGGGGGACGACATTACTGGGTGTCCTGGTAGGTCGTACAGCGTTGAAGGGCTGTATTGCGTCAGATAGGAGTGAAGCGGCAAGCGCGATAGGCGGTACGGTCTAGTGCCGGCTGTGGGGTTTCCGACCGCGATTGCGCGGAGATGGCCACCCCAGGGGTTTTAGTTAGGGTTTGAGTCCCACACACCACCTTGTTCCCTACATGTAGCTAGGTGACGGCCATAATGATTACCCTGGGAAAAAAAAGACTAGTACTTCTGAACGTAAGAATCGTCATTCTGAAGTAAGGTAGAAGTCCAGGAGACACTTGATCACGCCTACTTCTCATCCTCCTCATCTTGGTGCGTAATTCCCACTTGCCTCAAAGCTGTCGCTTCGGAGCCCGAGGTACGCTTGGACCAAGATCTAGGATTCGGGAAGTCTGATCATTACAATGAAGCGACTGCCTTCTGACTTACGCAAACCTAAGACAATGGAACAAGACCAATCACGGTTACACGTTCAAAATCAGTATCTAAAATGTTGTAGGTATCCACGATTTTGAGACACTATTCGAGACGTGCAGGATTCCTCACGATGTTTTCCCTCATCGCCAAGCAAATGGTTATGTACATAAGTTTGAAAGATGTGCATGTGGTGCATGCTCGGGTTCGAACCTCCCCGTATAGAAGGCACGTTCTTGCCCACTAAGCTAACATCGCACATTCGTCGACGACAAATTAGCCTGTCGAAAAAAAGAGGCAAAAAACTCAACTGTCGGCCTTTTTCGGGTTCCGTAGCCAAATGGCAAAAAACGGAACCCTTATAGATTCGGCATGTCTGTCTGTCAGTATGTCCGTCTGTCCTGTATGAATTTTGTTAACCGCATTAAGATTTTTACACAAAAATAGGATTTTTTTTCACCAATCCCATACGTGTGGGGTATCTAAGGATAGGTCTTTAAAAATAATGTTGAGGATTCTAATATTATTTTTTCTAAACTTAATACTTTGCTCTAGAGACGCTCTCGAAATAAAAGAATTATACAACTAAAAAAAAAAGATATATATTACCATGAAAACTAACAACGAAAATTGGTTTGAACTAGATATAGTAAGTAGTTTTTATTAATACGTTATAAACCGTAAATCGCAATGTACCTGCCACATATCTAACTTGCTGCTACGGAACCCTTCATGGGAGAGTCCGACTCGCACTTGGCTGGTTTTTAAAAATAATAAATAACATTTAAATCTTATCATAAAATTCAGTGCTGGGATACAATTTATCATTTCCATAAATTCTCGTCATATCGGTACCAACTCTTCTAATACATATGTGTATAATAGGCAGTTGCCATCAAATAGGGTTTATCGTGTGTTTTAATTTATGCATGGGTAAATCAACAACCAACAGCACCAGCGTACGCTCTTAGTTATCTCAACAGCTTACACAACCACAAAATGATAATAATGCTTTATTATTCGCGTGTAAAATCACACACAAGAGAGTAATACGGCATCTAAAACAACCCAACTTCCTTCAAAGTAGGCAATAGTTGTACCAGAACTTACGCAAGTACCACCCAGACATTTTAAGGTGAGACATGGCCTAACTAGCGCCGCGAATAGATTTGTATTGATTGTAGCGATTTTGAGACATTTTTTAAAAATGTACATTTAAGAATACATAAAGGTATATAGGTTACAATTTAAACTTATTGCAATTTGGATCCATTCTTGTGTACTGACATGTAAATAAAGAAATAAAGGTAAAAAGAATTAAGAGTTTCTTGAGGCAAAATTATGTCATAATTTCTTTCTGCAAGCCACCATAATTTTTGTGATTGCTAAAATTGGCCATTTTAAAAATTATTACACAGGCTTAGGCTTTAGGTATTTTTGGAAGAACTTCTCATATCGCTACAATTAATACAAATCTACTAGCGGCGCTAGGTAATAATATTTTTTTCTTACACAGTGATGAAAATACTTTTTACTTGTAGGAAGTAATTATTACACAAGTTTGTCTCAAAAAATTGTTAATACTTTCTTCAAAGTATTGATTGAAGTACTTTTAAAAAAACAACTATTATTCACCAATCTATACACATCTACTGACGACGCTAGTTTCGCAATGCGTCCCGCGACAAACCAAGAAGCAAGTTTGTACGGGTCCTCTGACTTGACATTCTGTCATTAGTCCATTATTGTGATTACTTACTAGCAAGAGCGGATGAGGGGGAGAAGGGGGGTTCCTAACGGGCCTCATCAATGTTTCACTTCCGTAAGCGGCGGGATCGTTTATTCGTAATTGGGAACTGAAAAAACAATCACAGACCGGCAAAAGGTTTTATTGCTAATTTACCTGGGATGCTAAGTTCGCTTCTCGGCGGAATCCGAAATGAGGAAAGACAAGTTTCGCTTCTTTCGGCTCTGTTTGTTTTATTATCGTACTTCGGGCGTATTGGAAGTCTTAAGTCGGTAGTATTATTTACCTTACTCTACAGTCTTAAGTTCGGATTACGTGCGGACTGCTGGGCGGGTTCATTTCGCTGTAATCATGTTTAATTTATTTATTTTTTGATGGCTTGTGTATGTATTGTCATATTTTTCTGAAAATTTAGACTTTGCCTCTAGATATTCTTAATTTGTGTGTGATGTTTTATTCGAATCGGCGTCAAGTAAGGTTAGGCACTTAAGGTGATGGGTAGAGCACACTAGCGACGCCAATCGATTTTAATATTTAGCTACTAAACCGGCTCTATTTTAAAACATTTCGGGGTTACAACCTCGGCAAACACTTTACTATGTATTAAATAATTATGCACAAATGTTGGGTCCGTTTTTGAACTGTGCCTGGGCCGTGCACGCTTCGAACGTTACAGCTCGCGCGATCGGAGATTTGTCGGTTTTTGGTACGAACACAAAGGGGCGAACAGATGTTCTCGAATGATTCGTAGTCAATGCGCGTACCGCGCGCGCCTCACTTCCAAGGCAGCAGGGAACATGCAATGTAAGGCAGAATATTTATTTACATTACATGTTTCATTGCACCAATCTGTACCCAGCTTTATTTGTTTTTGTTTGATTATTTCTTTTCTATGTTTTACCGTGCAATATATATTTAATGTTGGCTGTAATCTTGGATGTGGTCAATAAATGATTACTTACTTAAATACTGCCTACAATTAAGTTAATGTCTATTATTAAGTAAAACAGCTTACTGACGTCACTGAGTGCGGCAGTTAAGGCGACGGCTAACCTAACCTAACTAACGACACCAATCGATTTTAATTATTAGCTACTAAACCGGATCTATTCGAAACAATTTCGGGGTTACAACCTCTCGGCAAACACTTATACTATTTATTAAATAACCATTCACAAATGTTCATCATCATCAGCAACCCACACTCGTCCACTGCTGGACATAGGTCTCCCCTAATGCACGCCACTGCTCCCGATTTTCGGCCACTCTCATCCAGCCCACACCAGCCAGCCTTCGAATGTCATCATCCCATCTTGTCGCAGGACGTCCTACACTACGCTTACCGAGCCGCGGTCTCCACTCAAGGACTTTACGGCTCCAACGGCTGTCAGTTCTGCGGCTAATATGACCAGCCCACTGCCACTTCAGTTTGCTAATTCGGTGGGCTATGTCGGTGACTCTGGTTCTCTGTCGGATTATATCATTTCTGATGCGGTCCTTCAGAGATACTCCGAGCATAGCCCTCCACAAATGTTGTCCTCACAAATGTTGGGTTCATTTTTGTACGCGAAAAATTGATTCACGCTAAAAGTGGCCGCTTTTGGCGGTAATCAATTTTTCGCGTACGTGATGGACCCAACATTGGAGCATGGTTATTTAATAAATAGTATAAGTATTTGCCGAGAGGTTGTAATCCCGAAATTGTTAAAAATAGATCCGGTTTAGTAGCTAAAAATTAAAATCGATTGGCGTCGCTAGTGTGCCCTACCCGTCACCTTATGTTTGCAGGGCTGCTTCAGCCGAAAACACAGTTTATAGTGTGGCGTTGTAATGCAAATGTTCAGTAGAGATGTAACTGCCAAAAATTGTCCCACTATAATAATAAAATATGACACTTCTGAAGAAGGCAGCATTATTTCACTATTGTCGCACTGTAAAAGTGAAACTTTGCTTCAGCAACACTGTTTATGATGGTGTCCAAGTTTGTTAGGCATTGAAAAGGGTCGCTGTGATTTGTCAGTTTCAGGTTGAGGGATTGAGCCTTCAACATGGGTACATTAGGCTTTATGGAGTCATCTTCGCTTGCAGAGTACCGGTCCACAATGTACATACCTAATATCTTTCAAACTTTTATCTGTGGATATTACAAATACACCATATTTTTTTATCGTTTACATCCCGAAAACGGCACGCTACTTAAAAGCCACGCTTAGGCATGATTGTGCCGGCTCGACCGGAGTGATACCACGGCCTCACAGAAAACCGCCGTGAAGCAGCATTGTTCTGTGTTTCACTGTGTGAGTGAGGGTACCGAGGCCCAATCCGGGGGAAAGGGGGGTTTAAAAGTTGGCA
Organism: Marasmia exigua; assembly: GCA_019059595.1. NCBI lineage: Eukaryota > Metazoa > Arthropoda > Insecta > Lepidoptera > Crambidae > Marasmia > Marasmia exigua. The sequence continues at coordinate 11,815,075 of CM032476.1, read as the reverse complement.
GCGCACTTGTGACTCCACTAGTGTCCATGGGCGGCAGCAACCGCTTACCATCAAGTGATAAAAAAAAATGGTGTAGGTATGGCAGATGATTTTAGACTGAGAGTAGACCCAATGTTCCTTGGGGAAACTTATTTGTTTTCATTGGTATAATGCCCCAGTAAGGCGGTTAAAAGAGCATGGTGTATATAATATGCTGTTGGTGTACCCTTTTAAATCAATAAGAATGAGCATTACCTGGTCTTGCCTAGTGGTGATTAAGGCTTTTCCCATCATAGTGGCGATGACTTGTTTTCTATGATGGAGGCCTTTGTCCTGCAGTGGGATATAGGCTGATACATTACTTTACTATATTACCTGGTCTAGCTTGAGCAGCTCCTCCGGCGTGTCGGGGAGCTGGCCCAGCATGAGCGGGGGGTTGATGTTGACCTCCTTGCCCAGGGAGCGCACCACCTCCTCCCGGTTGTAGCGGTCCGCGAACACGCATGACGCTGGTATCAGCCCGTGCACCGTGTAGCTGATCGCGCGGACCAGGATTCTGAGGATAATAAGTTGAATGTGTTTACCTATAAGTATAAGAACATTTAGTTATTTAATTTATATTGTTGTAATTAATAAATAAATCGTTTTGACAAATAGCAATACCATTATAGTACCATAGTACCATCGATAGTTTGAATGATTTTCGAGGTCAACTATCGATAAGGAAACTATTGATAGTTCCATAACACTATATACACAAATATACTGTACGGTGCCCGCTTAGTAGACCACGAAGTGCCGTACAGATAGCAGTTCAGGTTGAAGAGTAGTTGTAGTAGATGAGTACGCCAGAGAAAAAACTTGCAGATTTGAATGTTATCATCATCATCATCATTTCAGCCAATGGACGTCTACTGCTGGCCATAGGCCTCCCCCAATTTCTCCACACAGATCGGTCCTATGCCTCCCGCATCCAATGGATTCCCGCGATCTTTACCAGATCGTCGGTCCACCTTGTAGGAGGCCTGCCACGGCTGCGACTTCCTGTACGTGGCCTCCACTCGAGGACCTTTCCGCCCCAACGGCCGTCTGTTCTCCTCGCTATGTGCCCTGCCCATTGCCACTTGAGGCAAGCAATCCTTTGAATGTTATGTAGTGTAGTAAAGTTGATGTAAGTACAGATAAATAAGTGGCAAATCTTTCCTTGATAGTTAAGTGGTTAGTTTCGAAGTTAATTACGTTCTGATAGGTAATATTTTAATGTAAACAAAATTATTTCACGTGAATCCAAGTGTAGGTTGCAGCGTTAGCATTTAGTTAGTAGGTATGTACGGTGGCTTGCCCGTACATATACCTTGAAAACCGTGACTGACCGGATGGCGCAATTGGTAGTGACCCTGCCTCTTGCGCCAAAGGTCGAGGGTTCGATCCCCACCCTGGACAAACATTTGTGCGATGAACACTTGTGTTTGTTCGGTGTCTGGGTGTAATATATGTATTTAAGTTCCACTGTTGTCTGATATCTGTACACTTGTGTTACAGATATCAAGCTTATACTTAAGCTACTTAGTACGGAATCAGGTCAACGTATGAGATGTTGTAAGAATTATTATTATTATACCTGTTCGCATCTAAACAAAGGAAACGCACATCACGTGTGAAAAGGTCGTGAATAAAGATTAGAATGTGAGTTCTGTTTCGATCAGAATGTGATAGCAGTTTTCGGCGTGTGGCCAATAATTTGTAGGCCACAAGCCGAGAACTGGAAACTCGTCCCGCATTTTCTCGTTTAAAGATTGATGTTCGTCATGGGGGAAGACAGTGAAAATGAATTTGGGGAAATGTATTATTCATAAAGCTTCTAAGGTTTCTATACAGGTTATAGGTTGAATCTGGAATTAAAAATGGGGATAAACTTAATATTATATAGAATCTATTATGTTCAAATTTATTTTTTTATGCTAGAGGCGACAAACGAGCAAGCGAGTCCCCTGTCGGAAAGTAATCTTCGCCGCCCATGAACATCCGCGAAATTAGAGAGATCGCTAATGTGTTGCCGGCCTTTTTAAAAGGGCCTTTTTTCCCGATAGCTACGACCCTAAGTCGTAGCCGTAAAATACTAAATACTCCTGCAGCCAAACCGTTCCACAGAACTGAGGTACGTGGTAGAAAGTTCCGCGAGAAACTCACAGTCATTCTATACAAATCTGACCTTTTACCATTTATCCACGGATAAAGATTGGTCGAATCGGGACTAAGGGTGGATTTGACCAACTTGATAGTTATAAGAGGACAACTATCCAGGATAATTTACTTCGTTGCTTTATTTTCGTAATAAACTCAATTGTGTTCTTCCAAAGCCGGTATAGCTATACCTTGTTTCACGAGTGAATGAACGAATGACACAGAAACAAAAAAATTGGCAGTTCTTATTTCTGCCGCACCATCAAGAAATGGAACTCGTTGCCGGCGCATGTATTTCCCCCTTCCTACAATATGGATTCCTTCAAACGAAGCGTGAAGAAGCATCTCGCGGGCCAGGATGGCGGTGCCAACGAAGGTCATGCCTTGACATCGCTTCCGTTGTAATTGCAACTTGGGTTTTTCTCTTGCTAACCATCAGACTGAGGAGAGCCAATATACTATGCCTTTATAAATAAAAATGTTGTATACCATAGACTTAGGATGCCTGCCAACAATGGACTTATTAAACCATAGTATATATTTTTTTATAGCAATCTTTTGCAATTTATTCTTAAGTAAATAACACACTTAAAAATTTCATCTCGTGTTCAGGTGGGACTCGAACCCACAACTTCTACACACATCATCATCTCATGTCGAAACAAGCACTTACAAATTTCGTTGGCTTGGTAACGCGTTCAGTGGTCTAATTGGTAGGACATTCACCCGGATTGTGGAAGGTATGAGTTCGAGTCCCGCCTGAACACGAGATGAAATTTTTAAGTGTGTTATTTACTTATCAAACTATACCTAAATTATAAATTGGTAGAATTGCAAGCGAGATCGTGCGGCGCGCCTTTGATTTTCTTTATGTGTTTCAGTTTTGGTTTCCACGAAACCGTTCTACTAATGGCGGACTCAATATAAATCTATTCATACTTACTTAACTTAATGAATGAATGTGTTCGTTTGTTTAATTATGTATCTACTCAATATAACTACTGCTATATAATCCTCCAACCGATAACGGCTACGGCGGCCAATCTTAACGATCAGCCACGTACGCAGGATATATTATAGTGCTCAAGTATGTGCGCAAACACATGTTCACTCTCTATTCCCTCACCCTTAAATTCCGATGGGAAGCTACTGTGACACAACAGGAGAGGGATTGGGCGCAGGACCAACAGCTTCGCGTGCTTTCCGAGGCACGTGGTTACAAGACTGCCAACTTCCAGACTCCGGGCTGACACTAAGAATTTCTTACCGGAAACTTAGGTATACATTTTTGGCCCGACCCGGGGATGGACCCTGGGACCTCTTGCGCAGCCGTCGCTTTAAAGTGCGACCCACTAACCACTGCGTCACCGAGGCAGTCAACTACTGCTATAAAGTTTAGTTATCTTACGGAAAGGGGTAATATAGTTTGATGTGTTGTGTGGGTTGAAAGTCATAATATTGTTTTAGTATCCGCAGTAGACAACTATCTATGTTTCCGTGGGTTAGTGATAACCGTTCTTTGGGGTTTAACGTGATCGAGAACGTGCGGATCGGAACGGTTGTTAAGTTTTACAACTTCCTACGTTTCGCTCTTCATCTCTGCGTGTAATTCCAGATTGCGTCCTAAACTGTCGCTCTGGAGCCATGGCCGCCATACATGTTGCCATCTCTAAATCATGGCCCAAGCGTACGTAAGCGAGTTTGGGGAGTCTGGTAATTACAATAAAACGACTGCCGCCTGACCTTCGTGATCCTTTAACAGGGGAACCAAACCAACTAAATCATGGTTACACGTTTCAGAAACTATCCTAAACGTGCAGGTTTCCTCACGACCGTTTTCTCTTCATCATCATCATCATTTCAGCCAATAGACGTCCACTGCTGGAAATAGGGCTCCCCCAATGTTCTCCATACAGATCGTTCCTGTGCCGCCCGCATCCAATGGATTCCCGCGATCTTCACCAGTTCGTCGGTCCACCTTGTAGGCGGCCTGCCACGGCTGCGACTTCCTGTACGTGGTCTCCACTCGAGGACCTTTTCGCGCCAACGGCCGTCTATTCTCCTCGCTATGTGCCCTGCCCGTTGCCAATTGAGGCATGCAATCCTTTGGGCTATGTCTGTGACCTTATTTCTCCTGCGGATCTCATCATTTCTGATACTATCACGCAGGGAGACTCCAAGCCGTCTCCATGGCTCTCTGGGTAACTTTGAGCCTCCTTAATTTTTCTCCTTAAGTTTTCTTCTGCCGCCGAGCTAATGATAGAAATACGTATTTCGATTTGAAAATTCCAGAAGTGCAGGCTAGGATTCAAACCCCTATCCCACGTATGGAAGGCGCGATCTGAACCAAATGGGTACAATCGCTCTCTTGCGTTTCGGTATAATCACGAATATCCCCCTGTTCCATCTATACCTCAATCGATTGGCCACAGCATCTAGAAGATGATTGTTGCAGCGCTAGGTTGGTGGTAATCAACATCGGCGTTGATGGCTGCAAAGCCCTATTGCTGCACGGCATATCTTTCCACATTTATCGCAAGGCCATCTTACATCCGCTGGGGGAGGCAAGACACGACGGAGCTTTTTCTGCTTTAAATTCTCCAGCCAGTCTTTGTCATGTCTTCTTACTCCAATTTTAATGTCATGACGCCATTCAGGTCTCATTGCAGCTCGTTCTTCCCAGTCTGCGGTCGGGATTCCGAAGCTGATCATGTTCCATAGGCGCTGTATGCCTGGGACGCAGTTGTAAGAGCACGGACTTGCCCATCCATGTTCTTCTCTCGACGTCTCCAGCTTTGTCCTCAGGAATGACGAGTCATTACGTGAGGAGCCGGGTTGGTGCCCAGGGTTACAGGTGAAGACCTCAACGGTTGAGTTGGCGGAGATGGAAAGCATCGGTACGGCAAATTAGGCGGAAGAGGCAACGGATCTGGGGTACCGTAGGCGACATTAAGGTGCAATCTGAACAAGTCGGCAATCTATACCAGCAGGGATACTTACTAGGAATAAAAATGCAAGTATCCCTATAAGTAAATACTGGTAGGGATTTTGAATATCCTAAGTAAAATATTAGACAATACGCAGACGCCGTTATCTTAAAATTTTAATCATCCGAGGTTTTTAATTAAATTCTGCTGTGTCGAGGCGTTTCAGATTTCCTATGACAAAAAGTAATGAAAATACTGTTTAGTATTTAAGGTGGAACGGCGCGGCGTCGTCTTGAGAGTTTCCGGGTGGAAAAGGGATATTTTTTGGCGTGTCTTGATTATGACGTCATCATAGCCCCTTTATCGGTTCGACGCTCTCAGCGAAGAACACAATTATAACGTGTGATATTTTATTTCGGTGCGTGTGAGGCGGGAAGGGGTGTGCGAAGTTGAATGCGATGTTAAAGCAACATTTTTCCTTATCTACATTTGATTGTTAACGGTACGTCGAGGCTACAAAAGAGGGCGACCCCCGAAAAACCTGATAAGAAGTAATATTTCTTTAGATTGGGTTGTAGATAGAAATATACCTAGCTGGTCACGTGCGAAAAGATTTATTGGGCGGTGGGAACGAACTTAAGTCGATGAAATAAGGTAAGTATACAATTTCTGTAATGCCTAGTATTTTAGTTGTATTTTTTGTTCGATATAGTATATCTATCAAATTGTTGAATCTATTTTTCCTTTAGTTAAGTTGCGTTGAGGTGCCCGCATTTATTTACCTATTAATCACTAGAGATCGCTATACTCACTAGAGAACACCACGAGATGCATAATGATGTTACCAGACCAATATCAATCGATTAAACTGCTCGATCGACGTCGAGGCTATCGATTGATCAAACACCTTAACTCTACTTTTCCAATAAGATCGTGTAGCACCTCATTAAAATATAACACTACTTTTTGGTTATTCAAAAAGTTAGTGTAGTTTTATGATTCTAATTTGAAAATCACATTTCCATTAATATTATTTTCAGACAATATAATTAATAATGAAGAATAAAATCTTGAACGTGTTTGTTATTTTTTATTTTTTCAAATTTAAATTGAACTTGTTCTGCAAAATTAATGGGCTAAATTTTAAGCCGTCCCGTAATAAACGAGAATATACTTGTAGCATCTAAACAAAGGAGACACATAGCGCGTGTGAATGAGATAGAAACTCTGATTGGGTCGTAACTTCTGCTTTAAATTAGGCCCTCTGTTTACCCAGTTTGCAGGATCGGTTGAGTCTATAATTCTAAACCAAATCAAAAAAGGCCGAATGACGTGTCCAGCAGTTTACAAAAAATAGTATTATACGTATTATATTCAATTCATAACACTTAAGAGTTCTAACAACTTTAGGTTAAGCTGTACTAATACTAATTATTTATTAATTAATGTTATGGATCAAAGTCATCTGATATAAAATTATTTTATTTTATTTTATTTTTTATTTATATATTGTAATCCTCCTGTTGATTCTAATATCTGTAACACAGGTGCTTGAGCTTCCTATCTCGGAGTCAGATCAATGTATGTGTTGTGAAATATTTATTTATTTATTCTTTACTGTTTAAATAAATAAGCTTTTTTCTGAAAATATATTCTACACTTATATAACTGTGCTTTGTTAATTACAGTTAAATATACAAAAAAAGTTTCATTAGAAATTTAATAAATGTTGGTATGAGAAACCACTTCTTAGAATTTTTTAATACAGAACGGCAATGTCAGAGGTAGATCTTCATCTTCTCAGCCTTAAAATCCAACCTGGCGCTTCCAAAACTGGAATCCTACTCTATCTTCATCACTTTGCACGGTCTTCCGCATCCATTGTAGTGAGGTTATTGGCATGCATTTAATCCCACGATTTCAAGCTTAACCTCAAACCCAAACTGTGATAGACCTTTTTTTTTGGACAATAGGCGCTAATAAACGCTTGACCACAATCGCACCCGATGGAAAGCGACGATGAGGTCTTGGATGATACGCGTTTGCCTAAAAGATGCCTGTTCACTGTTAAAGTCCAGATTATAATTATTTAGTCTAAAAGTCATGACGTGCAAAATTGATACTGCTATTTGAATCACTTGTTCCAGACCTGAATCAGAGCACTTCTCCCGATGAGATTGAAACTCCCCTTATACAAATTTCACAACCGAGTTGACTCCGACGGCACGTGTGTGACGTCACATTATTTATTCATTATCTTTAATGCGAAGAAACTGTAAGACGCGGGTGTAGGTATTATAAGTTACATTAATATAAAACACGTATGCCGTATACGATCGGACTTTACGAGGTGCGTGGGGATTTTCGGGCGCAGTGGTTACGTAGGTACAAAGATTGCGTTGGAAAATATTATAATAATTCGGTTGCGACTTTTATTTTATGGCAAGCGATTGCCGCCGCTTATAGACAACCGCGACATCAGTGGAATCACAAGTGCGCTGCAAACCATTAAACTAAAAAAAATCAAATCATCGATGAAATGGTGGGATCAGGTTTAATCATTACGCTTGCCTAATGCGGATTGGTGATCACAAATTCGAGTTATGTTCGAAAAAGTCGAAACACACTTTTTTGCTCGACCTGGCAATCTTACCCAGGACGCACGCTGAGATCACGGCCCGGTACTTAAACCACAAGACTAATAAGGCGGTTGTGAGCAAGGGCTATATATTATAATAACTGAGGTAGGTACCTAACATGCACGAGAAACCTAAAAAAGCATGTTGTCACCTTTCACACCCAAAATGCCATTCCACAGTTCATTGGATTCGACAACCAGGCATACGTTGACTCCCGTAAAGTCCCAACTTACTACTAACTCCCCGTAACTCCTGCCCAATTTACGAGGTCTGGGGGACACCGGAGCAGTAATAGGGACATTGCGGAGGTATATTTCTTGTTAATTTAGATGGATCCGCAGCGGAGCACGAAGTTGTGAAGACGGCAAACGTTTGATGGTTGCGGGTCTGCCAGTGGCCATAGTGACACTACGAGCAATAATAGCATTTATGTCCTAACATCTTCCACACACGCTCATTTTTACCGTTTTGGCATATGGAGCGAATCTTAGGAAATGCTCACAGGGTACTTACTCAGAGCTCTTATATCGGTGAGTTTCTTCACTTCCTACAAAATCTATCCAGTTTCAGTCTTCAACTTCCCACTAACATCTCCCAGATTTATGGGGTCTATGAGACATCGGAATAGAAATAAGGCCCTTTCAGAGATACCTTTATTTCTAGTTAATTTAGATAGATCCGCAGACAAATTAATTCTGCGGTCACTGTGGAGAAGATGGACACGATATGAAAGATTGCCCATAGAATGCCTTGCCACCAAAATGTGTCACTTGTCTTCACTACAAAAAACAGTCCAATCATAAAACTGGTGACATTGACTGCCCTGCTAGAAAAATACCCGAAAATTTATATATTCGATCGATTGATTACGGAGGCGCCTAATATCGCCATTATTTAGTTAGTGTACTTATATTTACTAAAAATAGCTTATATTTTTAAATTGTGTTCAGTGCCTACTTATTTTATTTTATTATGTTAATCATAGACCTTGTAAGGTGTTTCATAGAATGGGTAGATAAACGTTTTTAAGTGTGAAGGTAAGTGTGTCATGTATATTTCAGAGTCATCAAATTGGTAACTGGGTTATTCATGAATCATTGTCAGGTTTATTTATTCTTAGGTTTTCATTTTTTATATGAGCGTGTTAGATAAGGTAAACTTGGATTAAGTGTTAGTATAATTTATTCATCTTCTCAGATAGTCAAGCTGCCCTCAAAGCGTTAACATCCTGTGAACTTGACTCCAAACTCATTAGCGAGTGTGTCCTACTCCTAAACCAGCTTGGCAATGCCAACAGTGAGCTGATTTGGTTACCAGGACACTGCAATATCAAAGGCAACGAAGTCGCTGACGTGCTAGCAAAGGCCGGGGCAGAGAGCCCACTACTCGGACTGGAACCCATAAGTAGCGTTCCAGCCTGCATGGTCAGGTTCGAGTTAAAAGAATGGGAGCATAAGCAAAGCACTGAATTTTGGATAAGACTACCTCGACTAGAACAGTCCAAGGCGTTGATACAGGCGTTCGACGAGAAACAAGGTGTAGAAATAATAAAACTGAGCGGAGGACATGTAAGGGCACTCACTCGGACCCTCACGGGACACTGCAAAAAACAAGCATCTGCACAACATGGGCCTTTTAGATACCAAAATCTGCAGGTTCTGTCGCGAGGACAAGGAAACAATTATCCACGTCCTCGGCGAGTGCATAGCGCTGCACCACCGCAGGAGCCTGGGAGCCACATGATCTCGGCAAACGAGATCAAAAGCTCCCCCATCAGCTCCATTCTCGGGTTTATCCTGGAGCTGGAGCTACATGAGGTGCTGTAATAAGTTCTGGGGCTGCCACAATAGATCTTCAACTGGTCGCAGTGGCTATGAGACGCAATGCTCACCCCATTTATTTCAAATAAAAGTAGTATAATTTAACGTTTTATTGTGAAAAGCTCATTTTGTCCTTTTCTTTCTTTCGTTTTTGCCTGAGATAAGTACAGGATATTCCTAGTTCAGGCTACAAACTTAAAGTTAGTTGCCTTGGTATACTAAGAGAGTAGTCGATTCTAAGTATTTATATTGTTCTCGGAGGTTTTCAATAAAATTTATTTATTATTAATATTATTTATTAAAATTAAATTTGATATGAGCGTTTTGATTAAGGTTTCTAATCCACTCCAACACATATACTACATACAACGTACCTAGTTGCTCTACCTGACGTTTGCACGGAAGACCAGAGGTTTGCACGGAAGACCAGCGTCGAAGCGTCCCTTCGGCATATGCTGAGTGCAAACCTTTTTGGTGACACATTTTTTTTTTATTATTGCCTTTATCTCTTTTACTGTACATAATTTTATAGATGTAATAATATTTTGTAATTTTGTTACTTTATTTGTGTCACTAAATAAATATTATTTCTTTCTATTTCTTTCTTTCTTAATCCTTTTTGCACGCCCTGCAGTCGATGCTTGACTTCATGTTCGGTCTCATAAATATTTTTTTCGTCGCATAATGGCTCCGTTACCTCACTTATTAGTATCCTTGTTTGATGTTTATCTAGATTTTATTAGTACAAATGAACTTCATCTCACTAGTTTTGGCCTTGTGTGTTTGAGGTAGACCTAGTTAATGTCTTGGCACTAATTGCGTCGCTGCTAATTAAGCGACAGAGATGTTCAAGCGGGTACTAAATTTACTTCGGGAGTAGAATCCTGACCGCAGAACTACACGAGTTTATGAAAACAAACATATGATAATCGCAACAGCCCTTGGTCCTTTAAAACTATCATGTTTGTGGTTACCCCTATATATATAATTATAATGAGCGGTCTTTTGTTACATTTGTCTATTTATCTTTGTTTTTGATAGTAAAAGGGATTTCAATGAGAATCCAGTCCGTAGATTAGTAAGTCGCTACATTTTTTTTATGACATAGGTGGCAGACCGTAAGGCAGAGGTAAGCGATTGCCGCCGCCCATGGACACCCGCAACATTAGTGGAGTCACAATTGCGCTGCCAACCTTTGAACTCCCCTTTCCCCCCAGATTAGGCCTCCGGTACCCTCACTCACACGATTCCAGCGATAGCACAGCTCCCCATGATAGATGCGGTATAGAATGCTGAGGGAAGCTGTGTCCCGCCGCAATGCTAGAGGATCAAGTCGACTAGAGATGAGTCAAGTCACCGACATTTCGAGCAGCCCTACGTTGTACGCGGTCAAACGGAAGAAGTTGGTACTGAGGTGCACCAGCCCAGGGATGAAAAAAAATGAAATGTTTTTGAAAATTTTGCCATCAAGAAAGTAGTAGAAAAAGTAGTAAATTCAATTCTATGTTAGCTAAGTAACATTTCCTAGTCTGATTTCAGGTTCTCTCTTCTTCTTCTTCAGCAGCATGTGTTTGCCCACTGCAGAGCATATGCCTCTCCAATTTCTCTCCACTTTCTTCTGTCGTCGGTTTTCCTGGACCACGCTACACCAGCTTGAGCCATCGGACCATCTGGCAGTTTTCTTGATTGGCATTTGATTCTAGGTTATCTAGATTCGGTATAAGGGGTAATAAAATAAATTAAACTGATAGTAGAAAACAACTGAAAGACATCATCCTCTTAGTAACAATAACATTAACTTTGATGTCGTTTACTTAGCAGTTAAGATTTATTCGGCAGTCAAAGGATTACGTGCTTCAAATAGCGAGCTGTAATTTAATTTGAATCAAACGAAAAAGTTAATAAGCCTTTTAATTAAAATACCTCTCGTAGTCTCTCAAATTGGAATGGAGCATGTCAAAAAGTAAAACTTAACTTCCGTACTTGCAGTTTGTAATCTTTTAATCAAAGAAAGTTTTTCCTAATTCCTTGCGCAGTTTATACCAAGAGTCCCGCGGAAAAGCACGGAACTAAAATTTTAGATTCCTTGTGTCTATTTGACATTAAGCTCAAATTTGAATTACCACACGAGAGTAGTACGTGAAGCGATTGAGATAAAGAAGTATCAGAATTTCAATCGGGAGGACGGGTTTAAATTGTCATCGGCGTGGAATCCAGTGATTGACAAATTTAAACCACGCAATTTGCCGCTTCAAATTACTTCCAACCCGGATACTGTGCGTGTAGAGTGTCGGGGTGACCTCACTGACATTTATTTAGTGGCGGTGTAAATAACAAAAATGAGAGGGTATCCGAGTATGCAAAGCCGGGCGTAGCAGACGACGCCGTGCACCTCCAGTCCGCTTGTGACCACGACCGTTGTAACGCGGTCGACACGTCAAGCTGTGAGTATATGCTACTATAACTCACATATAATAGTGAGTATGTACTCACATATAATAATAAAATTAAAGAAAAAAAAACCTTTTTAAAAACAAGCTTTTATTATTTGTTTATAAAATGAACTAAAAAGTTAAAAATAAATTAACTCTAAAAAGAAATATAACACTTTGTAACTTGATTGTAACCTTTAACGACAAATAAGCGTCTTCGTCTAGGACAAAATAATTCCATATTGAACAAATTTATTTAATTTTAACACTAAAACTTTTCACCATACATAATTATTCAATCTCATCCCCCCTCTTTATCATAGTCCTCATTTATAAATGAAAGCGTGTTACATTGTGATAGCTTGAGGAAAATGTGTTATATTAAATGTAACACGCTTTTATTTATAAATGGAGACTATGATAAAGAGGGGGGATGAGATTGAATAATTATGTATGGTGAAAAGTTTTAGTGTTAAAATTAAATAAATTTGTTCAATATGGAATTATTTTGTCCTAGACGAAGACGCTTATTTGTCGTTAAAGGTTACAATCAAGTTACAAAGTGTTATATTTCTTTTTAGAGTTAATTTATTTCCTTAGTCGCCTTTTACGACACCTCGGTAAGAGTGAGGGTGGCCTATTCTACTCTGCCGGGGACCACACGATCATCAGCATGATCATCAGCACCCAGAGAAGGAAAACTCTGCATTTATATCAAAACCCTCGCCAACCCGTCTGCCAAGCGTGGTGAGTATGGCAATTACCCCTCATGTGTTTGAAGGAGGCCCGTGCCCCAGCAGTGGGGACTTAAATGGGCTGATGATGATGATGATGATGATGATGTGTACGTATTCTGTCGATATCTTGTCTAATTATGTTTTTCCTTCTCTCTTGTGTATTTATTCTATTGATATCTTGCCTATATGTGCGTTGTTCTAGAGATTCGTTTTTCTTTCTCTCTTGTGTATGTATTCTGTCGGTATTTTACCTATGTGTGCGTTGTTCTAACGATTCGTTTTCTCTATGTTTAGCAGTCATCATCATCATGATCATCATCAGCCTATCGCAGTCCACTGCTGGACGTAGGCCTCTCCAATTGTTCGCCACTGTGACCTATCCATGGCTTCTCGCATCCAGCTCTTGCCAGCCATCCTGCGCAGATCGTCCCCCCACCTAGCTAGAGGGCGCCCTACATTACGTTTGCCAAAACGCAGTCTCCACTCTAGAACTCGTTTACCCCATCGGTTGTCGGTTCTGCAGCTAATATGGCCAGCCCACTGCCACTTAAGCTTGCTAATCCGGTGTATGTCATGACGGGTAGGACGCACTGATTGAAGACTTTTGTCTTAAGGCACTGTGGTATCGACGATACGAAGACACGACGTAGTTTTCCAAATGCTGCCCAACCTAACTGGATTCTCCTATTCACCTCATCCTCGAAGTTGTTTTTACCCAATTGCAAAGTCTGCCCGAGGTATACGTATTTTTGAACAGCTTCGAGGACGGCACCGTGAATTGCAATCGGTTCCAGTAGAACATGTTCATTGAACAAGACCTTGGTTTTGTCCAAGTTCATCCGTAGGCCGATGCATTTAGAAGAGTCAGCTAGGTCATTCAGCATCTGTTATAGGTCCTGCAGCGTTTCTGCCATTATGGCTATGTCGTCTGCAAATCGCAGGTGAGAAATGTATTCGCCATTGATGTTGATGCCACGTCTATTCCAGTTCATCGTCTTGAACATATCCTCCATTGCATTTGTGAACAATTTCGGGGAGATGACGTCCCCTTGTCTCACTCCTCGATGCAGTGGTATAGGACTTGTTTGCTGATTCTGTACTTGGACGGACATAGTAGCGGCATCATACAGACATCTCATCACCTGGATATATCGCCAATCGACTTGGCATCGCTGCAGGGACTCCAGAACAGACCAGATTTCAACCGAGTCAAAGGCTTTCTCACAATCCACAAATGTTTAGCAGTAGCTAAACTTAGTTTTTCTAAGCGTTGCCGCTTGTGGACATCGCTTTCATTAGCAATCTTCTCCTGTCTCTTCAATTTCGCCTTCTCTAAACGTCGTTTTCTTTGTGTAGTTGTTTCTGTTTTCTTCATGTTATTCCCACGAGTATAAGACAAATAACGGTCCATCCCCATACAACGGACCTCTGGGGAGGTCCGTTGTAGAGGGATAAGGGCTACAATATAACAGGGTTCGCCCTGGTACCCTGAGGCGCAACGTTAGCGGCAAGACATGTTTATACACCCTCATACAATTCAGCCCTCGGCACGTGCTCACCTTGGCATTGGGTCATCCATCCAATCAATCATATATAATTAATATGGGACGAAAGCAAGAGACTCGTCAAGACGAATCAAACGAGACCAAACTCGATGGGGTTGCGTCGTTTAATTACGGAGTTCTTATGGCCACCTTCCGGCTCCAACATCAGACCCTGGTTACCATATAGTATCAAAGTACTCGTCAAGACTAATCCAATGAGACCAAACTCGATGGGGTAGCGTCGTTTAATTAGGGAGTTCCTATAGCCACCTTCCTACTCCAACATCAGACCCTGGTTACCATATAGTATCAAAGTACTCGTCAAGACGAATCAAACGAGACCAAACTCGATGGGGTTACGTCGTTTAATTACGGAGTTCTTATGGCCACCTTCCGGCTCCAACAACAGACCCTGGTTACCATATATCAAAGTACTCGTCAAGGCTAATCCAATGAGCCCAAACTCGATGGGGTTGCGTCGTTTAATTACGGAGTTCCTATGGCCACCTTCCAACTCCAACATCAGACCCTGGTTACCATATAGTATCAAAGTACTCGTCAAGACGAATCAAACGAGACCAAACTCGATGGGGTTACGTCGTTTAATTACGGAGTTCTTATGGCCACCTTCCGGCTCCAACAACAGACCCTGGTTACCATATATCAAAGTACTCGTCAAGACTAATCCAATGAGCCCAAACTCGATGGGGTTGCGTCGTTTAATTACGGAGTTCCTATGGCCACCTTCCAACTCCAACATCAGACCCTGGTTACCATATAGTATCAAAGTACTCGTCAAGACGAATCAAACGAGACCAAACTCGATGGGGTTACGTCGTTTAATTACGGAGTTCTTATGGCCACCTTCCGGCTCCAACAACAGACCCTGGTTACCATATATCAAAGTACTCGTCAAGACTAATCCAATGAGCCCAAACTCGATGGGGTTGCGTCGTTTAATTACGGAGTTCCTATGGCCACCTTCCAACTCCAACATCAGACCCTGGTTACCATATAGTATCAAAGTACTCGTCAAGACGAATCAAACGAGACCAAACTCGATGGGGTTGCGTCGTTTAATTACGGAGTTCTTATGGCCACCTTCCGGCTCTAACATCAGAGCCTGGTTACCATATAGTATCAAAGTACTCGTCAAGACTAATCCAATGAGCCCAAACTCGATGGGGTTGCGTCGTTTAATTACGGAGTTCCTATGGCCACCTTCCAACTCCAACATCAGACCCTGGTTACCATATAGTATCAAAGTACTCGTCAAGACTAATCCAATGAGCTCAAACTCGATAGTGTTGCATCGTTTAATTACGGCGTTCCTATGGCCACCTTCCGGCTCCATCATCAGACCCTGGTTACCATATAGTATCAAAGTACTTGTCAAGACGAATCTAATGAGCTCAAACTCGATAGGGTTGCATCATTTAATTACGGAGTTCCTATGGCCACCTTCCAGCTCCATCATCAGATCGGCTCTCTGTCACAATAACATTGCATTGTCATCCGATTTATACATGCATTCTAAATTTCAGCTCAATCGGAAACCGGGAAGTGGATCAAATTTTAGTTGCAAGATTTGATTACAGAACGACAGACAACGGGACAGGTGAAACTAAATAAAAGCTTGTAAAAACCGCGTTTTGTCCCGTGTACATTAATTATTTGTATAATGCAACGCGAAAGTTTAAAATCTTAACAACATTTTTATTGGGCTCTTAACTGAGTGTTTTTACAATTTCTTCCCGAACGCAAATAATTTATCGAAATCCATTCACTGGTCTGTAAGATCTACGGAGACAGGTAAACATCTCTGGACGTTTATGTTTGTTTGTTCATGCGAATAAATGAGAGTACAAGAAGCTTGTTTGCCAAACTCAAATAACAACAACAATAATGAAAAATACAATCGCGACGGTAAAACGACACTCTCAACTATAGGACGAGTTTGTGACGGAAATAATCTATACTTTTTATAAATAGATAAATAAATATACCATTAGATAACAATAAGGCTTTTTTATGAGAAAGGGAGGCAAACGAGCAAGCGAGCCACCTGATGGTAAGTGATCACCCCCGCCCATGGACATCAGCCACACCAGAGGGAGTAGAGATGCGTTGCCGGCCTTTTAGGAAGATGTAGGCTCATTTCTTGAAGATCTCAATGTCGTACCGGTGCGGAAATACCGCTATCCTATCCGAATTATTATTACTTTTTTTATGTGATAGAATAGGAGGATACGATTTACCTGATGGTAAGTGATTGCCGCCGCCCATGGAGACCCGCGATATCAATGGATTCACAAGTGCGCTGAAAACTTTTAAACCCCCCTTTCCTTCGGAATAGGCCTCCGGTACCCTCACCTCACTCACGCAGCGAAACACAGCACAATGCAGCTTCACGCCGGTTTTCTGTGAGGCCGTGGTATCAGTCTGGTCGAGCCGGCCCATTCATGTCGAAGCGTGGCTCTCCCACAGTTAAAGGTTGTGAAGGTCAAACGGCAGTGGCTTCATTGTAATTATCAGACTCTCTATCAAATTATCTTAGCGTAGATACCCTGGGCTCCAAAGCGACAGCTTCGGATACAACCGGGAATTACACTCGAAGATTAAACCTTTAAAGGGTGTTGGCATTTTAGCAACATACATTAGTCTTGCCACCCAAATGCACAATAAGCTGTCAACCCGAAATTGGATTTGTCATTTTGTAAGTTAGCTTTATTGTTGTGTACACTCAAAGAGATAGTTTATTTATTAGAACAGTAGGTAGCGATTTCATCCTGACCGTAGCTCTCCGTAAGAAGCGAAACACTAGCGCAATGTATTCGACGCCCAGCGCCATCTATTAATATAATTTTAACCTAATGTTTTTTTATGCTAGAGGCCACAAATTCCGCCCATGAACATCCGCGAAATCAGAAAGACGGCTAAATGTTGTCGACCTTTAAAAACACGAAATTAGTGAGGGCCATTAGTATAATATAAAATAAGAACCTAATAATAATAATTACCTGGTAGATACTTAATCCATCATATCAACATGTTATTTCCAGTTAGATCCAAAGCAGTCACTTTGGAGCCGAGGGGGATGCTTGGACCATGATCCAGGAATTGGTGTTAACAGAGAAACCAGACCATCTTTATCATGGTTACACGCATTCGAAACTATCCGAAACGTATGGGTTTCCTCACGATGTTTACCCTCACCGCCAAGCTAATGGTAAAACTATGCACAGCACATGGATTTGAAAAATCCAGAGGTAATGCATGCTCGGATTCGAATTTGCAACCTTCCGTTTTTATCCACGGAGTTTCCGTAGCTCTGCTGGAAGATATCGATTGTTACATTTTACGAGTAAATCTATATGGTTAACAAAAGGGCGACTTTCCAGGCAGATTATTGCGTGTCGCCGCCGCGTTAACCCCGGGCAGGGTCGTTGGAAGATTTGTGGGGAACCGACTAGAGGTGTGACGTAGGTATATCGATTTAATGTTTACCTAACCGATTATTAAGGTGCCGTGGCTCAAATGGAATCTTTATAAAATACCTTTGTCGTCTGTCTGTCCGTTGTGTGTCAACCATTTTTTTTTTGTTATACTATAGACTATCGCTTGATCACATTCGCACCTGATGGAAAGTGATATAATACGAGTACGTATCAGTGGAGACGATGTGGTCTAGGATGATACGCGTTTATCTAGAAGATGTCTGTCGACAAAGGTAGAATTCTAGATCATACTAAAACTCTACACAACAACAACAACATTGGAGCAGTCTGGAGGCATGCAGACAGGCGAAACTAACCCTACCGCAATTGGATCCCCGTCTCTCCAGACAAGTTTTACAACTTAATAAGCCAAACCTCCGTTTAGTGACCAGTGCTCTAACGGGGCAGTTTTAACAAACATCTGTTCAATCTAGGTGTTACAGACTAGCCCTCATTGCAGAGCATGCAAGGAAAAAACAGCCGCTCATGTACTATTAGAGTGCATAAGGGTTGGCCAACAACCGGGCACACTACCTGGGAAACCCAGGCAGTCTCCAGGAAATCTTCAGCAACACCAAGGCGCTGATAGGTTTCCTTGAAGAACTCGGCTGATTGGAGTGACACCGGCCGACTTTACCCTTCGCACGCGAAATGGGCACAACTGCTGCCTGATTGCGGTAAAGCCCGCACGAAGAAGAAGAAGATGAAGAGAAGTCTGTCGAAATTGTTCGGCGAAGTTCTAATAGTCGAACATGTTGATTAGAATGTTTGATAGATAGATATTCTTTATTGCACAAAAAAAACACAACTTTAAAAGGCATTACAGAAACTTAATTGTACAATTTCGGCGGTCTTATCGCTGGAAGCGATTTCTACCAGACAACCTTCAGGCAAAGGACATTTGATAGTAGAGGAGGGGTAGGTGGTGCAATATTGAAAAAGGGAAATAAGAGTGAACTGTATATATATATATATCAAAATATTTATAATGCTAATACATAAATAAACAAAATATTATATACTAATAAATAAATATGTTTGGTATAATATGTTTACAAAGGGATGTAAATGTTTATCGATGTACCTTGTTTGCCTACAAATTAAATTTATTCATAAATGTTCAATAAACCTTTGTTAGCTAAAACGGTGTTATAGTAGAGCAGTTTTGAAAAAAAAAAATCATACATAATTTTCGAAAAAATAATAAAAACTGCTTTAGCTGTTTTAGATTAAAAACTTTTTACAAACATTTATGAATAAGACTCATAGTAAATATCTAGAAACCTATCCTACATCAGAGATTTAGTTTGGTAACAAACGGGGGACTTTCCATTTTGATTATTACGTGTCGCCGCTTGATAACCTCTTGCAGGGTCAGTGGAAGATTATTAGGGATCTGAATAGAGATGCACCATTTAGATTGATTATTTTATTGAATTTTATTACCTTTTTAATTAACGTATACAAACTAAAACTGAGAAAATCCCTACCGGTGCAACTAACCAGTGTAGATCTATTTCATTACTAGGTACCTCATCATCATCATCATTTCAGCCGGCGGCCACGGGACATAGGCCTCTCCCAATGATCTACACACAGTCCGCTCGTGACCACGGCCGAACGTAGCCGAAACGTCGAGAAAATTATGTGAGTACACAATGTTGTATCACATGATAAATATCGTGTTAATTCCCGTCTTGATTAATTATAAAAAACTATTGATCTCCACACAGATCGGTCCTGCGCCGCCCGCATTAAATGGATTCCCGCGACCTTCACCAGATCGTCGGTCCACCTTGTGGGGGGCCTGCCACGGCTGCGACTTCCTGTACGTGGCCCAGTCGAGGACCTTTCCGCCCTTTCCTTTTTTTATTAGGTACCTACAATTTTTTTTTACTGAGTAACACACATGTAATAAGTACCTAGTTTCACCACCAAAACCCACTACAATGTTGTCGTGGGGGACTTCAACGCTAACGAGTACAGAATTGCAACGAATCGGTAGTAGGATCCCATGGATTTGGAGTTAGGAATCATAGGGGGCGGATGCTTGTCAACTTTCTCGAACGAGAGGGGCTCTTTTTGATGAGCTCTTTCTTCAAAAAGCAGCCTCGTAAGGAAGTGGACGTGGCAGAGCCCCGACACTATGACTAAAAACGAGATCGACTTCATCATGGCGGACAGGCGGCATATATTCAGAGATGTCTCCGTGATCAACAGGTTCAACACCGGTAGCGAATCACAGACTTGTCCGAGGCACTCTGAATATCGACTTTAAAGCCGAACGAGTCCGCTTGATGAGGTCAAGACTCCGGCCTACTCTACTGCAATCCATGAAAGGATCTGAAAAGCTTCAGTTAAACCTGGAAAACCGATTAAATGCCGTAGGAAACCACAACGGACGTTGACCAGAACCTCGAAATATGGTTCGAGTCCTCAGGGAAGAAGGCACGAGATTTTGTAACATGCAGCGCAAAGGATAGGAAGTCGAAACTCTCTGATGAGACCTTGGGGCTAATGAGACAACGACGTGAGCAACCACCGTCCACTTCGTCAGGAAAACGGACTCTAACCGGGAGATCAGTAAACTTGTGCGACTGCGACCTCCGGTGCTCCAATACTCTCTCGATTGAAAGAGCTATCGAGCAGAATCGGGGGTCGAAGGTTTTCGTACAATCTCTCGGAAGAAGCCACCTGACCAAGCTGACACATCACGTGGAGAAGTTGTTGCTTCAAAGCCGGCGGTCCTTCGAGAAGTGGAAGACTTCTATGGCCGATTATACGCTTCGCATGCATCTCGACCTGATCCCGAAAATGAGGACTCTAGGGCCACTATTAACACGCCATTTCACCGAAGACTTGCCAGAAGTCAGCATTGGTGAAATCGAGATTGCTCTTGAACAGCTGAAAAATGGAAAAGCCCCTGGAGAGGATGGCGTTACAACAGAGTTGTTGAAAGCTGGAGGATTACCCGTACTGAGGGAACTCCAAAAGCTCTTTAACCATGTCCTCTTCGAAGGGAGAACTCCGGAGGCGTGGAGTAAGAGTGTGGTCGTCTTGTTCTTCAAAAAGGGGACAAAACCCTCTTGAAGAACTATCGACCCATTTCCCTTCTAAGCCACGTCTATAAGCTGTTCTCAAGAGTGATCACGAACCGTCTTGCGCGGAGACTCGACGAATTCCAACCACCGGAACAGGCTGAGTTTCGGAGCGGATACGGTACCATAGATCACATCCACACAGTGCGGCAGATTATACAGAAGACAGAAGAGTATAATCAGCCCCTGTGTCTAGCATTTGTGGATTATGAGAAAGCCTTTGACTCGGTTGAAATCTGGTCTGTTTCTGGAGTCCCTGCAGCGATGCCAAGTCGATTGGCGATATATCCAGGTGATGAGATGTCTGTATGATGCCGCTACTATGTCCGTCCAAGTACAGAATCAGCAAACAAGTCCTATACCATTGCATCGAGGAGTGAGACAAGGGGACTGTCATCTCCCCGAGAATTGTTCACAAATGCAATGGAGGATATGTTCAAGACGCTGAACTGAAGAGACGTGGCATCAACATCAATGGCGAATACATCTCTCACCTGCGATTTGCAGACGACATCGTCATAATGCAGAAACGCTGCAGGACCTACAACAGATGCTGAATGACCTGGCTGACTCTTCTAAATGCATCGGCCTACGGATGAACTTGGACAAAACCAAGGTCATGTTCAATGAACATGTTCTACCGGAACCGATTGCAATTCACGGTGCTGTCCTCGAAGCTGTTCAAAAATACGTATACCTCGGGCAGACTTTGCAATTGGGTAAAAACAACTTCGAGGATGAGGTGAATAGGAGAATCCAGTTAGGTTGGGCAGCATTTGGAAAACTACGTCGTGTCTTCGTATCGTCGATACCACAGTGCCTAAAGACTCACTTTAGGCATTGTGGTTCACCACGGTTCTCCGGCAGAGTACCAAAGTCATCGACATTGCTCACCGGGATTAGCAAGCTTAAGTGGCAGTGGGCTGGCCATATTAGCCGCAGAACCGACAACCGATGGGGTAAACGAGTTCTAGAGTGGAGACCGCGTCTTGGCAAGCGTAATGTAGGGCGCCCTCTGGCTTGGTGGGGTACGATCTGCGCAGGATGGCTGGCAAGAGCTAGATGCGAGAAGCCATGGATAGATCACAGTGGCGAACAATTGGAGAGGCCTACGTCCAGCAGTGGACTGCGATAGGCTGATGATGAATAAGTACCTAGTATGTATTCTCAGTAGATAATAATTATTTGAGCCCGTACTTACTTGGGCACGTGGCCCCAAGAAACTACATGAACGTGACCTTGTGCAGTATACGACAAAGGTTTGTCGTGGCTTTTATAAAAATGTGAATGCCATAGTCTCCATAAAAAAAAATTTAGACAATTTTTTTGGGGTCAGGGGTTTTTAAATTTTTAATTTTTCGCTTTTTAAAGCGACTTTAATTTTTATTTTAATTTTTAAAGTACAAATCAGTTCCCGCTTTCAATAGGCACCCCACTCAATTATACTTGTATATTATAATTTATTATTTCGCCATGTTATGGGGGCGGCGATCTTGAATTTGAAAATTTTCATAGCGTATTGTATTCTAATACTCAAACCCTTTTATTTGATACCTATATGGAGGTGGGTTGTCATACAATTTGTTTATCCGACATTAACATATTGTACTATTTATAAAACGTCGCTAAAACTTATAACACCCCGTCGATTTTTCGTTTTTCACATCCCTTGAACCCACGATCGATCCGCCCGGGTACTCCATTCATAACTTACAATCGAATTGGACTCCGATATTAAATAGCTGCTTAAATAATGAGCTTGATAGTATTAAAAGGTGAGATATACTTAGTTCGGTTAGG
This sequence comes from Marasmia exigua, assembly GCA_019059595.1. Taxonomy (NCBI): domain Eukaryota; kingdom Metazoa; phylum Arthropoda; class Insecta; order Lepidoptera; family Crambidae; genus Marasmia; species Marasmia exigua. The sequence continues at coordinate 11,792,418 of CM032476.1, read as the reverse complement.
TTCCTATTCCCAAAGTTAATAAATGATGGTATGCGTTGCCATCTGCATACCATCCAGACAATGGCGGGCGCGCACCAAGGGGTTTTTCTCCTCGTTCCCGCCCAAGCCATCAGGACATGGAATGCCCTTCCCAGCTCATGTGTTTCCTCCTTCATACAATCCGGGGTATTTTAGGCGGGGCGTGAAGCGGTATCTCAGCAGGCCATCAGGGTGAGGATGGCAGGACTCAATGAGTACTCTGTTAGTTCTTTGTGCCTGTCAACCTCATGTTTGGATTTCACGGCCGCTTACCATCAGGCAGAGTGAGGTCATCCCGATTGGCCTATCTATAAAAAAAAACAGTCCCTTCATCGCGGTTTTGGCAACTCATTTGTGCAATTAGTGTTTTTGAGAATTTTTTGAATGTTTATTTAAACTATTTATAAAAAGTTAAGTGATTTCTGTAGTCTACGACAAGGCAATCCGCAAAGACGAAACACTTGCGCGATATAATCAACAGATAGCGCCATCTATTGGTAAAATTGGAACTAATAGCAAAATAAGGGCTATAAAACGACGCGAGGGCGGGCCACTATAACGAATAAAATTTGAAAGTAGGATAAATACAACGGGAAAACATCACAAACGCATCGCTGTTAGCGATAATTTAGTATTAGCTAATTTGGTGGTGGGAGAGCCACACTTCGACATGAATGGGCCGACTCGACCGGAATGGTACTACGGCCTCACAGACAACCGGCGTAAAGCAGCACTGTTTTGTGTTACGCTGTGTGTGTACCGGAGGCCCAATCCGGGGGAAAGGGGGTTTAAAGGTTGGCAGTGCACTTGTGACTCCACTGGGTTCGCGACTGTCAATGGGCGGTGGCAATCGCTTACCATCAGGTGATCCGTCTGCCTATCACATAAAAAAAATTAGCCAAATTATTACTAAAAAGTCAAGAGAAAACAATGCGCCATTTTGTAAAAAGGTGAAAGCGCTGTCGTTTTTTCGTGGAAAATCTGAATTGTGCCTCGTTTCCGTGATAACGCTTTAGAAAAGGGAAGAATGTTGTTGTAAATCTTTTAGATACGAGTACCGAGCGCGAGGTGAGGGCCTTAAGAGAGATGCATTGTTTCAAAGTGAAATTGCTCGCTGATAAAATTGCTCATGTTGTATTATGAATGTTAATATGACGCTGAAACTACGAAATATATGTAGCGTTCTTTATTATGTTTTTTTATGAGATGGGGGTGACACCAGAAGCACTCGTGACACCAGAAGCAGACGAAAAGTGTAATCATGATACGGTTGGTCTGGTTCTCCTGTTAGGTCACACGGCAGTCATCATCATCATCATCGTCAGCCCATTTAAGTCCCCACTGCTGGGGCACGGGCCTCCCTCAATCACATGAGGGGTAATTGCCATACTCACTACGCTTGGCAGACGGGTTGGCGAGGGTTTAGATATAAATGCAGAGTTTTCCTTCTCTGGGTGCTGATGATCATGCCAGCATCTTTACCTTAGTCGCCTTTTACGACACCTCGGTAAGAGTGAGGGTGGCCTTTTCTACTCTACCGGGGACCACACGGCGATGGTTTCATAGCGTATTGTATTCTAATACTCAAACCCTTTTATTTAATACCTATATGGAGGTGGGTTGTCATACAATTTGTTTATCCGACATTAACATATTGTACTATTTATAAAACGTCGCTAAAACTTATAACACCCCGTCGATTTTTCGTTTTTCACATCCCTTGAACCCACGATCGATCCGCCCGGGTACTCCATTCATAACTTACAATCGAATTGGACTCCGATATTAAATAGCTGCTTAAATAATGAGCTTGATAGTATTAAAAGGTGAGATATACTTAGTTCGGTTTAGGGTTCCTATCCCCAAAGTTAATAAATGATGGTATGCGTTGCCATCTGCATACCATCCAGACAATGGCGGCGCGCACCAAGAGGTTTTTCTCCTCGTTCCCGCCCCAAGCCATCAAGACATGGAATGCCCTCCCAGCTCATGTGTTTCCTCCTTCATACAATCCGGGGTATTTTAGGCGGGGCGTGAAGCGGTATCTCAGCAGGCCATCAGGGTGAGGATGGCAGACTCAATGAGTACTCTGTTAGTTCTTTTGTGCCTGTCAACCTCATGTTTGGATTTCACGGCTGCTTACCATCAGGCAGAGTGAGGTCATCCCGATTGGCCTATCTATAAAAAAAACAGTCCCTTCATCGCGGTTTTGGAAACTCATTTGTGCAATTAGTGTTTTTGAGAATTTTTTGAATGTTTATTTAAACTATTTATAAAAAGTTAAGTGATTTCTGTAGTCTACGACAAGGCAATCCGCAAAGACGAAACACTTGCGCGATATAATCAACAGATAGCGCCATCTATTGGTAAAATTGGAACTAATAGCAAAATAAGGGCTATAAAACGACGCGAGGGCGGGCCACTATAACGAATAAAATTTGAAAGTAGGATAAATACAACGGGAAAACATCACAAACGCATCGCTGTTAGCGATAATTTAGTATTAGCTAATTTGGTGGTGGGAGAGCCACACTTCGACATGAATGGGCCGACTCGACCGGAATGGTACTACGGCCTCACAGACAACCGGCGTAAAGCAGCACTGTTCTGTGTTACGCTGTGTGTGTACCGGAGGCCCAATCCGGGGGAAAGGGGGTTTAAAGGTTGGCAGTGCACTTGTGACTCCACTGGGTTCGCGACTGTCAATGGGCGGTGGCAATCGCTTACCATCAGGTGATCCGTCTGCCTATCACATAAAAAAAATTAGCTAAATTATTACTAAAAAGTCAAGAGAAAACAATGCGCCATTTTGTAAAAAGGTGAAAGCGCTGTCGTTTTTTCGTGGAAAATCTGAATTGTGCCTCGTTTCCGTGATAACGCTTTAGAAAAGGGAAGAATGTTGTTGTAAATCTTTTAGATACGAGTACCGAGCGCGAGGTGAGGGCCTTAAGAGAGATGCATTGTTTCAAAGTGAAATTGCTCGCTGATAAAATTGCTCATGTTGTATTATGAATGTTAATATGACGCTGAAACTACGAAATATATGTAGCGTTCTTTATTATGTTTTTTTATGAGATGGGGGTAGAGAAGCAGACAAAAAGTGTAATCATGATACGGTTGGTCTGGTTCTCCTGTTAGGTCACACGGCAGTCATCATCATCATCATCGTCAGCCCATTTAAGTCCCCACTGCTGGGGCACGGGCCTCCCTCAATCACATGAGGGGTAATTGCCATACTCACTACGCTTGGCAGACGGGTTGGCGAGGGTTTAGATATAAATGCAGAGTTTTCCTTCTCTGGGTGCTGATTTTCATGCCAGCATCTTTACCTTAGCCGCCTTTTACGACACCTCGGTAAGAGTGAGGATGGCCTATTCTACTCTGCCGGGGACCACACGGCCCACGGCACACGGCAGTCGCTTCATGTAATTACCAGACTCTCCAAATCCTGAATCATGGTCAAAGCGTACCCAGGGCTCCAAAGCAACAACTTTGGACGCAACCGGGAACTACATACTAAGATAAGGTGAGGAGGCAAACGAGCAGAAGGATCACCTGATGGTAAGCAATTCACGCCGCCCATGAACATCTGCAACACCAAACGAGTCAAAGGGTGTGCCGCTGGACTTGCTTTTTTTCAAAGTTTGAAGTTTTTTTTTATAGAAAGGCAAATCAGGATGACGTCACTCCGCCTGATGGTAAGCGGCCGTGAAGTCCAAATATGAGGTTGACAGGCACCAAAGAACTAACAAAGTACCCATAGAGTCTGCCATCCTCACCCTGATGGTATGCTGAGATGTCGCTTCACGCCCCGCCCAAAAGACCCCGGATTGTATGAAGGAGGAAACATGTGAGCTGGGAGGGCATTCCATGTCTTGATGGCTCGGGGCAGGAACGAGGAGCCATACCTCTTGGTGCGCGCCGCCATTGTCTGGATGGTATGCGGATGGCAACGCTGTCCAGCACGTGTTGTTCGGAAGTGAAAAGGGGAGGATGGGATAAGTTGAAATAACTCATCAGAGCATTCCCCATTATAGAGGCGGTAGAGAACACTAAGACTGGCAATGTCTCTACGTAGCTGAAGAGGTTCTAGGGACTTAGTCACCTCATAATCTCCAACAATACGGATAGCACGTCGCTGCAACCTATCGAGAGCCGAGAGTTCACGTTGATTTTCAATAGTAGTAGGCTTCCTCAATTAAAGGCCAAATTGACCGATCTTATTCCGATTCTAAATCAATGGTATCGCGCTATGTAAAAAAACAAGATTTTTTTTTATGTGATAGGTGGCAGACGAGCAGACGGATCACCTGATGGAAAGCGATTGCCGCCTCCCATGGACAACCACGACACCAGTCATTTATTCAACATTCAACAAGACATTCTATACCAATCTGACGTTAAACCATAGATATGTCTACGGATAAAGATTGGTTAAATCGAGCCTAAGAGCGATTAACTTTCAAGTGGTCACAAGACAATCTAAAAAGACAACTTTAGAAGGGACAGTTCGAAAATTTTGATGAAAGCCCGAGTTCTTCTCTTTCAGTAGGTACCTTATGCTAAATGAATTCTAGTGAATACGGCGGACCGGGGTAAACGGCTGAGGTCACACCTACCCGGGTAGGGTGACCAGCTACCTCTAGGTATCTGCATCAAAAATATAGGTTTATGGCCTCCTTTGCCCAACCGCAAATTGGCGCATAATGTCCTTTTAGGGTTAAATACCACCATTTAGGATAGGTTCCGTTTTTTAAAACAATTGATGATTTGGTATTAAAGGAAATTACTTTTAAAGCACGTGTAACAACAACCGCTACTTTCACAAAATTCCGCCATAATGGCAATTGTGTTTTGTTTATAAAGTTATTCAAATGAATAACTTTATTATATAAGGATGAAATTAATAACTTTATTATAGAAATACTATATAAAGATTTTTATTTGCTTCACGAAATCGTGAAGCAAATAAAAATCTTTACGAATAATGTCGATATTATTGATAGCATCACATCTGTGGAGCGGCTGTTTCGTCTCGCAATGAACAGAGAGGATTTTGGAAAGTGGATAAACTTTAGAACTGAAGAGGCTCTCAAAGAAGAAGATGGTCCTCCGTACCAGAATTCATAAAAATACCACCCATTTACCAAATTGCAGGATTCTAATTGCCGCCTGTAGCGTGAAAATCTGAATGAGAGAGATGGTCACCCTATTTGCTGGCCGGTTCATTATGTCCCGGCAAATATTTTACAAAGACCATTTTGTTTTACAATACCTTGCTGTTTTTAATTAAAACTGCACCCCTTGACTTACGTGATGCATAAGCAAGTATGCTTGTATAAGCAAATTGCGAAGAGGAATTACGACTGAGAGAGTTTACTCCGTTATTTTTCGTGGTTTTAATGCCGAAAGCCTCTTAATAGGTATCTGACTTCTACGTTATAATGCATACTTATTTATAAGACGCCAGATCTCAAAAGCAAAAAACGATATCCTATAGATAGTTTACCTGTAGATTCGGCTCTCATGTGGATTAATAATTATGTTTTTACAATAACATGGGCAAAAACATAAAAGAACCAACTATTGGAATACTTGGCCACTATCTAGTGTTGTAAAAGAACCGAGTCTTTTAGTCCTAATTTTGGGACTCCAAGTTCTTTTTTAAGACTCAAGTTTAAAATGAATAAATTTTAAGTCCATGTCTCTCGGAGTATTTCGTCTTCTTAAAATAGACTCAAGTCTTGCCAAAGAGAACTAGAGACTGAGTCTTTTAAAAGAGCTCACTCTTTACAAAAAGAACTCAAGACTAAGTTCTTTATATAAAAACTTAGCTATCCTAAAAACAATTAGGCGATTGAGTCTTTTAAAAAAGAACTCAGTCTTACGAAAAGAACTCCGCAACTGAGTCCTTTTAAAAAGGAGCTCAATCGTATGAAAAGAGCTTTTTTGAAGTCGGTTAAGAACGACACGATGATAGACATGTCTCTTTTTGAGCCTGATTTATTGTTTATTCGTACTTACTAAGTGATTTTATAAAGACTTCAGTCCTCTATTTGAACAATACTCCATAATATGCGAGTCTTTATGATTGGGGTGCAGTCTTCAACTTTATAGTTCACGACTCAAAGAACTCAAAGCGCTTCATGACACAAGTCTTTTTAAATGGACTGCAGTCCTGCTGTATAACTCATGACTTCATAAGACTTAAAAGAACTCAAAGGACTCAAAGAGCTCAAAGTACTGAAAAAAACTCGAAAGGACTTAGAATAAATCTAACGACTCAAGAAATTTTAGGACTGAGAGAACTTTGTGGGATGTTACAGCGACTCCATTTGATAATGCTCTTGACTAAGTTAAGTGAATTATGATAAGTAATGTATGTTTCATAATGTGTTTGAGGGAGTGGCTTAAGTGATCCGTTTTATGTTGAATGGTTGGAAAACTATTATGTGTTTTAAAGAAGGTTTTTTCCACAGGACTTTCATGATTTTACTCCTCTCCCTCCTTGTCGCAGCAGGACATATTAGTGAAATTTCCGGTTCCTAGTGTGACGTCACGTTTTTTGTACTTAAAGTACCTAATATATTGTTGCCAAAATACTAATTCAAGTAATACGCCAATTACACACAAAGACGATTTTATTGATTCACCAAATATACCTTAACATATTTAATTATTTGAACTTTATTAGTTCGCCTGCATTGAAACCGTCCCTCAATGAATAAAAATATATCTGCCGCGTTTACACAAAAGATGCTACAGCACGTGTGAAAGAGATAGGTGTTAAGATTCGGCTGTAAAATCCGTTTTTTTGTAGGCAGTTTTACTCGCGGACTTCACAGGTTCGAGCTCTCTGTATCTAGAAAGTTATTTTCGTTACTCGAATGTTCAAGAAACACAATGTTCGCGAGCTTACCTTGCGACCATGTACCGATCTATAATAGACAGTTCTAGAACTTTCCATAAGATTTCGGAACAATAATATATGCATGGGCGATTGTGTGTATGCGCTATGTTTCCGCTTGCACCTAGCATACGTACGTTAACCCGCGGTACGCTTCCGACGTTAGAGCCTAATTTACATTGGCTAGCTTTCCTCCAACCGACAATGTCAGTACTTAATTAACAATCCCAGAACATCCACTAGTACATTAATTAAAGCAGCTAACATTTCCAGTTCCATAATCAATACTGTTCCTAGATCGGTAACCAAATTTGACGAGACCGAAGCATTCAACATTGACTCAACGGAATGTACCGAATCTCATCCAGGGAATACAGGGAGGAATTTAATTGAGAGAATTTAATTAAATAGAATATTAAACGCATGTTATTCCGGCATCGAGCTGGGGCAGGCAAAATATGAAATTCCTAAAGGTAAGTTATCGGTAGCAAAGGCTATTTGGCTTTCAGACGGCAAAGTTTATGTAGAGTCTTAGAGATAATAGTGGTGTCCATTTCTCGTGAATTCGAAATTTTATATATTTGTAAATACAAATCTTGAACTCGTCTTTAATGTTGAATGCTCGAGAATGAACCTTGTGGTCAGTGATGTAACTTAGATAAATACTGTGTTCTTAGTTATTGATTTAACGGAATGCAATATTGAAATTAAATGTCATATAATTTTAGAAACTACGATATACGTTTGTGCAAGTACCTACATAAATGTTCATAGTAATGTATGTACAGGCAACCTTATGGATAATTTTGTATCTGTTTTGTTATCTTCTGTATTGCTTGTCAATATTTATATTTTTTCTAACGCAAAGGCGTCACCCAAAGTCCATCTTGAAAACCAGCGCTGTAGCTGTTGCTTGCGGCAGTTGCAGCATATGCTGAGGCTGAGCCTTGTTGGCCGCAATTTTTATGCTCTGTACCGTTTCTGTATATTATTTGTTTTATGAATTATGTGTTGTGGTCAATAAATACTTTCTTTCTTTCTTTACTTATCTAATACAATCTGCGAGGTTTGTTCCCCATTGATATTAAACCAAACACCTGTTTTTGATAATAAGGTGAAAATCGGATGAAATAATTTAAAAGATCGTAACGCACGAAATCTCCAGTTTTTTTTTCATTTGTGAAATCCACATGTGTGTTTTATAGAGAGAATCCAATGCTCTTTGATGACTGTCCGTCATTTGATTTTGAACTTTGTTTCCGTCCAATAAAGTTAATGTTTATACATACCTGAACTGATCTCTGGCATTGAGAGTTTCCTGCTTGATAGACAATATCACAGGTCCCAGGTCCTCATCGTTGGTAAAGTAGTTCCAGTGTTCCGTCCCGTAGAAATACTTCTCGTAGGTCTCTTGTTCCACGGAGGTGAGCTCGAAGCCTGCTGACCTCTCCCATTGCTCCTCAATGGCAGTCTTCTTCTTAGGCGTGCTACCGCCGTTCTCGCTGCTGTCTTCGGCTGCTTCGTCCAGGGAGCCTGATCTTCGTGGTCGATCTGGGGACGAGGGAGAGTAAAAATTATGAGATATATCCAACTAGAAGTGTCTTGAGTGGAGACTGTGGTTAGGCAAGCAATGTGTAGGATACTTTGCCACGTTAAGCTGATGACCCTCGGAGAACTGACAGTGTCTGGAAAGCCTGGGATAGAAATTGTAGTGCAGCATAAGGAAACATACGCTAAACAGTGGACGGACAAATAATGTAGATTGATTGATGGTTTGATTTTCCCAAGATCAACATCAACGCCATAACATGAAGGGTAGAGTTTTTCAACACTCTATGAATATACATTTGTTTGAACTTAAAAGGTTTACCGAAGCATATTTTTAAGAGTGACATGGCTATTTGACTATTGATATTGACTAAACATGCGTTAGCATACAGAATCAGAATTAGTGTTGCCGAACTATCGATGGTTGACCTCGAAAATCAATCATTTCTATTGGTTAAAACTATCGGTACTATCAATAATTCGAAAGTAAAATTTGATCAATACTACTGATACTATCGATATTTTATCGACAGCTATGTTTTGATAGTATTGCTGCCTGATTAAATGTGTCCGATACTATCGATAGTATCAGATATTAAACGATCGAAAGTATCGATATTATTGTCAACCAGCAATACTATATGGTCTATCAATAGAATATCGATAGTGTACTATCGATAAGCAACACTAATCAGAATACATTAAATACAAATTCTCGTAAAGGAGCGTCTCATGGTAATCCGAACATTTTGAGGCCATTTGATTAATTGGCCGTGATTTTTTCCTCTTCCTTCACAGGTAAATTATGTTTTCTTGAAAGCATTTCAGTGATTTTCCGCCGAGGGCCTGGGGGAGGGGGGGGGGGGACACTACCTCACAAACAAGTACAGCCCAGGGTTTCACAAATATCTATTGTGCGGACTCTGGTAATAGTTAAAGCCGCCTTCCTTCATTCCCTTGACCCGAGATCTAGTCGCTGAATAGTGTCCTTAATCCTGATTGCGTATTAAATAAGGTACGCGCAGCTTACTGTTTACAATATCTCGGCATTATCTCACCGGAATCGTCGCCTGTAATCCGATTACCCTGGCTCCTTAGTCTGAATTAAAAATGATATTGTTTGCCGGCATCGCCATCAAATAATAACGCGCTTGGATATTCTCTTGTCGTCAAGAATAGCACGGACATCCCACTGTTTTACGAGGATGTCATTCCTTCTTTATTTATAAGATATGTCGGTTCAAATGTTGTGCATGACCTGAATTTAGGAAAAAGTAAATACGGGTGGACGTTGTTTAGTTGTACGCGTGTTTATTAATTATGATCAATGTCTGTTTGTGCGTTTGGTGAAAAAACATAGGTTACAAAAAATCACAAGAAGAATTATCAAATTACGGATTACCCTCAACGATTTATAGCCGGTTTTAAAATCTTTTTATTAACTTTATTTATGGCAGACGAATATATTGATCTCGTTCTAATTAACGGTTGCCGCCACAGAAGTTGTTGTTATAAGTTAAGATATAAGTGCGCATCCATCCTATAAGCTTCCCTAGCCCCCCGATTGGACCTCCGATACCGTTACTCACTCGGCGAAACACACGGTTTTGAGTGAGGCCGTAGGATCATTCCGGTTAAGTTGACCCATTATTTTTAGGTAATAGGTGGCAGACGAGCAGACGGATCACCTGAAGGTAAGCAATTGCCGCCGCCCATGTACCCGCGACACCAGTAGAGTCACAAGTGCGCTAAAGACCTTTAAACACAGCACAGTGCTGCTTCACGCCGGTTTTCTGTGTGGCCGTGGCCGTGTATTACTCCGGTCGAACCGGCAAATTCATGCCGAAGCATGGCTCTCCCACGGTTTAAGTTAATTTACATGTAGTTTCTAGTTCAGTTATTATGATATACAACGTGTGAAAAAACTAAGCACACATACCGTGTAAAGACTTCTCTGCCAAAATATATTATGATCATCCAATGAGTGAAAAAAAACATTAATGTACAGTGTACAAGGGACAAAACGCGGTTATTTTTATATGTAAGTACATACCCGTAGTAGCACATACTCACAGGCTATAATGCAACGCGAAAGTTTAAAATCTTATAAAAAAAATCAGTTGTTCCAGATTTATTGCAGGGTTGATATTCTATTTTGTATGGAGCAACTGGTTTTTTTAGCTTATTTGATGATTTTATTTTGGCAGCATTTTATAAGGTCAGTAGTCTTTGGACGATTATGTGAGCACCCTTAAGTAGTGTTTTGATTTTTTTACACATTGTATACAACCTCTAAGATTTTATTATTTATTTTTATCCTAATATCATATAGTAGTCTTTGTAGGGTTATGTGAGCACCCTCAAGTAGTGCTTTGTTTTTTTACACATTGTATACCACCTCTAAGATTTTATTATTTATTTTTATCCTAATATCATATAGTAGTCTTTGTAGGGTTATGTGAGCACCCTCAAGTAGTGCTTTGTTTTTTTACACATTGTATACAACCTCTAAGATTTTATTATTTTGTTTTTATCCTAATATCATATAGTAGTCTTTGTAGGGTTATGTGAGCACCCTTCAGTAGTGCTTTTTTTTTACACATTGTATACAACCTCTAAGATTTTATTATTTTATTTTAATCCTAATATCATATAGTAGTCTTTGTAGGGTTATGTGAGCACCCTTCAGTAGTGCTTTTTTTTACACATTGTATACAACCTCTAAGATTTTATTATTTTGTTTTTATCCTAATATCATATAGTAGTCTTTGTAGGGTTATGTGAGCACCCTTCAGTAGTGCTTTTTTTTACACATTGTATACAACCTCTAAGATTTTATTATTTTGTTTTTATCCTAATATCATATAGTAGTCTTTGTAGGGTTATGTGAGCACCCTTCAGTAGTGCTTTTTTTTACACATTGTATACAACCTCTAAGATTTTATTATTTTGTTTTTATCCTAATATCATATAGTAGTCTTTGTACGGTTATGTGAGCACCCTTCAGTAGTGCTTTTTTTTACACATTGTATACAACCTCTAAGATTTTATTATTTTGTTTTTATCCTAATATCATATAGTAGTCTTTGTACGGTTATGTGAGCACCCTTCAGTAGTGCTTTTTTTACACATTGTATACAACCTCTAAGATTTTATTATTTTGTTTTTATCCTAATATCATATAGTAGTCTTTGTACGGTTATGTGAGCACCCTTCAGTAGTGCTTTTTTTACACATTGTATACAACCTCTAAGATTTTATTATTTTGTTTTTATCCTAATATCATATAGTAGTCTTTATACGGTTATGTGAGCACCCTTCAGTAGTGCTTTTTTTTACACATTGTATACAACCTCTAAGATTTTATTATTTTGTTTTTATCCTAATATCATATAGTAGTCTTTGTACGGATTATGTGAGCACCCTTAAGTAGTGCTTTGTTTTTTTTACACATTGTATACAACCTCTAAGATTTTATTATTTTGTTTTTATCCCTAATATCTTATAGTAGTCTGTGTAGGGTTATGTGAGCACCCTTCAGTAGTGCTTTTTTTACACATTGTATACAACCTCTAAGATTTTATTATTTTGTTTATATTCCAATATCCGAGTTCCAAGTCCCCATACTATAATTTTATTTTGATTTAAGACTATATTTTAAGGTTTATTATTAAATAGAGATCAGATATTATTGTATTTGTAGTGCAAAAAAAACTTAAAAACGACTTTCTTACTTGGCAGAATTGACGTTTTTAGTGATAATAACTTTTCAATTTAATTTTCTTTCCTGAAAATGTATCCTACACGTTCCTAAACGTTATCCATTAAAGCGCAGTTAATTATGAAATAGTAGCATAAAAGTTAATTTACAAATAAAAAAAGTTATTATGGAAAATACAACTTCTAAGAAATTCGCCATACAAAACGGCAACTTCATAGGTAAAGACTCGCTATTTTGATTTAATCTAAGGTAAAGCTACCTATTAAATAAATATTTCACGGTTACGTATACGCAGCTACGGATATTCAGAACCAACTGCGGAAATACATATAATACTTTTCTTTTGTAATACACAATAATCCTCCAACCGAATACGGTTACGGCGGCCCAATGTCAACGATCAGCCACGTACGCAGGATATAGTATAGTGCTCAAGTGTGTGCGCAAACACAAGTGCACTCTCTATTCCCTTACACTCGTATTCCGATGGGACACCAGCGTGACACGACCGGAGAGGGATTGGGCGCAGGACCAACGGCTTAACGTGCTTTCCGAGGCACGGACTCTTGGACTTGTACTCAAGACCGCCAACTTCCAGACTCGGGGCTGACACTAAGAATTTCATACCGAAAACTTAGGTACACATTTTTGACCCGACCCGGGGATCGAACCTGGGACCTCGCTTTAAAGTGCGACCCACTAACCACTGCGCCACCGAGGCAGCCATATGTAATACATAGACAACATCCAGACAAATACAATGTTCATGTACAAATGTTTGTAGATACTCTGCGGGAATCGAACCCCCAACCTTTGCGCCAGAGGAAGCGTTCACTACCACTGTTCCAAACGGGACGTCGTTCTTGCGGGTTCCGTGTATGGTCTAAGCGTACCCCGAGCTCTAAAGCAACAACTTTGGACGCTACCTAGAATTACATGCTAAGATCATATTAACTGATATCGCATAACTATAAGTATGTATATCCTCCAAAACGAGAATCCCCAGGATAAATTAAATAACAATTCGGGTGTCATGTCAGAGCGCGGTGACATGTACCATTGGAGGAAAGCCTTATCGCCGGCGCAGGCGCCGTCGGCCGCCGCCTGTCAGCAGCTCACCTCGTCTGCCACACTCCACTGCACCGAGCCCACCGAACTTAATTCAATTTCCAGGGCTTACCGGATAATTTTACTGTTTTGAATATATCATTCGGAGAAAATTTACTCAAACCTTCTCGAATATATGGCCTCGGAACATTGATTTAAGTACTTCAACTATGAGTACATATACATAGGTACACCTCATGCAAAAAATTCAGCGCTTTTTGTTAAACCTTCATGGTTTTTCCATAGACAAAGTCGACACTTCTGGATTTAAGAAGACATCCTGTATGTGAATACGTCCGTGTTCACTTGTCTTACAGAGCGACCAAGATCAGGAGCCACTTTAGTGACATTGAAAATATCAAAAGCACTGACCTTTGTAAAGGAAGGAGCGTTAGTTCCGACTCTTGCCAAGTGCCAAATAACCGTGATCGGACTTTACCAAGAAAATATATGTCGTATATGAATACCACAAATTAAGTAGAAGATACTATGAATATAATGTGCTTGTATAATTTGCGCCTCTAACGATACAAAGAAGTATTTTTAAAATGATTTAGTACACTATAAACAGGGTAGCCCATTTACAGTTTTATACATTCACACATTGAATAAATTCATACAACTACACACGGATCAAACACGGGTTTTCATTACACGAATGTTTGTGTAGGGTCACTACCACATGCGCCATCCGGCTAGTCTGAAAATCTTTTTTTTTTATGCCTCACTATGATATGATGCTCATTTAGACATCCCCTTTTTAATTGAGAAAAGCGTCAATATACTAAATATATTCAAAGCATAGAAAAGTACTTAATTACATTTCTGAACGTGAGCACTTTTAAATCCTCGAACAAAAAGTTTCTCACAGCCAACAACTTATTAAATGATATTAAATTCTTAGTCAGCAATTCTCACATTTTCGCTTAATCCCTGGCAGGGGGTGGCTGTAGCTGTCTCTTCGGAGATATAGCGAGGTAAACACTTTGTCCGCACCTGACTTAACTCTAAATAACGCTTCGTGCACAATATTGAGCAGGATGAATTTTAATCAGGGGTCACGGGATAGGCAGGTCATTGAACTGAAAAACGATAGCGGAAAAAGAAATGACAGAATTATTGAAGGGGCTTTGCGTGTAAGAGGCAATTGATGATGTCATGTCATCTACTATGTGCAGACGGCTCAGGTTGAGTTACATCCCCGCAGTGCAAAAATAGCACATGTGTCTCAGAAATAAAGACGGTCCAAAGTCTAACAGGTAACTCCACGTGACGTGTGTACCTACATAGAGCAACACGGATCTCCCTTCTGAAGGGGGTAAGTTTAGCGATTCTACTCTATTGAAATAGCAACGTCGTGATACATAATAGTATCAAATAATACCAACAACGTAATTTTTTTACGCCCGATTTTACAGCCATGCGCCGAAAGTCAAAAACCATAGCACAACTGGTGTATATGTTACCGGAAATGTGTTTTCTTGAAATTGTATACAGTCCCTATGTATCTACTTCCTGATATCGCATAAAGAAATATTGTATTAAATCAGAGCATTAGTCATCAGTTCTTTGTTCTTCTGGTTTTTCATACAAAATATAATATCCATCCAGCAATAATCTAACAGCAGATTATTTTTTCGCTTTGACATTGAAAATTTTACATTACCACGGTCAATGGTAATATGATATTACCTATTTCTAGACCAATACCGATATTTTTAAATACATAATTATCTTTTTCGGTCAGAGCTTTGATCTAATCCACGTACCTATGAGTAAATGAAATTTGAACAGTGATCGACAAGACTATGAGAAAGTCTAGGAAATAACAAATGTATGTTATTATTTTTGTAATATAGCCAAAACCCATGTGCAGTAATCTCCGAACATTAGGTTTATTCATTTGCTCTTTTCATGTATAATATAAATCTCATAACTCTTTCTGTACCTCTCTCTTAACCTTAATATTAATACTGTATAAAAATTCTAATTATGATATGAGCACGATGTGAAAATTACTCTATGAAAATGAGAAACTCAGCTGTTACTGGGCAAATAACAAGAATTTTACACTTTTTATGAAACTTCCCTAAAGATCGCCAACGAAATGCCTCAGCTAGGAGACAGGTTATCAGAATAAATTACCGAAAACTTCTGTTGACGAAAAGAACTTTGCAATAATTGGTATCATTTTTCTTGTCAATTAGTGTAAACTAAAGTGGAAGTTACAAAAAATCAGATAGATAAATAAATATAAATATACCATATTTATTTATCTATGAAATTGCGGTTTTGAATGACGATTTTCTTAGAAGTTCTAGTTTCCATACCACCTTTTTATATATTGGATAGTAATCTATTTATGTTACTACTCTATTATAACTGTGCTTTAAGGATGACGGATAGGGCACACTAGCGACGCCAATCGATTTTAATTTATAAGCCATTAAACGGGATCTATTTAAACAAATTTGGGGTTACAACCTTTAGGCAAACACTTATACTATTTATTAAATATCCATAGCAAAAATGTTGAAGTCCAACGCGTACGCAAATAAATGATTCACGCCAAAAGCGGCCACTTTTGACTTGAATCAATTTTTCGCGTACAAATCGGACCCAACATTTGTGCATGGTTATTTAATAAATAGTATAAGTAGTTTGCCGTGAGGTTGTAACCCCGAATTGGTTAATAAAAAAAACACAGGTTTAGTAATAATAATAATAATAATATTGTCACACCAACTCTCATACTTGACCTAGTCCGTACTAAGTAGCTTAACAAAATTGTGTTTACAGATATCAGACACAGAGGAAACAAATATATACTTAAATACATATAGTACACCAGACATACCGAACAAAACGCAAGTTTCAATCGCACTAATGCACAAATATATACTTAAATACATATATTACACCCAGACACCGAACAAACACAAGTGTTCATCGCACGAATGTTTGTCCAGGGTGGGGATCGAACCCACGACCTTTGGCGTAAGAATTAAAATCGATTAGCGTCGCTAGTGTGCCCTACCCGTCACCTTAATGGACTACGTTTAGGAACGTGTAGGATAGTTTTTCAGAAAATAGTATTTTTTAATTAAAAAGTTATTATCATAAATGCAATAATATCAGGACCCCAGTTCTCGTGCTCGTTATATTTATTTTCATACGACATATCATTAAAACATAGTTTTTTTGTATGGTTTTCAAGTGATATCCGCCATGTTTCCAAAATGTCACGAGCACGAAGATTGGGCTCCTGATCTCTATCTATTTAATATACACCTTCTTTAATCAATTAAAAAAATATATTCTTTAATCAAAATAAAATTATAGTACGGTGACTTGTTGCTTATCAAAGCCGTTTATACATCTTATTGTGTCTAGAAAAAAAAACGCCAATTTCATAGGTTACCTATTACTAATAGATGTATAAGGTGAGGTAATTAAAAATATTAAATTTTCTAAGGGTATCCTAAAATGTGAAAGCATTTATTACTCTCATCATGGAAATCAGTCTCTGCAGCTGCAGTAGGGGTTTATTCATAAAAACAGATCAATTCCAGTTTGTATTTGATTAATTACATCTGCTCCTTCTCATTTCAAAGATAAAATCCTCAATCATACATATAATAAGCCAATCGAAATATTATAATTGAAATTGGTTACTTACTTGACTTTTAACTTATAAAAAAATTTTTGCACGATTCTATAGGTTGTTCAACTTTTTCATTATCAGGTTCATAAACATTTGAATCTAAATCAGTTTCATTCACATTATTTCACTTGATTAGCATAATTAGGCCCGATTCGTCCAATCTTTATCCAACGATAAATCTATGGTATAGCGCAGTATATATACAGTGTAAAATCTCAATCTGTTCTACCAACTATATACTCATCCAATATTCAACGCCTATTCTCATGGCAAATTGTTTGAATGTTTTACTAGCCAATATTTTCAAGATCTGTCACTTTCACTATCAGATTATGCTCAAAGCTCGCCTCAGATGTATCATAGCATTGAGTTACAAAACCAAAGCATTCCTCGAAAACGGGACAAGTGCGTCTTTCACTATTGTTTGTTCATTAGTCAAGGGTTTTCCAGCCTTAAGTGGATTAAGAGATCTGAATTAAGGGGAGTCCGTAGATTACTGAGTACAATACGTTTTGGGACATCTAGGTGATAATCTTGCTAACTTTATACCGACATTTGCCACTCAGTGAGTGAGTGAATAATCAGAATTCATCTCATATGTAAAAACAGCAAAGTAACCAGCCTTCCTGAATCCTGGACTAAGGTTCAAGTATATCCTGAGCACCGAACCGACTAGCTACGGGGAGTTACACGCTAAGATGTGACAGGTGGCAGATGGGCGGATGGATCACCTGATGGTAAGCGATTGCCGCCACCCATCAAAAACTATTGAGTCACAAGTGTGCTGCCAACCTTTAAACCCCCCTCTTCCCCTCTTCCTCTTGGATATCCGGTACCCTCACTCAGTCAGCACACAGCACAGGCGCTGGCGGTTTTCAGTGAGGCCGTGGTACCATTCCTTTCGAACTTTCAATAGTGAATCATTAACTTCTTTGATCACCTACCAGAGTAAATTGGCTATAGCCATTTAGGCGAATGAATTCCTGTCTCTAGCCATCGTGAAAATAAATGACAAAATGAAACAATCTATAAGAAAATTCAACGAGTAAAAGCATTTCCTCTTCATAAACTCTATTCGATAGTTCGAGTATTGCAACTAATCTGCCTAATAGTAAAAGAAACAAAAGTATCGGTGATCGATGATCTCCCGAGGGCAGCGAGAAATACCTCCGGGTCCTCTGAGAATAGATTGGATATCTAATTTAGGAATGGGAATGGACGATACAGGTAGGTTTAAGAGAAAATCTCCCACGCAGTTTCCAACCTTACCCCGAACACTATAAGGGCCTTCCAATTTCGAAGGTAATGCAGTCTTATTTTTCAATGCCCGAACTGTCAAAGCGGGCTTTCCGTGGATAATCTTTCGATTCGGTCACGGTGTTTTCTAACTTACACTGTTTGATTTAAGTCTTGGACTTTAACTTAATCTGAGTAAAATGAAACTGTGATTTAAAGTGTTTGTCTAAAGAGCCATAAATCACTCGGGTAAGTTAAGTACAAGGCATAGGTACCTCTCTAGTCTCATTGTACTGATTTACAGGAGATCCTCAGACTTCATATATTTTTGACCCAAATACGAAAGTGTTAGCCAAAAAAAAAACATTTCAATCTGATGTTTAAACGTCAAGATTTGGCATGATAAAAAATTTTTTTGTTCGTTATTTCACTAAAAATGTATGAAGATGTTGATTTTTAAACTCAAAGAAAACCAAGGACAATGGTCCAACAATGTGCCATAGATAATATGGCCATAGTAATAAATACTCATTGGGAGAAATCTTGCAGAATAGAGCAAAAATATTTCTGGCCAGCCCTTGGACCAAAAGAGGATGAGGACTAAGAGGTAAGTAACTTTGCAAGTACACCGCAAGTATAAGAACTGAATGGAGTGACCCTGAAGGTTTCACTATTTCACGTGCTTGCAGATATGCAACGGGGATTGATAAATCCCCGTTTATTCCTTTTGTATGTGGAATGGAATTTTGTGGGATGGAAACCCAATTTTAGAAAACCCACAACTTTACAGATTATACTGACTCTTTAAAAAGAAAAATTAAAAATCTCACCGTAGACTAGAGTAGGTGGGTCGAAAATAGTAAAACGGTTTAAGTGAGTATCTTACATATCTACACCGACAAAAACTCACTAAAATTTGTATTTTCTCAAGTCCATCGCAGTGGGAATAGCGCCAAACATTTAATTTCCTTTCTCTTGATTTTCCCATAAAGTATGCGAATTTGACGGTTCAACATTATAAATCTCAGGTACAGTCAGAGTCAACATATGTTTGCGACCACGCGCAGAGGTTTAGCACGGTGTAGTCAGTGAAGTTGCAGGCCGCATGCGCATAGACGCCTTTGAGATGTAGGTGCTAGAGGAAGATGCTCCGTATCCTTTGGACAGCATTTCGGACCAACGCCTATATACTTCGAGAACAAAAATCTCCTCGTGACTGTCATCTCAGTCATCATCATCATCATCGTCAGCCCATTTAAGTCCCCACTGCTGGGGCACGGGACTCCCTCAATCACATGAGGGGTAATTGCCATACTCACCACGCTTGGCAGACGGGTTGGCGAGGGTTTTGATATAAATGCAGAGTTTTCCTTCTCTGGGTGCTGATGATCATACCAGCAGCTTTACCTTAGTCGCCTTTTACGACACCTCGGTAAGAGTGAGGGTGGTCTATTCTACTCTGCCGGGGACCACACGGCTATCGGCCACGGTCATCTCAGTGCCTTCACAGAATCCTCGAATACTTCGGTCACATTGCAAGAAAAATAGTGATAACCTCGAGAAGTTCATCGTGACCGGAAAAGTAGACGGGAATAGGTCTCGTGGACGCATGCATCATACATTGGTCCGACCAAATCCGCACCACACTCGATTCTATGATACGGTACATAACGCCCTACATACCGCCGGAGACAGAAACAAATGGAAGAATACAATATGGCAGAAAGTGATGCAGAAGGGAGGTCACGACCCTCAGCACTGAGGAATACGACGCAAGGAGGATGAGGAGTCATTGTAGTGGATAGTCCGGACATACTGAGGCACTGATCGAAGATAGAGCCAAGTTCTAGAGTGAAGTGGTCACCGCGTATGGAAATGTATAGGACGCCTTGCGGAACGAAGGACTGACGGTTTGAGAAAGATGGCTGACGTGAGGTGCATGCAGACAGGACGGGGTTTATCGGAAAACGGCGATAAGCAGATTTATTGTTTTTTAAGTGATAGGTGGCAGACGAGCAGACGGATCAACTGATGTTAAGTCATTGCCGCTGCCCATGGACACCCGCGATACCTGTGGTCACAACTGCGCTGCAAACCTTTAAATCCTTTTCCATCGAATTGGGCCTCCGGTACCCTCACTAACGCAGCGAAACACAGCACAGTGCTGATTCACGCCGGTTTTCTGTGAGGCCGGTCGAGCCGGCCCATTCTTGCCGAAGCGTGGCTCTCCCACAGTGGTGGATGCAGACTGATTAGGACGGGGTTTATCAGAAAACGGCGATAGGCAGATTTATTGGTTGAAATAGCTTAGGTAGTCAGCGATTTTATAGCATTAAAAATCATGCTTTTGATTAAATGGAATAAAGTAATTTTCTTACTAATTTCAGCGTAAAGAATAAATGGAGCCACAATAAAAGGCCGGCATTGCACGTATAATTAAATTAAATTACTTGCTCGGTCTTTGACACAATAATATATATTATTATATGTAGGTACCTATTGAAATTGTATTTTGTATTTAATTATGTTATTGCGTGTCTGTATTTTGTTTGCTATTATTTGTAATTTATTTTTTTACTCTTTGTAATTGTACACATGACATTTAACTTACTAATTTTGCCATTTTCAACTGTACTAACACTTAATGACTACATTAATTATTCTGAATGAAATAAATTATTTCTTAACATAACTATTTTATAAGCGTTTTGGATGGTGACATCTGTTAGTTTATAAGAAATGTATTGAATAAATAAATAATACCTAATATAAATGGTTGCAATAAGGAAACTTCCTGAATCCTTAGTCATGGTCCAAGCGTACCTCGGGCTCGGAGCTTTAGACGCATCTGGGAATTACACGCTAAGATGTATTGCATATGCATTCTTTCGTGGATGTTCATGGACTATGATTGCTTCCCACCTAATAGCAAGCTTGTTCGTTTGTCTGACTGTACCTACAGCCATATACCGCGTATAGGGTGCGCGCACTAAATTGCCCTGTAACTCATATACAGGGGGAATTAAAGTTTCAGTTACCCAGTCACGGTTTATTGCCTCGGCGATGTTATTAAGTGCCCGTAATATGGTTCACGGTCGTGGTCAGTAAAAGTTATCACCCTCTATAGCCACTTTTGTTGATAACGAATTTATCGTGTGCCTGTGACGTGGGGTGATTAATGCCCTTAATGGAAATAGATGGGAATGAGAAATAGTTTTAATGGGATGGAGTGATGAAGTCAGCTACGATTGCTTGCGGATCGGTGTTAGATATTATTGCACGTGTTTCAGTTGACACAAATATCTTTATGTATGTCTTTTTTTTTTTTTTAATTATGGCTGCTACTGTGTTGCCCACGGCGAACATTTATATAACTCTGCCAATGTCGAGCGATTAAAGAGACGTTATTTTGAGAAATTGACCAGTGTAATGATATTTTACTCATTCTGATTTTTATTTTTTAATTGAGGGTTACACCACCTAAAACAAAATAATAAAACGTATACAAACAAACAAACACATATACAGCACAACATTATGAGGGAGATTCGGTTTTTATGTATGTCGTAAGTTTGAAACCGAACACGCATCTCTGAAGTTGTCAAGTCACTTTAAACAGTTTTTTTTTGTCAATAGGCCACAATCGCACCTGATGGAAAGCGACGATGAGGTCTAGGATGATACGCGTTTGCCTAAAAGAGGCCTGTTTACTCTTGCCTTAAAGATGTCCAGATTATAGTGGCCAGGAAAAACAGACCTCGGCAGAGAGTTCCATTCCTTAGCCGTCCGCATTATAAATGTGGAAGCAAATCGCTTTGTGCGGATAAGGGGTAGTTCTATCACATAAGGGTGAAAGGCCTCGCCGCGCCTTGTGATGGAATGGGCAGTTTTTCAAACTGCGCATATTCACATATTGTTAAGATGATGATGTTGCGTAGTTATGGTCTATTTTGTCCGGTTCCCCAGTTTTGAAGTTCAGACGGCATTTCCATTTTTTTAAATAAAAGAGGCAACAAACGAGCAAACGGGTCACCATGACCATGTGCTGATGCTTAACCGGCCTTTTAGAAAGGAGTACGACCTTCTCTTGAAGGTCCCTAAGTCGTAACCGTCAGGAAACTGGTGCAGCGAACCCATTTCAGAAAACGGAGGTACGTGGTAGAAAGATCCGTGGGAAACTTCCTTTTTTTATGAGATAGGGGGCAGACGAGCAGACGGATCACCTGTTTGATTGATTCTATGCAATAACCTGAATTACTAAATGTAGGGTCATGGTTTATGCGTAGTCTGGGCTGCGAAACGTCGGGCTCGTATCTAGGTGTTGTATTTAAATATTTACATTTTCCTTTCTTTAATTAAGCCGTAAGAATCTAATCATAAAAATTAAGCGATGAAATATTTTTTCTTATCCATCATCATCATCATCTTACCGCTTGTGCCCGGTCGCGTCAAGCTTCGGAGCCCGGGCTTCTTCAACTTCTCCTCCTAGCACGGTTTTGTGCATTCCTAGTGGTGAGTTTATTTAGAATAGAATAGAATTGAAAAATATTTATTCAGTGTGAACATAACATTAGTAACATGGAAAAAACATAGGAACAAAACACTGAAAAGGAACATACTCAGCCTGTGACGGGGGTCAAAGACTCCCCGACGCTGGTCTTCCGTATATCCCTCCAGAGTGAGCACTACTGCACGCGGGCAGAAATCAGTCTTAAACTTAGACTTATTTGTACGCATGTCATCCTTTACGATGTCAAGCCAACGTTACTTTCTTATCGCTATGTTCTTATTTATCTTTCCTAAGTATACATATGATCATCAATAGAAATGACCTGTATTGGATACAAAAGCAACATACATATTCAACATGTAAGAAAGTAGATATGTACATATCTATCATAAAACGTTTCAATAACGATAGGGCGGGCTGCCCGTCCCACTACAGCATAAAGGAATGAAATCGAGCAAGATAACTCTGTCGATAATTGATTTTAGCAAATGTTAAAATCTTTTTTGAAATCGGCAAAAAAGAAAAGAGTGATTGAAGGCTGTCAGACGTATGTACTAGGTTAACTGCCAATACGTTTATATTACCAAATGCATTTGACATAAAGGTAAGTTTTTTTTAAATTAATAAATATTTCACAACATCACATACATTGATTTGACTCCGAAATAGGTAGCTCAAGCACCTGTGGTATGGATATCAGAATCAACAGTGGGATTACAAATATATACATATAGGTAATATATTTTTTTGTAAATATATACTGACATTACATAGAAAACACCTGGGTGTTTGGTCTGGACCAAACAAACATAAACAGACATGTTCATGCACACAAATGTTTGTACTGTGCGGGGATCGAGCCCGCAACCCTTGGATCAAAGGCAGTTCAGTACCACTGGTCCAAACAGGTCGTCAAAAGTTGATTCAAGTAATTTGACAGATTTGGATACTTTAATGTTTGGCAGTCCGTACATAAAACACGCTGTACAATGAATACAATCAATTAATTGGGGATGAACTGCTTCTTAGCTTGTAAGCTTTGGACTAAAATCAGCAGACGATATGCCTGATGGCATGTGCACCACCGCCAATAGAGGTTACGTTGATAAGCCGCTTTCTTGAAGGTCTTGAAGGTCGTATCTATTCGGGAAAACCACCGACGGCAGCTGGTTCGACAGTAATGTGCGCGGTAAGAAATGTCGTAAGATATTATACATCCATACATTGGCCTTTACATCTATGTTATATGATTTAAGTAGCATTGCGGGATTTGACGTGGCAACTACGCTCATGACAGAATGTACGTACAGCCGTAAGTGCTTGCCAACTCGTTCCGATACAGTGCGTCTCTAACGCAAACGGTCGGCAGCGAGGTGTTCCCAGCCAAAAGATGAAGTGAGAAAGGCTTGCATGTCACGCGTTACGCAATCCTTCCAGCATAGTATGCTATGAATAATTTCTTAGGAGTGTCGGAAGGCCCATAGGCCTCCTAATAAATTATTCATAGGTACAATATCATCACTTCATAACTATTCGTTTAACAAAAGGTACCATTGGAATTTAAACTCACTGTATTCTTCTCCACTGTGAATATAGTGACAATAACTGAAACATCCTCGCTTGGGTGGTACAGGCAGCGTGACGGAGAAATGACCGGGTCACTTGCGGCCTGTATCGAGCCTGGAGGGTGATTCTTGCGTTTCGAGTTTGTCAAAAATCAAATAGAATAATTATTTATGTTCTCAAATTTGATTTAATTTGATTCAATTTAATTTTAATTTATTTTAGTTTTAATTCATTTTGATTTCAATATAATTTCAAATTAAGTTACTTACTAAAAATAGTACTTATCTGAATTAAATGTTATTTTATTTATAAAACACAGAGACACAAAATAGACTTACGTGAAGATTGGATGTCACAATCCACCGACCAATGGGATCTTCACCTAGATCTTTTGCAAACAACTGACTCACTACTTTTGGCTCCTCTGACAACACAGCGTCAGCTTCATAAAGAACTTTGCTGCAGTTAACGAAGAGATAAAAGAACGTTATGGTGATAGTGCTGATCCTGCCCAACGTACTGCGTACACTAGTAGCCTGAAAGAACTAAATCAGCCAACACCCTGGCAGAAAACAGTTGGCGGAAGAGGAAACTTCTTAAGTACGAGGGGAGCTAATTGTGATGTCGGAAAGGCATCTGCAGCGCTGGCAGGAGGAATTTCAACGGGTTTTCAGCTCCATAAAATTTACCAAGTCTGACGTACCGTAACACACATCTGATAGCCCTAAGCTGACGACGGGTCACCTGATGGGAAGTGCAGCCGCCGATGGATACCTGCAAAACCGGAGAAGCGACAAGTACGCCGCCGGAGTTTTAAAACAGGAACACGCACTTTTCTTGAAAATATCGCAGGCGATATTTTCAGGAAAAGTGCGTGTTCGTGTGAGGCGATAGTTAATGTGCCGAAAGCTTTCCTCTGCCCCTGCTCGGGGACATATGACGATAAGTCGATTAAGTCAAATGTACAGGAGACAAATATCAATGCGATTCATGTGCTTCGTTGTGTACCTATAAATATTTTTTCTTTAGCAGCAAATTCGTAAAAGGTGTTTTTTATATCAATGAGTATTTTACCATTTTATTTTTGACAATGCCTAGTTCGACTTGTTGTCGAAGCGCCAGAATCGCCCATCTGGACATTCGGACGTTACGTGACTTTTGAATGGGATACCCGATAAGGGACAACCGGCGGGCGCCGATATTCCTATCCGTTTTGGGACGGCCAGCATATAAATAGGTAACTACGGTCTACTAAGTACATTAGTAGAACTTAAAATATGTTTGTTCTTAGTGAAAATATAAATACACAACATCTTTGCTACGGCAAAATAACGAATACAGTAGCAGTTGTTTTGTGATAGCCACATAATATGTATGTACTTCAGCTTAGCAGGTTTCAAGTCACAGATTTATTAATAGTATTTCCAGTATTAGAGTATAGTATAGTATAGTATCAGCCTATAACTGTCCCACTGCAGACTAAAGGCCTCCATCATAGAAATCAAGTCATCGCTACTATGATGGCATTAGACTTAATCACCAATCTTGCCAAATGCAGATCATTAACCCGAGTTATGTTTGAAAAATTCGAAACACGCTTTTTGCTCGGCCCAGGAATCGAATCCAGGACCCCGAGATCACCGGTACGTAAACCACTAGACCAACAGGGCGTTTCAGACCTGTATTAATACTAACTAATTTTGTATACTTTTGTTAACTATTGTTTAATATGACTATGTGTTCATAATTACTAAAAAAATACTGTATGTGAAATCAAGTATACTATTATTAAAAAACCAATGTTTTGCATGCATGGAATTATGTAAACATTTACTCAAAAATAATTGACTGATTTTATCTTTTAACATTAGAATACTAAACGATCACAAGCTAAATTTAATTTACTGCAGGAAAATGTCTAATTCCTACGGGAAAATATCAATTAATCTACACGGATAACGCTGCGAGTGGGACACTAGTCGTATATTATTTTGCATTGCACGCTAAAACTTAGCCGAAATTAATTCGGAGAACTCCTAAAATTGTGAAAGCCCAAGGGGTATTAAGATACCTATTTGCTTACTTGTGCATGAAAACTAAGTACACTCTGTCATACTAACGACTCGTATCTAGTTGACATGAATTTAACAGCTCGGTGACGTTTTTAGGGTTCCGCAGCCAAATGGCAAAAAACGGAACCCTTATAGATTCGTCATGTCTGTCCGTCCGTATGTCACAGCCACTTTTCTCCGAAACTATAAGAACTATACTAATGAAACTCGGTAAATAGATGTATTTTGTTCACAATAATTGGAAAAAAATAAAAAAATGGGGGGGTCTCCATACTTGAAACTGAAACTCCAAAATTTTTTTTTTCATCAAACCTATACGTGTGGGGTGTCTAAGGATAGGTCTTTAAAAATGATGTTGAGGTTTTTAACATCATTTTTTTCTAAACACAATACTAAATTGTGTGTCCATCTCTCCCCCCTCTAACTTCTATAATAACTCTAACTTCTATAATAAATGAATTATAAAACTAAAAAAAATATATAATGTACATAAACATGAAAACTAACAACGAAAATTGGTTTGGACTCGATCTAGTAAGTTGTTTTTTTTTGATACGTTATAAACCGTAAACCTTCCATATATCTTACTTGCTGCTACGGAACCCGTCATGGGCGAGTCCGACTCGCACTTGGCCGGTTTTTTTTTGAATGAGTGGTGGGTTCCCCAGTGCTAGTTATCTCTACATTTTGGTAAAATCCTACAATATTATAAACGCAAAAGTTAGTAAAGATCTATGTATGTACTTACTCGTATGTAAGTATGTATGTAAGGATGTTTCTTGCTCTTTCACGCAAAAACTACTAAATGGATTTTGATGAAACATGAGCACACATGGGCGCTCAAAATATTATGTTTATGTGTAGTCTATTATTTAATTTAATTTGAGCAAAACCTATTTATTAGTTTATAATGTTGTAATTGATTTATGTATTAGTGTTATAAATTTTAATATTTACAGGTTATGTCTTTTTATTTTGTTTTTCCTTTTTGAATATTGCACCACCTATCCCTTCTCTACTATTATATGTCCTTTTAGCGATAAGACCGCCGAAATCGTACACAAAATATCTATAATGCCTATTACTTAAGATGTGTATTTAGTGAAATAAAGTATACCTATCTATGGGCTATAATTCATATGCGGGTGAAACCTCATGGAGTGGACTGTTTCTGTGCAACAATGCGTAAGCGATGTGCGTCTCTCGTGCGCAGGGTTCGCGCTAGTCCCAACAGCATCCTCAGACTATTTGCGAGTCGATTTGACTGTTACTACATGAACCATGCCGCGATGATTCATGTAGTGACTGCTTAATTTTATTTCAATTTTATTTCAATTTTTGTATGACAATTTCAATTGTAATTTAGTAAAATCTATGTAATGTAATGTGATTAATGTAAATTGTTGTAATTATGATCTCAGTTGGTCGAAATAAAATTATTTTATTTTATTTAAAAAAACAAAAATTACTGTCATTGTAAATTATTTTTGTGTCATAATAAATCATTGTTTAGAAAGTTATTTTTTTAAAAAGTTTATTTTTAATTAAATAGTTTGTAAACCGAGATATTTTCACCTTTAACTCCTAAGTTACTAACAACAATTGACTATTTGACTGACCGGATGGCGCAATTGTTAGTGACCCTGCCTCTTACGCCAAAGGTCGTGGGTTCGATCCCCACCCTGGACAAACATTCGTGCGATGAACACTTGTGTTTGTTCAGTGTCTAGGTGTAATATATGTTATATATATATTTAAGTATATATTTGTGTTCCTCTGTTGTCTGATATCTGTAAAACAAGTGCTTACGCTACTTAGTACGGAATTACGTTAGGTCAATGTAATGTGATGTTGTGAGAATTATTATTATTTATGACGCTGACTATAACAAGAGTTCGCTGAAACCAAATGAAAATTGAAACGTAATTACAATGAATCCGATATTCCCAAATGCAACATGTTATCAAAGTGTTCATTCGTATGGTATTGATTTTCTGATTTCCCATTTGAGGGTGGTAAATGAATTTGCTTTCGTTTAATGAAGGCGAAATTTCGTTTAATTCACTATTGAGAGTAATTCAGTCAGTTCAATGGCGATGAAAATAATATTTAATTTTCTTCGTGATTACCCTTGTGTACAAATTGGATGCGTGTATTGAATGACCCTTAAGCCGCCAATGACCCTTAGTTATCAGTTCAAACAACTTTTTTTTTAGTAATATGCATATAACGTTTTCATGCTTGACAACCCGGTAACCTCTAATTTCGTAAGCACCCTCGCCTCTTACCCACTAAGGTCGTGAGTAAACCTATAATTCAATACACTAATCTCCGGGCGGCCGATAAATGTGACGACTTTTGGTCAGCGATATTGTCGTTGCCAGAGGGCGCCCTACATTACGCTTGCCAAGACGCGGTCTCCACTCTAGAACTCGTTTACCCCATCGGTTGTCGGTTCTGCGGCTAATATGGCCAGCCCACTGCCACTTAAGCTTGCTAATCCGGTGAGAAATGTCGATGACTTTGGTTCTCTGCCGGATCACCTCATTTCGGATTCGATCTCGGAGAGAGACGCCGAGCATTGCTCGTTCCATAGCCCGCTGAGCGACCTTTAACTTGTGGACCAGCCGTACCGTAAGTGTTCACGTTTCGGCTCCGTATGTCATGACGGGTAGAACGCACTGATTGAAGACGTCTGTCTTTAGGCACTGTGGTATCGACAATACGAAGACACGACGTAGTTTTCCATATGCTGCCCAACCTAACTGGATTCTCCTATTCACCTCATCCTCGAAGTTGTTTTTACCCAATTGCAAAGTCTGCCCGAGGTATACGTATTTTTTAACAGCTTCGAGCTTCGATTTTCAGCCCTCTGGCTAGGTGGGGGGACGATCTGCGCAGGATGGCTAGCAAGAGCTGGATGCGAGAAGCCATGGATAGATCACAGTGGCGAACAATTGAAGAGGCCTACGTCCAGCAGTGGACTAGGTTAGGCTGATGATGATGATGATGATTGTCGTTGGCTTCATTGACGAAAAACTTTGTCACTGACATGTCGGGCGACTTAAAATTGGAATCATTTTTGACATTACATGTCGCCGGGCAACATGTTGCCAACATCATTCTTTTATACGGTCGCCGGATTGTGTCAAGGCGTCCTAGCAATTTTGTATGTTTGCGCAGTGTTTAAAGTTACGGAACCTTAAAGGTATCTTATGTCTTGCAATCGACGGTCTTTCCACTAAAACAAAATCTTTGCAATCGTACCTACTTCAAAGGCTGCAACTTTTGGATATTTATATGATTTTTATTTAAGTATTTTTAAGCAGAGAATGAAAAAGTTAGCATAGGCAACTTTTACGGGTTCCTCAAGAAAAAATGTAATACATGTAATGTAGGTAAATTGATTCAGAGCGCGCCCTTCCGAATAAAATATTCCGACATTATTTTGCTTACGAAATAATTCTTTGAGGGACAGAAACTTTTCTCTCCAATAACTCACTTTGTTCGGGCAATTTGATTGTTTTAAAAGTGGATTAGGTACTTATTTATGAGGAATGAATCAAGTTCTTTGTCAAAATTTATACGAAGTAGATATTGAGCCGCAGATTGAATTAAATTGCAAAACCATCTGGGCGATAAATTTGCAACATACGACAGGAGGTTGTCGCAACGACACGCGTACACATTTTGTACGAATGAGTCTTATTTTGTTGGTTCCCTTGTTTTCAATTTCGCTCAGTTTGTAAAGTGATCCTCCAACCAACATGTTGTGGCAATAAAATTCTCTAGTTGATAGACACGTAACCTGTTTAGGAATTTCGATTTAAAACACATTTTCTTTCTTTTCGACTTAGATTTTTGATTTTTGGAGACAATTTCATTTGTTAGTGTTCAAAATAGCAAAATGGCGGGCGATCTAATTACAAAAAATGCGAGTAATTATACCTACAACAAAATTCATCTAATTTTATTGACACTTTTGTTTTAGCTTTGCTTTTGCAATCTTATGTGATAAATTAATTAATGTGTTATGATATAGATAGATAAAATGGAAGATTCAAGATAAAAAAAAAACCTTATAATTTCATAGCGCATCGCTTTTAGGTGACGGGGAGGGCACACTAGCGACGAAAATTGAATTAAATTGTAAGTAACGAAACCTGATACCTTTTTAACAAATTCGAAGCTCTAGCCTCTCGCAAAGCACTTATACCTACTATTTATTTAATACTTATACTTAATTTTTGGTCTGCTATTGTACCCGAAATTTGCCACGACCACTTATGACGTTAATCCAAATTTCGAGTGCAAAAACAGAACAAAAAGTAGTGCACAATTTCACGCCCCGTGAAAAATAAGCATGAGTGATCTTATTACTTCGAACTATGGATTTATTGAATTTTTTCCATTAATTCGCCAAATTAAAGAAGAACAATATGAAAAAAGTTCCACGTATGTACCCTTCAACGTTTTTTTTAAATATGATAAAATCGATGGTTCGAAGTAAGATGACTTATGCTTATTTTCCACTGGGGGTGCGAATTATTACATAAATATTATAAATGTTTGTTTAGAGACTGGATCTCCAAAATGATTGAAAATGTAATTATGCGGTTTAGTAGCTAACAATAAATCGATTGGCGTCGCTACTTACGGGTTCCCGTTGCCTTAAAACAGGATATAGAAAAATTCGCGACCCTTATAAAAAGGGATGACAAAGTTTTTTAGAATTAGAAAAGAGTTGTGTTTATGTTTCTCGTTACAGTTGACTGTGTAGATAATATTTGATCCTATGTTCTAAGGGTAATTCTTTTTTCAATATATACTATCTATAAAATTGTGTTGAATATGTAATGTTTTCTCTGTAAGTGAATTTGTATTAATTATTTTTGAGAAACAGAAAGATTTCTTAAACCTTATATAATAAGCTTTTGCATTTTAACAGGTACTTTAATTAATACCTTGAGTAGGAACACCACATCTACGCTCGTGGCTGTACAAGCCGATTCGCGAGTATACTTTCTGACTGCATTTGCGGCAGACGAAACGAGCGTCGCCGGGTGATGGGTTCCCAGCGTGACGTCTTGCTCACATTGTAGTTTGTAAGTTGGTTAAATCAGCCTTGGTCGTGTCGGGCTATGCCTTCAGACACTATCCTCCTCCAGAAGAGGCGCTCGGTAGCAAGCTCCTCCCATTTAGTTACCGGGATGCCGAACGAATTCATGTCCCGCTTAACACAGTCCTTCCATCTCAACATTGGTCGACCGACCGGTCTCTGGTCTGGCGCAAGGTACATCTCCGAGAAGGGTCCGCCTTGAAAATTATGCTAGAACTAATTTTCCTTTCTATCTGTTGCTTCCTATGTACTCGTAAATCGTCCATAATTTGGTACAAGCTGGCTTTGATAAATCGCCTCACCCGGGAACCGAATCTATCATCCAGAGTGACAGTATCAATATGTCTGCGAAACCATTTTGTGCAGATTGGATTGAAAGCTAACAAATTTAGCATTTTAATATTACCTTAGGATCAGCTGAAATAAAATATGGCTGTATCTGTAATTAATTTTTATAGGCTTTTGTAAAAAATAAAAAATATTTTTAACATTTAGCTTAATCGCGAAACACGCGATGTTTACTTTCTTATCTATTTATTACTTTATTATCTATATAAGACGTTTATAGGGAATTGTACAATTTAAAAGATTTGTGTTGCTCTGAAAACAAAGTATTATTTATTTTGTTAATTAGCACTAATATACAATGTAATTTCATTGTTTAACCTAAAACTATTAATCTCACCTGAAAACAAAGAAACGACATTCAAAGTTTATTATTTAAATTGTCAATTCCTTTTAAAATCTTTACAATAATATTTCTTGCAAATCATGTTTATCTCCGTATGACCTGACACTGACACATCAGTTTCATTTACGAAGCAAGTTGAA
The DNA here is from genome assembly GCA_019059595.1 of Marasmia exigua. Lineage (NCBI taxonomy): Eukaryota > Metazoa > Arthropoda > Insecta > Lepidoptera > Crambidae > Marasmia > Marasmia exigua. The sequence continues at coordinate 11,760,119 of CM032476.1, read as the reverse complement.
TTTTATAATACTGACATTTTAGAAGATCGTGAATAATAAACGATAGTCGCGTTTACAAAGATAGTGAGCAATTAAGAAACTAGTTTCTTTACATCTCCGCCCCACGACAGAGAAAATTTTTACCCAAAATTTTCATTTACAATAAAGACCAATAAACCTAAATACCTATGTTACTTAAACATTTATATATTATGTATCTATTTTATATCTATTTACTTAGTTTTTGTTGGTATTGGTATAATCTTTGAAATGTGAAAGAGATTTGATTCTGTCTTTTTATGTCCTGTATCAATTTTGTATAATGAATTTGATATTTTTTCCATATTTTGATTTTTTTTTACATCTATTTTAGAATAACTACACGATTCTAGCGGGTTATATTAACTACCTACCTTTGTCATCATCAAGTCGAACATATCCGTCCGTCATCAGATCAAGCCGCTCAGAGATATTAAGATCGAAAGTATAACTATCTTTGGTTTGCCACATTAAAACGTAAAGGGAAGACCGTGCATTGCTGCAAGCAACACTGATGATCTACGTACTATGTGGAGCAGTTGCAGGATATGGATATCTGGCTTTAGGATGCTAAAACAGTGAGGCGAAAAGGAGATGGCCCCTAATAGGCCAGGAAATTATACCGTATGGGATTTTTTCCCATTAATATTATAAAAAATGTCCGAGCGCATTTTTGGTCATAGTGATGCCGTATCGCATACGACAACTCTCCCGAATAGACAGCGAAAGCGCGGATTGGCGTATCATTCTTCACCGTATACCAATGAGAATACATATTATGTGATTCAATTAGTAACAACGTGAATTCAACGTTGACAAGGTAGGTACCTCGTCTTCAAAAGCGTGGGTCGCCATTACCTCTTGCGGCGCCCCTAATTTATTCAACATTTTCTTTTAATAGGCTTATATAATTTTGTCGAGTCTCTCTGGAAATGGTTTTTATTCTACGTCTCAGGATAGGATATTATTTTAATGTCACATTTCTTTGTTTGGCTGTCAGGGAATGTGGAGATATCTGGACCGCAATTTTAAAAGCTGAAAGACTTTAAATTAGTCGTGCAAGGGAATAATTTAGTTGAGTTGGAAACTACGTGTATAATTGTTAGGTACATTCACTATTGTGTAGTTTTTTTTTTTATATGAGAGGTGGCAGACGAGCAGACGGATCACCTGATGGTAAGCAATTCCGCCGCCCATGAACACCCGCAACATCAGTGGAGTCACAAGTGCGCTGCCAACCTTTTCCCCTTCCCACCCGATTGGGCCTCCGGTAACCTTACTCACACGGCGAAACACAGCGCAGGCGCTGCTTCACGCCGGTCTTCTGTGAGGCAGTGGTATCACTCCGGCCGAGCCGGCCTATTCATGCCTAAGCGTGGCTCTCCCACATTTACAACAGTTTAAGAAAGTTTTAAACTATATTTTGTATCATTGGGTATTTGTTTTCTGTCTGCGCGCGACAGCGCCTACAGCTACGTCATAGCTTAAGTTTTTTTTTTATATAGATTGCTGTTGGTAGGTGCTTTAGCTAGAGATCCATAGTTTAGTTATGTTGTAAAATCACCTCATACATCGTACGATTTGTTTAACCAATCGTAGCATTCGTAGCTAGCCTTTCACCTTACCTGTTAACCTTGAAGCCCAGCAGTGGGACTCTCTGCACAATTGTATTTACGTCTTATGTTTATTAAGCTAAGGTCTAAAATTGTAATTGGTTTGTTGCCTCTGTCCAGTAGTTGCAAATGTCCGCTCTATGGGTCACTTCACATTTATTCTCTGTCGCCTAAGCACTGTCCTTTGTAAATTAAAATAAGTTATACAATATTATAACGGAGTATTTAAAGTTAAAATAAGCTTTTATTTCTCCCTTTGTTCGAGTAGCGAACATTTCTTGCGTTCAAGCGTTTGTTTTATTTTTTCTAGAGGCGACAAACGAACAAGCTGGTCACCTAGTGATAAGTGCAGCGCATAAAAATCTACAAGATCAGAAGATTATATAAGTATTTGAACACTCGAACTTTATTCTGAGCACTCTAAGCAATAGGTTAGTATCAGAACTATAAAAATGATAACGATATACGAGTAAATCCTCGTATGAACATAACCGATACACATTCTAACCGTTTCTATAGTTTGGAGGATAGACTTCTTGCATAATGTGAACTACACGTAAAAACATTAAACTTTTATATCCTAGTGTCACGATATAGGAATTCATCACATCATTGACTTCAATGTCTCTCTCTTGATCTGGTTACGACGCGACGGCAAAAGCTGTACGCAGTATGAATAGGAATAAGGCATCAGTTGCAGGATATGCGCCGTGTCGATACCCGATGCACGTACACAATTGAAGCGATATTTCACGTACCTTTTCATACATTACAACTTGAACTAGACATTTGTGCTGGAGACGTGAAGCACACTCAGTACATTTTGATCAGATATGTATATCTACTCGGTGAACGTGTGTAAAACGACTCTGTGCTAGAGGATGTTACGGAAAGTTGATGGGGAGGTCGGAAAAGAAGAAAGGATAACTAATGCTAGAGGAATAGCTCAATTCCAGTAGTGGACGTAAATAAGCTAAAGGTACATTGCGTAATCATTACTGGGTATCCCAGTTGTTTCCCTGAAGTCTACTACGCCTTGGTTCTACAAAAGACCTCCAATGCCCTGACTTCGAGTATATTTATTTGTTGACTGAAAAATCGGACCTCATTCTTTCAAGTTTTACCCGTTTTCTCGTATTTGTCCCAGATGGTGTTGGTCTTTTTTTTGAGAGACCACTCGATGCATTAGCCGGGCATGGGGTTCAGATTATGTGGGCCTTAGTCTTATATTGTACTTTGTATTAAATCTTAGTTAACTTACCATTCTCCTCCCGGTCAGGTCCGCTGTCGTGTTCAGACTCGGACTCGTCCCAGATGGTGTCTGTGGCGATCTTCTGGCGCGAGCACTCGATCCAGTAGCCGGGCGTAGGGATCAAACTGTGAGGGTACTCCTCGCAGAATTCATCTGAAATGTATGGATGTGTTATAATGCGGATGTAGTTAGGGGTCTTAAACGGATAAAGCAGTTTTTCTTTTTTTGAACATTATATATTATGATTTATTTTTTTGTTTCAAACGCCGAAACTGCTTACAGCGTTTTAGCTATTAGAGGTTTATTGAACATTTATGAATAAAGCACTTTGCACACGAGCCGTTTTATAGCGCGAAGTGAGCCGCTGTTAAAATGCTACGGATAACGGGACAACAACCAAATACCTATCATATACGGAACTCCATATCAAAAGATTCAAAATGAATACTGAAATAATTTGCCAAAAAGTGTTGGTTGAACCCTGATAAATATTATATGGAATCCCTAGGTTGATATGCACTCACTTTACAAATCCCTGCTGTATTAGAGTTTAGATTGCCACCGCTCATAGACACCCGCGACACCAGTAGAGTCACAGGTGCGCTGTTAACGTTTAAACCCCCTTTTCCCAAGGATTGGGCCTCCGGTACCCTCACTCACGCAGCGAAACACAGCACAGTGCTGCTTCACGCCGGTTTTCTGTGGTGTATTTATGGTGAACAATAAACGATTTATTATTTTTATTTTCACCTTTTTTTAGTTATTTTATTTTCTCTGATAAATATTATATGGAATCCCTAGGTTGATATGCACTCACTTTACAAATCCCTGCTGTATTAGAGTTTATCTAGGTACAAAATATTTATCAAGCTTTCAAGTGCAATCAAATTATTTAATAATATGATACGTCCTCATTTTATTTTAGCAACAAATGTAATATGCTCCTTTTTTCTAAAATCTTATTCAAGATTCCATTTTGCAGTTAAATAATGAATAAAAAATCTATTTGAACAAAAGGTTCTGTATCTTTTTTCGGATAGATGAAAATTCTTGAGCTGAAACTCTATTGTTCATAATTTTCTTTTTGTTCTTTTTAAGACCATTCATAGTGTTACAATGCTAGGAGACAGCCTTTGATTAACTTTTTATGAATTATGATTTATGTTAATCTATATTTTTTCCTTGGATTCTATAATGTAAATAGAGGTGTGATTAGGCTTAAATTTTAGGTAATTTTATAAAATTTGTTAGTGTATAGAACACCTAAATATTGAATAGTTTGACCTGAAGAGCAAATTGAACAAAAGTTCTCGAAATTCCGACTTATTCCCGTTGTCCATTCCTTGTTTGTCCACCCCAGGTGGACAGTAACATAAATGTTCAAAGTATTTCGTATTCCGTTCGGTGCACACAGCGGGAAATGTCGAATTTCAAAACGAACATGCATAGATCTTTTTTGTTCTTTTGATTTAGATAAGTTCTTTGACTTTGTCAAATATGACTTTGACATCTAATAATAATATTGCTAGTCGTAGTTTAGTTATCTTATATATAGGTACTTCCTAAAGCTTGCCACTTTGTAGCTGCAAGCCAAGTTTGTCTTCAAACTAACTGGATGCAAATTACTTACTAGACTAGTTGAAGCGACTGAGATGGGTGTGACAAGAGGTCCATTGTAACAAATCTCGTTTCTACGAAATTTTGGCTTCAAGTTATATCTTCATCTTAGCGTGTCTTCATCTTCTTTGTTGCGTCCAAAGTTAACGCTCGCGCTCTGGAGTCCTGGGTACACTTAGACCGTCTGACCTTCGCAACCCTTTGACAGGGGAACCAGACCAACTGATCATGGTTACAGTCAGAAACTATTCGAAACGTGCAGGTTTGATTCCTCATGATGTTTGCACTCACCGCCGAGCGAATAGTAGAAATGGCTTTTAAGTTAGATTCAATTAAAATTGGAATGGCTTATCAATATTAATGTGACGAATAGAAACAATATGCAGTTTTGTTAGGTAGTACAAAATATATATTTTTTTCATGATGAGAGATAAGGTGCGTTATTTCTGAGTCATTAAGATATCTAGTATTAATGATGAAATGCATTTTTAGTAGGATTAGAGTTTTACTTGAAGTACAGTTTTAGCTTACGCTAACAAATACAATACGCGCGAATCTTATGGGAAAATTCTGACAGCTTAAGTAACGTTACTAGGGTTGTAGTGATGTAGTCAATCGACTTTTATGTTCCGTTAACACTAGGACATCACATCTCAATCTCTGTAGTCGCTAGTAGTTCGTTGGTGTAATATCACACCATCTCACCTATGTAGTAAATACTTCATTGGTGAGATTACAGGAAAACTTTAATTTTTCTAATAGTATATAATATACGAGTCTGGCCGTAGGCTCTTAGACCATAAGCCACATTTCAGTGCATTTTAGCACACAGAAAACAAGCGTATTTTTTTGTCTTTGATACCTACGTAATACATTTATCGACTGCCTCGGTGGCGCAATGGTTAGTGAATCGCACTTTAAAGCGACGGCTGCGCTTAAGCGCTTGGGGTCCCGGGTTCGATCCCCGGGTCGGACCAAAATTTGTAACTGAGTTTTTCTGTTAAGAAATTCTCAGTGGCAGCCTGGAGTCTGGAAGTTTGTTGGTCTTGTACCCCCGTACCTCAGAAAGTATGTTAAGCCGTTGGTCCTGCGCCCGATCTCTCTCCGGTCCTGTCACATTTGTCCCATCAGAATATGAGGGCAAGGGAATAAAGAGTGCAACTGTGTTTGCGCACACACTTGAGCACTATAATATATCCTGCGTAGGTGGCTGTTAGACATGAGATTGGCCGCTTTAGCCGTAATCGGTTGGAGGATATTATTATTATTAATGGAGATTATCAATTACACATATAAAACTACTCGTACTTAAATTTAAGAGTTGCTTAGAGTATTTCTGCTGCTTCAGTTCTTCGATTGTGGCTGCATCGGGGCTTAGTTCACTGTAAGGTAGAACACCAAACTTTAGGCAAAATGCTTGGCGTTCATACTTAGAGTGGACCACGCTGTCCGATTTTCTTCTATTTTTCTCTTCAAACTTCTCTTTTCCTCAGTGTTGAAGTTGACCTCTGTAATCTAATGAAGAAATTGTTGAAAAGTAAAAGACGTTGTTACTTATAAAATTTTTGCACATAGGTTTTATATCATTCTTATGGTTAACATTTTTTCAAATAAAGAGTTAGGAATAACTATAGCTATAACTATATATATGTGAGGGTGTCCGAAGATTCACAGCCCGGCCACAGCAGACGACGCCGTGCTCCGCCAGTCCGCTCGTCGAGCAAAATATGTGAGTACACCATGTTGTATCACATAATAACTATCGTGTTAATTCCCGTCTTGATAAGTTATAGGTAGTTATAATGCAACGCGAAAATATAAAAACTAATTAGGAATACATAGTCAAAGTATTAATAATTCTGCTTAAAAAAAAGTTTTTTTTTTTTACATTATAGCGGACAAACGAGCAGACGGCACACCTGATGGAAAGTGATCACCGCCGCCCATGGACATCTGCAACACCTGAGGTATCACATATGCGTTGCCGGCTCTTAAGAAAGGAGTACACCCTTTTCTTGAAGGTCCATGGTGGGGGGTGATTGGGCCTCCGAGCACCTCACTCACGCAGTGAAACGCAGTAAAAACTACTTCACACTGGTTTTCTGTGAGGTTGTGTTATTTCAGTCGGTCGAGCCGGCCCATTCATGCAACGACAAGAAACCGTTGCGTGGCTCTACCACAGTAAGAACGAATATTTTTTAAGTTCCTTTGTCTCCATCAAAAAGGCAATACCTACCACTATGCATCTTGGAATATAAAGGAGAAAACCAGCAACTTCACAAGTCATCATCATCCTCCTGCACTTTTCCCGGGTTATCTGGGGTCTGCGCAGTATGTCTTCCTTTTCCGTACGTCCCTGTCATCGTCATCGAATCATCCACCCCTTTTTCCAACATGTCATTCTTCACACAATCCATCTATCTCTTTTTCTTCCGTCCTCTGTTCCTCCACAGAGTTTAGTATACCTAATAATTATTGACCACTTTGCTTATCGCTGTTCCTATCACACGCACTGTGTCACTTTTGTTAGGATGAGATAGGTAATCTCGTTCGCTAAAGCCTACAGCGAAACCGACGTTGTAGCCCCTCTAGAGGGCGTTTATCTAATTCCAGTACTGCGGTACCTACCCAACAAACAATTCCGCCATTTGTCATATCTCTATACAGCTGAATAAAGGACGTATAAAAGTGATGGTTGTACTGGTTGTTACGTAAAAGCGTCTATAAGTTAATAGAGCCAAAACGAGACAATAAATAATTAAAATATATATATTTGGAATAAATACAGAAGTTTACAGAGAAATAGTGTTTGGTAGTGCCTGCATTATTTTGTGTCGCAGACAATAACAACCATCACACATAGCCAATGATCGGAGTAGGTAGTGCTATTTGGGTTCATTGACCGCAAACATAGATGTTAATATGGACATGCCCCGGGATTCTGACTATGATCCCGGGATTAAAATAAATAAATTTAATTTTAGAGTTCATTATTTAACGCATTTTAATCATGAAAGGACTTATCCATAAACGTTCGATACAACCATATTTTCTTAGAGTTTGTTACTTTCTATCTAACGTATGTATCTGGAGTTTCGAACACAAAGCGTTCATAAGTTCTGATTTTAATGCTCGTATGTATAAACGAAAATAACTGGTAATAGTATAAAGTATATCTTTAATCCCGGGGTTCCCGGGATTTCCCGGCCTGGAGCATGTCCATATTATTTGAAAATATCGCAAGTACCAAAAATAGCTCTACCTAATCCGATCTTTGAATGTGTATCAAACCAAACAAGACATTTTTAAATACATAAATTAATCTTATAGTATTTTTTTTTCAAAAATTGTATAACGCTGATTTTGATTAAAATGTTGATAAATCAATTTCCTAATGAATTTTCAAGCAAGGCAATAACATTAATAAATGAATTACAATATTGCGTAATTTAACATTCAAAAATAAATGTATGACTGTTTTGGAATAAATGTATCACTGTTTTGGGCATGTACGAGTATGTGTGTGTACCATATAACTGATTGGAGATATAATTGCGCCAGTTTCTTCCTATGTGCTACCTTCTTAGGCCTTTTATACCACCAAAGATGTCTAAACTTACCTTTTCACAGTTATATGCAAAATAAATAGACAAGACAAATAAGCTTAACCTGGAACCCACTTTGCGCCAACTAGGTGAAAGTTTAAAACTCGGGTCGCGCTGTGTCAGCAAAACCCGCTCGGAACTAAGCATCTAGCTTAGTTTAAATCTTCGCTCGAGCATACTTCGTCAAAACTTTTGGCAAGCACCTTAACAATTCTTCAATCTTTATAATCTTATGAAAGATGAGTCTTTTTCACCCTGAGGGGTCTTTTAGTATTTTTATGAGATAGGCCGTAGACGGTTCTTCATCTAATGGTAAGAGATTGCAAAAACTGCAAGCAGAATCTAATAAGGCGGTCTTACGATTTCTTTCAGAGGTAGAGGAAACAAACAGCGTATTCGTAGCCCACTACGGCAGCTAGCCTCACCAAATTGCGCTGCCTAAGGTAGTGGAACTTGGCGAGGCTAGGAATTTTTCCTAGTGGAGGGTATCATTTTCTGCTGGGGAGGGGGGATCCCCCGGCTGCTCATGCCGTTTGCTACGGAGGCGGTTCGCACTGTTTTCTACGGGTACTACGGGGCGTCCCCCGGCGGCTCGTAGCATTTGCTACGAGGGGGTCCTCCGGCGGATCATCGTACTATTTGCTACGACGACTATTATTTAGGGTGGGCTCGCCCCACCCGGCCCCCTAGCTACGCCGATGTGCAATATCCAAGACCATTGGGGGAGGCTTAAGTCCAGTAGTGGGCGTCTATTGCCTGAATTATGATGATGACAAGTGCAAAGCAGTTTAGTTAATGAAATTGATATTTCAAAACATCAAGTGTGATAATAGAACCAAGGAGCTAACTTACTCGTACCACTAACTGAAAGCAACTGAATAAGCTTACTTGAAAAATAAAACAAATGAAGATTTTGAATTATGTTGTCAATTTTCGTTATATTATCATGTGTAGATCTTTCCAAAAAGACAAGTGATTTAATTTTTGAACTCAACATGATTTTGAGTGCATTTTTGGTATGCCATTTTGGTCGCCCCACGTTATACCATTTCACCCGCCTAGGGCGGACAGACCGGATTTTGTCTCGTTTTTTTAAATGACTTATAATTTTGTTTACTCAATTTACCAAAGTAGTACGCAAAATATATGAAATAGCTAAGAAATAAAGATTTTATGAGCGGTTTTATATAGAGTATGTTGATGTGTACGCCTTTCCCCTACTTCAAACACAAACTAATGTTATTCGTTATAGTATGTATTGTATTATATATCTTGTACCTATAAGTATATTTCTGTTAAACGATATTCTTTCTTTCACATATTTATATAAAAGATTAGCACCCTCACGCTTAAAAAAATAGTAGGTGAAAGGAAATAAAATTAAACAAGTATACTCAATTAATTTTGTTTTTAGCGCCAAAGCTTTTCCAAGCAATGGTGTTATGCTGAGTGGCAACCATTTTGGTAGCATAAGTTAGATTTAGTACTCATTTTAAGTTGCTTATATAATTTGCTGATATTTGCTCCAAATACATATTTTTCATTCATGAATTCATATGCAATTTCCTTGAATTATTTGGGAAAAACACTATACAAGCCTAGGCCAAAACTCATGTGTCGTCCATCAATGCTTGTAGGTAATGCCGGTCGTTGCAGTAATGTACTATGTATATGTATATTTAATATCTCAGCACTCTCGGACTCGTAATAAGCCTTTGCGGTCTTTTATGGCTGATTTAAAGAACTCGACCATGGGAGGAAATGAATATTTCCTTTGTGTGCTTTGCGAGAGAGAAAACTGATAAATGGGTCGCTGTAATGTTTTATTGTAGGAATTGCTCAATGTTTAAAATAAATACCTATTTTTTCATTGATCATAGTTATGTACATCATTTTTATTTTACTTCATCTAAAAAATACATTGAAATTAATTTACTTCATCATCATCATCATCAGCCCATTTAAGTCCCCACTGCTGGGGCACGGGCCTCCCTCAATCACATGAGGGGTAATTGCCATACTCACCACGCTTAGCAGAGCGAGGGTTTTGATATAAATGCAGAGTTTTCCTTCTCTGGGTGCTGATGATCATGCCAGCAGCTTTACCTTAGTCGCCTTTTACGACACCTCGGGAAGAGTGAGGGTGGCCTATTCTACTCTGCCGGGGACCACACGGCACTTAATAATGTAATAAGAATCAAATCAATAAATTTACGTTAAAATTAAAAATATATGGTATATTTCATTAATCAATGATTTCACATAGTTCATCAGTCATTTAACAGATTATAATCACTTTAACAAGATGTGTCTGTTCCAACTGTTTAATGTTTACAGACCGACCAAGATCAGATGGCACTTCAGTGATATTGACGTGGAGGCGCTGTACAAATTTTTTTCTATGGGAAAATGTCAAAAGCACTGTCACAAGTGTAAAGGAAATAGCTTCAGTTCCGACTTTTGACACGTGTCAAATAACAGTGATCGGACTGTACATTATAGGTAAGCTGGTATTTGTCGTTTATTTGTTTTTTTTGTTTTTTTATACATTAATTATAATAAGTAGGTTTATAATATTATTTTATGTCAGTATATTTAGTCATATTAACTTTTTTTTTAATTACTCGCATGTATGTTTATGGATATATATTTATTTAACCGTTATAAATATTTCTGCATCACTGTATAGCATTGAGTCACTATACAGGCACTGTATAGCAATAAAGAATAAATAAACAATTTGATATTATTTTAATCATCTTCCGGAAACACTTTTTTTAATACATAATTCTAGGGGGGTAGAGGGTTGGCTACCTCAGACATAGGGTCTGTTCTAGTTCAGGTGTCAATATTTAATTAAAAGTTATGTTTTATAAGAATTGTATCATGGTTTATTTTATGTGATAGGTGGCAGACGAGCAGACGGATCGCCGGATGGTAAGCGATTGCCACCGCTCATAGACACCCGCGACACCAATAGAGTCACAGGTGCGCTGTCAACTTAAAACCCTCCTTTTTTCCCAGGATTGGCCTGTGTACCCTCACTCACGCAGCGAAACAAGCACAGATGCTGTTCACGGGTTTTCTGTGGTGTATTTATGGTGACCAAATAAAAAATTTCCCTGCTTAGATTTAATTTACATTTGTTTTTTTTCTTTTCACCTTAGTTATTTTATTTTAGATGGAGTTGGTTTTGGCAACTTTATCATTACCTCAACCTTAAGTTAACAACTCCACCATTTATAATATCTGTGACCATAGTGACCATGACTATTCTTTGAAACGTAGCGTAGGTGCCTATTATGTTTTACTTTGTGTGCTATCGAGTTGGCAACCCTGATTCGTTGTAAGCTCGGAATATTTTTCCGAGAAAATGGACCTAAATTTTAAGTTAGGGCATTCCATTAGACTTCGAGGTCGTTCAAAGAGTGCAGTGTGGGTAAAACTGTTGCAAAGTGAGTTTGCATCACAAACATGTTCCGACGGGCAAACAACTCGTGACTAGCTGACTCGACTCGTATAATTTTATTCCAGCCAGTTTTAGTAGAGAAATAACAGCTTGTATCCTAATGGTAAAGGCTTCTGTAACGATATCTGCTTTGGTTTGCTGTGATCATTTAAATTGATAAAAAGAAAATACTGAAAGAATTAGAAAACTAGTAATACCTACCTACAGAATAGAAGGTCGCTGGGTACAAAAATAATCTTATCCAATTTGACGTAGGATATGCACGACAGCCACGGCCTCACAGGAAAACTGGTGCAACACACCACCTGCGTTGTGCTTCGCCGTGTGAGAGAGGGTACCGGCGGCCCAAACAGGCGGGAATAGGAGTGAAAAGATAGACAGATAAATCATTTATTTGTAACAACATATACACATATTAGCCATGTGGTCCTCGCCAAAGTAGAATAGGCCACCCTCACTCTTATCGAGGTGTCGTAAAAGGCGACTAAGGTAAAGCTGCTGGCATGTTCATCAGCACCCAGAGAAGGAAAACTCTGCATTTAAACCAAAATCCTCGCCAACCCGTCTGCCAAGCGTGGTGAGTATGGCAATTACCCCTCATGTGATTGAGGAGGCCCGTGCCGCAGCAGTGGGGACTTAAATGGGCTGACGATGAGACACATACATGCAATGATTAAAAAAAAAGAAAGTAAAGAGAAAAAAAAGGTTGGCAGCGCACTTTTGACTCAATTGGTGTTGAGGGTGTCTATGGGCAGAGGCAATCGCAACATCAGTTGAGTCAGCGCACTTCTCGCTGCTAATATTTAAAACCCCCTTTCTAGGCCGCCAGATTGGGCCTTCTGTACACCCAGTCATTCGGCAAAACACGGCGCTAGCGCTGCTTTACGCCGTTTTTCTGTGTGGTATCACTCTGGTCGAGCTGACCCTGATGCCTAAACGTGACTCTCCCACGGCCAACACATATTTTAGATTCGTGTCTCGGTATACTCGGCGGCACGTGGAGTTACCCTTGTTGGACTTTGGACCGTCCGTATGTCTGAGACACAATTGCTATTTTAGCACTCATCATCAGCCTATCGCAGTCCACTGCTGGACGTAGGCCTCTCCAATTGTTCGCCACTGTGATCTATCCATGGCTTCTCGCATCCAGCCCTTGCCAGCCATCCTGCGCAGATCGTCCTCCCACCTAGCCAGAGGGCGCCCTACATTACGTTTGCCAAGACGCGGTCTCCACTCCAGAACTCGTTTACCCCATCGGTTGTCGGTTCTGCGGCTAATATGGCCAGCCCACTGCCACTTAAGCTTGCTAATCCGGTGAGCAATGTCGATAACTTTGGTTCTCTGCCGGATCACCTCATTTCGGATTCGATCTCGGAGAGAGACGCCGAGCATTGCTCGTTCCATAGCCCGCTGAGCGACCTTTAACTTGTGGACCAGCCGTACCGTAAGTGTCCACGTTTCGGCTCCGTATGTCATGACGGGTAGGACGCACTGATTGAAGACTTTCGTCTTTAGGCATTTTAGCACTGTGGAGTGGAAACTTGGTGCGACTCCGACTGTACTTATAAAGTAAAAGTTCTCATTAATCTTGTTAAATGTCGGTAATAAAATGAAGTCTGAGAAAGCGCTAACTAACTTGTGCAGTACCGTGACTAAACACCTAAGAGCCCAACGATGCCTCGGAGACAGTTTTAAGGCAATAAGGCTTATATTTCGCGACAAGGAAGTTTTGACAAAGTTCTCTCCAACCAATCAATAGCGGTAATGGGTCGTGTACTAGGCACAAAATTCAAGGTATAGATGGGCTCTTTTAGGATGGGACATTTTATCGAAGCGACAACGGCTACTTTTTTACTGTTTTATGTTACACTTCGCCCGCTCTCATTTCATTTTGGGACTTTATTAATTTCAAATAGTGTCAATAGAGGGCGTTGGATGTCGATTACATTTCGGTTTACTTAAAAAAAAGGTATAAGTCTACTAAACATATTTCTATTTAGGTCAAATTATGAAACATTACATGGTGTAGTTTTTAATTATTGTTAAATATTTTTTTTTAATTTATTCTTAAAACGAAGGTTCAAGCGCCAGTGAAGCGATTTTCTTTTCTACTGGGGCGGCGCCATAGCGCTAGAGTCTCGCTTTAAGGCGAAGGATACCGCTCACTAGCGACTCCAATTAATTTGAATCTTTAACTACCTACTAAACTGGATTTTTAATAATTGTGCATCGTCGGGGACTCGGAAAATTTGCATACTATTCATTTAATCAAAGCTCGGGATACAATACCGCCAACTTCCAGACTCCGGGCTGACACTAAACATTTTTTAGGTATCCATTTGACACGGGGATCGAACCCGGGGCCTCTAGCGCAGCCAGTCGCTTTAAAGTTCGACCCACTAACCACTGCGACACCGAGACAGTTTAGTAGCTAAAGAATAAAATCGTTTGGCGTCGCTAGTCTAAGGCGGAGGTTACCTTAGCCTTAAATGCTTTTCTCTGGTTTGTGGTCGAGTAATAGGATATCTTCACTGAGGGCAATAATCGTTCTGTCTAGACGTTCAGGCGTTGAAAAGGTCGGGTTTCACAAAGCCCACTGTCGTTTGTTAACCGACTTCAAAAAGGTGGAGGTTCTCAATTCGTCAGCATCAATTTTTATGTGTGTACGATTACTCGAAGACGCTTAGACAGATTTGGAAAATTATTTTTTTATTCAAACGTGGGTATGGTTCCCCAGGTCCCATTGACAGCGTGTCATGATCTGATGATAGTATCTTAGAGAAATCGAGGGTAGCCATCAAATTTTATAGGCACAAAAAAACTAACGAATAACTCTATACCTAGGGTTACACTGTTGCTGAAATGTTCTAGGGCTCCGTACCTAAAGGGTAAAAACGGTACCCTATTATTCTCTCTGTCACCAGGCTGTATCTCGTGAACCGAATGTATGGCCGTGGTCCCCCAAAGTCAAACAAAATGCACTAAATACGGTCCACGGCCTCGCTCCTGCATGAATTAGTGATGTACAAGACTCGAGTCGTCGAGTCCTATTTTTGAAACCTCGAGGCGGAATGGCAATGCTCAGTGAGCTCAGTGTATATATTTGTGTTCCTCTGTTGTCTGATATCTGTAACACAAGTGCTTAAGCTACTTAGTACGGAATCAGGTCAACGTATGAGATGTTGTAAGAATTATTATTAACTATACTATTAAATTAATAAGTATTGAAATCTATGTTCAATGAGTTTTATTAAAATCAATTTCATAAATTATGTATGACTATTGTAGGCCTAAACAGGTAGTTGTGCGAACTATGCTATTTGTAAGATCTATATTTTTTGTACCACCACAATTTTACAATAAAGTTTTTACTCAATTACTTAACCTTCAAAAGAGCTCGAGTCGTAAATGAACGCAAGCCTTATGTTTATGACGTTAATAACTCCGTAACTAAGTATTATAGAGTTACATTATCTATACATATAAAATTCAAAGTCCTGAATTACTGACTGACTGATCAGAATGACTCTAGCTTTCGAAAAGGCTCGAACTCTAGAAAAAAGCTCGAGCATTGCTAAAGACCTCAAGCTTCAAACAAACGAGGAGAGCTCTGAAAAAGGCTCGAACTCGAAAAAAGACTGATGAGTCGTCGAGCTTCATACAACGAGGCGAGCCCTGTAAACGACCGACTCGACCGGAGAGGTAGCATGACCTCACAGAAAACCGGCGTGAAATAGCGCATACGCTGTATTTCACCAAGCAAGTGAGTTAGAGCCCAATCTTAGATGATCTACCTATTACTGATAAGTAGACGATCATAAACGAATGATTAGCTATCACATAAAAACACTTCTACGACTAAACATATGGGACATGGCCAATTTTCTTCAAATAAAAGTGATAAATGTATTAATTAATGTCCTCCAAACCGATATTTCGGTCATGGCGGCCAATCTCAGCGATCAGCCATCGGCGCAGGACATATTTTAGTGCACAAGTATTTGCGCAGACACAACTGCACTCTATTCCTGTACCCTCTTTTTTCGATGGGACACTAGTCTGACACGACCAAAGAGGTATTAGGCGCAGGAACAACGGCTTAACGTGCTTTCCGAGGCACGAGACTCCGGGCTAACACTGACAATTTCTTAACAGAAAAACTCAGGGACAAATTTTGCCCCGACCCGGGGATCATATCTAGGACCCCAAGCGCAACCGCCGCTTTAAAGTGCGACCCACTAACCATTGCGCCACCGAGGCAGTCGATAAATGTATTACGTAGGTATCAAAGACAAAAAATACTTCCAAAAATGTCACCATCAGAATAGCCTACAACAAATAACTCGTAATAGATGTTATACTTTGCTTTACTTCCCCATCATATTTATTACCACAATAAAAAAGTATTCACATCTAGGCCCTTCGATTCGGCATCGGCAATATAACATAGTGTGTTATATGGGTCATTTCACCCCAAACCTGGATATTTATATTGCTCAGGTAAGGCACGGTAAGTACCAAAGTTGGAGCTGCAGGGGCGGGCGACGTGCCTACTTCGCAAATATATTAGAGCCACAGAATGGGCCGCACAAACACAATTTGAGGCCTCCACACATACGAGTTTCCCTTTGGTATTGGGGTGTTTGAAGCCTTATTAATAGAACAACTTAGCTGATAATTGCGTAAGTTTTGTAAATTGTAAATCTTCTTAGTGGTAAAATCTAAAACTATCCATAGTTGTTATGTTTTATAGCAATCTTTTGCAATATATTATTAGTAAATAACACATTTAAAAATTTCACCACCACTGAACGCGTTAATTCTAATTGGTTGGTCTAATTGGTAGAACATTCACCCGGATTGTGGAAGGTGTGGGTTCGAGTCCCGCCTGAACACGAGATGAAATTTTTAAGTGTGTTGTTTACTTAAAATTATCCAGTTTTTCTGTTAGGGCTTCAATATGAATTTTATTGTAATAGTTTATGTAGATTCATTTTCTTATGTATTCTTAATTATTTATATCTGTTAACTTAGTATACCTACTCTGATTTATGAGATGGTATTTTTGTGTAGGTACGTATTAAAGATTACCTCTATTATGCTCACATTTTTTAAACATTTACGAGTATCTGGTCCTAAACAATAATTGGTCATTTGTTTGTAATCGGTCCTTGATTATTGTCTGTTGTGTCGCCTAAATAAATAAATAAATGTGTAGAGCAGCTATTAATTCATCATCATCATCATCATCAGCAACCCACACTTGTCCATTGCTGGACATAGGTCTCCCCTAATGCACGCCACTGCTCCCGATTTTCGGCCACTCTCATCCAGCCCACACCAGCCAGCGTTCGAATGTCATCATCCCATCATGTCGCAGGGCGTCCTACACTACGTTTACCAAGTCGCGGTCTCCACTCAAGGACTTTACGGCTCCAACGGCTGTTCGGAACGCTAAACTGGAAAGAGCGCGGAATCAATATTAATGGCGAGTACATGTCACACCTACGATTCGCAGGCGACATCGTCATCTTGACGGAAACGCTGCAAGACCTACAGGAGATGGTGAGCAGCCTGGCTGAATCTTCCAAACACATCGATCTTCGGATGAACTTGGATAAAACCAAGGTCATGTTCAACGAGCTCGTTGATCCGGGACCAGTCGCTGTTAATGGAGTACCTCTCGAAGTTGTTCAGGAATATGTCTATCTAGGACAAACGCTCCAATTAGGCAGAACAACTTCGAGAGAGAAGCCAATAGAAGAATTCAGCTAGGCTGGGCAGCATTTGGTAATCTTCGTCAAGTCTTCTCGTCACCCATCCCTCAAAGTCTTAAGTCGAAAGTCTTCGACCGTTCCGGTCTTACGGTGCCGAGACGTGGACACTCACGGCTATTAATTACCTACGTCAAATATAGCTATGATAATATAGCTAAAATTGATGAGAATTAACCTAATGATAATGAATGACTAATGCTAGCGAGAGAAGGCCAAGTTGAAACTCACGCATTATAGGTCTGTAGTGGCTATGACTGTCCGCCATTTTGATCGATGATCTGTCAAAATGGTGGACTCGAGTCATAGAGCCGTACTAACAAGTCACGTGGTAAACACTGTACTTTCAAACACGTTAAAACGCATTATACACCTTAATATTTTAAAATTATATTGGTTACCTACTTGGGCTACCTCTTTCTATCTAAGGCTTCATGAAGTCACTGTCCGTATAAGCTACCTATATGTATTACCTAACACCTACAATATGTGAAATTCCCTATTAAATAGCAAATAAATGGTTTTATATTTTGTAGTCCTAATCAAAAGGCCTACAACGAAACCGTTCCGTAACGAACAATAGGAATGAGATGAGGTCGCATCTAAACTATAGGACCGCACAGCGCGTGTGATCGATTCGGTCATGATTTTCGTTTCATTGTAGGCCTAAGGTCAGCAGCCCGAGTGGCAAGGCGTCCTACACTACGCTTGTGTAACCGCTCCTTTTTCACTTATAAAGATTTCACTACTCAAACTCACTTTGTGGAAACGACCTCAATTAAATTTCATTAAAGCCCAACTCCTCATAATCGCAATAAATCTCGAATATTAAATTGGAATACTGAGACATAATCTTGTTAGGAGAACACTAAGTCCGCGGGAACTCAAGAAATCTTCATTTGAATGGAAGTAAAACTGAACGTAATTATTCTGTGAGTTTAGCAACAGTTAAAAGGAGCGAATGTTTGAGCCGTTTAATCTTGTCAATTATCCAGAAAATTGGGAGGAGATCCTCTTGAAATCCCTGACACGACGGTATTACGTTTTTACCGTGGAATTTGTGTGTCTAAGACTGTGTCCCGAACGGGCGATTTACGTGTGATTTCCGGGTTTAGAATATTTGTTTACGTGAAGTAGCTATTAGGTAGCAGCATATTGTGTTAACTAACGGCTAAATTAAGTTCAAATGAATGGTGCCAGTTGGCAGCAACGTCTATGTGGCAGTAACTATAGGTGGCAGCACTTTGTATTAAACTAACAAAGCAAATTAAGTTTGAATGAATGGCAGCAACGTCTATGTGGCAGTAATTATTATAAGTGGCAGCACTTTTATAATTTCATTTATTTTAAGCAACAAGATATAATAAATACCTTAACATACATAAAACATATATAAAAATTACACCTCTACTCAAGAAAAACAA
The DNA here is from genome assembly GCA_019059595.1 of Marasmia exigua. Classification (NCBI taxonomy): domain Eukaryota; kingdom Metazoa; phylum Arthropoda; class Insecta; order Lepidoptera; family Crambidae; genus Marasmia; species Marasmia exigua. The sequence continues at coordinate 11,741,347 of CM032476.1, read as the reverse complement.
CAAAATACCGTAATAATATATAAAACACAATACAATACACATACCAAAATACACACATTTAAATTTAGAAATAAAAATATATTTTTAAAAGCACATACCTACCTACTAGGTACAACATATGCGGAGCAATTATAGCAATTTATCTTACTCTTATTATAAGACTAGCAAAAAAAGGACCCAGAGTCATTCAATAAAAAAAAACAAATAAAAAATAAATTCATAACTTTTTCACAATAATTATGTACAGTGGCGGACACATCAAGCTATACAAAACTGTCAAATTTCTTCATTCGATTATAAAACTTATATTGATACACATTGAGTTCGAAATCGATTGAGAAAATTTGTCAGTTTTGTATAGCTTGAACTGTCCGCCACTGTACTATTGTATTGTATTGACTAGCAGCGCAAATTAAATTTGAATAGATGGCACCACTTGGCACGTCAAAAAATGGCAGTAGCTTATAGGTGCTTTCGTGTCGGCATTTTGTATTATTAAAAGGGCAATAAAAAATTAATTCAAATGGATGTTTATACACCGTTATTATTTATCGTGTACATCCCGACTCATTAGGCTTCGTGATATAAATCCACTTAGCATGTTATATCAACAAAATAAGCAAAAAAAAATCTGCTGTTCCATACATTATTGCTGAGTGAATATTGCATATTGAATGATTGCAATTCCAAGGAACAGCTGATTTTTTTTTCGGTTATTTTGTTGATCTAATATGCTAAATGATACCTGTTATGAGGTTTTCGGGATGTAAAGTATAAAAAAATTGCGGTGTGTAACTGTTTCTACAGAAAATTTGTTACACAGTGCTTTGCGACTCTATATTTTTTTCTGTAAGATGTAAGGTATAAAACTACCTACCTTTTATCTCTAAAATTAATGAATGCTTAATGGTTTTTTTATGTGATTGATGGCAGATGAGCAGACGGATCACCTAATGGTAAGCGATTTCCACCGCACATGTACACCTGCAACATCAGTGGAATCGCAAGTGCGCTGCCAAATTTTAAACCCACTCCGGTACCCTCACTCACGCAGCGAAACAGCAGACACGCTGCTTCACGCCAGTTTTCTGTGAGGCCTAAACAAACATAAACAAACATTTGTTCTTTCTGTGCCGTTAAATTTTTATGAATGGATTTTTGTAATAAATAAAAAATATAAATATTTCACAATATTACATACATTGAACCGACTCCGAGATAGGTAGGTAGGACGAGATAGCTCAAGCACCTGTGTTACGGATATCAGAATCAACAGTGGGAATTCAAATACATATTTATAGAATAGAATAGAAAAATGTTTATTTGGCACCAAAAATACAGATAACAATATATAGATCTATACATTACTTATTAATTTAATCCTAATCTAGGTACAGTATAATATCTCAATTCTAAGAGGCGCCAAAAAGGCTCAGCTATTTAATAAATAATATAATACTTCTTTTTGTGAATATATACTTATAATACATAGAAAACACCCATAAATAAAAATTTGATAGTTAATTTTATTTACTTACAATCTCGAAATTAAGTTACAAAATTATGTCAATAAAAAACTTCATTACAATAAAATATACTACACAATAAAATAAAAAAAAAGTCTCATCATTTCAGCCAATAGACGTCCACTGCTGGACATAGGCCTCCCCCAATGTTCTCCACACAGATCGGTCCTGTGCCGCCCGCATCCAATGGATTCCCGCGATCTTCACCAGATCGTCGGTCCACCTTGTGGGGGGCCTGCCACGGCTGCGACTTCCTGTACGTGGCCTCCACTCGAGGACCTTTCCGCCCCAACGGCCGTCTGTTCTCCTCGCTATGTGCCCTGCCCATTGCCACTTGAGGCATGCAATCCTTTGGGCTATGTCTGTAACCTTAGTTCTCCTGCGGATCTCATCATTTCTGATACGATCACGCAGGGAGACTCCGAGCATAGCTCTCTCCATTGCTCTCTGAGTGACTTTAAGCCTCCTTAATCGGCACATTGTAAGCGGCCACGTTTCGGTTCCGTAAGTCATCACTGGCAACACACACGCATTGAAGACTCTCGTCTTGAGACACTGCGGTAGGTGGGCCGAAAATATGCTGCGTAGCTTCCCGAACGCTGCCCAGCCGGGTTGGATTCGTCGATCGACCTCTTTCTGGAAGTTGGACTTACCAAGCTGGACTTTTTGTCCGAGGTAGATGTACTCGTCTACAACTTCCAGTGCAGAGCTTCCAACCTTTACCAAAAAAAAGTCTAATACAACTAAATAAATTAAAATTATGTCAAATTAAACATGAAATTATATAAATAAAAAGTAATGAAATAAATAAATATAATAAAATAAAATAAAAATGTAAAGGTCTAAGCGCCACTTTTATACATGTTTTCTTGAATATTTTCGTCGCGGATAAACCAATTTCCTGAGCGATAAAATTAAAGTCCTATGCCTATAGTAAACCAATCCCCGCGCAAGTTGAGTCGGCTAAGATGACAAAATCTGTTTGTATTGTTTGCGCCACGAATTAGGTTTGTTAGAGTTCCGTGCACAAAGGGCAAAAACTGGACTCTAATAAGAAAGGCAGTGAAGCAGCACTGTGCTGTGTTTCACTGCGTGAGTGAGGGTACCGGAGGCCCGATCCGGGCGAAAGGGGGGCTAAAGGTTGGCAGCGCACTTGTGACTAAACTGGTGTCGCGGATGTCCATGGGCGGCGGCAACCGCTTACAATCAGGTGATCCGTCTGCTCGTCTGCCACCTATCTCATAAAAAAATACATTTTCATACCGGTTGAGACGCAAGTGTCGCGGATTCGATTCCCGCACTAACACAAATGTTTGTTTGTGAAACATATTTGTGTTGGGTCTGGGTGTTTGTAGTACCTGCTTTATTCCTGGTTTCCATAGTAAGCCAAGCCAATGTATGTGATGTTGACTCAATTAATTAATTAATTTATTCATTGTCGGTCTATCTTGTTTGAAACTTGAAATTTTCACACACGATGGATGTTATAAAAAATAGTGAAAAAAGAATAAAATAAATATTTAAGCAGGGCTTCCATATACCTAATATAAGAAACAAAAACATGATTTTTACCGTTTTACGACAGCTAAATATTCCTAAATTATTAAGTAGAAAACATGGTATAAAAATATCCCATACAGCAAACATGGCCGCTTTTTGCTATTAATAAAGGCAAGACAATTAAAATATTAACAGTCTATTAGGTGACACATAGTTTACTATAAAATAAATAATTACATAAAATAATTGACTGACAGGATGGCGCAATTGGTAGTGACCCTGCCTCTTACGCCAAAGGTCGTGGGTTCGATCCCCACCCTGGACAAACATTCGTGCGATGAACACTTGTGTTTGTTCGGTGTCTGGGTGTAATATATGTATTTAAGTATATATTTGTGTTCCTCTGTTGTCTGATATCTGTAACACAAGTGCTTAAGCTACTTAGTACGGAATCAGGTCAACGTATGAGATGTTGTGAGAATTATTATTATTATAAAATATAAGGGAGCTGAATATAAATCTACAACTGTCTAAAGTTGTAAAGATAAAGAAACCATAAGTGCGCTTGCCGACTTGTACTTGGATGATTTTTCGTTTCTTATCTTTCATCCTCCCTATTATTCTAGGGACGTGTTATTTTCTACACCAGGTGGATTTGCGTTGGGAAGGAAACCGAGACGCGTGCTTATAGAAAAACTCCACTACTTTATTTTTGCCGGGCAGACGAGCAGACGGTTCACCTGATGATAAGTGACTACCGCCGCCCATGGACACTCGCAAAACCAGCGGAGTCACAAGTGCGCCTTTTAAAAACGATCGCTTTTTTAAAAGTAAAGGGAATAGATAGATTGATATACTTTATTGCACAAAAAAACACAACTTAAAAATCTAGGCATTCATCGTCATCGTCAGCCCATTTAAATCCCCACTGCTGGGGCACGGGCCTCCCTCAATCACATGAGGGGTAATTGTCATACTCACCACGCTTGGCAGACGGGTTGGCGAGGGTTTTGATATAATGCAGAGTTTTCCTTCTCTGGGTGCTGATGATCATGCCAGTAGCTTTACCTTAGTCGCCTTTTACGACACCTCGGTAAGAGCGAGGGTGGCCTATTCTACTCTGCAGGGGGCCCCCCGGCGTACACTTAATTGTACAATTTCGGCGGAATACTTAACAATAAAACGCATTTTAATAGATTTTTGTGCTCCCGCCGGGGTTTGATGCTGCGAACCTGCCGCATGAAGTGAAGCTGAGTTCAATACTATTTGTTACCAGCATGTTCGTTACCTGAGCCTGGGGCGGCAGCGGGAAGATGAGCATAGAGTAACTTATAAATAATATCCTCCAACCGATTACAGCTACGGCGGCCAATCTCAACGATCAGCCACACACGCAGGATATATTATAGTGCTCAAGTGTGTGCGCAAACACAAGTGCACTCATTATCCCCTTACACTCATATTCCGATGGGACACTAGTGTGATTCGACCGGAGAGGGATTGAGCGCAGGATCAACGGCTTAACGTGCTTTCCGAGGCACGGGGGTACAAGACCGCCAACTTCCAGACTCCGGTCTGACACTAAGAATTTCTTACCGAAAACTAAGGTACACATTTTTGGCCCGACCCGGAGATCGAATCCGGGACCTCTTGCGCAGCCGTCGCTTTATAGTGCGACCCACTAACCACTGCGCCACTGAGGTATAATGTGGGAACTTAAGTACTTATACTGAGATAGAGGCATCAGTCGGCTAGCCAGTGCTAGCACCATCTAGAGGAAAACGATCAATACTCAACGGCTATGAGTACGTCCACCATCGAGAATCAGTCAGGGAGAAGATTGAATAAAATATCAGAAAGAATTTTATTTCCTATATACCAAAATTCCTAATATTTTCTAGATCTCTGGTTTGATACCCATACTTTTTTAAAATTGCTATTGTGGGCAGGCGGCTTGAGGTCATTGTTTCGGAAACACGCTGGGCCACGGCGCAGCCCAGCGACTGGAGTTTAAAACTGCGCAGCTGCTGCGCGAAGTGAAGCTGAGTTCAGTACTGTTGATACCAGCATGTTCGTTACCTGAACAAGCCTGCGGCTGCAGCGGGAGTATGAGCGGGACGGGATGAGGAGGACTTGCGCCGGGCCACGGCGCAGCCCAGCGACTGGGGTTTGAAACTGTGCAGCTGCTGCGCGAAGTGAAGCTGAGTATAGTACTGTTGACACCAGCATGGTTGTTACCTGAGCAAGCCTGAGGTGGCAGCGGAAAGATGAGCGTAGTAGAAGACTTGCGCCAGGCCATGGCGCAGCCCAGCGCCTGGGGTTTGAAACTGTGCAGCTGTTGCGCGAAATGAAGCTGAGTATAGTACTGTTGACACCAGCATGGTTGTTACCTGAGCAAGCCTACGGCGGCAGCGGGATGGTGGTGGAGCAGTTGCGGCGGGCCACGGCACAGCCAAGCGACTGGTGTTCGTAGCTGCGCAACTACGGAATGAAGTGAAGCTGAGTTCAGTACTGTTGAAACCAGTATGTTCGTTACCTGAGCAAGCCTGCGGTGGCAGTGGGAAGATGAGCGTGGTGGAGGACTTGCGCCGGGCCACGGCGCAGCCCAGCGACTGGGGTTTGAAACTGCGCAGCTGCTGCATGAAGTCGCTGCACTCCATCAGCGCGACGTCCGCGAAATGGAGATCGCACAGGATGTGGTTCTTGAAGCGGCGAGCGCGTTTCTGTATAAAAATACATTTTGTGAATATCTGTGTCTTCGACCGCAGTCAGCAGATTTCCACTCGAAAACGTAAGTACATGATAAATGTAGAAACAAATGAATCATAATTATAATGGGTCTGGGTGTTTGTGGTATCTACGTTGTTACTGGTTCCCATAGTACAAGGGGAAACCTTAGTTTGGGACTAGGACAATGTATGTGATATTGTCTCAATTTATTTATTTATTCAAAGTAGGTACGTATTTTCCGATTTATTTTTCTTAATCCATTAACGTAATTCCTTGTAAGTAAACAATATCAGAACGTGATAAATCTCAATCGGATTGCATCTCCAATGAACCCTGATAATGGAGGCGGGAAAAACGGCAAATTATGCAAATCCACCAAATCTTCCAGGACCTTAGTAAATTGCCGACAAAGTTACGGGGCATTTTGTTTCCTAAAGCCTGTATTTTACTGAGACGCTGTTGCATTTCTTAATTTTTCAAGATATTTTGTCCTAGTGCGACAGAACGTTAAAAGAAAACGTATTGTAAGACGTCCACTCAGGTGGAGAGACGAGTAGGATAGGGAGAGGATCTATCAAAGTGGCGAATGTTTAGAGAAACCTATGTTTAACAGCAGACTGCGATAGGCTCATGATGAAAACGTTTTGAATATAGCGATATAGGACGCAGGACTGTGGTTAGAGTCGAATTGATGGTAAGGCAGCATTAGGTGACCAATGTGTGTGAACACAGGCGAACATTTTGTCCATGCCGACAACTTGATTATAGCGAACGAACTAATCGAAATCTCAGTGTTGAACCTTGAGAGTACACATTCTAGATTCCGCGCATTGAGATTTCTTGTGTCTATGAGCAAAAGCTCAAATTTGACTGTTGATGGCAACTCAAGCGCGCTTTTCATGGGACTTCTTTGGTGGCGCGGACTGAATGTACTTTTACTCTATGATTTGTGAAAAATCATCTAAACCATTTTATTAAAGCTACAGTTATTATATCTAATGATAAAGGTTTTAATATAAATAATAATGACAAAGTCATAACTGTCAGTAAATACTAAAACTTTACGTCTTCATATCTCTATATAGATTTGTGGTTATCTAAAATGTAACATAATTATACCACCCTAGCCTAGTGATTTAAGTACCAGGTCATGATCTCGAGGTACTGGGTTCGATTCCCGAGTCGAGTACAGTATGTTTCGAATTTTTCGAACATAGTTCGGGATTGTGATCACCAATCCGCATTAGGCAAGCGTGGTGATTAAGCCTAATCCCATCATAGTAGCGATGACTTGATTTCTATGATGGAGGACTTTGGCCTACAGTGGGATAGTATATAGGCTGATACTAATTATATCGTCGTAAGCAGTAGATACTAATAAAAATTTGCCAAAATTGAAAAAAGTTTGAATTAATTTACCTACCTATCAGAGTCCCTGTGCGATAGAGCTACATGGCGAGTCGGCCTCGAACCCGGCAACGGCCGAGACCCACTTCTCTAATTGCCCTTACCCAGAGAGAAGTATTTACAAAAGTGCTTATTACAGTTCTGGGAGCAAACTGAATGTTCAATGTAGTTGTACAGTGTGCTACGCTATACAGATCAGTTGGTAGTAAGTTGACCTGATAAGAGATGATGAAAATTGATGTGGAGTGACAGAAGTTAAAGATCACGGTTGGTTCTCACAGTGGTTCTCACGCGACGTTAGCCACTTGAGGTACAGGTGTTAAAATTTATTATTATATTATTATTTATATTTGTATAGAATGACAGCGCTATACCAAAGATTTAGTATCAGAATAATATTGGTCGAAAGAAAGTAGCTAGGTTATGTCAACAGAATAAATCAATGTAAGTAAGTAAAGTAAATTAAAAAGATCTTTATTGTCAATAAAAAGATAGAAACCAACTAACAATAAATCTAAGGCTACAAAATAATATAAACGAAAATTAAAAACTAAGTATGGCTGTAGTACAATTATTGACACAAGGTACTAGTCTCAGCATTTGCTCGGCTAAATGCCCAACCGCTGGTTTTCAGACTAGCCCTTACGGCGCGTCTCGGCCGTCAGAATTAACAAAGGGTGTGTAAAAAGGAGAGGGAGAGAAAAAGAAAAAAAAAAGATGTATGTAAAGCATGTATGTGTGAGTTTTATGTGTGAGTGTGCTTATGAGTAGGTATGTTTTGTGCAATGCACGAGTAAGCCGTACAGTAGATTTCATGATTTTCAACCATCTTATCAGCCACATGTTGACTTTTATGTCTTAGGTGATAAGAATCAAAAATACAAATTCTCAGTTGCATCCCGGGCGATCCCGGACCATGGTAGTAGGTCCGGGATCGCCCTTCGATAGGGGAATCGAACCAACTAAATCATGATTACAAGTTCAGAATAATCAGTATCAGCCTATAAACTGTCTCATTGTAGGGCAAAGGCCTCCATCATAGTAATCAAGTTATCGCTACTATGATGGGATTATGCTTAATCACCACGCTTTCCAAATGAGGATTGTTGATCACAAACTCGAGCTATGTCAGAAAAAATCAAATCAACCTATGAGATGTTGTGAGAATTATTATACTTTTTGCTCGACCCGGGAATCGAACCCAGGACCCCGAGATCGCGGCCCGGTACTTAAACTACTTAGCCGTGTGGTCCCCGGCAGAGTAGAATAGGCCACCCTCACTCTTACCGACGTGGCGTAAAAGGCGACTAAGGTAAAGCTGCTGGCATGATCATCAGCACCCAGAGAAGGAAAACTCTGCATTTATATCAAAACCCTCCCCAACCCGTCTGCCAAGCGTGGTGAGTATGGCAATTACCCCTCACTTGACTGAGGGAGGCCCGTGCCCCAACAGTGGGGACTTAAATGGGCTGATGATGATGATGATGATGATGACTTAAACCACTTGACCAACAGGGCGTTATCTCAACATGATAATTATCTCTCCCTTTTTTTATAGTGGTAGTTATATATATTGGCTCTCCTCAGCCTGATGATAAGCAAGAGGAGAGCCTACGTTGCAATAACAACGGACACGATGTCAAGGCATCGCTTCCTTTTAATTTGTGGTCATCCACAGTTTAAGAAACTATTCTAATGTGTATATTACCGCACGATATATTTTCCCTCACCGCCGAGCTAATGATAGAAGCAGATTTCAATTATTTTGAGAATATAATTCTTGGACGTTATACATACTTACCTCTTTCTTATAACTCGCGGTTTGGTTCAGGGACTATCCTTAGTTCGCGATTTGTAATAAAAGTTCAAGCAGTTAACCGTGGATGAGCTACACTTAGGTATGAATGAGCCAGCTCAACCGCAGTGATACCACGGCCTCAAGGAAAACGGGCGTGAAGCAGCAATGTGCAGTGTTTCGCTGCGTGAGTCGCGATGATGTGCTGTGTTTCGGGTACAGGAGGCCAATCCGGGGGAAAGGGTGGTTTCAAAATTGATAGCGCACGTGACCTGATTGGTGTTGTCCATAAAAAAGCTCTTTTTTCAAAATAAAATACTCGGGCAAAAATATAAAAGGTACATACATTTTCCTTTTAAACTCACCATGCTTTTGTTCTTCGCATTGAGGAAATCCTTTACGCACGCGTGTTCGGATGTACGAGTAGGTATTACATGTTAACACGAGACAAAGAACATAACTTCATTGTTTTCGTACAAAGGACCATCGATTTATTACACGCCATTTACCATAAATACGAGCCAGGTGTAACCTGATAAGTGAAACGACGCATATCACAGCCAATAATCTACACTATTTATAAAGAGGTAGATTCTACAGACCACGATAAGTTTTTTAAGGTTACGGTATTAATATCCTTACATTATTAGTCAAAGCTTAAAAAATTATAAGTAAAAAGTACCTAACTCTAATTTTGGTTTGTAAATATTTTAATATCATGGCAACACTTAGAAGAGTTCAAACGTAAAAAAAAAATAGTGTCGGGATGGGTGGGAATTTTCGAACGAAAAACGGTCGGTCACTATGGGGCATTCTGACTTTGGTCGCCGCGCTGAGCGGTCGTGTCAATCAATGGTCGTCGAGGTGTATTTTCTCTGAACGTAGAATAGTATTTAAAATTAATAAATTGTACCTCAAAATATTATTGATTTACCGGTACATAAGTTTAAGTTGCATGTAAAAAACTGCCTAATGCAGAAAGGCTACTATAAAGTAGATGATTATTTGAATGATAAGGATTCCTGGACATGTTGATCTCTTCGCCTGTTCGCTAATGTATAATTCATTTAATAATTTTTCTTTAACGATTTATCTAAACGATATTGATTATATATTGTTGTATATCATACTGTCACTGTAATTATAATTTGTATAAGAATGAAAATTGTAATTACCATATTATTAGAAAAGAGTAACTACTGAGTTTCTTGCTGATTCTTCTCGGTAGAAATTGACATTCCGAATCAGCGGTAGATTACATAATATTTGACATTCATAAATGTTCTGTATGAACTTAAATTGAATAAAGACATTTTTGATTTTTGATTTTGATTTTGTAATAGTTTCAAGCTTGGAAGGTGTTATTATTTAGTCAAGACTGAGATTAGCTGGTGGGAGCATGCATAGAGGTGTAGTTTCTGCGAGTAAAATAGGTACCTAAGTAAACCATATAGTAATGGTATGTAGCTCAATATTAAACCAATCTTCTAAGAATTACCTATTTGTACACCAAAATGATTAATTGCACATCAGACTATGATTTTGATGTGCAATTAGTATTTTTTGCTGTGCAAAAAGGTTAGGTAAGGTTAGCATTTATTGCGTGGGGCTGTAACCCTACCACCGGCATTGCACAGACGGGTCTACTCTCCTGGCTGTCCCCATTCCCTCCCCCGACCCCGGGGGAGGAAGCGCCGTGCCCGCCTTGTGACGGACTTCCGTCCGGGAGAAAGTCGTGGTGGCAGGTTTCGTACCTTGGCCCACGACTTTCTCCCACTATGGACGATAAGGGAGAATCCCAGGAGTTTTAGTCGGTTTGCCTCTGGCCGGCTTCTCGTTAGGAGAAGCCGTCGCCGGAGGAGAGTCCGACATAACCCATCCGTTTACAGACAGCTGGGTATGCGTAACGCATTTCTCCTAAGTCATAAAAAAAACATTAGCAATTTATTATTTTGAGGGAACGTTAAATGAAACCGAGAGGCACCGAGCATGCACCTCTAATTTTTTAAACCTATGTGCTTATTTCAACTATTAGCTCGGCGGTGAGGGAAAACATTGTGAGGAAACCTGCACGTCTCGTTTCTCAAAATTGTGGATACTTACAATGTTTGATATAATGATTCTGAACTTGTAACCGTGATCCAGTTGGTCTGGTTCTACAGTCTATAGGTTGTGAAGGTCAGACGGTAGTCGCTTCATTGTCATTACCAGATTCCCCTGACATTGGACCATTGTTCAAGCGTACCCCGGGCTCCAAAGTGACAGCTATTACTGGTTCAAATAGTGAGCCTACCGATTAGCTGCACTGCAGTACTGTTTGTATGTCACTTACGACTAACTTGCAGGTGCGAAATAGAACTTACTAACTTTTAACTTTAAACCTAAAGAAAGAAAATATAATTAAATATATAGTATGTATACTTAAAAATATGTATATTATAATAATCTAGACAATGATATATACGATAGTTAACTAATATATTAATTGAAAGCCTCGAAGGCGCAGTGGGTTGTAGTGGGTCGCACTTTAAAGCGACGGCTGCGCAAGAGGTCCCGAGATCGATCCCCGAAAAATTTGTATCTTATTAAGTTTTCGGTAAGAAATTCTTAGTGTCAGCCCGGAGTCTGGAAGTTGGCGGTCTTGTACCCCCGTGCCTCGGAAAGCACGCTAAGCCGTTGGTTCTGCGTCCAATCTCACTCCGGTCATGTCACCCAGGTGTCCAATCTGAATCTGAGGATAAAGCAATAGAGAGTGCACTTGTGTTTGCGCACACACTTGAGCACTACAATTTATCCTGCGTATGTGGGTGATCGTTGAGATTGGCCGCCGAAGCTGTAATCGGTTGGAGGGATATTAATAGATTAATTAATAATAGTTAAAAGATTAGGTACATACTGATAGATTAGAATAATCGGCATGAATTAACACTTCTGTCGCAGCACTGGAACACCAAGTAGGTGCCCACGATACAGGGACTCCCTTGTGTGGGAGTTGGGACCCACAGGTCAGATCTCCTGTATTGTTACATTATCTAGTTTTAACAATTTAGCTTTAAAGTGTATTTTTAAGCATATTGTGAATATAAATATTTCTATTGTATTTGTAGAAAGTATCTCGTTTGATAAGCCGAGTAACTGTCTACTGGCTAGCCAGCTGTTCGCAGTGTAAACCAGTCTTAAGGTAATAATAGAGGTAAACCGAAAAGGTAGAAAACAACATTTGGGGCCGTCTATATGTTGGTGCTGTTTGGAACTAATGTACCGAAACGAAGTAAGGGCGGACCATTAGTTATACAGGGTGTATCTGTGAAAATGTATATCTTTTTTTTTAATGTGATAGGCAACAGGCGGCAACAGCAAACGGTTCGCCTGATGGTAAGCGATTGCCGCCGCCCATAGACACCCGCGACACCAGTGGAGTCACAAGTGCGCTGCCAACCTTTAGTGGGACTGGGCCTACGGTACAGTCAACAGCAAACGTTGATGCACACTTCTCGCAGCTAGTGACTCTTATGCTTCTCAGAATAAGAACTACAAACTGCGAAATATGTGCAGCTACTTCTGCTGTTGACTGTACCCTCACTCACGCAGCGAAACACAGCATATATCTGCTTCACGCCGGTTTTCTGTGAGACCGTGGTAACACACCTCGTTCGAGCCGGCCCATTCATGCCGAAGCGTGGCTCCTCGTGTAATTTAACCATGTGTTCTACCAACCAATCTGAACAACATTTCTTCTATGACTATTAGAAATTCGCATAAAAAAATTCCAACTTTTCATACAAAGTCGGTCACGGATTTCGAAAAAATGTTAGACGAATTTCGAAAAGTCGTAGAATGAAATGTTGTTCAGAACGGTTGGTAGAAAACAAAGGGATGTAAATGTTCATAGATACAACCTGTATGTAAAAACGAAAGGACATTCACTCACATAATGGTCTCCGTCACTAATTCTTAAAAACTTTCGTGCTAAGCCAATATGTAGATGAACATATAGAATGGAGGAAGTTTTATAAGTAAAATACATCCGCTGAAAGCGAAGAAAACTTAGTAGGCAAAAAATACGCAACGGGGAATATAAGGGAATTTCAGTATTTAACTATAGAGGACACAGTGGTAGTACACCACTTTGTATTGATCTTGAATCAAGATTAACTTACAATTAAGATTAACTTACTAAGTTCACATGGATAGCACCAGATGGCACCATCGTCTATGGAGCACCTTGTAGTTATAGTATTTTATTGCAACATGTTAGTACATAGTAAAGATGTAGCTAATAATAATAATAATAACTTTAAACCCGCAAACATGGTTAGGGCATCGCAACATAAAAGGTTGGTAGAGAATGCCTATTCGCATTACGTTCGCCTATTGTATACATTTTTTGTGCAATAAAGTTTTAAGTAAAATAAATAAATAAATAAAAGCCTGCTCTTGTAAAAATTAAGTCTAATAAAATATTATAAATAATAATTATAACCATTATACATGTACTTAATCAAATTAACAAACAAACAATGAGATCATAATATCACTGAGCGAACCATTAAATGTATGTTAGGTAATTTTATTGGCAGGTATTGCCACTCTTATCATATTTAATATGATTATAGACATTTTTATATATAATAAATAAAAACTATTCAAATTATTTAATGGTATTGACTATAACTATAACTAATGGTATTGACTAGTAAGAACAAGGCAAGAGTGAACAGGTATTATTTAGGCATCATCCAAGACTTTATCATCGCTTTCCATCAGGAGCGGCGTTATTCACCATAAAAATATGATCAAATGAATTGCACCAGTTGGCACCACTGTCGATGAGCACGTTCCCTCTTAGGTTCAAATTCAAGCACATATCCTTCCCAAAATTTGAGCACTCGTGTTCTGGGTGTCAAAATCAAAGAAAACACCACATAAATGTGACCACTTGCCATCAGGTGATCCATCCCCTCTTAGGTTAGGTAGTCTTTAAAATTGAGTTCTTGCAATCAAAATTGTATTTAAGTCATCATCATCATCAGCCCATTTAAGTCCCCACTGCTGGGGCACGGGCCTTCCTCAATCACATGAGGGGTAATTGCCATACTCACCACGCTTGGCAGACGGGTTGGCGAGGGTTTTGATATAAATGCAGAGTTTTCCTTCTCTGGGTGCTAATGATCATGCCAGCCGCTTTACCTTAGTCGCCTTTTACGACACCTCGGTAAGAGTGAGGATGGCCTATTCTACTGTGCCGAGGACCACACGGCATTTAAGTCACTCGATAAATATTAGAGTCGAGTCACGATCGCATCGCGACTCGGGGACTACAAACAATTTACTAAAGGCCTGATAGGAATCAATGTACGTAGGTACCTAACTACGTATCAATTTTTTTAGGCACATGGATGTGAAAGGTAATATAAAAGGGAAAGGTTCTGAGTTACGGTTCTAAACGTTAAACAAAAGTGCTGTATCAGGTTGAATAAGGGGATTTATTTATTTAGGTTCACCAACAGCACATCATACAAAAATAATCATAACAGCTTTTTATACTAAATTAGATGTCAGTATGTATGCCAATTACAGGCGAACACAGCGTTGATGAGTATACAATAGACAACACGTAATGAATCAATTATTTACATTTACATAATGTGAACTTAATATTTCAAAATATAGATAATACAATGGTTTAACTTTAAAATAGCAGTTTTCATTTCAGCATTGATGGGGATTATAGTAATATGTCAAAAAATCTACAAGGAATTCATAATACATTGGCACTCTCAGATCCAAGACAGCATAATGGTGATGTTCGTTTATATTCAATGTTTAATCTGTGTTTAATCTTCCACCAATACTACCTGGAACCAATCCCTTCCAGAACGCTTCGTTTCCAGCGCTCTTTTTTCCCACGCTCGTGCAAACTCTGGAATGAGGTTCCAGCCGCGGTGTTCCCTGATCGTTACGACATGTTCATTTTTAAACGAGGTTTGAAAACAGTTCTTCTTTCACGGTAGGCAGCGGTATGACTGTGCTCCGGCATGGTTGATGTCTATGAGCGGCGGTTACCGTTTACCATCAGATGGGTCGCAAGCTCGTCTGCCTATTATAAGCAATAAAAATTAAATCTGTTTATGGACAAATGCTACAATACCTAGGGTTTATATTTAGGCTTGCTATAGCCTAGGCTTCTCTTGGTAACTATAAGAAATGTTTTAAAGAATCCTGTAGTAGGTAACATAACATGTCAATCTTTTGCCAGGCGGAGTAGGGTAAGCGCATGCCACGTCATTGTTCGATTGCGTTGCGTGACACAGCAGTCTCGCCGGGTTTGCCATCAACATCTGACCAAGACTAGAGATCATAGCGAAAGTTAGAAGTACGACTATATTATGTGGTTCAAACAAAGGGTTGTAGTTTCCACTGTAAAAGGTAAAGCTTTTGATCTATTTATTTTGCATGTCACATGGTACATTATTAGATCTTAAATTATAGTCCAGTGCTTTTGATCAGGGCAGTGTAAGTGATATTGTTTCAATATATTCACTATTCATATTAAGGCTCGATTTGACCAATCTTTATCTGTGGATAAATCTATGGTCAGATTTGTATAGAATGACAGCGCTTTACCATACATAGTTTTTTTTTAAATAATAATAAATCTTTTTACAACATCACATACATTGATCTGACTCCGAGATAGGTAGCTCAAGCACCTGTTTTACGGATATCAGAATCAACAGTGGGATTAAAAATATATACATATAATACTTTTCTTTTGTAAATACATTACTTATAATACATAGAAAACACCCAGACCAATGCAAACAGATATGTTCATGCACGCAAATAAATAAATAATAATAAATTTATTGCATAAAAACAAAATACAAGTATGATGATACAACAACAACAGACAGTACAATAAGGCGGTCTTATCGCTTGTAGCGATTTCTTCCAGACAACCTTTGGGTAGAGGACCATAGATTTAGTATCCAAATAAGATTATTGTTATAATGTGATAGGTGGCAGACGTGCAGACGGATCACCTGATTACCATTAGGTAAGCCTATATAGTAAGGTAATGAGGTAAGCCATTGCCGCCGCCTATAAGTACCCGGAACACCAATTGGGTTAAAAGCGCGCTTCTATCTTTTGCTCGCCTATTCATGCCTAAGCGTAGCTCTCCCATGGATTTTCTCGCCATCAAACAAGATTGAACAAACGCTATCACTCGGAGCTTACACCACTTCAGATCACGAGCTGTATATTCAGCTTAAGGATAAATTTAGGCACCTTGCGTGTACCGTGTACGTGACATTACCTACGAGTTTGCTTCCAACGTTTTAGTATATCTAGTGATGAATCGATATTGTTTCAATACTTATCGGAAACTCAAAAAATATAATAATATTCTCTAATCGATTACCGTTACGGCAGCCAATCTAAAAGATCGGCCACGTACTCAGGATATATTATAGTGCTCAAGTGTGTGCGCAAACACAAGTGCACTCTCTATTCCCTTACCCTGATATTCCGATAGGACACCTGGTGGCATGACCGCAGAAGCATCGGGCGTAAAACCAAGGGCTAAAGGCGACGGGTAGGGCACACTAGCGACGCCAATCGACTTTAATTTTTAGCTGCTAAACCGGATCTATTTTAAACAATTTCGGGGTTACAACCTCTGGGTAAACACTTATACTATTAATTAAATAACCATGCACAAATGTTGGGTACAACGCGTACGCGAAAAATGTATTTACACCAAAAGCGGCCACCTTTGGCGTGAATAATTTTTTCACGTACAAAAACGGACCCATCATTTGTGCATTGTTATTTAATAAATAGTATAAGTGTTTGTCGAAAGGTTGTAACCCTGAAATCATTTAAAATAGATCCGGTTTAGTGGCTAAAAATTTAAATCGATTGGCGTCGCTAGTGAGCCCTACCCGTCACCTTACCTTAACGTACTTTCTGATGTACGGGTGTACAAGACCGCCGACTTCCAGACTCCGGGTTGACAATAAGAATTTCTTACCGGAAACTGTACTGTGGTACAAATTTTTGGCCTGACCAGGGTATCGAATCCGGGACCTCTTGCGCACCTAAGCAGTCAAAAAAAAGTTGATATTTTTTATAGCAATCTTTTGCAATTTATTCTTAAGTAAATAACAAACTTAAAAATTTCATCTCGTGTTCTGGCGGGACGAGACGAGGTGTCGATAGTCTCTACAATATTAATTTAAATTGTACAATTAAGTTTCTGTAATGCCTAGATTTTAATGTTGTGTTTTTTTTTGTGCAATAAAGTATATCTATGTATCTATCTATCTATGAGACTATCGACAGCTCAAGTCGAATTACAAATTTCGTCGGCATAGTAACGCGTTCAGTGGTCTAATTGGTAGAACATATACCCGGATTGTGGAAGGTCGTCCACAATCCGGAAGGTCGTGGGTTCGAGTCCCGCCTGAACACGAGATGAAATTTTTGTGTGTGTTATTTACTTTAGTCAAAAATATATCAGTAGCATTTGCGATCGAATCACCAACAGTTCATAAAAAAACAATTGTTCTGAGTGCACATATTGATTGATAACTGTGATTTTATTATTTAGTATTAATATTACTGCGCTTTACCCGCAGTAACATTAATACTAAATAATAAACCCGAACCACTGTAAATCTTAAGATTTCTGATTAATCCTAGTAACGGTTTGAGTTGGTAAATGTTTAAATTAGTTACCGATGTGAATGGTGGTTAAAGTTTGATTTGCAAACCTTTTTGGGCATTCACCAGTAGACATTGGTAAATAGGTCATAGGTCTTAGATGTTACTGGAAAATCTATCAGGCGCGTTAGTGGTCAAGCGTTAGCCTATTGATAAAAAAAAATCTTAAGATTTGTCGTAGTTCGATTGTCTTCTATAAGATATAATATTGGCTTGCAAATCAACCGACGCGTTAGAGTGATGGTAGCTTAATGTATTTGTGTAAGTTTTTTTTGTAATTTAATATTAATAATTTATTTCAACATGACCGTTCCTATCTACATATTACAATACATATTAATGCATTTAGAACGTGCGCCTTCTAAACGGGAAGGTTCGAATCAGAGCACCTTTGCGTTTTTAATAATAATTTTAATAAGTTTTTAATGCTTTATAGGGTTCCGTAGCCAAATGGCAAAAAACGGAACCCTTATAGATTCGTCATGTCTGTCCGTATGTCCGTCTGTGTGTCCGTCCGTATGTCACAGCCACTTTTCTCCAAAACTATAAGAACTATACTATTGAAACTTGGTAAATAGATGTATTTTGTTAACCGCATTACGATTTTTACATCAAAATTGGAAAAAATAAATAAAATGGGAGGTCTCCATAATTGAAACTGAAACTCAAAAATAATATAAACCGTAAACCGCAATTTACCTTCCATATATATCTTACTTGCTGCTTCGGAACCCTTCATGGGCGAGTCCGACTCGCACTTGGTCGTTATTTATACTTATATAAGGCAACAAACAGTCATGTACAAACAATTTCGATTCTACCACTGGCTTGGAGGCGAGGGATAACAACGTGAGGAAAACTAAAGCACCCGGTATCCTGTGTGAACTTCTTAGAATCAATTTTTCGGGTATTCATTTTAGGTAAGTATAATACCTACAAATGAAAACAATCATACCTAATTTCTTTTATCTAAAATCATTAAACTAAAAGTGCGAGTCGGACTCGCCCATGAAGGGTTCCGTAGCAGCAAGTAATATATTACCTACTTAATTGTTAAACAATTGAGTTGACTAAATGTAAGGTAAATTTTTTTTAAGTATTTTTGTATACTAATAATATTATGGGCAAAGCCTGAAATAAATGAATTTTATTTTATTTTATTTATTTTTATTAAATTGCGGTTTACGGTTTGTAACGTATTAAAAAAAATACTAGATCTATAGTATCAGTTCTAAGTACGGGGACCCCTAATTTTTTTTTCTATTTTTGTGTGATAATCGTAGTGTAGTTAACAAAATACATATATTTACTAAATTTCAATGGTATAGTTCTTATAGTTTCGTTTCACCTTCCCGTCACAATATTTCCCCTACAATAGTAATCAGCAGATTGATGCGATTAGTATGGGAAGGCAAGTATTTTTTTGTAATTCGACCTTTTGTTTCTTAAGCAAAAATGATATGTCCTCGAGAAGTTTTTCGGATATTCAAAAAATCATGTTGTATGGCATATGAGAGTTTATATTTTTGGCTATTGAATGTCATAATTAAGGTGACGGGTAGGGCACACTAGCGACGCCTATCGATTTTAATTTTTAGCTACAAAACCGGATCTATTTCAAACAATTTCGGGGTTACAACCTCTCGGCAAACACTTATGCTATTTAATAAATAACCATGCACAAATGTTGGGTACGTTTTTGTACGCCAAAAATTGATTCACGCCAAAGGTGTCCGCTTCTGGCGTGAATCAATTTTTCGCGTACGCGTTGGACCCAACATTTGTGCATGGTTATTTAATAAACAGTATAAGTGATTGCCGAAAGGTTGTAAACCCGAAATTGTTTAAAATATATCCGGTTTTGTAGCTAAACATTAAAATCGATAACATCGCTAGTGTGCCATACCCGTCACCTTAAATGTTCTTTTGTCATAATTTGAAATTGTTCTGCTATCTATAATGCTTATATATTTTTTGGGTCGGGATTGAGAGGCAGACTCACAATTACTTATCAGCACGAGGGAGTTGACGCTGCTTGAGAAAAAATTTGCTCACCAGAACCCATTTCGCGTGCCCCACCGGTACACAGACACCCCTTGAGGGGAAATTGGCGTGGAGTTTATTCGCTTGGTTACTTCGATTATATGGAACGAACTTCACCGTCGAGGCATTCGTCTCTTGGAAAAATGTGAAGATCTTTGCTTTTAAATAGAAAACTTTGAAGGTGTTCCTGACGTGAATTTAATGCAGTCTTTTGACTTTCACTTTGTTTGCAATATATTGCTTTCTTCGTTGTGATATATTGAATCTTTCTGTTGTAGTAAAACTGTTGCAAATTTTATATTCAAAGTTTAAGCATGTTAGGGCCAATTTTGATACAACTTGCGTTCATAATAGAGAAATAAAACTGTCCATAATGTTTCGGTTTGGAGGAAAAACTAATTAACTTGATTTTCAGTCTTTACATAACGGGAAATTTGAGGTTTCGCCAGTTGAAGGCAAAAAATACAAATCGCAAGAAAAACTAGACAGTCCCATTTACAATAATATATTTTCGCGATCCGCTTTCGCGATCGCAACCGCAGATTGCAATTTCGGGTCCGCATTTGGTTTCGAAGTTGTTATAGGTAATGATGGGTGTTTCAAGGAGCTGGTCCACATCATTGTTACCAATCCATAATCGCACGACTCGATGTCGCGATAAGCTCAGTCCATAATGTTTAAAACCAATCTCATCAAAACGTTGCGCTTCCAGCGCTCATTCTCCCAAGTTCGTGTCAGCTCTGGAAGTAACTTACAATATGGGTCCCTTGATATAGCTATCAAGGGACACATATTGTAAGCTCGATAGCTCGAGGGACACCACTATGAAACATGACACCACAATAAGACATGTCTTGTTTAAAAGGAAGTTTGAAGAGAAGTCTTTTTTCACGATAGACAGTATATTACTGTGCCCGGCATTGTTGATATCTATGAACAGCGGTTCAATGGCTTTTGTCAAATGCTCAGGTATTTTTGGTAGGTTTGAAAGATTATAACCGAGTATATACTCTATTATATTGTGGACGATTTCAGTTGGTTATCTTCTGTTTCTATCATTCAATAATATTGTGACTTGATAATTATCACTAATATTTCAATGTAAGTAGACAATTACAATAGGCTTTGTCGGTATTTTAGACATTATATAATAATAATATAATTCTCACAAAATCTCATACGTTGACCTGATTCCGTAGTAAGTAGCTTAAGCACTTGTGTTACTGATATCAGACAACGGAGGAACACAAATATATACTTAAATACATATCTTACACCCAGACACTGAACAAACACAAGTGTTCATCGCACGAATGTTTGTCCAGGGTGGGGATCGAACCCACGACCTTTGGCGTCAGAGGCAGGGTTACTACCAATTGCGCCATCCGGTCAGTCAAAATAATAATAATAATAAATCAAAATATATGAATTTGGAATATATATACGAGTACATCGTGACATCATTTACTCTACTCTTACCTACGTGCAGTTAGGCACCCATTTGGTTACTACTTACAATCTGTCTTTATTCAATTGGCATTATAGAAGGATAAAGTATAATAAAAATAATAATATCCTCCAAAAGAATCGGCTACGATCAGCAGGGTTATTAGTGCTCAAGTGTGTGCGCAAACATAAGTGTACTGTCTATTCCCTTACATTTCGATGGGACAGCGAAGTGAGACGTCACGAATCAGGAGGGATCATGTGTCGAACGGGGATACAAGACCGCCAACTTCCAGACTGCGGTCTAACGTTAAGAACTTCTCAGGAAAACGGTCCGGCCGTGTACCTGAGGTTTTCAACAGAAAAACTCAAGTACACGGCCAGACCCGGGGGTCGAACCTAGGACTCCAAGCGCAGCCACTACGCCATCACCGAGGCAGTCATACTCCGAGCGTTGGAGGTAGGTATTATAGTGTTGTGAGATAAAACATAAAATTAAAATCATCAGCGTTATTCTTTTGTGCCAAAGCATGTTTTAACTTTTGATACCATCTGGGGCTTTGTAAGCATATTTCACGCGGAGGCTATCTCCAGGTAGCTAGCCATTAAACGTTGAAGTTGCCGTAATTTTCCAGGGGACAAGACTCAATTTAGATCACCGATAAAAGAGAAGAGAGCGTTTGAAGAAATTTATCGAGATTAAAATCAGATTGCAGGAAAATTAGGTATTACACTTTTATGATTTAATAAAAAATAAAATGATTGGCAATGAGACATTTTTTATTCCACTCTTTAATGCGTAAGCTATGAATTTTTTTAGCCTCTTTGCAAAAACGTGGCACATTTGAAATATATTTCGATTGCATCTGATGATTTAAGTCTATATAGCTCACCGAAATAGCTGATAATTGTATCTAAAATTTCTGTTATATATGCGCTCCAGCCTTGATAGCCCAGTGATCATAATAACCATGATGTATTGCATAACTTTGTACCTAGTCTGAGATAATTGTAAAACCTATAGAAACTTATAAAATACTGCTAAATAACTTTTTGCTAAAATAAGTAGGTGGCATACGACCACGGCGATTCGGCATCATAATTTCAGCAGACACAATTTTCTTGTTACGTACTTAATAGAGCGTGTTTTTTGGTAGTCGAGTTTAAGTTTTTAAACTTTATTTTTATTTAACATATTTTTAGTTACGTAAATAAAATTACATATTTGAAATGTGCTAAAAACCTCTTTCATTTGATACACTACACGGTACCGTCAAGCAAAGTTTTGTTCTTAGTTCCTTACTCTAAGTCTCTTAGAGGACGGTGTAATCAATTTAACGTGACGTCATGTCGCCTATAACCAGAAAACAATAAAGACGGTTCTATCTCATTTGTTCAAATATGATAACTAGTTTAGAAGTTATGAGGGAACAGATGAACAACCATACATACATATATACATGCATACATACAGGTCAAAATCATAACCCTCCTTTTTGCTTCGCCGTAGTCGGGAAAAATAAATATAGATACTAGATGCATCAATATTTATAAAGGATTAGTATTTGTTAACATCTAAACAATTATTGTTAAAAAAGTGTTTACATGTTAGTGACTATTCACTAGCACTCTCTGATTGCAGTTTACCCTAACGGTTGTGACTTCTATGGCTAATATAGCTACCTCCTTCAGCTTGCTAATTCGGTGAGCTATATAGATCACTTATTTGGTTCTCTGTTGGATCACATAAGCAATTTCGCATACAATCCCGCAGAGAAACGTCTTTTTTTTGTTTACCCGGTGGAAATGCCGCCGGCTCAGTGATAGGAGTCGACGTCGGAGCCGATTTGTCGACGCCGCCTTATGCACACTCGGCCGCGGGAGTCAACCGGGTAATGTGGGGCTCTCCCCTGGATTAGGCCTCTACTAATAAGAGGCCGTCCAAGGGCATAACCACTAAAACCAACCGGTGCTTTTTCATTCCACGCCCGCTAAGTCGGGACGGAACACGGGATTACCACAGAAGCTACCACCGTGAACCGTCCTGGGCGAAGCGGCTCGCCAGCACGGGCATAACTTTTGTCAGACCCCGCTAAGCATCTTTAAAACTCATGGACTAGCCGTACCGTGAGTGCCGTACATTTTTAATAAGACAGAAAGTTAACGTTTAGCAATATTTTATCCAAACTTTTCTAAAAGTTTTTTCCTCTTCATAAAGTCGGCATCTTTCCACTGGCATCGAATATATCGCATCAATAATGTCGTATCAATAATAAAGGAAACCATTGACACGAAGAAGAATAAATCGCGAGAAAAGAAACCGCTCATATATTATTATTATTGATGGTCTCAACTTTGTAAGTCGGTATGATCTTCAATTTATTTTGTTCCGGGAAACGTTCCACTGATTAGATACGTATGGGTTTTGACAGGTTTCTATTTGACTCTGTATAACTTTTTCGAAGTAGATTAGATTAGTACGAGCCACATATCAGGTTACTACAATCTGACAAAATTTCTCAAACGATATTGAACCGACTGTGTTTGGCATTAAGGTGAGAATCGAATGAAGACATTTGATAGTTTTGTATACTTTGATGTGTGCTGTTCTCCGTAAAGCCTGGTATAATAGTGGCCACATAGTGCGTACTAGTCAGCCGACCGAGTAGCTGCACTGCAGTAATTCGCATTATTTAGATGTAACTTACGAGTAACTCGCGCGAGCGAGCTGGACAGTAGCACTAAGATCAAATATAATTCTCAGTTTTTAGTGAATTTGAATTAAAAAAAAAAATTTTATACACCGTTATTTTGTTATGTAAACTATGCGGGATGTACATACAGCATGTTTAATCACTAAAATAAGCGAAAAAAAAATCTGCTGTTTCATACAAAAATTGAATTTCCACCCGGAATTAATGTATCGAACAGCTGATTTTTTTTTCCTTATTTTGTTGATCTAATATGCTAAAATGCTAAATGGACTTTATTCACGATACTTATTATGAGGTTTTCCGGATGTAAACGATAAAAAAATGAATGAATATCGAACAAATCGCGGGCACCTTTAAGGTTTCAATGTCCACTACTGAAGGACAGAGCAACTCATTTCTCCTCAGTGTCAACCAGTAGAGTTCAAAGGGATGATTCCTTTTTCTCTCGATGTTCACGTGGGGGATAAATAGTAGGGGACATTGGGAATAAAAGGGTTTACGTTTAGCTCACGATGTAGGCAGCCGTTCTGGGTGTAATTATTTTGTGCCCCCGAGCAGTTTCTGTATTTGTTTGCGGAGTGAGCATGATTGATTTGCGTGGCCCGTAATAACCCTGGCTTCCCGTAATACGTCTTTGATTAATTTCGATCGGCGGCCTTGCGACGCGCCTCTTTGTTTTCGTTCCTCGAAGTAGGTTTAATTCAATCGCGAAATAAGTTGCAGTCAAATTAGTTCGGTAAAAAAATTGTATTTGGTATTTTTTGGATTAACATATTTGTATTTTCGAACCGGTATGACATTGAAATCTTTAAAAAAAAAGAGTCCACACCATCCTCAAAGGCCGGCAACGCGCCTACACTCCTGGTGTAGCTGATGTCCATGCGCGGCGGTGATCACTTACCAACAGGCGATCCGCTTGCTCTTTTACCTTCCTACGTCATAAAAAATGTTTCATAACTTCCATTTATTCCTTTCGTACCTATTTCTTAACAGTTTTACCACGGACTAGCACTATTGAGACAAAGTCCCAACCTCCCGTGTGTTGGGGTCAAAGAAAAGGCATTCTTAATATGGACTGTAGTTTATTATATCCGACGATTCAGTGGTACAATAAATTATAAAAATTATAAATTTCAAGAGCCCACACGGCGGAAACGGAAGAGAGAGCAAAAAGTCGCCATCCGTCAAAATTGTATTCAAATACTTTGTGTTGCCATCAACACTGTGGATGGATTCGGCGGGTAGAGCTAAAACAAGCCGCATGGGCTGATGCGATTCAAAGGTTTTAAATTAATGTCTAGTGGTTTTAGTGTATAAATTTGGTGTTTATTTGTGCAGTGAAGTGCCGCAAAGTGATCCTAATAATAAGAATCGTTGGATTATATAATTTTTAACACTGCTATTGTGTGTCGAGTGCGTTGTCTCGTGACAACTTGCTTGGACCTAAAAGAGTCTTAAAACCCGCGATTGCTTTTAGAGTGATATCCGCTGAATCCGTAGGTCGATAAAACTCCAGTATTTTATTAAGTACTGTGACTTTGACTGACTTCGACTGTTGACTACCTACTTATTCTCAATAAATTACTTGACATTGGCGAATTATCTTCGGGTAGAGCCATAAAAAAAACCACTGTGGATGATAAACGTGCTTCTTTTCTAGCTTATTTGTCTTCTAGTTATGTTTTATTTTATGTCGGGTAAATTTACTATGCTTTATGAAAAACACTTCGAGAAAAGTAGTTTCTTTGTGGTGACAACCCGTTTGGAACAGTGGTAGTGAACGCTGCCTTTGGTCCAAGGGTTGCGGGTTCGATCCCCGCACAGTACAAACATTTGTGTGCCTGAGCATGTCTATTCGTATTGATCTGGGTGTTTTCTATGTATTATAAGTATATATTTACAAAATAAAAGTAATTTATATATGTGAACCCACTGTTGATTCTGATATCCGTAACACAGATGCTTGAGCTACGTATCTCGAAGTCAGATCAATGTATGTGATATTGTGAAATATTTATTTATTGTGTCGTTAACCGCTAACCTATGCCATTTCTGAACTCTCAATTCATAACTTATATATTGTTGGTAATGTATATGTACTTACTTTTAGTAAGTTTCATGTTAGGTATCTGCCGTTTCCCCTTTGAAAGGAAAACAAGAAACTTGAGAATGAATAACCATTTGGTTGTTTATCAAACGCTAATGCATGACTGTCTTAGAAATACGAGTACCCCAGTGGTAAGGGAAAATATGAAATCCTTTTACCCGACTACGGTGAAGCAAAAAGGAGGGTTATAAATAAATAAATCATTTATTTCTCATCACAAATAGGTCTTAAGAGCTAGGAATTAGTTGCTAATTTTAGATGCAACCCGTATTTGTGAGACTGGTGCCTGATAAAGGTTTCAAAAAGAACCTGTAATTACAGGACACCAGGCCCCTTCATTTAGGTCCGCATATACTAAAAACATCCCAATATCTTGATACCTAAGAGCAGAGCATCTAAACAATTGTATGGAGATACTTCAAAATATAAGAAAAAAAAAACTACGTAATTTATAAATAAAATAAAAAAAAAGTTGTACTTTGCATAATGTTTCTTGTGAGTGTAAATGTGGTGTGTTAAAATTGCATGTAAAGTGTATAAGTATGATATTGTAAGTGTGTAGAAATTCATTAAGAAGGGAGGGTAGGTAAATCACTCGGTGACTAAAAAGCAGGCCGTGATAATATTTATTAAATTAATTGGACCAGTTGAGACTCTGTGGATTCGTAGTCCAAGGATTTGAGGTAATTACTAACAGTATATTTGCAGCAAGTTTTGGTAAGGGGGTAGATTTCAAGTGAGGCATTAAGTTTGTTATATAAATACGTTCCGAGAAAAACAAAGATATTATGAGATTTTGATGTTTTAAATTATGATTTTGATCTGTATGTATGTTTGTTTCTCATAACTTAACTTGTTATTACCGAAATACCTGAAATCTCTAAATACTAGTAGGTTTTCAGTAAACTGCGTGAATGGCTTAGAGCTTAATGACTAATGATTGTAAAATCGGAAATAGTAATCCAATACTATTTAATTTAATACAATGTGAATTTGCTTATGACACGTAAAATGTATTAATTTGTTGTTTTAGTTATTAACTATTTAATTTATATTTTCTATTGCATGCCATTATAACTTTGGCAAATTGTGAGTCATTATTAATCTGTTTCCACCTACTGTACCACATTTTGAGCAAAAAATGTTTTTTTTTTATGTCATACGTGGCAGACGAGCAGCATCAGCCATCACCATCACCATCAGCTTACCTGATGGAAAGCGATTACCGCCGCCCATTGTCACCCGCGACACCAGTGGAGTCACAAGTGCGCTGCCAACCTTTAAACACTCCCTTCCCCCGGATTGAGCTTCCGGTACCCTCACTCACGCAGCGAAACACAGCACAGTTTTATAATTTATAGTGGGACAAATGAGGTGTCGTTGGAAGCATCTTGTTCGTCCGCTGGTTACTAGATTACATGACGTTACATTAAATTGATTACAGCGCCCTCTAGGGTACTTAAAGTGGAGTACAGTCCAATCACGGTTATTTGGCATATGGCAAAAGTCGTGAGTTTCCTTTACAAGAGTCTCAGTGCTTTGACATTTCTCATATAAAAAATATTGTACAGTGCCCCATGTCAACGTCACTGGAGTGCCTTCTGATCTTGGTCGGTCTGTACTTAAATAAATGTAAGAAAAGTATTTTTTGTGCGCGAAGAAACATAACTATGTATATAGAACGTACTATTTAAATAGCGTAAAACATCTCGGGCGGTAGCTCAGCTCATGAAACTGAACATCTTTCACTATGGGAGGACCAACATTGAAATCGCGAAAAAAAACAGCCGTTTCATACAAATTGGCTTGCTTCGCTGATCGATTTGTATGAAAGAGCTGTTTTTTTTTCGCGATTTCAATGATTGGTCTTAAAGTGAAAGATGTTCAGTTTCATGGGCTGAGCTACCTCCACCCGAGAGGTTTTGCGCTATTTAGATAACACGTTGTATAAGCAAGCAAACAAACTCTGTACCTACTAGCAAACAAAAGCACGGACCTAGAGTCTGTGGTATGTAATTAACCTATAAAAAAAACTATTATTTTTTAGTTGACTATGTCGTGTGTGGTATCAAATGAAAGAGCTTTGTCAGTAAATTTGTATGTAAACATTATTCACATAACTTCAAAACTAAGTTAAATAAAAAGTAAGTTTAAAAGCTAAATCCCGACTACAAAACACGCTCTAAAAAGTACGAAACAAAAAAAAATTGTTTCCGCTTAAATTATTATGCCGTATCGCCGTGGTCTATGCTTCAAAGATACCATTCATAATTACCTATTATGAAGTCTACGGGATTTAAATGATAAAAATAAGGCTGTATAATATACATGTTACTTATACATACTTATAAATAAATCGTTTTGAATGATTTTTATGTGTCACGATTTGTAAGTGCTGTGTACGTACACACGGCGTCACGCGGAGAATGCAAATAAAGAAGAGAATAAATAAGTAATTACTTTGAGATCTGTTCGATGTGATTGTGAGATGTTGTTAGATGTTTTTTTTTATTGTGAAAATGTAGGAATGTAACTTAATGCTACCAATCCACCATCCATCATAAGTTTCGCAATCGGCCTCCGCGGGCTAAGTTCGGGTAACTATATACTCGTACATATCGATCTGTCGATCAGTTCCACACTCTTTTTGTTTCCACACCCTAAGGAGGGTTGGATTGGCTGATGAAATAATTATTACACTGTCTACCCCACTTTGTTTCTGCTTTTATTTTATTAGCTCATTTCTTATTCTTCGGATGGTTCAATTTTGGAGGAGATTGCCTGTCGAAAATAGGTACAAACTTTCGTCCATAGGTATATATGTTTCACAGACATATGGCTATAACAAATTCAGAATGCATCGGTAAACAGTTATATCCCTTTTCTACCGACCATTCTGAACACAATACATTTAATGACTATTGAAAATTCAGATTAGAGAATCACAACTCTTCATTAGTCGATCACGTGTTTGGTCA
Source organism: Marasmia exigua (assembly GCA_019059595.1). Taxonomy (NCBI): domain Eukaryota; kingdom Metazoa; phylum Arthropoda; class Insecta; order Lepidoptera; family Crambidae; genus Marasmia; species Marasmia exigua. The sequence goes on along the minus strand of CM032476.1, from coordinate 11,712,371 downwards.
TTTTTTATGTAGAGTCGAATAAAAATTTCGAACGAATTTCCACAATTCGTAGAACAATTTACGACCGTGGCCGGCACGACCGGAGTGATACCGCGGCCTCACAGAGAACCTGCGTGACGCAGCACTGTGCTGTGTTTCGCTTGCGTGAGTGAGGGTACCGGAGGGCCAATACGGGGGAAAGCGGGGTTTAAAGGTTGACAGCGCACTTGTGACTCTACTGGGTTCGCGGGTGTCTACGGGCGGCGGCAATCGCTTACCATCAGGCGATCCGTCGCCACGGCTGCCACCTATCATATAAAAAAAACAAATTGTTCAGACTGATTGTCAGACACAATAGTTTAAAGGGATGTAACTTTAAAAAAAATATATGGTTAGAAGGTTGATAGAGATTTTTACAAGAGATGTGAGCCAGACCAAGCAAGTTCAATTGCGCTCAGCTTAAAGGCTTACAAATCGATCAGTGAAAAATTTAATGTAAAACAAATAGATCTCAGTGATGATCGATTTTTAATTCACTTTTTTTTAATGTGATAGGTGACAGACGAGCAGACGGATCGCCTGATGGTAAGCGATTACTGTCTCCCATAGACACCTGCGACACCAGTGGCGACACAAGTGCGCTGCAAACCTTTAAACCCCCCTTTCCCCTAGATTGGGCTTCCGGTACCCTCACTCACGCAGCGAAACACAGCACAGCGCTGCTTCTACTACTATTTTACTAAACTTATAGAAACCTGTCGAATTAGCGAAATCTTTTTATCCACTAAGCTTCTTTTATCGCTCTGCTATTAATAAAATCACAAAATATATCTAAAAAGAAACACGTTTCTTAAAGCAGCTATATAATAAGTATGTATACAAGTAAAGTAAATTCACACAACATCTCATACATTGGACTGCTTCTGTACTAAGTAGCTTAAGCACTTGTGATAAGGATATCAGACACCAGAGGGATTACAAATATATACTTAAATACATATATTACACCCAGACACTGAACAAACACAAGTGTTCATCACACGAATGTTTGTCCAGGGTGGGGATCGAACCCACGACCTTTGGCGCATGAGGCGGAGGTCACTACCAAATGCGCCATCCGGCCAGTCTAGTATGTTCAGCTGATATAATCAGAATACCAAAACAGTGTTTGGTTAAATCTCCAACGGCCATTATTATACCACTCTACCTTTTCATCATTTACGTAAAAGCTTCCTTTATAATTCCATCCCAGGTCAAGATGGATGGCTCCATCGTTCTTTCGTTCCTGTAAGTTGAGCCTATTTTCGACTACTTAGGCCATAAATGGGGTGATAATTGGGCTATTGATGGCTCATTATTGATTCTGGGCCGGCGAGGGCACCCATTATCGTCATTCATTAAAGTTCACTAATAGTTACTGCGTTGTTACAGGAATTTAATTATCTGTTAAAGTGTTAGGATGGGCTATTGTTGGTGTTGAATTAAGTTGTTATCTATTGCATGGTAGCTTACAATGTGATAAATTGGTGTTGTTATAATGTTTTACTTACTATGTATTGTGAGAAACCAGTTGATTTATTATAGCTTAGTTGCAGTGAATATTTGTGCTATTCTTAAATATTTAATTTTGTTATTTTTATTGTTTTTATATAAGTGACTTATTTGAAGTCATTTTTGAAATAAAGTCTTTAAACTAACCATTTGCAAAGAAGGAAATATGCACAACCTCTGAATTAATGAATTAACTCTACGATTAGGACACCATTTATAAATGGCATCGTCTAAGAAGAAATTGTCAAAATATCAACTCTACAGTTATTGCGGTTCTTGAGATACAGCCTGGAGACAGACAGATGGATGGACGGACAGACAGCGAAGTCTTAGTAAAATGGTCCCGTCTTAGTCCTTTGAATTGAACCCAAAAAGTATGCATATTCTCTATTCTTAAGGTGACGGGTAGGGTTCCGTAAAAATTGCAATTCCGCAATTTTTTGCATATAAAAACGGACCCAACATTTGTGCAAGGTTATTTGATAAATAGTATAAGTTTTTGCAGAGAGGTTGTAATCCCGAAATTGTTTAAAATTGATCCGGTTTAGTAGCTAAAAATTAAAATCGATTGGCGTCGCTAGTGTGCTCTACCCGCCACCTTAATGGAGTTGATGTAATTTCTGACTGAAAAATAAAGTAACATAATAAAATAATATAAATTGTATTTTAGTTGGGTAACATTAGTGTATATTAGTGTATTATAACGTTTTATTTATTTATTTAGTTTTATTGTTGGTTCGAGTTTATTATTACATATTTGCATAGTAGTAGTAGTATCAGCGTATATACATAAATATTTACAATAAATATATATCCCCCAAATTGCTGCCCACGGGCATCGCTGTTGGTGTTTTCTGCGATTTATCAAAAGCCTTTGATTGTGTAAACCATGAAAGTTTAATAATGAAGTTACGGCATTATGTCTCAGACAATGCATTCTCAATATTGCAATCATACCTTTCTTGTAGAATCCAAAAAGTGAGTGTTAATGGAATAAATTCTACTGGCGTCCTTCTACTCATGGGAGTGCCCCAGGGATCCATATTGGGACCCCTACTTTTTAATTTATATTAATGACCTTCCTCACTTTACAATTATTACAAGTATTGTTTGCCGATGACCCTTCTCTGATTTTTATAGTTAATAGTGTTGATAGTTGAAGTATTTCACGACGTAAACGATGCTCTTTCACAAGAGGTATATTGGTTTACAACTAAAAATTTACTACTTAATGCCAAAAAGACTAAATGTGTTAAATTCACAACGCCAAATGTGAGACAGGTTAATACAAATATAACCATAAATAATGAGCATCTTGCGCTCGTAAATTCAACAGTATTTCTAGGAATCATCATTCGATTTTAAGCTGCAATGGGGTCCTGCATATTGATGTTCTGGCAGGTAGACTGCTGCATATGCAGTTAGAAAGATAAGACAACTAACTGTTGTTGAAATGGCGAAGGCTGGTTTATTTCAGCTTACTTTCACAGCATCATGGTATATTACTATGGGGATCAGCTGCTGATAAACAGACTATTTTCGTATTACAGAAGAGAGCCATCCGCGCCATTTATGGCCTTAGATCACGCGACTCCCTTAGAGATTTGTTTAACGAAATCGTCATACTTACCGTGGCTTCTCAATACATCCTTGATTTCCTTATGTACATAAGAATCTCCATCTGTTCTCAAAGAAGTCAGACTGTCACAGCCTTAACACCACAAATAAGCACAGACTTGCCGTTCAAAATATCAGGCTCCATAAGGTCGGCAGTTCATTTATAGGATTGAGCATAAAAATGTTGAATAAGTTACCTCAGATTATTATTGACTTGCTTACACATTAGTTTAAATTGTATATTAAAACTGTTTATTGAAGAAAGGCTATTATAAAATAGGCGATTTTTCGAATGACAATAATTTAGGGACATATTAGTAACACAAAAATTGTTCTTTATTTTTGAGTTATTAGTGACATTTAGTGAAACAACTTTTCTTAAAAGAGTAACTGCTAAGTTTCTTGCTGGTGTCTTCTTGGCAGAAAACTACATTCCGAACCAGTGGTAAACATGTTGACATTCATAAGTGTTCTGTATGGACCTAAATTGAATAAACTATTTTCATTTTCATTCATCGTGCCCAGGAGACTTAGCGTATTGCCTTTCTGAATGGCTAAACTTATACGTTGGCCCAGGAATACGCTAGCTCTCCTATCACCGGTAGCGTCAACTAGCCTCTGGGCTAGTTCACGGTTCAGGTGGTGGGCTCCTGGTCCCCACGGTCCGAGGGTGTCAACTCCAAACGGCTCAAAATAGCAGGTGTTTGAACGATTCCGCTGATGCAGCAGCGCCCCAGCCTTTAATGCGGTACGCGGAAGATGGGACGGAGCCAGTGTGTCAACGCACGTTGCGTCCCACACTAGGGATCGCCCCGTCTTCCATGGAACTGACGTTATGCCATCGGGTCTCTTGCCGTCTCTTCGCACGAGGCCGTTCGGTTCAAGAACGGCTAGTATGGAGGCGCTGGCAAGAGCCCGACGGATAATATCATTAAGACTGGCGTGGCGGGTAATCCTACCCGCGCTACCGGTGCATGACAAACCATGGTGACCGAGGAAGTCCACAATATCACCACATGGACAACGACGGGACAAACGGAAAGATGTGGAGCCAAAGACCCGATGACGGAAGGACGTGGAGCCAAAGACCCGATTCCCATTTTGCCACAGCCAGGAGACGAGCCTGGTCTGCCGGACTAGTTAGCGTTTCGAGTAAATTTTTCCGCACAAGTCTGCACAGCGGCTCATCCCATTGCCTTTAAGATGACGGCGAAATTGGCACGTCATCGTTGCACAAGCCCTTCCAGGCATGAATGGCTTTGGACAGCTGAGCTGAAAAATAGTGTCATGGGGCTCCGTAGAGAATTTTAGACACAAGCCCACTGGTGCCGTGCATTGAAGCCAAAATTGCCGGAAGGGCTATAATAGAGCTTTATTCATTATCTTTATTATATGTATTTATAATATAAATTTGTTGAAATCAATGTTAAATATCAGAAGGATTGCACCACCCTCCCCTCTTCAATCTAATGTCTTTTACCTGAAGGTTTTCTGGTAGAGATCGCTCCCAGCGATAAGACCGCCTTAGTTGCTAGCTTTTAAGTTTTGTATGTTGTGCAATAAAGAGTATCTATGTATCAATCTATCTATAATCTATGTAAGATCAATAATGGATTACAAAAACTTTATAAAAAATATCAAGACCAATCAATCTTGACAAAGAGAAGCCGAAAGTCGTCTCAAAGTTAATTTCCTGACTAAAGTACTTACTTTCTTAATTCAAGTTTAACAATTAGTGTAGTGAATTTATCATTAGGCAATTTCTACGAAGGTCTATATTAGAATTTTTTGTATCGTTTGCGTTTCGATTGATAATTGAAACGAGCTTCTAAAAATTCACAGAAGCGCGTGTAATTCGTATCAATTTTCAATCGAAACGTAAACGATACAAAATTGTTTAAAAAAGCAATTAAGCGATTAAACGAGTCAAGTATTCCATTGGCATCAGAAGACAAGTCAGAACTGAGTTGAAATAAAAACCTTTCTAGCTTCGTGGAAATTCTGTTCACTGCAAGAAAAATCTTGATAATGGACAATACGACAATAAACATTTTCCGAGATGAAAAATACTATTTCTAGATTAGATTCATAGAAATTTAAGGAAAATAATTCCAGATTTTTTAGACAGATATTTATGGAGAAAAAAAATAAATGTAAAAATCCTCCTGTGACGTCATCACTCGGCATTACAAGTTAATAACGCGTTTGCTCGCGTTAACTTTAAAAAAGTAAATGCCCTTATTATAAAATGACAAGACACAGTAATGACAGTGACAGATAGTTACTTAAAGTCACCTTAACTTTTTTTATTGGGCATATATATAACACTGACATTACAATACGTAGAGCCTCAGGACTACGTCACTTCCTGAATATTAATTAATAATTTAAAAAACAAATATATCATTCATTTATGATAACTAAAAAATATGGGTACTATGGGAATAAGCTTTGGAGGACCTTTGCAACTTCAATTCTACGTAGGTATCAGTGCTACGATGATCAGTGGTATTGATCTCTAGACGGCGATACAAACAATTTATTACTAAAAGCCCCCAAAGACCGCATACAAAACATTTTAACTCGAATTGGATACGAAAATCATTTCTTATCGGTTCGTAAACCATGCATCATCGTGAGTAGCGACTCCTCTACCACTCACAAAGATGTTGTGTGTAACAGGAAATTAGTGGGAGTGGATGTCTTTTGCAAGCCACTCGCATTATAGATACCTTCCTCTTATTCGTACCTACGTATTATTAATCGGACCACACGTCCAGAACTGGGGATAATAATAGGTATTCACTTACCTATGAAATTGCCATTTTTTTTCTAGACACAATAAGATGAATAAATAAATAAATATTTCACAACATCACATACATTGATCTGACTCCGAGGTAGGTAGCTCAAGCACCTGTGTTACAGATATCAGAACCAACAGCGGAATTACAAATATATACATTTAACACTTTTCTTTTGTAAATACATATTTATGACTCCTTTAACAAGCAAAAACTGTCATTTTATTTTTATTTAAAACTATATTTTAAGGTTTATATTAACCGGAGATCAGATATTATTGTTTGTGGATGCAAAAAAATCTTGTAATTTTTTTTACTTGGCAGTATTGACGTTTTTATCAATAGCAACTTTTCAATTTAAAATATTTTTTTCTGAAAAACTATCCTACACGTATATATATATATTGAATTTACTGTGATTGGCATCCTGATTTTCGGGCATGCTGTTCGCATGTAAGTACCTAGACTCTGTTCTTGAATATTTACCGAAACATTTTATGTATGTATGAATGTTATTGAATTTTAAAACGCTTTGGGATTCAACTGTAATGTTATGCAACTGTATGTTAATAATAAATAAATAAAAATATTGTGCTCATTTTTTAAGGGTCTTTACCGATTGGGTTTGTTCTGCAGCGTATTTTTATTTGGAGTTGCATGAAACGTCTTGCGGACATTTTGTAGGTATCTCGTAGTTACCTACTAAGTGACCTGGAGATGATATCGCGACCAAGAAATATATTACCTACCATGTATGCTCTAGTAGGCTTTTTTCTAAGCTTATGGAATTTGGAATATTAATTAGATTTCTGGGATAGGTAGATAGGTAGTATTGAAATGTTCCATGTGAATCTCCATTACATTTGGCCTCCTTATTTCTATATAAGGTAAATTCGCCAGACAGCGGAAACGCTTATATGTAAAACAAAACACGAAACACTTGCGTAATGTAATCGACACCTAGCGTCATCTATTGGCCCCGAAACGAAGTGAGGGGGGGGGGGGGGGCACTAGATAAAGTAAGTTTATTGCATAAGGAAAAAAGTGGCTGTGACATACGTACGGACGGATAGACAGACATGACGAATCTATGAGTGTTCCGTGTTTTGCCATTTGGCTACAGAACCCTAAAAAGAGGTCTGTGATGAAAAACGCAATCACATTTTGAGCAAAAAAATAACACTTTTGTATCGAGAAATGTGGGTTTAGCCAACTGCATACGTGTACATTTCATTTGATCATATTGGTCGGGCGTGTGTTTGTAGTATCACATAGCTAACTGTAAAAGGTTCTGGTCCTTACCAACAGCTTTTAGCGGTTCGTACCTCAAATGAAAAAAAAAAATAGTTTCTTACTCTTAAGTCCCCTAGAGGGAGCTGTAGTCAATTTAACATGAAGTCATGTCGCCTATACCCAGAAGACAATCAAGACGCTTCTAACGACACATCATTTGTTCAAATATGATAACTAGTTTAGAAGTTATGAGAGAACAGATGAACAACCATCCATACATACATACAGGTCAAAATCATAACCATTTTTTCTTCGCCGTAGTCGGGTAAAAATGGATACCTTATAAGATCACTTTCTTGCCCATCTGTCTGTGTACTAACTAATATAATAATTTTAATCACTGTTTTGTTAATTAATTCTTGTCAGTCAACACACCTTGTTCCACAAAGTTATGTGGAAAAGATCGCTTTAATATACCATTGCACTAAGATAATTAAAAAGTATTTATCTATGTAGGTATCATTGTGTAACCTCAGCATTCCTCGTCCCGTCGAGTTATCCTAGTTAAACTTTGGACCGTCCTTATGTCTGAGACGTATGTGTTATTTTTACACACGAGTAATATGTAAGCACATGTTTACATATTACAAACTGTACATGTTTTTCAAATGCACCGTAATATTATTTTAACGTTTACTTCCTGCAAACCTCATGATAGGAATCGTGAATAAAATCCATTTAGCATGTTAGATCAACAAAATAAGCGAAAAAAAAATCTGCTGTTCTATGCATTATTGCCGGGATTTTCTATTTTGTGTGGAACAGCTGATTTTATTTTCGATTATTTTGTCGATCTAACATGCTAAATGGACTTCATTCACGATACCTATAATGTGGTTTTTGGGATGTAAACGATAAAAAATAACAGTGTATAGGTTGTTGAACGATAAGATTAATAGGTACCTTTTGGGGTAGTCTAATTATTTAAGGCAGGTTATAAAACCCGAGCCCACGCAACTAGATTGAAAAACAACTTTATGTCCCGTAAAACGTTAAATAAGCCGTAAAACGTTTATTACGCACTTTTGTATTACGATACTCATGTAAATTGCACAGCTTATAGTTTAAATTAATTCGTAAATAGAGCGTATCTCAACAGAGGCCAATGGCGATAGTAAAGTATCAGCCTACTGTCCCACTGCAGGGCACAAAGGCCTCCATCATAGAAATCAAGTCATCGCTACTATGATGGGATTAGGCTTAATCACCACTCTTGCCTAATACGGATTGGTGATCACAATAGGTCGCGTGGTCCCCGAGAATAGGCCACCCTCACTCTTACCGAGGTGTCGTAAAAGGCGACTAAGGTAAAGCTGCTGGCATGATCATCAGCACCCAGAGAAGGAAAACTGCATTTATATCAAAACCGTCGCCAACCCGTCTGCCAAGCGTGGTGAGTATGGCAAATACCCCTCATGTGATTGAGGGAGGCCCGTGCCCCAGCAGTGGGGACTTAAATGGACTGATGATGATGAAAGAAAGAAAGAAAGAAAGAAAACATTTTATTGACCATCACAATAAATAATTTAACAATGAACATTCATTAGTAAACATAGATAAGGTAACATTGACACATTAATACTACAGACAAAGGTGAGTACAAGAACAGACGATAGGTAGGTAAGTACACAGTTATATAATGAAAATATTCTAAATAAGAAGGCGTGTGTGAAGTGTGAGGTCAATCAGGTCCTGGCCTCAGCATGGTGCTGATGATGATGATGATGTTCACAATCCCGAGCTATGTTCCAAAAATTCGAAACATATCTTTGCTTGACCCGGGAATCGTACCCAGGACCCCGAGATCACGGCCTGGTACTTAAACCACTAGACCAACAGGGCGATGGCAATAGTATGGTGGTGAAAATGGCACCGCAGAGCAGTGGTGAGGCAAAATATTGTTAGGAAATCTGCATGTTTCGAATATGATTGTCATGTTATCATGATTCAGTTGGTCTGGTTCGCTTTTTAGGGGTTGCGAAGGTCAGACGGCAGTCGCTTCGTGAACTAATTACTAAATATAAGGAAACATCGACCAGGGCTAAAAGGGGAACGATAAGCTGAGATTATCACTTTTGTGAATACTAGATGCTTACTAATGTATTGCCTTACTATTCATTTAATCCCATTGCTTAAAATTAATTAGTGATGTACAAAAATACGACGAATGATAGTGTTAGTGTCCTAACTTTTGGGGGATGATAATATAAACAAAAAGGGGACTGTATATTAAGGCGACGAGTAGTTGTAGCCCTAACTGTCGCTAGTTAGGGCTACCCGTCGCCAATCGATTTAAATTGTTATCAATTAAACCGGATCTATTTTAAACAATTTCGGAGCAAGAGTCTCTAAGCAAATATTTATACTATTTATTTAATTATTTAGCACAACTTTTTGATCTGTTTTTGCCATCGAAATTTGGACTAATATTAAATTCGGCGGTAATTCAGATTTCGAGTACAAAAGCGGACCCAAAAGTTAATTATGAGTATTATAAGTGTTTTCCGAGATGCTGCAGCTTCTAAATTGTTAAAAAGATATCCAGTTTAGTTGCTAACATTTTGAATCAATTGGCGTCGCTAGTATAAGTGTTTTCTGAGATGCTGCAGCTTCGAAATTGTTAAAAAGATATCCAGCTTAGTTGCTAACATTTTAAATCAATTGGCGTCGCTAGTTTGCCCTACCCGTCACCTTAAAGAAAGGCTGTAATCCGCCGGTTAAGTCAAAAATTATCGTAAGATGCGAAGCCTAGTGTCGCCGGTGAGGGTCCTGGGCAGAGTGATCCTTCGTTGCGTGGGTCATCACCGCTCGTAAGACGATGTTGTCCCAATAATGGCGATCAAAATAAAAACTTTTTTCTCGCGAGTCCTAAGCTTGTATTGAGTGCGTTTCGTATCTGATCGACTTTCTTTGTGTTCAAATACATACTCGTACTTTTGACGAATGGCAATTACCCTTTCTTTGAATTTCCACTGTTAGGTATAAAAGGCTCATAATTTCAGTTAACTATGCTTCCTACTCTATGGTGGTTTTTTTAAGGTCCCGCTTGTTCTTAAAATGCCCTGTAATTAAAAGTTAACTAGTTACAGAACATTTAGGAAAAAGTGCAAGAATACAAAAATTTGTGTTGGGACTGGGTGTTTGTGGTACCGTTGTTATTTCTGGTTTCCATAGTACTAGGGAAAACTTTAGTATAAGCTCAGGAAAATTTATGTTAGTATTTATTTATACGATTTTGAGCTTCTCTTCTTCATCTTAGCGTGTCAATCTCGGTTGCATCCAAAGCTCTCGCTTTGGAGTTCAGGGTACGCTACGATTATGATATTCATGTTATACCAAAATATTATAAATATTATAAGAAAATGAAACAACTTTTTATAGTTTATCTCCACTCCAATGAGAACATCATAAAATGTAAATAAAACAAAACAAGATCAAATAAAATCTTCGTTCGAGCCTGTATATTAATCATTTAAATTTAAATTGAAATCGCGTGTATGCGATCATTGCGAAATAAATTATTAAAATTAGGGTATACAAGGTTTCCAACGAAATAGTTCCCGTGGGCAAGGCTTGGAAAGAGGGTTGGCAATATTACAGCCCCTAGCTTGAGGAAAAAGTATTCATAAATAAATAAATATTTTACAACATCACATACATTGATTTGACTCCGAGATAGGTAGCTCAAGCACCTGTGTTACGGATATTAGATCCAACAACGGGATATATACACAATATAATACTATTTTTTGTAAATTACTGCATTGAAAACAGTTTGGATTTACTAAGCCACTAATTATGCAGGAGTCGCTCTTATCAAACATGTTTTTGATGCGTGGGAGTAAAAGCAGCTAATGCATTTTCTGTGACTGTCGAAAGCATTTGATTGCGTTAGTCATGAAACACTATTAATGAAGTAACGGCATTACGGTGTATTGAATAACGCACTGAATATGACTCGATTTTATTTATCTGACAGATTTCAAAAGGTTAATGTTAATGGAATTGACTCTTCTGGCGCTTCTCTATTAATCGCTGGGGGTGCCCCATGGCTCACTATTAGGACCTTTGTTTTTCTTAATATACGTAAATGACCTTCCTTACTTTACAAAAGTTCTATGTGAGATAATGTTATTTGCTGACGACACTTCCTTCATTTTTAAGGACGTAAATGATACTCTCTCACAGGTTTTGCACTAAAACTAGTACGACTAACAATTTACTTCCTAACTCATAGAAAACTAAATGTGTAAAGTTAAGGCAGGTCAATACTAGTATTAAGATGAATAAGGAATCTATTCCAATAATTAGTTTAATTGAAAACACCCAGACATTCCATGTTCATGTACACAAATGTTTGTACTGTGCGGGGACGAGCCCGCAACCCTTACGCCAGAGGCAACGTTCACTACCAGTGATCCAAACGGCTCGTCAAATGTCACTGGCAAGACGCACTCGTATATTGTGTTCTATGCTCTCGCATATGCCAGACTCAAAAAGTATTTTTTTTATTGAATAACTAGTGGGCCGCCCTAAATTCGTTTCGAAATATTAGTTACACTTTATACCAATACATGGCGCTTGGTGTCGAGCTCTGAAGAGCGTAGCTCAGTGGTTCTGAACACGCCTTCCTTACGGAGGGTCGTGGTTCGAATCCGAGCATGCACCTCTGGATTTTTCAAATCTATGTACGTATTTCTACCGTTAGCTCGGCGATGAGGAAACTTCAAGTTTCAGAGAGATTCTGAAACGTGTAACCGTGATTCAGTTGGTCTGGTTCCCCTGTACCAGACTCCCTAAATCCTGAATCATAGTTTAAGCGTACCCCGGCGTCCGGAGCGACAGCTTTGGACGCAACCGGGAATTACACGCTAATATGACGAGGAGGAGGATGGCGCTAGGTCTCGATTACATGGCGCAAGCGTTTCGTGTTTTCGGATTACCTATAAACGTTGCCGCTGTATGTAGGATTTACCTCTTTATAAAAAGTATCGATAAAAATACCCTTTTTGATGTGATAGATGGCAGACGAGCAGACGGATCACCAGATGGTAAGCGATTGCAGCCGCCCATGGACACTCGCGACACCAGTGGAGTCACAAGTGCGCTGCCAACCTTGAAACCCTCCTCTCCACCGAATTACCCTTTAGGGTATTAGGTACAGACACCCTGTTTAAAGGTTTACTTATCGACCCAAAGGTGAGCTGAAAGTCCATTCTTTCCATCAGTACACTTGTAACTTCACTGGTGTTGTAGAATTCCGTGTAAAGCGGTAATCCATCCGTCTGCCCGTCTGGTATCATAAAACAAAAGTAACGCACCGAAGGGTGGTTTTAAAACTAACTTCATTTTTTTTTACAATCCATTATAAAACAACTCGAAGAATAAGTCTTTTGGGAACCCTATGTTAAGGGAATGTATAAATTCTTAATATTATTTATGAAGTGTTGGCTAAACGACAGGCCGTAACTGTCAAAGACACATTCATATTTTATTGAAGGATCCTCCCATTGTTGAGAAGAAGTAACTTTAACGAAATATGAGGTGAAAAGAAAAACTAACTATTGATATTGTGAGCTATCTCAATCCGCCTATGAACAGAAAAATTATACTTATGAGTACATTAGGTATTGCCGACGTACCATAATCATGTATACTTTATCAATTAACTTAAATTTACTTCTAATTGTGAGAGTAATCCAAAATAAATCACACACCCACGTCCTCCATTCTGCAATCGATCGTTTTCGGAGTGACACCGCAATACCCTGTCTAATCTCAAAACTGTACCATTTCGGTTGACCGTGTATAAAAAGAACTCAATAAACGTATTTAGTACCATGAACCGCGTATTCTTTACGTCGAACTCAACCTTACCAGCTACCAGTGTGTACCAAATAATACCAAATGATTAGCTTAGTTAAAAAAAGGAAACGAATTATGTGTGGCATCGATAGTGTTAGTTTAAATTAGAAGCGGTTGCTCAGTCGATAAGAACTTGCGCCATCTAAACGGGTTCGAATCCAAACACTCGCCATTTGCTGAGTGGATGAGAACTGGCGCCTTCTAAACAGGTACGTATCCGAACACTCGCCACTAGATTTTTCAACATATATGAACGTATCCTCTAGTTCATTTTTTCTTAAAGGTTTGAAAGTGGTATCGGTCATAAAATTTGTGGGTCCAGGAATACCGTTGGCGACAGTTCATTTCTCAGTTAAGCCGTGTGAGGCCAAAAGTTTCTGTTCAAATTAAATGTATTTTTAAACCAACAGAATTCTATTTAAAAGCAGCCATGACGAATATGATCATTATGATCAACAATGTAAAAAATATACAATCATTGGAATTGGAACGAGATATTATACCTACTCTCGAGGGTCTACGCTGAACAAGGGCGGGGACAAGCATATCCGCACGGCTGTTGAGCTGCCAGCGTAGATGATTAGCGCGACTAAAACCAGCCTGTGATCACTACCACTATAAGTTTTTACATTTTGCACAAAATGAATAGACACAGACACTCTAGCTGACATTGATATCCAAAATTTCATTGACTTACATGTTAGGCAGTACATATAGGGTATCGGTGAACATTTGCATTCTGTTAAGGCGACGGGTAGCCCTAACCAGCGACACCAATCGATTTTAATTGTTAGCTACTAAACCGGATATATTTTAAACAATTTTGGTGTTACAACTTCTCGGCAAACACTTATACTATTTATTAAATAACTATGCACAAATGTTAGGTCCTACGCGTACTCGAAAAATTATTTACCGCCAAAAGCGGCCACTTGTAGCGTGAATCAATTTTTCGCGTACAAAAAACAGACCCAACATTTGTGCATGGTTATTTAATAAATAGTATACCTAAGTGTTTACCGTGAGGTTGTAACCCCGAAATTGTTTAAAATAGATCCGGTTTAGTAGCTAACAATTAAAATCGATTGGCGTCGCTAGTGTGCCCTACCCGTCACCTTAACTACGTCTTTTATAAACCATTCTGAAGAATGTTTGTATTTCTGTTTAAAAAAAATCATTTTTTTATACAAAGTCGGTCTTGTATGAAAAGTAGATTTTTTTTGTGCGAATTTCCAAAAGGGGTAGTAACAAACTTTGTTCAGAATGGTTGGTAAAGACGTCCACGCCAACCTATGAAAATGTTTATCAATACATCCTGTTTTGTGTGTAGGTATCGTTTCTTTTCTGAACGTGTTCTTAGTTATACTAGTTCTAGTTCTTATACGGATGTATGGAAATGATTGAAGAACTAGAATAAACATTATTATCAAACTAAGTTTAACTTTAGTTAGTATATCAACTATAATACTAATGTTAAACCACCCGGATCCCTAGTTTAAATGAGTACTAAAATAATAACCTCAAAATATCGATTCAGTAACAATGACAGCTTATCCATGTGACAGTTCATTTCGTTTTACGGTAAGTTATTTGTGAGAAAATAGTCAACTTTATTATTTTCGGATTTAATTAAACCTCTTGTTGTTGTAACCCCGAAATTGTTCAAAATAGATCCGGATTAGAAGCTAAAACTCAAAATCGAATTGGCGTCGCTAGTGTGCCCTATCCGTCATCTTAAAACCCGCGATTGCGTTAAGAGTGGTATCGGCGGAATCCGTAGGTGGAGAAAACCTATAACACCGACGTTTTACTGAGTGACTATGACTTTCAATAAGTTCACTTGACATTGGAAAATTATCTTCGGGTGGATCCAAAATAAATAAAAGATAAGAAGATAAATCGTAGAATGCTATAATATGTACTGACCTGGTTCGGCCCAGTGAGGTTCAACCCGCAGGAGTTGCAGCGGAGACATTCCTCGTGGTAGTGGTTGTTGTCGTACAACGGAGACGGCTCTGTAATACATAAACAGCATGAGTACAGGGTAATTATAGCCAGGGGTTCGATATCTTTGGTCACACAACCAATAATCGATGATCGATTTTTTGTAGAAAAAATAGAACGTACTGATTTGTAACTGTAACACACGACCTACAAAAGGTGAGTGAGAAATAGTAATAAAATCGGCCCAATACTTGAAGGTCTGATAGTCGGTTCGAAAAAAAGTCGGTTGTGTGCCAGGGTAAAAGGAAATAACTATTAATGAAGTTTATTATGTAATTACCTACGTGATTAAAATAAATATACAATAATTGTATAGGTTATATCATCTTGGCAAAAAGTTCCTCCCAATCAATTGATAACATCTACATAAGGTGACGGGTAGGGCACACTAGCGACGCCAATTGAGTTTAATTGTTAGCTACCAAAAATATGTATTTTAAATAATTGCCGAGAGAGTGAAGTCTCTCGGCACTATACCTATTTATTAATAACCATGCCCAAATGTTGGATCTGTTTTTGTACTAAAAAAATGATTCACGCCAAAAGTGGCCGCTTTTGGCGATAATTCGAAATTCGAGTGCAAAACCAGATCAAATAGCTAACTATAACTACTAAATAAATAGTACATGTGTTTACCGAGAGACTGAAGACCCGACGTTGTTTAAAATAGATCTGGTTTAAATGCTAACAATTGCCCTACCCGTCACCTTAAGGAAAAGTATTGATTGATGAAGTTTATGATTTCAATACTAAGATTATGTATTTAAATCAAATCAGGTCTCTTTGAAATACTAATAGCCAACTTAACTAATATAAAGGGGTAGATATAAGGCTTATTAGGTAAACAGGAAATTGAAACACTTATCTTGTGCGATGTTATCGACACCTAACGACATCTATCGGTTCAGTTTGGAACTGAATGCAAAATTAGAGGACCCCAGACTCCGAAGCGACAGCTTTGGACGCAAAACGCTAAGATGAAGAAGAGCAAAATTACGCCCCGGAATAAAGCGACGTCCACTGCTGGACATAGGTCTCCCCCAATGTTCTCCACACATATCGGTCCTGTGCCACCCGCATCCAATGGATTCCCGGAACCTTCACGTCGATTCAGATCGTCACTAGACGGCCACTAGTTACATTTATATAATATCCTCCAACCTACTTACGGCTATGGTGGCCACGTACGCAGGATGCTCAAGTGTGTGCGCAAACACAAGTGCACTCTCAATAGAGAGTATACCCTTACCCTCATATTCCGATGGGACACTACTGTGACATGATTGGAGAGGGATTGGGCCCAGGACTAACAGCTTAACGTGCTTTCCGAGGCACGGGTGTACAAACTCCATGCTGCCACTAAGAATTCCGTGCCGAAAACTTAGGTTTTTTTTATGTGATAGGTGGCAGACGAGTCACCTAATGGTAAGCAATTGCCGCCGCCCATGGACACCCGCGACACCAGTTACAAATTTTTGGCCCGACCCTGGGGATCGAACTCGAGACCTCTTGCGCAGTCGTCGCTTTAAAGTGCGACCCACTAACCACTGCGCCACCGAGGCTGTCAGACAGAGTTATATACGCAGAATCTAACAAGTTATCTAGAAACTAATTGCAACCCACCCGGTCAGTGGATAGGGACTGGCATTTTTATATAATTATCGATAAATGAGAGGAGCTGAGGTCATTTTGATTTAAAGCATTAGAGGGAAGGTCTACGCTGAAGGCCAAGGATACGTGTAGTTTAAGATATCTTTTAAATAAATAACACACAAAAATTTCATCTCGAGTTCAGGCGGGACGGGAGATGAAATTTTTAAGTGTGTTATTTACTTAAGAATAAATTGCAAAAGATTGTTATAAAAATATCAACTATCTTTTAAATAGGTTATGTGTTTTCCTTTAACCGATATACACTGTAATCTATATATATAAAAGGAGAACCTGAGTGACTAAGGTATTAAGTGATTAAGTGACTAGGAATGCACCCATAGCCCAAACTACTGGCCCTAGAAACTTGACATTTCAGAAGGGGGTTCCTTTAAAAGTGAGCACTATTTGATTGTTATTGTGATTTGGACATTTTCAATGACTCACAGGAAATTCAAAATTAAAATACTGGATGGTTTGCTGAATGAGTAATCCCTATATACTACTTACTTAAATAAATTAGACATTGTTAGAAATAGTAGAAATTATGTACCTACATTTTATATTATTAGTGTTGTGCTCACTTCTAAGTGACATACATATCAGACGCAGTACAACTTAACTATAACCTAGCATAAGTTTTAATATGTATTGTTGTTAGTGAGACTGAATAAATAAATAAATAAATAAGCACTAAGAGGATTAAAATTTTGTTTGAAAGACCACCTTATATCTTTGATGTTAGATGTGTGAAAATTTGTATTTAGACTAATAATTTGAAATAAAAAGTAATTCATTTAGACCCTACCCAATTTTTTAATTTTTTCCAATTTTTGTGTAAAAATCGTAATGCGGTTAACAAAATACATCTATTTACCAAGTTTCAATAGTATAGTTCTTATAGTGTCGGAGAAAAGTGGCTGTGACATACGGACGGACGGACAGACGGACAGACATGACGAATATATAAGGGTTCCGTGTTTTGCCATTTGGCTACGGAACTCTAAAAAGTGACTTTCGAAATTTCAACCCCTACGCTAAAATGGGATCTAAATTTATTACCGCAATAATGTGCATGCCATCTTGTTCCAACATGCAATGTTGAAAAGGGCTAGAACGAGTTTGGTTCCTGGAACTTTTATTAGATCGGGATTTGTTATAAGGGGTAGTTGCGCAGGTTTGATGATTTAATGAAGAATTTTGTAATAAAGACTAAAACTGCGTGAGTAACGCTGTGGGTGCAGTCTAGTATTTTTATAAGGGTTTTGGCATTAAAACCATAAAAACAGTGTGTACCTGAAACTATGCAAGTCAACCTCAACTACATATTACTCACGAACACAACCTGGGACTAATATTAAGAAATCTTTATTTAAGTTAGGTCCATACAGAACACTTATGAATGTCAAAATAGGTGCATATAGTATAATAAAAAAATGTGTGCACTCTTGATTCCCTAATCCTCATATTATGGGATTACAGTATTTTTGTTTTATGCTAGAGTTGACAAACGAGCAAGCGAGTCACCTGATGGAAAGTAATCTTCGCCGCCCATAAACATCCACGAAATAGGAGAGATCGCTAATGTGTTGCCGGCCTTTTTAAAAAGGAGTACGCTCTGCACTTGAAGGTCTCTAAGTCGTAGCCGTCCGGAAATACTCCTGCAGGCAAACCGATCCACAGAACTGAGGTACGTGGTAGAAAGTTCCGCAAAAAACGCACAGTATTAGACCGCCATCCATCGAGATGATGGGGATGGAATGACAATCGCTTGCGTATGGTTCGATGTAGGAATTCAGCTGGAGAGAGTAGATCAAATAGTTCCACAGAGCATTCCCCATGATAGATGCGGTATAGAATGCTGAGGGAGGCTATATCTCACCGCAGTGCTAGAGTATGACACAGTATGACAATTGATCGCAGTCCTAACGGCTATACAATCTCGCTGAGCGTCTGTATAAATTCTATAAAATGCATACAACATCTCATCACAGAGAGATCTCATAGAATATTTTCATTATATAACTGTGTATTTACCTACCTATCGTCTATTCTCGTTCTCACCTTTGTCTGTAGTTTTAATGTGTCAATGTTACCTTACCTATGTTTTGTAATGAATGTTCATTGTTAAATTATTTATTGTGATGGTCAATAAAATGTTTCTTTCTTTCTTTCTTTCATCAGGTAGAGATCGCTCCCAGCAATAAGACCGCCTAAATTGGATATATTGTATATCTGTATACCTAGCTTTTAAGTTTTGTATGTTGTGCAATAAAGAGTATCTATGTATCTATCTATCTATCTCATACATTGACCTGATTCCGCACTAAGTAGCTTAAGCACTTGTGTTATGGATATCAGACAACAGAAGAATTACAAATATATACTTAAAATACATTAATTAAGCCCAGACACTAAACAAACAAGACACTAAAAAAACCCACGACTCTGGCATATGAGGCTGCATCCCTACCAAATGCACCACCCAGCCAGCTGTATCTACTTATTTTTTGATAATTTGCAACACGTAACCTCGTTTTTGCCAATCACCAATCTTATTCCGATACTAAATCTATGGTATAGCGCTGTCATTCTATACAAACCTGACGTTGTACCCTATGATATAACACAACCTAGGTTCAGGTAATAAATCTATATTTATCCATGGATAAAGATTGGTCGAATCGGATCGGGGAACGCCTGCCCGGGATTGTACATGGAGCTTAGTTGAACCCGTTTACAAGAGAGAATGTTTTTAAATATTACAGAAAATATACTTTTTCAAGACCAATGGTAATCCACTGTCTTTATCCCCAGCGACTTTTTGTACTTACCAACTAAGACCAAGTACCAGTGTGTGTCTGGTAAAAGTGAAAGCAAATTTTCTCTTGGCGAAACGCCAAGGGGCATAACTCGGGTGGGAAACTTGCCAGAAGGCTGTACACTTTTGAAATTTTAAGTCCAAGTTCAATATTGGCGGTCGCCAGTTGGGTTTGTACCTACAGTCGCGAGCAAACAAATCGACTCAGGACCAAATTTTCATACAACATACATAATAATAAAAAAAAATATTTGGTACATTTCAATCCACAGACTCTCGGTCCGTGCCTTTATTTGCTTGTTTTACATAAGTTCTTATAGTAATATTGTTTTGCTCCGCGAAATAAACATTTTCTTGTTAGGTCTTAGGACTAGTCGGCGCGCGCGTGCGAACTCAACATATTAATTTCAGAGGCCTATAAATATGAAAGTATCTGCTATAGTGATTATTTTATCGTAAATAGTTAGAAAGTGTTCTTTTAATTATTTCAGCTTCCATACACAAACAAGCACACACATACACTCAACAAGAAACACACACATACACCCACCACACAAAACACACCCACATATACTTTTATATGTAAGCCTCTGAATTGAGCATGCTGTATGAAAATTAGGTCCTGAGTCGATTTGGTTGCTCGCGAGTGTAGATATGCTAAGGGTAAAATAAAGTAGGAAAGTTTTGGCATTACATTCTTTGACAAACTATTTTTTAATTTAGTTAAGTATTTTTTACTTACACGGCCGTTGGCTTACTCATAAAGGACGATGCGGTCATAACTTTACTATGTACTTGATATTTCGTAATATCTCTCTCGCCTTATCTTTCTAATTTAATAAAGATTGTGGTCTTTTGAAATCTACTACGCTAGATATGTACCTACGAGCATATCACATTTTACTTTCATCGAATCCTCATTACTACTATCTTGTGGAATTCTAGCTATCAACGAGACCGCACACAGTGCTAGCTGCTGTCTAGCCTGTAGATATTTACTCGGCTTGTCATGCTAGCTACTTTATAGCTCGCCCGTCTTAGGTACGAGTACCTACTCTTAAGTGACTACTTGGAGCACTCGGCAGGCTGACTCGTTCACCAGTCCAGACCAGTATTTTTTGCTCAACGAGCATTTCATGAGCGAGTATGTTTTTGAAACTAATAAAAAATACAGACAGACATTCTAAGCTTATGTAATATATGTCGGAGCAGCTGTCAGTTTCACGTTTAGATTGGAGACACGCGGGAGGCGTCATGGATTCGGAGTGTGTATGTGTGTGTCTATATCGACTCCACCCAAGTAAGTGACTTGACGTTTCCAAACATCATAGAGGGCGCCACTGTAAAATATACATTTATTTATTTATTGTGTATCAGTAAAAAAATACATTTTAATCATCTCTTACCAACAATTATGAACGACTATTGGTCTATGAGTTCTATAAATTTTGGAAAATTGACAAATAATATTTCGACTTTCCATACAAAGTAAATAAGTCACGTAACTGACTTTTGAACTGTATGAAATGTTATTTTTTTTAAGCGAATGAATTAATGAATCTTTTTGCATAAATACGATACAGAGTTGATCTTAAGGTATTATGATAATAATAATACATATAATAATATCGTTTATTTCTCACCATACTCTTAGTCCACATACATTTAGCGTAGGTAACTTAAAACTAGGGCACAGCCGATTATTTATTGTACGTAAATACAAAAACCATCGGGCTATTGTAAATCTGCCATAAATTGTGTAAGTAATTTACACAACCACACCACTATGTGTGTCTAATTAGCTTTCCGCAGGTATTGAGTTTTTTAGTGGCAGAGTTACAACAACCAGAAAAGTAGATGAAGTTAAGTCAGTTACAAACAATATTATGATATATTAGCACAGTTAGATTATGGCAGGTTGACACCTATACTAGGATATATCCTGTATCGTAGGTAATTAATCCTCCGCCCAAGAGTAGATCTTAATAGTGAGACATAAATTATCTTGCGATAATATTGTAACAATGGATATAAAATTAAAAGAGATCAGGTATATTAACTCGCCTCAGCCTGATGCTAAGGAATAGGAGATGCCACGTTGCAGTTACAACATGGGCATTATTAAGTGGCATGCGAATTCCACAAAAAACATAGAATAAAATTAAGTGTTGTCCAGACCGGTTAGTAGAAGAAGTGGTTAAAGAGATGTAAATGTTTACCGATACACATTATGTACCTATGGCACTATATACACCTAACCAACCATACACGTGGAGGACATTACTTAGTCATCGAAAAGCTCTCAGGAAACTCGACACTAGTAACTATATTGTTGCACTTGTTGCAGACACATGCAGTAATTTAAATGAAGGAGTTTAACATGAGCGTAAATTTTGTTTGCAGAACTGGCCACCCCAGGTGTAAACGAGTTCTGGATAAACTTAGTGTAGGATGCTCTCAGCCCAGATGAAGTGACCATTTGGAAGAAGCTGGATGCGAGTAGTCTGAGATTGATCGGAATGGCGAACATTTGGAGAAGTCTATCCAGCAGTGGACTGGAAAAAAGGTGACAATGTAAATTTTGTTTGTGCAAACCTCAAAAAACCTTGTTGACTCATATTTAGAGATGAAGAGCCTCGGACTTACAGAAGATGATTAAGGAAAAACTGACCCAAAATTACAAAGTAGATCGAAGATAAGGAATTATGTATTAGCGATAGCATGATGAAAGCAGCACCAGTCACTGGTATGGATATGTAACGAGAAAAGATCACAACTCGAATGGTAGAATAAACAGATCCCAGACAAACTGGGAACATGGCAGGGAGGCAGATGGTGCCAATACCCTGCTTATTTCCTCTGCTCAAAAGCTGTTGGGAGAAATCGCTATAAGCGATTCGAAGACGGTCATCTTGTTGTGCAATAAATAATTTCTATTTATCTTTGATTATCATGTTGGTACTTATGAAACGTCCCGTTTCCCTGGTATAATCTATTAAGTACCAGGCCATGATCTCGGGATCGTGGGTGCGTTCCCGGGTCGAGCAAAGGTATGTTTACTTACGTCAATTACGTAAGGAAGTAGTAACTTACTAGACGCGTGAGTTTCTTTTTTATTAGTAAAATTTTGCCCAAGACAGAAAAAAAAACTCTGTTTTTTCCTCTGTTGAGAGCGGACGTGGCTTTTTTATGTGGGACAAGCAGACGGATTACCTGATTGCAAGCGATTGCACCTTTCATGGATAGTTGCAACACCAGTGGAGTCACCAGTGCGCTGCCAAACTTTTAAGCCACCTTTCACTCTAATTGGTTCTCTGGTACCCTCTCTTACGCAGCGAAACACTTTAAGAGTAGAAAAAATAGGGGTCAATTTTCAGTACCATAAATATCTATAATATATTTTGTAATATTCATAGATAGATAGATAGATAGATATTCTTTATTGCACAAAAATAAAATACAAGCATGATACAACAGCAACAGACAATACAATAAGGCGGTCTTATCGCATAGTAAGATAATATGTAATTTCATCCAGAAACGATGAGAAAAATTCTTTTTCATAAAAACTGGAAAAGTAAAAAGTTACTATTTGTTCAGTGTTCTTCATCACTTAAATATTGACAAATGCTTTTAAGTTAAGATAAAAGTTAGTAATTTCGCCAGCGCACTCCAAGTTAATATTGATTCTGAATTTCATGGCGATAATTTATGATCTCCTCTTTCAAATCGGTAAATATCATTAAGTTTCAAAGTTGTTTGTTTGAATAAAGATAATAACTGACAATTTGGGACGTCGTTGTAGATGAATCCTTTATTTCCACAAAGTTGAGATGATAATAAAGTTTAAAATGACATAAAATCGTCTTTACCTATAAAGTACTTACTTGAGGCAAACAATAAAACGGGAGACAGCTTTGAATACGGAAATTTGGAAGCAGTAGAAAAAAGCATAATTATCTTAGTCGTAGGAAATGTAGTAAAAGTTGGCATTAACTGCGTATTTTCATTATTTATAGGGTTCAGTATCTCAAAAAAAAAACAGCGTAACCCATATTAGTTAACTCAAAAAAAATACACATACCAGACAGCATCACATATATGACCCCTGTATACCCCTATCTATATACCCCTGAGTAAGCAATTTTGTTATATGTATCAAAACGAAGGTGACACTTTCTGCCACGGACCTCAGTTTTGCTTACGACACTGAACAAACAAGTCTTCATGACGAATATTCCACAGCGAGAATCTAACCCATGGCCTTTCCGCTTGTTAAGCTTTGGAGGAGGTTGATGATCATTTTTATAAGTTTTCAAATCTATGCGCGTTTTTTTTGCATAAGCTCGGCGGTGAGGAAACCTGCACGTTTCGTATAGTTTCTGAAACGTGTAACCATGATCCAGTTGGTTTGGTTCCCCTGTTAAAGGGTTGGAAAGGTCAGACGGCAGTCGTTTAATTGTAATTACTAGACTTCTCAAATCTTGAATCATGGTTCAAGCGTGCTCCGTGGTCCAGATCGAAAGCTTTGAACGCAACCGGGAATGGACAAACGACAAAAATATATTAACATTTGAATACGCTTTTCAAATAAAGAAAAAATGTGTTTTTATTGAAGTATTTTTTTTAATAATGAATTAATATGGCGGAAGTGACGTAGTCCTGAGGCTCAACGTATGGTGATGTCGGTGCTATATGGACACATATAATAAAAAAAGTTTAGGTGACTTTAAGTTACTTATTGTCACTATGACAGTAACAATAAGTAGGTAACTTAATCTTAATCCTGTCGTATTTCATGATCAGAGTTTGTACTTTTTTTAAATCAACTTTGTTTAATTTATGTTTTTTTTTTATTTTGTATAAATTAATTGTGACGATGATGACGCCACAGGAGGATTTTTAGATATTTTTTTTATTCTGCTGAAATATCTTCTTAAAACTCTGAAATTACTTTCTTAATTTTTTATAAGTCTAATCTAGAAGTAGTATTTTTCATTTCGGAAAATGATTTTTTGTCCTATTGTTTATTACACGCTAAGATGAAGAGGATTGTTTTTATAAATTTGTGCAGAACCTCCAGCGGGAGTCCGACTCGCGTTTGGCCAATTTTTTATAGCCAGAGGAGTACACTTCCTGCGATAATATTAATGTTACGAGCCTTGGAAACAATATTGGCACAATCTTCTTCGCTTTTATCGTCATCGTCAGCTATATGGAAGGCATAATTGATTGATAATATATTTTGATACGAGTCGTATTTATGCTTACGATCAATTTGATTGAACCTGTTTGTACTTTATCATCATCTTCCCGTTACGTCCAAAATATCAAGGGCTATAGCTTAGCTTCGGAGCCCAGGGACGGTTGAACCATGTTTCAACTGGTTTAACACTGATCAAATCTTTTTTCGACGCAAATAGGTAGGTAATACCTACTGGTTTTGCACACTAGAGAAATTAAAAAAAAAACGAATTTCAAAAACATTTGCATAGGCTTGTATACAGCTCTTACAAATCGTCATACCTACATGAAAAATATAAATTATAACTATGTATGTTATACATGTAATTAAAAATATATGTCGATACAATAAAATATTCTAAGAGATGAATAAATATAATGTGATTTTATTACCGGAAGATTCTGACGAGAAGATTCGATGGGTCCAAAAGTCGGGGTGACGCCAGTATGTAGCGAAATTTCGTTAGCCTACAAATGATATATGCCGTGAAATTGGAGTGGTTTCCCACCTTTAGTCTGATTATTACGATAAAATGTGCATGCTTGAATCGAACCTAGGACCAACCGTTAGGACGTTCCCGCCCTTATGCCGTACCATTCCATTTCGTAGAAATTAATATGTGGCTCTTGTTATTCTTATTTCTCTTTTGCCTAACAAATTTTCCTCGTGTCGGAAGAGATATATTATTCCAAATAATCTATTTGTTCAGCGATGTTTCTTTATTAATTCCGCAGAAGTAAACAAAAATATGTTACATTGATGTTATGAATAAAGCTGTTGTATTTATACAAATAAATAACCATACACTGAACCGACAAAAGATAAATAGCTTAATAAATTATTTCTTTAATTGGTATTACGCGTCATAAATATTTACATGAATTCTTACAACATCTCACACATTGAACTGATTTCGTACTGCTGATCGATTTAGACTTGTATGATTTTTTTTTATTTGATTCAAAGTGATAAGGTCAATGTCAACTGTAGTTAATACAAAGATTGTTGAAGAATTGGAAAACATATCTCGCGAAAGAAGCCTCAACTTGTTATTTGTGGATTCTATAATTTGCAAGTTTAATTTTGTTTGAAAGGGCTGCGTTTTCTTCTTACTTTCATCGGTGAAATAATATTATTTATACGTGAAGTAATCAAAGTACGTATAGCTTTAGTTGATCCAATGGTTTGGTGCTTTAAATCATGTTTACGTTACCTAGTTCTTTAGGTTCTTGCGTTATTTATATATTGAAAATGATAAGTAAAAATCTGAAGAATCTCGCTGCAGACGGTAGAATGTTTCATTTGAAAAATAATGAATGATATTTGACAATTAAATTATTCAAAATGATTAGTAGCTTTAAAGGGAAGTAGCTGTTATACTCGAGCCACAGATTCGTAGCGGTCGATGACATAGTTTTATTCTTAATTAATGAATAAAATACTCTTATATCTGCCGCGAGTCTTAGCGTTTTGTATAGTATTTTCAATTATATATTGTAATATTGATTTTAATTATTTGTTTCTTCTTGTAAGTATTAACCGCTGCCAAAGACACCTTAGTTCCGACGACCAGAAGTTCGCCGGCGCCACTAGTAATACATTTTATTCTTTGACATTATAGTCTTTAACAGAAACAAAAGTAGGTACCTAACTAGGAATTCGGTCTCTAGCCTCACCAGATTAATAGATGAAAGAGCATTTTTAAGTAGGTACTAATCCTCCAGAAGATGAGATAGTCGTTAAATAGAGTGTGGAACTGCGCATAGAGCATAAATGTGTTATAGCGGACCCCAAGAGAACTGTTTTACGACGATTCTAGGGAATGTGTTGGCCATAATGTACTTTGCACTTTAAGTGCTATGGGACATTTTTTTATAACTCAAGAAACGACCTTTGTTGGCACGTGTACTGGTTTTTGATTTGTAGCATATTACACCTTCATCACAAGGCGAGCGAACCGCTGGAGCAAAAAGTAGAAATAAAAATAAAACATCATTATCATCAGCTTATCGCAGTCCACTGCTGGACGTAGGCCTCTCCAATTGTTCGCCACCGTGATCTATCCGTGGCTTTATAAAAAAATGTACCAGATAAATTCATACCGAACTAAGCTCAAACTAGGACATACCATAGAGTAACTTATATATGGACATACCCTTTACTAGGAGTAAACGATAGCCAGGGTCCTCTCCCAGCTCATCCAAACCCGAAACAATATAGAAGAAGTTCGTTACCTAAATTGACTCCACCGGGAATCGAACGCGGGACCGCGCTTGGACGCAACACGATAGCCATTGCACCATGGAGGTCATCAAACATTATGTATTTACAACTTATTTCTTATTTTTAGGGTTCCGTACCTCAAAAGGAAAAAACGGAACCCTTATAGGATCACTTTGTTGTCCGTCTGTCCGTCCGTCCGTCCGTCTGTCAAGACCCTTTTTCTCAGGAACGCGTGGAGGTATGAAGCTGAAATTTATATCAATTACTCAGATCTACTGTCCCTTGAAGCTGTGAAAAAATTAAACTTCTAAGCCAACGCAATCAAAAGATACAGCCGTTTATGCCGCAAATTTTCGTCACTTGCAAGGGAATCAAAACCTACAGGTTGCTTCCCGTGAACTCAGAATCTTGAAATTTGGTACGAAAAAACGTTTTATAGCATAGATAAAGGAAAAATTACGAAAACCATAAATTTTTAGTTACATCACATGACATATATTTTTTTAATAATTTTAAACTTACTACCCATTTCCTCATAAATGCGTAGAGGTATTAAATTGAAATTCATACCAAATACTCAATAATACCTTTAAGCTGTAACAAAATCAAACTTCTATGTCAACGCAATCAAAATAAACAGCAATTTAAGCTGCATATTTTGATACTCGCAAGTACTCGCAAGGGAATCAAAACCTAAAGGGTACTTTCAGTCGACCTAGAATCTTGAAATTTGGCATGAAGCAACGTTTTATAGCACACATAAAGGGAAAATTCCGAAAACCTTAAATTTTTAGTTACATTACAAAATATATATTTTTTAATAAATATAAACTTATTACTTTTTTCCTCATGAACGCGTAGAGCTATCAAGTTGAAATTCATATCAAATACTTAGATCTAATTGCCTTTAATCCGTGAAAAAAAAAATTCTAAGTCAACGCAAAAACGCAAAACGCAAAAGTACAACCATTGATACCGCATATTTTGAAACTCGCAACTACACGCAAGGGAATTAAAACCTAAAGACCACTTCCCGTTGACATAGAATCTCGAAATTTGGTTAGAAGCAATAGCTTACAGCACAGGTAACAGAAAAATTCCGAAAAGCTTAAAATTTTAAGTAGTTATACCACCAAAAAAATTGTGATTGTAAACATAATTGTAGTTACAGCAATGACCGCGAGTTATTATACTATGTATGGGGAGGGCAACATTTAAAGAAGACGAAATAGCCTTCTTCTTTATATTTCGACATTCTTTTATCGAAATGATATGTGTTAATATAAAATAAAGGATTACTTAAACGATAAAGAGATCTTTGTCTTAAATTTATGCTCCTCCATCTTTCCCCATTGTAATGTTTTGAATTTCATTTTGCAATAAAAATACCATAGTTATGACTCGATTGTCGTAATGAACGAACTTTGTAAACCTTGCAGGTTTGTACGGAACCCTCGGTGCGCGAGTCCGACTCGCACTTGGCCGGTTTTTAAATATACCTACTCATTATTTACATTTATCAACTTGAAAAAGCTGTGTCAAAATATCAATTTTGCATACTTACTCGTATCTATGAATTTTGGTCAAAATATATAGCGATTATTTTACTAGACTTATAAATTGGATTTATGTAGTCATTATAAATGCTATGTATTAGCGAAATCTCCAAAAAACATAATGATCGTGCTTCATATCATTATTACAAATTGGGAGTGCAGACAATCTAAACGAAGTCGTCTCGTATATATTATGCGATGTTATTGTCTCATCATCATCAGCCCATTTAAGTCCCCACTGCTGGGGCACGGGCCTCCCTCAATCACATGAGGGGTAATTGCCATACTCACCACGCTTGGCAGACGGGTTGGCGAGGGTTTTGAACTAAATGCAGAGTTTTCCTTCTCCGGGTGCTGATGATTATGCCAGCAGCTTTACCTTAGTCGCCATTTACGACACCTCGGTAAGAGTGAGGGTGGCCTATTCTACTCTGCCGGGGACCACACGGCACGTGTTATTGTCTACTCATACCAAAAAGCTAAATGTAGCCAAAGATCTTGCTATTACAAAGCAATATTCTATATTATTAATACCGTGATCGAAACCAGTCTCCAAGGTATTCAGTGTTAATATACTCGATACATACATTGCACTTATTATAGAAGTATCAGCCTATATACTGTCCCACTGCAGGGCTAAGGCCTCCATCATAGAAATTAAGTCATCGCTACTATGATAGGATTAGGCTTAATCACCACGCTTGCCAAATGCTGATTAGTGGTCACAAACTCGAGTTGTGTTCGAAAAATTCGGTACATCGAACCCAGGACCCCGATTTCACGGCCCGGTACTTAACCACTAGAGCAACAGTCGTTATATTCAGTTATAAATTGAGATATTATAGTCTACTTGTAGTCTGACTGAATTTTGTTTAGCCAAGCAAACATTATCACGGTAACCCATATTATGGCGACGTAATGTAGTTAGGTTTGCGAATATATAAAGCCTTTTCATCAGAAATTGTAAGACGTAAGTTACAAGTATATCTACGAAATTCACGATATTTTACTCTTAGAGTAATACATAAATAATAAATTGAGATAACATAGCATACATTACATTTTACAGACATCAAAGCAGTGGTATTATTGTCTTACCGGTACATAATTTTAAGTTGGATGTAAAAAACTGCCTAATGCAGTAGGGCTATAACTGATGCGGAGTTGACTGCCAACCTTCACAAGTTGGAGAGGCACCAGAAGAAGGTAATTACAATGGAGCGACCCTTTGACTTACGGTGCCGAGACGTGGACACTCACGGCTGGACAAGTCCACCGGTTCAAAGTCGCTCAAAGAGCTATGGAAAGGGCTGCGCTCGGAGTATCTCTGAAGGACCGCATCAGAAATGATGTTATATGACAGAGAACCAGAGTCACCGACATAGCCTAACCGAATTAGCAAACTGAAGTGGCAGTGGGCTTGCCATATTAGCCGCAGAACTGACAGCCGTTGGAGCAGTAAAGTCCTTGAGTGGAGACCGCGACTCGGTAAGCGTAGTGTAGGACGCCCTGCGACAAGATGGGATGATGACATTCGAAGGCTAGCTGGTGTGGGCTGGATGAGAGTGGCCGAAAATCGGGAGCAGCGGCGTGCATTAGGGGAGACCTATGTCCAGCAGTGGACGCGCCTGGGTTGCTGATGATGATGACCCTTTAACAGAGGGACCGAACCCACTGAATTTACACGTTTCAGAAAGTATCCGAAACACGCAGGTTCACGATGTTTTCCCTCTCCGCCGAGCTAATGCTAGAAATATGCACATAGGTTTGAGAAATCCAGAGGCGCATGCTCGGATACGAACCCATGAACGTATGGAAGGCGCGTTCTTATCCACTGCCCTACCACCGTTTCACTTGTACATTTTATACATCATTAAAATTAATGATTTTTTTGAATAGGCTTTGGATGAATGACATTTATTTTTCTTTTGATAGGTAAAGATGCAATTATGATTGTTTAATACGAACATTTTTTTTTAATTTAAAATAGTTAATGAGTATATTAATAATTTAAACAACTGTTTTAAATTTGGTTATGATGATATTTTTTGAAAGGAACATTGTTGTTAAGCAAACATTAACTTGTCGGCCTAAGTACCGGGCCGTGATCTCGGGGTCCTGGGTTCGATTCCCGGGTCGAGCGAAAAGTATGTTTCGAATTTTTCGGACATAGCTCGGGTTTGTGATCAACAATCCGCATTTGGCAAGCGTGGTGATTAAGCCTAATCCCATCATAGTAGTGATGACTGGATTTCTATGATAGAGGCCTTTTCCCTGCAGTGGTATAGTCTATAGGCTGATACTTTATTTTTCTGTATATTTTAGGCATTGTTTTCAATAAATTAAAGTTTTGTGATATTTGACGGGGGATAGAAACTGTGATAATGTTTTGTCAGTGTGAGACTGAATTTATACAGTTATTCCTATAAAAATAAGATTTATAAAATGACGATAGCAAATTAGTACAGCCACCTTCAAATCAAGGTACTATCTTGGAAAGCAATCAATACCCCAATCTTTATAAGTAGGCGCTGGTATTTCTTACCTGTTTTGGAGACTTATGGAGATAAACTTATAGCTCATATAAAATGACGAAAGTCTACGGATGATTTTACCGTTTGTCTGTGGAATCGTGCCACTGCATGAATTAAATGATTTTGGTTTTTAGTTTGGAAAGTTTGGAGGAATTGTTTTTAGAAATAGTATTTGAAGGTCATCAGCAGATGGTAAAAGAGATGAGCATATAATATACTTTATTAAATTTGTATTTGCTAATTGTAATACGAAATTTAGGTATATACCTAAATTTCGTAAACACGTATCTATATAGATATCTATATAGATACGTGTTTTAATTTGAATCTTATGAGAAATTAGCTGAAACAAATTGGGACATTTTGCTAATTTATTAAGGTGACGGGTAGGGCACACTAGCAACGCCAATCGATTTTAATTGTTAACTACTAAACCAGATCTATTTTAAGCAATTTCGGGGTTACAACCTCTCGGCAAACACTTATACTATTTACTAAATAACCATGCACAAATGCGGATCCAACATTTGTACGCGAAAAATTGCTTCACGCTAAAAGTGACCGCTTTTGGCGGTAATCAATTTTTCGCGTACAAAATCGGACCTTACATTTGTGCATGGTTAATTAATAATTAGTATACGTGTTATCCAAGAGGTTGTAACCCCGAAATTGTTTAAAATAAATCAGGTTTAGCAGGTAAAAATTAAAAACGAATGGCGTTGCTAGTGTGCGCTACTCGTCACCTTAATAAATTTTCTCAATTAGCAAAATGTCCCAATTTGTTTCAGCTAATTTCTCATAAGATTCAAATTAAAACACGTATCTATCTTCCTAAATTTCGTATCACTATTAGCAAATACAAATTTAATAAAGTATATTATATGCTCATCTCTTTTACCACATATGCTGATGATCTTCAAATACTATTCCTAAAGACAATTCCAGTTAGGGCTACCCGTCGCCTTAAGACTACAATCTTAGAAACTTTTCGTAGCTATATTAGATGAAATTGGCTCTGACGTCTCAGTACTGTATGTCATTATTACAAAGAAATTAGGTTTATAAAAAAGCTATTAAAATTTTCTTAATTTTTTGATTAAAAAAATAAATACTAATTTATTTTGTTTTCATTAAAAAAATTAAATTATGGAAACTAATTAAACTTACCATATCGTCTCGATATCTTCTTAGAAAAGTTAGTAAAAGTTTTTGGTGTTTCACAAAAAAACTATCGCTAATTGAGTAACTACACTACATACAATAATTTGGTGTTTTGTTTTTCTAAAATATACAGGCAACTACGTTATAGGTTATGTATAGTCCACGAAATAAATATTATTGTTCTGCAACACACTTAGTCTCTTTTCAATAATAATAATACAAAACTATTCACTTCACAGAAAATAACGTTCCTCATAAAAATATATTATTCTATTATACAATACGAGAACTACATATACGGATAACACAATAAACAGTGTGTCTGTAATTTTTCCCGGGGTGCATTGCTTTGCAATAAATATTCGTTGTAGCGTTCTACGTTAGATTATTAGCGGGTTTATTCACGGATTCGCGATCGGGGGTATTGTGAGGTTATTCGTTGTGTTCGGCACGTCACTTTCGTTCTAGTAAACATGGCAGCGATCGCAACAGATGACAGGGCGCGGGCGAGCGGGCCTGCGCCTCACGACTCCGCTCATCTCATCTCGCGGTCTGTTCAAATGCTCGCCCAAAAAGTGGCAAGCGAAACCTTCACACAACGACGGCGCCACTGAGCGGCTCCTCTCCTTCGACAAAGAAGCATCCGCCGAGCGCGAACCTTTCCCGCCCTCTCTTTCCTGTCGGTAAAGAAGCCCTCGCCAGAGGGAGACAACGAAGCTTGGAGTAAATCGATTGGCTGATGAAAAGGGGCGGGGGCCGAGCACGTGGCAATATCTGTTGTCACTGAGTAGTGGCTGTATAGTGGAGGAGTTTATTGTTGTTAATGCTTTTCACGTACCTACCAAAAGCTCTCGGCGTGTATTTAGTTGGAAGTTCAAAGCGTTCCCCGTCAACTTTAGATCGCATCGACATTGGCGTAAGCGACTGCATTGAGTGGACGTTTTAATGCACTATGCTTCGTGACTACAAAGTTTTCAGCTAGGGCAAAATGCTGTAAAAGTTGTACAACTCTTATCTATTACTTTCCAATAGTTAGACGTGGACGTAAACGTAAATATTTAACCGAGAGTAGGAAGAGGGTACTAAGTATAAAGTTAGTGTCAAGCCTTTTGTAAATATTTCACGACAGTTTAGAGTAGAAGTTAAGTTAGTTATTTTACAGCTAGGTTTTTGCCAAGATGATTAAAATAATATTACCGATGGTGATCGTAGTCTTTCCAGTATTATGCATATGATGAAAGATTACGGTATCGGCTAAGATTTGATTTCCCTTACATTATCCATAAGGAATACCTGGTTAAAATATTATTTTATGTGACTTACCAGTTTGCGTACTTGAATCGAAGAATGTGCTCGTAGTCTCAACCGTCATGGTCCCAATGGTTCCGTCTAATATCTGCGTTGAGGAGTCACGCCGTCCACGAGCACGCATGCAAGCATCATCACTTTGCGAACTCTGTCGCCTGAAATTACGGCACCGTATCATCTCTTCTGTAGTGGACTGCCGACGAAACCCTCGAGCTATTAGTATTTCTTCTGTTGTAGACTGTCGTCTAATTATTGTCCTTTCTGGAGGTCGCGCGCACGGACTTGGGTCACGACTCGAGCAGGAACTCGATTCTGGGCTACGGGCTCGTCCAACCCGAGCACACGATGCCTGCCTTCTCATACGACCTCGACGTCGAGCTGCAGAAGGGCTCAGCTCACCACCACCAGCTCGATCCGGACTCAATTGAGAACGTTCTCGTCTGGGGCGCGCAGCAGAGTCGGGACTTAAAGAGTCTCTTCTAGCTCTTCCTTCATCGTCAGGTCCTAGAGACGGCCCTGAATCTCTTCGCCGTGGCCCAGGAGGACCGTTAGGGTCATCAAAAGCAGTAGCTTGTCGTTGCAATCTTCCGAGTCTTCGTTCAGGGCTCGCAGCTGCTCGTGAATCACGTCTTGCTCGGCCACATTGAGTCGTGGAATCACGTCTACCTCCTAGATTGGGTGGCGTACGCCCACTTGGAGAGACTTGAACCTGAGTTGTAGTGGTAGCTGGCGTATTCTGAGATGTCTGTGCAGATTGTGACGCACTAGGTGGTGTAGGTGATGTAGGAGAAGGTGTCACTGCAGAAGTTATTATTGTTGGCATTGTCATGGGCTGACATTCTCCATCCGAACGACTGGGTTCGTGAATAGATACAACTGTTACACATGGTGGCTGTGTAGATGGACCTGGGTCTGATGAGGCATCTACAAACGAGGGAGGAGCAGGCGTTGGGGGCGATGATCGCCGTTTTCTGTGAGTTGCAACTATTCGTGGAGGTTGGGCTACTGAGTCTCGCCTGTGGCGGTGGCCGTCCACGGAGTCACGTCGCTCCTTATTCTCATCTCCTGAGCCGCGCCTTTTCACGCGGCGTTCTCTAGAGGATGAAGCTGTTATGATTGTTACTGAGTCTTTGCGGTCCCAGTAGTTTGGAAATTCCGCGTTAAAATCTTGGGGTGCTCTGGAGTCTCTGCGTTTCGATGCCATAGATTTGATACCAGAATCTGCAGAGGAATCGCGTCTGCGTCTTGGTGGCGGTTCGTGGCGTGCCCAGGGTAGTGAACGGGCAAGGTCTGCAAGGGTTTCTCGCCTTGATAGAGGGGCTCGCTGACGTCTTTGTTGTTGGCTGCCGCCTCCACCCCACTCGCGTAGGATGTCTGTAAGCTGAGCCAATGAGGAGCGGCGACGACGGGGGCCTAGGAAATTTAAAGAAAATTAGTTACGAGATTTCAACAACTAAGTATGAGCAGGAGTTTTCATTATTAGTAGGAAAAACTTACCTCTGGATTGGTCGGAAACGTCGGGCTCCGGTGGTGACAGGCAAGAGACTTGAGCAGCGGAGTCCCTCCTGCTGCCCAGCCTCTGCCTCAATGTTGACTCTTCGAGTGTGGACCGCGTTAGCTCGTCCCAGCCGTTCCCTCCGGCCCACACCAAGCCCACTTGGTGAGACAGTATCGGTAGATTGCAAACGAAACATATTGCAGTCATTGTCCTGTAAAAACAAAACTTGTATGAGTATTTTGCTTGTGTTTTTTTAAACATAGAAATAACGTTAAATTTTTTATGAAATTGCTTTGCTTTCGGTAAAGTTTTGAAGTGAATTTTTGAGATTACTCCACAAATTTTTCTCGTAGCTTTCGGGGTATGCGGGAATAACTCACGCTTTGTTATTTTGGAAATATGTTGCGGGATACATGGCGGCAGCTCGCGGTCTGAGGTTCGGCGTGAATATGCGTGACGGCGTATCGCGGCCTTGTATCCGCACCAGTGAGCTGATAACCGAACTACCGATCCAATATTAAGTAATACTCCCATGCCTATCACCGTACATTATCCATAAACGATAGATAATGTATGTCGACAACTATTGGATTCGATTGGATATTGTTTTGTCGACGTACCGACAGTAGGCAGATATTTATCGAAAGGCTCAATATCAATATTGTTTATAGTGCCATAATATTATTTGGGTCGATTGGAAAAATTGGGACTAAATGCTGTCGTCTTAGAACGTGTCACGTAATTCCATAAATTTTATGTTAGGGGTGTAAGTGTGTAATTGCCGATTTGTATGAAGATTTTTTGATAACTAACAATTTTTAAAATTTCAAAGTGTATATTATTGCTACTGTTCCATATTTTACTTGCTTGTTTGCAATATTTAGGTACATTTAGAATAGGTTTTTAGATAAAAATATTGTTCATTTAAAAAGTTATGAATGATAAAATTGTCAGTACGGTATTTGACATTTTTATTTATTTTTGTAATCATAAGACCTCTCAGTGTTAGAAACATCGTTGAAAGAATTACTTGATTCTCATTTAGGCTACCTGAGATATCACAACTTTGAAATCACATTATTGTGGGCAAACCCAAAACGCTTCATACAAAAGGCTACTAAGATGTGACGTCATACCTATGTATTTCGTATGCATTTCATTTGAATTTTGTATGGAAGCTATATCAAATGTTTCGTTTATGTCAATGGTCCTATTATAATAGTTGGTGCAAATTGTATAGGTTATTCAAGGGTAAAATTATTTTTTAATAATTTTATACTTTTAAAATGGCCTTGCCCATAAATCTTTGAATGACCATAAAACCGGCTTAACGTTATATTTTTATTGAGAATTTTTGGTATTGGCACATATTTACCTATATTTTTATAAAATATTTATATTTTGTAAAATCTCGAGCTAAGTCAAATACCCTATTCTATCTAACCAAAAAGAGTCACTTTCAAGATTTCGTTTCTGCATGGAGAATACAATAATATTATCTGATTAACACATTACAAACCTTAGAAACATAAACTTACTCAAAATAAAAGTGTACTGCGGTATTTTTTTGGTTATTGTAGGAATTATTACCTATTGGGTACTAATTAAACAAGCTTCTTTTTAATAGCATTATTCGCCTCAGAAAATATATGTTACCTTCTAAATTACTAAGTCGGCCACAACCAATGCGCGTCTTAATAATAGGATCTCAGACACTAGTTATCTTATATGTAAGCCACTGTAAATATAACTCAGCATAGTGGTTATTTTTTAGCATCTAAATTTGTGGTATGCATTCAAATAGGAAGCTTCTAAAGTATTAATATATGACAACAAAATAGTAAGAATATTAGCCTCTGATTGCATAATTTAGTATGAATAAAATGTAACTCATCCTATATTAATCGATTGTTAAATGTACCTAAAATTGTCATCAAATAGTATAATTAAAGCCACTACATATTATTATTATGTATTACACATCAACTATTAAGGACAGTCAGCCAGAGCGATGGTAGCCTAGTGGTTTAGAACGCGCCCTCCATGCGGAGGGTCGATTTCTTTAGATTTTTCAAATCGATGTGCATATTTCTATATTTACCTCGGCGGTGAAGGAAAACATCGTGAGGAAACCTGCTCGTTTGGGATAGTTTCAGAAGCGTGTAACCATGATTCAGTTGATCTTGTTCCTCTGTCAAAGGGTTGCGAAGGTCAGACGGCAGTCGCTTCATTGTAATTACCAGGCTCCCCAAATCCTGAATCATGATCAAAGCGTACCCTGGGCTCCAAAGCCCAGCTTTGGACTCAACCGGGAATTATACGCAAATATGAAGAAGAAGAAGAACTATTAAGGACAGTCATAGTAAAACCATTTATTTATGCAAATCAATTTGTGTATTAATATGTGTAACAAGTACAATCATTTATAGAAAAGTAATTAATAAATATTAACACAAATAATTACGTGATTAAAAGAAAAAGAAAATAAGGCTTTCGGCACAAGTATCGAATAGCGCTCTCTGATTGGTGTAAATGGTCATGTCGCGCACTCGCGCCAAATCGTACAGTGGCTATTTTCACGATAAAAGAATATGAAGTATTATTTTACATGTTAAGTTATAATATATGATGTTGAGTATTGAAGCTTGAATACATAATTTTTGAGGAGCTTGTATTGAAGCTGTAAAACGTGATATGGTGATGAGTTACAAATTTCGTGGCTGAGTTAGTAAATTAGTTTGCAATGTATAAATCAGAAGGACAAGGAAAATTAATTGTTAATATTGACTTGACGCTTTCTTTAACATTTTTAGTTGGCGTTGTAAAGAAGATGAATCAGTTAATTAAAGGCTATGTCAATTTCCCGGTGTTTAGTTAGTAAATTAGAAGTTTGCGCGCGTGGCCAAATAAAAATTCTGTGGCCTTGTTTATTATTTCTCTTACCTATTCTTGTAGTACCTATCTAAAAAAAAATGGCAATTGCATACTTCAACCCCATATAACCTTTATTATTAAAGTTGACACGTTAATGCTATTTTTTTCTATAGATATAATAGTTTTTATGGGGCATTCTATTATTTATTTATTATTTAATTATATTATCACAATTTTCGTTTTTAAATGCTACCTGACGGAAATGGAACTGGTCTTTTTCATAAATGTTTGTAAACATTTGTTAACTAAAGTGGTGTTATAAAGCAGTTATCATTCATTTCAAACTTCAAAACTGCTCTATAACACCGTTTGAGCTAATAAAGGTTTATTGAATGTTTTGAATATAGTCCTAAAATATATGACGACATACACAATCTTCGAACTAATCGTATTTTATAAAATACACAATTTCGTTATCCACAAAATTGTGTGTCTGTCCTCATCTTAGATTTTTTGTATTTTCGTGTAATAATCCATTTATCAGGGGACAGGCTGTTTGATTGATTGACCAATCATACCCCGGAGTGTTATCGTCGACGTGTCGTTGTCAAACCTATCACCGGTAGTTCGGATGGTCGGATATGTGAGGGGATCTCCAACGGGAATCTTCTAACAATTGCTGGCGTGGAAACCCTAAATGTGTTATTTTGCTTACACGATGTTATATTAATCTGAAGCAACATTCGGATATGAAATTGGAAGATCTATTTTCAATATATTGTGACATACATATTTTTTTTATTTATTCGTTTTGTTGAAAATACTTAATATCTATAAGAGTAGAGTTTTAGGACTGTTTTTCTTTATAAATCTAGGAATCATTTCGATCAAATTAAAATTAGGAAATATTGAGTTTATTAAATGGTTAATACTTGCATAATTCTGTTTTATTGCATTAAAATTCTATTTTACTTTGATCGGATTGAATCGTGACATGTGCTTATTTTAATACAAACCTGGGACTAAATTAACCAAATTAAAACCTTAATTCTAGAGACTGTGTCGTCATTTTGTTCTAGCATTTTAAGCTGAAGTCTACCTGATTTCTAAGTAGAATTTTTACCACTACAGTGCAATTGATTCATTTTAACTGTGTACTTCTACTCGTATGTGATTGTGTCTGAATGATTGTTTTGTGTGGTGATAGCAGATGTCGAAATATATTGTACTACGGTGATAAAGTTGAGCAAACCAATGGATAAAAGCTTAAGTGATTCGATTTTAAAATGTGTCATGCACAGCTCTTAGAAGTATCAGCCTACACAGCAGCAGTGGGACAGCCCACTGCAGGGCAAAGGCCTCCATCATAGAAATCAAGTCGTCGCTACTATGATGGGATTAGGCGTAATCACCTAGACGCTTGCCTAATTCAGATTGGTGATCACAATCCCGAGCTATGTTCGAAACATTCGAAAGAGACCTTTGCTCGACCCGGGAACTTAAAACACTAGATCAACGGGGCGATGCACAGCTCTTGATTGTAAACAATTTCATAGAGTGGGAGGTATCGTGTACACCCACCCGCACTATTAGAAATTGAGGGCCTACAGAGAAACATAATTCAAGGATCTTTTACGCGTCCTTTTCACACGCGTTATTTTAGATGCGACTGGTATATTCTCGTTCGTTACGGGGCGCTTTCGTTGTACGCCACCTGACCAGCTAAAACAATATTAGTTTGATATTGTTAAGACGGTCAATTATAAGTTAGTATCCAGGGGTCCATACAGTACCTACGTACATACATAGATACATGTGATAATTGATTATTTTAGTATCTTTGTAATATGATCAAACTTAAGGCTAGATCATATCTTCCGCTGATTTGAGTGAACATACTTGCACATTGAATGACTTGACATTCAACAGTTTTTTTTTCAATGCTCGTAAGAATTCATGGAAATGTGAAACATGGTCTATGAAGCTAGGAATGTAGGTGATTGCAATATTTAGAATTAACATAATAGCAGTTTATCTATGCTAACATTATATGCATGCTGGATCAATGTGCAAGGTAGTTTATTTGTATGCAGGTTATTTTTTTTTTTTTTATGTATTAAATGGGTTTGCACTTGACCTCATTCCACCTGATGGAAAGTTACAATAAGGTCTAAGATGTAGCGTGCTTACCCAGAAGAAGCCTATTCACTCTCGACTTAAAGACACCCAAATTGTAGCTCTCTGGGAATACAGAAGCCGGCAAGTTGTTCCATTCCTTAGCAGTTCGTACCAAGAAAGAGGAAGCGAAACGCTTAGTACGAGCTAGTGGAACTTGCACAGTGTAAGGGTGGATTCCTGTCGTCTTCCGTTATATATGTGTTGTCGTCTGTCGTGTTATATTAGAAATCTGAAAATTTAGACTAGCTCGTCTCTCTCTCTCTAATTTAAGAGCAACGCTCTTGTCGGTGGAGTAGTCTCCATTCCTCTCCCGACTCTGCCAGCACCTTCAATTCCTTGTACGACATGACATTTGCCTTTTCCTTAAGTTGTTGGACGTAATTTCTTCTTGGTCTTCCTCTTCCTCTCTTTCCTTCCACTTTTCCTTCCATTATTATTTTGATGAACATGTCATGCCGCACCAGGTGTCCAATCATATTACCCCTCCTGATATCTATAGCTCGTACAATACCGATAATGTAACATAGCAGACAGGTGTATTCCAGTTGTATCATATATCGTATTTAGCATGCAGGTGTATGTTAGCTAAACGTTTCATTACGCTTCAAAATGCTAGCTTTTACGTTAGGTATAGGTGCAGTCAACTCCAAAAATATGTATACACTTTAGGACCTTGTCACAATACTTACCTATAAGAAAGTAGAGGTCTTCTTTCTTATATTATATATTGTGACAACGTCCTAAAGTGTATACATATTTTTGGAGTTGACTGTACAAAATGCTTGCAGTTTTAGCATGCAGGTGTTACATGCTTGCACGTTTCACATGCAGGTCGTGGCAGAAGGTATACCAGCACGTTCATCATGCAGCTGTGTTCTGGCAGAAGGAATACCAGCAGTAGGTTCATGCTAGCATGCAAGGTTGTTTCAGGGACCTGTAATGACGCAGACGAGGTGAAGGGGATTGAGGCATGTCGAAAGCTGGGTCATTGGGTCAGAGCGCTAACTGAGGTTTAATCCCACACACAATATCACATCAAACACTTTGTACATCTGAAACAAACGTTAGTGGTTACCTGTGGAGTCATTATGGAAATTAAAACACAATAAGAAATAAAGCATGCGATTGGGACCTCAGTTTTCAAGTGTCCACATTGTGTAATCACTCGTAGCTATATTACGAATGGTAGATAAAAACCCGACCAGGAAAATGGGATCCAAATGTCTTTAATAATATTTTCATTATTTGCAACAAAATCAGGCAAA
This sequence comes from Marasmia exigua, assembly GCA_019059595.1. Lineage (NCBI taxonomy): Eukaryota > Metazoa > Arthropoda > Insecta > Lepidoptera > Crambidae > Marasmia > Marasmia exigua. Next base: position 11,670,945 of record CM032476.1, on the reverse strand, counting down.
AATATGTCTACCTTTTTCAAATGACATGTATATGCATTTCCTGGTACAGTTTTTAGTTCCACAAAATTTTGAATAGGTGTTTATACGAACTGTGTAAAAGCTTTTCCAGCAATGTAATTATTATAGCCAATTTGAAAATTCTCTTACACAGGACACATTGTGGACACATTTTTTTTCCAAATAATACGTCAATGCGACATTGTATGCTTTAGTAAATATCAATTTCTTTCAAAAAATAATACATCCAGCCTGACATTAGGTTACCACAATCTGCCAAATTGAATTGAATTCAAGCCCAGTTATATTCAATTTAATTCAATCTATAAGTGTAGGTATTTAATATGAGTGAGAAATTTGACAAAAAGTAGTAACCCAACATATGGCAGTTTGTATATAAGCCGAGCTTTGGGGAGCATTCGGAAATAATTAAAAATAAAAAGAACATCTTTGTTGAGTGAGTCTAAGAGGTAGTCCACTTTCAGCACCTGGCCTAGTCCACTTTTAGCATGTGCCAAAAATATCAATAGGTGCTGATAGTGGACTAGGACAGTTGAATCTGCAGGTGCTGAAATCTGGGTGCTGGAAGTGGACTACCTCAAGTCTAATTTAAGGAATCAGTGTAGATCTATTTTGTTTTATAGTGTATCCTACGTCTTAAGTTATGATATATATATTGTTTTTGCTATCAAAAGGGGGACTATCAAACTATGTCTAAAAGCCGTGATTAATTAACTTAAAAAAAGTACAACATCTCTTTTCAATGTCTTTTGCCAATAAAACGTTGTCACACTGCATCATGAAAATGTGCACGCTAGCGACACCGTAAGACGTCGGAAAAGTCTGTAACTTAATTTTCCCGTTTCCGACTGGTTCTGAGAAATCTTGCCAGATGGCGGTGTATCGCGATCTCTCAGAGGAGGGAATAGCAAACTGCAGGATTTGTGTTCATTTCGTTGTTTGCTCCGTTTATAGGTGGCGTTGCTTGTCGAGAAAATGTTTGAGGACTTAAATGTCGGCCGTCATTTCTTTATTTGGGGATTTTTTTGGGTACCTACTATTTTTTAAAACCTTTTTGTTAAGCTAGACGTTATTTTTGTATTTTTTTGTGTTACTTAACTAATGCGTAGTTATTGTATGATTGTTTTGAAATGTTTCCCTTTGACTTTTGAAAATAATAGGCATACCAGGAAGATTCACACTATGTATTACTTTTAGATCGATTAGTCACCATTGTATTTTTATTGTTACATAAGAAGTCGGAAATGTTCCACATATTTACTTAACCATTTTTGACTTATACTACTGAATAATGTATGACATCTTTATGATATTGGAGATGAAGTGAGATATTCAGAAATCCTCCAGAGTTCCCTCTTATCCTATACAAACATATTTACGTAAGCTAATGTATTAAAGGCTCTCGTTGGAAATTGTTCCCTTTAAATGTACTTAGGGCTTCTTAAGATGAGGTTTGGGGTGAACTTATTCGATGACTCTGTATTTGCATTTATACGTCACGATGGTTTGAGATGATAGAATTCTAACTACAAATTCACCCGTTTAATATAAAAAAATTGAAAACGGGTCATAATAAGCCAAAACAACGTTTAAATATAGAAACATTTCGTTGGTATTACCAAGTAAGTATTGCTAATAGTTCCTATAATAATTACCACCAACCGATTACGGCTACGGCGGGCCAGGATGACAACCTCTCGGCAGACACTTATACTATTTATTAAATAACCATGCACAAATGCGAACCCGATATTTGTCCGATATTTGTTCGCCGATTTTAGCGGTAATCAATTTTTAGGACCCAACATTTGTGCATGGTTATTTAATAAATAGTATAAGTGTTTGCCGAGAGGTTGTAACCCTGAAATTGTTTGAAATAGATCCTGTTTAGTAGATAACAATTAAAAACGAATGGTGTCGCTGGTAAGGGCTACCATTCGCCTTAAGGAACTTTGTTTGGCGAATGGATCCGGATCAAACAGCTTGGAATTGGAATCAGGATCAGAATACTTTATTTGCATAATTTCAGGTACATAATGTGATGTTATAATGTTATTTAGTATCACTGAAGTTTGCTTAAGTTAAGAAGCGTGCAAATATTTAATAACGGTATACATTAAAATAACAATTCAATGTCACTTAAAAATAACAATGATATAAAAACTATGTCAGTAATAAATAATTAATATCTACTCTAAAGAAAGAAAAACGAACCTCTTGGCAAAGAGGTGTTTTGATTCTAAGTGTTATTTTTTTTTTTCAATATTGATACAATATCGTTATAAATTTGGTGAACGTTGTGGTAGCCGTGTCCCGTAAGGAATTTTGTGAGTTCGAACGTTATTAGTTTAAATTTTTTTGAACTCTCCTATGTCAGAGATTGTGTGGAACCAAGTGGAGATTAGGGAATTCTCGGTGTCATTTGTATATTCCTCCTGTCATGTGACAACAATCCTTTTTCTGATTTGGTGCTTGACGTAGAAGATGAGGAATTGGTTGGACACGTTGGGGACTTTTAATATTGCGGCTTTCTTCGCGTTTTCATCAGCTAGCTCATTGCCTGCAAGACATTGTTTTGTCAATCGAAGGATTTCAAAGATTTTTACGGTTGCGAATTTCGCTGAAAAGAAAATTAGGTGCAAAATGTTTAACAAATATTTGTTTATTCTGAATATTTGTTTAGCGATAGGACACCAGTGTCAGAACGGCACGAATGAATCATCATCATCATCATCAGCACGAATGAATAGTCCACCGATTCTCTGAATTCAGCCGTTTATTGAATGTTTCTTGACACAAATAACATTTTTGACCTGACCCGGGGCACGAACCAGGGACTTGTTTGGAGTTTATCGGAATCTAGGTCCATAAAAATCCTAGATACAGTTATCGATGACCTTTTAGTTAAATGGTGTATAATTCTCACAACATCTCATACGTTGACCTGATTCCGTACTATGTAGCTTATGCACTTGTGTTACAGATATCAGACAACAGAGGAACACTAATATATACTTAAATACATATATTACACCCAGACACTGAACAAATTCAAGAGGCAGGGTCACTACCAATTGCGCCATCCGGTCAGTCAACGTGTATAACCATAGAAGACTATCGTAAAAACGATTTCTAAATTACCATTAAATATGTATGTCATGCATTTTTGTTACAAGAGATCTTACATCTTTTCGCCATAAATAATTCTTGTCCCGATTCCCGTGATTTCGCGCCTCAGGGGGTATACCGCCTGTTTAGCTTACACAATGAATGAGACATTTTATACAATAATTTAATTCTGTAGTTTGATTAAAAACGCACGTTTGATTACGTTCTATCTCTGTATTTACGTATTTACATATTTATACACAATATAGATAACAGATTTGTCTTACTATCGTTTAGACTGTGCTTAAATCACTTTGTTATTCTGTGGGACTTTTTTTTTTATGTGATAGATGGCAGACGAGCAGACGGATCACCTGATGGTAAGCGATTGCCGCCGCCCATGGACACCCGCGACACCAGTGGAGTCACAAGTGCGCTGCCAACCTTTAAGCCCCCTTTCCCCCGGAATGGGCCTCCGGTACCCTCACTCACGCAGCGAAACACAGCACAGTGCTGCTTCACGCCGGTTTTCTGTGAGGCCGTGGTATCACTCCGGTCGAGCCGGCCCATTCGTGCCGAAGCGTGGGTCTCCCATGGTCAAACTAAGTTACTTTAAAATTTAAACATCATTATTTATTGATAGTAGCTCCGTCTTAACGCAGAATATGATAGTTTGTAGTCTTGTGTGCCATGGAAGGCAATTTGAGCAAAATGTCAATGCATTTGGTTACGAACGAGCAGTAAATAATTAATAATAATATCCTCCAACCGATTACGGTTACGGCGGCCAATCTCAACCTTAAGCAACGTACGCAGGATATATTAAAGTGCTCAAGTGTGTGCGTAAACACAAGTGCACTCTCTATTCCCTTACCCTCAAATTCCGATGGGATATTGCGCAGTATATAATTATAAGACTAATCATAAATGTGCAATCACATTGTATTAATTGAAAAAAATAATATAATAATAATAATAATTCTCACAACATCTCATACGTTGACCTGATTCCGTACTAAGTAGCTTAAGCACTTGTGTTACAGATATCAGATAACAGAGGAACACAAATATATAATTAAATTATAATGAAATATATAATTAAATACATATATTACACCCAGACACCGAACAAACACAAGTGTTCATCGCACGAATGTTTGTCCAGGGTGGGGATCGAACCCACGACTTTTGGCGTAAGAGGCAGGGTCACTACCAATTGCGCCATCCGGTCAGTCATAATATATTAATGAAAATTTAGAGTTAAATTTTGTTGTCAATTTTACTTCAAATAAAGAACTTTTTATTTTGCTTTTACAGTCGACTAATTTACCGGCATACCTACCAGAGCGCTAGGCGATAATAGCTTGCATACTCAGTGGGGTGGACGAGGCTAATTCTGCTAATTGCAAGCGATCTTTCCGGCTAACTGTAACACCGCTACGTTCGGTGACCGTAAACGCTATCTAGATCAAGATTGAATCTAGCCTCAAGTTGAATTAGGTAAATGTGGACACAACGACGAAATTAACCAGAATATCAATATTATATCAAGAATAAACGCAATAATATTCAATGGCTAATTAATAACGAAGCTAATTAAACAAGGCATTAGGTTTCAAATTTGCTTCGAAGATGAACGGAGGCCAACGAATGAATATCTTGTAACAATTAAAGGGAACAAACATGCTTAGGCGCAATAAAGCTGACTTTACAAAACGGAGGTAACCAATTTTATATAGGTAAAGCGAACGGTGCCAATTAAATTAACGAACAAGTCCCGTTAAGGTGTTTAGTTAATGCCGATGAGTACTTAGTATTCAATTACTCTGGTCAGAAATTTTACTTACAAATTATGAATACTTAATACATAAGTTGATATTTATAGCAATTATAGCAATATTTTGCAATGTATTCTTAAGTAAATAACACACTTAAAAATTTCATCTCGTTTTCAGGCAGGCGGGACCCAAACCTACATTTTCTACAATCCGGGTGGCTGTTCTACCAATTAGACCACTAAACGCGTTACTAAGCCGACGAAATTTGTAAGTGCTTGATTCGACATGAGCTGTCGATAGTCTCATCAATATTGTAGGTATATTTACAATAAACAGTTGAAAATCTTGCTAAAGCAATAGTTGTTTTTTTGTTATAGCAATATTTTGCAATTTATTCTTAAGTAAATAACACATTTAAAAATTCTTGATCCGACAGCTCATGTCGAATCAATTACATATTTCGTTGGCTTAGTACCGCGTTCAGTGGTCTAATTAATAGAACAGCCACCCGGATTGTGGAAGATGTGGGTTCGAGTCCCGCCTGAATACGAGATGAAATTTTTAAGTGTGTTATTTACTTAAGTATAATACAAAAGATCAACCTTATTGACCCCTACATTTTTTTATATTATAGCTCTACCAGAAGCTATCCCGCCAATGTCAAGTAAATTATTGAGTATAAGTGGGTAGTCAACAGTCTATGTCAGTCAAAGTCACATACAAAAACGCCCCCCTCTAAACACAATCACGGGCTTAAGACTATTTGGTCCAAGCAAGTTGTCCGTGACAACTCACTCGACACACAATAGCAGTATTACACTCTGACAGTTAATTCTATTTTACGCTAAAATTATTTGCGAAAAAGTTATCAACTTATTTTTTATGATTTATTCCCAAAAATATAAGCAATTCCTATTCTTGCTAGCTCTCAGTTCTATAACTGTGACAGATCGGTCCTGTGCCGCCCGCATCCAATGGATTCCCGCGATCTTCACCAGATCGTCTCTCCACACGCCCCAACGGCCGTCTGTTCTCCTCGCTATGTGCCCTGCCCATTGCCACTAGAGGCATGCAATCATTTGGGCTAAAAACAGCGAGAAAAAAGGCTTATTCATAAGATGCGACTTGCGATTTTTATCCAGTGTGTTTAGGTTACATAAATGACACATAAGTGAATACATTTCAGAGTTTTTATGTGAACTTGTTCGCCTGTTTTATCATTACATTGGTTGCAAAGATTTTTTGTTATAAAAATTGTAGAACATTTTCCTTTAACAGTAGAGTAACTTTTATCGATGTTACAGTAATTTATCAATACACCTTGTAAGTTCAAATATTGCTCTATAGAGTCAATATCATCTACTGAATACCATGACTTTATAATCTGACAACACTCATATTTTCTTTGAAGGGTCACAGGAAATACCCAAAAGAACTTGAACCGACCAAAATGATTACTAATCCGGTTAATTTCGTGCACGAACTTCTAAATTGTCTCTGGTCTAGTATTAGGACAGGCTCCTGGCTTTAATATCTAGAACTTATAGAACAGATAATAAATAAATAAACATTTCACAACATCACATACATTGATCTGACTCCGAGATATTGCCAGAATAGTTTTTATGAAAAAAGTTTTCGCCTATCGCAATGTTTGAGGAGTCGTAGCCTGTAGATCAAAACATATTTTACCCGCATGGGAGAGCCACACTTACCATTGCCTCACAGAAAATCAGCGTGAAGTAGCGCCTGCGCTATTTTACGTCGAGCGAGTGAGGGTGACGAGGCCCAATCCGGTAGTAAACATAATTTAAAGGCTGGCTATGCATTTGTGGATGTACAAAGACCGTCCAATATCCGTCTGCTCGTCTGCCACTACCGAATCTACTACGTATGGCATTCTTGCATGGCGATTGTGGTAAATGAACTTACTTCGCAACGACTCGTATAATCGAGTCCGTAATAGCCTAACGCTGGGTCGTCTAGCCCCAAATTCATTTAAAACTTTTGCAGTCCCCATCAGTCAAAAACCAATCTAAATTGCTCAACATTCCCGGTTGTTCACGGACGATTTCGTGAAAAAAAGAAGCGAAAGGATTAAACGGACGCCATTAATGTTTCTACCCTCTTACCACCAAGTTGTGGATACAAAGGCCAAGGGACTAGGCCTAAATGCTTTAATGACTTGAATGTTAAGTCTTTTATTTGATGCTTAATGGAGTAATATATTAAGTACATACATATCCAAAGCTGATATTTTTTCTTCTTTGCAATTTATTCGTAAGTAAATTAAGTGCGATATAAGAATATAAAAAGCTTTTGAAAACCGTGATTGGTTTGGTAGCAATCCCGTAACAATGCGCCTAACTTAGAGAAACATAGATTGCATTTTTAACAAGTACCTACCTTCTAGTCAATATTTTAGAAATATTTTTATGGCAATCTTTTGAAGTTTTTTCATTTTATTTATGTTATTTATATTTTTATACTTCATCGTCATCGTCAGCCCATTTAAGTCCCTACTGCTGGGGCACGGGCCTCCCTCAATCACATGAGGGGTAGTTGCCGTACTCACCACGCTTGGCAGACGGGTTGGCGAGGGTTGAATTAAAAGTAATTTTTGTACTTATTTAAGTATTATAGGTCTTCGAAAGAAGCCTGTAGTACATCTTATAGACATTGATTGTCTTTTGTTAAGGTGATGGGTAGGGCACACTAGCGACGCCAATCGAATTTAATTTTTAGCTACTAAACTGGATCTATTTTAAACAATTACGGGGTTACAACCTCTAGGCAAACACTTATACTATTTATCAAATGACCATGTACAAATATTGGGTCTGTATTTGTACGCAAAAAATTGGTTACCGCTAAAAGCGGCCACTTTTAGCGTGAATCAATTTTTCGCCAACAAAAACGGATCCAACATTTGTGCATGGCTATTTAATAAATAGTATAAGTGTTTGTCTAGAGGTTGTAACTCCGTAATTGTTTAAAATAGATCCGGTTTTTTAGCTAAAAATAAAATCGATTAGCGTGGCTAGTGTGCCCTACCCGTCACCTTAACTGGAAAGGTTTGAAACAAACTTGAAATAATTGAATTAAAATGCTTTCGGCAAGCTTTAAATAATACAGCTAGACAAACGCTAGGAAACGTGAACCCGCGTGCCTTTCTGGATCCATCGCTTTGAGCGTTGGAATTCTCTTAATTTGAATTTAACCATCATCTGGATTCAGGGCTGACACACAAAGATTTTTACTTAATAAATTTAATTTTTACAGCTTGAGTAGGCAGATGAGCAAGCAGCCTCTCTTGCATACCATTTTTTTTATTCTAGAGGCGACAAACGAGCAAGCGAATCACCTGATGGAAAGTAATCAACGCCGCCCATGAACATACGCGTAATCAAAGAGATCGCTAATGTGTTGCCGGTTTTTTTAAAAGGAGTGCGCTCTTCTCTTGAAGGTCCCTAAGTCGTAGTCGGGAAATACTCTCGCAGGCAAATCGTTCCACAGAACTGAGGTAAAAAGGTCCGCGAAAATTAGACCGCCATCCATCCCTTATTATTATTTCCCTTAAAACTTAAAATACTATCTTAACAACCCTAAATCAGGGCGCGCATTTTCCAGAAAATATTGTTTAACAAGTGAATTTCCATTTCATTGTGAAAGGCAGGTATTTCTTAACTGAAACCAGATAGCTATCGTGTAACTCAATATACTATAGCTATATTTAATTTGGTCTGTTTTAACTTGAATGTATGAATGTAGGCTTACGAACTTTTTCATTTATTCATTCACATTGCAATTTAGAAACATTTATCGAGGTCTCTTTTGTAGATTGTTTTAAGTTTATTAAAGCCGAGAAAACTTATTGATGAGGTAGTTTATGTCTATTGATAGTAAAGATACTGATGCCAAGAATCTGAAAATGGTAATTAGTCATCGTACTCAATATTTTTCAAAATTTCTTTTTAGTAAGTTTTTACAAGTAGAATTTATAATCTGAAACCAGAGATATATACAACTGGACATTTGCTAGAACTTAATTTGCAAAAAAAAAAAAACAACAATATAATCCACCCCTTTTTAGTGAAGGCTATTTCATATAATATTGCCCTATTATAACTGTGTATCTGTCTATATCTTTGTTTTGTGAAATAAAGAATATTCATCCATCTACTAGTTTATACGTTCTCATGAACATTTCCACCGCGGCCTGTTAACCGTGATTCCCGAAACCACTAAATCGTCGCTCAGAGTTTTGCTTGTTAAGCTGGGGTAGAAAATATCGATAAACAGAACATCGATATTATCTATTTCAAAAATTTTCGATAATTGTCGTCAATATTGAAATTCTATAATAGAATTGTTTTCCGGGTTATCATTTTAATTAAGTTTTTATGAGTTCCCGTCCGATTTTGCGTCTGGTCAATTTCAGCGGACGATCCCCCCGTCACCGATAATTTCGGACCGAGTCACCTACTTATATTTTGTGAAAATATTTCAATATATCATAATCCTCCTCATCAAAGCATGTAGTTTTTGCATCCAAAATTGATGCTTTGGAGCCCAGGGCACTCTTAGACCGTGATTTAGGATTTAGAGAGGCTGGTAATTACAATGAAGCGACTACCGTCTGATCTTCGCAACCCTTTAAAAGGGGAACCAGAACAACTGAATAATGGTTTCAGAAACTATTCGAAACGTACAGGTTTCCTCGCGATGTTTTCCCTCCCCGCCGAGATAATGGTAGAAATACGCATATAGATTTGAAAAATTCAGAGGCTCAGATTCGAACTATGACCCCCACATGAAGGGCGCTTTCTTATCCACTGAGCTAACATTCGCTCCATCATTCGATATATCACAACATCGATACTTTTTACAGATCGTACGATATACCTAAACATTCTTTTTCATTTTCCCATCCCTATAGTTAGCTTGTGAATTTTCATTTGATCGCGAAACTCGCTCATATATGCTGCAACGAGATGCTTGTTATCTCGACCTGGCTAATTCAATGGCTATTGTTAGTCATTACAGTTGGAACAGTATGTAACCCGATACGGCCATTACTGTATCGTATGTCATACTCGTGTGGGTTTGTGAATAATTTATTGAAAATCAACATTAGGAAACCTTGTGTACATTTGAGTAAGTAATTCGAAACACAATACACGAGGTTATAAGTTAGTGTTCAGTTGTTTTTGTGTACGGTACAGATAATAAAAAGGTTCGTTACCTTAAGGTAAATTTTCGCTTGCACGGCAAGAATAATACCGTTTTAAAAAGATCTGCCAACAATGTTGCTACAAGCAAAATTGAACTTTCTTATCTAACAGTTAAGCATAATTTTCTGTGCAACAGGTATTACTCTGACATATTCAGCGTGTGTATTTTATACGGGCGAATAATTAATCCAGCTATAATATCTGATCCTACGAATCGTATAAGATAATCATTTCATTAAATTTTGTGGTTAATTAGGTGTAATGATTTTTCTAAAGTGCAACCCAGCAGCAATGTATGCCGTCCAACTTTGTTTGACATGACAAGTGACATGAGTGTCATGACACTCGTATGACGTTTAGATACTTATGTCTACGTTAATTGATGTTATTAACGTTAACTACCAGTGGATGCAATACATTGCGTGCTCAATTATTTTGTATGAAAAAAAAAGTACCTTAATTTCCTAAAGAAATGTATGTAAACAGGTTCCCTAGGTCCGATAGTAATCGCCATTAAAATATTCGCCCGTATCAAATAAACACGCTGTTTACTAAACGTAATAAGTGCTCAAAGCATATCAAACGAATCAATTTGAAAACTGACGAATCTTTTCGTTCTTTGACTGTACAAAGGTGTTTTTGGAGTCACTTTCCCCAAATACACCTTTGCCACGAAGATTTTAACAGTCCAGTTGTTAAATGAGTTTCTTTCAAAGGGTTTCCCTAGGGACTACAGTATTAGGTTCTTCGAAAAAGGAGTGTTAAGGTTTTTAAAGGCTCAGCAACCCGTATGCAAGTCCTCTGGAGTTGCAAGCTTTCACAAGCTGCAGCAGTCACTAACCATCAGATAAGCCGCACGATAGTTTGCTACCGACGTGTTATAAAAATATCCTTGTAACATTTGCAAATTTTCTCACACATTTATAACCTTTTACCTCTACAATCTTCGATAGAGCTTAAATCGGAAATATCATACATCAGACAAATCAACCACGATTTTCCCTTTTATGAAGCTTATAGAAGTATGCAAACCGTGTCTGTTGGCGATAGTACACGCGCATACTGTTCGAGTTTCCAATTAAAATGTAGAGCGCTTCCGGCAACGCACCTGCCTGCGACAGGTCATTGCGGATGGAGAGAGTTAATTTTGGTTTTGGTATCTTCATTATGTCGTAGTTCATAAAGGGTGGGTAATTAAAGTTCCTTTGTAGTTGGCAGTAATCCAGCATACTTATCGATGATTTTAGATTTGGAATTTGTATGTACGAAAGGGACACCCGAACCATAAGAATCCGGACCCAATGACACAATAATTAGCTCGATATTGTCTAAATGTTTATTTGATAGAGCCACGCTTCAGCATGAATGGGCCGGTTAGATTCACAGGATCTTCTTCTTCTCAGTCGTACACTCCTGACGGAGTGGTCGTGATTATGGATTGTCTGTATGTTGGGTAGCGGCTTTAGCGAGACTTCTCCATCTTTCTCTGTTTGTGGCACTGCGTGCACATTCAGTCAAGGAACATACACAGGATGTGTATCGCCTAAATAGTGCGAGTGTATGCCCTAGATCTGGCAAAACGTATCTTTCAAAAAATTGGAACATTTGCATCTGGATCAGTGCAGAGATACGGAACAGTAAAACGCTTCATGTGGAACATCGACTCTCAGATAGATCCGTGATTCATTCCGCTCATTCGGATCATTCGGCTCACTCGGAGCATTCAGCTCATTCGGATCATTCAGCTCGTCGGATCATTCAGCTCATTCAGATCATTCGGTTCACTTGAACTCGAGATCCATTTGAGTCGAATGAAACATTCGTAGCAAAAAATAGATATTTAGAACAGTGTGTCGTTTGGCTGAGTCGGATCACTGAGTTTAGTAAATAGTTCACACGTCTAATAAGCCCAATCAAGAGGCAAGAGTTTTAATAGGTCAATGAAATTATAATAAATTCAAAGAAAGAAAATTCCCACTCTTATATTTTAAGAAATGATAATGAAGTAAATCACCTGAATCAAGTAATTTATAACAAAATTGCAGACATTTGTAAAATCCCTGACACCTATTTATAGGATGTCCTTCAAAACTGGCGTTACACAAATAAAATGCGACAAAAGTATTTTTATACAAAAAATTACGTTAACCTCTTTTACTAGGGTAGGAAACAAAATGAATAATGACCAAAGAAATTTTCTATGTTCGAATTTGCAAGTCATTATTTCTAAATAATTCGGGCTTGTAGATGCGATAATAGTGATGCGAATACTCTTTGGTCTAAAATGAATGAAAATTAGAAGGATATAACTTACTAGTGGTCCGCCCACACTTCGTTATGGAGCATTGATTCCATTTGGTACCAATAGATGGCGCTAGATGTCGGTTACATCGCGCAAGCGTTTTGTGTTTCCAGATTACGTAAAAGCGTTGCCCTTGTCTGTAGTAATTACCTCTTTATATATAGTAGAGGTTGAACTCGTATCAGTTGAAAAATAATCGTTAGGGTTTGGAAGCTAACCAATGTTTCATAATTTTATTTATTTCTAGTAGAGTCAGCTAACTCTATGGTTTCTAAAGCAAAACTTTATGCAAAATGCATTTATTAACATTTGTCAAATTAACAACTACCACGCATTTTTTGAAAGATGTTATGTTCAGTTACATTTCAAGATTAAATTCCTTGTCATATCGACTTGTGCGACAACTCAAAACAGGCTGTTTTTATTAACGATTTAAGATTTTTCTTATGTATTTTTTTTATGATATAGGTTGTAGACGAGCCGACGGATTACCTGAGTAAGCGATTATCGCAGCCCATGGACACCTGCCACACCAGTGGTGTCACAAGTGCGCTGCTTACCTTTTAACCCTTAAATAGTAGGTAGCAGAAATATTAAAAATTAAATATAAAATAATGGGCTCATAACTTCATATTAAAGTTTTAAAATACATTATAAATTCACAATTAAAATAATTAGGTAAGAATGTAACGTTTAATACGCTTTGTCGATTACAACTTACATTTTACAGGCTGACTTTCAAGATTTAAAAAAAAGAGGAAGTTACATGTTCGACTGTATGTATGTTTTTTTAATTTTTTTTATGTACTTTCAGTGATTTCTCCACTAATTATTAAAAGTTAATCTTTTTAATCCAATTCAATTCAATTCAATTCAAATAATTCTTTATTTGCATAGGCTTGTACACAGCACTTACAAATCGTCATACATTTGAATGACTTAAAACTATTTATAAGTACTTATGTATAATTTAAATGTTAATACATATATATGTTGATACATTACCAACGAAAGTTGTTTCTGGTCGAGAGGATCCGGCAAGAAACTCGCCAGTTACTCTTTTTAATCGCCAACTTTTTTACAATGGTTTATTATCCTCATACCAAGTCATACAGTCTAATGCAACACAAAATAGAATGAAGCAAATTAAAAGCTAAATATGAGGTAAACCGAAGCGGACCAGTCCCCAAAGGTGGCACCTGTTCACAAGTATGACGTATGTGTCAGCCATCATTTCACTCAACCATATTAGAGGGAATGTAATGACCCGCCACATAACGCCACCACCTCAGAGACATTTGAGTGAGCATGACTACTTAGGTTCCCCTCATAGGTCACAAGTCTGCTCGTCTGCATACAACACTTAAAAAAATTGATAAATGTGAAACGCCATGCCCCACACAGTTTTCGAAACTAATACCGGTTTTTATCGTTTGCTAACAAAATTGTTAAACTTGTTTTTAAATAGTTCAAAGAAATACTTTTGTTTTGATAGCTTAGATGTATAACTTGGGATTGATCTATTAAAAACCGACTGATGGACGTTGATTACGGAGTAGGATAGTAATAATAATAATAATTAATAATAATTCTCACAACATCTCATACGTTGACCTGATTCCGTACTAAGTAGCTTAAGCACTTGTGTTACAGATATCAGGCAACAGAGGAACACAAATATATACTTAAATACATATATTACACCCAGACACTGAACAAACACAAGTGTTCATCGCACGAATGTTTGTCCAGGGTGGGGATCGAACCAGCGACCTTTGGTGTAAGAGGCAGGGTCACTACCAATTGCGCCATCCGGTCAGCCAGCAGTATGAAGAGATGGAGCGACGATTTATTTAAATGTCGAAGACTGGAAGTAAAGACAATTGTGCTATTTGATAAAGGTATTTACTTAGCTGTAAGGTGAGACAGGGTTGAAGTACAATTAACTAGAAAAGCCAAAGAGCCAAAGAGTGTGAAGGCGGAAGTACTGCCCAAGGATTTTGTACGGAATGAACTTAATTATAAATAATAATTAAAAGAAGACTAAATTTAAAAAAAAGTGACCTTGACACTGACTTACATATTCGTTTCATTGAAGTAAGCGAAAAAGTTAATTACATTATCGCAAGTAATTTTTTTTAAACAAAAGTTACATTCGCATCACTATGTGATAATGACAAGGCCTTTTTACTCGTGTACCTGTTATTTTCATCGTACGAGTCAGGCTAGAATTTGATTTTGCGATACAGTTTTGATAGCTTTACAAATATTGGCAATGCGTGGCGAGGGTTTAAGGGCCATTACGTTCAATACGTACGATAATCAGCACATTGTAACGGGGGACCTTTGGTCGGGTGGTTTTCCTGTTTAGATTGCAATCACTTTAATACCAAAGTCTCTTGCTGTAAAAGCAATTAGTTTTACCATGATAAATATTAATTAAAAACGCTTTACGTTTTGAAATGTAAAACCCACTGAGTAGTACGAGAGCAGTAAACTAATTCGGTGATGTAAATGTGTTAATCAAGGCCCAATTAATTATATGGCGCGGACGAGAACTCAACTATGTAAGCAACAAATTGCAAAATTCATTTTCCGAGCTTTTTTTAAGTGATAGGTGGCAGACGAGCAGAAGAATCACCTGATGGTAAGCGACTGCCGCCGCCCATGGACACCTGTGATACCTCTGGAGTTACAAGTGGGCTGCCAACTTTTAAACCCCCTTTCCTCCGGATTGGGCCTCCGGTACCTTCACTCACGCAGCGAAACACAACACAGTGCTGCTTCACGCAACAAATTGCAAAATTCATTTTTCAAGCTTTTTTTATGTGATAGGTGGCAGACGAGCAGAAGAATCAGCTGATGGTAAGCGACTGCCGCCGCCCATGGACATCTGCGACATCACTGGAGTTACAAGTGCGCTGCCAACTTTTGAACCCCCTTTCCCCCGGATTGGGCTTCCGGTACCTTCATTCACACAGCGAAATACAACACAGTGCTGTTTCAAGCGTGGCTCTCCCACGGTAATTTACCATGTAATCAGTTTATCAATTTCCGTCCTTACTTTCTACTATCTGTTCTGATCCGAAATTCCTGTACAGAAATAGATACCTACCATCGATATATATTCTCGATGTTACCCACCATTTCTAGGTTCTATTCCCAGAAACATCCCACAAGGTAACCTTTGGCATAAAGGCCATCCCAGTTTGTGTGCAGTTCAGATGGTTTTACAATAATTGATAGACTCGTGTCTTGTTATAATGGACGTAGTTTCAATTACATGAGTGCATCATTCGAGTGGCGGCTTCAGTACCGCTCGTATACCTTGAAATAGCTTCACAGATATATCTATTTTATGGTAATGCATTGGATATCTACGAAGTACTACTAGTTTAACTAGAAGAATACCAATATTTGGATATATTTGGATGTATACATGAAATATCATGTATATGCCTCTAATTTTAAATCAATGTTGTTACTTCAAGGACGTATTAAATACATGAGTGTGTTATTCATTATTTAGTTATTTAATAAAAGTATTTTATAAGACCGCGCGCGAGCTTAGTGATGTCGCGACTGAAATTTTAAAATAACTCTTTGAGGGCAGCCACCTCTAATGTAACTATACTATTTATTGAGAGGTAAATCCGTCATACAGATAGTGACAACTCTTTTTTTTTATGGCTTGCTGTTGCTCTTACGAGACAACTCTGCCAATGTCAAGTGATTAAAGAGACACGTTCCTTAGAAAGACAACAAAACAGGTGGTATAGAAATATTCCATTACATCATGTTACCCTCTTGGGAATAGCTGAAACAAGTTTGTACATTTATAAGTATAATTTTTTTAAGTTTCTAAGTAAGGACAGTTAAGTAGTAACAGTATTAGTATTAGTTGTGTCCCTTTTTATTTTTATGATTAATTTTATTATGTTATTATCATATTAGAAAAAACATTTATCTTCAGTGTGGATTATTTCTTTAAGTCATTACCATTATTCGGTTTTTATTATTAACCATAGATAGTGAATTTGAGATGGTTAATATGTAAAAAAATTATCATCAAAATGTTCGGTCAGTAGCTTCTTTTAGCAGATTTTTTTAATGTTTTTTTATCTGGATTATTTCCATTCTTATATCATTAGGTACGTTATGGTGTATTTTAAGCAGTTACGTATGGGCTAGTGCTATTTAGGTTTAGGGGGCTGTTAGGTAGTTTATACTTGTTTTTATTGTTTTGTTTTGATAAAAAAAAAGAATAAAATTTCACGTCACGGTCAACACAATCTGGGAATGTACGGAGTATGGGGTCCAGGTACCGTGATAGAGCTATTTGTTTTATCTCAGCCCCTGGTCTATACAAAAAGTCACTCTAGTGTAGGAAATAATATTTATCTATAGATAAATAAATAAATATTTCACAACATCACATACATTGATCTGACTCCGAGATAGATAGCTCAAGCAACTGTGTTACGGATATCAGAATCAACAGTGGGATTACAAATAGATACATATAATACTTTCTTTTGTAAATACATACTTCTAATATATAGGAAGATATACGGATAATGTTACACACACTACACTAGGGGAGGTTACTAGTATTTACTCAGTTAATCCGCACAAGGTTCCCCAATCACTTACTTATTCTATTCATATTTAATAATAATACGCCACCTTTTTATTTTTATTATTTATTATGACGAAATCCTAAGTGGTTGAGGGTGGACAAGGATATATGCGCTTATACTGGCTTATACCTATAGATTTTTAGTGTACCGTCCTTACTTCGTTTCGGGACTTAAGTTTCATACTAACTTTAAATAACCCGTTTTACCATCTAACAAAAAAAACCGCCCTCATACACCATAAGCTAAAAAAAGAGAAAAATAATATTTTCAAACCTTCATACACTTCAGATAAAATTTTATAACAGTACACTCGAGAAAAGATTGTTACCTACTGAAGTCGGACCCAATACTAATCTTGTAATACATTCAACAGGGATGAAGCGCCGACTTCAGTAACACCTTTTTTCAACTTTTCTGATATAAATTTTATTTAAAGTGAAAATGAAGATTTAAAATTTCTATTTCAACACCCTATTTTGTATATGAAAATAAAAAATATCTTATCACAATTAATACAAATCTATCGTCAGCGCTAGTTTCGTCGAAGCCTGACCTTAACGTGACGGGCAGAGCATACTAGCGACGCCAATCGATTTTAATCTTTAGCTACTAAACTGGATCTATTTTAAACAATTTCGGGGTTACAACCTCTCGGCAAAAAATTTATACTATTTATTAAATAACCAAATGTTATGCCCAACGCGTATGCGAAGAATTTATTCATGCCAAAAGCGGCCACTTTTGGCGTGAATCAATTTTTCACGTACAAAAACGGAACCAACATTTGTGCATGGTTATTTAATAAATAGTATAAGTGTTTGCCGAGCGGTTGTGTGAAGTGTTTAAAATAGATCCGGTTTAGTAGCTAAAATTAAAATCGATTGGCGTCGCTAGTGTGCACTACCCGTCACCTTAAGAGCATTTCTCCGGTCCAGTAGCAACGCCACTTGATTTTCATTAAATGTGATGAAGACATTGAAAGAGAAAATTGCTTCTTTAGATAAGTACCTACTGGAGCATTTGTGATATTTGAGACTTAAATTTTTCACTACGAACCCCACAGGTCGTAGTGAAAAATATAGGTCCACACCTAGGTATCACTGGAAAAACGTCGTAGAGATTGATCTGCGCGAGATCCTGGTCAATAACTGGAACTCAATTCTCGTGCTCGTGATATTTTGAAAACATGTCGGATATCACCTGAAAAACATACCATACCATATAAAAAAACTATGTTTTAGTGATATATATCGTATGAAAATAAATGTCACGAGCACGAGAATTGGGGTCCTGGCTAGAAGTGGCGCAGGATCGACCGAAGTGGCGATCTCTTGTTTCGGAGGCCAAGACTTCTATTTGGGTCGCTGAGCCAGCGGAGTAAGTAGGAGCATTGTTCACTCAAAAGTGGCCTACTAATTTGCTACTCATACAGCATTGTTATATTATAATGCTGTAAAAGATTGTAGTTAAAAATATAAAAATGTCGTTCTTCAGTAATAATAACAATATCCTCCAACCGATAACGATCACGGCGGTCAATCTCACATTATTGTGCACAAGTGTGTGCCAAGGTTAACGAGTTTTCCAAGACCGTTATAAGACGGTCCCGATTGGAACAGTGGCAGTGAACGCTGCCTTTGGTCCAAGGGTTGAGGGTTTGATCCCCGCACAGTACAAACATTAGTGTGCATGAAAATGTCTGTTTGTATTGGTCCTGGGTGTTTTCTATTATAAGTATTTACAAAAGAAAAGTATTAAATGTAAATAATTGTAATTCCGCTGTTGGTTCTGATATCCGTAACACAGGTACTTGAGCTACCTATCTCGGAGTCAGATCGAATGTATGTGATGTTGTGAACTATTTATTTAGATTTAAGACGTCATTGAGTACCTACCTAACGAAGACATTTTTTTTTAATTTCTAAAACTTATCTCAGTTATTAATAAAAAAAAAATGGCGGAGCTACTGTCTAAACAAGCGCTCTTAATTGACGTGAGCGTTTTGTGAAGCTCTAAATATCTATTATGCAAGCAAAATCCTGGCACGAAAGGGTGGATAAAAGCATTGTCATATACGTGTCTACCTATATTGTTGACGCCTACCCCAGAAAGGGTGAGGGTGATAGGTGACAGACAATAAGGGAGTTTACAGACAACTTTTAGCATACCAACCACCTGTGACTAAAGCAGGCGATTGTCGCCGATCGTAGGCGACTGTCACCGACTCGGAAGTGACGGTAATGTCGACAGCTCCCTATGATAGACATGCTCCCTAACCAGACTGAGTCTTTTCATAGAAAATCATACTTGAAAAAAAAGCCGCGCAAAGCCATTAGTATTGACGACCCGTTTGGATCAGTGGTAGTGAACGCTGCCTTTGGTCCAAGGGTTGCGGGTTCGATCTCCGTACAGTACAAACATTTATGTGCATGAACACGTCTGTTTGTATTGGTCTGGGTGTTTTCTATGTATCATAAGTATAAATTTACAAAAAAAAAAGTATTATATGTATATATTTGTAATCCCACTGTTGATTCTGATATCCGTAACACAGGTGCTTGAGCTACCTATCTCGGAGTCCGATCAATGTAATGTGATGTTGTGAAATATTTATTTAATATGGTAAATAATATCCCGGGAGTGAGCAAACGAATAAAATCCTGTCCCGAGTGTTCACATTTCTAAGGCTACCTTCCCACGAAATATTGATTAGCACATAAAGTTTAATAGAGCGCCTAAATGGTACGTTGGATTTTTTATTATTATGAAACAATTAATGCATGACCTGAATCTATACAATTAAAGAAATATCATGTTTCTATTCAGTTGCCAAACTTTTTTGTCCGTAATAATATGTTAACCATGGTAGCATGGTGACAACTTTGCCCGACACATGTAGTTTTGTGACGGAAAAGGGAAAATGGGACAGGTGAATAGCTCTTCAGAGCACTTATACCGTTATACAGGCGGTAAAAGATAAGACGAATCCAACAAATCAAAGGTGATTAATATCGGTCCAACTGTTCTTCAGTTATCAGTATAATAAAAATATAATATAATATTTAACAACATCACATACATTGATCCGACTCCGAGATAGGTAGAAGCACTTGTGTTACGGATATCAGAATCAAATATATACATACGAGTATAATACTTTTCTTTTGTAAATACATACTTATAATTTATAGAAAACACCCAGACCAATACAAACAAACATGTTCATGCACACAAATGTTTGTACAGTGCGGGGATCAAACCCGCAACCCTTGCACCAGAGGCAGCGTTCACTACCACTGTTCCAAACGTATCAGTGAAGTAACTACTAGTAATACAACTTTATAAATAGAAGTAGTGGCCCGCCCTCACTTCGTTTCGGGTATAACGAATCGGGTACATTAGTTCCGGTATAAACCAATAGATGGCGCGTTTCGTGTTTTCGGATTACGTATAAGCGTTTCCGCTGTCTGTTGGATTTACCTCTTTATAACTAGTATAGAGTATAGATATAGATAAGCCCCCACTTGAATCCACTTGTCTCATTTTATCTATTAAAAAGTACTTATTTATGAAAATAAAAGTGGGCTATGTACCGCACATTAAGCAAGGGAACTTTAACTTAGTAAGGAAGGATTTTTTTTTAAGGTAAATTTGCTCTTGTTAGTTGGTATAAATAAGATTTATGATAATGACTGAATAGAATGGAATGGGATCACGTACTGTTTTAGTGCAAAGGAAATGGACAAGAGAAACATAATGACCATTCCTATGGTTGTTTGTACTGTGTGGCTGAGAATTCAATTACTAGCCTTACTAGAAAATGAGTAATTACATATTGAAAACTTTGATAATTAAAGAAATACAAGTTTATTACATTTTTGCTCATAATAGCCGACAAGCTTGCGGTCCATCTGATAGTAATGGTATTTGCTTTTCTTTGTTCTTATGAGTACCTAGTATTCTTGCATAAAAATAAATGAATAAAATTTTAGATGGGACACCAGGTTCTCATGACCGGTAAGTCATCGTGATATCAGTTAGACTTGGGGCTGACGCTGAAGCTTTCCTTACCGAAAATCTGATGTGCGCATTTGGCCCGGACTGGAAATCTTACCAAGGACCCCAACCGCGAGTAAAGTGAGACTTTCTCACTGATACAGTTACCATCCACATAGGTAACGCATTTTCCGTACCTAAGCGTGCTTACACAGAGTAGCAGTTTGCTGTCAACGCATGTAACTGCAGTTGACGTCAGAAGGCGACGACAGCATGGGGGCACGTCGAAGGATTGCTGTGGGCACGTCGACGGCTTGCTGCGGCCATGTTGACGGCTAGCTGCCGACAAGTGATGCCGACTGCGATCGCCTTTGCTGTCATCAATATGCTGCTCATGTGTAAGGACTCTAAAGTACGAAATGGTGATTTTTGTTATTATTTCACAAACACCGATAGACTTTCGTATGTTCGTCAATTTCGTACGATTTTCAGTATGATTTCATTATTGCTGCTATGTTAGTCTCAGGTAAATTGAAAAAAAAACGAACTCACAATTTATTCATCAATATTTTTTTAGTTTAAAAAATATTGCCTTGGATTTCTTTATCATTAAGTGTGACAAACTTTGATTTGTAGGAATCTTAATTGACGTTAATCGTTCATTTTGCTTCTGTTTTTGTTCTATCTATAAATGACAGAGCCTCATTATAATGGAGGAT
The DNA here is from genome assembly GCA_019059595.1 of Marasmia exigua. Classification (NCBI taxonomy): domain Eukaryota; kingdom Metazoa; phylum Arthropoda; class Insecta; order Lepidoptera; family Crambidae; genus Marasmia; species Marasmia exigua. Next base: position 11,649,150 of record CM032476.1, on the reverse strand, counting down.
TTTTCAATAACGCTGTCTGTAACTCAGTGATAGAATAAGATGATTTTCAGCATAAGCTCTTTTATTATTTTCTAATTAGTCGTTACTCTATTGCCAGAGTTAGTCATCTTGTTAATAGGGCGATATTTGTCTGGAGTGTATGAACGAATACATTTTATTGGGTTAACACTTCACAAAAATAGTTCAAACTAAGAAAATACTAACTGAGAGACACCGTGACGTCACGGCGGCGGAAACCATCTTCTTCTTCTGTTTCTCGTATTATTTTTATTATTTCTCTGTATTTCACTAGTGGCTCGCCATCACTTCGTTTTGCAAAGTGGCATAAAGTGGCAAACGATTTTTTCCTTTTTTGGAAAATGGCGTCGAGGTCCGAACATAAACTATTTTTCACAACGACTTTGAGCCCCTATTTTACCACTTTAGGGAGTGAATTTACAAAAAAAATCTTAGTGTTCCCCTACGCTATACATACTCTTAAATAAAAAGGAATTGATTTCAATCAATTTTTAAGTAAATAAGGCGCTTAAATTTTCATCCTGCCTAAACATCGTCATCGTTCATCGTCAGCCCATTTAAGTCCCCACTGCTGGGGCACGGGCCTCCCTCAATCACATGAGGGGTAATTGCCATACTCACCACGCTTGGCGTCTGCCAAGCGAGACCCGTCTGTGTTGGCGAGGGTTTTGATATAAATGCAGAGTTTTCCTTCTCTGGGTGCTGATGATCATGCCAGCAGCTTTACCTTAGTCGCCTTTTACGACACCTCGGTAAGAGTGAGGGTGGCCTATTCTACTCTGCCGGGGACCACACGACCTGCCTAAACACGCGATCAAATTTTTATGTGCGTTATTTCCTTATAGTTACGTAAATTGATAGAACAGTCAGTCAATCAGTCAGCTGTCGCTTATTAGATTTAGATATTAATCCCACCAGTAAGTTTTTGTTTACCCCGCCTCAAGGGCTGTGGCAACTTTGTAACGATTCTCGCTTAGCGCAGCGCTAATTGAATTTTATGATAATTTATTCCGTCTAATGACTGCCGCACGGAGTAATAAGGAGTAAGCAACTGGTTATTCAGAGTAACTGTTATAGCTTAGGTAATATTAGTTTTTTTATTCGGTCATTTACAATCCTTTCTTTGCTAGTGTTTTGTTTTAATTTAGAATATAATTTGCTGCTTTACGTATATTTTTTAATTCTGTAATGGGTATAATAATATCCGGCTTAAAACATACTTTAAATTAGACGCGGCTTGTTATATTAGATACTAAGAATACTGTTTTCATAATGTTTCTTCTTTTTAATTAATTCCAATTAATGTATGTATTGTTGGTGTGTCTTAATAAAAAAAAGTGTAGTGTATTTGGTATGTATACGAGCTTATAGTTATAGGTAGCGTTAGGTTTTTAAACAATTTAATCCAAAGTAGGTACCCAAAGTCATTTAAAGTCGCTAAAAATATTCCTCTTTTTAAAATTACTATACATATATTTAATTTCACAGGTATATTTAAAAAAAATATATAAGTATATAAGTTCACACATAATTTATTCAAATATATATAAAAGCTTTTAACATTATTGAAAAACGAAATGTTATTTAATGTACCGAACATTTATTTTTTTATTTGCATTACATATGACTAAGTGTATGATAACATTACATAGTCAATAGAACATATGCGCCTTGGTAGGCATTGCAAATCGGGATATAGAGGGGCATATATTTTTTATTTTATTTACCTAATATTTACTTTTAATATATATAATAGGTTTAAATTTGTAATGTGTATGATATATTTATAAACCACATGTACTTATTTCACATTATTAATTTATGTTCATAGTTATACTTAAAAAAAAGACTTCGTCTTTGTTTTGATACTATTATTTTAATTCGTCCAACCCCCTTATAAAGTCGGTATCACAAGCTTAAGTGAGATGACGAACTGTTACTTAACCATGTAATTGTGTATTTTTAACTTAAGTTGAAAATAAAAATACTTACATTTTTTAATAAAAATATCACCAATATCTTTCCGCTCTTCAAGAGTATTGTCTGAGACAGCATCTGCAACAATAGAAAGGGGATCACTTTTGACCTCGAGCATTCGACAACGTTGTGCTTTGAATAATAATGAATTGAGCTAGAGATGTGGTAATGAATTAAAATATCGATATGGATGTTATTCACGATGTGTGCTATATTAATTGAATGGTATGGTATGGTATTTCCGGACTGATGCGACCTTCAATTTTGCAAGAAAAGAGCTTTCCTAAAGGCTTGCCGTGCACTGAAGACTCCTTTGGTGTTGCGGTTGTCCATAGCCGCCGTCCACTAACTAATAGTTAAAGCTAAAAGGTCTCTAAGCCACAGGAAGTCGCTGTGGCTTAGCGACCTTTTAGCTAGCGGACGGCAGATAGGCGGGCGGGTAATCGCTTACCATCAGGTGATCCGTCTGTTTCTCTGCCCCCAACTCTTAAATAGTCGTAGTAACCATAACGTTTACCTATTTATGGTATGGTAGGTATCTCGAATTCTTATGAATTACAATAATTACTTTATTGCGAGGGAATACTAGAACTAGGTACATTTTAATTAAAGTAAACAAATTCTCACCTGAACGTCGAACACAATGGACAACATTTCATATTTTTAATATGTCCATATTGTTTTTTTATATGAAAATAGACGTGAACAGACCCTTATTTTTTTCAAAATTTTGCCATTTTCATACATAAAATAATTATTGAAATTCTTTATATTCTAAATAGACGTAAGCGCCAAATGACGTCATCGGACGGCTAAATACAGCGATATTCCTTTGCTTATCATTGCTTTAATAAAAAAAGGTACTACTGCCAAAGGTAAAGAAAATTGAGGATACCTACTAGTGTCAACATTGTCATCGTCATTCATTCATTCAACGTTGACAAGTTGTCTTTTTTTGACAGTTGCAGGTCATGGTTTTGGCATTTCGTAATTTAAAACTATAATGTGCTAAGCAAAGAAGTATTTTACATTCTGCCGTCCGATGACGTCATCTTACGTTTTTTAGTTTTTAATTTTTTTCTCAGTAAATAAGTAAAATAAAAAATAAATAAATATAAATTCGAGAAGCGGAAGAGTAAATAAAGAAATGTTATTTTTTGCTTCATAGCTCAGCAATTTTGAAATGTTGTCCATTGGAACAATATCAATTGGGAAAACTTGACAGACAACTTAAATGTACTTGTACAAAAATATTTTATCTTGTATATCAATGATCAGATTATTAAAATATTAGCAAATTCCAAACAAAATCTTAGTACATATATCAAAATACCGACACATTTCATTGTAATTACCAGACTCCCCAAATCATAATCCCTCAAATTTATTTCTCATAAAGACAAACATCTCACTTAAATGAGAATACACATTTAAAGTATACCTATGTATAATCGTAATCATGTTTATTACAAATTATCTTTCGGTTCACTCGGACTCGAGATCCATTTGTGTCGAATGATTCATTCAGAGCAAATATTATAGATTCGGAACAGTGTATCATTTGGCTGAGTCGGATCACTGAGTCGTTTCAGTAAAAAATTACACACGTCTATTTTGTTATTCTAAATCATGATCTAAGCGTAACTCGGGTTCCAGAGCGACAGCTTTGGACGCAACTAGGAATTACACGGAGAGGATGAGAGAGGTCAAAATATCGACATAATCAGTTCATGCCGAACTCCTAGAGACGACCGCAAGAATGTTCGGGCTCATGGCGATTATTCACGCTTAGCATTTAACGATTTGTTTGTATAACATTAAAGATAAGGTACATAATACAGCAAAAATGAAGGACTGAACGAAGGCATATCTATTCCCAGTTTCCCCCATTTGGGGGTGAAATGTTTGAGGAAAACTAGGAATACACAAATTTTACCGTACTCACAAGCTTTTGTAGAAAGATGTAATGTGTTTTGTTAAAGGGTAAATAATAATAAAATAATTTAAAACATTAAAACACCCTGTTGGTCTAGTGGTTTAATTACCGGGCCGTGATATCGGTGCCCGAGACACGGGGGTACACCACAAGTGCGCTCCCAACTTTTAAACCCTCCTTCCCCTGGATTGGGTCTTCGGTACCCTCACTGACGCAGCGAAACACAACACAATGCTGCTTCACGCCGGTTTTCTGTGAAGTCGTGGTATTAACCCGGTCGAGCCGGCCCATTCATGTCAAAGCGTGGCTCTCCCACGAATATAATACTATACTACTCACATTTGCAAAATTTAATAATTTGAATTGAATTGAATTGAATATATTCTAATAGAAAGTTCTTATATTGTACGCGTTGCCGATGCTTGTAAATAGACAAGTAATTGCCTACTTACTTAATTTGTTAGTTAGGGTGAGTGTCTGAGCACACATGGAGCTTACATGCTACTTACAGAGTTAATTACAAAGCACAGTGTAGTTAGGAATGTTTTTTGTTTCAAAGGAAATTATAGCATTCAGTTGAAATCAAGTGATTGAGCAATATGCTTTAGTAAATTAGTAGTCTAGAATGTATTAAACCTGATAGATATTCTACGACAACTTACTTCACAAAAAATCTTATTGTTTGATAAATATCCTTCATTCTAACTAGGTAAGGGTTAATATTACTATGTTCTATTATTGATGATACTTCAATATCTCTTTGAGTACTTTCTAAATAATACGTATAACAAAAAAATAAATTGAAATTTTAAAAAACCCCCGGCGGCGGCCATCTTGGATTTGAAATTTGTCAAAATAAATATATTCTTCTACTCAAGCCCTTTTATATAATACCCATATTGTGGGAGTTGTGTTCAAATCAAATCAAATCAAATAATTCTTTACTTGAATAGGCTTGTACACAGCACTTACAAATCGTCATACATTTAAAAGATTTAAGACTATTTATAAGTACTTATGTAATAATTTACATGTTAATATATATATATGTTGATACATAATATATACTAAAAAAAGTAAATAAACATAATGCGATTCTACCACCGGCTCGGAAAATGGTTTCTGGTTGAGAAGATCCGCCAAGAAACTCGCCAGTTACTCTTTTTAATCGCCAACTTTTTATACAATGGTTTATTATCCTCATACCAAGTTATACAGTCTAATGCAACACAAAATAAAATGCAGCAAATTAAAAGCTGAATATGAGGTAAACCGAAGCGGACCAGTCCCCATAGGTGGCACCTGTTCACAAGTATGACGTATGTGTCAGCCATCATTTCACGCAATCATTTTAGAGGAAATGTAATGGACCCGCCGCCTAACGCCACCACCACAGAGACATTTGAGTGAGCATGACTACTTAGGTTCCCCTCATAGTTCAAAGAGTAGTAGTTACTTAATCCAGTACTGATAAACTGCAGGACGAGGTGTACAATAGTAGGTAGTTAGCATCTTATCAATTGTTGAATAATCAATACTAATCAATTTGTATACAATAATAAATGCTGCTAAACCTAATTTATTAAAATTGATTAATTATATAATATTTATAATAATTCCAGTAAATATTTATAAAAATACTGCACGTGTGCAGGCACGGAGGTCATTATGTCAGTATGTATTATTAGTATGTGTACGGTTATTATGTTAAAACATACAATCCATATCTTTGTGACAGCGGCCATCTTGGATCGATTTTTTTCCAACATAGCTAAGAACACTTCCCTCTTATTTATCTTTCAAACAAAAAAACGAAATCAAAATCGGTTCATTTGTTCGGGAGCTACGATGTCATAGACACACACATACACACACACACACACACACACGTCAAACTTATTCGAGTAACACCCCGTCGTTTTTGCGTCGGGGGTTAAAAATACATGAGAACACATGACAATAAAATAAATAAAGGTAAAGAAAAGCCCACTAGATAACAAAGACAAAACCCAACCACTTTTTTATGTGATATGTTGCAAACGAGCAGACGGGTCGCCTGATGGTAAGCGATAGCCGCCGCCCATAGACACCCGCGACACCAGTGGAATCACAAGTGCGATGCCAACCTTTAAACAATCATTTTCCACAGATTGGGCCTCCGGTACCCTCTCTCACGCAGCGAAATACAGCACAATGCTGCTTCGCGCTGGGTTTTTGTGAGGCCGTGGTATCACTGCGGTTGAGCCGGCCCATTCATGCACGGTCCATTATGTGATTAAAACCACTTTGGTACAAATATAATAATAATAATGTCCTCAAACCGATCTTTCGGTCATGGCGGCCAACCTCAGCGATCAGCCATCGACGAAGGACATATTATAGTGCACAAGTGTTTGCGCAGACACAAGTGCATTCTCTATTCCCTTACCCTCGTATTTCGATGGGACACCAGTTTGACACGTCTGAAGAGAGATAAGGCGCAGGACCAACGGCTTAACGTGCTTTCCGAGGCACGGGGGTACAAGACCACCAACTTCCAGACTAAGAATTTTTTCTTCGAAAACATAGGTACAAATTTTTGGCCCGACCCGGGGATCGAATCCGGGACCTCTTGCGCAGCCGTCGCTTTATAGTGAGACCCACTAACCACTGCGCCACCGAGGCAACGAGAAGGTACAAAAGTACGCAGTCATTAAAAGATTTTTCACTGGCCGCGTAGCTTTTAACTAGATCTACAAGTGCTACGACATCCGATCCACTGCCGGCAGCTACGAGCTACGACGACAGATAAGTGCTACGGCTGCTACGACAAATGGGCGCTGCTGCGAGCTACGAAAAGATGCGGTAAAGTGCTACACTACGAAAGATTTTGGTTTTTTACAGTATGTACGGCCTACTTACCGAGATAAATATATAGGTATATAAGTAAATATTTCACAAATCACATACATTGATCTGACTCCGAGATAGGTAGCTCAAGCACCTGTGTTACATATATCAGAATTAACAGTGGGATTACAAATATATCCATATAATTCTTTTGTAGTTTTTTTATGTGATAGATGGCAGACGAGCAGATGGGTCGCCTGACGGTAAACGACACCTGCGACTCCAATGGAGTCACAAGTGCGCTGCCAACCCTTAAACCCCCCTTTCCCCCGGATAGGGCCACCGGTAGCCTTACTCACGCAGTGGAATATAGCACAGTGCTGCTTCACGCCGACTCTCTGTGAGGCCGTGGTATCACTCCGATCGAGCTCGCCCATTCCTGCCGAAGCGTGGCTCTTCCACGGTCAATATACACATACTTATAATACATAGGAAACCCGGGACCAATACAAACAGTCACAGTTACAGAGATAAAGTACAGATAATAGTAAAGATTGTATATTACCAGAGGTACGGGCAACAAAACCTTCCCGTAACAAACGGATATTATACTCGTCACATCCAAGCAAAAGAGACGGACAGCGCGTGTGAAAGGGATACGGATAAAATTCTGTCGCGAATTCTGTTTCGTTGTAGGTCTTCAGAGCGGAGGACACTTTGCTCGGTGTGCACTAGTAATCAAGGCAAGCACCTGGCATCATCATCGAACGCATCTAGAAATATTCGCAAGCACTATTTTGGAAACCCTATTATACCTATAATTAATCAAGACGGGAATTATTGTCAGTAAAGCTACTCCGACTCACTACACTAACAGTATCGGTGTTTGTTTGCGTTAGTAACGGCCTAGTTATAGCTGACGGATTAATTTTAGTTATAACGCAACGCGAAACTCTAAAAACTATTAATCCTATTATACGTTTACAAGATCGCCAGACCATAGCGACGTAATCACATCACTTTGTCTTGTTAATTAAAAAACCAGCCAAGTGCGAGTCGGACTCGCCCATGAACGGTTCCGTAGCAGCAAGTAAGATATATGGGAGGTAAATTGCGGTTTACGGTTTATAACATATTAAAAAAAATACTTACTGGATCTAGTTGAAACCAGTTTTCATGGTAATGCATATCATATTTTTTTAGTTTTATGATTCTTTTATTATTAGTTAGTATGTGGGCAAAGTATTAAGTTTAGAGAAAAAATATGTTAGAAACCTCAACAACATTTTAAAGTCCTATCCATAGATATCCCACATGAATGGGTTTGATGAAAAAAAAATTTAGAGTTTCAGTTCTAATTATGGGGACCCCCCATTTTTTTTTCTTATTTTTGTGTAAAATTCGTAATGCGGTTAGCAAAATAGATCTATTTATTTACAAAAGAAAAGTATTATATGTATATATTTGTAATCCCACTGTTGATTCTGATATCCGTACGACAGGTGCTTGAGCTACCTATCTCGGAGTCAGATCAATGTATGTGATGTTGTGAAATATTTATTTATTTACCAAGTTTCGATAGTATAGTTCTTATAGTTTCGGAAAAGTGGCTGTGACATACGGACGGACGCATAGACTGACAGACCTGACGAATCTGTAAGGGTTCTGTTTTTTGCCATTTGGCTACGGAATCCTAATAAAAGAACGTACAGATGCCATAATTAATTTGCTAATTCCTCTGCCCACGTATTTTAGTTTTTTTTATTCCGTTTAACATGCCCATCTAAGCCAACGTTTCAGAGGCCAGGGAACGCTTGAACTATGATCAACGGTTTTAGGAGTCCATAACCAGACTCCTAAATCGTTGATCATTAGTACAGACGAGAGTCCCTACCATGAGTTTGAAATACTATCCTCGCTATTCAAAACTATTACTCTGTCTCTTTCACATGCACCACAACGAAAGGGACAAAGCGATAGTTTGCGATAGCGACAACAGTTTTTCAAACTCATGGTAAGGGTACTACAGTACAATGAAACGACTGCCGTCTAACCTTCGCAACCCTTAGACAGGCAAGCCAAAACAACTCACGGTTACACGAACATATTACATAAATTAGGTTACACTTTAATTATCTCATCAATTGTGGGTATCCACAGTTTGAGACACTTCCCGAAACGTACAGATTGCCTGACAATGTTTACCTCAGCGCCTAGCGAATAGTAGAAATACGCACATATTTTTTTTTATACTAGAGGCGGACAAACAAGCAAGCCAGTCACCTGATGGAAAGTAATCAACGCCGCCCATGACCATCCGCGGAATCAGAGAGATCGCTAATATGTTGCCGGCCTTTTTAAAAAAGAGTAGGGGAACAGGGGGGAATGGGTGCCAGTGGGGAATGGGAACCAGCCTGATTTGGCCATAATTATACAAGATAGAACGCATCTTGTAGCTGCAAACGGTGAAGGGGTACGGGAGGAGTACGCACGGCACCCCCGCATCGGTCTCAGTTCACTCTACACCTACAAATTGGATGCAAGTCGCTTTTCGGTGGGTTCATTATAACTTTTACCAATCTTCGAGGACGAAATTTAAGTACTTGTGCCGTTGTTTTTTAACTTCTGTCCTCTGTAGTGTTGAAAGTGATCATTAGAGATTGTGATACAGTAATAATTACTCAACGGTTTTTCATAATGTTATTGTAATTCGAAAAATATCTTTTGGGATTAACCCAACAGGTTTTGGGGGAACCGATTGGCTCCCATTAACCCACTGATGGTTTTATTACGTTTAATGATAAATAACGGGGGGCGTATATGTCTTGGTATTGTTACGTTTTAAAGTTTATGATTTTATGTTTCAGTTTAGTTTTGGTGTTTTCGCTACCATTGCCCCAATGGTTTTCATTACCCCATCCACTGGTTCTTGTTACCCCAACCCTCGGGCAATGGGGGCCAAGCCTACTTTTTTTTTTAATGATGATTTCGTCCAAAGTCGTATTGTGATTGTAATTTTGATGATGAGGACTTAAGGCTGATTAGTAGTAGTATACAATATACCAAATAAAATAATAAAATACTCAATATAACAAACCATTGGTCGTTTTCCTTAAGTGGTGCCAATTCCCCCCACTTCCCCTACGCTCTTCTCTTGAAGGTCCCTAAGTCGTAGATGTCCCAGAACGCAGGTACGTGGTGTTGGTGGTGGTGGTGGTAATTGTAATTTTTGGACGCGTTTTTTGTAGTTTTCGATAAAAATATATTTTATGTAGGCAGTATGTAAATTTACTGCCAGACGAGATTCAAAATTGACTTTACTTTTCTGATGCTTTTTCTCAATTTTCTCTTCATACTATTCACCACACACCAAACAAAACGACATACCATACCAAGAAAAAACATCATAATCATAACACATACACTTCGTGTATCCGTACAGTCACACATCAAAGCATACAAAACTGGGGAACTTCCTCAGTCGATTCTCACCTTAATGTCAAACACATTCGGTTCAATATCAACTGCGGAATCGTAACAGATCGTAGTAGTAACCTGATGCGTGTCTTTTTGTGATTTCTTCCTCATGGAAAAGCATAAAAAAAGTTTTTCTCGATAACTTCAAAACTCGCAGAACGGACATGGAAGTGTTTCAGATGAGCTTCGTAAAAAACATTTTTGAACCACTGAAAATGGGCCAACCTGTATTTGAAAAATCCTGAGGCATATTCTCGAATTCGAACCAACGACCTTCCATTGTGGAGGCGCAGTTACTTATCCACTGAACTCGCATTGCTCAATTACTGTAGTTGAACTTTGAAAATTTTACAAATAATTCATGTATACGAGACAAAACGCAGTTATTTTTTTATATGTAAGTACATACTCGTAATAGCCTCTACTCACAGCTTGACGTTTTTGATAGATTTACAAATTTAGACTTGTGTCTATCGGCTTGTGCTAGTGCAGGCATCGGCACTTTTAGTGAAACATTTACTTTTCACGATCCTAGTGATGTATGTAGACGGCGCGTCGTCTTTGAAGTGTCTCCGCATATTTACCGCTGCAACTCAGAAGCATCCCTGCGATATCATTACACGCCGCGCCGGGCAGTAATGAGATGAGACTGCGTGAGGTTTGCACTCAGGGCATATAAGTAAAAATGCAAGCTGTTTTAGCTCTTCTTCTTTTTTTATGTCATAGTTGGCAGACGATCACTTGGAGGTAAGTGATTGCCACCGCCCATGGATACCCGCGACACCAGTAGAGTCATAAGTGCACTGCCAACCTTTAAACACCCCTCGCCCAGATTGGGCGTCCGGTACCTGTACAGCGAGCGTACCGTGTGAGCGTGCGTGTACCTGTCTGTCCGGTATCTCAATTGAATACCACTTTGATCATGCTGTCCCATAATCTGTGCTGTGCATAATCTCGATCGGCAAGAGTTACAGTTCTTTTAGAAGGGCTCTCTAAGTGTGTCAGCGTCAGCACTGTTGTGAACTAGAAATAATCTTCCTTCTGCCGCTAATTTTTAATATAGTAAAACCAAAAACTCTACGCGAAGCACTCAGTATTTATAAAAAAATGTATATTTTATTTTATTATGTATGTATGTTAGACTGTAAGGTATTTATTATATGGGCCAATGAAATATTATTGAATGTATCTTGTTGCCTGAAATAAACAAATGATTATTATTATTATTATGTTCTTTATAAATGCTGAGTAGCACAGCTATTTGCTGGCTTTTCAGAAATGTACGGGTCTAGGCCAAGTACAGTTCCTACACTACGGATCTGATTGTGATGTGGTGGGGGTAATGAGTCTTGATTGTGATGATCTGTGTGGTTGTGTGATTGGGCGTGTTTGTGGGACGTAAGGCTGTGAATGAGGGAATATGAAGAATTATTATTATAAACTAACCGCCAGTTTCATTATTACACTGTTACGAATGATAAGGCCTTTGGTATTGAGTGTAATTAATTATCTTAGAGTGCATTTAACTAATTAATTATCAGCTCGTACCAAAATACCATTATGTAGGTACAAGGTGTATTGGGAAACAGTTACCTATACACCGTTATATTTTTATCGTTTACATCCCGAAAATCAGGTAATAGGTATCGCGAATGAAGTCTACTTAGCATATTAGATCAATAAAATAAGTAATAAAAAGATCAGCTGTTCTCATGCTAAATTGACTACATTCATGATACCTATTATAAGGTTTTCGGGCTGTACTGGATAAAAAATAATCTACTCATCATTTCAGCCAATAGACGCTTACTGCTGGAGATAGGCCTCCCCCAATGTTCTCCACGCAGATCGGTCCTGTGCCGCCCGCATCCAATAGATTCCCGCGACCTTCACCAGATCGTCGGTCCACCTTGTGAGGGGCTGCCACGGCTGCGACTTCCTGTACGTGGCCTCCACTCGAGGACCTTCCGCCCCAACAGCCGTCTATTCTCCTCGCTATGAGCCCTGCTCATTGCTACTTGAGGCATGCAATTCTTTGGGCTATGTCTGTGACCTTAGTTCTCCTACGGATCTCATAATTTCTGATGCGATCATTACTCCTTAATACTTTAAAACTCCGAACATTGCCCTCGCCATTGATCTCTGGATGACCTTATTATAAATAATATTAAACAAATACAATAATATTACTATCCCACATCTTTCTTCATCGTAGGCACGACCTTCACCTTTCTTGAAATGCCATTTTTTTTTAAATGAGAGGTGGCAGACAAGCAGACGGATCACCTGACACCCGCAACACCAGTGGAGTCACAAGTGCGCTGCCAACTTTTCCCCTTCCCCCCATTGGGCCTCCGGTAAACTCACTCACACGGCGAAACACAGCGCAGGCGCTGCTTCACGCCGGTCTTCTGTGAGGCAGTGGTATCACTCCAGTCGAGCCGGCCCATTCATGCCTAAGCGTGGCTCTCCCACATTTAAACACATTTAGCCTTTACCGAGGCTTTGACAAGGTCTTTCCATTCTTTTCTATCCACGGCTTTTTCTAAGGCTATTGGCAAAGTGAGTCCGGCTATATCCCTTATTTGAGCAACGAAGAGGTGAGGTGGCCTCTCCGTCTTTTAAGATTGACTTCCCTCACAACAACCACTAACCTATGTATGCATACATATCTGCCTATTAAATTAACATTTTTTAAATAAATAAGCTTCTAAATCGGTAATAAAAATATACAACGATCAAGAGGCGTGTAAGCCAAATATGAAACTAACCTAAGATTTGTAAGCAGCTCATACGAATGCCCGTCACGCCGTCCCATCATTCAAGAAAGGTTTACTTCACGCCCGGCCCAGACCGGGACCAATAAAATGTAATTGCCTTACAACGAATCCCACTTAATCGATTGACCGTATTATTTAAATCTCAATTAACCCGGGTCAGATTAAATAATAACTTCGACCTTTAGTTGACACTTTGTCAGCGTTTATTAAGGTTTGTATAATAAATGCTTTAACGAAAATTAATTAGTAAATGGCCAAAATCGGAACCAATGTCTTCTTTGTAGATTTTGACATCTAGGAAATAATAAACTTGATCACCCTGTCTTTAAGTAAGGAAACATGTGGAGACGCACTCTTCGTTCTTTATAATTTCATCTATATAATTATATCGAATGGATACGGAAAGAGGTTGTAGCCCCGGAATGGTTTAAAATAGATCCGGTTTAGTAGCTATAAATTAAAATCGATTGGCGTCGCTAGTGTGCCCTACCCGTCACCTTAAGGGACAGTAGCTCGTAAGTTTCTTAAGCAAAAGTAAATAAAGTATGTTATTTACCTACGTTATTTACACTTCAAAGCTCCCAACTTGACCATCGCTGTTGACAAAACTCTTAATTAACGAACAGCTAATATTATCGTTCAAACTTAATTACTAAAATGATTAATTTACGTCGCAAGTTGAATTCACAATGGCGCCCGAAGTGACTTTGTTAAATGAAATGCCGTTGCAAAGCGAAGCAGCCATGAAAAAAAATATTATTTCGTCGGTCACGAACACAGCCCTCTGAAAAAGAGACCTCCGAAACTCGGTAACAGCTAACAAACCAATTAAAGGAAAAATGACTGTACGTCAGAATTTTTGTCGTAAACGAACTGGAGGACAAAGGCCGTAATCTTTAGGAGCTCTTGTAATTTGGACAGGAGCAGTCTTACAATTAGAACGAGGTAGTTCTTCGGGTTTCGTTGAGACTGGTTTATACAGTTGACCTGGCAAAAACGTATCTTTCAAAAGATTGGAACATATGCATCGGGATCAGTGCAGAGATGCGGAACAGTGAAACGCTTCATTTGGAACATCGATTCTCAAATAGATCCGTGATTCATTCCGCTCATTCGGCTCACTCGGATCATTCAGCTCATTCAGCTCATCGGATCATTCGGCTCATTCGGATCATTCAGCTCATTCGGATCACTCGGTTCAGCGGATCATTCAGCTCATTCGGATTATTCGGTTCACTCGAATTAGAGATCCGTTTGAGTCGAATGATACATTCGGAGCCTACATTATAGATTCGGAACTGTGTATCACTTGGCTGAGTTGGATCACTGAGTGGTTTCAGTAAAGAGTTACACACGTCTATTATATAGTTTAATTCAGAGTGCCCTTCAGATTATAGAAACCCTACTATGAAGCTTTTTAGTGCTTCTTTCCGTACATCTAAGCTGGGATCAAACTCTCCCGTATGTAGACTCATTAACTTGTAAAATTTGATTAGCCATAAAGTAGATATTAATGTGGATAGCTCAAGTATGTTTTTAAAAAAGAGCCACTTAATTTAATTACCTTTATTATATTTAACTCAGATTAAGTAGTCAATGCGCCCTGATGGTCTAGTGGGTTAAGTACCGGGCCGTGATCTCGGGGTCCTGGGTTCGATTCCCGGGTCGAGCGAAAAGTATGTTTCGAATTTTTCGAACATAACTCGGGTTTGTGATCACCAAACCGCATTTGGCAAGCGTGGTGATTAAGCCTAATCCCATCATAGTAGCGATAACTTGATTTGTATGATAGAGGCCTTTGCCCTGCAGTGGGACAGTTTATAGGCTGATACTTTTAAGTATTCAATGTTAATGTAGATTTCCTTTATTAGTTATCTTTTGCATGCGGTTTTTACCTGTAACTGGAAGGGCATTTAGTCTTTTTTTCAGAAAATGTGTATATTTAAGCAAGTTCTATGTAACTTTCGTTGGTTAACCAATTAAATGGTTAAAAATACAGTGCGAACTGTTTACGCTGCCTGGTTTACAGTTGCCTAGCGAGTAGAAAGTAACTTGGCTTGTCATGCGAGTTACTAGCTCGCTCGTGTGAGTTACTCGTGACATCCAAACTCTGTGAGTTACTGCAGTCCAGCTACTCGTCAGCTCAGTCATACAAAATATTATATGTAAACCAGTCTTTAGTTAACATTTATTGCAGATAGAATTGTCCACCACGGCAATGAAACCAGTTCGATTCTATCTTAATCAGTCTTTTAAGTAAATTTATTTTAAGGCGAAGGGTAACCCTAACTAGCGACACTAAACGATTTAAATTGTTAGCTACTAAACCGGATCTATTTTAAACATTTCGGAACGGGAGATTTATTTAATAATTGTATACTACTTTTTGATTTGTTTTTGCACTTAAAATTTGGATTAACGCAATAAGTAACCGTTTTTGGCAGTAATTCAAGTCTCGAGTACAGAAGCAGACCTAAAAGTTAAGTATAAGTATAAAATACATAGTTTAGTTTTTGCCGAGAGGCTGTAGTTTCGAAATTGTTAAAAAGGTTTAGTTGCTAACAATTTAAATCAATTGGCGTCGCTAGTGTGCCCTACCTTGAGAAAATGGAACGTTTTAAACTGTTCTTGTGATTATTTGAGTTTTCTTGTAGAACGAAGTTTGTTAACGTTTTAAACCCAACTTCATTACGTAGAAGTCCTTAACTATGTTTGCCAACAGTAATCAGAGTAGTTAAAAACGTGAACAGCGCTTTTTACAAGCTGCTAATTAGTTCAAAAGCTGAACACTAGTAACAGTTGATACGTTAATAATTAACGTACCAACTGACAATACATGATTGTAATCAAGACTAATATGATCAGAATCAAGGCTAATATGATGATAATATTTAACACTTGGTATTAAAAAAGTTGCTATACAGATATCGTCATCGTCAGCCCATTTAAGTCCCCACTTCTGGAGCACGGGCCTCCCTCAATCTCATGAGGGGTAGTTGCCATACTCACCACGCTTGGCAGACGGGTTGGCGAGGGTTTTGATATAAATGCAGAGTTTTCCTTCTCTGGGTGCTGATGATCATGCCAGCAGCTTTACCTTAGTCGCCTTTTACGACACCTCGGTAAGAGTGAGGGTGGCCTATTCTACTCTTCCGGGGACCACGCGGCATATACAGACATTAAATGCCGGTTTATTCTTAATAGGTATACTGAATTACTTAAGTCCTTTAAGCAAATGTGATTGTATGGGATGAGATTTGTGTAGAACAGTTTTATTTATTTATTTATAATTAGTAGACCAGGATTTACATTTTTTATGTATGTTTACATCAGAATAGTTACAGAGAAATACTTAACACACAGAAATTAAGTAGAATTAAAACAGATATAAATAGAGAATATAAATATGGATATTCAGCAAAACGAAACGAGCCTCTAAATTTCAATTTAATATTTGAAGTATATCTGTAAAAGTAATAATATCCTGAAGTCATATCTGTATCAGAATACGCTAAAAGTACAACTTTATTTGTGACAATCACCTTAATTTAAATGTATTTAAGATGTTGATGATGATCTTTCTTAATTTGCAGACGCTTGTCATAATGCAGTAGAGGAAATTCAATAAACATAATAAACGTGTCGTCGTAATAATGTTTTTGAATTTATGTTGAATCGAAATAACATGCAAACTTAATGTTTTATTTAAAGCGTTTGTATTTTAAAATTGTTGAATTCAGTGGAGCTTCATTCACAAGCTGTTAAGAGATAAGCCGAAGCTCTAATCTGTTTGCTCTTTTACCGTGGTGGAGTAATCGAAAGTCACATTCAGTTATATTTTCGTTCCCCATTTTACAATAACATTAAAGCGCACTTTGCGATAAACATTTGCATAAACTTGGTGTTTGTGTATATAATGGCAACATTTAGTAAAGTCGCCGAAACATACAACATGTACGCGAAATAGCATTCACCCATGCAATTTTCAAATCTATGTGCATGGTGAGGGAAAACATCGTGAAACCTCCACGTTTACAATAGTTTTTCAAACTGTGGATATGTTAAAGCTCGAACTACGTCATAAGTACTTAAGTTGATAAGTTATGAAAAAAGTTCGTGATTAAAACTTCACTTTGTGAATCTTAGGATTTAAAAAAAACATGTCAGTACGCGTTCAGCGTATTGATGCTTCACATAATCCGGATAAGGTTAATAATAGGTAACGTCGCCCATATGCATGGGTTCTTCTATTGCTTACTATCAGGTTGAGGAGGGACAAAATACTGAGACGATAAAAAAATGCTTTCCATATTTATGGAAAGTTTTAGTTTCTGCAGAGATAAAATTTCATGTTTGGAAATCCGCAGTCACACGTTGTCAAAGGGTAGTATATTTAACGTGTGACTACGCCTTTCCAAACATGAAATTTTATCTCTACATAGTGAATATTGCATAAATTGACAACGAAGGCTTGTTTTATACTTTTTCAGCGACGTTTTTTGTCGTAGTTGGGTTTTAGTTTTTTTACTTTTATTTTATTTGTACTATTTTGGTGTCCAAGTGCTAGTAATATATATATATATATATATATATATATATATATATATATATTCAAAATGTACAAGTCAAGCGCTTTCAAATGATACCAAACACGGCATATTTATCATAACTTTATTTTTTTACTCTGTATGTTTTGTCCGCTAGAGGGCGCCACATTAGATTTTGTGAAACTTCATATAGCCTATAACCAGCGGACGATCAAGACGCTTATAATGATATGTCATTTGTCGAATTCTGATAAGTAGTTAAGAAGTTACGTGGAAACAGATGAACATATATACATACATACATACATACATACATACATACATAGCCTGTCAAAATCATAACCCTCCTTTTGCTTTGCCGTAGTCGGGTAAAAAACGGTCGTTATAAGGGCTTCATTAATTTTTAAATTAGATGAAGAAATTTTACATCAAGTGTTTAGCACCCGCCGTCTCCTATGCAAAGTAGGTCATATCTCGTGTACTCGTACTTACCTCACAATTTGCCAGAAAGGAACTTTTAGAAAGTCCCGGAGACTTGTGTGAAATTAAAGTGCAAAGATATTTTTTCGATTGTCTCGACGTTCCACCATGTCGGAAAGTTGGGAAAATAATTTTGAGTGAGTTTGTCGCCACGTCTATATTATAGACTGAGAAAATAGGGGTCGTTTTTTATTAGGTAGGCATGTAAATGTGTCGCTTTGAAAGAAATGGAAATAATTATGAGTCCATATAACAATAACAGTCCTTAAAATATCCTCTATATTTGGGTTTTCTTTTGTTGTTCACTAGGGCTGCGATGATGAAGGTTGGACCTAATTCGTGTATTTCTTAAAATGAAACGCCTTTTAGTAGGTAGGTACTCATCGACCTTTTTTTTTGGCAAGGTTGACTTCGACTCTCGAGGTCAGAAGTTTATATTAAACATAGGCTAACATCACAAATAAGCAGATTTACCGGGCAAATAGCATTTCATGTTTCAAATTGTATTTCCAAAACTATGTGTGTAATATGTTTTACTGTTAATCTATCATTGTACTAAATATGTCTAAAGCTATAAAATATATGTGCTTCCCCTTATGCAAAAAAGGCCATCTCGCAAACTTCACCTGTCCACACCAAAGTCCGAATCGATCCCCATTTCCATTTTAAAACAAAATAAACAGGCGCAGACTCATTTCTAATAACGCTAGGGTTACCACCGGCTGTCGCACAAAATTGGAAAGCCGGGGCCGCGGGACGGCCCATTTACCCTTCTAGCAAGAAGAAAGAAGCATTAGATAATCGTCTATCTCTCTTTCTCTTTCGAATTAGTCCCTTAAAGCTGAGGATCTTAGTCAACACTACTACTACTCTGATTTTATCAGTGAAGACCTGTTATCAGTTTTAAGACATTCATTGTAATTTCTACCGTATTAAGACAGCTGTTGGTCTTCCGAATAAAATAAAATAAAATAAAATCATCATATGTCTTTACTTGTGTCGGGAAAGTGCAAGGCTGACTAAAGTGTAAAATTTGGAGGACATCTTTCAATTTAAAGAATTGATGCATTCGAGATATGGTGCTGCAGAAGACTGCTAGAACACATGCGTCGATCTTAGGCTAGCTACGCTTAATGATCCGGTGTACGTAATAATATACGTACGTAGTAAAATACTTTCGTATTTGGGCCACATACTGCGTAAGAGTTTTTTTATGCTAGAGGCGATAATGAGCAAGCGGGTCACCTGACGGTAAGTAATTACAACGTATACGAGATCAAAGTGGTCGCAAGAAGTAATGTGTAAAAATTGACTCTTTGGAAAAACTGTCTATAGTTGAGCACACCGAAGCTAAATTTAAGACAAAATAAAACAGGCACAAACTCATTTAAAATATCGCTAGGGTTACCGGCTGTCTGTCGCGCGAAATTGGAAAAGTGGGACGCGCCGGGGCCGCGGACGGATCCATGCTGAGACCAATTGAAATGGGCTTTTCAATTTCCTACGAAACATCATCAATGTCCGCCGCGAGCCTTTATCATTGTCAATCAAGTATTGTTGTCATGAATTGGTAAATGTGATTCATTCCGGGTTGTGCGTAACGTTTGGGAGATTAATGTTTGTTGTATTGATGCTGCTTATTGTAGGTACTAGATATTTTTTTGTTTCAAAAACAAAAATTGGAATCTTGTAAGTTTAATGTGTTAAATCTAATTTACTTATAAATGCATTTCATCATCATCATCAATGGTTTATCAAGATATAGACTTGGATATAGACCTCAACTCCTTTTTTTCACGGTTGGTAATCCACTCAGAATGAAGCGATGGTAACTCAGTGGATAATAACGTTCGCCTTCTGAATGGTAAGATGTAGTTTCGGATCCAAGCACGCACTTCTGGATTTTTCAAATTCATGAACTTGCTTGGTGGTAAGGGAAAATATCGAGGGGAAACCACAACATCATAGGTGCATAATAACTGTATGCGCGTGCCAGAAGAAGTTGTATTGATTTGTCAGCCGTAATCATTTTATATTTATACTGTATTAACAATATGAGTGTACCAACACTTCTTTTTATTTATTATAATAATTTAATGTTATCTATCTAATTATTATTTGATATTTTCTTCTCATTAGATATATGTAGACACAAATATAAGTATTATATTCCCACATTACATACATACACGTAAGGTACACAAAATACACTAGACATGCGTCCGTAGCACTCACTCAGCTGGTTTCACTGAAAACCAGCGTCATGGCCTTTTTCTGGGAAGTGACTTGAGCTAAGTGGGGCTTATACTTAACATACTATTCATTTGGCACTGCCTGGACATGGTTGAATATATTTATGTTATCGTTGTTTATTTTTATTTGTATGTATTTTTAATTATTTTCTGCTTGTGCCAAATTGTGTTTACAACGGCTGGATGCCCTGTGTTGTAATAGTCATAAATGTTTTCTTTCTTTTTTTCTAAGCCTGCACGTTTTGGATAGTTCCTAAATTGTTAAGACAATGCGATTTAGTTGGTAAACTCTTATTTTTCTGGCAGCACTTCCGCCCATGAATATTTGCTACATCAAAATGCAGATACTTTGTCAATCTGTTATTGGTAAAGGCTCATTCTTTAAATGAAAAAAAGAACTAAATTTTGGTAAGTGTATGAAGTGTTAAAATATTATTTTACACTTTTTAGTTCATGGTTTTTGAAGGCGGGTTATTTTCGTAGAATTTTATTTATGCTTTTTAGTGTCTCATTTCCACGGCAGCCCCCCTCCTTCCTTCCTCCGCCAAATTACTAACAGCCTAAATGTGAGTGCAGTATTGAAAAAGTTATCTCTTAACTCTTTACCGTTGAGGAGTTGACCTTCCACCATCAGCTGAGCCATAATTAATACAATCAAGCATTAATTCTGGTGCAGTTTTGAAAAAAGAAACTAAAACATTACGTGTGCCTATAAATTTTGAGGGTTTCCCTCGTTTTCTCTGGGATCTGGGATCCCATGATCAGATCTTGACATGGTTATAATGGGACCAGCTTAAAAGTGGGAAAGAATTTTGCAAATCGGTCAATACTTGGCGGAGAAATCGATGAACATACATACCAAAATAGAACCTCCTCCTTTTTTGAAGTCGGTTAAAAAAACGGTGTTGTCACAATCAGTGACAGCCCTCACAAAATAAGCTTTCTAATTTCCTCTCAGTGTGGTAGGTACGGGAAATCGAAGCCGTCATAAATATCACTGAATTGATGTATAAATGTATAAAAGACTGCCTACTTATTTTTGATGGGTATATTTGATATTGATGAAAAGATATGAAGTAAACAAAATAGATATGGTCGATTGAGTATGATATCGTAACAAGAATGGATATATTGCTTGAAACTTTTATGGTCACTAACATTAGAATAGTTATTTACGAGATTTGGCGCTTCCAACAGTGGCGAAATATCGGAAACTCAAAAATAATGTACGTGGTAGAAATCTCATCAGGTTATCAGTCTGCTCATCTGCCACATATCACACAAAACAAATCTCGTAAATAACTATTTTTAAGAATTGATATCTTAACAAAAAAACTCTCTTTCACTCTTTGATTTAGGTTTTAAGGTAGGTATATCTAATGGTGGGGAGCTAAGGTGCATCGACCTCCACGTGTGGCCCCGCTGGTAATCAGTTCTGCTCTAATTTCTGCCGCGGCTGGCTTCAGGCAGAAATGCTTATCGTGGGGTTCGGTGCAATTACACCTTTCGCCACACGGCCGACGGGTGAGGCTGACATGGGGGAGGGGTTTCAAGGTCATTCTGACGACCCAGCCCCCCGTGCGTAGGGCCGGGCTTGAGCTGCGGTAGGGCATTTTCTACTAATCCGAGTTCTTTGATTGCCCTGGGCCCACAAGGGCCTAGGAACGGCCTCATGGTGTGGTGTGGTCTGAAAGAGCCCATCTTCCTGTGGCCTTTTATTGTTCTGAACCCGGGGCCCTGTCCAGCTTGGCTTTGGGGTGACCTGCCCTCTTGTCGAGAGTGGTTTGACGTGGGCCCCACCCGACCGGGAGCCTTTGTGCATGGTTATTCAATAAATAGTATAAATGTTTACCGAGAAGTTCTAACCCCGACATTGTTTAAAATATATCCGGTTTAGTAGCTACAAATTAAAATCGATTGGCGTCGCTAGTGTGCCCTACCGGTCACCTTAAGTAAAATTAGAGAGTCTCTTAAAAAACACAGAAAATAAAAAACTATTATAAATTTAAAAACCTCGACAAAATTTTAAAAAGTCCTACAAGTAATTGAAACTGCTGTTGACTGTCCTACTTATGATAATCGCGTGGGGGGCCGCTCTATATATTACATATTAGCATAACGTTTTATTGAAATACACATTTTATAGGCAGGTAAGGAGCGGTCCCCCGATGCGACGTTATTTAAATAGATTTTTAATTTATTTTTAAGTATGGCTTTGTCTGAAAAAGGCTCAGGCTGTTTATACAATTGTAGCTACACGTGACACTCGAATTCAACGTAGGTATTCTTCGCTCGC
The DNA here is from genome assembly GCA_019059595.1 of Marasmia exigua. NCBI lineage: Eukaryota > Metazoa > Arthropoda > Insecta > Lepidoptera > Crambidae > Marasmia > Marasmia exigua. The sequence goes on along the minus strand of CM032476.1, from coordinate 11,626,558 downwards.
TACTAAACATTGTATGTCGTTCCTTTACAACTCAATTTAACCTAATTTGTCTTAGTGATTTTTGCACTTGTTGCGCGACTTCTCCGTAGGCCGTGTGGTCCCCGGCAGAGTAGAATAGGCCACCCTCACTCTTACCGAGGTGTCGAAAAAGGCGACTAAGGTAAATCTGCTGGTATGATCATCAGCACCCAGAGAAGGAAAACTCTGCATTTATATCAAAACCCTCGCCAACCCGTCTGCCAAGCGTGGTGAGTATGGCAATTACCCCTCATGTGATTGAGGGAGGCCCTTGGGGGACTAAAATGGGCTGACGATGCGCGACTTCTCAAAGAAGACCAGAGTAGAGAGCACACTAATGAATAATTATATTAACTTAGAAAATTAAGAACTCATTTACCTTTGAAGTCACATTATTTATTACTTTATTTTTTTAGGACATTTGAATACACATTAACCTATTTTGTGTTAATAGGGCAAGATTCTAGCAGACATTAGTCAGTCAGAATAGATAAATAAGTAAATATTCACATTTATTTGCCTTAAAGTTTAGTCCACAAACGAATAAATTAGCAAACTTTTCATCAAGCTTAGCTTGTATGGCACAGTCAACCACTTTGTATAAGTTACTTAAAATCTATTTAAAAATGTAGGCAGACTTCACATTTTCCGATACGAAGAGTCTGTCCTGTAGGTTTAAAGTGTCAACACCAGCTGCTACAGTGGGTCACGACGTAATTTATTAAGGTGACGGGTAGGGCACACTAGCGACGCCAATCGATTTTAATTTTTAGCTTAAACAATTTCGGGGTTACAACCTCTCGGCAAACACTTATATTATTTATATGTAATAAAACCGTAATAACCGCCAAAAGCGGCCACTTTTAGCGTGAATCAATTTTTCGCGTACAAAAACGAACCCAACATTTGTGCATGGTTATTTAATAAATAGTATAAGGGTTCGCCGACAGGTAACCCCGAGATCGGTAAAAATTAGATCCGGTCTAAACCGGATAAAAATTAAAATCGATTGGCGTCGCTAGTGTGCCCTACCCGTCACCTTAACATGTAAGTATATAATGATAGATTAAAAATTTGACGCTTGCTTGGTTTAGAGCTACTTGATTTATTTTATCCCGAGTTTAGACAAAATAGATTTATCGTAGCTGGTTGGAAAACGCAGGGAATAAAAAAAAAAATATTGCAACAGGGAAGTTTTTAGCCTCAGTCACACCTGTTGTTAAGTGAAGATGAGGTCTTACACACAGACACAAGTAGACACTATTCTCTCAGACCCATATTTTGATAATCATAGTATAACACGACCGAAGAAGGATCAGGCCCACGACCAAAAGCATAACGTGTTTTCAGAGGCACGGGGGTATAAGACCGCCAATTTTAAGACTTCGGACTGCAAAAAAATCTCAAGTACCTACAACTTTGCTCATCCCGGTGATCGAATCTGATATCCCAAGCACAGGCGTCGCTTTACCTACTGCGTTACCGAGCAAAGTGGTAAGATCGTGTGTCGCTTATTAGTGTCATGCATACTAATATTATAAACGGGAAAGGGTTTGTGTCTGTTTGTTTGTTTGTCCGTCTTTCACGACAAAACCAAGCTAGGAAATGACGTGATTTTTAAGTGAATATAGTTGAAAGAATGGAGAGCGTCATAGGCTACTTTGTGTCAAACCGAATTCCACGCGAGCAAAGGTACGAGCGACCGCTAGTACTAACTATAAAAGTATGACTAATGACTTCCATCTCTAAGGTCGCAAAGTCCCTAACTACTCCCATGTCCGCAAAATCTTTCACCTTATACGTGTCTCATATGCTCGGTAAACTGCCCATTTGTCGTTACGTGAGTTTTCCTCGAGGAAATCGAGACGGAGAGGAAAACCTTCAGTAATTACTGTATTAGCCCCGGGCTAATAGAACATTATTAGTGACACTGCCATTATGTAATGTACTAAGAACAACAAAGATTTGTTATAATATAGTATTACATTTGTACTAATTAAGGGATATACAGTAGGAAGGTAGGATATCATAAACATTAACTCAGTCTTCATATCAGTCTGCACTCCTGCAGTCCTGGAACCCCTAGGCATACGTTGGAGCGATGGCAAAAGGCCCGATGGGATGACCCTTATGTCATGGAGTCAGAGCAAGGCATTCGTCTGGGATGCGACCTGTGCTCCTGTCCTAACCACTTCACGGAGCGAGGTGCAGCAGCTGCTATGGCGGGCGGAGACCCGTAAAAGAAACAAATACTCCGCCTTAAACGGGCTACACACGGGCCGATATCAGTGGCGTTATGGGGTCGTCCCGATTTAGGAGCCGATTTCATCCCCAGTGGTGGGGATGAAATCTGAGGAGCTCCTAAATCGGTTGCTACTCTACACACATTCCTGCCAGTGAGTATGGGACTTACCTTGTAACAGACTGGTCGTTGAAGCGAGATCCCATCGACTCTCTCAAAACATCTAAAAATAAGTGCCACCAAAACAAAGACGAAAACGGAGGATCTGGGTCAAAAACGTCTTAAACTAAGCCATATGAACGTTACGAGATATTTAGAAACAGATTATTTCAGAAACTTTTCATCCACGCTTCTTGTTCTTGCTCCTTCGTCATTTTTCGGATTTTAACAAGACGTCCTATCGCTGCAGCACTTGCGCGCATTCTTGATGGAAATCAGCCTGATTTCGCCACACACGTGCCGATCACGCCCTCACACATTAATCGGCCCTAGATCGGGAGCTAGCCCGAAGCAAGTTTTTTAAAAGTTTCTTTTTTCCTTAAAAGTTGTGACCATGTTTTAGATTCTAACATTTGTGCTCTGACTAAAATATATCCTGTGAACGATAGCAATTTTGCTGAGTATACACTCTGTATAATAAAAAAAAACATTTTACTGACTCCATCCTTTTTTATTATTTGTAATAGATCAAGCTGTACTCTGTTTCTTTCATTGAAAAAAAAGTATGAGCAAAATGAGATTTATTTCTCAGAATCACTTCAAAGTAAATAAATCTTATTTGAGTCCCCGTCATTTGAATGTTGGTGACTCGGTAAAAAGACGTTTTGTACGCGTGGGTACAGTTAGCATCAAAATGATCTTAGCGTTAAAACCTACCTAAAGTATTTGAGAATTTGAAAAAAGGCAATTAATTTTTTGAAAGTCTTTAATGCGTGTGTGTTGCCAGTGATGATATACGGAACAGAAACGTGGCCGTTTACAATATGCCGATTAAGGTGGCTTAAAGTCACCCAGAGAGCAATGGAGAGGGCTATGCTCGGAGTCTCTTTGCGTCATGGTATCAGAAATGATGAAATCTGCAGGTGAACTAAGGTCACAGACATAGCCCAAAGGATTGCATGTCCCAAGTGGTAATGGGTAGGGCACATAGGGAAGAGAACTGACGTCCATTGGGGCGGAAAGGTCCTCGAGTGGAGACCACATACAGGAAGTCGCAGCCGTGGTAGGCTCCGAGGTGAACCGACGATCTGGTGAAGTTTGCGGGAATCTATTGGATGCTGGCGGTACGGACCGATCTGTGTAGAGAACATTGCGGGAGGCCTATGTCCGGCAGAGGACGTCTGTCGACTGAAATAATGATGATCATGAACCAACTTTAGGTCAGGTGCATTTTCATTTATTGTTTGAGAACAAATGACAACAAATGAATTAACATTGGACATGAATAACAAATAATGAATTAACAATCGCATGCCGCCTTTGGCAAAACATGAGATCTGTTATAAAATATATTATCTGTAAATTTTACCATATTTTACGCAAATAAATATTCTTCTATTCTATTCTATAACTCCTTAAGATATTTTCCTAAAAGTGATTTTTGTTGACAATATTTTTGGTAGGTTTGAACGCTTAAATCATTTTGAAGCCAACTGTACCTACTTTTAAGGTTTCGTATCGTTTTTATCAGCAGTTTTATTCTGTTATAATGTAATATGATAACTAGGTATTACGAGAGTAAGAAAACCTAAATTGTACACAAATATTTGTAAGTATACCTAATCAGGTATACTTACAAATATACACACACAAAATAACTAATTAGTTATTTTGTTTGTGTTTGTTGTGCAATGAATAAATAATTGAGACAGACTATTCACACCGATCGTATAATATAAAATTAGGATATTTCATGTAAGTACGAGGCGTACTATCTACATAGATAACGATAGTTGTCGGGTGCGATTCCTAGTCAGTCTAGTTATCGTCATCTAGTTAGTACTCCTGATACCTCCATGAAATGTCCTAATTTGATATTATATGATCGGTGTGAATAGTCTGACTCAATTATTTATTCATTGCATCATCAAGGTCGCCACCATTTTTTATTTTTAAATCAAATCTACTTTTTTTTGACAAAGGGAGACAAATGAGCAAGCGAGTCACCTGATGGTAAGTGATCACCACCGCCTATGGACATCAGCCACACCAGAAGGAGTGGAGATGCGTTGCCTGCCTTTTAGGAAGGTATAGGCTTGTCTGCGCGCGACAGCGCCGACAGCTACGTCATAGCTTAAGTTTTTTTTTATATAGATTGCTGTTAGTAGGTGCTTAGCTAGAGATCCATAGTTTAGTTATGTTGTAAAATCACCTCATACATCGTACGATATGTTTGACCAATCGTAGCATTCGTAGCTATCCTTTCACTTTACCTGTTAACCTTGAAGCCCAGCAGTGGGACACTCTGCACAATTGTATTTACGTCTTATGTTTATTAAGCTAAGGTCTAAAATTGTAAATGGTTTGTTGCCTCTGTCCAGTAGTTGCAAATGTCTGCTCTATGGGTCACTTCACATTTATTCTCTGTCGCCTAAGCACTGTCCCTTGTAAATTAAAATAATTTATACAATATTATAACGGAGTATTTAAAGTTTAAATAAGCTTTTATTTCTCCCTTTGTTCGAGTAGCGAACAAAATTGGCGACCGTGACAGGACAGTGCCTTGTTTTGAAGCGATTTTGGAGTTTTTGCAGAACCTAGTGTCTCCTGTCGAGGCCAGAAAGAGGTCATCACCGCGTCATCATCGCCACATCGAGTGTCACCGAGGGCTGGGAGAGTATCCGGCCTTATCCTGCGCTCTGGTTGCTGACGTTTGCGTGTGCGTGACCCGGTTCTACCTACGTGCTCAACGTGAAAATATCCCGAGAATACGTGGAGTCACCAATTGGGAAGGCGAATCAAGGTCTCATCGACGCAGAGAGGGACTACCTGGGCGCATCATCTGGACTGCGCTGCCACTATTCCTGTCTGATTGTCAAGTGAGCCCGTTCCTTATTATCCTTCCAATAATTGATCCCCCTTGATTTGTGTATTCAGGGGCCACTTTCATTTACCGATTTAGTGCTAGGTATCGCATTTATCTATTGCAATACCTATTTGTGCTTTCTACTTCTTGTGTAGCCCTTTTCGCCTTCATGTGGCGCTTTCTTTGGTTACAAGCCTAATTAAAGCACGCCTACGCATCATCGGCTTAACATTAAAATAATTTATTGTTTTGAAATTTACAATAGATATTTGTGCCATTTATCACTTGTATAGCCTACTGTTGCATTCAATATTTAAGCTGAGTGGCGCAGTTTATTAGCTTACAATTCTATCGCTTTCTTGTTAATTACCTAAGGATTAAATTGCTCAAGACTTACATAGTTCATAAGACCAATCCATTTTGTACCTTGCACCATTACTTGCTCACTTATATTCACTATATTGCCCATTTTTAAACGCACTAAATCACCGCAAATACTGACCATTCATACGTGTCTTCTCATAGCTGTTCTCACCGGGACTGGTTATAATTGATTTACTTCAAGGCGCATTCCAATCCCTTTGCTATTCAATAGGTACGCATCATCTTGTTCCTTATCTGTGTGCCCCGTGCATTCCAGCGAATCAGCGCTGCATTCAACCGCCCCGCCCGCATTGCTGCCGGCCGGCTACATCGCTGCAGCGCTTACTGGTGGCGTGCATCGCCGCGGCCAGCTGTTTACCCCGGCTTCTCAACGTGTACCTTATAGCGGCACTTCGCATCGAAACAAAACGAGGAGCGTATCGTATGCAGTTTTATTATTTTAGCGTTTTAATTTCGTGTCTTTTGTAAACAATGCCTGATACTGATGCTTCAAAGTCTGAAATGAGTCTTAAGGATTTGTTAGCTAAACGTAGCTCAATCAAGGGGCGCGTAACAAAATTTAAAAACTATCTAGATACCGTGATTAACTCTGACAGCCTTCCGTCATTAGAGTTATTTAAACTTAAGAGTAAATTGTCTAAATTCGAGGCATTATTTACAGAATTTGATTTGGTGCAGGAACAGATAGAAGTAATTAATGTTTCCACTCAGGATGTCGAATTAAGCACGAGAGACTCAATCGAGCAGGATTTTTATAACTATTTAGCTGAGGCGCAGCAGATTGTTAACGCGAACAGTGATGAGTTTAAGTCTAACTCGTCGCGCCGGTCTAGCGGTCAATGTTTGGGCCATCATGACAATGATAATGATGTCCTAGGGTTCAAGTTACCTGTCATTAAGATACCTACCTTCGATGGGACCTATTTTAAATGGCTGGAGTTCCGGGATATGTTCGTCTCACTCGTTCATGAACGTAAAATTAGGGAGGTTCATAAATTTCATTATTTAAATTCTTATCTCGAAGGGGAGGCGGCGCGAGTAATTAGTAACTTAGAGGTAACCGATGAGAACTACGCAGAGGCCTGGAAGCTTTTATGCGATAGGTATAATAATAAGCGCCAGCTGATTAACAATCATTTAAAATCTTTGTTTAGTCTCGAGTCCGTGCGTGAAACAGATAGGTCATTAAGGTTTATTATAGATCACGTTACAAAGAATTTGCGCGCCTTGCACACTTTAGGTTTACCTACTGAGAAGTGGGACGTGTTAATTATTTATATTGTTGCGCAAAGGTTAGATTCAAGGACATGTTTTAAATGGGAAGAGCACCGTAATTCGTTGAATGAGATACCCAGTCTTGATGATTTTTTTAGCTTCTTGAGAAGCCGTGCTGATGTTTTAGAAACGGTTCATTATAATTCTCAGCCGGCTAGACAAACTTCGTCGTCTAGCAGCACGGGTAGGCAGAGACCACAGACTAGGGTTATGCTAGGTACTTCTGCAGATAACTCATCCATGCCGTCGTCGTTGAAATCTTGCAATGTGTGCCAGGGTTCGCACCGCGTTTTTGAGTGTCCTGTTTTTAAGGCTAAGTCCATTGAGGACAGAATGTCTATTGTCGAGGCTTCGAAATTGTGTCACGTTTGTCTGAGGCCGGGTCACAAGACACAGCGGTGCAAGCTGTCCGGTAATTGTAAAACATGCAAGCAGCGCCATAATACGTTACTTCATGATCATTTGTTTAAAGAGTGTGGCCCATCCGCGTCTCAACCGGTGGTAACTATGTGCGCGTTGTCGTCCTCCGAGGCGCTTCTTTGTACGGCTCAAGTAGATTTGATCAACCCTATTACTAATGTAGTTGTTACAGCGCGGGCTGTTTTGGACAGCGGTAGCCAGTCTTGTCTAATAACATCCCGCTTGAGGGATGCCTTGCAGCTGACTTCTCAGATTTCGGATAGGGATCTAGTCGGTGTAGCCGCCATTCCTGTTGCGAACAAAATTGAGCGCTGCTCGGTGCGCGTTCAGTCTAGGTGCAGCGCCTTTAGCGCTTTGCTATCCTGTATTGTGTTGCCGATTATTTCTGATAAATTACCTACGCGCTCCTTTAACAGTGACCATTTAGATTTAGCGGGTGTTCAGTTGGCTGATCCTCAATTTAACAAGGCGCTGGACGTCGATCTGCTTCTTGGCGCGGAATTATTTTGGAGTTTATTAGGATCAGAGCAGCGTTCATTAGGTGACAGCTGTCCAGTTCTGCGCAGCTCGAAACTTGGTTGGCTTGTCACTACTCCTGTAGTCGCTGATAATTCTAATAGTAATAGCGTTCGTTGTGGTCTGTTGCGTAATAATGATACGAGTATTGCTGATCTAAACAATAATTTATCTAAATTTTGGGAGTTAGAGAAGGTTCCTCAGATCAAGTCAGTTTTAACCGAGGAAGAATCATTGTGCGAGCAGCATTTTCTTGCTAATACTTCTCGTGATACTGACGGTCGATTTATTGTTAAACTTCCACTCCGTGCTGAGAGAGATGTTTTGGGAAACTCTTTTCAACTAGCTAAGAAGCGGTTTATTAATTTGGAATCACGTTTTAGGAGACAGCCCTTGCTAAAGGAACTTTATTTTGATTTTATACGTGAATACGCTGACTTAGGTCATTTGTCTGACTGGGGTGATGTACAGCGGTCTTCTGGAGCAGAATTCTTTTTGCCTCATCATCCAGTTCTGAAAAATAACAGCGAATCAACGAAACTTAGGGTTGTTTTTGATGCTTCGGCTCGTACTACGTCTGGGTTTTCAATCAATGATATCCAGATGACCGGGCCTACTATTCAAGACTCTTTGTTTAATATTTTAGCTCGTTTTCGTATGTATAAATATGTTATTTCCGGTGACATTGAGAAGATGTACCGGCAAATAAAGGTTCACCCTGACGATCGTAGTCTTCAGCTTGTTTTATGGCGTGATAGTGAGTCTCAGCCTTTGCGCACTTTAATGCTTAATACTGTGACGTATGGATTCTCTAGTGCTAGCTTTCTGAGTACTCGCTGTCTCTGGCAGTTGGGTGAAGAGACTATTGATCCTCTCATAAAGGATATTATTCAGAGTGATTTTTACGTAGACGATCTTTTGACAGGGGCTCAATCAGAGAGCCAGTTGCGTTATATTCAGCAATCCGTCGCTGAAGCTCTAGCTAAGGGAGGGTTTCATCTCAGAAAGTATAGGTCAAACTTGCCTTCAGTGCTTGAACATAGTTCCACGGAATCGTCCAACGATCTGATGATCAGTAATGCAACAAGCACTCTAGGTATTGGTTGGATGCCTGAATTGGATGAGCTCCATTTCCCCATTGAGCCACCCTTGGTCGACGTCGTCACTAAGAGATCAATTTTATCTTCTACTTTTAAGGTTTTCGATCCCCTAGGTCTGCTATCAGTGTGCACTATTAAACCAAAGATGCTACTCCAAGAGCTTTGGGCGGAGCATAAACTAGGATGGGACGATCCTGTTCCAGAAAAAATTAAGTGTTCCTGGCTTACGTTCGTTGACGGTTTCAGTAGCATCGCGGAGTTAAGGGTGCCTAGGTATATTTTAATTGATGATCCAGTTCATGTAGAATTACATTGTTTCTGTGATGCTTCACAGAAGGCGTATGGAGCATGTATTTATTTGAAGTCTGTGAATAAGCAGGGCAAGATTAAAATTAATTTGCTTTGTTCCAAATCACGTGTCGCTCCAGTCGCTCCAACTACGACTCCTCGTTTGGAGCTATGTTCCGCCTTGCTTGGAGCTGAACTTGCGGCGGTAGTAGTACAAGCTCTGCGACTTAAAATTGATCGTTGCATTTATTGGTCTGATTCGAAGGTCGTTTTGAGTTGGTTACGCACAACTAAAAGGATGAAAACTTTCGTAGCCAATAGAGTAGGTACAATCAAGGAACTTACTGATCCGTGTTCTTGGCGCTATGTTCCAACCTCACAAAACCCAGCTGATCTTGTGTCTCGTGGCATTGAGCCCAGGGAAATTATTGGTTCTGTCATGTGGTGGCACGGCCCTTCCTTCCTGCAGCTTGAAGAGATATCTTGGCCTCCCTCTCATATTGGGGAAATGCTAGCGTTGCCGGAGGTGAAGGTCTTCTCAGCTTTGGTGGGGGATGCTCCTCTCGATCTCTCTAGGATCTCTAGGCTGTCAATTTTGCAACGAGCTTACGCACGTATCTTGAGATGGATTCGCAATTCAAAAAAGATAAATAAAAATAATATATTAATAGGTCCTTTTCAAACGTCAGAGATTGATAATGCTATGAAGACTTTAGTTCGAATCTCTCAAAAGAACTCCTTTGACAATGAGATACGATTGCTCTCTTTAAACAAGGGTTTGAAAGCTAAGTCTGATATCGCCTCACTTAATCCTTTTCTAGATTCCGATGGAATTATTCGTGTTGGTGGACGTATCGCTGCATCGTCATATGATTATGACAAAAAATTCCCTATCTTATTACACGCTCATAGTCACCTTACTAAGCTTCTTTTTCGGCAAGAGCACACACGACTCTTACACGCTGGTCCTCAGCTTCTCCTCGCGTCTATTAGGGATAGATACTGGCCTGTGGGTGGACGGAATCTAGCTCGCAGTGTCGCTAAAAATTGTGTAGTGTGTCATCGATTTAAAGGGCAGCACCTGACCAATATAATGGGCAATTTACCGTCCGAGCGACTTAATCCAGATGTCCCGTTTTCATGCGTAGGTACTGATTTCGCCGGCCCGTTTTTAATAACGGATCGTAAGGGCAGGGGTTGTAAAATAACCAAGTGTTATTTGTGCATTTTTATTTGCCTGAATTATAAATGCATCCACTTGGAAGCTGTTAGTGAGCTTTCCAAGGATGCTTTCATGTTGTCGCTTAAACGATTTATAGCCCGTAGAGGACTGCCGAAAAAGATATTTTGCGACAACGGTACAAATTTCGTTGCCGCCGCACGCGAAATTAATGATTTTTTAAAATTAAAGGACAACACAGATTTTATTTTGGACTTAGCAGCTCAGCAGGGTATTGAATTTAAATTTTCGCCTGCATACGCTCCTCATTTTGGGGGATACTTTGAAGCTGGGGTAAAGTCAGCAAAACATCATTTGCGTAGAGTAATGGGGGAAGCGCATCTAACTTTCGAAGAGCTGTGTTCCTTGTTTACACAAATTGAGGCTATCCTCAACAGCCGCCCTCTTTGTCCTCTCAGTCCTTCACCCACAGACCTACAACCTCTAACCCCGGGTCACTTTTTAATCGGCAGGCCATTGACAGCGCTTCCAGCTCCAGCCCTGATGGATTGCAACGCCAACCGCCTCGACCGCTTCCACCGATTGGAGCAAATGCGCCAGCACTTTTGGAGACGCTGGTCTAGCGAGTACGTGTCCGAGCTCCAGCAGCGTACAAAATGGAAAACCCGATGCAAAGATTTGCAAGTGGATGACCTCGTGTTGCTGAAGGATGACGCCGCTCCACCCCTCTGTTGGCGCCTTGGCCGGGTCAATAAGATGTTCCCTGGCTCCGACGGTGTGCCTCGCGTCGCTGACGTCGCTACATCTCGTGGCATTGTGCGCCGTGCTCTTAACCGACTCTGCCTCCTGCCAATCACGGACGATGGGAAGAGTTGAAGATCATGCCATGCCTTCAACGCCCCGGAGGATGTCTGCGCGCGACAGCGCCGACAGCTACGTCATAGCTTAAGTTTTTTTTTATATAGATTGCTGTTAGTAGGTGCTTAGCTAGAGATCCATAGTTTAGTTATGTTGTAAAATCACCTCATACATCGTACGATATGTTTGACCAATCGTAGCATTCGTAGCTATCCTTTCACTTTACCTGTTAACCTTGAAGCCCAGCAGTGGGACACTCTGCACAATTGTATTTACGTCTTATGTTTATTAAGCTAAGGTCTAAAATTGTAAATGGTTTGTTGCCTCTGTCCAGTAGTTGCAAATGTCTGCTCTATGGGTCACTTCACATTTATTCTCTGTCGCCTAAGCACTGTCCCTTGTAAATTAAAATAATTTATACAATATTATAACGGAGTATTTAAAGTTTAAATAAGCTTTTATTTCTCCCTTTGTTCGAGTAGCGAACAGGCTCGTTTCTTGAAGATCTCAATATTGTACCGGTTCGGAAATACCACTGCGGGAAGTTGATTCCACAATGAGGAGGTGCGTGGCCAAAAATAAACGTGTAAAGCACACATTGGTGGACCTTCACCCATCCAGATGGTACGGATGGAATCCTAGTTCACGGCGTGTAGTACGATGGTGAAATTCAACAGCGGGTATTAACTCAAACAACTCCTCGGAACACTCGCCTTGGTAAAGGCGGTAAAAGACACATTCTCTCCGCAGGGCCAGAGAGTCTAAGCGATCAGTGAGATTCTCATCGTCGACTATTCGAGTTGCACGACGTTGAGCGCGGTCAAAAGGGAGGAGCTGATATTGGGGTGCTCCGGCAGAGATGGGAACAGTACTCCACGAGAGGCCAAAATTGTGTCTTATAATAGGAAGGCAGTAACGTTATAACTATGCTGGTAAACCCGAATTAGGAAGGCCGGCAACACATTACCGATTTATCTGATTGCGTCGATTTGTGAACGTCGTAAGTACATAAAATTAATCAACGTTGATTAATTTCCATCAGGTGACCCGCTTTATAGCTTTATATATATTGTTTAACCATTCTAGTATAACGAAGCCTTTTTCGTGCGATTCGCTTTTCTAATAAAATTATTAGAAATAGAAATATGCTTTATTCTTTATGCTCGCTAATTATTATTGGTTCCAAATAAACTTTTCTTCTTTCTTTCTTATTCAGTTTATGTCTATACAGAATATTTATGAATGATAAATGGTATAATCGGCTTATTGAAACCACTCATTATTTACAAATACAGTGCACAAAGTATGAAGGGTCTATTCTTTGCAAAACTCTTTAAGTTATCTATATTAAATTCTGAAAAAGAGTTGGAACACAGACAAGAAAAACTCCCTTTAAACTTTGATTTAAACTTGATATTTCTTTTCTTGCAAAGCTATGAATTATTACAATGACGACCCGTTTGGAACAGTGGTAGTGAACGCTGCTTTTGGTCCACGGGTTACGGGTTCCCCGCACAGTACAAACATTTGTGCGCATGAACAATATGTCTGTTTGAATCGGTCTGGGTATTTTCTATAAGTATGTATTTACAAAAGAAAAGTATTAAATGTATATATTTTTAATTCCGCTGTTGGTTCTGATATCCGTAAAACAGATGCTTGAGCTACCTATCTCGGAGTCAGATCAATGTATGTGATGTGAAATATTTAATATTTATTAAGCTGAACAATTTTTTTTTTATTGATAATGGGTTTGCTCTTGGCTTCATACTGAACTCTAGAGTTGAGAGGAAACCTACGATGGAGCGAGCTTACCCAAAAGTAAGTAGTAGTAAGTAAGTGATTTTGTCAAGGAAAAATAACTATTTTAAATAGAGCTGTGCCTCCTAGTCTCTTAGACGCGAGAGATAACTTAATAGTCTCCTTTATTACTTTTTTGTTAGAAATCCAAGATATTCTCTTTTAAGAGCTGTGAGAGTTTCCTTCTTGATAAAAATTTAAAGAATTCTAGGTCGACCGACCGTAATTCTATAAATTTCACGACCAGCTCGTCCGGTAAGGACGTATACTGCATTGCTTTTGAAGCTTGAATTTTAAACGACATATTCTTAATTACAATCGTGAGCTAAAAATTTGTAAAGTATGAAAAAAAATAACTTTATCATGTCAATATTAGGTCTCAATTTATCATACTAATATATACATTATATAATAGTATGATAAATTGAGACCTAATATTGACATGATAAAGTGGAACCAGCTGTCATCCGTGGTGTTTCCGAACAGATACGACTTGGTGACCTTCAAGAAAAGGGTGTACTCCTTTCTTAAGAGCCGGCAACGCATATGTGATACCGCAGGTGTTGCAGATGTCCATGGGCGGTGGTGATCACTTTCCATCAGGTGTGCCGTCTGCTCGTTTGTCAGCGATAATGTAAAAAAAAACATTATATAATTTAACGCCCTGTTGGTCTAGTGGTGTAAGTACCGGGCCGTGATCTGGGGGCCCTGGGTTCGATTCCCGGGTCGAGCAAAAAGTATGTTTCGATTTTTTCGAACATAGCTCGGGTTTGTGATCACCAATCCGCATTTGCCAAGCGTGGTGAGTATGTAAGCCTAATCCCATCATAGTAGCGACATAAACTTGATTTCTATGATGGAGGCATTTGCCCTGCAGTGGGACAGTTTATAGGCTGATACTTTACTATTATATATAAGGGTTTCAAACCTATGCAAGGGTTGCAATAGCCTTATTAAATAATAAATTCATACAGCACCTAATACACTACAAACTCAAATAATGTAATATCTAATTTAACTATCTGTGTACATTACGTAATAAATAACACTGTCTTAATACTAAAATCTTAATATAATAAGGAAGAGCAGAGTTTCCAAACACAGGCTTTTCAGCTTAAACGGAGACTCCATCAACTAACTACTTAATTCAAACTTTGTTAACGATATTTTTTTTTTTTTACAAAACTCGAACTCAAATTTTATTTGCATAGGCTTGTAGGTACACAGCACTCGTCATACATTGACTTAAAACTATATACATATAAGTACTTATGTTAATAAATGTATATATTGATACATAAAATATACTAAAGAAATAAAAAAACACAATGCGATTCTACCACCGGCTCGGAAAGTTGTTTCTGGTCGAGAAGATCCGGCAAGAAACTCGGCAGTTACTCTTACCAGCCAGCTGATCTTTTGAAATCTTAGAAGCCAGCGGTACTTTTGAAATCGATCAATGCGTGCTCCTACATATGAGTCTAACCGGAAACCACAAACAAAGAAGAAGACACTACGCCTGCAACTGAACGACCAATTTTATTATAATTGCATGGTCCATATTTGAAATTTTCTAGTGTGCGTAAATGCGGAGGTGGGGCATAATTTCAGTTTAGACGATCTTTACTAAAATTAGTATATAAGTAAGACAATACTGTAATATGAAATACCATAACGTCATCTTCAGCAAGTGGGCGGAATATCGAAGTTGAACGCTGTGGGAGGCGTGGGTAAATGAAAAACATGGGATTGTTAAAAGGATTTGTAAATCAAATCGCTTTACAAGATATGTAGGTGTAAGAAACGAGAATATTGCATTACTTAGGTACTTTTTGACGGGGGATGCAAAGTGGAGCGTATAATGTGATGTTAGTGATGGGGCCGGAGTCGAGTTTCTTGCGTAGCTATGTGTCGCAGGCATGTTGAAGAAATCCGCTCAAAAATGACATCTCATTCATCGTTATAATTACAACGTTGGATAGGTTAGAACATGGCAATGTACATTAAACGTAACGTGAATTAGTAAACAGCTTAATTTTTTTTTAAATTACCTGCCATATATGAAGACTATTATTATGTTACTCTGTGGATACATGCGTTAGAAAACATGCTCGGGTTTTCAAGTTTAATCGAGACACAAACCCATATACGAGTAGGTATATTTACATGATTTAAATAAGGTCGGGTTGCCACTTTGCTACTTAGATCTCATGAAATGGAAATTCTTTAAATAAAATTTCAAGTGACGTAAATAAGCGTTAGTAGCTAGTCTCGTTAACTTTTAGAGATATAGTGTGATAAATTGTTTTTGTTACTCATTCTTAAATGTCTTAGATAAGTACACAGAATCTGTCAGGATTATATTCCAGCTACGAACTTATATAGTTATCGAAAAATATTTTAATCTTATTCAATAAAATAATGTATAAATTATAAGTATTTTATTATTATATATATATATATATATTCCTAAGAATAGGTATAAACGTATTTTTATTAGAATAATATTAAGTATATGTTGCCATTATTTTTTGGAAAGTGTAATAATTACATAAGTCCTCTTTTCGCCGCACCATTGTTCTTTCTGCATGACCCAAAGGTTGACTGGTAGAGAATGCCTCTGGGCATTAAGTTCGCCTATTGTATCGTTTTGTGCAATAAAGATTTAAATAAATAAATACAAGCGACATAAAAGCAAGATCTTATGCAGAAAAGGATAATGTACAATTTCAGACAATTTTGCATAATATATAAAACTCATACCGTCTAAAGTATTCATTTCGAAAACCTAAGCTAACAAAGAAGCCCATGAAATTGTAAGTGGGTACCCAAGTTTGCAGACTCTTCCTACTTATATCACGTACTATCAATATTTTAATATAATTGACAAGTTAATTATTTTTCCTGTATATTCCTCCAAGAAAAGACCGATAGCAATAGTGCAAACGATGAAACATTTACCATCGTGAATGCCCCATTTCATAAAGAGCTCGGCGAATCAATTAACTTCACATCAATACCACGATTAAGGTTCTTGTTCGAAGCAAGACAGGAGTCAAGACTTCATTCGATTCCGGCAAGCCATAGTATAAACATTTTCAGCGGAAAAATCGGGAAAGTACATTGAGTGATTTATTGCATGATTGGATAATAATATCCTCCAACTGATTACGGCTACGGCGGCCAATCTCAACGATCAGCGACGTACGCAGGATATATTAAAGTGCTCAAGTGTGTGCACAAACGCAAGTGCACTCTCTTTTCCCATACCATGGGATACCAGCGTGACACGACCGGAGAGGGATTGGGCGCAGGACCAACGGCTTAACGTGCTTTCCTGAGGTACGGAAGTACAAGACGGCCAACTTCCAGACTCCGGGCTGACACTAAGAATTTCTTATCGAAAATTTGTACCTAAGTTTTCGATCCCCGGGTCGCGACCCGGGGATCGAACCTGGATCCTCTTGCGCAGTCGTCGCTTTGGAATGCGACCCACTACGACGTAGAGGCAGTCAACCAATGATTGGATATATTAAGATGACAGGTAGGGCAAACTAGCGACGCCAATCGTTTTTAATTTTTGGCTATTAAACCGGATCAAAAACGGACCCAACATTTGTGGATGGTTATTAAATTAATAGTATAAGAGTTTGCCGAGAGATTGTAGCCCCGAAATTATTTAAAATAGATCCAGTTTAGTAGCTAAAAAATCGCCAGAGTACCCTACCCGGTACAAAAACACAACTCAGGCCCGATTTGACCAATCTCACAGAAGACCGGCGTGAAGCAGCGCCTGGGCTGTATTTCGCCATGTGAGTGAGGTTACCGGAGGCCCAATGGAGGGGAAGGGGAAAAGGTTGGCAGCGCACTTGTGACTCCACTGGTGTTGCGGGTGTCCATTGGCGGCGGAATTGCTTACCATCAGGTGATCCGTCTGCTCGTCTGCCACCTCTCATATAAAAAAAATCTTTATCCGTGGATAAATCTGTGGTATAACGTAAGATTTGTATAAAATAACTCCGCTATACCATAGCATTAGTATCGAAATAAGATTGATCGAATCGGCCATTAAGAATCTACTAGGCATTACAGAATTTTATGGTTTGGACTGTTGGAGAGCCACGCTTCGGCATGAATGGGCCGGGTCGAGTAGAGTCACCGATATCGGCTCCTTTCCCTGACCTTTGTAAGGCCGGGGAATCTGGTGCTTAAACACCTGATGACCTTCCGTGGGAGAGCCACGCTTCGGCATGAATGGGCCGGCTCGACCAGAGTGATACCACGGCCTCACAGAAAACCGGCGTGAAGCAGCAATGGTCTGTGTTTCGCTGCGTGAGTAAGGGTACTGGAGATCCAATCCAGGGTAAGGGGTTTTAAACTTTGGCAGCGTACTTGTGACTTCACTGGTGTCACAGGTGTCAATAGACGGCGGCAATCGCTTACCATCAGACAAGCCATCTTCTCGTCTGCGACCTGTCACACAAAAAAAGAGCAAAATCGCTTGCAGCATGCATAGTTTTTTTGTTTGAAATGACACAAATTTTGTGTCCTGCATGCAAGAGACTTTCGCTTGTAAGTGATTAAGGGGCAGATTCCTCGACCGTACTGAGTAGATTTGTAAGTCAAACCATTGGTAAATTTACACTGTGACAAAGCCCTTAGTCAAAAAGTACCATTGACCTACATCTGCAGTCGTTTGTAGCAAATCATTATGTGTTCTCATTGTCATCCGAGATTCAAGAACTCGCATCAATAGCCTATGAACTCTAAAACATGGAAGATAGGGTGCAAAAATGCTTAAATTTTTAAATAAAAAAATTACATAAAGGGAAAGACGAAGGAAATGACAATGTATGTACTTATGATACAAATTGCTATTCATACATTAAACAGTTCTATGTTATATTTTCTTTTATGTATAAGAAATAAGTAATACTTCGTTTTGGGTCTTTAGTTTGTTTTGTGATAGGTGGCAGATGAGCAGACGGATCACCTGATGGTAAGCGATTGCCGCCGCCCATGGATCCACTACAAAATTATGTTGCCTTATGAGAAAGGGCGCAAACGAGCAGACAAAATAAATCATAGTATTCACTACTGAAGTATTATTTTACCTCCTAGTTACTCGGTATAGATCACATTTAACGATATACCGTCTACGTCACTAGTCTAAGCTTAAGTACGAAGAACCTTCTTTTTTTTAATATGGCTCTACCTAAAGATAATTTCTAATGTCAAATAACTTTTTGAGAATAAGTAGGTAGTCAACATTCAAAATTAGTCAAAGTCACAGTCACTCAATAAAACGCCGGTGTTTTACGTTTTATCGACCTACGGATTCAGCGGATATCACTCTAAAAGCAATCACGGGTTTTAAGACTACATGTGGACATCCTAGAATATTTGCTGCTTGTGGTTTAGAGGACCAGCACAGGACGCTGGCCTAATTACGGCCCTTACTCCAAGACACCAACAAGCGACACAAAAAAGTAAAACACTATTTCTATCTATTTTGGTGTTTTATGTAAGAATCTCAAGAAATTGTGTTTTACTTTTTTCTAAGCTTATGTACGATGCACCTTTTTTTTTAATATGGCTCTACCCGAAGATAATTCGCCAATGTCAAGTAACTTACTGAGAATAAGTAGTAGTTAACAGTCGAAGTCAGTCTAAGTCACAGTCACTCAATAAAACGCCCGTGTTTTACGTTTTATCGACCTACGGATTCAGCGGATATCATTCTTAAAGCAATCGCAGGTTTTAAGACTCTATTAGGTCCAAGCAAGTTGTCTCGAGACAACGCACTCGACACACAATAGCAGTGTTTAAAACGATACAATCCAACGATTCTTATTATTAGATCACTTTGCGGCACTTCACTGCACAAATGAACACCAAATTTGTACACTAAAAACCACTAGACACTAATTTTAAAGCTTTGAATTGCATCAGCCTATGCAGGTTGTTAGCCCTACCCGCCGAATATCAATTTTAGTTATGTGAACTATAGATCCTTCAATTTCATATAATTTTGTTACGATAAGCATGCGCTATGAATCTGTTGATAAGTTGATTGATCTATCTAGAAACAGTTGGTGAACTGTTTCTAGATAGATCAGTCAATTGAGATAAATAATAATAATAATAAATAATAAATATTTCACAACATCACATACATTCATTTGACTCCGAGAAAGTTAGCTCGAGCACCTGTGTTACGGATATTAGAATCAACAGTGGGATTACAAACATATTCTCGTACATAAAATACTTGAACACAAATGTTTGTACTGTGCGGGGATCGAACCCGCAACCCTTGGATCACAAGCAGCGTTCACTACCACTGTTCAAAATGGGTCGTCATATAGTAACTGGTTGTTTTTATTATTGGTGGCTTTAATTAACTACTAATTACGAGCGGCTGCAGCGGAGGATCCAAAAAAAACGAATTTACTTAAAATAAGTTTATTAAAATAAAAGAAATTACAAGTAATTGAGACGCGACAATGTTCGATGTAAGAAACAGAGTGGTCGTGGAAAGATCCGCTGGAAGGCGGCGGGCTGGCGATGCACGAAGTGCTGCGTCGGCTTCACGTGCAGGCGATTGACGCAATCCGTGTTTCCAACCAAAAATGAGGACGGCGCTTGGTCATCGATTCCTTTAGTGAGCTATGGCGTAACACCTCCCCCCCAAGATCAGCAACTATGCAAGAATTTTCTTCGAGAATATTGCTGTTGCGAGGCTGGGTACATCACGTCGATGATCTGTGATTTCAGCGTAAGTGTCTTGAGCGCTTGGCGGATCGTCTCTGGGTTTTGTATACCATCTTCGGATCAGTAGGCCAATAATAAGTGCACTTGCACTGAGTAGTATAACGTACATGGGTATGGTAGTGTGGTACAAGCTGTCTTCAATTGATTTTATTTCAATTGGATGTTGCAGAGACTTACTTTGATATCATTTTAATTTGTTACATGACATGAAATTTTCTGACAAAACAATTATTGTACATAATATGATTAAGTAAGTATTAATGTAAGAAAAATAATTCTTATGCGCGGAGAAACATAACTAGTATAACAAAAGCAATCAAACTCTGTATCTAGCAAACAAAGGCACGGACCTAGAGTCTGTGGTATGGAGTTAACCAATAATAAAACTATGACTAAGCACTTTTCTTTACTAGCAAAGACAAATGATCTCTAGGTACCTACTAGTAACCGTTTGAATGCATGTTGTGCTGTAATGAAGGCGCGAATTTTGAATTCAACAATATAATTTACACCTCGATACATATTGATATACGATATCGCTAAGTCTTGTAAGGCAAAATGTAGCCAAACATATGATATGTAACATCTTTTTCACCTACATTCGCAAAAAAATACATTTCAATTCGAAAAGTTCGTGATAGCCTTTTTGATCCCTTTCACACGAAAAAGACGCTCAGTGCGTGGACGAACGAGGATAAAGTTTTTTTGTGTATTCAGTGAGTGGTCTTATAAACTGTTGATTTATTGAAGATTTTCCTTTTCGAGAGATAACATAAAATGTTGGAATGATAAATGCGAGACCTAAATAAGTCAAGTTTTATTTACAAAAGAAACAAGTGGTTTATATAGATGTCTACATATTGATCATTGAAACCAAAACCTAAACCATTAGTAATCAATGTAAACAGGTTAATATTTCTGACCGTCACCGACAATTGTTATTATTTTGACAGGGCCCTTTTCTCATATGGAATAGAGAATATTCAAGTACTTTTATTACTATTAAGCTATCTACAAATATTTACGAGAGCTAGAGACTGCCTCGGTGACTGCCTCGGTGGCACAATGGTTAGTGGGTCGCACTTTAAAGCGACGGTTGCGCCTGGGGTCCCGGGTTCGATCCCCGGGTCGGGCCAAAATTTGTACCTGAGTTTTTCTGTTAAGAAATTCTCAGTGTTAGCCCGGAGTCTGGAAGTTGGCGGTCTTGTTGTACCCCCGTGCCTCGGATGCCGCAAACGAGCCGTTGGTTCTGCGCTTAATCCCTCTTCGGTTGTATCACACTAGTGTCCCATCGAAATAAGAGTAATGTTCTCAACACAGATCGGTCCTGTGCCGCGCGCATCCAATGGATTCCCGCAACCTTCACCAGATCGTCGGTCACGGCTGCGACTTCCTGTATGTGGCCTCCACTTGAGGACCTTCCCACCTCAACGGCCGTCTGTTCTCCTCGCTATGTGCCCTGCCCATTGCCACGCATAGCCTATTGATAGCAAATGTGGACTTTTCCTTAAGTATGCTCATATTTCGCATGCTACAAGTGAGCATGTGCAACAATAGCTTATGGCAATCGAAATATTGAAATTGAAAAAAACGCTTACTTAATTGAACACTGATTTACTGCTAACTACGCTCTGCTACTGGTTTAGTAAGGATGTTCTGTGATACTGTCTAACCACCTAAAAAAGTGTGGCTTGACATCGTAAGGGATGACATGCGTGCTAATAAACTTACCACTATGGATGAACAAGACCGCGCGAAGTGGAGGAGTAGAAGTAGGAAAGCGGACCCCGGGCTCCGAAGCGACAGCTTGGGACGCAACCGGGACAAAACGCTAAGATGATGATGATGATGATGATGTTCTGTGATACTGTCAAAAATTTTACCTGTTACCTATAAATCAGACGCTTTTATAAATGAATATAATGTTATTATTTAGTACACGGTATAAGTCAGTTAATTTTAACCATTTGTTAACCTCAGGCAACAAACTTGTAGATCTTTAGAAAATAAAGTTATCTGAAATGGACTTTAGCAAGGTCAATACTGAGTCTTCCCCTTGTTTAACTTTCTAGGCAAGTGTCAATATGTACAAAACTCAGTGATTCCGTGGCATTAATATTTAAAAAAATCATTGGCAATTTATAAACCAGTTTTCCTCGTTTTATCGTAAACATTTTTTTTATAGAAAGGTCAATCAGGATTACCTCACTCCGCCTGATGGTAAGTGGCCGTGAAATCCAAATATGAGGTTGACAGGGACAAAAGAACTAACAGTTTACCCATTGAGTCTGCCATCCTCACGCTGATGACCTGCTGAGATGCCGCATCACGCCGTATCAAGAATATTTTGAGATGTGCTTTGTGTAATATTATCCTAGTACAAGTAACCATAATTCTTAATATTGTCTAAAATTACTAATATTGCCTAAAATTTATTTTTTTCTATTTAACTTGACATTTCTAATCCCCTGTGAATTTAATTTAACTTAACATTTATATACTTATTACAATGTATGAATGTCAAATATTGTATTGCTATTATTAACTATTCTATTTTCTATTTTGTATATGACCTGTAATTTGTTTGAAATAAATGATTTTTAATTTAATTTTAATTTAATTTAAAATGGCCGCGTTTAGGAAAATAAAAAAAATACTAGTAGGAAGAAATTATGACATTAATTTGTCCCAAAATATTCTTAATACTTTCCTTTATGGATTCACCGTTGTACTTTTTGAATGAATTTTGATTTTTTGAAAATAATGAGTAATGTCGATCGTGCTGTGGAAGTGAATTTGGGAGTGAACTGCAATTTCTAATCTATAATTTTACCATAAATATTTTTAAAATCTTTTGCATTATAATTTAATATATTTTTACTGTAATAATAGAATTATGTTAGCATGTAGTGCATATGCGAATTGGTTTTCAATCTTGTATTATCGTACCTAACCTTAAACCTTTTATATACTATCATATTATGATTGTCAACTGTAGTGTATGCCTTATTATAAGTTCAAAAGGTCTTATAATAGCCACGATTAATACAAATCTATGGGTGGCGCTAGATTCCTCGATGTGTCACATTATAGTAATGGATAAATTCTGATTGGCAATCTATTTATAGCTGCGTTGTGGTATGACATTGTAATAGAAAGCCCACGCACAAAGATACATGTAACTCCTTATGACAAGTGTCACTTTCACCGTAAGTTTGCAGTAATTGAATACGAAGTACTGGCGTATCTCTTTGAGCTTTGAGTGAGTTAATTGTGGGGGAGCGTAATTACATTCTAGGTGCGTGGTCTAGAGTTTGTTACATACAAGATCTCATGTTTAGCTTCTGCTTTTAAACAATGTTCATTTAAAACTTAAAAGAATTCAGTTCTAAACTTGAGCCATAGAGTAAGATCCGTTTCGTATCGTAGATGCAATCCGTAGATAGTAATACTTCAGCTGTCATGTGTTTATTTCACTGATAGATAAGAAGGATAGCAGTTTAGTACATTATTATTAAAAGTATCAGCCCATATACTGTTCCGCTGCAGGACAAATAAATCAAGTCATCACTACTACGGGTATGCTGGGGTTAGGCTTAATCACCTCGTTTGACCAATGCGATGATCACAAACCCGAGCTATGTTCGAACAATTCAAAACGTACTTTCTGCTTGACCCGGGAATCGAACCCAGGACCCCGAGATCACGGCCCGGTACTTAAACCACTAGACCAACAGGGCATCATTATTATTACTTAGTACAAATATTATTTGAAAGAAAGAAAGTTAAATACATTTATTGGCCACAAACAATACACAGATAACACAACAGAATGACATACCATACAACAGATACAAAGCAATGCTTATTTGTAACGAAAAAGAGAAGGGTGTGGCCAATCAGGTCCCGACCTCAGCATTTGCTGCAACGGAAATATTTACAACACCGCTACAGCGATGGTATTCTGGTAGGACCTGTTGCTTGTGACATTGTACCTACATGTTTGTAATCGGTAACAAATTTGAGGTCGGATTCGGCGGGTAGGGCTAAAACAAACCGTGTGGGCTGATGCAATTCAAAGGTTTGAAATTGATATCTATTGGTTTTTAGTGTACAAATTTGGTGTTTATTTGTGCAGTGAAGTGCCGCAAAGTGATCCTAATATTAAAAATCGTCGGATTGTATCGTTTTTAACACTGCTATTGTGTGTCGAGTGCGTTTTCTCGTAACAACTTGCTTGGACCTAATAGAGTCTCAAAACCTGCGATTGCTTTTAGAGTGATATCCGCTGAATCCGTAGGTCGATAAAACGTTAAACACCGGCGTTTTATTGAGTGACTGTGACTTTGACTGTCGACTACCTACTTATTCTCAATAAGTTAATTAAAATTGGCAAATTATCTTCGAGTAGAGCCATATAAAAAAAAGTTGAGGTCCGTAAAAAGTTAGAGCGTTATCTGCAACGCATTTATGAAAAAGTTGACACTGAGTTTTCCCCGTGTTTAGCTCCTGAATTATGTTAGTAACTTCTACTCGATATATTATTTATAGCTTCGTTGTCGCATGACATTTCAACAGAGCCCACGCACAAAGTTACATGACAAGTGTTACTGTCGCCTCAAGTTTGCAGTAATTGAATAAGAAATGCTGACATACGTACCTCTCAGCGAGGTAATGTAATGTAAATAATATGTTTCCACAATAGTGGGAGCATATTTACATTCTAGTACGTAAATTTGTTTGAAGACTGTTTGAATTTTCTGGTCTGATACAACGTACTGTGTCACTATAAAAATTCAGTCATTTAAGTATAGTGCTATATCCATAAAGTTAAATGATGTCAGCAGACGGAATATCTGGGGAGAGAGAGAGAGTAGTAAAACTATCAGCCCAGTTCATGTTGGAACCCTTCATTTGCTTTCAACGTAACCAAGGATTCTCACAATATTTTATACTCCCTTTCGTAAGGTTTTTTTACCGAGCTTGTAAGACTATTTAAAAAAATTCCAAACATTTGGTTTGTAGGGCGAGCCATGCTTCAGCATGAATGACCCGCTCAACCGGAGTGGGGAAGGGGATTTTAAATGTTGGCAGTGCACTTGTGACTCCACTAGTTTTACGATTGTTCATGGGCGATGGCAGTAGCTTAAACTTAAACTATGCAATGCGTAGTAGGATTAAACCCATGAGAAATTTCTTTCGTCAAATAATTTTCAAATAAAAACGAAATATGGAATCCTAATACCTACCAATTGGATAACTAAGTCAATTAGATTCCAAAACCTCATTGGGAGCTTCTTTACGAGCCTACAATATTACCTTAAATTTTGTCGATGATAACGATTAAGATTTTAAATTCCCTGAGGCTGGGCTTAAAACGGATCATCAGAGACCTGTTAATGGAGATGAATAAAAGGCAATTTCGTAATTTAGCGAATTTTCCGTCCGAAAAGTATCACGTCCAATAGAATTATGAGGGTAAGGGCACAGTGCACTTGTGTTTGTGCACACACTTGAGCACTATAATATGTCATGCGTACATGGCTAATCGTTGAGATCGGCCGCCGTATCAGTAATTGGTTGGAGGATATCATTACTTATGTTATTGTTTATTAACACAGTTTTATTCAAATATAGTTAATTTTGTGTAATGATAAAAAAGTATTGAATTGGTTGAATGTTACCACCGTCCGCAAATAAACCGACTGCACTTTTAAACGTCCCCGTCTGTTTTATAAAAGTTTGCCAGTAAAAAATTCCACCAGTAAAAATATTGGAACACTTCTCTAGAGTTTGAAGTAGATAACTTTTGTCTTATAGTTCCGTAGGGTTTAATATAGGTAGCCAAGAGTTCGTGGCGGCGACCAATAAGTTGGCAACTTAGGTAAGTATAATAGTTGGGAACTTGGCAGCGTATAGAATCCCTGTAAACAATGTGATGAAAGGCGTGAAGTATTGTAGGAAATGATAAACTATTTTTGTCAAGGTTTTATAAGCTTTTCAAGGCATTAGATGCTTTTAAAAAGCGGTCAAGTACAAGTCGGACTCGCCTATGAAGTGTTCAGTAGCAAGTACAGACATATGTTTTTTTTATATATGAGTTGATTGAATGAAAGGTAAAACCGGATTTCAATTTATGACGTACATTTCTGAATACCATCTATTTACCAAGTTTCAGCAGTATAGTTCTTTTAGTTCCAGAGAAAAGTGGCTGTGACATACGGACTTGCAGACGGACAGACATGCATGACGAATCCATAAGGCTTCCATTTTCGTTCCGTTTTTTGCCTTTTGGCTACTAAACCCTAATAAAATTACTTCTTTTTAAAAAAATCCTTTTTCGCTTGACTGGTAGGTACCGTAACTGAAGAAAATTAAATTTGAAAATATTGTTATTTATTTTAAACTTCCATCTTAAAATTTAATGGAGAAACATTTAATGCTTTACCCTGTCAAATATGAGTTATGAGGCGCCCAGGACTGCGTCAACACTCCCGTCTCCTTACCACTAGAGGAAGTTTCGCGTTAGCGATAAGTGAAATTTTGAGTTATAGCGACAAGACTTCGCGAGAAATAGTATATTTTAAGTTTAATAGAACATAAAACTTTTTTCATTTAAGCTACTTCAAAAAATTAAATTAAAAAAAGACAAAATGTATCAAAATGGCAAAGTTAAATAAATAATTTTACATTTAAAAAGAACTTTTTTGCTTGTTTGGTGAGACTTTTAATAGTGTAGATACATTAGAAAATTTTATGATTGCGATATAAGTAACAAAAAAAGCCAAGAAGGCATATCTTGGACAACCTACTGGTCATCAGCCAGTTGGACATCCACACTACCACTGGCGTGATGTAGTGAACGCGGACCTGCAAAAATGTTAGGCAGGTCAATCACTTGCCTACAATTTTTCAGCTGGAGTGCAGCTAAACGACAATATGTTTAGCTGCACAAGACCAAAATAAATGGCGACATCTCGTATCGGAAGCCAAGAATCATTATGACTTGCTAAGACATCGGAATAAGTAAGTTAGAGCAGGAGCCAAACACTCCTGGAGGTGGCCTTCCAAAAAACGGAGGCCATCTTCGTTTTCACACCCACCCGCTCGCGGTTTCCCTCCGGCGCAACCATCAGCGTCGGGTTGGAGGTGGAGGTAAAGGCCGAGATGAAATATCTTGGCCTAATCCTGGACTCGCGGTGGCATTTTGGCCCCCATTTGTCACCATCGGGGGATGTCACCACGACTCCTCAAGCCGGCAGACGCCTTGTCTTGGCAACCGCTCCATGGCGCTATATGGAGCGCCAATCTGGGCGAACGCTTTATCCAAGAAGGGCAATATCGCCCTCTTCCGTGGGCCTCAGAGGGCCATCGCGCAGAGGGTCGCACGAGCCTACCGTTCGGTAGGCTTCGTGTCGGCCTGCGCTCTTGCCTCCACTCCCCCATAGGAGTTAGAGGCTGAGGTGCTTGCCGCCGTCTGGGAGTGGACGGCGGATAAGAGGGCGGCAGGAGAGCTCTTCTGCCCCATCGAGCGCGAGGCGGTGCGCAAGGTGACGCGCCGGGTCCTGGTCCGGAGATGGACCACGGATCTGATCAACGCCCGATGGGGGCGACGATCGCTGGACGTTCTCGCCCCGGTCCTGGACCGGTGGCTGGAGCGGCCAAAAGGGTTCTTGTCTTTTCGGATGGTGCAGGTGATTACCGGGCATGGCTGCTTCGGTAAACACCTGCACCAAATTCGCCAGGAGGTTACTCCGGAGTCTCATCATTGCCCTGTTGCGTAGGACACGGCGCATCACACCCTCGTGGTGTGTCCGTCGTGGGCTCAGCAGCGGGCCAAGCTCACCGCGAGCGTTGGAAGGGACCTCTCTCTGCCCAGTATATTGAAAGCTATGCTGGACAGAGAGGAGTCCTGGACGGTGTTTGCAGCGTCCTGTGAGGACGTGATGGCACAGAAGGAGGCGGCGGAGCGTGAGCGCGAGGAAAACTCCCTCGCTGGCTCTCTCAGGGCAAGGAGGACACGGAGGCGCCGTCGCCCTCGTTCCTCCCGTGGAGGTGGCCGGCCGGCAACAGGGGCAGGGGCCCCTACGCTGGCACTATATACGGCTCCTTCACAGCCTGTTGGGGATGGTTCGACTCACTCGACTATCCCCAACCTCCCTCCCGAAATCGGGAGGGGCGTGGCCGCAAACCCCACGTAGGGGCTCGAGGTGGGACGGTGTTGCGAGGCAAAGGCTTTCGGCAGTTCTCGTGACACCATTCCCAGTACCACGGGTGGGTGAGTCGCTGGATAGGTTTAGCTGGTAGGTTCGAATCCCCCGCGGAGAGCCCAGCTGTACCTGAGTGCCCTGCGCCGACAGGCCAGGGTCGGGTCCCTCCCCTGAGGGCCAGGTCTGCAAAAGGGTGCATCTCCCCTCCACTCCGGTGGACTACGTGGTGTAGTGCGGGTTAGGCACGCCTCCTCCCAGTACTCAAGATACGGGACAGGAAGGGGGCATTCCTCCAGCGTTACCAAAAAAAAAAGGAGCCAAACACTCGAAACGCATTCGTTCGATGCTCGTAAGTCTCTTTAAAGTCCTCAATTTAGCGTATAATTCCCAATTGCATGCAAGCTTTTGCTTCAGAGCCCAGGGTACTACAGGGGGCTTGGACCATGATCCACGATTTGACGAGTAATTACGACGGAGCGATTGCCGTTGCCGTCTTAGACAGGGGAACCAGATCACAGTCGCAAGTCTTAGTAAGTACCTACACCGATTTTGGCTCTGCTCGTGATTCGCTCGTGTTCGTCTCATCTAACATAGAAGGCCTACAACGAATCTGTTCTGTTACAGATGACAATATTCCTTTTGCATTCAAACAAAACACAGCGGCCCACAGCGCGTGTAAAAGGGAAAGTGAATAATATTCGGAAGTTGAGATTTT
Organism: Marasmia exigua; assembly: GCA_019059595.1. Taxonomy (NCBI): domain Eukaryota; kingdom Metazoa; phylum Arthropoda; class Insecta; order Lepidoptera; family Crambidae; genus Marasmia; species Marasmia exigua. The sequence continues at coordinate 11,597,753 of CM032476.1, read as the reverse complement.
TTTTAATAAATTTTTTTATGCTAGAGGCGGACAAACGAGTAAGCGAGTCGCCTGATGGAAAGTAATCATCGCCGCCCATGAACATCCGCGAAATCGGAGATATCACTAGTGTGTTGCCGGCCTTTTTAAAAAAGAGTATGCTCTTCTCTTGAAGGTCCCTTAGTCGTAGCCGTCCAGAAATACTCCTGCAGCCAAACCGTTCCACAGAACTGAGGTACGTGGAAGAAAGTTCCAAGAAAAACGAACAGTATTAGACAGCCATCCATCGAGATGACGAGGATGGAATGACAATCGCTTGCGAGTGGTTCGATGTAAGAATTCGGCTGCAGGGAGTAGATCAAACAGCTCTTCAGAGCACTCCCCATGATAGATGCGGTATAAATGCTGAGGGAATCTGTATCCCGCCGCAATGCTAGAGGATCAAGTCAAGTTCAATAAACAACATTGTTTATGCAGTAAAAAATAAGAGCTTATAACATAAGATTACTTAATAAAATATTAGACCTTGGTTATTCTTTGCCTAAACTAGGATAAATCTGTGCTTCAGGCAAACAAAAGAAGCTGCTCAGATTTTTTAAGTTTCTCAATAAATATTGTAGGCCCTCTGTTTTTCTGCCATTGAAGCGGCACTAAGGTATTGTTGAAACGGCCTATGTCTTGTCACTAGCTGTCTTCATACTATATGGTATAACAAAGGGACACAGCATCCAGCGTGTCGTTGTATAAATCATGTCGACGACAGCAATAATTTTGACGTACCCTGGCAATATCTGGGAACACTCATCGCAAGGGCAATTTGTAAGCGGGGACACCTGCGACTGTGCTCATTGATGCTGCTCCCGTCGGATTATAGATAGTGGGTTAAAGAGGGTTTAAATTAAATTGCAATTTACCGACGGTATTCCGCAATGATTGATGAAAAAATCTCTTTCTAACATCAGAAAAAGTAGGAAGTATTTCATGAATCGGTCCAATTTTAACAGTAGGAGAGTCACGCTTTGGCATGAATGGGCCGGTTCCACTGGAGTAATACCACTCCGGTCGAACCAGTGCATTCGCTGTGTTTTGATGTGTAAGTCAGGGTACCGGAGGTCCAATCCAGGGGAAGAGGGGTTAAAAGGTAAGCAGCGCACTTGTGGCACCACTGGTGTTGCAGGTGTCCATGAGCGGCGGTAATCGCTTACCATCAGGGGATCTGTCCGCTTGTCTGCCACCTATATCATAAAAAAAACCAGCTAAATCAGTCCAGCTGTTCTTGAGTAAAACAAACATAGATTACTAGCTTCTATCTGCAGCTACACTCGCGTGACAGAGACAAAAAGTAGTTTTTTGTCACTCTCCATCCCTTTGACTATGTCTACTTAAAAAGCATGTCAATCCATCTCTCCGTTTTGTCGTGAAACAGACAGACCCACACTTTCACATTTATAATATTAGTAAGTATGGATGACAGTGCACTCACTTCGCACAGTGGTAATATATGGATAATTATTTCCCTCCCTCTCTCTCTACTTCTGATCGCATTTATATAATTATTTAGAAGTAGGTATTTCAGAAAGATCAACAGCTGTAAGTGATGTCGATGTGGGAAAAGCTATCACATGTATTATTAATATTCTGTGGAATAACCATTCGCCAAATATGCTTTTATGTATTTATACATCTAATACTCAGTAATTGGAATCGATATCGTCGAAAACTTATTAAGAGTACTTTCATTAGGGACAATACTCACATCGAGGGGTATTAAGGTAGAGTATTAAGGACAATATAACAATACCTATTGATTTCCGGAGATGCGGTTTGTCGGAGCTTTTGTCCTTTAACAAAGGATTTGGGGTCGAAGCCGGAACTTGGAGAGTTGAATTTGTTTGAAACGTCAACATATTTTAACAGGAAACTTTTAGGTAGGTGATATTGGTAAAAAGTTATAAATTATTTTCATGTTAATATAGGAGAGGACCCTGGGGTCCTCTCCTATATTAACATGAAACGGAGCCTGGGCTCCGAAGCACCGGTGTGAGAAAAGATTTAACGCTAAGATGGTCATGATGAATTGTAAAGTAAAAGCGGTGGTAACTCAGTTGATAAGCACGTGCGCATTCCGAAATCGAGGTTTAATTTTCAGAAATCCGCACGCGTTTGTTTCCGAGAACGTGTCTCTTCGGATTCAAATAAATGTGGGATTGGTGATCGGTAGATGCATGCCAAGGAACGTGTATGAGTTCGATGTTTGAATTAGAATGACGTGCGAGAGTGAGAGAGACGACGAATGGTGAATGACGGTGTAAAGACGACGCTAAGATTGTAAATATAGAAGAACTGATTCCCAAGTCCCTGGTTTTATTTAGAATCCCATCCCACAATTTTGGGGGCTCGTCCGGGATGGATAAAAAATAAAGCTGGACGAATAGGAAGAAGAATAAGAAATACGACGACGCAATAAGGGAAAGAAAAAAAAGACGATCAGCGAAGACCGACGACGGACAGCATGTTGGGTGATCATAGTGCTGAACACGCGCTATATCATGTGAGCCAACAACAGTTTAGTGGCGAGGGAACAGCGCACATAAGAGGATGGCTTGCAAGATTGGAAGCATGCAGCAGCAAAGAAAGTTGGGCGGATCGGCGACTGCTGCTGATAGCAAAACGTGCATTAACGGGGCCTGCAGCATTGGCGGTGCGGTGCGAAGAGCTCAGCACTTTCGAAGAATTGAAAAGGTTTATGATAGACGAGTTTGGCAGTAGTATGCATGAAGACGGTGTTTGTAAGAGTGAACGGTACGAATTCTGTGATGACGAAGACAGTGAAAGTGAGTGCAGTGAAGATGATGAAAGTAAGTACAGTAGAGATGATGAGAGTTTGTATAGCGGGTGCAGCAAAGATGTAGTTGTGGACGTATGTTTGAAGCCGGAAGAGTGCATGATTGAGGAGCAGGAGTTGGAAGTCGAGTCGAGTAAAAAAACGGAGGGGTGCATGGGTGTGGTGCTGAAGCAGCAGGAGGAATTCCAATCAGGTATTCAAAGAAGTCAACATCAGGACGTTTCGATGGTTGTAATGACGACTGGCATTAATGACGTGCCGTTGCTATCGAGCGACATTGACAGCGCAAGGAAGAAAAATGATGACAGGAAAGTTTTGACCATGGATACCCATACTAGAAGCTTTGAGTCGTTGAAAGATGACAAAACGTCAAACCCGATAGAGTCAAAAAACATCGGTGACATCCGATATATTTTGGAACAAATGGAACATATTTATAAAGATGTGGAAAATTATAATTGGGACCTGCGAAACAGGATTACTCACTACGATGTTGGGAAGAGGACACTGATTAGAGGCAAACTGAAAACGAGGAGATTTCTTATTGCAGTCGGTGGCAGGGAGTGAAATTTGAAATGAGGAAGAATTTGGTTGTACAAGAAGTAGTCCTCAAAAATTACAAGAAGAGGAAGAAGTTTTTGATGATTGTGTTTTTAGTAGTGGTTTATTTTTAAGATGTTTTAGTTTTTGTAAAGTTGTAAATAGTTAGATAAGATGTGCGGAAGACGTAAGAGTGCAGTATGAGGGCATACTGATTGTAGGATGGCCGAGTATGGGATTGGTGATCGGTAGATGCATGCCATACTCGGCCATCCTACAATAAGTTCGATGTTTGAATTAGAATGACGTGCCAGAGTGAGAGAGACGACGAATGGCGGACGACGTAAAGACGGTGTAAAGACGACGCTAAGATTGTAAATATAGAAGAACTGATTCCCAAGTCCCTGGTTTTATTTAGAATCCCATCCCACATAAATATGCATTGATGCGTATTTCTAAGACTAACTCTGCGGTGACGGAAATCGTTGTGAGCATAGAATAATATGGTTGTGAGGAGATCTGCATTTGGGTTTGGTTTTAGTTTCTCATATGGAATATGTACGGCGGGAAAGTGTGTTTATCGTCATACATACGTACGTCCTGTTCTAAACTTCACACCCGAGCAAAGGGGCTCAGCTCGGCTGAGCTCTGCTCGGCTCGTCTAGCATAGACGCACCTTAAACCCTACGATTCGTTTAAGAGGTCACTGGAGTGATACTTCTCAAAACGTTCTACGTCTTACTTACTAGTTATTTTTTAAATACTCTAACCATATTTTTACTGACCAACACATTCGTTTATATATTTTAAGACTAAAAGAGAGAAACTGAGACGTATTTAAGGTATAATGCCGACTTTATGTAGATGAATTGGTTATCGCTAATGTTACATATTATGTAAATGTAATTCCGAATTTCTATGAATGTTTCTGCACCTGGTCCGTGCACGCGAATTGGTTGTATACTTAATTCAAGGTAATTTTATTGCATGATTTCGGTAAAAAGTAGGTATTTGAAGATACTTGTTTGGAATATATTACATTGCATAACAATAATAATACTAACGGGCTTCTACGTGTTGGCTTCGGCGCCGTCTACAAAAAATCTGGGAGACAACCCGAGAGGTTAAGCATCTAACGGCCACAATCTCTATTTGGCCACAATCTCAAATAATGATGTGGCCAAGGGTGGATTATGTCTGTCTAGTAACATAATAGTAGTTCTTCTGCTTCTTTTTTAGCCTGTTTCAACTACTTGAGTGTATTCCTCCTTCAACATTTTCAATTCTTTCCGGCATTAGCTTTTTGCATCCAGTTGGGCCAAGCAATCAGAGGTCTTCCTTGAGAAAGACCTCAGATGCGCGTGAAAAAATTAACTATTTTATAGATAATAGCACCTATTAATTACAAAGACACCACATTACAATAATGTTTTTAAAAACCTGATTTACTCACCAATAATATCAAATTCCAATATTAATATCTGTAACAAACAAAAAAACTACATTAGAACATTGTTGTTTTCACATTTTGGAAGAAAAATTAAGCATTCGTCGGGGTTATAAACCAAGAAGAGATTGATTATTTACCAAAAAAAGATACTGTTATTGTATTTCGCCGAGTGAGTGAGGGTACTAGAGGCCCAATCCGGGGGAAAAGGTCGACAATGCACTTTTCACTCCACTGGTGTTGCAAAAGTCCATGGGCGGCGGAAATCGTTTACAATTTGTCTGCTCGTCTGCTTACTTTTTACATAAAAACCTGCTAAGTGCGAGTCGGACTCGCCCATGAAGGTAGCAGCAAGTTAGATATATGGAATGCAAATTGCAGTTTACGTTTTATAACGTATCAAAAACTACTTACTAGATCTAGTTCAAACCAATTTTCGTTATTAGTTTTCAAAAAATATATATAATATATATTAGTATATCATATATATTTTTTTAAGTTTTATAATTATTTTAATTATAGAAATTAGTACAACACATATTTTAGAAAGTTTAGAAAAAAAAATTAGAAACCTCAACATAATTTTAAAAGACAATGTATCAGTACAAGACTATCTCCACACGTATGAAATTCAGAGTTTCTAAGTATGAAAAGAAGTTCTGACGGCGGCCATCTTGGATTTGAAATTTTTCACAATTGATATATTTTGCTACTCAAGCCCTTTTATATGATACCCATATTGTGGAAGTTGTGTTAATACATAAAATCCAAATCTTTGTGACGGCGGCCATCTTGGATTGATTTTTATCCAACATAGCTAAGAACACTCCCTCCTTATTCATCTTTCAAAAAAAAAAACAAAATCAAAATCGGTTCATTTGTTCGGGAGCTACGATGCCATAGACACACACACACACACACACACATACACGTCAAACTTATAACATCCCGTCGTTTTTGCGTCGGGGGTTAAAAATATATCTATTTACCGAGTTTCAATAGTCAAGTTCTTATAATTTTCGGAAAAAAGTGACTGTGACATACGAACGGACGGGTATACATGACGAATCTATAAGGGTTCCTTTTTTTGCCATTTGGCTACGTAACCCTAAAAGGGTACAATTTTTTTTTCCAATCCCGAAATATATCTGTATTATCATCTATCTATCTTTTAATTTTTGCAGTACTCGCAATAATTACACCGATATCCAGAACAATCTAGGAGACCACATTTTTAGACATAAAGCAGTGATTCTACCAAGACTATGACGCAAAAACATTGAAAAAGTAAGTTGAATAAAAAATATGACTAACGAGTGTGATTCAGCCGACTCTTCTGTCCCTAAAAACTGTGTCAATGCGAACGAAGCAAAATCACATCCATTCGCCGGGACGACTTCATCACTCAGAACTCAGTACTAGAGATGTTCTTGATATATCGATGTTTATTAAATTTATTGAATAAAATAGTGGGTAAACGAGCAGATGAATCATCTGACGCTAAGACGTGATTATACTAGATGCAACTGCAACACCAGATGAGTCACAATAGAGCATATTGTTTTTAAAGGTTTACAAGTCGTTTTGGTTCGGAAACACCGCAGGCGATAGTTCATTTCATAATTTTTTTTGATTTTCTTTCGACTGTGGACTCGAATAAATCTAAACGACGATGGAATTTTGAAGTCTATCTAACCGTAGTAATGTAGTCTCACTCAATAAGGGTTCTGTACGTAAGGTCTCTAGCCATTTAAATCGAATCGTGCAGTTTTTCTATAAATAAAAAAATAATATTTTTCAGTATAAATAGTCAATAATGCGTTGTATAAAATAAATTAAATATATTATATTTTGCAATAAACCTTTCATTATAAGATAATAGGTATTAGAACTTTAATAATTTAAGTAAGTAGCTGCAGTTTGTCGACTATAAACCCTACCCCTATTATAAATATATACCTAATTGTTTTCAGAGCTACCTACAAATGTAGAGTTTTGCTATTATTTATTTTGTATTGTGCTTCGTAATGATGTTACTTTCCAGATATCTGAAAGTTTGAATGAAATTAGTAGGGTAGTATTTATTTTCTGAACAAAAACATCGACATATTGTTAAAAAACATCCTTAGTGATGCGCCGAGGGTGCTTACGTACGAGAAACTAAGTACGAGTAAGCCAATTTTTTAGGTCAAGACTAACTACGAGTTAGTATATTTTACTATTAATAGGAGCAGATACTAATTGGATACTGTATTTGACGACCGAATTGCTTTTCAAAAGCTATTTAAGACAAAATTGCAATGAATCTCATTATTAGTATGATTGAATTTTAATTGGGCAAAAAAGAAAAAAAAATGGCTGTTACTATTTCAGGTGAAGAGTACTCCGCAATAGTGACGCCAATTGATTAAAATGGTTGACTAATTGCGGACCATTGGAGACTCGGCAAACCTGTAAGCTATTTATTTAATAATATTGTACTACTTTTTGTCTGTTTTTGTACTCGAGACTTTGGCTAGCGCGCGGCCATCTTAAAACCAGCATATAATAAATTCTACTAGCATTTATCAATAATAATGTCCTCCAAACCGATATTTCGGTCATGGCGGCCAACCTCAGCGATCAGCCATCGCCGCAGAACATATCAATATCAATATCAATATCAATATTTCACAACATCACATATTATAGTGCACAAGTATTTGCGCAGACACAAGTGCACTCTCTATTCCCGTACCCTCTTATTTCGATGGGACACTAGTGTGACCCAACCGAAGAGGGATTGGGCGCAGGACCAACGGCTTAACGCCCTTTACGAGGCAAGGGGGTACAAGACCACCAGCTTCCAGACTCATGTACAAATTTTGGCGCGACCCGGGGATCGAACCCGGGACTCCAAGCGCAACCGTCCCTTTAAAGTGTGACCCACTAACCATTGCGCCACCGAGGCAGTCATTTATCAATATAGAGTAGTCAATTATGATCTACTCCCTGCAACTGAATTCTTAAATCGAATCACATGTAAGCGACTGTTATTCCATCCCGCGATTCCAGGCGCGATTTCTGAGTAGATATTCATCGTCTCGATGGATGGCGGTCTAATTCTGTGTTTCTCGCGGAACTTTCTACCACATGCCTCAGATCTGTGGAACAGTTTGACTACGGGAGTATTTCCTGACAGCCACGTCTTAGATACCTTCAAGAGAAGAGCGTACTTTTTTTTGAAAAGGCTTGAAACACTTTAGCGGTCTCTCTGATTTCGCGGATGTTAATGGGCGGCGTTGATTACTTTCCATCAGGTGATACGCTTATTCGTTTGTCGGCCTCTAGTATAAAAGTAAAAAGTAATCCAGCTCACCCACCCCCAAGTACAATACACAAAACGCACTTGATCAATACGCAAATAATGAACTGTAACATGAAATGGACGGCAGCTTTGTGTTGCGGCTTTGGAACACTCGATCGGTGGCTCTCTCCGCTAATTAGTTCCCGCTTGGTTGAATAGCCTTCCCAATCTGGATTACGCCGACATCATTCATTATACTGTTACATGAACGAAGTCGATGGAAACTAGTGTTGCGATTCGAACGAAGTTTTTCCACTCGAGTTATTAAACTTACACACAAATGCACTAGAGTATTTTTCAATTAAATTTCACGCACGCTCAATTCATTTGGTCATACCAACAAGTGATCATGAGCCAATAATTCGATCCGATGTAACTTCGATAGTGACTTCGATAGTAGCTTTTTGTTTGTCAAGAAATCTCGATTCGACCTTCAAATCTTCAATAAAGAGCGTATTCCTTTTTTAAGGCCGTCAGCGCATTTTTTTGACAACATCACTACCTTGATTTGGCTCCGAGATAGGTAGCACAAGCACCTGTGTTGCGGATATCAGAACCACAAATCGGAACAGCGGAATCACAAATATATACATTTAATCATTTTCTTTTGTAAATACATACTTATAATACATAGAAAACTACCAGATGAATACAAACAAACATATTCATGCACATAAATATTGGTTCAGAGGCAGCGTTCACTACCACCGATCCAAACGGTTCGTCATTCATCATCGTCATTGAAACTGGATTGGTGTAGCGGGTGTTCGTAGCAAGCGGTAATCACTTACCATCAGGTGATCCTTCTGTTCGTCTGCCACCTATCACATAAGTACATACCAAAAAGTTATTCTGATGTTTTGTTCCGATGTCACTCTTGTGAAGACCTGATCTTCCTATGACACTGTAATGACAAATTCTCAAAATGTCATTCAATTGCAATTTCATCTGATCTCAATATAGTGGTAATTATTTTTGATATTTCTCTAGTGAAAAATTCTCTCCATGTAACTCAAGTTAGTCGAGTGTTATTTTGGGTTCGAGACGCATCACTAATGAACTCTCGAATTATGATACCTTGCAGTTTGGTTTCCAAACGAATTGGGTGCGCTTTTGATTTCGAGCGCCATACTATTTCGTTTGGGCGTGTTTTTCATCGTTCAAAGAGCCTTTGTTCTCTATGAATGGAGTATCGAATATTTTGTGTTGCGAATATTATATTATATTATTTTAAATATTTAACTGGAATAATGGGTTGTTTTGTGTGGAATAAAAGATAGAAGCACAAAATACAAAACTTAAAAGCTAGGTACAGAGATGCAATGTACAATTTAGGCGGTCTTATCGCTGGGAGCGATCTCTACCCGACAACCTCCAGGTAAAAGAGATTGGATAGAAGAGGGGAAGGTGGTGCAATCCTTTTGATATTCATCATTGTATGTAATGTTTTCATATATTCGAGTTCGTTTATACCGCTGTTGGTATTTTTCCCAAATTGTATCGTTTTGTTAGTCTACTTTTAAGGTAGACGGTCCATAACATCCCAAGCCGGCGGCATTTCACCAGATTGATAAAAAAAAGATCGGTACAAATTGGGATCTCCAGTTGTCTGGCTCTTTGGTCTGACTATTGCTCGGGCTTAAGGTAGTTTTAGTGCGTTTGTAAGTTTTTTCACTATCTAAAAGATTATATAAAATTTGAATTTAAAAAAAAAGTAATTTCATAATGCTAACATGATTGAGTAAGAAATCAATACAATACAAACTGGAGACTGCATTGTTAGGCAAGTCACGTATCAGCCGGAATTGGTTAATTCCCGATTTCGTTTGATGACATTTAAGTATAGCTTTTTTTTTCGAATTTTTTGTCTCTATTTTGTAGCTTAAGCTGTATATTTATGCAATTTCTTATTTTACCTTTATACAAAAAAATACGTTCTCTTGGTTTATTCCACATGGGCGTTGACGAAAATGCCCCGGAGGATTTAGGAGATCTCCTGGGCAGAGCCCCAATAGTTTGGGGCTCTACCCAGAAGCTGAAGAAGCTGTAAGCTGAAGATGAATGGGTAGTCCCAGTCATCTTCCAAGGGCCAGCTGGTCGACGACGGGCGCAGACCTCGGCTCTCTTCAAGCCGACTGCATTGCTTCCGGGAAAACAAAAAAAGGCTGAATAGGCACTGCCCTACGCCAAGCGACGAAATACTGGTTGACAGAGTAGTAAGGAATCACTGTAGCCAGGGAAAGATTGTAGAGGAAAACATTTAGACTTTCACTTCCATTATAAAGTCCTCGTAATATATTTCTCGAGTATCTCAAATAAAGGAATAACCGAGGCGTCTCAGTGAAAGGCATGATATTTTTCGCCAAAATAAACAACATGACGTAGGAAAAATGCTTTCCCATTCTCGTTCTGAGCCTCAGGCGGAAAAGCGAATTGATGGCATCTGTTCCGACTGAAAGAAAAACACACCTGAGATGTGTGTCATGTCATTGTCGTTGAATTATATTGAGAGATATGTGAAATTGGTTGTTTTGACTCCAACACATCCCTCTTAAAGGTTATTGTTGCCCATGTAATATTCAAAGACTGTATTTTATACAGCTTTAAGCATTAGTACCGGGCCGTGATCTTGGAGTCCTGGGTTCGATTTCTGGGTAGAACAAAGGTATGTTTCAATTTTTTCTAACATAGCTCAGTTTTGTGATCACAATCACATCTCTATGATGGTAAGCCTTTGCTCAGGATTGGGTTAGTATATAGGCTGATACGTTTAAGCATTATTGATGAAGCTTGTGTTGGAGCAGACACACACACATCCGGTGTGTGAGGTGCAAGGGAAAAATATTGTAATATGGGTGGCTAGATGTGCCTATGAGTGTATTTTTTTATAATGATATGATATACCTAAATTTTTCACGTCAAATTACCAATAAAATCCCAAGCACCGAGCAAAAGCAACCAGATATCTGCATAATTATTCAGTGCCACAAGCTCATCTGTGAGACGGCCTGTTTTCGTGAAATCGAGTCAAATTCGAGTCGAGACTTAAAGTGAAATTGAGAAATTTCCTACATTCATCCATAGAATACAAATCTCCAATTAGCCTCCAATGTCGAGTGCACGAGAATAAGACCTGTAGTATGGAATTTGGTCGGTATTACGATAGAAATTACTGCATGCCTGGGATTGAACATGCACAATAACAGAAATAGCTCGAATACAATTTCATGCAATTAAATTCGCTTTTACATGTAAATCTAGGATTGTTTCTCATACAATCCCACATATGAGATATGGTTTCTATTTGTGTATTATAAAAACTGTTTTGATAAAGATTTATATCCCTTATATAATAAATATATCTATAGGACTGCCGAAATTGTACATTCTGTTATACCTAATACTTAAGATAGATAGATATTCTTTATTGCACAAAAATAAAATACAAGCATGATACAACAGCAGCAACCGACAGTACAATAAGGCGGTCTTATCGCTTGTAGTGATTTCTTTCAGACAACCTTTGGGTAGAGGAAAGAAATATCTTAAGTTGTATTTTTGTGCAATAAAGTATATCTATCTATGCCATTAACCACCATTTCTACTCTTCTTTAGAAAAATCTTTTCTACGTTTAGTAGAAGAGGTGGTTAGTGAGAAGACTCTAACACGCTTGGGCTAGTAGTGGTAAGACTGTCGTTCACTCAGCCAGCCCCAACACTCAGGGGTGGTTTAGACTTGTGCACTACATGAAACCTGCAAAGGTGCGTTGAAGAAGAAATTCATTCACCCATTAAATCTCCCTGCGGGATAGGCTTGGTTCCTAATAGAAGACCCGGCGAGCGGAACACCTAGTGGGCTCGCAGAGGGTACATAGAGAAAACCTGCATGGGATTTCCAAATCGTGAACTTTGAAGGCCTTAGCCTGGGGGCTGGGGCAGTAGTAGGACGATATTCAGCTAACATGTCTACACCCAGGCCAGTGTTTTAGCAGTGCCAATAATAGACTAAGATGATGATTTGGCTAGAAGTTGCTAGTAAATGGCTATAAGATCGTCGGAATAGAAGAACACTAGAGTTTAAGTCCAGAGAAACCACACGTGGCAGAGGTCACCCACCGGAAAGATGGATCAACGACATTCGGAGACATGCTGGTCCGAAGTGGATACAAGTGGCGAAGGACAGAGTATCGTGGGAAGCTTTCGAGAAGGCCGTTGCCTGAAAACGGCTGTGATGATGATAATTGAATTGGCATCTCAAAATATCAAAGTTTTGTATACATTTTGAGAGTATCATAATTATAATCATTTGTTCACATACATCGAGAGTTCTTAATTAGCTTGACTGCAAATGTACATTTTCTTGTTTCAAGCGTATCAAAATTGATTTTATGATAAAATTTTTGGAGTTGACCGGACCCGCGCAATATCAAAACTAATTAATTAGCTTTTCACCAAACGCCAGCAGAAATGAAAACGTCCGTTGCTTTTAGCTAAATAGCCACAAAATTGCAAACTAGTTCGTTTATAGGTTTAATAATGTTCTTTATTTATTATTAAACATATGCGCGAAAGAGAAAACATAGTATTAATATTCGTGTATCTTAAAAATCGAAGTACAAAAAATAGCCAGTTAGTTGGCTAGTTGTTTTTAAACTCTCGGGTTCTCTATTCTCAAGCAGAAATTGCATTACAACCCACTTAGAACATCATGCGTTTGATTCAATGTGTACATCGGCCGCTATAATACAATTTCTGACCGGCATTAGCCATGATGCATATGGATTTTTCCAGCTGATCGGTCACTGTTAGCTTGTCAATAGCTGTGAATACAGTACCCATTAGCTTTGTACCTAATTACCAGCGCTTCGATTAGCTTTGTATTAATAGTATTATTATGTTCACAACTAATTAGGTTTCATTTAAGATGAATTTTGGTTCATTTAATGAACTTGGCTTTAAATGAAGTGGTTTATTCCCGATGTTCCCCACTATAAATCCATACGTGGTAGCCTATGCTTCTGAGTGATGGTGATGGCGATTATACGCCACCATCTTGCGATCAATATCGCTCTACGGGCCGCTGCGATTCTGGTCGGGCTCCCTTCTGCATAAGAGGGGAAGAGTTACTCCTCCTCCGAATATCGTCGAAGCAATGAAGTGATAATCTGACTTTTGTAACGCCTAGAATCGAGGAGGCCTATCATCATCATTATTTCAGCCAATAGACATCCACTGCTGGACATAGGCTTCCTCCAATGTTCTCCACACAGACCGGTCCTCTGCCGCCCGCATCCAATGGATTCCCGCGACCTTCACTAGATCATCGGTTCACCTTGTGGGGGGCCTGCCATGGTTTCAACTTCCTGTACGTGGCCTCAACTCGAGGACCTTTCCGCCCCAACGGCAGTCTGTTCCCCTCGCTATGTGCCCTGCCCATGGGGAGCATTATGCCTGGCAGTGAAATGAAACGTGCAAGAACGTATTTGGTCACCGCCTGGCATTCAATTATGACTTGTTCCCCTTTTTTTATTGGTTTAATTACATACCTACCACAAATTCTAGGTCCGTGCCTTTTTTTGCTAGATACATAGTTTGTTTGCTGATTTCAAAATAAAAATAATGTTGATCCACGCACAAAAAACAGTTTTTACACATACAGGGGGCAGACGAGTTGACGGATAACATTTAGCGATATACCGTCACTAGTCTAAGATTAAGTGCTAGTAATGTTTGTTTGATGAGAGGTGTAAACGACCGCCCTCTTTGTTTATATATTTATATAAGTCTGTAGTTAGGTAATAGTACTCACTATGTGCTTATACAATATTTTTAATGTCATATTGTATGCAGCACAAATTAAAACACAACTCACCTATGTCACTACTGAACAGCTTCCCCTAAGTTTATGTGCAGCCTATAAAAATGGCAAACAATAAAAACTCATAGGTGAATACAATCAATCCCTAGAGATAAATTTACATAATAAAACACGGCTTCACGAAGGGTTGTGATACAAATTTGGACGCATAAACGAACACTTTGCCTGATCGGGGGAAATTGAATTCTGGTTACCTTATAGGTTTGGGTGTGTCTTTTAAAGGGATAATGACCTTCAGCCGACATTTTAGCTGGCAAACCTAACGATTAGCTAGGTACAGTACAAGTCCCGGAACGAATGTCTGGCGGTGACCTTGTGTGCGCAGAAATCAATAGCTATATGAATATCGTTTTGGCCGTGTGGTCCCCGGCAGAGTAGAATAGGCCACCCTCGCTCTTACCGAGGTGTCGTAAAAGGCGACTAAGGTTAAACTGCTGGCATGATCATCAGCACCCAGAGAAGGAAAACTCTGCATTTATATCAAAACCCTCGCCAACCCGTCTGCCAAGCGTGGTGAGTATGGCAATTACCCCTCATGTGATTGAGGGAGGCCCGTGCCCCAGCAGTGGGGACTTGAATGGGCTGATGATGATGATGATGAATATCTTTATATTTAGCTTTTAAGTTTTGTTTGTTATGCAATAAAGAGTATCTATCTATCATTTTTTTTAATTTAATGTGAGCTATTTTACAAGTACGCAAACAACCTCATTCCTACCTTTAAATATCACGTAAGATATTTAAAACGCACACGTGTTTGTGCAAACAGAAGTTTCTTATTACCTATTTTTTTCGTATGAAATACGTTTCGTGACACAACCACCACAGGACCAACCGCTAAACGTATACTCAGAGGCGTAAAAATCCGGGAGCCGCTAATTTTTGATTTTGGCCTGACTAATAAAAGATATCGTGGACGTGACTGTGGTCCCTAAGTGGAGGTTACGAGATTTTATTTTATTTTATTAGGGAAATTTACAGATCAATTTTCAAATGAGTTAGACAGTATTTATAGGTTGGCAGCATGTGACTCCACTGGTGTTGCGGGTGTCCATAGGCGGTGGCAATCGCTTACTATTAGGTGATCCATCTGATCGTCTGCCACCAATGTCATAAAAAAAAATTAAACATAAAGGAACTGGAGTGGCCTGTTTGGAGAGGCTTATCATCTAATCGTAGCAGTGGACTTTAACTGACTGATGCGGATAATACAAATTCACATCATCATCATCATCATCATCAGCAACCCACACTCGTCCACTGCTGGACATAGGTCTCCCCTAATGCACGCCACTGCTCCCGATTTTCGGCCACTCTCATCCAGCCCACACCAGCCAGCCTTCGAATGTCATCATCCCATCTGGTCGCAGGGCGTCCTACACAACGCTTACCGAGTCGCGGTCTCCACTCAAGGACTTTACGGCTCCAACGGCTAAATCACATGTTAAGCTTTTTTATCGTGGTTTAATAAATTATTTATATTATTATTTATAATAATTTAAATACATTTTAATTCAGTACAATCAATCTTCGCGTCGTCACTTTGCAACAAACATTCAAGTAAAACGTCGAGGAGGATTTACAAATGAAAACTCGCAAAGTTTTCCGAATGAGAGACTGCTTGTTAAACTTGTTTGATTTTCTCGCCGACTGTACACCTACAGGCATTAATTTTCTTCGGTGTTATTGTTAAATTCAGAATTCTAAAAAGATCCAAGCGTTTCGATTTCACTCCAAAAACACAACCCATCGAATGAACAATTTAAGAGGACTATAATGACAAACGCTCCAAATTGATGAGCAAATATAGTACCTACAATATTCAGTCACCTCTTCGATCTAATTTTTTTATGTAATAGGTGGCAGACAAGCAGACGGACCACCTGATTGTAGGTGATGCCCATGGACACTCGCAACACCAGCGTAGTCACAAGTGCGCTGTCAACTAACAAACTCCCCTTTTCCCCGGATTGGCCCACGCTCACTCACGCTGCGAAACACAGCACAGACCCTGCTTCACGCTGGCTCTGAGGTCGTAGTGTCACTGCGGAGGAGCCAGCAAATTCATGCCGAAGCGTGGCTCTCCTACGGAGGACAAATATTTTTGTGATTAAAACTGCCACCTATCACATAAAAAAGATCGATTGTTAATTTGGGTGGGATTTCTTTTTTTTATGTGATAGATGGCAGATGATGGTATGCCGCCGCCAATTGACACCCGTAATACCAGTAGTCACAAGTGCGCTGCCAATCTTTAAACCCCTTTCTCCCCCCGATTGGGTCACCGGTACCCTCACTTACGTTGTCAAACACAGCACAGTGCTGCTTCTGTGAGGCCGTGGTATCACTCCGGTCGAGCCAGCCCATTCATTCGAAGCGTGGCTCTCCCGCGGCAAGATAGAAATAGAAAAGTAATATTTTCCAAGCTTTTTGCTTGAAATACAGCCAGATTTTATTTGCGAACCTTATGCATTGCTTACAGATGCAGCTAAATATTAATAATAACTCGTGGTTTGCATATTCGACTAGGTACTAAAATTAAAACCGAGTAACATCAAACTATACAGCGCCAGCCAATAGTCCACGTCCCAGAATACACTAATCAATATACGGCCACCTGTTGCAGTTAGTCTAGATATCCTTGTGCACAACCAAATAAATGAACTTCTACGTTACACGGACAAAGTACCTTCACTGGATTAGAATACTCGTTTCCCTAATGGACCTCTCTGTTCCTACATTCAATTTTTATGCAAGACGAAAACGTTTACATTGATGATCTAATCTCTTATCTAGATTCACTTAACATAGGGACCCACTTGCTCATTTGCCACCCTACCCATCTCATAAAAAAAAGATTCAGTGCTTCTACGGGAGAAGTATGGTAGAAGATGATCGATCTTCATCAAGGCAACGAGAGCTTGATACGAGTGATCTTGCGCAAATCGTCACTCTATGAGGCGTGAGGTGAGGATTACTACATTATGTTTAACTAAACGCCAGTCAAGAACTTTTTTTTTTTGGTTTCGCAGGGGAATGCAGCCAGCTTAGGAGATGAGCCGACTACCTTATGCATACCACACCACCGGGGCGCGGCCGGGTTATGTGGGGCTCTTTTTTGGCGGGGGCCTTCTCCTAAAGAGAAGCCAGGCAAAGGCATACCCACTAAACCACCTGCGGTTATCCCTCATCGGCCCATATTGGGGAATATCCTGGTGATACAGCCTGAAGCCTCCCTCCACAGGTATTCTCCGGGTGGATGCCCGCCTATACGGCGGACTAGGCCGTTCCTCCCCGGGAGATGCCGGGAGAGGGGATAGGGACAGCCGGGAGAATTGAACCGTCCCTATCAGACAGTAAAGGGAGCAAAACATCCACTCCAGTCTAGGGGAAGTACCCTAGACGGTTGTTGGTTGGAAGCACGCCGACCAGTTATTCATTGTAAATAATTTTAAACTCGCACATATTTATTAACAGAATGAGTGTGTTGACATGGAAAATAATTTTAACAAACATGAATTGAATTTTGAGTATTATTCGGCGTGCGAATGTGTAGGAATTCACTGGAGTTGAGCTTGCACAAACAAAATATTTGAACAGTCGGTATGTTGAAAATAGTAGTCTGAATACTTAAATAGCTTTATTAATTTCAAACTGAACATATACGGTTTTAGCAAAAATATTCTAAATAGATTATATAAATCGCCGTGTGGTCCCGGCTTAGTAGAATAGGCCACCCTCACTCTTACCGAGGTGTCGTAAAAGGCGACTAAGGTAAAGCTGCTGGCATGATCATCAGCACCCAGAGAAGGAAACTCTGCATTTATATCAAAACCCTCGCCAACCCGTCTGCCAAGCGTGGTGAGTATGGCAATTACCCCTCATGTGATTGAGGGAGGCCCGTGCCCCAGCAGTGGGGACTTAAATGGGCTGATGATGATGATGATGATGATGATGATGATTATATAAATTCTCGAATGCTTTAAAAGATAAATTTCTATTCAAAAATAACAACTAAAATAAAGCCCGCGTGAAGTCACCTGTAAGACCCTGGTGGTACTGTGGGAGAGCCTCGCTTAGGCATGCATGGGCCGGCTCGACCGGAGTGATACCACGGCCTCACAGAAAAACAGCGAATAGCAGGACTGCGGTGTGTTTCGCTGCGTGAGTAAGGGTACCGGAGGGCCAATCGTTACGTAAAACCTAACCTTACCTTAAGTAAAATTACGCATGCTGGTTGTACGTGACAATATGAGGTAACGGATGCTTTTTAGCGGCGCTTCCACACGTTGTGCGTAGGACTGCGTAGTTTAATGCCAATTTATTATATTTATTTTGTCTTTATTATTATTATTTTATTTCTTATAATTACCTTTTTTTTGATGACCCACTGAAAATGCACCTTATGTACGCTGAGAGGGGCTCTCCTCCGGGTTAGGTCTCTGCTAGTCAGAGACCGTCCGGAGGCATACCCAATTAAAACACTGGGGCGTTTCCATCCCTCGCTCAGGAAACACTCAGACCGGGGTGAGGAATGCCACAGAGACTTCATCCGTCGCCCGGTTAGGTTAAGTTAGGGGTATGCCGACGTCAAAGCGCCCCGCCGGAAAACCGTCGCGCAACCCGTGCGGGCGGAGCCGGACACAGCATCCCCAGGTCCGAAGACAAAAAAAAAGGCGCCTGCAACCCCGCTGTTCGATAGGTTAACCCACTTTCACGTGCCCTAGTGCACCATCAGGGAACGACGCGAAGACGCCGGTCCTCAGACCCTCAGCGCGACAATGTAGGCCCTGTAGCGAAGTGCGCTTCGGCGCGGTCGCACGTCAGGGTCGGTCCGTCGGGTGTGCATCCTTCGGCTAACAGGTAGCAATCCACGAATGAATTACTACACGCCATTTCCCAGGAAAAACCGTGCTCCGCGGTAACTGTTTATGCCTAATACCAACCGAAATTGGAATCAGGACAGAACTACTAGTATTATACTATCTGTGACAGAACTGATTACATGTAGGAGGTGAGTACCTGAGTTCCCTTATTTCTTATACCTACACAAACCTATTTATTTTCATTACTATGTGTTTTTCGTTTTTACTTATAGACTATTTCTATCTTACTTTATGCTATTAATATTGATTTTTTTTCTTGTGTGTATGTGTGCACGTACGTCGCCCAAGGCTCCGCCTGAAAATCAGCGCTGCAGCGGCTACGGCCCAGTGGCCGTCAGCATATGCTGAGGTTGGGCCTTGTTGGCTACATAATTTGTTCTATTTATGTCACTTGTGTTTAAATTTGTGTTCTGTGGCCAATAAACAAATCTTTATTCTTATCAATCCTGGGGAAAGGGGGGTTAAAGGTTGGCAGCGCACTTGTGACTCCACTGATGTCGCGGGTGTCCTTGGGCGGTGGCAATCGCTTACCATCAGGTGATCCGTCTGCTCGTCTGCCACCTATGACATAAAAAAAACTAACGGCCATTCTCGGTGGTAAGGTTGACCGCAGAAGAGGGATCATTAATAGGCTGGTGATGATGATGCACCATACAAGGATAGAATAGAATGATTCCACACCACCTAAACTATCTAAACTAAAACTTTTCGATCTAGGTAGGCTTTACAAGATTACAAGTAGGTAATTTTTGATTAGTATTAGTAGTAACTTAATATCCTCCAACCGATTACGGCTACGGCGGTCAATCTCAACGATCAGCCACGTACGCAGTATACCTAAATTACCTATAGTGCCCAAGTGTGTGCGCAAACACCAGTGCACTCTCTATTCCCTTACACTCATATTCCGAAGGGACACCAGCGTGACGCGACCGGAGAGGGATTGGGGCGCAGGACCAACGGTTTAACGTGCTTTTCGAGCTTCCAGACTCCGGGCTGACACTGAGAACTTATTAACAGAAAAACTCAGGTACAAATTTTGGCCTGACCCGGAGATCGAAACGGGAACCCCGTCGCAACACAGACGAGGCAGTAGTAACATATACTTATAAGCGCGGACCATGTCCTCTCCGCGGTGTAAGTAGCGTCGACTTGGCTTTTTACCATTTCGGCAACACGATAAAATTTGTCTACAGATAGTTACATTCTTCATGAGCAAACACGGAACCTTTCATTGCGCGTAGACTGACACACGTGGTCGGTTTTCATTAACTGTATCTAGGTGGTAATTTCTAGGCCGGTGTGTGCACGGGCTCAGTGACCTGTCGTGCGATTTCACGCCGGTTCACGCTGGACAACGCGCCAATGCCGCCAATACTGCCCCGTGTGCGCACGGCGATCAAAGAGATAAACGCTATCGGACGCTCCAGCACACGGTCGTTTTTTTTCTTTTATGGATTTTCTGTTTGTCAGTGTAGTTTGCCAATGTCAAGTAAAAATAATGGTTGATTGTGGGTAGTCACGGTCAGTCTACGCCTCGTTGGTCTAATGGTTTAAGTAGCGGCCCATGATCTTGAGCTTGAACGCCCTGTTGGTCTAGTGGTTTAAGTACCGGGCCGTAATCTCGGGGTCCTGGGTTCGATTCCCGGGTCGAGCAAAAAGTATGTTTTGAATTTTTCGAACATATCTCGGGTTTGTGATCACCAATCCGCATTTGGCAAGCGTGGTGATTAGGCCTTATCCCATCATAGTAGCGATGACTTTATTGCTATGATGGAGGCCTTTGCCCTGCAGTGGGACAGTATATAGGCTGATTGTTTACATGATCTTGCTTCTGCTTTGAATTTTTCGAACATAGCTCGGGTTTGTGATCACCAATCCGCATTTGGCAAGCGTCCCATCATAGTAACGATGACTTGATTTCTAATGATGGAGGCCTTTACCCTGCAGTGGGACAGTGTGTAGGCTGATACTTTGATATGAGTAGTCAACTGTGGCCATTCGAGCAACTTCTTTAAGTGGAGGCTTCGTCAGAAGTCGAAAACGTAACAATTCGGACCAGCTATTTGGTGAAGACCTGAGTCATCCATTAGATGTGGATGGCACAAGATTGTTCACATGATCAGTTGGACAAGCTTTCGGGGAGTCTTATCTCGAGCAGTGGCCATCTCTTGTCTGAAGGTGATCATGACCTTACAAAGTCACAGTCACGGAATAAAATTTACTAAAAACATGGATACATTTTCCCATTATACTCAGAATTGTTCAAAAAGGCTTCGTCCATAAACTGCAAAATTGATTTTTTAATTGCCTTTGCCATTTTTTTTGTTAATTCAGGGTTGTAAAATGTAGGCACCTTTCAACGTGTTAATTGTTTTTTGACATGGCATTCTAAAGGGATCAGCAAAATGTATTTAACCGTGATGTAAAGCGAACGTACAAAAAATACATAAAAAACAATTTGAATTTGTATTAAAAATTGTTTAAAACTCATATTTTTTAGTTTTTTGCAGCTTCAGATTCGTGAAGGTCGCTGGAATTCTTTGTATGTGAGTGGCACAGGTGCCTTATTTTGAAGCCATCCCGTAACGAACGAGCATAACTGTCGCGTCCAAACAAAGGAGACACACAGCGCATGTGAAAGAGAGTGAAACTCCGATTCGGTCGTAACGTCTGCTTTAAATTAGGCCCTCAGGACCGATCTGTGTGGATCACCTTAGGGGAGGCCTATGTCCAGCAGTGGGCATCTTTTGACTGAAATGATGATGATGATGAAGCTTCATCATCATCATCATCATCAGCCCATTTAAGTCCCCACTGCTGGAGCACGGGCCTCCCTCAATCACATGAGGGGTAATTGCCATACTCACCACGCTTGGCAGACGGGTTGGCGAGGATTTTGATATAAATGCAGAGTTTTCCTTCTCTGGGTGCTGATGATCATGCCAGCAGCTTTACCTTAGTCGCCTTTTACGACACCTCGGTAAGAGTGAGGGTGGCCTATTCTACTCTGCCGGGGACCACACGGCTAATGATGAAGCTTAGAATAAAATTAAATCACTAAAGGTCTGATTATAAATCCTGTCACCTGATTATCAGCTTTAGAGCCGTTTCGACTAATCTTCCACCCAGAAAGAATCTATTGTATAACGATGACAAACCACACGACTCGTTCGTAGGGTTATACCATAGTTTATAATCTGATAAAGACTCGTCAATTTGGGCGTTGTTATAAAGTATTATGTAATTTAGCAGAGTTTATTTATTATAAGAACTAAAAGATACGAGTTTGGATATTTTCAACAGAACAGACATTACCTAATAACAACGTTACTAAGCAACCGATAGGGTAATGCTACAACACTTCCCCTCAAACGACTATCTTTCACACACCAGTCATCAGCTAAACGTGGCTGCTCCTCAATCAGAAGAACAACGAACTAATCCTAAACCAGACACACACTTGACAAACTTAACTTTCCCCAAAGGCTTTGTCAACACATCAGCTATGTTGTCTTCAGTAGACACATACTGTAAATCAACAGTACCACTGTCAACACACTGACGAACAAAGTGATACCTTATGTCAACGTGCTTAGTTCGCCTATGTGCAATCGGATTTTGTGCCAACTTGATTGCACTCTGATTGTCCACGTACATACATACTGGTGGCACCGGAGTTTGTGAGAGGCTTTGCAAAAAACTCCTAAGGTACGTAGCCTCTTTACATGCCTCTGACATGGCTATATATTCCGCCTCAGTCGATGAAAGAGCTACACACGTCTGCTTTTTACATTCCCAGGAAATAGGATTGCCACCTACCTGAAAGCAAACCCGGAAAAGGATTTCCTATCCTTGATATTTCCGCCCCAGTCAGCGTCAACATATCCAGTTGTTTTGATACACAAATCTCCAGCTTTGTATTCCAACGAATAATTCCTCTGTCGCCTTCAAATATTTCAGTACTCTTTTCGCTGCATTTAAGTGTACCTGAAAACTACAAGCATTATACTGTGACAAAAAACTAACAGCCGCTGAGACTGTCTGGACGCGTATTGCAGGCGAGATAGTTTAACGCCCCCATCAAAGACTGATACCGCAGACGGTTTTGCTGATCCAGCATCTTGCCACCACCATCTTCCCCTACAGCCAAAACCGTATGAAGATCTAACTCCATGGGAGTTTTAACAGGTTTGCAATCAGCAAGACCATAATCTGCCAACAATTTCTTTATGAACTTACGTTGAGAAATACGAAACGTACCACCCTCTCTAGTCAGTTCCATACCAAGAATTTGTCTCGCCTGGCCCAAGTCTTTGATTTTAAATCTCTTCCTGAGATTATCCAGAAGTTCATTCTTCTGATCCGCATTATCATAAAATACGTAAAAATCGTCCACATACAAAGCAATGTATAAATTATTTCTGAAATATAAACAATTGTCATATTTTGAACGTGTAAATGACAATGACAGTAAAACGTCATTCACTTTTTCATTCCAAGACCGTGACGATTGTTTCAGACCATAGATTGCTTTTTGCAACAAACAAACCTTGTTACTGTCTTCGACAAAACCATCTGGTTGCTGCATGTAAACTTTTTCATGCAAGTTGCCGTTCAAAAAGCTGTGTTCACATCGAAGTGATCAATTTGCTAGATTTTTGTGAACAGCCAATGACAACAACAATCTTATAGTTGATCTCCGTACCACAGGCGAAAACGTCTCGAAATAATCAACTCCATAAGACTGTGTAAATCCTTTGGCGACAAGCCGAGCCTTATAGGACTTATTTCCATCAGCGTCAAACTTGTGCTTGAATATCCACTTGCTTTCAACAACTTTACCTCCTGGTGGTTTGTCCACAAGTTTCCAGACTTTGTTTTCCTCCATAGAGTCCATTTCCTTCTTCATCGCTTCTCTCCAATTCTTCTCATTTTTTCCTCTCAGCGCTTCTCGAACAGTACAAGGCTCTTCATCAGTGTTCAGAAAGCATACGCAATCCTCTTGATTTCGCAATCGATTGCGTAGTGGATACCTAGGTTCAGTAACTTCAGGCTCTGCTGCACCTTGACCATCGCTAGCCACTGCGTCCTCAAAATGTTCAGCTGTAGATGATGAGGGAGTCTCCACGTCAGGAATGGATACTACAGGTTCAGCTGGCATCTTCTTGGTTAATTCCCAAGTAACTACAGAGTCCCGTTGTACAGCTTGCTCTGTATCAACCTGCCTTGTGTCGCTGACTCCACCTGTTTCTTCTAAGAAAACGACGTCTCTTGCTTTTGTGACATTTCGTGGATTTTCCAAATGTGCCAAGCGATAAGCTTTTGAATCAGCACAATATCCTACGAAACGATATTTTTTTGCTTTTTTGTCTAACTTCTTCCGAGTTTCCTTTGGTACATGCGCATAAGCATACGAACCAAAAACTCTTAAGTGACTGACAGATTGAACTTTGCCTGTCCACAGCTCCTCCGGAATTTTCCCCTGGTTAGCTGAATGTGGGAGTCTATTCTTGATATAGACTGCTGTATTGCAAGCTTCCGCCCAATATCGCTTACTTAGACTATCCCCCAGCATTGTTCGAGCCATTTCCACCACAGTACGGTTAGCTCTTTCAGCAACCCCATTTTGTTCCGGCGTATAAGGAACTGTCAGCTGGTGTTTTATACCTTTCTTACAGAGAAATTCCGTGAACTTAGAATTCACAAACTCCGTGCCATTGTCCGTTCGAACCGCTTTGACTTTCAAGCCAGTCTCATTCTCTACATGTGTTACAAAATTTTTGAAACATTCAAAACTGTCTGATTTTGACTTAAGAAAATACGCAAACATTTTCCTTGTGCAGTCATCAACCAGAAGTAGCATGTATCGAGAATCAGCATACGAACGTTCAGACATGGGACCACAGATATCCATGTGTACCAATCCTAATTTCTCAATCGCTCTTTCTGCTTCACCCACTGGAAAAGGTAATCTGTGTGACTTCCCCTTAATACAGTCCTCACAAGTTTCCATTACACTCTTTCCAAGATCTAAACCAGGTAGCTTACGTAAATCCCTTTCATTCACGTGTCCAAGCCTCCTATGCCACAACATCATCGAGTTCCCAGCCTTAACAGTAGCCAAAGCCTCATCTACAACAGGAAAACAGTTATCAAGTTTATAGATACCAGAGACCTTACTTGCAGTCGCTACAAGCTTACCCGAAATGTGATTTCCTGATTTGTGAAACAAATTACAGCCATCTGCATTAAAAATCACCTTCCATTCTCGTTCAACCAATTTGGAAACAGATAAAAGATTTACCTTCAAGTCAGGTACATATGTAACGTCCCTTATGGGCAATAGATATCCGTTCAATCTAACCATAATGTTACCTATTCCTGCACTTGATATCTTATCATTATTTGCACATGTCACGTCAAACTTATTGTCACTATCATGAACCTTAATGTCTCTAAACCAATGCTTCTGGAAGGACATATGATTTGAAGCTCCACTGTCGATGTACCAGGATTGTGAATCGAATGTATCGCCAACACTTAACGATGTCACCAAGCCCTTATCGTCAGTCTTCCTTAGTAGCGGGCACTCCGGTTTCTTGTGCCCTTTCCCTCCACATTTGAAACATTTCACTGGCCTTGATAGTTTCTTTGTTTTCCCTTTATCTCTTGAAACTAATGCAGAATCACTCTTGACATTGGATGAACAGCCTTTATTAGAATCCTCCTGCAGCAACTTCTGTCTTACATTCTCCAAAGTAAGTTTCATGCTAGAATGCTCCAACGCCATTCGCATAGGCTTGAATTCTTCTGGCAAACCTCTCAGTAGAACGACAGCAACGAGTTCATCATCAATACTGTGATCGATCTCACGCAGCTTCTGGGTGTGACTCATGACTGCGGCAACATACTGGTGCATGTTCTCATGCCTATCCAATCTCTCGTCAAGAAGAGCATTTAAGAGAGTTATCTTACGATTGAGTCCCTTGTCCTGGAAAACCGTAGCAAGTGCATCCCAAGCTTCTTTTGCAGATTTCGCCTCCTGTACATACGGGTATAGGTGCGGCTCAATGTGTAAGCAAATAATAGCTAGTGCTTCTTGATCTTTCTGGACTTCCACAGGGTCTGTCGCATCGGGTAATTTCGACGTGTACGTGAACAGTTTTTCACGTAACAATAACATTTTTATAGCAAATTTCCAAGTGGTATAATCTTCTAGTCCTTTTAACATGGCAACGGAAAATTTCGTTGAAAGGGCCATGACCTATAAAGTATTATGTAATTTAGCAGAGTTTATTTATTATAAGAACTAAAAGATACGAGTTTGGATATTTTCAACAGAACAGACATTACCTAATAACAACGTTACTAAGCAACCGATAGGGTAATGCTACAACAGTTGTTAACAATAACAACGCCCGAATTGACCAGTCTTATTACATTACAAAATAATAACATATTTATAATAATTACATTAAATTAAAATAATAATTCCTTATTACAAAATAATTACCTTAAAACGGCTGCCATCTGACTTTCACAATCTTAAATAGGGGAACCAGACCAACTTAATCATGATATTAATTTCAGAAACTATCCGAAACGTACAGATCTCCTCACGAATGTTTTCACTTATCATCAAGCTATTACTATAAGGACACACATAAATTTGAAAAATCCAGATGTATGTTATTTATATTTGCATTAGAACCTATAACACCCCGTTAAAAATGCACACGTTCTTATTGACTGAACTACCAAAGCTCTAATCTTAACATTTTATGTAAACACAAAAAGCTTTTTTATTCTTTTTTCCTAGGGGAAACCATCATGCCGTGACTGGACCGTAGCGCTAATCGCGCTCACCGTGCTAGCCCTTCTCTGGTGTACAGCGTACCAGGACACCTAGCAAAGTCGTCCCTCGCGGAGTCGTATGCCGACTTGGCAGTATTCTAAATGCCCCAAACCACAGGGCACAAACACAAAAATCTATGTACCTTATCAACATCTGGCCAGTGACAGTCAATATAAGAATAAAAAACCGGACACGTACGAGTCGGACTCGCCCAGAAAGGGTTCCGTAGCAGCAAGTAAGAATATGGAAGGTAAATGGCGGTTTACGGATAATAAAGTATTAAAAAAAACTACTTACTAGATCTAGTTCAAACCAATTTTCGTTGTTGCTAATGTATATCGTATATTTTTTTAGTTTTATAATTATTTTATTATAGAAGTTAGAGGACACATTTTACCATTTTGGGAGCGTCTCTTGCGAAATTTAGTTAAAATATATATTAGAAACCTCAACATAATTTTTAAAGACCTATCCATAGAAATCCCACACGTATGGATTTGATGAAAAAAAAATTAGAGTTTTAGTTCAAAGTGTGGGGACTCCCCAAAATGTTTTATTTTCCTATTTTCGTATCAAAATGCGGTTAACAAAATACATCTATGTATTTACAAAGTATCAATAGTATAGTTCTTAAAGTTTCGGAAAAAAGTGGCTGTGACATACGGACAGACAGACAGACGAGACGAATCTAGGTTTCGGGTTCCGTTTTTGCCATTTGGATACGGAACCCTAGCAATTATTCAGTGTGGCAAGCGACCCTTTTATGATAGCAGATATCACAAACTTGGTAGAAGATACTTGTAATATTACGCTATGCTCTATATCCACCTGTAACTTCGGCCTTTCTGACAAGAGTATTAATTACACTTTTTAGTGCAGACATGTAGCTGGCATGTAACTAGGAAACGCGCGCTTGCATGTCTATGGTAGCTGAAATATCGGCGTATTCGGCTACCCTCTCATTGCTTGTGCAGGTGTATACAACGGAAAAGAGGCTGTCATTTCTTTCACTTTGACAAGGGTGCTACTACTCGCGAGAGGTTTTTGTGCACTTGAGTGCAAAGAAATGAGAGCCTTTATTCAAATATCAATATTAAATCCTGTCTTTTGAAAATTTTCGATTATGAAGTGAATGAATATCTTTCACCAATGACTAATTTAACTGAGGTACATACATATTATGTCTTCATTTGAAATAGTTGTGTAATATTATGATAAAATGACGTTTATCTAGGTCATGTAATAATTTAATGATTCAAGTAAAGTTAGGCCACATTTTTTAGACTAAATACTAGACGTTTTTTGATTACTTAATTCAATCAGTAGATTTCAACTTGTGGGGAAAAGTTAAAGAATAATTTTGCCAGTGAGTGTAAAAAGGGAACAATTTATGTTGATTAGAAAATTTTCAAAAACAAATCCAAATTTCTGAGAATATTCTATGTTGTATGTCGATGAAACCAATAACGAAAATAAATAATGCCTCAGAAGAAACGGTTAATATACATAACTGAAAATCGTTTGTTCACCCCTAGCATAAAAAAAATCTTACATAAATAATGAAATTTCTTTTCCAAAGATTACTAAAGAATAAAACACTTTTTTACTTACCATAACTCTATAGTTTTACTATCTAAACTTTACTGGTAGTTGTAAAGTTTTCATAGTTAATTAATTTAATGACGTTGGTATCTTATGATTGTGTTAGTATGAAAAAGTCATAACTTCGAGTAGTAAGCACGCAATAGCCATATAAATTTGAAATTACCCCATCAAACTTGCTAATAACACTGATGACCCATGTCGAGCTTACATTGTAGACTTTGTAGCGGTGAGATTAGAAATTGACTTATTAATTTATTTAGTAATCATTGAGTATGGACCACATACTGTATGAATATTCTATTACATACATACAACTTAATAATAGGTATATACGTAAAGACTGGTTTACACAGTGCGAGTTAGCTTACGAGTCAGGTTGCCGAATAGCTGCACTGTAGTAACTCGCCCTGTTTGAATTTCACTTACGAGTGACTTGCACGAGCGAGCCAGAAAGTAGCTCGCGTGGCAAGCCAAGTAACTGTCATTTTTGTTAGGGGGAGGCTCCCCCTAACAAAAGAGTATGGTGGCGTGTATGCTCGCAACATTTGAGTGTTTTGTGAGATGTTCATGTGAGAACAACATAATGATTGTTTTCAACAGCGTTCAACAGATGTGGGAGAGCCATGCTTCGGCATGAATGCGTGGGCTCGACCGGAGTGATAAGCACGGCCTCACAGAAAACCGGCCAGAAGCAGCACCGTGCTGTGTTTCGCTGCGTGAGTAAGGTTACTGGAAGCCCAATTCGGGGGAAAAGGGGCCTTAAAGGTTGACATCGCACTTGTGGCTCCAGTGGTGTCACGGGTGCCTATGGGCGGTGGCAATCGCTTACCATCAGGCAGTCCATCTGCTCGTCTGATATCAGACCAACTGTAGCATGATTGCACGTTCAAAAATTTAACAATTCAGGGTATCCATAGATTGAGAAACTATCCGAAACGTGCCTATTTCCTTACGATGTTTCCCTTGACAATCAAACAATACCATTTTTTTATGTAATAGGTGGCAGACGAGCAGACGGATCACTTGATGGTAAGCGATTGCCATCGACCATAGACACTCGCAGCACCAGTGGAGACACAAGTGCGCTGCCTACCTTTAAGCCTCTTTCCCCCGGATTCGGCCTCTGGTACGGTCAGCATCAAAAGTAGCTTAACACTTTAGTACCATGTCAAAGTAACTGTTCTGCCTATTATAGTCAATTTCCATGGGGGACCTAAAAATTGTTACTTCGACATGGTACTAAAGTGTTAAGCTACTTTTGATGCTGACTGTACCTTCAATCACGCAGCCAAATACAGCATAGACGTTGCTTCTGGCCGGTTTTCTGTGGGGCCGTGATATAACTCCGGTCGATCTGGCCCATTCATACCGAAGTGTGACTCTCCTACAGTAAATATGTCATTGTTAAATTGCAAATATCATAGTGTAAGTAGCTTATTTGGGTAACACAATCATCGAAGGATCCTGACACATAACAAAAACAAGTTCTCTTCACAAAAAAGTTTGTCCAGAATGGGAATCGAACTCCGTCTTTTGGTGTATGAAGCAGAGTCACTACCAAATAAATAATATTTCACAACATCACATAAGTACCTTGATCTGACTCCGAGATAGTAAGCTCAAGCACCTGTGTTGCGGATATCAGAACTAACAACGGAATTACAAATATATACATATAATAAACATGTTCATGCGCATAAATGTTTGTACTGTGCGGGGATCGAACCCGCTACCCATGCATCGGAGGCACTACCACTGATCCAAACGGGTCGTTATTTGATCCAAATGAACCGTCGTACCTGTTATTTACATTATGTGAGCGTCAAAAGTGACACAGGAGGTACAAAAAATGTGCATGACCCATTTATGATACACAGAAGATGTGGGTCTGATTCAAGGAGTATGTACAAAGCTTTTGACCGAGTAACATGGGTCAGTCATATATTATTTGAAAGAGTATTTCGAAGATTTCGGGAATGTTTGAGTTCTTTGCATGTTCTTTGATAGTTTCTTTGAATAGAAGTTTAGTGACTTATAAATCAATTTTGTTTGGACGGTATTGTACTCGTAGGTATACATACAAACCATTCTGAACTAGAGATACCTTAGTTAACTATTTTATTTAATTTAATTTATTTTTTAACTCGTCGTCGAGAATGATATGCGAGAACTTCAGGCCGGTGACTGGCGACAAGTAGTGCAGGATCGATCAAAGTGGCGTTCTCTTGTTTCAGAGGCCAAGACTCGCTTCGGGTCGCTGAGCCAGTGGAGTGGCTGAGTAAGTAAATATTTTTTAACTAGAACATACTACAAATCCAACAATAACGTAAGCAAAAGTTACTAAGTTAATATATGACTCTAAAGATAAGGACTAAAGTGTTTGAAACCAAAATAAAAACATTTTAGGACATACTTAAGAACCTTCGGTAAAACAGATCAATTTATGTATGTGATCTGTATTCGGTACATTTGAGTTGAACATACGCTCCAAACGATAAAGTTGAGTTTTGATGTATGAACTTAGACTGACGTGGTTTGAATACTCGATGTTAGTCCCATTCTGCCAAGTTCCCAAGGACTTCTATTTTACCGACAACCTGTCAAATCGAAACTTGGGTTTACGAAATGTAATAGTTAGGTTAGATAGGATTAAATCGCATTGTGTATAAGATTACCTGGATCAGCCTCATCGCAGTCTCCACACAAAGGCAGACTTAGGAAATTCCGCATATGGCCGATCCCACCTCGTCGAGATATGCCTATAATTAGTGCCTCGTCAGTCTGATAGTGGATTAAAAGCGGTTTTAGAACCATCATTCTTGGTATTGACTTCTTCTATACAAAATGCAAGGCAATGGGCAGGGCATATTGCAAGGGGATCAGACGGCCGATGGGGCAGAAAGGCCAACGAGTGGAGGTCAAAGCCGTGGCAGGCCTCCCACAAGATGGACCGACGATCTGGTGAAGGTCGCGGGAGTCCCTAGGATGCGGGCGGCTCAGGACCGATCTGTGTGGAGATCATTGGAGGAGGCCTATGTCCACCAGTGGACGATTCCTGGCTGAAATGATGATGCAAAATGTGCTCATATAGGTCACAGAATAATAATATAATATAATATACTATTTGACAACATCACATACATTGATCCGACTCCGAGATAGGTAGCTCAAGCACCTGTGTTACGGATATCAGAATCAACAGTGGGATTACAAATATATACATATAATACTTTTCTTTTGTAAATATATACTTATAATATATAGAAAACACCCAGACCAATACAAACAGACATAAACTGAATATTAAACAACACGGTACGGAGCATGTGTAGTGAAATGTATACATACAGTGGCGGCGCGAGTGATGGTAGCTCAGTGAATAAAAATGCGTCTTCCATACGGGGGGTCATGATTCTAATACGAACATGCACCTCTGGATTTTTCAAATATATGTGCGTATTCCTACCATTAGCTTGGCGTTGAGGGAAAACATCGTGAGTAAACCTGCACCTGTAAGTTCTAGGGTGATTTTTTTTTATAGAAAGGCCAATCAGGATGACCTCACTCTGCCTGATGGTAAGTGGCCGTGAAGTCCAAATATGAGGCTGAGAGACACAAAAGAACTAACAAAGTACCCATTGTGTCTGCCATCCTCACCCTAATGGCCTGATGAGGTGCTGTTTCACGCCCCGCCTAAAAGACCCCGGATTGTATGAAGGAGGAAACACATGAGCTGGGAGGGCATTCCATGTCTTGATGGCTCGGGGTAGGAACGAAGATGATGAGGTGGAGGATTATTAAATTTGTAGTCTCTGATAAATAAATAAAATAAATATTTCACAACATCACATACATTGATCTGACTCGGAGATAGATAGCTCAAGTACCTGTGTTACGGATATCAGAATCAACAGTGGGATTACAAATATATACATATAATACTTTTCTTTTGTAAATATATACTTATAATATATAGAAAACACCCAGACCAATACAAACAGACATAAACTGAATATTAAACAACACGGTACGGAGCATGTGTAGTGAAATGTATAATACAGTGAATAAAAATGCGTCTTCCATACGGGGGGTCATGATTCTAATACGAACATGCACCTCTGGATTTTTCAAATATATGTGCGTATTCCTACCATTAGCTTGGCGTTGAGGGAAAACATCGTGGGTGAACCTGCACCTGTGAGTTCTAGGGTGATTTTTAGGGTTCCGCACCTCAAAAGGAAAAAACGGAACCCTTATAGGATCACTTTCTTGTCCGTCCGTCCGTCCGTCTGTCAAGACCCTTTTTCTCAGGAACGCGTGGAGGTATGAAGCTAAAATGTATATCAATTACTCAAGTCTACTGACCCTTGAAGCTGTGAAAAAATCAAACTTCTAAGCCAACGCAATCAAAAAGATACAGCCGATTATATCGATATTTTCATCAAATTTTCGACACTCGCAAAGGAATCAAAACCTACAGGGTACTTCCCGTAAACTCAGAATCTTGAAATTTGGCATGAAGCATTGTCATATAATGCAAATATAGGAAAAATTGCGAAAATCAAATTTTTTTAGTTATATAAAATAATAAAAATATTTTAATAAAATGAAATTTACTACTTTATTTCTCACGAACGAATAAAGGTATCAAATTGAAATTTATACCAAATACCTAGGTCTACTGTCCCTTTAAGCTGTGAAAAAATCAAACAAAAGTTAACGCAATCAAAAGATACCGGCGGAACCCTCGGTGCGCGAGTCAGACTCGCACTTGGCCGGTTTTTTTTTATAGAAAGGCCTATCAGGATGACCTCACTCTGCCTGATGGTAAGCGGCCGTGAAGTCCAAATATGAGGCTGACAGACACAAAAGAACTAACAAAGTACCCATTGTGTCTGCCATCCTCACCCTAATGGCCTGTTGAGATGCCGTTTCACGCCCCGCCTAAAAGACCCCGGATTGTATGAAGGAGGAAACACATGAGCTGGGAGGGCATTCCATGTCTTGATGGCTCGGGGTAGGAACGAGGATGATGAGGTGGAGAATGATTAAATTTGTAGTCTCTGATAAATAAATAAAATAAATATATCACAACTTCACATACATTGATCTGACTCGGAGATAGGTAGCTCAAGTACCTGTGTTACGGATATCAGAATCAACAGTGGGATTACAAATATATTCTTTTGTAAATACATACTTATAATACATAAAAAACCCAGACCAATACAAACAGATATAGTCATGCACACAAATGTTTGTACTGTGCGGGGATCGAACCCGCAACCCTTGCACCAAGGGCAGCGTTCACTACCACTGTTCCAAACGGGTCGTTGATACCCAGCTATGTCAATATTTATATGTTTTTTTTTTGTGATAGGTGGTAGACGAGCAGACGGATCACCTGATGCTAAGGGATTGCTGCCGCCCATGGACACTCGCGACACCAGTGGAGTCACAACAGTTTTTTTATTAAGTCCTTTAATGAATTGACATTTACCAAATTAATGTACAAAATCAAATCAAAATCAAAAATGTCTTTATTCAATTTAAGTCCATACAGCACATTTATGAATGTCAAATATTATGTAATCTACCGCTGATTCGGAATGTCAATTTCTACCGAGAAGAATCAGCAAGAAACTCAGTAGTTACTCTTTTTAAATAATATGGTAATTTAAATATTCATTCTTATACAAATTATTGTTACAGTGACAGTATGATATACAATGCTTATAATCAATATCGTTTAGATAAATCGTCAAAGAAAAATTCTGAAATGAACTATACACTAGAGGACAGGCGAATAGATCAACATGTCCAGGAATCCTTATCATTCAAATAATCATCTACTTTACAATAGTCCGTCATCCCCTTCCTTATAATATCAAAAGTACTCTATTCATTCATTGCTTGAAACAGAATAAGATATTACGTCAAATAATACAGAATAAAAGTGTAATTAATTTAGACAGTTAAATAAGCGGCCCCAAATTTGTATAGTCCATCCTTTACGCCTCAAACCCGAAGGTTTCACCTTTTTAAAAGTCTTCGTGCGTTTTTTTAGATGTCTGCCGATTAAAGAGGCGGCACATCAAAGAGAGATAGAATGACGTCGACTAAACATCCCGCCGAGCCTGGTTGTAATCAAAGAGTATTTTCGCAGGGAAATTATTTGATGGAAAATGTTGACGGTACCTAATTTTTTGCGTCCGTTTTTTATTAAGGTGCAGCTTTGAATAATTATAACATATTGGAAACTTAATTAAAAAGTTCTTCAGAGGTGGCATGATTAGTTTAGGTAAAGATAAAATTAAATTATGTGCTTGTAAAATTATCTTCTTAGTCAGTACACTTTTGGCATCAGTGGTCGAGGTCATCATTTTGGGTCCCGATGAGAGATGATCCTTGAGATTCGGTGCCATTCATCGCGGACTGAAGTTTTTCGGTTACCCGTAAGAAAAATTTAAATTATTATAATGTGTATGTATTTCGGCTAAAGCCATATTGATTAGTATTTTTGCGTCTGCTGGAAGGCTAGATTGCAAATACAAATACAGAGACATTTTTTTTTATTTACGGAACAAATGTTACAGTTGGGCATTACAAAATACAGAGTTTCATTTGCGTTCTAATGGGATTATGTACCAGTGTGTAAATTGTATGTAATTAAGATACTCTTTAAGACCTATTGTATATACCAACGTAGGTATATCACTGTAATTCAGACGCCTTGTGGTCTAGTGGTTTATGTACACCGGGCCATGATCTGGGGCCCCTGTGTTCGATTCCCGGGTTGGGCATGAAGCATGTTTCGAATTTTTCGAACATAACTCGGTTTTGTGATCACCAATCAACATTAGGCAAGCGAGGTGATTAAGTCTAATCCCATTATATTAGCCTGATTATATAAGGACTGCCTTGGTGGCGCAGTGGTTAGTAGCATTCGCACTTTAAAGCGACGGCTGTGCTTGGAGTCAATTCAATTGGGTTCAATTCCCGGGTCGAGCCAACATTTGAAGGTACCTGAGGTTTTCTGTTAAGAAATTCTTAGTGTCAGCCCAGAGTCTGGAAGTTGGCAGTCTTGTACCCCGTGCCTCGGGAAGCACGTTAAGCTGTTGGTCCTGCGCCTGATCCCTCTCCGGTCGTGTCACGCTGGTGTCCCAATATGAGGGCAAGGCAATAGAGAGTGCATTAGTTGAGATTGGCCGCCTTAGCCGAAATCGGTTGGATGATATTATTAAATCTCTGTAAACATATTATATGTTTCCCACGCCATGTTAGTCTAATGATTTAAGTACAGGGCCTTGGTTCGATTTGCGGGTTGAGCATAAAGTATGTTTCGAATTTTTCGAACATAGCTTGGTTTTGTGATCGCTATTCCGCATTAGCCAAGCGAGGTGATTGAACATACTCCCATTATACACTTCTGGACACATCTATTGGCCCACCTTGCATTTTCAGTTTTGTTTGGTCCAAGCTAAACCTTACCTTCATTGAAATACAAAACCAACTTCGCGACTTCCATGGAGCATCTGCGAGCGCTCGAACTGTTCGGAGAAGGTTAAAAGAACGCGATATGGTACCACACAAGCCAGCTAATGGCCCCAAACTAACGCGAGCCTACCGAACAGCGCGCACTCATTTAAACTGGACTCAGCAGCACCAGAGCCGTGTACTCTTTTCCGATGAGTCTGAAATTGTGTTACATGGCAATGATGGCAGGAAGAAGGTCTACCGACGTAAGGGAGAGCGTTTCGCACAATGCTGCTTTGAAGATAGGGTTGCTTATGGCGGTGGCTCATGGACTGTCTGGAACATCACAGTTATGGACTAGCCAGCCAGAAGTCCAGACATGAACCCCATTGAGCACATGTGGGACGACCTAAAAAGACGCGATAGGGCTCGTCAGCCAGTTGTACAGGCGATGCAGGAGTTGAAAACTGCCATAGAAGAATAATGGGAGATGATCCCTCGAAATTTCATGCAGCGGTTGATAAACTCTATGCCTAATCGTTTGAGAACTGTGGTAGATCCATGGCGGCAACACGCGTTATTAAATTAAGTAAACCTCTATTTGATAAAACATGTTTTATAATCAAAAATCAATCTATCTGTGAGTCTAAATTAGATTAATTCTATTATTGTATAGTTTTTGTGATCAGCCTTCTGTTTATGTTTGTTGTATGATAGATAGATTTTATTTTCGAGCCGTAGGTACGAACTTTTTGTAGGATATTTACTTTGTTTAAAAGCATTCGACAACGAACATCAGTGTACAGTAAAGTCAATGCTGGTTTATGTTATAATAATACCAGTGTAATTATAATTAATATGCAACTCGTTGTAAATAAAATAAATAAAATAAATAAAATAATTGCCTTTATCGAGGCGCCCGACCCGACTTATAGGGCGTATCTCCATGTCGTGTGGTATTCTAAATTCAAATTCAAAACAATACGATCGAAAAATATTGTGAAATGTATCAGATTTAAATCTGCATCGATAGTTTTTGTGATATCTAGGAGTCATATTTCAGTAGGGGCCAAACGAAACCTAAACTCTAAGGTGGGGCAATAGATGTGTCCAGAAGTGTAGTAGCGATGACTTGATTTCTATGATGGATATCCTTTGTCTTGCAGTGGGACAGTATACAGGTTGATACTTTGACTTTCATATAATTTTCTTGGTAAATTGCAAGATAACCATGTATATGATGGATGGATGATAGAAACGCTGCATGACCTACAACAGATGATGACCTATCTGACTTCGGTATGCATCAGCCTACAAATAAAGCAGCAGGGCAGAGTATAAAGATAAGCCAGTGGCATCACAGAGAACGTTTTAAAACATCTTTTGACAATGGGAGAGTCACAATTCGGTATGAATGGCTCGACCGGAGCTTCACAGAAAACCGTCGTGAAGCAGCATTGTACTGCGTGATTGAGGGTACCGGAGGCCTAAGGCCTCCTAATTATATGTCGAATTAAGAACCTCCTTTTTTTTGAAGTCGGTTAAAAAATATGTTTTGAATCCCATGCGATTACTTATTACCATTAA
Source organism: Marasmia exigua (assembly GCA_019059595.1). NCBI lineage: Eukaryota > Metazoa > Arthropoda > Insecta > Lepidoptera > Crambidae > Marasmia > Marasmia exigua. The sequence continues at coordinate 11,560,306 of CM032476.1, read as the reverse complement.
GTTCCTTAAAGAGTGTGCCGTAATAATAATTCTCTTAAGATTGATGGTAGTTGGCTCTTTTTTTTTGCCTCAGCGAAACTATCATAATAGTATTTCTTTCGGCAAAAACATTTGTCATTGTCGTGGCCATTTCTCCTATATAGCTCAACTTACTTTTGATTGAAATCGATGAGATCTATGCCTTTTAATTTCCCTTGGGACCGAAACGTGAACTAAGTACTTTTTATGCTATTATAAATTTCTTTTGATTCAATAAAAATCAGTAACTCAATTAAAGCTGGTTTGGTTTCATTGCTCTTTAAGTAGAGTAAATAAAATTTAATCACCAACGTAGAGATTCTGTAACGTATAGGCAAGGAAGTGAAGCTTATGCGAAACATTCAAATAGCCGTGGTAGAGCCACACATCGGCATGAATGGGCCGGCTCTACCGGAGTGATACCACGGCCTCAGAGAAAACCGGCGCGAAGCAGCACTGTGCTGTGTTTCGCTGCGTGAGTGAGGGTATCGGAGGGCCAATCTGGGGGAAAAGGGGGTTTAAAAGTTGGCAGCGCACTTATGACAGGTGTCGAGGGTGTCTATGAGCGGCGGCAAAGGCGATCATGTCTGCTCGTCTGTCACCTGTCACATAAAAAAGTAGCATTTGGTCACATCTTAAGAAACCTTCTCTAGAATATCATGATGGGAAAGATTGCTGGAAAACGCAGAATTGGAAGACTAAAACTGTCACAGCTCAGGAACATACGACATTGGACTATCATCATCAAACCCGAACAACTTTTTAGGCTTGCCATGGATAAGCCACGATTCATCGAGTTAATGGCCAATTTCCAGTAATGATGCGGCACCTCAACAAGAGGAAATAAAATTGGCGTATTATCATACACAGGTATATATATTGGCAGATACCATGCCGAAGTAAAGACTTTCTGGCGAGGTTTATCAAAATTTTGAATCAAACTGGTTTAGTTCTGAAATTACGACAGCATATTCATTTTAGGCGGCAAACGAGCAAACGGGTCACATGATGGAAAGTAATCAACGCCGCCCATGAACATCCGTGAAATTAGACAGATCGCTAATGTTTTTTCTTATGCTAGAGGCAGCAAACTAGAAAGCGAGTCACATGATGGAAAGTAATCAACGCCGCCCATGAACATCCGTGAAATTAGACAGATCGCTAATGTTTTTTCTTATGCTAGAGGCAGCAAACTAGAAAGCGAGTCACATGATGGAAAGTAATCAACGCCGCCCATGAACATCCGCGAAATTGGAAAGATCCGCTAATGTGTTGCAGGGATTTTTAAAAAAGAATAAGTTCATCTCTTGAAGGTCTTGAAGTCCTAGCCGTCGCGTCGGGGAAACTCCTGCAGCCAAACTGTTAGTCAGATCTGAGGTACGTGGTAGAAAGTTCCGCGAGAAACGCACAGTATTAGACCGCCATCCATCGAGATGATGAATGTACATTCAGAAATCGCGCCTTCTTATCCACTGAGCCACACTCTTGTAAACAAATAATAATGTTAGGGATATTATCTCCTCATGTGAGGCTTGTGTGATAAGGGTCAGGGTAGAAATGTTTCTGACAAAGTTAGCATACTTCTGACATAAGTTACAGTGGTCGTAATTGAGAAATAACTTCTTGTTTATCATAGCTAAACTACATGTAAAGATACTCATAGTATGAAAATAAGCTAGTAGCATCACATAGAACATTCTGACAAAACTAATGAACTTGTCCTATGTCCAGCAGTTAACGTCTATTGGCTGAAATGATGATGGATGATCATGATGAACGAACTTGTGAATTAACCATTAAAGGCCCACCATACCGTACGGTTCATCTTTACGCTCGATTTTTTATTGTTCTTTATTGCACAAAACATAACAAGGATACACAAACACTTAGGGACCTTCAAGAGAAGGGCGTTCTTCTTTCTAGAAGTTGGAAACGCATTAGCGATCTCTCTGATTTGGTAGATGTTCATGGGCGTTGATTTTTTACCATAAGGTGATCCGCTTGCTGGTTTTTCGCCTCTAACATATTGAAACCATAAGCCACAATTATAAATTTATCGAAATGATAAAATAACTACAAGCGAAAATCAATTCTTTTGTGAAAAATCGAAAAATACCTCAGTTCTTTGGAACGATTTGGCTGCAGGAGTATTTCCGGACGGCTACGACTTAGGAACCTTCATAAGAAGAGCGTACTGTTTTTTAAAAAGGCCGGCTACACATTAACGATCTCTCTGATTTCGCGGATGTTCATGGGCGGCGATGATTACTTTCCATCAGGTGACTCGCTTGCTCGTTTGTCCGCCTCTAGCATAAAAAAAATACTACTTACTATTACTAATAAGAAATCATATTACAGTGTCGAAGAATTTTTCAATGATAAAAAGATTAGTATTATATGAATACAAAACATGTATGAATTTAATTATTCGATGTAAAATTAGCACTTCTAGGTATTAGGGTAAATAAAATATTGTATTAATAATATATATTAAGTAGTAGTAGTAATCTGTCATAAAATGTATTGTAAATAATATTTTACTTACTTAACTTTTGCCATACCCTTACATTACAGGGTCCATGTATTACCATAGTTATGTATGATATTTATGTAACTTGTATATTGTTTATACCTATATGGTGCAAGAAATAAATAAATAAATAAATAAATAAAAAAGTAAGAATACCTACATAAATATGTTGGATGTGCTGTGTTTTGCTGCGTGAGTGAGGTTACCGGGGGTTTAAAGGTTGGCAGCGCACTTGTGACTCCAATGGTGTCGCGGGTGGCCATGGGCGGCAGCAATCACTTACCATCAGGCATCCATCTGCTCGTCTGCACATAAAAAATAGAAACATTTTTTGTCTTTTGATTCTTAAAAGCGGACTAGAAAAACCCTTAATGTTCCTGAATCAAAAACTATAACGAATCATAATGGAGTAAGGTTTCTTTTCGCAATTTCGCTTTGAATTGATTTTGATACCAGATAAATAATAATTCATTTACGCATACAGTATTTCCTTTCCCCTCTAGAGATTTCCCCCTGACCAGGTACATTGAGAGGGATTGTTATTTTAATCCTATTTCGTAGGATGGAATATTCCAAATTCTTAATGCCTTATGAAATATAAAAGGTATATTGCCAACGGTAATTAATTTTGTAAGTATCTTTCAAAGCTTTTTGGGATACTTAGACTTTATAATTACTGTTTGTAGCATTGTTGAATGAGGATTTTGAGAAACGCTGGTCATAGCTGTCAGAAATAATTAACTATAGATTTGTGTTTAATATCAATCTAAGAACAATTTTGATAAAATTATACTCCTTTCGCTTTAGCATGCTATGGGTGACAGATGTCAAAATCTATACATTTTCACGTTAGTCTCTTTCTAACGTGTGACTCACGTATAACTCTGTCCTGCTGCCACCGATATCATGATAAGGCGAAAGGAGTATAGTTGGTCATAGACCAGCGTTTCTCAAAATCCTCATTCAAAAATGAAACAATAATTACGAAGTCTAAGTATCCCAAAAAGCTTAGCAGTAGGTACTAGTAGAGTATAAACGCTGAGACTCGTGGCAGTCGGTGTCATAGTCACTCATCATAATTAATGAATGGTATATGACACTACTGCCACAAGTCTTTGCGGTCGAGTATAATGTAAGCTTTTTTGACATTATTGGTTGATTCTTGACTCCCAATTGTCAAGAATCAACCAATGTTGAACGCCGTGTGGTCCCCGGCAGAGTAGAATAGGCCACCCTCACTTTTACCGAGGTGTCGTAAAAGGCGACTAAGGTAAAGCTAATGGCATGATCATCAGCACCCAGAGAAGGAAAACTCTACATTTATATCAAAACCCTCGCCAACCCGTCTGCCAAGCGTGGTGAGTATGGCAATTATCCCTCATGTGATTGAGGGAGGCCCATGCCCCAGCAGTGGGGACTTAAATTGGCTGACGATGACGATGATGAACCAATAATGTCAACACATTTTCCAGTTTAAGATTACCTACGTTGTGGTTCGTATTGTCAATTTGAGGTCGTTATCTTTATCAGATGCTGATATCTTTATCAGAAAACAAGAAAATATATTTTGCACACAGATTAGTATTATTACATAATTATGGTCATAATGGGCACAATTAATATGGTAATTTGTTAATAAAGCTTAAAGTTGTCCTTGGGGTAGAAAATAAACATCTATTTTGTTTATACAGAGGTAAATCCAACAGACATCAGCAACTCTTATATGAATTCCTAAAATACTAAAAGCTTGCGCGATGAAATCAACACCTAACGCCATCTATTGGTATAAAGTGGAACTAGCGTCTTGAATCGAAGTGAGGGCGGGCTACTAGTACCTACTATATAAAACAGCGAATTTAGAGGGGAAGGCTTGACTTAAAATTTGAAAGTGGCCTTGTAGCTATACGATAAGTAAAAATAAACAAACAGCTAGCGAACAAGAAAATTACAGTATATGCATGCCTACATACTTATTGTATGTAGGCATGTATCTATTTAAATATGTAACGTATCAATAAAATGGTTCTATCTCCAATAACACCTGGATCCGAGAGATCCGAAGATTATTGAAAAATGATCCGCGGCAGAAACGTTCCGATTTGTCGAAATACCCGGTAAATCTCTTAAGGAAGGATTCTCAGTGAAACTCTTTTTAAATCTTATAAAAACAAGCCTTTGGCGATTCTGTAGGCGCACCTTACTTATCTTTTGGGCAACCGCTAAGTCTTGCGGTAAATTTACATAATTTCCAAGTGATGTTTAAGTGGTTTTTGTTAAAACTCAATAACGCGGATTGTAAATTCAATCCTTGTTATACAATAAAAAAATCGTTTATAACCTCAGTGCTCTTTTGTCTGGTGGTGTTGTTTTACTTTTTAACCGACTTCAAAAAAAAGGAGGAAGGGCGCCGACTTCGGTAAACCTTTTCTCGAGTCTACTGTTATAAAATGTTATTTAAAGTGTAAAAGTGTTAAAAATATTATTTAACACGCTTGGGGTTTTTGAAGGCGGTTTTTTTTTTCTATTTCTACTTCATTCTCGTGTACATCTATTATTTGTACCAATTTGAGAAACGTATCCTCTTTTACGTATTCACAATTTCGACGCGCCAGCCGTTGTGGTGTGCCTTTAAAAATACATTTTAACTGAAGTTTGTGGTTTTCTCAACCACCTAGGAAATTGTGCCGAAAGAGATCAGTTGTGCCGAAAGAAATTAGTTAGTCAGCGAGCTAATCAAATTCGCTGATCAATCCGATGCGCCCCTGCAACGGGGTCGATCGTGGGTCCTCGTAGCCATCTTCGATACCGACCACGCCTCGTAGTAAAGTAAACATATTGCTTTCCGGTAACATAATTATATATTATACATCAACAATTTCAATTTTTTTTTATATACGAAATGATTTGTTAATATCCGTGTACCCGAATTAATAAGTAGATACTCAAGACAACTCCCAATAACCCTCGGAGATCTAATTAACGTGATGAATCCGTTGGCACGCTAATTAATTTCTCAAATTTTGCAGATACGCAGTATTAACAAAGTACTCATAAGAGCTGTTGGAGTGATACTCCACGATCCGATAAGCTTCTTTGGGAAAATGTCGAAATAAGCTGTGGTTCGATATTTATTTATACATTAAACTGGAATAAATTTACCCACAAGCACGGGCGCATATTGAACGGAAATTGGTTTCCGTTCATTACAAACTAGCTGTGGTCTTGACCTGAAGGGATTGCGTTATCGATAACCAAGTTATGTTCCAGCCAGGCTACCTTGACCCACGGGAGCCTTGGCCAGAATCGTACGAGTATAGACTGTATATTGGGTCTTGTCATTCATTAAACGATAAACGTAGTGTAAGATATCTCCGGCTCCGGCCAGGTGGAGTGACCATCAAACAAGCAAGAGTTGGATGCGATGCGAGTAGCAATAAATAGATCAGAGTATAGAACATTTTAGCTTTTCAAAATGTGATCCGTCTGCTCAACTCCCACTTGTTCATCTTAGAGCCGATTTTTTGATCCGCAGATAAACTGAACTAATGGTTTAAAAAAGTAGGTAATAGTATAATATCGCTAAAATATGTTTTTTGAGCAATAGTTAGCTTAACTTTTTGTTATGTTAAATTAAGGCAGTTTGACGGTGTCACTTTGACTATTGGTTAGAAAGTTAACTATAGTCAATATAACCAAAAGGTAACTGTTGGCGACGGCCACAACCAACCTTTTTTACCTATTTTCTTTGAAATGTTTACTTTTTTATATTCTCCTATTTTGTTATGTCTTTTTGACGTTTATTGTAAAAAGCCAAGGAATAAAATGGGTGTGACAAAATATATGTTTTCTCTCGGGTCCGTTTTAGTAACTATGGTTCGAAAAATCGGCCCTTAGTGTTTACGCTAGGAGTCGCTTGAACAATAAAAAAATCCAGGATTCGGGAAGACTGGTAATTAAAATGAAGTGACTGCCGTCTGACCATCGCAACCCATATACATGGGTACCAGACAAAGTGGATCACGGTGACACGTTTTAAATCATTTTCTTAAATAATGTAGGGTTTTTTTTGAGAAACTATCCGTAACGTGCAGGTTTCTCTTCTCTTACCGCCAAATGGTAGCAATATGCACAGAGATTTCAATCAAAGGTTCATGTGGGGATTTGAACCACGACCCCCGTAAGAAAGGCGCGTTCTTATCCACTGAGCTACCATCGCTCCTCTGCTACCTATCACATAAAAAAAACACATGAATATTATGGGTGTAACTATTTACTTATATTAGAAAGAAAGAAAGAAGGAAAGAAAGAAGGAAAGAAAGAAGGAAAGAGAGAAAGAAAGAAAGAAAAATAGAAAGCAAGCAAGAAAGAAATAAATAAAGAAAGAAAGAAAATATTTATTATTATACACATCACAACACAGATCTTATAGCAGTTGTAAACAGAACACAATTTGGCACAAATTAACGGGAAACAAGACATATATTAAATGTGTGTGTGTGTATAAGATAAAACCATAAAGCGCTTAGAAACTTTTGGATGTGGTGCTAGAAAAGTTCAAGAAGCTGCCGGGCAACCGTCAACTGGAGAGGCACCCGAAGAAAAAAAAATGTGTATAGGACGCATTGTCTTAATTTTTTTTATTCATAAAAGGAAAATCTAAAGACTTATAAACCTAAATATCGATAAGTCATTAAGTACAACAATTCAACATGAGCTATGAAATGTTAATACCTCCCCCAATTTAAAAGCATCCTTGAATTTTTCTTGTCCAAATAAAAGCATTGTATTTTGTGATTTTAAAAATAAGGACCGCATCGGGCTGGTATTTCGATTTGAAGGATCATTATGAAAATATTTATGGCGGAAAATCGTTCACGGGATAATTCTTTTTAACTTAATGGACGGTAGGTACTTTGTAATTGCGTGTTTTGAATTTTTGAAAACGTTTTCTTGTCAGTCATTTACTGTTGTGGATTCCCGTTTTTAATGTGCATTTACGGTTTTAGGGTTCCGTAGCCAAATGGCAAAAAACGGAACCCTTATAGATTCGTCATGTCTGTCCGTCTGTCCGTCCGTCTGTATGTTACAGCAACTTTTCTCCGAAACTATAAAAACGATATACTATTGATTTTTGGAAAAATTGAAAAAAATAAAAAAATTGGGGGGTCTCCATACATGAAACTGAAACTCAAATTTATTTTTTTCATCAAACCTATACGTTTGGGGTATCTATGCAATTCAAAAAATATGTTGAGGTTTTTAACATCATTTTTTTCTAAACATAATACTTTGCACACGAGACGCTCCCAAAGTGGTAAATTGTGGGTTAAAGTTAGAGGGGCGGCTCTAAAAAAATATATGATGTACATAATCATGAAAGCTAACAACGAAAATAGGTTTGAACTAGATATAGTGAGTAGTTTTTTTTAATACGTTATAAACCGTAAACCGCAATTTACCTTCCTTGCTGCATATATCCTTCATATATCTTACTTGCTGCTACGGAACCCTTCATGGGCGAGTCCGACTCGCACTTGGCCGGTTTTATTGTGTAGGCTAAATCTCTATGATGCAATTACTCTGATCTCGCGAATTCGGGTGAACCGTGGTTACCTACACTCAGAGAGTCATCATCATCATCAGCCCATTTAAGTCCCCACTGCTGGGGCACGGGCTTCCTTTAATCGCATGAGGGGTATTTGCCATACTCACCACGCTTGGCGAGGGTTTTGATATAAATGCAGAGTTTTCCTTCTCTGGTTGCTGATGATCACTCAGAGAGTGGTAGCTTAAAACCAGGGTAAGGACATTGGACTTTTTATCAAAAGAAATAGTAAACGTTAAACACTGTGGGCAAAAGCTAGTTTAAGTACAAAAGAAGCCTTAGATTTTCATCAAAAACATTTTTTGCCTTATTGCCTCTTATTTATTCAAATCGTGCTATAAGTTTTTCATTCGACCTCAAACAAACGTGATGAAAACTCGTAGAAGCCTTTTCTGTAATTTCACGAGTCATTCGCTGATATTAATATCGCCTATATCAACAAACGCCCGAAATCAAGCCAATTCACAAATGTAATAAGTTTAATATTGAATATTACGTTAAATTCACAACAAGGGTTACGGGTGAGAACGAATATTAAGGGCCAGACAAGAACAAGCAGAGGCTACAAGAGGGTCACCCCTTATTTTATATCTTTGTGAGATAAAAAAAAATGAATTAAATAAGAGTAAATGTTAAGTATCAGTCTATACACTGTCCTTCTGTAGGGCAAAGGCTTACATTATAGACCGCGGGAGAGCCCCGCTTCAGCATGAGCCGGCTTGATCGGAGTGATACCACGGCCTCACAGAAAACCCGCGTGAATCAGCACTGTGCTGTCTTTAGCTGCATGAGAGGGAAAGGGTACCGGAGACATATTCCGGAGGAAAGGGAGGTTTAAAGGTTGGCAGCGCACTTGTGTGTCCACTAGTGTTCATGGGCGGTGGCAATCGCTTATCATCAGGTGATCCGTCTGCTCGTCTGCCACCTATCACATAAAAAAATAGAAATTAAGTCATCGCTACTATGATGGGATCAGGCTTAATCCCCACGCTTGCCAAATGCGGATCGGTGACCACAAACCCAAGCTATGTTCAAAAAATTCACTACCTCCCTCCTCACTGCCAGGTACTTGAACCATTCGACCAACATGGCGTCAGATAAGAGTGGTCACACAAAACCGATTTTCGGCAATATCTGGATCATTCTGTATCCAATCGCCGAGGAATAGACATTTAAAGACTCTCTTGTTAGGTTTTCACCTGATTTGTGCTGAAACCAAATAAATGCACATTGGGCAATACGCTTACAGTGTTATTGCGAAGAAAGTCCCCTAATATTAACAAGCTAATCCGGTCCCCCAATAATAAAGACACCGGTCAGCTGGTCACAAACTACTTGCTCTATGAGTAGTTGTCGATACTCGAGTAAAAAAAAACATTTTCTATTATAACTCGACCGGAAGATCAAAAATCCGGGACATTACACGCTTGAACAATGCGCCATTGATTCGATAAAATTATCTTTAGGAGTCATGGCTGTTATACCTTTCATTCGTATTTAACCACCGACGCAAAACCGATGGGGTGTTATAAGTTTGACGTGTCTGTGTGTCTGTCTATGGCGTCGTAGCTCCGGAACATATGAACCGATTTTGATTTTGTTTTTCTTTGTTTTAAAGATGAATAAAGAGGGAGAGTTCTTAGCTATGTTGGATAAAAATCGATCCAAGATGGCCGCCGTCACAAAAAATTGGATTTTATGTTTTAGCACAACTCCCACAATATGGGTATCATATAAAAGGGCTTGAGTAGCAGAATATATTAATTGTGAAAAATTTCAAATCCAAGATGGCCGCCGTCAGAAAATGACGAATAACCTATTTGTTGTTCCAACTGTCTCAATATAGGTATCAAATGAAAGAGCTTTAGTTGTGTCGGGGGTTTTTTAAATTTTCATTTCTAACCGTTATCTGTTATGATATTAGCTTCCTTTCTCTTAGCGTTTAAGTCCTAGTTGCGTACAAAGCGTTGTCTTGTCCTCTCTATTGCTATAAGTATTTTTAAAAAACGGTAGTTTTTAGTCTAATTAATTGTAGTTTAATTGATTCACGCTAAAAGTGGCCGCTTTTGGCGCTAATAAATTTTTCGCGTACTCGTTGGACCCAACATTTGTGCATGGTTATTTGATAAATAGTATAAGTGTTTGCCGAGAAGTTGTAACCGCAAAATTGTATGAAATATGCCCTCGAATGCGCACCAAGCGCTTTTCTTCCTCCTTCGTGATGCGTAATTCCAAAAAGTTGAATGCACTTCCAGTTTCTGTTTTCCCCAATGACTACAATCTTGATTTTTAAATGCTTAAGGAGACGGGTAGGGCACACTAGCGACGCTAATCAATTTTAATTTTTAGCTACGAAAGCGTATCTATTTTAAACAACTTCGGGGTTACAACCCCTCGGCAAACACTTAGAGGTACTATTTATCAAATAACCATGCACAAATGTTGGGTCCGTTTTTGTACGCGAAAAATTGATTCACGCTAAAAGTGGCCGCATTTGGCGGTAATAAATTTTTCGCGTTCGCGTTGGACCCAACATTTGTGCATGGTTATTAGATAAATAGTATAAGTGTTTGCCGAGAAGTTGTAACCCCAAAATTGTTTAAAATAGATCCGGTTTAGTATAAAAAATATATACATGTTGAATTGAGAACCTCTTTATTTTTGAAGTCGGCTAAAAAGTATAAGCTTAAAGATTACTTCCTTGGGCCACTGTAGTGATGATTATTCATTGCTATAGTGGTCTTAGGTGGTGACCTTTATAAAAAGAACATTGGGCATGATTATTTGATAAATAGTATAAGTGTTTGCCGAGAAGTTGTAACCCCAAAATTGTTTAAAATAGATCCGGTTTAGTAGCTAAAAATTAAAATCGATTGTCGTCGCTAGTGAGCCCTACCCGTCACCTTAAGAGAATCGCTCGCTTCACTGAAGGTTTCTTATGATCTCTAGAGTTCAGTGCGAAATCCATCATTAACAAAAAATATTGAACAATAATGAAATACTATTCCAGCTCAGTAAACATACCTACATACCTAGACAATTCCATAATTTGACAACAAGCGATACGTCTCTCGTATGGCTTGTTGTGAAATTATGGAGCAATTTAACAAACAAGAAACTATTCGGTTAGACGAAACCTTTGAAATAAATCGAATAACGAAATCAATTTACGAACTGTCAGCAAACATACCTGGTGTATCCTTTCGTCAATGCCTGTCGAAAGATCTAATAAGTAAATGGAAGAAACGGATATACCGAATAAACTCAGATATACTTTGTATAACTTCTGTCTGAGTGAGTGGCGTTTTGTTGTCCGTTTGATATTTTGTATCCGACGATATCTACTGTATGTATTTTTGGAATTGTTAATACTAGGTTTAAGTAAATACTGCTATGAGACCTTGTAATCAAAAAAGGATTAAATGGGATAAAGGATAAAATACTACTTAAATGTTAATCATTTAAAAATGCTTGTATAAAGTGTATTTGGCATTTACAAGTGCTTTAAAACCAATTGATGTGAAGTCTCATACTTTATCTTCACTCATGTTTTAATCTTTATCTTAAATGACATTAAATGAAAAAACTTTAACCTTTTTGGCAGTTTGAGAATTATATAACATAAAAAATTTAACCTGATATGTTCATTATAACACATTTTTTTATATTCGCTGTCAGCGGAATGAATTTATAATTTAATAATAATTTAATACTTTGTAATTTAATACAACAATCAATTATTCAACAGAGATTAGGCGCCGACTTCGGTAACACCTTTTCTGGAGTGTACTGTTATAAAATGTTATTTGAAGTGTATAAAGTAATAAAAATATTATTTTACACTTTTTAGTTCGTGGTATTTCAAGGCGGTTTTTTTTGGCAAAATAATGAGACACTAAAAAGACCTTTTTAAAATTCGAGGGTTTTCATTTTTTGGCAGCCCCATTATTTTAGTTTTCCCTAAGTTCATTTTAAGGTTGTTACTTTTTAAACATCTTATGACAGATGCCACATTTGCATCTTGCTCGTATGTACTCACATTTTTACATTCGATCGTTATGGTACTGTCATCAGCAAATAAGGACATATGTTATGTTGTGGCTGTGGGTAGATCGTTAATGTATAATATGAAAAGCAATAGTCCCAAGACGCTGCCTTGTTGCACTCCATATTTGACTGTTTGAATTTTTGAGTAATGGATGACTTATTTTTTCGATTCAAGATCAACTACTAATCTGATCAGTAAAAACAAATCTGTCAAAACGTGTTCACTTTTGAGTTCTTAATTAGAAAGATTATGACTTGAGTGTTGATAAATTTTATGATCAAAATAGATAAACTAATTAAAATATATAAATAAAGCTGTCAATTATTTCTTCATTATCAAACGCTAAGTTTCAATAGCTATTTTACTCGTACCAACCTGATTGAAAATTTAAACTAATGAATATAAATTCATACAAAATTGCAAATACTTGTCATCACAAAGAGAGACTTGTAAACCTTATTAAATTAGTCTGCAGTCAACGTAAAATCTGGTTGATGTAAAACAACAAATTAATTTAACAATCTTCTATCACTTCATCTATATTCATCGACTTGGCGCAATCGAATTACTTTACAAAAGTGACGTAAACCAAAAGGTAAACTTAATTAATAATCTTAATTTATGAAAGTCAAAATATCAGAGTGGCAGGTAAGAAACAATCTTGATACGGGTGAGTATGGATGGACTGTCAGGTTTTGAGGAGATTTATCAATTAATAGTGGACCAAGGCCGTAATCAAACACTAAGCAGCCTGGAATAAATGCGAGTTAGCAATTTTTATGGACAGACATTCGTGTCATAAATGCACCCGACCCGATTGGAACAGTGGTAGTGAACGCTGCCAGGGTTTGCGGGTTCGATCCCCGCACAGTACAAACATTTGTGTGCATGAACATGTTTGTTTCTATTGGTCTGGGTGTTTACTATGTATAATAAGTATGTATTTACAAAAGAAAAGTATTATATGTATATATTTGTAATCCCACTTGATTCTGATATCCGTAACACATGTGATGTTGTGAAATATTTATTTATTTACAGTTGACTTATTTACACTTGTATTTGTTGTGTCTCGGTGTAAGAATTTATATCTGTAAATCCTCTGTTGTCTGATATACATACATATACACTTAGTACGAACTGGGTAATAGTATGATTTGTGGTTTTACATACACCTTATCTAATATATAAAATTCTCGTGTCACAGTTTTCGTTGCCATACTCCTCCGAAACGGCTTGACCGATTTTGATGAAATTTTTTGTGCTTATCCGGTATCTATGAGAATCGGCCAACATCTATTTTTCATCCCCCTAAATGTTAGGGGTAGTCCACCCCTAAATTTTTATTTTTATTTTTTAGACAAAATTTTTAATTTCTCTTTTTTTATGATACAACATACAAAAATACATACAATCCTCAATTTTCACCCTTCTACGATCAACCCTTTTATTTATATGGCAAAACAACGTTTGCCGGGTCAGCTAGTAATTACATATTTATTTATTGAAACATCTTCATTTCTGCACATAGCAGTTTGATACTCGTAAATAGCACTTAGGGTCGATTTTTTGATCCGTAGTTAAACTGAACTAATGGTTTAAAAAAGTAACCAATTAACAAAATATATCGCCTAAATGTATTTTTTAACAATAGTCAGCTTAACAAATAGTTATATTAAAAGTAATTACGTCACTTTGACGCTGTCACTTGGACTCTGGTTAGACAATTAACTATAGTTAATTTAACCAAAAGGTAACTAAAAATCACGGATCAAAAGATAGGCTATTATTATTTATTATTTGAAAGAAATGGGATAAGCCTTGCGTCTCATAGCCACTGCGACCAGTAAATGATCTATGTGGCAGCCCCACAACCTATTACAGCACCTCATGTAGCTCCAGTTCCAGGATAAACCCGAGAATGGAGCTGATGGAGGAGCTTTTGATCTCGTCCGCCGAGATCATATGTGTTCCCAAATGCCGGCTTCTGCAGCGGTGCAGCGCTATGTACTAGCCGAGGACGTGGATAATCGTTTAAGTTAAAGATAGGGCCTTAGGCTACAACATAAATTAATACAGAAACGCTGAACTTGATATCGAAAAGTGCGTTGATCTAACGCTTGGTCAACGCACTTATAACAGTACTTATATTGTATCGTCTCTCTCCCATGCGTCTGTCTCTGTCATTCACTTCAAAACACGCTAAGATCCCTGTATGTGTGCATGTACATATTATGTGTGGGTAGCAAATTTAGCTTGCGATGTAGGCACCCGGAGTTTTGGGTCTAATTATTTTGTGATTCTGGGTCTAATTATAATTTGGGCTTAGTCTTCGGATTAGTTAACGTATTTAGACAACATCTCGGGGGACCGGGGCTTTGTGAAAAAGATTACAATTAGTTCTGGGGGAGCGTGATTGGAAGATTTTGGCGGAATTTGAGGAGTGCTCTTGAGTGGATTTGATTATCGTGCACTCGACATTGATGTTGAATTGGACTGAACTTAAACGGACGATTGTACGAAAACTTGACTTCAATGTTAACTGCACGAGAATATACCCCGTGTCAAATTTTGCGCTGAATTATATTCATAGATAAAGAAATAGAAAATACTATTCTGGCAAACCAAAATTGGCGTGAACGAATCAGCGGGCAACCGAAAATTCCTTGTTGTGTACCAAATCTAACAAGCCATTGTCAAAATTAAAGCCCTTACAAAAAAAGGACAAACACGCGGTTAGGTGAAATCAAGTTAGGTACTATCAACAATCAGTAAAACATGAAAAAGAAACCGATAAAATATTTCTTCCAATATTATCGCAGGTAATAATCTAGAAAGAATTTTATATAAACTCCATTAAATAATAATAGTTACGTGAAAGGTAAGTCTTGTTATTTGAAACTAAGTCCACCTTTTTTATGTGATATGTGGCAGACAAGCAGATTGACCGCGACATCAGTGGAGTCACAAGTGCGCTGCCAACCCTCGCGCAACCAAAACCCTCACTCAAGCGGCGAAACACGGCGCAGTGCTGCTGCACGCCGTTTATCTGTGAGGCTGTGGTATCACTCCGTTCGAGCCGCCTAATTCATGACAAAGCTGGTTCCTCAACGCCCCTCTGGATGTTTGACAAAACGAAGAATATTTTCCGGGGTCAGCACCGTGCAGGTAAAGGTAATTTGGAATTTATCGAGAAATCTTTTATTTTTACTTGTGTAACCCAGACGCAACAAAGTCTAGACTTGCACATTTTAACTTTCCTTTTTATTTACTCTTAGCCTAATTTTATTTCTCTGTTATTGTCTTAATTTTCTTGTGTTTTTGTTCTTTTGTTCAATAAATATTTTTTTGTATAACTAATGGCAATGCGAAAGTTTACACATAGTTGTCTTCTAGAGAAAGATAAAGATAACACAATCTTTATTTAAGTCCATACAAAAATCTTATGAACGTCAAAATAGGTGCATATATTAACATCTACCGCTGGTTCGGAATGTCGATTTCTACTGAGAAGTCACCAGCAAGAAACTCAGTAGTAACATACTTCTCTTCTTTTCCTTCTCAAAGTGCCTCTCCGACTAGCGAAGGTTGACCGTCAATCTAGCATAACTATGCTTCTCTGTCTCTAGCGAGGTGAAACAGCTCGGCAGCGCTCGCGATCGATCCCCGTCTACTCCCGGATGTTACACAACCGTGATTTTTTCCTCCGACTCACACGCCTCTTACCAGCTACATTCCTCATCATCATAAGTTGCAACAATTCATATCTATCGAGTCTTATCACTTGTCCTAAGTAGGCAATTTTTCTCTGCTTGATGGTCGATCTGGTAGTGCGCGTTTCTGGTGCACACATAGTTGTAGAAAGATTAGAATTAATCAAAGGGATATTTATCCATTTTTTTTAATCATGGCAGACGAACGGGCAGACGGCCCTGTGATGGTGAGTGACTACCGCTGGCCATTGACATTTGCGACACATGATTATATGAAATAATGAATGTGCGGCAAACCGACCTCTTTAAGTTTATTATTTTATTTTCGTTTTTGTTTTGTTTCTCAATTTGACGTATTCTTATTGTCATTGATTTGTTTTGGTGCAAACGATACGTAACATACTTTATCTCTATATTTTTCTATTTTATTGCTATTTTTACTCCACTCCCTCGCTCTACTCGCTCTCGCTAACAGAATGAATTTCTTAGTAGTCAAAACACCCTTATTACAAATCTCAAATTAAGGATATTCCCAGAACAAAATTTGTGCGTGCCCTTTCTAACATCGCGTGTTAGAACGGGATAGCATGAGCTTTTGTACGGTAATAACTTTATATCGCGATTTATAATAAGGTGGTTTGAGTGTTATTCATAAATATATGATAAACCTCTCTTACCAAAACGGTGATATACACTTTTCATTCTTTCTTTTTTCTTTATGTTTTTTTTCTAACTTCAAAACTGCTTTATAAAACCGTTTTAGCTAACAAAGATTTATTAAACGTTTATGAACAAATTCCAAAGTAATTACAGTATCTTAAAATAAACCTAACATAATATTTTATAATACCTATAAAAGAATGATATTATAACTAATTTTTCGTGCCTGATTCAGACTTCAACAGTGGTAAAGTAGGTGAAGGTATATCGACGGATCAAGTTCCTCTCTCCTAAATATTTAGGAGTTTCGTTTAGCAAGTAGGTACTTATCCGGTCTTCCATAAACACTTAATTAAATCCGCTGTATAGAAATTATGCTAGTACTACTTACAAAAAGGTAGAAACCAAGAAACATTTAAAATAAAATTCTTATTTTGCAGCCAGTTTGCATCTAAGCTTGAAAAGAACTAATTACATCGACTAAGTTGCTTCACTTTCAAAGCATCTATTTACAAAAGTTTTAGATGACTAAACCATTGCAAAATCGATTTCAAACTAATTATCATTAAAGTTTACTTTACTTATCGTCGTCTTTAAGTTGCAATGTAATTAATTAAAATACGAAAGTTGATTAACTTTAGATGAGCCGTATTCGAGTTTGAAGCCTTCTGAAGTTTTTTATTGCTATTCCATTAAAAACAAAGATAGCCAAATTGTAGCGACTACACATAGACCTCGCCAGCTTTTTTAAAAACAATAGTAAGAGTATATATTGTGTTATAATACTAAACAAAGTGTCATTTCGCGGCCAGATACTGTGAGTGTTGTGTGTCGAGAACTGGTGCGAGAAAATAGTGACTTAGTGAACAGTGGTATCGCAGGTGCGCGTAGTAAAAGACTAAGAAGGAGAGTAGACTGATTTGTCTGCCAGTAACATCTTACCCGCAAAAACTTCAGTTACTCTGTGATCATGGCGCTTGCAACAGTGCCGAAATATCGGAAAGTCAAAAATAAGGTACAGTCAACTCCAAAAATATGTATACACTTTAGAACCTTACCACAATACTTACCTATAAGAAAGTAGAGGTTTACTTTCTTATATTATATATTGTGACAACGTCCTAAAGTGTATACATATTTTTGGAGTTGACTGTACATGGTAGAAATTCCGTAAATGACTATTCTTATAGTAAGTACCTATATACGCATAATTCTGCTACTACAGTGTAGTAGTAGAATTATTGTAGTAGCATATACTATAGTATAAGAAAAAAACTTTCTACTGATCTATAATGCGGCTACGGGAGCCAATCTTACGATTAGCTAATGATGCGTCGTCTTGCGAGACAGATTATAGTGTGTATGCACAAATAAGTGCACTTTTTTCTTTTTTCATACTTGATACACTGACCGTGGGAGAGCCACGCTTCGGCAAGGGCCGGCACGACTGGAGTGATACCCCGGCATCTCAGATAATCGGCGTGAAGCAGCACTGTGCTGTGTTTCGTTGTGTGAGTGAGGGTACCGGAGGCCCAATCCGGGGGAAAGGGGGGTTTAAAGGTTGGCAGCGCACTTGTGACTCCACTGGTGTCGTGGGTGAATATGGGCGGCGGCAATGGCTTACCGTCAGACGATCCGTCTACTCATCCAACGTTTTCAGGACTTAGGTATCTATCAATTTATTGAAAAAATGGTATCTCAGAAATTTTTCGTTCTAACATTAAAGTTCCCAGTTGCCTCCAAAGCTGTCTTTGTCAAAGCTTTAGATTCTAGAGGACGCTTAGAGCATGATTCAGGGATTTAAGGAGTCTGGTAATTACAACGAAGCGACCGTCTGCTGACGCTGCCCGCTGACCAGTAGCCGGCTGACCTTCAAGATCATTTGTCAGAAACTATCCGAAACTTGCAGATTTTCTCACGAAGATTTTCCTTACCGCAGCTAATGGTAGAAATACGCACATAGATTTGAAAAATTCAGAGGTGCAAAGATTTGAACCACGACCCTCCTAATGGAAGGTGCGTTCTAATCCACGAAGCTACCATCGCTCTCATTCTCAAATAAAACTTTATATATCATATATTTCAAACTAAACATATAAAGTGTTGAATAAACGTGTGTAACTCTTAATTGAAACGACTAAGTGATCCGACTCAGCCAAATGATACACTGTTCCGAATCTCTAATGTTCGCTTCAAATGTATCATTCGACTCAAATGGATGTCGAGTCCGAGTGAGCCGAATAAGCTGAATGATTCGATGAACGAAATGATCTGAATGAGCTGAATGATCCCAGTGAGCCAAATGATCCGGTTTGCCGAATGAGTTGATTGATTCAGGTGAGCCGAATGAGCCGAATCACGGAACTATCTGAGAGTCGATGTTCCAAATGAACCGTTTTATTGTTCTGCAATTCTGCACCGATCCAGATGCATATGTTCCATTCTTTTGAAACATGCGTTTTTGCCAAGTAGTATCGAATAAATGAGAGTCGAACATTATTCTAAGAATATGCTGGCAATACCGTTATGCACTGTCCTCGGCGTAAGGCCGATCTATAATTAAACCGCACCGGGAGAACGTTGTATGGCCTTAATTGTACAAATAGGTCATACGGTACCTTTCATAATTTTGATGCTCACAAGGTAATCGTATTTGTTTTTCTTCGCCTAATTGAAAAAGGTAGGTATGTAATATTAAGAGTGTGTACTTCAATTGGCGAGAGCCCCTAAGGGTTGGGAACGTGAAACTAATCTACTAATCAAATTAATAGACTTGCCAAATCCTTCAAGCGTTGCCCGCATAGAACCGGATGTACAGTGTGATCTGGAGAACATTTACATCCCTTCAACCACGCTTTCTACCATTCTGAACAACCTTGCGTGAGTGAGGGTACCGGAGACCCAATCCGGGGGAAGAGAGTTTTAAAGGTTGGTAGCGCACTAGCGGAAGACCGATCAGTACTCGCGCCCGCTTGTCACAGTTACAGTGGAGGCTCTATTTGCAGCGCACCCTCTGTACTATAGGTAAAGACGCCCCTGAATTGACGAGATTTTTACCATGTACATACAGATATTTAGGCCACGCGACACGTGCCACGGTCACGGTTTTGTGCAACAACGCTGAAATATCGGAACCTCAAAAATAAGGTACATGGTAGGAATCTCGAAAATAACTATTACAATGACAGATATTGAATTCCGCGATCACATTTTTTACACTTACTTACCTCATTAGTCAGCCTATCGCAGTCCACTGCTGGACGTAAGGCCTCTCCAATTATTCGCCACCGTGATCTATCCATGGCTTCTCGCATCTAGCTCTTGCCAGCCATCCTGCGTAGATCGTCCCTCCACCTAGCTAGAAGGCGTCCTACATTACGTTTGCCAAGACGCGGTCTCCACTCTAGAACTCGTTTACCCCATCGGTTGTCGGTTCTGCGGCTAATATGGCCAGCCCACTGCCACTAAGCTTGCTAATCCGATGAGCAATGTCGATGACTTTTGTTCTCTGCCAGATCACCTCATTACGGATTCGATCTCTGAGAGAGACGCCGAGCATTGCTCGTTCCATAGCCCGCTGAGCGACTTTTAACTTGTAGCCCAGCCGTACCGTAAGTGTCCACGTTTCGGCTCCGTATGTCAGGACGGGTAGGACGCACTGATTGAAGACTTTCGTCTTTAGGCACTCTGGTATCGACGATACGAAGACGCTACGTAGTTTTTCAAATGCTGCCCAACCCAACTGGATTCTCCTATTCACCTCATCCTCGAATACTTACCTATTGAATATTATTAATATATTTTACCTAATTTCACAAACCTATAAAACGCTGTATTATCTCTTACTGAAAATTGTTGAGAAGTTTGTGTCTCCGCTTAAAGCTAATTACGAAGTATGGCGGAACAAGAAACGAAATTATGAAAATGTACAACTTTTGATTGCTATCTTATTAAAGGTTTAATCTAATTATACTACCATCATTTTAACTTTAATTGAGTTTAAGATTTTCGACAAAGGCGTCACTAAACAACATTTTCTGTTGTCATTTACAAATTCAGTAAACTACTTGTGACCGGATAAAAACTATTTGCTGCTGCCTTTAGTCAGATTGACGCTCATTGTAAACATATTAACTACTCCGATGGCTCAGCGACCCAAACAGAGTCTTGGCCTCCGAAACAAGATCGCCACTTCGGTCGATCCTGCACTATTTCATGCCAGATGACCTGAAGCTCGCGCAGATCAGTCACGCCGACGTGCTTTCAGCGATACCTAATGACTAATAATGGCGAGGGTTTTGATATAAATGCAGATACCTAATGACATGGCATTCAAAAAACTCGACGAGCAATAGAAATCAACATTCCGAATCGGCGTTAGATTATACTCCGATTTTAAAGTATGCGAATCAAACTCACAGAGAGAGAAAGAATTTTCCATATATTTTTACATTTTGCATCCATCAAATAGAACAAAACTGTATGGAAATGACATATTCTTGACAACTGTCAGTTAAGTTCAAATAATTAAAAGTCAGAGTTTACATGTGTTTTTACATTCTCATCTGTTCTGTATGGATCGAACTTAAATAAAGAATATTTAATTTTACTTACTTTGAGAAAAGAAACCAATATGGGATATTTATTTATTATTTGGGTACTCTCGTAGGCCAAATGCTTAATATCTATCGGTATCTAAACTTAAAGTCATTTACATAGGGAGATTATCATCCTTTTATAAGGCTGACCATAAAAAAACATTAGCCGTAAAACGGAATTTTGTAAACACTGTTTGCTACCACATAATATAGAGATTTCTGATTTCTCTCCTGATCGCAATCTTGATTGAGCGATTCTTGAATCTAGAACGCCATTATGAGAGGTTTTATATTTTTTGTCAGCCAAGTCGCTTACGAGTATATTTTAATCTTCCTTTTACGAGTACAACTTAATCCGTGTAATTTGTGGCAACTGAATTTCAATAGAACTTAAGCCTTGTGCGGCATCTCAAATAAATCTCTGCTTTGTCTCATTCCCGGTAGACTAAACATCTTTGCGTATTGTCATTTGGAGTGCCACAAGGAAGATACCTTGAACCACTAACACAGTTCATAATTTCTGACTTAAGTATTGACTTGTAATAATGTAATTAATTTTATTTAAATTACGCACTTTACCTCATAATTTCGTAGTGATATATTCAAGATTTATGATAATATAATGAACTGAAAATGTAATGCGAGAAAAAGATGCAGAATGGCTTAAATAAAGTAATTGCTAAAAAGTATCTTCATAATTCTTCCACTTTGGAAGAACTTTACCACAGCAAATGGCGTTGCGGTATGTAATAAAAAAGAGTGACAAGAAATTTACTGCCCTTCAAAAGAAACAGCCACAGCTCATTACACTCAAGTACGCCCTTAAAAGATTGCCTCCTACCCAAACCCAACATGGGAACATTTTTCCCAAATCAAACGTTACGCAAATATTTCCCATCTGACATCGGTCATAAATTTAGAACGTGCGAAGCGAATCTCGAGTTCCAAGCCATGAATAAAATTTCTACTTAAGTTCCACATTTTTCAGCGGAACAACTGTACAATCTTTTATCCATCCTGATCTGTATCCGGCGTTACACTTCGATTCATCGTCTAGTGATGTCACGGTTGTCTAATTTATTTATTTATTCAATACGGTATTTGACTATTTTTTTTTCATTTGTGTAATCAAAAGACCTCTCAATGATAGAAACATCGTTAAAAGAATTATTTGATTCTCATTTAAACTACGTGAGATATCACAACTTTAAAATCACATTATTTTGGGCAAACCCAAAACGCTCCATACAAATGGCTACAGAGATATGACGTCACACGACAGTATTTTGTATGCATTTCATTTGAATTTTGTATGGTAGCTATATCAAATGTTTCGTTTATATCAATGGTTCCATTATAATAGTTGGTGTAAATTGTATGGGTTATTCAATGGTATAATTATTTTTTAAAAATTTCATACTTTGAAAATGGACTTGCCCATGAATCTTTGAATGACCATAAAACCGGCTAGACGTTATATTTTTAATTGAGAATTATTGCTATTCGCACATATTTACCTATATTTTGTAAAATCTCGAGCTTAGTCAAATACCCTATTGTACATGCTGACTTACAGTAAAACCAAAATGTCAGGATGTTATTCACTTGAACACAAAGTAATAATTTGTAAGTGCTGTGTACAAGCCTATGCAAATAAAGAATTATTTGAATTGAATTGAAATCAAAAATACAATAGCATTCTACATAAAAAATACATTATAACAATAACAATACAAATTTTTACTTTTTTTTAGGGTTCCGTACCTCAAAAGGAAAAAACGGAACCCTTATAGGATCACTTTGTTGTCCGTCCGTCCGTCCGTCTGTCAAGACCCTTTTTCTCAGGAACGCGTGGAGGTATGAAGCTGAAATTTATATCAATTACTCAGGTCTTCTGACCCTTGAAGCTGTGAAAAAATCAAACTTCTAAGCCAACGCAATCAAAAGATACAGCCGATTATATCGATATTTTCATCAAATTTTCGACACTCGCAAAGGAATCAAAACCTACAGGGTACTTCCCGTAAACTCAGAATCTTGAAATTTGGCATGAAGCATTGTCATATAATGCAAATATAGGAAAAATTGCGAAAATCACATTTTTTTAGTTATATAAAATAATAAAAATATTTTAATAAAATGAAATTTACTACTTTATTTCTCACGAACGAATAAAGGTATCAAATTGAAATTTATACCAAATACCTAGGTCTACTGTCCCTTTAAGCTGTGAAAAAATCAAACAAAAGTTAACGCAATCAAAAGATACCGGCGGAACCCTCGATGCGCGAGTCAGACTCGCACTTGGCCGGTTTTTTTTACAATGAACGGATACAAATATATACAATTAAAGATGGTCAGACATTAAAATTTTGATAATTGAAGGCTTAGCAACAAAACTGTCCACAGCCGTCTGCGAGAGGCGCAGAACGCGGGTAGTTTGAGCATGTGCGGCGTGCCGAGTGCGCGAGGGGGGGGGGCAGAAGGCGCGGTCTGCGTCGCGGCGCTACAGTATCCTCGCTGTCCCAACCTAGGCGCTTAGGTACCTGTAGCCCCACTCTACTCAGAATATCCGGACTATCAACCTTGTGGCATAAGATTCCCAAATAGTATATCATCAACTGCATATGCCTCCTGAGTTTGAGAGGGACCAATCCCACCATATCGGATACAAATAAGGACGGGTAGAGGTGAGGGTAGTGGCCGTATTTCCACGGGTATAACCATAGTGCGAATTTGCGCTGTAGTTTTCCGGAACTTTTTAAAACAGAATGGTGAATAATGGAATTAATCTATTTCATTATTGTATTTCAACGTAATTGCGGTCAGGGACCCACAACGGAAATGGCCCGTATCATATTGGCAATAACTACCAAAACAAAACGTGAACTAATTTTACCATGGGGTTGATGCAAACAGTGGCGCAAAAATTTAAATTTTTATTAGTCACTTTTTTTAAATCTTGCTAGTGAGATCTAGCTAGATGACATGAATGGTGTGTACAATAAAAGCTTGAGAAATCACAAACTCTTTTTTTATATTTTTAAATGCCTTGATTAATTGTTCGTTTCTTGTCTTAATTTCATCACAATCAATACAAGACCTGTGGCAGAATAAAAATAGCAGAATAATTAAATTTATCCATTTCATTAGTGTGTTTTAGAGTAATTGCGGTCAGGGACCGGTAGCCGGAAATGGACCGTATCATCTTACCAAAAACTATCACAATATAAATTTGGACTAAATTCACCATGGGATAGAAGTAAGCTTGTTTAAATTACTAGTTATAATAACTTCACTATTTTAGGGTCTTTTTTATAAATGTTTGTTCAAATTTTGTTAACTAAAAGATAAAGATTTCTTTATTGGCCACAGAACACAAATTTAAAAACGAGTGACATAAATACACAAATAGAACAAATTCTGTAGTCAACAAGGCCCAACCTCAGCATTTGCTTGCAGTGGCAAACAGTGTTATAAAGAGTCTATGGCAACACAAAGTATTTGAATACTATTTTGACGGATGGCAACTTTTTGCTTTTTCTTCCGTTTCCGCCGTCTGGGCCGTACGTCCATACTTTTGGGCTTTTACAATTTATATTAACTTTTAATTATTGTACCACTAAATCGTCGGATATAATAATCTACAGTCCATGCGAGAAGGCCATTTTCGTTGACCCGAATATAAAGTAGTTTTCATTAATTTTTTCGAAAATTTTGTATGAATATTTTTTGTTTCAAACACCGTTTTAGCTAACAAAGGTTTATTTAACGTTTATGAATAAAGTCCTTATAATTTAACTTTCCGGAAAATTGTAGCACTAAGTAGCATCCCTGATATCGATACGTAACAATACAAAAACGAAAGCAAAACAGACTGATATTTTATTTCTTTGCCGCTAAGATTGCAGCATTCTCTTTGCTTTTATTCTTTTGTAAAATAAAGTTCCAACTGAAACAAATGATTGAGTTTACTGTTACAGTTTAAGATTTGTATTTTTAAAATGATAATAATGGTTGTTATTTTTAAGATTACTGTTTAAGTAATGTAACAACAGTCCTTACCTTTATCTATACCTTTTAAAAAGATACAAGATTATATTTATCAGACTGTTTAACGAAAAAGCTCAAAAATCATATTTATTAAAACGCTGCCTCTGGTGCAAGGGTTGCGGGTTCGATCCCCGCACAGTACAAACATTTGTGTGCATGAACATGTCTGTTTGTATTGGTCCTTACCAATGTGTTTTCTATGTATTCATTATCATCATCATAATATCATCTTAAGCCGTTTTCAACCAATTTGGTGTAGGCATCCTTCAATATTCTCCATTCTATTCTATTTTGTCCAGTTGTGCCCGCCAATCTTTGCTATGTCATCTCTCCATCTCATTTGTGGCCTTCCGATAGGTATTTTTTGATCCTATGGCCTCCCTGCAGCATTTCCTACACCATGAGTATGTCTTTCGGGCAATATGTCCCGCCCATTGCCACTTGAGTTGTGCCACCCTTTTGACTACTTCTGCCACCTTACTGTTTGTATTATACGTATTAGAATTTACAAAACTATTATATTTATTTATTTGTAATTCCGCAGTTGATTCTGATATCTGTTACACATGTGCTTGAGCTACCTATCTCGGAGTCAGATCAATGTATGTGATGTTATTTTATTAAATATGGATTTTTGAGCTGGTAGTACATATGAACATAGATTTGAAAAATCCAGAGGTGCTTGGGTTCGACCATACAATTTCGCCCGTTCTTATCTACTGAGGTAACATCGCACCATGAGAATATTATAGCTGTATTAACTATCAATAAAATTTATTTACGACAAAAAATAGTCACGTATAAAATATTTATTGAGACCGAGTCTCTGAAATAAAAATATTCTCCATAAAATCGGCTTAAGAAAACAGTTGACCTGAACAAGACCTGTTGTCGGCAAACATCAATAAAGTTCTTCATCAGTATTCCCTGTTAACCGTTCCGTTCTTTTGAATGTTCTTTTGAAAGCTTTCGTGAGCTGTGGAGTATGAAATTTGCAAAGCGTACCGTAGTATCGTAGTCACGGTACGGTGGCTTCGAGGCTGCAGCGTACCGTTTACCCGTTGTGTAACCTACGCTTTATTTCTTGGTGTTAATTAGTGATGAATAAGTATACATAAGTTTTATTAAAATACTCCTTGTCGTAGCATTTTGCTCATCATCAAGTGTGTTTTCAATCTTCATCTTAGCGTGTAGTCACCGGTTGTGTCTAAAGCTGTCGCTTTGGAGCCCCGGGTACGCTTAGACTATGATTCAGGACATGGGGAGTCTGGTAATTACAAAGACGTGATTGCGGTCTGACCTTCAAAAAATTTTAACAGGGGAACCAGACCAACTAAATATTATTAATAATAATAATAATAATAACCTGAAAGCACTGACATGACGATGCAGAAAGCCGCCATTCTCAATACCTGCCGTATTGTTCGAAAGTTTCTTCAGGATGATAGCTAACCAATAAACTATTCTACAGTGGAAACTGGGACTCACTTGGTCTAGGCCCGTGAGCCCAGTCAAAATACCGAAATATTTTGAACAATGTTTCGAGAAAGGAAAATTCTCAACAAAAATAATAATAATTCTCACAATATCTCACACGTTGACCTGATTCCGTACTAAGTCGCTTAAGCACTTGTGTTACAGATATCAGACAACAGAGGAACACAAATATATAGTTAAATACATATATTACACCCAGACACCGCACAAACACAAGTGTTCATCAGACGTATGTTTGTCCAGGGTAGGGATCGAACCCACGACCTTTGGCGTAAGAGGCAGGGTCACTACGAATTGCGCCATCCGGTCAGTCAATCGTGGTTACATGTTTCGGAAACTATCCGAAACATGCAGGTTTCCCACGATGTTTTGCCTTACCGCCGATCGGCAATGGTAGAAATACGCAAGTATGTCATTAATATCTGTAGTTAATAATGTTTTGTATAAATTAATACGCAAACCAAATAACTTTCAAGTCGTCTTTCAAGTACGAACGTTCAAGTACGATTATTTTAGCATTCTGCGGTAACATTTGCTACGGACTACGGCATAATCATAAATCAAATATCCGCCCGGCTATAATATATGGAACAGCCGTTTTTTTATGTGATAGGTGGCAGAAGAGCAGACGGGTCAACTGATAGTAAGCGATTGCAGCCCGATTTTTTTCGCTTATTTATTTTACCAACATACTAAATGACGTACTTTATTCACGATACCTCTTATTATGGAGTTTTTTGGATGTAAAAAATAAAAAATAACGGTGTATAATATAATCACAGAATAAGAATAGCTTTATGATCCCGCCGTGTTTTCTTGATAAGAAGTTAATAAAAATTCTTACTTCCTCGTCCCATACACCCATATTAATTATTTCCAATATTGAGTTCAGAAAGTTCATTTGAAACTCTTAGAGTTCACGTGACTTTTACGTGAGATTTATGTCATTTTTTGTATTCGATACGATAATGTTTTAGGGGAATATTAAGTAAGTACATACTTAGTCAAATTCACTAGCAGTGTCTAATTTATATTCTTTGTAAATTTACAAACGTAACACTAACATTTACAATACCTAACAAACACTAATCCACTCACGAGCCTATTCTCGCAAAAACGGAAAAATACCGTTTGTTAAAGCAAAAATAAACTACACAGTGATAAATTGAACGAACCCTATTGAGGGAGTTCCACAAATCGCTGGGAAGCGATAGGCGCGTGAAACACCCGTTTTATGATGGCTCTGCTTATTTGTCGGTTAGGCATAGTGACTTTTAGGGTTACGAAACATGAAAGGAAAAGCAATACCCTATTAAACACCGTGATTTTTGGAAAATTTGATAACTTCTCGATTTTATCATTCTGGTGAAAATAAATATTTTTCCCCCCCAGACACATATCTAGATCTTATCTTAAAACAAAATCCATGTTAGATGTGGCTTACCCCTGGGACAGAAGCGATAGCTTTGGACTGGTTTGTGTGGTTGTAGGCTTCTTCAAAATTGTCTGCAGTTCATCCTCCTCATCATAGCTTATAATTCCCTGTGGCGTCCAAAGCTGTCGCCTTGGAGCCTTGGACCATGATCCAGGATTCAGTATTGTTTAAAGTACACTAACACAGATTTTGGTTGGATCCAGGTCAATACTTAATAAACTAAGGTCACAGACATAACCCAAAGGATTGCATGTCTCAAGTTGCAAGGGACAGGGCACAAAACGAGGAGAACAGACGGCCCTTGGGGCGGAAAGGTCCTCGAGTGGAGGCCACGTACAGCCGTGGCAGGCCCCCTACAAGGTGGGCCGACGATCTGGTAAAGGTCGCAGGAATCCATTGGATGCGGGCGGCACAGGACCGATCTGTGTAGAGAACATTGGGGGAGGCCTATGTCCAGCAGTGGACGTCTATTGGCTGAAATGATGATGATGATGTGCAATGATGAAGTGCAATTCGTGCCAGAAAAGGCACAGAGTGCCAAAGAGCGACAGAGAGTGACGATAACCCCTTAGAATAAACTAACAATTAAACACAATCTTAGGTGTATATGGCAGGATCACTAAACGCGTGATCAGGCCAAGAACAGAAGATTAATTTCCTCAAACTAAGATGATGTATGCAATGTACGCGACTGGTCGACTTGGCAATTTTCTGGTGTATATCACCATCAGCATCACATAAAATCACCTGTTTTTCCTGACCACTATAATCTGGGCATCTTTAAGGCAAGAGTGAACAGGCATCTTTTAGGCAAACGCGTATCATCCTAGACCTCATCGTCGCTTTCCATCAGGTGCGATTGTGGTCAAGCGTTGGCTTATTGACCAAAAAAAAAAAAAAAATATCCATAGACTAAACTACAAATGTCGATATTTTGTAAATATAGTAGGTAAGGATCTTGAACCCTATGTTGGGTTGCGAAGGTCAGACGGCAGTCGCTTCATTGTAATGACTCCCCAAATTAAGAACCATGGTCCAAGCGTACCCCGGGCTCCAGAGCGACAACTTTGGACGCAACTGAGAATTACACGGTAATATGAGGAGGAGTAAGGATCATGAAAAAAAAAACCTCTAGTTGGATTACAGCTAGGAATTATAAATTGAGGAAAGCCACGCTTCGGCGTGAATGGGCCGGCTCGACCGAAGTGATACCACGGCCTCACAGAAAACCGGCGTGAAGCAGCATTGTGCTGTGTTTCGCTGCGTGAGTGAGGGCTCCGGAGGCCCAATCCAAGAGATAGCTTTTAATGGTCGGCGGGGTTTAATGGTCGGCATTTGTGACTCCAGTAGTGTCGCGGGTGTCTATGGGCGGAGGCAATCGCAAACAAAGATAACATTTTTTTACTTCTGCCTTAATTACAGTTTGGTCACGGCCTGGAACCATGTATACTAGAATGTAAATAGTTGCGAGTACAATACGCTATGAGAAATTTAGCGAAAAGAAAACAAAGGTTATATTGTACCTATAAGTCCCCTTGATTTTGTTTTTTATGTGATAGGTGGCAGACGAGCAAACGGATCACCTGATGGTAAGCGGTTGCCGCCGCCCATGCACACTCGTGACACCAGTGGAGTCACAAGTGCGCTGCCAACATTTACCTTTAACCACCCTTTCCCCCGGATTGGGCCTCCCGTACACTCACTCACGCAGCGAAACACAGCACAGTGCTGCTTCACGCCGGTTTTCTCTGAGGCCGTGGCTCTCCTACACGGTCGAAACAACAACTATTCCACGCATAAGGAATTACCACAGAAGTAAAAGAATAGCATATTTATTTAATAGCGTGTATTGTTGAATTACCTTGTTCGAGGGACTTATTCATGACATATTTTATAGGGCTCAAAAGATGTAATATTCAATATGTAGAAAATAAATAAAATATGTATTTTTTATTATTTGAAAGCAATGGGGTGAGCCTTGCGTCTCATAGCCACTGCGACCAGTAGACGATCTATTGTGGAAAAAAAAGAACGTATACATCAGAGTATCATACCAATGTGTCACAATAAACAAATCTCAAACCGGATATAAACACATCAAACATTAAATCTATAATCTAAGATAGCCGTCAGGGAAGTTGCGAGTCAACAAAATTGTCTTAGACAGCTTACTGGGTAGTCTTGGCCACATTTTGTAACAATGGTTATAGAAATAAATGATTTATTTTCTTAGCGGAGCATTTTTGGTAGAGGATTAAATAAAACATCCTGCAAATGATGCATCTCTTTTCTCTGGTGTCTCTATCGACTGATTCTAATACGATAATCTGATCAATGCGCTCCTCGCAGAAAACATGAGTTTTGAATTACCTACTCTAAACCACCCTTAAAGGGCTTATCCTTGAAAGGAAACGTACTCTCGGATTTAAACACAATCCCCGCTCCCTAAAAATGTATTATGACAGATTTAACCTACAACGGGAAAATCGGGAGGCAACATATTTCAAAGTAGATACCTAGACTATAATAAATGAATTTTTAATTCCTTTAAAAAGTTCTCAATGAATAGCGAAAGAGTCTCTATAGTGTACTATTAGTGTACTTATAGTTAAGAGCGCTATATCTAATTCAAACTTTGTGGTTCAAATCTTTTTGGGAATAATCCTATTTTGTGTATCAAAGTGACTTCCAGGCTATTTGTTTATTTTGGTACATACACAAAACATTACAATCTTATATGAGTAATTATTTTGTATTATGTTCCCGACTATTACAGTCAAGAACATGTATACACAGACAAAAAATTACAAGAAAGATAACAGTTACAATATAATTAGAACTAGAACTAAAATCTAAAATCCACAGTTAACCCACTCACTTACCAAGTTTGGATAATTTCCTTACGATGAAATATCTGTAACAAAGAATAAACTTGTTAGTCCAAAGTCTTACTTACCTACAACTTAAATACAATCACAGTGTTTATTAATCAATTACCATAAAGAGCAGAACATCTTATCTCTTCAATAGTTAGTAACCACGACCGTAGTATCTACTTTGTTGGTACGGTTGAATCGTTAAGCATACAATATATTATGTTAACTATGAGCTGAAAAAAAAATCTATTAATGCGAAGGTATGATGCATAGTGAAATTCGCAAAACGTATTTGTCATCTTTTCAAAAGAACCCGAGATATCAAAGTTGTTACTGCTTTGTTACAACTCATCTCTAAATTCAAAAGAGTATTTTTATTTTACATAACAGCCAGTCTCAATATTTCATCCAATAAAAAGAAAATCCGATCTTGTTTATCACAAAGAATTTCATATTTTTGTCCCGAATTGCTATCGAAAACTTCCCATGGAATTTATTGCAAAAGTCCTCTAATTAAACTTGGCTTCACGATTGGGCCGGGTTTTGTGCGTTTTTATGAGAAAGTCAATCATAACTCGTAGATGCCGAAGTCTTACTGAGCTGCTTTACGACGTCAAAATAAAATGAAATAATAATTGTATTGGAATTCAAGACCAAAAAAACTACTACAGATACGTCACTGTCAAATCTTTTAATGTCACTTATGTCATGGTCAAATCAAGTTTTCAGGTTTTGCTAACCTTTTTGTTATAATACTCCTTTCACATAATTCATGATTAGGTTTCCACCACTCCAGTAATTAATTCGTCCAGTTTTGCAAATGTTTTAGATATTAGGCGTAACTATGTATAAGTGAAATAACTCGTAAGGAAAATGGTCAAGTGATATTTTGACAAAGTAGATAGTCAACAGACGAAGTCAGTCAATAAAACGGGGGTGTTTAGCGTTTTATCGATCTATGGATTCTGCCGAGACCACTCTTAACTAAATCGCAGGTTTAAAAACTCTCTTAGGCCCTAGCAAGTTATTCACAAGACAACTCACACAATAGCAGTGCTAAAAAGATTCTTTTATTAATATCACTTGGCGGCACCTCACTGCACGAAACAACAACATGTAACTTCAAGTGTTGTACCAAATGTTATGAACACCTGAAATGAGACAAGCTCAATTCCAGCCTTTCTACCAAACATTACGGATGAGCGCCTTGTATTTATGTAAAAATAAGTAAATAAAATTACTTCTTTAAATTATGGAATTAAAATTACCAATAAATAAATTACGTCAGCTTATTTTTTAAAATAATAGGTATATACTATTGTATGATCATTTTATTGCAGTGGCAACATTGTAGTAGCTTTTTTGGTCTTGAATTCCAGTTTCGAGTATAGTTGGTTAACCTATCTTACGTTCGAAACTTTAATAGGTCTTCGAATTTCAAAATTTCGAAAACGGGGTATTGACGTTTTGAATAGAAGATATATTTTTTGACATAACATTGTATGCATCAATTTATTTGACATACTCGTATGTTTAATTTTCCAGAAAGCCGATTTTTAAAACCTCTTTTTCCATTCTACAGTTTTTTTTAATTCTAGACATATTGAATATTTAAGTAACCTTTCTTGCACAACATACAAAACTTAAAAGCTAGGTATACAGAAATACGATGTAAAATTTAGGCGGTCTTATCGCTGGGAGCGATCTCTACCAGAAAACCCTCAGGTATAGGACATTAGACTGAAGAGGGGAGGGGCGATTCTATTATTCATTGAAAAAGTTTAAAAACTAAAACCTGACTGCCAAAACAACACGCTCTAAAAAGTACGAAACAAGAAAATTGTCTCTGATGAAATTATTATTCCTCATCGCCGTGGTCATATGCCACCTACTGTAGCAAAAAATTTAGCAAAACAGATTCATCATAATAATGAAATAAAATCAATGTGGCATGGCAGAGAAAATTTTCTTGTTTCGTACTTTTTAGACCGTGTTTGTTCAAAAATGATAACTAGTTTAGAAGTTGTGAGGGAACAGATGGACAACCATACATACATACATACAGGACAAAATCATAACCCTCTTTTTTGCTTCGCCGTAGTCGGGTAAAAAACAAGTGTAAAAAAAGGTATGTGTTATTAAGGTCGGCAGGACCGATCTGTGTGGAGATCATTTGGGGAGGCCTATGTACAGCAGTGGACGTCTATTGGCTGAAATGATAATGATGACAATTAAGGTTAATTGCTTAATTCATGATTATTTTCATGCTATAAAATGTATTGACAGAAGCGAGTCGCTGCAAAACCGACTCCACGTAGTCTTATATGCCCCTATCCCTAGAGTGTTATTCAAACCCGCGTAGGCGCGGAAGGGCGAGGCGGCCCGCGATCCGCGGCCGGTCAGCTCGCGTGGGACCGCCGAAGCCTTGCAGCGCTGGAGCCGTGACAGAAACAATACATGCAGCATTCTTGAATGCCTGCTTGCATCCATGCCCGGTTGCATGACTACATGCGTGCCCGGTTGCATGCATGGTGCATGCCTGCTTAAATGCTGCATGCATGCAATAAGTATTTGTTACATAAACTTATTTGTCTTTTCAATACTTAATACTTTATTTGCTCCAAAATGTTACATACGTACAGGTTTTGTGTTGTGAGAACTAGATTGTTAAACATAGAATACGATTTTCTGGAAACTTAATTCATCTAAAATATGTTTATCTATCAAAGGTTGAGTGATATTTTAAAACGTGTAAATTAAAAAAATATATAATTTGAAAATTGCAATATCAGCTATATGCTAATCGCTTTTTCGGTCAAATTAAAATGTAGAAAACAAAAGCGTTTTCACTATAATGAAATTCGTACTAAAAACATTCGAATTTAAGATAGCTAACCGACTAGTTGATTTAAAGTCCCTAATTAAGATGGTTTTTACGTCTTTAATAAATATATTCATAAAAAATATTCATATTAACATCATTTCGCACTTAACTCTGCTTGAGTCTAGTGCAATTAATACCAGACAATGGCTGGTTGCTCTCCACCAATTTTAAACCAAATCGGTTTAGCCGTTCTTGAATGATAAATTGCGTAACTAACACGAAATTATTTTAAAAATATAGATTATATTCTTTTTCTATCCATTAAAATGTGATATTTGGGAAAAGTGCGTGACTTTTTACGAACCTAAGTACGACTCGATTTATCACAAAATGTCAAATCAGTTCTAGCCGCCACTTGGTCACGAAAAGCCACTATGGAACCGAGTTACCTACATTAGAAACTGCAAAATATGTAACGTACCGAAAGAAACTCCTTAGCTACATACATACATATTATCACTGAATCCATCGAAACACAATAAGGTCGGTTGGTACGGTCGCAAAATCTATATCGCTTAAACGCACGACACAAAAGCGGTGTCATTTCAAACAAAAACTATGCAAGCTCCAAGCGATTTTTGGTCTTCATGTGGTTAAGCGCCAGATTTCTCGACTGTACATTGTTTGCGTAACCTTACCTAGGTTATTTATTATTTACTTATAACGCGTTTTTTTTTATTGAGTGAATGTTATAACCACAGACACTGGTTCCTTGCCTTTTTTTTGCTAGTCTTATAATAAGAGTAAGACGAATTGCTATAATTGCTTCGAGTATGTTATAGTAGGTAGGTATGTGCTCTTTAAATATAATAAGTATATTTCTAAATTTAAATGTGTGTATTTTGGTGATTGTGCGTTATACTATGTGTTGTTGTGCTTTGCATTATTATTTGCGGGTTAGTTTTTTTTTCTTGGGTAGAGGTATAAAGGGCCTGCCTCTTAAGGTGACGGGTAGGGCACACTAGCGACGCCAATCGATTTTAATTTTTAGCTACTAAACCGGATATATTTTAAACAATTTCGGGGTTACAACCTATCGGCAAACACTATTTTTGACTAGGTTCACTATTTTTGAAATAACCATCGGCGTGAATCAATTTTTCGCGTACAAAAACGGACCCAACATTTGTGCATAGTTATTTAAAATATAGTATAAATGTTTGCCGAGAGGCTGTAACCCCGAAATTGTTTAAAATAGATCTGGTTTAGTAGCTAAAAATTAAAATCGATTGGCGTCGTTAAAATTTAATATTTATTCTATGTAGACAAAGAACAACGCTGGCTGCCTATATTTGGTGGTTTGGGGCTTAAATATAAAGTAGTTTTAAATAGGAACTGCATACTCGCTTGTTTATAAAAATACATAGTCAGAATATGAGAGGCCTCTCTGTGTAGCGGGGCCGAGCACTCGTCCGGTTGCCATTCAGCTCTCGCGCCCACGTCAACCATTGTCCGAGGTTGTTAGCAGAATTCAATATCCAGCCAAACCGCCATTGATCTTTTGCCCGTTTTTAGGGTTCCGGATTTGGCGAGGCACCTTCATAATTTCCCCATGTCCATCCGTCGTCCGCAGCCAGCTTAGAGACTCTTCTTGTCTGTAATTAGACCTCGCTTTTTAACCATCTTATGCCCAATTCAACCAATCTTAAGAAGAAGGAAAACTCTGCATTTATATCAAAACCCTCGCCAACCCGTCTGCCAAGCGTGGTGAGTATGGCAATTACCCCTCATGTGATTGAGAGAGGCCCGTGCCCCAGCAGTGGGGACATAAATGGGCTGATGATGATGATGAACCAATCTTATTCCGATACTAAATCTCTGGTAGAGCGCTTTCGTTCTATACAAATTTTGAATGGGCCGGCTCGACCGGAGTGATACCACGACTTCACAGCAAACCGGCGTAAAACAGCACTGTGCTGTGTTTCGCTGCGTGAGTGAGGGTACTGGAGGCCTAATCCGGGGGAAAGGGGGGGTTTAAAGGCTGGCAGCGCGTTTGTGACTCCACTGGTGTCACGGGTGTCCATGGGCGACGGCAATTGCTCACCTTCAGGTGATCCGTCTGCTCGTCTGCCACCTATCACATAAAAAAAATCTGAAGCTATACCATAGATTTATCCACGGATAAAGATTGGTCGAGTCGGCCCTTATTCACTTATCGGGGGCATTATACTAATGAGACGAAACATTTTTCCCAAGGAACATAACGTCTAATCTCAAACAAAAGATCTCTTCCGATACAAATCACTTTTGTATGGAAAGGTGTTTTTTTCCAGATAAGACCCTTTGTTCTTTGAGGAAAAATGTTTAGTCTCATTAGTATAATGACCTCTAGAAGTTTCTAGGTATGCAAGAATCACGGTGTATATAGTATGATGATTGTCACGACAAAAGTAGTAGTAGTGATAGAGAATGCCTGTGGTGCGACTTCCTGTACGTGGCCTCCACTCGAGGACCTTTCCGCCCCACCAGCCGTCTGTTCTCCTCGCTATGTGCCCTGCCCATTGCCACTTGAGGCATGCAATCCTTTTGGCTATGTCTGTGACCTTAGTTCTCCTGCGGATCTCATCATTTCTGATACGATCACGCAGGGAGACTCCGAGCATAGTCCTCTCCATGGCTCTCTGGGTGACTTTGAGTCTCCTTAATCGGCGCATTGTAAGCGGCCACGTTTCGGTTCCGTATGTCATCACTGGCAACACACACGCATCATCATTTCATCTACTCCCTGCAGCTGAATTCTTACATCGAACCACATACAAGCGATTGTCATTCCATCCCCATCATCTCAACGGATGACGGTCGAATACTGTGCGTTTCTCGCAGAACTTTCTACCGCGTACCTCAGATCTGTGGAACGGTTTGGCTGCGGGAGTATTTCCCGACGGCTACAACTTAGGGACCTTCAAAAAAAGAGCGTTTGGACATTTTTGTGTATGTGGGCATAGGCTGAGCTCGCAAAGCTAATGAATCCGCTTAGAATAACGTAAAAGGCTGACAGACAAAAAGAAAAGCCAGACTAGAATTAGTTCGGCCAATTTTTAATATAAAATTTTCTCCATATTTATTTTATATCCCGCTTGATATGAATGGCAATAAAACATGAAAAGCTTTTTAATCAATTAAGGTCTAAACCTGTTCGGTTTAGACCTTAATTGATTAAAAAGCTTTTCATGTTGCTGGATGCTTTTTATGTTATAGGAGGCAGACGAGCAAACGGATCACCTGATGGTAAGCAATTGCCGCCACCCATGGACAACCGCGACAGCAGTGGAGTCACATGTGCGCTGCCAACCTTTAAACCCCCCTTTCCCCAGATTGGGCCTCCGGTACCCTCACTCACGCAGCGAAACACAGCACAGTGCTGCTTCACTTATGAGTTTTAAATAAGTATCTACAGTAAAATTACCTAACCTACCTAATACACCTCTGATTTGTAATGTTGATTTCTACTAAAGACTCCAGCAAAAAACTGAATATCCTCTAATCTAAGTATTCATTTCATTTGTATAAAAAGTCTTATACAAAAATTGGTTCTTGAAGGTTTGCAGGTCGGATCAGTCGTAATTATAACAGAGTTTTTTTTTATGCTACAGCCGGACAAACAAGCAAGCGAGTCACCTGATGGAAAGTAATCAACGCCGCCCATGAACATCCGCAAAATCAGAGAAATCACTATAATGTTGCCGGCCTTTTTAAAAAAGAGTACGCTCTTCTCTTGAAGGTTCCTAAGTCGTAGCCGTCCGGAAATACTCCTGCAGCCAGACCGGTCCTCACACGTTTAATTTTCAAAATGAAAAACAAACAGTCAAAAGTCTATAGAACTAAACTTATTAATAGAAGCTATGGAACGACAGATGTCCAGAGTAACGTAGGTACCCACTAAGTTCACAACTCGCCTCCAGGGGACGTAATAGTTTCAGCCGAAACTTTATCAAAACTGCTCCAATTGCTCCTTAGCCAAAAGACGGGAATTCACTTAATAGATTTGATTAGTTTAAATTTTAACCGCGGAGTTATTACAACTTGATTCTGCTTTGGTTAAGTTGAAATACAGTAAAATAATAATACTAAACTTTAACCAGTCCAGAAAGCATGACTCTTGGTGCAGAAAGCTTCTCGAATAGTGACCATGGGGTCGGAAAGAACCCGTCTGAAGATGCGGTGGAAGGACTATGTGGCAAGGCTGGTTGGGTGCACAAGTAAACTGAATCTAGGTGGCTTAATTTAAAGCCGTCCCGTAACGAACGAGAAAGAGAGGGAAACTCCGATTCGGTCGTAACATCGTCATCATCGTCATCGTCAGCCCATTTAAGTCCCCACTGATGGGGCACGGGCCTCCCTCAATCGCATGAGGGGTAATTGCCATACTCACCACGCTTGGCAGACGGGTTGGCGAGGGTTTTGGTATAAATGCAGAGTTTTCCTTCTCTGGGTGCTGAAGATCATGCCAGCAGCTTCACCTTAGTCGCCTTTTACGACACCTCGGTAAGAGTGAGGGTGGCCTATTCTACTCTGCCGGGACCACACGGCCGTAACGTCTGCTTGAAATTAGGACCTCAGGTCGCTCAAAATAGATTTGAGTGGAGAAAATTGAAGAAAGCCTATACCAAGGTAAAAAGTGGGCTGAGATGATGTTACTATAACCAGTGACTCGAAATAATTATGTTTTCTCTAGAATCAACGCTTACTAATTATACCTATACAAAACGCAGAACGCTCTACACTAAGGCCCTTTCACAGGGCCCTGTGTCCCGTGCACGCTAACTAAATTTTGTTTAAGACACTATTGTTGACAGTGAGAGAACCACGCTTCGGCAGAAATAAGCCGGCTCGACCGGAGTGATACCACGGTCTCACAGAAAACCGACGTGAAGCATCGTCTGTACTTTGTTTCATCGAGTGTGGGTACTGGAGGCCCGATACTGAGAAAAGGAGGGTTTAAAGGTTGGCAATCCAGTGGCGTTGCCGGTGTCCAATCGCTTACTATTAGACGATTCGTTTGGTCGCCTATCATCTACAACACAAAAAGTTTTTTTTATAGATTCGTCATGTTTGTCCGTGCGTCCACCAGTCAAAGCCACTTTTTTCCAAATCTAAAAGAACTATACTATTCCGACTTGGCAAATAGATGTATTTTATACGCATTAAGATTTTTATACAAAAATAGAAAAAAAAATTGGGGGGTCCCCATACTTAGAACTGAAACTCTAATTTTTTTTTTCATTTAACACATACATGTAGGGTGCATCTTTAAAAATAATGTTCATCATCATCATCATCATCATCATCAGCCCATTTTAGTCCCCACTGCTGGGGCACGGGCCTCCCTCAATCACATGAGGGGTAATTGCCATACTCACCACGCTTGGCAGACGGGTTGGCGAGGGTTTTGGTATAAATGCAGAGTTTTCCTTCTCTGGGTGCTGAAGATCATGCCAGCAGCTTCACCTTAGTCGCCTTTTACGACACCTCGGTAAGAGTGAGGGTGGCCTATTCACTCTAAAAATAATGTTGAGGTTTCTAATTTTAAAAAATCTAAACATAATACTTTGTACAAGAGACGCTCCTAAAGTGGTAAAATGTGTCCCCCCTCTAACTTCTATAATAAAAGAATTATATAATTTAAAAAATATGAAATACATTACCATGAAAACTAACGACCAAAATTGGTTTGAACTAGATCTAGTAAGTAGTTTGTTTCAATTCGCTATAAAGCTCAATTTATGTTCCATTTAGTCAACTCAATTGTATAGGCCACAATTTACGTTCCATTTATTCAACTCAATTGTTTAACAATTAAGATTCCTCTAATCTTTAAAATCATTAAAATCTTTAAAATAAAATAAAATAAATAATCTTTAAAATCTTACTGGCTGCTACGGAACCCTTCATGGGCGAGTCCGACTCGCACTTGGCCGGTTTTTCAAAAGTTCTTAGTATGCATTTCTACTGTGTGTTATTTATACTGTGTTGTTACTGTGGCTGGAATTCAGAGGGAGGACCTTGCCACTTCTAACGGAAAAGAGCTTTTGGAAATTCAAAGGGGAAACTCAAAAGAGTTTTAAAGTATTTGCTTCCGCTTGCAATCTGCTAAGTTACCTATACTTACTTATTTTTACTTATTGAATACAATAAAATCAAAGGTACATATATTTTTAAATTCCAATAGTAAGATAAGGTATTTTATATCGTTTGGTGATTACAATAGTCTTTATCTTGGTCATAGATTTTCTTGTTTGTCTTTATAGCTGTGGCGGTTATACTAGACCTCGACTAAACATACACTGTAGAATTAACACGAGATGAAATTTTTAAGTGTGTTATTTACATAAGAAAAAATTGCAAAAGATTGCTATAAAAAATATCAACTATTGATTTAGCAGTCTCATCTTAACTGGTAATATTTCCACTTGATATTGTATACTTACAATATTGATGAGACTATCGACAGCTCACGTCGAATTAAGCACTTACAAATTTCGTCGGCTTAGTAAGGCGTTCAGTGGTCTAATTGGTAGAAAATCCACCCGGATTGTGTAGGATGTGGGTTCGAGTCCCGCCTGAACACGAGATGAAAATTTTATGTGTGTTATTTACATAAGAATAAATTGCAAAAGATTGCTGTAAAAAATATCAACTACTGTGGAATTATTTCCACAGAACTGTTATATCTGTCACACGTTATGTCAGCAGATCCGATCATGAAGCTAAAGATAACTCTTGATATAAGATAAGATAAGATAAGATAATGGTTTATTAGGCACTTTGCTTCATGGATCCGATCACGTATGTGATAGAATCAATCGTATGTGATGGAATCATGGGAGAACTACGCTTCGACATGAATGGGCTGGCTCGACCGGATTGATACCAAGGCCTCATAGAAAACTGGCGCGAGGCAGCACTGCGCTGTGTTTCGCTGCGTGAGTGAGGGTACCGCAGGCCCAATCCAGGGGAAAGGAGGGTTTATAGGTTGGCAGCACACTTTTGAGTACACTAATGTCGAGGGTGTCCATGGGCGGCGGCAATCGCTCACCATCAGGTGATCTGTCTGCTCGTCTGCCAACTACTACTACAAAAAAAGTGTTCTGCTAACCTTTGAACTCCCCTTATCAATGGAATGGGCCTCGGCGAGCCTTACTCACGCAACACAGCGCAGACGTTGACCAAGTCTGCGCTGCTTCACGCCAGCTTCCTGTGAGGCCGTGGTATCACCCCGGTCGAGGCTCTTGTACGGACTGTTTTGACTAAAAGGACATGGACGATGCATGTCCTTTTGTCAAAGCATTGAGGCTTGGTTTTTCTCGCTTCTTTATGCAGTGCCTTAACCGCACAATGTTATTATGATTAAAATCTTAATTAACGATTAAGCTTATCTTGGGACATTCAGGTTTTTAGTACAAAGTGAGTTTACTTACAACAGGCTGATTTAGTACTGGGCCCACTGCGGCCATTTGGGTTTTTATTGGCCATTATGCGCAAATCGTTGAACTTTTCTCGTTTCGTAATTCATAAGGGCCTAATCACTGCTTTACAAAAATACAAAGTTTATAAGTCCTTCATCAGTGGTTCTTTTTTTTTAATTCTTATTTTGATTAAATAAATACATTTAGAGCTTGAACAGATGACGCGTATTAATCGTGCGTTTTAGAGGCAAAATCGCGTGCAAGGCGGAGCATTTGTTGTTCATTGCTGCAAGCGCTTTGCGCATTATTTGCAAAGTAAATTATTAAAGAACAATGGACTAGACGTGTAGAACTCTTTACTGAAACGTCTCAGTGGTCCTGACTCCGCCAAATGATACACTGTTCCGAATCTCTAATGTTCGCTCCTCTAAAATACGACTCAAATGGATCTCGAGTCCGAGTGAACCGAATAAT
Organism: Marasmia exigua; assembly: GCA_019059595.1. Taxonomy (NCBI): domain Eukaryota; kingdom Metazoa; phylum Arthropoda; class Insecta; order Lepidoptera; family Crambidae; genus Marasmia; species Marasmia exigua. The sequence continues at coordinate 11,518,509 of CM032476.1, read as the reverse complement.
CCAAATGAGCGGAACGATCCATTGAGCCGAATGATCCGATTGAGCTGATTGATCTGAGTGAGGCAAATGATCCGAATGAGCGGAGTGGTCCGATGAGCCGATTAGTCCGAATGAGCTGAATGATCCGAGTGAGCTGAATGAGCGGAATGAATCACGGATCTATCATGAGAATCGATATTCCAAATGAAGCGTTTCACTGTTCCACATCTCTGCACTGAATACAGATGCAAATGTTTCAATTTTTTGAAAGATTGCCAGGTCTATAATGGAATACAAATCGCAAGTTCTTAATTTCTAATTTTTATTTGATAAAAATACCTAGTATTTTTAATAATGACAAACGTTTCCCATGGTGACAATCACACATTGGGTGATGAAAATCTATTAAACTTCTTCATCCAATTCTCACCTTTATGTCAAACACAATAGTTCTATATCAATTTAGGACATTAGACAGACTGTACTAGGTACAACGACGTGTACATAGTTAATATCACTGGTTGGATCCCACAATAGGCTGTAAGGTCGTATGACAGGTTTTATGATGGATTACATCAGGTTACCGGATCCCAGATGTGTCACTGCAGACAACGTTTATCCCAGAACATTGCCATGTAACACGACTCAATATACAATACCTACCTACACAAGTAAAGGTAGTATACGCCCTCAGGCCAGATGGAGTGACGATCTGCGCAAGATGGCCGGCAAGAGTGAAATGTGAGTAGCTAAACATCGATCGGAGTGACGCACAGTTGGAGATACCTATGTCCAGCCTGAAACAAGCTGACGATGATGATGATGCATAAGTATACCGTCATAAGAGGTATTAAGAATAAAGCTTCTTCAGCATTGTCGATGACTTAAACCCCAATGGATGAAACCTCCTTTGTTTACTTATATGGCGCGAAGGAAAAGAAAATTCTTTTAATAATAATACAATAAATTAGTCAATCAGCTTTCATGTATAATAAACTTAATAAAATACTTAGAATATACCCAATGTTGCCCTACACCTGCAAGAAAACTATAACTGAGTGGTTAAGCTCGCACAGTTATGATATGGTGGAAAATCTATTTGCAGGAATAACTTAAGTTAATTACAACGCTTAGCTTCTATCTATACACACTATAATAAACACCTGTATGCGGACTCCTAGAGCCGATTCAAAGGAACCTGATCCATAGGGCGTGCAGGTGCCTTTATTTACGAGAAAGAATAAATGACCCTTATAAAACTCACCCTTTACCCAGAGTTGCGGACTCACCTAAACACATTAAACACACACACAACAAACAAACAAACACACACACATATCACACACCTTCAGTCACAATGCAATTTTTTATCACTTGAATCACTTGAGCTCACCTCCTTATTATTTCTTATGAATCACTTTTTGTTTTTATTTATTAATTTTTTTGTTGTTTTTCTTTTGTTGTTAAGTACCTTGGTTAAAATAGTACCTATAGTCTAGCTGGCCGTAAGGTGACAAGCGGGTTATTCCCAATACAAGTGTCTATGACTACTTAAAGGATAAACTCGAAGAAAAATTTGTAAAAAGTAAGTACTGTTGAAATAAAGGACTTTTTATTTTATTTATAATATTTGACAACATCAAATACATTGATCCGACTCTGAGATAGGTAGCTCAAGCACCAGCTGTGTTACGGATACCAGGAGCATAATTCTCGGGTTCGTGATATTTTGAAAACATGGCGGATATCACCTAAAAACCATACAAAAAAACTATGTTTCAGTGATATGTGTCGTATGAAAATAAATGTCACAAGCACGAGAATTGGGCTCCAGTATCAACATTGAGATTACAAATATCGTCGCTTTTTTGTTTTTCTAATGTCACCAATTTTCTTTTCCCACTTTTGGACAATGAGCTTACTTTTGTAATGTTTATGCAACACAATTTTACATTGTACGTCATTTACAGAATGCCACCCTACGTTTAGCGAACCAACAATATAAAAAAAAAACTGTTCTATACAAAATAAAACATCCACTCGGCAAGAATAATTGTACAGTTGATTTTTATTTTTCTTATATTTAATGTCGATCTAACAAGCTTAAGGGACTATATTCATGATAGGTATCTTTTACGATGAGATAGGCATTAAAACAATTTAAAAATAAGTGAATATCTTTGCGGTAGGTATATACAGTACGTACCTACTTGTTAAGTTTTTTTTATGTGATAGGCATAGGTGATAGGTGGCAGACGAGCAGACGGATCACCTGATGGTAAGCGATTGCCGCCGCCCATGGACACCCGCGACACCTGTGGAGTCACAAGTGCGCCGCCAACAAGACAGCAGGCCCTGGTATCGCTCCAGTCGAGCCGGCCCATTCATGCCGAAGCGTGGCCCTCCCACGGTCAAAATTATTTACTATAAAACGTTTCCTATTAATTCGGTTGCAATCGATGTTGGCATATCGAGTCCATTACGAAGCCTCTGATATCGAGGCAAATTAAATGTTTATCAGGTATCATCAGAGAGGTAATACAGGTAGGGCACACCAGCAACGCCAATTGATTTAAATGGCTAGCAACTAAACCGGATATGTTTTTAACAATTCCGAATCTCCAGCCTCTCGGAAAAAAACTTATACTATTTATTTAATACTTACAATAAATTTTTGGGTCTGCTTTTGCACTCGAAGTTTGATTTATCGCCTAAAACGGCCACATAAGGCGTTAATTCAAGTAGTGCACAATTATTAAATACATAGTATAAATGTTTGATTAGAGACTGCAGCTCTGAAATGATTTAAAATAGATCCGGTTAAGTAGCTAAAAAATTAATTCGATTGTTGTCGCTAGTTAGACCTACCCGTCGCCTTAAACGTTGATGGTTGACGCTGTTGGTTAAACTAAATGATATTTAATTTTAATTTTATTTAAATAACAACAGTGAATGAGGTTGGTAGGTGCCCAAAGGGAGTGGTAAAATGAAAAAGGAGAACCTTTTACCTACACAAAGTAAAATTAAATTAGTCAAGTGACATTATGCAATAGGGATCCAGTTAACTTTTCCAAACTCTGTAGGATTCTTTCCTACATATTTTGCTCTTTTCTACTCTCCTACGCCTTCAGCAATTCCTCAATATGGGAATGCAAACAAACATATAATGACCCACTCATAAAAATACACAACCAAGTAAAAAACCGGATAAGTGCGGATCAGACTCGCGATGAGTACCGAATAGGCAAAAAGTTGCGTTTTTATATAGAAGCACCTCTATTATTAAATTATTTTATTTTAATTTTATGTATTTTATTGTAATTTTATTTTATTGTAATCTCACTGTTGGTTCTGATATCCGTAACACAGGTGCTTGAGCTACCTACTCGGCGTCATAGGTTTGCTAATGAATTAAATTGGCATGTGACTCTTAGAGAATGAAAATCAATTTTTATTATTTTATTATATTTAAGACAGAAGCATCTTTCTCCAACCTTAAAAAAAAGGCAGGAGGTTTTACTCCTAAAACTTATTATTATTATTCATTATTCAGGCAGGCAGTTCATCTTTGTTGAGATATTATTGTTATCATGAGAAAAACTTGGTAATTTTTAATACCTATTTACAGTATTACAGTTAATTTCAGGACTGACGCCGGTCCTGAAATTTAAATTAATTACTGAATAAAAGAACCAAAACACAAGAAAATTAAGACAATAACTGAGAAATAAAAATAAGCAAAATGTAAATAAAAAGGAAAGTTAAAGCAAAGTAGGTCCCCGTGGCAGTGTCCCCAAAATGCTGGCAGCATTACCCCGCTGGATCACGATGGATAATCAATTTTTACCCGACTACAGCGAAGCAAAAAGGAGGATTATGATTTTGACCTGTATGTATGTATGTATATATGTATGTATGAATGGTTGTTCATCTGTTCCCTCATAACTTCTAAACTAGTTATCATATTTGAACAAATGATGTGTCGTTAGAAGCGTCTTGATTGTCTTCTGATTATAGGCTACATGACGTCACGTTAAATTGCCTACAGCGCCCTCTAAAGGGAATTAGAGTAAGGAACTAAAAAAAAAATTTGCTTGTCGGTACCGTGTGGGGTATTAAATGAAAGAGCTTTTTTAGCACATTTCAAATATGTAATTTTATTTACGTAACCAAAAATATGTTAAACAAAATTGAGTTTAAAAACTAACACCCGACTACCAAAAACAAACTCTAAAAAGTACTTTTTGAGTGTGTTTTTGGTAGTCGGATTGAAGTTTTTAAACTCAATTTTTTTATGATTGTGGTTGTGGGAATGATCGCATAAACATTGTTATTAGTAGGTATGCTTCTGCTGAAAAATTTGGTATGTCATTGTTTGCGATTAGGTATTTATAACTGATTTATTATTCAACTAGCGGCCCCTCCCGGCTTCATGCGGGTCAATATTTCTACTATATATTAACTCAAACTTCATATCTCTAATTTTTTTCAGCAAGAAATATGTTAGAATAGATTAATGAGCCTATGTTACTCAGGGGGAATGTAGCTTTCTAATTGTGAAAGAATTTGTGAAATTGCCGCAGTAGTTTTTGAGTTTATTCATTCCAAACATACACACAAAATATAATTATTTCCTTTTTATAATATAATATGGTAGATGTATATTAATATGGCTAAACATTTGATAGAGAAGTGTTTGATAAAACGTATTCCGACTGATTTCAGAAACCACTCAAGGTTTCTCTCTCACTCACAACTCAGTAGACTAAAATATAGGGCAAAATTTCTCCTCACTACTCGTACGTTTGCAGTGCTCATGTGAAATGGTTAATTTGGGCCCCCGCGTGTTTACTCCGCTTAAATCCGATAGACATTAGGTATCGAACGCGATCGGCCGCGCCGGTAACGCCGCGGTAACGCAATCAGCGCGTTCGTTTGCATGCAAATCCAGGCGCGGTTGAACCGCTCTCACCTTTCATGGTAAACGGCTTTTACGATGTTAATGACTGCAAGATTTTTCTTGCATGTGTACTAAAATGTATTGAACATTTCATATCTAATCCGTTAAAATATGGTTTACGCCACTAATGCTATTAAAAAGTGATCGTGAAGTTGCCCTATTTATTTTCTCAAATTTGATTGAAATAACATCAGTAAGATTGGGTGTACTTTATAAAAATGAGGTACAATTGTATTGCAACTTTCGGGTGTTCAACACAACAGTCACCATGTGTTGCAACACATGGTGACTGTTGTGTTGGAACGACTAAAGACATTCGTTTGCTAACAACGTCATGGCAAAATATAGGAAAATTTGGGTATTTACACTCTTGAATTCAATAAACATTACCGATCGAACGTGATCGGCTCGAGCGCGCCGGTAACACAATCAGCGCACTCGTTTGTATGCAAATCTGGGCGCGGTCGAACCGCTCTCACCTTCTACGATAAATACTGTCCCTTTATAATAAAATAATAAAAATAAGGGAATGATCAACTTATTTCACTTTGTGATTTTATATTGATGAATGCATTTAAAGCGCCTTTAATGAAGGTACTTATCACATTGATTGATATTTTTGGGCTGTTTTGGGGAACCAAAGTATAATAGGACATAATTAAGTATGAAAGTATCAGATTTAAACTGTCCCACTGTGTAGGGCAAAGGCCTCCATCACAGAAATCAAGTTATCGCTACTATGATGGGATTAGGCATTAAAACCACGCTTGCCTAATGCGGATTGATGATCACAAACCCGCCCCAGCAATGTTAGAAAAATTCGAAACATACTTTTGGCTCGACCCGGGAATGAAACCCAGGACCTGTATCAAGTATTTGAATCAATCACTTGATCCCCTAGACCAATAGGTAGTTAAATAAGCATGAACAATAGTATATTTTTATGAACATTAACCAGCCATCGTTGTCTGCTTTTACTGGGTCCAAAATTTTACGTAGAACTTTCCTTTCTGCCACGAGGTGGAGAACACCACAAAGGGATGGATTACTTTTCCAATCTCAGGTCAGCGTATGTTTAAAAATACACTATACATCGCTTAGAAACAGAAGACGTAAACACAAACACAAATGCAGTATGTACTTTAAATTGTATTCTATGTACTTTTAATTGTAATTGTAGTTGTGCCTATTAATAAATAAATAACTAAAATAAATTATTCTAACAATTCAAATTTATTTGGGATCTTTTCTCTAACTTAACAATCATGGCGAAGATATGTCCAACCGATATTCGTCATGGCGGCAATCTAGGATAATTTCTCCATGGCGGCCAATCTCAGCGATCAGCCATCGACGCAGTACATATTATAGTGCACAAGTGTTTGCGCTGACACAAGTGCACTCTCTATTCCCTTACCCTCATATTTCGATGGGACACCACCGTGACATCATCGAAGAGGGATCAGGCGCAGGACCAACGGCTTAACGTGCTTTCCGAGGCACGGGGGTACAAGACCGCCAACTTCCAGACTCCAGGCTGCTACTGAACATTTCTTAACAGAAACACTCAGCTACAAATTTTGGCCCGACCCGGGGATCGAACCCGGGACCCCAAGCGCAACCGTCGCTTTAAAGTGCGACCAACTAACCTAGGCGCCATCGAGGCAGTCAAAAGGCGTATAGGATGCGAAGGATGGGAAAGGGTCTCTGCACCTTTTCCCATCAGACTATTTGTCTAAACACTAATGGGAAAGGGTCTCTGCACCTTTTCCCATCAGACTATTTGTCTAAACACTAACGTTTGTACGGAAACCGTCTGATGACAAAACGTTTTTCGATTGCTCCCACTTCTAAAGGGCTAACATGGATATTTAGCGTGTAGTGCCATGTCCAATGTGTTTTGGGACGGTTAAGGACTTTGGGTCTCAAACTGGGACATTTGCAATTTTTGCTCGTGAGAGAGCCACGCTCGTTTCGCCGAGTGATTGAGAACACTGGAGGTCCAATCCAGGTGAAGAGGAAAAAGAAGGAATAGGTTGGTAGCGCGCTTGTGACTCCACTGGTGTTGCGGGAGTAGGTATATGGGCGGCACTGCAGCAGCAATCGTTTACCAGCAGGCAGATCTTGCTCATCAGCTAACGTTGATATAAAATGCTCTGTTTTTTTAATAACTTAGCTATTTCCTAATTAACAGTAATCTACACCTAAGATTGAGATTGGTATTAGTAGATCAACAGTTCATCATCATCATCATCAGCCCATTTAAGTCCCCACTGCTGGGGCACGGACCTCCCTCAATCACATGAGGGGTAATTGCCATACTCACCACGCTTGGCAGACGGGTTGGCGAGGGTTTTGATATAAATGCAGAGTTTTCCTTCTCTGGGTGCTGATGATCATGCCAGCAGCTTTACCTTAGTCGCCTTTTACGACACCTAGGTAAGAGTGAGGGTGGCCTATTCTACTCTGCCGGGGACCACACGGCCCAACAGTTGCTTGACTTCATTTACATTCATTTGCTCAATCAATTAAGTAGGTTTCTACTTTGAGGTGGTGAAATTCGCTTTAATCGATGAATAATTAAGTATTTGTACTTAAAAATTACTAACTTAACACTTTACTTACTTTAATTAACACTTAGTTCTTAGTACAATCTAAAGTTTTGTGTGGAAAATATTTAAATATTAATTTTAAAATACTTTAATGTAATATCAGTAATATACTTACAGTTAAATTCGTTTTTTCTTGTCTAAATTAAGGATCAAAGTATTACTTTTCCTTAGTTTACTGAAAACGAGCTGATCGGGACGTCCCGCTCAAATTAAGATACCTAGCAACTCTGCGTTTTACGGAAAAGTAAATTAAGTTGAAACAGTTCCCTTAACATGAACCAAAGAAATCTGTAACATTTTCCGCGTGAATGACAATCGCTTTGTAAAGATAGGATCGATGTCAGAAGTTGTAGCGAAACTTGCAAGGGAACTTAGAAGTTCTCTAGCGACGAGTGAGGAGTAAATAATAGGAATATTTCTCTAAATAGGTGACTTATTACAGGCTAGCTCAGCGACCCGAATTGGACCTTGGCCTCCAACACGAGAATTCGCCATTCTGTTCTGTTCTCAGCCACCTGTCGCCAATCCGGCCTTTGTAGGTGACCGAGATCTTTCTCGACCTGGTCTATCCAGCGTATAAATAGGGGACTAGATGACTAAATATTCCATTCTCATCTCCTCATCCTCATCTTCGAGACCTCGAGTGGAGGCTACGTACAGAAAGTTCCAGCCGCGACAGGCCCCACAAAGTGGACCGACGATCTGGTGAAGGTCGCGGGAGTCCATTGGATGCGGGCGGCACAGGACCGTTCTGTGTGGAGAACATTGCAGGAGGCCTATATCCAGCAGTGGACGTCTATTGGCTGAAATGATGATGATGATCCTCATCTTAGCGGGTAAATGCGGGCTCCAAACCCGTCGCTTTGGATCCCGGAGTACGCTTAGACCACGATTCAGGACTTGGGAAGTTTGATAATTACAATGTAGCTACTGCGGCAACCCACAGGTGAAACAGACCAACTGAAACATGATTATATGTTTTAGAAACTATCCAAAATCTGCTCAGATTTCCTCACGTAGTTTTCCCTCACCTCCGAGATTTGAAAAAACCAAAGGTGCATGCTTGGATTTGAATCACGACTCCCCGCATTCTATTTTTATCTATTCTTTGGTTTATGTATTTACACCTATCCAAAAATACTACTTTAGTTTTCAGGAGTTTGAGTGTGTATTTTTTTATGTGATAGGTGGCAGACGAGCAGACGGATCACCTGATCCTAAGTGATTGCCGCCACCCAGGACACCTGCGACACCAATGGAGTCACAAGTGCGCTGCCAACCTTTAAACCCCCCTTTCCCCCGGATTGGGCTTCAGGTAACCTCATTCATGCAGCAAGCAAATACAGCACAGTGCTACTTGACGCCGTATTTCTTGGTAGCTGCAATCTCCCTTCATGAAGTAGTTTCAATAGAAATTGTATTCCGAAAGATAATTTTATGTGATAATATATAATATGAAAATTTCGACGGTGGGAGAGCCACGCTTCGGCATGAATGGGCTGGCTCGACTGGAGTCACAGAAAACCGACGTGAAGCAGCCCTGTGATGATGATTCGCTGCGTGAGTGAGGGTACTGGAGGCCCAATCCGGGGAAAGCGGAGCAAGGTTGGCAGCCCACTTCTGACTCCACTGGTGTCGCGGGTGTCTATGGGTGGCGGCAATTGTTGGAAGTGTAAACGAAACACGCTGCTCTATGCTCTTGTCTTTTGGCTGTTTTGCGAGGCTGTCGATGTGACGTGGGCTTAAAGCCATCGAAAAACTTAAATACAAAATTAAAACATAATCGCTTATTTATTTGTACACAAATCTGCTGCTGCCGCCACTCTGCCTTTGTCGCTTACCATCGATGCGATCCGTCTCCTTGTCTGCCACCTATCACATAAAAAAACCGGCCAAGTGCCAGTCGGACTCTTCCATGAAGGGTTCCATAGCAGCAAGTAAGATATATGGAAAGTAAATTGCGGTTTACGATTTATAACGTATTAAAAAAAACTACTCACTATATCTAGTTCAAACCAATTTTCGTTGTTAGTTTTCATGATTATGTACATCATATATTTTTTTAGTTTTATAATTCATTTATTATAGAAGTTGAGGGGGGTGGGGGACACACAATTTACCACTTTGGGAGTGTCTCTTGCACAAAGTATTGTGTTTAGAAAAAAATGATGTTAACCTCAACATCATTTTTAAAGACCTATCCATAGATACCCCCCACGTATAGGTTTGATGAAAAAGTTTCAAGTATGGAGACCCCCCCAATTTTTTTATTTTTTCCAATTTTTGTGTAAACCAAGTTTCAATAGTATAGTTCTTATACTTTCGGAGAAAAGTGGTTGTGACATACGGACGGACAGACGGATAGACATGACGAATCTATAAGGGTTCCGTTTTTTGCTATTTGGCTACGGAACCCAAAAATGAAAACTTCAAGGACGAGGCAGTTAAAAGCTAACTTACTTTAGTAATAAATCATCAATAGAACCATAACCAATCTGATGTCTGACTGATGTAGACATCAGTCAGCAATATTTTCTCTTATGATTGGAGTTTTTTTTATTGAAATTGACTTTAATTACATCCGAAACCGACACTATGCTAAAAGAGCCCCTTTCCACCAAGGATTGCTACACTGCATAACAATGTAGCGCTCTATAGCCATGGATGCGTCTTATATTTACTAATTGCTTGTACATTAAGCTTTCACATCTTTGCAGCATGACCGTAGAACACATCTTTGGTGGAAAGATACCCTAAGCGTAATGGACAACATTTCATATTTTTAACATGTCCATATTGTTTATTTATATGAAAATAGACATAAAATGAACATACCCATATTTTTTCTTTTTTCAAAATTTGTCCATTTTCATACATAAAATAATTGTTGAAATTCTTTATATTCTAAATAGACGTAAGTGCCAAATGACGTCATCGGACGGCTGAATACAGCGATATTCCTTTGCTTATCATTGTTTTAATAAAAAAAAGGTATTACTGTCAATGGTAAATAATACTAGTGTCAACATTGTCAACGTATTTCATTCAAGCAACGTTGACAAGTTGTCTTTTTTTTGACAGTTGCATGTCATGGGTTTGGCATTTCGTAAATTTAAAACTATAATATTCTAAGCAAAGAATTTTTTTACATTCTGCCGTCCGATGACATCATCTTATGTTTTTTAGTTTTTAATTTTTTTTCTCAGTATATAAGCAATATAAAAAATGAATAAATATATATTCGAGCAGCGGAAAAGTAAATAAAGAATTGGTATTTTTTGTTTCAGAGCTAAAAAATTTTGAAATGTTGTCCATTGATAAATTCCACTATAAAGATATTTAATAATAGAAACATTTTACCTTTAGGTACACCCGTGAATTTACACCCCAAACAAATCTCATGCAAGTAGGGTTGACAAACGACGTGCGATTCCCTCGTAAAGACAAACGAGTGGCCATAAAAATAGAGCGAGCTCGGCACGGGTAGGTATTATCGTGCGATATCGATTTCATACCGGGACCTCTATTTTTGATTCACTCGGAACAGCGTTGACGTATGTGACGTATGTCACATTCGTAGTCAAAGTCAAGCGAGATTGTGGCCAAATATCGGGCTATTTGAAAAAAAAGTCACGTGAAGCCGATTTTCTTTATTTTTGCATCATTCGTTTATTAAAGCTACTACTATTATATGAACGTTTCTGCATAGTAAAATTGACAACAAACGGATCATCATCATGATCATCAGTCCATTTAAGTCCCCACTGCTGGGGCACGGGCCTCCCTCAATCACATGAGGGGTAATTGCCATACTCACCACGCTTGGCAGACGGGTTGGCGAGGGTTTTGATATAAATGCAGAGTTTTCCTTCTCTGGGTGCTGATGATCATGCCAGCAGCTTTACCTTAGTCGCCTTTTACGACACCTCGGTAAGAGTGAGGGTGGCCTATTCTACTCTGCCGGGAACCACACGGCCTAATATATATTACAAACGGATCAATTGACGTTTAATCTATCGCTCGCTTTGAGTCACCAGGCTGCAACGAAGGTCGCTCGTAGCGGTCGAGTGATTAAAAAATGCCGGATTTTAGAAGTAAAACGAACATCGGCAGACAACGTGCGCTCGACTCGAGGCGAGTGAATCAAAAATAGAGCCCCACCCCGCTGCCTTAGCTGAGTCATGACATCACAATCTGTTGCTTCGGCTTACTTTAGGAGATAGACATTTTTATGAAATAAGAGGTAAAACACTTATCTTGCGGCGTTGAGGAAAAACAACTTACACGCTTCGGATAGTATCTCCAACTTTTGATAATCCCAATCGAGATGATACCAATGGTTGCGAAGGTCTGACAGAAGCTACTTCATTATAATGACGAACGACAAATGCTTAATTTTTCCAAAAAATTTCATATTAGCATGGCAGAGTTGTCTGTCATAGTCTACCTGTCAGTTTCCAAAGTCATCTCGGGTCTTTATCCTCAGATTATGTTTGTTTGGTAATGTCTTTTTTTTTTGGCTGTAGTGTTGTGCAACAGAGACGTAGTCAACTCTGCCAATGTCAAGTGAGTAGAGAACTAACCGGTGATTTGAGTTGACTTCTTAATTATTTGATTTTTTTTCTAGAATATCACCACCTATATATTTCACAGTCTAATATCTCAAAGTTAATATATAATTACATAGATATTTATTTTGTAATGTCAATTCCTTCATCAATCTGATTTACATCAGGTTGAAGTAGAATAATGTCAAAGATACGTTTAACATATTTAAATGGATCCAGGGCTCCGAAACGACAGCTTTGAACTCAGTCGGGAATAACTCTATAATGCTGATGACTTTTTTTTTTTTTTTTTTTTTTTTTTTTAATTTATTTATTTAAAGTAAATTTACAAATAACAATTTTCATATCTGCCAAACTGTGGAGCAGTTTGTCGGCAGTAGTTCTCGTGTACATAAAGATTTTACTGACACTTTTTAATATTTAAATAATTAGTAATTGTTTACTTGTTTATAGCCCGCGGTACGCAACTTTGGCGTTGTCCTTGAGTACCTACGCAGCAACCAATTTTCATAGAAAGTTATCTACTTATTTGACAAATTCGTAAACTAACGGTTATCGCCACAGTTACATGCCGCGGACTTTACTTATGAAGCTTGACTCTAATTACATTATTTTTAACTTAACGATATGCACTATGTCAGCCCGCCCGGGTTTCGCGGGTGGATTTATTACTTATTTTTTCCACTAATATTACTTAAGATAGAACATAGATGCAGTTTTAGGATTAAAGCACAATCACACACACAACTCACACACCCACATACACACACACACACACACAAACACTCACATAAACAGAAACACACACGCACTCACAGTAATCTGCGCCAGCCGGCCGGGCACCTACTCTATGGACACATTGATAGGTAGTGCTTTCGCAGAGTACTTTTTAATTGATTTCGGCTTGTTACATTTTTTAATATTTCATATGGCAGCTCATTTACCAGTGTAGGTATTAGCCATCGCCTCTCTCGCCTGCCATAGTAGTTGGTAGTTTTGGGGGCTGCAAGTTTTGGCTTTCTTGATTGACGGGTGGCATATGTGTACTTTTTCTCCTGAACAAACTCGTTTTTGCCCTGCTGCTCAGCAAGGATCGCGACTTTTGTTTTCATCTCTATTGGCAGTATTTTGCAGATTTTAAACAGTTTTTCGTAGTTTCCTTGTAGTGCTCGTCTTTCCTTATTTGAGATTAACAGTTTGAGTAACCTTATTTGCAGCGACTTGATTTTATTCATGTGAACCGGGAATGTGATACCATAGGTATTCAGGCCATAGGACATTACTGCATCTGCTAACGCGTAATACAGGATATACATTACTCCTCTGGTAACCGCATATTTAAGATTTTGTAGCTTCCCCAGAATTACTCTGACTCTATTACAGATCACATTGACATGTACATTCCAGCTAAAATGATTATCAACTGTCAATCCCAAGTACTTATACGAGGAAACTGATTCAAGATCATCACACTGACAATACCTTTTGCTGCTATGCAGACAATCGTAGCTATGTCCTTTTATACGTATATCGATGTTCCTGTCTTTGACGTATGGAGAAAAAATACACATAGACTTTGTCTTGGAAAGGTTTATAAGTATGCCATTATCGTGAGCCCATCGAATCACACTGTCGAAGTCCTCTTGTACCACCGCTTTTATCCTCTCCGTGTCTGTGTCACTATACAAGATACATGTATCATCCGCATACATGTATGATCTACACTGCCTGATAACGTTTGGCATACTGTTAACATGCATTATGAAGCCCACAGGTCCGTATACCGAGCCGGTAGGTACACCGTACTTAATTATTCCCTCCCTGCTTTCCTTTCCACACACACTCACCTTCAGCTTTCTCTCTCTTAAGTATTCTCTAAACCAAGCAGCTATTGGGCCTCCGATACCACACTCCTGCATGGACTGCAATAAGTTATCGTGTCCGAGGGTATCAAACGCTTTTTTAAAATCTATATATATAGCCAACACGGTGTGTTTTTTATTTAATGAATTATTTACATCATCTGCGAATTTCGTTAAAACCGTGGCTGTGCTTCTTTTTGGGCGGAAACCATGTTGTGTATCAGTAATAATGGTATATTCTTCGAGAAAAGCTGATATTTGCCCCACAATAATTTTTTCTACTATTTTATTTAGCACATTTAGGATGGCTATTGGTCTATAATTTGTGAATTCGTTGTGGCAGCCCTGCTTGTATATAGGTCGGATAATTGCCAGTTTTAGTTCTTGGGGATAAGCTCCTTTTTTTATACAAGAGTTAATGAAGTGAGCAATTATGGGCGAAATTTGTTCTTTTATCTCTTCGATATCCCTCATTCTGATACCATCAGATCCCGGTGCCTTATTGCAGTCCATACTATTAATAACCCTCAACACGTCACTTGCCAGTACCTTTTTAAACCTGAAGCTTGTTTCCGATTCAACCACATACGATTTCCGGTCTAGAAATAGGTCTCGACACATGTGCTGATTTTTGATGTCTTCAATTTCCTGGGTAAAAGTCTTACAGAAACCTTCACATACGTCTGACTCATTCATCGTTCTAAGCATATACCGCTCAATCACTTTATCTACTGATAGTTTACTACGTCCTAGCCAGCAGTTGACATTGCTCCATACCTTACGCATATCCCCCTTACAGTTGATTATATTTTGCTTTCTATATTCATTCTTGGCACGAGTTATATGCTTGTTTGTGTTGTTCCTATGCTTTGTGTAATCCAGCCTACATCTGTTATTGTTAGGGTTCGATTTCCATATTTTAAACAGTCTATCTTTATGTTCTATCATCTTTTGTAATTTTTTATCCACCCACGGCTGTGTGTTCCTACTTTGGTTAGATAGAATTTGATAAGTACACTTTTTGTATAAATCTTTAAATATAGCAACTATTTTATTGTACAGTTCTATAGGATCCTCTACACATAGTAATTCCATCCAGTCAACCTTACACAGTAGTTCACCAAGCATTTTGTTGTTATAACGCGTCCGCGTTGGCGGGGTTTTTTTCTGTACGTCTAAATCAGCTGATAATCCCGTTATGTAGTGGTCAGCGACCTTACTTGTAACGGTGTATGCACGGAGCGATGCCGCCGCCGCAGTTCGCACAAAGACATGGTCGATGCACGACGTCACCCGCTTCCCGGCAGTTACACTCTCGCGCGTGATATCTGTTATACAACACTGCAATCCTTGTTCACTTAGCATATCTAAGTATTTACTAGAAACCACATCCAATTTAGACTCCATGATATTGATGTTCACGTCTCCAATCACAATCAAGTTATTTCTCCTGGATACCTGTTGCAGTAGCGTTTCTAATTCCAATAAGAAACCGGTTTTGCTCGTATTAGGAGGTCTGTATATAACGTATAAGAATGTGCTTTGCCCATTAGTGTGCACTTCCCCAGCAATCATTTCGCACTGATTTACAGTAACATCTTGCTTTGTGAAGTTAATTGCGTTATTTATGTATAATAATATACCGCCACCTCGCCTGCTCTCTCTTGTCCATGAGTGTAGATTGAAGCCCCTTAATTCATACCTGTATAGCTCTTCATTTTTGATATTTATTTCTGTTAAACATATTATGTCTAAGTTGTGTAAACATTTTTCTATTGTGACTATAAGTTCATTAAAGTTTTTCCTCAGTGAGCACACGTTTATATGAATAACTTGCAATAGTGTCGTTTGGTTATTTATTGTATTATGCCATATGTTTAAATCTGTATATTTACTGTACTCACAATCTTCTAATTTTGGGTCAAACATTCCTTTTTTTTAATTTAACTGGTTTATTTAGTATAATAAAATAATTTACTTAGTTTTTGGGTTTTCACTCCTGTTTATTTTCTATGAATGCTTCAATGTCGCTCTCAAAATTTATTTGGTGGACTTTTTTCTCGTCCTGGTTTTTTTTAATTAGTATTCGCCCATTATTTATCCATATATATTTATACGTTTCCTTAAGTTTCGTCTTAGTATTCCAGAAAAGCTGTCGCATCTGACGCGTAAGGAGCTCATTGATAAAAATCCGGGAGTTATTCCCGTTGCTAAATATCATATTATTGTATATTGGCGTTTTCTTGACCTTTAACCACTCCGATCTAGCTTCTCTTGAGCGCAGCGAGACAATTACAGGTCGTGGCCCTCTACTAGTACTCTCTCCTGGCATTCTCCATACTTTTTCAATGTCTTCTATTTTTAATTTAAGTTCTATCGCCATTTTACTCACTGCTTCCAGTAGGTTTTCGCCTTCCTGCTTCTGTACGTTTATGAGTTCAATCTGCATCTCAAGTTCTTTTTGCTCCAGCCGCATTACACGCTCTTCCAGTGCTTGATTGCATTTTTTTATATAGATATTTGTTTGTTGTAAATCTTTTATTTTATTATCTTGCTTCTGATATTCTTCCTTGGTTTCTTTTTCAAATTTTTCTAGTTGTTTATACTTTGCTCCCAGGTAATCTACTGCCTTTTCGATTTCGTCATTCGATTTCTTCAGATTATTAATTTGATTTTTGATTTCAGACACATTGTTGCTGATCTCTGTGTGACGCGAATCCTGATCCTCTTTCATTTTATGTAGCAATAGGGTCATTGCCTCCATCTGCTTACCAAAGTCACTCATTTTTTTATCCACAGTATCTGAGTTGCAGCATGTGGTTTTTTGTCGCCTGGTTTCCTGGCTTGGGCAAGAATCACTATCGGAATCATCTTCTAATCGCTGCTTTTTTTTCTGACGCTTATTGATCCAGTCACCTACTCGCACGTTCTCCTTCATGGAACTAACATCCGGTTCCGAGCTAAAATGCGATTTGTTATTATCGGGAGTGCGCTGCATCGCGTAGGCCTATTTTTCTAGCTGTCGGTGTTAGTTGTTGAGTCACAGCAAGTGGGAGGTCCCGTTGATTCACGGGCGGGGGTGTGGGCGGAGCGATTGCGCTCGCGCTTGTTGTATGAACTGAGTAAACTATCTTTGTCTCCTTTCAACCTATAGCTTCGTCCTTTTCTTTTTTCGCAATATTCAACACAGCGTGCGGACACGACCGTCGCTCACGCGACATCCACGAGAACTCCAGAATCCAATTTAATATGCATAAGACATTTTCCCTCAATGTCACAGACGAACAAAGATGCGAAGAGTGGCCATGAAAATAAGCCGAGCTCGGCCCGGGTAGATTTATCATGTGATATCGATTACATACCCGCGCGGCCCGCTGTCGTGGCTGAGTCGAGAAATCACAAACTGTTGCTTCGACCTACTTTAGGAGATACACATCTTTGTTGACAAAGACTCTTGGAGATGCTGTAAAACTATTCAGCGATTGTTTTCGTTGTGCGTTACATACTTTGCTGATAAGATATTTCAATACAAAAATGCTGATTTCTCGATTACTAGTTTGCTTTAGGTACCCACCATGACCCACGTAGTTATCAGACTTTGTGTCATTTTTGAAATGATGATAATATATATTACAAAAGCATATCCAACCGGTTTGCTATAAATATAAAAAACCGGCGTGAAGCAGCACTGTGCTGTGTTTCGCTGCGTGAGTTAGGGTACCGGAGGCCTAATCCGGGGGAAATGGGAGTTTAAAGGTTGGCAGCTTGTGACTCCACTAGTGACGCGGATATCTAGGGCGGCGTCAATCGCTTACCATCAGGCGGTCTGTCTGCTTGTCTGCCAACTATCACATAAAATAATATGGTTAAGGAAAATGTATTTCTAACATACTGAGAAAAATATGTAATATTTATGAATCAATTAGGGTCGGGACTCGGGAGGCCGCACATCCGTTGCGCATCCGCGGTGTGAACGCTGCGCAGCCGCGACGTTTTCGCTGCGTCTTCGCTCGCTCGTGAAAACGCTCGCAATCCGCCAGTGTGGCAATCCATGTGGGTTTCGGAAATTAGACTACATAACGAGACTCATCATTTCAGCCCATAGACGTCCACTGCTAGACATGTTCTCCTCACAGATCGGTACTGTGCCACCCGCATCCAATGGATTCCCGCGATCTTCACCAGATCATCAGTCCACCTTATGGAGGGCCTGCTACGGCTGCGACTTCCTGTACGTGGCCTCCATTCGAGGACCTTTCCGCCCCAACGGCCGTCTGTTCTCCTCGCTATGTGCTCTGCCCATTACCACTTGAGGCATGCAATCCTTTGGGCTATGTCTGTGACCTTAGTTCTCCTGCGGATCTCATCATTTCTGATACGATCATGCAGGGAGACTCCGAGCATAGTCTTCTCCATACCAGGCTCACCAAAGTCGGAATCATGTTCTTAGCAAACCAACGAATAGCACGATAAGGAGATAATCATTATGACCGATGAGTCAAAATGTATGAACTCTCAATTGTTAACGCTCTGAGGTGAAAATCGGGGAGAAGGACAGTATACACATAGTCGCCCTAAAATGCTGAAAAGCATTGAGTTGCAATGACTGATGCAGCGCAGATTCCTATATTCATAGTTTCCCTCGACAAATGAGTGCCTACTCGCCTAACTATGTCATCATGCTAATCATGAGACTGCATGCTTTTAAGGAATTTCAGGCAGTGATTGGAAGAGGAAAACCTGATATATAAATCTGTGCCGCTATATGAAGGAAGCTTACGTTCAGCAGTGGACAGACATGAACAAACAAACCCTTCGGAAAACGTTTCCGTCCCGTCCCTTATCCCCGAGACTAGGTCTATTTAACGTTTATTTGATGCCCGTGATGGATGCCGTGGTCCACAGCCTTGTGGACTTAACACAGTTTCTGTTTAAATTGCTAACTAAATAATTTTGTTGGCTCAGTGACCTAAGTGTGTCTGAGCCTGTCTCTAATAATAAAGGCTGCCATCTACTGCCAGTTGTCTCTTGCAAGTTTATCTGCAGGTTTCACCAAAAGTCTGTGAAAGGGCCAGCAGCGTCTGCGATGTATTTCGTTGAGTGAGTGAGGAAGTAGATGTAGGCAGAGATAGCAGAGAGCGCCGAGCTGTCCCTACCAGGGCGAGACGGAGGCCTGTGCAATGCCGGTTGTAGAACCCCCGTACCATGCGCTGGCTGGCCCCTTCCTCAGAGGGGAGGAAGACGCGCATCTGATCGGTATGTTCTGCCCTCCTTGACCTTCTACGAGCGTTCGCGAGAGGATCTTCCTCCCTCAGACGCTCGGCTACCTCCTTCTGGGACATTACGTCCTCACAGAAAGACCCAAAGGCGGAAAAGGCCCGTTCGTCGGCGACCATCGTCCGAACTATGCTTGGGAGCGAAAGAAACGCAATCGTCCTTGCCATCCCGCGCCTGCGAGTCCAACAAATAATGCCTATTTTTTCCGTCCCCTATCCCCGAGGCTAAAGAGACTGGTCTTTGTTATTGAGACAGTTATTTCGTGTTTATTTGTTGCCCGCGACGGATGCTGCGGATTTAACGCTGTTCCTATTTTATTTATTTTATCGACTTATTGAACTGTTTCCCTAGCCTTTTCGTATTATCGGAATCCGGCAGCGGCATTCCACTGGACGAAGTAAGATGTTTATATTTTTCGCTTGTTGGTTGACTAACTGATTTCTTAGCTATACAGTTCACTAAACATATTTTTGATAAAATAAGATAAGGTGTGTCACAACATGGTTCCTCTGTCAAAAGGGTTGTGAAGGACAGGCGGCAGTTGCTTTAATGTAATTACCAGACTCCTCAAATCCTGAATCACGGTCTAAGCGTACCTCGGGCTACAAAGCGACAGCTTTGAATGTATCCGGGAATTACACGCTAAGATGATAAGGAAAGGTGCTTGTGAAGGTGAGGTTACTTATGCTGTGTCCCTACGTATTAGTCCTTTAAACCTTTAGAACTACGCTACGGATTTTGATTCCTTTCTTTATAGATAGAAGAGGAAGGTATAATTTGATGCATAATACTGCACCCGTTCGTAGCCGGGGCAGGTTGATCTAACTCCGAGATAGGTAGCTCAAGCACCTGTGTTATGAATATCAGAATCAACAGCGGAATTACAAATTAAATATTTATAATTCCGCTGTTGGTTCTGATATTCATAAAGACAATTCAAAGGCTAGACCATAAAATATAGTCATACAAAGTTTGGTTTTAGTTTTCTCTGCATTCTAAAATTGAATTCATTTCTAAAGAGCAAATATTCATGGCACAGTAAAATTTGGCCAAAATGCAAGCACAAAAGGCGCTGCATATGCCTAGCTCTATTAGTAACGCTGCATTGTGATCTCCAAATCGACTGTACCTGCTCTACAAGGGATATACATAGAACCAATAATAGTCACTCGTTTATATTCGCTCCTATTCAGTAGAGATGGGAAAATATCATCGGTTTTAAAATACTATTAATATTATTAGTCGTATCTTTTGTTTATCTATGGTAAAATAGTTTAATTTTGAAATGTGAATAATTAGTGTAATTTAATTTGAATATATGATGTCTATCTTTTAATTTAATTATTTATCTGAGTGACATTGGAACCGTTTAAAAGTGTAATTGATTTATGTATATGGGCGTAATTTACCTGAATAAAGAGATTATATTATATATATTAATATTATAAATGAGAAAGTGTATCAGGCTTAGGCCATAAATCGCGATCTAAAGTTATTACCGTACTAAAGCTTATGTCATCTCGTTCCAATACGCAATGATAAAAAGGGCTGATCTGAATTTTGTTCCAGGACTATCCTTAGTTCCCGATTTGTAATAAGTGGGTATGTGTCTGTCTGTCTTTCTTCGGAGAAATGGAGCGACGACCTAACGTGTTTTTAGTGGGGATAGTTAAAGAGATGGAGACTGACATTGGCTACTTTGTGGCAAACCGAATTCCACGCGAGTGGAGTTGCGGGCGACCGCTAGTGAGTCAGTAAGTCAAGCACAAGTTTCATTCGCATCGGGAGTGTTTCAAACGAAATCTTAAATTCAGCGAAACATTACTGTATTTTTCCATCAAAAATCATTTAATTTCTGTTTTGAACTCGATACAAATTGTTTTTTTTATCTTCTTTTTCGAATTGTGTTGTTCACAAGGAAACTTTTACTTCGGCCAGGTATGTAAGTCAGTCTATCTGTCTGCAATGTAACTCACGAGCTATATAGAATCGAATACTATATTTTTGAGGTTTATATTAAATAAAAATTTAATATCATTAATCTTTTTTATATAGTATAATTAATTTTAATATCATGTAGAAAATGACCTTTTTTTACTTGGCAGAATTGACGTTTATTGAAGATATATTTCGAACGTTACGATTGCTATTCTATTTTTCTTGGTTTTTCGTGTCCCACCTCTATTATACAGTTTTCTATCTAAAACCAAAAGCATGTGCTCGCTGGCGCTACATAGAGCTCACGCGGTAATGGAGAGCTTTTAATAGGAATGCTTTGTGCTCGGTCGGAGGCCACCGCTCGATGTTGCTCCATAACACTCAATTATAGTTTGCTCTAGGTAGAGAGTTTTAGGGTACCGTAAATGGGACGCTATGAAAGGCTTTCAAGGCCAAGGTCTGCGGTAATGATGTGAAGTGTTGCTCTTTTATAACTTGTGTTACATAAAGGCTTTTGAGTACCTTTTTTTTTTCGCTGGGTAATGCCGCTCGCGTAGTAGTGTGGCCCAGGAAAACTGACGGCAGAAGAAAGTGGAGAGGCATATGCTCTGCTAGTGGGCAATTACAAGAAGAAGAAGAACACCGCCGGCCCATAGTGCAATGGCCCGACGTCGCCGCCGTACGGCGATGCCTTATGCATACCCTCCTGCTGGGGAATAGGAGGGTTATGTTCGGGCTCTCCTCTAGTGGGGGCTTCTCCTAACGAGAAGCCGGCCAGAGGCATACCGACTAAACCCCAGCATTTTTCCCTCATCGCCCTTAAGTGGGGAGGAGTCATGGGTTCAAAAAAGGCGACGTGGCACCTGGTACCTACACAATCTAAAAGTAATGTGTCCGTATACTTTTTGTGAATCTCGAGCACAGGTTCATTTGAATGAAACATGTTTTTGTAAATTAACAACTCTTATCATCAATGTTAGATGACTTTGCTACATTTGTAATTACCAGACTTAGCGAATCCTGGACCATGGTCCGAGCGTACCCCGGGCTCCGAAACGATAGTATTGGACTAAACTGGGAATTACACGCCAAGATGAGTAGGACAACTTACAAAAAATATATAAACTTTGGTACATCATATTTTTTTATGTGATAGGTGGCAGTCGAGAAGTCGTATCACCTGAATGTAAGCGGTTGTCACTGCCCATGAACACCCACAACACCAGTGGAGTCACAAGTGCGCTGCCGACCTTTAAACCCCTCTTTCCCCCGGATTGGGCATCCGGTCCCCTTACTCACACCGCGTTACAGCACAATGCTGCTTCACGCCGGTTTTCTGTGTGTGATAATTGTAAAAAGTAGGTACCTACCTACCGAATAATTTATTCCTTTAACATTAACATATATGATAATAAAGCCTTTTATATAAACCACGTAGGACATAATGAAATACA
This sequence comes from Marasmia exigua, assembly GCA_019059595.1. Classification (NCBI taxonomy): domain Eukaryota; kingdom Metazoa; phylum Arthropoda; class Insecta; order Lepidoptera; family Crambidae; genus Marasmia; species Marasmia exigua. The sequence continues at coordinate 11,495,859 of CM032476.1, read as the reverse complement.
ATCTCTCACGAAGACAGAAAGTGAAACGAAATAAAACCATTTATTACGTTCGCAGTCTCATTAATTTTAAAGGGTCGACGTTTGAAATCCCCCAAAAATAAGATTCACGGTGATCTTGGGAATAAAAAGTAATAAACAGGGTGAATAGCACCTGTCAAATTTAATATTTCTACTTAGATATTAAACAGTTCAGACTGAGATACATATCGCGAGAGTTTAAGGCTTTTTAAAACTATATAAATAATACGCATATTATTTTCGTTTTTTTAAATCAAGTATTATGAATTGCAGGACAATAATCTTTTATATTGTTTTAAAATTTCATGGTTACTAACATAAGAATAATTGACACTAGAATTAGGTTCGCGTAGTAGTCTGCCAGTAACATCTTACCCGCAAAAACTTCAGTTGTTACCATGGGGATGTGCGCTTGCAACAGTGCCGAAATATCGGAAACTCAAAAATAAGGTACATGGTAGAAATCCCCTAAATAACTACTTATCTAACTTAACTACTAACTAATTATCTTTTATATATCCCGATGTATCAGAACTGAACTGAGAACTAGGTGCGTATTTCTACCATAGCTCTGCGATGAGGGAAAACACCGTGAGGAAACCATAATAATAAAGAATATATATCTTTATAGTGACCGTAATTTTATTTCAACTACCTATTTAAATGTAACTGAATCAAGTACAATGTAATGGCATGAGGTGTCTACTTGTAACTAATTTATGTATATAGGAAGCTTTTAAGAATTAACGTATTACGATATTTTATAATGCATAAATTGTAAGTGGAACTAATAAATAAATAAAATTAAACACAACCAGGTTTAGTCCAGGTTTTATTAATTATTATTTTATCCGTTTCGCCGTGTGAGTGAGGTTACCGGAGGCCCAATGGGGGGAAGGGGAAAAGGTTGGCAGCGCACTTGTGACTCCACTGGTGTTGCGGGTGTCCATGGGCGGCGGAATTGCTTACCATCAGGTTATCCGTCTGCTCGTTTGCCACCTCTCATATAAAAAAAAAAATACATGCTAGATGAAATTGCATCGGAACTGAAGTAGTATTTCTTAACCGCGGAAGAGCCAAGCTTCGTCGTGAACGCGCTGGCTCGATTGCAATAATTCCACGGCCTCACAGAGAACCGGCGTAGTGCAGCGCCTCTGTGTTTTGCCGAACGAGTGTACCGGAAGCCCAATTTGAGAGGAAGTTGAATAGGTCGGAAAGGAAGAAAGGACAGAGCACTTGTGACTTAACTGGTGTTACGTCTTAGCGACTTGTCCGTAGATAGCGGCGATCGCTTACCATTAATTGATCCGCCTGCTCGTCTGCCACCATATAAAAATAGAAGTGCCAGAGCTACTAATCTTGGGGTCAGGTCAATGTATAAGATTTTTGAAAGTATTTTTAAATCTTTATCTACAATAGTTGATATTTTATAGCAATCTTATGCGATTTATTCTTAAGTAAATAACACACTTAAAAATTTCATCTCGCGTTCAGGCGGGACTCGAACCCACACCTTCCACAATCCGGGTGAATGTACTACCAATTATACCACTGAACGCGTTACTAAGTCGACGAAATTTGTAAGTGCTTGATTCGACATGAGCTGTCGATAGTCTCATCAATATTGTAGGTATATTTACAATATCCAGTGGAAATATTATTACAAATATTTGACCACCAGTTAAGATGAGACTGCTTAATCAATAGTTGATATTTTATAGCAATCTTATACTTACGAATAAATCGCATAATGCAATAAGTACCTCATTATTTGCTAATACCTCGTTTACAGAGTAATGAAGCCCATCTTTCGGGTCAAAACCAATTAACATTTATCTTAGAGGTCAGTTTATTAACATTCTTTAAAGTTTAGGTACATCATTATATGTTTAAAGTAGATTATTTTTGCAAGTTCATGTACTAAAAAAATATGTAAGTAACAATAAAAAAGTAATATGTGATAGGTACTTAAACCTATCACATATTACTTTTTTATTGTTACTACCGGTCGCCCGCAGCATTGTTTACGTGTAATTCGGATTGGCACATGTCACTCTCCATACATGCAACTATCTCGGCAAAAAAAAATCACGTCAATTTGTCGCTCCGTTTTATTAAAAAATCGGACAAACAAAGAGACACACACACACACACTTTCCTAATTTAATATTAAAGTAGGCGGATGTTCATGGGCGGCGTTGATTACGTTACGTTATCTGAGGCCTTACTATGAGTTTGAAATACTATCCTCGCTATCCAAAACTATTGAGAGACAGAGGTCTCTTTCACATGCACCACAATGAAAGGGACAACGCGATAGTTTTCGATAGCGAGAACAATTGTTCAAACTCATGGTAAGGGTACAGGTGACTCGCATTGCTCGTTTGTCTTCCTCTAGCATAAAAAAATGGACAGCAATGTTTATTTTTGCAAATAGTGGAATTAAAAATCTTGCGACTTCAAATAGGATCAATTATTTAAGATCAATAATCAATGTTGGTAAAATACCAACCGTAATACAGAAAAAGAATGAAGTATGTCTCTTTTTGATATTGTCTTTGCATTATCATTAACAAATCTATACAACCATCCTGGTTCTCTATTATCAAGTATGCATTCAATTAAAATGACACCTAGACAAGTAAAAGACCCTATTTAGCACTTAAGGCTAATATCTTAAACCTGCAAACACACATAAATTGAGGCGAAAACACTATTAAAGTTTGCGTATCTCTAATGACTACCAGCTTTAAGTTGCCAAAACCACGGACTGTTTGCCTACTCGGTAACTTAAATGAATGCAGGCTCATGGGCCGGCTTTAGCGAAAGGAGCTGGGCCCGGGGCCCACTGCTCTCCACTATATTTTGAAAGTCCTCAATATTCAGAGAACGTTCCACCTACATCACTTAGATGAATTTTATTTCCCCATAGTATGTTTCTCACGCCACTACTTACCGCGTACGGTAAAACTGTGGAATCAGCTGCCGACAATGGTGTTACCGAAATGGCTTTGGTGATATTTAAGAAAAGAGCAATTTTTTTCTAAACTCATGTGGTACCTCATATTGTAGTTATCCATGGGCAATTACAATATAACATGAGGTGAGTTGTCTGCTGGCATAAAACCTCGTAAGTCATGTCTTTGGTAATAGATTTTGTTTTATTGTGAAAGATGGCAACGAGCAGACCGATTCCTTATTAATGATAAACCGTCGCTTATTTACACCAGGAATAACAGTTAGGTCACAAGACTTGTGACTTAGTGTGGCCGTGTTATAGCTGCACGCTGAACGTTCAAGAACGCGGTTTAGTAAGACGATAACTCCGAACCACACAGTTCTTAATCTGGACGAGTCTGTAAAGTTTCTTAACGTCCACACATAAGTAACGAATAAGAGTATGATTTTTTACAGATTTAAGATCGTAATTACAGGTTTTTATCGCGAACCATGGGACTGGGCCCATAAGCTACAAAAACGCGGCAAGTAGCTTCAACAGACTGGGGTGGGGCTGCTATGTGGCGGGTCATTGCATTCCCTCTAATATGGTTGAGTGAAATCATGGCTGACACATACGTCATACTTGTAAACAGGTGCTCACAGGGAACTGGTCTGCTTCGGTTTACCTCATAATATTTATTTTATTATTTCCTTTATTTTATTTTGTGTTACAATTAAACTGTATGGCTTGGTATGATGAAGACACAACATTGTATGAGAGTTTGGCGATCAAAAGGACTACCTACCAGGCGAATTTCTTGCCGGATCTTCTCAACCAGAAACAACTCTCCGAGCCGGTAGTAGAATCGCATTTATGTTTATTTATTTTTTAGTATATTTTATGCATCAATATATATGTATTAACATGTAAATTGTACAAATATAATTGCTTATAAACAGATTTAAATCATTCACATGTATGAAATAAAGAATTATTTGAATTTGACTTTGAGACTGACATTTATTTGAAAATAGGTTGCACACAAGGAGATAAGATGGCGCCACATTACGCCTAATATTGTCTGTGTCAGCCCCTTCATGCTCATACCCGCCCTAAAATCTTTTGGAGTTATTCGACCCCCAGTCGTCCGGGGGACGACTGGGGGTCGAATACCTTCGTCGATGAGCCCCGACAGCCCTGCCTACAGTTCTGTCAACACTGTGCAAACGTGTTGGAGTTTCAACAGAACAAATTTTATTAAACGTTTAACACACAAGAGAGCATTAGTGCGTACTTATGCAACCGAGAAACAAAGGACCATCAGGGTGTGAACAAAAGGTGGAGAGAATAACATTTATGTTGATAGGCTTTGTACGGAACGATTTAAGTTTGTTAGACTCCTTTTTTATTATGTTAGCTCAGTGGATAAGAACGGGTCGAATCCAAGCATGCATCTCTGGATTTTTCAATCATCATCATCATCAGCCTATCGCAGTCCACTGCTGGACGTAGGCCTGTGCAATTGTACGCCACCGTGATCTATCCATGGCTTCTCGCATCCAGCTCTTGCCAGCCATCCTGCGCAGATAGTCCCCCCATCTAGCCAGAGGGCGCCCTACATTACGTTTGCCAAGACGCGGTCTCCACTCTAGAACTCGTTTACCCCATGGGTTGTCGGTTCTGCGGCTAATATGGCCAGCCCACTGCCACTTACGCTTGCTAATCAAGTGAGCAATGTCGATGACTTTGGTTCTCTGCCGGATCACCTCATTACGGATTCGATCTCGGCAGAGAGACGCCGAGCATTGCTCGTTCCATAGTCCCGCTGAGCGACCTTTAACTTGTGATTGGATTTTCAAATCTATGTACATATTTCTACCATTAGATTGACGGTGAGGAAACCTTGCACGTTACGGGTGGTTTCTGAAACGTGTAACCATGATTCAGTTGGTCTGGTTCGAAGGTCAGACGGCAGTTTTTTCATTGTAATACTAGACTCCCCAAATCCTGACTGTCCAAGCGTAACACACTAAGTGCCAAAAGCGACAGCTTTGTATGCCACAGGGAATTACACATTGATATTTCCTCTTACGCCAAAGGTCGTGGGTTCGATCTCCACCCTGGACAAACATTTGTGCGATGAACACTTGTGTTTGTTCGGTGTCTGGGTGGTATATATGTATTTAAGTATATATTTGTGTTTCTCTGTTGTCTGATATCTGTAACACAAGTGCTTAAGCTACTTAGTACGGAATCAGGTCAACGTATGAGATGTTGTGAGAATTGTTGTCAGAATTATTTCAATGATAGGTACATTTCCTGATGATGGTACACTTGTATGCAGATTTCCTAATGGTAAACGCGTATCATCCTAGACCTTATCGTCGCTTTCCATTAGGTGCGATTGTGAAAAAAAAAGCTATTGCACTCGCTCATAAACACACGTAGTGCCAATGGAGTCAGTGCGTTGTCAACCTTTTTCCTTTCCTCGGAATTCATACCTGCATCCGATACCCTTACTCACCGAAGCACTGTACAGCATAAAGTTACTTATATCTGGCACTGGCACAGGTGCCGCTTCACGCCGGTTTTTGTGAGGCCAGTATCACTACGGTCGAACCAGCCTTTATTGCTAAGTGGCTCCCCCTTTTTTTTTGTCGCTGGGTAATGCCGCCTTATGCATGCCCTCCTGCTGGGGAGTAGGAGGGTTATGTCGGGCTCTCCTCTGGCAGGGGCTTCTCCTTACGAGAAGCCGGCCAGAAGCACACCGACTACCGGCGGCATAGGCGGTTCCTCCCCCGGCTTGGCTGAGAGAGGTGGTAGGGACAGCCGGGAAAACTGAGCCGTCCATACCAGGCTGCGGAGGGAGCCTGTGCAATGACGGCGCTGGTGTCCCCACACCAAGCGCCAGCGGGCTCTCTCTGACTCCCCTACGGTCAATAAAATAACAGTTAAATTGAGACAAACTTAAGGCTGTCTCACTCATCCATACTAATATTATGAATGTGAAAGCATTTGTGTCTGTATATCCGCCTTTCATGGCAAAACCGAACGACGTGATTTTTTAAGTGGAGACCTTTGTGGCCATCCAAATTCAACGTGAGCGAAACCGCAGGCGACCGCTGGTATAAAAATAGGTTTAAAAACAACAACTCGCATTTTATACAACTTTTGCCAAATTCCTGACAATCCTATAACAACATTGCATAGTTTGCATACGTTACTCAGCCCAGTTGATACGGTGGTAAATCAATTAGACTGGCGCATTTGTGGAGGGAACTCGATTAATGGCGCAAATGGCCTGTAACCGTCGTTACACAACGTCACTACTACGTCATCGGTAAGTGAAGCCCTGAAGCTGAGGCCTATTCATTAGGTCTACCGCTCTGTTCAGAACAATGAGGGGAATATATGAACTCCAGGTTCTGACACATGGAGGACGATTTTCGAAACATTGCATTCAGAATAGTAAAAATAGACGTTACCTTGCACTTATGCTTCCTCCACCACCACTTAATGTCCTCTTTATAATGTGTTTTTTTTAATACTAGAGAATCTTCTCGAGTTCTTTGTACAAAATGAAAACAAAAAAAATCTCCAAGGACCGTGGGAGACCCTCGCTTTGGCATGAATGGGCCGGCTCGACCGGAATGATACCACGGCTTCACAGAAAACCGGCGTGAAGCAGTACTGTGCTGGGGAAAGGCGGGTTTAAAGGTTGCCAACGCACTTGTGACTCCACTTGCTATACATCAGGTGATCTGTCTGCTCGTATTCCACCGATCAAATTAAAAAAAAGAACCTAGGCTCGAATCTCAAATAAAATTACCTTTGCATACAAAATATAAATTTGTACATGAATGGGCTGGCTCGACCGGAATGATACCACGTTTTTACAGAAAACCGGCGTGAAGTAGCACTGTGCTGTGTTTCGCTGCGTGAGTACTGGGGGCCCAATCCGGGGGAAAAGGGGTTTTTAAGATTGGCAGCACACTTGTGACTCCACTGGTGTCGCGGGTGTCCATGGGCGGCGGCAATCACTTACCATCAGGTGATCTGTCTGCTCGTCTGCCACCTATCACATTAAAAAAAAATTTCCTTGGAGAAAAATGTTTGTTTTCATTAGTGAAGCCTTGAGAACTTTCAAGGATATTATAAAACATCAAGATCTAGAAAAGCTTTTCTTTAACAAACAACTGGCACAGTATAATAACAGAATGCTCTTGTTGCCAAAATTTGAGTAGCTTGGTAGTCAAATTAAAACGTTTGCCGCAAACTGCACATAAATTTTTAAAAAAACTGCCTACTGACTTTTCATGCAAACCATACATTTAAAATATAAGACCCATGTCAAAGAAACGGTGGCATTACTTTCGAATAAAAATCAAAGTGGGCGAAAAAATCGTTAGAGCCCATTACGTGGGTCAGGTCCAAACGCACCCGGGGGACTCGCGATTACAGATTTTACTGCCTGCGGTAAATCCCTCGTATCGAGTGATTACCTAGTGAGGCAAGTCAAATGTCGCTCGAGTCATTAGTCATTATCATAGATTTTTGTAATATTTTTTTTTTTTACTGTAGATAGGTAAGCGTTTGACCATATTTCACCTGATGGTAAGTGATAATATGGTCTAAGATGTAGCCCGATTACCTAGAAGATACCTATTCACTCGCGCTTTGAAAACCCCCAAATTGTAGCCTCTAGGGAACACCTCTTCAGGCAAGTGATTCCACTGTTTCGCAGTACGAATAAGGAAACAGGATTCAAACCTCTTTGTGCGGACTTTTGGTATTTCTACCATGTACCGGTGTCAATTGAGGGTCTGCCTGGTGGAGTAGTGGAAGAACGGAGATGCTCCAATGGCATTGTACAGTTCCGTGGCGCACTCTCCAAAATGTATCCGATAGAAGACCGATAAGCTTGCTACCTTGCGTCGGTGTTCAAGGCTTTGTAGCCTCTTACCCACAAGCTCGTCGTCGCCAATTAGCCTCTTGGCTCTTCTCTCAATACTCTCTAACACCTCAAGCTGGTATTTATTTAAAATGGAGAAATAACGGTTAAAAAGAGCTCTGTATATGTCGATTTACGAAAGACGACCACAAATGGCCAGCGTTTATGCATGTCATCTCATTAAGTAAAGATTTAAGACAAAAAACATTTTCAATTAAACATTAGAATGTGTTTAGTCTAAGCCCTTACTTATAATGTGTCAAACTGAGAATGAGCCATTTCTTCATGAGCTTACATGCGTAGACGGTCGTCCTGTACAAAATTTTAGCTTGATAATTTATTTGATGTATTTTTTTGTTATGAGCCTTCAAAGTAATGGGCAAGTCGATTTTGAAAGTATAGAATGTAACTTAATAAATAATAATCGATAACTTGTGCAATTTAAAGCAACTTTTGAACGATTTTCATAAATCGAACAAAGTTCTCCTGCTGTGCGTACGATGCGACACAACGTGACGTCTCGTCTTATATCGCTGTTTGTATGGAGCGTTTTGGGAAGAACTATTTATGATTTTCGAAATATGATATCTCGGACGGTTTTGAAACCAACAGAGCAATTCTTTCATCGATGTTTCTACTTTTGAGAGGTCCTTTGATTACAAATCAGAAAAAATGGTCGTATTTTCTTTCTTTCTTTCTTTCTTTCTATTATTATAATAAATCTGTTTTGCTACAGTAGGTGGCATACGACCACGGCGATACGGCATAATCATTTCAACAGAGACAATTTTCTTGTTTTGTACTTTTTAGATCGTGTTTTTTTTGGTAGTCGGGTTTTAGTTTTTAAACTTTATTTTTATTTAATATATTTTTAGTTATGTAAATATAATTACATATTTTAAATGTGCTAAAAAGCTCTTTCATTTAATACCCCACACGGTACCGTCAAGCAAAATTTTTTTTTAGGTTCCTTACTCTAAGTCCCCTAGAGGGCGCTGTAATAAATTAAACGTGACGTCATGTTGCCTATAACCAGAAGACAACCAAGACGCTTCTAACGACACCTCATTAGTTCAAATATGATAACTAGTTTAGAAGTTACGTGGAAACAGATTAACATACATACATACATAGCCTGTCACAAAATCATAACCCTCCTTTCGCTTTGCCGTAGTCGGGTAAAAAGTAGTACGGAAGCCTATTTCACTGTGTTCGCAAAAACTCGCTGCAGACTAAATAGGGTCGACCAGAGTAAGGCCTCTTATGGCTTCCTGCCTCAGCGTGAACCACCACGCTAGAGGCATAATTCGGAGAGAAAGCAAAATGGCTGGCAGGGTGTTTGTGACTCCTGGACACTGTTCATAAGCGGTGGCATAAGTGATCCATCTGCTCTTCTGCTGTCAAATAAAAAATATAATGGGTACCTAAGCACCCCAGAATGCTTCTTCTCTGAAGAGACTATGAAGGTTAAAAAGTTCTTATTTCTGTTCGTATTTTTCTCTCGAGAACTTTTGCTTCCGATGACACTCGATTCAAAGCGAGCTAGAGGTCCAGCATCACTATACTTCTGTGGACTGCCGCTTTCTCCATTAGAGCCCCTAAAATTGTGGGCAGACGTTAATTTAGCCTTACTAGTTAACAAGATGGTAATATAGTCTTGTCTTATGGGGATTTAGAGATGACCGACAGCAGAAAATAGCCTCTTTTGTGTGATAAAAGGTTTTATTCTTTTTTTTTAGAATTCTGTTTTGTTGCCGAAAATGATACGCATCTCAAAGCGTCATTCCTAAATTGTTGCTTTGTATCCTAGGGTACGCTTGCACCATGACAAAGGATTTGCGAAATCTGGTAATGGACAACATTTCATATTTTTAACATGTCCATATTGTTTTTTATATGTAAATAGACATAAAATGAACAGACCCATATTTTTCTTTTTTCAAAATTTGTCCATTTTCATACGTAAAATAAATATTTAAATTCTTTATATTCTAAATAGACGTAAGCGCCAAATGACGTCATCGGACGGCTGAATCAGCGATATTCCTTTGCTTATCATTGTTTTAATAAAAAAAGGTACTACTGTCAAAGGTAAATAATACTAGTGTCAACATTGTCAACGTCATTCATTCATTCAACGTTGACAAGTTGTCTTTTTTTTTACAGTTGCATGTCATGGGTTTGGCATTTCGTAAATTTAAAACTATAATGTGCTAAGCAAAGAAATATTTTACATTCTGCCGTCCGATGACGTCATCTTACGTTTTTTAGTTTTTAATTTTTTTCTCAGTAAATAAGCAATATAAAAAATGAATAAATATATATTCGAGCAGCGGAAAAGTAAATAAAGAATTGGTATTTTTTCTTTCAGAGCTTATCAATTTTGAAATGTTGTCCATTACAATGCAGCCACTGCCGGCTGACCTTCGCAACCCTATTTATTTTTAATGTTTATAGGTGGTAGGCGCCCTGTTGGTCTAGTGGTTTAAGTACTGGGCCGTGATCTCAGGGTCCTGGGTTCGATTCCCGGGCCGGAAAAAGTATGTTTCGATTTTTTCGGACATAGCTCGGGTTTGTGATCACCAGTCTGCATTTGGCAAGCGTGGTGATTAAGCCTAATCCCATCATAGTAGCGATAACTTGATTTCTATGATGGAGGACTTTGCCATGCAGTGGGACAGTTTATAGGCTGATTAAAAAAAAAGGTGGCAGACGAACAGACGGATCACCTGATGGTAAGCGATTGCCATCGCCCATAGAATCCCGCGACATCAGTGGAATCACAAGTGCGCTGCTAACTTTTTTACCCTCCTTTCTCCGGAATGGGCCTCTGGTACCGCCCACTCACGCAGTGAAACACAGCACAGTGCTGCTTCACGCCGGTTTTCTGTGAGGCCGTGGTATCACTGCCGGTCAAACCAGGGCCATTCATGCCGAAGCGTGGATCTCTCACGTATTAGGAAAGATTAGGGGAATTAGTTAGTTGGATTGACTAACTGGTCTGATTATCCAGGTAATAATCTCAACAATTGAGAAATTATCCGAAACACACGTTTACTCACTTTTTCCCTTACCGCCGAGCGAATGGTAAAAAACTTATATAGATTTGAAACAAAGGTTTTTTTTTGAGCCAAGAGTGAGCCCACTTGGCTTCACACTGAACCCTAGAGTTATGAAGAAAAGCTTCTGAAAGAAGGTAAGCACCTAGATATAGCCTATTCACTCTAGCTTCACTCATTTACAGTCCCTTATTGGGGAAAACAGACACAGGAAGGGTTCCACCATGGTGGTGGCATGCTCGGATTTGAACATACAATCTCTCGTTAAAAAGAAGCATTTTGTTATCCTCTCAACTTTGTTCCATGTATTACGATGTCTTCACTTTCATAAGGAATTGAATTTAAAGCCAATTACTCACTGTTTATCTAACGATTTGTTAATTTTCTAAAATACGGTAAAATACTCCGGTTATTTTCTCACCGGTTTCCCAACGCGATTACGCAGAGCCGATCTGAGCCGACCGCGTCGAGGCGTGGGTGTTCGCACCCCGGGCTATTTTCGCTATTTGCGGTTTTGCTTAGTATGTTCCACTTTTTGGTAGGACAGTCCTACTTTCTTTAACCCATGTGATAGGTTGCAGGCAAGACACCTGATGGCGTTTCTTGCCGCCCATGGATATCCACACACAAGTGTTCTGCCCTTCCTTCCTCATTCCTTCCTTCCTCCAGTACACTCACTCACTTGGGAAACACAGCGCAGTTGCTGCTTCATGCCGGTTTTAGGTGAGGCAGTGGTGAAGACTGTACTTCGAGCTGGTTCACAATAGAAACACGTTTCGTTACGAAGAAATTATATATTATGGAAAAACACGCGAAATAAAGTTGCCGCGAAAAAGAAAATTTGAACAATTTTTTCACAATGACAGATAAGAATGACAAGATCTTTTCACTTTTCTTTTTTTTTTAATTTAAAAATAAACACATGAGCCGTCGCTAACAGGTGGTATGACACAAGTTGGAAAAAATATTCCGTTTTAAAAAGTTTCTCAAAACTGTGTTAAATCCAATTTTATACCCTAAAACGAGGGGTGCTAACTTTCATGTGTGCTTCTTTTTAAGTTTTTGTGATGTGGAAATAAAGATGTGCAAGTAAAAAGGCGAATATGATCATATTTAAATGAGCACAATAAGTTTATGTTATTAGGAATATTTTCATAAGTTGACACGAGTTGAATTAACAAGTCAAAATTGTAGCTATAGCAATCAGCTATAGACAATGTAGAGATGCAATGGTATGTAGTCTCTTCTCACTTCTGAGTGTATGAATATCTACGTATCTGTTAGTGGCCTTGCTACATATATATTGATTTTACAGATGAACCAATTTAATTATTCTCCGAACTCCACACACCTTTAATAATAGATATTTATACACGAAGAGAGGTCGATCGACGAATCTAACTCGGCTAGGCAGCGTTCGGGAACCTACGCAGCATATTTTCGGCCGATCTACCGCAGTCAAGACGAAAGTCTTGAATGCGTGTATGTTGCCAGTGATGACATACGGAATCGAAACGTGGCCGCTTACAATGTGCTGATTAAGGAGGCTCAAAGTGACCGAGAGAGCAATGGAGAGGGCTATGCTCGGAATCTCCCTGCGTGATCGTATCAGAAATGTTGACACTAGGTTTAAGGTTTAAGATCTTTATTCTCATTAAGAATTACAGGAATTCGCTTACAACGAGAACATAAAAATATAATTTACAAAGTAAATCGTAGAGCATAAAATGGGGGGTACATATAAAATAAGTATCGCACAGCGCTCGGTGTAGATGGCACGCACGGTAAACAAGGATCACAGATATAGATTTATGCTACGCTCACGGCATGACTAGATGTGGCAAAAAACTTGAATGTAATCTAATCTTTGGATTTTATGTTAATGTGCCTGATTGAGGGTTTGTCTTTGTTTTTATTTATTACATTTTAATGGTTTTCTGTATTTCTTTATGTAGTGTTCGTTTTACTTTTTTATGCTATGTTATAATAAATATTTGATTGATTTAAATATTCTATACGACGATACATAATGTATCGTGTCTAATTACAGTCATACATTTCTTTACTTTTTAATTATTAAAATGTTTATATAACTTTCGTTTTTTTTTTTTATTATTATTAGTTTCTATAACTGTTTTAGTTTGATATAGGTATATAGGTAAATATTGAAACTTGTATTTTAGGCGTAGTTTTAAAGAAGTAGTTATAATAATTAATATTAAAATTATTCAATATTAGTTTAATTATAGAATTACATTTTAGACCGGATATACAATTTTGGTTTCATTGATTTTGCGAAATTACTGATTTGAAAATTTTAGGCTCTAGTTAGATTTTATTTTTTTTAACGTAAGACTTTAGTAATCTTTTGAAGTTTACAGTTGATTGAATTTCTTTTAAATCTTTTGGCAGTCTGTTATATAATTTTGCCCCTTCGTACATAAGGTTCCTTTTACCGTAAATTTTAGTTCTTGGAGCGCGTAGTATGAGGTCGTTAGCGTTTCTAAGTTTCATCTTCTGTACTTGATTCCGCTTAGAAAATATTATTTGACTATGAATATCTTTTGTTAAGATCTTCCGAATGAGTATGCACGTAAAGTATACATAAGTTTGATTTATATTTAGACACTAGTATTATTTACCTTTGACAGTAGTACCTTTTTTTTATTAAAACAATGATAAGCAAAGGAATATGGCTGTATTCAGCCGTCCGATGACGTCATTTGGCGCTTACGTCTATTTAGAATATAAAGAATTTTAATAATTATTTTATGCATGAAAATGGACAAATTTTGAAAAAAGAAAAAATATGGGTCCGTTCGTTTTATGTCTATTTTCATATAAAAAAACAATATGGACATGTTAAAAATATGAAATGTTGTCCATTGATTATAAAACGTTAACTTAACTTGAAACAGGAGTATCCTCACCAACTTACAGCAATCGTTTTGTATTTGAGCTCATCGGAATGGTAACATTGGAAAGGTTATCTGATGTTGTTTTAAATTTCTGATTTCTTCAATGGTTAGAAAATTAATTATCTAAAAGTGCATCTATCGCTCTTTTTTTGATTTTCACGATTTGCATTAATTTTCGATTTACGATATTTTGCATTTTGAATCATTCGACCGCAACGAGTGATCTCACCCACTCGTTACAGTAGTCGAGTGATTGATGGAGTAAGTGAGCGATGGAGTAAATGTTAAAATAAACGTTTTTCAATGTCATAAAGCAAGGATTTTCATAAACAGCCAATAGTCTATTGGCTTTGTCAGACGAATAGTATCTGCCTATATACTGTCCCCCTAGAAATAGAAATCAAGCCAGGGGAAAGCGGAATCTCAAGGTAGGCACTTGTGACTGCTCACTTTCCATCAGGCGATCCATCTACTTGTCTGCCGCCTATCACATAAAAAAATCAAATCATTGTTACTATGACTGGGATTGGGATGGGATTAGGCTTAATCACCACGCTTGCTTAATGCGATCCGCATTTCTCCGCAAAATTTGAAACATCTGTGTTCGACCCAGGATTCGAACCCAGAACCGTGAGATCACGGCCCGGTACTTAAACCACTAGACCAACGGGGCGCGACAACATCCGGTCATAAGAGTGAATCAAAAATAGAGCCCCATTCTTATGGTCACACTGGTGCTGCTATGCTTTGCTGGGTTTTGTGCCTTTATGTTTTCGAACTAGTGTTTTAACAGCGCATACTAGAGATGTTTATTCATGAATGGAGTCTAAATTAGTACAACCAGCTGTTGGTAATATATACCTACTCCGTTTGTATATTGAAATGAAAAGGGCCAAACTGAAAATTATGGTAACACCGCAACGTTACTAGCAACGCCAAGTGATTTATATTAATTGTGGTGAATAAGAGATTTTTTTAAAAGTTAGCAACGAATACTTTAAGGTAAGTACTAACAATTTTTTGTGACACACCTATGTAATAATTTCTTCTTACAAGTAACAATTATCTCCAAAGTATGGTACCTACCTAGGTTTGATTTCTGATCTAGTCATTTAACGATTCAAACGTATACTTTAACATATCTTTGTACGTATGGGCTTAAAAACCAAATAAAAATCCACAAAGTTAAAACAGGAAGTACACAGTAATATATAAATAAATAAATAAAATAAAATCAATAAATATTTCACAACATCACATACATTGATCTGACTCCGAGATAGGTAGCTCAAGCACCTGTGTTACGGATATCAGAATCAACAGTGGGATTACAAATATATACATATAATACTTTTCTTTTGTAAATACATACTTATAATGTATAGATAACGCCCAGACCAATACAAACATATATGTTCATGCACACAAATGTTTGTACTGTGCGGGGATCGAAGCTGCAACCCTTGCACCAGAGGCAGCGTTCACTACCACTGTTCCAAACGGGTCGTCAACCCTCCATTAATACACATCAGTGATGCCCCGTGTGTCGCAGATGTCCATGGGCGGCGGTAGTCACTTACCATCAGGTGAGCCGTCTGCTCGTTTGTCTGCCATAGTGTAATAAAATACAATAATATAATCTACCACCGAATCGGAGTACCTGTCAGTCATCTTGCTAAGGAAAGATGACCTTAAGACCTTGTCGTCAGCCCATTTAAGTCCCCACTGCTGGGGCACGGGCCTCCCTCAATCACATGAGGGGTGATTGCCATACTCACCACGCTTGGCAGACGGGTTGGCGAGGGTTTAGATATATATGCAGAGTTTTCCTTCTCTGGGTGCTGATGATCATGCCAGCAGTTATACCTTAGTCGCCTTTTACGACACCTCGGTAAGAGCGAGGGTGGCCTATTCTACTCTGCCGGGGACCACGCGGCAGTTCCGTTGTAATTGCTACTTGGGCTCTCCTCTTGCCTACCATCAGGCTCTATAGCTAGCCAATATACGGTGCGTCTAAAAAAAACAACGCCCCGATGGTCTAGTGGTTTAAGTACCGGGCCGTGATTTCGGGGTCCTGGGTTCGTTTCCCGGATCGAGCAAAGGTATGTTTCGAATTTTTCGAACATAGCTCGGGTTTGTGATCACCAATCCGCATTAGGCAAGCGTGGTGAAATTAAGCTAAATACCATCTTAGTAGCGATGACTTCATTTCTATGATGGAGGTCTTTGCTCTGCACTGGGACAGTATATAGGCTGATACTATATATTTTGACATCCGGACACTGACAAAACACAGGTACACATAGTCACATGAATGTTTGTATAAAATCAAAACTTGCAATAATTCCAACTTCAATAAGTATATTGAACAATACATTTACAATTGTCTTTCCAATAATACCTCTTCAAATGCTTCAGAGGATTTACCAGGAAAATAAATTCTCAGAAAATAAAATAGCAAAGTATTTTATTTTTCAATCGCAGAATGAGTTTGTTGTATTGCATTGCAAGGAATTCAGAGTTTTTTTTTCTTAATCCATCAAGTCAGATGTAAAAAGTTTTCCGTCGAAATCCTTGATATTATAAGCGCATATTATCAAGCGGCACCTACTTACATGTATATTCCGGGTACCTACTGAGTATTTTTGTTTTACCTATACCGGGAGAGCCACGCTTCAGCACGAATGGGCCGGCTAGACGGGACTTACACATTTTACCACTTTGGGATGGATGCGGTTTCAATAGTATAGTTCTTACAGTTTCGGGAAAAGGTGACTGTGACATACGGAGAGACGGACAGACGGACAGACAGACATGACGAATTTATAAGGGTTCCGTTTTTTTGCCATTTGGCTACAGAATCCTAAAAAAGGACATGTCATAGCGATCAGGGAACACCGCGCCTGGAATCCTGTTCCAGAGTTTGCACGAGTGTTTATTTAATTTCAGTCGACAATAATAATCTGTGAAAAATACTAATTCACATTCCAAACACACTCGAGTCCAGTATTTTATGAACTTTCAAAGTGACCTGTAACCAACAAGATTAATGCAGTAAATTGTTTGGTACCAAACCATTAGCAGGAGATTAAACTTTCTTTACTCTCAATGAGACCAAATATCGATCTCAATATGGCCGTATGAAGATATGAATTCACAATCCACCTTCTCACAAATTTATAACTTAACATCCAACTTTACTAATACCCAGGCTGACAACCTATAGCCGGCTGTCTCACCTGTATTAGTGGCATCGGTATTAACAGTCCCCGGCGGCATTATTTAGTGCCAATAGAGTTACAGACACTAATGCCGGTTGAGTAGGACTCAAGTGGGCTAGGGTTGAGATGCAGCCCGCACTGGACTGCAGGGGCCTAAGGATTATCACTGCGCTGGATTTAGGAATTTCTGGCAGAAGCTGCGGTGGGAGGGAGTATTTTTTAGCAATCACGTGAATGCAACTCCGGGGGTTCACCCCGGAACAATTCCGGGGTTACACCCCGGAATTGTTTAAAATAAATCCGGTTTAGTAGCTAAAAATTAAAATCGATTGGCGTCGCTAGTGTGCCCTACCCGTCACCTTAATAATATCCTCCAACCGGGAACACAGGATATTATAGGACTTAAGTGTGTGCGCAGACACAAGTGCACTGTCTATTCCCTTACCCTCATATTCCGATGGGACACATCTGTGACACGACCGGAGTGGGATCGAGCGCAGAACCAACAGCTTAACGTGTTACAGAGGCACGGGGATACAAGACCGCCAACTTCCAGACTTCGGGTTGCCAAGAATAAGAATTTCTTACCGACAACTTAGGTACAATTTTTGGCTTGACCCGAGGATCGATCCCTGGATTTCTTGCGCAGCCGTCGCTTTAAAATGCGACCCACTAACCACTGCGCCACCGAGGCAGTCGCTTATATAAATATAGTAATATCATGTAAAGTTTAACAGATAGAAAGTTAAGATTTATCTGACTTTATTCAAAAGAACTGAAACCACGAAGATTTCAAATCCAAATGTAACTTTAGAAAAGCAAGAGTAACTTTTATGCCAGTAGTAATATAACACAGAGTAGATTGTAAGTGAAAAGGGTCTCCAAACGAGAAAAGTTGCGGGTGTCTGATGACTTTGCGAAAAAAGAACAGCTTTTTTTTAATTATTTTGTTGCTCCGGCGATTCTTTGTTTTCAGGGATCTGTGGCAACTTGGACAGGTCCCTCAGTTTTGTCATTACACCAACCAATTTGTAGACATACCTACATTTACTTATTAAATTCTATTAATTGACCGTGAAAGTTGACTGGTTTAGTAGCGCAGTGGTTAGTGGGACGCACTTTAAAGCGACGGCTGCGCAAGAGGTCCCCGAAAATTTGTACCTAAGTTTTCGGTAAGAGATTCTAAGCGCCGATTTCACCGTCGAAATTGAACGCGATCAACGCTTAAACGCGATCAATGCGAGCGAAAACAAAGGAACGGAACTCAGTTTAGCGCGTAAACCGAGTTCAAGTGAATTGATCGCGTTCAATTTCAACGGTGAAATCGGCCCTTAGTGGCGGCCCGGTCTGTAAGTTGGTGGCCTTGTACCCCTGCGCTTCGGAAAGCACGTTAAGGTGACGGGTAGGGCACACTAGCGCCAATCGATTTAAATTTTTAGCTACTAAACTGGATCTCTTTTAAACAATTTCGGGATTACAACCTCTCGGCAAACACTTATACTATTTATTAAATAACCATGCACAAATGCGGACCCAACATTTGTACGCGAAAAATTGATTCACGCTAAAAGTGGCCGCTTTTGGCGGTAATCAATTTTTCGTGTACAAAAACAGACCCAACATTTGTGCATGGTTATTTAATAAATAGTATAAGTGTTTGCCTAGAGGTTGTAATCCCGAAATTGTTTCAAATAGATCCGGTTTAGTATCTAACAATTAAAATCGATTGGTGTAGCTAGTTAGGGCTACCCGTCGCCTTAATAGTACGCGTCATTGTATTCGTAAATGTTCCCTGTAATATTTGCTCTTAACATTGTACCTACATATATTTTTGAGTGATTTTTTTTACT
Organism: Marasmia exigua; assembly: GCA_019059595.1. Taxonomy (NCBI): domain Eukaryota; kingdom Metazoa; phylum Arthropoda; class Insecta; order Lepidoptera; family Crambidae; genus Marasmia; species Marasmia exigua. The sequence goes on along the minus strand of CM032476.1, from coordinate 11,476,901 downwards.
GCCTCTTTGGCGCAGTGGGTAGTGCGTCGCACTTAAAAAGTGACACCGCGCTTGGGATCCCGGGTTCGATCCCTGGGTCGGGCCCAAATTTGTACCTGAGTTTCTCTGTTAAGGTGACGGGTAGAGCACACTAGCGACGCCCATCGATTTTAATTTTTAGCTACTAAACCGGATCTATTTTAAACAATATCGGGGCTACAATCTCTCGACAAACATTTATACTATTTATTAAATAGCTAAGCATAAATTTAAGGCCCGTTTCTTGTCTCAAAAATTGATTCACGCTAAGAGTGGACCGCTTTTAGTGGTAATCCAAAATTCGAGTGCAAAAGCATATCTATTTTAAATAAATAGTGTTTGCCAAAAGACCCGAACCCCGAAATGGTTTAAAATAGATCTGGTTTAGTAGCTAACAATTAACACAGGTCAAAATCATAACCCTCATTTTTGCCCGCTTTTTGCAGGTAAAAAAAAATCAACAGATGTCGTTAGTGTGCTCGACCCTTCACCTTAACGTCTGAAGATTTCGTTCCAGGGCCGCTGCCAGGCCCTAGCCGGGGTCGAAGACCGCCCCAACTGCGCGCAGTGTCTGGAGGCCTCCCATTCAGGAGGAATGAGCACCAGAGAAGACGCCCGGGCAAATGATTTACCCCAAAGCCCGAACCGCACACAAAGTGCGAAGATGACAGATAGATATATAGATTCTTCTGTTTTATATACGATAGCACAGATATTATAATACTAGACGCTGGTTAAAAAGCACGGTGTAATGCGGCCTCTACAGATAGCGGCTAAAGACTAGTTGCTCGATATTTTTATTTAAGCGGTGGTACTTCTCTTAAGCCGTAAGCCACACAGCTTGATTTAGAATCGGATCTTATACTCGGGTTTATTTATTCTAGCTTGTGTTTTATAGGTAAATGAAAGAGCAATTTAATTTGTTTTATGTGATAAGTGGCAGACGAGTGGACACACAGTGGAGTCACAAGTGCTCTGACAACCTTTGACTACCTCTTCCCCCGGATTGGGCTTCCGGCACAGTGAAACACAGCACAATGCTGCTTCACGCCGGTTTTCTGTGAGGCCGTGGTATCACTCCGGTCAAGCTAGCCCATTCATGCGAAAGCGTGGCTCTCCCACGATCTAATTATTAAACACGGGCCTGTTTATTATTTTACCGTCTCTCTCTCTCTAATTTAAGAGCATCGCTCTTGTGGTGGAGTACTGTCCATTTTGACTCCGCCAGCCCCTTTAGTACGACAACATGATTAGCTTTTCTAAGCGCCTAGCGTTTTAGCCAAGTAGTCGAAAATAAAACCTCTGTAATTTTTTTTTGTGTGATAAGTGGCAGACGAGCAGACGGATCACCATGGACACCCGACACACCAGTGGAGTCACAAGTGCGCTGCCAACCTTTAAGCCCCCTTCCCCCGGATCTGCCTCCGGTACCATCACTCACGCAGCGAAACACCGTACAACGCTGCTTCACGCCGGTTTTCTGTGAGGCCGTGGTAGAGGTATACTCCGGTCGAGCCGGCCTATTCATGGCAATATTATTTTCTGTCTGTTCTGTCTTTCTTCTTTACTTGCTATTTGCTTTCATTCAATAATTAGTTTGCAATCCGTGCCTTCGGAGTTCACTAGTGGGCTAGGCTAGGGTTGTCGCAACGAAATAGCCTGTGATTATAGATCTGACGTAACCGAAGTTTTCGACGCATATGTTTGGAGACTCTTCAATTTCCATCTACAAATTCTTCAGATCCCCGCATATTAAAATTGTCTTGTTAATACTACTGGTATTCTGAGGTATTATGTAGTAACACATAGTCAAACATTCAATTCAAATTTCGTTGCAAAACAATGCAAAGAATTCCAATTAATTCATTCGGCGAAAAACGATGCGCGCGTTTAGCTCAAATTACCACATTCACATTCATGACGTTTGTCAAACTCGTGTACAATAGCGCTGAAAACTCGCACGCTCGTTTATTGCATGGAAATCGCATTAATCCACGGCCGAGGGCGCATTCCGCAATCCGATACTGTTTAGGGTTGTCAAATGTCCGGATATAGCCGGATATAGACAGACCTTTCGGTTACATGCCCGGCTTAATTAGGTGGTGTCTGGCATATAATTATGTCAGTGTCAAGCCAATTCGAATTTTAGCAGGCTTTTAAAATTTGGACGTGTCTCTTTGCCATTAGTAGGATTCAGCTCCATCTAATTTGTCTTGCAAAGCTTAACGTCTTCTCCATTAAATGAATTGAATCATTAATAAAACGAATAATATTATTTTGTTTAAAAAACAATTACAGCTTGGCAACCCTAGCCCCTACACTGTTTTGAAGTAATTGATTTCGCATCGGATACTAGCTTCAATATCCATTAAAGTAAAACAAATAAAATAAAATGGGGCATACCTTTTAGTATTTCTATTGGTAATCCTTGGATTTATGGAAGAAAAATCATTCTATTCTACAAAGTAAGGGTTAATTATATTTCTGGTATGATGAAACAAACTAATTAAATTAGTTGATTAGTTAATTGGAACTGTTGAAAATGATCTATGTATATTACACTGAACAAGCCGATTAAATATACTTAGGTTTGATACGACCAATCTTTATCCGTGGACAAATCTATGGTATAATGGCAGATTCGTATAGGATGACAGCGCTATACCATGGATTTATTATCGGAATAAAATTGGTCAAATCGGCCCTTACCTAATGATTAAACATGTCGAAATATTTTAAAAAACTCATTTGATTACTTTTTATAAGAAGAAAAGTTTTTGTTTTCATATTTTACTTCAGAAAATCGTTCATGATGAAGCACATATATTTCCAACCCGTAAAGTTATGGGATATGAAAAGTGTACCAAATCGTTTTGAGTATACAATGTCCCTCCTTATCTTAGCGTGTGATTCCTAGTTGTGTCCAAATTGGTCGCTCTGGAGCCCGGGATCTGCTTAGAATATGATTTTTGATTTGGGGAGTTTGGTACTTATAATGAAGCGACTGCCGTCTGACCTACGCAACCCTAATGGAGGAACCAGACCAACTACATCATGTTACACGTTTTAGAAACTATACGAAACGTGCAGATTTCCTCACGATGTTTTCCCTCACCGCTGACCTAATGGTTCGAGTACACAGCGTACCCACTGGTAATCTTATACACTGTGACGGAATTGAAACCCAGTTTGGAATTTCGCAAGTGCGGGGGGTTGAGAACTGAGATAAAACAAGCCGGGTTTACACACACGGAAACTCTGAACACGGCGCGCGGTGTCCCGGCCCGCGGCTCCATTGCAACCGTGAGAATGTTGCTTTACGACACGACACATTCAATTTCATTTGTATTTTTAACTGAGACTGTAGAAATATTTCTGGTCTTTATAAGTCTTTTGGAGATCCGGCGATTACGATAGGTTTAAATGGAGAATACGCTCTTGGTTCCGCCACTAGATAAATTTGAATTTTCGTACCATAGCCTACGTTGCTTTTGTTTTCTTTAGTATTAGCTTCCTATTTTTGGCGCAAAGGAAATGCCTCCAGCCCGATTCTATAGGTCTACATCCATCCATATGCATACTCAGTGTTACAAGTTAACGTTGGGTGGCACTTCAGCAAACATATTTATAACGATTGGTGCTTAAATGGACGTACAATACAAATCAATATTTTTTCATAAAAACCGACTCAAGAGCCGTAAAGATTAATGGAATCGTACCGTAGCTGTATATCAACAATCGCCATCGCACACAAACAAAAACACGGACTTGTTTCACACTCAACAGGTCGGCAGTTGGGTGGCATATCGACAGACATAGTAAATACTCGCGAGTACCTACGGGTAAAGATTGTCTTAATTAAAATGACGCTCCCCACTATTTATTTATCTGTCTCCTAGAATGGTTTTGTAGGCATGCTGACGGTACTTTTGAAATCGAACGTTGCGTGCTCCTACGCAACGTTCGATTTCAAAAGTGGCTGCAGGAGTATTTCCCGAAGGCTACGTTTTAGGGACCTTCAAGAGAAGAGCTTTCTATTTTTTAAAAGGCCGGCAACACATTAGCGATGTATCTGATTTCGTGGATGTTCATGGGCGGCGTTAACTACTTTCCATCAGAAGATTCACTTGCACGTATGTCGCTTCTAGCATAAAAATAGTATTTTAAATATGCAGAGATGCATGCTCGGATTCAAACCTACGAACCCTCATGGATATCCCTCACGTCCTTATCCGCTAAGCTACCATCGCTTCTATTCCAACATTCGTTAATAGGTTTTAGAAATCTAAGTGTATCCAGATAACGAGGTTAATCTTGATAAATGGGAACAGCTTACCGAAAATTATTCATCGCAATCTCAACACGTAACAATATTCATCAGATTTGTCTTACAAGACGTGAAAGATTATCGCTGAAAAACAGCAGGCCAAAAGAGCCTTTGATCTGCCCCCGGCCGAACTTAATAAATGATTAAAGTTTTCGCGTCGAGAATCAGAATTACTTTCGAAAACATCCCAAGTAATTTTCTTAAAAGGAGATAATAATGAGTCTTGGATCGCGACGATATCCGATTTTTGCTAATGTAGCTTAACTAACTTTATTTCGGGTACTTAGCTAGTTAGAGTTAGTCACTTTTTTATAGTGACACAGTAAATAGGGTCTCTCAGCATGATGGTAAGTAAGAGATGAGCCCACGTTGCAATTACAACGGACGCCATGTTAAGGACTCACCTTCGTTGGGACTGCCATACTAGCCCTCGAGATGCTTCTTCAAGCTTCGTTTGAAGGAATCTATACGAAGGAGAAAAATCATGCGCCGGCAACGAGTTCCATTTCTTGATGGTGCGGCGGAAATAGGAACTACCAATAATTTGAATCCGTGATGGAATGTTTGCCACTGTGAAGCGTTGACAGCGTTGACACTTTCCGATGATAGTACAAATATTCGTGTAGTTGAGAATGTATTTTCTCATGTCTCGGTGTTATAATATTTGTGGTACCTTTTTTAAATCTAATATTTCCTCAAAGCTCTTTATTCGGAGATATAACAATGAATACTACATGCTAAAGCGATGGAATTGAAGCTCAGTAGATAAGAACGCGCCTACCATACGGGAGGGTGTAGTTTAAATCCCAGCATGCACCTCAAGATATTTCAAATCTATGTGCATATTTCTACGATTACCTCGGCGGTGAGGGAACACATCGTGGGGGAACTTGCACGTCACGGATTGGTTCTCAAAAGTGTAGATACAATATTTGAGTTAATTATTCAGAACATAACCGTGATTCAGTTGGCCTGGTTTCCCTGTCTAAGGGTTGCAAAGGTCAGGCGGCAGTCGCCTCAATGTAATAACTAGACTGATCGAATCCTGGATCATGGTCCGAGCGTACCACAAACTCCGATGTGACAGCTTTGGAGGCAACTAGGAATTACACGCTAAGATGAGGATTGCATTCATACAGTATAGTCACTCACTGCCTTCTGCTGAATGCGATCTCAGGCCCGCTCGGTTACCTCTCAGTTACCCTTGTAACGTTTTCTCCCTCACACAAGCAGGGTACGCGTACTCCATAAAAATGCGTTTCGTCAATCATGTTCGCAGTAATCTTATTCACAAGTTCTATTTGGACAGTGTTCTATCTTTTACAAATGTTAGGTACGTAACAAAACTGTTCGTATAGTACTTGGCCACTTCCAATGGTTCCGTACTAAGGTGGAGTTCGCGACTTATGAGCGTGAACTAGGTACAAATACAAACTCCATATACGTTTGTGTTCGAATACTCAGTCCGTCCAAATGAACCGAATGATCATAAGGGTGTTCCCACACGATCGACTTTTAGTCGAACATATTAGAGGCCCTACAAAAAGCCGGCCAAGCGTTCATGCTATTTTTGATTGACTTTTTGTAGGGCGTGTGCGTTGCGCTATTGAAATCAGGTCAAAAAATCGGTCACCGTTTATCGAGAGCCCATTGATGATATTTTGTCTTCATACGTACGTACAGTCACACGCACTAATAAGTATACATTCAAAAATGAACCTTATTGATCCGCGTACACGGCTCGTAAAAACTGTTCGGTTACTCTAATACTAATCGTGTCGTGTCATCAATTTGCAATTAACCTGGTATATAAAGTAACGGAGTAGTAATTTGACGAGTTTATACGGGAATAAGGTAACATAATACACGACGTGTCGAACAATGAAGCCGTTCATTTATATTACACTTTCAATTCAAACTCATGATTGATCATTTTGCATGGAGGAAATTGTAGGAGTAAGATAAATGGTTGTGTGATGAAACTGGTTTCCTATATAACCTGGCGTACTTTTTTTTTCTTATTACGTAGGCGGTTTAGCAATCATTTTAGAATTCAAACCGCTCATAATAAGAACCAGACGCGACGTTACAATAAATTGAATCAAAGTTTCTCTTCATTTCATACGCGCTGTGTGTGTGTGCTTTGTTTGGTTATGACAGGTATAAATGAAATTAAAAGTAGACTTCTTTTTCTGCACTTAAGTAGACTCTCTTTTAGTCCATTGCACGTAATGCGACAGGTATATATTCTGGTTCGTGATGGGACGGCATCGAATTAAGACACCAGGTTTAGTGCCTACAACCCGAGACATTTTCATCGATTGGAGATGTAGCCTCGCTATGTATATTCTACCGCATATACTATGGGGAATGCTCTGAGGAATTGTTCGGACTGATTCCTGCCGCCTCATTCCGTCATCTTTCCACTCGTCAACAGTTCCATGCCCATCATCTAGACGGTTGGCAGTCTTCAATTGTGCGTTTCTCAAAAAAATTCTATCTCGTACGACAAAACTGTGGAATTAACTGTCTCCGGTACTCCCTTTAAAAAGATCGGCAGCGCACCTGTGACTCTTTTGACGTGACAGGAGTCCATGGGCAGCTGAAATCGCTTAACATTAGGTAATACGTCTGCTCGTCTTAGCCCTATATCACAAAAAAGTGGAACTAATTTCCCGAAACTAAGTGAGGGTGGAGACCAATGGGGCGACGTCCAGTGGGTCGTCCGAGATACTGCTGGAGGGACGAAGTGGCCAAGGACCTCAAAGCACTCAATTTGCACGATTGGGTGACGTTGGCACTCGACCGCTAAAAATGGCGAACTTTGACGTCGGAGGCCAAGACCCACTTTGGATCGCTGAGCCAGCGTAGTAAGTAAGTAAGTGAGGGTGGGCCACTATTTAGAGATAAAACGACACTTTGAATGCCAACATGGAGTCGACATTTGTGTGCTCTCGAGCGTCAATGCTAGGACAGACGCTACATCGATTAGCTTGCCTGTGATTTCAATCCACGAGTACTAACTCGTGTTCTCTAACTAAGGCTGTAGCAGCGCAAACGCCGTGTGTTCAGTCAGGACTGGCTGGGGCTCATATGTATACTATGTATAGGGGCCGTATATTAATCACGTGATGTTGTTAGTGACATTTTTGACCCTCCTTGTGTCGTTGACCTCAATGCTGAGGAACCCCGACGTGAATTTCGACGAGGATTTTCTTTCGATAGCTTGACCTGTCTTCAGCGGCGTGATTGGCATCGCACACTGAGGTGTTTAGCGTGGTACTGATCTGGTCTGACTAACGTGTTGGGCTTCTTCCTCACGGTCTTTTCCTGCCAACTTTGCCTGTCAGAAGCAGTTTCTCCAGAGTGTCCCCTCTTTTCCTGGCGACGTGCCCGAAAAACTCGTGACCCCTTCTCAGGCATATGGTTGAAGGACTCATTGGTATCTCGATTTGCAAGGATTTCAGCACCGGACCAGTCCGGTGCTCTGTCCAGTGGATCCCAAACATTTTACGCCAGTATCACATCTCGAATGCGCCTGCCCCAATATCTCGAGTATTTTTTGTTCATATTAATCTTTGGTAGTTTCTACTTGAAAACCAGTTTGATATTATTAAATTCTAGAAAATGATGCTAGTACTTACAAAAAATTATAAAGCTACAAAGAAACAAGAAAAAGTATTCAAATATCAATTGAATTTTCCAAGTCGGAAAATAAATACACGTAATATTTCCTGAAACCAAAAATATTTTAGTGACTTTTTGACCCCCCTCTAGGCCTCTTTGGCCCTCACTAGGTAATGCCAAAGGGTATGGGGCCGTCCATTAATCACGACGTGATGATTAATCACGGCCCCATATCACCACATGCGAGCAAACTGTAATGTTTTGACAACCTTAAGTCACCACGGACACTTGCGACAAATTGCATGAAACAAGCGCGTTGGATTCGGCGGGTAGGGCTAAAAGAAGCCGCGTGGGCTGATGCAATTCAAAGGTTTTAAATTAGTGTCTAGTGGTTTTTAGTGTGCAAGTTTGGTGTTTATTTGTGCAGTGAAGTGCCGCAAAGTGATCCTAATAATAAGAATCGTTGGATTGTATCGTTTTTAACACTGCTATTGTGTGTCGAGTGCGTTGTCTCGTGACAACTTGCTTGGACCTAATAGAGTCTTAAAACCCGCGATTGCTTTTAGAGTGATATCCGCTGAATCCGTAGGTCGATAAAACGCAAAACACCGGCGTTTTATTGAGTGACTGTGACTTTGACTGACTTCGACTGTTGACTACCTACTTGTTCTCAATAAGTTACTTGATATTGGCGAATTATCTTCGGTTGTCCCGCTTAATAATGCCTAAAATCTAAAACATGATAATGGCAGGAGTAATTCTCAGTCGAGAAGTTGATTGCCACAAATAAAATAAGAGAGAAGAAACAAGCGCGTTTAAATCACACAGTCAAAGCTCGTGCGTGTGAACGTGCACCATGCTTGTGTGAGTGAAAAGAGACCTAAGGTGAAACTGTGACACGGTGTGTGTAACATGGTTACGCGGGTGGAGCCGAGTGTGAGGTCCATCTGTAGGTATACCGTACTCAATATTATATCCTCCAACCGATAACGGACACGGCGGCCAATCTCAACGATCAGCCACGTACGCAGGACATACCTATACTGATCTAGTGTGTGCACAAAGACAACTGCACTCTCTATTCAAGATAAAGATTTCTTTATTGGCCACAGAACACAAATATAAACACAAGTGACATAAATACACAAATAGGACAGATTCTGTAGCCAACAAGGGCCAACCTCAGTATATGTTGCAGTGGCCGAAGCCGCTGCAGTGCTGGTTTTTAGGTGGAGCCTTGGGCGACGTACGTGCACACATACATACAACAGGAAGAAGACAATCACAAAGAAAGAAAAACAATACAATATTAATAGCATAAAGTAAGATAATAATAGTCTATGAGTAAAAACGAAGAAACACATATTAATGAAAATAAATAGGATTGTGTAGCTAAAATAAATAAAATAATTCCCTATTCCCTTACCCTCATATTCGGACGGGACACCAGTTTAACACGGCCGGAGAGGGATTGACCGCAGGACCAACTAACTACTTAACGTGCTTTCCGATACACGGGGATACAAGATCGCCAACATCCAGACTCCAGGCTAACACTAAGAATTTCTTTTCGAAAACTTAGGTACAAATTTTTGAACCAATACGCCATCGAGGCGGTTAAATATAGGTACTACTCAATATTGTACCTATGCTTAAGGGGTAAGGCACATTAGCACCGCCAACTGTTTAAATTTATCCATACTAATATTATAAATGCGAAAGTAACTCTGTCTGTCTGTCTGTCTGTCTGTCTGTCTGTCTGCTACTCTTTCACGCCAAAACTACTCAACGGATTTAAATGAAATTTGGTATACAGATAATCTAGACCCTGAGAAAGGACATAGGCTACTTTTTATTGCGAAAAGGGGGTTGTAAGGGGTTGAAAGGGGGGTAAAAAGTTACTTTTCCACGCGGACGGAGTCGCGGGCGGTCGCTAGTACCTAATAAACCGGATCTATTTTTCACAAGTGCGCTGCCAAACTTGTAACCCCCCTTCCACCAATCACTCCGGACGAGCCGGCCCATTTGTGCCGAAGCGTGGCTCTCCCACGGTCACGGCCTTTACCTTAAGATCAACGGAACACAGTCAAAATGTTCGAATCCTGATATTTTAGGCGATATTTCCGAGAAAAAGAACTTCTTGAATTATTAATTACCGTTAACGTGTATGTCTAATGATCTCGAGAGAGCTAATTTTTGCCAAACTGCCTCCCTTTCTCGCTCTGGTGTGTCTGCGCACCAGAATTGTTTATTCAAGGGGACCGAGGCATTAGAGGCAACTCAAATATTATCCGACAAGCCTGTTTGATCAACGTGCCGGGTTCGCGATGAAACTGCTATGGACCTGTTTAAAACGCATGGGTATAAGTACCTACTTATTAAGCGTATGTAAATAGAAGGTTAATTGATTTTTTAGGATAAATACGGAACCCTTATAGATTGGTCATGTATGTCTGTTTGTCCGTCTGTCCGCATGTCCGTCTGTCCGTCCGTCCGTAAGTCACAGGCACTTTTTCCGAAACTTAAAGAACTATACCACAACCAAACTATTGAAACTTGGTAAATATATGTATTTTGTTAACCGCATTACGATTTTTACACAAAAAAAAAAGATATACATAACCATGAAAACTAACAACGAATATTGGTTTAATCTAGATCTAGTAAGTAGTTTTTTTTATACATTATTTACCTTCTATATATCTTACTTGCTGCTACGGAACCGTTCATGGGCGAGTCCGACTAGTACTTGGCCGGTTTTTTCAAGCTAGGAAGTGCTTTAAAAACACTTTGTAATTTAATTTCATCGACGGGCAATTTGAGAAATCTTGAAGTGCACGCTCGGATTTGAACCTACGAGCGTTACGAATTTCTGATAGGTATTTTACTATGAAAGGTTATTGGTATTGTGATTATATATATAGGTGTTTATAAGAGCTTTAGAGCGTTTTAGTTAAGAAAAAGGTACTTGACTGCGTTTAAGCTAAAATAAATTAAAAAAAAAAAAGTGTTTATTTCGGACCATACAATCCATAGTGTTGTTAGTAACAATGATTGTCTTAGAAATATATGTTAGTACTTTAATCTTTTTATTATATTTATCAAATTCAATTTTTTTTTTTTTCAAAACACTGAAATAAAAGTACTTATCTGCGTTTTAGCTACGTTGTCTCGCAAAACCGAAGCACAAACTCTTAGTTAACGATATTCTATCTCATGAACTATAACATCATCATCATTTCAGCCAATAGACGTCCACTGCTGGACATAGGCCTCCCCCAATGTTCTCCACACAGATCGGTCCTGTGCCGCCCGCATCCAGTGGATTCCCGCGATCTTCACCAGATCGTCGGTCCACCTTGTGGGGAGCCTGCCACGGCTGCGACTTCCTGTACGTAGCCTCCACTCGAGGACCTTCCCGCCCCAACGGCCGTCTGTTCTCCTCGCTATGTGCCCTGCCCTTTGCCACTTGAGGCATGCCTTTGGACTATGTCTGTGACCTTAGTTCTCCTGCGGATCTCATCATTTCTGATACGATCACACAGGGAGACTCCGAGCATAGCCCTCTCCATTATTTATCTATATAACTATACAAGAGTTATACAAGATATGATAATTTGGAAAATTGGGGCAGATTTAGCTTTTTTCCGAAAAATAATATATTAAAAAGTCGTAAATGGCCGTTAGTTGTTTAATTGCATTTCAAATAGAGGGCGGCAGAGTAATTTCCAATCAAATCAAGCGGTAGGTTTTAGCACTCGAGGCATTCTCTCAATAACAAGGTTTGGCTTTCGACTCTCCCGATACGCTAAAAGGATTAGAGGGGTTCTCCACGTGGCTCGGAACTCGCCATCAACGATATTATCACAGTTTGGTACTGGAATTACCAGTTACTCGCAAAGGACAACGCTTAAGACAAACACTAGATAAATAAAATTCTTGTAATACACATTCATGTTCGTTTACTATCTGGGTTTTCATAAAAATCCAAAGTAAGTATTTAAAAAAGGTAAATTATATAGTGGCCCATCCTTCATCTTCAATTCTTTTCGGAACTTTATTAGTTCCAAATTGTCCAATAGATGGCGCTGGATGTCAGTAAATTACATCGCACAAATGTCTCGCCTTTTCGGTTAACCTACGAGTATAATACAAATTTTTATGTGATAGGTGACAGACGAGCAGACGGATCAGTAGACGGATGGTAAGCAATTGCCGCCGCCCATGGACACCCGCGATAACAGTGGACTCACAAGTGCACTGCCAACCTTTAAACCCCCCTTCCCCCGGATTGGGTCTCCGGTACTCTTACTCACGCAGCGAACACAGCACAGTGCTGCTTCACGCCAGTTTTCTGTGAGGCTGTGGTATCACTCCGGTCGAGCCGGCCCATTCATGGCGAAGCGTGGCTCTGCCCCAGTCACGGTCCCACTTGTAAATCCACTGGTGTTGCGGTGGCTATAGACTTACCATCAGGTGATCCTACTACTCGTCTGTCACCTATCACATAAAAACTAGTATTATACTAGTAGGTTAACCGAAAAGGCGAGACATTTGTGCGATGTAATTGACTGACATCCAGCGCCATCTATGGATGATTTGGAACTAATAAAGTTCCGGAAAGGATTGAAGATGGGCCACTATATAAATACATAGTATAGACTATTTAAAAAGAAGTAAATCTTACAATTAGCGACAACGCTTATAGGTAATCCGAAAACACGAAACGCTTGCCGTTTTAATCGACACTTGGCGCCATCTATTGGTATAAAGTGGAACTAATGCCCCAAAATGAAGTGGGGGCCACTAGTTAGATTATAAATTAAGACAAATTCTTATAGGTACATTGTCTTAGTCTCTAACTGAACTTCAGAAATCGAGCGGCTATGCTTGTACTTGATTCGTCTGGAATAGTCCCACCTTTTCCGTTTACATTTATAATAGAAATCTGCCTCCGAAACCTGTTTTACAGGTAATCATTATACGTCCTAACGTATAATGATTACCAAAACCAAAAAGAATTATCAAAACCTCATCATCATCATCCCTAGATGATGATGATGAGGTTTTGATAATTCTTTTATAAGCTAAGTTTGCTATCGTCAATGTTTCCCAGAAACGCTACCTTACACCCAAATACTAAAAAAGTACTTAGGTGACGGGTAGGGCACACTAGCGACGCCAATCGATTTCAATTTTTAGCTAATAAACCAGATCTATTTTTATTAAACGGTTTTATTTAGCTCACCCCGTTTGTTTTATTTATTATTTATTCTTGGGTCAAATTTGGTAATTCAAATTTCACCCTCTTCCTGTCAACCGATTAATCTGAATTTTTGTATACACTTTGGATTTTGGTGACAATACAATTATGTTTATTCATTATCATTATAAATTCAAGATGATTTCATATTTTTCCACAACCCCCTCAATATGGGTATCAAATGAAAGGGCTACACTACTACTGCTAGTAGAATACTGTGATTATGACAAAATTTAAAATCCAAGATGGACGTGGTTACAAAATGGCATATTAGGTGAGGGCATGAGTAGTCGTGTCCAGAACAGTTATGTCCAAGATTGTGTGACGTTAAAATGACAGATCAAGTCTCTGGAAGGGCTATGTATTGAGGAATTAGATTGTAATAAATTATCAGGTAAAAAACCATGTAATAATGATGCACTAAAGGTAGGCATTTCCGTTAAATACTAAAAAGTATAAAATAAAAAATCGGTAAAAAAACTTTTAGGTTAAACGGTTTTATCTTATGTGCACTGAAAACTAGAAAATAATAATAACAATAAGGTATTTTGGACTTCTAGTTCAGAAATATTCTAATACCAATCAGAATAGCTTTTAGGCATATTAGACTAAAATAAAAACGAGGGGCCCCTCTGAAATCCTACCTATGGCAAAGCATATCTTTATACTTTGGTAGATCATGAGCTGGGCGTTCGCTGGTGAAACCGCCACGGCTGGTTATTGATTGTCAAAATCTCCAGTTACAATTATAGTAAGTCGATGCAATCCACACTTAGTATAGAAGAAAGTTTTACAGCAATAGTTAATGGGCCCCACGTTTTTATTTTAGTCTAATATGCCTAAAAGCTATTCTGATTGGTATTAGAATATTTCTGAACTAGAAGTCCAAAATACCTAATTGTTATTATTATTTTCTAGTTTTCAGTGCACATAAGATAAAACCGTTTAACCTAAAAGTTTTTTTACCGATTTTTTTAAACAGTTACAACCTCTCGTCGAACACTTATACTATTTATTAAATAACCATGCACAAATGTAGGGTCCGTTTTTGTACGCGAAAAAATGTGCCAAAAGTGGCCGCTTTTGGCGTGAATCAATTTTTCGCGTACGCGTTGGACCCAAAAATTTTTCATGGTTATTTGATAAATAGTGTATGGTGCGCTTAGTTGACCGCTACACCATACATGGAGTTGTTTGTAGTTAGTTGTGTCCTGACACGTAGTTGACGGTGGCAGGTACAGGCAGTTAGATCAGCTGATGATTGTGGACGGAGGAAGAGAGTTTGTTACTTTCCCAGATTTATTGAAGTTAAGTTAAGTTACAAGGTTAAGTTTATAAGACGTCTTTCCTCGATTGCAGTTAATAACGATCTCTATGAGTAAAGTAATTAATAAGTAAACAAAACAAACGTAAGTAAAATGCTGACGCGTGACCCCATTAATGGCGCCACGGCCAAATGTGCGGTAGTAGACCGTACAAATAGTATAAGTGTATGCCGAGATGTTGTAACCCCGAAGTTGTTTTAAATAGATCCGGTTTAGTATCTAATAATTGAAATCGATTGGCGTCGCTAGTGTGCACTACCCTAGGCGTTCTATACAAAACGCAAAAATTCACGCACGTCAGAGATTCATCTATTCGTTTTGAACACCTTAAGTATCATTTATATAATTCATTATTAATGAATTAAATACTATACCGTCTGCTGTGACTCTTGGCGTTAAAATGGAAACCAAGAGATTTTATACGTCAACGCCATCAATCCTACCTTTTAAAAGCAACTTCATAAGACCATTTGGCGTAAAATAACAACCTGCTATTTTCACTCCGAAGGCGCCGACGCTACTAAAACATAAATAAAAAAATCATTTTCCCTTAATGGAAAGACAATGTTGCCACAAATATAAGGCGACTCTACAGTCTGACAGACCCTATAAAAATCTAATTGACTTTATCATTTCACGTCAAAGGTATGGGAAGAAACAAGAGCAAAATACACTTATACATTAAGCCTCTCTTTTACCAAAAAAGGGAAATTATATTACCGTTTTCAGAAAGGGCTTATATCGATTTCTTCTTACGAAGGACCCTGTGTTTTCTAATTTAAACAACAAACGACAGGAAGCTTAGACAGAGAACTCTTCCCATTGTCGGATCTGTGTTTCGGAATCATTTTGGAATTTCGTCTTTGTTGTGCCCTCTCTTCCAATTATTTTGGTGTCGATTTGGCATGGGGCATCTCGAGGTCTTTGGAGTGTATTCATAGACTTTCAAGCCTTTTATTTGCGGTTACCTTTGGGAGCGGATAATGGCGAGGCCCTACGCAGGCTTAAGCGGTTGACTTTATGAAAGTCATGGGCTCACTTTAGATTTTTTGGCTGACCTTAATGATAATAATAATATCCTCCAACCGATTTCTTCTAAAGCGGCGATAATCTCAACGATCAGCCACATACGCAGGATATATTATAGTGCTCAAGTGTGTGCGTAAACACAAGTACACTTTTCTCTTGCCCTCATATTCCGATGGGACACCAGTGTGACACGACTGGAAAGGGATCGAGAGCAGGACTAACGGCTTAACGTGCTTTCCGTTCCACCTTAATGATATTGAGATGACAAACCCACAATGTTAATAGAAGGCTAGCGCTCTTATGAAATCAGAATTTTATTGCGCTTTTTTGGATTAGTTTAATTATACCTTGAAAACTTGTAATTGGCCCTCAATGTTATATTTTCTGTAACTGTATCCCTAAATCTAGCTGTAACTTTTCCAAAAACTTGTAAAATAAAATAAAGTAATAATAATAATAATAACGATTAGTTTTTGTTTTTATCTGATCGATTAATTTTTCAGCGTTTTTAACAACTTCAGCAAATAAGTAAATAAAAGATCCATACAAGATACAGCATAAACACTTGTGCTAGATAAATAAAACAACAGAAGAATTACAAATAAGGATTACCTTAAATATATATCATCACACGAATGTTTGCCCAGAGACGGGTTCGAACCTATGACCTTTACCTGCACCATCGTACCAGTCAGCCAGATAAAAGTCAAGTATCAATAACATCAGTGTGAAATTAAATAAGTTCAAAACAATTTTCCCAACACAAAATCAAACTTTAGCTATCCCACCCACTTACCTAAAATTTTCTGAATTCTTGTGAAGCCCTTTGAAATACTCAGTTGATCCGA
Source organism: Marasmia exigua (assembly GCA_019059595.1). Classification (NCBI taxonomy): domain Eukaryota; kingdom Metazoa; phylum Arthropoda; class Insecta; order Lepidoptera; family Crambidae; genus Marasmia; species Marasmia exigua. Next base: position 11,460,464 of record CM032476.1, on the reverse strand, counting down.
ACTCACCTTCAGATTCAGAAAAGCTAATAAGATTGGCAATGTCAATAGAAAACCTACGCAAACAAGAATTGGATGGATTTCGATAAACAGATTCTTTTTTTATCTTTTTACTAAAGGTTTTGAGATCTCTACGAATTCTGTCTGGGCTAATTTAATTTGAGTAATAATGGTACATTTGAAATGTAAAACGATACCAATGGCTTCTATTCGCCCTACGGCGTCTTTTGGGAGATACATATACCTATATCTTCTTGAATTTCTTCGTAGACTATCTTGGTGGCTAGTGAGTGGTACTTTAAGGTGACGGGTAGGGCACACTAGCGACGCCAATCGATTTTAATTTTTAGCTACTAAACCAGATCTATTTTAAACAATTGCGGCTTGACCAGCTATGACACAAGCGTAGCAGTCTGACCAACCAGCCACTGCGGTACCTGTTGATATAGTCGTCGAGTAGGTACAGTCAGCATCAAAAGTAGCTTAACACTTTAGTACCATGTCAAAGTAACTGTTCTGCCTATTACAGGCAGTTTCCAAGGGGTTCGTAAAAAACATGGTACTAAAGTGTTAAGCTACTTTTGATGCTGACCGTACCAACATTTTTAACTGTTATGAGAACTTGACCTCGTTGTCGCCGTCGTACTCACCCACCCACATGCATAATTTTAGAATATTACCAAATGATATTATTAAATCTTGTCCCTTTTAAAATAAAGTCTTGATTTCTGCGTAGGAAGGAAACTGCGATTGCGTGGGATCGTTGTTGGGAAACCAACCTATATTTAAACTTTTGTTTATTTACCAAATACAATGTCGGTATTCCTCAGGCAGTTTACAAACAAAACAAATGAACAAATTCTAATTTTACCACGTTGCTGTCACTCACTTACTTATATGGACATAAAATAATTATGAACTTTACTTATTTAAATTTCGAAGACTTCTTAAGTCTAGCGACGCCCGTCGATTTTAATTTTTAGGTACTAAACCGGATCTATTTAAAACAATTTCGGGGTTACAACCTCTCGGCAAACACTTTTAGGCAAACGCGTATCATCCTAGACCTCATCATCGCTTTCCATCAGGTGCGATTGTGGTCAAGCGTTGGCTTATTGACCAAAAAAAAAAAAAAAAAACTTATACTATTTATTAAATAACCATGCAAAAATGTTGGGTCCGTTTTTGTACGCGAAAAATTGATTCACGCCTATTACTCATGTGAAATAGATTTGGTTTACTTGGTAAACATTGAAATCGATTTGTATTTTGTATTAATTGTGGCGACTATGAGACATTTAAAAAAAAGTAGATGTGGGAATCCATAAAGGAAAGTATTAAGTGTTTTTGAGATGTACTTGTGTTATCTTCGTAGAAGTAACCATAATTCTCATTATTTTCTAAAGTGGCCACTTTTAGCAATTACAAAAAATATGCTTACTGAAAAAAAACTTCCTTTATCGATGGACATGTACTTTTTTAAAATGTCTCATAACCGCCACAATTAATACTAATTTACTGGCGGCGCTAGATTCGTCGACGTGACGGTTGATGCGCGGATGCAAACCGTATCCTCCGATATTTTAACGTTTAGCGATTTGCACGCAGGACGCGCGGGCGCAGCCTGTGCTTATATGTGAACACTTGCATATAAGGTTCTATTCTTGTTATATACATCGCGATCGCGCCTGCGAGTCGTGTTTGGTATAATAATCTTGACCTATACATCATGTCGAGATACAGCTTACTCCAAGGTGGAAGTTATAATCAAAGCTTCTAATCCGATCAAGAAAGAAATCATTCTTAGCAAAAACATAATAAAAAACAAGGTAAAAAGTAATAAGGGATATTAGCTTAATTACACTTGCTAAGTAGAATATAACGATTGCAGATTCAAACCTTGTCCATGATGTAAAAAACAGGAAATAATATTTCATTTTTTGGGCATTTGGAACGTTTCGTGCCTATTTACCATATTTTTTTTTTATAAATAACAATCCTCAATAAGAGTTTTAAAAGCTACGGAATAAAACTCGCTTGAGGAAAATTATTAATTACTCAACCCGAGTGTTCAACAAACTATTTACAATGGAACTTGTGAAGGATTACGTCCTTCGACAAAAATTTCGACTTCGGCTACCCACTCCAAGATATATTAAGTCAATTTCTATACCTTTACCCTATCATATATATTCTGATGGAACTCCACGGACTGGACGTAATATGACCGGAAAGGGATCGCCGCAGAAACGCGGTTCGACGTGCTTTTCGGAGCACGAAGGAGGTACAAATACAAGACCGCCAGCTAAGATATCGTACAAATGAAATCAAAACATCGTCTTCTAATAATAATAATAATTTATCCTCCAACCTATTTCAACTAAGGCGGCCAATCTCAACGATCAGCCACTTACCCAGGATATATTATAGAGCTCAAGTGTATTCCCAAACATAAGTGCACTCTCTATTCTCTTGCCCTCATATTCCGATGGGTCAGTGTGACACGACCAGAGAGGGATCGGGCGCAGGACCAACTGCTTGCCGTGCTTTCCAAGGCACGGCGGTACAAGACCACCAAATTCCAGAATCCGGGCTGACACTGAGAAATTCTTAACAGAAAACTCAGGTACAAAATTCGGCCCGACCCGGGGATCGAACCCGGGACCCCAAGCGCGGCCGTCACTATAAAGTACAACGCACTACTCACTGCGACAATGAGGCAGTATTCTAATAAAAAACCTTTAAAAAACATGAAACATCATACAACCGTCTATACTCGCACTCGTGGGGTGCGAGTATAGACGCAAATAGTGTGCGAGCGAGAAGTGAATAGATGCGCCGCCATTTCTGATCCCATTTTTTATCCGCGCAGGTTATACATGATTTATAAAAGAATCATGATGCATGGTCCCACTAACTTTGTCCCACTGGTCAGTAGGTCCACCAGTCTAGAATACGACTCGTGGTTCCACTGCTATAATATGTACATGAAGATTTTATTTAAATTCATCATCATTATCATCATCATCATCAGCCCATTTAAGTACTTACTGCTGGGGCACGGGCCTCCCTCAATCACATGAGGGGTAATTGCCATACTCACCACGCTTGGCAGACGGGTTGGCGAGGGTTTGAAATGCAGAGTTTTCCTTCTCTGGGTGCTGATGATCATGCCAGCAGCTTTACCTTAGTCGCCTTTTAGGACACCTCGGTAAGAGTGAGGGTGGCCTATTCTACTCTGCCGAGGACCACACGGCCCCCGGCATTATTTAAATTGATTTGTTACAATCAAAAAATAAATACGGACTGGCCACTTAAAAAATTAAATTGTTCAAATATCATTATTGTTGTGTTTACATTCTTGTTGTTATTTCTTTTAATTACGAAGAGAAACCTATTCAAAGTTTTATTCGCACCATCATAGTTGATTATAAGTTTCAAAATGAAAAACACGTTGGACCATACCAGTTTCAAAAGGTTAGCTCATTTTTCTTCTGACTAATTGAACTTGTTTAATGAAAGTTAAGAACTTAGTACCTCACCGGAAAAAAATAAGTGGTCTACTAAAGCATACGTTGAAATACTTAAGTTGTAAATCAGAGTTGCGGGAGATTTAATCTTATAAAGAGTACAGAGTATGTCAAGCCACGGGCGGGCAATACCTACTCTACTCTCGTACTCTTCTATTTAAAGCGACGACTGCGCTTGGGGTTTGATCCCTGGGTCGGGCCAAAACTTTTACCTGAATTTTTCTGTTAATAAATTCTCAGTGTCAGCCTGGAGTCTGGAATTCAGTTAGGAATCTGAAACGTTTCTCCGACAGTCATTTCGCCGTTTGGCTCTTGTTTGACATACCGTTTCGTCACCGGGCATTTCGCCGACAGAACCTATCATCTATGAACTATTCGCCGACAGAACGTATCGTCGATGGGGTATACTTACGCCGGCAGAACCTTTCACCTAAGAAATATTCTCCGACAGAACTTTTCATTTATGGGGAGTTCCCCAACAGAACCTTTCACCAAAGAATTAATCTCCGACAGAACTTTTTCATCTATGGGGAGTTCCCCGACAGAAACTTTCACCTAAGAACTATTCTCTGGCAGAACTTTACATCTATGGGGAGTTCCTCGACAGAACATTTCACCTAAGAACTATTCTCTGGCAGAACTTTTCATCTATGGGGAGTCCCCTGACAGAACCTTTCACCTAAGAACTATTCTCCGACAGAACTTTCAAATAAGAACTATTCTCCGACAGAACTTTTCATCTATGGGGAGTTTCCCGACAGAACCTTTCACGTTCATGTGATGAACATTTTGTGTTTGTCCTGCAGTCTTATCTCAGCGTATCATTCTCAATTGCACCCAAAACTGTTGATTTTTTAGCCCAGGGTATGCTCTGATGCTGATAATGATCTAGAAATTGGTAATAGCAATAAAGTGACTGCAATCTGACTTTCGAAACCCTTAAATAGGTCCAACTGATCGACAATTCACGTTCAAAATAACTATCTTAGAAATTGAGAAACTTACTTACTTATCCGAAACGTGAAAGTTGTGTATTTTTATGATCTTTTGAAGGGGTCATACCCTTTGTAAAATAAGAGTAAGACATGGTCAAACCCCTCCCCTAAATTATCTTATCTACGAAATATTTTTTATAATAAAACAAAAATCAAGGTGTCTTTAAATTACCATAATTATACTGTTACAGTAAATCCAAAAGGGATGTAAGTAGGTAACATTGTATGCAACTACTTAATTTCTTAACAAAAGAGCCATTATTTTATTATAAACCAAAAATATATTTTACCGAAATTTGCTGAATTTATTAAATATCAATACAACAAAACAGACAAGGATAACGTAAGTTCTTACATCTTGATCAAAAACTGTATGTATGTTAGAACTACTTTTCATTTACGGTAAGTGTGTCAACTTGTTCTAAGCTTAACGTATGTATAAGTTTCTCACGTGCAGGATAGGTTCTCGAATAAAAGTACAAAATATCAGCCTGTAAACTGTCCCACTGAACGGCAAAGGCCTCCATCATAGAAATCAAGTCATCGCTACTATGATGAGATTAGGCTGAATCACCAGGCTTGCCAAATGCGGATTAGTGATCGCAAACCCGAGCTATGTTCGAAAAATTCGAAACATAGTTTTTTTGCTCGACCCGGGAATTGAACCTAGGACGCCGAGATCACGGCCCGGTACTGAAACCACTAGACCAACGGAGCGTTCTCCAATTGTTTCTTAAAATTCTGGATACCTACAATACTTGAGATAATGATTCACAGTCCTTCACAGTCCTTCGCAACCCTTTGACAGCGTCATTCACAGTCCTTCGCAACCCTTTGACAGCGGAACCAGGCCCAATGGATCACCATTGGGCCTGGTTCCGCTGTCAAAGGGTTGCGAAGGACGGCAGTCACTTCATTGTGATTACCAGATTTCCCGAATCCTGGATCATGGCCCAACCGAACAGCTTTGGACGCAAATGGGAATAACACAAAAATAATACAAATAAAAATAATGTGCAAAACTTGTTCCAACGAGTAGAATTGGTTGGATCTTTACAAGTATGTAAATTTACCGAAAAATGATACATTCTGTATTAAATCATTATGATCCCTAAAATAGTGTAATATTTCGAAGTAAATATAAAAGGATATCGCGATAAATTGTATCCAAGTTAATATTAGAATTAATAATGCTCCATAATGTAATCCCACAAGTCCGTAGGACTGGACCCCAAAGTTTAAGCGCCATTGTCTGCTCCCGGTGGCCACTCAATAATAGTATTGATAGAGTTGTGCCGGTAGTTTACTAGTTGAAAGCTTAGCTAACTATTTTAAAAACAATAAAGCAAATAGTGAACGAATTCGTTAAATAAATTCTCAAAAAATGTAGCCAATACCACTCGGACGATAGGTACTACAAATCCATTGAGAGGTCAATAAATGTATCACCCATTGCTCGTTTGTATTCATCAAACAAACAATAATGATATATTATGGACATTTTTATTGTTATAATGTATTTGTTATTTATAATCCTATTGTATTTTTTATTTCAATTAAATTCAAATTATAACTCTGTGATTGAGTGACTAACATTCTGACAATTTGGATTTACTGTAAGTCAGCATGTACAATTGAATAAATAAATTTAAAAAAATATATTATAATGTAGATGCCGGTACTAGTAAAATCCCATCCTTTTTTGCTTTGTCATCATCATCATCATTTCAGCTAATAGACGTCCACTGCTGGACATAGGCCTCCCCCAGTGTTCTCCACGCAGATCGGTCCTGTGCCGCCCGCATCTATTGGATTCCCGCGATCTTCACCGGATCGTCGGCCCACCTTGTGGGGGGCCTGCCACGGCTGCGACTTCCTGTACGTGGCCTCCACTCAAAGACCTTTCCGCCCCAACGGCCATCTGTTCTCCTCGCTATGTGCCCTGCATAATGCCACTTGAGGCATGCAATACTTTGGGTTACAGACATAGCCCAAAGGTTTCCCTGCGGATCTCATCATTTCTGATACGATCACGCAGGGCGACTTCGAGCACAGCCCTTTCCATTGCTCTTTGGGTGATTTTGAGCCTCCTTAATCGGCACATTGTAAGCGGCCACGTTTCGGTTCCGTATGTCATCACTGGCAACACACACGCATTGAAGACTTTCGTCTTGAGACACTGCGGTAGATGGGCCGAAAATATGCTGCGTAGCTTCCCGAACGCTGCCTAGCCGAGTTGGATTCGTCGATCGACCTCTTTCTGGAAGTTGGACTTACCAAGCTGGACTTTTTGTCCGAGGTGTTTTTGCTTCGTCCTAGTCGGGTTAAAATAATTATATGCAAATATAAATCATATTAGTACCAAGGAAAAAAGTACTGGAGTCATCTATACCATTAACATATAGGTAACCGACTGGCTCGTTGGCACAGTGGGTAGTGCGTCGCATTTTAAAGCGACGGCTGCGCTTGGGGTCCCGGGTTCGATCCATGGGTCGGGCCGAATTTAGTACCTGAGATTTCTGTTAAGAATTTATCAGTGTCAGCCTGGATTTGGTGGTCTTGTACCGCCGTGCCTCGGAAAGTACGCTAAGCCATTGGTCCTGCGCCCGATCCCTTTCCGGTCGTGTCACTCTGGTGTCGCATCGGATTATGAGGGTAAAAGAATAGAGAGTGCACTTGTTGGCTGATCGTTGAGATTGGCCGCCGTAGCCGAAATCGGTTGGAGGATTTTATAGAGGTAACTACTGAGCAATTAGATACCTAGTCACTGTAATGAACAGACAGGGGCAATGCTTATATATAATCCAAAAACACCAAACGCTTGCGCGATGCAATCGAAACCTAGCCCCATCTATTGGTACAAGGTGGAACAAATGTCCCAAATCGAAGTAAGTGCGGGCCACTAGAAGTAAAGAAATAGTTGATATTTCTATATCAATTATTTTTTTGCAATTTTCAGGCGGGAATGTGAAAGATATGGGTTCTTCTCCCACCTGAGCACGAGATGATTTTTTAAGTGCGTTATTTACTTACGGACTTAAGAATAAAGAACTAAACACGCCTGGCTTGACTTATGGCATATAGCAATCTCAAACTAGAGAATTCCCTGTAAATACTAAATGTCGATACCGAGAGGACTCTCGGGGGTACCCATGCGTGATACGATTTAAATCGAGTTTGGGACTTTACATGCTTGAGCGAACACCCGATGGTGTTCTTCAAATAGGAAACAAGATGAAAAAGTTGCTATTATAAAACAAATAGTAAATATTTCGATGTACATGTTCGTACGTACAAAATACAGTGATTGTACTGATTACATTAGTCTGTCATACATTCTGTCAAATTTCTGCATCTGATTTTAATCTTAATGTCAAACACATTTGGTTCATTGTCATCAGAAAATAGACAGAATGTAGTAACCCTGTTTGTGGTAGTCTAAACAATTTACATACTCTGGATATAAGTTGGCTCCTTTTAACGTTTTAAATTAAATTTGTAGTGGTAAACTAAATATTATATGGTACCTACCAACACAAACGTACCGTAACTATATATAATTAAAATTCTGCCAATAAGAGTCAAACACTCTGCGTGGGCTGATGCAATTCGAAGGTTTTAAATTCGTATGTAGTGATTTTTAGTGAACCAATTTGGTGTTTATTTGAGCAGTGAAGTGCCGCGAAGTGATCCTGATAATAAAGATCGTTGATTGTATCGTTTTTAACACCTGTTGTGTGTTGAGTGGGTTGTCACGGACAACTTGCTTAGGACTTAATAGAGTCTTAAAACCCGCGATTGTGTTAAGAGTGGTATCGACAGAATCCGTAGGTCGATAAAACGTAAAACACCGGCGTTTTATTGAGTGACTGTGACTTTGACTGTGGCACAAACTAAGTAGAAGATGACTGTTGACTACCCACTTATTCTCAATAAGTTATTTGACATTGGCAAGATATCTCGAGTAGAGCCATAATGTAAAAAAACTTTACTTCATTAATACGGGGATAAAATTTCCGTAACCACGGCAGCTGTAACGTAGCTAAATCGTCAAGTAGTAAGTAGGTTTGCAGCGATGTACGAGTATACCTACATGTACTTAAAAATAATCGTCACTTTCATGAATAAATTTCCCTTGCAGCGCCGAACAACTTGGACACCTTGGACCCGGATTTCGCATTTGATAGTAACCCTGCCTCATACGTCAAAGGTCGTGGGTTCGATACCCATCCTGGACAAACATACGTATAACAAACACTTGTGTTTATTTAGTGTCTGGGTGTAATATATGTTTTTAATTTCTCTGCTGCAGCTGTCTGTCTGATATCTGCAACACAATTGCCTAAGCTACCTAGTACGGAATCAGGTCAATGACTCATACATACATGTATGAATTAATAAAAATAATGCGATACTCTAAGAACCACCATACTACACGCCATAAACTCGCTAGATGATTAGATGATTTATTAAGTACTTTACTAAATGCATTTTGGCAAAGCGCGAAGCGGTGTGACCACAAGTAATAGAAATTACTGGTAGTCACACCAGTGTGGCAAAGTTGGTGTGGACACAAGTCCGACGGGTTTCTATTCATACCATCTGGATGGGTGCCGAATTGGCGATCCACCACCGTACGCTATACCCGACATTTTCAACGTACATCCTCATTGTGGAATCAACTTCCCGCAGCGGAGTTTCCGAACCGCTGCGACATTGAAATCTTTAAGGTGACGAGTAGGGCACACTAGCGGCGCCCATTGATTTCCATTGTTAACAACAAAGCCTTTTTAACAATTCCGAAGCTCCAGCCTTTCGAAAAGTACTTATTATATTTATTTATTACTTACACCGATGATTATATTTAACTTTTAGGTCTGGTTATGTACTCGTTATTTGAATGACCGCCACGTATGGTGTTAATCCAAATTTCGAGTTCAAAAACAGTTAACTGTCAATAAGACGATTAACTGGTTAATAAGTAAAAATAAATAAAAAAAAGTGCAATAAATGATTACATAAATAGTATAAATATTTACTAATAGACTGGAGCTTCAAATTGTTTAAAATGGTAGAAGACAGTACATGGTAGACTGCCTCGGTGGCGCAGTGGTTGGTGGGTCGCACTTTAAAGCGATGGCTACACAAGAGGTCCCAGGTTCGATCCCCGGGTTGGGCCAAAATTTGTACTAAAGTTTTTGGTAAGAAATTCTTAGTGGTATCCCAGAGTCTGGAAGCTGTTGGTCCTGCGCCCAATCCCTCTCCGTTCGTGTCACAGTTGTGTCCCATCGGAATATGAAGGTAAGGGAATAGAGAGTGTACTTGTGTTTGCGCACACAATTGAGCACTATTAATGTCCTGCGTACGTGGCTGACCGTTGAGATTAGCTGACGTAGCCCAAATCGGATGGAGGATATTATTACATGGTAGAAATCTCGTAAATAACTAAGGCTCTAATCTTCGACACAAACAAATTAACTCCTGTCTGTTCGTTCTCTCCAAAGTGTTTTCTCCAAGTTATTGTTAAAATTAATATTCCGTTTCTTGTTAAGTTTAAGAAGTAGTCGTCAAAAACCTTGACACAAGTTTTGCAATTTTCCTTTACAGATGATTTTCTCGTTTCATATATTTTTAGGCAGAAATTAAGGTGACATATCGAGGAAACTAGCGCCCAATAGATTTGTATTAATTGTGGCATTTGTGCAGATTACGAGACATTTTTAAAAATTACATCTGTGAATCCATAAAGGAAAATCATTATCGTCATAATTTCAGTCAATAGACGTCCACTGGACATAGGCCTCTCCCAATATTCTCCAAACAGATCGGTCCTGTGCCGCCCGCATCCAATGGATTCTCGCAACCTTCATCATAAAGGAAAACGTTAAGAATTTATTGAAAAATAGTTATGTCCTAATTTCTTCCTACAAATAATCATAATAAAATTGTTATTAATGCCTTAAATGGTCATTTTTAGCATTTAGTCAACAAACGTGTATGTACAGTTTAGTAGTTAAAGAATTAAATCAATTAGCCTCGTTAGTGTGCACCCTTCGCCTTAAAATTTCACCTCTTTGTACCCTTCGCATTAATATTAATTACAACTGCTTCTTCCATATGTCGTCAACCTTTGTTCACGACGCGAACCGGTGATATTTCAGTTCCTTTGTACGTAATAATTTCTGCAGTTAGTGACCCCTGAATTTCGCTTTGGAACGAAGGAAATATAACAAGGACTGGTTTTTATATTATCAGTTACTCAAAGTAAATCCACCGTTTACCTACACTTAAAAATGTAATTTGTAATTTGATGAGTTTATGGTTTTTAAAATTTAAAACATGATAACGAAAAAGGTTGCTAAGTCCTAAGTACATTTGTAATAATAGCTTTACACATTTCTTACGATAGATAGATAGCTACTACCTGTGCGGATAAAGAATGGGATCAGAAATGGCGGCGCATCTATTCACTTCTCGCTCGCACACTATTTGCGTCTATTCTCGCACCCCACGAGTACGAGTATAGACGCAAATAGTGTGCGAGCGAGAAGTGTATAGATGCGCCGCCATTTCTGATCCCATTCTTTATCCGCACAGGTTGTATATACTTTATCGCACAAAATACCTACACAACTTAAGTACTAGGCATTACATAAATTTTGAGTATGATTTCGGTGGTCTTATCGCTGAAAGCGATATCTACCAAACAACCTTCGGGTAAAGGACATTTAATAGTAGAGGAGGGTAGGTGGTGCAATATTTAATAAGGAAAAACAATTTAAAGAAATAAACTGTCGTCTGACCTTTAACGATACTTCAACGTGTCGCCATGACCCGAGAATGCCATCATAAAGCGGAAAATCGAATACCTAGGTCACGTACTTGCTTCAACTCATCATGATGGGTAAAAAGAGAGAAGCCGACGCGTTGGAAGAAGGAACCTGCTGGCTGACCGCCAAGCAATATTTTTTTTGTTCCTTGCTATAAGTTATTGTAATATATCATCATCATCATCATTTCAGCCAATAGACGTCCACTGCTGGACATAGGCCTCCCCCAATGTTCTCCACACAGATCGGTCCTGTGCCGCCCGCATCCAATGGATTCCCGCGATCTTCACCAGATCGTCGGTCCACCTTGTGGTGGGCCTGCCACGGCTGCGACTTCCTGTGCGTGGCCTCCACTCCAGGACCTTTCTGCCCCAACGGCCGTCTGTTCTCCTCGCTATGTGCCCTGCCCATTGCCACTTGAGGCATGCAATCCTTTGGGCTATGTCTGTAACCTTAGTTCTCCTGCGGATCTCATCATTTCTGATACGATCACGCAGGGAGACTCCGAGCATAGCTCTCTCCATTGCTCTCTGGGTGACTTTGAGCCTCCTTAATCGGCACATTGTAAGCGGCCATGTTTCGGTTCCGTATGTCATCACTGGCAACACACACGCATTGAAGACTTTCGTCTTGAGACACTGCGGTAGGTGGGCCGAAAATATGCTAATAAAATAAATAAATAATAAATAATAAAATAAATAAATATGCTAATAATAAATTGTAATATATATATATATATATATATATATATATATATATATATATATATATATATATATATATACACATAGCGAACAGATCATGCATCTATTGTTGGTGTGTCTTTAATAAATTAATAAATAAGTTCCCTAAAGGGCGCTGTTGTCAATTTAACGTGACGTCATGTAACCAGAAGACAATCAAGAAGCTTCTAACGACCGTGCGAATGCGAATATAAGGGAGTGGACTGGCATCACACCTGTGGAACGGCTGTTTTGCCTCGCAACGAACAGAGAGGATTTTAGAAAGCTGACGGCCAACCTTCAGAACTGAAGAAGAACAGGGGAACAGAAACTATCCGGAACGTACAGGTTACCTTACGACGTTTTCCCTCACTACTGAGCTAGAAATACGCACATAGTAGACGTGTGTAACTCTTTACTGAAACGACTCAGTGATCCGCCTCAGCCAAATGATACACTGTTCCGAATCTCTTATGTTCGCTCCGAATGTATAATTCGACACAAATGGATCTCGAGTCCGAGTGAACCGAATGACCTGAACGATCCGATGAGCCGAATGAGCTGAATGATCCGAGTGAGCCGACTGATCCGAATGAGCTGAATGATCCGATGAGCCGAATGAACCGAATGAGCTGAATGATCCGAGTGAGCCGACTGATCCGAATGAGCTGAATGATCCGATGAGCCGAATGATCCGAATGAGCTGAATGATCCGAGTGAGCCGACTGATCCGAATGAGCTGAATGATCCGATGAGCCGAATGATCCGAATGAGCTGAATGATCCGATGAGCCGAATAATCCAAATGAGCTGAATGATCCGAGTGAGCCGAATGATCCGAATGAGCGGAATGAATCACGGATTTATCTGAGAGTCGATTTTCCAAATGTTTCGAAGTTTCACTGTTCCGCATATTTGCACTGATCAAGGTGCAAATGTTCCAATCGTTTGAAAGATACGTTTTTGCCAGGTCCCATACATAGATTCGAAAAAATCCAGAGGTACATGCTCGGATTCGACCCCCATATAAAAGGCGCGTCCTTCTACTGAGCTAACGTCGCTCCTTAATGTTATATTACAACAATTAAAAATTTAAATCAAAATGTACCCTAAGGAGTGATTTACAGCAAAGCATTTATCTAAATTGTGCGAAATGGCCGTTCGTAATGGCCGGTTTGTTTCCCGTAGAAACAATTATTTCATGGGAACCATCGTTCATGTCGAAAATGTACTTCTTTATTTATTAGTAATGTTGTTAATATGTTTCGATAAATATCTGGCGAACTGTTCAGGCATCTTAACTACGTATAAATGTACGTACCTACCTGGTACTGTTAGGTGTACCTACCTAGAATATTACTGGTATGTATCTTTTATCTCATAGGTGGCAGACGAGTAGACGGATCACATCATAGGGGCTTAGATTGCCGCCGCGTTTGGACACCCGTAACAGCAGTGGAGTCACAATTGCGCTGCCAACCTTGAATCCCTAATCCCAGATTGCGCCTCCAGTATGCTCCCTTGGCGAAACGACGCTACTTTAGACTTCTGTACAAAAAGCTCTTGTTATACTGTGGAGTAAGTATTTGATATCACTCCGGTCGAATCGGCCCATTCTAGCTGAAGCAATAAGCTGTTCACGAAATCAACTACATCCAGTTTCCAGGGAACAAAAATGAATAATATTTCGTGTTACCCAATTGCAAATTCCCAGAGCGATAATAACGAAGCAATTTGAAGCGCGAAAGAGGATTGCCTTGAAATTAAATTGTTTTAGGGATGGCGAGAAATGCCTAGGAGCGTATGTGTTAAATATTAGAACGAGTACTTGAGTAGACGATATTGCGTGAGATTTTCCCGTTTCCCCGGCAAAAATAGTCGGAAAGCTCTTCACCGAACCCTTGATTATGGTTTAAGAGTACCCTGAGCTCGAAAGGGACGGTTGTTGACGCAACCGAATCATATGCCTCAGCGTTTATTTCAATAAAGAAATCATAAACATAAGCTGCGTGAGTGATGGTACCGGAGGCCCAATCCGGAGAGGAAAGGGGGGTTTAAAGGTTGGCATCGCACTTGTGACTCCACTGGTGTCGCGGGTGTCCATGGGCGGCGGCAATCGCTTAAGATCAGGTGATCCGTCTTGTTGTCTGCCACCTAGCAATTAAAATAAACAAGTTGAAGCGATGGTAGCTCAGCAGATATTTTTTAATTTATTTATAAAAACTATTGTTTTTTTATTTATTTATCTTATAATATCCTCCAACCGTTTATACGGCTACGGCGGCCAATATCAACGATAAGCCCGGTACCCAGAATATATAATAGTGCTCAAGTGTGTGCGCAAACACAAGTGCACTCTCTATTCCCTTATCCTCATAGGTCGATGGGACACGACCGAAGAGGGATCGGGTGCAGGACCAACGGATTAACGTGCTTGCCGAGGCACGGTACAGGCCCGCCAACTTAAAGACTCCGAGCAAACACTAAGAAATTCTTACCGAAAAATTAGGTAAACATTTTTTGACCCGACCCAGGGATCGAACCCAGGACCTCTTGCGCATACCTCTTAAAAGCCTACATTAAGTTTGTCTAGATTAATATCTAGACAAACCTAATTCAATTACAATGTGCCGATTAAGGAGGCTCAAAGTCACCCAGAGAGCAATGGAGAGGGCTATGCCTCGGAGTCTCCCTACGTGATCGTATCAGAAATGATGAGGTCCGCAGGAGAACTAAGGTCACAGACATAGCCCAAAGGATTGCATGCCTCAAGTGGCAATGGGCAGGGCACATAGCGAGGAGAACGGACAGGCCGTTGGAGCGGAAAGGTTCCTCGAGTGGAAGGCCACGTACAGGAAGTCGCAGCCGTGGCAGGCCCCCCACAAGGTGGACCGACGATCTGGTGAAGACCGCGGGAATCCATTGGATGCGGGCGGCACAGGACCGATCTGTGTGGAGAACATTGTGGGAGGCTTAGGTCCATCAGTGGATGTCTATTGGCTGAAATGATGAAACCTAATTCTGTATTAGGTAAAGCATCCATCCATTTAATACTTAATCTAAAAATTAAGCATTTACAGATTATTACAACAAAATTCTATTGCGCACAGACACAACGATAACTCCCGGTTGCGCGGTGCATTAATGTTGGTAGTATTAAAATATTTGTCAAAGTCAAAGTCAAAGTCAAATAATTCTTTATTCGCATAGGCTTGTACACAGCACTTACAAATCGTCATACATTTGAATGACTTAAAACTATTTATAAGTACTTATGTATAATTTACATGTTAATACGTAAATATGTTGATACATAAAATATACTAAAGAAATAAATAAACATAATGCGATTCTACCACCGGCTCGGAAAGTTGTTTCTGGTCGAGAAGATCCGGCAAGAAACTCGCCAGTTACTCTTTTTAATCGCCAAACTTTCATACAATGTTGTGTCATCATCATACCAAGCCATACAGTTCAATTGTTACACAAAATAAAATAAAGGAAATATTAATAAAATAAATATTATGAGGTAAACCGAAGCAGACCAGTCCCCAAAGGTGGCACCTGTTCACAAGTATGACGTATGTGTCAGCCATCATTTCACTCAACCATATTAGAGGGAATGTAATGACCCGATTGTGATGTTGGTATGTATGCTTAGGCGCGTGAGCAAAGTGACTGTCCTGCGCGTGTATTTTGTTAAGTTCTTAATGTTATGGCATTTGAAAATATCGTTTCAGAGTTGTTTTTTTTTTCTTTCTAATACTATTATATTAATAAGCAAAAGCAGATAAGAAAGCGCCTTCCATATGGAGGGTCATGGTTCGGATCCGAGCATGAACACAGTACATACTTATTTCTATCATTATCGCAGTGGTGAAGGAAAACATCGTGAGGAAACCTACACGTTTCAGATAGTTTCTGAAAAGTGTAACCATGATTCAGTTGATCTCGTTCCTCTATTGAAAGGTTTCGAAGGTCAGACAGCAGTCGTTTCATTGTAATTACCAGACTCCCAAATCCTGAATCATGGTCTTAGCGTACCCTGGGCTCCAGAGCGACAACTTTGGATTTAACGGGAATATACGAGCACGCTGTGGTTGAGGAGGAAGAAAATATATGTCGCTCGTCGCGCCACTGGTTATGTTAAAATTGTGGCAAGCTTCTTTTTACTTTATGATCGCAACATATTGAACAAGCTCTCTAACAGCAAATTTAAAATTTTTCTCTTTACAAGTACTAAAACTTTTAAAAATTTTGTTACTTTCGTTTCTGAGGAAAATATTTCATTGATTAAATTTTTGATAAATTTAAAATACAGTTGCCTCTTTGAAAGTATTGAATAACTCGATTTTTTAGAATAATTTAATCCCTTGCTTTTAGGTTAAGTGCCATCTTAATTCAAGTTAATATTCTCATTAAGTAATATTATTAAATGACATTACATCTACATAATATAGGAAACTCGTATTATAATTTTGGCCAATTTTCCAAATAGGGGATAAATATACACGGGTTTAGGCAAAAGATTGTTATCACAACACGAATGGCAGCAAAATTTGACCTACAAGCGAATAAAATTGCTACTTAATGATATTATAATTATAATAAATGTATTGATTAAAATGTAAATTTCAGACGTTTGCAAGGACAAAATACATCAAGATGCATTTCATTGTTCGTTCGAGAACAAAAATGACATCAAATCAGTTAACGAATATGGTATCGTGCTAAAAATGATTTTGTTAGATACTCAGATAGTTTTGGTAAAGCTAAAATCATTTTGATGCTAACTGTATCTAGGTACCTATTACACATAAACACGTCTTAACTTTATGATCTCTCTCCTGTGAATTACTTAGTTGAGAGCGTTTGCCTCTAAAACCCATTCGTGGTTTTACATCCCAAGGGAGACTTGAACAGTCTCAGGTCAAAGGTGATTGATTTATTACATAGGGCCTGTGTCGATAAGTTAATCAACATCGATCTATTGATTGTGTGAAAGTCTTTAATGCGTGCTGGTCCCTGTACTATTAGTACTTACCTAGCGAATGTAAAAAGTGGATGATAGCCTAGAAAACTGGTCATTAATTAAAAAAGAGAAAAAAAAGTGCTTATTCGTTCCTTTGTGGTTCGCATCTGTATTGGGTTGCAGATGTCCAAGATCACGTACCATCAGGTGTGCCGACTGCTCGCATGTCCACTATGATGTAAAAAATCCGGAGAAAAAAGATCTCGAGACCGGTCACCAACACGATGACACACAAATTAAAGGAACTACATCCCTGCCAAAGTTCTACGAGGTGGTAAAGGCCACTTCCAATCGGAATCAATGGAAAAACATTGGTTGATGAGTAACAGTGACTGACCGCGATCCTCGATAATGGGGGTCCTACTAGAAGATGTTGAATACCTACTCAATCCAAAGGAAGACATCTCCTAGCACACCACATCCCCAGTTATTTTTTTATAATAATAATCATAATACCTCCAAGCGATTACGGCTACGGCGGCCAATCTCAAAGATCATCTAAGTATGCTGGATATATAACAGTGCTCAAGTGTGTGCGCAAACACAAGTGCACTCTCTATTCCCCTACCCTCATATTCCTATGGGACACCAGCGTGACACGACCAGAGAGAGATTGGGCGCAGGACCAACAGCTAACGTGCTTTCCGAGTCATGGGGGTACAAGACCGTCTACTTCCAGACTCCGGGCTGACACTATGAATGTCTTACCGAAAACTTAGGTACACATTTTTGGCCCGACCCGGGGATCGAACCCGGGACCTCTTGCGCAGCCGTCGCTTTATAGTGCGACCCACTAACCACTACACCACAAAGGCAGTAAATATTTCAATATTTTATTTATATTAGTTTTTGTAACCACGTCTGTGGCACTCGCACGCGGTTTGCCACTGACGTGGCGTGTGGTAAGCGACTCAGTACCGCAGCCTCTTTAACTCTCTGTAGTTGCAGACGTACATAGACTGCATATTGGATATGCATACCTGCTGCCGACCATTTGAAAACCTTAACACTCCTTTTTTGAAAAGTTTTTAAATGTTCGGTTTTTTTATTCATAGCCATAAAGACCGTCAAAACGTATACCAAGCATTTGCAATAGATATGTATAAAAAACCGGCCAAGTGCGAGTCGGACGCGCCCATGAAGGGCTCCGCAGCCCTTGCTCCGAAGCTGCAAGTAAGATATATGGAAGGTAAATTGCGCTTTACAGTTTATAACGTATTAAAAAAAACTACTCACTATATCTAGTTCAAACCGATTTCCGTTGTTAGTTTTCATGATTATGTACATCATATATTTTTTTTAGTTTTAAAATTCATTTATTATAGAAGTTAGAGGGTGGGACACAATTTAACACTTTAGGAGCGTCTCTTGCGCAAAGTATCATGTTTAGAAAAAAATGATGTTAAAAACCTCAACATAATTTTTAAAGACCTATGCATAGATACCCCACACGTATAGGTTTGATGAAAAAAAAATTTTGAATTTCAGTTTCAATTATGGAGACCGCCCAATTTTTTTTTTTATTTTTCCAATTTTTATGTAAAAATCGTAATGCGGTTAACAAAATACATCGATTTACCAAGTTTCAATAGTGTAGTTCTTACAGTTTCGGAGAAAAGTGGTTGTGACATACGGACGGACGTACAGACGGACAGACGGAAAGATATCACGTATCTATGAGGGTTTCGTTTTTTGCCATTTGGCTACGGAACCCTAAAAATATAGTTACGTAGTTTAAAAATGTTATCATAGTGGTATTGTTAACACAAGCAACCTCAATAACCTCATTAGGCGTCTCAAGACAGGCTATGAAGAGAAACCCGATACCGCTTTCATGAAGTTACCTGCAAATTTATTTCAGCACTTAGTAGACACTCATTTAGCGGCCAAAGACAAAAACATTCGACAGCATTTCATAAAAGCTTTTAAACAATGCTATTAAACTGAAGGTTGCGGTTTACTTAACGACCTGCAAATCCTATTAACGATAACAAAAATTTACGTTACTTTAAAGGCTACATCGACTTAGCTCTTTTTTTTGACAATCGAGCCAGCGGGTCATCTGATGGTAAGTGTTCAACGCCGCCCTTAAACATCTGCGAAATCAGAGAAATCGCTAATGCGTTGCCGGCCTTTTATAGGAGTACACACTTCTCTTGAAGGTCCGTTCCACAGAACTGAGGTACGTAGTGGAAAATTGCGCCTACTAGACCGCCATCTATTCCGATGGGACACCAGTGTGACACGATCGAAGAGGTATCGGGACCAACGTCTTAACGTGCTTTCCGTGGCAAGGGGATACAAGACCACCGCAAGACTTGACCGCGGCCAAGCTTTAGCTTATAGTCTACAAACAAATCCTGGATCATGGTCTCTTTTTTATGTGATAGGTGGCAGATGAGCAGACGGATCACCTGATGGTAAGCAATTGCCGCCGCCCATGGACATTCGCTACACCAGCGGAGTCACAAGTGCGCTTAAGTTAAGTGTGCCAACCTTTAAACCCCCCTTTCTCCCGGATTGGGCCTCCAGTACCCTCACTCACGCAGCGAAACACAGCACAATGCTGCTTCACGCTGGTTTTCAGTGAGGCCGTATTATCACTCCGGTCGAGCCGGCACATACATGCCGAAGCGTGGCTCTCCCACGGTCTAAACGTACCCCGGGCTCCTTAACTATAGTTTGGATGCATACGGGAAATATTCGCTTTGAAGAGACTAGGTAAGCAGTTGTAAAACCATGTCAATAGAATCGAATCAAATTCAACTTAGCAACTCGATTAATACGTTTCACAAAACGTATACTGGATAATGCATACTGAACAATTTTGATACAAGTAAGAATTAATTAATCAACATCCAACGGGAAGTCAGAATAGATAAAGTTTCTAATAGGTAACAGTATGCGAAAGTTTCAGCAGCTGAACTGTGGCGATTTTGAGGAAGGCAATCCATTTACTAACGGCGAGGGTAACCAGCTCTCACTTTTTCCCTCAAGATAATGTGGGAGTTTAAATGTGGGAGAGACACGCTTTGGCATGAATGGGCCGGCTCGACCGGAGTGATACCACTGCCTCACAGAAGACCGGCGTGAAGCAGCGCCTGCGCTGTGTTTCGCCGTGTGAGTGAGGTTACCGGAGGCCCAATGGGGGAAGGGGAAAAGGTTGACAGCGCACTTGTGACTCCACTGGTATTGCGGGTGTCCATGGGCGGTGGAATTGCTTACCATCAGGTGATCCGTCTGCTCGTCTGCCAACTCTCATATATAAAAAAAAAGATATGCCAATATCACCAATAACCTATATCAAGTATATCAAGTCGCTAAGTGAGTGAGGATACCGCCGCTGGTAGTTTCTAATCCGGGGAAAAATGGATTTAAACGTTGGCAGCAAACTTGTGATTCCAATGTTATTGAGGGTGTCCATGAACGGTGACTATCGCTTACCATCAGGTGATACCTCTGCTCGTCTGCCATCTATCCCATAAAACATGTATCAAAATTATTCTAACGAACTAAGAATTTTGGGCTTCTTGTATAAGAGGCTTGGTCTTAAAATAATTAGGGCTCCTATGCATCTATCTATGCATAGGAGCCCTAATTATTTTTGTTACCAGATAAAAGGACCTTCTTCTTCATCTTAGCGTGTAATTCCCGGTTGCATCCAAAGCTGTCGCATTGGAGCCCAGGGTATGCTTAGACCATGATGCAGGATTGAGCCCCCTCAATAATTACTATGAAGCGACTGCCGCCTGACCTTGGCAACCCTTTAACAGGGGAACCAGAGCAACTACATCATGGTTACACGTTTCAGAAACTTTTCCGAAACGTACAGGTTTCTTAGCGATGTTTTCCCTCACCACCGAGCAGATGGTAATGGTAGAAATACACACATAGATTTGAAAAAAACATTTGTGCATGCTCGGATTCGAACCTCCACCATCTGCGTGGAAGGACCAGATAAAAGGACCTATCAATAGTTAATACGGCTTTATGTGGCCTATATTTTTTTTTACTTTATTATGGCTCTACCCGAAGATATCTTGCCAATGTCAAGTAACTTATTGAGAATAAGTGGACTGTCAACAGTCGAAGTCAGTCAAAGTCACAGTCACTCAATAAAACGCCGGTTTGATCGACTTACGTATCCTGCCTATTCTGAATACAATCGCAGGTTTTAAGACTACTAGATCCAAGCAAGTTGTCCGTGACAACTCACTCGACACACAATAGCAGTGTTAAAAACGATACAATTCAACGATTCTTATTATCAGGATCCCTTTGCGGCACTTCACTGCATAAATAAACAACAAATTGGTTCACTGAAAACCACTAGATACTAATTTCATCATCATCATCATCAGCCCATTTAAGTCCCCACTGCTGGAGCACGGGCCTCCCTCAATCACATGAGGGGTAATTGCCATACTCACCACGCTTGGCAGACGGGTTGGCGAGGGTTTTGGTTAGATACTAATTTAAAACCTTTGAATTGTTGCTTGAATCCTAATCTGCACTTGTTACAGGAGTATGCCGTTGTCAAAATCTACGCAATGCAATGCTTTACAAAAAGCTTTTTTGTGGGTCATAATAGCACTTTCCAAAAGAAAGTTACAAAGAAATCCTCAAGTTTGAATGCTCAATACAATATAATCCTTTTTCGAACATTGACTGACCGGATGGCGCAATTGGTAGTGACCCTGCCTCTTACGCCAAAGGTCGTGGGTTCGATCCCCACCCTGGACAAACATTCGTGCGATGAACACTTGTGTTTGTTCAGTGTCTGTATTTGTATTTAAGTATATATTTGTGTTCCTCTGTTGTCTGATATCTGTAACACAAGTGCTTAAGCTACTTAGTACAGAATCAGGTCAACGTATGAGATGTTGTGAGAATTATTATTAGTACTATTATTGAAGGAGCAGTGTAAAAATGGGGTTATCCATAAAATAAGGGACGACTGGTTACCCTAACTAGGGCGAGCTCACAAACTTTACATTTGCACACCAATTAGTTTAAATAGCCAAACCCAGTAGTGTGGTTTGAATTACCGGGGTGTGGGGTGGAGCTGGTGAGGTGTATTGTGTCCTGGCGGTTGTGTTGTGTCATCGGCGAGGAAATAGTATGGTATAGATAAGAAAGGGTTATGAAGAACCTTGAAGTAATGTAGGGCGCCCTCTGGCTAGGTGGGGGGACGATCTGCGTAGGATGGCTAGCAAGAGCTGAATTCGAGAAGCCATGAATAGATCATAGAGCCGAACAATTGGAGAGGCCTACGTCCAGCAGTGGACTGCGATAGGCTGATGATGATGATGATGATGAAGAACCTTTACCCACCTTTTTATTGGATGAAATTGTAATCAAACTTCATATTTAAATGTGGGAGAGCCATGCTTAGGCATGAATGGGCCGGCTCGACTGGAGTGATACCACTGCCTCACAGAAGACCGGCGTGAAGCAGCGCCTGCGCTGTGTTTCGCCGTGTGAGTGAGGTTACCGGAGGCCCAATGGGGGGAAGGGGAAAAGGTTGGCAGCGCACTTGTGACTCCACTGGTGTTGCGGGTGTCCATGGGCGGCGGAATTGCTTACCATCAGGTGATCCGTCTGCTCGTCTGCCACCTCTCATATAAAAAAAATATGGTAAATACTTAAACAGGTGTATCGGCAATAGCGTACCAAACGGATCCTATTAACTTTCATGTTATGTACGGCCAACGAATGGATCTCTCATGCCGGAAGATGTGTTCCCTGAACGCTATAATCTGAACTTATACAAGAAAAGCGTGAATAGGCTGTTACTAGACAGACATCCTCGGCCACATCATCACTTATCATCAGGTGAAATTGTGGCCAAGTGTCTGGCTATTCTAATAAAAAAAATTACAACCCTTGAACCACCATTACACCATTCTGGACAAACTTATTTTGACAAAAGTCCAAAAGACGTTTCCAATAAAATTTTATTCTACGATTTTTCGTTTTTTCGTCATTTATCCAATTTTTTTATTCGACTCCCCATACAAAATGGACTTGCCTGAATGTGTTGAACGTCTATCACGCATGTTTGTGTCTGATAAGTATCTGCGTATACGCTCTGGTCGCAGGTATTGGCTGTGCGCAGTCGCCGCTGTGTCGTATGCATCACACGCTTAACGCACTCTTGACATTGCATCCAGAACTAGTCATATTTACAGATAATGTTAAATCCCTAGTAAATAAAATTGTATAATTATGTAATAGGGTTTATCCCTTATAATTATATAAATGAAATAAATTAATAAATAAAATGTGTCACGCGTTGAAATTTTTGTGCGAATTTCCAAAAGAGTCACCCTTTGTGGAAATCTAAACAGAAACCAACATATTTTGAAATTCTCTTTTTATTAGTTTTATAAAAGAAAGTAAATTGTTACTTTGGGGTCAGGCCGATTACGTAAATATGCTGTAGTTTGTTTTTTTTTCGTAAGAGAAAAAATTCATACATTAAATAAATAAATAAATATTTCACACCATCACATACATTGATCTGACTCCGAGATAGGTAGCTCAAGCATTGTTTCAAACATCACTTTTTATGTTCAATCCTCTATATCAAAGATCAATAGAATATGTCTAACACAAACTCTATCGTTTGTTCCAATCCCATAGCGATTCCACGTTTGAGTGTAACCATCGTAACAAGATAACGGCGATAGAACAAATGTTCCAAGCTTTGGAAACTCCATTTGCATGTAAAGTAGGGATCGCTGTTTATAGCGTAACAATGTGCGATATTGAACATATTCGAATACGTGACGTAACTAGTCCTCGCCTCAATTATACGGGACACGGTACTTTTCGATCAACCCTACGATATATGCATGGATAGACGTAGTACACACTCCGCGTACCACAGAGAGCTATGGAGCTTTCCATGTTAGGCATCAAGCTCCAAGACCGCATCCCCAACACAGAGATAAGACTACAAACCAAGGTGGTGGATATTGGGAAACGCGTGATATCACTCAAATGGCAGTGGGCAAGGCACCTGGCTCGTCGAGGTGACGGTAGATGGAGCCAATCCATAACACACTGGTGGCCAAGGCAAGGGAAACGAAAAAGAGGACGCCCGTTAACCAGATGGGTTGACGACATAAACAGAGCGGTGGGTAAGACCTGAATCAGGCTGCCACAGGACCGTTGCGAGTAGCGAGCACAGAAGGAGGTCTATACCCTGCAGTGGGATCAAAATGCAGGCTTATAATGATGATGATGAGACATAGTAGCCGCGCTGGCGTTTTAAAGACCATTCTTGCAAAAAACGTTACAATGTGAGCAAGAGATGTAACTCACCAACCAGGCAGTTCTAATGCTACGGTGGAACTCCGATCTACCAGCAGAATAAACCGCCACATATGGATCTGAATAAGTCACACGCTCCAATAGGACCCAGACTATAGATACCAAGGTAAGCTCTGACTGAAATTTCCAAGGAAAATAGAAACCAAAACAAACCTGGCGCCTGACCATAACTGCAGAAGCAAAGTTAATTAGGACTGATTTTGGAGCGAAGCTCAATACCGTTCGGAATGGCGACGCCATGTGCCCCTTTCTAAGGGAAAAGTAAGTTAACCAGGCTTACATAAAAAAGGAACTAGTACGTCATACAAAGACCAGCTTTGAATTTGAATTTTGAATGGGCCGGCTTATGAGAGACACCACGGCCTCACAGAAAACCGGCGCAAAACAGCACTGTGCTGTGTTTCGTTGCGTGAATGAGGGTACCTTGGGCCCAATCCACGGGAAAGGGGAGTTTAAAGGTCGGCAGCGCAGTTGTGACTCCATTGGTGTCGTGGGAGTCTATAGGCAGCGATCGTTTACCAACAGGCGATCCGTCTGCTCGTCTCCCACCTATCACAAAAAAACCCACTAACCACAACCAATTCTAATGCAACGGTGGAGCACCGATCGACCAGCAGATTAACCACCGCATATATAACTCGATAAGCCACACTCTCCGAAAGGAACCAGAGGGCCTAATTTAAAGCAGACGTTATGACCGAATCGGAGTTGCCCTCTCTTTCACACGCGCTGTGTGTCTCCTTTGCGAAGCTCAAGACCGTTCAGAATGGCGACGCACATCCCCGTCTAAGGGACAATATAATATGTAGGACTTTAATTCAAGTGAGGTAATCAGGCAGTTCACATAAAGAAAGAAAACAACTAGTACGTCATAGAGGTGGCTTCGAGGTTTTGAAGGCTTCGCTCGGCCTATTAAGAATCTTTTTATGCTTTCCTCGACAGTTCCCTGTCTTAGTTAGGGTGCATATATATTAAAGCGTGGCCAGGATCCATAAATAATAACGACGGTGTGATTTGCAGGAGGTGTTTATTCGACCAGAGTTCGAACACGAATGACCAGACAGGTAGCGCTTTTATAAGGCCGGTTAAAGTTACCGGAAGGGGTAGGGTAGGGAGTGCGCATTGCGTATTTTTGATCGCTTCATATTACCATCAAATAATTTTATTTAGCGTTCTAATTACCAAACAAATTAATTGTTTATAAAATTGTTTTATTCGAATATTTAATTTTAATTAATTCGAAGCTATTATTAATAAAATTGATTTAAATAAATTACTTTTATTTAGATCACGATTATTAATTAAGATAAGTTATTATACAAGTAAGCATTCAAACTCACTAATTCAATAAGTACAATATATTTTTTTTACTTAATTTAATAGGAAGCTATCATATATCTATGTATATGAGTTGTGGTAGTGGTGTAGTTAATTAACTCACTAGTCGCAGTTTACCTAAAGCCACTAAGAGTGTGGTCCTGGCTTAGATTCCTTGGTCCAAGTTTTTCACAGTGCCGCCATGCAGTAAATCACGTTGATTCGTTGATCCTATGGTAGTGTTCCGACGCTTCCTACAGTATATTAACATTTCACGAAATTGAAAGTTTTAATCTATCCAGCCAGCTGAACAAATCTTGTGGTGTATGATTTGTTCAACCATGCTTTTAACTTTACAACTTCGCCTCTCAGTTCAACATAAATCATTGAAACTAGTTTTCACTCGTTTTGAAAACTTTCAGCTCTCACTAACCGAATGTGAACTGTAGGCATTATACTCGATAGGACTTGCGAATGAGATGTGATGTGACGTTAGCTACGTTTACGGAAAAAATTCTTAACGGAAAAACTCAGGTACAAATTTTGGTCCGACCTGGGGATCGAACCCGGAACCCTAGGCGCAAACGTCGCTTTAAAGTGCGAGCCACTAACCATTGCGCCACCGAGGCAGTGTGGATAAATATGCAGTCAGCGAAAAAAATCCTAAAATACAACAATGAAATATTTTATAGGCCTCGATCCTATTTTATATGGAGATCAAAAGACTACGCAACCACCTTAGCCTAAGTACTAGAAAAGACTGGAAATTACATAAATTGCCAAAAACTTTCTTTATACACTTGTTGAGGATCGATAGCTGGACCAGATCAATTGGCTGAAATGATATCAATTGTCTTATTGTCTTTGCTGAGAGAGATTGATTTAACTTAATCAAATAGAACGTAAAAATGTTATTAGATCACGTTCCTTGAGACCAGAAATTCGATAAGCCATCCTATGTCATCGCCCACGCCCTTCCATAAAACAGTATGTTTATAAATAAATCTACATTTACAAGAGTTTCTCTTTTATTTCGTGTTTCTATTTTCGTTGTCGCTGCGTATGATTTCGTACGTTACTGTTTCCTTAAATTGTAAATAATATAGTCTGGAACAAAAAGAGAACAAAACGTAACTTTGACCTTTTATTTAGCTTGTAATTTTTCTGGCTCTACTGTAACAAGAAACTAAAATCTAAATAAGATATTGTTGATACTTTAAGAACAACCCTAATAATAATATCCTCCAACCGATTACGGCTACTTACGTGGCAATGGGCAGGGCACATAGCGAGGAGAACAGACGGCCGTTGGGGCGGAAAGGTCCTCGAGTGGAGGCCACGTACAGGAACTCGCAGCCGTGGCAGGCCTCCTACAAGATGGACCGACGATCTGGTGAAGATCGCGGGAATCCATTGGATGCGGGAGGCACAGGACCGATCTGTGTGGAGAACATTGGGGGAGGCCTATGTCCAGCAGTGGACGTCCATTGGCTGAAATGATGATGATGATGATGATTACGGCTACGGCGGCCCATCTCAACGATCAATTACGTACGCAGGATATATTATAGTGCTCAAATGTTGGCGCAAATACAAATGCACTCTGTATTCCCTTACCCTAACATTCCGATGGGACACCAGCGTGACACGACCGGGAGGGATTGGGCGCAGGACCAACGGCGTAACGTGCTTTCCGAGGCACGGGGACACAAGACCGCCAACTTCCAGATTCCAGGCTGAGACTAGGAATTTCTTACCAAAAACTTAGGTGCACATTTTTGGCCCCACCCGGGGATCGGACCTGGGACCTCTTCCGTAGCCGTCACTTTAAAGTGCGACCCACTACTGCGCCACCGATGCAGTCTACCATGTACTGTATATATTTAGATACTGTGAGTGTTGTGTGTCGAGAACCGAAAACATAAGAATTTTTGGTCCGACCCGGGGATCGAACTCGAGACATCTTGCGCAGCACTACGCTACCGAGCCAGTACACTAAGAAGAACAACTGAATGTATCTACCAATGTAGTTATCGGGACGAAAATTAAGACGACCAAAAAGTAAGTAAGTAAAGTCAGTGTTTCGTCTCATGCGGATAAACTAGTCGACGCATATTTATCGTTTGATATAAAACTTTATTTAACGCTAAAATATTTCACGTTTTTAACCAAACCCCTTCAAAACACGACACGTGACGGCACATTTTGCGGTCTCCACATACATGGTACATTTATGTATGCAAAAGGTAAAGGGTTACCCTGAAAAGGTACAGTGTCGCTAAGTTCATTTATTAGGCAACGTCACATAGACCGTTCGAAAAGCAGTTTACGGACCGCTTCATAACATTTCAAATTATGTATTAATTTATTTACATAGGTATTTTTATGAGAAGGAAACGCAAACCAGCTCTAGTCATCTTGATGGTAAGTGATCTCCGCTGCCCATGGACATCTCATCATTGACTCATTCTTTATTCCCAGATTATTATTTTGTGGTCGGCCCAAGGACTTCTAATACACCAATTGAATTGTAAACACGTGCAATATTGATGTATGTATCATATTTCTCTTAGACAAGTTGCAACGGCCTGCTCGTTCGTTGCCTAAAAATAGAAAGGAATTACATTATATAACATGGAAACGTTACTTATAATTAACATTGTATTAAATTGAAGATTCAAAACGTAAACGACATGGTTTATTTCATTTACATAATATCAAATAGACTTGTCGTGTTACACAATAGTATAACATGACAAGTTGATTTTGGCTGATGGCAAACAGAATTAATGCTATTGTCTTAGCAAGTATTGTGACATTTCTCTAAAGAGAATTAGCTGTACCACGCTCCCCCATCAATGTCAGTTAACAGACTTCTTGCAATGTATTATGGGAATCTGCGCTTAGCTTCCGCGTAACTAATTCCGTAGTTTACCTTGTTTCTAGTTCCATAGGCACTTTATTTTCTTTTTTTAGTAGAATAGCCAGGCCATTTACAGTGAGGTAAATAATACAGGTTGATCTAAAAGGTAACGTCTAAAATTAACGATTTAGATTCCCAACATCTGTTGGAATGACATTTTACGACTAGGACAGATCAAAACTTTTATTTTTTTGATGCTGTTTTTAAAACACAAAAAAGAGAAAAGCATCGATAAAATATATACCTATCTCATTTGGCCGTAAATTTCATACTACCTACATACATTTTTTTTTGCTCGAAAACTACAACATTCGCGTATCATATATAGGGTATTTCCTGGTACCCACAGATGTCAAGAATCCAAAACAAAATTTCGACTTCACTTTTTGGACCAACATGTATAATCTGCTGAGATTCGGCGGGTAGGGCTAAAACAAGCCGCATAGGCTGATGCCATTCTAAGGTTTTAAATGAGTGTCTAGTGGTTTTTAGTGTACAAATTTGTGTTTATTTGTGCAGTGAAGTGCCGCAAAGTGATCCTAATAATAAGAATCGTTGGAATGTATCGTTTTTAACACTGCTATTGTGAGTCGGGTGCGTTGTCTCGTGACAACTTGCTTGGACCTAATAAACTCTTAAAACCCGCGATTACTTTTAGTGATATCCGCTGAATCCGTAGGTCGATAAAACGTAAAACACCTGCGTTTTATTGAATGACTATGACTTCGTCTGACTTCGACTGTTGACTTGACTACCTACTTATTCTCAATAATTTACTTAACATTGGCGAATTATCTTCGGGTAGAGCCATAGTAAAAAAAATAAAAAATAAAATATAATACATATGCTGATTCTTTACTTTCTATATGGATTATATTATGAACTTTATTTAAGCCATTCTAATTTGTTTATATACTTAGATGATAAGTTGTACCCTTCGCGGTCTAACTCCAAAGGCGCGTGGTAAGATGTAATGCCTGGTGACAGGTTTTAATGTTAGTGTGGTATTCTGGTGTAGAGTTTGCATGCGAAACAAGTTCGCACATATACCACAGAGAAATTATTCAACTCTAGAATAGTTTGTCATCAATTATTGTTTCGCTTCGTCTCATGTCTTATCCGTACGGTTTGGCCGCAGGGAGTATTATGATATATTTATATGATATTAATGGCCCGCTCTCACTTCGTTTCGGGACATTAGTTTCAATTTATACCAATAGATGACGCTAGGTGTAGACTACATCGCGCAACCGTTTCGTGTCATAAATGGGTCGGCTCCATCGGAGTGATACCACGGCCTCACATAAAATCGGCAAGAAGCGATTGCGCAGTGTTGTACGGAGTCATTGAGTGCACCTAAGACTCAATTCAGGGTTTAGACGAAAATATTGTAAGCGCACTTGTCCACTTAACTGGTGTTGCAATTCCAGCCACCCATAGACACCCATGGGTGGCGAGAATTGCTTACCAATACCATCCGCTGATATATCTGCTCATATACTCCTATAACATGAAACCAAACTATAAAACCATGGTACGTGTTCAATGGACAATACGACAAAAAATCATTTTACGATATGAAAAATGCTACTTATAGATAAACTCATTTAAGAAAAAAATTTCAAAGTTTTTAAACAGATATTTATGCATCTCCACTCCCTCTGGTGCTCGAATGCCCCCCTTTCTCATAAAAAAAAAATATGGAGACAAAATAAAATGTAAAAATCCTCCTGTGACGTCATCACTTGGCATGACAAATTAATACTCACGTTTGCTCACGTTGATTTAAAAAAAGGTAATACCACAAGGTTGATCATGCTAAATGCACTATAATTACGATTCCTATTTATTGTGAGGTTTTCGGGATGTAAACGATAAAAAAATGACGGTGTATAGGGACATCAGCACTTTCAGCCGGCAACGCCCTGTTGGTTTAGTGGTTTAAGTACCAGGAAGTGATCTCGGGGTCCTGGGTTCAATTCCCGGGTCGAGCGAAAACTAACTTTCGAATTTTTCGAACAAAGTCGGGTTTGTGATCACCAATCCTCATTTGGCAAAGTGATTAAGCCTAATCCCATCATAGTAGCGATAACTTAACTTCTATGTTGGAGGCCTTTGCCCTGCAGTGGGTCAGTTTATAGGCTGATACTTTACTTTATAGGCATGTGCCTATACTATACCTATACTATTACCTATACTATACCTATGTTGGTATAGTATAGGTACATTATGTTTGTAATATACTAAATTTTCGAACTCCCCATGTGCTAAAAAATATATATCTCTACTTGTTTATTATTTTCGTCTCCTCTCACTTTACCTAATCGCTGCCGTTAATTCCATCCCTGTAAATTAAATACCAAGCGTATTTAAGAATGTTAAAATGGGAATCCAAAATACAATCCGAAAAAAGTAAACAAAAACAAACATGGAACGGCCATTTACATTAAGGCCTTATTTCGGTGAATGAACATAAATGAAGCGAAAGAAATGCTTTTAATTTTTCTTCGTCGCTCTGACACGTCCTGTGATTTGCATTTCAATGGACAACTTTGGGTCCCTTCACGAGTTTAAATGACGCGATGAAAGCCGTATTATTGGTCAGGCTAAGGTCAGTGGGGAGTGTAAAGTGATTCGAGCCATGACTCTTCGTCAGGTAACTTTGTACTTTTCACCTAAGGGACTGGCCTAGTGCGAGTCAGGCACGCTCAATGAGGGTTCCGAAACTACGTGTAGCCAGATTGCCCTAGCCTTGACATAGGTTTCGTATGAAAACGAGAAGAGCTCGATCGTAACTTGTTACGAGTAAAAAGGAATTATTATGATCGCAACCAGTTTCTTATAAGGCAGGAATTGTTTTCGATCGCATCTGGTTACGAAGCTCTGGTTGCGTACGCGGCCGAAGTTCTTGACACATACATATACATAGATAGACAGACAGATATACATTTAGACAAACAGACGGACAGATAGACAGACAGACGGACGGATAACAAAATGATCTTAGAAGGGGTTCCGTTTTTTTCCTTTTGAGGTTCGAACCTAAAAACAAATATTGTATCGCCCCGTTGGTCTAGTGGTTTAAATACCAGGCCGTGATCTCGGGGTCCTGGATTCGATTCCCGGTTCTAGCAAAGGTATGTTTCAAACTTTTCGAACAAGCTCGGGATTGTGATCACAAATCCACATTAGGCAAGCGTGGTGACTAAGCCTAATCCCGTCATAGTAGCGATGACTTCATTTTTATGATGGAAGCCTTTTCCCTGCAGTGCAATTTCAGTCGTGGCGCTGCTAAAATGTTTATGACCTTTCCCCTTCGATTAGACCTCCGGTACCCTCACTTACTAGGTGAAACAGGCGCTTGCCTGCGCTGCTTCACGCCTGTTTTCAGTAAGAACGTGGTATCACTCCACGTGGATATCCACGCATGCGAAAACATGACTCTCTTATGGTGAAAGCTAATTGCTTTGGTGTCCATGTTCCTGATGTACACATCAGCCACTGGGTGGCCAACATCAGCCACACAGCCACATATGGGTACAACCTGTAGGTTGGCGCAGCGACCCATAGTGAGTCTTGGCCTCCGGTAATAAGAACCTCCATATCTTGATCTTGAGCTACCAATCTCGGAGTCAGATTAATGTATGTGATTTTGTAAAATATTTATTTATTTATATTGGTCGGTCTTCCTGCCAATTATCCGCCAAGAATCTGCGCAGATCCTTATCGACCTCATATTTTCACACAAATAAAATAATGCTCTAAAATAAAAAGCATAAGCAACAATATTTGCAGAAAATGCATATCGTATCGCGTATTCGCAATTTTATTTACAATTCTAGCGGATGCGGTGGCTTGTGGGAGCAAACTCGATTGCAAGGCAAGGACCGCGAAGGAAATTGTTCCACTGCGATAGATTGTCGCTCTGTTCATATTAGCGTCACGGTTACGACGATGGTCGGGAAGTCACGCCTTTCCTGCAAACACTTGAGATCATAAATGATGTAT
Source organism: Marasmia exigua (assembly GCA_019059595.1). Classification (NCBI taxonomy): domain Eukaryota; kingdom Metazoa; phylum Arthropoda; class Insecta; order Lepidoptera; family Crambidae; genus Marasmia; species Marasmia exigua. The sequence continues at coordinate 11,427,773 of CM032476.1, read as the reverse complement.
TTACCTAACATATGCCCATAAGTCAAGGTCGCCCCGCCGCGGCGTGACTTAGTTGGACTTGGGAAAGTACCTGATACTCGTACTAAACGCTTTTTATGTGATAGAAACGCCCTGTTGGTTTAGTGGTTTAAGTACCAGGCCGTGATCTCAGGGTCCTGGGTTCGAATCCCGGGTTGAGCGAAAAGTATGTTTCGATTTTTTCGAACATAGCTCGGGTTTGTCACTAATCCGCATTTGGCAAGCGTGGTGAATGTGGTGATTAAGTAATCCGATCATAGTAGTGATAACTTGATTTCTATGATGGAGGCCTTTGCCCTGGCAGTGGGACAGTTTATAGGCTGATACTTTTCTTTACTTTACTAGGTGGTAGACGAGCAGACGGATGATGGTAAGCGATTACCGCCGTCCAAGTGAGCTGCCAACATTTCACGCAACGAAACACAATATAGAAGCTCCTTCACGCCGATTTTCTGTGAGGCTGTGGTATCACTCCGGTTGAACCAGACATTTTATGCCGAAGCGTGGCTTTCCCACACTCCAAAATTTTAATAATATTTGAAATGTTCAGTAGGTTTAAAGGGAAGTAACTGATATACTCGAGCCAAATTCTCGTGGCAGTCAGTGTCATATTTCATTTGGAACAGTGGTAGTGAACGCTGCCTTTGGTCCAAGGGTTCGTTCTCCGCCTAGTACAACCATTTGTGTGCATGAACATTTGTGTGTCAACATATCTGTTTGTATTGGTCTGGATGTTTTCTATGTATTATAAGTATATATTTACCAAAGAAATGTACCTATTATATGTATAAATTTGCAATCCTACTGTTGATTCTGATATCCGTAACACAGTTGCCTGAGCTACCTATCTCGGAGTCAGATGAATGTATGTGATGTTGTGAAATATTTATTTATTTATCATTTATTGAACTAATGAATGAAATACTATACAAGTTTAGTACCTATAACATTTTCACTCCTCCAACACAGAAAGCTCTCTCGAAGGTCCCTCGGCGTGAAGGTGCCGTTCGGGATAAGTACAACCTGTAGGGTTGGCGCAGCGACCCATAGTGAGTCTTGGCCTCCGATAATAAGAGCCTCCATATCTTGATCTTGAGCTACCTATCTCGGAGTCAGATCAATATATGTGATGTTGTGAAATATTTATTTATTTATATTGGTCGGTCTTCCTGCCAGTTATCCGCCAAGAGTCTGCGCAGCTCCTTATCGACCTCATATTTTTACACAAATAAAATAATGCTCTAAAATAAAAAGCATAAGCAACAATATTTGCAGCAAATGCATATCGAATCGCGTATTCGCAATTTTATTTACAATTCTAGCGGATGCGGTGGCTTGTGGGAGCAAACTCGATTGCAAGGCAAGGACCGCGAAGGAAATTGTTCCACTGCGATAGATTGTCGCTCTGTTCATATTAGTGTCACGGCTACGACGATGGTCGGGAAGTCACGCTTTTACTGCAAACACTTGAGATCATAAATGATGTATTTACCTAACATATGTCCATAAGTCAAGGTCGCCCCGCCGCGGCGTGACTTAGTTGGACTTGGGAAAGTACCTGATACTCGTACTAAACGCTTTTTATGTTATAGGAACACCCTGTTGATCTTGTGGTTTAAGTACCGGGTCGTGATCTCGGGGTCCTGGGTTCGATTCCCCAAGGTCGAGCGAAAAGTATGTTTCGATTTTTTCGAACATAGCCTCGGGTTTGTAATCACTAATCCGCATTTGGCAAGCGTGGTGAATGTGGTGATTAAGTAATCCCATCATAGTAGCGATACCCCGTTTTCTATGATGGAGGCCTTTGCCCTGGCAGTGGGACAGTTTAAAGGCTGATACTTTTCTTTACTTTACTAGGTGGTAGACGAGCAGACGGATGATGGTAAGCGGTTATCGCCGTCCAAGTGAGCTGCCAACATTTCACGCAACGAAACACAATATAGAAGCTCCTTCACGCCGATTTTCTGTGAGGCTGTGGTATCACACCGGTTGAACCAGACATTTTATGCCGAAGCGTGGCTCTCCCACACTCCAAAATTTGAATAATATTTGAAATGGTCAGTAGGTTTAAAGGGAAGTAACTGATATACTCGAGCCAAATTCTCGTGGCAGTCAGTGTCATATTGCATTTGGAACAGTGGTAGTGAACGCTGCTTTTGGTATCTATGGATAGGTCTTTAAAATGATGTTGAGGTTTTGAACATTTTTTTTTCTAAACACATTAATTTTTCGCTTACGCGTTGGACCCAACACTTGCGCATGGTTAATAGTATAAGTGTTTGCCAAATAAATAGTATAAGTGTTTGCCAAGAGGTTGTAACCCCGAAATCGTTCAAATTAGTTCCGGTTTAGTAGCTAAAAATTAAAATCGAATGGCGTCGCTATTGTGCCCTACCCGTCACCTTAAAGGAGTTATGTATCTTATTATGTCTAAAAAAAACGGCAATTTCATAGGTAAAGACCTTTTAATTTGCATACCTTCCTCTTCACTAACTAAAATGTAATAAACAATATTAGGAAAATGTAATATTATCTTTGCTGATCTAAATTTATACCTTGATTAATATAATTTTGATTGGGCCCGTCTAACAATAGGCTCTTTTGAATATTAAGGTGTTCTGAATAATTTTCTTTAACAATTTTTTATAAGCAGGTGGTGGCTTTTTATACGCAGCTGGTGTTTTTAAGGCAGCGTTTTATTAACAGCTGGTAATCAAATAAATAAATAAAGAACTGGTCGTTTTTTATAGGCAGCTGCAAGCGTTTGATAAGGAGCTGGTAACCTTTTATAAGCAGCAGGTACCTTTTTATTGGCATCTAGAAGCTTTATATAGGCAGTTGGTAGCTTTTTATGGACAGCTTGTACCTTTTCATAGACTGCTAGTAGTTCTTTATAGGCAGCTGGAAGCTTTTTATAGGCAACTGGTGAATTTTATCTTCTGCTAGCTGGAAGCTTTTTGTATGCAGGTAATAGTTACTTAAAAGCAGCTGATAAAGCTGGGACAGTCTCTAAAGAACGGCGTTTGGTTGTCAGCGTTGATCTCTGCTGGCACATATTAACACAAAACCTTCATGACTACGTTCAAAAAAAGTTTAATTGAGGAAAATAAATATACGAGTCCAATTGAGAACCTACTCTTTTTTTGTAAGTCGGCTAAAAATAATAGGCAGTTCAACGAATAACCTCCTCATCTTAGCGTGTAATTCCCGATTGTGTCCAAAGCTGTCGCTCTGGAGCCCGGGGTAGGCGTAGACTATGATTTAGGATTTGGGGAGTCTGATAATTACAAAGAAGCGACTGCCATCTGACCTTCGTAAACCTAACAGGGTAACCAGACCAAATGAATCATGCTTACACATTTCAGAAACTATCCGTAGGTTTTCTCACGATCATCATCATCATCATCATCATCGTCAGCTCATTTAAGTCCCCACTGCTGGGGCACGGGCCTCCCTCAATCACGTGAGGGGTAATTGCCATACTCACCACGCTTGGCAGACGGGTTGGCGAGGGTTTTGATATAAATGCAGAGTTTTCCTTCTCTGGGTACTGATGATCATGCCAGCAGCTTTACCTTAGTCGCCTTTTACAACACCTCGCTAAGAGTGAGAGTGGCCTATTCTACTCTGTCGGGGACCACACGGCGGTAGAAATACGCACATAGATTTGAAAAATCTTGAGGTGCATGCTCGGCATTTGAACCACGACCCCCCGCACTGAAGACGCATTTTTACCCACTGAGCTATCACTGCTGTAGTTGAAGAATAACATGTTTTATTTATTCTCTTCTAAACTCCAGCAGTCCGTCACTTAGCTATAAGCAGCACATCTCCAAAGAGATAAGTTAAACTTTAATGGGACATCAAAAATGCCCAATTAAATTTGCGACAAAGCCGACAAAATCCCAAAAGTGACAAATCGGTGACAGTCCAAACCTGGGCCCGGAATTCAATCATATCACGAGATCCATTAGAAAAATGGCATGTGGGGATGACGGCAAAGTCGTGATCGCAATAACAATGGTCGAGCCAAGCCGGCCGAGCCCCCGGGACTACAGTGAAGTGGAGTATTAGTGAGCCTTTGCGTATAGCCTTAAACTTTTTTACTTACTTGTACTTTGCTTCTACTGTTATTATCTCTCGTCAACCTTTGTATGTTTATAAAAAATACCACGTATCTCTTACTTTATATCAAGTTAACTGTATAGAGTTGCACCGATCCAACTGCGAGAGGGCACTGGTGACCTGTAACACAGGCTCTGAACCTACATCAGGCACCAGTCTCTCACAACATACTAACATTAACAACTACAATTAAATAACATGTAAGTCAACTTTGTGAAGAGAATAATAAATGATTATTTATTTATTTATAGCCCATCCATTCATATTCGAACAATGAACCCGATGCGATGACCAAGACCAACTATCTAAATTTGGGTTTGTTGAACATGGTTTTGGTTTTGGCCACCCTCACTCTTACCGAGGTGTCGTAAAAGGCGACTAAGGTAAAGCTGCTGGCATGATCATTAGCGCCCAGAGAAGGAAAACTCTGCATTTAAACCAAAACCCTCGCCAACCCGTCTGCCAAGCGTGGTGAGTATGGCAATTACCCCTCATGTGTTTGAGGGAGACCCGTGTCCCAGCAGTGGGGACTTAAATGGGCTGATGATGAACATGGTTTTGATAGATTTAGAGTTCAATATAGACTTTTTTTGCATATATACTATCATGATTCTAAAGCGTCGATATGCAGTTGTTCTTCGATCTGTAACTATACTGTCACTGGAGTGTTTGCTTTCTTTAACTGCGGTATCAAGGTGTTGTTATATTTTTTTAAATGCTGAAACTAAATAAATGGTATTTTCTCATTAATACGGTAAGTCGGTTGATGTGGAAAGAAGAGAATATAGTAATGTAATTACTTCAATTAAGAATAGAGACGGAAATACTGCGCGTATTTGGTTAAGGTGACGGGTAGGGCACACTAACGACGCCAATCGATTTTAATTTTTAGCTACTAAACTGGATCTACTTTAAACAATTTCGGGGTTACAACCTCTTGGCAAACACTTATACTATTTATTAAATAACCATGCACAAATGTTGGGTCCGTGTTTCGCATACGCGTTGGTTGTTACCCCGAAATTGTTTAAAATAGGTCGGTTTAGTAGCTAAGAATTAAAATCGATTAGGTGACGCATCGTCAAAACTTGCGCCGCTTAGATAGTTTTGTATTAATTGTGTTATGTATGAAACATTTTTTTTTAAAGTACAATGGTGAATCTATTAAGGAAAGTATTACGAATTTTATGCGATGCGACAGCTTAAGAGTGAGTTCTAAATAATAGGAACAAGTTTGACATATTTCCTAGAAAGGAAGGAGAGGCCTGCATTGTATTTCGCCGAGTGAGTGAGGGTACTTGCCGCCCTATTTGGGGGCGAGGGGAGTTTTAAATTGGCAACGCAAATGTCGCAATCGTTTACCATGATCCGTTTGCTCATCTGCCACCTATCATCATACAAATATGAAATATTTTATCAAACTCTACATCCCATATCTATAGGGCGACACAACATAAGTGCTACCGTGGGAGAGCCAAGCTTCGGCATGAATGGGCCGGCTCGACCGGAGTGATACCACGGCCTCATAGAAAACCGGCGTGAAGCAGCACTGTGCTGTGTTTAGCTGTGTGACTGAGGGTACCAGAGGCCTACTCCGGGAGACGCTTTCTCCCGGATTAGGCATCTGTTGGCAGCGCACTTGTGACTCCACTGGTGTCGTGGGTGTCCATGAGCGGCGGCAATCACATACTATCAGATGATCCGTCTGCTCGTCTGCCACATATCACATAAAAAAGGTATCAGACTCAGAAGGAAGCTCATCGAACATAGTACATCTTTTCTACAAACATACCAAAGTTTCTTTAATATTTTGATGCAAGCGCAGCTTAGGAATTTTATAAGCTCGAAAGTACTACACAAGACTAGAAAATATGTGTGACAATATAATGTAGGTAACAGTAAACATCTTAGCAAAACAACTTTGTATCACTTACTCCACAACAATATTTTTATTAAAAGCAACTTTCATAGTGTAACACAACAATTCCTGCGCCCTAGCCAACAATGCCACAACTTTTGCTTTCAAAGATACTTAAGCTTTACTTTCGAAGAACGTAACCTACTCTTTATAGTACTTACTTACTAGAGCGGAGTACATGTCGCAGCCATCTGGTTAAACTAGCCATCCAATCGGACGCCTAGTGCGTACGTTAAACGCCGGCATTCAGTCAAATGGCTGAAGAACAACTAACCGTTGACCGCAATATTTAACCAGATGACTGAAAGTTTGTCGCCAATAGTCGTTTGAACTAAAATCACTCGAGTCAAACTTTTTGTAAGAACTTGCGGACGACGTTACTATTGGTAATATCATGTTTATAGACTATTTTGATAATTACGCTTCAATTTTGCTTATTATAGTAAAGCGGAGGTTAGAGGGCGATGATGATTAAAACATGTTATCTCGTTGATGTCCGTTTATTGAGTAGTCTCAAAAATACATTTTAAGTAAATCAATTAGTAATTATTAATAATGCTTACTTGCAAAAATTTTGGTAATACGCGCGTGTATGTTCGCTTGCGACATGACCTCTTTACACTTCCGTTAGGCATACTAGATTATAATTGGACTCAAAAACGAGATGATCGCATCATAATATTCACAGCTACTTTCGCAGCAGACGCCATATTTGTTTTGATGATTGCTAGCGCTGCAGTGTAGATAAACTGAAATGATTTAGAATCAATTGGCTGAATTTATATCAGTCATTTTGGATAATCAAACTTTTAATACACTAAGCCGTTAAACATTGAGGGATTTTATTTCTAACAACTATCGGCCTAGGCATCCTATAAGATGCCGGTTTTGAAGGAACGCCCTAGGCGTCCAATTTGATACCGAATGGGAATGAACGTGTAGTTAAAGTTCATTAACTATTACACATGTCTCCTTCCCACTCTGGCGAAGAAGATAGCGCCGTCGGGGGTTTAGTCGGTAGGCCTCCGGCTTCACCGGAGGAGAGCCCGACATAATCCGGTTTGCTACAAAATTGCCTATGTTATTCTCCATCCCTTCAGCTATCTCCACTTAAAAATCACTAAACACACACAATCCGTTATGCCGTAAAATATGGACTAACAGACAGACACACAGACAATTTCATAGTATCTAAGTAAAAGGTCTCCTCACATCCAACTCCTGCCAGGCCAGTCATCACTATAGCGCGCAAATCATCGCTCCATTTGGACAGAAGACCTCATCCACTACGTTTACCAAGACGCGATATATTTTTTTTTTCGCGCTGTCAACGAGTATAGTTTTCATTTGAAAATACGGTGCTGTCAATACTATCAATAGTCGACTGACGATAAGCGATACATTACCATCTGATGGTAAATGGTAATTTCTGGTTTTTTTTATGTGATAGGGTGCACGAGCAGACGGATCACCTAATGGTAAGCGATTGCCACCGCCCATTAACACCCGCGACACCAGTGGAGTCACAAGTGCGCTGCCAACCATTAACCTTACTCATGCAGCGAAACACAGCACAGTGCTGCTTTACGCCGGTTTTCTGTGAAGCCGTGTTATCACTCTAGTCAAGCCGGCCCATTCATGCCGAAGTGCAGCTCTCCCACAGTCACCTATGCTGCTGCCTACCGCACTTCAATTGTTTAATTTCAAAACGTGTGTACCACAGCAGCTGTCGGTTCTACAGCTGATATGTCACAACTTCAACAGTGGGAGAGCCACGCTTCGGCAGGTGTGGGTCGGCTCGACCGGAGTAATACAACGTCCTCACAGAAAACCGGCGTGAAGCAGTGCATGCGCTGTGTTTCGCTCCGTGAGTGAGGGTACCGGAGGCCCAATCTAGGGGTAGCGCGGTTAAAAGGTAAGCAGCGCACTTATGACATGACTGGTGTTACAGGTGTCCATGACGGGCGGCGGTAATCGCTTACCATTAGGTGATCCGTCGGCTCGTCTGCCACCTATATTATAAAAAAAACTCGCTATCATTTCACCTTTTTTAGGGTTCCGTAGCCAAATGGTAAAAACGGAACCCTTTTAGATTCGTCATGTCTGTCCGTCTGTCCGTCTGTGTGTCCGTTCGTATGCCACAGCTACTTTTCTCCGAAACTATAAGAACTATACTATTGAAACTTAGCAAATAGATGTATTTTATTAACCGCATTACGATTTTCACACAAAAATTAAAAAAAAATGAAAAAGTTCGGGGTTTCCGTACTTGAAACTGAAACTCAAACATTTTTTTTTTCCTCAAACCTACACGTGTGGGGTATTTATGGATAGGTCTTTAAAAATGATTTTGAGGTTTTTAACATCATTTTTTTCTAAACACAATACTTTGCGCTAGAGACGCTCACAAAGTTATAAATTGTGTGTGCCTCCCCCCTCGAACTTCTATAATAAATGAATTATAAAACAAAAAAAAAATATGATGTACATAATCATGAAAACTAACAAAGAAAATTGGTTTGAACTAGATATAGTGAGTAGTTTTTTTTAATAACGTTATAAACCGTAAACCGCAATTTACCTTCCATATATTTTATTTGCTGCTAAAGAACCCTTCATGGGCGAGTCCGACTCGCACTTGGCCGGTTTTATTGTGTACATTTACGCAAAAATGCGTAAGTCTGAAAGCAAGCTTATAGTCTACAGTAGAGGTTATACAAAATGCGGGATTCTAGTGTGTGCCAGGTGGAAATTACAAGGTTTTCCAATTTGCCCTACGGAAGCTATTGTGTGCTCTTAGAGAATTCTAAAGGAGTAGTGAAGGTAGCTATAAAAAGGTACGTAAGGGTTTATTGTGAGTATTTATTTTTAACCCCCGACGCAAAAACGACGGGGTGTTATAAGTTTGACGTGTCTGTGTGTGTGTGTGTGTGTCTGTGTGTGTGTGTGTGTGTGTCTGTGTGTCTGTCTATGACATCGTAGCTCCCGATCAAATGGACTGAATGGATGGAATGGATTTTGTTTTTTTTGTTTGAAAATGAATAAGGAGGGAGTGTTCTAAGCTATGTTGGATAAAATCGATCCAAGATGGCCGCCGTCACAAAGATTTGGATTTTATGTTTTAACACAACTCCCACAATATGGGTATCATATAAAAGGGCTTGAGTAGCAGAATATATTAATTGTGAAAAATTTCAAACTAAAGATGGCCGCCGTCAGAAAATTACGAACAACCTGTTGTTGTTCCAACTGCCTCAATATAGGTATCAAATGAAAGAGCTTTAGTTGTGTCGGGGGTTTTTAAATTTTCAATTTATTGGTTATAATTTTGTGCTTAGTGGACATGCAGGGTTTTTCGACACTTAATGGAATAATATTTAATGTGATCAGAGAGACACGAGATATGACGACCATGAAGCCTTCCTTCATTAGGTAGGGTCTATGGTGTAGGGATTCAGGTGCATCGACCTCCTCGAGCGGCCCCGATAACCCTGGTTGAGGAAAGAGGCCGTGCTGGCGTGCCTCGCTGTTCATAGATGGGATGCGGTGCCAGGGTTCGTCTGTTGAGCCCGTATTCCGTCCTGTATTTATGAAATGAACCTTTCTGAATTGTGTTGGGTCTAAGTGTACTTTAAGATACCCTGGCTTCGCCATCTTGTACTCATAGAAACTAACAGGTGAGCTTTTATGAAACTAAATGATTGATGTGAAATTATTTTACGGTCTTTTGTAGGATTTCAAAACAGGGCTTAGAGTGCTTAATCATCTTCATGGTCCGCATCTCAAAAGCTTCACAAATTACAAACAAGGTTAAAAATTTCCTATATTTTTTTATTCGATGCCGAGCAGTGCTCGGCATCTCTCTCCGAGATCAAATCCGACATGAGGTGATCCGGCAGAGAACCAAAGTCATCGACATTGCTCACCGGATTAGCAAGCTTAAATGGCAGTGGGCTGGCCATATTAGCCGCAGAACCGACAACCGATGGGGTAAACGAGTTCTAGATTGGAGACGGCGTCTTGGCAAACGTAATGTAGGGCGCGGGCGCCCTCTGGCTAGGTGGGGGGACGATCTGCGCAGGATGGCTGGCAAGAGCTGGATGCGAGAAGCCATGGATAGATCACGGTGGCGAACATTTGGAGAGGCCTACGTTCAGCAATGGACTGCGATAGGCTGATGATGATGACGACCAGTTTGGATCAGTGGTAGTGTATGCTGCCTCTGGTGTAAGGGGATCGTACCCCCGCACAGTACAAACATTTGTGTGCATGATGTCTGATTGTATTGGTCTGGGTGTTCCTATGTATTATACAACCTGTGCGGATAAAGAATGGGATCAGAAATGGCAGCGCATCTATTCACTTCTCGTTCGCACACCCACGAGTACGAGTATAGACGCAAATAGTGTGCGAGCGAGAAGTGAATAGATGCCCCGCCATTTCTGATCCCATTCTTTATCCGCACAAGTTGTAAGTACAAAAGAAAAGTATTGAATGTGCATATTTGTAATTCCGCTGTTGTTTCTGATATCAATAATACAGGTGAGAGTAGCTTGAGCTACCTATCTCGGAGTCAGATCGAAGTTTGTGATGTTGTGAAATATTTATGTATTTATTCAAAGAGAACTCACGCGTTTTTCCTAACAACCGTGGAAGGCGGAAATTACCTTCTACTTAGTTTGATCCAGCCGTACACTTTTCGCGTCCAATTAACGTTTAGATGACTTCACGTCTAAATTTAAATCAAAATTTTAGGTACAGATTAAGTAGATTTCAATCCAGGAATTATCGTCTCAACATTCATACCCGCTTGAGTACAAAATTGTCGATTAGTAGCCCGGAGTCCAGAGTTTTCAACCGAGAAACGATGACAAGTATTTAATTATATAAATAAATAAATATTTCACAACATCACATACATTGATCTGACTCCGAGATAGTTAGCTCAAGCACCTGTGTTACGGATATCAGAATCAACAGTGGGATTACAAGTACATACATATAATACTTTTTTTTTGTAAATACATACTTATAATACATAGATAACACCCAGACCAATACAAACAGACATGTTCATGCACACAAATGTTTGTACTGTGCGGGGATCGAACCCGCAACCGTTGTACCGGAGGCAGCGTTCACTACCACTGTTCCAAACGGGTCGTCTAATAAATTATATAAACTCGTGTTCATACATGCTCATCATAATTTGCTTGTCACAATGTACCTTCTGCTAGACTAATAAAGGTTAATTAATACCATTATGGGAGGCCTAATAATAAAAGCTACCTACTTATAGCAAATAATAAACTCAACAAAGCAAAGATTTTCCATTTGTCAAATGTAAAATTAGCTTGAAACATTCTACGCCCAAATTGTATGGAGAAAATTCGTAATAAATTACTATGTAATCGTTTTCTTCTCGGAGCTAAGACAAGCGGCGAAAACAAGCGAAATCGCACCTAATTCAATTTGACACTTGTTCCATTTTTCCAAATCCTTTGCCCGTTAGAAGAAAATTTATGGCTGATAAGGTGGTATGGCATTATACTCGTATGGATATACTCGTAAATCTTGTAATATACTTCAAGCTTAGTCCAAGAAGGTGCGATATCTCCTAGTTGTCTTAACGAGCTTCGGTTAAAATATTGACAATCGAACTTGCCATAGAATAAAATAATTAATTGTCAAATTGTGTTACAAATTTGTATTACATTCATTTGGTTAGTATCAACACTTTGCCCATTTCCGACGTCCAATATGTCAGATTTACAAATTAATTGTAGAAGAATACTTATTAAAATTTTATCGTTGTTCCTCGACAAACAAATCGCTGCCAGCGGTCATACGAAAATAGCGTACTTTTATCGTAAACTTATGATTTTTTTTTAAAAAAAGTCATTATAAGTATTTTATTTATTGTGAAGTCTTCGAAAAAGGTGTCCTCAACAACCTTATTGCGTATTAACAAGTTATATATATTTCTAGAACTGTAATATCAATACTAGAGTAGCTGAAAAGGGGTCAGCTTTTCCCCTGAGGAATTTAGAAAAACTCGTTGGCTTTGAAATAGAGAAACAGGGAAATTGTGCGTTTAAAATATTGGCCTTAATCATATTTCACAATATCACACACATTGATCTGGCTTCGAGATAGGTAGCTCAAGCACCTGTGTTATGGATATCAGAGCCAACCGCGGAATTACAAACAGATACATATAATACTATTCTTTTGTAAATACATACTTGTTAGGCGCAACGCCTACTCGTATATGGCGTGGACGGACTTGGTGGCTGTCTCACCCCTTGGTGCTGTTTGTGGGGTCTGCGATGCCTGACTACGCGCTAGCACTGCACGCACATAAGGGACCTACGCGGTGTGCCACCTATTTTTTCCTTATTTCTTCATCTACTTCTCTATTCCCCAATTGTCATATCTCTATAACGAAAATCCTCTTCCGCTTTGATTTTCCCCACGAAGCATAATTACAATTAGCTTCTATAATTAATTGAACAATTAAAAGACTGTGATTAGTGCTAGTGAAGTGCTGGAAGCAACTGCGACGCCTGAAAGAAGGGAGGAGCGGATCTACAGGCAGTCCCGAGGTAAGTGAGACTTTGCTCCCGAGTCCTAATCATAGTCCGCGTGCGAAATATTCTCCCCGTCTGGAGTTAGTTTAGGCTATTGACACGCCACTCCACATACTTATAATACATAGAAAACACTCAGACAAATACAAACAGACATGTTCATGCACACAAGTTTTGGAATTTACGGGGAACGGACCCACAACCGGACCGGAGAGATACCACTGCCGCACAGAAGACCGGCGTGAAGCAGCGCCTGCGCTATGTTTCGCCGTGTGAGTGAGGTTACCGGAGGCCCAATGGGGGAAGGGGAAAAGGTTGGCAGCGCACTTGTGATTCCACTGGTGTTGCGGGTGTCCATGGGCGGCGGAATTGCTAACCATCAGGTGATCCGTCTGCTCTTCTGCCAACTCTCATATAAAAAAAAACCGTTCCACCAGAAACAGCGTTCATTACCCACTGGTAATATCTACGTTGACGACCCGTTTGGATCACTATCCAAACGGGTCGTCAACGTAGATTTATCTTAAAACTTTTCCCAATCTACTCTTTTCCCGTTTTGGGTATCGTCCGTTATTATTGTTTGCAATACGATATATACCTCCTTATAAACTCTTAATTAAAAATTAGAATATCGAGAGTAGATAAATTAATAAATGTACTATAATATTTTACCCAAACCGGAAAATTGATATTTTATAAACTTAAATTTCAGTTGAAAATATCCAATATATTTTGATCAGCAAAAAGCTTTTGATTAAAACGATATCCCAATATTTAATTACTGCGAAATGGCGAAATACTATGAACGAAACCAAGCAATATCTGTCCATAAGTAATAATATGAAATGACGCGATAGAGGACATTCCCAATAGAAATACATAGCTACGTTTCGGTGTTTGTTGTTCGTTCATTAGGAATAGAAGGGTTATGTACCCGGCATTATTTTCCGACGATATTTATTAGTAAATAAAATCTATACTACAGTTGATTCTGTTTGAGTAAAACAAAATGTTTTCACCTATATGTATAATGTCAGCGCTGGAACAATACAGCGAAAATGTGTACCTTTCACTTTGGTTTCCCTGTGTGTATATTAATTGGATTTGTAATTTTTGGTAGCAAACAATCGTGCGACTCACCTGATTAGCGCAGCTTTGGACGTCTGCAACTTCGGAGGAAGCCCCTTAAAAACCAATCAGAACACACATAAAACCAGTTTTTTGCTTAACCTCATGCTAATTCATGTAATTGCTTGTCATTCTAACCTCATCGTCTCGATGGATGGCGGTCTAGCCTACTGTGCGTTTCTCGCGAAACTTTCTACCACTAGGTTCTTTCCACTTCTGTGGAACGGTTTGGCTGCAGGAATATTTGCCGACAACCACGACTTAGGGACCTTTAAGGTGACGGGTATGCACACTAGTGACGCCAATCGATTTTAATTTTTAGCTACTAAACCGGATCTATTTTAAACAATTTCGGGGTTACAACCTCTCGGCAAACACTTATACTATTTATTAAATAACCATGCACAAATGTTGGGTCCGTTTTTGCACGCGAAAAATTGATTACCGCCAAAAATGGCCGCTTTTGGCGTGAATCAATTTTTCGCGTACGCGTTGGACCCAACATTTTTGCATCGCCTTAAGAGAATGTAACTACTTCTTTGAAAAGACCGGCAACGTATTAGCGATCTCTCTGACTTTGCAGATGTTCATGGGTATCAAATGCTCGTTTGTCGCCTCCAGCATAAAAAAAAACCTATAACAAGACTTTTAAAGCAAAGGTGATAAAATCGTTTTTACAAGTGATCCGATGGTAAGCTTTCACAGCTGCTCATTGTCTTTTAGAAAGAGGTAGGTTGTTTTTTAAGATTTCTTAGAATATTTAAATAAATTAGAATTATTTTCAATATATTACACATAAGTTTAAAATTAAATATATCCTCTGACTAAAATCTGGTACTAGCCACTCTTCGAGTACAATGGCGGTTTTCGGAAAATGTACTTAATTACTATAAGTACTATGGAATGTGAAAAAAGGTAAGCATTAGTCAAATTCTGAAGTCGTCTTTCCGTACGTTTGAGCACCAAAAATTGTTTGAATGAATGAATGAATGAATGAATGAATAAATGGATGAATGAATGAATGCATGAATAAATGAATGAATGAATGAATATACTTTTATTGCACTCAAAATAAAGTATGAAGACTTAAAAACTAGATGTTACAGGTGGTGTACAACGACGGCGGCCTTATTTGGTGCTCAATTCCGCACTATGAACCCGGCAACACGCCAAATAGAATGAAACAACTCAACAGTGGATTGTCCAAGCATTAATTCTAACCAGTCCGCTTGATATGAAGTGGCGGTTCCCTCCATATTTAATGTTTTAAGTGCTTTTCCGTGTTTCATTGCGAGTAACCCTGCTGGATTGACGGAGCCTATTTTGGCGCAGCGGGTTTGGATAGGCTTGGCAGGATTTGCTTCGACCAGGTAAGAATAGATTTAGTATTTTGGATAGCCAGATTGTTAAGTTAGTTCTATTAACAAAATTTAAATGGCAGATCCATTTGAATTAAGGGAGAAATCCGTGTCTCATACAAACTGGGGCTCGGATGTGTACGGCTAGAAATTTGTCACCAATTAGAACATTTAAAAGATTACATTAGCGAAATAGCTTTTAATAGCTGAATTCTATGGCCAAATATCTTAAAATAGAGCATGCATATTGGAGGTTATGTATCAATTGTTGCCGTATCTACATGAATATTGGTATTTGTAGACTGTATTTTATTGATTTGATAGATTTAAAATTATTTTTTGTGATTTCAGATTTAAAGGAAGGTGTATAATTATTTATTAATCTTTTAGATCATTGTTGAGAATTAAGAAATACATTGATTAAAATGTCATCCAATCCATTCATATGAGTAGCAGGTAGAGTGTCGAGTATTGAAGCAAATGTTCAGCCAGGAAGGAATCGGAGTCGGAGCCAGGTATTCGAACACAAGTCGTAAAAACAAAATCCAGAATAATCAAAAAGAACATTCACTTACGAGAAACGAAAAGCGAATGACATCAAGTCACAGGACTGACCTTAGACAATTCAATACATTGTCTAAGGGACTGACTTTGCATTCTCTAATAAAAAAATGTGCAAAATCGTTTATAAAGTGTTTTTGATAATGAAAAATATATAATCATGGAATTAACTTAAGTTGGCCAAAGCCAGTTCCGTTATTATTTACAGGGGTTATTGACTAAAATATACAAATTTTCTGGTATATAATTTATCCATGCACAATCAGGCCCAAAACCAATTGTCTCCTTTTTTTTATTATGGCTCTACCCGAAGATAATTCGCCAATGTCAAGTAACTTATTGAGAATAAGACTGTCAACAGTCGAAGTCAGGCAAAGTCACAGTCACTCAATAAAACGTCGGTGTTTTACGTTTTATCAACTTACGGATTCAGCGGATATCACTCTAAAAACAATCGCAGGTTTTTAAGACTCTATTTGGCCCGAGCAATGAGACAACTCACTCGACACACAATAGCAGTGTTAAAAATGATACAATCCAACGATTCTTATTATTAGGATCACTTTGCCGTACTTCACTGCACAAATAAACACAAAATTTGAACACTAAAAACCACTAGACACTAATTTAAAACCTTTGAATTGCATCAGCCCATGCGGCTTGTTTTAGCCCTACCCGCCGAATCCGATTATCTTTGTCCATCGAGTAGATTATTAGAAATAAGACAAAGGTTTTACAACGGACTGCAGCGGACACCTGCAAAACCAATGGAGTCAGAAATGCGCTGCAACCTATGAAGCCCCCCACGTAAAGCCGTGGTATCATTCCGGTGAAGTCAGCCCGTTCACTCTGAAGCGTGGGTCTCCCACAGTAAATTTTTTACTCTTGACTTAAAGATATTCAGATTGATGGTAAATAAAAAAAATAAAGAAGCGCATAAAGAGTTATATTAACAACATAAGGATGTAAGCTCTCACCGCGCCTTATGCAAATAAAATTTAAATGAAATTGTTTTCCATTCACGATCGAAGAATTCTGTGCAGTTGAAAATTAAAATTTTAAATGTGCAATACGGTCTACTGGAGTAACCTGAAAATATAACTTAGTTTTAAATTTATAATTTTCTTCCTTGGTCGTATTGTGGGCTTCTGGGTGAAATTGAAGTATCCTGTCTCAAGGTGGGAGGTTTTTCGCAAACATTATGAAATTTATATCCTAATTATATTTTTATTCAATCAATCTTAAATCGTAATAAAACTTAGGTACTTTTAATATTATGTTAAAATAGATATTAACCCTTTAAATGCGACTAATTTAAATGTATGTACATAAGGAACAAAAAAAGGGCTCAAAGTCACCCAGAGAGCAATGGAGAGGGCAATGCTCGGATCTCGGTCTCTTTGCGTGATAGTATCAGAAATGGTAAGATCCGCAGGAGAACTAAGGTCACAGACATAGCCCAAAGGATTGCATGTCTCAAGTGGCAATGGGCAGGGCACATAGCGAGGAGAACAGACGGCCGTTGGCGCGGAAAGGTCCTCGAGTGGAGGCCACGTGCAGGAAGTCGCAGCCGTGGCAGGCCCCCCACAAGGTGGACCGACGATCTGGTGAAGGTTGCTGGAATTCATTGGATGCGGGCGGGACAGGACCGATCTTTGTGGCAGAACATTGGGGGTGGCCTATGTCCAGCAGTGGACTTCTATTGGCTGAAATGATTATGATGATGATGACATAAGGAACATCTGATTCTTTCGCATAAAATATATATATATATTTATTTTATTTTTATTTTCAAAGAAAACATATAGTCTGATTCACAAAATAATCAACATAATAGGTAACTATCAGCCAATTTACATGTTATCGCATATATAATACAATACTGAATGCTTGTTCCTAAGGTAAGCACCCCTACAATTACTAGAAGTGACTACACTTGAGATCAGTATTAGTTTACATTTAAGTGCCCATCGAACCAGTATCTAGATATCCGTTTCCTAGCGCTAATCACACTCGAATTAAACAGGTCAAGCTCGAATCGGTCGGCCAATAGGTTAAAAGCGTTAACAGACCTAGCAAATCATGAGTGCTTTCTATAATTAGTGGCACTGTGCGGAAAACTAAGAACTGTAGGTAGTCTAAGAGTCAACAATAGTTTGTAGGGATTCGGAATGATTCCCACAAAAAGGGAATCATTCGGCGAGCCCGGTGTAATTGGCTTGGGGACCATGGTCCAGTGTTCCATTTTGGTTTATCGTAAATATCTCAAGGCGGTCTGCGAACTTTGCTTTCACGATATAGGATCGTATCGTTTGAGTATTCCGATCTTGTATGAACTGTCAGATTAGCGCCATCTAGTGCTGGAAGGATGGTACTAGTGGCGAACTTTTTTCTTCAGGCGATGGTAAGTATCGCCACAAGTCCTTTGGACTAATATGGGCTAATTCTCGTTGTCCACCCTGTGCTTAACCCTAGATGCATAGCGACACAAAATTGTTTAAAAAGTTCCACGGCTCGGTACAAAATACTGGTGACCAGTGGGAAATTTTTAACCATTTGTTCGTCGAAATGAAATTTGGCACTAATCATAAATATTATAGCTATTAGGTGTATTTTGCCTAGCTTTCCCAAAATTTGAAGGCTTATGGGCGTATTCCGGAATCTGGCTAAAACAGTAATGTCAACTTTGTCATATCTGAAACCCTTAAGTTCCACTTACCCCTTCACGCACGTTTAAGTGGAGCTCAATTCAATTTTCTTCAAGCCGGGTTGTACACCTCACCTAATTTGGCAAAACAATGGAAAACCCATTTGTATGAATATAATTTCGTTAAGTACATGCTTTGTGGAAACCACCATTTTGTCGAACGGTTTGAGAGCCACTCTTGGTAGTGGAGTGTTGGTTGAGAAAATGAATATAAAAAATGTTTATTTCAGTTTAGTTTCATACAGAACACTTAACGTCAAATAAGTAAACTATCGACAAATGTCGATGATTTCTAACGAGAAGAATTAGTATATTATATTATTATCTATACTCGAAATATTATATATGTCGGAGCGTCAGTACAGTGGCGCCCTCTATCATGTTTGGAAACGTCAAGGAACTTCTTCTTCTTCTTATTTTATTTGTGGCAATCAACTTCTCGACTGAGAATTACTCCTGCCATTATCATGTTTTAGATTTTAGGCATTATTAAGCGGGACAACCGAAGATAATTCGCCAATGTCAAGTAACTTATTGAGAACAAGTAGGTAGTCAACAGTCAAAGTCAGTCAAAGTCACAGTCACTGAATAAAACGCCGGTGTTTTGTGTTTTATCGACCTACGGATTCAGCGGATATCACTCTAAAAGCAATCGCGGGTTTTAAGACTCTATTAGGTCCAAGCAAGTTGTCACGAGACAACGCACTCGACACACAATAGCAGTGTTAAAAACGATACAATCCAACGATTCTTATTATAAGAATCACTTTGCGGCACTCCACTGCACAAATAAACACCAAACTTGCACACTAAAAACCACTAGACACTAATTTAAAACCTTTGAATTGCATCAGCCCACGCGGCTTCTTTTAGCCCTACCCGCCGAATCCCAAGGAACTTCCTTGGGCAGAGTCAGAGATTGGTACTTTTTGGTTATTCCATTGCCATGTATTGATTTTAGCGAGCTGTCAGTTTTGACGTTTGACTTGAGACACGCGGGAATTGCTAGAGGGATTCGGTATGTATTTTCTTAGTGAATCTTGCTTTTGCTTTGATTTTATGAGGGGATTTGATGGTGGTGATACCAGAACGGACTGTGGGTTCGCGCAGTGAACAAATGTAGACGAATGTAGAATAATCATCGCTATGCTGTACCTCGTTTCCGCTTTGATCTTTGTGTTCTTTCGTATTGAATATTGATAGTTTGTTCAATAGACGCTTGAGACTTTGGAAGTGACTTCGCTTTGTGATTTGTGGACTCTAATTTCAATATTGCCATCTTGTACAACCTATCTGTTAACGAAGAGCTCGACCAGCCTCCGTTATATATATGACTGCCTTGGTGGCGCAGTGCTTAGTGGGTCGCACTTTAAAGCGACGTCTGCGCAAGAGGTCCCGGGTTCGAACCCCGGGTCGTCGGGCCAAAAATTTGCACCGAAGTTTTCGGTAGGAAATTCTTAGTGGCAGCCCGGAGTCTGCAAGTTGGCAGTCTTGTAACCCCGTGTCTCGGAGAGCACGTTAACGCTGTTGGTACTGCGCCCGATCCCTCTCCGGTCGTATCACAGTAGTGTCCCATCGGAATATGAGGGAGGGTAAGGGAATAGGGAGTGCACTTGTGTTTGCGCACACACTCGAGCACTATAATATATCATGAGTGCGTGGCTGATCGTTAAGATTGGCCGCTGTAGCCGTAATCGGTTGGAGGATATTAGGTATTATATATATTTTTAAGATAAAATTTTATAATTACAAAGAGGCTTAATTTTGATTACAGTGCAATATATATTTTTAATTTATGTAGATTACAGTGACAATGTAATAGACAATAGATTAAACCGACGATGGGGCATTTGGTACATATTATTATATGCACAGAAGGGCAGGCGAGCGAAAGCATAGAATACCTACAGTAGATTCCAAGAATATCCATCTTGGAATCTGTAGATACTCGTGGAACACGTTCCTTTCTCATTCCATATGGGATGCGAATCTAGTTTCTATTACTAATAATTCCAACTTACTCATATTTTCCGAGGATTGAAGAAATAGCTGTTCAGCGAAACTGTAATAAATCGCAGTATTTGTCTACTATTCTTTAGCACTAATGAATGCGTACTACAAATATGAGTAAGTAATTACATTACATTGCTATGACAATATGTACTAGTTTATAATCTACTTATAATTTAAAATATTAGTCGTTTTTGCCTCATTTAAGGTGACGGGTAGGGCACACTAGCGACGCCAATCGATTTTAATTTTTAACTACTAAACCGGATCTATTTTAAAAAAATTCAGGGTTATAATCTCTAGGCAAACACTTATACTATTTATTAAGTAACCATGCACAAATATTGGGTTCGTTTTTGTACGCGAAAAATTGATAAAATTTTTCGCGCACGCGTTTGACCCAACATTTTTGCATGGTTATTTAATAAATAGTATAAGTGCTTGCCGAGAGGTTGTGACCCCGAAATTATTTAAAATAGATCCGGTTTAGTAGCTAAATATTAAAATCGATTGGCGTTGCTAGTGTGCCCTACCCGTCGCCTTAATAATTATATTGTTGAAAATGAGTAATTGCACCTTTGAACAACTTCATTGATCTAAAGTTAATATTAAACTGTCTTAACATGCTAAGACCGCGTCTTGGCAAACGTAATGTAGGGCGCCCTCTGGCTAGGTGGGGGGATGATCTGCGCAGGATGGCTGGCAAGAGCTGGATGCGAGAAGCCATGGATATATCACAGTGGCGAACAATTGGAGAGGCCTACGTCCAGCAGTGGACTGCGATAGGCTGATGATGATGATGATGATGAACATGCTAAGGTTGGACCTTGTTGACCACTTGGTTTATGTAGTAATTTTTCATGTTGTAATTGTATTTGTGTTTGTGGTCAATAAATGTTTTACTTACTTACTTAGACTAATAGCACAGCAATAATTATTGCTAATATCAAGTCTAGAAAACATATTAATTACAAAATCAAAAGTACAATACTTACTGCCACACTCAGAATCGTTGATTAACTTAGTTGGCTACTTGACCCTTATTTTGATACGAATAAAGACCACCGATACTAAAGTTATGAAACATCAGCTTAAATGACGTCTCTGAATGCGGCCGTTAAACAAGCAAAATTATATTTTTGAATTTTCTGAAAATTACAAAGAGACTACTCGAAATTCTATTATGAAAGAATAACCGCAGTGCAAAGGACATTGTTTGCACGGACTGCAGATTGTAATTCACATGAGTCTGTTTTTCGTCTATTTATGCCACTTCCAAAAACGGGAATACCTATGAGCCAAGCTGCACTCACATAAGCGCTTGTATTAAGATTGGTTTATTTACACAGTGATAGCTAACGAGTCAGCCTGCCTTGTAGCTATACAGCAGTAACTCACACAAACAAACACTGTCCACAAACTGGACAGTAACTCGCGTCCGAGTTTTTTTTAATATGTTTTTTTTTTGTTGTAGACATCTTTTGTAATTTTTCGACAGTCTTCGGGTGGGAATCAAACCCACGATCTTTTGCTAACCGGGCAACTGCTTTACCGACTAAGCTATCGGAGACCTTAGTATGTTATGTTTTTTGGTTATAGCAATCTTTTGTATTCTTCTTAAGTAAATAATGCACTTAAAATTTTTCGAAAGTCTTCGGGTGGGACTCGAACCCACAATCTTTTGTTAGCCGGACAACTGCTTTACTGATTTTTTTTGTTCCACTGCTGAGCAAAGGCCTCTCCTAAACTCCTCCAATGGTCTCTATTTGAAGCCAGCGCTTGCCAATCCTGACATTGGTGGTGTAAATCGTCACGCCATCTTTTTCTGAGTCTGCCTCTCAACCGTAAGAGTTACTATTTTTTTGCTTACCCGCTAGCAACGAAAAAACGCAACGTGCACTCAACAACGCGGCAGTTTGCAAGACTGTACAACAGCTACTAGGTATCGTGTAGACAACAAAGGCGAGTGGAGCTACTGGCGTACGAGCAGACAAGCAGAGTAGCTATCTACTAGGTAGGCAGCAGCTTGCACTGTGTAGGTAAACCATCCATTCAGAGATATGAAACATTCGGAAACGTTACCTATGTTTCGAAATGCTTCGTACCTGTATTTCACAAAAAAGAGAAATATCAACGTCATAGCACAGTGGGTTATTTTTCAATATTCCGTCGTGAGCTGCGGCCGTTGCCTATTTTTCAATTTTCATTCGCTTTTTCACGAAAACCTACACGTTATTTTGGGCTTATATCTCCCGGTACCGAAACGTAACGTTCATCTTTTGGCAGACCGGAGCATTTTTCAGTTTTTAGTTTGAAAAATCCATTGGAATTTTTGGAGCATATTTTTGTAGTTGTTTTCACGTCAACATAATCTGAATCAAATATATTATCGGTATTGTATTATTTGCAGCATAAGATAGATAGATAGATATTATTTATTGCACAAAAACAAAATACAAGTATGATACAACAACAACAGACAGTACAATAAGGCGGTCTTATCGCTTCTAGCGATTTTTTCCATAAGATTTTTTTTGCCATGTTTCTGGTCTCATTTGAAATTATTAAGTGTAGAAAGGTCTATTATTAACATATTATACCACGTCTGCCGAAGAACTGATACTCCTGGCTCATATCTACTTTTCTTAGTTAATGTTGCTTGAAGAACACGGTTATGTGTTAGGCAGCAGCAGACGAACAGACGGATCACCTGAAGGTAAGCGATTGCCACCGCCCACAGACACGCGCAATACTAGTGGACATACACGAATCACACAGGGAATTACACGCTAATATGAAGAAAGAGACAAGTATGAACATGTCACTGTATGTATACATTTCGTCTTTTAAACAAATTTAACTGCTTTAAAAATGTTTATAAAAGTTAGATAGATGGGTTTGCTAGCTCTCATTAGTCTCAAAGGGTACTTTTCAAGGAAACTTTATTGCAGATGTGCTTTTTATATAAAAAGAGAAATGTCCTAACAAAAAGTCCGTAAACGTGCTGCTACACAAACAGGGTTCCGTATTTATATTAAAAGTTTTAAAGCAAGTCCACCCACATATAGAGGTTTAGTAGTAGCAGCATGCTATGCATTTAGTAACGTCCTATAAATTTAATGCTAATAAGCCGTGTGGTCCCGGAAGAGTAGAATAGGCCACCCTCACTCTTACCGAGGTGTCGTAAAAGGCGACTAAGGTAAAGCTGCTGGCATGATCATCAGCACCCAGAGAAGGAAAACTCTGCATTTATATCAAAACCCTCGCCAACCCGTCTGCCAAGCGTGGTGAGTATGGCAATTACCCCTCATGTGATTGAGGGAGGCCCGTGCCCCAGCAGTGGGGACTTAAATGGGCTGATGATGATGATGAATAAGCCAGGTGGCCAGTATAGGTAAAGGATCGCATTGCCTCAAGTGGCAATGGGCCGGGCACATAGCGAGGAGAACATAGGCCGTTGGGGCGGAAAGGTCCTCGAGTGGAGGCCACGTACAAGAAGTCGCATCTGGTGCTGCTGCTGATCTGGTGAAGGTCGCGGGAATCCATTGGATGCGAGAGGCACAGGACCGATCTGTGTGGAGAACATTGGGGGAGGCCTTATGTCCACCAGTGGACGTCTATTGGCTGAAATGATGATGATGATGATGAAGCCAGGTATGAGTATTACTGAATGATTGAAGTGTACTGAAGATACTGAATAGATACTTGTCATAATCCTTATCTTTTCTTAACATTAAGTAGGAATGAGCTAATGTTTGGTTATAATATGTAATGATAAACACCATCAGAATCCTTCTCTATTGGTCCAGTGCTGGGTATACCACCTCCAATGTTCGCTACTCCACACTATCTTCTCGCATCTTGACGCAGCCTTGACGCATGCTGTCTCTACCAGCGGAATTCAGAAAGTTGTCACTCCATCTAGTTAGAGGGCGCCTTTTGCTACGCTTTCCGAGTCGCGGTCTCCTCTCGATTCCGAAGACCGCTCTCTGATATCCGTAATGCAACTTCTTTAAAGTTACTTAGTACGGATATAAGTCTACTTGTAAGAATTCATTTATCCTATTTATTTATTTAATCCTTCACACCGTTGTCTTCATCATAATAATTACTAACGGAGACTGCCTCGTGGGCAAAGTAGGTAGTACGTCCGCTCTTTAAAGCGACGGCGCTTGGGGTCCCGGGTTCGATCCCCGGCTCGAGTCAAAATTTGTACCTAAGCTACAAAGCTCGACACTGACAACAGTGTCAGCCTGGAGTCTGGAAGTTGGCGGTCTTGTACCCCCGTGCGTCTCAAAGCACGTTAGGCCGTTGGTCCTGCGCCCGTTCTCTCTCCGGTCGAGTCACACTGGTGTCCCATTGAGTATGAGGGCAACGAAATAAAGAGTGCACCTGTGTTTGTGCACACACTTGAGCACTATAATATATCCTGTGTAAGATTGGCCCTTAGCCGAAATCGGTTAGAAGATATTATTATTATTTGCGGAGAGTTGTCCACTCTTGAACATAGGCCAAGTCAAGTCAATGGGAGACATTGACTGGACTAGAATGTAGGGTTACAAGCGGCCTACATCCAGGGAGATTTCAGAACTCTTATGAGTTTATCTGTGCATCTTGTGAATGTAGCTCTCTGTTCAGAAATGTTCTGGAGTGGAAATAATAATCAGTATAAAAAATACGTCCTGTTTTTGCAAGTCCACCACAGACCTCTAAACCCAGTTCTTTTAACACACGGCTCTTTTTACGGCGCAGCACAATACAACCAAAAAGCTCTCAACTAAATGTAGGCACTATTGTGTCCCAAAACTCATTACTCGAGCTTAAAACGAGGCACCGCGCCCTTGATCACTCGGTTGTATAAGCACACTTCATTACATAACTCGAGGATCCGAGGTTTGGGGCCCATTCAAAGGTGGACTAGTGTAGGCTCAGATGCAAGGCCAAGCCCAGACGAGACTTCGATCACAATAAAAAAAAGTGTGAGGAAAAAAAATACATTTAAATAATGTATTTTTATGTGATATGTGGCAGACAAGCAGCTGGATCACCTGATGGTAAGCGATTGCTGCTGCCACGCAACAAAAGTGCGCTGCCAAGATTTAAACTCTCCTTTCCAGACGCTGCTACACGCCAGTTTTCTGTGAGGCCATGTTATCAATCCGGTCGAACCGGACGATTTTTTCTGAAGCGCAGCTCTCCTACGGTATTTGTTAGTATATATTTAAATCAATTTGCAATGACCGTTTTATTTCGTATTATGCAATAATGTATCAATACGGGGATTAACACGATATTTATTATGTGGAACAACATTGTGTACTCACATATTTGGCTCGACGTTTCGGCTACGTTACAGCAGCCGTGGTCACGAGCGGACTGACCAGTCCAGTCCGCTCGTGACGTTACTGCAGCCGTGGTCACGAGTGGACTGACCAGTCCAGTCCGCTCGTGATCACGGCTGCTGTAACGTAGCCGAAACGTCGAGCCAAATATGTGAGTACACAATGTTGTTCCACATAATAAATATCGTGTTAATCCCCGTATTGATACATTATAGTTATAATGCAACGCGAAAATCTAAAAAAGTGGTGTGCACTTTAAAGTGATGGCTACACTTGGAATCCTGAATTTGATTTCTGGTGGAAACGTCAGGTACGAATGTAATTTTCAGTTGACAGTTTTTGTGCGCGGAGTATGGTGGTTGGCCATCTTTGCCTTCGCGCATCTTGCTCTTGCGCCCGATTTGTCTGTGGACATTATCACACATTGTGACAAGACCACATAACTGGTGAATCTATCAAGAGAAGCAATATGAGGGCAAGTTAATGATGAAATTTTGTTTGTGTGCTATATATGTTTTTCCTACCCCGTAGCCTGCGTATATACTTGTACTGATGATGATGATTTATTTATTTATTATGAAAACTTACAAAGCTTACATATAAGTAATTATTCAAACTTGAGCAAATTGTTTTCAAGATTATTTTATACATTTTGTTTTGTTGGTAGACATTTACATTGTTAAAAAAACCGTCACCAATCCATGATTTGATAAAAACGATGATAATACATAAAGCTAATCAGATGAAGACAATATTTAATAAAAATATTTTGAATTATTATATTTATTTCCTGCGTTTTGAGTTTCAGTTTTGCCCTCAGTCCCGCACCATTGCAAGTACAGGCATCACTAAAAGGTATTATGACTGAATATAACCTCTGCATTCAGCATGAAGTGATCGCCTCTCGTCACAGTAGGGGTCTCATTTAGCTAGCGTATTGATCCCTGACGATCCTTTTGTATTCAAAGAAACGCTGGCCGCTTCGGAAGGATGTTGAAAATGTTGAGAAAATCCCTTCTTGGTGGACCGAAGTTATTTATTTATTTATTAAGGAACAACAAAAGCCATTGACATAATAAAGTACAGTTTACAAAATAAGACAAATCACATTTAAATATTAGGCCAAAAAGTTTTCCACAGAGTTCATAATGTTGAGTGCTTAATTTAATAGTCTAGACATACGATATTAACCAACTAAGGTAAGCTAATTTGCTCTAATAGTGGGTGACTCTTCGGGACAGTGTTCCTCCGGTTCATCCCATCCACCTCACACGCGCAAAAAACATTGCTCAGATTAAAAGTTTACTTAGAAATAAGAACTAAGTATTTAATTTAAATCAGTACTCATATTACCCATATTTTAGTAAAGACTTCCAATCCCAGCAATATCTCCTGAGTCCATGCGAATTAGACAGCACGAAACGGCAGTTCAGATCACGAAGAATCACCCTAATACGATTAAACTAATAAAACAAATTTAAACGAAACCAAAGAATTAAACATTAATTGAAAAAAATTAAGACATTGATGTAGCTAAGCTACGGAACCAATCTATTTATTACTCCTCGTACAGCTTCCTTGAAGGATTTCTTGTTTTTGTATAGAAATGGATCTATTTGTGAAAACATTTTATTGTATGTGTTGTATATTCGAGATAGCACGGTATTTTGGCCGTAATTGGTTTTATGCGAGGGAACCGCAAAAAGATTGGTGTGGCGCGTACGTCTCTGTAGGACACACAACTTCGTCTTCTCTGTAAGCTCTGGGCAATCTAGTCGCCCGTGCAGTATGTCGTACAGCAACCCCATGTCGAGCATATTAAATAAACAATGTTCTTTGAAGGATAGTTTTTGCTGCTATTTTTGTCTTTAAGCGTGCATTTGGTGGATCATCATCATCATCATCATCAGCCCATTTAAGTCCTTACTGCTGGGGCACGGGCCTCCCTCAATCACATGAAGGGTAATTGCCATACTCACCACGCTTGGCAGACGGGTTGGCGAGGGTTTTGATATAAATGCAGAGTTTTCCTTCTCTGGATGCTGATGATCATGCCAGCAGCTTTACCTTAGTCGCCTTTTACGACACCTCGGTAAGAGTGAGTGATTTGGTGGATATGTTACTGCAAAAGCTCGAACTACACTAGATCTCAAGAGTTTTAAGTAATTTTTTTCAGTATAGCATATAAACGAGCAGACGTCTCTTCTGATGGTGATTACCGTCGCCCATTAAATTTAATGATAAATGTCCAAAAGGGTTTGCGATTTGAACTTTTTGGCACGCTAAGGGATCTTCCAGACTGGCGATATGCAAGCCATTTGAAAACTGGAGCAGGTTCGCGGCAAATCGTCAGTATGACAGGTCCCTAAATGTTGGAAAAACATAACGTGTTCTGCGCATCAACTCGTACCGGGCAGTCGGCCACCCAAACTGCAAACTGGGTTGGTGGTGGCTGGGTGGGTTTGATTCTCACCGTGAAGAAATCTTAGCGTGGAATTGCGTTGTGTTGCGTCCAAAGGTTCGAACCCGGGGTACGCTCAGCCCATGATGCAGGATTTGGGAAGTTTGGTTATTACAATGAAGTGACTGCCGTCTGACCTCTGCAAGCCTGACCACAAACCAGACCGACTGGATCACGTTTACACGTTCAGAATAACTTTCTCTAATATCGTTGGTATATATAATTTTTAAAAACTGCAACGTGCAGGTTTCCTCACGATGTTTTCCCTCACCGCCTAGCTAATGGTAGAAATACGCTCATAGATTTGATAAATCCAGAGGTGTATGCTCGGATTTGAAACCTGGAACACTTATGGGAGGCGCGTTCTTATCCACTAAGCTACCATCGCTCTTCAGATTCTGATTTCTAAAACAGAGGCTTTATTCATAAACGTTCAATAAACCTTTCTTAGCTAAAACGGTGTTGCAGAGCAGTTGTAAGATTTTGAAACAAAAAAGATTCATTACCCGACTACGGCAAAGCAAAAGGAGGGTTATGATTTTGACAGGCTATGTATGTATGTATGTATGTATGTATGTATGTATGTATGTATGTTCATCTGTTTCCACGTAACTTCTTAACTACTTATCAGAATTCGACAAATGACATATCATTATAAGCGTCTTGATCGTCCGCTGGTTATAGGCTATATGCTTGGACAACATATTCTGTGATTGTATTGTAGGGGAGAAATCTATAATAAATTTCATAAACTCTGATCACAGTGGTCAGCTGGCTGTTATCGACTGTCATCGAAATGATCGGTCTACAAGTTTTACATGTAGGCCTATTACTAAAAGACGTATAGATAAATTCAAAGATAATATTTATAATAAGGTATCCTTAATGCCTGGTAATAAAAATAGTGTCGACCAGTTGTATGAAAGCCTTTTCGAAATTGTTGAAAAGGAATTTAATGATATTTTTACAAAAAAGACCATTAAAGTAAACAGTTCTAAAAATAAATTTAGTGACTGGGCCACTCCAGGGATTCACATAAGCAGGAGAAAGTTGTTTGAATTATATGATATTAAAGCTAATTCACGTGATCCTGCGATAGTTGAATATGTTAGAAATTATTCTAAGTGCTTTAAGAAAGTATGTGCAGTTGCTAAATCTACTTACATTAAAAACAAAATAAGTAAAGCAACTAACAAAAGTAAAATCACGTGGAACATCATCAACAAAGAGACTTGTAAAAATAAAACACAACAACACAAGTTCTCTCTAAAAATAAATGGCAAATGTCTTGACTCTGATACTGAAGTGGCAAATGCATTTGAGTCGTTCTTCACTAATATACCAGTGGCAACAACAAGTACATTAAATTCAAGTTCGTATCTTGCTATCTCGTTACTTAAAGCAAATGTTGACGAGTGTCAAACGCCTTTCAAATTTTACCATGTAACCTCCGAGATAATAGTTAAAACTTTCAAAGATCTGAATATGAAAAAAACTGAAGATCTTTGGGGAATATCAGTGGACATTCTAAAAAATATAATACTAGCTATTGCACCCCATTTGGCAACGATATTCAACAGATGTATTGATGAGGGTCAGTTTCCTAGCTTAATGAAGTACAGCAAAATCATACCGTTATTTAAATCAGGTGAAAAAAGTGACCCTTCTAACTTTAGGCCTATTTCTATATTACCAGCACTGAGTAAAATTTTTGAAAAAGTCATATTCGTTCAGTTGCTGTCTCATTTTAAAGTTAACGATTTACTTCATAATAAACAATTTGGGTTTACCAAGGGTAAGTCAACCACTGACGCAGGAGTTGCACTTATCAAGTATATTTTTGATGCATGGGAAAACAAACAGGATGCAATTGGTGTTTTCTGTGACCTCTCGAAGGCGTTTGATTGCGTTGAGCATCAAACATTGTTGTTGAAGTTAGCTCACTATGGTGTTCTAAATAATGCATTAAGTTTGATAAATTCTTACTTATCAGATAGACTTCAGAAAGTCAGTGTCAATGGAACTGACTCTTCAGGCGCCCCTTTATTAATGGGAGTGCCCCAAGGATCAATATTGGGACCTCTGCTCTTCCTGATATACATAAATGACCTCCCTTACTTTGCACAAGATCTTTGTGAAGTAGTGTTATTTGCTGATGATACCTCGTTGATTTTTAACGTTGACCGTCGAAAAGATACGTTTGACGACGTAAATGACACCCTCTCACAAGTGCTACATTGGTTTACAACTAACAACTTGCTTTTAAATGCCAAGAAAACCAAATGTGTAAAATTCACTATGCCCAATGTAAAGCAGGTCAACACTAACGTCGTTATGAATAATGAACATATTGAAGTTATTAATTCGACAATTTTCTTAGGTATTACACTGGATTCCAAACTGCAATGGAAGCCACACTTGGCAGCCTTGGCGGGAAGACTTAGTTCCGCCGCATATGCGGTTAAGAAGATCTGACATCTGACTGATATTGAAACCGCGAGACTGGTTTATTTTGGTTATTTTCATAGTATAATGTCATATGGTCTTTTGTTGTGGGGGTCGGCGGCTGAGATACAGACTATTTTTGTATTGCAGAAGAGGGCCATCCGCTCCATATACAACCTTAGGCCTCGCGATTCGCTGAAAGAACTGTTTAAGAATATCGACATTTTAACTGTAGCTTCCCAATACATTTTGGACTGTATTTTGTACGTGCGAAAGACATTGATATTTTTTCTAAAAATCTGATTGTCATGGTTTTAACACTAGAAATAAACACAAGCTCGCGATTCCAAATCTGAAGCTCCAAAAGATTAATAGTTCATTTGTTGGTCAAAGTATTAAAATGTACAATAAGTTGCCACAAAATGTTATTGAGTTACCAACGCATAAATTTAAATCCCACGTGAAAACCTGTTTAATGAGTAAAGGATACTATACAATTGTAGATTACTTAAATGATAAGGATTCATGGACATGATGACCTCCGTGCCTGCACACATGTAGTAATTGTATAAATATTTACTGGAATCATTATTATTATATAATTAATCATTTTTAATAAATTAGGCTTAGCAGCATTTATTAATGTATACAAATTGATTAGTATTGATTAATCAAACAATTGACAAGATGCTAACCACCTACTATTGTACACCTCGTCCTGCAGTTTATTAGTATTGGATTAAGTACTCTGTGACCTATGAGGGGAACCTAAGTAGTCATGCTCACTCAAATGTCTCTGAGGTGGTGGCGTTATGTGGCGGGTCATTACATTCCCTCTAATATGGTTGAGTGAAATGATGGCTGACACATACGTCATACTTGTGAACAGGTGCCACCTTTGGGGACTGGTCCGCTTCGGTTTACCTCATATTTAGCTTTTAATTTGCTTCATTCTATTTTGTGTTGCATTAGACTGTATGACTTGGTATGAGGATAATAAACCATTGTAAAAAAGTTGGCGATTAAAAAGAGTAACTGGCGAGTTTCTTGCCGGATCTTCTCGACCAGAAACAACTTTCCGAGCCGGTGGTAGAATCGCATTATGTTTATTTATTTCTTTAGTATATTTTATGTATCACCATATATATGTATTAACATGTAAATTATACATAAGTACTTATAAATAGTTTTTAAGTCATTCAAATGTATGACGATTTGTAAGTGCTGTGTACAAGCCTATGCAAATAAAGAATTATTTGAATTGAATTGAATTGAATATGAAGTTTCACAAAATCTAATGTGGCGCCCTCTAGCGGACAAAACATACAGAGTAAAAAAATAAAGTTATGATAAATATGCCGTGTTTGGTATCATTTGAAAGCGCTTGACTTGTACATTTTGAATATATATATATATATTACTAGCACTTGGACACCAAAATAGTACAAATAAAATAAAAGTAAAAAAACTAAAACCCAACTACGACAAAAAACGTCGCTGAAAAAGTATAAAACAAGCCTTCGTTGTCAATTTATGCAATATTCACTATGTAGAGATAAAATTTCATGTTTGGAAAGGCGTAGTCACACGTTAAATATACTACCCTTTGACAACGTGTGACTGCGGATTTCCAAACATGAAATTTTATCTCTACATAGTGAATATTGCATAAATTGACAACGAAGGCTTGTTTTATACTTTTTCAGCGACGTTTTTTGTCGTAGTTGGGTTTTAGTTTTTTTACTTTTTTTTCAATGTGAGAAAGCCACGCTTAGGCATGAATGGGTCTGCTCGACCGGAGTGATACCACTGCCTCACAGAAGACCGGCGTGAAGCAGCGCCGGCGCTGTGCTTCGCCGTGTAAGTGAGAGTGAGGTTACCGGAGGCCCAATGGGGGGAAGGGGAAAAGGTTGGCAGCGCACTTGTGACTCCACTGGTGTTGCAGGTGTCCATAGGCGGCGGAATTGCTTACCATCAGGTGATCCGTCTGCTCGTATGCCACCTTCTCATATAAAAGAAAAAATACAAAAAATTCGAAAAGGAATGAAAACTGCTTTTTTTTTTTGGTCAATAAGCCAACGCTTGACCACAATCGCACCTGATGGAAAGCGACGGTGAGGTCTAGGATGACACGCGTTTGCCTAAAAGATGCCTGTTGCTTTACAAGTATAACACCGTTTTAGCTAACAAAGGTTTAACAAATTCAATAAGACCCTAATAATTTAACTATAACTCTAAGTCAACGTCAATCTTCGTTATATTTTCCGATATTTATTGTATTCAATGAAAATGAACGCTCAATAACATACATTCTCATGTGCGCCTAAAGCCTTCCACGAGTAATCCCACGTATGAAAAAACCACGAAACAAAATTGTATGCTTAAATGATACGTGTGGCAATGCTTTCTCTAGCCGCCGTCAGTCATCATGGAGAAAAAGCGAGGTCTAAAATGGTGTCAACATGAGTGAGTGAACATCCTCCGAAAATGAAGCAAATATGATTTATAAACCCACCCTATTCCATTAGAGTAAATAAAATAAAATGTATTACTTGGGCGATTGTAGAACATGAAAAAGGCGTATCGACGGGATATTTTGAATTTCATAGATAGATATAGATACTCTTATTGCACAATATACAAAACTTAAAAGCTAGGTATGCAGATATCGCTGGGATGATGTCGTGCAGAAAGATCTACGCGATTTAGATTACGTGTCAGCGACTGGCGCGAAACTGCGAATGATCGGGACCGATGGAGGAGTGTTATATATATTTTTTTTAACATCTCATACGTTGACCTGATTCCGTACTAAGTAGTTAAGCACTTGTGTTACAGGATATCAGACAACAGAGGAACACAAATATATACTTAAATACATATATTACACCCAGACACTGAACAAACACAAGTGTTCATCGCACGAATGTTTGTACAGGGTGGGGATCGAACCCACGACCTTTGGCGTAAGAGGTAGGGTCACTACCAATTGCGCCATCCGGTCAGTCGGAGTTATATCGGAGGCTCCTAGACAGAATCTCTACTAGACAACCTTTCAGTGGACCATAGACATTAGATAGAAGAGAGGAGCGTGGTGTAATCCAGTCTGATATTCAACATTTATTTAAGAAATTCATCTATTTTATTGTAGCGACTACCGTCGCCCATAGTCAGAAAATAGTCATTAGTGCGCTGCCAAACTGCACAAACTTTAAACTCCCCTTCGCTACCCTCTGATTGGACTTCAGGTACCCTCACTCACTCGCAGCTTCATGCTGGTTTTGTGTGGCATTCGGATAATTCGGCTCACTCGGATCATTCAGCTCATTCGGATCATTCAGCTCATCGGATCATTATGTGTATGTATTTGAGCATAACTTATTTATTAGTTTATAATACTGTATTTTATTTATGTAGGTATTAGGGTTTTAAGTTATATTTTAACATTTACAGTTTCTTTATTTTTCTTATTGAATATTGCACCCCCTACCCCTTCTCTAATATCAAATGTCCTTTACCCGAAGGTTGTCTGGTAGAAATCGCTTTCAGCGATAAGACCGCCGAAATTGTACACAAAATTTCTGTAATGCCTACTTAAGTTGTGTATTTTGTGCAATAAAGTATATCTATCTATCTATCATTCGGCTCATCGGATCACTTGGCTCATTCGGATCATTCGGTTCACTCGAACTCGAGATCCATTTGAGTCGAATGATACATTCGGAGCGAACATTAGAGATTCGGAACAGTGTATCATTCAGAGTCGGATCACTGAGGCGTGTCAGTAAAGAGCTACACACGTCTAGTGCTTACAAAATCAACTCTATGTATAAGTTAGTCTATGCCATGCATTCACTATTAACGTAGGAAAATTATTACGCTGCCATTGTTTTGTGCAGATATAGAACATGAATGGGTGTGGGTGCTGGGTGCACCCACTGAATTGTCTTCCTAGCTAAATTTAGGCCCGGGAAGCTCTGGGCGATGGCTACATATATAGAGAATATGGTGCAGAGATGACATA
Source organism: Marasmia exigua (assembly GCA_019059595.1). Lineage (NCBI taxonomy): Eukaryota > Metazoa > Arthropoda > Insecta > Lepidoptera > Crambidae > Marasmia > Marasmia exigua. The sequence goes on along the minus strand of CM032476.1, from coordinate 11,393,086 downwards.
CCTAGTTGTGGAGGATGGCAGTGTAAGGTCGCGGAATAAGTAGACAATCTTATTACGTCCTTCGGCTGATATTTCGGTTACAGCGGCCAAAATTAACGTTTAGTTAAGTACGTTTCTCCATTAGTACCTGGGACGGCCAAATGGTCGAAGACCAGTTGGCCGTCCCAGAGGGCCTAATTTGAAGCATACGTTACGACCGAATCGGAGATTCCCTCCCTTTCACACGCGCTGTCTTCTTTGTTTAGACGCGACAGGTATATTTTCGTTCATTACGGAACGGCTTCAAAATAAGGCACCAGGTACCGATGGAGAGACGAGGTCGAAGCACTTCTAGCGGATAACTAGCAGGAGGTGGCGCAGGACCGACCATTATATAGTTATACGGTCTGTTTTTCCTGGACCACTACAATCTGGACATCTTTAATGCAAGTGAACAGGCATCTTTTTTTTCATATGATAGGTGGCAGGCGAGCAGACGGATCACCTGATGGTAAGCGATTACCGCCGCCCATGGACACCAGCGACACCAGTGGATTCGCAAGTGCACTGCAAACCTTTAAACCCCCTTTCCCGGGTTCGGGCCTTCGGTATCCTCACTCACGCAGTGAAACACAGCACAGTGCTGCTTCACACCGGTTTTCTGTGAGACCGTGGTATCACTCGGGTCGAGCCTATTTATGATGAAGCGTGGCTCTCCCACGGTGAAGACGGTCCTAGACCTCATCGTCGCTTTCCATAAAGTGTTAGCCTATAGTCCAAACAAAAAATCTAATCCTTCATAACACAAGTGGTGTTTTTTTTTATATACCTAATTTGCTAAGAATTTCGTAATTACAACATTTAAGGTGACGGGTAGGACACACTGGCGACGCCAATTGATTTTAACTTTTACACAATTTGGGGGTTACAACCTCTCGGCAAACACTTTTACTCTTTATTAAATGCACAAATGTTGGGTCCAACGAAAATGTTGGGTACAAAAACGGACCCAACATTTGTACATGGTTATTTAATTAATAGTATAAGTGTTTGCTAAGAGGTTGTAACCCCGAAATTGTTTAAAATTGATCCGGTTTAGTACCTAAAAATTAAAATCGACGGGCGTCGCTAGTGTGCCCCGTCACCTTAAGAAGTCTTCGAAATTTAAATAAGTTCATAATTATTTAATGTCCATATAAGTAAGTGAGTGACAGCAACGTGGTAAAATTAGAATTTGTTCATTTGTTTTGTTTGTAAACTGCCTGAGGAATACCGACATTGTATTTGGTAAATAAACAAAAGTTTAAATATAGGTTGGTTTCCCAACAACGATCCCACGCAATCGCAGTTTCCTTCCTACGCAGAAATCAAGACTTTATTTTAAAAGGGACAAGATTTAATAATATCATTTGGTAATATTCTAAAATTATGCATGTGGGTGGGTGAGTACGACGGCGACAACGAGGTCAAGTTCTCATAACAGTTAAAAATGTTGGTACGGTCAGCATCAAAGTAGCTCAACACTTTAGTACCATATAGAAGTAACATTTTTTACGAACCCCTTGGAAACTGCCTGTAATAGGCAGAACAGTTACTTTGACATGGTACTAAAGTGTTAAGCTACTTTTGATCCTGACTGTACCTACTCGACAACTATATCAACAGGTACCGCAGTGGCTGGTTGGTCAGACTGCTAGGCTTGTGTCAATAGCTGGACAAATTTGATACCCAGTGTTGAAAAAAAATGGCAGACGAGCAGTCGAATCGCCTAATGATAAGCAACTGCCGTTGCCCATGGATATACCGGTGGAGTCACGGAGTGCGGTCTCAACCTTTTTTTTTATTATTGTTATTATGGCTCTACCAGAAGATAATTCGCCAATGTCAAGTAACTTATTGAGAATAAGTAGGTAGTCAACAGTCGAAGTCAGTCAAAGTCACAGTCACTCAATAAAACGCCGGTGTTTTACGTTTTATCGACGTACGGATTCAGCGGATATCACTCTTGAAGCAACCGCAGGTTTTAAGACTCTATTTGGTCCAAGCAAGTTGACACTCGACACACAATAGCAGTGTTAAAAACGGTACAATCCAACGATTCTTATTATTAGGATCACTTTGCGGCACTTCACTACACACATAAACACCAAATTTGAAGACTAAAAACCACTAGACACTAATTTAAAACCTTTGAATTGCATCAGCCCATGCGGCTTGTTTTAGCTCTACTCGCCGAATCGGTGTCAAACTTACGAAACTTCCATTACATTTCACTGACAACCCTCACCCATAGTTTTTTTATAATATGGCTTTACCCGAATATATCTTGCCAATGTCGAAGTCAATCAAAGTCACAATCAGTCAATTGATAATAATTCTGCCGATACCACTCTAAACACAATCGCGGGTTTTAAGACTCGCAAGTTTTCACATGACAACTCATTCGACACACAAAAACAGTGTTAAGTAGTCAACAGTCGATGTCAGTCAATGTCATAGTCACTCAATAAAACGCCTGTTTTACGTTTTATCGACTTACGCATTCTGACAATACCACTAAACATAACCACGGGTTTTAAGACTCTATTAGGTCCAAGCAAGTTGTCACGTGATACTCGACACAGTAGTCGCAGTGTTAAAAACGATACAATAGCAGTGTTAAAAACGATACAATTTCAATTATTCTTATTATTACGATTACTTCGCGGCACTTCACTGCACAAATAAATACTAAATTTATTCACTTAAAACACTAGAAACTAATTTAAACCTTTGAATTGCATCAGCCCACGCGGAGTATTTTAGTTCTACCGCCAGAATATTTCACTCATTGTTACTCAAATGACAGCGTCTTTGACTAATTACGACATGTTTTCATAAATCGACTCGGGATTAGTGATGTGATATCAAAAAGTTGTAATAGATTGAAATATATTTTCACTCGAGTTCACTTGGATTTTGTGAAAGATTACTGCTTTAATCAGACTTACCTATATTTTATTTTAAGGTGTAAATAAATACTTCACAACATCACATACATTGATCTGACTCCGAGATAGCTAGCTTAAACAACTGTTATATAGATATCAGAACCTACAGTTAGATTACAAATATATACATAAAAATACTTTTCTTTTGTAAAATATCATACTTAAAATACATAGAAAACACCCAGACCAATACAAACAGATATGTTCATGCACACAAATGTTTCTATTGTGCGGGGATCGAATCCGCAACCCTCAAACCGAAGGCAACATTTCCTATTTCAACAACTACTATTGATTTTCTATTGATTCTGCTGTTTACGCCTGTGCATCTTTGGAGGTTAATGTGATGAGTATGATTTATAAGCCAGAAAACCAGGCAGAGACTTATTATTATGCATACGTGGTTGAAAATTTAGCAGAAAGCTCTATGCGAACTCTTTTTTGATATGAAAATTAAAAAGCCTAATAGTGGAACTCATTACTCACCGAATCACTGTAATATTTTGAACTCTCCTTATGACTTCCGTGGTGACTCATTTTTAGATTCTTTACGTACATTTTAATGCACAAATGCAAGTCATATCATTGCTCAAAATTAAAAAAAATAACTAAAAAATGTTTATGAAAAAGGCAATAATTTAACACATAAGTAACACAAAAAAGTTATCTTTTGTGCTTGTGACCATTTGGATTATTCTATTAGATACGATTAACTGCTGAGTTGCTTACTTGCTGGTATCTTCTCACAGAATTTCATAATCCGAACTAGCTTTAAATATTTTGACATATACATATATTGTATGGACCTAAATTGAATGCACTATTTTCGATTCATTTAATTTCGGTAATATAAATTGTCCCTTGCTTCTTACAAAAATCAATATCACAATCACACAGTCTACCACATCTCTCTAGTTATTCTGAGACAAATCTTGGTTGTTTTCCTCCTAATAACAGGCTCCAAACCAAACCGAATATAATTCGGTTTGGAGTACCGAACCGAATGTAATGCAAAAATTAAAATATTGATATATTTAATCTTAGTTTACCTACATTTAAAAATAAATTACGCATACTATTGTCTAATAATAAGATGAGATAAAATCTTTTCGAATCACTGGTCCACTGGCCTAGTGGCACTTTTGGTAGTGATTCTGCCTAATGCGCCAATGGTCGTGCGTTCGATTCCCACTATGAACAAACATTCGTGTGAGGAACACTTGTGTTTGCTCAGTGCCTGGGTGTAAACAAGTAATTATTATTTAACAAAAATTTTCTTTTTCCTCATAAGCTAAGGGAAGCCTTGTGCTCTAATAATAACTACTTTTGTATATGCTTTCCGTGGCAACTTTAGATAATTAACTGTAGATAATTACTTGACAATTTGTATCTCTTAGTTTTAAGGTGTGTGATCCTGTAAGTTGTTCAAATAAAGAAATAAAATAAAAAAATCAATTCATAATACCTGCAATGAGTTGTTTTGGACCCGAGTCCCATCACTACTCGCGCTTATGAAATTTGAGTAGATTCAAAGATTACGACGAGAGCACCTCATGAGCACATACGAGTAAGATCATGTCAAAAGTTTGTTTTGACAGACAGCCGAAATTAAGAGTGAGTGATGACGGACGGGTAATGTAAGGTAACCTGATCGCATAATTAAATATAAGTATGTGACTTACCTGCAGAATTTTCGCGTGAAGATTTATCTGTAACAATAAAGAAGAAAATTTAGCTCGTTAAATTGGTAAATTTTGCCGAGGTCTGTTTTTCATGACCACTATAATTTGGACATCTTTAAGGCAAGAGTGAACAGGCATATTTTAGGCAAACGCGTATCATCCTAGACCTCATCGTCGCTTTCCATCAGGTGTGATTGTGGTCAAGCGTTAGCTTATTAATAAAAAAAAGGACCGTGGGTGAGCCACGCTTCCACGCGAAGTGATACCACGGCCTCACAGATAACCTGCGTAGAGCGGCTCTGAGCTGTTTCGTTGCGTGAGTGGGGTACCGGAGGCCCAATCCGGGGGAAAGGGGGGTGTAAAGGTTGGGAGCGCACTTGTGAGTCCACTGGTGTCACGGGTGTCCCCATGGGCGGTGGCAATCGCTTACCTACCATCATGTGATCCGTCTGCTCGTCTGCCAAATATCACAAAAAAATAAAATTTTAGAGGCAGCAAAATTCTTTCAATTTTTGACGCTATACAGTGCAGGTGTGTGTGTGTGTGGGTAAATAAGTATGCGTGCTTGCTCGTGTTAAATCTGCGTGTGTCATGATGTTCTTCTGTTGGTGCAATCCATACTAATGTGAAATTGTTTGCGTCTGTCGGTCTGTCTGTCTGTTTGTCATTTACGGCAAAACGGAGCAACAGGTTGAGGTGATTTTTAGTGGAGATAATTGATCGAACGGAGATTAACATAGGCTACTTTTGTCTCTTTCTAACGCGAGCGTAGCCGCGGACAAAAGTTAGTTTACTATATTTTATTTTACCTTATCGAAAACTTTCAATTATAGCGCCTACCCTAAGAGGGATTACCTAAAAGGCTCTCGATTCAATTATTTATTGATGACCCTATAACACAAACCTTACTTTGCCTTTACCTTACTTTTTTTTATAGCCTTACTTTTGGAATCATATCGATGATGAAATGTCTAAAATATTTAGATTTTTTAATCAGTTTTTTTTTTATTTTATGACAGAGATGTAGACAGACGAGCAGACGGATCACCTGATGGTAAGCAATTGCCTCCGCCCATAGACACCCAAAACACCAGTGAAGACACAAATGCGCTGCCAACCTTCAAACTCCCCTTCCCTCCCCCGGATTGTTCACTCACGCAGCGAAACACAGTACCGTGCTGCTTCACGCCGGTTTTCTGTGAGGCCGTGGTATCACTCCGGTCGAGCCGGCCCGTTCATGCCGAAGCTCTCCCATGGTAAAACGTTATATTCCTAACGATGTTTACTCGTTATTTAAATGGCTACATCCAGCGCCTTAATTGAGCAGTTACTTATTAAGGACACACATCGCTCACACACGATCCGAGAACCCTTCTATTGTTACATACATAATAACAGGCCGGGCATGAAAAAAGGCTGGTCTTAATATCCCACATTTGCCGGGACCACGCCTAGTCGAATACATTACCCTTCACAGGGCTAGCAACGTATGGCACTGAACGACTTATTCCATTATGCTCCCACATGTCCCAGATCATACGAAACTTTTGAGTTCATTAAGCTCCCACTTGGGAAGAGCAGTCACTAATCATTCTATTATAATCTCACACTCGGAATTCATAATGCGTTGAGACGTACCGTGCCAGTTTCCTCGCGATGTTTTTTTTTCACCGCGCACTGTAATGGTGGTCGTAGAAGAATGCTATTCGAAAAATGCTCATCTGAGGACATGTTATCGTGCACTCGACATTCGACTTTTTTTTTATTATTTTACAGAAAGCTTACAGACTGATTACAAAATAAATAACAGGATGATGACAGTGCAAATTGCTAATAACAAGCCTCCACATTTGTTTACCTTTATGAATAATTATTTGTACGAATTTAAAAAAAACTCTAATTTATTAATCTTTTATTGGGTGCACGCTTTTAAGCGCTACTTTGATTTAATCTATTAAATCAAAATAGCGGGCTACTGCACGCCCTCCAATTAGACAACTGAAAAAGGGTTTGATGCGCAAGTTCGTGCACACATCTGTGACACATTTGTTTAACGTAACAATATGTGAAGACAGGGACAAACCTATTCATTTAGATATAAGCGTGGGTGAGACAAGCATGCTACGCGACAGAGTTGAGTCCTGTGAAAACGACTTTACTCGTCATACATTAATATATCGTATATCACTATCTCGCTCTGCGAAATGGTGACCAAACTTTAATCAATTTAGAAATATCATGAGAAATTTTTTTTTTCTTTTATGAGTGAAATGGGATTCCATGAGATTTGTTATATCTTTTTGAATAATTTTTACAACGCGTAAAAGCGCACGAAGGTATTTTTTTTTGCCAACAGGCCAATCAGACCTCATTCCGTCTAATGGTAAGCGGCCGTGAAATCCAAATATGAGGTTGACAGGCACAAAAGAACTAACAAAGTACCCATTGTGTCTGCCATCCTCACCCTGATGGCCTGCTGAGATGCCGCTTCAAGCCCCGCCTATAAGGCCCCGGATTGTATCAAGGAGGAAACACATGAGCTGGGAGGGCATTCCATGTCTTGATGGCTCGGCGCAGGAACGAGGAGCCAAACCTCTTGGTGCGCGCCGCCATTGTCAGGACGGTATGCGGATGGCAACGCTGTCCAGCACGTATTTAGTTAACCTTTATTCCTATTTAAAATAATCAAAAAATATATTTGTGTAACACGACCGCTTGTCAGACTCGCCAATTTGCGATTACGTGAGGTAAGGCGACGGGGACCTAATTTAAGGATGATTCTCCGAAATTTAACTTAGTCAAATTTCGGAAAATCACCCTTAAGCGGTCCACGCGGTTTAGACGAGTCACCTATCTTCCGCTATTTAATCTAAGGGTGCACCAGAATAGGGCCTCTGGTTCGACGCTGGCGAACTTTCTGTTTGTATAGCGCATGTTATTATCTACACAGCTGCCATCACTCTAAGCGAAAACCATGAAAAAAGTCTGTTCTAAATATTCCACATTCGCTTGGGGCACGCCTAGTGGAACACATTAGGCATTCAGGGCTAGCAACATGACAATGAACAACAAATTTTAAATTCACGACTGATTAACGTTGAAAATGACAACGAAAATATTGCTGTCATTTTCAACTTTTGAACTTTTCAAATGACAGCTATATTTTATAAAGTGTTGTTTTTACAAATGGACGAGAAGCTAGTTCTATGTTTTCAACAATTTTACGCTAGAAGAAATTGGACTGTTATGCTCGTAGATTATTCAGACGCTAGATATACCAGTTATTTCTATTTTGATAACATTGACATTCTAGCTAAGAAACTGAGTATTTCGAAAATATTTCTTGAAATTCATCTGATGATAGTACCTAAAATTAACATCCAACGAATAAGCGCACTCCTCGTCGAAACTAGCGTCGACATTTGAATTATATTGGTGGGATTATTATAAGACATTTTTAGAAAAGGACTACCGAGAATACTTAAAGGAAAGTATAAACAGTGTTTAAGGCGTACATAGTAATAATTTCTTTTCTTTTTTATGTGATAGGTAGCAGAAGAGCATACGGATCACCTGATGGTAAGCGATTGCCGCCGCCCATGGACACCCGTGACACGAGTCACAAGTGCGCTACCTCCCCTAATCCCCCCTTCCCCCGGCTGGGCCTCCGGTACCCTCACTCACGCAGCGAAACAGCACAGTGCTCCTTCACGCCGGTTTTCTGTGAGGTCGTGGTATCGCTCCAGTCGAGCCGGCCCATTCATGCCGAAGCGTGGCTCTCCGACTGTCATTTCTTCCTAGAAGTAAGTAACTTTATTTTTTATTATTGCGTATAGTTGATACTTTAGGCATTTTGTCAAAAAATAACTTCATTTTAATTCGTCGATGTATGGCCCTTAAATGTTTTTTAAAAAAAAACAAAACCATTCACACTACGTCGGGTTTATGAAAATTCTTAGCATAACACTAAAAGCAAGTAAAAAAACTAGTAAAATAATATAAATTTATGAAAAAGTAAGCGACTAATTTCCTTCAAAAAGTAAGAAAAACGAGCACTTAACCGAGTAAAAATGCAAACCTTTTTAATAAACTTTTTGCTAAATATTTAATGGCATCGTGTCTCGTCGTTTAGAAAAAAGAATGCTCTTTGCAAGTGCTTTTATCTCTTAAATTATTACATTACCATTGTTATTGCACGCTCACAAAATACAGCTTTATTTTTTATTATTTCATCGTCTATTTGTATCTCAAGCATCGCTCTGCGAATAGACGGTCGGTGCATTAAATTATTTACACTCACCTTCGTACGCCTTTTAATAAGTACAATAACTAAATGACATTCATAATTAACCTATCCAGTGTTTGATCACAATCAGAATAAAAAGATCCCGTTAATTGTCAGAACAATAATCTTAGTTTGCTTTAATCACATTATATTAATGGGATTAAAGTTTTAGTTAATACATTAATCTGTATAACGATTACAAATTTTGAAGATAATAAATATTTTAACGTATGGAAATTACCTTGAATCGATTTATAGCCTTTCTCCCCATCGATGAAAAGGTATAAATTATATTTAAAAGAAAACGTTTTACTGTCTATGTCTCGCAACTTAATAAAGTCACGCCAATGACGCTCGAGTAAATCCATATTTAATATAGTGGGCGCCCTGTTATATTTCCAATGTTTGTAAGCAACCTAAAAGCTGCTGACAACCCTAAAGTAGGGGACAGCAGGGGACACAAAATGGATGGATAAAGGAATATGAAAATTATACTTACATTGTTGAAAAACACATTTTACGAGGCAGGGTCATCGCTTATCGTTATGCGGAAATTACCAGGAAGAAATAAAACATATAATAAAATGTCGAAATATCAGAGAAAAAAAACGTATTAAGATTTTAGTACTTTTATTAATGTACAAGTGAAGAAGCATTTGGGTTCAATGAGCTAGTTGAGTTGTAGAGTAAGACCACGTTTCGGTAAACTTACATTAATATTGAATTCGACATTTGTATATCCAAATGAATTGAAATAATCTAATTCGATTTCATAGTTGAGAGCACGAGAATAAGCTCTCTGGCCAGGTGGAGAGACGGTTTGCTCCTGCCAGCCGCATGGCTAAGTAAATCTCTAGGTGGATACGAATAGCTGAAAAAATGTGGCGAACTTTCTGAAAGGCCTATGTCTAGCCGACGTAAGCAGATATTTTATAGATGCCTACCCTCGATCAAGGTACCTACCTCGTTAGTATGTATGTTTATTTGTTTTGTAATTTACAAGTATGTATTAGTATTTATGGCTAGTATATATTCATTTAATATAATGTATGTATATGTCACCGGAAAATAACAAGATCCGTAAGTTTATCAATTCACTAGGAAGTTAAAAACTATCGTAGGATTCTAAACGGGAGATAAATTGTATTATTTTTACGTTATTAAATTTACGTAAGTGTCGAAGTCAAATAATACAATTTATCTCCCGTTTAGAATCCTAGGAAAGTTTATAAACTTCCTAGTAAATTGATAGATTTACGGATCTTGTTATTTTCCGGTGACATATACCATACTCGTATTTATACAATGTCTTTTTTTTTTCTTTTTCGGACTTGCACTGCCTTACCTCTTTTTTGAATTCGCTATACTTTACCTCTACCCTGAGGTTGTCTGGAAGAGATCGCTATTAGCGATAAGACCGCCTACATTGTTTTAGTATAATACCATAGACTAAGATCTGTAAATTTTGTGCAATAAAGTGTTCTATCTATCTATCTACCTAAGTTAATTGAAGTGTAAATGACGCTCGATAGATAGATACTTTATTGCAGAAAATATACAACTTAAGTACTAGGCATTACATATATTTTGTGTACAGTCTGATACAATCGATGAAGGTGCATACTGGTGCGTAGTTCATACTCTGTGAAGCGCGCTCTATAGCTTACTTATGTATACTCTGATACTGATGACGACCTAGATGATTTTGACCTCAATCACATCAGCTGATGTATCACATTCGGCAAAGATCCGTTAAAGTTTTTCCTTAGAGTTGACCACCGATTGCGACGGTTACTTTTTTAAGAGATATTCGCCACCTCTTTAGTTTAATTTCGTAAAGAGAATCAAAATTTATCCTAAATGATATTAAACAAAACTAGGTACTTACTTTAGTATAGTACTATAGTAAAGATTTATACTTGTTATTTTGGAAGAATGAGAACATAAAAAAGTTAATAATTTCTACACTATAGTATAGTACTATAGTAAAGCTTAATACTTGTTATTTTGGAAGTATGAGAACACAAAAAAGTAAAAAATTTTACAGCTTAATATTTTTATTTGTAGAAAGCTTGATGCATGAAACGAAATGTTTTAACTGTCCTATTCACCATCAGATACTAAATGGACTATAGTAGTAAAGCCTCAAAAAATATATTCTAGTTAAATTGGGTTAATATTTCATAAGTACATAAAAAGCAATGAAAATTACCAGCGCTTTATAATCAGAAACACCATCAGCAAATAATCAAATGTAGAACACATTAATGTTTCACCTTGGCACGTTACATATTTGACATTCATAAATGTTCTGTATGGACTTAAACTGAATAAAAATATTTCTTTTTCTTGGATTAGCACCCTACTCAAAAGTAAAATTTAGCACACGTTTAATAGTAAGCAAGTGTATCTAACTATGAAGGTATAAAAAAACTCGATGACCCTGGTAAAACGCAAAGAAGCGATGAAAGTTAAACATAAATGAAAATCAACGAAAATAGAAAAAAATGGAGTTAATTATTTTTAAAATAATTAAAAAATATAGTATTTCTTGTAAAAAAAATTGCATTGACGCTAATAATGGTCTAGTTTGATGCTCTTTCAGGGTGACTTTAAGGAGAGTCACATCTTATAATCGTTACGATCAAAATCTTAAGTATTATTATTAACGGATGTTCATAGGCAGCGATGATTACTTTCCATCAGGTGACTCGCTTGCTCATTTGTAGCCTCTAGCATAAAAAAATATATTAGGTAGGTGTTTACTTTTAGTTTCAATTCACTCACGAAACTGAGCAACTCAACAATAGACAATACGACAAAAATCTTTTTCCGAAATGGAAAATACTAATTCTAAATTAGACTTATAGAAATTTAAGGAAAATAATTTCAGAATTTTGAAACAGATTTATGGAGAAAAAAAAGTAAAAATTCTTCTGTGACGTCATCACTGGGCATAACAAAATAATTAATAACGCTTTTGCTCACGTTGATTTAAAAAAAAAGGTAATCAAAAAACCACACGCCAAATAATCAGTGACATAACCAGTCGCCTAAACTTTTTTTAATGTACACGAGTATGTGCTATATCGTGTAAGTATGTGGACTACGTCGCTTCCGGCATTTAATTGATATTATAATTTTTTTTTTATATGAGAGGTAGCAGACGATTCATTTATTTCAATAAAGACACTTATTTAATGAAAACTAAAAAATATGGGTCATCTTTTTTTTTCCTTTCTTTATTCGAAAAGCGTATAAAATAGTAATATTATTTTGTAGTATTGTCCATTCGGGTAATTTCTTCAGACAATCATCAAATAGGCTTTACATTTTTCATTTATCTAATGGGTTTATTTATTCGTAGAAGTTCTTTAAATAACAATATTTTAACTAGTAATTTAATTTAGTGCCTACAAAAACAAATAATATTCCAATACATTTTGTCACGAATAATCATCGAACGAAATTTGTAAATACAATAATTCTTCGACCATATTGAGGCAACGTTTCGTTGGTAAAATAATATTTTTCTCAAAGTAGGTTTAAAAAGATATGACAGCTGCCATTCACGGAAAGTCCCAAGCGGTTTGAGTTGACAGGGTTTCTATTGGACTGAAAAAGTTTGTGAAAAATTACAATAAGCAAGTAGGTACTGAAAGTCAGGTGAAGAATTTAAATATCGAATGCTAAACAGTACCATTTTAATGAACATCATTTTTGCTGACTTTTTTAGAAGTCGTTCCATTAGTGTCCATTAGTTCCAAACTGATAGTTGTTTTCAATAAAAGGTAAAAGCTGTTACTGTTTGCCAAATACATTGCAAGTAACGTGCAAGTACAACCTGCAATGAAATGTAAACACCTCGACTCTTATTAAGGCAGAATAATAAGGTTCTAATTTGAATGAGGTTGTATACTCATTAGTGCACGTGACTGTACAAAGAGATTAAAACCGCCTTCGAAAACAAAAGGAGGAACACAATTTTAATTTTGTTATGAAAATGAGCGCTTGTTGGTCTAGTGCTTTAGTCCTTGGTTCGATTCCCGAATCGGGCCGAAACAAAGTTTTTTTCTTATTGTTTGACTTAGCTCGGGCTGTGGCTCGGGTTTGTAAGCACCAATCCGCATTAGGTCAAGCGCGGTGATTAATCCTAACCCCATCATAGTAGCGAGGACCTGATATCTATAATGGAGGCATTTGTCCTGCAGTGGGACAGATATAGGCTGGTACTTAAGTACTTACTTACAGTCAGCATCAAAATTATCTTAGCGTTAAAATCTACAAAATCTACAAAAATATATGACGGAACTTTGTTGACTGTCGACTGCACCATCAGTTTTTTTTTTTTTTGGTCAATAAGCTAACGCTTGACCACAATCGCACCTGATGGAAAGCGACGATGAGGTCTAGGAGGATAACGCGTTTTGCCTAAAAGATGCGGTCACTCTTGCCTAAAGATGACCAGATTATAGTGTCAGGAAAAACAGATCTCGGCAGAGAGTTCCATTCCTTTGGCCGTCCGCATTATAAATGTGGAAGCAAAATCGCTTCGTGCGGATAAGGGGTATTTCTACCACATAAGGATGAAAGGACTCGCCGCGCCTTGTCGTCCGATGATGAATGGGCGGGTGGGATCAGCTATGTAGGAACCTCCGCACACTCCCCGAAATGAATCCGGTAGAAGACCGAGAGGCATGCCACTCGTCGACGGTGGTCCAGGCTCTGCAGGCCAGCTTCGGAGAGTGTGTCATCATCGATGAGCTTCTTCGCACGTCGTTCTATTGAGTCCAGAGCGTCTAACTGATACCGGGCAGATCCGTCCCAGAGGTGACAGCAGTACTCCAAGCAGGAGCGAACCTGAGCTCGATATAAACTTAAAAGCTGCTTGGGCTTAAAGTACCGCTTGACTTTCCAAAGGATGCCTAGTTTTTTAGCTGCAGTTTTGGCTATGGACTCAATGTAACGACCAAAATTAAGGCTAGCCGACAGATCCAAGCCCAACAGCTCGAGATGGTCAGTCACTGGCACGGAAACATTTCGGAAAGTAGGAGTCAGATGAAATGGACTCCTTTTCGCCGAAAAAAGGCAGGCCTGTGTTTTGGCGGGGTTGAACCCAACCAAATTGGCATCTCCCCATATGGAGACAGCGTTCAGGGCTTTGTTCAACCTCTGAACCATGCCCTCCCTCAAAGAACCGACATCTGCACCGGACTTCGCAACCGACAGATATCTATCCGCAACTGTGCTGTCATCAGCGTACCCAAAGATACCGGGTGTCAACAGCAAGTCGTTGATATGTAGTAGAAATAGAGTTGCGGAAAGAACAGAGCCCTGAGGGACACCAGCATTGATGTCATGGCGATCAGATGAGTAGCCATCAATGACTACCCGAATTGATCTGCCCCTCAGAAAATCCTCAATCCATACGCAAAGGCCGGTGGAGATTCCGTACTACGGAAGCTTGCTAATGAGACTTGCGTGCCAGACCCTATCAAAAGCCTTGGAGATGTCGAGGGAAACAGCGAAGAGCTTCGCCGTGTTTCTCAATGGCTTCGCTCCACAGGTGGGTTGCATACACTAGAAGGTCCCCAGTAGACCGCCCGCGGCGGAAGCCAAATTGACGGTCACTGAGGAGATCGTTGTCTTCTAGGTATGCAAGGAGCCGGTTGTTCAATACACGCTCCATAGTCTTACAGAGTATGGAGGTGATTGCGATAGGACGGTAGTTAGCTGGGTCAGCACGACTACCTTTTCAGTATGGCCTTCCGGCAATATGTATACGAAGAGAAAACTAAGGAATGGAAGAAAATACTAGGAATGAAACATTAAAAGACCTTCATAGGAGACAAAACAAAAATATGGAAAAAATATCTTCTCGGAGGCAATAGACAACAGACAAGGATGCTCATAGGAGCGTTAACAAGGCATTATGCAACGAACAAAATACTGATGAAAATGAACATGACATCGAACAGCGACTGCAGAGCATGCAAGGAGGAGACGGAAACCATAGAACATCTTTTATGTGAATGCGACTCACTAGCCAGAGGCAGAATGTGTCTTCTAGGTAACGCTTATCCTAAACCAGGAGACTACAGGCACTTCAATCCGAAAGACATCGTGACGCTGATGAAACGAATCTTTCGTGAGTAAGAGCGCAAAAGATAGGGGAGGTACAAAAGATCCCTTAGGGTCGACGTGCCCCATGAAAATGGCCCCTAACAGATAAGATAAGTAGATAACTTTATGTAACCTAGTTATGACACACTTGGTCCTTAATATTTCCTCATCTGTGGAGGTCTCCGAAGGCAAAAGGCCCAAAAATTTAATCACTTTCATGTTAATTTGGCCCCGTATTACGAAACTCGAGTAATGATGTATGTATTTGGGCGGAGATTGAATAAAAAGTTCCTAGGGATTTAATTTGGGGTGTTCAGCGATAGCATCGTAATTGCTAAGTTATTTAAAGCAATATATTTTACGCTGATTAAAAATTAAGGCAGAATATTATTAACTTACTCTATGGGTTAAGGTCTTTTGGAGTTGACATAGATGTCCATAGACTAACGGTAGTCGCACAACACTATCTATTTTACGAAATATGACCGTACTCGTCTTTAAATCAAGTATTATCACAGAACAATATAGATGGATATTACTTTTTGTCCCATACATTCAATTAATTTACGTTTTGCCAAGTCCGGACGTTCCATGATTTATTAAATTAAAATACTTTATTACAAGACGATCTTAAACTTGATCCGTTTAAGATTTCATAATAAATATAAAAAAAAATACTTTTGAAAAATACGCTATGGGCGGGCGGCCTGAACGCGATATGAAATTTTGAAGTGTGTTATTTACTTACGCTATTAGAGATGTGTCTCTGAGGCCAGATTCGACCAATCTTAATCCAATACTAAATCTATGGTATAGCACTCTCATTCTATACAAATCTGACGTTATACAATAGATTTATCCACGCATAAAGATTTTTCAAATCGGCTCTGAGTGTATTACTTGTTTAACTTCAACGATTCACTCTCTAATCAAGCCAAATAAGAAAGTGTAAATAAAATCGGCAATGCCCAATCATGCTGAATCACTTAGCCGGGGCAAGTATTAATAATGCCAAGTCAATCGTTGTTTGTGATACGCCTCCAATCTTTTCGAAAGCTAATTTTCTCGGAGCCTCTGGGGCGCCCTACATACGAGTATCGTACTTGTTGAGTTGTGTAATTGGGGTATATTCGGGGATGTGGAGTGGATCGAGTTGGGGCCTGTTCAGTATTTTTTTATCCTTATGGCTTGGCGTTGCTCTTATGAGACAACTCTGCCAATGTCAACTGTTCAATAAAGCTAACAATTCGATGTTTCTCTTCGATGTGTCAAAAACTGACAAAATCGCACTTGTCACGCTTAATTAAAAAATATCATCAGTAATTAAAAACCAAGAGCAAGCAACTAATGATATATGATTAAAATATGGTTTTGCAACCAAAGGGTAACATCAACCAAGCTAAGAGGATAACCAGAGTACTAAGTACTTAAACATTTTTGATTACCAGTTTAATTATTACATCTATATACTAAATTGAGAATATTCCAACATGATAATTATATCGCGTATTTAAAAAATGTCACATTATGTCAGATTTCTTAAACAGTGACCTATTTGTGGCCTGGACTATACCACAATTTTTCTTTTTTGTCATGGTAGGTAGGTATTTTTTATCAGCCCTCTGGCGCCCTACATACTTGTTGAGTTGTACAGTCAGCATCAAAATGATCTTAACGTTCAAACCTATCAAAAATATATGAGCATTTGATAAAGGACAATTGTATGCCAGAATAGATTGACTATCCACGACATGGTGAATTTGCATTTGTTATTAGAGGATATTTTTAATGACAACAAATGAAAGTATATATGTATTACAACCCGTAGCACACCTCCACTGTAAACGGAATGATTCAATTAATAAATAATTTATTTGTTTTCAATAAACATGGTAGATACATTTTAATTCTTAAAAAAAGACAGTAAGGAACGAAGAAGAAAGAAACAACATTATAAAAAATTACGAATTCTATGGGCATAGAAGGGGCAATTTCGTTAGTATTCCGCTTCATAGCAGACCAGCAGTATGATCAAATACTCAGATATTTTTGGTGGATTTGTACGCTAAGATCATTTTGATGCTGACTGTAAGTAAATACATAACTACCATAAACTGTTCCACTGCGGGGCAAAGGCCTCCATTATAAAAATCAAGTCCTCGCTACTACGAGTATGATGGGGTTAGGATTAATCACCACGCTTACCTAATGCTGATTGGTGCTTACATTGATTTAAGCTGAGTTTTTTTTTGTTTCCTCTTGACATCGTACTTGAAATTATAGTCTAATATAAAAACAGCTTTTCTCCTTGTTATACTGTGGTCGTGGAATATAGCAAGCCCGATCCGTGAACCGACACCCAGCTGGTCACCCTAGGTAGATACCTAGGGTGACCAGCTGGGTGTAGGTAGATACCTAGGGTGAACAGCTGGGTGTAGGTAGATACCTAGGGTGAACAGCTGGGTGTAGGTAGATACCTAGGGTGACCAGCTGGATGTAGGTAGATACCTAGGGTGAACAGCTGGGTGTAGGTAGATACCTAGGGTGAACAGCTGGATGTCGGTTTACGGATCTCGTCGTCAAGGCTAGGTCAATAACTAACAAGAAGTCATGCAGTATCAACCGAAGTGGCGATCTCTGGTTTCGAAGACCCTGTTCGAATTGCTGAACTTGCGGAGTAAGTAAGTACTTGAAGTGATGGCAAAAAATTTACTACCTCACTTAATAAATAAGGTTGATTCTTGACCCCAACATAAGGTAGATATACTGAACAAACACAAAAGTTTGTCGAACGAATACTATTCCAGAATTGGAACTTTGGAGCGTGGGCTAGTTAATTTTACTCAGGTGACTAATAGCGATCTGGTAATATTTAAATTAATAACGTAATCAGTTTAGTTAGATGGCTGATATTTGAGCAAAAGACTAGCCAGTTCATTAATTTATCCTACATCTTTCCTAACTTGTGAAGAATGGTAAGTATAGGTACATTTTCTATAGACACTTCAAAGAAATTAACTTGGATTACTTTGAGTAACTCTTACTCATAAATATTAGATTTAACTAACGTTAATTTCAATAATTCATGCGCATTGTACGGCTAAAAGGAAGTAAGAACAGACCATCATATTCAAAATTATCAAAGTGAACCGCCGAAACTAGCACCGTCACTTGATTTATATTGATTGTGGCGATTAAGAACAGGCACTTTCCGACACACTTGATCCTCTGTCATTGCGTAGAGGTGTAGCATCACTGTGCATCTTCTATCGCATTTACAATGGAGAATGTTCCGAGGAGCTGTTCGGCCTTATTCCAGCTGCAATTTTTCACCACCGAACATCACGTCAGAACGCCAAATACCATCCACATCACCTGGATGGATTTATGTCGACTACAGTGCGTTTCTCACGTCATTTCCTACCACGCACAGTAAAACTGTGGAACCAGCTGTCATCCGTGGTGTTTCCGAACAGATACGACTTGGTGACCTTCAAGAAAAGGGTGTGTGTACTCCTTTCTTAAGAGCCGGCAACGCATATGTGATACCTCAGGTGTTGCAGATGTCCATGGGCGGCGGTGATCACTTTCCATCAAGTGTGCCGTCTGCTCGTTTGTCCGCTATAATGTAAAAAAAAAAAGAAACTTGGCGGCGCTAGTATCATCGCGGTGTCACCTTAAGAAATTTCTATACCACTCGTGATTGCGCACACACAGTGTACAACACTATGAATAAAATATTCTTGTTGAGATTGGATTGGTTCCGTGGCAATCAGGCGGACATTTAACCTGGCGCGGGCGGTCACACAAATAAGAATCCGATCGTAATGTTTGATTGTATTCTTTTTAAAAATACACCAGCTGCAGCTGCCACCTATTACAATTAAGATTAAAAACATAATACTGTAAATCCCATATAGTTAGTATAGTATGTGTCAGTGAAATAAATAAATAAAAACCAATAATAACATATCAAAAGTATATTAAACGGATGCGACATGAACGAATAGGGCTCAGACAGAGAAAATTAATATTTAATATCGGAAATCGTATTCCTGATGAAAGCTTGTCAAATAAAATATAAAATTATTCATTTTTCCTCGGCCCGCGAATCGCTAATAAAATTCTTCCCTGAATACAGACCAGTCCTTAAAAGAAAATTCGCAATTTGAAATTAAACGTTTGCTTTACTTTACGTCCGTTTGATAATACTTGGTAAGTAGCACTAAGTAGGTAGCGGCTGTGGAACTGGACGATTGTGCAAATATTTATAATTTCTGTACCAAATCACAAAAAAAAAACATTTGTTGTTTTATTTATTTTTTTGGTGTTATTGTATACAATTTACTTACAAATAATTCGGTTAAGTTAGTTTAAAAAATGCAAAATTTTGTTCTTTTTATCAGGATACGTGCGCTATAAAGATGAGACCGAATAAATCACTCCCCCTTACATAATATCTTCTTTCATAATAGGGGAAGGCATGAGTGCGCCTCTTCATTTTTTGTCTATGATGATGAGGGCAAGCTCGTCTGTTTTTTTTATACTAGAGGCGACAAACGAGCAAGCGTGTCATCTGATGGAAATTAATCTTCGCCGCCCATGACCATCCGCGAAATCAGAGAGATCGCTAATGTGTTGCTGGATTTTTTAAAAAGGAGTACGCTCTTCTCTTGCTTGGTCCCTAAGTCGTAGCCGTCGCGAAATACTCCCGCAGGCAAACCGTTCCACAGAAATGAGACCTTTTTTTAGAAATTAAATAAATAAATATAAAAGCAATATATAAGCATTAGTTTATGCGCATTTTTCTATTTCGTAGCGCCAGTCATCTTGGATTAACCATATAACCAATTGTTTTAAATTGTATTGTCTTCAATACTAAAAGGTGTGTTCCAATTTCAGGTTGATCCATTCAATCACAATATATTTTTACCTAAATAAATAAACGGACGGAGAAAGCCTAAAGAAAATGATGTTCATCACTTACATAATTAAGAATGTGTGTGTTGGTACCTCATTGCCAAAATCCCAAAACCTTCAAGAGAAAAGCGTACTCCCTTTTAAAGCGCGGCCGGTAGCGCATCTGTGACTCCTTTGACGTGGCAGGTGTCTATGGGCGGCGGTAATCGCTAACCATCAGGTGAAACGTCCGCTCGTCTGCCGCCTACATCATAAAAAAAATCTAAACTTATCTTTTTTTCCTATTTTTTAGAATAGCCTATGGGGTGCTGGTCATGTCGCCCGAAAACACGGTTCGTGGTGCAAGGCAGTGGTAAAATGGAGACCGTGGTTCGAGAAACGCCCAAGAGGAAGACCTCAAATGCGTTGGTGTGACGACATCAAAAAGCTGGCAGGAACAAAGTGGATAGAAATCGCCCAAGATCAACAAAAATGGCATAAACTGAAGGAGGCCTACACCCTAGAGGTTGAAAAAGAAAAAGAGAATAGCCTATACGTGACCTAAGTATAACCTAGACGTAAACCTACCTTGGTTGCCAATTCGGTATGGTCAGGTCATATCACAGAAATCCCCCGAAGGTCACTGTTATTCAACGATCGGCACAATTACATTTCATGCGATGTCACACACCGGGGTAGGGTACACACGTACCCTAAATCCGATATAATTTCATACCCGGGAGGGCTCCACACTTCCCGTTTGGGCGCGCTATGAAAACCGCTTCTGTATACATTTGACCCATTTTTAACCGTCGCACGCACGATTAGATACTTGGTGTGACGAAAAATGTTTGTGCCCTCTAATAGTACTTTTGGGGGAAAAGTAGGCGCTTCGTTTTGTAGATAAAAGTGTTATGATCATTTCTTAGTTGTTTATTGTGGGAAGTTTAAATCTTTATCCCAGAGGAAAAAATCATGGCCGTCATCTTAGTGGGAAACAAGGTTGTCATCTGTCATAATCACGCACACCGGTGAAATATAAACATAGATTTATATTTTTGGGATTGATGAGCTGTCAAGGTCTTGACAGTTGAGATTATCAGACTAGCAGGACGTAAGTATTGATATATTGACTTAATTCCGGCGGTAGGACTAAAACTCTCCGCGTGGGCTGATGCAATTCAAAGGTTGTAATTAGTTTCTAGTGGTTTTTAGTGCACAAATTTGGGGTTTATTTGAGTAGTGAAGTGTCGCAAAGTAATCCTAATAATAAGAATGGTTGAATTGTATCGTTTTTAACACTGCTATTGTATCGTTTTTAACATTGCTATTGTATCGTTTTTATCACTGTTATTGTATCGTTTATAACACTGCTACTACTGTGTCGAGTGAGTTATTACGTGACAACTTGCTTGGACCTAATAGAGTCTTAAAACCCGTGGTTATGTTTAGTGGTATTGGCAATATCCGTAAGTCGATAAAACGTAAAACACAGGCGTTTTATTGAGTGACTATGACTTTGACTGACATCGACTGTTGACTACTCACTTATATCAATAAGTTACTTGATATTAGCAAGATATCTTTGGGTAGACCCATATTATAAAAAAAAAGATATTTACTTTGACCTTCCTTACGGAAGTCTCATGAAACTTCATATCTATTCAAATATCTACTTATAATAACATCCAGCCGATTCAGCTATGGCGGCCGATCTCAAAGATCATTCACGTACCCAAGTTATAATTATAACGCAGGATATATTATAGTGCTCAAGTGTGTGCTCAAACACAAGTGCACTCTCTCTATTCTATCACCCTTATATTAACATGAAACACCATAGTCACACGACACGACTGCAGAGGGATCACGTGCAGGACCAATGCCGCACGGAGGTACCTACAAGACCGCCAACTTCGAGACTTCGGATTGACACATGAATTTCTCTACGTAAATATTCACGGCACCGTAAGTCACGACCGGGAGGACGCACTGGTCGAAGACTTTCGACTTGAGACTTTGAAGGATGGACGGCTGGACTACTCCACCGGTTCAAAGAGCTATGGAAAGGGCTATGCTCGGAGTATCTCTGAAGGACCGCATCAGAAATGATGTAATCTGACAGAGAACTGAGAACCAGAGTCATCGACATAACCCACCGAATTAGCATAGTGGCAGTGGGCTGGAATCATTAGCCGTTGTAGCCGTAAAGTCCTTGTGTGGAGACCGCGACTCGGTAAGCGTAGTGTTGGACGCCCTGCCGTAGTCCCCGGCAGAGTAGAATAGGCCACCCTCACTTTTACCGAGGTGTCGTAAAAGGCGACTAAGGTAAAGCTGCTGGCATGATCATCAGCACCCAGAGAAGGAAAACTCTGCATTTATATCAAAACCCTCGCCAACCCGTCTGCCAAGCGTGGTGAGTATTGCAATTACCCCTCATGTGATTGAGGGAGGCCCGTGCCCCAGCAGTGGGGACTTAAATGGGCTGATGATGATGATGATGATGATGGACGCCCTGCGACAAGCGATGATGCGATGACATTCGTAGGCTAGCTGGTGTGGGCTGGATGAGAGCCAAAATCGGGAGCAGTGGCGTGCATTAGGGGAGACCTATGTCCAGCAGTGGACGAGTGTGGGTTGCTGATGATGCTGATGAAATACTCACGTACTGGCCCCACCCGGTTATCAAACCAGGGACCCAAAGCGCAGTCGGCGCTTTAAAGTTCAACCACGCCACTGCAAGGAAGCATAAGTCTCCTATGGCTTTAAATATGAAAAAGGTGTGACTTGACATCGTAAAGGACGACATGCGTGCTCATAAACTAACCATTAGGGATGGACAAGACCGTGCGAAGCGGCCCCGAAGTGTCTCCGAGGCAACAGCTTAGGACGCAGCCAAGACCAATGCTAAGATAGTGAATCTTCTAAATGAAATGATCTAAATTATGATTTACCAACATCTTTAAACCGAGCCTTAATGTATTAAACTACGGTTCATTGCACTTTCTTTCAGTTTTCAATCTAACGGAATTGAATTAATTATAATCTGAGTCTGCGGCTTTCATGAGTCGAACGGCGACTCACAATGCCTGGTTCATAATCCTTTATGAACATATTCTTTGGCTGACAGGAATATTGTGGCTTGAGGGATCGTGTTCATAACGAACTTGAACAGTAGGATCATAAAGCGTAAATAAAATAACTTCTTTTGTCTTAATAAGCTTATTTAGTGTCAGATTTTGGGTTTCATTTTTATTTGAACAAACTAGGCAGAGCATGTGGCTCATAATTTTTTTTTTGGTAGGCAACTTTAAGTGATAGACGTCAAAACGCCAGCTCGTAATTTTAATTTCAATTTAATTGTGAAATACAATGTAAATTTGTTCAAAACTAAAGTTAATCGATGTACAATACCTACAAAAGTGGCAAATAAATCTGGGCAAAGTGCCACTAACCGTGTATTAACTTGACTGCCTCGATGGCGCAGTGGTTAGTGGGTCGCACTTTAAAGCGACGGCTGTGCAAGAGGTCCCGGGTTCGATCCCCGGGTCGGGTCAAAAATTTGTACCTAAGTTTTCGGTAAGAAATTCTTAGTGGCAGCCCGGAGTCTGGAAGTTGGCGTTCTTGTACCCCCGTGCCTCGGAAAGCACGTTAAGCCGTTGGTCCTGCGCCCAATCCCTCTCTGGTCGTGTCACAGTAGTGTCCCATCGGAATATGAGGGTAAGGGAATAGAGAGTGAACTTGTGTTTGCGCACACACTTAAGCACTATAATATATCCTGCGTACGTGGCTGATCGTTGAGATTGGCCGCCGTAGCCGTAATCGGTTGGAGGATATTAACTTTCATAATTGTATTTCTTTTTCGCATCTCAATTGAAATTCTCTAACATCATCAATATTTGAAAAGTGTAACTACTGATTTTCTTGCTGGTGTCTTCTCAGTAGAAATCGACATTCCGAACCAGCGGTAGATATTATGTACCTATTTTGACATTCATAAGTGTTCTGTGTGGACCTAAATTGAATAAAGAATTTTTTATCTTTATCTTATCATCTGATGGTGAATGTGCGTATTTTTACCAGCAGGTACATTTAAGGAAACAAGCGTCTGGTAATTATAATGAAGTGACTGCCGTCTGAAGTTCGCAACTTTTTAACAGGGGAACCCTACCAACTGAATATTCTTCGATTGCGTACATGATGCGCACTGCCAAGGAGTGGAACACCCTGCCAGCGTCTGTTTTTTCCAGTGATTACATCCCCAATATTTTGAAAGCTAGAGTGAATTGGCTACTTTTGGGCAAGCTCGCTCCATCGTAGGTGTTCTCAACTCAAGAGTTCAGTGTGACGCCAAGAGCAAACTCATAAACAAAAATAAAAACTGACAAGGTTACACGTTTCAGAAGCCATCTGAAATGTGCAGGTTTCCTTACGATGATTTCCGTCACTGCCGAGCCAATGGTATATGCACATAGTTTTGAATAATCCAGATATCCAGATATGCGTACTCGGATATGAACCTACAACTTCCCGTATGGATGGCGTGATCTTGTCAAAACTTTAGGTTAAGACCTAAAGTGTTATTGCATGTTTATTCATTGAGCGACCTTTGTTTCGCGGAACGATCGATAGTTTCTCTATCGATAGTTGACCTCGAATATCATTCAGACTATCGATAGTTTTTTATCGATAGACTAGTATTGGTGTAATCAATAGATTACGCCAATACTATCGATACTATCGATTGTTTAATGCCCTTTACTATCGATAGCATCGGTAGTATTGTGTTTCCTTACAGAATTAATACAAAACTGTCGATAGTATCGATAGTTTTGTACTATCGATAGTCAGCTACGTTTCGATAGTATTTCTGCCTGATTAAATGTGTCCGATACTTTCGATACTATTAATTTTACTTTTACTATCCATAGTAGACAATCGATAAGCAACACTAAGCGACCTACCATCGTCCTTGCCAAGGTACTAAATAGTTACTGAGAACAAATATTAAGCCCATTACTTAATTATATAATTTATAAGCACATAACCTATACACCTAATAATGTAATTTACAAGCTTAGAATGTGTAACTGTTTGTTATTCCTAATAAATAAAATAAAAAATTAAAAAAAAAACCTTTTTAAAAACAAGCTTTTATTATTTGTTTATAAAATGAACTAAAAAGTTAAAAATAAATTAATTCTAAAAAGAAATATAACACTTTGTAACTTGATTGTAACCTTTAACGACAAATAAGCGTCTTCGTCTAGGACAAAATAATTCCATATTGAACAAATTTATTTAATTTTAACACTAAAACTTTTCACCATACATAATTATTCAATCTCATCCCCCCTCTTTATTATAGTCCCCATTTATAAATGAAAGCGTGTTACATTGTGATAGCTTGAGGAAAAGGTTGTGTTATATTAAATGTAACACGCTTTTATTTATAAATGGAGACTATAATAAAGAGGGGGGATGAGATTGAATAATTATGTATGGGGAAAAGTTTTAGTGTTAAAATTAAATAAATTTGTTCAATATGGAATTATTTTGTCCTAGACGAAGACGCTTATTTGTAGTTAAAGGTTACAATCAAGTTACAAAGTGTTATATTTCTTTTTAGAATTAATTTATTTTTAACTTTTTAGTTCATTTTATAAACAAATAATAAAAGCTTGTTTTTAAAAAGGTTTTTTTTTCTTTAATTTTATTTTTAACTTTTTAGTACCTCTATTTTTTTTCTTCTCTCTTGTGTCTCTGGGTGCTGATGATCATGCCAGCAGCTTTACCTTAGTCGCCTTTTACGATACCTCGGTAAGAGTGAGGGTGGCCTATTCTACTCTGCCGGGGACCACACGATCATCAGCATGATCATCAGCACCCAGAGAAGGAAAACTCTGCATTTATATCAAAACCCTCGCCAACCCGTCTGCCAAGCGTGGTGAGTATGGCAATTACCCCTCATGTGTTTGAGGGAGGCCCGTGCCCCAGCAGTGGGGACATTTAAGTAAATGGGCTGTTGATGATGATGATGATGATGATGTGTACGTATTCTGTCGATATCTTGTCTAATTATGCGTTGTTCTAGAGATTCGTTTTTCCTTCTCTCTTGTGTATTTATTCTATTGATATCTTGCCTATATGTGCGTTATTCTAGAGATTCGTTTTTCTTTCTCTCTTGTGCATGTATTCTGTCGGTATTTTGCCTATGTGTGCGTTGTTCTAACGATTCGTTTTCTCTATGTTTAGCAGTCATCATCATCATCATCATCATCAGCCTATCGCAGTCCACTGCTGGACGTAGGCCTCTCCAATTGTTCACCACTGTGACCTATCCATGGCTTCTCGCATCCAGCTCTTGCCAGCCATCCTGCGCAGATCGTCCCCCCACCTAGCCAGAGGGCGCCCTACATTACGTTTGCCAAGACGCGGTCTCCACTCTAGAACTCGTTTACCCCATCGGTTGTCGGTTCTGCGGCTAATATGGCCAGCCCACTGCCACTTAAGCTTGCTAATCCGGTGTATGTCATGACGGGAAGGACGCACTGATTGAAGACTTTTGTCTTTAGGCACTGTGGTATCGACGATACAAAGACACGACGTAGTTTTCCAAATGCTGCCCAACCTAACTGGATTCTCCTATTCACCTCATCCTCGAAGTTGTTTTTACCCAATTACAAAGTCTGCCCGAGGTATACGTATTTTTGAACAGCTTCGAGGACGGCATCGTGAATTGCAATCGGTTTCGGTAGAACATGTTCATTGAACATGACCTTGGTTTTGTCCAAGTTCATCCGTAGGCCGATGCATTTAGAAGAGTCAGCCAGGTCATTCAGCATCTGTTGCAGGTCCTGCAGCGTTTCTGCTATTATGACTATGTCGTCTGCAAATCGCAGGTGAGAGATGTATTCGCCATTGATGTTGATGCCACGTCTATTCCAGTTCAGCGTCTTGAACATATCCTCCATTGCATTTGTGAACAATTTCGGGGAGATGACGTCCCCTTGTCTCACTCCTCGATGCAGTGGTATAGGACTTGTTTGCTGATTCTGTACTTGGACGGACATAGTAGCGGCATCATACAGACATCTCATCACCTGGATATATCGCCAATCGACTTGGCATCGCTGCAGGGACTCCAGAACAGACCAGATTTCAACCGAGTCAAAGGCTTTCTCATAATCCACAGATGTTTAGCAGTAGCTAAACTTAGTTTTTCTAAGCGTTGCCGCTTGTGGACATCGCTTTCATTAGCAATCTTCTCCTGTCTCTTCAATTTCGCCTTCTCTAAGCGTCGTTTTCTTTGTGTAGTTGTTTCTGTTTTCTTCATGTTATTCCCTCGAGTATAAGACAAATAACGGTCCATCCCCCAGAAGTCCGTTGTAGTGGGATAAGGGCTACAATATAACAGGGTTCACCCTGGTACCCTGAGGCGCAACGTTAGCGGCAAGACATGTTTATACACCCTCATACAATTCAGCCCTCGGCACGTGCTCACCTTGGCATTGGGTCATCCATCCAATCAATCATATATAATTAATATGGGACGAAAGCAAGACACTCGTCAAGACGAATCAAACGAGACCAAACTCGATGGGGTTGCGTCGTTTAATTACGGAGTTCTTATGGCCACCTTCCGGCTCCAACATCAGACCCTGGTTACCATATAGTATCAAAGTACTCGTCAAGACTAATCCAATGAGCCCAAACTCGATGGGGTTGCGTCGTTTAATTACGGAGTTCCTATGGCCACCTTCCAACTCCAACATCAGACCCTGGTTACCATATAGTATCAAAGTACTCGTCAAGACGAATCAAACGAGACCAAACTCGATGGGGTTGCGTCGTTTAATAACGGAGTTCTTATGGCCACCTTCCGGCTCCAACATCAGACCCTGGTTACCATATAGTATCAAAGTACTCGTCAAGACGAATCAAACGAGACCAAACTCGATGAGGTTGCGTCGTTTAATTACGGAGTTCTTATGGCCACCTTCCGGCTCCAACATCAGACCCTGGTTACCATATAGTATCAAAGTACTCGTCAAGACGAATCAAACGAGACCAAACTCGATGGGGTTGCGTCGTTTAATTACGGAGTTCTTATGGCCACCTTCCGGCTCCAACATCAGACCCTGGTTACCATATAGTATCAAAGTACTCGTCAAGACTAATCCAATGAGCCCAAACTCGATGGGGTTGCGTCGTTTAATTACGGAGTTCCTATGGCCACCTTCCAACTCCAACATCAGACCCTGGTTACCATATAGTATCAAAGTACTCGTCAAGACTAATCCAATGAGCTCAAACTCGATAGTGTTGCATCGTTTAATTACGGAGTTCCTATGGCCACCTTCCGGCTCCATCATCAGACCCTGGTTACCATATAGTATCAAAGTACTTGTCAAGACGAATCTAATGAGCTCAAACTCGATAGGGTTGCATCATTTAATTACGGAGTTCCTATGGCCACCTTCCAGCTCCATCATCAGATCGGCTCTCTGTCACAATAACATTGCATTGTCATCTGATTTATACATGCATTCTTAATTTCAGCTCAATCGGAAACCGGGAAGTGGATCAAATTTAAGTTGCAAGATTTGATTACAGAACGACAGACAACGGGACAGGTGAAACTAAATAAAAGCTTGTAAAAATAGAATTCAATTCAATTCAATTCAAAAATTTTATTTATTCAAATAAAGGTTTTAAATTTTTTAAAACTACCTTGCCTATGCTAAGCCGAGGCTTGTGTTACAGGAAAAAGTTGTCTTCCTAAATGTGTACAGAATATTAGAAAAATATAGTTTCAAGTTGGTAGAATAAAATTAAGAGACAGAAACACGACAGAAGCATCGGTCTAGTACCATCAGAAGTGAAATCACATATCTAGTGATAATCTTACTTACATACTACGCTGACTCAGCGACCCGAAGTGGATCTTGGCCTCGGACCGAGAATTCGCCATTCTAGAGCCCAATTCTCGGGCTCGTGACATTTATTTTCATACGAAATATATCACTAAAATGGTTTTCGGGTGATATCCATGTTCTCAAAATGTCACAAACCCGAGAATTGGGCTCCTGTTCTGTTCTCAGCCACCTGCCGCCAATCCGGCCTTTGTAGGTGATAATCACAGTTCATTAAAACCACTCGACCTTCGAGCTGGTATATCTACCATAACCATCGTCTCACTTTCTACTGATTAAACTAAGGCACAAATTACTTCGCACAAACATACAAAACGACAACTGCCTTGTTTTCATACGCGCCCAGAAGTTTATTTGCCTAGCCCTATACTCAGGCCTACGAAAACATACGCCGTTATACGCAAGTGGGCAAAGCGATCGATCGAAGGTTAGCCGCACTCAATTTGTGCGGTTACAGCAAATTAATAAAGTGACTAGGGACTCTGGCGCAGTGGTTAGGTAGGTACCACTTTAAAGCGACGATCGTGGTTGAGTAGAGCCATGGTAGCTCAGTGGTTCTGAACGCGCCCTCCATACGGGGAGGTCTTGGTTCGAATACGAGCATACACCTCTGGATTTTTAAAATCTATGTCCGTATTTCTACCATTAACTCAGTGGTGAGTGAAGATATCGTGAGGAAACCTGCACGTTTCGGATAGTTACTGAAACGTGTAACTATGATTTCGTTGGTTCGTCCCCTGTCAAGGATAGCGAAGGTCAGACAGCAGTCGCTTTATTGTAATTACCATACTCCTTTCCTTTATCATGGTCTAACTTACCCTGGCCTCCATAGTGACAGCTTAGAAAGCAACCAGTAATCACACGCTAAGTGAGGACGACAGCAAATTAATAAAGTGGCGAGTTGTAGAGTGGAGACCACGTCTCGGTTAACGGCGCTCTCAGGCCAGATGGAGTGACGATCTACGCAGGATGGCTGGCTGGAGTTGGATGAGAGTAGCTAAAGATCGATCGGAATGGCGAACATTAGGAGAGGCCTATGTCCAGCAGTAGATTGCAACATTCTGATGATGAATGATGTTGAAGATGATGAAGATGATTAAAGTGACTAGTTCTGCCTCTGGCGCAGTGTCTAAGAAGGTACCGCTTTAAAGAGACAACCAAAATGTTTACAGACAGTCAAACATTAGAAGATAAAGATAAGAATTTCTTTATTGGACTACAGAACACGAAATGGCCGAAGCCGCTGCAACGCCGGTTTTCAGGCGGAGCCTTAGGCGACGTACGTACAAACATATATACAACAGGAAGAAAAACAAGATAAAGAAAAAAAAAGCAATATCAATAACATAAAGTAAGATAAGAATAGTCTACAAGTACAACGAAGGAACTCATAGTAATTAATATAATAACAATAGGTTTGTGTAGTATAATAAAAATGAAATACCTTTTACAATACCGTTACATTACCACAATCTGTATTTTCTGATATTGCAACAAACGTACATATTTGAAATTAAGGAGCGAATCAGCCTGTGACTTTTAGCCCAAACATGCTCTGGAACTTAAACCTGCGTGTATTTTGTAATATTTTTTCTCATGCTTCAACGAAGAGTGAAATCTGTACACAATGAAATGTGTATTAATAAAAGCCCTACATAGATTTACAAGTTTGTGGTAGCCCTATAGCATGAATAAACCCTGTGTCCTTTTACATTATAAACGTTCACAAAGCAAAATAAGGTTGAGGAAATAAGACTAGTCTAATACATAATTTTGCCGGGAATACAAACATCTTTACATTTATCCTCTTCTATCCTTGCCTAATTTTTAGGCAAACATCGACCCAAAGTAAGTATAAATTAAGCAATATAAGATCGATTGATTCATTGATAGATAGGATTAGTCCCCGTAGCTTTAAAATATTGACTGAAGGAATCAACTGGGATGAATAATATCAATAATGAAATCAAAACTGACAGAAAATAAACAGACAATACACATCGATTCTCTGTTTATTTATTTAAAACATTATTGTACAGAAACGATACAATAGGCGAACTTAATTCCCAGAGGCATTATCTACCTAGTCAAGTCCACCTAGTAACCTAGTCTAGTCAACCTTCGGGTCATGCATGCAGGTTCATTATAGGGCATCCCCTGTACGAGTTCTAGATGACGATAGCCTGTTTCGTATTCCAAATCCAGATCTATAATAACAGTACAAACATTTGTGTGCATTAATGTCTGTTTATATTGGTCTGGGTGTTTCCTATGTATTTTGCAAAAGAAAGTTATTATATGTATATATTTGTAATCCCACTGTTGATTCTGATATCCGTAACACAGGTGCTTGAGCTTACCTATCTCGGAGTCAGATCAATATATGTGAGATGTTTTGAAATTTTTTTTTTTTCAGCTTAGTACTGAATCGAATTTCTGCAAACACCCGTGATCCTGGATTCCTGGATTTTCCAAGTGTGAAAAGTAAATTAAAGAGATAGCCGTTTGACCTTCGTATTCCTAACACGTAGGAACCAAACAATTCCATTGTTTGTTTACACGTTCAGAATCATTACCTCGACAGTATAGGGGTATCCACAAATTGGAGAAACATTAACAACTTGCAAGATTCCTGAAGATGTTTACATCACCGTCAAGCTGTTGGTATACATAAGCACACAGAAATAAAAAATTCTAAGGTGTTGCTCAGATTACAACCTACGATCTCCTGTTAAGAAAGTAAACTCAGCGCTCCATTATCACAGATTCATTAATTTGGGTTTTAACTGAAGTTCTTTTTTTTTTTTATTATGAACTGTAGGCTAACGCTTGACCACAATCTCACCTGATGGAAAGTGACGATGAGGTCTAGGATGTAACGCGTTTGCCTAGAAGATGCCTGTTCACTCTTGCCTTAAAGATGTCCAGATTGCAGTGGTCCGGAAAAACAGACCTTGGCAAGGAGAGTTCCATTAATTAGCTGTCCGCATTATGAACGTGGAGGCAAATCGCTTCGTGCGGATAAGGGGTAAGCCAACAACGTATGGATGAAACCCGTCGCCGCGCCTTGTTGTCCGGTGGTGGAATGGGCTAGAGGGGATTAAATTATTCAGAACCTCCGCACACTCACTAAAATGAATCCGGTAGAAGACTTGGAGACTTGCCACACGTCTGCGGTGGTCAAGGCTCTGCAAGCCAGCCCCTGAGAGTACGTCATCACCGATAAGTCTCTTCGCACGGTGCTCTATTGTGTCCAAAGTATCCAGCTGATACCGGGCAGATCCATCCCAAAGGTGACAGCAGTACTCTAAGCAGGAGCGAACCTGGGCTCTATAAAGATTTAAGAGCTGCTCAGGCTTACGGTACCGCCTGACCTTCCAAAGAATACCTAGTTTTTTTGAAGCTATTCTCTATTTCTCTTCAGTCAGTCTCTTACTACAGAGGATCGTGACTCCGTTTAATTTCGTCAACTAGTTGAAAGAAAGAAAGAAGGAAAATACATTTATTGACCATCACAGAAAAAGTAAATACAAAGTTGTCTCCATCGGTCCCGTTCTGTAGCTTGGTGGAGATAGATAGATGATAGATAGATAGATATTATTTATTGCACAAAAATAAAATACAAGCATGATACAACAGCAACAGACAGTATCAATAAGGCGGTCTTATCGCTTGTAGCGATTTCTTCCAGACAAACTTTGGGTAGAGGAAAGAAATATCGTATTCGTAATAAGGGAAGGCAGTGCAAAGTAGTTTAACAAATGAAATTGGAGTACTTCACTAACAGGTATATTTAGTTCTATTGCTATTTGGTGCGACCATCGTTTGGGACTTCTGCCTCTAGGTCTTTTACCTAGGTTTTTTAACTTGAGTTACAATTTATATAATAGTCTAGAGTGGCGCAGCGATGCAAATTGAGGCTTGGCGTTCGCTAAATATAGTTTCAGCATATGCGGCCTTTGCCCAGCAGGGCAAAGGCCTCCATAATAGAAATCAAATCATCGCTACTATGATGGGATTATGCTTAATCACTTTCAAACTCTAGAAAATAGTTCGAATATATTTTTTGATGGACCTGGGAATCGAACCCAGGACCCCGAGATCACGGCCCGGTACTTAAACCACTAGACTAACAGGTCATACATTTATCGATGGATATTTACGTCTTACGGTCTTGTACTAATCGTTTTCGACCTGATATTTCCAGTGGCATATTAATATGATCGAAGTCATATGCCTCCAAAAAAATATTATTGCAATAATCGAATGATATAAATGATGATTTAACCGTGGAAGAGCCACGCTTGGGCCTGAATGGGTCAGCTCGACCTCACTAATACCACGGCCTCACAGAAAACCGGCTTGAAGCCGCATTATGCTGTGTTTCGCTGCGTGAGTATGGGTACCGGAGGCCCAATCCGGGGGAAGGGGGGTTCAAAGGTTGGCAGCGCATTTGTGACTCCGCGGTGTCGCGGGTGTCCATGGGCTGCGGCAATCGCTTACCATCAGGTGATCCGTCTTCTCGTATGCCACTTATCACATAAAAAAAGTTTGGTTCGCGCTAGGGTGTGGGCGAAGCCCAACTCTCGTTTTCATGTGACATCTGCCATGTTTTTTCATATCAAAAATCCCGAGAATTGAAAAAATGTTACTATATTCAATATACGAGTATGAGGTCATACTAAGTATGATTTTATTTCCAGTTCTATAACACTTTCCGAATTGATTGGGTGCCTGGAGGAATTTAGTGGGTCCGAACGATCTAATTGATATGCATTCTTTTAACTAACGTACGTATATACATAATAATTAAAATGTTTACGAGTTAAATAGCATAGCTTCAATCTTCCTTTCCATAAGTACCGTAACAGCTTCCACGTAGATACTCTACACTTCTCGGAGGCTGCATTGAATAAGCCATAAGCCCCTCTTCACAGAAACGAATTTCCTCATTGTCTACCTATTACCTACCTTCTCGGAAAATGCTCGCTTTTCATAATAGTCTGATGTTTAAATTGTAAAATTCTTTGTTGCAACATGCAAATGCAATTTTATTACAAGACTTCATATGAGCCTTTGTTATCTGATTATCTTACAACAAAAGGTACTTTATTCATTGTTAGATATATAATGATATGATGTATTATTGCAACATTGTGTTTCTTTGTTTCCTAAATATCATGTTTTTATATATAACGGAGGCTGGTCGAGCTCTTCGTTATCAGATAGGTTGTGCAAGATGGCAATATTGAAATTAGAGTCCACAAATCACAAAGCGAAGTCACTTCCAAAGTCTCAAGCGTCTATTGAACAAACTATCAATATTCAATGCGAAAGAAACGCGACAGGTTCGGCATAGCGATTATTATTTTATTTATTTTATTTTGGGAAATCAACGGCGATACAAACATAAATTACATGAAAGTGCTTAAAAATATTAAGTAAAGCTAATTACAGATTTCCTCGTTTAAGTAATTATTTTCTGCGCGTGTGTGCGTGTGTGTGTGTGTGTGTGTGTGTGTGTGTGTGTGTGTGTTTGTATGTGTATGTGTGTAGTGTGTGTGTGTGTGTATTTAGGTATGTGTATTATTCATCATTCGTCTGCATTTGTTCACTGTGCGATCCCACAGTCCGCTCTGATATCACCACTATCAAATCCCATCACAAAAACAAAGCAAACACCAAGTTTTTCTAATAAAACACACGCCGAATACCTCTAGCAATTCCCGCGTGTCTCCAGTCCAAACGTCAAACTGGCAGCTCGCTAAAATCAAAGTAAATGGCAATGGAATAACCAACAAGTATAAATTGATCTCTCTCTGTTGCTGATGCTGACTCTGCCCAAGGAAGTTCCTTGACGTTTCCAAACATAATAGAGGGCGC
The DNA here is from genome assembly GCA_019059595.1 of Marasmia exigua. NCBI lineage: Eukaryota > Metazoa > Arthropoda > Insecta > Lepidoptera > Crambidae > Marasmia > Marasmia exigua. Next base: position 11,358,309 of record CM032476.1, on the reverse strand, counting down.
CACTGTGCTGACGCTCCCACATATATATTATGTAGCTGATATATTCAATAGATAAAACCGGGACTGAGGACATAATTACGCACACTCTCAGCGTGACGTTTCGACCGCGTTACAACGACCGTTGGGACAAGCAGACTTAATCTTATTTAGTCCCAGTTGTATCTATTAATTGTATAATACAGCGCGAAAGTTTAAAATCATATTATATAGCCCATAATTTTATTTAGTCATATCGCCCGTAAACACGGCTCGTGGTGCAAGGCAGTGCCAGAGTGGAGACCATGGGGCGAGAAACGCCCAAAAGGAAGACTCCAAAATGCGTTCGAGTAACGACATCATAAGGCTGGCAGGAGCAAAGTGGTTAAAAATGGCTTAAGAAGAAAGAAAGAAGCTCACACTTTATCGTAATAATGATCAGTCTATCATAGTCCACAGGATATCAAATCGTTCGCAATGATCGACTGTTTTTTCTTTTTCGTCTCCTTTTCATGTCCCAAACCGAGCTTCCCTAACCTATCTGTGCATCCTCTATTTTAGCTGAAGCAGTTAAAATTACGTTTGATAGAAATCGAAAATCAGAATCACTCGTAGCTTAGGTACTTACTGTTACTTACACTTTTGAATTCATTCATTATCATCATCATCAGTAACCCACACTCGTCCGCTGCTGGACATAAGTCTCCCCTAATGCACGCCACTGCTTCCGATTTTCGGCCACTCTCATCCAGCCCACACCAGCCAGCCTTCGAATGTCATCATTCCATCTTGTCGCAGAGCGTCCTACACTACGCTTACCGAGTCGCGGTCTTCACTCAATTCATTAGTGTTCTGTATAGGGGTCGATGGTAGCTCAGTGGATAAGAACGCGCCTTCCATACACCTCTCATATGGAAGGCGAGTTCTTATCCACTCCGAGCATGCACCTCTGGATTTCTCAAATCTAGGTGCATATTGACACCATTACCTCGGCGGCATGAGGGAAAACATCGTGAGGAAACCTGTACGTTTCGAATACTTTCTGAAACACGTAACTATGATTCAGTTGGTCTGGTTCCCCTGTTAAAAGGATGCGCGAAGGTCAGACGACAGTCGCTTCTTTGTTAAGCGGTTGAAACGTCAACCTGTGACTAGATGCTACTATGAGTATGTACTTACATTTTAAAAGAACCGTGCCGTGTACAATAACACTAGTCAACAAATTTTAAATTTTTTTTCGTAACAAATAACAGAGGTCCATAATTTTATTAAATTGCACTCTCTGATAATGAATCTGTTATCAAAATGTTGATACCTCGTATAGTATTTGATTTATAGAGAGTCAAATATCTCAAAATTTGGTTTTAGGTATTGGCAATTTCTAAACAAGTACAAGCACTTTAAAAAAATGTTTTCGGCATATCAGTAAAGCTCATTTTCTCAATTATATATATCAATAAGATTTATTTTGTAGTCTTTAATATATATTGAGTAATATTCATATCAACATCCGTGTACTTATAGCGCATACAAACCATCACTTAATTCTTGTAATGGAGAAAACATAAGATAGCTTAATTAGCTGTAGCGTTGCAGGGAAATCAGGTAAAATTGTAAATTAAAAAGCATTTCATCATTTGGGGTTTTTATTTTCAAAATATCTATTGAAATTTGTTATATCCCAATTGATACATATTTAAATAAATCCCAAAAAAAAAACACTAAGTGCCACTTTTCTGATTTTCAACCCTCTGTAACTTAATAACTTGACGTGATATGAAAACTCTGATAACAGATCTAGATGCAGCATATTAAGCTCTTCATATTTATCACATTTTTATTCAGGGTGTGTTTTCTTGTTGACTTGTGTAATTATTTTGTATAATGCAACGCGAAAGTTTAAAATCAGTTTTAAATCCGTTCCAAATGCCAGGACTAGCACTTTCGCCGGCCTATACTACTGACTATTTTATTCTATGGTATTATTTTCGCTGAAGTTGAAAAAGAGCCTGAATAGAATATCTGACGTGAAACGTCACTCTATTTCACTTAACAACATTAACTTTTAGTAGTTTTCAAACAAACTACAGAGTTAGTTACTACATTGAAACAAGTGGAATAAGAGGAATTTGATGAAGGTTTGTGGGAAATTCTCAAACGTTAGCTTTAGCCGTCGTCGTAATGAGTACAAAGGCTTCAACTACTCGTCTATATCAGTAGCCGGTTTTACTATAAAGGATTATTTGGAAAACATCAACAAACTACTACTAACAGTTCGCCAACTTTGCGCGGGGTAAGAGGTGGGGGCCGGGACGAGGTAGCATGTCATCTAGTACAAGGATTTATTTTTAAGAAAACAGGTGTTCTCTCTATTCGTGACGTGAAACAAGAACGTGAATAATATGATTTCATTATTCGTTTATTTGTAGGTATTATAATCAGTTGAGAATTTATGTCAGCAGCCTTTGCGCTCAGTTACTTGAGTTACCCTACAACCACGGTCATTTCACATAGTACTTTTATCTTTAGTATGGGAAAAATATTTTTTTATGTGATAAGAAGCAGACGACACGGCGGAGTTCAGCGGTTTTTGTAAGATGGAGCTTGTAAAAAGCAGATGTAGCTATAAGAAGCAATCAAGCAGATGGTTTAGCGTTGTTTCGGTAGATGTCACTACGAATTTTTACATCGCGCTAGTAAAGCATGTTTCCGAAACAATGACCTCAATCCGCTTGCCCATAGTTGATATTTTAAAAGCATGGGAATTAAACCGGAGATCTAGAAGGTATTGGCAATTTTGTTATAAAGCAAATAAAATAAAATAATTTCTGATATTGCATTCATCGTCTCCCTGACTGATTCTCGAAGGTGGCCGTACTACATAGCCGATGAGTATTGGTGGTTTTCCTCTAGATGGCGCTAGCACTGGCTAGCTGACTGATGCCTCGCCCGACACCCGAACCGCACCAAGTGCGAAGACACAATACGATACGATACTGATGCCTCTATCTCAGTATATTACAGGTTACTCTATGCCTTATCTCACTCACACGTGTATGGTATTCATTAATCTGGACAACCTTACACAGTAGGTGTTATATAGCTCACAGTTAGATCACAGTAGGTGACCTTTCTGTAAGTTTTGAACGAGTTTTTTTTTCATCCCTTATTGAGCGAGTGCCTGAAGTGTGCCCTTACTCCGACACTGTGTTATATTATAAAAGGTACTTCGCAAAGCTGAGAAGTTAGACAAGGAACAAGCTGTCTGCACATTTTCCTAGTGGTTTTTGGCAAGTATTGTTGAACTCGTGTTGTAAGGGAGTTTCGGTTTTCCCGACTTGATTATTATAAGGCTATTGTGTATTTTATACGAGCACACAGAAAGTTTTCATAGTACACGGAAGATGATTCAATTTTATTTACTATTTATTATTTATGTGGGAAAACATCGTGATACACATTCGTCGGACAGTTAGATGCCTACTATTTGTGGATACCGGGAATCGTGATAACGATTCTGAACGCTAAACTCTAGATAGGTAGGTAGACTTTTTTTATGGGATAGGGGGCAGACGAGCAGACGGATCACCTGATGGTAAGAGATTACCGCCGCCCATGGACACCTGCAACACCAGAGGAGTCACAAATAGATAGATAGATATACTTTATTTCACAAAAAACACAACTTAAAAAACTAGGCATTACAGAAACTTAATTGTACAATTTCGGCGGTCTTATCGCTGGAAGCGATTTCTACCAGACGACCTTCAGGCAAAGGACATTTGATAGTAAATTTTATCATAAAACGATAATTTTTACCTACAATATAACGTATTACCGGAGTAACGTAATAGAATTTAGCTTACGATTTATATCTGCCATGAACACTTATTTTATAAACTCTTTATTTAGGTAGGTACACACAGTGATCACTGATACAGTGTTCATTGTGTGATGTGACCATTTGAAATATCAATTTTTACGATAAGCAGTAATAACATGTAATGATTTATTTACAAGAAACGAATGATGCACCACAACAAACGAGTCAAATCTTTCCACCAACTTCTTCGCTCCCATTGGTCAAACTTACGCGAGACTAGCACGCGCCAACGCCAGGCGCAGTAATAATGATGATGATTAGACCGCCAACCTTCGAGATGATGGGGATGGAATGATAATCGCTTGCGTATGGTTCGATGTAAGAATTCAGCTGCAGGGAGTAAGTAGATCAAACAGTTCCTCAAAGCACTCCCCGTGATAGAGTAATTGTATCAAATTAAATTAGACAATATAATTGTGAATTTAAAAATCTAATATAAAGTTAAAAGTGAGGATACATTCTGTATAAATTCAATATTCATTAAGAAAACCTAAAGGTAATAAAAAGTTTCTAAAATTTTTTTCAGAGTTAAAATTCACTTGTATGTTTTTTTTACGATCAAAAGACATAAATATTTTATAAAGCTTATTGAAGCTTTATAAAATATTTATGATAGCAAATATTGATTTGATACTTACAGCAGTTAAGGTGACGGGTAGGGTACACTAGCGACGCCAATCAATTTCAATTTTTTAGCTATTAAACCGGATCTATTTTAAACAATTTCAGGGTACAACCTCTCGGCAAACACTTATACTTTTTATTAACTAACCATGCACAAATGTTGATTCACGCCCAAAGCTGCCGCTTTTGGCGTCAATCAATTTTTCGCGTACGCGTTGGATCCAACATTTATTTCGTGAATGGTTATTTAATAAATAGTATGAGTGTTTGCCGAGAGGTTGTAGCTCCGAAACTGTTTAAAATAGATCCAGTTTAGTAGCTAAAAAATAAAATCGATTGGGTCACTAGTGTGCCCTACCCGTCACCTTAAGTTATTTCAAATTAAATTAGGGACTTCATAAAGTCGCCTCCAAAGACGTTGCTTTAATCGAATAATTCAGTTAACTTCCAAGAACAAATAGTTTACAAGTACCTAGTCTTTGTGTGACTCGGCAAATATTTGATTAAATAACGTGATTTTCAGATGTTGAAGGTTATTTATCAAAGGTTTTTTTTAAATAAAAGGTTCTTAGTTTATAACATTTACTTTTTACCAACCCTTCGTCCGTTGAGCCAAGAACGGCCCACCCTCACTCTTACCGAGGTGTCGTAAAAGGGGACTAAGGAAAAGCTGCTGGCATGATCAATCAGCACCCAGAGAAGGAAAAACTCTGCACGTTATATCAAAACCCGCGCCATGGGCTGATGATGATGATGATGATGATGACGTTTTACAACACCGACCGTGGGTGAGCTCTTCCACGGTCAATGTTGTAAAACGTAAACCGCCATAACGCCGACGTAAACGTAGGCGAAGCGTGGCTTACGCTTCGGCATGAATGGGCCTGACTCGACCGAAGTGATACCACAGCCTCACAGAAAACCGGCGTGAAGCAGCACTGTGCTGAGTTACGCTGCGTTCGTGAGGGTACCGGAGGCCCAATCCAGGGGAAAGGGGGGTTTAAAGGTTGGCAGTGCACTTGTGACTCCACGGGTGTCGCAGGGTGTCCATGGGCGGCGGCAATAAGGCCAAAAGGGCTTACCATCAGGTGATCCGTCTGCTTGTCTGCCACCTATCACATAAAAAAAACAACAACAATATTGTCCCGTGCAACAGAAATCAAACTCGTCATTTGCTTCTTTAAGGCAAAGGGTACCGCACAACAGCGATGCCTAGTGATTAATTTAGCAATTCTAAACCGTCTCGAGAATTGTAATCGCTTAGTGTTAGAAATGGATCCGATTTTATTTGCATAAAAAAATTCAATCGATGCGTGTAGTGTATGCCCGCTTAAGATCATCGCTCTTGCCGTCAGATGGGTTGCGGTATTATGTACTATCCAAATGGATTCCGAGCGTTGGGCAAGAAGAAGAAGACATTGAGGTGAAATGGCCCAAACAAACCACACGAGTTCTATTACGAGACAACCAATATTTGGAGACATGCTGGTCAAAAGGGGATGCAAGTGGCGAGGGATAGAGGCTTGGTGGAACCCATGTCCGAAGATTCAGTGTGACTGCACACACACCCGATGACGCAGTGTGGTGAGTAAGTCGCCATACTTTTCAAGCGAGACTGTGAAAGGAGTTTCCGGGAGTTCGATGCCTGGTCGGAGCGAAAAACATTCTTTTATAATGCAGTAAGGGTGTCCACGATAAGAAATTGTGTTAGTCGTCAGCCCGGAGTCGATAGGTAACTGGGCGGTCTTGTACACCCAAGCCTCGGAGGACGTAAGCCAGTTGCCCACAAGAGCCTGATCCCTCTCGGTGTGATTGAGCCACACAGGTGTCCCATCGATTTGTGGGATAAGGAATGTAGAGAGTTTGGGCACTTGTGTTTGCGCACACACTGAGGCACTAGTAATACACCTGCCCGCCTACCTTGACCGATCGTGAGATTGGCCCTCGTAACCGTATTGGCGGATATATGTCGAAGCGAAGCGAGATGTAGCGGGGTGACGTGTGGTCCCCGGCAGAGTAGGAATAGCCACCCCTTCACTCTTAAGAGGTGTGTCGTCTAAAGCGACTTAAGGTAAGTTGCTGCCACGATCATATCAGGTCACCAGAGAAGGGAAAACTCTGCATTAATAATCAAAACCCTCGCCAACCCGTCTGCCAAGCGTGGTGAGTATGCAATTACCCTCATGTGATTGAGGGAGGCCATTGCCCAGCAGTGGGGATTAATGGGGCTGATGATGATGATGATGATGATGACGTTTTACAACACCGACCGTGGGTGAGCTCTTCCACGGTCAATGTTGTAAACGTAACCGCCATAACGCCGACGTAAACGTAGGCGAAGCGTGGCTACGCTTCGGCATGAATGGGCCTACTCGACCGAAGTGATACCACAGCCTCACAGAAAACCGGCGTGAAGCAGCACTGTGCTGTAGTTACGCTGCGTTAGTGAGGGTACCGGAGGCCCAATCCAGGGGAAAGGGGGGTTTAAAGGTTGGCAGTGCACTTGTGACTCCACGGGTGTCGCAGGTGTCCATGGGCGGCGGCAATAAGGCCAAAAGGCTTACCATCAGGTGATCCGTCTGCTTGTCTGCCACCTATCACATAAAAAAAACAACAACAATATTGTCCCGTGCAAGAAATCAAACTCGTCATTTGCTTCTTTTAAGGCAAAGGGTACCGCACAACAGCGATGCCTAGTGATTTAATTTTAGCAATTCTAAACCGTCTGAGAATTGTAATCGCTTCGTGTTAGAAATGGATCCGATTTATTTTATAAAAAATTAAATCGATTGGCGTTGCTAGTGTGCCCGGCTTAAGATCATCGCTCTTGCCGTCAAGATGGGTTGGGTATCTATATACTATCCCAAATGGATTCCGAGCGTTGGGCAAGAAGAAGAAGACATTGAGGTGAAAGCCCAAACAAACCACACGAGTTTATTACGAGACAACAATATTTGGAGACATGCTGGTCCAAAGTGGATGCAAGTGGCGAGGGATAGAGGCCTTGGTGGAAACCTATGTCCGAAATCGGTGACTGCCTCGATGACGCAGTGGGTAGTAAGTCGCACTTTTAAGCGATGACTGTGCAAGAGTTTCCGGGTTCGATCCCCTGGTCGGGCGAAAAAATCGTGTGCCTAAGTTTTCGATAAGAAATTGTTAGTGTCAGCCCGGAGTCTGTAACTTGGCGGTCTTGTACCCCCGTGCCTCGGAGACGTTAAGCCGTTGGCCCAAAGCCTGATCCCTCTCGGGGTGTGTCACACAGGTGTCCCATCGATTTGTGAGGATAAGGGAATAGAGAGTGCACTTGTGTTTGCGCACACACTTAGGCACTATAATACACCTGCCCGCCTACTTGACCGATCGTTGAGATTGGCCTTCGTAACCGTATTGGAGGATATTATGTCCGAAGCGAAGCGAGATGTAGCCGTGTGGTCCCCGGCAGAGTAGAATAGGCCACCCTCACTCTTACCGAGGTGTCGTAAAAGGCGACTAAGGTAAAGTTGCTGGCACGATCATCAGCACCCAGAGAAGGAAAACTCTGCATTAATATCAAAACCCTCGCCAACCCGTCTGCCAAGCGTGGTGAGTATGGCAATTACCCCTCATGTGATTTAGGGAGGCCTGTGCCCCAGCAGTGCGGACTTAAATGAGCTGACGATGACGATGACGATGATGTCCGAAGTGGGACTGACGGATGATGATTCAGTTGCAGTTAGTATAACAATAGTAGCATTAAAAGATTTCAGTTTAAAAAAAAATGGTATGGAAAGCAACTTCTAAGAAATGTTTCATGCAAAGCGCCAATTTCATAGCTGAAGACCAATTAGCAAAGATAACCAATTAACAAACAATTCGCATTTTGCCGGTTCCCAGCGTAACAGAATCTGCTCGGCAATATTATTTATGTGTGTGCGAGGTCGTTTTTCTATCATTCGACTTAATAAACCGTTGCGATCGTAAATCATAACTCGTGTGTTTACGTTAGCCCCATGTGCAAGGACCCTCCCTCAGCGGGGCATTTAATATTTATGGCGAATGGTCAATTTTGCTGCCTTCGCAATTTATTGGAAAACAATGCGTACTTTTACCTTGGAAACGAACGGTTTGGCTACCAAAAAGGAGGATCTATTTGGTTTGATTTTATTCACGGAGAGAAGTATCAGAATTCTCCAAAGTTCTTGTTGTACTCGTATACACACTTTGTAACACCTGTCAATTATAATCATGATCATAACAAGTTCCCGCCTGCTCGAAGTTCGCAAGAAATCATGAATAAAACATGTGAGAAAGTTAATAAAATCTGTATTATTTAGTTTCAAAGATACGAATTCATAATCCCATAAGAGCTTATGCTCTGAAACATCACAAATCTATGCCGGGACGAGACACCGAGCATATCTGCGAAATAAAATAGCTTTTATTTATGTTTTATTTTTTGCGAACATTAGGCTGATGAGCATGCGGCCCATCATATGGTTTTTTTTTAATGATATAGGTGGCAGACGAGCCGACGGATCACCTAATGGTAAGCGATTGGTAAATGGAAACCGCCGCTCATAGACATCAACAATGCCGGAGCACAGTCATGCCGCTGCCTACCGTGAAAGAAGAACACTTTTCAAACCTCGTTTAAAAAAGGACATGTCGTAGCAGTCAGGGAACACCGCGGCTGGAAGCTCATTCCAGAGTTTGCACGAGCGTGGGAAAAACGAGCGCTGGAAACGGAGCTTTCTGGAAGGGATTGGTTCCAGATAGTATGGGTGGAGTTTACCACGTCGTCTTGTCGTGCGATTTTAAAATGGTGACCCTGGTATGATATTAAACAGCTCTTCAGAGCACTCTCCATGGAAGAGCATATAGAAGAGGCAAAGTGAGCCAAAGTCTCTTCGCGCCTATTGAATGATAAGTTTGGATAGTTGGTTAGGTGATGTCTCTCGGTTTGTGCATGTACTTTCTATGGGACCAGTGACCATTGACAGTGTATGCGACATGCGCAGTTGTCATCTGATGCGACCGAGCGGGTGAGCAGGTTAATACCCCATCAGCTCCATACATGAGGTGCTGTAATAGGTTACGGGGCTGCCACAATAGATCATCTACTGGTCGCAGTGGCTATAAGACGCAGGGCTCACCCCATTTCTATCAAATTATAATAGGTGATGTCTATTTGATGTTCACTCTTCCCAATTTAAAATAATTTAAAAATGTGTAGTACCTACAATGATTGTGATTTTGACTGAACGTTTATAGATACCCAGCTACCGATTCTGCGCTGCCCGCTCGTACTAATAAATTGCTGTATTCCCGTAGGAATATGTCGTTTTCTCGTAGTAAAATAAATTAATAAACATACTCAATAGGGATAGTGACTGCCCGATGGCCTATTGGTAGTGAAACTGCCTTATACGCCATTAGGTCGTAAGTTCCCACTCTGGACATAAATTCCTCGCAAAATTGTCTGATATCCGTAACACAAGTTCATTCTGTTATATTTTGAGTTGATTTAATACGTACATACATAAAAACATTTTTTGTACCTCTTATTAGTACAGATTCTTGCTTGGCATTACCTTCATAGAGCCAGCTGTTTTTCCAAGTTCTAAAATTCTATGTGATAGTTAGCAGACGAGCATACGGATCACCTGATGGTAAGCGATTGCCGCCGCCCATGGACACCCGCAACACCATTAAAGACACAAGTGAGCTGCCAACCTTTAAACTCACCTTTTCCCTCCGGATTGGTCCTCCGGCACCCTCACTCACGCAGCAAAACACAGCACAGTGCTGATTAACGCCGGTTTTCTGTAAGTCCGTGGTATCACTATTCAGGCCGAAGCGTGGCTTTCCCACGGTCAACATATCGTTTTTCTGATACAAAATAAAGTAAATAACAATGTAAATAAAATAATAATTTACATTTTGAAAAATTACAAATATGAAAGCATTTTGCTTTCATTTTGATGGGTTTTTCACAAAGAATTCATGAATTAACTATATGTTTAAAACACTGATTTATTTCAGCATGAAAAGAGCCACGGTCATACATACGGAAGAGAGTTTAATTAATTTATCAAAATATATCGAGTTTTAAAATGGAACAGTTTTATTAAAAATAAACAGAAAATTCCTGATGCAATTCAAATTTTAAATAAGTATCTTTTCAGTGCACTATTTTGATGATTTTTGTGCAGTGAATTTCGCGAAGTTCAGTGTCTGCTATTGTGTGTCGAGTGCGTTGTCACGTGGGCAACTTGACTTGACCGTCAAACACGTATGAGTGTTCTTAGTAGAATCCGTAGATCGAAAAACGCACAATAACTGTGCTGACACAATTAATGAGTGACGTGTGTGCTGTAATGAATGAGTGACGTGTTTGCTGTAATGAATGAGTGACGTGTGTGCTGTAATGAATGAGTGACGTGTGTGCTGTAATGAATAGTGAAGTGGCGTTGGACAGACCTCAGTAGGGCTGTAACACAGACATCCATTGTCCAAAACTCCCGAGACGCTGTGAACCGCAACAAGTGGAGACACATCGCGAACCGCATCAGCACACGAAAATGCTACATCGTCAACCACGACCACTCTGTCCAAAGTTAACGACTAAGAAGGAGGAATGAGTGACTATGAATCTGACTAACTTCGACAGACAGGATAGTCAACTTTGATTTAATAATTACACTTGACATTGCCAAACTACGCTGACATCAGAAAAGCATTATAGAAAAAAATATTTGAAAGTTATATCAACAGCGTTATATCAAATTACTCACAATTTGTTTGAGTAAGTTAGAACACCTTGTTATAGAGGGCTTCCAGTCTAGTAGTATATTTATGGATTTGGGCACTTGGCTCAGTGAATATCGACCGCCTCTTAACGCGATGACGCTGCCTCTCTATTACTTTGTACCTACCTACATATTATTTTTGGTAGGTTATGTACAGGCAGTTAAGTAGATAATGATAGACCATTAAAATAGACCTGGCAAAAACGTATCCTTCAAAAGATTGGAACATTTGCATCTTGATCAGTGCAGAGAGGGGAAACAGTGAAACGCTTCATTTGGAACATCGACTTTCAGATAGATCCGTGATTCATTCCGCTCATTCGGATCATTCAGCTCACTCGGATCATTCGGATCATTCGACTAGCTCGGATCATTCAGCTGATTCGCATCATTCGGCTTAGCGGATCATTCTGTTCATTCGGATCGTTCGGTTCACTTAGACTCGAGATCCATTTGAGTCGAATGATACATTCGGAGCGAACTTTAGAAATTCGGAATAGTGTATCATTTGAATCACTGAGTCGTTTCAGTAAAGAGTTACACACATCTACAATAAAATAAAATACTTCGCCATGTTGTGCAGAACGGACGGAACTAGGCAACGTACTTATATTTTAGTAAAAAATAAACCAGAGTGGAATGTCAACTCTGATACATAGGTTATTCATTAATTAATTAAATTATTTTTAAGCAGATGATAATAGTCTTGGAGTTTTCAGTGTGGAGGGTTATCGGCCAATGCAATTTAAAAGCGTTTAATGAATAATTCTATTCTGCCGGGGACCACACGGCAGAGTAGAATTCCCTCACCTAGAAGACCCTCACTCTTACCGAGGTGTCGTAAAAGGCGACTAAGGTAAAGCTGCTGGCATGATCATCAGCACCCAGAGAAGGAAAACTCTGCATTTATATCAAAACCCTCGCCAACCCGTCTGCCAAGCGTGGTGAGTATGGCAATTACCCCTCATGTGATTGAGGGAGGCCCGTGCCCCAGCAGTGGGGACTTGAATGGGCTGATGATGATGAATGAATAATACTTAGTACATTGTTGTATTTTTTTTGTTTTTATGCGGACTACACCCCAAAATAATATTATTATAAGAATTATAATATAATTATATCGCTATATAATTTAATTATATTGCATACACTGCTATTGCGTATCGAGTGAATTGTCACCTCTTTTTAAGTGATACCATTAAGAAAACCCCTCAATAAAAAAATATCGCGCTGCATTATTAAAGTTTAATACTTTAATAATGCAGCGCGATATTTTTTTATTATAAAACTCAGGGATTAACTCGGAATTCATTTTATAGAACATGGTCCGAATATTTCTTTACGTAGTTACTGCTAACGTTCCAGGAGCAAGTCACAAGTGGGTGTTTAAAATCAAATCTGCCTTAATCCCCTTGTTTAATTACATTAAATTAATCAAAAGCCGGGGCAGGTCGCTAGTTAAAAAATAAAGTTTAAATGAAAAAGAGTTGCAACATTTTTACTTTGATTGTTGATATTTTTATAGCAAATTTTTGAAATGTATTCTCAAGTAAATACGGACTTTAACTTGCTGTAAAATATTATAATATATCATAAATATTGATATAAAAAAAACAAAATCAATAAATGACTATTGACGGCCCGTTGGTCTAGTGGTTTAAGTACCGGACCGTGATCTCAGGGTTTGGAGTTCGATTCCTGGGTCGAGCAAAGGTATGTTTCGAATTTTTCGAACATAGCTCGGGTTTGTGATCACCAATCCGCAATAGGCAAGCGTGGTGATTAAGCCTAACCCCATCATAGTAACGATGACTTGACTTCTATCATGGAGGCCTTTGCCCTGCAGTGGGACAGTTTATAGGCTGATACTTTTAGTTGATATTTTTAAAGCATTTTTTCAACGTATTCTCAAGTAGATCACGTTCTTCAACTTGCTGTAAAAATATCAGCTATTGATTGTGTTTTTTTTGTTCAATAAAATATACCCTTAGCAATTATAGGTATTATAGATTTAGCAGATTCATCTTAACTAATGGTCAATTATTGTAATAATATTTCCACTGGATATTGTAGATAGGTAAACCTACAATATTGGTGGAGATGGTGAATCAAGCATTACAAAATTTCGTCAGATTCATTAATCGGCTCAACCGGAGTGATACACGGCCTCACTCACAGAAAACCTGAGTGAAGCAGCACTGTGCTGTGTTTCGCTGCGTGAGTAAGGGTACCGGAGGCCAAGTCCGGGGGAAAGGGAGGTGTAAACTTGTAACTCCACTGGTGTCGCGGGTGTCTATGGGCGTCATCAGGTGATTCGTCGCCTCATCTGCCACCTATCACATAAAAAACGGAAGACCAGCGTCGGGGTGTCCGGTTGACACTGTAACACATGCTGAGTGGAGCCCATTTCTGTGCCACTCTAATGTCTATTTCGTGTATTTATTTTGTGTATGTTTGGCGCTGACTAAATTATTTTATTCTTATTCTTAAAAAAATCAACTCAATTTCATTATTGCTTTCTCGAATGTATTTAAGATCTTGAGTTATATTTTAGTAACAATACAGTTATAATTAGCAACGCGTTCAGTAGTTTAATTGACAGAATAGCCACCCGGAAGGTGTGCTTGTTTCCCACCTGAACACGTTTAAATGTGGGAGAGCCACGCTTAGGCATGAATGGGCCGGCTTGACCGGAGTGATACCACTGCCTCACAGAAGACCGGCGTGAAGCAGCGCCTGCGCTGTGTTTCGCCGTGTGAGTGAGGTTACCGGAGGCCCAATGGGGGGGAAGGGGAACAAGTGCGCTGCCAACCATTAACCTTGCCCCTTCCCCCCTGGATGGGGCCTCCGGTACCCTCATTCACGCAGCGTAACACAGCACAATGGTTCTTCACGCCGGTTTTCTGTGAGGCCGTGGTATCACTCCGGTCGAGCCGGCCCATTCATGCCGAAGCGTGGCTCTCGAGAGGGGAGGGACTTTTAGTGTATGACAGTTAGTAATGGAAAAAAAAAACAGTGACATCTGTTGTAAGTAATGATTAAGTATCACTTTTCCTACTAACGCTGTTGGTCTAGTGGTTTAAACGCCGGGCCGTGATCTCGGGGTCCTGGGTTCGATTCCCAGGTCCAGCAAAGATTTTTTCGAACATAGCTTAGGTTTGTGATCACCAACCAACCAAACCAATCCGCATCAGGCAAGTATGGTGATTAAGCCTAATCCCATCCCATCCCATTGTAGTGATGACTTAATTTCTGCGATGGTGACCTTTGTCTGCTCAGTGGGACTGATACTTTACTTTTCCTACTCCTGACATTAAAACCAAAAAGAAGGGGTAGTAAAAAATCAGTAAAAAAACTTTTAAGTTAAACGGTTTTATCTTATGTGCACTGAAAACTAGAAAATGATAATAACAATTAGGTATTTTGAACTTCTAGTTCAGAAATATTCTAATACCAAGCAGAATAACTTTTAGGCATATTAGACTAAAATAAAAACGTGGGGCCCATTAACTATTGCTGTAATACTTTCTTCTATACTAAGTGTGGATTGCATCGACTTACTATACTCGTTACTGGAGATTTTGACAATCAATAACCAGCCGTGGCGGCTTCACCAGCGAACGCCCAGCTCATGATCTACCAAAGTATAAAGATATGCTTTGCCATAGGTAGGATTTCAGAGGGGCCCCACGTTTTTATTTTAGTCTAATATGCCTAAAAGTTATTCTGCTTGGTATTAGAATATTTCTGAACTAGAAGTTCAAAATACCTAATTGTTATTATTATTTTCTAGTTTTCAGTGCACATAAGATAAAACCGTTTAACTTAAAAGTTTTTTTACCGATTTTTTATTTTATACTTTTTAGTATTTAACGGAAATGCCTACCTTTAGTGCATCATTATTACATGGTTTTTTACCTGATAATTTATTACAATCTAATTCCTCAATACATAGCCCTTCCAGAGACTTGATCTGTCATTTTAACGTCACACAATCTTGGACATAACTGTTCTGGACACGACTACTCATGCCCTCACCTAATATGCCATTTTGTAACCACGTTCATCTTGGATTTTAAATTTTGTCATAATCACAGTAGTCTACTAGTAGTAGTAGTAGTGTAGCCCTTTCATTTGATACCCATATTGAGGGGGTTGTGGAAAAATATGAAATCCACCATTTTGTACCGGCGGCCATCTTAGATTTACAACGTTATTGTTATTACTATATTATATTGTCATCGGAACTAAAGGTGTGTACCAAATTTAAGATCAATCTGACAACAGGAAGGTACTCAAATTTCAATTTCTAATTTTGACCCAAATAAATAAATACCGTACGGGACGAGCTAAATAAAACCGTTTAAAAACTGAAGGCTTTCTTACTAGAAAAAAGTCCTTACTCTATTGAAGAATTTTTAAATGTGACATAAGTCAATTTGAAATCTCTATAGTATTAATTATTATTGTTCTCTAAATCTCTCTTAATCAGCCAGGGGTACGGATCAGACGAAGGATCGCGCACTCTGACAATCCACGAAGCCCAGGGACAGACGTTCGAGAACGTTGCGATAGTCAGAACTGTCAAACAGTCCCATCTCCTGCAAAGTGTCCCACAAGCGGTGGTAGCCATCTCCAGACACACAAGAACTTGTGTATATTATACAGATAACGCCACTAACGACGCCACAGCGCGCCTAATATCCATGGCATCGAAAGCTACCATCGAAAAAACAACCGAGTACAACCTCAAAACCGGACCGGCGGACCTGGCGGATCGCCAGATCCGCCGTGGCGATGACGCGGTTAGGGACAAGCTTGCAAATAAAACATAAAGTATTAACATACCCCAAAACTCCCCCTCTGAGGTCCTTAACTGTTGTTGATACCCATATTGGTGGGATTGATAAAAAAATGTTATCAGCCATTTGGTAGCGGCGGCCATCTTAGATTTCAATTTTTCATAGTAAATTGTATTCTACTTGTTGAGACCTTTCATTTGATACCCATGTTGATGGGATTGATAAAACCTAAGTTATCTACCATTTTGTAGAGGGCGCCATCTTGGATTTAAATTTTATATAGTAAATTGTATTCTACTGGTTGATCACTTTCATTTGATACCCATATTGATGGGATTGATAAAACCTACGTTATCCGCCATTTTGTAGCGACCGCCATCTTGGACTTAAATTTTTTTATAGTATATTGTATTCTGCTTGTTGAGACCTTTCATTTGATACCCATATTGATGGGATTAATAAAACATAAATTATCCGCCATTTAGTAGCGGCGGCCATCTTGAATTTATAATGATAATGAATAAACATAATTGTATTGTCACCAAAATCCAAATTGTATACAAAAATTCAGATTAATCGGTTGACAGGAAGAGGGTGAAATTTGAATTACCAAATTTGACCCAAGAATAAATAATAATAAATAAATAAAAAAAAAACAAACGGGGTGAGCTAAATAAAACCGTTTAAAAAGAGGGTTGTTATGAGTCTAATGTGTGTTGTGTTTGTGTGTCTATATAACTGTATGTGCCATATCGTAAAGGATTAACCGGTTCTGATTTACTTTTTTATGTCATAGGTGGAAAACGAGCAGACGAATCACCTGATGGTAAGCAATTGCCGCCGCCAATTACACCCGCAACATCTGTGCGCTGACAACCTTTAAACTCCCTTTTCCCGGATTGGGCCATCGGTAAGTACCCTTATGTACTCACTCCGCGAAACACAGTATATACGCATATTTTCTGTGAGGCCGGGGTATCACTCCGGTTATGTTTGCTCATTCATGCCGAAGCGTAGGTCTTCTATGATCACTTTCGAATTTCATGACATTGAATTGCTATAAATATTTATTTCCATTTTACTTTCATTCCTAATTAAGCATTAACATTTTAAGGCAATGCAGTGTTATTTATTATTATAAGATAATGTTCTTAACTTGTAATGACGATAGTTTTCGTCGTCTTAGCAAGGGGTTCGGATAGCATAAATTAGCATAAGTTAGTGCAGCCACCCGGACTGTGGAAGGTTGTGGGTTCGAGTCCCACCTGAGCCCTACGGTGAATTTTTTAAGTGTGTTATTT
Source organism: Marasmia exigua (assembly GCA_019059595.1). NCBI lineage: Eukaryota > Metazoa > Arthropoda > Insecta > Lepidoptera > Crambidae > Marasmia > Marasmia exigua. The sequence continues at coordinate 11,340,935 of CM032476.1, read as the reverse complement.
ACTTAAGAATAAATTGCAAAGAATTGCTATACCAAACACAATAATATTTGTAATGACGATTTTAAAATTTAAGAAGGTTATACCTATTAGTCCAATCGTAGTGCAGCTACCGCGCTATGTTTGGGCGGCTACGGCGCGGCCGTGAATAATATCTAAACCTAGTCCGCGGCAATTGGCGTGCCGCTCGAGCTCGAATGCCGCCCGTTTGCGCACTGTGTTTGGATATAATACTCCACCCACACACTTACACAAACACACACACACACACACACAAACACGCACACACACATACACACACTCACACGCAATCACCCACAACATACAAATTAAATCAAGCTGCACTCTCAGAGTAATAAGATGCTACTCTGTACATCAATGTCTGTTCGTAGATGCACACATAGAAGAGTAATTTACTTAAGGTGACGGGTGGGGCACACTAGCGACGCCAATCAATTTTAATTTTTAGCTACTAAACCGAATCGATTTAAAACAATTTCGGGGTTACAATATCTCGGCAAACACTTAAACTATTTATTAAATAACCATGCATTTTGACTGACCGGATGGCGCAATTGGTAGTGACCCTGCCTCTCACGCCAAAGGTCGTGAGTTCGATCCCCACCCTGGAAAAACATTCGTGCGATGAACACTTGTGTTTGTTCGGTGTATACTATAAATAGATATTTAAGTGTATATTTGTGTTCCTCTGTTGTCTGATATCTGTAACACAAGTGCTTAAGCTACTTAGTACGGAATCAGGTTAACGTATGAGATGTTGTGAGAATTATTATTATTATTCTAAATGTTGGGTCTAACGCGTACGTGAAAAATTGATTCACTTTTGGCGTGAATCAAATTTTCGCGTATAAAAACGGACCCAACATCTAGTTTAGTAGCTAAAAATTAAAATCGATTTGCGTCGCTAGTGTGCCCTACCCGTCACCTTAACAATGTTGTATCTTATGTTATGCCCCGAGGATAGTTATAGGGGCAATTAAACGTTAGTACTACGGGTGGACTTAAATAAGATTTACACTAAAAGGGCGCTTAGGAGTGACGAAGTGGTATCTTATTTGTTACGTCCTTTTTGTTGTGCGTTTTTGTTTCGTAGTTTCTCAAATGTTCTGTACAACCGTTTGGAGAAGTATTTGTACTTTTGTTTTGTTACAGAACCAAGTAAGTAGAACGAATATTACTATCACTAGCACTTCTTTAAAAATACGCAATGGATTTTGATGCAGTTCTTTTAATAGAGTAAGCAATTCTAGCGGCGGGTATATATAATACATGCATAATGCAGCACCCATGTGAAGCCGGGGCAGGTCGCTAGTACTCTCTAAAATAGGAAATTAAGCAAAGCAATGAGTAATAATAATAATAATCAGTCACCACCTGCCCATTTATCGTGATTTCATCATTGATCGGGCAGGTGCCAGAGTCCCTCCTACAACCAGTTACCCAGTCCACTAACGCCTTAACTCAACACCCCAATTGGTTTAGTTTTCCAATACTCCTACATCAACCGGGGACAGTCCTTGACTACACTTCCATAGTGTATATAGGGTAAGTCGCCGGCTGAAGTCACATCACATTACAGTAAAACTGTCAATTGAACGGGCCTCTACGTGTTGGCTTCGGCCCCACGCACGCCTTCCAAAAGTCCTGGGACATATTTGCCCGTGGTTGTGCAACGACTGACAAACGTAATAATGGACAACATTTCAAAATTGCTAAGCTCTGAAACAAAAAATACCAATTCTTTGTTTACTTTTCCGCTGCTCGAATATATATTTATTCATTTTTTATATTGCTTATTTACTGAGAAAAAAATTAAAAACTAAAAAACGTAAGATGACGTCATCGGACGGCAGAATGTAAAATATTTCTTTGCTTAGCACATTATAGTTTTAAATTTACGTAATGCCAAACTCAGGACATGTAACTGTCAAAAAAAAAGACAACTTGTCAACGTTGAATGTATGAATAACGTTGACAATGTTGACACTAGTATTATTTACCTTTGACAGTAGTACCTTTTTTTTATTAAAACAATGTAATACATTGCGGAATAATAATGGACAACATTTCAAATTTTTAACATGTCCATATTGTTTTTTTATATGAAAGTAGACATAAAATGAACAGACCCATATTTTTTCTTTTTTCAAAATTTGTCCATTTTCATGCATAAAATAATTATTGAAATTCTTTTTATTCTAAATAGACGTAAGCGCCAAATGACGTCATCGGACGGCTGAATACAGCGATATTCCTTTGCTTATCATTGTTTTAATAAAAAAAAGGTACTACTGTCAAAGGTACTACATAAAATGTTAACTACAAAAATAGTAAACACATCAAGGTTTTTCTTAGTAAATCGATGCTATGGAACAAATATTTAACGCAATTATATGCATTTAACTTTTTATTCAAAATATTAATAAGTGCCTTAACAGGGTCCATGTCAATATTACTGAAAGAACTTTAAGACCTAGATTTGATCTAAGCTTTACCTACATGAAACAATAAAGAATATGAACATGAAAAATATTCTGTTTTCAAACTCTCTAATGATTGAAGGAAATTCAAAAAGGTACGATTATCCATGAGAGAGCCATAGGCCGGTTTGACCCTTGCGCTGTGTTTCGACGATTTATTGAGGGTAAAGCTTGGCACTTGTGACTGTGTTGCGAGTGTCCATGAGAGGAGGAGCTTACTTGCCATCAGGTGTATCACATAAAAAATATGTTCTAATTTGTGATTTCAACTAGAGTAGTAGGCGTTGGCACGCGAGTGTGTGAGCTAAAGTGGACATGGGCAGGACACCTCGCATGGCGTAAAGATGATAGGTGGACTATAAAGCTTACTGAATGGCAGCCATAAATGGGGCGACGTCCTGTGGGTAGACCACCTGCTCGATGATCCGACTGTAACGGCAGCGGGGAGACAATGATAAGGCTGGCAGGGGATCGAAGAAGTGGCGTGACAAAAGAAGAGGCCTATACTCAGCTGTGGGCGGATTCTGGCTGATATGATGATGATGATGAATTGATACAATCTGGACACCAAAAGGGATGAGCTTAAAGCTATACCACCTGCGGCTATCCATATAATTACCGAGATGGTGTCCTCACCTGCCCGACGTGCAACTGCAAATTTAGGGCCAAGATAGGCTATGCCAGCCACTGGGGCGCACAAAAGAGGCTAGTCCAACAGGCATTTGACTCGTAATTGGAGTCCGTAAGAGATCGCTGTAACCGAAATCGGCTAAGACCAACATAATATATTCATACGAGTTTAGCTAATAAGCTGTACAACCTGTGCGGATAAAGAATGGGATCAGAAATGGCGGCGCATCTATTCACTTCTCGCTCGCAGACTATTTGCGTCTATACTCGCACTCGTGGGGTGTATATATCATTTTGTTTGTACCGAAAATGAAGACACTGCGCTTATAAAAAAAAAAGTGTTTCAACCTAATGCTGTGTACAATAAAAATTGCCAGGCTCACAGTCGCCACAAATCATTTCTTTTGGTGTAATATTCAATTAGAAACGCTATAAATCTCAGAAGAGGCCCACTTTCTAGATTATTCTACAGTAAAAAGCACTCGGTCTAAATCTTTTAGTATACTTTGTGACATTTATTTCGTTGTTCTTGTGATCATGATTTACCAAAATTGTATGTGGTAGTAAAGCAAAATGCGAAACATTATCAGGATTTATAGACCTTTGTATAATATAACTTTTTTTGACATCATATACATTGATTTGACTCCGAGATACACTTGTGTTACGCACTTGCACTTGTGTTATGGATATCAGAATCATATACTTATATAATACTTTTCTTTCGTTAAAACCTACTTATAATACATAGTAAACACCCAGACCAATACAAACAGACAAGTTTATGCACACAAATGTTTGTACTGTGCGGGGATCAAACCCACAACCCCTGCACCGGAGGCAGGGTTCACTACCACTGTTTCCAAACGGGTCGTCAAGGATTAAATAAGTTAATACCAAGTGGCATTCTCTACCAGTCAACATTTGGGTTATGCAGAAAGGACAATGCGTAGTTACAAAATATGAGATATGTTTTTATGGCGCCAACATATGACTTCGATTTTTCACGGTTCCAAGGAACCCAACCTGAGTATTTGATGTTAACTTCAGCTTGGTACCTAGGCTTTTCTGAGAAAAAGGGTCTTTACAAATGGACAGAAAAAATGACGCAACGAAGTGGTTAATAGGCCTGGCAAAAACGTATCTTTCAAAAGATTGGAACATTTGCATCTGGATCAGTGCAGAGATGCGGAACAGTGAAACGCTTCATTTAGGAGATCGAGTCTCAGATAGATCCGTGATTCATTCGGATCATCGCATCATTCCGCTTATTCGGATTATTCGGCTCACTCGGATCATTCGGCTCACTCGGATCATTCAGCTCATTCGGCTCATCGCAACATTCGGTTCACTCGGACTCGAGATCCATTTGAGTTGAATGATACATTCGAAGCGAACATTAGAGATTCGGAACAGTGTATCATTTGGCTGAGTCGGATCACTGAGTCATTTCAGTAAAGAGATACACACGTCTAGTGGTTAAATAATACTTCACTATTATCCTTTGCTGCGGAACTTCAAATTACTTTGAAGTCAATACAAAAGGTAGCCCTCTGGTTACCTTGCTTAGCAATTCTCATCAACTAATTTGTAAGTTTATTTGTAATATTATTAATATAAATATTAAACTTTAGCGGTGAGTATCAGAATCGCAGCTGGCTATCAAGTTAGTACTTATTATTAAAACGTTTATCCTTCCCGTTTAAACTTGGAGTTGGAGAAAACTTTGGCTGGATGGTACCTTGATTAAAAAACTTCTTTATTCCACATATTCTGGGTATATGATCACCCACATTACCTAACGCAATAAGCTTGTTGGAGCTCGTGATAATCTGCCTACACCCGGAATCAGCTGTTGCATAGATAATATCCTCCAACCAATTACGGCTACGACGGCCAATCTCAACGATCAGGCACATGTGTGCCACAAGTGTGTGCGCAAACACAAGTGCACTCTCTATTCCCTTACCCTCATATTCCGATGGGACACAGATATTGTGGTAAGAAAACATCATACTTAGAAGATTAATTGAATACCGTTTAGGTATAAAGTATTTGGAAGATCCATCCAAAAATCCAAAAATAAATTATCAGATAACATAGTAAATATGCCCAGTTTTGCTGTCCAAAAAAAATACTAGCTCACTTTACTTTTTTAACTTAAATAAGTTATTATGCCCTTACAGCTTAGGATACCATATAATGTAATATTTCTGTCATAGGTGGCCAATCTCAACGATTCAGCCATCGACGCTGGACATATTATAGTGCACAAGTGCACCCTCATATTTCGCCTTACCCTTACCCTCATATTTCGATGAGACACCGGTGTGACACGACTGAATAGGGATCAAGTGGGCAAAGCTTAACGTGCTTTCCGAGGCACGGGGGTACAAGACCGCCAACTTCCAGACTCCGGGCTGACACTGAGAGTTTCTTAACAGAAAACCCGGGGATGGAACCCGGGACCCCAAGCGCAGCCTGTCACTTTAAAGTGCGACCCACTAACAACTGCGCCACCGAGGCAGGATACCATGTGGTGTGTACATCACATTGCTTTGTTGTATTTTAATATGACCACCAATGATGCAATAAAATACTTATTTCAATATGATATTTCATCAATTAACTTAGTTTTTTTTATCTATGTATAGGATCATCGGCCATCGGACCTTATTTTCAGTCAGCCAATTTCCTCATATTAAACTTGTCTCTAGGAAGCACAACCTGCAGCTCTTTGTTGTTATTTAGTGTGTTTATTTAGAAACAGATGTGTTACTAAATAAACACAAAAAATATATGACTTGAACAATTCGACCCGTAAAATATCCCGAATACTCTCATGTTATTCTGCGCCCCATTAACCACGGATTCTTGGCGAAAATCTCGATATAAACGCCCATTTCTAACAAAGGGCACATTTTTCATAATTTGTTTGAGTTGAGCCGGTCGACATTCCAGACATTGTAAGCAAATCTACAGGGTTGAAGTATTTTTGGGGTTGAATGAATGTTTTTACGTTGAGTAAATAAATATCCTTATTATGAACTATTTCGTCTGTCATAGAAATTTTTAGAACCGACCTTGGAGCAGTGTGTTTTCAAGTGGAGACCGCATCTGGGTACCTAATAGTGTAAGATCATAGAGAAATGGAACCCGTCGAACGTCTTTGAAAATGGAACAAGTGTGTGCGCAAAGTGCAAGTGCACTCTTATCCTCATATTCCAATGGCACCAGTGTGCAGTGTGACACGACCAGAAAGGGATTGGGCTTAACGTGCTTTCCAAGGCACGGGGGTACAAGGACCGCCAACTTCCAGACTCCGGGCTGGCACTAAAAATTTCTTACCGAAAACTTAGGTAAAAATTGTTGGCCCGACACGGGGTTCGAACCCGGCACCTCTTGCGCAGCCGTCGCTTTATAGTGCGACCCACTAACCACTATGCTACCCAGGCAGTCTCGCAGGCCTGTATAGCAGTGCTAACGGCAGTGATGCCACGCCATCGCAGTCCGTTGTAACCTCAACGTAGACTCTTCTCTTGCTTACCGTCAGGCTAAGGCGAGCCAATATACTGTGACACTATAAAAAAGACGCCATGTTGCTAACTAGACTGAATGACTCATGAGGACTACTAGCACTTAGCTTAGCTCGGGAATTTGTGCTGCAAATTGAAGATTGCCTACAATCAGCAGTGAACGGCCAGCGCCCGCTTTTTCGTCGCACGGAGATCGCTTCGGCATGAATGGGCTAGCTCAACCAGAGTACTATGGCCCCACATAAAAGCGGCGTGAAATAATAACGCTTGGACTGTGTTTTATTGAGTAAGTGAGGTTACCGGAGACCCAATCGTGGGACGTTTCTTTGATTGATTATGTGTGTGTAGTAATTACAATGAAGCGTCCGCCGTCGTACTAAGATTCGCGTCTACAAGACAGTCATTAGACCAATCTTAATGTATGGGTGTGAAACTTGGACACTAACACTTAAGGAGGAAAATCAACTGCTGGTGACGGAAAGGAAGATACTCCGAAAGATTCTGGGACCAACCAAAGAGAAGATGAGTGCTGGAGGCACAGGTTCAACCAGGAGATTGAAGACCTGATAGCCGAGTCGAACATCATCGGGGAAATAACATCATCCCGACTGCGCTGGCTCGGACACGTGGAGAGAATGGGAGAGGATCGTGCAGCCAAAAGAGCCTATTTGGGACGGCCAATGGGGCGACGTCCAGTGGGTCGTCCGAGATACCGCTGGAGGGACGAAGTCGCCAAGGACCTCAAAGCACTCAACGTGCACGATTGGGCGGCATTGGCACAGGACCGCAAAAAATGGCGAACTTTGACGTCGGAGGCCAAGACCCACTTTGGATCGCTGAGCCTGCGTAGTAGTAGTAGTCCGCCGTCTGATTAGCCAACCTTAGACAAGGGCCAACTGCACTGCGGCTACATAGATTCCCTCACCGCTGAGCTTGTGGTAGATTTTTTTATGCTAGAGGCGGACATACGAGCAAGCGAGTCACCTGATGGAAAGTAATCAGCGCCGCCCATGAACATCCGCGAAATCAGAGAAATCGCTAATGTGTTGCCGGCCTTTTCAAAAACGAGTACGCTCTTCTCTTGAAGGTCCCTAAGTACAAGAATAAGCACATTTGGATATAATTTAAATGCGTGCGTAGATTCAGGCTTATGCATGAATGTTCTGATCCGATGAGCTACCATTGTTTTCGAAGACATAATAGGTACTCCCTTTTATCATCTTAGCAGCATTCTGTCCCGGTTGTGTCCCAAGCTGGCCGTCCCCTAGATATAATGCTGATATGTTACAATGATATCGTTTCTGTTATTTAACTTATTATAACTTGACTTTTGACGCCCTGTTAGTCTAGTGGTTTAAGTACTGGGCCGTGATCTTGGGGTCCTGGGTTCGATTCCTGGGTCGAGCAAAAAGTGTGTTTCGAATTTTTCGAACATAGCTCGGGTTTGTGATCACCAATCCGCATTTGGCAAGCGTGGTGATTAAGTCTAATCCCATCATAGTAGAGATGACTTGATTTCTACGATGGAGGCCTTTGCCCTGCAGTGGGACAGCTACTGGCTGATACTAAACTTGACTTTAGAGGACTTTTTTTTATGATAGAGGCGGACAAACGAAAAAGCGCCTGAGCTACGCCACCCATGAATATCCGCAAAATCAGTGAGATCGCTAATGATAATAATCGCCGGACTTCTAAAAACACTATTACTATTATAGTAATGAGTGCCGGTGTGTCGTATAGTCAAACCAATTTCCATTGAAAAAATAAAATGATTGAACTGTGATGTAGTATTTAAGTAAATATTAACTAATTATTATAAACATAAAATTGATCTCAGCTACAATCTCTTACTTTTTATTTTTTAATTTAAATTTTAAATGTTTTATGAATCTCTTCTTCTAATGGTTATTGCCTATGTGGGTTTTAATTTATGCTTTAATCGGTTTGTAAATATTAGTCTGTCTTTGTCATGTCTGGTAATTTTGTTTTTTTTTCAATTTGTTGAGCGATTTCTTTACGCCGTTATGTTGCTGTTCCAATTCGTTTGATTGATTCTTGATATAATGTTTCGATTCATCGTGGAAAAAAAATCGAAGAGTATTAGAAGTATTTGAAGAGTACATTAGCTATTGTATTGATCAATGCTTTCATTTATGTTTTAGCCAACTTTGTACCTACTTGATGAACCAACATTTTTATTTTTATAGTTTTTAAAACAAGAAGAAAAATAAGCAGAAAATATTTGTTTTTTGTGTTTCTAATAGTTCCGTAATTTTCAACTGCAGTAAAGCATTCTCAAGTTCTGTTCAATATTTTGTAAGAAAGGTTTAAAGGTATATTTGACTAGGCAAAATGCTGATATCTATGCAATATGAGTGGCAAGATATACTTAAAATTTCAATCAATCAAATAATTTCGAAATCATAAATCTATGTATGTGACCAACGTTTGTATCTATCATCACACGATTTGTACATTTTTAGATACGCCATGAAGTTAGCCTTAAAGATTTTTTGTAACACTGTAAATATTACTAACATAACTACCCGTTAAAACAAAAATATCCCGTCGTAATATCAAGTCAAAACACGTAAAATTAAATAGTTAAATTTAATTATAAAGTAAATAAACTTACCAAGAAGTCAGGAGCTCTTCACGACACAACTTTGATTACAGCGACGTAAAATATTTATTTTATTACAGACTCGGATACAAATATTAATTACAAGTACAGTAGTCAACAGATAACACAGATACGAGTATTCAACAACAGTTTTTAAATATTTCAAAAGTTACAACAAGTTACCCGCGAGCTCGCATCATTTTAGAGTCGTCCGTAACAACAACAACACTAGGAAGACAGAAAGCGTATTGAGGAGTGGAAGAAAGGCAGAGTAGAGAGGCATCACAGGTAGTTTAAATAAAAGAAGTTAGGGGGAATTAAATAGGGAGATCGCGCGCGACGTGGCTCGAGTTGAGATGTGGTATGAAAGTCTGTGAGACTCAACAAGTGGTTTGGTAAGGCGGGCGGCCGCGGGCTGAGAGAGCGGTGCTCGCGGCGGGAAAGCTGGCCCGCCAGTGCGCGGGCTCGGATCCCGCCGCGGCCTGCTCCGATGTGTGCGTACCCAGCCCAACCACCTTCATTATGAACGTTGCAGCTGTGTGTGGCAACCCCGCGCACACGAGCGTCCACCCTCTGTCCCTGTGTGCGGGCGTGACGCGCCTACAGGTCTCTGCAGGTGAGTCGAGCCCCGGCGGCCCCCAGCCAGCGCGTCCCTGTCCTATCTATACCGCTTTTACAATGAAATACCTCGGTGAGTGACTACCTGCGTGCTACATTAGCAGACGCATGTACGCTAGCCTTTTGTTCTGAAGGTTTTGTGTTACAATTTATAAACGCGAGATTATTGTTAGGAGCCGTCGCCCCTTGTTTCAGAAAGTTTTGCGTGCCTTGCGTGGCTGTGCAGATATTTATTTAGTGGCCCCTTTAGCTGGAATGCTCCGCATAGTTCACTTTGCGACTAAGCAAATTTTATATTAATTTAGCTTGCTTGATTAAACTGAGATGGAGTTAATTATGATAATTAGCGAGCAATGCTAATAATGCATGAGTATTCAGGTGTAAGATTTAAAATAATATGATGTTAAAAATGTGATAGATTGATACCTTCACAGTTTTTACTGATAACTTTTGTATTCGATAGTTTGATTTTAACCGAATACATAAATGTTTGATGTAGTGTTATCAAGTTCAAATTATCAAAATACAATTGTTTTATGTTAATTATTTTGTAGTCAATAAAAATGTAACTGCAATGTTGATGCAGGTGTACAATACCTACATGGGCGGAGGCAATTTGCTTAGTCAGGTAATTCATCCGCACATTTGCTATCTATCAAATTAAAAAAAAATATGTACTAATCAATCTTATCGAGTTAAAAGTGAGCCAAAAATAGTAGCTAAAAACTCAGTCGGCGAATTGACATTGTGATGTTTGCTCCACAAGCAAGTTAGTTTGCCGCTCGCTACGAAAAACACGGAGCGATCTGTGGCTACGAGCGCGGCGCTACGGTTACTCGTAGCTGCGGCACTACGAACGGTGCTACGAATTTGGAGTTTCGAATTTAATATTTTGTTATCAATTATAAACTGCCCAAACTGGTGAAATGTGTGGTTTCAGTTACGAAATAATACTACAGCTTCACAGAAAACAGAGTAAAGCGTTGCTTGTGCGAGTGAGGCTACCGGAGGCCCAGTGAGGGGTAGACGACTACGCATGCTAAGGTGCACTTATTTTGTTGACATGAACTGCGGCTAAATTGTGGTTTCAAATAAAAATTATTCAAATTCTGACTGAAGATTAATCATAATTGGGCCGGCTATCTGGAGACTACTCCAGCCGTGGTATTAGACAAAGTCTCACAGAAAACCGCAGTGAAGCAGTGCTTACGCATTTTTTTGCCTAGAGAGCGCCGAAGGTCCAATCGGAAGAAAAGGTAGTTAAAAGGTTGGCAGTGCACTTATGGCTCCAATGATGTATACCCACATGGGCGGTGATCCGCAAACATCTAGTTTGCCGGCGATCTGTGGCTACGACTACATACTACGGTACACGTATGGTGCTACGATTTTGGAATTTAACACATTACGATTCATCATCATCATCATCAGCCCATTTAAGTCCCCACTGCTGGGGCACGGGCCTCCCTCAATCACATGAGGGGTAATTGCCACACTCACCACGCTTGGCAAACGGGTTGGCGAGGGTTTTGATATAAATGCAGAGTATTCCTTCTCTGGGTGCTGATAATCATGGCAGCAGCTTTACCTTAGTCGCCTTTTACGAAACCTCGGTAAGAGTGAGGGTGGCCTTTTCTACTCTGCCGGGACCACACGGCTGCACACGGCACGCATATTACGGTTAATAATTATGAACTGCCGGGCTGGGTATGTGTGGTTTCAGTTAATTAAATGCTCATGCTAATCATCACGAGCCACGCTTCGGCATGAATTGGCCGGCTCGACCGGAGTAATGTGTCATAATCATCATCAGCAACCCACACTCGTCCACTGCTGGACATAGGTGTCCCCTAATGCACGCCACTGCTTCCGATTTTTGGCCACTCTCATCCAGCCACACCCAGCCAGCCTTCGAATATCATCATCCCATCTTGTCGCAGGGCGTCCTACACTACGCTTACCGAGTCGCGGTCTCTACTCAAGGACTTTACGGCTCCAACGGCTGTCAGTTCTGCGGCTAATATGACCAGCCCACTGTCACTTCAGTTAGCACTTTCGCATTGATCGAAAGTCTTCGACCAGTGCGTCCTCCCGGACATGACTTACGGTGCCGAGACGTGGACACTCACGGCTGGACTAGTCCACCGGTTCAAAGTCGCTCAAAGAGTTATGGAAAGGGCTATGCTCGGAGTATCTCTGAAGGACCGCATCAGAAATGATGTAATCCGACAAAGAACCCGACGTAGAGAGTCACCGACGTAGCTCACGGAATTAGGAAACTGAGTAATGTGTGGTGACATTTTATAAAGATGTGACACTGGAAATTGTTTTTTGGTAAAAATATGCATATAGATTTCAAAAATCTCCGACCCCGATCGACCCTAGTATGGAAGGCGCGTTCTTATCCACTGAGCTATCATTGCCTAAGTTTGTAATTAATGACAATCCCTAAAAGAATTTTAGTTTGAAACTAGTCTGAAACGAAGTGTAGGACCACTAGTTATTATTATATATATGAATGAATATTCATTTAAGATTACACGGGTGCGAGACTGCGAATGTATGAGCTGATTCAGGGCATTCAAACGCATAGATAACTCCTTATTATGCAATTGTCGTTAGTCACTATTGTTGCAGTTACTGCAAGCATATGGCTGAAATTCCACCAGAGATGTGCTATTCGCAGCCATCTGGATAAATTAGCTATCCAATTAGGCGCCTAGCGCGTTCGTTAAACGCCGCCAATAGTTGTTAAAACTGAAATCATTTAACGTTTATCTGCTTGCCGCATTGAAAGTTAGCCCATGCGGAATTACTGATAGAGACTCAGCCAAGTGATTCAAATTCAGTTCCGCTTTTCTCCAATGCATCGCTAGTAATCATCAAAACAAATATGGCGTCAGCAGCGAATACAGCCGTGAATGTTATGTTTCGATTACCTCGTGTGAAAAATTTAAGTGTGAATTGGTACAACTGAAGTGTAATATGGTCGAAATCTATATACATTTATATATATTTGTCTGTAAAATATAATAGCTGTTAAATGTTTGTATTGCATAATTATGTAATTGGGTTCTTCCCGTTTAATTATATAAATAAATAAAAGGAGAACCTGAGTGACTAAAGTATTAAGTGACTAGGAATGTACTCACAGCCCACACTACTGACCCTAGAAACTTGAAAGATGGGAAGAGAGTTCCTTTAATAGTGAAAGTGAGCACCTAAGAAGGAGTTTTTGAAAATTCAACTCTTGAGGGGGTAAAAAAGGGCTTAAAAGTTTGTACGAAAGCACGCCATCTTTGATGTTAGAAATTTGACATTTTTATTCAGACTAATAATTTACAATAATAAGTAACCCATTAAACATGTTTTGAAAATCACCCTTAAATGAGGTAAAATAGGGGATGAAATGCCAGTATGGGGGTTAAGCCATTTTAAAGTAAGAATCTTGAAAATTGTTGCACGTTCTCCATATTTTAAACCAAGAACAAGTTGTTTTAATAAACTCAACCCTTAAGGGGGTGAAAAATGGGTTTGAAGTTTGCATGGTCTCTCAACTTTGATGTTAGGAAAGGTAAAAAATTGTATTTATACGTATAATTAAAATAAAAAGTAATTCACTTAAACGTTTATGAAAAATTACCCTTTGAAGGGGTAAATTAGGGGATGAAATGCAGTATGGGGGATTAGACAGTTTAAAAGTTAGAATCTTAAAATTGATGTTTGGGCACTGGTTTTGAATAAAAAAGTGAGTTTTGAATTTTCAACCCCTAAGGGGTAGTTGCGCGGGTTTGAAGTTAGAATGGAGACTTTTGTAATAAAGACTAACACTGCGTGAGTAACGCCGCGGGCGCAGTCTAGTATTCTATAAACATGGAAATGCCAAATAACAGTACGTCGTCTGCAGGTTTTCCGTAAAGTTGAGTCGAGTAATTTTAGTTCAAACAACTATCTAGGATCTAGGATGATGGTGGCGACAAACGTTTCGCCGTCTCTGTAAGCGTTGCTGTTAGGGCTAGTGATTCTTCAGCCATTTGAATGGATGGAGGCGTTTAACGAACGCCCTAGGCGTCCAATTGAATGGCTAATTTAACTAAATGCGCAGCCTGCACACGACGTCGAGTTACCTTGTGGACTTTGGACCGTCCTTATGTCTAAAACACAAGGACTTTTTCTGGAATGCGGGAGAGGGCACGACATGACTTGACGCCGTCTATACTATTTGTGTAACTTGGGATTCCTTTAATTGGCATAATGTTGTCATAATATGTACTTTGGCATAATTATTAGGAATTTGGTTTTAGCATAATGCATTTATGCATAATTGCATGCATAATTGGCACAATATTTTTAGGCATTAATGGTTGTTTGAATCTGAAAAATATAAAAAGTAAGTAAGTAACCAGTATTTCCTATATAATATAGAGTAAAAGTAGGTTTAGGTGCGGCGGGGGTGGCCCTTGGGCCACCCGTAAGCCTCTTTTTAATGACTTATGGTTAATTATTTCATGTTTAATCATGTTTATGCTTATTGCATTTATGTTAAAAACTGTTGTGCTTATTAGTATTATGTGAAATTATCATCAGTAGTAAAAATTACATTATGCTAACTTATTTTATGCTTAAAATGTTTATGCTTCTTGACAGTGAACCGTGTAACTTAGGATGTTGTGGTAGATTCTTTACCGTGACAGGGCCATGTTACGTTAGATTAACGTTTGTTGTTAGATTAACGCCACGGCCTCTCAGAAAACCGGATGAAAGAAGGTTAAAATTTGGCACCGCAGCTGTAACTTCACTATAGTTGTGAATGTCAATGGTAATCGATTACCATCAGGTGACCTGCTCGTCTGCCACCGCCATCGTCATCCTAGCGTTTTGTCCCAGTGGCATTCCAAGCTGTCGCTTCGGAGCCCAGGGTTTGCTTTCCTACTTCGACTCCTCCACTTCGCATGGACGGTCTTGTGGTCAGTTTTTGGCACGCATGTCATCAGTAGACGACCCGTTTGGATCAGTGATAGTGAACGCTGCCTCTAGTGCAAAGGTTGCGGGTTCGATCCCCGCACAGTACAAACATTTGTGTGCATGAACATGTGTTTTCGCGCAATCACTTGAGCACCATAATATATCCTGCGTACGTAGCTGATTGTTGAAATTGACTGCCGTAGCGTAATCGACTGGAGGATTAATTTATACTAGAATAAAACACGAACATTAATTGTAAAAACAGTTGCTCTTGTTAAACCACTCGACTGTAATTTTCCATTCTCTTAAAAGCTTTTCAGACAATCTTTGTTGTAATTTATTGTTTTTCAACAACAAGGTAAGTACATACCCTGATTCTTCGATTCATTCAACGCGGGAAGACATTGGAGATTCCCGGAAACACTTAAATTAATTAATAAAATAAAAGTTTTTACTTTGTTAATATTTTACTCGTCATTAAATTATGTTGGAAGGTTTTAAAACTTCAAGAGGTGATCCGTGAGGTATCTACTGTTTTTAACCAACTTTATATAATAATAATAATTCTCACAACATCTCATAGGTGAACCTGATTCCGTACTAAGTAGCTTAAGCACTTGTGTAACAGATATCAGACAACAGGAGAACACAAATATATACTCAAATACATATATTACACCCAGACACTGAACAAACACAAGTGTTCATCACACGAATGTTTGTCCAAGGTGGGGATCGAACCCACGACCTTTGACGTAAGAGGCAGGGTCACTACCAATTACGCCATCCGGTCAGTCAACTTTAAAAAAGGAGGTTCTATGTTGGACTGTATGTATATTTTTGTGTTTGTTCACTGGTTTCTGCCACAAAATGAGACTCTAAAAAGCATGAAAACAACATTCTACGTGTTTTTTATTTCACTGTATAACATAGTAATGATCTTATTGTACTGCTTTACCTGTACATTGTAAACCTGTTTTGTAAAAAAAATAAGATGCTTTATGAACAATCTCTTATCTTCTATATAATTTTAATAAAAACGTTACCTATTCATAAAACTAAAAAGCAGGAGTGCGTTTCTAAAGCCGCGTACATACTGACGCAGTGTTGCACTACACACACGTTACGCAACGCCAATTTTACTCATATGCGCAACGCCAATTTTACTAAGTATATGCGCAACACCAATTTTACTCTTTGCGCAACTCTACACTCGCACACTATTTTGATAGCCCTAAGTTATTTTGAAATAAATCCTATCTAATAATATGTACAGTCGAGGAAACTGGCGCTTAACCACTTTCAAACGAAAATCGCTTGCATGCACGGCACAAAAATGGTATTATTTTAAACAAATACCTTCTTATTCCAAAACGAATAATTGAATGATTCGATCAATTTTGACAGTATCCTGCGGTACTAAGTGGTATATGGTTAGTCGAGGATTTGTAATAAAAATTTAAGAACTAACATTATTCCGTAATCATGAAGTTGCTAGTATAGGATTAAAATCGGTATCAGAGCAGTTTTTTGTAATAAGAGAGATAATGTCAAAAAATATTTCGGCTTTTTTCCTATAGCACCCACTGTGCTATTATTTTCAAATAAAATATAAGCCTGGTCACTTGGACAGTAATAAGGAATCGATTGATCCATCAAAATCAGCTGGGTAGTTTAGGCAGAAAGAATCTTGGAATATACCTACAAACATATTTACAGACTATATACAGACTGCTAAAATAAAAAACCTTCCTTTTTGGCTTTGCGGGTAAAAAACATGCAAGCTGCAAGCGATATTCGCTCTTTAGGTGAGTAAGCTCTAAGATTCCCCGACCATATAAATTACCTATTCAATGTACCTACAGACACAGCTTTTTTAAGCTCGATAAATTATTTTATTTATTTATTATCTTCAATCATTTATTATCAGGTTACAGCTTTATAAATTTGGTCAGTATCGGCTTTAGATTAGCCGAAAACGTTTTTTTGTCTTCCCAGGATTTTTTTTAGCAGACGGATCACCTGATGGTAAGCGATTGCACCGCCCATGGACACCCGCGACACAAGTGGAGTCACAAGTGCGCTGCCAACCTTTAAACCCACTTTCCTCTGGGTTGGGCCTCCGATACCCTCACTCACGCAGTGAAACACAGCACAGTGCTGCTTCACGCTGGTTTTCTGTGAGGACATGGTATGACTCCGGTCGACTGCCTATTTTTTTATGTAATACGTATAAATATAATACCATGTTTTTAATTTTTCACCTTATTTCCCTGCCTATTGGTTAGGCCCCCATAATTAACAAACACCCAGTTTCAAGGAAAGAATAATTGGTGGCCAGCTAAACCCACATCACCTGTAGTTGGGTTCCAAATAGCTAACGAGCTCTATAAGAAAATGTTTCTCTTTATTTCGTAGTAAACATTTATAATATTATTAGTAAAGCATCAATAATGTTATTTGCAAATTGTATTTCTCCAATCAATTTTCATTATTTATTCTGGCTAGTATGTGTTTTACACAAAAGTGCTCCTTGAAAAATTTTTTTTTTCTTTTTTTTTTTTAGTGTAGAGGAAAAGTGTTTAAAATGGTTTGAGTCATATTTATTATATTATAAGTTCTCTTACAAGTAACCACAACTTCTATAGTTACTAAAACGCAATTATTCAAGGTCAATTTAGGCGGTAATAAGAATTATGGTAACATAAACACTCTTCGTTTTTGGTATTATGGTAACATAAACTCTCTGCCTAACCTAACCTACCTTAATTACATCAGGTAGCCTTAGCTAAATTCGAGCTCACACCAAAGTAATCCCTAGCTATATTTGCCAACTTATCGCTTGCTCAATATCACCCAGAAACAACATTATTGCTTCTCGCCACCTAGTTTGTAGATTCTTGCACCACTCGCTTCTCGTTCAATACCGGATACCAGCCTGTTAAAAATAAGATACGCACAGCCACACATTAAAGTATTCAAAACTGTCAAATTTCTTCATTCAATTCTCACCTCAATGTCAAACATGTTCGGTTCATATTCATATTCTTTATTGCACTCCATTATGTTACAAAAGGTGGTAAGAAACATAAATAGTATATAAGTACATTATGGACCTTGTCGGTTCAATCTCAATTGAGGAATTTTGACAGATTGTAGTTACTTTTTCAGGTTTAAAAATGATACACAACATTATAATTTTATTATACGGTCTACATTCGATCTAATCCCAAAGAAATAGTTTTTGACATTATGTGAACTGTGTACTCACATCACTAGGCGTCCGTCAGTCATTCAGTCAGTCAGTTCTAGTTTGTCGACGTCATTTAATTTCATTCGTTCCGATAATTGTCAATATTGTGTTCATCCGTCATCCAGCAAGAATCGAAAGCCGCACTTTGCGGCTAAAAACTTGCATTTTATAAGTGAACAAAATAACAAATAATGAATTCATTTCACCAGCAACATTGAACTGAAGCGGACGTAGTGTGTCGTGCAATCGTTACCGATAAAAGTGACAATAAAATGCCTTTTGTTAACATCAAGAAGCAATACTTAGCGTTCGGGATGTTGATTTTCGTCTTGTTATTTTTCTTCAATAGTAGACCCACTTTCCAATGCCAGTTTAATGCCGATGTGTCTGCTATCCTGCCTACGATTTATGGGATAACTCCAACGTATCCTCGGCTCGCTCAAAAGGCTGATCTCACAAGGTATTTCCTAGTGTACATTCGTGATTTTCCTGCCCTTGATTAGATCGATTATCTTACCTCATCGTATATTTGGCTTACGTAGAATTTGGCAATGGTTCTTAGTGCACACGTAATTAATTCGATGGGAATTGCAGCTGCAGCAGTTCCGGCAGTTATTAAAATATCTCTTGCAGATGAGCATTTTACGCCAAGCCACTAACAGCTTTTTGTGACCAAAAATATAGTTAGCATTCAATTTCGAAGCTTCCAACTTCGTGGAAAAATTATAGTTCGCAAAACGGCACTTTAATAATTTTAACTTACTTATTTGATTTTTTCTCATCACTATTGTTTTACATTATTTTAATCATTTCTAGAAATAAATGAATGACAAATTCGTGTTAAGTATTTTTAAAATTCAGTTCAGAACCTACATACCTACATATTTATACTTTTGAATAGGTACTTACCAGCAGTGGGTTACTAGTGATTTATTTCATGTCCACTGGAAAAAAACCCCAAAATTTGGTGTCACCAACTAAATGTAATTTAAAAAAAGTCCTAGTGTATTTTATAGTTTTCTATTATGAATGATCGGCTGTAAAGAAATAGTAACACTTTAGAACCTTGTCATAATAGGTAGGTACCATCCTGATTTCTTTTTCCTACACAGATATGGATGGTATTATTGTGACAAGGTGATAAAGTATACATATAAGACATTACATCTTTTTGCAGCTGACTGTACCAAATGTTGAAGCTTATCCACTTACCACTATTCGACACAGAGTCAACCATTTGAAAGAATTTTGAAAAGGCCTGTTTTTTTAGTTTGGTAATAGTAATAATAAATAATGATCTATCAATTTATATCAACTTTAATAGTCTTATTCCAATACACTATATTTATACTATCAAATTAAAATCTATAACTTTAATAAATCTATAATCTTACTGAGAGAAAGTATTGGTAGTTCAGTGGGTAAGAATGTGCACATTCCATACAGAAATAAGACAGTAAACAAAAGGCCTTATGACACTTCGGATATCTACAATTCTACATAAATAGTAGCCTATTAAGAACAGATGTTATGATTAGCTAGTAAGATTTGATATAAAAAATTAATCCTATATTATTTGATTGTTCACAGGCTATCACAGACTCTGATGCTAGTGAAGAACTTTCACTGGATCGTCATCGAGGACTCCGATGCTAAAACTAAACTAGTTGAGAACTTGCTCAAAGAATCAACTCTAAAGTACACACATCTGAATGTGAAAACACATAAAGCCAAACATTCTACGGTAAGTTTTGTACATCCAATTTAATATTACACGTAATGAAGGGATGAATGAAGTTGGCTTTTGGATAAATTATTATTATAAAATTAGGAATCTTTACTGCCTCTTTATGAGACATTATACTTTAAAGAGATGGCTAAGCTTGGGGTCTCAAGTTCAATTCTTAGGCCCATAATTTCTGAGATTTTGTTTATTTCAGATGCTAATATGGGTAATCTACTACTGTAAACTATATATTTTTGGTATCTTTGTTAATTCTGATATTCGTAAACAAGTAGTTATTACCTACTGACAATGCTATGTAAGGTATTGCGGCCAAAGGCATTAGATCCACTTTTATGATAATCTGTAGCTAGGTATCGGTTTAGATGCCTTGTGGAATTTGATAAAACAGAATTATCTTAATTGGCTCTGGTCTGGGTTAGCTGGGAGATTGCACTGGTGGTCATAGATTTAGGTGATTGGTTGGACATTTATTTACTCATATAATATTGCCATGTTTATTGATTTAATTTGCAAGAAACCATCATCCCCTTTCTCATTTTCCAAGTACATAAATACATCTTGATGCAATATACAATGAGCACTCATCATAATGTTATCCACATATGCATTTTGTAACAAAAGGCAACTGTAAAAAATCATTATCAGAAACATTAATTACCCAATACTGTTGTTCACAAATATTTTTAAACATCATTTCAGGTTATGGATGTCAATATCTGTATGTTCAGAACAGATATATTCAACACTAGTTGGTATTGTGTATGTTTGGATGATTTGAATAAAATGACTAGTGTAGAATTTTGAAAATTGCCAAAGATTTAATATAAAAATAATTTAATTCTTCATATAAATTAGTATTAAATTTATGTGTAGTACATTTATGTTGATTTCGACATAATATGGACTTTTTTGGTGTTAGGTCCAAATGGCATCAGGTTGAGTTACCCCCCGCCCCACAGTGCAAAAATAATACTTGTCTCAGACATAATGTAGGTGGAGTGGTAACTTCACGTGAGTCCGTAGATTTCCATAATTTTAAATTGAATTACTTGAGGAAAAATGTTAATATAAAAATATTAAATTTTTGGCATGTCTAGTAAAAAAATTAACATTAGTCCTAAATTCCTAATTTTAGTTTTCATCTGTAGCTTATCTATTTTAACAACTAAAAATCTAATAATGAATTTCTGCACAGACTTTATAAGATTAAATTGAAGATTTGTGCTTAAAATGTGTGTGTGTGAGCTAAGAAAATAAATATCTTATTAACCAGATAACTTACTGCATATTTACTCGAGTGTAGTTTTCAAAAAAGTTTAATCTGATTTTTTTTAATTCCAAACTAAATTGTATTACATCAGGTTTTGAACATTAACATTATGTGTTTACTTAAATTAATATATTTGCTACCTGCCTATCCTGTAGGAGTATGTATTTTATTTATTGTTAGTTTCCAACATTATCTAACTTTAAGCCCTGTTGGTTTAGTGGTTTAAGTACCGGGCCGTCACCTCGGGGTCCTGGGTTCAATTCCCGGTTCGAGCAAAAAGTATGTTTCGAATTTTTCTAACATTGGTCGTGTTTGTGATCACCAATCCGCATTAGGCAAGCGTGGTGATTAAGCCTAATCTAATCATAGTAGCGATAACTTTATTTCTATGATGGAGGCCTTTGCCCTGCAGTGGGACAGTTTATAGGCTGATACTTTTTCTTTACTTTTTACTACATTATCTAAAACGGGTGTTACTCTATTCAGTGAGTGTTAGTCAAATGCCATTTCGACAATGTCTAAACATGATTGTTCAGTAAAAATATATCCTGCTTAACACTATTCTACTCATTATTTTGAACTTAGAGTTTGTATTTGTACGGAAAGGGTTTTTTTCATGCTAGTAGCGACATACGAGGAAGCGGGTCGCCTGATGGAAAGTAATTAACGCCGCCCATAAACATCCACAAATTAGAGAGATCGCTAATGCGTTGCCGGCTTAAAAAAAAGAGTACGCTCTTCTCTTAACTTTCAACATTCATACAAAAATACATAAGTGGGTACACTTACTATTTTTGTAGAGAAATGCAACTACACTGGAATAATGCACATAATGAAACTTGTATCTTAACTTTTTTGCAAGCATTGCTTATTTCACTGAACAACTTGCTCAACGAAATCATCAAAATCTTACTTTTACAAAAAAGTTTAAAGACTCTTTAAGTACTTTTCTGTGAAATATATAATTCATTTATTTATTTTCTTTATTGTAAGAAAACATACAGTACATTAAATAACATTATTTAACGCACAAAAACAATCTTAAACCAATTAAGTTTCCACTAATACATTTTACCCTTTTATCCTCGGAATTGTGTCTAATTCAATGAAATAGAACTAGATGCTAAAATTAAGCTGTTATTTTCATAAAATTCCTGTAGGTAGAACCCTTTATAAAGGAAACAATTACTACTGCCTAACATTTGGATGGCCTTGGGCTTCGCCAACTTGAGTCATAAAAAACCTACATTCCATGCCTGTCAAAGTACCGTAATGATCCTACTTATAACGCCATCGAGTTGCCATTTTCGTGTCGAAGTTCATTTCACACTATTAATCGACTCATAAAATACCTTTGACATAAAAAATAAATTTGGTATAGTAGGTAGGTTTTGTCCCTTTTGTCGCCTGCGAGCTGCGGCCGTGACAGAATAATGTAAAATAAAATAAATAAGTACATTCTTACAACATCTCATACTTTGACCTCAAGAAAATTAAAATTAGGGCTCCATAGTAGTCATGCTTGAGATAAAAAGGAATTAAAACGATTTTACCTTACATTTAGTATGATATCATTAAAAATCATAATTTTAGAGGTTCTACCTAAGCAAAGCTTTGAGCTATACTTTATTGTACGAAACAGGACTTATTATTATTATTATTATTTATTTATTAGGAATACTTACAGCTTTACATACAAACGTTTACATAGTAGCACATAACAATTAGGGATATATATGTTAGCCTTTACAAGTATTCACAACATTCTTATAGACAAAGTTAGCAACATAGGGGAAATTGAAATTTTGAGAGTAAATAATTAATTAATTTTACAGAATTACTATTATACATAGGGTTTTTTTTTCTTATTAAGTTATTATGGGACCAAGCAGTTTCGATATAGATTTTTTGAAAACATTTTCAGATGTATTAAAGATATCCAAATCCCGCCAATTTCTCGTTTAGAGCCGTTGTAGGTATTGCAAACCCTAGCCAAGGGATGATGGAGACCAGGTTGGTTCTAGAGGGAGGTAAGGTGAACGTTTTAATTAAGGGCCTTCGAGGACATCGACGAGGAACAGTCAGGCTGATAGAAGCTAGCAGTCGGGGAAAAGAGATTTTATATTAAGGCACTTTATGCGGAAACAACAAATCTGAGACCGTGCGGACGCGTTTTTGAGCGATGACATGCCAAAGAAGGACAGTCGACATTTGATATTGGGACTTGCTGGTATATGCCAGGTGAGACCGTAGGCAAGGGTCTTGTGAAAAGCTCGCTGGATGGTTTCTATTCTTTGTGAAGAGTTCGCAATACACCGGGTTCCAAGCCACTGATGCAAACTCCAACCGGCTACGGACAAGGCTATTGTAAAGCGAATCATTTCTGTTCCCTTAGTCGAAAGCCGATGTAAGTTTGTTCAGAAACCGAGCATTGTAGCAGATTTTTAACCATGGCGTCGAGTGAAAGGTTAAATTTCAACCTATTTGTCTCATATAACACCAAAGATCACGTACTCTTTCAACCTTAGATATAACTTTTTCCGTCAGTGAGTAAGTTGCGAATTAGTATAATATGATTTTCTTGTAAAACTTATGCGAAAAATTTATCTAAACTTCATTAGTCATGTCATTATTTATGCACCAAAGCCCAAACTTTATCGAGATCAGCCTGCAGACGACCTACAGCCGACGATCGTTTATAGTTCGGTGATATTTTTAAGTCATCGGCAAAGAGAGAAAATATTGCTGTGGTTTTATGTATGTGGTTCAATTTTTTAAAAATTTTTTTTTCCCCAAATTTTAATGAAGATAAGAAACAGAAATAGGACCTAGTGCGATCCTTTAGGTACACCAGATGAGCAAATAGGGTTTTTGGATCATATCCTGCCACGGACACTACTGACGGTCTTTTTGCATAAATATGAGTAAACCCGCGAGCAAAGGACACTCCAATACCAAAGACTTAATTACAGGACAACAGGATAGGATGACTCACTTTATCAAATTTGCGCTTGGCTAAAGTCGGTGATTGTGTCAACCTGCTTGCCTGCATCGAACCTCATCGAAACATTGGAGAATCATGGTGCCAGGTTTGTGTCTACTGTTTTCCACTTCGGAAATCCGTGTTGAAATATTGATATACTGCTGTCCACAAGGCTGTAAATATGGGGGTAAACTAGAGACTCAAAGATCTTGGAAAAACACGATAAAATGGAGATAGGTCGGGTAATTTTCCAAGGCTATGATCGTCTTTCTTGTGAATTGGCACAATTCTTGCTTCGCTTCCACCATCTGGGAAAAGTTCCTGGTTACGAGAGTTATTAAAAAGATCATTCAAGGCACTGCGAGGTGAACGACCACATTCCCGTGTACAAAATAATGGCGAGGATGTGTCCGGGCAGGACCCTTTATGCTATTAGAAGTCGTTTACTAGTTTTCAGAACGTCTTCTCTGTACTTGAGCTTAGCAATAGAAAATTACCAGTCATTCGAAACTAGTGCTTGGGGTTTCAGAGTTTACAAGAATAGCTATAGACAGAGCGAGAAATGGACAACGCATTTTTCAAAATTGTAGCTCTGAAACAAAAAACTACCATTTTTATTACTTTTCCGCTGCGCAAACTTATATATTTATTAATTTTTATATTGGTTATTTACTGAGAAAAAAATTAAAAACTAAAAACAAGAGATGACGGTCATAGGGAGCGGCAGAATGTAAAACATTTCTTTGCCTTAGCATTCTAGGTTTTAAATTTACGTAAATGCCAAAACCTCATGACATGTAAACTGTCAAAAAAAAACCCAAATTGTCAACGTATGAATGTAGAATGACGTTGACAATGTTGACAGTAGTATTATTTACCTTTGACAGTGTACCTTGTTTTATTAAAAACATATGATAAGCAGAAGGGATAATCGCTGATCAGCCGTACGATGACGGCATTGGGCGCTTACGTCTATTAGAATTAAAAGAATTTCAATAATTATTATGCATGAAAATGGACAAATTTTGAAAAAAGAAAAAATATGGGTCTGTCTCATTTTTATTGTCACTTTCATATAAAAGAAACATATGGAATGTTTAAAATTTGAAATGTTGTCCATGTTCTGCCAAATAAATTTTACGATTCGGGGACTGAGTGAGAAGCAGTGCTCGTCATTTTTTTTCATGACATTTGGGATAGATGTACGCCATTACCGCTTATCTTTGATATACTTCCAAAACAATTTAGGGTTTTGCAAATATTTGATTCCATGTTTTGTTTATAGTTATGTTTACAGAAATTCATAAGTTTATGCAGAGTTCACGGAGTAGCTTAAATTCAATCGTCACGGGGATTATTAAATCTACGAAAATCTCTTTATGATTCCATTCTTCTCTTTTAACAGCGGTTTAATTGTTTACTAAAACCAGCTTGGATATTTGTTAGATCGAGATTGGCGTTTGGGTACAAATTCCCCCAATGAACATTAAATTAGTTAGTATATTATAAAAAGTCGATACTGCTTGTTTACATCTAGATTATCGAAGAGTATTAGTCAATCAAACATTCGAAAGGCCGAATTAATTGTGTCATAGTCTGCTTTATAAAAAAATTTAAATCTGTTCTTTCCTTGAGGCAAACTTCCATGAACAACTGCGATGGAAATAGGAAGTACTTAAACAAAATTACTTGGGTGGTGATCATCTAAACTTACTTAGAAATCTAAGGTTTAGGACTTAAGAACTAGGCATTACAATTTGGGCGGTCTTATCGTTGAAAACATTTTGTTCAAAAAAAATTTTTTTCCATAAGTACACTAAGTTTTGTATAATAATAATAAATAAACAAAAATATAAATTATAATGTGATTTTACGGGCAATTAACATGTATTGTTAATATAAGTGAAATTAATTTTTTGGAGTGAACTAATCGTATACGACTACTTTTTTTTTTATTTTGCCATCAAAAGACCTCTCAATGATAGAACATCGTTGAGAATCACTTGATTCTCATTTAAATACCGGAGATATCACAACTTTAAAATCACATTATTTTGGGCAAACCAAAACGCGTCATACAAATGGCTACTTAGATGTGGACGCACACTAAGTATTTTGTATGCAGTTCATTTGAATTTTGTTATGGTAGCTATACAAATGTTTCGTTTAGTCCAATAGTTCTATTATAATAATTGGTGAAATTGTAGGGTTATTCAATTGTATATCTATTTTTTAATAATTTCATACTTTTCAAAATGGGATTGCCCATGAATCTTGAATGACATAAAAACGGCTAGACGTTATATTTTAATTGAGAAGTTTTGCCTTTGGCACATATTGACCTATATTTTGACAAAAATAATTTTGCAAATCTTGAACTTAGTCGTATACCCTATTATATGGAAAAATGAACTTAGCATTTCTCTCTCAACATTAAAATAAATAATATAATATGTGAACAATGTTGTAGGTCTTACAATAAGTAATATTTATAACTACAATATTGTAAAAAAATATGACTGTAAAAGTGCTTTATGTCCCAAATAAATGGAAAAAAAACGACTGATCACAGACCAGCTGAGATAGACATAGACAGGGATGTGATATAAAAGATTTAAATCCTTCTCACTCCCCTCATCACAACTTGCAACTTTAATCTATTTCTCTATGTCTGTTTTCAACTCTTTGTAGGATATTAAAATGGGCTATTCATATTTACAGGCCAGCGGAGTCGAACAGAGAAATGTAGCTTTAGATTGGCTGAGGGAGCATTTGAAGACAGCAGAGGACCGAAGAGGAGTTGTGTATTTCATGGACGATGACAATACCTACTCGTTGAAGGTCTTCGAAGAAGTAAGTTACACTTGGATTATTTATGGTAGAAAAAATGAATTAAAATATGTTAGACCAAGAGCCCAATTCTCGGGATTGTCGATATGAAAAAACATGGTGGATGTCGCATGAAATCCATATAAAAAAAACTATGTTTTAGTGATATTATACCTATGTCGCAGTAAATGTCACGGGCACGAGAATTGGGCTCCAAAAGTCTTGTAATGAACTCTACCTGGATGCAAGTAGGTACCTATATACAGCTACAAAACTAACATATAACTATAGCGAATGAACTCATAAATATAGTATTGCGCCACCAAAGAAACCCTGTGAAAAGCGCGCTTCAGTTGCCATCAACATTCAAATTCGAGCCTTATGGCTATAAACACAAGTAATCTAAAATTATTCTCCGTGTTTTGACGCGGGCCAACTTTCGTGGCGCGCCCGCTAGATAATTTGAACAACCATAACTTTTCGCCAGCATTGGGATAGATTAGAAATATATCAGATACTTGCTCTATAGCTAGTTCAATGCCTGTGTAACCAAAAATTCGTATCAGAAAGCTTCTAGTCAAAGGGACATAGTAAGTACCTAGTTTATCTTCAGTCCATAAGGGTATATAAGAAGTAGTGGGCTTAGGGCTTATAAGTTTCCCTGTTTTCAGCCTGTCTATTAAGTCCCTAGTGGCTTGAAAGCCCTCAATGTACTCGTTTGAGTTGTTAAAACCGGTCAATTTTGAGTACCCTTAAATCAACTGAGGAATCTTACTCCTAGCGCAGAACCATGTTTCTTTATGTATATTAATGCTCGGACGATGATTCAGGATTTGGCAAGTTACTCGTACAGTAAAAAACAGAAAAGGTTCTTCAGTTTTCAAATTGATTCGTTTGATAATGCTATGAGCACTTATTACCTTTCTTAAATTTGTCAGAGTAATACCTGTTGTACAGAAAATTATGCTTAACTTTTAGATCAGAAAGTTCAGATTTGCTTGTAGCAACATTGATTCCTTTTGATGTAAAGAAAATTTAAAGTAGGTTGACAGATCTTTCTAAAACGGTATGTTGGTATAACTGATTCTTCTCGTGCAAGCGAAAATTTACCTTAAGGTGACGAACCTTTTTATTCTCTGTACCGTACATTGAAACTGCCGTCTGACCAACGCACCCAATAGACAGGGGAACTAAACCAATTGAATTATGGTTTCATAGAATCTAAGACTTAGACCAAACCAACTGAATATCATCATTTTACAATCTAAGGGCCTATTCGACCAACTTTATTCCGATACTAAATCTATGTTACAAATGTTCTATACAAATCTGACGCTATACCATAGATCTAACCGCGGATAAAGATTGCTCGAATCGGACATAAGACGTGCAAATTTTTTCGACTGAGGAATATGCAACTGAAATAAACATTGATTAAATTATAACTTTCACCTCTTATTTTCAGAGCCTAAGTAAGTAGTAACAATTTATTACGAGACAGTTATTTCAAAGTTCATCATACTTCCTTTGATATTACATGCGATCAGGATGTATGGCCGTATATTTACAAACGAGGCTCAATTACTATATGTTTATTTTGAGATTGTTTATCATCTTCGTTGAACAATGTAAACATTACTTTGTTTAGTGATTAATAAGTTTTTGATTATCAAGCATGCCGATGTAAAATTTTCAATGTTTTGCTGTTGAAAAGAATATTGTCAACAAAAATATTTAGATATGTACGTACGTACAGCCACACATCAAAGTAAACAAAAGTGTCGATTTTTTTCATTGGATTATCACCTTAATGTCAAACACGTTCGGTTCAATAGCAATTTAGAAATTTTGACAGATTGTAGTAAATTGAAGTGTAGCTGTCTGTTAAGTGCGATATGGTCTTTGGATGGATGGCGTTAAGGTGACTGGTAATCAATCGATTTTATTTTTTAGCTTCTATACCGGATCTATTTTAAACAATTTCGGGGTTACAATCTCTCGGCAAACACTTATGCTATTTATTAAATAACCATGCACAAATGTTGGGTCGGTTTTTGGACCCGAAAAATTTATTCACGCCAAAACTGGCCGCTTTTGGCGTGAATAAATTTTTCGCGTTATTTATTGGTATCTAGCGTTCTATATGGTTATTTAATAAATAGTATAGGTGTTTGCCTAGCGATTGTAACCCCGAAATTGTTTAAAGTAGATCCGGTTTAGTAGCTAAAAATTTTAAATCGATTGGCGACGCTAGTGTGCCCTACCCGTCACCTTAACAGGGAGCGTACCTATAGCTATTGACTGACCCGATGGCGCATTTGATAGAGACTTTGCTTCATACACCATAAGTCGTGGGTTCGATTCCCATTCTAGACAAACATTAGTGTGATGAACATTTAGTCTATTTAGTTTTAGTCTATGTCTAAGTGTTATAATACTTATTTATAAAGAACATTATAGTTCTTATTTCCAGATATTAGTAAGTACTACAATGTTCTTTTTAAGTGATAGATGGCAGACGAGCAGAAGGATCACCTGATGGTAAGCGATTACCACTGCCTTTGGATGCCCGCAACTGCAAGTGCGCTGCCAACCTTGCTAATTATCCTCATTAACTAGGTGAAACAGCGGAGGTGGAGGTGCTGCCTCACGCCTGTTGTCTGTGAAGTCGTGGTATCACTTCGGTCGACCCAGCCCATTCATGCCATAGCGCAGCTATCTCAAAGACAAACACTTTTTATTTCACATGAAATATTTACAAATAAAGATTTTTAAATTTGAATTCACATAGGTACATATTTCACCAGACACCAGTAAGCAAAATTTAAATAAGTAATATGAAAAAAGAAATACTAAAAACATTTATTTTAGGTACATGTTGAAAATAATTATTTTAATTATTATAATATTAGAATATTTAAGATAAAACGTATATTTTGTAACATTTTTTTGAGTTTTTATAGTAGGTATTCATTCAAGGAATAATAGCATTAATTAATGAGAATCTTTTTTTTATTTTAGATTTGAATAAATTAAAAGGAAGTGATTTTAAATTATCATTTAATGCATTATAAATTTTTATTGCCATAATATAATAATTTTTTGAGTAAGAAGTTGTAGTTACAGGTGGCAACTTTAATTTATTTATTTCTCGTGGACTTGTTTCTTGTGTAATCATAAAAAAACCATTGGCAAATTGACATATCTAAATACACAAGTCAACAAAAAAACACAACCTGAATAAAAATATGATAAATATGAAGAGGTTAATATGCTAAATCTAGATCTGTTAGCAGAATTTTCATATCACGTCATGTTATTAATTTACAGAGGGTTGAAAATCTGAAAAGTGGCACTTAGTGTTTTTTAAATATGTATCAATTGGGATGTTACAAATTTCAATAGATATTTTGAAAATAAAAACCCCAAATTATGAAATGCTTTTTAATTTATAATTTTACCTGATTTCCCTGCAACGCTACAGCCAATTAAGCTATCTTATGTTTTTTCCAATACAAGAATTAAGTGATGATTTGTATGCGCTATAAGTACACGGATGTCGATATAAATATTACTCAATATAGATTAAAGACTACAAAATAAATCTTATTGATATATATAATTGAGAAAATGAGCTTTACTGATATGCCGAAAACATTTTTTTAAAGTGGTTGTACTTGTTTTGAAATTGCCAATGAAAAAGAACCTAAAACCAAATTTTGAGATATTTGACTCTCTATAAATCAAATACTAGACGAGGTATCAAAATTTTGAAAACAGATTCATTAAAGTGCAATTTAGTAAAATTATGGACCTCTGTTATTTGTTAATTACCAAAAGTTAAAAAATTGTTGACTAGTGATATTAACAATTTGCTATATTTCAGATGCGTAAGATCAACAAAGTAGGAGTATGGCCTGTCGGGATAGTAGGGGGTATGCGAGTGGAGATGCCTCTGGTCAAGAACGGGAAGGTGGACGCCTACAACGCAGTGTGGAAACCCTTCAGACCGTTCCCTATAGACATGGCTGGATTTGCTATAAACGCCACTCTCTTTTTGGAGAAGCCAGACGCAAGATTCTCGAGGAAAGTGCAATCTGGATTTCAGGTGAGTTCTAAATAATAATAATAATAACCCCCCCGGGGGTCACCTTGACGTGGTGGGGGGGCTTACGGGAAGGCTTGCACATCTTAATACCAGCCAACGAATACCTAGGCTTCATCTGGCATTTGCAGGAAGCACTATTTAGCCAATAACCTCAAGGCTACCCTTCCCAAACTAACGACCCCAAAACCAACCCAAAATGGAGAGAAACAGGAGAAATTATAATTAACGGCCGCTTCCCGGGGGCAATCGCCGGGGCACACCTGGAGCCGGCGCTGGGTGTTCCAGCATGCAAGCCGTCGGTGGCGAGGAGCTGAGCAGGCGGGCCCTCGCTGGGCTAGATCCCGAATTTATGACAGCCGAAATTCCGTCAAATCCATCGTCACCCATATCTTCAAACCGTAGTTTATTCCCTTCACCAAACTCATCGCCTTATTCCTATCAAGCTCATAATAGTTCTCGTTCGACTACAGTCTCCCCAATGTTAGCAGATGTTGTGCAAGAGGCACCCGCCACTCAACATGCGCCCACTGCTAGCACAAAAAGTACGCGAAAAAGATGGAGTGATGCTATGAATAAATTCATATGGCGTACATACCTAAAACTTACAAATCTAGAACAGCAGATGCAACGTGGATATCTTGATCCATTGTATCAACAATTTACACTTGAGTTTCCTTCAATGGGAGCATCAAAACAACGAATAGGCGACCAACGTAGGGCCATCGTTAACAAGAAATTACTACCGCAGGATGTATTAGACCAAATAAGGGCAGAAGTTAGAGATGAATTACAAATCTCTCCCCCTCTACAGCAAAACACAAATACCAGTGAAAGAATGCGATGGACACCAGATATGAATGAAACTATTCTGCGCTGTTACTTCGAGGTAACCGATATGGAGAGGAATATGACTGTTTATAGAAAAAATTACACGAGAGTTTTATTCAACGCTACCCAGAACTCACACACATAACTGAACAACGAATTTCGGACCAAAGAAGAGTGATAATAAGAAATAAACTCATCCAGGAAGTCAAAATAGAACAAATTAAACGAGAAGTAGAAGAAAAACTTAAATCAGAAAGACATGAGGTAACTTTATCAAACATTCACCGCACTACACAACAATGTGAACGAACACAGCCTAACGCACTAGACACAGAGATCGAGCCACATATAAATTATACTACTGGTATCACTCAAACAAATACTAGAGACACTAATATTATAGATCAGAATAAGATAGAAGAACAGTTTACGAAATCTCTTGAACGATTCTCCGAAACTGATCCTACTAATCGGCCTCGCATTCCTAAACAAAGAACGTCACGGAAATTAGCTTTAATTGTTGAATATTTGAATAAAAACATACTACCAAGACACCTTAACGCAGAACAGGACTTTTCAGCTTTTCAAACAATAATATACTCGGCTGCTTATACTGCAGCTGCATGTAACGGAACAAAAATTAATCATAGTAATAATGATTCGAATAATAATAAGTACGACAAAAGACCCAGATGGCAAAGAAGGCTAGAGAATAAAATAGAAAAACTTAGACTATACACAGGACACTTGACGCAATATATGAATGGAAATAGAAGTAGCAAAATAATGCGGACAGTGGAAGAAATAAAGCAAAATTTTAGAATACACGCAAGCTATGAAAACCCAAACACAGAAATAGAGCATTACCTTGATACGCTAAAACAAAAACTTAATGCCGCTTCCAGTAGACTTAAAAGATACCTAAAATGTACAGATCGAAAAAAACAAAACACACTATTTAATAGCAACGAGAAACATTTCTACAGAAATTTTGATTTAAACAATAAAAATCAAAATCAACGTAATACAGCCGAAATACCACCACTCCACACACTTCAACAATTTTGGGCTGAGATTTGGGAATCCCCTGTTCAATATAACAGCGATGCTGCATGGTTAAATGATATAACTGAAGCCTCCCAAACCCCAGATATGGAGTTCGAATTTATATCAGCAGATACTCTTATACAAGTGATCCAACGCACGCATAATTGGAAAGCACCCGGATCAGACAACATACAAAATTACTGGTATAAAAAATTCACATACGCATACCAATATTTACATAAACACATAAATGATTTCATATTAAAACCAGAATCAATGCCAAAATTTATTACAGTAGGAGTTACATACATGATTCCAAAGGATAACGACACTAAAAACCCCGCAAAATATCGACCCATTACTTGCCTCCAAACTATTTACAAAATATTGACAGCATGCCTAAGCGAAGTTATATATGAACATAAATATCAAACAATAATATTCTGGCGGAAGAGCAAAAGGGATGCAGAAAGTACAGCCAAGGCTGTAAGGAGCAACTTATAATTGACGCTGTAGCAATGAAAGAAGCTTTCAGGAAAAGAAAAAATATACACACCATGTTTATTGATTACAGGAAGGCTTTTGACTCTGTACCACATAGCTGGCTTTTACATGTTCTTGAAATGTTTTTTTTTTTTTTTTATTATGAACTGTAGGCTAACGCTTGACCACAATCTCACCTGTTGGAAAGTGACGATGAGGTCTAGGATGTAACGCGTTTGCCTAGGAGATGCCTGTTCACTCTTGCCTTAAAGATGTCCAGATTGTAGTGGTCCGGAAAAACAGACCTTGGCAAGGAGTTCCATTCCTTGGCTGTCCGCATTATGAACGTGGAGGCAAATCGCTTCGTGCGGATAAGGGGTAAGTCAACAACGTATGGATGAAACCCCTCGCTACGCCTTGTTGTCCGGTGGTGGAATGGGCTAGGGGGGATCAAATTATGCAGAACCTCAGCACACTCCCCGAAATGAATCCGGTAGAAGACTGAGAGACTTGCCACACGTCTGCGGTGGTCAAGGCTCTGCAAGCCAGCCCCTGAGAGTACGTCATCACCAATAAGTCTCTTCGCACGGTGCTCTATCGAGTCCAAAGCATCCAGCTGATACCGGGCAGATCCATCCCAAAGGTGACAGCAGTACTCCAAGCAGGAGCGAACCTGGGCTCTATAAAGATGTAAGAGCTGCTCAGGCTTAAAGTACCGTCTGACCTTCCAAAGAATGCCTAGTTTTTTTGCAGCTGTTTTTGCTATGGACTCAATGTAGCGACCGAAATTGAGATTGGCGGACAGATCCAAGCCCAGGAGCTCTAGGTGGTCCGTCACAGGTACCGGAACATTTAGGAAGGTCGGAGTCAGGTGGAATGGACTCCGCTTCGCCGAAAACAGACAGGCCTGTGTTTTATTAGGGTTGAACCCATACCATACAACACCCATATGTACCATATGTACAACATAAGTCCAAACATAGTATCATTTCTAAAATCGGCGATGCAAAACTGGCAGACTTCTTTGAAAATCGGGCAGGATGGAACCTTATTAACTACTGAGCCAATACGCATTATGCGTGGAATTTTCCAAGGCGATGCCCTAAGTCCTCTCTGGTTTTGTTTAGCTCTTAATCCGCTCTCAAAATTATTAAATAAATCAAATGCAGGATACTCACTTAAACAGAATAACAGCCACCATCTTTTAACCCACCTTATGTATATGGATGACATCAAGCTTTATGCAGCCGATAAGACTGAACTCTTTAGATTAGCAGATATAACCCAAAAATTCTCCCAAGACATCCACATGCAGTTTGGCATAGATAAGTGTAAGATTCACTCAGTCCACCGAGGTAAAGTTCAAGATCATTCTTACACGCTTGAGAACGGAGAAATAATCACACCTATGGATGAAAACTCATCATACAAGTATCTAGGGTTTTATCAGTCCAAGCAGATCCAGCAGAAGCAAACAAAATTAGAGCTAAAACAGAAATTCACACGAAGACTAAAACAAATTTTCAGGACCCACCTCAACTCAAAGAACCTCATAAAAGCTGTCAACTCTTACGCCATTCCAATTTTGACATATTCCTTCGGCATCATATCGTGGTCACAAACTGACTTAATAGCACTACAACGCACTATTAACACATTTATGACTAAATTTAGAAAGCACCATCCAAATAGTTGCACTCAGAGACTCACCCTTCCTCGTAATGAAGGAGGGCGTGGCATCATCGATATCATGAATTTACACAATAAGCAAATAAATACACTAAGATCATTCTTCCATTATAAATCTGAAACCTCGATGCTTCACAAAAGTGTCGCTCACATAGACAATAAACTTACCCCTCTTAATCTTCTGGACACAAATAGGCAAACTAACGAACAGATTAAAAGCAACCAGCAAAAAATAGAAGAATGGTCCAAAAAATCACTGCACGGCAGACACAGAGCTGATCTCAGCCAACCATTCGTCGACAAAGAGAAGTCGAACGCATGGCTGAAGAGAGGTGAACTTTTCCCGGAAACAGAGGCATTCATGCTAGCGATCCAGGACCAGGTGATAGCTACACGAAACTATCGCCGGTAGATTACAAAAGAGATGCTAACCGATCTCTGCAGATACTGTAACAGCGCACCCGAGACAATACAGCATATCACTGGAGCTTGTAAGGCCTTCGTCCAGACGGACTATAGGCACAGGCACGATCAAGTTGCTTCCATTATACACCAGCACCTGGCACACACACACAAATTTATAAATACTAAAGAACCCTACTATAAATACCAGCCATCCACAATTCTTGAAAACGATCAGATTAAACTGTACTGGGACCGAACAATTATTACAATTAAGACAGTCCACTTCAACCGACCGGATATAACACTGCACAATAAAACTAACCGAACAGTCTATTTAATTGATATTGCAATCCCCAACACACATAACCTTCAGTCAACTGTATCAGAAAAAATTGCAAAATATAGAGATCTCGCCATTGAAGTTAAAACTCAATGGCGAGCTGAAACTATTTTCATCGTCCCTATAGTAATTTCTTCCACCGGAGTCATCCCAGACAGCTTAGCCAAAAGCATGGAATCGCTCAACGTCCCCCAACATATAATCTACACCCTTCAGAAAGCCATAATTTTAAATACATGCCGCATCACACGAAAATTCTTGTCATCTGGATTGACAGCAGTCGCACTCCACCCTGTTACGCTTGACTGAGGTCCGCGTATCAGGAAATCACCCACTCCTTGTAGCAGGAGGGAGAAAGTTTAAACTTTGAAAATAATAATAATAAATAAATCACATGTACATTGATCTGACTCCGACATAGGTAGCTCAAGCACCTGTGTTACGGATGTCAGAACCAACAGCGAAATTACAAATATTGTTGGTGACATAAAATAAAGACATACTTTTTAAATTTTTGATGTGATAGGTGGAAGACGAGCAGACGGATCACCTGATGGTAAGAACCCTTTAAACCCCCCTTTCAAACACAGCCCAGTGCTGCTTCACGCCTCTTTTCTGTGAGGACGGACGGACGGATGTATCACTTCGGTCGAGCCGGCCCCATTCATTTCACATGTATAAATAAATATCTCACAACATCATAATATACATTGATCTGACTCCGAGAAAGGTAGCTCGAGCACCTGTGTTACGGATATCAAGGGGATGTGTAGCGGAAATACAAATATATATACATTTAATTCTTCTCCTCATTAGTAGATAGTTCTCCACTTCTCTCTTCTCATTATTGTGACTCAAAGGGGCCTCCTCGTGTTGGATCTGTATCCCCACGTACGCCTTCCAAAAGTGCCGTGATTTCCCGCAGGAGAGATGCATAATGTAGGGACACAACAGCGTGCAGCGGTAAAGCGGCAATTTGACGCTTTCCGTTTCTTAGTGTGCCGGCTCCCTGCCTACTTATTTATCTATAATATAAATAATAATAATTAGTTTATTTACGATTTAGATTCAAGATAAATAATTTTAATATTAAGTAATACAATTAATTAAATTAAAAAAGAAATCATTACTCACATTACATAGTTATATTTGATTCAATTATGTTACATTAACAATTACCAAATTTACACAATGTTACATACTGTGTTAGTGAGCTTATCGTTCTCAGTTGCGTACATAAGGTCGCTTCTGAGCCCAGAGAACGAAACAGAATCACGACCGAATCCTTATCCTAGTCGGAAGGCTGCGGCATGACTGTGCTGCGGCATTGTTGATATCTATGAGCGTTGGTTACCATTTACAGTCAGATGAACCACTTGCTCGTCTGCCTATTTTAGCAATAATAAAAAAAGTTACTTTCACATGCTTTCATCCTTATTCGTTACGGGACGGTTTTTTTTAATAAATTGACTCAACATCACATACCTTCAAGAGAAGAGCGTAGGTACTCCCTTTTAA
The DNA here is from genome assembly GCA_019059595.1 of Marasmia exigua. Lineage (NCBI taxonomy): Eukaryota > Metazoa > Arthropoda > Insecta > Lepidoptera > Crambidae > Marasmia > Marasmia exigua. The sequence goes on along the minus strand of CM032476.1, from coordinate 11,303,565 downwards.
AAAAACCGGCAACACTGATCCCGGATTTGATGAATCTGGTAATTACAATGAAGCAACTGCCGTCTGATGTAGATCCAATCTGTAGGTAGAACCTGCTTTTGTCTAATCAGACACTGACAATTTTGTGACACCAATTTGAATATGAGTGTCTTTTGTAATGTTCTTTGTATACATATGTCATGTGTTTAACTATACTGCTGATATGAAAATATAACTAACTATTCGGATACTCTAGCGGCTATTATTACGGCTTTTATCCATTGCGTCCTTCCTCTTTACCAGAAGGTTATGAGCCCAGCACGCTTCCACTGCGTCCTTCCTCTGTACCAGATGGTTATGAACCCAGCACCCTTCCACTGCGTCCTTCCTCTGTACCAGAACAATCCCTAAACAGAGGAACCAGACCAAGTAAATCATGGCTACCCGTTCTAAATAATTATATCGACAATTTTAAGTATTTGCCCGTTTGAGATAGTTTCTCAAACTGGTTTTACGATCTTTTCCCTGACCATCGAACTAGTGGTAAATAAATCGACATCTTATTCGAAAAGCCTACATTCTTATCTACTATCATTTTTTCGTGTTTTATTTAAATCAATTAGCAATTATTATTAGTACTTTACAAAATAACAAAGTTTAATTAACCTAGTTCAGTTAGTTAATTTAACTGATAAGGCAATTTATACTCTAAGGCCATTTTCATTAACTAAGGTATTTTGTTCTGGATGATTGTGACATGTTATTGTTAGAAAATGTATAATTAAAGCTGTTTTCCCGTGATGCTGATTTCGACCTGACTATTCTGTTCTCCTCCTTGCGTCATCGTATCAGGAATGATGAGATCCGCAGGAGAACCATGGTCAAAGACATAACTCAATGAATTGCATGCCTCAAGTGGCAATGAGCAAAGCACATTGCGAGGAGATCAGATGGACGGTGGGGCAGAAAGGTCCTCGAGTGGAGGGCGCGTATAGGAGGTCGAAGCCGTGGCAGGCCCCCCACAAGATGGACTGATGATCTGGAAAAAGTCGCGGGAATCCCTTGGATGCGAGGGGTACAGGACCGATCTGTGTGGGGATCATTGGGAGAGGCCTATGTCCAGCCGTGGACGTTTATTGGCTGAAATGCTGATGATTCCGTCCGTGTTTTTTCAATAACGCGGGCTATCAAGGAAGAAAACTAAAACTTACCACCTTATTATGAATGGCGATCTAAATTTATTACCGTACTAAAGCTGCCGTAAATACGAGCCGAAATTTTCATCACTGGATAACCGTACCTAACTGCAGGAAAGTGTTAAATAATAAAAATATATAGCCAAGCTTATTAGCTTGGCTATATATTTTTTTTATAAGCCACATTTAATTTTGACGTTTCTAAATCTTAGGTCTCACGTCACTTAGTGACCTACTAAAGAAAATCGATTAAAGTGAATAATCGATATGTACTTTAAACAAACGTGAATCGAATACTGTAATAATGGAAAATAAGTTATTAGTACTTTTATTTGGAGAAATGTGAATCAAAATTATTGAAAAGAAAGAGGAAAGTAGGTACCGATCCTAGATCATAGATCATCATAGATAGACAGCTTATATTGTGTGCAAAGATGAAGAAGAAGCAAGCAAACAAAATCTGTAGCTAGCAAACAAAGGCACGGACCCAGAGTCTGTGGTAAGTATGTAATTAACCAATAAAAAAAACCGATTACGGCTAAGGCGGCCAATCTCAACGATCAGTCACATACGACGCAGGATATATTTTAGTGCTCAAGTGTGTGCGCAAACACAAGTGCACTCTCTATTCCCTTACCCTCGTATTTCGATGGGACACTACTGTGACACGACTGGAGAGGGATCGAATATTTCATAAATATATCACTAGAATATTAATCTCTATAAATTTTAAATGTGATTTTATATGGCGAATTAATTTGTTCCAATTAAATGCATTTCAAATGGAAATATAAAATATATACAGAATTGCATAATTACAGCATTGTAATTAGTAGGTTGCGTAACTCTACCTTACTACTATAGTGTACAAGACTATTTCATCATCATCATCAGCAACCCATACTCGTCCACTGCTGGACATAGGTCTCCCCTAATGCACGCCACTGCTCCCGATTTTCGGCCACTCACATCCAGCCCACACCAGCCAGCCTACATCTTGTCGCAGGGCGTCCTACACTACGCTTACCGACTATTTACATGATAAGTATTCTTGGTCATGTTAATCAATTAGTTTTTGAATTTTTTTTTTTAGATTTTCGCGTTGCATTATAACTATAATGTATCAATACAGGGATTAACACGATATTTATTATGTGAAACAACATTGTGTACTCACATATTTGGCTCGACGTTTCGACTACGTTACAGCAGCCGTGGTCACGAGCGGAGTGGTTGAGTCCGCTAGTGACCACGGCTGCTGTAACATCATCAAAATTTGAAAAGAATAACTACTGAGTTTCTTACTGGTGCATGGTGTCTTCTCAGTAGAAATCGACATTCTGAACTACCTCTAAGTTGATAATATGTGTACCTATTCTGACATTCTTAAGGTGACGGGTAGGGCACACTAGCGACGCCAATCGATTTTAATTTTTCGCTACTAAACCTAATCTTTTTTAACAATTTCGGGGTTACAAACTCTCGACAAACACATATATTATTTATTAAATAACCATGCACAAATGTTGGGTCCAACGCGTACGCCAAAAATTGATTCAAGCCAAAAGCGGCCACTTTCGGCGTGAATCAATTTTTCGCGTACAAAAACGGACCCAACACGGACGAAATTGTTTAAAATAGATCCGGTTTAGTCGCTAAAAATTAAAATCGATTGGTCTGTATCGAGTGTTCTGTATGGACCTAAATATAAATATTTTTTTTATCTTTATTTTTACCAGCAACTTTATATTTTTATTGTTATTTGGTGTGTATGTTCCCACTATTGTCCACTCGGTGACTGAACTTATATCTATACTTTCCATGGACAGTCACGTGCACTAATAAATATACAACAAACTCATTTAAATATGAACCTTATTGTTCCGCCTTAAGAGTCGTGGTGTTAACATTTCAACGTTTCATTTGCCGACCGTTTAGATCAGTGGTAGTGAATGCTGCCTCTGATGCAACAAGAGTTGCGGGTTTGATCCACGCACAGTACTAACATTTCTATGTATGACTTTGTCTGTTTGTATTGGTCTATGTATTATGAGTATGTATTTACAAAAGAAAAGTATTAAATTTGTATACAGGGTGTATCTGTGAACATTTACATCCCTTTAACCACGTGTTCTACCAACCATTCTGAACAATATTTCTTCAACGACTTTTCGGTAATTCATCGAAATTTTTTTTGACTCCCAATACAAAATGACCAAGTCACGTGACGGACTTTGTATGAAAAGTTGAAATTTTTTCATGCGAATTTTCAAAAGTGATAAAACAAATGTTGTTCATAATGGTTAGTGGAACACGTGGTTAAAGGGATGTAAATGTTCACAGATACACCCTGTATTTGTAATTCCGCTGTTGATGTTGGTTCTGATAACCGTAGCACAGGTGCTTGAGCTACTCGTACCTATCTCGGAGCAATGTGATGTGTTGTTGTGATTTTTTTTTAATTTATTGCAGTTGACATATATAAAAAATTTAGAAACTGTTATTTTTTCTTTGAAAACTGTTTACCGTGATATTACCAAAGTGTTACCAGTAGCTGGAGGGCAGGCCACTAGTAGATAAGTAAAATTTAATGGACGAATTTAAAAAAAAAGTACTTTTATATTCGTTCCCCGATAGGCCGTAACAATATCTGAGTTCAGATAAACACATAAAATTAATATAACATAATCGCTGTGGCTGATAATATTATTATATTAAAACTTTCGTTGTAATTTGACCGCTCCCCGTTATCTCTTCCTTCATGGAACAGCGGAATGTGTGAGGGTTATTTGATTTATTTCCTAAATGTCATACTATGGGTCAACGCATATTCATTTTTATAGTGAGTTATGCTTTTGTTTGTATTTTTTTAATTATTTTTTTATGTGATAGGTGGCAGACGAGTAGGCGGATCACGTGATGGTAAGCGATTGCCGTTGCCCATGGACACCCGCGACACAGTTTATAATTAGGTGTGTGATATATCTGTTAGTGTTCTCAGTCACCGAAGAGAAGGTTGCCTTTCTTTGCTTGCTTAATGGCTCAGCGACTCAAAATTAGTATTGATATAATTTCAAAATTTGTTCGAGTTCTTCTCTCACGGTAGGCAGCGGCATGACTGTGCTCCGGCATTGTTGATGTCTATGAGCGGCGGTTACCGTTTACCATCAGATGGGCCGCAAGCTCGTCTACCTACTATAAGCAATAAAAAAAAAAATTGTTGCGTTCTAATGCCATTCTCCCGTTATCACACTGGCGGATTGCGAGCGTTTTCAAATCGGAGCGACGACGCAGTGGCAACGCCCTTACAGCTCTTCTTTTTTGGTGACCCAGTGAAAATGCACCTTTTGCACGCCGAGAGGGGCCTCTCCTCTGGGTTAGGTCTCTGCTAATCAGAGACCGTCCGGAGGCATACCCAATAAAAACACTGGGGCGTTTCCATCCCTCGCCCAGGAAACACTCAGACCGGGGTGTGGACTGCCACAGAGGCTTCATCCTTTGCCCGGTCAGGGCGAAGAGGCTCGCTAGCTCGGCCTCTATCCCGCTCAACCTCCCGGGTAGCACCTACATTGCTGGCTGCAGTGCAAGCACCACCGAGAGGAGTGCTTTGGGCACCCCTCCCCGCACATAAACTGGTGGTTGCAGTGAAGTGTGAGTTAGGGACAAACCCGCAGGCTTTCAACGCAATAACACGTCGCAGAAACCGACTCCGCTGGCTGCGGAACCGGGTAAATCGGCGACGCAGAAAAACTCCGACCTGCCACCGTAATCCGCTGGCTGCGACCTTGAAGCGCAGTTCCCAAAACGTGGGCCTTGTGGTCACTGCGCTCGAAGGCGCTCGACTATAGGGGGGATGCTGACGTCAAAGCGCTCCGCCGGAAAACCGCCGCGCAACCCGCGTGGATATAGCCGGACTCAGCATTAAACAGCAGCTGAGTCCCCACTCCCTTACACCTCTTGAAGATCCGCATTCAGCATATTGCCAACGATACTTTAATATGGTGAAAGTTTTAAATGATCAGATCACCCAAATTCCTAAATTTTTTTTTCTCATTTCCAGGAAAGCGAAATACTCAAATACTTTACATCCAGAGACGAGCTGGAGCCGTTGGCTGAGAACTGCACCAAGGTCTTTGTTTGGCACACACGCACGCAGAAACCGTCCATCCTGAACCCCAAGAAGCTCAAGCAACCAGTCATACCTGACGACCACATCGAGGTCTGAGCTACCCCGTGCCATCTGGGTAATATAGTCTAATCAAGTTCCCGGGTTTTCAAACCTAATTGAGAATGAACCTTTGTAATTTCAAACGATTGAAACATTTTAATGTTTAGCTTTGTTAAGCATAACATTGTTAATAGAGACGGTAGAAACAACCCTGCCAAGGCGTATGGCTAATGTAATGTCGAAATTGGCCGTTTGAGTCTGTAGAAAGTCGTACTTGAAAAACTTTGCGAAGCAGTAGGTGACGTGCTAGGTGACGTTCATTCTATACAGCACTCGTATAGAATCTGCGTCAGCTCCGCTGGATCTCTTTCACACTCTGAAAATGGCACATTCCGCTTAAAGCCCACATTTTCTTCTTCGATGGTTTTTGACTAAAGTAGAATAAAAGTCATTTTTGACTTTGTATAAGGACTATCTAACTCTTGCTATTTCCTCTAAAATCACTAAGAGAGAGCACTGGTACTACTTAAAATTTCCTATGGAGAAATGTAAATAATGTCACTAATAGAAAATTAATAAGAAAAACTATATTTAATTTTTTCCATCGGCCAAAGGAGACTATTCGCAATTAACAATGCTCTATCCAAATAGAAAATGTCTGTCAAAATTAGAATAACGTGAGCTGTTCTAATTTTACGATTGGTACCTAACTCAATATTACATTCTTAATTAAATTAGCCAACATGGTTACACAATTAATTAGTATTATTAGCCTCTGGGGTATAGACGAGTTTAATTTGTACATCGGTTTACATTAATGAAGCCCATTTAAATGTGTCCTCACGTATTGATTTTCACAATTAGTTTGAGCCGAAACTCAAACGAAATAGCAGTGTAATATCATGGTCTTAGCGGACCTATTACAAGATTCTGAAACAAATATATTGTTTTACAACCTAGTGCGCCATAATATTCTAAAACACATACCCGCCAATTACGAATCGCGAAATAAAGATAGTTCTGCAACAAAATTCGTGCCAACCCCTTTTGTCATTGCGTGTTGAAACGGGATGACATGATCTTTAGTACGGTAACTTCAGATCGCGATTTATAATAAGGTTGATAGGAATGAAGGTTCGTTTTAATCCAATTGATGGATGTGTGTATTCGGAATGTTTTGGTAGAACTAAGAATCTAAAGTATTAATACGATAATTTTCATGCTTTATCGCGACAATATGCTCATAAACGTCATTACCTGTACTGGGTGAACTTTTTATGCTGCTAAAAAGAATGCAGCTAAAAATAATGCATCTATAGTTTGTTAAGGTGACGGGTAGGGCACACTAGCGAGGCCAATCTATTTGAAGTTGTAGCTACTAAACCGGATCTATTTTAAACAATTTCGGGGTTACAACCTCTCGGCAAACACTTATACTACTTATTAAATAACCATGCACAAATGTTGGGTCCGTTTAGGTACGCGAAAAATTGATTCACGCCAAAAGCGGATTTGTGCATGGTTATTTAATAAATAGTAAAAGTGTTTGCTGAGATGTTGTAACCCCGAAATTGTTTAAAATAGATCCGGTTTAGTAGCTAAAAATTCAAATCGATTGGCGTCGCTAGTGTGCCCTACCCGTCACCATAAGATTAAGACGTTAAGATTGTATAAAGGTAAAAAGATAAGTGTCCACAGCATTCAATCACAAAATAATTATACGCAGAAAATCGGATCTACCTGACCTTGATATTATTGAAGAGTTTGTTGACCTATCCGTTAGCGATATACGCTCATGACATGCAACATAGTATTAACCCAAAACATGTTGTTATGAGATTTTAAACCATATTTCACGTAATTTTAGGGCGGTGTATCTCGAAACACTTTTTGAGTTGATATCCTAAAAGTATTTTAATAACGTGCATATTTTATTTGTTTATTTTATTTTGTTTTAAATTTTTTGTATGTTTTAAACTTTATACCATCACAAAAAAAGCGAACGAGAAGGCATCGCTAATCTGATTACTGTTACTTGCATCTCGTTAAATTCGGCTGTCGATTCAGTGGACGCATAAAAAGTTGATCCCCGTCGACCGTAAACGGAGCTGGACTTTTAAAATCAGTTTCCTATAAGTCTTTTTTTTATCTCTACGCAACCCGTGCTTTTCCTGGATGGTCCTGTGGACGCTACTTTTATTTGCCTTACAATATAAGGTATGAGATTATCATATTTTTAAGGATGTAACCGTTATTTATAACAACTTACTTATGAGAAAGAGAGAGCATGAAGCTTGATCGTTTAGCTAACATGCTCAAGTTCGTCATTATGATTTGTTTGTTTCGCCGTCAAGGAGCGATGATATTGAGTTAGCAAATCAGATAGCAAGTAATACCGGACATATAGTTTAAAAAACGGCCTATATTATTCGTGAAAGCAGAAGAAATTAATGATATTACCTATGGGATTATATATACGCATTCTTAGTTTGATAATAAAATAAATTAAATAAAACTTTGTTGAGAAATCATTAGAACAACAGATGACGTATAGTGATTTCAGTAAGGATTTTTTTATTATTTAGATTAATATTTATTTTCATTTGTTATCGAACTAGGAATGCGAAGTATCTGATTGACTAACATAAGTATAATTTCAATGTATAAATAACTGAATAGTGATGTGACTTAAACTGTAGTTCTTAGGTATTATTCTTAGTACTCGCGGTAATGTTTTGGAGTAACCATTAACCAATCAGGGATATTACAATGTAGGCGTATTATATTATCGTATGTATGTATACGTAGTCTAAGTGATATAAATACAGTCAGCGGCAGGAAAATCTGGCCATTAGGCTTTTTTCATATATACATGCTCGTATTAACGTCTCATAATATGGGAAAATATTTGAGTCTCTCCTATTATTTTCACGTCAGTCAAAAGACCAAACGCCTAATAAATAAAATCACGTTTAAAAAGTTGTGAAATTTTCTCAAATAGGAAGAACATTTTCAAAAATGTGAGTTTATATATTGGGCGTTTGCCCCCTTCATTGACGTAAAACTCATAGGAGAGACGCAAATAGTTTCTCATATATGATACGATAAAGTGAGCCTGTTTGTATGAAAAAAGCCCAGTGGCCCGATTTCTAGTTCTCTCTCTGTTCTGTGAGTGGCTCTGTTGTCTGATATCTGTAACACAAGTGCATAAGCTACTTAGTACGGAATCAGGTCAACGTATGAGATGTTGTGAGAATTATTATTATTTCCCTGCCGCTGAGAGTAGGTAGTAATGATAGCACTAGTGTTGCTTACCTTATGGTATGTATTTTTTCAATTATATTTGATACTATTTTAATAAGAAAATTTTTAATATTTTGTTATTATAATTTATCTAAGATTATTAATTTATTCAATTTACATTTTAATTAATCAATTATACATCCATAAATCTATTTAGCAAATACGCAACTGTGGACAACCGGAATCGTAATTACTAGTAGGTATTCGAATAGAATCCTAAACTATCGTTCATCTGACAAAGTTCCCTCTCAACCTTATGTACTTATATGTATATGTCGCAGTCGGATTGTATAATCCGCCGTATTACATTACGGTTAGGTATTATCAAAAAGAAAGTAAAATTCGGCGGTTCAACGATTAGCCGAATTGTCTTTCATCACTAAAGCGGTCCTCGTTAAGCCGTGTCGTACCTACTACTTATTAGCTTTGTAACTCGGTCCTTTGTCAATAGTTATTTTACTGTTCGTTATTGAAAAGAATAGAAATTATTTAATTGCACCTGAAGATTGTTCATGAACACAGATATATTTGATAACTTTGCAATTTAGCAACACATTTTCTGTATCCAACGACATTTTTGTTTTGTCAAGCAGCGCCACGAGTGTTACGAATCGGAACTAAAAACCGTCAAATTAGCGGCTAATATCTCGCTTTATACATTATGGTTAACTGTGTTAATAACGTATGACACTGAATACATTCCGGCCGTTTTTTATTCAGCCGCATTAAATCCGGTTAATTGTTGTACCGCTGCATTTCAAAGGCCCTGTTTTCTATAACAGCTAGTCGTAAAGTAATACGGCGGATTATACCATCCGACTGCGACATATATAAGGACGTACGTTCATATTTGCATCGGAATTCTCGAATGTTTACGAATTGATATGACATTCGTTAGTTACATCACTAGAATTTGTTTTAAGTATATAAAATATTTCCATCACACATCCATACAATAATATGTCATGACTTTCTGTAGCGAATTATTAATATTCCAATATGCTCAGTATTAGAATTTTTTCTATAATTAATTTGTAAATATATTTAGGCCAGTTAATTGGTTTAGTATACTCAAATAGTTAATGCTAGATTTTTACTGCCTTTGCTTACGTTAGATTAGATAATGCTGATATTATTTATTATACATTTCTAGTTTAATAACTAGTCTTATAGGTTCTTAGGTCAGTGGTCTAATTGAACAAATCAAGGAGAAATTATTTTATTCATGTTGATTGAAATTTTCTATCAAACGAAATTATCATAATAATAAGAAATTATTAGTCTCAAGTATCCGTATTTATTTAGTGAAATATTAATATATTTATTTAGGTTAATGTTTATTAAATAATGAGATATATTTGTTTTGGTTTTTAAGATTGTGTACATTTTAAATGTGTTGTATTATTTGTTATAGAACTTATTTCGTTTATCACTAAATAATTCTCGTCAGAGGTATCCAATTTATTTAAAAAAAATTATAATATAGTTATTATAAAAAATTTAATTTAATTAATTGGATTGGATGGAAGACGTCCTGGTGGTCTAGTGGTTTAAGTATCGGGCCACGATCACGAGGTCCTGGGTTTTATTTCCAGGTCAAGCAAAAAGTATGTTTCGAATTTTTCGAACATGGCTCGGGTTTGTGATCACCTATCCGCATTAGGCAAGTGTAATGATTAAGCCTAATCCCATCATAGTAGCGATAACTTGATTTCTATGATGAAGTTTTTTGCCCTGCACTGGGACAGTTGCATGTAAGTTGTTGCGATTGCAGTTGCATAGACTGGTACTTTAAATTGGATTAGAACGTACCAAGAATAAAGCATACTCTTCTTTAAAAAAACAGGCAGCTCACTTGTATCTTTACGGTTAGGCTGCTACAATGGCTTACTATCAGGTGACGTGTCTGCTCGTCTGCCCCTATTACATAAAAAACAGTGCTTTTAAAATAATTTTAATTATATTTTGAAATATCCTTTTCTATAATGATAATTAATTTTTTAATAATTTCTGATGATTTATTTAAATGTATTGTATTAGTAATCTTAACTGAATCATAATACTAATATAATCTCATCAAATATTTGTGTAAAATTAAGATGTATCTAACTTCTTTCCCTCTAAGTATGAATAAGTTGAATTTATTTGTCTATTTTGAATAAGGTCTACTTAAAATGGACAAGTAAAGTATATCATATGTTTGTAAAGACTTGTCGGTACCCGAAAAAACCTACGAATGGTGTGTAACAGTTGTATATTCTTTTGCTGTATGTTTGCAGTTAATATGGTTGAAATGTGAGGTGGTTTGGTTATCTAAGGAGTGATATATTATGAGAATGTTAAGAAAATCAATATCAGTATTTAAAACAGGATTGGACCTAGCAGAAATTTTCCAGGTGGACCACTTTAAACCTTATTTCTTAATTCTTAAAGGTCGAAAATTGGTCTGCCAGAAACTTTTCAGATTTAATCACAGTAACATTTACTAACCCAAACGGTTCAAATTCTTCAGTAAAATGTTATATTTTTTGTTAAGGTGACGGGTACAATAGCGACGTCAATCGATTTTATTTTTTAGCTACTAAACCGGATTTATTTTAAACATATTCGGGGTTACAACCTCCTATACTATTTATTAAATAATCATTCACAAATTTTGGGTCCAACGAAAATTGATTCACGCCAAAAGCGGCCACGGACGGACCCAACTTTTGTGCGTGGTTATTTAAAAAATAGTATAAGTGTTTGCCGAGAGGTTACTACCCCAAAATTGTTTAAAATAGATCCGGTGTAGTAGCTAAAAGTTAAAATCGATTGGCGTCGCTAGTGTGACCTACCCGTCACCTTAAAAACACAAAGCTCAGGTTTCACAGGATTTTTTTTCAAATAATATATTTTTGGTAGGGTTTTGTAAAATTGTGAAAAATTTCATAGCTTTTATAAAATTGGTAGACAAAAACTAATCCACTGCGCTATTTCGTCAAACATGCTCTCTTTACAGGTCTGCAATACAAAAAGTGTTGTTTTCACTGCAGTAATTTCTAAAACTTACCAATACGCCATCGTCCAGTGTTATTGCACCGTGCAAGTTCGCCTTTTCGAATTGCCTTTAAGTAACCCTTTTTCGTTTTGTACAGAAGTTATACCTTTATAAATAGTACCTATATAATCTACTGGTCTGCAAAAGCAAAGAAATATGAATACAGTGGATACAGAATATTCTCTTTTGTAGAGCCGTAAAGACAGGATGTTTGTATGGAAATAGCTTAGTGTTTATGTCTATCTGTTTAGTTTTTTTTTGTGTAGGAATACGTAGATGTCACTTTGTAATGTTCCTCTGCAGAAGAGGTTGCGTAGGTCAGACAGTAATCGCTTCCAATTCCAGACTTCCCAAATCTGTAAACAGAATTAATACTAGAATTAAAGGATTTTGCACCTACCTTCGATTTACTAAAATTAAAGCCTATGCAATTAAAGCTTCCCAGTGACGACATAATATACATATCGCAGTCGGATTGTACACCCCGTCGTATTACATTACGTCTAGCTGTTATCAAAAACAGAGCCGTTTTGAAATGTGGCGGTTCAACGATTAGCAGGATTGTCATTGCGATACGTTCTTCAATAAGGGGGCCCATGTTTAGTCGCATCGCACTCCTACTTAAATTGTAGGGGGACTTGCTTACAAAATAAAACAATGTTTAAAATGAAAATCAATTATAGGTATTTATCAGTGATCACGTCACGTGTTCTTCGTTTAATTCACTTATAACTTCGCAATTTAGCAACGAAATTTCTGCATTCAACGCCATTGTTGTTGTTTATGTCAGGCAGCGCCACTAGTGTTAAGGACCGGAACTTAAAACTGTCAAAGAGGCGGCTAATCTCGCTTTATTACAATATGGCTAGCCGTGATAAATGACGAATACATTCCGGCTTTTTTCAGCCGCATGCAATCCGGCTAATCGTTGTAACGCCACATTTGTGAACGGCCCTCTCTTTGATAACAGCTAGCCGTAATGTAATAAAGCGGATTATACAATTCGACTGCGACATACATACTTATTGCTCCTATATGTAATTATCATTAATCCGAAGCGGTCCTGCATTTATTGGTAGTATTATTTACAGTAACTTTATAAGTATTTAGTCAGCATGAAAATGTTCTCGTCGTTAATTCCTACTAAAAATATATGAGCATTTGACAAAAGACAAATACATGTTAGTATACGTAAAGATGCATTTCTATTTGTTGTTTTAGAACAAATGACAACACTTGAAAGTAAACCTTAAGTCTTGTAAAAAAAGGTTTTTTTTTTTCAAATAATATATTTTTGGTAGGGTTGAACGCTAAGACCAATTTGATACTGACTGACGGTTCCTAAAATTTCCAGTATATCATCAAGTTTCAATTGTTGTATTGTCTTTATAAAATTTGCTCTTTGGAAAATGGACTTTTTCTTTTGAGACCAACTATTATTGTTCTGCTGTAACAGTAGGTATTGAATCTATTTTTATCCTGCCTGACTTTGTTACGAAAGGCAGACAGGTAGAAACTGTCGTGACAATGACAATCAACCAAATGTTGGTTAACGGCATTTTAGATATAACACGGCATCACATTTTTTTTTAATTATATTTTGCTATAATATTTTTAAACTTATTAGCTTTATTTTTTCGACGAAAAAATTGTATAAATGTTACATCACTGTATACCAATATTTATTTGAATAGCAATAATATCAGAGCTTAGAATATTTAATTAGCTTTAATTTCAGCTAGAATTATGCATAATATTTGTATGTTAAGGTGACGGGTAGGGCACACTAGCGACGCCAATTGATTTTAATGTTTAGCTCCTAAACCGGATCTATTTCAACAATTATTGGGGTTACAATCTCTCGGTAAATACTTATAATTATTAAATAATCATGCACAAATGCGGATCCAACATTTGTACGCGAAAAATGTGGCCACTTTGGGCGGTAATCAATTTTACGCGTACAAAAACGGACCCAACATCTGTGCATAGTTATTTAATAAATAGTAAAAGTGTTTGCCGAGAGGTTGTAACCCTGAAATTGTTTAAAATAGATCCGGTTTAGTAGCTAACAATTAAAAACGAATGGTGTCGCTAGTTAGGGCTACCTGTCGCTTTAAGTAAGTGCTCAAGCAATCGAATCGGTCTAAATAATGAATTCTTTAGTATCTGATAGCGCGTACTTAAATAGGTATTTAATTTTTACATATCCGTATATTTTATTTAATATTAGAGCAATCTCGAGCAATAAAAGTGAAATCACAATAAATAAATAAGTGTTATGCCTTAGAGTACACATTACATATTATAATTTATTTTACAACTAAACGGAATAGCCTTGCAAGTCCCATCAAAAATAAAATAAGAAAAAAATGAACAAAATAAGGGACAGCTTATCCAAACATTTTTAATCAGGCTTTATGTAAAACCAATACTACATTAGGGATTTATTCATAAACCTTCAATAAACCTTAGTTAGCTAGAAAAGTGTTATAGAGCAGTTATGCCGTTTAAAACAAAATGGCCATACAAAATTTTCAAAAAAAAAAAGAAAACTGCTTTATAATTCTGTTTTAGTTAAAAAAGGTTTAACAATAATTAAATAATAAGACCTAAACTGACAGATCGATTTAAAAAATATTATTCATGCAATCATCTCATATTGAAACAAATGCAATAACCTCCTTTTGCTTATTTATTATTTTTAAAATTATGATTAAGCGTAATGTTTTTACTGTCAGCCAGGTTTATGTTAAAATCTTAGCTGTTTCCAAGTATTTTGATTGAAACCAAGTAATTCAAATATTTGCTACTAGAGTGAATGTAATGAATTTTTCATATTCGCTCATTTAACTTTCCTAAACGCATGTATTTTGTTTTTGTACATTCACGAATTATTTTAGTACTCGAAATGAAATTTGATATATTACTATAATAAACTCATATTTTAATTAGGGTGTGTCCAGTAAGATCTGAGGATCACATTATGCACACTGATCCCTGATGCACCAAATCTACGCAAATCTGAGTGCCTATTCTTGTGACAAATGTATTGAAGTCTTATTCGCCTTCGAGTGCACGAGAAAAGGCCCCCTGGACGCACCCTATGACTGAGATGAAGCTTGTGCGAGTTAAAAACATGTATTGTAGACTAAGCTACTAGGTATGTAAGGAAGTAGGTATTTTTATTTAGGAATAGTTGTAATGGATAGGCGACTCTTTATGTGATGGATTTTTAGATTTCTATTTCTGTAATCGTGTAAATACTTGGGAATGATTTTACAATATGAGAATAAACAGTTTCGAAGATTTGTTTTTTTAATTTTAAATTAATTTCCAACCAACTGATTACGGCTACGGCGGCTAATTTCAACCTACGCAGGATATGCTATAGTGCTCAATTGTGTGCGCAAACACAAGTGCACTGTATATTCCGTTACCCCCATATTCCGATGGGACAACAGCGTGACACGACCGGAGTGATTGGGCGCAGGACCAACGGCTAAACGTGCTTTCCGAGGCACGTGGGACCGCCAACTTTCAGAATACGGGCTGACTAAGAATTTCTTACCGAAAACTTAGGTACCTACAAATGTTTGGGCCTACCCGGAGATCGATCCCGGGACCTCTTGCGCAGCCGTCGCTTTTTAGTACGACCCACTAACTACTACGCCACAGGGGCAGTCAATTAAAATTTTAAAAAAGATAAAAAAATCTTTATTCAACTTAGGTCCATACAGGTCACTTATGAATGTCAATATTACCTACTTACCTATCTGCTTACCTAAAGGCCCGTATCGCAAATGACGATACGATTATCTTTATTATCCGTCGCTTCAGACCAATCGTAACTATTAAATTGACAGTGTTGGATCTTTAGAATCAACAAATTGATTTTGTCTCATTGTGACGCGTGCAAGTAAATGAGAAAGATAAACGCGACCAATCGTTTACGATATCGTAATCGTAACGATGAATCGTATGTACGTACCATATACAAATACAAATATTCTTTATTTGCATAAAACTATATATTATACAGGGTGTATTTGTGAACATTTACATCCCTATAACTACGTGTTCTACCAACCATTCTGAACATTTGTTCAACGACTTTTCGAAATCCATGGAAAAATTTTTCGACTCCCTACACAAAATGACCCGTATGACACATAACCGACTTTGTTTTTTTTGTCACAGGTGGCAGAAGAGCAGACGGATAGCCTGATGGTAAACGATTGCCGCCGCCTATGGACACTCGCGACAAGGGTGGAGTCACAAGTGTGCTGCCAACCTTTAAACCCCCCTTTTCCCCGGATTGGGCCTCCGGTACCCTCACTCACGCAGCGAACAGCACAGTGCTGCTTCACGCCGGTTTTCTGTGAGGCCGTGGTATCACTCCGGTCGAGCCGGCCCATTCATGCCGAAGCGTGGCTCTCGCACGGTCAAAATGTATGAAAAATTGATTTTTTTTGAAAATTTCCGAAAGTGATAGAACAAATTTTGTTCATAATGGCACAGATAATGGTTAGTACAACGCGTGGTTAAAGGGATGTAAATGTTCACAGATAAGTCATCATCATCATCATCAGCACATTTAAGTCCCCACTGCTGGGGCACGGGCCTCCCTCCATCACATGAGTGGTAGTTGCCATACTCACCACGCTTGGCAGACGGGTTCTCAGCTGTTCTCAGGATCATCAGCACCCTTCTCTGGGTGCTGATGATCATGCCAGCAGCTTTACCTTAGTCGCCTTTTACGACACCTCGGTAAGAGTGAGGGTAGCCTATTCTACTCTGCCGGGGACCACACGGCTTCACACACACAGATAAGTACACTCTGTATATCTATATTCTTTTGTATTAACACTCTGTGTTAATTAATATACCTATACTAGTAGGTACAGACAGCCACATGTCGGATTATTAGTACAATCTGTCTTTCGTTTGATATGAAGGCGGGAGTCGGTTGAAAGAATTTGAATACTTTAGCTGATATTTTGTTATACAGTCAGGTAAGCCTACCTGCAGGGTAGCCACCCTGCACAGCAAAATATACCTACATGAGGTATACACATTATATACTGCCACACTCAGAGTCGTTGATTAACTTAGTTGGCTACTTAAGAAAAAATATTGACACCTATTTTGATACGCATAAAGACTACAGATACTAAAGTTTATGAACATTAACTTAAATGACGTCTCTGAGTGCGGCCGATAGTCAAGTGTTTCCTGTATGTAGATACTAATGAGCCGTGGGGTTGGAAGGCGACTTGATTACTCTAGTATAAATACTTACACAGAATTTGTTTACGAAATTAATTTGAAAACGTAAAACGCCTGAATTTTTTGGACTACCTAATTATTTTTATTTAGGAAATGTTGGGTAAGTACTGTCGTATCGCATCTTTAGATTCTTGTAATTATAAAACGTATTTATGAACTAAAAGAATGAAGATGCCAACAAGTGTCCTGGCGACCAACATGATAATCATAAATGAATAAATTCTAAATTAAATATTGTGTGGCTATTCAACCATATAATAACGGGCCAGGTAAACAATTGCTATTAAAATTACAAAAGTTAGGAGAAATTTTTCGCGAGTCGGTGGCTGAGAGAAGTCCTCATAACTTTTGCAATTTGGCTGGAACTTTGCCGCTCCATCGATTCGGCGATGGTTTATAAAGGGCTAGGCAGAATGGACTTTTAGATAGAGGGTTTTAGATAAATTGGAATAGGGCATGTATCGAGATGTAAGTAAAGAGTTAGATGAGAACATCATCATCACCCATTCAAATCGGGGACTATAGCGCGTTTTAAATTTAAAGTAAACTTATGTTTCGACATTTGAAGAAGACCGGCGTGAACACAGAAGACCAGCGTGAAGCAGCGCCTGCGCTGTGTTTCGCCGGAGGCCCAATGGGGGAAGGGTAAAAGTTTGGCAGCGCACTTGTGACTCCACTGGTGTTGCGGGTGTCCATGGGCGGCGGAATTGCTTACCATCAGGTGATCCGTCTGCTCATCTGCCACCTCTCATATAAAAAATTGTTAATATGTAAATTTACATAACTGCTTACCTTCTGGTATGAGATACGAATCAACCTACCTATTTTGCAAACCAGGCAAGGACAGCTACACAACAATGTAGGTAGGTGTAAAAAATCTATATAATTCTTCAATTAATTTTCAACTTTGTCTAACTCAATCAATCAGCCTCTCGCCGTTCATTAATGAACGTAGGTCTCCCCCAAAGAGCGTCAACCAACCCGGTCGTGAGCAGTCTGCATCCAGTTCACACCAGCCAATTCTCATATCGTCAGTCCATCGCGCCGTGTAGGGCGTCCAACACTGCGTTTCCCCACGTGGCGGCCACTCTACTCAAGTAAAGTACCTACGTGTCGACTCCATCTTTCATCTTATTCTTCTTTCATATTTTGTCTAACTCGTTTGGTTCGATATCAATGACAGATTGTAGTAATCTTATGTGAGGCTGTGTGCGATAACCTTACCTACGCGATGACTATTGATCCGGACAACCGCTGCACGACTGCTAACCCCATCACGTCAATAATAAACACTAATCTTACCTTTACCTTTTTTTTTATTTTTTACGTAATAGGTAGGCAGACGAACAGACGGATGACCTGATGGTAAACAATTGCCGCCGCCCATGGACACCCACGACACCAGTGGAGTCACAAGTGCGCTGCCAACCTTTAAACCCCCCTATCCCCCGGATTGGGCCTCCGGTACCCTCACTCACGCAGCGAAACACAGCACAGTGCTGCTTCAAGCTGGTTTTCTGTGAGGGCGTGGTATCACTCCGGTCGAGCCGGCCCATTCATGCCGAAGCTTGGCTCTCCCACGGTCAAAATGTATGAAAAGTTGATTTTTTTTTTGAAAATTTCCGAAAGTGATAGAAAAAAAATAGGTACGGTCAGCATCAAAGTAGCCTAACACCACAGTACCATGTCAAAGTAACATTTTTACGTAGGCACCACATATAATAGGTAGAACAGTTAATTTGACATGGTATTAAAGTGTTAAGCTACTTTAGATGCTGGCTGAGTCTCGACCGTGGAGCCACGCTTTGGCATCAATTGGCCGGCTCGGCCGGAGTGTTACTACAACCTCACAGAAAACCGGCGTGAAGCAGCATTGTGCTGTGTTTCGCTGCGTGAGTGAGGGTACCGGAGGCCCAATCCAGGGGGTTTAGAGGTTGGTAGCACACTTGTGACTCCACTGGTGCCTCCGCCTCCCATGGAAACCCGCGCTCCATGGGCGGCGGAAATCGCTTACCATCAGGTGATTCGTCTGTCACTTCACATCGAAAAAAAAAAGTTGAGTAGGTACCTATATTCCTAAAAATAAGTTAGGTAGGTACTTAAAGTGTCGGTCTGTCATGCTTATGAAGGCTCAGTAGGTAAAACAAAGAAGTTCAAATGGATACTTACCTAACTATATGGACGCAACTGGGAATATCATACATATACTGCTATATCTTAGGATCTACCTTTGCGAGTCACTCATTTTGTCAAAACTTAACTATGCGGATACAGTGATTGGTTCGTGTTTACTAGCTCGCAGCAAAGGTGTGATCCAGCGCCTACAGAATTCATGCACTAGATTTTGTTTTCCTATACCTCCCAGGTCGCATATAACTCCATACTTGAATAAAAATAATTTAATGAATATGAAATCACGTCGTAAATTACATTTTGCAAGTTTGCTATTCGGGGTCATAAAAGAAAAAAATCCACCGTATTTATTTCATAAATTAAAATTTACCCAAAGGCAGTCACGGATTAACGACCGAATTATCTGTCCAACATTTAATACAGCTGCTTTTCGTGGTAGTTTCAGGTATTCGGCTTCAAAGTGTTGGAATATCATTCCACCACCCATTAGACATTGCCACAACGTTAAATTATTTAAACTTAAATATAGAATATATCTTTTAAATGAACAAAAAGCCGAATAAGCATACTGTAATTTATCACACATAATAACATAAAACAAATAAATTACTAAAATTCATCTATTTATCACATACATACCTACACATCTTTATTACAAAATTACCTACTACTCGTATAAATAACATATACCTATATTATGCCGCCTTCATAATTTAACTCAATATATGTACAAATATTAAATTTGTAAGAGTATTAGATTTAAACATGATGTATGGTGCATTCTGAAGCGATCTCTGTTTCTGTTGTAAGTAACTTGTATGTGAAATATGTATTTTGTTAGGTATCCGCAGAATATCAGCGTCGAGGCTCTGTGTCTCGACAAATAGCTGAGCGGGGACCTTTTTGGCGCCACTTAGAATTTAGATACCTAGATTAGGATTAAATTAAAAAGTATTGTATAGATCTATATTTTGTTATCTGTATTTTTGGTGCCAAATAAACCTTTTTCTATTCTATTCTATTCTATTCTATATGTAGGTAAGTTGAAGTTGACACATTCCTACCAATCATTTGATCAGGTTACCGCTTACTAGAAAAGGTGCACGATACCTACCTACATTATCCCGACTTCACGAAACGAGAGAACTCTTTTAATAATTTAAAAGGCCGTATGCAGAAAGGCAATATATCTCGGCTTACTCCGGAATCCCGGTCTATAATTTGCCCCGGCCAAACGGGCTGAGACAAGGAAATGATAAATCTAAGCGCTTGCAGTTTTATATGACATTTGAGCTAAAAAATCGAGCGGTGAAAAGTAGTGGAGAATACTACTTTTCACCGCTCGATTCCAGAGATCGAAAAGAGTGTTTTATAGTGGACGTGTTTTATCTTTGGACGACAGAAGGGTAATTCTCGTCCTCGGAAAGCATATTTTCAACCTCTCAAAATTGAAGTCGACTTCGAGATTTGTATGAAATCTCTAAATTCGACATCAATATCAAGTGCACGATAGACAATACTACCCAACATTTCCTGTCTAAAATTCAGTCCAAAAATGCCGGCGTTTGACGAATTGCCCCCCTAGAGCCCAATTCTCGGGACGTGGTGTACAGTGGCGGACACATCAAGCTATACAAAACTGTCAAATTTCTTCATTCGATTATAAACCTTATATTGTTACACATTGAGTTCGAAATCGCTTGAGGAAATTTGACAGTTTTGTATAGCTTGACCTGTCCGCCACTGTACTATTATCGAATTTGACATTTATATGGGCGAGCCTAGTGCAATAACTAATGTAACTCGTTACTTTTAAGTGCTTTCATGAAATAAACATTTTATTATTTTATTATTTTTTTTTTATTTTATATGGGTGCATGTATGGAAGTCTCGAGTGAGCACTATGAGCATTATATTGCGTACGTCGCTGATCGTTGAGATTAGCCGCCGTAGCGTAATCAGTTGAAGGATATTATTATGTCTGTTCCTCCAAACTTTTGCACTACCGGGTAACGTTACAATAAAACCAAACAATGAATCCGGACATCACAGAAATAATTGCATGGGGAATCCCTGGATGCCTTTGCGCTCATCCAATTAGCATAGAAATTAATTTCCTAATAAATAAGTTCTGTCTCGTCCTCTAATGAATTTCGATTGGTCGGCCTCAGTGTTGCCAGAAGGATATTATTATTACCATTTAGGTTTTTTTTAAACCCTCAACAGCTGGCAAATCATCAAAAAATAAAAAATATTGAGATTATTATCATTTTATTCCAAGATCTGAATGTAGGTAACACAAAAACATATTTTTTACAAGGTTGGTACAAGAATGACTTCAGACACGTTTTGCATCCTATCTAACCTATCTAGTTTTTGGAATAACTTTAGAACATCGATTGACAAAAATTGGTGTAACTAGAAGAAAATACATTTATATGTAGGTACACTCCCTCTGGTGTGTGATCACTTACCATCAGGTGACTCGCTTGCTCGTTTGCCTCCCTTTCTCATAAAAAAAGTACTACTTATATAATGCTGTTTGACGACCCGTTTGGAACAGTGGTAGTGAACGCTGCCTCTGATACAAGGGTTGCGGGTTCGATCCCCGCACAGTACAAACATTTGTGTGCATGAACATGTTTGTTTGTATTGGTCTGGGTGTTTGCTATGTATTGTAAGTATGTATTTACAAATGAAAAGTATTACATGTATATATTTGTAATCCCACTGTTGATTCTGATATCCGTAACACAGGTGCTTGAGCTACCTATCTCGGAGTCAGATCAATGTATGTGATGTTGTGGAATATTTATAATAAATTGGCTATGAAAGAACAACCAATCCTCCCTGAAGAAATAGGTAGGTAGGTAGTTAGTTAGATATCTGCTTTTTTAAATTTTCTCTCTTCCCAGCCCAGTAAATAGGTATTTACACCTACTCTTGTCGGTAGACTACTGTCAAGAAGCCGTCCATTCGTCAAATCCTATTGTATGCCTATAAAGGTAAGCTGTAAGAATCTTTTTTAATGTAAGACCTACCCTCATGTAAACCATGTTTGTAACAATTAAGAATTATAAAAGAATCTGCTATTCAGGCACAAAGGGCATGCCAGGATATGGGCCATGATTGTTTTCATTCGGTATATACTAAACCTTTTTTTATCTAATTAAAAACCACCAGTTATTATATTTATTCATTATAATAATTTAATAGTATGTATCTCATTATTATTTGATATTTTCTTCTTAGTAGATATATATATATATATATATATATACCCACATTACATTACACATACACGTTAGGTACACAAAATACACTAGACAAGCGTCCGTGGCACTCATTCAGCTGGTCTCACTGAAAACCAGCGTCATGGCCTTTGTCTGGCTGTGACATAAGCTGAGTGAGGGCCATTTATACTAGACGTCATAACACACCATAATATTCATTTGGCACTGTCTGGACATGATTGAATATAGTTTTTTTTTTGTGCCAAATAGTGTTCTGTTTACAATTGCCATATTATGTTCTGTGTTGTGATGTCTATAATAATAAATATTTTCTTTCTGTCTTTCAATTTTCAATTTCATTATCAAAGTATTCAGATATTACTCGTATTCATTGGTTGTGCTACTAATTGACTTGCGTGAGATTCTGCAGCCTGACAGGTCATACTGATTTGTATTCGTAAAGCTCTTATGAGCAGATAGAGAGCTTAAGGCGAGAGTTGCTGGAACTGCGATTGGTACGCATAAATGTCAACTGTTCTTTGAATGTCATTTCTGAACGAAAGCAACTGTTCTGGCGGAATTTTACGAATATGAGGCAAAAGACTTTTCAGAAAGAATAGATGCTCATCGTCTTCACTTCTATCCACTTTTGGTCGCATATATTCATGTTTCCTTTTTATATCAAGTTCTTCGTCTTCAGATGTGCTAGATACTCGTAAAGGACGTTTCAACGATTTTCCCTTTCCTGAAGAATTTCTTACTTTGACAATATCTTTGAGGAACATTAAAGAATGATAATACGGCCATTTTGGCTCATACGAACTTGAAGCTTCATCTTCAGAGCGTAGAGTAGGAATTTTTCCATGTTCAGTCGCGAATTGATCCCTTAAATACTTCCATTTCTTTCTTAATTTGTTTTCTGAAACAAGAAATATTTATTGCGATATAGGAGCTATATGTGCCAATTAGGTTTTTGATTGGGTTTGTCCACATTAAGGTGACGGGTAGGGCACGCTAGCGACGCCAATCGATTTTAATTTTTAGCTACTAAACCGGATCTATTTTAAACAATTTCGGGGTTACAACATCTAGGCAAACACTTATACTATTTATTAAATAACCATGCACAAATGTCGGGTCCGTTTTTGTACGCGAAAAATTTATTCACGCTACAAGCGGCTACTTTCGGGGTGAATTAATTTTTCGCGTTCGAGGTTGTAACACCGAAATTATTTAAAATA
The DNA here is from genome assembly GCA_019059595.1 of Marasmia exigua. NCBI lineage: Eukaryota > Metazoa > Arthropoda > Insecta > Lepidoptera > Crambidae > Marasmia > Marasmia exigua. Next base: position 11,279,983 of record CM032476.1, on the reverse strand, counting down.
GATCCGGTGTAGTAGCTAAAAATTAACATCATTTGGCGTCGCTAATATGCACCACCCGTCACCTTAACGGCTTAAGGTTTAACCAGTGTTTATATCCATGTACTTTAGCTTCTCCTTTTTTAATACGAAAAAACAACATATTAACCTTTGGATAGATTAAATACTAAATACCCACCAAAAATTACAACTTTATAATGAAATTGATTGTATCCCGTTTGCATTCAAATTTAAGAATAAGGGCCGAGCTCACTAACTCTTAAAAACGACTGGAAATAGGTACTACTTAATCACACTTTAACCGTGCGTTAACAATAGGTACTACGTTTGTGATTAACCAAAAAAAATCCAATGATTATCATTTCCTAATTATAATTAATGATAAATAGTTAATCGGTTCTTTACTCGGGGATAGTGGACGAAGCTCTTAAAAGTATAAGTAAATAAACTTACCGTCTTCATTCATCTCGGCACTTATTTCTCTCCAACATCTGTCAACCACGTGCCTGTTCGAATGCTTTTTATCTCTTCTGTCCCAAATAGCAGACTTACTAAACACTAAAGAAATCAAAATACTAATATCCATTTTACGTCAATACACGTTATTCCCTTGCAATTTCAGCAGCAAATGGCGACCTCCAAGTAGTGTTGTTAAAAACTTGAGTTCTTTGAGTCTATAATTAAGAGTTTTATTAGTCCTTTCCAGTCGTTTGAGTCCTTTGATTCTTTTGAGGGTTTCAGTCCTATGTCCTTTGGGCCCTTCGGGTGCTTTGAGCCTATTCGTTTTTTTAGGTTTTTTGAGTCCTTTAGCGCCTTTGATTGTTCTTTGGAGTTATTTGAGTATTTTGAATCCTTTCGAGTCTGACTGACTATTGAGTTTTCACTCATTTGTTTTAGATAAAACTCGGAGAACTCAGTTCTGAGTTATTTTGATAAGACTCAAGTCTCAAAAAGAATTGAGTCTGAGATTTGGACTTGAGTCTTGGAAAAGAACTGAGTTTGAGACTAACTTTAAAATGAATGAGTCTCCAAAAAGAGCTCAAGTCCTATTATCATAGAACTTTAAGACTCAAGTGTCTCACAACACTACTTCCAAGCAAATGCATATCGGAGCAGGTCGGAACTCGTCGGTAACGTTCGGTTCCTATCAGCGCTGGTTCGGCACAAAGTAGTAGTCATACCCACCTATAGCTACTACCTGCGTGGACCAGCTTCAATGAGCGCTGGCAGATCGATCGGCGCCGGTTGCAAGCTTTCTACGTCTGTACACCCTTTGTTTTGGTTAGATAATTTCGTGAACTAAACCAGAGATATTATATTACAAACGCACTTGTTCTTACCCAAAGCACTGAGACCAAGAAAAGCAATGGAGTGATTCTTCGAGATGTGACTTTCGTGTCCTTCCTCAAATCTAATATTACTCCGAAATTGGCATTCAGAATCTTAAAGATTCTGATGTAATTTTCGGGGTAATATAAGATGAAACTTTCGTGGCAGTCCATGAAAATCGAATAATTACATTGTACTATGAAAATACCATAGACTAAGATCTGTAAACTTTGTAAAATTAAGTGTATCTCTCAATCTATTTATCTAATTACCAAGTAATAGAAAATAATCATTAACCATTATTCTCAAAAATCGATGACGGATTTATGAGAAGGGTCAATAATTAATTTATATTTCATAACAACACATACATTGATCAGACTCCGCGATAGGTAGATCAAACCTGTGCTACGGATATCAGAATCAACAGTAGGATTACAAATATATTTTGTAAATATATTATACTTATAATACAGAGAAAACTTCCAGACCAATACAAACAGACATGATTAAGCACACAAATAGTATTGTGCGGGGATCGAACCCGCAACCCATGGACTAAAAGCAGCGTTCGCTACCACTGTCCCAAACGGTTCGTCAATGAGTACAGTTGTTGGATAAACATTGTAGGATTGTAATCTACATACTTTAAATGACGCCTGGCAACACTGGTCGGTTAGCGTAAATCACAGGAGAGTTTTTTGCCGGCATTTTAATTAATTTGGACTTGTCTGATTATGGTCTGTTGTTCAGCCAACGTTGATAGAGTTGTGTTTTAGGCAATTTACTGCTAAGGGACTGACATGTAACAGCATCACGTCAAATTTTAATTAAGCTTTGTAGAAGCGTATCCGCTTTTGGGGTTGATTGTAAAAATGAAATAATAGGCACAGAAATCTGTACTATTTCATCATCATCATCATTTCAGCCAATAGACGTCCACTGCTGGACATAGGCCTCCCCCAATGTTCTCCACACAGATCGGAGCTGTGCCGCCCGCATCCAATCAATGATGAGATCCGCAGGAGAACTAAGGTCACAGACATAGGCCAAAGTATTGCATGCCTCAAGTGACAATGGGCAGGGCACATAGCGAAGAGAACAGACGAGACGGCCGTTGGGGCGGAAAGGTCTTCGAGTGGAAGACCTTTCCGCCCCAACGGCCGACCACGTTTAGGAAGTCGCAGCCGTGGCAGGCCTCCTACAAGGTGGACCAACGATCTGGTGAAGATCGCGAGAATCCATTGTACTATTTATAAAGAGGTAAATCCTACAGCTACGCTTATAAATAATTCGAAAACCATCTTTTAAGATAAAGTGGAATTAATGTCCTTTTCATTTGAAATTTCCGTTTTATTCCCATTCTTGGTTATTTGGTCAGTCCATCGACTAGGCGATCGGCTCCGTGATTGTTTACTTTACCTTTCCGTGCATAGCCAGTTTCACTACCAAGAGGTTGCATAACCCTCTACGTAGGTACCAAAGTAGGTAACTAAAGACTGTTTGCTAAAAAACTAGCACATAAATATTTTTAAATTACCAAGATATACATATTTTTTTAGTTTCTATAAAATAAAAACCGAATGTAGATTGATCCGATCAATGACAACGGTATTAACAAGACACTAATGAATGAATTGTATCGCCGCGAACAAGAGCCTCATTATGAGCGCCGGCGCAACCTGTCTGCTCCCTCCGCGGGTTGCATGCCAATGCACGGGACATCCAGTGTCGATCACAAAGATATAGAGCAAACCAAAAGGTTACTAAATAAATAAAAGATTTATCAAGTTTCTCTTACTACAAACACCAGTGTTGTGGATGTCCATGGTCGGCGGCCATCGCTTACTATCCGTCTGCTCGTTTGCCTACAATATAAAGAAAAAATTTTTTGTTTTATTTGGCGCCCAACGTGGGGTCCATACTTTGTTAGCGTCTCTCTCACTTACCTGGTTGAGTGGTCGTGGTCATCACATGAGCGCTTTGTTAGTATACGGGATGGAAAATATCCCTGAATCTTATTATACTTTAAGGAAACTTTTTTTTAAACTGCATTAGCAGATATACTATAAGAATATTGCTTGTTTCACTCGGGACTCGCCTAATTGTGGGCGCCGTGGAAATCCTTAGTAAAATACCGACCTAACTCAAAATTTTAATATAGATGCTAAGTGAAAATAGTATCGGCTAAAATCCAGGGATGAAAGGTCATCTAACAACAATTTTGAGTTAAGTAAATAGGTACACTCACATATGAACACGAGATGAAATTTGAAGTGCGTTATTTACTCAAGACTACTCAAGAATAAATTGCAAAGAATTGCTATAAAAATATCAACAATTTTGAGTTAGGTCGGTATTTTACTAAGGGTGCGTATATGCTCCTGTATTGAGTTCTCATCTTGCACCGTTCAGAAAGACATAAAGAAAAGCAACAGGTAACTAAATAAATAGTTATATTGCACCTGTGACTCCTTTGGCGTGCCAGGTGTCCATTGGCGGCGGTAATCGCTTACCATCAGGTGATACGTCTGCTCATCTGCCCCCTATATCATAAAAAAATGTAGCAGTTCTCGCGGAGTAAAAGCTCTTCTATACAATCTATATCTTTGCCTCAGTAGTCATAGTTCAATTGAAAATTCTGGACATGACCTGTTTACCCAAGGCGGATGAAATGCGGTTTTGAATGCAATGAATAAACTTTAATAGACAATTGTTATCAGGTAAATAGGTTTGTTATCAGTAACTTTGATGCGGTCAGAGGGGTAACATTTTCGTAAAAAAAATTGTTGGGATTTCGCCAGCAGTTTTGATTAGGTTAGGTAAAGCTCTGTCATTTCGAACCTTTTATAGGATAGAATACTAGTTTCCATATTTCATATAATTTGTATTCACAATTCCGCCAGCTGTCCTAGTACAAATTTTACGATTACGGTAATTTATTCTTAGAGTTCTTTTTTGTTTAAAAAATAAGAAAAACTAAAGAAAATAAATAGTTGAGCTAGAAACTAAAAAATTGATTGCCGCAGCTGTACACGTACAATAGACAGGGCGTATTGATTTGCAAAGTCTAAAGTTTAATGCAACAAACGAGCAGGCGGGACGCCTGATGGTAAGTAACTAACGCCGCCCATACACATCTGCGAAATCAGAGAGATCGCTAATGCGTTGCTAGCCTTTTAAAACTTAGTTGGTACGCTCATCTCTTGAACTTAATGTATAACTGGCCGAAGTACCTCACTATTACTCTCAATGCATGTGTTATACTCGTAGTTAAGCTATCTAGATATCCGCTTAAGAAAATCACATTAAAAGCCGATATATTCCCCAAATTGGATATAGGAGGAGTGGACACTGATTGATTAGCTCGAAAACAATCCCGACTCACCCTTGCGTCAGCGAGCAGGGCGCCACGTCAAATTGAGTAGAACGTTGAAAAATAAAGCCTGCTAAAGCAACTATGCGACAGGATAAAAGTAGCAACCTATACACGTTTTGAGCTACGTACACAAAAAATAGGTAGAATATTTCACAACAACATCACATACATTTAGAATATTTTTTATGCTTGGCATTTGAAAATAGAAGCCCGATTCTCGGGATTTTCGATACAAAAAAACATGGCGGATGTCGCCTGGAATCATACAAAAAAAACTATGTTTTAGTGATATACCTATATCGTATGATGACAAAATATCACGTCCAGAGAATTGGGCTTTAGGTTTTTACCCATGAAATTGCCGTTTTTAGGGTTCCGTAGCCAAAATGGCAAAAACGGAACCCTTATAGTTTCGTCATGTCCGTCTGTCCGTCTGTCCGTCTGTCACAGCCGATTTACTCGGAAACTATAAGTACTACAGTGATGAAATTTGATGGGAATATGTGTTGTATGAACCGCTACAAAAATATGACACTAAATAGTAAAAAAAAGAATTGGGGGTGGGGCCCCCCATACATGTAACTGAGGGATGAAATTTTTTTTTTCGATGTACATACCCGTGTGGGGTATCAATGGAAAGGTCTTTTAAAATGATATAAAGTTTTCTAAAAAACATTTTTCTTAAAGTGAACGGTTTTTGAGATATCAGCTCTCAAAGTCGTAAAAAGTATGTCCCCCCCCCTCTATTTTTATAACTACGGGGTATAAAATTCTAAAAAAAATAGAGGTGATGCATGCTAATTAACTCTTTCAACGATTTTTGGTTTGATCAAAGTATCTCTTATAGTTTTTGAGATAGGTTGATTTAACTGTAATTTTGGACTTTGCTGCTACGGAACCCTTTGTGCGCGAGCCCGACTCGCACTTGGCCGGTTTTTTTACATACAACAAGATTTATAAGAGTGATTCTCCGAACCCTTTTCATTGTCTTGAGGTTTATTTTTGTAACTAACTGACAAATCAGTCTGCAATTAATGTTAAAACATACCTCAGACTATTGTCTATTTTGCACCAGTATTTTTTTTAATAATATTTATTTAAATATAAAAAAAAATTAAAAGTATGTAGTTCTTCTGACTAATATGATGTGTCCGTAACCTAGTTTCTTGAACATTAGTAACAATAACATTATTTCTTATTCATATATTGATGTGAATTATAATTATTACGAAAGAATATTACTTGTTTCCTCAAAAAAAATGGTACTAATATTTACGATTGTTTATTTGTAAATAAAAAAATAGTGAGAGTCCGGCACAAAAGACTGATTCATATTCACGCGCTTCACTCAAACTCGAACTCGAACTCGAGCGGATAAAGAATGGGATCAGAAATGGTGGCGCATCTATTCACTTCTCGCTCGCACACCCACGAGTACGAGTATAGACTCAAATAGTGTGTGCGCCGCCATTTCTGATCCCATTCTTTATCCGCACAGGTTGTACACAGCAAAATACGAAACATCAGCTCCTCGCGCTGGCAGTAGCTACTATCTCAGCTGACGTGGTCGCGATGTGAGGTGTGGCTGGTTCGTGTCGTCGCAGAGATATAAATTTAAATATCTGTTTCATATAGCCTTGGTACATCTGTGTTTTTGATTAGTATGTTCGTTTTTATCATCAACATCAGCAACCCACACTCGTCCACTGCTGGACATAGGTCTCCCCTAATGCACGCCACAGCTCCCGATTTTCGGCCACTCTCATCCAGCCCACACCAGGCAGCCTTCGAATGTCATCATCCCATATTGTCGCAGGGCGTCCTACACTACGCTTACCGAGTCGCGGTCTCCACTCAAGGACTTTACGGCTCCAACGGCTGTCAGTTCTGCGGCTAATATGACCAGCCCACTGCCCCTTCAGTTTGCTAATTCGGTGGGCTATCGTTTTTATAATTAAGGGAAATGGTTTTCAAACTTGAATCTGCGGGAAATATAATGCCATTGGAGAACAGACACCTTTGTATGAATAACAATCCTTAATTGCATACGTGTGATGATTTATCGATGTTAATGGGCAAAATTCTGATTACTATGTGTCTGATTCATATGGTAAATAAAATTAAAGAAAAAAAAACCTTTTTAAAAACAAGCTTTTATTATTTGTTTAAAAAATGAACTAAAAAGTTAAAAATAAATTAACTCTAAAAAGAAATATAACACTTTGTAACTTGATTGTAACCTTTAACGACAAATAAGCGTCTTCGTCTAGGACAAAATAATTCCATATTGTACAAATTTATTTAATTTTAACACTAAAACTTTTCACCATACATAATTATTCAATCTCGTCCCCCCTCTTTATCATAGCCCCCATTTATAAATGAAAGCGTGTTACATTGTGATAGCTTGAGGAAAATGTTGTGTTGTATTAAACGAGACCTGCTAAAGACCTAACTCGGCTTAAAGCTACATAAGCTTGACCAGCAGCGAACAATTTGGAGCTTAGATAAATAACAGCATGATCTACAGTAGTTCCCTGCATTTTATGCACAGTTGAAGCCCAAGACAAGACAATCGCAAGCATTCTTCTTTCAGCTGTGCCGTGATTAAATTTAGCAGGAATTTGAACTGATTTAGGGTGTATTATGTGTATGCCATCGTTACCAAAGTCTACGCGAACCGATGGTACATCGCTATCGTATAGTTGAGCACGTCTGTAATACGGCCATATGATTTCAGTGATGTGACCTATTGCTCCATTCACAAGTCCCTTAGCAACGTCAACGTTAGACCTCAACATAACTTTTGGAAGACCTCCTGTTTTGTTAATGTCCGTGTGTATTATTTTATTAATATCAATCTGATCATTGCCACCAGAGGATACCGATCTTTATGAATTGGAAAAAAATCAAATTCATCGTCATACCCATACGTGTCAAAAGAACAATACCAATACTTGCAGGTTCGGTTTTCCTAGACAAGAATCCGACGAAACTCGGATTGATCAAACTACTGATGAGTATCTCCGGAATGGTGGCAGAATTTGTATTCTAAAGCGACGCCTAGAGGACAGATGGGTTAATAATTATAATCCCACATTATTAAAGGTTTGGAATGGGAATATAGATTTGCAACCATGTGGTTCAAATGAAGCAATAGCATATTATGTCGTAAAGTATATCTCCTAATCTGAACCAACGGCATTAGACTTCAATTTCGCCTTCTCTAAACGTCGTTTTCTTTGTGTAGTTGTTTCTGTTTTCAACTCCACAAATAACGGTCCATCCCTCAGAGGTCCGTTGTAGAAGGATAAGGGCTACAATACAACAGGATTCGCCCTGGTACCCTGAGGCGCAACGTTAGCGGCAAGACCTGTTTATACACCCTCATACCATTCAGCCCTCGGCACGTGCTCACCTTGGCATTGGGTCATCCATCCAATCAATCATATATAATTAATATGGGAAGAAAGCAAGAGACTCGTCAAGACGAATCAAACGAGACCAAACCGATGGGGTTGCGTCGTTTAATTACGGAGTTCCTATGGCCACCTTCCGGCTTCAACATCAGCCCCTGGTTACCATATAGTATCAAAGCACTCGTCAAGACTAATCCAATGAGCCCAAACTCGATGGGGTTGCGTCGTTTAATTACGGAGTTCCTATGGCCACCTTCCAACTCCAACATCAGACCCTGGTTACCATATAGTATCAAAGTACTCGTCAAGACTAATGCAATGAGCTCAAACTCGATAGAGTTGCGTCGTTTAATTACGGAGTTCCTATGGCCACCTTCCGGCTCCATCATCAGACCCTGGTTACCATTTAGTATCAAAGTACTCGTCAAGACTAATCCAATGAGCTCAAACTCGATAGGGTTGCATCGTTTAATTACGGAGTTCCTATGGCCACCTTCCGGCTCCATCATCAGACCCTGGTTACCATATAGTATCAAAGTACTTGTCAAGACGAATCTAATGAGCTCAAACTCGATAGGGTTGCATCATTTAATTACGGAGTTCCTATGGCCACCTTCCAGCTCCATCATCACACCCTGGTTACCATATAGTATCAAAGTACTTGTCAAGACGAATCTAATGAGCTCAAACTCGATAGGGTTGCATCGTTTAATTACGGAGTTCCTATGGCCACCTTCCGGCTCCATCATCAGACCCTGGTTACCATATAGTATCAATATTAGCAATGATGAGGTCAAGCGCACGAACCAGTTTAAGTACCTGGGATCGGTACTCCATTCGTCCGGAGGCATCGATTACGACGTCAAGGCACGTATTGCTGCCGCGTGGACCAAATGGCGTGAGGTGACAGGCGTCATCTGTGACCCTAAAATGGTGGTTGAATTGAAGACACAGGTCTACAAGTCCAGTATTCGACCTGTACTTTTGTATGGCAGCGAGACTTGAGCGACACAAGCAGGAGTTGTATGTCACGGAGATGAAAATGCTGCGATGGATGTGTAGAGTTACGCGAAAAGACCGCGTGAGAAACTCACGCATACGTGGGAGCTTTAATATCCGTGACATAGCGACGACCCGTTTGGATCAGTGGTAGTGAACTCTGCCTCTGGTGCAAGAGTTGCGGGTTCGATCAGCAGTAGATCAGCAGTACAAACATTTATGTGCATGAACATGTCTGTTTATATTGGTCTGGGTGTTTTCTATGTATTATAAGTATGTATTTACAAAAGAAAAGTATTATATGTATATATTTGTAACTCCGCTGTTGATTCTGATATCCGTAACACAGGTGCTTGAGCTACCTACCTCGGAGTCAAGTCAATGTATGTGAAGTTGTGAAATATTTATTTATTATAGCAGGCAAACTGCTGGAGAGTCGCCTACGTTGTTACGGTCATGTCCTGCGAAAACCGGACAGCAACGTGGGAATCAAATATCTGGCCATGGTACCACCGCGCGGGTCTCGGCAGAAGGGGTAGATCTAAAAAGGTGTGGTTTGACATCGTAAGGCGTGACATGCGTGCTAATGAACTGACCACTACGGACGCACTAGACCGCGCGAAGTGGAGGCGTCGAAGTAGGGAAGGGGACCCCGGACTCCGATGCGACAGCTTGGGACGCAACCGGGACAAAACGCTAAGATGATGATGATGATGATGATGTGCATTTACTGTGATTTTTAAGAATAATTTACTGAATTTTCTAACTAGAATTTCATTTCTATCCCTAATTCTGTTTCTTATTTCACAGATTCTGTTTCATATGGGCCCAATAATTTAAAAGTTAATTATCTCGGAAGCCATTTTATGAAAAAGTGTGCCTTTTTCAGACATTGTGTCTTAGTTTATCTTTCGTACATGATAACTACTGGTGATGCTAGTGGACTGTATACTAACTGGAGACATAGCACGTCAAAATCCAGAAAATTACTTATAAAAATAAGGTTGCACCTCAGCCAGTCGCCAACATACCGGAGCCCCAGTGTGGCACACGATAATCGACTACGGTGGCCACTGGCTGAGGTGCGGCGACTACTCTTCCTGGTGAGAGAAAGTTCCGCGATCAGTACCATATCACCCCCACCATAGTTCGTTGATTCCTGATAACCGTGCCTAGAAGTGAAGTCCACAAGTTGAAGAGTTCCGTGACAGCCGTCGGGACAGGTTTGCGCGGGAGGACGTCCACGGTGCGGCCGACGAGGAGCGAAGAAGAAACGTTGCATCTTTGACAGGAGGGACTGGCTGCAACGGGCGTCCTTGGAGATTCAAGGTGGCAGGCGCCCCTACCAGTCATGGTTGCGAGTGTTGTCTGTCTCGGGGTCACCGTGGACTCGGCATCGAGAATTGGTGTAGCCAGTGAATCTTTGTTCGTTTTGCTCCTTTATGTACAAATATCGTGGTATTCTCATGCAGCCTTCTCTGGATACGTCATCAATGTTAGTGCCAGTAGCGGAGGTATACCCTGTAGGGAGCCCTCATAGTCGCCTGAGGCTCGGTGTGGTCGCATCCGGTGTACTTGCGCCGACCATTTCTTGGTGTATTGTTCTGGTCAGGCGTGGTGACGGCTGTCGAGGCAATGGTTGACGTGGTGGTGGTCATCACGTCTGTCACTTTTGAGGTGGGGCCGTGATCGCCAGTCCAGTCTTGATCGAATATGGTGGGGAGATGTGGTACTGTAAAGATTGAAAAAGGATTAGAATCCGGATTATAAAGACGCGGGAGGTGGCGCGTTTCGAAAGTGACCGGAAACTGAAAGGCGCCGGGTCGATGTAAATTTAGGTACGCGAAGATGCGAGCCCGCCTTTTATTTTAACCCGTGGAAGGCGGCTCGCAGGGATGGTGGCTAAGTGTTTGCAGTTTATCCGATAAAACAACTTCATGAAGTAACCAGAAGGTTTAAGGATTGGGAGGCCAGAGGGCCAGAATGGGCGAGAAGGCCATAGTGGCAGGAGGGCTAGAAGGCCTTTCGATCTGAGAGAGCTAGGAGTATCTATTCTCGTAGAGCTGGCAGGGCTGGGAGAGCCGGGAGTGACTGCAGCCGCTGGGCCAACTAGAGTGGGAGGACCAGTTCCCGATGGACCGGGTGGGCCATGATTTGGTAGAGCTGCAGGGCCAGTTGCCAAAGGACCGGTCTGTCCAGAGAGGGGCAGGTAGGGGCCGGGAGGGATCAGTGTGCCAGTGGCCCTAGAGCCGGTGTGCCCGGGAGGGCAGAATGTGCCGGTGGCCCTAGGGCCGGCGTCGCCGGGAGGGCTGAGTGTGCCGGCGGCCCTAGGGCCGGCGTGGCCGGGAGAGCCGAGTGTGCCGGTGGCCCTAAGGCCGGCGTAGCCGGGAGGGCCGAGTGTGCCAGTGGCCCTAGGGCCGGCGTGGCCGGGACAGCCAAGTGTGCCGGTAGCCCTAGGGCCGGCGTGGCCGGGAGGGCCGAGTGTGCCAGTGGCCCTAGGGCCGGCGTGGCCGGGAGGGCCGAGTGTGCCGGTGGCCCTAGGGCCGGCGTGGCCGGGTGGGCTGAATGTGCCGGTGGCCCTAGGGCCGGCGTGGCCGGGAGGGCCAAGTGTGCCGGTGGCCCTAGGGCCGGCGTGGCCGGGAGGGCCGAGTGTGCCAGTGGCCCTAGGGCCGGCGTGGCCGGGAGAGCCGAGTGTGCCTGTGGCCCTAGGGCCGGCGTGGCCGGGAAAGCCAAGTGTGCCGGTGGCCCTAGGGCGGGCGTGGCCGAGAAGGCCGAGGTTGCCGGTCCGACCTGTGACCTGGTGGCTAGTCTGATCTGTGGCTGGGGGGCCGGTCTGTGGGCCGAGACTACCTGTGGCCGGGGGGCCGGTCAGACCTGTGGCTGGGGGGCCGGTCAGACCTGTGGCCGGGGGGCCGGTCTGGGGGCTGAGACTGCCTGTGGCCTGGGGGCCGGTCTGACCTGTGGCCCGGGAGCCGCGAGGGCGCGCGCGTTCACGCACAGCTCGGCGCCGAGTGGCCTCGAGGGCAGCGAGTTCCGCTTGGAGCTGGAGGTCTTCTAGCTCTGCCTCGAGACGAGCGAGCTCACGCTCACGCTCAAATCGGCGCTGCGCCGCTCGGGCTTCCAAAACGAGCCGTTGTGCGCGCACCGTCGCCGCACTCTTTTTGTCTTCCGATTGTGTCACCATGATGTATCTAGTGAATGATAAGCTGACGAAACTACGTGATACTTACGTGAAAATGTTTGATGGTTGAAAACAATGTTGAACACTACTGAAAATATTGACGATGGTTACAAATTCACAAAAAGGCGAGAATGGACCAAATGATAACTACTGGTGATTCTAGTGGACTGTATACTAACTGGAGACATAGCACGTCAAAATCCAGAAAATTACTTATAAAAATAAGGTTGCACCTCAGCCAGTCGCCATCAGTACAAATATATTTTGTATGCTTAAATGTGAAAAGAAAATTAGGCCATATGAAACAGACAAAGAACGCAATTCGGAGAAACTCATAACTCGTAAATTTTTAGAAAAAAAAACTACGTAAATCGTTTATTTTTATTTTGATTAAGACTATATTTGGAAGATTTAAGTGAGAAGTAGTAAGATATATTGGTATTTAAAAAAATATAATTTAAAAGTGAGTCTGTCTTCCCCTTATCACAAAAACAAAAATTAACAGACAGAACTTGATTAAGTATCAGCTCCATATACCGTGCTTTTTAACTGCCTTACTCGCTTATCGAGAGATTGAAAACAAACATTTTCCCTTAATGAACAAGGGGTTATATCAGAAAACACCTTCCCATACAAAAGTAATCAGCTGATTGGTGCAAATTGTATGGACGCAACTTTTTTTTTGAGATTAGACCCTATGTTCCTTAGGGAAAAATGTTTGTTATCATCAGTATAATGCCCTCGATAAGGGAGTAAGACGGTTAAAACAGCACGGTGTATATTTCAGCTCCCACACTCATCAAATATTAATGAGATATCAAGTACGCTCAACTCCCTAAACAAAATGTTTGTAACCATTACATTAGATGCAAATTTTCACATGTGAAAAGGTACACGGTCTCGAGGGAGCAGTGGGTAATTTGAATAAATATTATTTCGCCACATATTTTATGTATGAACGCTCGGGACGGGCGTATAGGTACTCGCAGTATAGGGATGAGAAAACGTTAATAGTTACTTGATGAATTATAAATAAATTTTAATAGTGGGAGAGTCACGCTTCGGCATGAATGGGCGGCTCGACTGGAGTAATACAACGTCCTCACAGAAAACCGGCGTGAAACACCACTGTGCTGTATTTGAAACATTTATGTGTGAGGGTACCAGAGGCCCATTCCCCCCCGGATTCCCCGGACCCGCGGGGGAAAGGCGGCTTTAAAGGTTCGCAGCGCACTTGTGACTCCACTGGTGTCGCGGGTGTCCATGGGCGGCGGCAATTGCTTATCATCAGGAGATCCGTCTGCTCGTCTGCCACCTATTACATAAAAAAAATAATTTTGTAGTTATATTTAATTTAAAAGGGTAGTGATAAATTAAGGATAGTTACTCTATCACACTATGATTAAGATATTTATAAGTATGGTCATATATAAATAAATAAATTTTGATAACCCTTCTATAGAGCACTAGTGTCTAGTGTGCCCTCACTTCGCTTCGGGACATTACTTCCACATTATACCAATAGATGGCGCTAGGTGTCGATTACATCGCGCAAGAGTTTCGTGTTACAAACATACTAATGTCAGAGGCCTATACCTAAATATGAAAGTATATAATATATCCGTAGGTAGGTCGGTAGGTATTTAGCACTATATTATAGTGCTTTAGTAATAATTTTATTGTTAATCGATTCCAAAAGTGTTCAAATTTCAATTAATTACTTTAAGGAACAGAAACGTGCTGGTTTAAAAAAACGGAAATTGTCGTTGATTAACGCATCCCGTAATATTGGATGGAGGAAGACAAACACCTTGCTCGATCCTAATTTTAAGAAAATTTGCATGTTTCTGGAGACTTATTAAACAATTTAGAAAAAGAAGAACATTTTTGACATCGATTTTCATTAAAATTATCACTAAAACACATATTCTTTCATACTTATAGGCCTCTGTAGTTAGTATGTTTGTATGAAAATTAGGTCGTGAGTCGATTTGGTTGCTCGCAAGTGTAGTATAGATAGATAAAGAATGGTTTGAGCTCTGCGGGTTGAGATTTAGACACAAGGGTCGCATGTGCGATTTCCAGAACCAATATTTGTTGATAAATTAGATTTTTTCAATTTTGTGTTAGGTGTGGGTATTTGAGGTGTTTTCATTGTTCACTTCAAATCAGGTGTGTCCATAGAGTGTAAGATAAAATACTCGGTGTGTCTGAGAGTAACTTATATACTGGGTGTCTGAGGTCAAATTGTTTTTTATAATATAGGTGGCAGTACGAGCCGACGGATCACCTGATGGTAAGCGAATACCGCCGCCCATGGATACTTGCAACACCAGTGGTGTCACAAGTGCGCTGCTTACCTTTTAAACCCATGTCGAGGACAGACCTCCTTGCCGCTTAGGCACCCTTTATAGTATAGATAAGTATTTTTCCTTTTTTGACGTTTCTTGTTCTTCTGACGTTTCGGCCGATTACGTGTAATCTTTTCTGTATTTTTCTGTTATTTTATTTTGTTAATATATTTTCTGTACCCCCTTTACCGGTGTCTCCTTTTTTATCTGCCACACCCCCCTTCCCCTGGATTGGGCCTCCGGTACCCTGACTCACGCAGCGAAACACAACGCATGCACTGCTTCACGCCAGTTTTCTGTGAGGTCGTGGTATTAAGTGGTGGTTTGTCTTATTGTAATATAAAAAATAAAGGACATCCCTAGAATAATGGCAAAATCTCGTTATACGGTTCGAGTTATGCTTACGAATTCTATTATAGAGGTGTTATCCTTTACGGTAATAGACTTCCAATCGATTACTCTATGTAATAAAATAGATAACATTATGATTTTATTGGCTATTACAGAGGTTCTATGGAAATGGCTTTTTTGGCTTTCCTTATTAGGTATTTTTGCTCAGGTGGCAAACGATACGAAAATTTAAACCCAAAACGCCGGATGCCTACACCGTGACAACAATCACAGAAAACCGGCGTGAAGCAGCATTGTGTTGTTTTTTGCTGCGTGAGTGAGGGTACCGGAGGCCCAATCCGGGGGAAAGGGGGGTTAAAAGGTAGGCAGCGCACTTGTGACTCCACTGGTGTCGCGGGTGTCCATGGGCAGCGGCAATTGTTAACCATCAGGTGATCCGACTGTTCTTCTGCCACATGTGCTAATATAAAAAAAAACAAACGTACAGGTTGAGCTAATGGTAGAAATACGGACATAGATTTGGAAAATGATTTGCCGTGTGGTCCCCGGCAGAGTAGAATAGGCCACCCTCACTCTTACCGAGGTGTCGTAAAAGGCGACTAAGGTAAAGCTGCTGGCATGATCATCAGCACCCAGAGAAGGAAAACTCTGCATTTATATCAAAACCCTCGCCAACCCGCTTTTCAAGCGTGGTGAGTATGGCAATTACCCCTCATGTGATTGAGGGAGGCCCGTGCCCCAGCAGTGGAGACTTAAATGGGCTGACGACGATTTGGAAAATATAAAGGTGCATGCTCGTATTGGAACTACGACCCTCCGCGTGGAAGGCGCGTTCTTATCCACTGAGCTGTCACCGCTCCATAAAGAGAGCCAACTTTCTGTCTGTGTGATTATGTTCTAAGATGCGTATGTACACACGCACACAGAACATGCACAGTTGTAGCAAGCTTAGAAAATGCAAAATCATACAAAGTATGCCTTTTGTACTAGAATTCTGTAATATTTATCGCACCAATAAGGTCGAGATGTCACGTAATTCTCATTGCATATTCTCGTAGCTCACAGGCAACACGCCTCCTTAGGTATTTTTTGAGTCCATCCGTGCGTGGACTGGCGTGAGAACTGGTAAAATATAAGTGCACATAAATTTAAGTCTTTTGTCAACTAGAATAAAGCAAGTATTTCAGTCTCGTCATTTTGTCCGTGCTTGAAATCAGGAAAGTCATTCCTTTTTTCAGCTTATTATTAGAGTTAGGTAGTAGGTAGATCAAAATGCCGTTAAAGAAATTCTTAAAGTCAGCCCGGAGTCTGGAAGTTAGCGATTTTGTACTCCCGTGCCTCGGAAAGCCCGTTAAACCGTTGGTCTTGCGCCCAATTCCTCCCCGGTCGTCGCGCATCCACGGCGTGAACCCTGCGCATCCGAGAACTGATTTTATTAATTTTTGGTTTTATCAGTTGGTTCTATGTAGTTTGAATGCACGCGCAAACCTATATGAAAATGCAAATTTGTTCAAATTACTAAAAATTAACAAAATGGAGTTAGATAGGTAATATTCTTAAAAGTGGCAAGAAAGATTTCTGCTGCAGCAGTGATGTCTAACCTATATCTATCTATCTATCTTTTACCAGGCAGCCATATCTCTTGCACGTACATTTCACGCCATTAGAGATGTCGATGGCTGGAGTTATGCGTCGCACGTTCGCTGGCTCGACTGTTGGCTCATATGAGCTTTAATAATTATATGTTACCGCAATTTTTGTATCGATCATGGAATTCAATTCTTGCTTTTAAAATGTTACGCACGATTCCGCGAAAAGAATTTTCGTGCACTCGACATTGAAGTCGAATAAAGAAATGTCATATTTTCGTGCTTTCATATCTGAATCAATATCGAGTGACTTCTTGATTGGCCAGAAGAGGTCAATATTAATTTTAACCAATATTTTGCACCAAAAAACTTTTACATTTTAGTTAGAGGTAGGTAATTCTGTATAGTACCTACCTAATAGGCTAGTCAAATTCGTCTTAGTTGCATCAGTAAAATAACTCAAGTGTTGTTACCTATCACAAATATTAGACGCACCACCATGCAGGATGTAGCTTCCTACGTATAGTTATCTGTGGTCGGATGTTCTAACGATGAGTCTAGCACACAAGGTGTGCGGCATTCTTCATAACCTCATTCTGATCACCTGACTGAATGAAAGACCATCACTAGATCGCTTGCAACAAACTTTGCATTGAACTTCATCACTTGAAACATCATGAAAATAATGACCAAAAATTTGTGTTTGCACTTTCATCTATCTCATTTTGTTGCATCATAAAAATTTAACAACACATTAAACCCTATTAAACTAAGATTATTCTTTCTCGCACATAAACGTTACCCAAACACATTTTTTGATATTAGTTAGGAGCGACATACCTACTTACCTCTTTCGGTTAAGTTTCGTTATAATTCGGTTCCTGAGGGTGTCTGTTCTTACAACGAAACCGAGCATCTAACGAAAAGAAACGCACAGCATGTGTAAAAGGGACGGAGTCTCCATTTGCAGGAACTTAATTCTATCATTTTCCGAACTAATTTGCAATCATTTAATAACCTATGGCACAGATATAATGTTTTTATACCACCTCGTGCTAACTCACACCTAATCAGGTAAACGTCCATAACAAACGGACGGAAAACGGAAGCGGGTTCTTTGATATATTTTCAATCCGGCGCGTCGCCGGCTCTCTGTCTTGCGCTCGCGATTAGTAAGCCGGGCGGAAACAAACCTGGTCGAATGAATTAATCGTGTGGATTTCTATTCTTGGTTTCTTTACCTATTGCTTGCTACCGCTGTTGATATTTAACGGTTTCTATTTGTTCAGTGAGTTAGGAGTAAGCACCATACTTATCTCTTTCTGACAAGTATCATCAATTCTATTCTACTTACCTACTCGTAGGTTGACAATATCAATTAAACTGAAGTGAACTTTCGTGTCATTGCGTCTGATTTCCGCTGGTTCGGTTGTGGTACCCACAATATCAACGACACAATATCTTTACAATAAAATATAAAATACATTCATACAACATTAATAAAAAAGGGGAATAAAAAAATAACAGACATAACACCATCGTAATAAAACAATAAAAACACATCATTATTATTATACAACGTGTAAAAAAATGATCAATAATACTTAAGGGTGTGACAATATGCCGTGTAAAGACTTCACTGATGAGCATGATCTGAGCAAGAAAAAGAAGTTGTTCCATACATAATTGACGCGCGGATATTATATTTCGTATGGACACAGATATTATAAGTGTGGAACAGCAGATCTTTTTTTTTTTTGCTCAGATGATGAATATGCAGTGAAGTCTTTACACGGTATATGTTCACACCTTTAAGTATTATTGCAAATTTTTTTTCACGTTGCCTATCTCCCCCTGGACACGACGTCACGACATAAAGCCGGACTTTGAAAGACATACCTACATGGTCCAACATGAAGAGGCTCTTCTGAGATACAATAGTGAGGATGTGTACACCTAGCGGAAACTACATTTTTTTTTTATATGAGAGGTGGCAGACGAGCAGACGGATCGCCTGATGGCAAGCAATTCCGTCGCCCATGGGTGTCCATGGGCGGCAACACCAGTGGAGTCACAAGTGGGCTGCCAACCTTTTCCCCTTCCCCCCCATTGGGCCTCCGGTAACCTCACTCACACGGCGAAACACAGCGCAGGCGTACTTTCTGCACCATTGACCTGATGATAGTTATTATGTTTTGTATTTTCAAAGTCACAACCGTACGCAAGGCACTGAAAGCACATAAAATAAAAAGAACAAAAAATTTGCTTTCCAGCAAAATGGAGCGTGCGATAAATAGAAAGAAAGCAAGGCTCTTTGATAAATTCTGCAACCTCATCGCCTGCGAAGTTATCTATCTGGAGTGGTGGGCAAATTAACTATCCGGCTGGAAATTAACCCGGCTGAACGAGTTTAGCCGCGACAGACAGCCTCGATTTTTATTTAGACATTGTACGCTTTTAGACACTTGATCGGACTAAATAGCTGTTCTTTGGTTTTTATACGAAAAGACAAACTTTATTGGTCATTAGTGGACAGTACTCGTGAATTAGAACGATGCTTATTATTAATGGTTTAAAACGAATATCTTAATGGGACGTCTTAAGTTCAAATTCAAGCATGCAAGTATCTCTAGATTTTTCTATAAAAAGTAATGTCAGCCTATAAACTATCCCACTGCAGGGCATAGGCCTCCGGCACGGAAATTAAGTTATCGCTACTATGATGGGATTAGGCTAAGTCAACACGCATGCTAAATGCGGATTGAAGATCACAAACCCGAGCAATGTTCGAGAAATTCGAAACATACTTTTCGCTCGACCCGGGAATCGAACCCAGGACCCCGAGATCACGGTTCGGTACTTAAACCACTAGACACTAGGCATTTTTCTATTATGGGTGCATTTTCTACCATTCGCTCGGCGGTGAGGGAAAATATCGTGAGGAAGCCTCAACGTTTCGGGTAGTTTCTGAAACGTGTAACAATCATTCAGTTGACCTGGTTCCCTTGTCTATGGGGTGCAAAAGAAAGATGACAGTCGCTTCATTGTAATAATCATTCCCCAATTCCTGAATCATGGTCCACGGAGGCATAGCGATGGCATAGGATGCAACTGGGTAAAATCAGTAGAAATCGTGCGCTCGCCACGACGCTAAGTCATACGAGTAAATCAAAAATAGATCTCCAGATTTTAATACCCCAAAGTGTGGCTGACCGTACCTAAATTTATTTACATTGAGAACTACAAATTTATTTAAGACCTGTAGAGTTGTTAATAAATTTAAAAGGTTAATTATTCCCCATCTGGTCTAACGAAGCATTTTCGCAAGTATCAATTCACTTCACAAAATATTGCCGCAAAAATGTTCCATTTTAATTGAGCAACGTTTTGGTCTGAGTTTCTCGAGTCAAAGTGAAGTTTAAATTGAGCGGTTCAATTAGATTCTGTGCCGTAGAAAGAAATTACGAGAAGAGAACTTTAGTGGAACTTTTGAAAATCATCCTTAATGACTCTTCTTTCAAAATTGTTTCTCGAATTGGTCGGAAGGTTTAAGCTCTGAGTACGGTTGCCGGTAATAGAGTTTTTAGCCAGAGATTCCAAACTGGGTATTGTTAGCTACTAAAATATTTACTTATCTGACCGTGGGAGAGCCATGCTTCGGCATGATTGGGCCAGCTAGACCGGAGTGATACCATGGCCTCACAGAAAAGAGGTGTGAAGCAGAACTGTGCTGTGTTTCGCTGCGTGAGTGAGGGTACCGGAGGCCCAATCCAAAAGAAAGGGGGGGGGCTATTTTAACTGACACGTAGTCTAAATTTACTTGTGTTTTTTGGGTCTCTATTTTGTTAAGTGTGAAAGATGAGCTGCGTAAGTGAGGGTACCGGAGACGTAATCCGGGGGAAGGGGGGTTTAAAGGTTGGTAGCGCACTTGTGACCCCATTGGTGTCACGGGTGTCCATGGGTGGCGACAAGCGCTTACCATCAGTGATCCGTCTGCTCGTCTGTCACCTACGGCATTAAAAAAACAAATTTGGATTTAATTTAAAAATTTAAAAAGCCCCGGGGGCGGCCATCTTGGATTTGAAATTTGTCACAATACATATATTCTGCTACTCAAGCCCTTTTATATGATACCCATTGTGGGAGTTGTGTTAAAAAATACAATGCATATCTTTGTGACGGCGGCTATCTTGGGTCGATTTTTATCTAACATAGCTAAGAACACTCCCCCCTTATTTATCTTTAAAACGAACAAAATCAAAATCGGTTCATTTGTTCGGGAGCTACGATGCCATAGACAGACAGACACACAAACACACACACAAACCCAGACACGTCAAACTTATAACACCCCGTCGTTTTTGCGTCGGGGGTTAAAAAAGGCATCCGGTAAATTTTGATTTGTATATTTTATGTGATAGGTGGATAGCGAGCAGACGGATCACCTGGTGGTAAGTGATGGATTTATCAGATAATTTGAATAATTTATATTGATTGATTTGTTTCTATGATACTCAGTGATCCTGACTCATATGCCAAGACGTGGGTTTGATTTCCACACATGATAAATATTCGTGTGATGAACACGTGTTTGTTGGTTTTGTCAGTTTGGTTGTCAGATTCCGTATCGAAAGTGTTTTAAGCTAAATACTTATATAGTAAGGAATCAGGTCAATATATGCGACGATGTGTGAATTTATTTATTTTGCACAAGTTCCTTGCGACACATAATAATAGCAATAAGTGTCATCTTACCGCCCACATTATTGTATTCTCACATTCGTTTTATTGAGACGAAAGAAATAAGAATCTCTCATGACGAGAAGCGAGTCACGGAGCCGGATATTAAGAGTCACGTGACACGGATATTGACGGGAACATGCTGGGAATCAGGATATCAAACCTAGCTATTATGTTCACAAAAGATTGCATGAGGTATTGTATGTATTGATGCGAATGTGTCGAGTGATTGTTTGAGATGAAAGTCATGAATGTCATAACCACCGACCGTAGGAGAGCCACGCTTCGGCATGAAAGGACCGGACCGACCTGAGAGGTACCACAACCTTACAGAAAACCGGCTCGAAGCAGCACTGTTCTGTGTTTCGCTGCGTGAGTGAGGGTACTGGAGGGCCGGGGGAAAGGAGGCCCGGAGGAAAGGAGGCTTTAAGGTTGGCAGCGCACTTGTGACTCCACTGGTGTCGCGGGTATCCTTGGGCGGTGGCAATGGCTTACCATCAGGTGATCCGTCTGCTCGTCTGCCACCTATCACACAAAAAAAAGCAATAACAAAAAATGGATTAAGTATACACGGGACAGAATGACGAGCAGACGGACCGCCTGATGGTAATGGAGTAACAAGTGCGCTGCCAACCTATTCCCTGGTCCCCCGATATGAGCCTCCAATACCCTGAGGTTCAATGCTGGGCCTTGTTGGCTACAGAATTTGTCCTAATTGTGTATTTATGTCAACGTGTTTAAATTTGAGAAATAATAAACAAGGCCACATAATTTTTATTTGGCCACGCGCGCAAACTTCTAATTTACTAACTAAGCACCGGGAAATTGACATAGCCTTTAATTAACTGATTCATCTTCTTTACAACGCCAGCTAAAAATGTTAAAGAAAGCGTCAAGTCAATATCAACAATTAATTTTCCTTGTCCTTCTGATTTATACATTGCAAACTAATTTACTAACTCAGCCACGAAATTTGTAACTCATCACCATATTACGTTTTACAGCTTCAATACAAGCTTCTTAAAAATTATGTATTCAAGCTTCAATACTCAACATCATATATTATAACATAACATGTAAAATAATACTTCATATTCTTTTATCGTGAAAATAGCCACTGTACGATTTGGCGCGAGTGCGCGACATGACAGCAACCGGCCATTTGCACCAATCAGAGAGCGCTATTCGATACTTGTGCCGAAGCCCTTATTTTCTTTTTCTTTTAATCACGTAATTATACGTGTTAATGTTTATTAATTACTTTTCTTTAAATGATTGTACTTGTTACACATATTAATACACAAATTGATTTGCATAAATAAATGGTTTTACTACGACTGTCCTTAATAGTTCTTCTTCTTTTTCATATTTGCGTATAATTCCCGGTTGAGTCCAAATTTGAATGCTGGGCTTTGAGCCCAGGGTACGCTTTGATCATGATTCAGGATTTGGGGAGCCTGGTAATTACAATGAAGCCACTGCCGTCTGACCTTCGCAACCCTTTGACAGAGGAACAAGACCAACTGAATATTGGTTACACGCTTCTGAAACTATCCCAAACGAGCAGGTTTCCTCACGATGTTTTCCTTCACCGCCGAGGTAAATATAGAAATATGCACATAGATTTGAAAAATCTAGAGAAATCGACCCTCCGCATGGAGGGCGCGTTCTAAACCACTAGGCTACCATCGCTCTGGCTGACTGTCCTTAATAGTTCATGTGTAATACATAATAATAATATGTAGTGGCTTTAATTATACCTACTATTTGATGACAATTTTAGGTACATTTAACAATCGATTAATGTAGGATGAGTTACATTTTATTCATACTAAATTATGCAATTAGAGGCTAATATTCTTACTATTTTGGTGTCATATATTAAAACTTTAGAAGCTTCCTATTTGAATGCATCCCACAAATTTAAATGCTAAAAAATAACCACTATGCTGAGTTATATTTACAGTGGCTTACATATAAGATAACTAGTGTCTGAGATACTATTATTAAGATGCGCATTGGTTGTGGCCGACTTAGTAATTTAGAAGGTAACATAAATTTTCTGAGGCGAATAATGCTATTAAAAAGAAGCTTGTTTAATTAGTACCCTTTAAATTTGTGTTCTGCAGCCAATAAAGAAATCTTTATCTTTACCCTAACTCACTCAGCGAAATACAAAGATATTTCGGTCGAGTCTTTGGGCATGAATAGCATGCCTATTGGCATGCACAGTAAAAACATATTTTTAACCCCCGAGGCAAAAACGACGGGGTGTTATAAGTTTGACGTGTCTGTGTGTGTGTGTGTGTTTCTGTGTGTCTGTCTATGCCTATGGCATCGTAGCTCCCGAACAAATGTACCGATTTTGATTTTGTTTTTTTAAAGAGGGAGTGTTCTTAGCTATAAAAATCAATCCAGGATGGCCGCCGTCACAAAGATATGGATTTTATGTTTTAACACAAGTCCCACAATATGGGTATCATATAAAAGGGCTCGAGTAGCAGAATATATTTATTGTGACAAATATTAAATCCAAGATGGCCGCTGTCAGAAAATGACAAATAACCCATATTTTTTTGGCGGGGGGTTTTTAACATTTCAATTTATTGCTAACAAAGGTTAATTGAACGTTTTTAGTACCTAACTTATCACAAAACCTCCCTACAACGATGGAACCGCATAATGTGAGTTCTTAATTTTTTTCGTATAAGCCCTAGTTATTTGGTAATCAGTCGCCCTCGGTGATAGCAGCTAAGCATTTAGGTAAGTAGGATACAGGAGTTTGTTTAATGTCATAACGATTTAAGAAATTAACTACCATTTTAATATTGATACGGTTTGGCTGCAGGAGTATTTTCAGACGGCTACTACTTAGGGACCTTCAAGAGAAGAGCGTACTCTTTTTTAAAATGGCCGACAACAAATTAGCGATCTCTGATTTCGCGGATGTTCATGGGCAGCGTAGATTACTTTCCATTAGGTGACTCGCTTGGTCATTTGTTCGCCTCTAGCATAAAAAAAATGGAATAAAATCTAGTCTAGAGCCTAATTCTGCGGTTTTCTATTTAAAAATACATGGCGTTTATGACATGAAAACCATAAAAAAAACTGTTTTTGCGATATATATCGTATATTAACAAAACATCATGTCACGAGAATTAGGCTCCAGGACCCCAATTATGATATTTTGATGACATGGCGGATATCAACTGAAAACCGTACAAAAAAACTATGTTTTAGTTATATATCTTGTATGAAAATAAATATCACGAGCACGAGTTTTTATACGAGAATTTATATCTCTATAAATAGGTACACTGTTTTTTTCCTTGTCTCTTCTTCCTTTTTTATGTGGTCTGCTCTCTGGTCATTTATACCTATCTATAAGAAATATTTTTATTGATTCTGCCATTCTCAATTTCATTTGTTAAACTACTTTGCACTGCCTTCCCTTATTATTACGAATACGATATTTCTTTCCTCTACCCAAAGGTTGTCTGGAAGAAATCGCTACAAGCGATAAGCCCGCCTTATTGTATTGTCTGTTGCTGATGTATCATGCTTGTATTTTATTTTTGTGCAATAAAGAATATCTATCTATCTATCTATAGATTAATACCTCCCATCGTGAAAATGACCGGTAAAAATCCAACAACGCAAAATGATCCGAATTTTCCTTCACTCATAATCCAATCATGGCTGTATGCAAATAGGCATCGAAAAACTGCGGGTAAGCCGACTAAATTCCCATTTTCCAGCAAAAATTCGCTCGCGTCCGTCCAAATTAAAATGAGACCAGTTAAACCAAGGAAAGTTGATGTCAGCAGCTGAAACCAAGGGAGGTCGAAGTTAGCAGTTTGTCCGGCCATTCCTTTGTATGGCCAGCTAGAGAGTTTGACATTTTGCGGTTGTGCAGTGACCTTCCAAAGTTGTGAATGAACTGCTGGAAGAGATTTTAAACCACCTTTTCTTAGTTTCTTGTCATTCCAGATGATAGGTGTATCTATAGTTTTTTAAATTTTCGCGTTGCATTATAACTATAATGTATCAAGGCGGGAATTAACACGATATTTATTATATTTAGCACCACTGCTGCTGTAACGTAGCCGAAACGTCGAGCCAAATATGTGAGTACCCAATGTTGTTTCACATAATAAATATCGTGTTAATTCCCGTCTTGATACATTATAGGTACATCTATACTCCAACAAAATGCCTTGAATAAATCAATGGTTTGAGTTGTGTGTGTCTGCACTAGTAATGGAATAATTAGCAATAGCCATAGAATAAGTAATAGCAAATAGCATTATATTTCATGAATAGCAATAATTAAATTGTTTGATGTTGCTAATTTTCCTGATTGCTGAAATAATCGATGGCACGAAGCCGTGTGGAATCATGATAATACAATTATTGGTAATAGCACAATAATTCATATAAGCATAAAAATCATATTAGCATAGCAATAGCACGTATCATTGAAAAAATTAGTCACATTCACTTTCGATTCTAAAGGTACTAGCTATTTCACAAAATGGCTAGCTTAATAAGAATTAACGTAAGAGAAAAACATCTCAGTATCTCTTGCCATTTGACGAAACAAAGACTTATTCTACGAAGCAGGAAACAAATTATGTTATTACGTTTGGAACAGTGGTAGTGAATGCTGCCTCTGATGCAAGGGTTGCGGGTTCGATCCCCGCACAGTACAAACAATTTTGTGTGCATGAATATAACTGTTTGTATTGGTCTGGTTGTTATCTATGTATTATAAGTATGTATTTACAAAAGAAAAGTATTATATGTATATAT
Organism: Marasmia exigua; assembly: GCA_019059595.1. Classification (NCBI taxonomy): domain Eukaryota; kingdom Metazoa; phylum Arthropoda; class Insecta; order Lepidoptera; family Crambidae; genus Marasmia; species Marasmia exigua. The sequence continues at coordinate 11,253,836 of CM032476.1, read as the reverse complement.
TTGTAATCCCACTGTTGATTCTAATATTCGTAACACAGGTGCTTGAGCTACCTATCTCGGAGTTAGATCAATGTATGTGATTTTGTGAAATGTTTATTTATTTATTATTTATTTAATTATTACATGCAACAGAATAGAAATACAAAACAAGAGTCACAATATTTTATTATTAAATTTAATTAATGGACAAAAATACAAACACAATAAAATTATAAGCAAGATCGTTATAGGTAATAAGAATTTCGCAAACAACTCTGTGTTATAACTGGAGTTACCGATCGCAATATTGCTGAGACTTATTCAACTGGGCTTAATAGCCAAGTATCACTTCCAGTGATATTTACTCATCCCAACTCTGTTCTAACATTACATTTTAACTATTCGAGTGAGTAAAAGCGTGTTTAGAAATGTTCTGCTCTTTTGTCAAAGCACTCGCGACATTTGTAAGGCAAACTTAAACGAATGGTCGGTGAAGCTTTGGTTTCCTGCCTTTTTGACGACAAAACTAAACAACAAGGGAACTTAATACAGTGTGTAATTTAAAAAAATACCACGGCGATACGGCATAATCATTTCAGCACAGACATTTTTCTTGTTTTGTACTTTTTAGATCGTGTTTTTTTGGTAGTCGGGTTTTAGTTTTTAAACTCTATTTTTATTTAACATATTTTTAGTTATGTAAATATAATTACATATTTGAAATGTGCTAAAAAAGCTCTTTCATCTGATACCCCAGACGGTACCGGTTCCTTACTCTAAGTCCCCTAGAGGGCGCTGTAATAAAATTTACGTGACGTCATGTTATCTATAACCAGAAGACAACCAAGACGCTTCTAACGACACCTCATTTGTTCAAATATGATAACTAGTTTAGAAGTTACGTGGAAACAGATGAACATACATACATACATACATAGCCTGTCAAAATCATAACCCTCCTTTTGCTTTGCCGTAGTCGGGTAATTAATTTATAACAGTTGTCTCATTTATTTTTGACCGCGATTCTCCTTAACTACTCCGGCTTACTTACTTAGGCACCATACTGAAACTACATTGAAACAAAGGGAATTTAATTTTCTCATTAGTTTAAGGATTGTTTTAGTAAATTTAAACAAAGGAGTAGAATTAACACAGGTTTGCTATTTTATCTGAGACGTAGTCTAAATTTACTTGTGTTTTTGGGCCTCTATTTTGTTAAGTGTGAAAGATGAGCTGCGTAAGTGAGGGTACCGGAGGCGTAATCCAGGGGAAAAGGGGTTTAAAGGTTGGGACCGCACTTGTGACTCTACTGGTATCGCGGGTGTCCATGGGCGGCGGCAATCGCTTACCATCAGGTGATCCGTCTGCTCGTCTGTCACCTATGACATAAAAAATGAATACTTTTTAGACTTACTACGAGTACTAGTATTTTTTTAGTTTACATTTTTTTATTAATTAAGTATACCTACGTTACCCAAAACTGATTTGGGTACCTGGACACTGCAATATCAGAGGCAACGAAGTCTCTGATGTGCTAGTAAAGCACTGAATTTTGGAAAAGACTACCTCGACTAGGACCCCAATTCTCGTGCTCGTGATATTTATTTTCATACGACATATATCACTAAAACATAGTTTTTTGGATGGTTTTCTGGTGATATCCGCCATGTTTTCAAAATATCACGAGCACGAGAATTGGGCTCTAGAACAGTCCAAGGCGTTGATACAGGCGTTCGACCAGAAACAAGCTAGAGAAATAATAAAACTGAGCAGAGGACATGTTACTCACTTGGGCCCTCACTTGCCACTGCAAATTAAACAAGCACCTGCACAACATGGGCCTTTCAGATACCAAAATCTGCAGGTTATGTAGCGAGGACGAGGAAACGATTATCCACGTCCTCGGCGAGTGCATAGCGCTGCACCACTGCAGAAGTCGGCACATGGGAACACACATGATCTCGGCAGACGAGATCAAAAACTCCCCCATCAGCTCCATTCTCGGGTTTATCTTGGAGCTGGAGCTACATGAGGGGCTGGGCTGCCACAATAGATCGTCTAGTAGTTGCAGTGGCTATGAACCGCAATGCTCACCCCATTTCCTTCAAATAATAATAATACCTACGTTCTATCCAATGTCATCATCATCATTTCAGACAATAGACGTCCACTGCCTCCTTGGCCTCTGCCAATGTTCTCCACACAGATCGGTCCTGTGCCGCCTGCATCCAATGGATTCCCGCAACCCTCACCAGATCGTCGGTCCACCTTGTAGGAGACTGCCACGGCTGCGACATCCACTCGATCTATCCAATATTTGTATAGGTAATTCACTTATTAACCCAAACAAATTACAAGTCCACATTTGTTTAGTGACTTGTAAAAAAAAGGATCTAATTTTACGTTTAATAACATCCAGGATGTGATTTTTACACAATTGTTTACATTACGTCATTGCTGTTTAAATTAACCCTGACAGGCGTATTTTGGTGCTTATATTATGTCGGCGTGGGCGCAAATAAATCAGTCATTTTTAATTAAAGTGTTGAAACCATAATTTATTCTTGGAGGACACCTCTGGTAATTAGCGCGCCGCTAGCGCCCTCCTGATTTACGGCGAAAAAACGCATTCCAAGTAAAGAGATGGTCGGACAAATAAAATTCCGACGTTGGAAAATTTAGCGTTTTCGCTTTTGGAATTTAACTTTGGTTTATCTGAATTTCGATTTGTAAATTTAGTTTAGTGCGAGTGATTTTTTTTTCCCCTAAAATTTCCACTAGGTGTAAAGCTATCTTATTCGGGCACGCAGCACTTGGCTAACGTGAGGTTCAACATTACGAATCTTTACCTACCTTCCCGATAATTATTTCAGTTACTCTATGGTTAGCTCAGCGTCCCAACGCGGATTCACGCCTAGGACACAAGAATATATAAAAAAAAGAGATACGTTTAATGCTTGCTTGCTCTAATATGCCATTCAGCTTTGCTTTCAGCCACCAGTTGCCAGTCCAGCTATTGTTGGTGACCAACTCTAGACAACTCTCTGGTCTTTGCGCAGAACGTTCTGACTCCACTCTTACGGAAGCATCAGGTCTTATGCATAATGAGCATATGAAGAAGGGCTGGCCGGGTCTGTCACTGGTATACGTGACTTGAAGTGGAGACGACGATTAGGTGAACGTCGAACAGGGAGAACGTTCTGACTCCACTCTTACGGAAGCATCAGGTCTTATGCACAATGAACTTATGAAGAGGGGCTGACGGCGTCTGTCACTGGTATACGTGACTTGAAGTGGAGACGATGATTAGGTGAACAGGGTGCCCTTCCACTCGTTATGCTAAAAGTGACTTGATGAGGAAATCTTTGGATCGAGATCTGTATGTGTGACATGAAGGAGGTATATTATTAATAGTAGACTAACATTAGGCTGGCTTGATAGATTGAAGCGTGACAAAAGTGTGCTTAAATTATCTACATCAACATCAGCCTAGAGCTGTCTGCTCCCACTACTGAACATAGGCCTTCCCTATTGACTTCTAGAGTGTCCGGTTCGAAGCCTGTCTGCATCCTGCGAGATTCTTCGACTCTGATCAGGCCGTCTGTCTATCTCATATAGGTACTGTAGCGATGGAGGACTCCTTCGTTACTGGCCGTGTAATATTATGGCCAATTATTTAAAAAGAAGAAATTGATTCGATTTTGACTTATGATCAGGTTCTTTTGTCAGAAGATTGCCAATAGAGCTGATGGGGGATCAATCGTGGAGTAACCATCATCTCGGCTACAACTAGTCCGACCTCCGGAGGGCGCTTATGGAATAGCGGTCACCCTCGGAGGAATTTCGTCCGCGGTCTAGGTCAAGGTCAAAGGTGTTTTGTGTTAACCTTACATTTGTTCCTCGTTTGTTTGTTGACTGCCTCGTTAGAACAGTGGGTAGTGCGTCGCACTTTAAGGTGACGACTGCGCTTGGGGTTCAATCCTCGGGTCTGTCAAAAATATGTACTTGAGTTTTTCTGTTAAGAAATTCTGTGTCAGCCGGAGTCTGGAAGTTGGCGGTCTTGTGCTCCCGTGGCTCGGAAAGCACGTTAACGTATCCCATCGGATTATCATGGCAAGGGCACGGGCATGGCACTTGAGCACTATAATATATCCTGCCTGATCACTGCCTGAGGGGCTGATCATTGGGATTGGGTGCCTTAGCCGAAATCGGTTAGAGAATAATATAATTACATTTGTATAATATAAGTACATATGTATTTTACCTATCATCGGGGTCTCATTCAGCAAGAAAGATCCCATGCGCATAATAAGCGCAACAGTACCTACCTACTTAAATTTTCTAAAATCTCAACGAAATGCCGAAATCCTAATGTCCAATAAATTTAAGCTCTGGTTGCTTTCAGAATAGTGCAACCTTAAATTCCGGTTTTTGCTGGAACAACTGGTACCACCATTATTGACACCTGTGCGTCCATTCAGTTGGAAGGCCTATAAATTCGCCAAATTGCTGTTTCCACGTGGGAAGTGCCACTTGCACCGACTAACCTGGCCATAGAATGAGAATGTTCAGAAAGGCTCTTAATTGAATGCGGTAAAAATTTGGGATCGATCATATAGCCTTAAAATAAGTAGCAAAGAGGAAGCTATATATAAAACTCAGATAGAACAATTTTGTGAGTGTTTTACAATCATCCTACGTGATAGTTCGTTAGTTAAATAGTTTAACAATTAATTAGTCTGTGTAAAACTTTTTATGATTTGATCCATTACAATGATGAGGTCATTTTAATTAATTTTGCACGCTAGTGCGTGACTATTCATAAAGTTAAACTTAAAAACCATTATGAGTCGTATTTATATTATTAAGTAAAGTAATTAATTTGAATCCAATCTTATTTAAGTAATAATAAAAAGGCAAGATGAAAGAGTGTTACATAACAGTCTGTTCATGAGTTAAGCACCTATATGGGTCTAAAAATTATTTCCACCCTGTTTTCGAAATTCACATATAACTATTTGGATTTCCCCATAGACAGTTGTCTAAGGATTTCCCATAGCTATTTTAAAATCTGGCTGGCAAAGTATAAAATGTATTTGACTCTATACAAAAAATAATTTAATGTTAGATTAAGATAAATTGTAAGTGCTTAGATGGATGTCAATAATTAATTATTTACTGATATACCCAGTACTCTCCATACACAAAGACTCCAGGCAGATGATAGAGTAGGTATTTCATTAATTAAAAAAGAACTTTAGGTTTTTTTCAAAAAGCCAGACCTTTGGCCACAATCTCACCTACATACATGACAGTTAAGTAGTTAATGGTCAGTAGGTGTTAAGGGAAGTAACTGTTATACAAAGACTTGTGGCAGTCAGTGTCATATTTCATTTGTACACACATTTTTATATGGTTATTTGTAACACAAAAATTGTACTTTATTTTATAAGTCAAAGGTGACATTTTGTAAAACAACTTCTTTTTTCAAAAGAGTAACTGCTAAGTTTCTTGCTGGCTGTCTTCTTGGCAGAAAACTACATTCCAAACCAGTGTTAAACATGTTGACATTCATAAGTGTTCTGTATGGACCTAAATTGAATAAACTATTTTCATTTCTCATTTTCATTCGTAATAAATTAATTAGTTAAGGTGACGGGTAGGGCACACTAGCGACGCCAATCGATTTAAATTTTTAGCTACTAAACCGGATCTATTTTAAACAATTTCGGGGTTACAACCTCTCGGCAAACACTTATACTATTTATTTAATAACCATGCATAAATGTTAGGTCGGATAATGTACGCGAAAAATTAATTCACGCCAAAAGCGGCCGCTTTTGGCGTGAATCAATTTTTTGCGTACGCGTTGGACCCAACATTTTTGTGCATGGTTATTTAATAAATAGTATAAGTGTTTAATGAGAGGATTGTAACCCCGAAATTGTTTAAAATAGATCCGGATTAGTAGCTAAAAATTAAAATCATTTGGCGTCGCTAGTATGCACCACCCGTCACCCTTAACGGCTTAAGGTTTAACCAGTGTTTATATCCATGTACTTTAGCTTCTCCCTTTTTTTAATACGAAAAAACCATATATTAACCTTTGGATCGATTAAATACTAAATACCACCAAAAGTTACAACTTTATAATGAAATTGATTGTATCCTGTTTGCATTCAAATTTACGAATAAGGGCCGAGTTCACCAACTCTTAAAAACGACGGGAAATAGGTATTACTTAATCACACTTTAGCCGTGCATTAACATTAGGTACCCTTTACCCCCTGCCACGAGCCTTTGCCTTTAGTATAAAAAAAACGGCCTTCTGTACCTCCATGTTTTATGACAGGATATTCTTCACAGGTTGGCCGCTAATGGGATCGCGGACCGTAAACTGCGGATACACCCGCGTCTATCACGCGCAGCCATTCCGGCCCGGAAACAAGATGAACACGAATTGCTACAGAAAATAATGGATGCAGCATGCAGGTGTACGAGGCTAAAAATGGGTAAGTTGCATTGCACTTTTTTATGAGATAGGTGGCAGACGAGCAGACGGATCAACTGATGGTAAGCGATTGCCGCCGCCCATGGACACAAGTCACAAGTGCGCTGCCAACCTTTAAACTCCCTTTCCCCGGATTGGGCCTCCGGTACCCTCACTCACGCAGCGTAACACAGCACAGTGTTGCGGGTCATCGTCCATGGGCGGAGGCAATCTCCATAGATATTATAAAGTTAGAATCTTATTGATACACGGTTATTTTTTTATCGTTTACATCCCGAAAACCACATAATTGGTATCGTGAATAAATTTATTTATTTATTTATTTGGACAACCAACAAGACACACTACAACATTCTTAAGACTAACGCAGTAGGTAATTAAATTCTTAGTGGCAACTTAATTATAGGTTGCCACGGCATGCGAAGCAATACTATATATATTATATACTAACATCAAATCTCATTTAAATATATTAAAGAACATTATTTAGAAGAAACAAGTGTAAATATGAGTTTATTATGATTATACGAGACGTTTATTTATGTTACACTTGTAAGAGGAACAAATCTGCAATAGTCAAGACATACGGGCTGACTTTTCCAAATACATATTCGTTTATTTCTTACACAAAAAATAAAGTGGAAAAATCAACCCAAATTCATACATAATCTATTATTACATAATAAGTCCTTATTTCTTCCCTCCCGAGAAAAAAAAATACAATTTAGCATGTTAGATCATTAAAATAAGCGAAAAAAATCCCACTGTTCCATACAAAATTGAATTTCCACACGGCGATAATGTATGGAGCAGCTGATTTTATTTTCGCTTATTTTGTTGATCTAACATGCTAAATGGACTTAATTCACGATACATATTATGAGGTTTTCGAATTTAGGATAAAAAATAACGGTATATATTCTCATGTAAAAGATTACTCTTTTGAACACCCTGCCTTCGTTTCCCCCAGTTATGAATCTATTCCCATTGCCGCAGCGCCAGTGAGTCAGTTCTCTGGAATTTTGTTCCCGTTGCTCCTTAATTTATTATTGTCTTCCCGGAGCCGTCTCAAGATTCCTAGAGACACATACGGAGATGAGAGTAGGAATATAAAGTTGGGTTTTGGTATAAAGATTGAGTAGTGAGGAACATAATACAGCGTGTTTATCAAAAAACATAGTAATAGATAGATAGATAAATAATAAATAAATATTTCACAACATCAGAGACAGGATGGCAAGTCTGCCATTGAGTCCAATGGGTACTTTGTTAGTTCTTTTGTGCCTGTCAGCCTCATATTTGAATTTCACGGCCGCTTACCATCAGGCGGAGTGAGGTCATCCTGATTGGCCTTTCTATAAAAATAAAATCACATACATTGATCTGACTCCGAGAAAGGTTGCTCAAGCACCTGTGTAACGGATATCAGAACCAACAGTGGGATTACAAATATATACATATATACTTTTCTTTTTGTAAATACAATATGTATTATATACTACGTAGAAAACAACAATTTAAATAATATTTATTTGTATTATGTACTATGTAAAAAATATTAAAAAATTCGCATGTCTTAATACTAGACTAAACAGGCATAAAGACTGCACATTCTGTAACATCTACACGTATTTGTAAGCATCCTGTTTATAACGAATAAAGATTTATGATTTACAAACAGACATGTTCATGCACATAAATGTTTGTACTGTGCGGGGATCGAACCCGCAACCCTTGGACCAAAGGCAGCGTTCACTACCATTGTTCCAATGATAAATAGATACCTTTTATTGCACAAATACAAAAATCTTTATCAATATGGATAAATCTATGGCATAACTGTTTTTATTTGATAAGTGACAGATGAACAGACGTATCACCTGATGGTGAGCGTTGGTCGCCGCGCATGGATACCCGCGACACCAACGGAGTCACAAGTGCACCAACAACCTTTAAACCCCCCTTCCCCCCCGATTGGTCCCCCGGTACCCTCACTAATACAGCACAATGCTGCTTTACGCCGGTTTTCTGTGAATCCAACATCATTTTAGCGTAATTATCTTTAGTTGCCAGCAACCGCTCTAGGAAATGGTCAAATGACCATGGTCTAGGATTTGGGAGGTCTGGTAATGGATAAAGACATGGCATTGACTTCACTACCGATATGAAACATACCCACTTAAGGCTTCGAAACTAGCGCCACCACTTGATTTATAATAATAATTCATTTATTTCAACCAACAAGTTACCTACATCGACAAATATCTCATTAGCCCATATAATAAATACCTTACAGGCTAACATTCAAACATAATAAAATGTATTGCGACAGTGGTGATTAATTTTTTTTTAAATTACACTTAAATAGATACTTAAATCAAAGTATTAACAAATATTTGCGACCCATCTATGTAATAATATTCATTGGTATTGGTAATCAGTTGTTTCAAGTCAATAATGCATATTTTGTTAGTAACATCATAATCCTAGGTATTGGTAATCTATTTCGCATGCAATTGATTGAAATACTTTTTTAAATAATTGTGTCTTATTCGCTACAATCAATATAAATCACTTGCGGGGGCTAGTATCTATCCTTGCGGTGTCACCTTAAAAGAGTAGTCCCATTCCAGTGTGAATGTTCTATACTCAATTAATTTCTAAGAAATGGAACTCAGAATCTTATCAAAGGACACCGCAGGGTTGCGTGCTATGACATCATTTCATTCTATTTTGTTTTATTACGCACATCATGTGTAAGTACCTACTATATGTACTTATATAGTTGTTTGGGAGGTATTGTTCGTGATCGTAGGAAGTGTATTTTTAGAATTTCCGCACGAAAAATGAGGTCGCTGTGTCATCAGTTATTCTTAAATTAGAATTGTCAGGATTCATTAGTGAAGCTTGTTTATGACAAGAATAATTAAACAGGAAGATGTATATTTTTATATTATGATGAGTGATGGCAGCTTAGTCCACTAAGCTACCATCACTCATCATGATATAAAAATACATTTTTATGTATTGGTTAGTTACATGCCACAGACTCTAGGTCCGTGCCCTTGTTTGCTAGTTACAGAGTTTGTTTGCTTGCTTATACTAGCTATGTTTCTCCGCGCCCAAAAACTAATTTTCTTTCATAAATGCATTGACTTACGAGTATCTGTTCTTCTCTTTCTCTTGCTAACTTAACAATAAGTTTTAGATTGGCTTGGTCAATATTATCGCGTGTGCCTTCTACGTCTGGTCGTGTAACTTGGAACCCAGGCATGCATATCGGAAATTTACATGTGTATGGAAAACATCGTGAGGAAACATGCACGTTTCGGATATGATTCCTAAATGACGTGTATGATCTAGTCTGGTTCCCCTGCCTAAGGGTAGGCAAAATCAGACGGCAGTCACGTCATTGTAATTGTCAGAAGAAAATTTAATGTGATTTTTTATGTGTTTAATTAACATGCTTTGACCGGTTTTCAAAGCCGATTTCGATCGAAAAGTTGAATCATCCTATGGTATAAACTGCCTAAGCAATTAGTCAGCTAGTTTGTTAAATGTTGTAATCAGCGCTGCGGCTGAATATCATTCAGGTCTTTAGTTGAATAGCGTCGTTTAGTGGATTGAACGACTGATTAAAAGCCAGTTGGCTGCGATGTACTCGTACTTATAAAAAGTAACAATATTTTCAAAAATATTTTAAATTCGGTAATTAGCCGCGTGAAGGATCAAAGATCTTTGATTGGGAATAGTAGGCTACCTACTTAAAAAGTTGTCGCTTAACAAAATAAGGCCATTCAAATATAATTATTACACAAATGGTGCAAGAAAAAAAGGTACGAATCCGAAAAACAGAAACATAAAACAGAAAGCGGAAAAAATACCTACATCTAAAACGGTGATAGCCCTAAATCATTTGTTAGAATGAACCAAGCAATCATTTCTTTTTGATGTTACTTTGAATGTATGTATACTTACATGTTTCTTCGGAAATGAGTTGGCTTACCTACTAATCTAAACATTCTCATACTACGCTTTAATCAAGCAAAGAAGAAAATAGAACGCGAAATTCCGCCTTATAAACCAAAACCAGTAGGTTTATCTCAAAAGATATACCTATTAATAGAAAAATATCTCTGAAGTTTCAACAGCGCTTTTATTTCATCCCGACACAAATATACAAGCTTTGTGAATGCGATATTATGAAAAATCACAAATTTCCACCGGAGACGGCACTTCAAACGTTTAATATCACAGGTACTGGTGTACACAAGCTAGGGATGGGATTTGAGTCCTGTTTTTTTGTCACTCAACGTTTCGTGTTTTTTTAACCACCCTTATTCCGAGGAATTACAATACATATGTATATCATACACAGACGCTAAACTAATAGTTTCCAGTTTTACTTGAACACCACAAGGTACATAGACTTTGAAACATAAAGTCTGCCAAAATCGACTAAAATATTTATTTTAAAATTACTTATGTCTAATAAAAACTAATGATTAATAAATCTAACATTTTTAACATTTTGTCTGAACTAGGATGAACTGTGTTTGAGGTACTTTACTAATTAGTATAAACAATAAGTTACAAGTTAAACTTTTTATTTAGGGGAAGAAAGTTTAAGTAAAGGGAGTTTTTAATGTTATGTTACTGCTAGAAATATGTACTAACATAGTTTGTAAGGTAATAGTGTTACTAACACCTATGGACTCTGTGACTTGAATAACTATCTAATATTTAAATAAAAGTTTAGTATTTATGTATATGATTGTTTTTGGAATAGTTTTATAATAAATATTTGAAATATTTTGTAGAATAAAAGTACTAAAAAGTTAAACTTAATATTAACCTACACTGACAACAAGAAATAATACGGTCTTAATCAATTTTAGATAGGTATTTTCTAGGCAACCCGATTCGCAGTGAGCGAATGGACAACATTTCAAATTTTTAACATGTCCATATTGTTTTTTTATATGAAAGTAGACATAAAATTAACAGACCCATATTTTTTCTTTTTTCAAAATTTGTCCATTTTCATGCATAAAATAATTATTGAAATTATTTTTATTCTAAATAGACGTAAGCGCCAAATGACGTCATCGGACGGCTGAATACAGCGATATTCCTTTGCTTATCATTGTTTTAATAAAAAAAAGGTACTACTGTCAAAGGTAAATAATACTAGTGTCAACATTGTCAACGTCATTCATACATTCAACGTTGACAAGTTGTCTTTTTTTTTGACAGTTACGTGTCATGAGTTTGGCATTACGTAAATTTAAAACTATAATGTGCTAAGCAAAGAAATATTTTACATTCTGCCGTCCGATGACGTCATCTTACGTTTTTTAGTTTTTATTTTTTTTCTCAGTAAATAAGCAATATAAAAAATGAATAAATATATATTCGAGCAGCGGAAAAGTAAACAAAGAATTGGTATTTTTTGTTTCAGAGCTTAGCAATTTTGAAATGTTGTCCATTGGGTTGCTTAGAAAAGACAGCTTATAGCGATAAAGCCTTCTTATTTGTACATTATTCGTGCATTCTGTAGTTTTAAGTTTTTAAGCCTATGGGTCTCTACATATGAAATGGTCGTTTTTAATGGCAATTTTCTTATAAGTTGTATTTTCCATATTTTTTTTTAATTTGGAAAGTTACAACCATTAACGCTACTAATACATAATTGACTGTGCTTTAATGGGCAACGTTTAGGAACGTGTAGCATAGTTTCTCAGTTTTTTTAATTAAAAAGATATTATTGATAATAACGTCAATTCTTCCAAGTAAAAAAGGGTGACATTCAAGATTTTTTGGCATCAAAAATACAATAATGTCTGATCTCTATTATATAACCCGTAAAATTGCCTTAAATGAAAAAAATATATAGAACGGTGACTTTTTTGCTTATTAAAGGGGTTATACATCTTATTGTGTCTAGGAAATAAAACGACATTTTCATAGGTAAAGACCTTATTAGGTAATACTGGTTTTACGAAAAAAAAATTTTGCTTATCACCAGCAACGAAAACGATTTTTGCGCAACTATAATATATACGGGGATTAACTCGATATTTATTATGTGAAACAACATTGTGTACAATAACAATATTTGGCTCGATGTGAAAAAAAAATGATTTTTCCGCAGTTGTTTACACATATAGCTTAGGATGTCACCCATATTTACACCTTATCATTGACTTGTGCCTTATAATCAGGTGATCCGTCTGCTCGTCTGCCACCTCTCATATATATATAAAAAAAAAATCTTGGTTGAATATCTAAGTACCTACTTTAATATTTAAGGAACATGGGGAATTACCCCAATTACCTCCTCCCTTTGCCCACGTAGTCTGACAGGTGACAGGGTCTGAGTCAATTTCAGTCGATATGTTTTACACTCGACAATTTTTGTACCACGTCTAGTCACTACTTTACGTTTAGTTATATTTAAGAGAAGGCGATTTTGTTAGCTCCTAAATGTATTTTATGGAGTTCACTTTAGAGCCCCGGGGAAGTAAGGCAATACAAAATTTAAGTTCAGACGGGGAATTTTACTTTGAGTAGCTAAATAAAGAAAACGCTCAGATTCATGTTTCTGGACTACTTAGTTTGTGTTGCTGGAAATTATGTTAACCAAAGTGGAAAGTCGACGCCCGGTCGGCCGCCCCAAGATATCGCTGGGATGACGTTGTGCAGGCAGATCTTCGCGAGCTGTGAGTCAGCGACTGGCGTGAAACCGCGAATGATCGAGACAGTTCTATCGGAGGCCAAGACACACTTTGGATCGCTGAGCCATCTGAGTAAGTAGTAAGTGGAAATTGAAAAAGTGATTTCTCGACATATATTTTTTAGCTTTTCTTTAATTATTCAACAAACTGTTGGATTGGAAATCTTGATATTAATGAAAATACGAGCGAGTTTACAAGTATAACTTCCCTTCAAAATTATAATTTATTGATAATTTTGAAAGAAATTTTGACGGAAATAATAGTACTGTTTTCTAATTAGGTCGATTGTGAATAAGCTTCGGAATATTGAAACCAATTTCGGGATGTATGAGAGCAAAGTTTTGGCATGAATGGGCTAGCATAATCACCTGTGATACCACGGTCTCACAGAAAACCGGCGTGAAGCATCGCCTGCACTGTTTCGTTGGGTCAGTAAGGGTTGTCCGATCGGGAAGAAAGGAACGTTCTTGTAACTCTACTCGACTCATAAAAAGAACTTAATAATAATCATCATCATCATCATCATCAGACCATTTAAGTCCCCACTGCTGGGGCACGGGCCTCCCTTGATCACATAATTGCCATACTCACCACGCTTGGCAGACGGGTTGGCGAGGGTTTTGATAAAAATGCAGAGTTTTCCTTCTCTGGGTGCTGATGATCATGCCAGCAGCTTTACCTTAGTCGCCTTTTACGACATCTCGGTAAGAGTAAGGGTGGTCTATTCTACTCTGCCAGGGACCACACGGCGTAACTTAATAATACCTTTGGTATACTACTATGTCTAGAAACTCGGTGGCGCAGTGGTGAGTGCGTCACACTGTAAAGCGACGACTGCGCAAGAGGTCCCGGGTTCGATCCCCGGGTCGGACAAAAATTTGTACCTAAGTTTTCGGTAAGAAATTCTTAGTGACTGCCCAGAGTCTAAAAGTTGGTGGTCGTGTACACCCGTGCCTTGGTTAGTTAAACACGTTAAGCCTTTGGTTCTGCGCCCGATCCCTCTCCGATCGTGTCACGCTGATGTCCCATCGGAATACGAGGGTAAGGGAAAAAAGAGTGCACTTGTATTTTCGCACACACTTGAGCACTATAATATACCCTGCGTACGTGGCGTCGGTTGGAGGATACTATGTCTAGAAAATCTCGATTGTTCCTTCATTACATAATAAAGTAAAATAAAAATAAATGTTATATTGTTAAAATTAAGGAAAGTTTAAACATAACATATGTAATAATTTAAAAAATATGCAGCTTAAATTGCTGTTTCTTTTGATTGCGTTGACATAGAAGTTTGATTTTGTTACAGCTTAAAGGTATTATAGACCTGAGTATTTGGTATGAATTTCAATTTAATACTTCTACACGTTTATGAGGAAATGGGTAGTAAGTTTAAAATTATTAAAAAAATATATATTATGTGATGTAACTAAAAATGTATGGTTTTCGTAATTTTTCCTTTATCTATGCTATAAGACGTTGCTTCGTACCAAATTTCAAGATTCTGAGTTCACGGGAAGCACCCTGTAGGTTTTGATTCCCTTGCAAGTGTCGAAAATTTGCGGCATAAACGGCTGTATCTTTTGATTGCGTTGGCTTAGAAGTTTGATTTTTTCAAAGCTTCAAGGGACAGTAGACTTGAGTAATTAATATAAATTTCAGCTTCACACCTCCACGCGTTCCTGAGAAAAAGGGTCTTGACAGACGGACGGACGGACGGACAACAAAGTGATCCTATAAGGGTTCCGTTTTTTCCTTTTGAGGTACGGAACCCTAAAAAGAGCGGAGTTCCCTAATACAAGCAAATATGTTGCTTAAAAGGAAGCTCCAACCACAATTATCTGTATGACATGTGTGTTATTGAATAAATAATCTTGAATTTTTTTTTTAATTACCTCTGTACTTGCCTTCTCGAGGTAATGAAAAAGTAGATGATGAATGAAAAAGTAATGAAGAAGTAGACGTAATGTAGGACAAAGGCAGATGGGCGTCCTCCTTTAGCTAAAATAGTTAAGTATCACCGTTCTTATGAGCTCATTGTCATGTGTGTCATGATTCTATAAATATTTCACATTGGTGCCACATGTGGACGTTACCGTAACTATATGCACAGGGAAATAATTATGCAACGTCGTAGTTAGGAGGTCGGTTTAGTGCAGAGTCACGAATTACACGTCTCGCCACTCTTAGGTATCCTTTAGCCTGAGGATATAGGTACCTTGATGCGGTTGAAAAATGGTTTGTTTTTGTGTACTTTTTTTTAAAGGTGGCACCAGCAGACAGATCACCTGACGGTAAGCAATGGCCACTGCCCATGAACACCGACCGCACCGCAAGTACGCTACCTTTTGACTTTCCTTCCCCCCCACCTCTCGATTACCACAAGGCGCTGCTTTCCGCCGGTTTTCTGTTAGCACGTCACACCACGTTTCGGTTCGTCGTCGACACCAATGTTTGATACCAATCAAACGTGGTGTCGACTTGACCCCATCATGGCTCTTCCATGGTTTACCTAAGTAAAGTTCTGTATTTTTTGTCTAGTCTCCTGCACGCCATTTTATAGTTTGGATCTACTTCTTAGATTCTAACATACCTGAAGCATTGATTCTATTAAAGTATTAAATTAATGTCGAGTTTAAAAAAAAACCAAAAAAAATAAAAGCCATTTTACTTACACAAATAACTTTACTATCTAACAACATTTAATGAACGTTACATAAAATATGATCTTTGGCAAAAATAATACAAAGCTATCACAAGACGTAGCCTAGAATATAAGGGCTTTATTCATAAACCTTTAATATGCTAAAACGGTGTTATAGAGCAGTTTTTACGTTTGATGAAAACAGCATTTTCGAAAGACGAATTCAAACCAATTTATAACGCCGTTCTAGTTTTAAACATTTATGAATAAGACACTGAATGTAAAAAGTTTTTCGAATTAATATTTGGAGTGATAGGTAAATTATTTACGACACTAACTTTATATCCCTTATGAATCATAAGAAATATATATATGAACCTATAATTTTAACAAAGATTTAAATCAGTTTTATAGTTCTGTAATATATAACATACGACAAAAAATCTGAATATAATGCTTATAATGTATGGTATTATAATGGAATGAACTTAAGGCACTCAATTTATTTTTGTACTCTTTGAACATAAACTTATATAATTTACATTATTAGCACATAATTTCTTTTATCCAATACACTCTGATACAAAGCTCTTATTAAAAGTAATAAATACAGATAAATTTGCTTATGAGTAAAAGTATTTTGCTAATTTATAAACGAGATCTAACAATAGAAATGTTATAAATATTAACGCCTCTACTCTTGCTTTGTAATTAAGTAAAAAATTGGATTATACAAACAATTGAAAATGTTGACTATTCTTAAGTTCTCGACATTTCATAAGAATTATCTCACAAGCTCATTTCTACACATTATATCAAATAGAAAACCTGATCACCAAAAACAAACTTTTTTATAGATATATAAAAGTTTTTTTTTATGTTAAAAACGATATTAGTAAAATATTCGTGCATGTTGTAGTATGGAAAGTTGCACCATAAATAAGTACTTTATTCAGACTGTCAACTTTTGACACGTACTTTTAACAACGCGTGTATAGATGATCAACATGGTAATAGTTTAAATATAAAACTGACATTAGAAAAAATATAGAAAACGTTTGAAAATTATGTAAGAGTTATCCAACGGTACCTTGAAGCTTTTTAAAGTCGGTGCAGAGATTTTTCTTTGTCAAAAGATACACAGTACACTATTCATGAAACAGATTGTTTCGGCACATTACCAAGCTGCGTTAATACCAGCTTAAACGGCGGAATGTCTTCCCGTAATAATACCTGTGGTCTTATTGTACTCAAACTCTTTGTGCTTTTTGTCAGGCCTGAGAGCGTCTTCTGGTTCACGGTTGTCTTTCAAAAGGCCCTTTTTGTCCCTGAAAATCAATGGGAATTTTCGTCTTAAGTGTTTTATTTTTGACGGCGACTTATTTCGGGAGCCGTTTGTTCCGGCTCCTTCGGTAGCTTTGTGACCTTTCTTAACTTATTGTAGGTATTTGGCATCTACATTTTTAGTACTTTCTTTGTTTACATTGTGAAAATAAAATTTAAGATTAACGTACAGGTACTGGGTGTATCGGTAAACAGTTATATGCTCTTAACCACGTCTTCTACTAACGATTCTAAACGATGTTAGTTCTACGACTTTTGAAAATTCTATTTTTCATGCAAATTCGGTCACGAAATTTGGTGATGTTGTTTGGAGTTTAACTCCCCAAACCACACTACTAGTGACTGTTTTCACCCGACTACGGTAAAGCTAAAAAGAAAGGGTTATGATTTTAGTAGTCCATGTACGTGTATATTCATATGTTCCAAGATTCTGCCTAATTGAAATAAATTCTAATCATCCGAACGTTCGTTCCTAAAATTTTGCTTCGCAGTTAAAGGTCAATAATTGAAGTTCACCTACAGAAGCCAATACACGTCGTATCTCTTAACTCTAGAAGTACTTACTTAAGTTTCAATTCTCACCGAGTGTGCAAGTTTTCATTCGCCTTGCTATTTTTCTTCTTGACGCAGCAGCTAGCGATAATGCCTTGCCGCCTCCACATCAGCAACAGCAGGTCCAATAGCAGCAAGCAAATGAACCCCACGACTATTGAAATGCCTATTAAAGCCCCCGTTGATAGCACTGCCGCTGGTGGCAAAGGTTCTGCTGTGGGAATGATATTGAATCAATAGGTATGTAGTGGAAGAAGAAATTACTACTTAGCACATAATGAAACGAGGTAAATAGACGTACTCCAAGAAAAAAGTATGTAGTAAAACACGCCGTGTTTAAGTGGTGACGTAGTTTTTTTATTATGTGAAGGGAGACAAACAAACACCGAAACGAAACGAGAAACGAAAGGGAGTTATAAAGAACAGTGTAATAATTGCACACGCATTTAACAATGTTTTTATGTTAGCATGGGTACATCATGATTGAAACGATTAACGAAAAATAAAAAACAAGGAAGTAAAAAACTTAGGATAAAAGCAATTGAGTAAACCGTTACATCATCATCATCATAGATAAAATTATTTAGAACACCTTTTGCCTGCAAATTGTTTCGAAATTTGCCAAAAAATCTACACAAAATGAAAAGACAGAACAGCCAGCTTTGTACGAAAAGTCATAGATTATTTTTGGGAATCCAAAAAAATTCAATTCAGCCAAAAGTTAGTCCAAGTATTGGATAAAACGATGTAACTGTGTACTGACAAAGCCTGTATATAAATTTGCATGCAGCCCCACTTGTAGGTATCCATTAATAAATCGTATGAATTTTTAATAGCATTAAATAATTGAAACAACCGAAAGAATGTCGGAAAATAAAAGTTAGTAATGAAATGTGAAATACCTGCAGACATACTTAACATTATGACAGTCAGGTTTGCAGGCTCAGAATCCCCTATAGCGTTATGTGCTATGACATTTAATGAGTAAGTTGTGTTGAATTTTAGTAAACTGACATCAATTTTCAATTCTTCGTTTACGGGTACTTTAACCTCATTGCATTGGTCCTCCATATCCTACAAAAATATAAAATTAAATTAAAAGTGCCTATGCAAACGACGTTTTTGGAACGCATCGACATTGCGTGATTTACAAACGCTTTTTCACGGTAGAATAGATGATCTACATTTGTACTAAAACCTCGGAGCCTACTCTAAAAAAAATGTTATTTTTTTTAAGTAAAAGAACAAAATTGAAAGAATGAAAGAATAAATACGTACCTACAACATCTCAAACATTAACGTGATGCTACAAATATCTGACAAATGAGAAAATGCCTTGTGAAAATTCTACTCCCCTTTGTGGTTGCTACAGTTTTTTTTGTGGAGCACATTTGTCAGTATAAAATAACGGGTGGGCCAACCTGAACCTTGACACTTTTTTTCTGGTAACAATGGAATGTAAACTTGCGAAGACGGGCCATTAGTAATTGTTGCCGGGCCACATTATGGCCTCGGTTCGGGCAGCTTTGATCCATCATTTAGAAGGTATTTCCGCAAGATTGCGTCTGCATTTAGTAATAGGGCACGCGAAACTTTATTTTTAGACTCTTTATTGTTCCAATAATCATTTGGAATGAGACCAAAACTACAAGTAGGAACATATTAACTAACTATAACGCAATTAAACATCATCCTTACTTTTAGAAGTAAACTCCCGATCCCGATTTAATAAAATAATGTACAGCAATTTTTTAGTGCTGCAAGGAAGGGTAATTTGATCTGGATTCAATTTTTTAGTTATACCTGTAGGCTAACGCTTGACCACAATCTCACCTGATAGAAAGTGACGATGAGGTCTAGGATTTACATCCTAGACCTCATCGCGTTAACGCGTTTGCCTAGAAGATGCCTGCTCACTCTTGCCCTATTAATTATAAGGTGAAATAGCGGTTATTTTGTTAAGCTTTGCTAAAAAACAACTTAATTTAATGAAAATTTCAAATGTAGGTATTTGGTTTATACCTAATTAGTTAATCGCTTAATAGGGAACATATAGTGGCTCTGCACAATGCGAGGTAATGTGAGTGAATGTAATTATCCCTTTAATCCCAGATCTTGCCATTAATGTACTAAAATTAATACCTATTAGATACAATCAATTGATCTATAACTAGGGCTCCATTGAAATTTGATATTAGTTCAGAAGCATTGGCTGTATGCAATAATGCTCACTAGCTAAGTACAGTACTGTAGTAAAATTAATTAATTTATTAAAAAATACGATAGCAAAATAAGGCTCCTTTTTAGATTTTAATAGTTTGAGGTATTTGACTTGCCTCATACATACGACAAACATACGTGTGATGAACACTTGTGTTTGTACAGTGTCGGGGTGTAATATTTGTATTTAAGTATCTACATATTATAATCGTATTAATTATTCCTCTGTTGTCTGATATCCGTAAAACTTAATACAGAATCAGGTTGAATGAGATGTTGTATGAACTTATTTTGAAATTTTATTTATTATTTATTTAGGACACCATTTAGATAATAATAATAATCCTCCAACCGATTTTAGCTAAGGCGGACGATCTGAACGATCAACCACTTACTCAGGATATATTATAGTGCTCAAGTGTGTGCGCAAACCCAAGTGCACTCTCTATTCCTTGCCCTCATAATACGATGTCACACCAGTGTGACACGACCGGAGAGGGATCGGGCACAGGACCAACGGCTTAACGTGCTTTCCGAGGCACGGGACGGCAAGACTGCTAACTTCCAGACTCCGGGCTGACACTGAAAATTTCTTAACAGAAAAACTCAGGTACAAATTTTGACCCGACCCAGGAATCGAACTCGGGACCCCAACGGCTGCCATCGCTTTGAAGTGCGACAAACTACCCACTGTTCCAACGAGGCAGTCACCATTTAGATATCATGTAACTAAATTTTGTGTCACTCCCTATAATCCTGTACGCCGTGTGGTCCCCGGCAGAGTAGAATAGACCACCCTCACTCTTACCGAGGTGTCGTAAAAGGCGACTAAGGTAAAGCTGCTGGCATGATCATTTGCACCCAGAGAAGGAAAACTCTGCATTTATATCAAAACCCTCGCCAACCCGTCTGCCAAGCGTGGTGAGTATGGCAATTACCCCTCATGTGATTGAAGGAGGCCCGTGCCCCAGCATTGGGGACTTAAATGGGCTGACGATGATGAATCGGAATTTACGAGTAGTCATAACTGACTTACCAAACAATATTTGATGGTGTAGTACTGTATCTCCAATCCGTTGCCATCTGTGGGACGCCATCTAATTTGCTGATTCATGTCGGTTATGCTTACGAAGTCTGACTCAATATCCCAATCCGGTACACTTGGAACCGATCTAGGTGTTAAAGGATAAAAATTATTATATTTGATAACTTTATGTAAATAAAATTATTGGAAAAGAAGTATAGGGATATGTAGAACGTCGATTATCCGAATTAATTGGGACCGGCGGGAATCTATTCGAATAATCGAAAATTTTGATAATCTGACATAGACTAGTAATAATTATAAATCATTTTTAATATTTTAATTTTTATTTTAATTTTAATTTTTTAAAGTATTTTCATTTACAAATTAAAATGATCAAACTTATACTACATTAATATTCTGCGCCTGAACTACAAATACTCAGACGTCAATGATCATCATTGGGTTAAATTATTATAAATAATAAAAATAAAATAAATTATATTATTATTTTATTGAGGACAACCAACAAATCTTACACCGAATAACCGTAAAAAAACTTACATTAAAATATACGCTAAGTGTAGATACAGTTACAGGTTATGATATATGCTTTATTCAGAAAATTTAATTATTATAGTGTTAACAAATTGAAGTAGTGCTACTTAATCAAGCAATTTTAATTGTAATAAAAAACCCAACTGTAACACATGACGTTCAACAAACATAGTTCTCCAATAATGCTCACTTGAATATCTCGATCAGAGCTAGCTAACTCAACAGGTCTTTTAACAAAACCCCAGAAAACCGGTTTTATTAACATCTGGTTTAATATTTTTACATTACGCTTAGGACTGATTCGGTTAAGGTGACGGGTAGGGCACACTAGCGACGCCAATCGGTTTTAACTAAACCGGATCTATTCTAAACAATTTCGGGGTCACAACCTCTCGGCAAACACGTATACTATTTATTAGATAACCATGCACAAATGTTGAGTCCGATTTTGTACGCGAAAAATTGATTCACGCCAAAAGTAGCTTTAAGAGTGTATCAATTTCGATTATTGGACCCAACATTTATCATGGTTATTTAATAAATAGTATAAATTTTTGCCGAGAGGTTGTAACCCCGCTAGTGTGCCCTACCCGTCACCTTAAATATCGTTCGGATTATCGGCGTTCTACTCTATGTAGTTGCTTCGGCAACTTACGGTTCAAGTGTTGTAAATTCCAACATAGGACTCCATAGTCCGACACCGACGTCATTAATTGCAGCAAATCTTATTAAATAAGTAGTATTAGGTTCCAACTCATCGATGGAATAAGGTCTATCAACCGACCAAGTTCTGTTTATATGTATATGTGTAACGTTGTAATTTTCCATTTTGTCATATTCGGATGTGTATCCTTGTATTTCTGGCCCGTCCACAGCATCTGGTCCTTGTATATTGAATATTGCTGAAGTGTACTTTACTAAAGATGCGTTTGCCTATAATGTGAAAGAGCCGCATTAGTTAATTGTATCAACTTATACAACTAGAGTTAAGACATGTGAATGAGTATACACACGGGAAACTCAGTTAAGGTGACGGGTAGGGCACACTAGCGACGCCAATAGATTTAAATGTTTAGCTACTAAACCGAATCGATTTCAAACAATTTCGAGGTTAATCTCTCGGCAAACACCTATGCTATTTATTTAATTCTTATAGTTAACTGTTTGGTCTGCTTTTGCACTCGAATTTTGGATTACCGCCAAAAGTGGCCGCTTTTGGCGTGAATAAATTTTTCGCGTACAAAAACGGACCAAACATTTGTGCATGGTTATTTAATAAATAGTATAAGTGTTTGCCGAGAGATTGTAATCCCGAAATTGTTCAAAACAGATCCGGTTTAGTAACTAAAAATTAAAATCGAGTGTGCCCTACCCGTCACCTTAAATAAATAAGTAATTGACGAGTTTCTTGCCGGATCTTCTCTCGAGAGTGTTATGCGGATGACAGTTCGGGAGATACCTCATATTCTGGTCATGCAAAGATTTCTCGGTCCCACGTCGATGAGTGTCGGAAAAAGCTTGTGTCGAATATTGAGCGATCATGATCATGTTTCAAGCTGGGGTAACATAAATATAGTTGCATTTAATCCCAAGAAGACACAAGTATGTGCCTTTACTGCGAAGAAAACCGCCTTTATCTCATCTCCTCACTTCCGTGATACTAGTGTGCCCTACCCGTCACCTTAATGCACAACCGAGAATTGGGATTCTTGTCGTCGGTCATTTAGAGGATAAAGCTGAATTAACTTCAAAGAAGTTGGGTGTCCTCGGTAGAGCAAGGTGGTATTTAATGCCCAACCCACCGCCTTCAGCTCTATAAGGCACAAATTCGGCCTCACATAGAGTACTGCTCCCATCTTTGAACCGGAGCACCTCAATAGCATCTCTTTTTGCTACCCACCTTTTCATTGTGGAATCAACTTCCCGCAGCGGTATTTCCGGACCGGTACGACATTGAGATCTTCAAGAAACGAGCCTATCCTAAAAGGCCGGCAACGTATCTCCACTCCCTCCGGTGTGGCTGATGTCCATAGGCGGCGGTGATCACTTACCATCAGGTGAGTCGCTTGCTCGTTTGCCTTTTTCTCATAAAAAAAAAGAATCAACTTTCCGAATCCGGTGGTAGAATCACATTGTGTTTGTTCATTTCTTAGTATGTCTAAAGTATCAGCCTATAAACTATCCCACTGCAGGGCAAAGGCTTCCATCATAGAAATCAAGTCATCGCTACTATGATGGGATTGGGCTTAATCACCACGCTTGCCAAATGCGGATTGGTGATCACAAACCCGAGCTATGTTCGAAAAATGCGAAACATACTTTTCGCTCGACCCGGGAATCGAAATCAAGACCCCGAGATCATGATCCGGTACTTAAACCACTAGACCAACAGGGCGTCATAGGGCGTAGGTATGTGTAATTACATGTATATTATACTTGCTTACAAATTGATAGTTATGATTTTGAATGTATGCGATTTTCGTCATTTCCGTTTCGTTGTACAGTCAACTCCAAAAATATGTATACACTTTAGGACCTTGTCACAATACTTACCTATAAGAAAGTAGAGGTCTACTTTCTTATATTCTATATTGTGACAACGTCCTAAAGTGTATACATATTTTTGGAGTTGACTGTACGAGTAAGTCCTCTGGTTACCCTTTTTTAAGGATTGAAAAGGTCAGTCACTTCAAACCAAACTCTTAAAATCAAATAAAATTGTGTTTAGAGCCCGATAAGAAAAAATACAATGTATAGCTAGTCGATTTGAATGCTACTTATCCCAAATTTTCTATCTTTATCTTACCGTAAGAATCGGAGGTGGTACATGTCCATCTTTGAAACTGATAAACTTAGTGTCCTCTCCATAAGGGTTGACTGCTTTGCACTCATACACTCCATAAGGTATGGAGTCAACTGACGAATTGACAGTAATGATAGTGTCATTCATTGCATTTATAGGCATTAGGATCTCCTTATTTATTCCTATTTGTGCCTGTGTTGCTATTTCGTTACTCTGATATCTGAGAATTAAAAAAAATAACTGTGACGTCAAAAATGAAATTAATTTTAAACACAATATTAATTATGTCCGTAAAATATAACTTGATTACAATGATAGCTATGGATGTCACGGAAAAATTACCTTTATGTCAATAGTATGTAATGATATTCTATGTAATAAAACTTGGTAAAATGATAAACCTCCTTCACCCACATCACTTGGATGGATTTTACTCCACCACAGTGCGCTTCTCACACCACTTCCTACCGCGCGTAGTAAAACTATGGAATCAGCTACCAACGATGGTGTTTCCGAACAAATACGACCTGGTGATTTTTAAGAAAAGAGCTTATTCCTCCCTTAAGAGCCGGCAACGCATCTGTGATGCTCCGTGTGTTGTAGATGTCCATGGGCGGCGGAAATTCACTTATCATCAGGTGAGCCGTCTGCTCGTTTGTCTGCCATAATGTAAAAAAAAGGTCAAATGACGTTTGTCATTCTAATTTGACGGGCAAGCTATATTTGACGGATTATATTTTAGACTAAATCGCCTTATCTTATTTACAATCAATCGAGGTTTCCCTTGATGGCAATCAAAAGAAGAGTCGATGGAGTGGCGTGCTAAAGAAGAGGCCTATACTCAGCAGTGGGTGGATGTGGGCTGATAATATGATGATGATGAAACAATAATCTTACTTTCAATTTTATTCTATCATTTGTTCTCAAAATATATAAACGCAGGAAAGCAAAAACAATTACTTACAAAAACTGTACTTTTTTAAAGTGTATGTAGTGTTAAAAATCTTATTTTACACTTTTTAGTTCGTGGTTTTTGAAGGCGGTTTTTTTTCGAAGAAATTTTTTTTCATGCTTTTTAGTGTTTAATTTTTTGGTCCTGACATGATGAAAATGGGACCAACTCGGAAGTGTGTTCTTTCAAATAAAAAAAAATGTGGAAATCGGTCAACAATTGGCGGAAAAATCGGTGAACAATTGAACATACATAAAAAATAATAAAAAAAACAAATATACAGTCGAACATAAAACCTCCTCCTTTTTTGAAGTCGGTAAAAACTAGCCTTAGTTTTCAGAAAATAATTGTTTTTTAAACATTAGTTTGTACAAACCTCCATGTTAATTTTGCTGGTGGGTTGCTGTCGGAAGTGCAGTTTAAATTAACCACTTTTCCTTCCCAGCTCCATACCATATCAGCGATTGTATGGAATCGAGGGGGGTACTCGACGGTCAAGTACATGAATTCCAATGTGAAGTCCACTGAAATGAAAAAATGTAACAAAAAGACACATCTTAGTCTTTGAAAATAGAATTGATTTTCCGTTTATCAGCTAACAATAGGCAAAGCCTTTAGATGAACATAACAATCAAATCACACTACAAAAAAAATTAACCAAGTAAGTAAGCGGAGGAATTATTAATATATACATAAATACATACTGCGGAAGTGTTGCCTTGCCATATTTTAATATTTTTCTTGTTATTTTACAAACATATTAATAATAATTATAATTATTATTTTATTTTATAATTCATACCTTCGTTACTGGCGTTACAAATGTATATTCCCTTATGATCTCTAGTAATTTTTATCATTGCTAAATTTTGGAAAATGTGGTTGTCATCAAGCGCACTGAAAAAATCAAGAGTAATTAAAAAAAAGTCTACGTATCCATTCTCATTAGAAATTACTAGGTACAATAAATAAATAAAATAAATAAATATTTTACAACATCACATATATTGACCTGACTTCGAGATAGGTAGCTCAAGCACCAGAGTTACGGATATCAAAATCAACAGTGGGATTACAAAATACATATAAAAAGTATTATACTTTTTTTTTGTAAATATATGCTTATAATACATAGAAAACACCCAGACCAATACAAACAGACATGATCATGCACACAAATGTTTGTACTGTGCGGGGATCGAACCCGCAACTATTGGACCAAAGGCAGCGTTCACTACCACTGTTCCCATCGGGTCGTCAAACGTACAATAGAGACGTAGGTATGATTATCATCTTATTATTCTGTGAGTTTCAAAAGATAATGGCAATTATTTAAACCTTAAAATAGTGCTGAAATATGTGCAAAATCTGACCTACAAATCTACAATGTCTTATCTTGTTACGGGTCACCTATTTTGTCCACGGCGAGCCTAAACCGACCCCAACGGGTTCTTTTGTGTCGTCTCTTTTGTACCGTTGCACTAGATCTAATCTACTACTGGTTTAAAAAATAAAAACGGCCAATCTGAGAAATGTAATTTTCATAATTTTAGATATTTAAGGGTTTATTTTAATGTAGCATAATGGTTAGACACTATAAGGCTATAAGTAACTATATTGTGCTGCGCTATACAGAGTGTATCTACGAACATTTACACCCCTCTAACCACGTGTTCTACAAACCATTCTGAATAACATTTTGTTCAACGATTTCTCGAAATTCATCGAAAAGTTTTTCGACTCCCCATACGAAATGTCACGTGACCGACTTTGTATAAAAAAGTTGAAATTTTTCCATGCAAATCTCCAAAAGTGATAGTACAATTTTGTTCATAATGGTTAGCAGAACACGTGGTTAAAGGGATGTAAATGTTCACAGATACACTCTCTATACAGTTTCATTGATTGCAAAATTGTATTACTTATAACGTTTTATGAAATTATGCATTATTTATTACTACGAGGTGATCTTGAAATAAGCTGAGACTCTATTCACTATAGTGTACACAGCACGTTATTCACGACATGTGCATAGGCTCAAAGCTCCTTTGCATCTCCTCCAAACCTTATTTGGTGTACTATTTTTTTTTTCTTTTTTTAATCAAATATTACTAACTTCATATCGCTGTCTTTGTCGACGAATATGATGGAAACGTTTGGTTCCGGGCGTCCCACGGTGTTGCATACCAGCTGGACCGTCTGACCCTCTTGCGCTGTTATATTTGGGAATGAAGTTATTTTAGGCGGGACTTGTACCTGCAACAAAACTTTAATTCTAGTTTGGCAAGACTGAGCTTAGATTACTATCTCAATAATATTGTTTTTTTTTTTAATTTATGAAATGTATTTGTGTCCAAAAGTAGTACTTAATTACTGATATGTAATGTAAGTACCAAGAATAGTTAAGTACTGATGTGCGAAAAATATTTTGATGCCCAAAATAATAAATATTTATATTTCTTACCTGAATAAATACAGTCTTTGATACGACTCCAGCCAGACTTTGTGCTATGCATTCGTATGTGCCTTGATCTTCGGGCATAACTTTGTCTATCAGAATTGTATTGTAGCGTTGAAGCCATCTTGAACTGTTTGTTGGCTCCTAAAAGGGTTATCAAGATTTACAATCAATTTAAGAAATATTATACGAGCCAGAAAATTCACACTAAATGAAGGATAATTTAATATTGTTTGTTTAATATAGTAAATCTAGAAGATATTTCTCCCTTCATCCCACCCGCGCTTTTCCGTCACAGAACTACACGCGCCAGACACCGTTGTCGCCGCTTCATTCAAAACATTCCATCACGTACATTACTCACTTTACTACGCTGGCTCAGCGATTCAACGTGGATCTTGGCCTCCGACGTCAAAGTTCGCCATTCCATCACTTACTATAAAATTTTGCAGTTCCTATTTCTGCCGCACCATCATCATCATCATCATCAGCCCACTAAGTCCCCACTGCTGGGGCACGGGCCTCCCTCAATCACATGAGGGGTAATTGCCAATACTCACCACGCTTGGCAGACGGGTTGGCGAGGGTTTGGATATAAGTGCAGAGTTTTCCTTCTCTGGGTGCTGATGATCATGCCAGCAGCTTTATCTTAGTCGCCTTTTACGACACCTCGGTAAGAGTGAGGGTGGCCTATTCTACTCTGCCGGGGACCACACGGCAAGAAATAAAACTCGTCACTGGCGTATTTATTTCCTCCTTTCTACAATATGGATTCCTTCAAATGAAACGTTAAGAAGCTTCTCGCGGATCAGTATGGCAGTCCAACGGAGAAAATGTCTCGACATCGCGTCCGTTGTAATTGCAACGGACTCCTCTTTATTACCATCAGGCTGAGAAGAGCATATATTACTAGGTCACTATAAAAAAAACAACAAGATATACCGATCCTTACCCCATCAATCTTTCTAAAAATGTACTCTGGATGAGGAGTTCCGTCAGCTATACATTCAATTTTCAGTTGATCCTCATAAACGACTATGTTACTTGGGATAGCATTAAGAGCTGATATAGCTGGAGATATTATTATCTGAAACAATTGATTACCAACTTAGCTTACTTGATTTGAACGCCCTGTTGATCTAGCGGTTTAAGTACCGGGCCGTGATCTCGGGGTCCTGGGTTCGATTCCTGGATCGAGCGAAAAGTATGTTACGAATTTTTAGAACATAGCTCGGGTTTGTGATCACCAATCCGTATTTGGCAAGCATGGTGATTAAGCCTAGCCCCATCATAGTAGGGATAACTTGATTTCTATGATGGAGGCCTTTGCCCTGCAGTGGGACAGTTTATAGGCTGATACTTTACTTACTTGATTTGGCGAAGGTACTACCGCGCCCGTAAATCAGTTGCTGTGATTGATAAATAGCATTTTAATAAAGTGTTGTAGCTATTAGGTTGCTGTTGGGTTAGGTATCACAATCAAAGATGTGTGCACTCATTCCAAAGGTCAAGTTAACTTTGCGTTAATAATAAATCCTGCTTTATTTATTAAACTCTTAAAGGTTACTGAAGATGTGAGTGATAAGATAAATAAATGACTCCCTTGTTGTCTCCTCTTTGATAACTTTTGAAAAAGCGAATGGTGGGACTCTAAGTGATGAGCAGAAACGCAGAGCAGTTCTCAAGGTCGAACCAACCTCTTGCAAATGTGGGACTTTGTGATAAGCATTAGGTGTAACAAGGAGTTCCTCTTAAGCCTGATAGAGACGGCTCGGTTCCCCGGCTGTCCTTATTATACGTTTCAGGTGTTTAGGGAGCACTTTTGGTGTTTGACTGGGTATGCCTCAGGCCACGGCCAGAGAAGAGCCCCAACAATCCATTCGGCCCCCCGATTCGAGTATACTTAAGAGACTTGGCCCAAAACATCTTGAGCCAGCGGCATTTCATCAGATAAACGTCTACTGACGAAAAAACAGCACTAGTCACATACTATGCCTATGCATATTCTTGGCTAAAATATGGGGTTATGCTATGGGGAAATAGTACCAACGTTCCAAGTCTATTCACACAACAAAAGAAACTTATCAGAATTATAACCAATATACAACAAACACGATAGCTGCAAATTACATTTCCAAAGACTAAAACTCCTAACTCTCCCGTGTATTTATATTTATGAAACATGCCATTTTGTAATAAAACATCCCGAATTCTTTAAAACTAGACAGGAAATACCCACAAAATATTCTTTTCGTCCAAAAACTCAAACTAGATTGATGTTGCCAACCTCGAGACTTAACTTACACTCGAAAAGCCCGCTAGTAATGTGTGTGAAAATATTTAATAAATTACCATCTGCTTTAAAAAGCATGACCCAATGAAAAAGAATTTTTGAAAAAGCTTAAAGATATACTTATTAAAAATGCTATTATAAACTAGAAGAATATTTTAAAGAAAGTATATAAAACTAGAAAATAAATAATTATAGTAAATGATTTAAGCATAGGATAAAAAAGTAATTTTAAATTAATAATGCAAACATAATAATAAATATAAATATTGTTCTGATGTGATATATAAATATAATAATAACATAATATAAATATTGTCATAATATAAATATAAAAATTATGAATAGGTAAACAAATATATTATGATACTTGAACTAGAGAAACACAATGTGAGTCAATAAGTCCTACTCTCTCCAAAATGTTTGCAGTGCCCGACAGGGTCCATATTGTAACTTAAAATACTTTAAACTAAGATCTTTGTACAACATATGAAGAAGCAATAAACATATTGAATTGAATTGAATTGAATTCAATAAACAAAAAAAAAGTGTATCGAGGATAATAGTGGCTCATTGTGTGCACTGACAAAATAAAATATCTAGGTGTAGTGATAGACCAAACCTTTTCGTTTAGGTATCACATTGAAACCTTAAACGGGAGGCTACGTGAGCTAATATTCGTTTTACGAAATTACGCACTTTTTCGGACTTTAATATCATTAAGCAGGTATATTTTAGTCTATGTCAATCAATAATAACCTATTGTATTACAACATGGGGTGGCATAGGTAAATCAGTTTTACTAACGATTGAAATAGCCTAACGAGCGGTGCTCAAAGTCGCCACAAACCGCCCTTTCCTGTATCCCACTGCACTTTATATTACAAATTGTAAGTAAGACAGTTATAATGAACACCGTTCTTAAACAGCACACCGCGCTTTCATACAGCACTGAATCTACTAACAAAAGAAGGAAAGATAAAGTTTGCTCTCATAATCCTCTAATGAAGCGTGCTTTTTCTTGCGGTTTCTACGTGTTCTTGGGCCCACTTCTCTATAATAGACTTAACGCCATAGACACCATATATCCACTGACCTATAACTGCGCTAAAAACACCTTCAGGAGGTGCTCCTGAAGTTGTCCTACGATGTTACAGAGAAATTACTCATTGTCCCTAAATAACTATCACCTAAATTTAATTGTTAGCGTAGAGTAAAATTAAGTTTAAGTTGTAATTTATTTATTGCTTACTTATATGATTAATGTTTCTAAGACCTATTTCTAGCCTGAAACACAGGTCACCCAAGTTCAGGCAAATATATAACATTTATTGATCAAAAGTTATATTAGACATAAGTTATTTGAAATAAATATTTTATTTATTTATTTATTATTTTATTGTGCATTCTAAAGCAAATGTAGCATTGAGTAGGATACATACTTCAACATCAATATCCTTGTCAACTCCATCAGTTGATATGATATCCACCGCAGTGCAGCTATACTTCCCTTTGTCTTCCATTGTTACATTATTTACATACAGTCCTTCAGGTGCATATTTGTATTTTTCATTCTGGTAAATCTAAAAGAAACACATATTATTTAAGTAATTATATATAACACACAAAAAAGTGCTTGATGAATTACATTTTATTTAAATAACTAAAAATATGTTAAATGCATGTCAACAAAAGTGATACCTAATAATTATGTACATATTTACAAAAAGAAATTGTCTGCCCCACTGATATTGTCCAACGTGCCCAGAATAGCGGCGTTGCCTCTTTGGATGGCCAACCCTAAACGTTGGCCGAGGTAACTGCCAGCATTCCTGTCCCCAGAGAACTCGATCAGTCGGGCAGACAACTCTTGAAAGAGCGGGTCTCCGGTCCCCACGGCCCCAGTGTTTCCACGCCAAATGGGGCAAAGCGGTAGCAGCTATCTAAGGCGGAGTACTTGTACCGTTTTCGGGTCTCCGCCGAGGCAGCTGCAGCGCCTGCGCCCCGTGCAGTGGCATGGACACTTGATGAATAAAAACTTTTTTATGTGATAGGTGGCATTACTAGAATCCCCAAATCCTTTGACAGCTTCGGACGCAACCGTGAGTTACACGCTAATATAAGGCATATTAGAATAGAATAGAATAGAATAGAAAAGATTTATTCAGCAACAACTTAAAACTAGTTATTTATCTTAGAACTAAAAGAAACGTTTGTGCCGAAAAGGTGACCCTCAGCATAATGCCAAGACATACTAATGCCGAGGCGCTGGTTTTCAGGGGCACCTACGGTGGGATGACAGAGGCACTATGCATAAAATTATTGATATTGACATGCTTCTGCCTGATGGTAAGCAGGAGAGCCCACGTTGCACTTGCAACGAATGTTGGACGTTAAAAATATATAAGTGGTCCGCCCTCACTTTGTTACGGGACATTAAATCCACCTTATACCAATAGAGGGCGCTACGTGTCAATTACATAGCGCAAGCGTTTCGTGTTTTCGGATAACTTATAAGGATTTGCCTCTTTAAAAAGAGTAGAGATTTACCCTTGTAAGGTTTCCATCTTCTTCCCTGTACCAAGTTACTATAGGCTTAGCATGTGGCTCAGCATGAACTTCGCATTTTATCACCGAAGTGTTCCCCAGTATTAAATGTTGCTTTTCTGGCGGGTTTATCGTGATCGGATCTGTGGAGAAAGTTTATATTAGGAAAAATATTAAAGATTCTTATACAGCATACATTAATAGAAGGCATGTGGTCAATCTTGGACCTTGTCGTCTGTAGAACGCAGTACTGTGACAGCAGAAGCTATGACATGTACAAACAAAGATAGCGAAATTGTAGATTATTCTGTTCGTAGGAAGTGTACTGCATATTTTTTAAAGACAAATGTTAAACACCATATAACCCAAGTAACACTTTCTAAGAAGACAACATTAGTTCCAATATTAACTGTCACCCAGAATTGCTTGGTACATTGAAAGTATATAAAAAAAAAACTTGTTATTCCAAGCTGCTTTTCTTGTCTTGGCGGAGGACACAACAAATTCTTGTGTTTTCATACAAAAATATTATTGGTTATTATTTATAAAATTACCAAGCAGTATTTGGTTTTTATTATATTTTTTTTTGGAATTTATTCTTACCTAAGTCAAAATTAATGGAAAGCGCTGATTCAAATTCCGCTAGAAAATGCGATGAATTATTGAAAGTGTTTTATTTACATCATCATCATCATCATCATCAGCCCATTTAAGTCCTCACTGCTGGGGCACGGGGCCTCCCTCAATCACATGAGGGGTAATTGCCATACTCACCACGCTTGGCAGACGGGTTGGCGAGGGTTTTGATATAAAGGGTTTTATTTACATATCAAACTGTAATTAGTAAACATACCGTATGCCACCAAGTTGTGCAACTGTTCGTAATCCTGTCCTTCAAAGTTAGTAACACACTTGTACACCCCCGATATGTCCTTAGTAACATAAGGAATGTGTAAATTGACGCAGCAGCTCGTGTTGACCACAGTGAACACTCTTTGACCTGTACCTGGTCTTAGGAAAACAGCATTAAATTATATTCATCATCAGCAACCCACAATCGTCCACTGCTGGACATAGGTCTCCTCTAATGCACGCCACTGCTCCCGATTTTCGGCCACTCTCATCCAGCCCACACCAGCCAGCCTTCGAATGTCATCATCCCATCTTGTCGCAGGGCATCCTACGCTACGCTTACCGAGTCGCGGTCTCCACTCAAGGACTTTACGGCTCCAACGGCTGTCAGTTCTGCGGCTAATATGACCAGCCACTTCAGTTTGCTAATTCGGTCGGCTATGTCGGTGACTCTGGTTCTCTGTCGGATTACATCATTTCTGATGCGGTCCTTCAGAGATACTCCGAGCATAGCCCTTTCCATAGCTCTTTGAGCGACTTTGAACCGGTGAAAATATATTAAACTACTTAAAAATCGTATGAACATGTTACATTCATACTAATATTATGAATAACAAAAGTGTGTGTCTCTATCTGTCTGTCTGTTAATCCGCCTTTCTTGGCAAAACGGAGCGACGGATTGACGTGTTTTTTTTAATGGAGATAGTTGAAGAGTTGGAGAGTGACATAGGCTTACTTCAGTCTCTTTCAAAAGCTAGTAGATCATATTATTCAAAATGCAGAAATTAGGTCAAAGTCACTCGAAGGGCAATCGGAGAGGGCTATGCTCGGAGTTTCCTTCCGTGATCGTATCAGGAATGATAAGGTCCGCAGGAGAACCAAGGTGTTAGACCGAAGAATTACAAGCCTCTAGTGGCAATGTTCAGGGCACATTACGAGACGATCAGATGACCGTTGGAGCGGAATGGTCGCCACGCATAGGGAGTCGCAGACAGGGCAGCCCGACGATCTGACGAAGGTCGCGATAATCCCTTTGATGTGGGCAGCATAGGATCAATCATCAATGACTTGTTAATTTAACTAGTGTCCCATCGAAATAAGAAGGTACGGGAATAGAGAGTGCACTTGCAAATACTTGTGCACTATAATATGTCCTGCGTCGATGGCTTATCGCTGAAATTGGCCGCCATGACCGAAATATCGGTTTGGAGGACATTAATTTAACCAGCTAAAAAGACTTTTTTAGATAGACCTGGTTGAAGAAGATCTTGCCCACCTACAACGACCAGAGAGGCGAAAGATTGCCGAAAATAGAACAGAATGGCAAAGTTTCGTGTCGGAGGCCAAGATCCACTTCGTGTCGCTGAACCCGCGTAGTAAGTTAAAGATCTTTATTTTTAGGGAGTACATGGGATACTCTCATTGTTCAATTCACAGTCGTAACCTACTTACCGTTCTAGGTTAATCTTTTTGTTGTGAATGTCCAGCCATTGAAGGTTCTTGATGTCGTAGCCCGGTGTGTTGCACTCACACTCATGGTAAGTAGTCCGAGCCGGTCTTCACGTATACTGACTCCGTAGTTGAGGTTGTAAAACAGCCGTTGGTTTCTGTAAAAGATAAATAAATAAAGAAATTGTAAAACATTTGAATAAAAGACAGAAGGGGTAGACCTAAAAAGGTGTGGCTTGATATCGTAAAGGATGATAATGTTCGCCAATGAACTGACTACTCGGAATGCACAAGACCTTGCGAAGTGGATGATTCGAAGTAGGACAGCGGTCCCCGGGCTCTGAAGGAGCTTCCGGACGACCGGGGACGCAACCGGGACAAAACACTAAGATGATGATGATGACATTTAAATAAATACCTACATTTTGGTCTGATGACCCTGTCTTATACGCCAAAGGTCATGGGTTCGATCCCCAACATGGACAAACATTCGAGAACCTTATGTTCGTTTAGCATTTGGGTGTAACAAATGTATTTGAAGTCTAGTGAATCTACTTATTATGAAAATTTATACTTTATTACCCTTAATTTATTAATTTTATAGCTTGAGTGCATTGGCTGTTTTGGTATGGCTCGTTCCATAGTAGGTTTCCTTTCAATTGTACGGTTCAGTGTGAAGCCTTTTTTTCTGTGATAGGTGGTAGACGAGCAGACGGATCACCTGATGGTAAGCCATTGTCGCCGCTATGGACGCCTGCGACACCAGTGGAGTCAGCCAGCAAGGCCAACAATATAGGAAATTAATGAGGCATTTGGTGATGTTGCTGAGAGCTTCTCTCAGTACACCGAGACCAGATTCGAATATGACTGAACGTTTTGAACTCCTACACTAAATCAATCTGGAGACCCAAAATCATTTTGATTTTGGGTCATAATTTCCGTGGCAGTTCTCATCAATATATTTTTTTCATAATTGACATCTGAATGTTAAAATATACGTTTTGGTAGGTATGCAATATTTTTATAGAAAAGGCCATGTAATCGGTTATATTTTAAAATTGCAGACTGCCACGTATTTGATACCTTTTTGTAAAGATATATATTTTAACCCAATGATTTTAACCCAAGTTCGTTGGAAAAGTTTTTTAGTGTCTTTTCATTAGCTTAGCATTAGCATTTCTTAATTAGGAATTGATACACAAGAGTGTATCAATTCTCAATTCAGAAACACATCATCTAAAAGTTCGCATGCCAGGCAAGTCGATACTCATCGAAAGTATCACCGCCAGCAGATTTTAATATATTGTAGTGAAACATCTAAACAAAAAGTTTTGGTTTCGACGAGGTATCGCCTTAAAAATCAATGCAGTAGGTACATACAAGTTAGTCAATGTTGATGGTATATGTACGTAATCCTAACAATAACCATTTGGAGTTTCATCAAACAAACTAGTTTTCACTTCTGATCAGAGCCAACGGTCGATCGCAATTTTCGGTCACTCAGTCAATTTTATCGGATTACGGTCTCAGCGGGGTTTTCGCTTACAAACCCCATGGATTGATGGAATGGCTGCACAGTAGTCTCCTAAATTGGCTTAACTACAGATAAATTGGTGGGAGGTTGTTTCTATGAAATGTTGCGTTGTAGTATGTACATACATACAAAGGAAAAACAGATGACAAGCAAAAATAAAATTGTTTATCCCACATCAAAGAAGCCTAAGCCCTATATTGTCAATATCATCTACTCTTGGTTGGTAAATAAATATCAAAATTCAATATCCGCAATCATAGTTGAGCTAGGTCTACAAAATGAAGTATCTTCAGCGAACACAGTTAGCTTTTTTATAAATACAAGGGCATAGGTGGACAGCATGACGGCTCAGTTAATATTACGTGCCTACCTTTCTTTTTACTTTTTACAAACGAACAATAAAATTTTTAATAACACAATTCAAATTCTTTATTGCTTTCTCATATGTTGGACAAAGACAATTTGTAATTTCTTTTATACCAGTCAAAATATTATAATCTGCGTGTCTTTTAAACACTTGACATTGGCGGAATCATTGCGTCGCTGAACGTGTGATCGAGTCCACAAAAAAGTTTTAAGCTTTCTAATAATGGTTGCTTTTCAAAAACAGTGTCAGTTAATTTGGTCATATACTTTATATCAATATTCAAAGGTTCAAAAATACTTTCTCCTGGATCCTTCTTACAATCATATCTCTTTTAATGTCGACGTTAGTGAGACAGTAGTAGCTACGGCGTTGCGCCCAAGCGCGGAAGATACCGGGTTAGATTCCCAATCGAGTAAATTGAATTAACTTTTCCTAACACGAAGTTTCCTAAAGCAAAATTAGTGCTAGGAGACTCCCCTGTCTGTCATCAGCTTATACTCGTAATACACGGTATGCCGAAGTTTGAAACTAAAGTCGGTTCTTTATATGTGATAGGTGGCAGACGAGCGGATCACTTGATGGTAAGCAATTGGCACCGCCCATAGACACCCGCAAAATCAGTGGAGACACAAGTACGCCGCCGACCTTTGAACCCCCGATTGGGCCTGCGGTGCCCTCAATCTCGTAGCGAAACACAGCATAGACGCTGCTTCACGCTGGTTTTCTGTGAGGCTATCATATCACTCCGGTCCAGCCGGCCCATTCATGCCGAAGCGTGGATCTCCCACGGTCGGTTTGAATTGTCGTAGACCGTAACATTTAATTATTACTAATATCTCTACCTAAACACTTCTAAAACGGTATTCAAAGCCGCGTGTCAAACGATATAATCAACGCGTCAAAGTGTTTCAAACAGACCAAAGCGATGAGATAAACGAGGCCACGAAACTTGAACATCACATCACCTCGGCGATCGCGATCTTTCCGCTCCACTGAGTTCGCCTAACTTAAATAAGGTTCGTAAGAACTCTCGCAATCTTCCACCTGACAACCGAAATTAAGGTTTGATATACCAACTCAAAGTTCGAGACGTACAAGATTTTTGAGTTGAAAATGTAATCGACTTTTTCTCGGCTGAGTGTACAAAGGGTAAATTTAGGGTTGTGCGTAATATGGTTGCAAAAATATAATTGATGAATCTGTTAAAAAAAACAATGTCAAGTAAAAGCTTATCATACTTATTATCACAAAGGTAGTTTTTTCCTTTTCATTTAAGCACACACAGCCACACTAAGGTTACCGGAGTATTATTATTTAATTCCCTTACTTGCAATCTATCGGCGTCAATGGGTTCGACCGTAGTGATATCATGGCTTCACAGAAATCGGCGTAAAGCAGCACTGTACTGTGTTTCACTGTGTGAGTGAGTGTACCGGATGCCTAATCCGCACCTTTGTGACTCCACTGGTGTCACGGGTGTCTATGGGCGGCGGCAATTTCTTACCTTCAGGTGATCTGTCTGCTCGTCTGCTTCCTATCACACCTATCATATAAAAATAAAGAAATTGATATTGAATCAAACGAAATAGATTTTAAGGAGAGAATCGATTAAAGTTTGACAGAGTACCTACTGTCTGTACAAATAGGTTTAAAGTTGTTATACATTTTGATAACTAAACCGACGATAAAGCATTTTCTAGATGGATCTTTTCGCTATATGGAACTAGATTTTTCTTGGCAGGACCATCAAATAATTGATAGAAAAGGGGACTTCTTATTAAAAATCCTTTGCTTGTTTGTTGATAAATAACTAGAAGAAACAGCAATAATACAACAACGCGAGATAATGACCACTTTACATAAAGAAGAAAGTGGAAAAGAAAGTCAGTTCAGTGTTCCTAAACTATTATTTGCTGTAACATCGACAAATACTTGTTCAGATATGGTTCAGAATAATGTAACAAACAACAATTTGTATGATAAATGTACCTCTAAATACAGTCCGGGTGAACGGAGATATGAATGTTAGAAAAATATTAAGTTCCTTGAATAAATATTCAATGACCTGTATCTCTTAGTAATTGGCACGTATCACTTGGCTCTAGGGATAGTAGTTCAGTGGACTAGCGGGGAGTGGTGGTTCGAATCCAAGAATGCATCTCTGGATATTTCAAATCTATGTGCGTATTTCTACCATTAGCTCAGCGGTGAG
The DNA here is from genome assembly GCA_019059595.1 of Marasmia exigua. Classification (NCBI taxonomy): domain Eukaryota; kingdom Metazoa; phylum Arthropoda; class Insecta; order Lepidoptera; family Crambidae; genus Marasmia; species Marasmia exigua. The sequence goes on along the minus strand of CM032476.1, from coordinate 11,214,806 downwards.
GGAAAACATCGTGAGAAAATCTGCACGTATTGGATAGTTTCTGAAACGTTTAACCATAACTCAGTTGGTCTGGCTCCCCTGTTAAAAGGTTGTGTAGTTCAGACGGCAGTCGCTTCATTGAAATTACCAGACTCCCTGAATCATGGTCCAAGTGTACCCTAGGCTCCAAAGTGACAGCTTTGGACGCAACCGAGAACTACACGCTAAGATGAGGACATAACTTGGTATGGACTTAGTTGGATAAATCACCTTGCTTTGTAGTGCGTCCTACCCGTCATGACATATGGAGCCGAAACGTGGACACTTACGGTACGGCTGGTCCATAAGTTAAAGGTCGCTCAGCGGGCTATGGAACGAGCAATGCTCGGCGTCTCTCTTCGAGATCGAATGGGGTAAACGAGTTCTGGAGTGGAGACCGCGTCTTGGCAAACGTAATGTAGGGCGCCCTCTGGCTAGGTGGGAGGACGATCTGCGCAGGATGGCTGGCAAGAGCTGGATGCGAGAAGCCATGGATAGATCACAGTGGCGAACAATTGGAGAGGCCTACGTCCAGCAGTGGACTGCGATAGGCTGATGATGATGATGACCTTGCTTTTTTAACCGTCTTACTCTCTTATCTTTAGGGCATTATATACTGCTGATAACGAACATTTTCCTCCAAGGAATCTGTTGAATTTTTTATTTATTTCGTCACTATGAACTTTAAAAAATACTTAGTTGGTGTAACAAAAATTGGCGCCACTGTGCGTGCATGTCTTTACAATTGCGGCATCGCCCTTTCATCTATATTTCTTCTTATTTTGTGGAATAATTATAAGGAAAATCTATCGAACCTAATCAAATAGATATCAATATTACAATTTGAACTTGACCTCATTATATTACAAGTTTGTATCTGTTTCTCTTTGTTACGAGTTGTGGTTGACATTCAATACTGCATGAAGTCATAACTTCATTATTACTTCGTCTGGTGCTAAATCAGATGCTTAAATCTAATTCCTACAATTACATGTGGGTTTAGTCGTCGGTCTTGGAATATGAATCTTGCTAAACAGCAAGACTTGTCTCAGAATTAGCTGACATCATCAACATAATCATGTTTTTTTTTATTTCATAGATGGCAGACTAGTAGACGGTTCACCTGATGCAATACCAGTAAAGTTAAAAGGGCGAAGCCAATCCTTAAACCCCTCTTTCCCCTAGATTGGATCTAAGCGTGTTATTCCCGCTTGCAACCAAAGCGTCACTTCGAGCCTGAGGGGCTAGCAAGAAAATTCGTAGTGAGCCCACGCAATACTTGAGAGAGAAGATAGTTATGCTTACGGACGATAGAGGGAGCTCTTCAGCTTTCATACAAATTGCTTATGATACGCATACGATACGATTATTTAAAAAGTCATTGCCCCTGGGGTACGTTGTGCACCATGATCCAGGATTTAGTGAGTTTTGTGAACAATTAAATAACTGCCAACCTTCTTAATCCTCAGATAACGAAGTCAGACTAATTGAATCATGGTTACAGATTTGACAAATATCCTGAATACTAGTATTTTAATATCTGTGGTCTGAATCCTTCCACCTCACGATGATGTCTGTCATCGCTGACATAATGGTAAAAACGTAGTGATTACTTGCTCAGTGGGTAGAAATTTGCATATGCATTGAATCAAGAAGTGCATGCTCTCATTAGCTACCATGCTCTTTGCAGAATTACCTATCATCACCCATTGAGGTAATTACCTCAATGTGATCACCAGTTAAATGTTTGTTCGTGTATAAATTAAATTAAGTAAGTAGGTACTTCAGAGTTTACGCATATAATACGTTGCACTTGGTGATTTTTACGTACAGTCAACTCCAAAAATATGTATACACTTTAGGACGTTGTCACAATATATAATATAAGAAAGTAGACCTCTACTTTCTTATAGGTAAGTATTGTGACAAGGTCCTAAAGTGTATACATATTTTTGGAGTTGACTGTACCAGACTGAGTAACACAAGTTTAATTTTTTGTAAACAAATATCACCTACTTTAGTTAATGGGTCATGACCTACCTTCACAGCATTCCTATTAATTTACGGGGCACGGAAGTAAATAAATTGGCACCACAGAGTGGGTCGGTCGGTGAACAAGGTTTTAGAAGCAAAATCTCTTTTTATCATCATCAGCCCACTTAAGTCCCCACTGCTGGGGCACAGGCCCCCAAATCACATGAGGGGTAATTGCCATACTCACCACGCTTGGCAGACGGGTTGGCGAGGGTTTTGATATAAATGCAGAGTTTTCCTTCTCTGGGTGCTGATGATCATGCCAGCAGCTTTACCTTAGTCGCCTTTTACGACACCTCGGTAAGTGAGGGTGGCCTATTCTACTCTGCCGGGGACCACACGGTGGTTTATTTATCGTATTTCTTTAAATATTCAGAGAAAGTGATTTTTTGGTAAGCAATCATTGCCACGGGTTATTTGCGAAATGTCCTGCATCCTGGAGCTGATGACTAACGTGGGCGGCGGTGACCCGAATGCTCGGTTGCCTCCCTTTTTACTACAATTACCTACATTTGTAGGTGTCATCATTTCAGCCAATAGATGTCCACGGCTGGACATAGGCCTCCCCCAATGCTTTCCACACAGAGGCCCGTGCCAACCGCATTCAATGGATTCCCGCGACCTTCACCAGATCGTTGGTCCACGTTTGCGATTTCCTGTAGAAGGCTTCCACTCGAGTATAATATAATAACTACATCTTCAATTTTGAAAAGTTTATAATACTTTTACAGGCAGCGCCAAATAAGTCTCCTTGTCAGTGAGTGCGCAAAAATAATGTTTAGTATAAAGTGAGATATTTTACGAGTGCGTAATCTAACGGCCAGAGCTACACTACACATGAAGCGGCCCGTACCTGCCAATGTCTTATCTTAAAACTAACTTCTGAATAACCTACGGTCAATCTGATATCATTTCTATTTTAGCCCAAGACGAAAGATTTTGCCTGGACGCCGGCCCCCTGTCGCTTGTTTCCCGACTATTTAACAGCGCCGGTTTGTATGAATATAATTTACGTTACGTATTAAACTGAGCTCTTGTTTAGTGGGAGACAAGGTCGAAATTATTAAGCGCATGTGGTGAAATACTGTCACTAATAGGCCTTGGAATAGTTTGTCAGATAGATAGCTTATTACAGCTTGCAGCTGTTAAAGTGTTATATAATATATAAAACACCTACTAGCGGCCATCCTTCTACTTTGTACTCATGGAGCTAGGTACTAGGTTCAAGACCGCTAGCTTTCTTTCCTGGCAGCCATGTTTACATAATGAGCGCAATCTACAAATGACAACATTCGACTATGGATACGACTGAACTAACAGAGTCATCCGTCACGATTTGACATCGAAATATTCGTAAAATAATCCTTATTGACAAGAGAATAAGAGAGACTTTTTACTATGCAATTAAGTTCATCAAGTGGAGGCCACGTACAGTGGTCGCAGCCGTGGCAGGCCCCCCTCAAGGTGGACCGACGATCTGGCGAAGATCGCGGGAATCCATTAGATGCGGGCGGCACAGGACCAATCTGCGTGGTGAACATTGGGGGAGGCCTATGTCCAGCAGTGGACGTCTATTGGCTGAAATGATGATGATGATAAGTACATATTAGCATAGGACAAGTTTAAGTTTTTTTTTATGTTATCCAACACTTTTTTATTTCATATGTGGCCGACGAGCAGACGGGTCATAGCAAGCGATTGCCGCCGCCCCCATTGATACCCACAATAGTGCAGTCAGAATGGCGCTGTCTAACTTTTTCCCCTTCTTCTCAAATTGGGCGTCCGGTACCCTCACTCGCTCGGCGAAACACTTACGCTCTACAGCGTAAACATTCTTTCACGTCTACTTTCTGAGACCGTGGTACGAGTATCACCCCGGAAAGCCTATTTACACATACACAAAAACCTACATCCTTATAAATATTGGAAAATGATTCCCATAACTATTACAAGAGCTAGTAAAATATTAAAACGAATGTTTGAGGTGCCCCCATTACAATAGAGCAATCAGGAAGGCCATCTTTTAGGTCTGGGTTTTCATTATTCAGTTCTCTAACAAAACCTAATGCCGCGCCTGCGAGTAGATAATATCAAATTCAAACATTTTTAGTCGGTACCTGTATTCACACATAGACAATAATGTAATGTACAACTAGATGATTGACCTAGAAGTAACCTAGTGTTGTCTTTCCTGTCAATGTTTTTCAATCAATTCTCATGACAGATTGTAGTAATCTGATTGTCTGTATGTACCTATTCAATAATCCTAATATCTGGGGGCACGGTAATACACCCGTCAACTCGAGCATCCTTTTCTCGATGCAATTTAGGCTATAGATAGACCCCCCTATAGTTTCGTTGTGGATAAAACAAGAAGCCTGAATTTTTAGTAACTAATCAGGCATTGTATAAATACGGTATATTTAAAATTTCAGTCAGTTTGAACAAGTAGTTTAATAATGACACAAGTTGTCATTCTTAAAGTTTCTGAATTTTGTCACTCACTCACTGACTCGAAGATCATCATAAGTCCAATGCACTTCTAGCAGACATAGAAGCTTCAAATTTAGAATACTAATAGAATTTAGTGTCTTAAACATTGGAAAAAATATTTTTTTGTAATTTCGGTCCAGTTTTCTAAATAAATATAAATAAATAAATATTTCATAACATCACATACATTGATCTGACTCCGAGATCAGTAGCTCAAGCACGGATATCAGAATCAACAGTGGGATTACAAATATATACATATAATACTTTTCTTTTGTAAATACATACTTATAATACATAGCAAACACCCAGACCAATACAAACAAACATGTTCATGCACACAAATGTTTGAACTGTGCGGGGCTCGAACCCGCAACCCTAGTATCAGAGGCAGCGTTCACTACCACTGTTCCAATCGGGTCGCCGATATCATCAATCAAGTCAATGATATCCCATAAAAAAACAGACTTTATCCCAGTCTCGCACTCAGTTGTTCTACCGTGAAAAGTTGTGAGATCTATGTTACCAGGTCGGTTATTAACTTAGCAATCGGTTTTTGAATATTTGACTCCGCCATTGCATAAAAACACAACCGATTGGCAAGTTAATAACTGACTTGGTAACATAGATCTCACAACTTTTCACGGTAGAACAACTGAGGGCGAGACTTGGATTTTTTGATAAGTTTTGTTTTTTATGGGATTGTTTGTACTCTCAACGATCGAAGAGATCATCGTGAGGCACTCTATTTTTGTATCGTCTTGCTTATTCTCAAATTGATTTTATCTACCATTAAAACTACTTTTCGAGAAGATTTATCGCAACGATGCGATTTAGATGATTAAAAAAAACACGGGTTGAAATATGCATAATAGGATCCACGGCACAGATATTTTAGTTTATTAATTATTAGTTTTAATTCCAAAATGATTAATAAAATATTTAAACATTCCTCTTTGCAAATTATGTAGGTTAAGGGCACATAAACACAAGATAAACAATTCACTCACTTAAAAATACCTATTTCCTTTTTCTCATTATCTTAAAAAGGCAGAAAAACACTCTTAACAATGAGGGCCCTTGGAAAAATTGTAAGTCTAAGGAAGTGTTTCTCAAACAGTCGACAGAAGTATTATGTATTACTTTAGGTATTACATGTGTCAAGGTAGGTACTAAGACGGTAGAAGCATATTCGGTTAGAAAGTAAGTTAAGTAAGTAGGTTGATAAAAATTAAGGAAAATCGAATTTAAATTTCAAACTTCGAACCCTCATCTCTCCCAAAGATGCGAGAATATTCAAGAGATTTATTGAAATGCCATTAGAAAATATCTTCCTATGCATTTTTCCTATGGGTACCGTAGTGCCCATAGGCGACGTGTTAGCAAGGTCGTTACCTTGCTAACATGTCGTCATGTGAAGCGTCACGTGGGTTCCACTTTGCTATGCTTTAAGGCGACGGGTAGGGCACACTGGCGACTGTTCCACATCTCAGACTTCATAAGATTGGTAATTCATTTTTAGGAACGAGTGTTAAAAAAGTTACCAGAAAAGCTTGTTGATTTACCAATGCCTAAATTTAAAACACATGTTAAAAATTATTTAATGGCAAAAGCAGTTAATGATTGTGGAAATGATAAACTGTTCGCCTACACCCATGACTTACAAAATGTACTTACAAACATTTTGGCGATTGAAAAGAGTAAATGGCGAGTTTCTTGCCGGGTGTTCCTCTCAGAATCAACTTTCCGATTCCGGTGGTAGAATCACATTATATTTATTAATTTCTTAGTATATTTTTTGTATCGACATATGTGTTTAATGACATGTGTAATATACATAGTTATAATTTATATTTTTTAAATGTGACGATTTTAAGAGCTGTATATAAGCCTATGCAAATAAAGTACTTTTGAATTCTGATTTTTTTTTAATTTTGATGCCAAATGACTTTATTTTTTTGCTAGTAAACCAGATCTATTTTAAATAATACAAGGGCTGCAATCTCTAGGCAAACACTAATACTATTTATTTAATAACCATGTACAAATGTAGGGTTTGTTTTTGTGCTCGAAAAATTGATTCACGCCAAATGTGGCCACTTTTGGCGGTAATCCAAAATTCGAGTGCAAAAATGGACAAACCAGTTAACTATACGTATTAAATAAATAGTATAGGTGTTTGCCAAGATACCCTGAAATTATTAAAAATATATCTGATTTACTAGCTAAAAATTAAAATCAATTTATGTCGCTAGTGTGCTCTACCCGTCGCCTTAATGAGATATGTACCAAGTGCTAATTTCATAAAAAAAATATTTTTACGCTGACTGACCTATTTTCTACCATACGCGTACCCTAATACACACTTTGAGAAACCTTGATCTAAAGGAAAACATCCCCCTGAATTATCGGTTCGTTAGTGGAAGTATCGGAGCGGACCTCGATTTAATGTTATTTCTCCCTAGTGCCAGAATTATCACATGGAAAACATGTGGGGATGAAGCCCTGCGTTCCTTTATGGGCTATCGGGACGAAAGATTGCTGTATCTGGGGAAACTAACCCAGGATTGTGAAGGGTTTGTAGATCGTAAGGAGAATAACTTTACATAGTATTGATTTGATAATTTAGTTCAATAACGTTTGTGCGGGGAAAATCCAAGTTTTTTGGTGAAAATAAATTAAAGCAGCTTTTTACAATTTGGCGCCTTTAAGTAGAGTAAGTAAAAAAAACACAAAAAGTAACAAAGCCATTTTATACCAGCATAGTTATATTATAGAGACGCTTATACTTAATGGTCCTTCTGGTGTGGCTTCTTCTTCTTCTTCTTATTTTATTTGTGGCAATCAACTTCTCGACTGAGAATTACTCCTGCCATTATCATGTTTTAGATTTTAGGCATTATTAAGCGGGACAACCGAAGATAATTCGCCAATGTCAAGTAACTTATTGAGAACAAGTAGGTAGTCAACAGTCGAAGTCAGTCAAAGTCACAGCCACTCAATAAAACGCCGGTGTTTTGCGTTTTATCGACCTACGGATTCAGCGGAAATCACTCTAAAAGCAATCGCGGGTTTTAAGACTCTATTAAGTCCAAGCAAGTTGTCACGAGACAACGCACTCGACACACAATAGCGGTGTTAAAAACGATACAATCCAACGATTCTTATTATTAGGATCACTTTGCGGCACTTCACTGCACAAATAAACACCAAACTTGCACACTATAAACCACTAGACACTAATTTAAAACCTTTGAATTGCATCAGCCCGCGCGGCTTCTTTTAGCCCTACCCGCCGAATCTCCTGGTGTGGCTGATGTCTATAGGCGGTGATGATCACCTAGTTACCACCAGGTGACTTGCGAAGGGAAGAAAGAGAGGCAAACGATTGCCTCCCTTTCTCTTGAAAAAATAAACTTTGTTATACGTACACCATCTGAGATGTACTCTATGGAAGCAATTAGAGAAATCAAAGACGCCGCGTGGCTCTATGGAGGTTTTATTCGACAAAAAGGAATATTATTACCTTACTGGCTTCAAGTGTATTGTTTGTTTATGATCTCTCTTTGTCTATTGTACAATGTTGTTTGTGGTGGTCAAGAAATGTTTACTTTACTTTACGTTTCGTTTTAATGGTTTATTATTGTAGGGTGACTGCTTCGTTGGTGTTGGCAGTGGTAAGTGGGTCGCATTTTAAAGCGACAGCTGCGCTTGGGGTCTCGGGTTCGATCCCCGGGTCGGGCCAAAATTTGTACCTGAGTGTTTCTGTTACGAAGTTTTCAGTGTCAGCCCGGAGTCTGGAAGTTAGCGGTCTTGTACCCCCGTGCCTCCGAAAGCACGTTAAGCCGTTGGTCCCTCTTTGAAATATGAGAGTAAGGTAATAGAGAGTGCATTTGTGTCTGCGCAAACACTTGTGCACTATAATATGTCCTGCGTCGATAGCCGATCTCTAAGATTGGCAGCTATGACCGAAATATCAGTTTGCAGGACATTATTATTGTAGGGTATTCTTCTCTTCATTATGTTCACTTATTATTGTTCTTTGCCAGTGTAAGCAAAAATCCTTTTGTATTTTCTTTGAGTTACATATAATAATTTGGAAATAACAACGTATGTTGATTTAGAAAGCTTAACTTTTAGGTAACATTTGCGACTCATTTACAATTAGCGTTTTCAATGATCTGTTTCAAAGATAAATTCCTATTAATTTCGAGTTTAATATTTTTCAGATGGAAAACATTATGGCCATAAAATTAATAAATTAATTAAGATCAATACTGGTTCTCTTGATCGTATGAAAAATATAGGGACATGGTTTTTATTGTGCTTGCTTTGATTAATTTAGGTATTATAACACATTGTAACTACACTTAATGTTACAAATACTGTGTTAATAACTATCCATATTATAGTGTATGATATAAGTAGCGTTAAGTTTTTTTTTATGTGATAGATGGCAGACGAGCAGACGGATCAATTGATGGTAAGCGATTGCCGCCGCCCATGGACACTCGCGACACCAGTGGAGTCACAAGTGCGCTGCCAACCTTTAAACACCCCCTTTCCCCCGGATTGGGACCCCGGTACCCTCACTCAAGCAGCTAGCATAGTGCCGCTTCACGCCTTTTTTCTGTGAGGCCGTGGAATCACTCCGGTCGAGCCGGCCCATTCATGCCTAAGCGTGGCCCTCCCACGGTCCCACGGTTATAATACAGGTTGTCCAGTAAATAATTTATCAGATGGAAAATAAAAAAAAATTTGAATAGTTTTATGAAAACAAAATTACCTTAAAAACTTAAAAACCATAGGGTTACCATGAAAACCAAATTAGTTTCGAATTTCCTTTTCCAGTTTTTTTTGTATCTTGTTATTCATCAGTTTTTAGACTATTTTTTTACATTATAGCGGACAAACGAGTAGACGGCACACCTGATGGAAAGTTCTGATTTTTTTCTTTAATAGCTATGTTGCTGAATAAATGGATAACACGAATTTTAGCGTACCTATTTCATAGGTTGCTTCTTATTTTGAAAAATGAAAAATATTTATTTCCAACAAAATGATGAAACATGGAAATGATCATGATTTTAATCGATTACTTTTAATTTTAGTTCCAAAACTTATACCAAGTTATTAAGTATTATGTGTTGTGCAATAAAGAGTATCAATTTATCTATGAGTGTCCACCATCTTCCTCTAATAAATGTTCAATATTATGTGGGCCCAATTGACATTGACCCCCAATTCGAGAAGGTAATAAATACCGGGGGCCGTACAATAGAAAGCCACAATAGAATAAATCACGCCTTTCCCAGTATGATACAGACACGGGTAATTTCCGCCGTGTGGGTTTGAGGATATATTACTAACAATTCGTTAGTGACTTGCTGGCATGTACAGGGGCGGACACATGAAGCTATACAAAACTGTCAAATTTCTTCATTCGATTATAAACCTTATATTGTTACAAATTAATTTTCATACATACTGCTTACGATACGCATACCTTACGGTTCTTCGAAAAGCACGTGCCTTCAGGGACTATACTCCAGCACTCGACATAAGTCGAGTTACAAATTTGATATGGACGAATGTATGAAATCTCTACATTCGACATCAATGTCGAGTGCACGAGAGTTGCCACTTTTGATGATATTGTGGTCAAGCGTTAGCTCACAGCCACCAAAAAAATAAACAAATTTTCCAATTAGATCTGTTTTCGCTATTCAACGATAGACTATTTCGCTAAAACTTAACCTATTTACTTCTGTAGCAGTTTCAAGGGTCACTCTAGCGTGCATTTCCATTTGAACCAAAGACAGCGCTAACAAGGCTTAAATAATTGCTTACTTTGTCCAAAGCACAAACTAAACCATGACTAGTTATTTTGGTTTCATTTTGATGGACACTTATTAAAATGGACGCAAGCTAACGTGTCACTGGTTGCATTATGCAATATTGTTTATATTAATAGCATTGTTATAACACTTGTGGCGACGAGGAGCTTATTTATACTACATAATCTTTTTATTAAGACGACCCGATTGGATCAGTGGTAGTGAACGCTGCCTCTGGTGCAAGGGTTGCGGGTTCGATCCCTGCACAGTACAAACATTTGTGTGCATGAACATGTCTGTTTTTATTGGTCTGGGTGTTTTCTATATATTATAAGTATGTATTTACAATAGAAAAGTATTAAATTTATTTATTTGTAATTCCACTGTTCGTTCTGATATCCGTTACACAGGTGCTTGGATCTCGGAGTCAGATGAATGTATGTGATGTTGTGAAATATTTATTTTTTTTATTTATATATGCAACATCATCATCTTCTTCAGCCATTACTGATCCACGTTTTGGATTGGTCATCCATTTTACGCCCGCGTGTTCCTTAATATCGTCAGTCCATCGCTTGAGTTGATATATGCAACATTTTATAAAATACCAGCACGAAAATCTTAACTTCCATAACCCTAAAAATATCTTAATATCAATCTATTAATATCCCCGTAATTATCTGACGCAGGAGCGAGACTCGTCGCCATCATTAGTGCTAGTTAAGAGGCACATGTACATGTAATAACGTCAAGTAAACACAATTAGATCCTCGGCTTGAGTAAGAGTCAACGCGAAACTTCAAAGAGCGGTTACCGTTTTAGTAAGAGTATCTTTTGTACGTATTTAGGAGCACAATTTGCCGCTATATAATCGAAAACGTTCCGTAATGGACGACAAACGTCATCGTACGCTGACAACAGATGTCACGCATACTAAACTTTTGTTATATAACGTTCAGTCACGTCACATCCTTGTAAGTAACGCCATGTTGATTTGCGAGCGTTTTCACGCATCACTCAAACAGTGAATTTTTATTTCTAATAATACAAAGATTAGCAAAAATGGCAAGAGTTTCCAACCTCTGATACATAGATATGAGTACGTTATACGTTGATTTAATCAATAATAAATAAATAAATTGTTTATTCAGTAAAAATAACGGCAGATAACATATGATTATCTAATAACTTAATGAAATACTAGACCTAGGTTATTCTTTGTCTGAACTAGGATGAACCTGTGCTTCGGGTCAAAAAAAAAATCAATAAAGATGAATGAAAAATACTGCAGGTGCAAATAAATCGGTCTTTATTCCGCGTCACATAAAAATAATCCTGATTGCAACAAGTAAACACAAAAGGGTATTTAATGTGACCATTTCAGTTGACATGCTAAAACAAGCCAATTTATTTGTGTATTTTTTTTATTGTAGCTCTATCCGAAGATAATTCGCCAATGTCAAGTAACTATTTGAGAATAAGTAGGTAGTCAACAGTCGAAGTCAGTTAAAATCAGTCAAAGTCACAGTCACTTAATAAAACGCCGGTGTTTTACGTTTTATCGACCAACGGATTCAGTGGATATAAAAGCAATTGCGGGTTTTAAGACTCTAAGCAAGTCTAAGCAAGTTGTCACAAGACAACGCTCTCGTTACATAATAGGAGTGTTAAAAACGATACAATGCAACGATTTTTATTATTACGATCACTTTGCGGCACTTCACTGCACAAATAAACACCAAATTTGTACACTAAAAACCACTAAACACTAATTTAAAACCTTTGAATTGCATCAGCCCATGTGGCGTGTTTTAACCCTACCCGCCGAATCTCTTATCTGTGATGAATTAAATGCTTTGTAGACGTATGTCAATATTTTTGACATTTTCTGCATCTACCTTTGAGCCATCCATCCCTTTGAGTGTGTTCTGGGAAAATGAAAAGTTCGTTTGTTAACTTTTTTATAAAATTCGCGTGTTTCTGTCCAATATATTCCGTACAATATTATAATAAAAGTACAAAGGCGTGTAGGCCCAATTCGTCAAAATTGTTGATGCCTATAGTACTACCTATTAGTATGTTCCGAGAAAATGAATCACAGTCATAAAAAATTACGCGTATATGCCGTCATACGGTGCTCAACATTAGACAATAAAAATGTAGGTTGAGTTTAACAAGTGCTGCCCTGTGAAAATACATTATTAGCAACAAAACATTTTAATTTTTATTTACCATCAAATAACATTATATGTCATGTTATAACATGTAAAGTCAGAAGACAGCACATAAAACCACGGAGGTTTGTCTTGTGCTACCGTGAGCTATGAGTTTTACAAACTTATATTTTAGGAATTAAAAATGCCACTCGAGCGACACTAATGAATATGAGTACACTTCGCGACACTAATTTATACAACTATCCTAGCAATTCTTATACACTATTCCCTTAACTTTGGTTTAAAATTGGAATTGCTTAATGCAATAGATGGTAAAATAAACTTTTACCCTAATCGAATACTAACAATCATAACTTCTTGAATATAATAAGTTATCTTCATCAGTGTTGAGCTGATTGATGTCACTGATCTTATGGACTTTCTGATATAGCGAAAGTTGTACCATGTTTATGTATCTTCTACCGCATATAGTGTGAGACCGGTCCCGCAGCATTACGTCATTCTGGAAGTCCTCTCACATGAACCCATTGAAAAACTGTCCCGAAGAACGTATATACGTTCCAAGGTATGTTTTATTTATTCCTGCATAAGTTGAAAGGTTCTATCGGTAAAAATGTTCCTGCCGTATGCAAAACGTTCTGTCGACGAAATGTCCATCGGTGAAAGAGGCGGTCGGCGAAAAATTTTTAAGCGCTACGTCCTGTATGCGTACAACGTAGGGCTGCTCGAATTATCAGTGACTTGACTCTCTCTAGTCGACTTGATCCTCTAGCACTGCGGCGGGATATAGCCTCCCACAGCATTCTATACCACATCTATCATGGGGAGTGGTCTGAGGAACTGTTTGATCTACTCCCTGCAGCTGAATTCTTACATCGAAACACACGCAAGCATTTGTCATTCCATCCTCATCATCTCGATGGATGGCGGTCTAATACTGTGCGTTTTTCGCGGAACTTTCTACCACGTACCTCAGTTCTGTGGAACAGTTTACCTATGTGAATATTTCCCGACGGCTACGACTTTGGGACCTTCAGAAGAGCGTACTCCTCTTCAAAAGGCCGGCAACGCATTAGCGATCTCTCTGTTTTCGCGGATGTTAATGGGCGGCGATGATTGCTTTCGATCAGGTGACTCGCTTGCTCGTTTGTCGCCTCTAGCATAAAAAAAAAATGTCAGCGATCTGTTCTGTAGAGGAACGGCCGTCGATGAACCCCTTTTAGGAACATCTAAAGATTACATATATTAATATTCTATCAATCTATATTATTTTAAATCGTACCTACTCTTCACAGAAACGAAACTAGCCTATCTTGAGAGGTCGACCAGAACCTCTAAGCTACGTCGATTACGAAATCTTTTAATTTAATAAGACAATATCCTGCTGTATGCAGACCAGACGTCCTCATTATCCTATTGAATAAATTCGGTACTTGAACTGTAGTTAATACGGACGAAGTTGACACGAAGTTGACACGAAGTTGGGAATATAGTAGATCTAACGAAGTTTTTTGTTTGAGTTGAGAATCTATTATCTAGACCGAGACGTCTTTAGTGATCTAGTATTTTACTTGTAATTTGTCCAGCTGAGTTGTGGAGTAATTTAATATTTTCATTCCCTATAACAGAGTCCAATATTTTATAAATTTCCAGTTTTAAGTGTGCAGGGAAATAAATCATTTTACTGGCCTTATAATATTATGGGATAAAAAAAATTGAGACCAGTGCAGTCTGTAGGCATCTATTATATGAATGTTTCATGAAGGGTATTTGTTGTTTGTAGTTCAAGTAGTACAATCCCGATAAAGATTCTAGTGAAGAATATAAAAAGAAAAAAAAATCACAGTAAGGATAAATTATGAAATATCTGTTGTCGTTGTATTATACATGTATGTGGGATTTGAGATAAGTAAACAGGATTTCAGGGTCTTCCAATCTTCTTTATTTTATTATAATCGCAGAGCAAGCCTATTCGCGTCTTTCGTCGTCTCACACCTACAGATAACTCCCTCATTCCCTCCGTTCACTCGTTCTCCGTTCACTCTTACTCCGTTCCATTTTACTCGTCTTCCATTCCGTTTCACTCTCTCATAATCCCATATGTATTCTTTTTTTGTGCAATAAATAGTATCTATCTATCTATATATGAGTAGTAAACCTGCAACACAATGATGGATCATAAAATATCTACCTTCACATTATTTAGTGCCAATTCAAAGTTCTTTTTTCAAGTAAACCTACTAACTACTTACTTTATGACGACCCGCTTGGATCAGTGGTAGTGAACGCTGCCTCTGGTGCAAGAGTTGGGGGTTCGATCCCCGCACAGTACAAACACTTGTGTGCATGAACATGTTTGTTTGTATTGGTCTAGGTGTTTTCTATGTTATTATAAGTAGGTATGTATTTACAAATGAAAAGTACCTATTAAATCTATGATATCCGTAGCACAGTTGTTTGAGCTAACTATCTCGGAGTCAGATCAATCTATGTGATGTATTATATTTATTTATGGGAAATAATTAAAATGAAGTATCAGGTGATACTTTATTTTAATTATTTCCCATAAATAAATTAGAAGCAGAAGTAGACCGTCTGCTCGTCTGCCACCTCTCATATAAAAAAAACAATTTTAGTAAGGAGGGTAAGGAAGAACGCAAAAATTGAAGAGCTCGTGCCCAAAAGCAGACATAATGGGCGAGATAAAGTCAGCTAGACTGCGCTGGCTTGGCCACATTGTGAGAATAGAGTCGGGTCAAGCTGCCAAGAGAGCATACCTGGGTCGACCATCCTGGAAGCGCCCAGTAGATCGCCCCAGGTATCGCTGGATAGACCAGATCGAGAAGGATCTCAGTTATCTACAAAGGCCGGAATGACGACAGGTAGCTGAGAATAGAACGGAATGGCGAATTCTCGTCATCATCATCAGCTCATTTAAGTCCCCACTGCTTGGGCACGGGCCTCCCTCAATCACATGAGGGGTAATTGCCATACTCACCACGCTTGGCAGACGGGTTGGCGAGGGTTTTGATATAAATGCAGAGTTTTCCTTCTCTGGGTGCTCATGATCATGGCAGCAGATTTACCTTAGTCGCCTTTTACGACACCTCGGTAAGAGTGAGGGTGGCCTATTCTACTCTGCCGGGGACCACACGGCGAATTCTCGTGTCGGAGGCCAATGTCCACTTTGGGTCGCGGATCGCTTAGTAAGTACTTAAGTATGGAACGTGAAAATCTTCAGTCAGATTATTTATAGGTAACTTACTAAACCGCAATTTATAAGTAAATACTAAATCGAAACCAAAAAAAAGCTTTGTGTATATTACTTCGCAAAGTTTGATAGCATTCCACAGCTCTAAAATGGCCTATTTAGTAGCACCATGACATCAATACAGCAGGAATAATTTTAGGAGTTGTTGACGCGAGCCGCCTAACGAGCTCAAATGGTTGGTGACCGTACGCATCAAATTGCCGTTTGATGCGCGTCTCATGTTCTGCTATGCTTTTTAATAAGCGTTATGTGGTATTTAGACCTGGGGATAGGGGGTTTTCTTTATAACAAATCAATAAAAATAATTTATTCAATTCCTAATTATGCAAATAAATTATGGAACAAAAATACATACTACTGAGATAACTTGGAAACATGTCATAACTTATGACATGTAAAAGATTTTGCAAAGTAGAAATTACATATTTGACGTAAAATGAATGTTTGATAACGCACACATTGCTATTGCAACAAAATATTTTATCGGATGTAGAATAAATAGAAAGGGAAGAATAAAATCCGAAATAATAATTTGCACTGCCTTCCCTTATTATTACGAATACGATATTTCTTTCCTCTACCTAAAGGTTGTCTGGAAGAAATCGCTACAAGCGATAAGACCGCCTTATTGTACTGTCTGTTACTGTTGTATCATGCTTGTATTTTATTTTTGTGCAATAAAGAATATCTATCTATCTATCTATCTATAATACTGAACAAGCATTGGAAAACTACCTAAGTAACTACTTAAAATTTATTATTTTATTTAATACACCAAATTGCACAGCCCATTCGATTCAGTTAAAAACCCCACCATCTACTTCGATAGGTCAACATTCCTATAATATAGATTTGGAAATGAATATCTTGCTCAAAGTTCCAATAAACCGAAATATTGTGTCAAAGGTTCCCACCTCTAATAGTTGGAGTAAAGGTAATAAGAGAAACCATCTACCGTCTTACTAAAAGCACTAATAAACGAAAGTTATTTTAAATAAAATATATTTAGGTACCTATACATAGTGAAGCTATGTCATTTGATCCCACTTTACACAAAACAAAGGTAAGTGGCTCATTCAGCAGAAGGACATCCACTTGAATCAGTGAGTCAGCGGGATAAGATGAGCTCTAGATTGCTAGAGCACCTAGAAAACCTTTTATGAGCCAAGTTAAGGTCACGATCACGTGAAAAAAATCCTGCAATATTGCAATATTGCATCATTATAGAGTCTGCAGACTCTCTACGTGAATAATCTCTAAGTGCAAGTGTTATAACTTTTATAAAAGAATATCACTTATGCTATAAATAGGAAAGTCATAGTAAAAATTGTCGACCCGTTTAGATCAGTTGTAGTGATAGCTGCCTCTGGTGCAAGGGTTGCAGGTTCGATCCCCGCACAGTACAAACATTTGTGTGCATGAACATGTCTGTTTTTATTGGTCTGGGTATTTTCTACGTATTATAAGTATGTATTTACTAAAAAAAGTGATATATTTATATATTCCGTGACACAGGTGCTTGAGCGACCTATCTCTGAGTCAGATCAATTTATGTGATGTTGTGAAATCTTTATTTATTTTTTGTGTGCTGTAAAAGTTTTTATTTTCTGTAAAATTTTGGACTATAACTGTCCTTTTATCAATCACTGCTAAACGCGTAACTACTGTAGGCCTTCTTCGTGCTGCGCCACAGATTTCTATGTCAAGTCATTGTCAACGTTGTCAACAGTCTAAAGAGTGACAAGCCGTCATAACTACTATTACATAACTGCAGTTTCTCCAAAAACAAATGTTCCACAGTTCGCTATGTATCTCTGACACTCCAGGGAACTTATTCGCTATTAAGTATTGATTCAATTGTAAATAATGTGACATGTTACAGGAATATTTTATTACAATAAGTAGATACTTCCAGAGTTTATTCCTCTTAATTTATGCAGAATGCAATAAGTTAAAGTTGCAGTCTTATAAATTTGATGTGGCTTTATAAAACTAATCATGCTATTGCAGAATCGATAAAGAAGCCATAGGTTCCAGTGAGAGCGTAATTGACCCAAAGGGTCCTGTGGTTGGAAGAAGCCATACATTGAATCGGTGAATTTAAAAGGAAATCAGAGGTCATTCAGTTTCAACCCAAATAAATTATATCGTTTTATTCATTCATCATTATGTGTTATGTTGGGTCTGGGTGTTTGTGGTTCCTCCGTTTTTCCTGATTTCCATATAACATGGGAAAACTTAGTCTGGATCAGGAAATGTATGTAATATTGTCTCAATTTAAATATTTGAACGGTTGAACGCAATATCATAATCAGTCATTTAAAAAATAATTGTTCTTGTTGAGAAATAAATGTCTCTAAACTGAAGTAATATAAAATCGTAAAGTAGACGGTCAACAAATAGATACAGAAGATTAGGTAAAGAAGTATGAAAGAACGCTCCACAGGTGTCGCGGGTGTCCATGGGCGGCGGCAATCGCTTACCATCAGGTAATCCGTCCGTCACCTATCACATAAAAAAAGTATTGCAATGTCGGAAAGTTAAGAAATATGGCACATGGTAGCAATCCCATTTTACAAACATTACAAAAATTATAAAAATTTATTATTCTAACAACAGAATATATTATCTCCAGGGCCCTTAGCCCTTAGCCTACACGGAACGAGCGTGTATCTATAACAATTACGTAACTATTGAGCTGCTTTGTTCTTCGTCGAGACTAAACAAATGCGAAAGATTTACGGAATGCTTCTTATGACAAAGGGCAATCGTTGAAACATAACGGATAGAAGCGATTTTTCCGAAAACGGCGCCATTAATTAGTTGGATTGTCAATTTCTATAAATCATACTCGGATTGAAATATTTAGGATATTTTTTGAGGAATATGACTTCCCTACTACAAAGCCGTTTTGACCGTGGGAGAGCCACGCTTCGGCATCAATGGGTCGGTTCGACTGGAGTGATACCACGGCCTCTCAGAAAACCGGCGTGAAGCAACATTGTGCTGTGTTTCGCTGCGTGAGTGAGGGTACCGGAGGCCCAATCCAGGGGAATGAGGAGTTTAAAGGTTGGTAGCGGACTTGAGACTCCAATGGTGTTGCGGGTGTCCATGGGCGGCGGCAATAGGTGAGCTTACCATCAGGTGATGACGGTCTGCCACCTATCACATAAAAAAGGCCCTTTCATCAAGGTCCTTTTACGGATCAGTCGCGCCGCCAACAGATTTTTATTTTACGTGATTCTCTAGTATGATTTAAGTTTTAGTGGCTATTTTTTAATTCAACTAGGTATGATTTTGACATAAATGACGTGTGCAAAATAAGCCTGAAAATATATATCCGTTTTTATTTGAAATTTCTTGTACAATTTTTCGTTGACTATCTCAACTTCATTACAATAAATAAAAAATATTTAATCGGCGTCATCATCATCATCAGCCCATTTGAGTCCCCACTGCTGGGGCACGGGCCTCCCCCAATCACATGAGGGGTAATTGCCATACTCACCACGCTTGGCAGACGGGTTTGCGAGGGTTTTAATATAAATGCAGAGTTTTCCTTCTCTGGGTGCTGATGATCATGCCAGCAGCTTTACCTTAGTCGCCTTTTACGACACCTCGGTAAGAGTGAGGGAGGCCTATTCTACTCTGCTGGGGACCACACGGCCGATCGGCGTCGCTGATTCCTAACAAGGCCCTAAGTCATAACGACTACGTTAACGTTACGATAACGTTAGCAGGTCGACGTTGTACTTCACACACTCAGAGGCAAATTTCAAAGCCCACAGGGAATATAGTTTTTTAAATTTTCGCGTTACAACTATAATTAATCAAGACGGAAATTAACACGATATTTATTATGTGATACAACATTGTGTACTCACATATTTTACTCGACGTTTCGGCTACGTTACAGCAGCCGTGGTCACGAGCGGACTCATCCGCGGTCCGCTCGTGACCACGGCTGCTGTATTCCCGTCTTGATTAATTATACCCACAGGGTATTTTCACAAAAACATGTAGGTAGGTATACTTCACGGTTTCTTAAATTAAAAAGTTAAACCCTGTGGTAAAACGCTTTATTTTTAGTAGCTTTTAACGTATACTAATCAGCTCGTCTTTTCATCGTCTTTTGCTCGTCTTTTAATCAGGATGGATTCCCAATTTGTTGTAAAACATGAATCCCTTTTTTAGCTTCATAGAACGTTGTAAAAATGTTACTTACCTTTTTTTGGGTAAATTGGAAGGTTTTTTCGGTTGATTGAAATGCTTAATTACATGGGCTTTATTTTTATACGGACAATGTTTGCCAATGGCCAAAACCCGTAAGCCCTATTCTCAGGATTTTCAATATGAAAAAGCATGGCGCATGATGTAGCATGAAAACCATACAATAAAACTATGTTTTTGGGATATATAACGTAAAAAAGTAAGGTAAAGTATCAGCATAAATATTGCCCCACTGCAAAATCGAACCCAGTACTCAGATCACGGCAAATGCTGAGCTTTTCGATCAAAATATTGTTGATCACTGAAAAAAAGCTTACACATTTTTAAGAATATATTTTCTATGACGACTACATAGGTAGTATTTTGTTTTACTTGCACTTGTTAAAGTACAAGTAAAACAAAATACTACCTATGTTGGCGACTGGCTGTGATACAACCTTAGAAAAATTGTCTAACGGCCGCACTCAGAGACGTCATTTCACTCAGCTAATGATCATTAACTTTAGTATCGGTAGTCTTTATGCTTATCAAAATAAGTGTCAATATTTTTTCTTAAGTAGCCAACTAAGTTAATCAACGACTCTGAGTGTGGCCGTAAGGGTACAACCTTAATTTTATGAGTTATTTTTCTCTACATTTTGACGTGCTTTTTTTGTATCTAATTGTCATCTGATTGTGTCAAGTAAACATTTCTTTGTACATATTTCTTTCGATATTCTGGTGGTAGAAGTTAAACACTCCGAGTATTGTCTAGTGGTTTTTAGTGAAAAACTTGGTATTTATTTGTGCAGCGAAGTGTTCTTGATACTAAAAATCGTTGTATTGAATTTTTTTTTAAATAAATATTTCACAACATCACATACATTGATCTGACTCTGAGATAGGTAGCTCAAGCACCTGTGTTACGGATATCAGATCCAGTGGGATTACAAATATATACATAATAATACTTTTCTTTTGTAAATACATATTTATAATACATAGAAAACACCCAGACCATTACAAACAGACATGTTTAATGCACACAAAAGTTTGTAGAGTACGAGATCGAACCCGCTACCCTTGCACCAGAGGTAACATTCACTACCACTGATCCAAACGGGTCATTTTTAACACTTCGTGTGTTGAGCGAGTTGTCACGGACAACTTGCTTGGACCTAATAGAGTCTTAAAACCCGCGATTGAGTTTAGAGTGGTATTGGCAGAATCCGTAGGTCGATAAAACGTAAAACACCGGTGTTTTATTAAGTGACTGTGACTTTGACTTCGACTGTTGACTACCTAGTAATTCTCAATAAGTTACATGATATTGGCAAGATATCTTTGGCATGACATTGGCAAGGTAGAGGCATAAATAAAAAAAACATATTTCTTCCCATAAAATACATGATTTCAGCTTTAAAATGTGCATCACTCATTCCCATTAGTATATAGTTCACTAGCATCACCAGAAGTTATCATTTTATTTTTAATTAAGTATAGGCTCTTCTGTTACTTATGTAATTTATGTGGTCAATTTGAATTGAATAAAACAAGTATGTGTAGGTCTTACTAAGTAGATACTTAACTAAGTATAAGCGCAAAAAAAAATATTACCTATATTTTTTGTCATAGAACAATAAGTTTATTGCTTCTTTTATGAAATAAAAAAACTTACCCCTCCACGCTAAAACACCGACAACAAACACAAACAAAGTCCCCCGCTCCATGAAAAACATTTTATAAGCTCTGTTCGTATAACCAAACGGATAACAATAACAAAAAAGGCACAATTTTCATACAAATCTATGTTACCACATTCTACTTTCGCGCCATTTTCATTTAAATGCGTTCGAAATTCAAATCAAGTGAGCGTTCCGAAGCACGTCCTAATTGATTTTAGCGGTTGGTTTTGTTTTTTTACGCGGGCAGAGGCGTACGACGCGTGCAGCCTACACCACTTGTTGGTAACTGTATGCTCAGAAATGGAACGGACTGGACTGTAAACATCACGCTTATTTTTAGAGAACTCCATAATGGCGGGAATGTCAATCTTTATGGTGCAGGAACCAGCGTTAATAGAACGCATTGCAGTGGGTAGTTACTGCAGGTAGTTAACAATTTAAGTGATTGTGGTCAGGGTTTGGCTATTGAAGAAGCTAATAAAAGTTGGTTTTGAACAAGTCAGAGATGAATAAGGTAGAAGAATAAGGAATTCGAAAAATAGGACAGGGCCTAATTCGTTTATCACCAGGTGATCCGTTTGCTCGAATGCCACCCATCACACTTAAAAAAAAACAAAGTATTATTAAATTAGAATCCCATCTTTTTTTTTCAAAATCGTCTAATTATCAAATGAAGGAAGATAAAAGGAGTAGGTTCTTCATCTTTCTCAACTTCACTTGTAACTAGATACTAGAAGGGTGGATGTTTTCCGATTTTTTTCCCTTACAAAGAAATTTAAGCATCACCCAGCTTCTAAGTGCTTATTATAATAATTTATTATTCAACTCTACATAATAGCGTGGCGTATTGTTCTTTATCTATCTACTTAATTTTCATTCACTTTTAATGTGATGATATTCTGTATTTTTCCATTGTACCCCTTGCTACCTCTGGTTACCCCTTCTTAGAATTCTTAGGGGTACGCTATGCAAAAATAATGTAATGCATCATGTCCTGTTGATTCGGCGAGTGCTTGATGTATGAAAGCGATATTTTTTTTAGTTTCATTGAAATATCTAAGAGTTAAGCATCTTATAACATTCTAAATTTAAAGATTCGCGTTCGGACTTCATAGGCAGATAAAGTATTATCTTAAGGCCTTTTCACGAATCAATAGCGACACCACCGGGTTTTTATTGATAGTAATGATATTAAAACAATAAATGAAAAAATTATCGACACATTTACAGTTTATTACAAAATACGTTTGTTTTAATCACCGAAATAGTATATTAGAGTGTCGTGACAAATTATATTTATCTATAGAAAATTAAGCATCAGATACAGCCCAGCCAATAAATAATGTCTTGCAAAATAGGTACATAAATTATCTACTACACTTAAAAATGTTTGAACAGTCTTCGGGTGGGACTCGAATCCACTATCTTTTGCTAACCGGGCAACTGCTGTAGCAGTTAGTGAGTTAGTTAGGGTTCAAAAGATCGTGGTTTCGAGTACCACGCGAAGAGCTGTCGAAAAATTTGTAAGTCGCATAATTCACTTAAGAATAAATTGCAAAAAATGCTTTACCCAAAAATATGATTTTTTTGGGTATAGCATTTTTTGCAATATCTACTCCAGTTTATATTATAACATAGCAATCAGCAGCTTCTCAGTAGATCCTAGTCTAATGAAATGGAACGTGTTAATATTTTCCCTGCTGAAATAAATCACGTCTTGTTACTAAAAGAACGGAAAAGACTTAACAGAGGCATTAAATTGCGCCTCAACTACAGTGCAAATTATTTAGCAATCGCTGCTTCCCAGTAGACAGAAGTCTTTAACACCGACAATGAAAGACAAAGCGTTATATTTCCTTGCTGAAATAAATCGAGTCTTGTTACTAATAGAACGATCAACTACAGTGCAAATTGGGAGACCGTGGGAGAGCCACGCTTCGGCATGGGCCGGCTCGACCGGAGTACTACGGCCTCACAGAAAACTGGCGTGAAGTATTACTGTTCTGTGCACCGCTGCGTGAGCGAGGGTACCGGAGGCCCAATCCGGGGGAAAGGGCACGCACTTGTGACTCCACTGATGTCGCGGGTGTCTATGGGTGGCAGCAATCACTTACCATCAGGCGATACGTCTGCTTGTCTGCCACCTATCACATAAAAAAATAGCAATCGCTGCTTCCCAGTAGACAGAAGTCCTTAACACCGACGATGAAACGCAACGTGTTTTATTTCCCTGCTTAAATAAATCGCATCTTGTTACTAAAAGAGCGGCAGCGGCATTAAAAAGGGCATGAAGACGGGGTGGCCGTTGCTTAATCGTCTGTTAGAACCCGCTTAATGGATTAATCGCGCCGGAATTTTTGATGCGTCTACAAGTAAACAGTAGCCTTAATGCTTTCAAGTTAGGTACTTTTTATATATTTTCTATTAATTGATTAGGCTGTGCGATTGTTAGAACAGCGACGTCAATGCCTTTTTATTAATTTTGGCGGATTTAAGTCTAAATCTATACTATAAGCGGAAGCTGACTGACTGAATCTATTAAAAACGCAGGGCCTAAACTATATTTTTTTAAAGGGGTTCCTTTTATATGGGAGCACTAAGAAAGGTTTTTTGTAAATTCACCCCTGAAGGGTTTAACCCTCGTTTTGACACATCATGGTATCGTGCAATATGAATTGAGGGCGAGTCACTAGTTTATTTACTAATTTTATTAACTGTTCTAATGACGGACATACATATTGATATTTTAATATTATATTTTAAAATTGTAAACTGTGAAATATAAATTTGAAATCAAAATACTGAGTATGTACGATATAATTTGACTAATGCTTCCTATAGTTTTGTAATAATGAATAGGATAATGGAGTAATGGATATTAAATTCAATTATGTAGTTAATCAAGCTTATCGATTGTCCGCGAATAGTTCCCAGAATTAATAATATCCTCCAACCAATTTAACCGGTTACGGCGGCCAATCTCAACAATCAGCAACTTTCGTAGGATATATTATAGTGCTCAAGTGTGTGCGCAAACACAAGTGCACTCTCTATCCCTTACCCTCATAATCCGATGGGACACCAGCGTGACACGATCGGAGAGGGATCGGGCGCAGGACCAACGGCTTAGCGTGCTTTCCGAGGTACGGGGGTAGAAGACCGCCAACTTCCAGACTCCGGGCTGACACTTAAAATGTCTTTACTTTGAAGTTTTGTAACTCAGGTACAAATTTTGGTTCGACCCGGGAATTGAACCCGGGACCCCAAATGCACCCGTCACTTTAAAGTGCGACGCACTACCCACTGCGCCAAAGAGGCAGTCAAAGTCCCAGAATAGGCTTGTGTATTAGGCAGATTTTTAAATAGCATTGAGAAATAGCGGTCAAAAGGAGCTATGTACAAAATTTCAGCTTGAAACCTATTATGTATTATTTTTGTATGAGCTCTCAAAGGCTATAGAGAGGCAAGTGAAATGAAATGAAATGAAAATTGTTTATTCAATTTAGGTCCATACAGAACACTTATGAATGTCAACATGTTTACCACTGGTTCGGAATGTAGTTTTCTGCCAAGAAGACACCAGCAAGAAACTCAGCAGTTACTCTTTTAAAAAAAAAGTTTTACAAAATGTCACCAATAACTTAAAAATCTAGTACAATTTTTGTGTTACTAATATGTCCCTAAATTATTGTCATTCAAAAAATCGTCTATTTCATAATAGCCTTTCTTCATTAAACAGTTTTTTATATACAATTTAAACTTATGTGTGGGCAAGTCAATAATAATCTGAAGTAACTTATTAAACATTTTTATGCTCAATCCTATAAATGAACTGCCAACCTTATGGAGCCTGATATTTGGAACGGCCAGTCTGTGCTTATTTCTGGTGTTAAGGCTGTGACAGTCGGACTTCTTCGAGAACAGATGGAGATTCTTATGTACGTACATAAGGCAATCAAGGATGTATTGAGAAGCCACGGTAAGTATGTCGATTTCTTTAAACAAATCTCTAAGGGAGTCGCGCGATCTAAGGCCATAAGTGGCGCGGATGGCTCTTTTTAAGTCTTAATTTTACAAAATATTTATATAGCAATCCGTAGTAAATTTTAAGTCTTAATTTTACAAAATATTTATATAGCAATCCATATCTTATTCAATTTATAGCAACTTTTGTTAAGAAACCATTTTCATAAACGCACTATTTCATATAACTATCGAACAAAGCTATCTCGCGATGCGCACAAACCCGTGAGGGCTGACGTCTGTTTGTATGAAGCGTTTTGGGTAAGTCTATTTTAAGTGGTTTTCAAATTGTCCTATCTCGAAGAGTTTCCAAGCTAACAAATCCATTCTTTCACCGATGTTTTTCCTTTTCAGGGGTTCTTATATTACCAACAAGAATAAAGTTGATGTAGATACTGGGTAGATAGTTATATTATGTACACTGGAAGCAATCAAGAATTGAGTATTGAATTTTTAAAGTGTCTTCTACCTAAAAGTTGCCTGGAAGAGATAGCTCATAGTGATAGCGCCTTAATCATGATCTTGTAATAACTAGCCGTTAAGTTTTATACTATCTTTTGTGAGTTAAAAAGTAAAATAATAATTAATTCATACTTCAATTGCTCACTGATACCAATTCGCGGAGGAAGGGGAAAAAGTTGGCAACGCTTTTGTGATCCATTAGTGTTGGTCGTGTCCTTGGGCGGCAATCACTCACCAAACAAAAACAGGTTCTCTATTACTATAGATATAGGTAATACCTACTTAAAGCACTAATCTGTGACGACATGGCAATATTAAATTTTTTTCTTTATTCAAAAATCGTACAACTAACATTACATTATTTTGATCACAATTTCCCCAGATATAAAAAACGAATTTCTGATCTTCTTGCTGATAAGGGGCCCTCGTCCTCTTGTTATTAGCGACCTGATCGTTGTAATAATATTTAAGTCTTTTCATATAATATTTTTTTTATATTTTATAATTTAATTTTATTTTATAGTTTGAATGATATGTAAACGTTAATCATGGTGTGTACACTTGTTTAGGATTAAGGTCTAGATAAGCTATTTTAAATGTACTATTTCAATAATTACTGTGACGTTAATCTGTATGTGTACCTTAAATAAATAAATAAATTACATATTACCCCAATGCGATAGTGTAGATTACTTACTTAGCTTGATTTATTTGGCACGAAAACAAACAACAAAGTAGTCTTTGTGAATTCAGTTAATATAAAGAATAAAAGATATACATTATACATTCCCTTTTTCATTTATACTACTTACCTACATACCTTCGTATTGTGGGAAAAACAATAAACACATTATTATTTATTAATATAATATTAACCTTCGCATTTGTCAAAATGTCAAAGAAGAGAAATAACTGGCATATTGCCAATAAAAACAGTACCTACCTACTTACGAAGGAAATATTAACTTCAGCTTTTCCTCCAACTTACAGCGAGAAAATAATTTATCCAAGCACCCGAAATACCTCGCAAATGAAGGTAAGAGCGGATAATTTGGTAGGATGAAGCCAGCCTTTCTGAGGGAAACAATTTCCCTTTCACAGGATCGTTTTGGCCACCTTTGCGTAATTGTAGGTGGGCTCTCTCAACCATAGTCAACAATGGTAAATTTAATAATGTACAATTGAAGAACGGAAGGAACAAACATGTAGGTATAAACACTTTGAAATGATAAGAAGTCAAACAAGTAAATAAATTCGGCACTTTTTAATAAAACTTTTTGATTAATATAGGTAACTACGTAGGTGTTACCACATTGGTATTCACAAATAGAATCAAGAGTAGGTACGGTACAGATAATAAAAAGGTTCGTCACCTTAAGATAAATTTTCGCTTGCACGGTAAGATTCACTTATACCAACATACCGTTTTAAAAATATATTTCAACCTTCTTTACATCAACAGGAATCATTGTTGCTACAAGCAAATCTGAACTCTCTGATTTAGTGGTTAAGCATAATTTTCTGTGCAACAGGGATTACTCTGACAAATTTACGAAAGGTAATAAGTGCTCATAGCATATCAAAGGAATCAATTTGAAAACTGACGAACCATTTCATTCTTTGCGTGTACTTGATTTGATACTTTTAAGAACTTAGATTAATTTTAATTCAGTTAAGTAATTTGTAAATAAGTGCTTTAGCTATTTAACACGGAATCGGGTCAAAATGTATTATATGTTGTAAGAATTTATTAATAAAAAAGAAAAAGATATCAATAAAAACAATCCAAATATTGTTTTTGTATGTCGAGAAGCAGATTTTTACTGATAAAAGTGATAAAGTAATCTTACTTTTATCAGTAAATATCGTGGATGATAAGTTACAGTAGAGCATTATTTTTAATAAATCAAAATACCTATGTAAGTACCGAGAGCGCCAGAGACACATAGTCTTTAAAGTCAAATAAAGTATCAGCCTATAGGTATACTGTCCCACTGCAGGGCAAAGATCTCCATCATAGAATTCAAGTTATCGCTATTATGATAGGATTAGGCTTAAAGTGACGGGTAGGGAACAGACGCCATTACACTTTCTTATGAATTAGGAGAACATTTACCTGGTTTCCACTTCTTTGGTAATGTATAAATGGAACTTAAATAGGCTGACGTAAAACCCAGTATTGTAGACAAACCTCAGCGGTTTATACAATCCCATTAACGTGATTGTTTGTCAAAAGTTTTTATTTCTATGTGATAATAAATAAAAAAAATAATTAAATTGTTAGCAACTAAACCCGATATCTTTTTAACATTTTCTAACTGCAGCCTCTCGGAAAACACGTATACTATTTATTTAATACTTATAACTTTTGTACTTGAAATTTGAATTACCACAAAAAACGGCTACTTATGGCGTTAATCCAAATTTCGACTCCAAAAACAGATCAAAATGTAGTGCTAAATAATTAAATATATATTTTAAATGTTTGTTTAGAGACTCCCGCTCTTAAATTGTTTAAAATAGATCCGGTTTAGTGGCTAACAAATTAAATCGATTGGTGTCGCTAGTTACGCGTCGCCTTAATCGCTGCCCAATGCGAATTGATGATCATAAACCCGAGCAATGTTCGAAAACTTCGAAACATACTTTTTGTTCGACTCGGACATCGAACTCAGGACCCCGAGATCACGGCTCGGTACTTAAACCACTAGACCAACAAGACGTTAAAGTCAATTACATCACTTTTGCATTGTTCTAAAACATAAAAGCATGAGAGATACCTATGACAAACCTAGTACGTTTTCATATCAAAGATTTTACTCAAAACCCACCATTTAAACGCAAATCTTCTACTTTTTACTATTATCCTTTAAGAGATTGACTTACCTCACGGTTACCTCTTATGGTCCGTTTACGAGGGAAATATGTCGTCAAAAATTATACGAATATTTTATGAAGGCAATCCGCTTTGTTCGCTCTCAACAGAATATTACGGTTACTTTTTTTCTTCTATCAAAGAAAAATCTTGTGATTATATGTTGTTTATAAGTTTCTGATATTATTTTCCAGGAAAAAGCTTATAACGTAGGTACACTTATTTAAGGGGACTTGGTGCGACAACCTCTTCGTTCGCCCCTGCTGGTAGGCGGATGTGGCGATTCTGGCGTCTAACGGACTATCAGGGTCGGGTCCAGTGTCCCCAAGGCAACAATGACTAGTAAAGGATACGTCATATTTGCTAGCCGACGGCTGTCAGCCGCACACTTGGTGGGTGGCTGTTTAGATAGATAGGTAAAACGTTTATTGGTTACAACATCATACACACATCACAACATAAAAGCATCCCAGTTACAATTTTAAAGAAAACAAAACAAAAAAAAATACTTATATTATGAAGATAACTATTGTGTGTTTGCTGCAGCAACCAGAGCCCAATTCTCGTGCTTGTGATATTTTAAGAACATGGCGGATATCTCCCGAAAACCTTACAAAAAACTATGTTTTAGTGATATATGTCGTATGAAAATAAATGTCACGACCCCGAGAATTGGGCTCCAGTGCGTCAAGGCTCAGTGTGAAGCGTCCGCGCGAGGCGAAATCACTGATTTTCAGCCGTCACCCAGAGGCTGCGCGGGTACACGGGGATATAGTGACAAATTACAAAATAATAAAAATAAATTAAACAATAAAAATAAATTACACACAATAATTGCTTACAATCAAAATCAAAAATAAAAATCTTAAATTACAAAGTAAATTAAAGTTTGAGCCCCTTAGGGGCGCCTCCTCTACCTATCCTAAGGCATTTATTAGGAACTGGATGGTTCGGATTGCAACCCCTGTGAGAACTTCCAGCCATGTTTTTCCACAAATGTTGAATGTTTTTTCTTGTACCCCGCTTATCACATCCGCATGTAGACAAAATTCCGAAAGCCATGAAAGAAAGGGTGTCCATGGGCGGCGGCAATCGCTTACCATCAGATGATCCATCTGCTCGTCTGCCACCTATGACATAAAAATATACCTATCTACAATATTGATGAGACAATCGACAGCTCATGACGAATCAAGCAAAATTTCGTCGACTTAGTAACGCGTTCAGTGGTATAATCGGTAGTACATTCACCCGGAGTCCCGCCTGAACACGAGATGAAATTTTTAAGTGTGTTATTTACTTAAGAATAAATCGCAAAAGATTGCTATAAAATATCAACTATAAAAAAGCACGTTCCACACTTAGCCCGAGATTCAAGCGCGAATCCGCGAACACTAGTTATAAAAAGCTGCGAGAAATATTCGTATTGACTCCACAATTCGCAAGCTTAGTAGAATAGAATAACAAGACTATTTTGGGGTCTTTATTGGGGTCTCGTTTTTACTGTTTAGGTATGGAACCCAAAAATTATGAGTTTTGTTTTGACACGCTCCCGGAAAATTTGAGAAAAAAGTACGTGATTTTCTTTTTTGCTAAACGAGAGCCAATCAAAATAAACAATCGTCGGGCACAGATTGCGGGTCGACCTTCAACGCGTTATTGCCTTAGGAATCAATTTAGGCTTACAACTCATGGAGCTGTTTTCACTCACAATACTTGTAAGACCACGTTGTAGAAAGATAATTAAAGCAGAAATGTAGACAGTAAGGGAGATGTCCCATAAAAGGTAAGCATATTGTACAATACTTATAATAATTGGGGACACTGGACCCAACCCTGATAGTCCGTTGGACGCCAGAATCGCCACATCCGCCTACCAGCAGGGGCGAACGGAAAGGTTGTCGCACCAAGTCCCCTTAAATAAGTGTACCTACGTCTAAGCTTTTTCCTGGAAAATAATATCAGAAACTTATAAACAACATATAATCACAAGATTTTTCTTTGATGGAAGAAAAAAAGTAACCGTAATATTCTGTTGAGAGAACAAAGCGGGTTGCCTTCATAAAATATTCGTATAATTTTTGACGACATATTTCCCTCGTAAACGGACCATAGAGGTAAGTCAATCTCTTAAAGGATAATAGTAAAAAGTAGATTTGCGTTTAAATGGTGGGTTTTGAATAAAAACTTTGATATGAATACGTACTACGTTTGTCATAGGTAATGCTTTTATGTTTTAGAACAATGCAAAACTGATGTAATTGACTTTAACGTCTTGTTGGTCTAGTGGTTTAAGTACCGAGCCGTGATCTCGGGGTCCTGAGTTCGATGCCCGGGTCGAGCAAAAAGTATGTTTTGAATTTTTCGAACATTGCTCGGGTTTATGATCATCAATTCGCATTGGGCAGCGATTAAGGCGACGAGTAACTAGCGACACCAATCGATTTAATTTGTTAGCTACTAAACCGGATCTATTTTAAACAATTTCACTTGTAAGACCACGTTGTAGAAAGATAAAGCAGAAATGTAGACAGTAAGGGAGATGTCCCAAAAAAAGGCATGCATATTGTACAATATGCTATGATTTGGGTAAAAAGCTCATAATCAAGGATAGATTTCGCGCCACGAAAGAAGCCCCGCGTCTAAATCACGGAACTAAAATTTTAGATTCCTCGTGTCAATATAAAGCTCTAATTTGTTGAAGGTTTGGTGAACGCTTTTCACGGGATTTTTTTGGTTCAAGTATCATTTGACACTTTTTTGTTGACCCAGGAGAAATGCGTTACGCATACCCATCCGTCTGTAAACGGATGGGTTATGTCGGACTCTCCTCTGGCGACGGCTTCCGGCCAGAGGCATACCGACTAAAACTCCTAGGACTCTCCCTCATCTGTCCATGACTGGGCGAGTGCCATGGGGCCAAAGCTCGGTACCTTTCACCACGTCACCCCCCGGACAGGGACACCCGCCTACACTACGGGCACGGCGCTTCTTCGGCTTCTTCGGCGGCCTTCGCCTCCATCACATGCTCGCAATATGTGGCAAAGGCCTTCCAGGCATCCTCACTTGCTAATATAGCTCTCGCTATATTAGAGAGTGAGAGGTCCTGGCCGACCTTTGCCACCAATGCGTGGCGAGCCTGAGCCCACAGCGCACACACCGCCAAGGTGTGCTGCGCCGTGTCCACAGGATATCATTTGACGCTTGACTTAACCAATGTTAATCGTCAAACCTGAGGGCTGACCGACTGTATAGACGCGCCTTCAAGCGCGCTCATTGTACAACCTGTGCGGATAAAGAATGGGATCACTGAGTGTGCGAGCGAGAAATGAATAGATGCGCCGCCATTTCTGATCCCATTCTTTATCCGCACAGGTAGTATGTACGTGAATTTTAATTCCAATCCGTACCAATAGACGGCGCTGGGTGTATACTGCATCACGCAAGGATTTGTGCATTTCTATTTCCATAAAGCCCAGCGGCCATCTATGAAAAATCGTCTGGTCATGACTTGTTGTAATAGAATAAGTTTGTTATGTCAAAATAGCACCTATTTACAGTTCTACAAGGTTTTTCATTTGCCGGCTGTGTACACCGACATTACTGCCATGATGGCTTTTTTTAAATTGATATTTTTTGTGACTTTGTTTGCACACATCAAATGAAGCTTTTATAAAGTGGACAGATAAATATTGACAAACACGAGGTTATGTCACAATACGCTACGCTACGCTACTGGCTTGCCGCACAGTACAAAACAGCAGTCTCAAAACCGCTGCGGGCGCCGCTCCATGAGTACGTAGCCTTATTACTTCTGGAATCAATTTAGTTTCCCCGTTCGCCGCTTCGGCGCTGATTAAATTTTAAATGTCAGCCGCGAACTAATATCTCTAACCGACATCTGTGCCTGTACTGCAAGTGGTTACGGTCGGGCCGCGTTGTGCCTTTAGAACTTTGTTATTGTTCAACCTGTAGGTACTTATATTAGTGATGATTCGAGAGGATTAAGGTGAATGACTGTTTTAGATTTTGAAAATCGAAGAGGCGTGTTAATTCGGTAGGCTTGGTTTCAGTCGACAACAGGTCCGTAGACCTCCTCTACGTTACTCCTTTTTATATTCCAGGAGGTCTACTACGCCAAACGATATCGATTTATTTGTAACGATACGACAGTTGTTCGAAATATTTGCTAATACCCTACTATAAGAAATGTTCGTAATCTATATCGATTATCGTAAGTATAGACAATTTACTTTCATTTTATTCCAATTTTCGTGAACGTATGATTGTAAAATTTACAAAACAATTGGCTGTTTGGCTTATTATTTTTCAGTGTGGACCATAAATGCCTGAAAAAAAAATTAATATCACAAATCTTATTTGTATAAAAAGTGTGTGTTTTTAAAAGTTTTATAAACACAGATGACTTTTAATTAGTTACAAATACAAATAATAGTGTTCTGTGCTACAAGTTTTATTTGGAAAATTAGTAAACTTGTGAGTATCAACCAGTGAGCTAACAATTGTGTGTATATACCGTATTTATTTATCTGGGTGTTCTTTTCTGATCGATCATTGACAAACATGGTTTTAATGTTTTAGAATTATGTCGAGCTGCAGTGGTGGTTATATTCTTTGATTTATGTAAATCAAATCCAATCGTCACCACAACCGAAATTTATTTAACAGTGGTAAAGGAAGATACTAGTCCGGAGAAGAAAATATGGGTCATTAAATTCAAAATCACAACGAAACGATTCTCTTCACGATAACATCAGAAACGTCGTAGCAATGTTCGTCGATTTGACATTTGTGAAGCTGTCAAATACAATTATTCGTATCGATAAAAGCTGTGTTAGAGTAGGGTTTTTGTGAGAACTGTCAAAGTAATATCGTTCGTAGATTCGTATAAACGACAGTCGATACGATGTTACTTATAGTAGGCCTCGACACGATTATTGGCACGATATATCGTTTATCGTTTGGCGTAGCAGACCCCCAGAACTTTAACAGTAGTAAATATACCTAAATATTCGGTGTTTCTTTTTTAGAAACATACGATGAAATATGATAATGAAAACTCTCCCTTTATTACAAAAAATCTCAGATGTGTTTTATTATGTGATAGGTGGCAGACAAGCAAAACTTGAAGCTATACCCATTTCAAAAGTGAGTACCGGAGGTCCGATCCAGATGAAGGTAAAACGTCTACTCCCAATAATATATAAAAAAAATATCCTATCGTCCCCACTATACGTCATCGTCCATACGTAAACCAGGATAACAGAAATGAACAAAAGATAACGCTACAACACTTAGGCCTGTGTCCTCAACGGTATTACGAGAAACGTCTTGTCAAATTAGTTTCCCCATTTACCTTCATATTCCTCGTAGTTAACGGAATTTCTGTTATAATGCTAGTTTCGTCAACTTTACCACCGGTAATTGACGTCACTTAGATATGCGCTAACTTTGTAATGGCTCAGGTAGAAAGTGATTTGGTAGTTATTGATTTAAAAATCTACGGAAATCGGCATTACAGTCCGCGGCACCAAAGAAGTCGCAATCAACATTCGAATTTGAGTTTTATGTCTTTAGGCAAGGAATCTAAATTCTTAGTTCCGCGTTTGCGGATACTACATTTATTTCCAAGAGTAGGTATCTACCGGAGGGCAAATTTTCAGATCCAAAGAAAGTCGTAGCGCACTTGTGACTCCACCTGGTGTTGCAGACTAGATGGATCACATGATTACAGTATTTTTTTTATTAATAAGGCTCTACCCAAAGATAAAATGCACATTTTCAAGTCAATTATTGAGAATAAGTAGGTAGTCAACAGTTGAAGTCAGTCAAAGTCACAGTCACTCAATAAAACGCCGGTGTTTTTACGTTTTATCGACCTACGGATTCAGCGGATATCACTCTTAAAGTAATCGCGGGTTTTAAGACTCTATTAGG
Organism: Marasmia exigua; assembly: GCA_019059595.1. Taxonomy (NCBI): domain Eukaryota; kingdom Metazoa; phylum Arthropoda; class Insecta; order Lepidoptera; family Crambidae; genus Marasmia; species Marasmia exigua. Next base: position 11,179,764 of record CM032476.1, on the reverse strand, counting down.
TTCAAGCAAGCTGTCATGAGACAAATCACTTGATACACAATAGCAGTGTTAAAAACGATACAATCCAACTTATTATTAGGATCACTTTGCGGCACTTCACTGCACAAATAAACACCAAATTTGTACACTAAAAACCACCACAATTTAAAACCTTTGAATTGCATCAGCCCACGCAGCTTGTAAAAAAAATTACACTCTTGTCTTTCATGTCAAGAATAAAGGGAATAATGCTTAGATAAAAAGAAAATGGCTGAGACCTTGGAAGACTTAGGCAAAATGCTCGACGACCTCAATAGAGTCTCCCAACAAGTGGGTCTGAAAATGAACATGGACAAGACGAAAATTATGTCGAACTCCCATGTCGTACCCACTCTAGTAAAGGTTGGAAGCTCTACACTGGAAGTTGTAGATGAGTACATCTACCTCGGACAAAAAGTCCAGCTTGGTAAGGCCAACTTCCAGAAAGAGGTCGATCGACGAATCCAACTCGGCTGGGCAGCGTTCGGGAAGCTACGCAGCATATTTTCGGCAGATCTACCGCAGTGTCTCAAGACGAAAGTCTTTAATGCGTGTGTGTTGCCAGTGATGACATACGGAACCGAGACGTGGCCGCTTACAATGTGCCGATTAAGGAGGCTCAAAGTCACCCAGAGAGCAATGGAGAGGGCTATGCTCGGGGTCTCCCTGCGTGATCGTATCAGAAATGATGAGATCCGCAGGAGAACTAAGGTCACAGACGTAGCCCAAAGGATTGCATGCCTTAAGTGGCAATGGGCAGGGCACATAGCGAGGAGAACAGACGGCCGTTGGGGCGGAAAGGTCCTCGAGTGGAGGCCACGTACAGGAACTCGCAGCCGTGGCAGGCCTCCTACAAGATGGACCGACGATCTGGTGAAGATCGCGGGAATCCATTGGATGCGGGAGGCACAGGACCGATCTGTGTGGAGAACATTGGGGGAGGCCTATGTCCAGCAGTGGACGTCCATTGGCTGAAATGATGAAAAAGAAAATGATCGATTTGGTGCCCAATTTTTTTTCTTTGAGCACACCATTCGAGCTATTTCAATGAGTCTACATTTACATTCCCAGAGGATTCGCTCCCATAGGACAGTCATGTTCACCAATCTGGCGCACACCGCTTTTAATGTAAAAGCCATTTTGTGTTCTGACACACTGTGCAGTTGACTTTCCGAGGACGTCTCATTTTCGCAACATCAATCAATCGGCTACACTGTTATTATGCACCGAACAATGGAGCTAATTTTGCGGATTTTTTTCTGCCCACTCACAGGGGGTCTTTTGGGAAAAATAATGGCGGTGCTATTTTTTTCCCTGGTAAATGGGTAGGTAACGGTTAATCAAGTCGAATCGGGTTAATTGACTGCGGAACCTAAAACATCGAATGAAATTTTGATACTGCGGAAACTTGAAACTTTTTTGTTGCGGAATCAGGACGATGATAGGTCTGAGATTGGCTGGTAGGCATAGAATAATTTTTGCCCTGTTGGTCTAGTACTGGGGCGTGATCTCGGGGTCCTGGGTATCGATTCCCGGGTCGAGCGAAATGTATTATTCGTATTTTTCGAACATAATTCAAGTTTGTGATCAAGCGTGGTGATTAAGCCTATTCCCATCATAGTAGCGATAACTTGATTTCTATGATGGAGGCCTTTGCCCTGCAGTGGGACAGTTTATGGGCTGATATTTTTTTAGTCCACGGCGTTGCCTGCATAGTATTCGACATTTTTAGGAATAAAATGTCCTATGTCCTTCTCCAGGATCTAAACTATCTCTCCTTTATTTTTCAGCCAAATCGGTCCAGCCATTCTTGAGTTATAAATAGTGTAACCAACACGACTTTTTTTTTATAAATATAGCATCCGCCAGGAGCGTTGTCCAATGTCCACACGTAGTATTCGTTTTTGTTTATCCCACAGGAACCCTTGGATCTAAGCTACGTCGCCACCAATTCACAGCGAAATCGGTTTAGCCGTTCTTGAGTTACAAATAGTGTAACGAACACGACTGTCTTTTATAAATATAGCTTCCGCCAGGAGCGTTGTCCAATGTCCACACCCTAGTATTCGTTTTTGTTTATCCCACAGGAACCCTTGGATCTAAGCTACGTCTCCACCAATTCACAGCGAAATCGGTTTAGCCGTTCTTGAGTTATGAACAGTGTAACTAAAACGACTTTCATAAACAAAGATAAGACAGTGATCTAGATATATACGTATAGTACCATAGACATCGCTGCATAAATCCAAAAGCGGCGACATCAATAAGTTGTGTAAGTGGACGGAAAAATATCAACAGCAAAGGCAAAATATACGGGACATGGATTCCCGCCTTGGGTTGAATACGTAAATCACATTTGGCGCGATATCGGAAATGTTTGGCGGTTTCGTAATATTTTTCTAATATTTCCGAATACGGTCTGCGACAAGCTAGATTATTTAAATGGCGAAAATGTGATACTGATGTAAAACATCGGATATTATTCTTGACCCGTTTGGAACAGTGGTAAAAGATAAAAGATAATAAATTCTTTATTCAATTTAGGTCCACACAGAACACTTATGAATGTCAAAATAGGTACATAATTTCTACCGCTGGTTCGGAATGTCGATTTCTACTGAGAAGACACCAGCAAGAAACTCAGTATTTACTCTTTTCAAATATTGATGATGTTACAGAGTTTCAATCGAGAAAAAAAATACAATTATGAAAGTTAATAGACTACTATGAATAACAACTCAAAATATTAATCAATTAACTTGACCAAGAATCCTTATCATTTAAATAGTCTTGTACACTATAGTAACCTTTCTTCATTAGGCAGGTTTGAATATGAGACTTAAACTTATCCAGTGATAGGTTAATGACATTTTGTGGTAGCTTATTAAATATCTTAATACTTAAGCCAACAAACGAATTACCGAAAGATAGTTCAATCCACGAAGACGCGCCCCACCCTTTTTCATTATTGCTTACATATTAGCAATGAGTGCATACTATGATAAATTGACAGAACGTCACAGGGTAACTGAAAACATGCTCTACTTGAATTTTTTTTCTCCGCCCCTACCACTCACCCCTCCTGCACCGCGAATGCCTTTGGCTAAAAGTGGTGGGGCGCGTCTTCGTGAGATGAACTATCTGTAGTGAACGCTGCCGTTGGTCCAAGGGTTACAAGCCAAAGCAAATAAAGAAATTATTTATTTTGAATATGAATTGAATTGTGTGCATGAACATGTATATTTGTATTGGCCTGGATGTTTTCTATGTATTTATAAGTATATATTTACAAAAAACAAGTATTATATGTCCATATTTGTAATCCCACTGTTGATTGTGATATTCGTACATAATACAGGTGCTTGAGCTACCTATCTCGGAGTCAGATCAATGTATGTGATGTTGTGAAATATTTATACTTTGACGCTAACGGTAAATGTTGTAGTCATACAGGGTACGCTTGCATTGTCCGGAATACTTGAATAGATAAATACTCATTATTGCACAAAATTTTTCGGATCGGACGGATCTTAATGTTACTGGCGGTCATAAAAACTTATAGGAATCTCTTTCATATGACCTTGGGGTCATCATCATCATCATCATTTCAGCCAATAGACGTCCACTGCTGGACATAGGGCTCCCCCACTGTTCTCCACACAGATCGGTTCTGTGCCGCCCGCATCCAACGGATTCCCGCGATCTTCACCAGATGTCGGTCCACCTTGTAGGAGGCCTGCCACGGCTGCGACTTCCTGTACGTGGCCTCCACTCGAGAACCTTTTCGCCCCAACGGCCGTCTGTTCTCCTCGCTATGTACCCTGCCCATTGCCACTTGAGGCATGCAATCCTTCGGGCTATGTCTGTGACCTTAGTTCATCATTTCTGATACAATCACGCAGGGAGAATCCGAGCATAACCCTCTCCATTGCTCTCTGGTTGACTTTGACCCTCCTTAATCGGCACATTGTAAGCGGCCAAGTTTCGGACAACCTTGGGGGTACAAGTACAAAAAGCCAATGGAACTTATAATAGGATTTCGCGGATGGAAACTAAAACCCAACGTGACGACTTATGCAATTCAAAGGTTTTAAATTAGTATCTAGTGGTTTTTAGTGTACGCAGGGTATATACTTGTGCAGTGAAGTGCTGCGAAGTGGCGATGTGAACCTAATATTAAGAATAGTTGAATTATATCATTGTAAAACTGCTATTGTATAGTGTATTCACGTCTCAATTTGATTGAACCGAATAGTCTTAAAACTCGGGATTGTGTTTATATTGAAAGAAAGAAAGAAAGAAAATACATTTATTGGCCACAAACAATATACAATAATACAGAATGACATGCAACAGCGGAAACATTGGATGGTGGATATTACATTTTATAAGGAATAAGTGAAGGGAGTGGCCAATCAGGTCCCAGCCTCAGCATTTGCTGCTACGGCATTATCTGCGATGCCGCAGCAGCGCTGGTATTCTGGTGGGACCTGGTTGCGAGTGAGTTAGTTAGGATCTAAAAGAAGGAATACAATATTGAATGCAGGTGGGAATATACATATTATACACGTATATTACATATTAAAAGAAGTGTACAATGTGGCAGATATATATTGAAATACATAAATAAATATTAATACAGAAAGTCAACATTCTAGACCGAGACACAACTTTGTTGGTATCAGAGGAATCCGTATGTCGGTGAAACGCTTAGGTGAAACGTAAAACACCGGCGTTTTATTCAGTGACAGTTTTACTGACTTCGACAGTTACAACCTAATTTTCAATAAGTACACTTGACATTGGCAAATTATCTTTGGGCAGAGCCATATTTAAAAATTCTAGGTATGAAAAATATTTTAATGTAGACAAAACGCCGAATTTTACTACTCAAAATCGCGTGAAATCTTCTAAGACTCGCTTAGTTTGCTCAATTAATTCCGAGCCAGGGGTTATGATCAATGAATTGTCAAAAGGCACAAATTCAACATCTGCTGCAGCAGACTGCTTTAATTTTTAATGCAGAATGGATCTATTGAACTCAAATTTACGACGTGGAATTTTTTTCAACATCGCTTATTTTTCGAAATAAGTTTTCTTGCGGGAGACAGACTGCGAGAGAAAGTAAATGGTAAAAAAGTAAGACCACCGTGAAATAATTAGTGGGTAACGTTAATGCATATGCCTGATGGGTTTATCTAGAACACGGTATACAGTTACAATCTTAATACCCAAAAGTTTCCATAGACAGAACGAGCAATATAAGTTCTTCCGAGAGCGCTGACAACTCAGTGCATGAGAACATTTGCCTCCGGAACGTGACGTGTAAAGCTGTAGGTTCAAATGAGAGTACACATATAGATTTTTTTAAATCTATGTGCGTATTACTATACCGGGAATAATACGCTGAGATGTGGAATAGATTGCATAAATAAAATTAATAAATTTAGCTATATAAGATAAAATAACTAATAATTGTTTATTTCTAAACATATGGCCCTTAAGTAGTGATAGTAACAAATAAACAAATAAACAAAAATAGAACAAAATACGATTAACAAAGCAAACAGTATAGGGAGTTGAAAATCTTTTCGAAGAATTTCAAAAAGCCGGGGAACTAATGTTGTTGAGAATGATTAATAGACCAGGTGTTTAAAGGGTTCACAGATACACTGTGTATATAAATTGTTTGACAGAAAATAATTTTGCAATTTTTTGTACTCTTTTTTTTTTTGGTAGATCGATTTTATTCTGTGCTCGCTTATGTTACGATACCAGTTAGCTTACGTTCTACACGTGTACTTTGTCTTACTTAGTGTTTAAAAGAGTGTCGAACTTGTAAAATTTGCTACAAGCATAAAGTTTAACAGCACAGCTGTGAATTGTTTGCCATTGATTTATGCACAAACAGCCACATATCAGGTTATTAAAAATCTGTCAAAAATCCTCAATTGTTGGACATTAATGTGAAAATCGACTGAAGAAATTTGACAGTTTTGAATAATTTGATGCGTGGCTGTACGTACATGTTACCTACTTGTTTAGCATTAAATCTCGCAACTTGTATATTCTGATACCTAAATATTTCCTCGTGCCTAGTAATTTTTATGCCCTTAAACTAGACTAAATTACGAAACAGTCACCTATTTCCGTTTCATGATCGAAGCCTATATGACAATTTGCTTGGTCGTTTTCCTTTCATATGACAAGCTTACGAGATAAAGATGAGCAGATAAAGCTTTCCAAATAGGATATGGTTCGATTTTTTTTATTACACGGCATTATTCTGCTGAGTTGGACGTTATTTTTTATGAGAAAATACTGTAATTATCCAGATGGGGGAATTTAGCTACCGGTTTCGGAATATCAGTGAGAGGCTTTTTTCGGACTACTGACACTGTCTTGCACCCAGGGCGGCATTCTAATTCTATGCTTGTACCATTTTGTTTTGAGGTTTTATTCTTTTTTCTGACTCAGTTTTATCTAGTAGATAATTTATCTAAGTACCAATTAATGATAAACTAATTATTAATTAACTGAGTTTCTTCTCCAGTTTAATGCTCCGTCTGGGGTTCCCCAAGGATCTCATCTTGGGCCCCTTTGGGCCCTTTTTCTTCAATATTTTTGTGAATGATCTAGGTGTTCACATAGACAATAAACTTCGTTTTAATATACATGTAGATAAGCTAGCTAAAAAAGTTTTAAAAATGTTGGGTTTTGTGCTACGCAATTGCAAAGAGTTTAAGGGAGTCTCTAGTAAAATAGCAGTTTATAATTCATTGGTGCGATCTGGGCTTGAATATTGCAGCGTGGTATGGAATCCATATTATAAAGTCCATAAAAGCCGTTTAGAAGCGATTCAGAAAAGATTTCTATCACACCTGTCTTACCGTTGTAATATGTTGAAACGTCTTCCGTCATACAATTCACGTCTAAAATATTTTAAAATGATTAGTCTAGAGAATCGCCGTAGTATAACTGATCATTTGTTCTTGTTTAAACTGGCTAATAATCTTATTGATTGCGCCAATTTATTAAGCAAGGTTAATTTCAATGTACCGTACAAACTAGCCCGCGTCTCTAGATATCTGCCATTCAAGGACAAGGGGTTCAGGACAGGACTAGGCCATTTTTCTTCCGTTGATAGGGTTCAATCACAGTTCATTAAACTAATACGGTCATCTCAAATTGATATTGATTTGTCGTATTCACAACCTAGATTCAAATCAGCATTTCATAAACACATGTCTTCCTTATTATTAGAAGAGTAAATCTTTAAATTGTTGTTCTTATAATTGTAACAGTGGAGCTATATGTTCCATTGCACATTTTGTAATGGAACATATGGTTTTACACGATGTCACTTTCTTGCTGGAAATAGATGAGTCTGCTTCTGACTTTTCCTACTCTTCTTTTTGTGTTTCCTATTTAAAATTGATTATATTATAAGCATGTCGTGGTAGCCTTTAATTAAGACAGCATCTTGGAATGTATATGTAAGTTTTTCCTTCTACCGTGTAATGATGTATGTTTTGTTGGCTATCCTTAAATAAATAAATAAATCTTAAAAGAAGATAGGCAGAGAGCCATGTTGTGGAGGTACCGTGTTATTACGCAATATAACGAAAATATAACGAATTTATTCGTCTTCAATCTCGTAACTAGAAATGTAATTGTATCATATTTCTACAATTGTTTGATAAAAAATTAAATTAATTAGAGATAACGTTCAAATATGGATTACAAAACGCAACAATGTTTTGGTCTGATAAGTTCTAGAAAATCTTTAATTTCTGGAAAATAAGTAACCAAAGTGTCGAGTGTAAAATACCAAAAAATTCATGTCACATCGGTTCCTATTTGGATTTATTATAATGGGGTCCTCTCTTGCCTTTGTTCTTTTATTAATTATACGTAGTTAAAATTATGTAGTCGTAATTGAGTACCTCCTCCATCATTTTTTTCATCGGATCGTCTCATTTTGGTATTTACAATGGCAAAGTGTGAATTCTGGTGCAAAAGTGTGTCTAAAATTGTGTAATATTTTCAATACCACGTTATCTTTGTGGAATTCCCTAGTTTATTCGACTGTCTAACTTGTAAGATTTTCCATAAGCGCAGCTGCAGGCGGGCACGACAGTGATTTGTGCGCGCGAGAAGAATTTCTGATGAAATAGCTTTGCGGTGGCGAACCGGAATATGGATGTACGCGTCACTGCTGCCCAACTATCTGAGCGCCCAATATTTGAAATGCCGATATTTTATCTGAAAGTAGAATTAATAAAAGAAGTTTCGCCAATATTATGACCGTATAAAAACCATAACCGATTTAAACCGCGGGATACCACGGCCTGACAGAAAACCGGCGTGAATCAGCACTGTGCTGTGTTTCGCTGCTTGTGTGAGGGCAGGGCACATAGCGAGGAGAACAGACGGCCGTTGGGGCAGAAAGGTCCTCGAGTGGAGGCCACGTACAGGAAGTCGCAACCGTGGCAGGCCCCCCACAAGGTGGACCGACGATCTGGTGAAGATCGCGGGAATCCATTGGATGCGGGCGGCACAGGACCGATCTGTGTGGAGAACATTGGGGGAGGCCTATGTCCAGCAGTGGACGTCTATTGGCTGAAATGATGATGACTTGTGACTCCACTGGTGTGCTGGGTGTCCATGAGCGTCTCCAATGTCTAATAAGAACATTAAACCCGCTTCTATGCGGGAAACAATTATTTATATATCATCCAGAAATTGGGTGGTCCAGCAATTACATTTAAGGTTTTTACGTCTGACTCTCGCACCAATTGGACGGGGACCAACAAAATATGAAAAAAATGTATAATTTCACGACATCACAATACAATTGATCAGACTCCGAGATTGGTAGCTCAAGCCCCTGGGTTAAGGATGTCAGAACCAACAGCTTAAAGTTTTAACTGTAAGTAATATAAAGCTAGCATTTGAACATTGATTGAAGACCCGTAACGCCTTGGGCCACCTGAGCCACCTCTTTCCTCCCTAAAATGTTCGAATAGCAAAATCTGTTCAGTTTAAATTATAAACAAAATAACAATTGTAAATCCCTTGACGTAGATTTGTCTCAGGTCGCAGTTGTAGCTGGGGCTGGAGATATGGATGTCGTCACATTTACGCCGTTGTTAAGCATTACTCAGGCATCCTCGGGCGAGATATCGACTTTGTAAACAAAAAACCTTGAGTGGAATTCGATTTAGGAGATCATCACATATTACTAACTAGTTTTGACCGTGGGAGAGCCACACTTCTTCATGAATGAGCCGGCTGGACCGGAGTGATACCACAGACTTACAGAAAACATGCGTAAAGGAGCACCGCGCTGTGTTTCGCTGCGTGAGTGAGGGTACCGGAGGTAAGGGGGATTTAAAGGTTGGCAGCGCACTTTTGGCTCCACTGGTGTTGCAGGTGTCTATGGGCGGCGGCAATGGCTTACCATCAGGTTATCCGGTTATTATCGAAAATAAAATAACGCAAACCCACAAAATAGAAGTTTCTACTAAGCATGAAAATTATATATAAAATTAAGCGCATTTTTTCGCTCATATGTTGTGGCTTAACGCCCGTTTATGACGAGCTAATAAAAAGCTGTTAAAGTTTACCAGTTGTCAGTTACTTTTTTTAGTGCACGTGCGTGTGCACGCGCGTGCGAACTGACTTGCTTCGGTTGTCCGCTAGTTGAACCGTGCGTATTGATTTCACGAATTTTTTATACAATAATTTATTATCTTCATACCAAATAGCCACATATACATTCTGATTCAATACAAAAAAATTAAGCAAATAAAATATGAAGTTAACCGAAGCAGCAGACCAGTCCCCAAATGTGGCAGTGTTCACAAGTATGACGTATGTGTCAGCCATCATTTCACTCAACCATATTGGAGGAAATTGTAATGACCCGCCAGATAGCGTAACCACCTCAAAGACATTTGAAAGAGCATGACTATTGGAAATGCCATGTTGACAACCTATGCAATAGACTTCACAAATTTGTATATGCACTTGGTAAAAAAGCCAAAAATCACCAATGCGGATATGGCTATATCTGCCTACTGTGCATACGTAGAGTCTCTGTTACGCTACAGAATACTTCTGTGGGATAGTAGCACTGATAAAAATAGGATATTTGTTGCACAAAAAAATGCATCCGGGTTTTATGTAGGCTTCGTCCCGACGAATCTTGTAAACAAGAATTTAGAGACCTTGGTTTGCTACCGCTACCATCCTTATATATTTATGAAATATGCATGTTTGTACATAAACATTACATTAGTTAGGAAAGCATGTGATGTAAACTCGAGACTGAAAAATAATCCTCTAAGGCTTGTTTTAAATGAAATTTATAACATAGTAAAAACTGTCTCAATATGTCCGTTGAGATGTATAATAAGCTCCCAAATTACATTAAGGTTATAATGTATCAATACGGGGATTAACACGATATTTATTATGTGAAACAACATTGTGTACTCACATATTTGGCTCGACGTTTCGGCTACGTTACAGCAGCCGTGGTCACGAGCGGTCCGCACAAATATGTGAGTACACAATGTTGTTTCACATAATAAATATCGTGTTAATCCCCGTATTGATACATTATAGTTATAATGCAACGCGAAAATCTAAAAAACTATTTATTACATTAAGGTTCTTAATACGAATATATTTACAATAACATTTCTAAGAAAATATACCTTTTATGACGTAAGAGATTTTTTGAATGGAAAATGGTGACTTGTGTTAAACATTTGCATGTTATAAATTTTTGCTAAGCATGTGCATACCAAGTTTTATGCAAATAAATTGAATTGAATTGAATTGAATACTTAAGTTCTCCGCATAGGTTCTTATAAATAATAGTATTTACCTAGATCGTATCCACATTTCCCCAGTCAATATTCTCCTTTCATAAACCCAATAAAAGCCCTACGTCGGAAGTCAAAAATACTATGTTTAATAGAATCTCACTATTTGCAAGGTGCAAAGTCAAAATTTTTACAGAAGCACAGTCGCAATGGTGGCGTCGACATAGATTTTCTCGCGGGAAGAATTGTCGATGCAATAGAATTCCAGTCGAGGCTGGAAATATGGATGTTGCCGCGTCGCCGTTTCGATCGCGTCGCATTTCGACACGAAAAGATTCTGTGTTGCCATATTTGAAAAAAAAAAGATATATTATTGATGTGTTAATTTATTTTTCTCTTCTTTTTCCCATGAAATCACGTCGCAATTTTTGCTGAATATCTTCGATAATGGATTAAGAATATGAAATTATTTATTTAGATACATACCGATTTCTCACAATAAGCCATAAAAGTTAAATTAAAAATACAATTCCATTATGTATATAGGTAAAAACTAGCATTTATGTTTATGAAAAAAAAATCTTATTAAGTAAATACATTAAGTAAAGCCTAGTCTAGTCTTTTTAACGTTAAAAAATCATTCTTGTAATAGCATGCAGGTGGCCTATGTTCAACAGTGGATAAATACTTGCTGTTCTTGACAATCAATCTGTTGAGGCAAGAACTATTGCTATTGTCTAGTTACATGTACCTACCAGTCATTTAGCTGAGACTTAGACACAAAATCACTGTTATAGCCATCATCATCATCAGCATATCGTCATGGGTATCAGTCCACTGCTAGACAGAGACCTCTCCAAATGTTCACTACATAATATATATCGATCCACGCATCCAACTCCTTTTTCTGCAAACTGTTCCTTGACGCAATGGCGAAACTAGCGCCGCCAATAGATATGTATAAGTTGTGGCGATTATAAGACATTTTTTTAAAAAAAGTATAACGGCGAATCCATAAGGGAAAGTATTAAGATTTTTTAGACAAAATTATGTTATAATTTCTTCCTGCTAGTCCCAATATTTTTTTTTTAATTTTAGGCAATAATAAGAATTATGTTTACTTGTACGAAGATCTTATCTTATCTTATCTGTTATGTGTGATATTTTGTACCTCCCCTATCCTTTGCACTCCTACTCACGAAAGATTCGTTTCATCAGCATAACGATGTCTTTCGGATTGAAGTGCCTGTAGTCTTCTGGTTTAGGATAAGCGTTACCTAGAAGACTCATTCTGCCTCTGGCTAGTAAGTTGCATTTATATAAAAGATGTTCTATGGTTTCCGACTCCTCCTTGAATGCTCTGCAGTCGCTATTCGATATTATGTTCATCTTCATCAGCGTTCGTTCGTTTCATAATGCCCTGTTAAAGCTTCTATGAGCATCCTTGTCTGTTGTCTTTTGCCTCCAAGAATATGTTTTTTCCATAATGTACGAAGATAATACACAAGTACATTTCCTACAAAAATCCTTTATACTTTCCTTGTATTTTGTTTAATGTCTCTTAATCGCCACAATTAATACAAATCTACTGGCGGCGCTATTTACGTCGATGCGTCATCTGGCCTGAGGGCGTCACACATTATGCTATAGGCGACAATCGAGCAAGCGAGTCACCTGATGGAAAGTAATCTTCGTCGCCCATAAACATCCACGAAATCAGACAGATCGCTAATGTATAAAAAGGCCAGCACCTTCTTAAAAAGGAGTACGCTCTTCTCTTGAAGGTCCCTAAATCGCTTACTGAGACGCAGTTTCCACTCCAGAACTCATTCAGCCTCAACGGCTTTACCTATCTTAGTAACATTTCTCTTTTATGTAACTCTGTGTGACTATCAGATGGCAACTCTGTGTTAGATATCGTCACAGATCGCGCCCGTGCGAACAATTTACAGAAACGATACTTTGTTTGACATCGACAAACGCAACTCGATGAAATGTGTAATCGAAGAAATCTTTCTTGAAAGCAAAATATTAGTTGAACATTGCTGATCCTAGTTTGAAATTATCATTTTAACACGAACGTATAAACAAGAAACTTTTGATTTGCTGGGCACTCGGCAAAGATCTAGTAAATATTGTAGCATTCAGAAGACTGAGTATCTACGAGTTATGAGTAAAAAAAGTATGCGTTGCGAAAAAAGATTAAAGTATTATAAGTTGATTCATATAGGTAAGTGACCGTGACCGTGAGTTGACCGTCGAAGAGCACGCTTCAGCATGAATGCGGCTCATTCATGCTGAAGCGTGACCTTCGACCGGAGTGATACCACGGCCTCACAGAAAACCGGCATGAAGCCGCACTGTGCTGTGTTCCGCTTCGTGAGTGAGGGTACCGAAAGCCCGATCCGGGGAAAAAGGGAGTCTAAAGGTTGGCAGCACACTTGTGACTCCACTGGTGTCGCGGGTGTCCAAGGGCAATCGCTTACCATCAGGTAATCCGTCTGCTCTTCTGCCACCTATCACATAAAAAAAGTAGGTCGATATAAAGGATGACATGCGTGCTAATAAACTGACCACTAGGATGTACAAGACCATGCGAAGTGTGAGTCGAAGTAGGAAAGCGAACCTCGGGCTCCGAAGCAACAGATTGGGACGCAACCGGAACAAAACGTAATATGTCAACTTAGAACACTTGCTTACTACTGGCTGGTATTTACTAATTTATTTTGGGTGCCTATCAAAACTTTCATCTTTGGGCAAACCTAAAATAATTCCTCTTCTAAAATATTAAAAAGAAAACAAATCCCACCGAACACAGACACCAGCAGGGGTCGTAAACCTGCGAAGCTAGTAATATTTGTATTGATTACCCATAACACCCAGCTAGTTGGCCAAACTTCCCCTGAAGGTGGTAATAAGAGTGGACCATCTGTTTCCAGTTTCCCCTCGCGACATGTTTTGGTTTCACTTATAATCATACGTATAGACAAGGATATCAAGTTATCGGGAACTGCGTTGGTGTAATGATTCAATTATATTGAATGTCCATACTATCATACAGTGTGTATCTGTGAACATTTACGTTCCTATTACCACGTGTTCTACCAACCGATCTGAACAACCTTTGATCTACAATTTTTAGAAATTCGCATTAAAAATTTCAACTTTTCATACACAGTTAGTCACGTGACTCGGTCATTTTGTGTGGAGAGTCGATAAAGTTTTAGTCGATAAAGTTTCGAAAAGTCGTAAAAGAAATGTTGTTCAAAAGGGATATAAATCATCCCAGACCGGTATAGGCTCAGTATAACAAGAGCTTTTGTAATACTGTGTTAAAAGCTCATGTTATACCTACATATTATGCTAATTTTTAAAATAAAATGTTTGGGAAAAATGGGCTCTGAAGGGCCTACCTAAAATCCTAGAATATTTCGATGTCGTATAGTCATTATTCAATTGGAGATTCGGCGGGTAGGGCTAAAACAAACCGCGTGAGCTAATGCAATTCAAAGGTTTTAAATTAGTGTCTAGTGGTTTTTAGGGTACAAATTTGGTGTTTATTTGTGCAGTGAAGTGCCGCAAAGTGATTCTAATAATAAGAATTGTTCTATTGTATCGTTTTCAACTCTGCTATTGTGTGTCGAGTGAGTTATCTTGTGACAACTTGCTTGGGCCTAATAGAGTCTTAAAACCCGCGATAGCTTTTAGAGTGGTAACCGCTGAATCCGTAGGTCGATAAAACGTAAAACACCGTCATTTTATTGAGTGACTGTGACTGACTTTGACTGACTTCGACTGTTGACTACCTACTTATTCTCTATAAATATACATTTAGACTGACCGGATGGCGCAATTGGTAGCGACCCTGCCTCTTACGCCAAAGGTCGTGGGTTCGATCCCCACCCTGGACAAACATTCGTGCGATGAACACTTGTGTTTGTTCAGTGTCTGGGTGTAATATATGTATTTAAGTATATATTTGTGTTCCTCTGTTGTCTGATATCTGTAACACAAGTGCTTAAGCTACTTAGTACGGAATCAGGTCAACGTATGAGATGTTGTGAGAATTATTATAAATAAAAATTATTTAAATCAGCAATCAATTTATTAAATTAATATAAAAAAAGATAGAAACAGTAAAATATTATGTTATGTATAATATTACCTGAAATATTAATAAAATAAAGTACTTTATTTATGTATGAAAAGAAAACTGACCTTTGAATTATTACCAAAAAATATATATTCATGGACAAAAACACCTATCTAAAAAAACATAAACCAAAGTTCTACAGAAACTTATCAAAGTAGCGACGGAAGCTAGCCAAATTTTTCCAAACTAATATTATTTTTATCACTCAAAACTCGTGTTCAATTACCTCGAAAGTGGAGACCTTAATGAAATAACTTTTAAAACAAATTATTAAGGCCAAGAAGCCGCAAAAATTTCAAAAAATCTATTCTCATTAATTTTCCAGCAAAAAAATACGGAGACAAAAATAGAACATTGACGGGTGGAGCTTTTTTCTTCGTGCTAAACGATTAATCACTACTTTTTGTCTGGCTTTGTAGTTTGTTAACTATTTAAGAAGTTCTTTTGACGATGATATTGTAAGGAAAAGGATTAATGCGAGATTTTTCCGAGAGAAAGCAAGGCCATCAAGCAAGCGGATCACCTCCCCACATCTTAGCGTGGAATTCCCAGTTGCGTCCAAACCTTGATTTGGGGAAATCTGGTAACTACAATGAAACGACTGCCGTCTGACCTTCACAACCGTTTATCTGAGGAGCCAGACCAACTGAATCATGGTTACAGAATTCAAATACTATCCGGAACGTGCAGGTTTTCTCATGATATTTTTCCTCACCACCGATTTAGTGGTAGAAATACGCACATAAATTTGAAATATCTAGAGATGATTGGATTCGAACCCGGACCCCCCGTATGAAAAGCGCGTTCTGAACCACTAAGCTACCATCGCTCAAAGATAGCTGCCACACTGATATGTTAAAAAATTTAAACGTTTGTAAACATTAGTTCAGCGGATCACTCTCGACACCGAAAAACAAGATGGTGGGCAGATCAGTGGATAACAACATGTGCCTTCGTAATGTTATTTAACTAGTAAAAAATGACTATACAATACGGTATTTGACCTTTTTTTTAATATTTTGTAATCAAAACACGTGTCAATTATAGAAACATCGTTGAAAGAATCACTTGATTCTCATTTAAACCGCCTGAGATATCACAACTTTAAAATCACATTTTTTTAGCAAGCCCAAAACTCTCCATAGAAATGGCTACTGGCGTGTGACGTCTCACGCATGTAAAATACATGGGTTTCTTCAGAATTTTGTTCGGTAGCTATGTCAATTTTTTTTCATAGAAAGGCCAATCAGGATGACCTCACTCCGCCTGATGGTAAGCGGCCGTGAAATCCAAATATGAGGTTGACAGGCACAAAAGAACTAACAAAGTACCCATTGTGTCTGCCATCCTCACCCTAATGACCTGCTCTAATCAAATGTTTTGTTTATGTCAAATGGTTTTATTATAATAGCTATTATTTATTTTTAGGCACATCAACAATATAAACAAACATTTTACATATTATACAAGGCAAGGGACTATTCTAGTGTTGGTAGTTGGCGCAAATTATATGGGTTGCTCCATGGTATAATTATTTTTAAATGATTTCAAATGGACTTGGACCTATGTATCTTTGAATGACCATAAAACCGGCTAGACGTTATATTCTTAACTGAAAATTTCTGTTATTGGTATTTAAGAATAAGAATAAGAAAGCATTTATTCGACACTTAACATGGACATTTACAGAGGAAATATCTTATTTTACTTATGTTCTGATAAAGATATTAATATTTTGTACAATTTATTTATTTATTTAAAACTTTATTGCAAAAACGATACAATAGGCGAACTTAAAGCCCAGAGGCATTCTCTAGCAGTCAACCTTTGGGTCATGCAGAAAGGACAATAGTGCGGCGAAAAGAGGACTTATGTTTCCAAAAAATAATGGCAACATAAACTTAATATTATTCTAATAGAAAGACGTTTCGAGGTACAATCTCGAGATTAGTCAAATATCCTATTCACTATAAGCCCTACAAAATATAGGCAAACATTGCATTTTAGACAGATATAAAAGGCAAGCTTTTGTCGACGTGAAATTGCTTGGTTCCTTCCTTCTATGGAAAGAGTGAAGCTATTATTCAGTCTCAGTAACTTTTTTCTTTTTACAACAATCTGGATGTTAATTTATTACCGTCCAGTTACTCCAGTTAATGTTACGGTATCGTATACCCTGGAATGAGTAAAGTTTCTGGTATTTCATACGCAAATCGAAATAGATAGGCAAACGCGTATCATCCTAAACCTCTTCGTCACTTTCCATCAGGTGTGATTGTGGTCAAAAGTTAAACTATTGACCAAAAAAAAATAGTGTTAATAAACGTACATATCGTGAGTGATGGTGGCTCAGTAGATAAGAATGCGCGTTCCAAATGGGAGGACCTGGTTCGAATCCGAACGTACTCCTCTGAATAGTTCAAATCTATGTGGTTATTTCTGCCATTTGTTTTTTTTATCTGATAGGTGGCAGACGAGCAGACAGATCACGTGATGGTAAGCGATTGCCGCCACTCATGGACACCCGTGACAACAGTGGAGTCACAAGTGCGCTGCCAACCTTGCAACCCCCTTCCCCTGGATTGGGCCCCCGGTACCCTCACTCACGCAGCGAAACAGCACAGTGCTGCTTCACGTCGGTTTTCTGTGAGACCTTGGTGTCACTCCGGTCGAACCGGCCCATTCATGCCGAAGCGTGGCTCTCCCACGGTATGTTGTTCGTCAGCGTGGGTGGCGGCGACATGTAGGAATGTAAACTACAATTTTACTAGTTATGTAAGATTAAAATATAATTATTCATAAGTTTTTTTTTGGTGAATAAATATTTTTTTTTTATAGAAAGGCCTATCAGGATGACCTCACTCCGCCTGATGGTAAGCGGCCGTGAAATCCAAAAATGAGGCTGACAGGCACAGAAGAACTAACAAAGTACCCATTGTGTCAGCCATCCTCACCCTCATGGCCTGCTGAGATGCCGTTTCACGCCCCGCCTAAAAGACCCCGGATTGAATGAAGGAGGAAACACATGAGCTGGGAGGGCATTCCATGCCTTGATGGCTCGGGGCAGGAACGAGGAGCAAAACCTCTTGGTATATATTCTCCATCTTTTCTATTTAGTTTGATCTGGTCACCCTGTGAAAAAGTTGCGAAGGTCAAACTGCAGTCACTTCTTTGTACGAGTATTAACAGACTCCTTAAATCCTGAATAGTATAACCTTAAAAATTTAGCATTGCATTTGTTGAAAGGTAACTTAACTATGACACTTGAATCTCCCATTTTCTCGACTACGACATAAGCCATCCATAATTTACTCGTCACCCTCCTTCATCCGAATCCCTCACCAAGGATTAGTCTCGTTATCATGCAAGTCATCGGAAGACACCGTTAATCTCCGTCGAAATACCTATTATTTATCTTAGGACCATAGCATCTATAAATTTATGTAATGGCTGCGGTATTGATTTTCTATTTGAGTTTATAGCACGTATTGCTGAGTTAGGACTTCAACACACCTATATAGTATTTATCAAAGGTGCATTAATGAGGAGTCATGTTTTTTTTTGTTTTCACAGGGGAAATGTGTTACGCATACCCGTCCGCCGGATGTCGGACTTCGGGCGGGGGTCTACCGACTGAAACTCCTGGGCACCCTTCCATCGTCCATAGTAGGGGGATCGTGTCGATGGGCACAAAGCCAGGTGCATGACCCTCCGAGGAGCCATGATTAAAATAGGCGACTTCAACTTCCATTTTGGCTATTTGTTTTGATAAAATACTCACATAGTGGGACTATAGGAACAAAAAACATCAGTCACAAATAAGTAATTACTTGTAAAGTAAGTAGGTCTCGGACACGTACAAAGCCCGGGTTGGCGACAGGTCTTTGTAGGTGACCTTAGTAGGTGGCTGAGAATAGAACAGAATGGCATATTCTCGTGTTGAAGGCCAATGATCCACTTCGGGTCGCCTGAGTCAGCGTAGTAAATTAACAATATATAACAACAATATGTAACAATATATTAGTAAGTAAACTGTGTACCCAGAGAGCAATGGAGAGGGCTATGCTCGGAGTCGCCTTGCATGATCGTATCAGAAATGATGGGATCCGCAGGAGAACTAAGGTCACAGACATAGCCCAAAGGATTGCATGCCTCAAGTGGCAATAGGCAGGGCACATAGCGAGGAGAACATACGGCCGTTAGGGCCCGGAAAGGTCCTCGAGTGGAGGCCACGTACAGGAAGTCGCAGCCGTGGCAGGCCCCCATAAGGTGGACCGACGATCTGGTGAAGATCGCGGATATCCATTGGATGCGGGGGGCACAGGACCGATCTTTGTGGAGAACATTGGGGGATGCCTATGTCCAGCAGTGGACGTCTATTGGCTGAAATGATGATGATGATAAAACTGTGTACCCTTAGATTAATACAAAATGATTTAGTCGAAGGTAGTACCAGATAAGTTTGTACGATTATAATATTTTAGAGATAATCAAATAGCCATAAAATTATAATTCTATGCAAATAGCTTTTTCTCCTGCTGTCAATTACAATTTGGAGAATCCGCTTTTTCGGAAGACACTGATAAAATCACGGATGTTAATTTGGCAAAACACAATTGTAGGATAAACATATTCTACACTAGATGGCCCGCCCTCGCTTCGCTTCGGTAATTTAATCTTAAAACAAAACACTTAGAAATTGTATTTTTCCATACGAACATGATTTGCAATTAACAAATTCTGATAGGTAATTAGGTAAGTATTAAACGTAGACTAAAAATGAGAATAAAAGTACTGAAATGCCTTTAATTCGTTTTGCATATATTTTCATAACTGATGAGCACAAAATATGGCGAATCTTCCATACGACGTTTAAACCCCATTTTACATAAAAAAATGCTAAATAATTTATATAAACAAACCAATATAATTGTCCATGACTTTAGCTTTAAAAATAACGACACTTCTATACGGCGTTGGAACCTCCGTCACCCTTTCAGTGTTGAATAAAAAAGTGCTAAAATTTTCTGTATGAATGTCCAACTTATAATTTTCATCAACTTGAGCATCAAATATGGCGAATCTTCCATACGACGTTTTAAACCCATTTTGCCCCTTAGCCCCCAAAGAAGAACCCTCCCCCCCTTGAAGAAAAAAATGCTAAATATTTAAATTTATATAAAAAGCCCAAATATCAATTTTTATGACTAGCTTTAAAAATAACCGAACTTCCATACGGCGTTTAAACCCCCGTTCACCTTTTTTGGGGGTTAAATATAAAATATGCTAAAAGTACTGATATTAATTTTGTATTCAAAGTGCAAATATTAATTTTCTCGACTCTAGCATTAATATCACGAATCTCCCATACGACGCCTCAACCCCCATTTTACCCCTTTAGGGATTGAAAAAAAAATGCCCAAATCACTTTTCTTAAAATTGTATGATGAGCCCAAATACCAATTTTCATGACTCTTATTTTAAAAATAAATAATCTTCCATACAATGTTTCCACCCCCATTTTACCCTTTTAGGGGTTGAATTAAAAAACCTAACAGGTAAATTTTATTTTTTTATTAATAAACATAATGCGAATTTTCGAAACTCTAACATCAAAAATGACAGACTTTCATACTACCGTTAACCCCCCATTTCATACCTTTATGGGTTGAATTTTTAGAAACCCCTTCTCAGTGCGCGCCTACATAATAAAAACTACCCATGTTCCTATTTTCATGATTTTCGGTCCAGTAGATTCGGCTGTGCGTTGATAGATCAGTCAGTCAGTCACCCGCCGAGGGGTTACCTCTTTATTAATAGTATAGATTATGTCGGAAGGTGACAAGATTTACTTATGAATTCAAAATATGCGACACGAAATAGAAAATCAAATATTCAGACTATTCTGTTAAAGCCCAATTCGACCAACCTCTATCCGTGGATAGATCAATTGGTATAACGCCAGCGCTATACCATAGATTAATTCTCGGTTTAAGATTGTTCGAATCGGGCTTTAGGCAAACATAATTAGTCCATATGATTAAGGTAAGGACCCTTTCTTTTTGAAGTGGAACATAGGAAAACTTTAGCTCGTAGGTAATATTTTAATCTCAACTGAAAAGTCAAGGCACAAACTCCGATCCTTTTCGAAGGAAAACGTGAGGGATAAGATCCAAAACGAAATTTAATATGTTCTTTGAAACTCATATCAAAAGTGGAAATATTTATACCTAGTTAATAATTAATCTTTGGACTTACCTACCTCATGAAAGATATCAATTTTATTTTGACATGTTTTAAAGTATTCCTTTTGTAATAGTCATTATTTTTAACCGCCTTCAGAAACCACGAACTAAAAAGTGTAAAATATTATTTTTTACACTTTATACCCTTCAAATACCATTTTATAACAGTACACACTCGAGAAAAGGTTCTACAGAAGTCGACGTCTAATCCCTGTTGAATAATTGAATGTTGTATTAAATTACAAGATAGTATTGGGCGCCGAATTCGGTAACACCTTTTTTCGAGTTTACTGTTATTTGAAGTGTATAAAGTGTTAAAAATATTATTTTATACTTTTTAGTACGTGGTTTCTGAAGGGGTTTTTTTTTCGCAGATTTTTTTTATTACAGATATAAGGATACAGTTTTAATTATTCATTAATTTTAACACGAAAATTATCTGGCTGTGATTACAAAATGTCAAAATTGTCTGTACAAATAAAGTCACATTATAGTCAGTGGTTATTAACACGGTTTATTAAATATTGAATTGTTCACAATTTATATTTGCCTTCATTTGATGGACGCGTACTAATTGCATGTGTTTGCGTCATCGCCATCGGTTTTCACTGGGAATTTAATAAATATTGATGACCGATTGAAGTGCAGATCCCAAACGCCTAATGCGGCCAATTTATTGAACTCTCTTTAAAATAAAAGCTATTACCTACATATAATAGATAATTTTAACAGATTTTTTACCCAACTACGGCAAAGGAAAAGGAGGGTTATGATTTTGACAGGCTATGTATGTTAGTATGTATGTTCATCTGTTTCCACGTAACTTCTAAACTAGTTATCATATTTGAACAAATGAGGTGTCGTTAGAAGCGTATTGGTTGTCTTCTAGTTATAGGCAACATGACGTCACGTTAAATTTATTACAGCGCCCTCTAGGGGACTTAGAGTAAGAAACTAAAAAAAAAATTGCTTGACGGTACCGTGTGGGGTATCAAATGAAAGAGCTTTTTTAGCACATTTCAAATATGTAATACATAACTAAAAATAAAGTTTAAAAACTAAAACCCGACTACCAAATAAACACGATCTAAAAAGTAGAAAACAAGAAAATTGTCTCTGCTAAAATGATTATGCCGTATCGCCGTGGTCGTATGCCACCTACTGTAGCAAAACAGATTCATTATAATAATAAAATAAAATCAATGTGGCATACGACCACGGCGATACGGCATAATCATTTCAGCAGAGACAATTTTCTTGTTTTGTACTTTTTAGATCGTGTTTATTTGGTAGTTGGGTTTTAGTTTTTAAACTTTTAACTGTGATATCAATCAATCAATGTCAATGGGCAGCGGCAATCGCTTACCATCGGGTGATCCGTCTGATCGTCTGCCACCTATTTCATAAAAAAAATATTTAGATAGGTATAACTAGGATGATATACTCGTATGTATATGTCTTTTGTTGAAGTTATTAGACGATACCAGTGATACCAAATCACGCGTTGTAGAGGAGAAATAGCAGGAAAGCGGACTTCGCGCTCTCGGCTTCGTGTCGCTTCGCAAAGCGACATACAGGCCATTTTGGGCCATTTTTAATACCACTTCATTGACATTCCTCAAACATTTTTAAAAATCTGAACAATCATATCTTGTTTTTCGATACAAGATAAAAGTATTCTTTTTTTTTATGATAGAGGTGGCAGACGAGCAGACGGATGACCTGATGGTAAGCGATTACCGCCGCCCATGGACGCCTGCAACACCAGTGGTGTCACAAGTGCGCTGCTTACCTTCATATTCATTATGTTTGATTCCCTTGTACCTAGAGATATAAGAATAATTTTGACAATTTAAATGATCCATAATAATGGAGTCGAAAAAAGAAATGAAATGAAATGAAGTTTATTGTACCTATATATAAATTTAGGTACATAATTAGCAGATGCATTAGCTTTAGCGGAAAAACCAGCTAAATTTTACCTTTTCAGGTGTATATACATTTGAAATATTGTAATTTACGCAGGAATAATACTATGTCAACAAAATTAAATTAAAATATCTAACTTACATTTACAACATTACAAATTGATAACAATATTTATGTCAAAAAATTAGGCAAGGAATCACCCGACTTTAAGACACAACTGAGACTGACTTGCTGGACGATAAGGATTTTGTGATGCAAGCAAAGCCTGATATGATAATATTTTGGAAGAAAGAGAGAAAGAAAAAAACACTATTTGTTGTATTGGACATCACAACACTATATACGAGTACAACATCAGCTTCAAAAGAACAAACAAAAAAATAGTACGGAAAAAAAACAAAGCAAAGGAAAAACAAAATAATAACGGTACAAAGAACCAGGAAGTGCATATTATATTTGTGTGTTGTGACTTCCAACATAAATTAGCCCTCTACTCAGCCTATGTCATAGCCCTAAAAAGGTCATGAAGGTATTTAAACCAAAATCTCTTGAAATGAAAGCAAATGTTTTTAAACATCCTAGACCTAATTGATGCTTTCTGTCAAGTGTGATCGCGGCCAAACATTAGCCTATCACAAAATAAAATTTAACAAAGAAAATCAAATTGTCAAGTTAACGTAACATTACACCGACACACCCCATACAAATTACACCTACAAACGCTAAAACACTACTAGCCATTAAAAAAAAATACAAACGCTAATGCAACTTTCAATATCAAAGTAGTCACTTTTAATGCGATTAGAAATACCCATCAGCATAAATTGTAAAGTCAAATACCAGTAATGTAAGCGCCATTTTCGCCTCGATTAATTTCGAGTGGTTTTAAACAGTGTTCAGTTACCAGGGTGAATTTCAAATAATGTTGATTATTTAAATGGTGGATTCCATCCGCCTGTCCGTCATTTGGTTTGTGACAGACGAGAAATGAACAGCTTTCCTAGTTTTAGGGTTGCCAGGTCTTAAACGAAAAACCGGACAATACGGATGTATTTTATTTTATTATTTCGGTCGGATACTCCTATTTGTTAAACGATGGGGTAAATAGTCATCACCGGAAATCGACACTGTTATAATAACAAAATAATGGAAAATAAATTTTCAAATAATTTCTAAAATCCTAATAAAATCCTCTGAAACACCGTTAGATTTTCTGTATTCTGTTTTTGTTGATTTCCTGTATTTTAGAAACAAATAAAGATTTATTCTTTCTTTCTTTTATTTGGCCAAAAACGCAACCAAATAGCCTGACAACCCTATCTAGGCTTTATTTTGAGGTTAAATTTCACGTACCTCGTTAACGAAATGCAATGGGTCGGTAAAATCCAAATGGAATGGATATTAAGATTATAGGTTCGTTCAGTATATTAAATTGTTTATTTTATAATCCACTGACTATGGTTTTAAGAGATTAAAAGATTGGCAGCGCATTTTGTTGAAGTTCTAACGTAAGAAAGCCAAAAAACTGATCGGAGACTTAGGTACGTGCTATTTCCATTAGTATGCAATTTTTTCCATTAGTATACCTTTTTAACATTTTAAAGTTTTGATGGTCGCAACTGAATTCTGATTGAAAAAAAAACGATCCGTCTTCCAAGTCTCTCAACGAATGGCAAATTGTGACTTACGTGGTCACCTCATCAAAGCGTAGTTTATGACTTCCATTTTGCCTATTGCTTTTGTTACTTTTTCGTAACTGTAAAGGTTTTTGTTGGTCGCATCTTGATTCTGATTTCACGAAATGACGCGAAATTCTCTAGCGAATGGCATCAAAATGTCAAAACCGCCAAAAAATTACTTACGTGGTGTTAGAACTTCAACGGCGGTTTGTGATTCTGGTGTCGCGGGTATCTATGGCCGGCGGTAAGCTTACCGTCAGTTGATCCAACTTGTCATTTGCCATCTTATACAAAAAAAAACCCTTTCGATTCGAATCGCACCAGGGACTCCGAAGCGACGTCTTCGGGTGCAACCAGGAATAAGACGCTAATATCCTCTGAGGGTCAGCCCTTTTTTTTTTTTTTTTTTTACATTATAGCGGACAAACGAGCAGACGGCACACCTGATGGAAAGTGATCACCGCCGCCCATGGACATCTGCAACACATATGCGTTGCCGGCTCTTAAGAAAGGAGTACACCCTTTTCTTGAAGGTCACCAAGTCGTATCTGTTTGGAAACACCACGGATGACAGTTGGTTCCACAGTTTTACTGTGCGTGGTAGGAAATCCTAATAAGGATATTAGCGTCTTATTCCTGCTCATCAATCTTTAAACAACGGTGATCCCACTTAAACCGTGCTTTAATTACTGATTAGTATTCTTGAAACACGTTTAAGTGTGATTACCGTATAATATAGGTAAACCTCAAATATAATATTCATAAATCAAAATAAAATTAGACTATAGTGATTTTTCGCCATCCGTCGCCTTAAGGTGACGGGTAGGGCACACTAGCAACGCCAATCGATTTTAGCTATTAAACCGGATCTATTTTAAACAGTTTCGGGGTTACAACCTCTTGGCAAACACTTATACTATTTATTAAATAACCATGCACAAATGTTGGGTCCGTTTTTGTACGCGAAAAATTCATTCACGCCAAAAGTGGCCGCTTTTGGGTGTGAATCATTTTTCGCTTACGCGTTGGACCCAGTATAAGTGTTTACCGAGAGGTTGTAACCCCGAAATTGTTTAAAATAGATCCGGTTTGGTAGCTAAACATTAAAATCGATTGTCGTCGTTAGTGTGCCCTACCCGTCACCTTAAGTGTATTACTAATTGCAAAATATTGCTATAACCAAAAAAATCATACTAAGTGAAATTACCCTGCCATTTGCCGCTACTCTGCTCTTACCTGTCTCGAGTTCTGGTGTAGATTACCTTCAAGTGCAGCCTCGATTTATACGTTGCTGGTATGCTGATAATGATAAAATAGCCTAGTAATTAAATGCGACAGCTTTATCCGTGACAAATGCGTCATTGGCATTGTCGCGACAGCAAGACGCGCCGGCGCGACATCCCTTGCGTCGCGTCGCATAGCTGCAACCCCCTACTTTGTTCACTTAGTATTTGATGTTTTAAATGATTGAAAATTATAGCATTTATCTAAGCGACAAATTGTTTGGTAAATACCAATGATCATTTATCACGGTTAGACGAGCCCAGTACGAGAAAAGCACAAGACGAGCCCCAATTCGTGTAGGGTGGACTGACTTACGGGCCTCGAACAAGCGCTTCGAGCATTTGACTCCTGCTCGACTGTGCTCCGTTTTGACGACCACAAAAGGATTTAGGAAAATAATCGTTGTAGGCGCGTTCGTCACCCTCGACACCGCGAGAGAACGACTCAACTTGTGATCACCTCGAGCTCAGCTATCGAGCTATGCTAATAGAACCACCTATTTCATATAAATAAATAAAATGAAATAAATAAATATTTCACAACATCACATACGTTGATCTGACTCCGAGATAGCTAGCTCAGAGGCAGTGTTACGGATATCAGAATCAACAGTATTACAATTATATACATACAATACTTTTCTTTTGTAAATACATACTTATAATACATAGATTTTGTTTAGTGCAGAGTCAATAGAAATAAGTGAACTAGACTGTACTTTTTATGGTAAATAAAATAAAAGATATAAAAGAAAAGAAATAAAGATAACACCCAGACCAATACAAACAGATATGTTCATGCACACAAATGTTTGCACTGTGCGGGGATCGAACCCTTGCACCAGAGGCAGCGTTCACTACCACTGTTCCAAACGGGTCGTCTATATCTTATTGATTTCGATTATACCTACCTCAACATGCAACATCTCATACATTGACCTGATTTCGTAATAAGTACCTTAAGTGATGATGATAATGATGACCTCCCAGCCGATATCGGCTACGGCGACAACCTTATGCAATATACTGTAATGGTAAATTTTTGGACTAAGGTAATCCTGCCCTCACTGGCGTAGCCAATCTTAGCATTAAACGTACGCCCACAGTGGGGATACGTTAGCACATAACAGCTATAATGATAGGTGGATGTTAAGGCTATCGCTCCCAAGGCCATTATACGGTTTATGCAAACCGTGGGCCTCGGAGACGATCTGTAAGTGGGAGCGGAGGTCACAATAGATCATATTTGGTCGCAGTGACCACTCGGCAACGAACGCTCCCCAGAACTTCGAATAATAATAAAAAAAATAGATGACGGCAGCAGGTGGGTGCGCCTTAAGATCATCTCGTTTTTTGTCGAGATCAGACCTCCTCTTCTTTTCAAATTATTGCACCTTTTGGTGGATAAATTGCCTCCATTCCGGTCGTTGTGCTGCCTGCTTTTCCCATAGAGCGGGCTCTATACAGCATCTTCAGAACAAGCACGTGTTAATCACACGTATATTTTATCTAGAGTGGGGATTGAACCTACGACCGTATAAGGCAGGGTCACTGCTAAATGTGCCTACGGGCTTGTCAGTTTAAGGCGACGGGTAGGGCACACTTCTTCTTTTTCGTCACACTCTTGGTTGAGTGGTCGTGGCCGTCACATTAGCGTTTATGGCTTGCTTCACAATCCTCCGCCACTCCGCACGCAGATATTCTTTTCTAGTGCACTCGTGGGGTGGACCATTCAGAGCAGTTTTTAGGGTTCCTTAGCCAAGTGGCAAAAAACGGAACCTCTTATAGATTCGTCATGTTTGTCCGTCTGTCCGTCTGTCCGTCTGTCCGTCTGTCCGTCTGTCCGTCTGTCCGTTACTTGGCCGGTTTTCCCTGTACGGTCCAGCGCATTGGTGATCTGCCGCGCGCTCTTTTGCCTGCGCACAATAGCGATGCCAATTGATCTAAATTGTTAGTTACTAAGCCGGATCTATTTTTAACAAAATCGGGGCTCCAGCCTCTCGGCAAATACATGAACTATTTTATTATTTTTTATTACAAGCCGACACTTATATCGTGAATCCATTTTTTGAGTGCAAAAACTGATCATGGAGTTAGGTATAAGTATTAAATAAATAGTGTAAGTACTTCCCGAGAGGCTGAAGCTTCGAAATTGTTAAAAAGAGTTCTTAGTTTTAGTTTTTTTTTTATGTGATAGGTGGCAGACGAGTAATCGGGTCGCCCGATCGTAAGCGATTGCCGCCGCACATAGACACCCGTGATACCATTGAAGTCACAAGTGCACTGCCAACCTTTCAACCCCCTTTTCCCCCGGATTGAGCATCCGGTACCCTCACTCAAGCAGCGAAACACAGTACAGAGCTGCTTCACGATGGTTTTCTGTGAGGCCGTGGTATCACTTCAGTTGAGCTGGTCTATTTATTCCAAAGCTTGGCTCTCCCACGGTTATTAACAATTTAAATAAATTGGCATCGCTAGTGTGCTCGTTGCACTTTAAAGCGACAGCTGCGCTTGGGGTGCCGGGTTCGATCCCCGGGTCGGGCCAAAATTTGTACCTGAGTTTTTCAGTCAAGAAATACTTAGTGTCAGCCCGGAGTGAAGTTGGCGGTCTTGTACTCCCGAGCCTCGGAGAGCACGTTAAGCCGTTGGTCCTGATTGGTTTCTCTTCGGTCGTGTCACACTGGTGTCCCAGCGGAATATGAGGGCAAGGGAATAGAGAGTGCTCGTGTGTTTGCGCACACACTTTAGCACTATAATATCTCCTCCGTAAGTAGCTGATCAGCCGTGTGGTCCCCAGCAGAGTAAAATAGGCCACCCTCACTCTTACCGAGGTGTCGTAAAAGGCGACTAAGGTAAGGCTGCTGGCATGATCATCAGCACCCAGAGAAGGAAAACTCTGCATTTATATCAAAACCCTCGCCAACCTGTCTGCCAAGCGTGGTGAGTATGGCAATTACCCCTCATGTGACTGAGGGAGGGCCGTGCCCTAGCAGTGGGGACTTAAATGGGCTGACGACGTTAAAATAGCTGATCTCTGAGATTGGCCGCCTTAGCCGAAATCGGTTGGAGGATATTATTGTGGTCGGCATTTGCTCCTCGGCTGAGATGAGACTTTTCTATTTCTTTTTCTTCTTTCTCAGGGCGCCAAACGTGGCAACTTGGCCTGAGGGGCTTACTATGCGCGCTACGACGTCCATTAAAACCGGCCTCTATCTGAAGTGTAGCCGGCTGTACACGGTACGTGAGGATGCGTCACGACTCACGCGCGAAGGCGCCGCGACGGCGCGGCGGGACTCGTCGCGTAGCAACCCCTGAGAGGTTACTCACCGCGTTACTTTCGCACAACGGTGTTGCGTTTCTGATATTTTTATCTTCACCCAGTAATACGTCTTCGAAAAAAAAAAAAAGATTGTCATTCCCAAAGATTAAACATGTCATACGAAAATGGTTGCTGCATGAAACATTTTACGAAGTTGACGACTGTTTGAGACATAATGACATCGATTGCATGATTGCTAATATTTAACAAGCAATGATATAATATAAATAATATAATGTAAATATAATGTGTATTGAATAATTGTAGAATCATTACATTTAATTATTGTATTTACGTATATACCACTAAGATTTTTGTAAAATTAGGTAATGTGTTGTTAATATTTGTATGCTATTACTGTGTAGCTAAGTGTGAGAAGCAAATTATTATATATAACACCCTTGTAATTACCACATTTATCACAAATAAAATGTTCTATTCTATTCGAGTTTAAAAATGCTTATATGTATGTACATTTCACAAAAGTTTAAAAACTTTTTGAGGCAAAAAATATATTTTTGTACAGAATGTATCTGTGAACATTTACATCCCTTTACTACAACAGCATTTTTGATTCGACTTTTGGAAATTTCCAAAAATAAATTCAACTATCCTTTGATGACCCGTTTGGATAAGTGGTAGTGAACGCGACCTCTGTTGCAAGGTACGGTCCCCGCACAGTACAACCATTTCTGTACATGAACCTGTCTGTTTGTATTGGTCTGGGTGTTTTATAGATAGATACTCTTTATTGCACAACATACAAAACTTAAAAGCTAGGAAAACAGAGATACAATGTACAATTTAGGCGGTCTTATCGCTGGGAGCGATCACTACCAGACAACCTTCAGGTAAAGGACATTAGATAGAAGAGGGGAGGGTGGTGCAATCCTTTTGATTTTGAACATTGATTAAGTAAATTTATAGTATAAATACATATATCTAGATAATAAATAAACACGTTATCATACACTAATATATACGAATGTTACCTTACTATAATACAATATAACTTACACAAATTATATAAAATGTTTTATATGTATTTTAAGAAAAGTATTAAATGTATTTATTTTTAATTCCGCTGTTAGTTATATCTGTAACACGGGTGCTTGAGCTACCTATCTCGGAGTCAGATCAATGTATGTGATGTTGTGAAATATTAATTTATTATTTATTTAACTTTTCATGCAAAGTCAGTCATGTGACTGACTTAGATATTTTGTATGGAAAGTAGAAAAAAAAATTCGACGTATTTCGAAAAGTTGTAGAGCAAAATGTTGTTCAGAATGATTGGTAGAACACTTGGTCAAGGGGATGTAAATGTTCACAGATACAACCTGTATAATGACTAACTACGAGATAGTGAGTCTTGGCCTCCGATAATATAATAATCAGAGACTCCATCTTAGGCCATCGTGGCTCACTTCCCGCCATTTGCCTAAAGTCCAAAGTCCTAGAGTACCAATTCTCTTCAACCTCATTCTACCAGCTGTATCTTGGACCGCTGACCGCCCTTCGCCCATTTGGCCTTTGTCTATGTGCATACATAGCAAAAAAGTTCTTGATGCAAGCTACATCAGTTGCCAGTTAGCTAGTTTTCTTTAGTCTGCTAGATACCACTGCTGGACAAAAGCCTCCCCTAAAGTCCTTTTGCGTTTGCCACCATAGTTTTCGATTGAGGAGTATTGATCCAAATCGTCACGCCATCTTTTCTTAAGCCTGCCTCTTAGGCGACAGCCATCCGTATGCAGCCACTGCGTGATTGGCCGGTCGTTGTCCACAGTTGGAAAACGTGTACTGCTCAATCTCATTTCAATTTGGCGGTCTTCTCATCTTCGTCAGCCCATTTAAGTCCCCACTGCTGGGGCACGGGCCTCCCTCAATCACATGAGGGGTAATTGCCATACTCACCACGCTTGGCAGACGAGTTGGCGAGGGTTTTGGTATAAATGCAGAGTTTTACCTTCTCTGGGTGCTGATGATCATGCCAGCAACTTTACCTTAGTCGCCTTTTACGACACCTCGGTAAGAGTGAGGGTGGCCTATTTACTCTGCCGGGGACCACACGGCTCATGAACATCTGCAATCCTCCACATTTTAGCGGGTAATTCTTAGTTGCGTCCAAAGCTTTTTTATTGTGGCATAATATATGGGCTCTCCTTAGCCTGATGGTAAGCAAGAGAAGAGCTCACGCTTGCAATTACAACGGAAGCGAGGTCAAGGCATCACCTCCGTTGGCACTGCCATACTGGCCCGTGAGATGCTTCTTCACGCTTCGTTTGAAGGAATCCGTATTGTAGGAAGGAGGAAATAGCTGTCGCTCTAGAGCCCGGGGTACGACCAGACCATGATTCAGGATTTCTGGTAATTACAATGAAGTGACTACCGTCTGAACTTCGCAACCCTTTTACAGGAGAATCAGACCATCATCTGAATCATGGTTACACGTTTCAGAAATAATACGAAGCGTGCAGGTTTCGTCACAATCTTTTCCCTCAAAGCCGAGCTAATGGTAGAAATATGCACATAGATTTGCATAAAACCCAGGCCATAAACATCTACAATAACGGTAGTAAATTATTATTTATTATTTGATTGATTCTATAGTTATAAATTATTTGCTTAATTTTATTATTAATTCCAAATGTTCAATATGCAATTTCTTCTATTAACTATTTTCGTGTACCCGGTTTTCTTATTAAATGAATTATTATGTTAAGGTGACGGGTAGGGCACATTAGCGACGCCAATCGATTTTAATTTTTAGCTTCTAAACCGGATCTATTATAAACAGTTTCGGGGTTACAACTTCTCGCCAAACACTTATATTATTCATTAAATAACTATGCACAAATGTTGAGTCCGTTTTTGTGCGCGAAAAATTTATTCACGCCAAAAGTAGCCGCTTTTGGCGTGAATCAATTTTCCGCGTACGCGTTGGACCCAACATTTGTGCATCGTTATTTATTGAAGAGTATAAGTGTTTTCCTAGAGGTTGAAAGCCCGAAACTGTTTAAAATAAATCCGGTTTAGTAGCTAAAAATTAAAGTCGATTGGCGTCGCTAATGTGCCCTACCCGTCACCTTAAAGCATGTAAGTAATGTTAATCTGAATAATATTTGCGATGCTCTTACAGAGTTATGTACTCTACTCAAATATATTACCACCATCTTTTATACTGTACATGTTATGGAAATAAAAATCCGAATCTGAATCTGTATTAAAAGCCTATACTGGTTCGAGAGCTCTTTTTTGAAACCAAATTAGCGTGGTGCTCTATTGACTGGATAAGTGAAGAGGATACCTAGGATAAACCAAGGTTGGGGATTAAGCAATTCATATCTGTGTCGCAGCTATTTAACCCATTTCAAACATAATTGCGTTAAAGTAATTAACTTTAATTAATTTAAGCCACAACAACTTGATTCCATAAACCG
Source organism: Marasmia exigua (assembly GCA_019059595.1). NCBI lineage: Eukaryota > Metazoa > Arthropoda > Insecta > Lepidoptera > Crambidae > Marasmia > Marasmia exigua. The sequence continues at coordinate 11,146,863 of CM032476.1, read as the reverse complement.
TTGTACTTCTGACATTAATAAATACAGGTAGAAGGACTATTTGACGATGGCCGAAGCTTCGCTTAAACAAACACAGTTCTTGTTCAAAGGAGGTAATTAAGTCCAATTACTTATTTAACGGGTGGAGCTATCGGCACAGTTTGAAATATGACAGTATGGCAACAGGTAGTGTGGGGAAGTAAACTGTAGACTGCAGACCAGACAAGATTATTTGAACTTGATGAGTTCTGTGTTGGCAGTTTTTGAGGGCCGAAAAACCCCATTTCCCATGGGGTTCGAGTTGATAAGTCAAATTTATGTAGAGCTGACAACAACGTTTTCATTCAATCATAACATTCATAAAAGACGCTCGCACGCACGATTCACGCACGCGCGCCCACTTACACTCACTAGTAGAGCCCACCCTTTAACTCCCTTTCTCCCCGACTGGGCCTTCGGCATCCTTAATCATTCCGTGAAGTACATCGTAAGCGGTGCTTTACGCTACCAGGCGTTGCTTACCCTTGGTTTTCAAGTACAATTTTGTAAACGGAGCAAAAAAATTTAGAAACTACACGAAGACTTTTAATCGGTGATCAGGACCTACTGATTCCGACTAGGTGGATGATGGCCATTGCTATAGTAATAGTAGTTACATGTCAGCGTTCCATTTTTTTTCTTGTCTGGGACTTTAAGTTAATAACTATGAATATGGTCATCCTACTCCTCCTTGTTACAAATAAAACCTCTTCATAAGTACAGGTACAGTGATGATAACAAACCTCATTAGAGATTTAAAGTTTTTCATGTTATTGGTAGAAAACTGTCAAATGGCAGACAACGTCAAATAAAACAAATTAAAGAAAATTAAAATAGCATTCTACACTTCATAAAAATGTAGGAAGACCATACATTCCAATTAAATTTAGATACATATCTAATAAAATTTAAAATAAAACCTAAACAAAAAGAAAACATGTAACTACTATTACTATGGCAATGGCCATCATCCACCTAGTCGGAATCAGTAGGTCCTGATCACCGATTAAAAGTCTTCGTGTATAGTTTAACAATATTTTATAATATAAGGAAATAGTATTACATAATATTAGTGGGAGAAAGTTAAACAAAAACACCTTAAAAAGTCGAGAGACACGAAAGTGGGCACCGATATATAAAATATTAAAGTAGTAAATACGAATAAGAATTTACTGAATGTAAAAAGATCCCATCGGTACTCTTTAAAGATAAATCCCTCGTATATTAAGGAGGCCTATCGTTTTACTGTATTACAAATAAACTTTACTGTGTCGTACCTATATTACTTTATTATTCTCCTCCATAAATGTATTTATTTAATTACTACCGTATCCAATATGACAAACGCTGTAACTTGTGAGGATTAACCCTAGAATTCCTGGATGTGCCAATAATTGTAAAATAAATAAAAATACAGTCGAACATAGAACCTTCTTCTTTTTTGAAATCGGTAAAAATATTATGAACCTTATTCCTGTGATGCTGAGTTTATATTAAACTTACTTTCAGATGCTCAATTTAGGTATACTTACGTCCCTTTTTTCTTATTTTGGACCTTTAAACGAAGATGTGCATGTTCCATAATAAAATTTGAGAGTCAATTTTAAACTCAATTTCAAGCAAGAAAAGTAGGTACCTAACAAAATTTTTAACAAAGAATGAGCTACGAAAGAATGAATCAAAAATAGAGCATTAAAACGAAAAGCTCTCAGCATAAGTAACCATAGATGTAACTAAAATTCATCTTTCTTTTGGTATCGAGATTATGAGAAGGTACAGTCAACAGCAGAAGTAGCTGCACATATTTCGCAGTTTGTAGTTCTTATTCCGAGGAGCATAAGAGTCACTAGCTGAGAAAAGTGTGTATCAACATTTGCTGTTGACTGTACAGATCTTGACTGCTGTCGCAATACTGCATGGAAGTCTGTGAGTGTCTGTATGTGCGCATACACTCGTACGTTCTGGTCACAAGTTTTCTGTGTCTCCATCAGATTGAGGTGTACTTTATCATACGCCTAACTTGCCCTTACTACTTCCTAAATTTGATATTATGTATCAGAATCAGAAATCATTTATTGCGGTAAATGTGGTAACAGTAAGTTACATATAAGGCATGCAATAACAGAGAGTAAGCGTTATCTTAAGTTATAATAAAATAATACATAGTCAAAATAAAATCAATACAAAGAATTAGGCACTCAAAAAATTATTAATATAATGTCAACAAAAAAATTATTAAATGTTACATTCCATAAATTCTTTAATACTGTAGAAACATCTATCACACAACCATTTATATAAACTATTTTTGTTTTTTTTTATGGGTAAATCCTTTAATGCTTCTGGCAACTTATTGTATAATATGACAGACATATAATGACAATTTGCATCTACGGACTGATTCCTGCCGCCTTATATTGTCAACGCCTTCTCGACAACATTCCCATCATTTATATAGCTGGCAGTCCTCAACTATGCGGCTCTTAAAAATCTTCCTAGCCTGGCCATTTTGCCAACCTCATTTATTTATTTAATGTAAGCCCAATTAGCCACGTAATTATGCATCTATAGTATACGTAGACAGCGGAAACGCTTATAGATAATCCGAATACACGAAACGCTTGCGCTATGTAGTCGACACCTGGCGCCATCTATTGGTATAAAGTGGAAATAAAGTCTCGAAATGACGGGCAACTAGTAACATAGAGTTGATTTAACAGAAACTTAATGTTAGATTTGCTCCGGACGCCGTGTGGTCCCCGGCAGAGTAGAATAGGCCACCCTCACTCTTACCGAGGTGTCGTAAAAGGCGACTAAGGTAAAGCTGCTGGCATGATCATCACCACCCAGAGAAGGAAAACTCTGCATTTATATCAAAACCCTCGCCAACCCGTCTGCCAAGCGTGGTGAGTATGGCAATTACCCCTCATGTGATTGAGGGAGGCCCGTGTCCCAGTAGTGGAGACTTAAATGGGCTGATGATAATAATGTTAGATTTCAAGACTTAATGTTATTTAACATTAAATTATGAGAATACTCCCAGTCGAAGGCAATGGCGATATGAAGCGGCAGGAATCAGTCCGAACCCTTGCTCATATTATTAGTTTTTATACTTTCCAATAGCTGTTATATAAATTTGCAAAAGAAACAAAACAAACTACTATAAAACTGTAAAAAAGTATTGATTCTCCGTTCTTAAGTTCAAATCCTGACGACGGTCTTGGTTTTTAAGTAGCCCCTAAGAGAATGGCATCATGGCAAAGTTTTGCAAAAGAACAAAACGAAGGAGTTGAACGATCGAGTGGCTAAAAGTCACTTGTGCTTCAGTTACTGTTTTGTAGAAACAGACAAAGCTAGACTATATTCCAAAAAAAATAGTTTATCGGTGCAAAAACGTTTTCCCTTTTATTCCAAAACGTGGTTTAAAATAAGTTGTTGGATAATACTGGGAATAACTAAAGGACTAGAATAAACATTATTACAAAACTAAGTTTAACGTAACTTAGAATATCAACTATAGTACTCAAGTTTTACCACCCAGTCCCCTAGTTTAAAGTGAGTACTAAAATAATATTATTTGATAGAAATGGGGTGAGCCCTGCGTCTCATAGCCACTGCGACCAGTAGATGATCTATTGTGGCAGCCCCGTAACCTATTACAGCACCTCATGTAGCTCCAATAAAATAATAACCTCAAAATATAAATTCAGCAACAATGACAGCTTGTCCCTAATACAGTTCATTCCATTTTACACTACAGTTGTTTGTGCGAAAGTAGTCAATTCATTTTTTGGATTGAATCACAAAAAATGTAAACAATGCCAAAATTCATATTACCTACTTGAAAACCTTACTTAATACAATATTTTAATTAATTGTTGTTTAAAACCATTTCTAAATTTTTTTTTACTTCAGACATCAAAACAAGGTTGTGCTAAATGAAATGTCACTATACGAATGATTGAATGATTCGATAGAATTCGACACTTTCCTGCGGTACTAAGTGGTCTATGGTTAGACGAGGATTTGTAATAAAAATTTAAGAACTAACATTATTCCATAATAATCATGAACTTGCTAGTTTAGGATTAAAGCCGGTATCAGAGTAGTTTTTGTAGTAAGAGAGTTTAAGATTTGATATTTGAAAAACCATTTTTCCAGGAACTCGAGGAGGCAATGTATAATCGTTTGGCCAGGATAGAAAAACTCCTATATATTCGTAAGACCGCCTTCTTTGTTTCCGCGGCATTATTGTAATACCTTGTTTTGTACCAAGTTGGTTTTTTTATGTAGTTTTTTTACGTGATACTAGCCCATCGGGATTACCGGACCATGCTTTTTACCTTATAAGTACGTTGTGTGTAATAAAAGTATATTCAGTTGTCCATTCATTCAAACCCAGAAATAAAAAGTTGACTACACTTGACAAGCTGAGCCAAAATTCGTATAGTAAGGACCGACTCGCGAGCCTCAAACGAGCGCACTTCGATCGTTCGGCTCGTGGTTGTGTTCGACCTGTAGTAATTTTATTGACAGTTGCAAAGGAATTGCAAAAAGTGATTGTTTAAGATTGGGTATCTATAGTTGGGTATCTACAATTAGCAGACAGACGGACCATATCTAGTTTCACTATTACACATTTAATTGCATAGATTAAAACACACAATATAAACTATACCTACAAACATGTCCACACTTTCAATCACTCATCTCACACTTTCATTCAGACATCACACACTTTCATTCACACGTCTCACATTTTCATACAAACATGATATAAGTAGTCACAATCTCACACATTGGGAATATAATTATTTAAAATCTGTATTCTTTAATCATATCAAATGTGTGAACGATATGGAAGAGCGGAGTCTTCTGGCACAGGCATTATTATGCTTAAAAGAAGGCTCCAATCACAAGCTGATTTAATTTAACATCATGTTTTTGGAAAAATAATAATAAAAAAAATATAAATAAATGTATAGGATTACAAAGTTGCGTTTGCAGTTTTTTTTTATATGAGAGATGGCAGATGAGCGAGTTGAAGGTGAAGGTACCGGAGAGAAAAAAAGTAGGTGGACTACAAAAAGAAATGATATCCCATAAAAAAACAAAACTTGTCAAAAAATCCGAGTCTCGCACTCAGTTGTTCTACCGTGAAAAGTTGTGAGATCTGTGTTACCAAGTCGGTTATTAACTTGGCAATCGGTTGTGTTGTACGTCCACTCGAGCGAAGAACGAGCTAAGCTCGAAACGCTTTGTTGAATGAATTTTGGCTCCAATTGGTTTGGCTCGTCTAATGTAGACCCACCTCAAAGACGGCCGTCTTATGCTTTGTGTATGATACATAGTTGAGACTGCAAAGTTACCGTGTATACTGAAACATGCCTGATCTAGAAGAACACTGTATTTAGCTCAACGCCAGCACCGGCAAGTTCACAAGTGTAATTAGCTCATAGTAATTATTAGTCTGTTAACTTCTCACCGACAAGTGTTGTGAATGAAGAAAAAATATTATTTGATAATAGTTCAATCATCATCAAATCTAATTACAGTATTACACATACTATGTACATAAAAGAGCGAAGGTATATACGATACTTATTTTAAAATAGGTATGGATATATATGCTTAATAGGGTATTTGACTAAGCTTGAGATTTTACAAAATATAAATATTTTATCAAAATATAGGCAATCTAACGTGTAACCCGTTTTATGGTCATTCAAAAATTCATAGGCAAGTCCATTTTAAACGTAAGAATTTAAAAAAAAAATTATATCATTGAATAACCTATACAATTTGCACCAACTATTATAATAAAACCATTGACATAAACGAAACATTTGATATAGCTACCATACAAAATTCAAATGGAATCGATAAAAAATACTTAGGTGTGACGTCACATCTTAGTAGCCACTTGTATGGTGCGTTTTGAGTTTGCCCAAAATAATGTGATTTTGAAGTTGTGATATCTCAGGTAGTTTAAATGAGAATCAAGTAATTCTTTCAACGATGTTTCTATCATTGAGAGGTCTTTTGATTACAAAAAAATTGTCAAATACCGTATTAAGACTGCCCTTTTGTACTGTCCGTTGTTTTTGTACAATATCTGTATTTTTTTTCTGTGCAAGAAAGTTATATCTAACTTGCTTTTGCAGCAACATAACATTACTACCGCTTGCTCGATACAATTCCTTTGATCTAGTCAGTCAACATTTAGAAAAATAAAGGAATCGGACATTTCACTCACACAACTACAACAACATAACAAACGACAACAACAACAAAAAAAGCTAATTACAACACACTTCACCACCACTTAGCCCCTCAAATCTGACAACTGGGCAGGGTTGTAATCCTTCGTATAGCCTTTAGTCCTACTAATGATGTGACAACTTTAACCACTCATGTCACTCAAACACAATTTCACTCGAATACTGTCCTCTACTGCTACTTCTATAATATGTTCTATGAGATCATCTGAGAAGCGCCCAGTAGGACAGTCCAGGTGTCGTTAGATATTGAGAAAAATCTCGGTCACCTTCAGCTCACTGAGCCAGCGTAATAAGTATGTCCTCCTACCGATAGCGAAAGAGAATATATTATAGAAAAAATCACTACAACCTGTGCGGATAAAGAATGGGATCAGAAATGGCGGCGAATCTATTCACTTCTCGCTCGCCCACTATTTGCGTCTATACTCGCACTCGTGGGTGTGCAAGCGAGAAGTGAATAGATGCGCCGCCATTTCTGATCCCATTCTTTATCCGCACAGGTTGTACGTATCTTAACCTCTGTCGGAATAAAACAATTCACCAAAAAGAAATAATGAATGTTCCATAATCAAAATTATTGGATGATACTGGCCTAAACAAATGCGTTTATGCGTACCAGTATGTACACCAAACAAAGGGATAAAGATTAACGAACTCCTTTAGGTGGGCAGTCTAATACTAGTCACTTGAGTGATAACATACAATCGACTTTATTCACATTACTTAGTCCTGCACTGGTCAACCCAGGATTAGCAGGATTATCAACTCCATCTAATGAGGACTTGTGAGGCTTTTACAAACTCAGATTAATCCGAGGGATCGGACTAAGTGACACTTTTACATAAGTAGGTGCATACCTACGTGTATCGAAATTGAAAATAAGTATCGAAGAAAAATGGAGGAAACAGTCTAAGACTAATTCGGTCACTAAAAAGAATGTTACTAGTTTTAATAAAGATTTATTTATTTTGAAAAAAGTAAAACATTGAAGAGTTATGCTTCGGCTTAAATGGCCTAGCTCGACTGGAGTAATACCACGGCCTCACAGAAAATCGGCGTCATCCTGTTAGCAGTGTTTCGCAGAGTGAGTGAGGGTAGCAGAGGCTCAACCTGGGGGGCGGAATTTCAATGGTTTGCAATACATTTGTGATTCTACTGGTGTTACGGGTGTTCAATCATTACCTTAGTGATACCACGGCCTCACATAAAACCGGCGTGAAGCAGCACTGTGCTGTGTTTTGCTACGTGAGAGAGGGTACCGGAGGCCCGATCCGATGGAAAGAGTGATTCAACTGGTGTGCGGGTGTACATACCCAGAGGCAATCACATATACCATCAGGTGATCAGTATGCTCGTCTGTCATCTATTTCATAAAAAAATGGGCGGCGACAATTGCTTACCATGAGGTGATCTGAGAATTTCAATTTTAAATGCTAAAAAAGCTTCACAGAATATCTTATTCACTGACTATTAAAATAAAAGATATAATGCAATTAGGTAAATTGCTCCATTACATAAACCAATATTCCCAACAAATCAAACCGGATAAAACCAGCAAATACCAGTATTAGCTGGTTGCTTTAAAAATATTTTCCAATCCATTTCTCAATGCAGGACATGAATTAAACATAAATCAATCCGCCGCGCCGTAGGTTTTAACCCTTCCTACGCTGTCGCGGGTAAGTGCTTACTCAGCATAAATTAATATTTACCCAGGGGTAGCCCGTGGACATTCACATTATGTGATGACCCGATTTCAAGCTATGGACACCCAAGGTCGCGGTTTCGATGCCATAGAGTACCTTATATACACTGTGATAAAGGCATCAGTGTCCCACAGGGATCTGTTCTTTCCGCAACTCTATTTCTGACGCCCTGCTGGTCTAGTGTTTTAAATACCGGACCGTTATCTCGGGGTCCTGGGATCGACTCCCAGGTCGAGCAAAAAGTATGTTTCGAATTTTTCGAACATAGTTCGGGTTTGTGACCACCAATCCGGATTTGCCAAGCGTGATGATTAAGCCTAATCCCATCATAGTAGCGATAACTTGATTTTTATGATGGAGGCCTTTGCCCTGCAGTGGGACAGTATATAGGCTGATACTTTAACTTTAATGAGGCATCAGTCGGCCAGTGCTAACGCCATCTAGAGTAAAACGACCAATACTCAACGTCTATGTAGTTCGACCACCTTCGAGAACCAGTCAGGAAGACGATTAAATAAAATATCATAAATAATAAAATGCATAGTGACAACTACCGTAAAAACGCCAAACCATCTGCTTGTTTGATTTTCACAAGTTCCATTTAACGAAAACCGCTATTTTTCCCATACTAAGGTAAAAAGTACTTAGTGAAATGACCCTGTTCGACTCCCACGCCAACACAAATACTTGTTGATGAAATAGATATTTATTTGATCTGGGTTTTGTGGTAGAGTATGCGCCACCAAAGAAGTCCCGTTAAAAGCTCGCTTGAATCGCTTCCAACATTCAAAGCTTTAAATTCATCATCATCATCATCATTTCAGCCAATAGACGTCCAATGCCGGACATAGTCCTCCCCCAATATTCTCTATGCTAATATTCTCTATCCTATGCTATATATAATAGGCATATGTCCAGCAGTGGACGTCTATTGGTTGAAATGATGATGAAAGGGGTATGTATGTCATGATATTATTAGTATCATCGAATTGGCTAACTGGGTTAATGTTCATATCATAGGCAAGCAGGTATATTTGTATTTATTTAGTTAGTCTATATTATTTACATGCGCGTAAGATTAGTTAGGTAATTTGGCATTCATTATTAGTTCCTATTTATATTTAAAATGGTATGTTTATTTATAACTGAAAATTATCGTTATCTAAGGTTTTTTTATTCCCAAATCGTCGATGCGCTTGTCAAAACCCATTTGTGAAAATGACTAGGTTTTGAGAAACTAGAAAAAACATGATAAAATAATATTAAGATGTTTCAGTAAAAAACTGTTAATGCAAAATCAAAGATATGTATTATTGTCAATTGCACACAAATTATAATAATGTTTATGCCATTTATTTGGCAGTTATAATTTTTTTTTTTAAAAATGCACATAACGGATCTGTCACAAGCCAAAAAATCTTGCTTGTGTGTGATTCAATTCAAATTGAGTTGTGTTTTATATAAAGCAAACATTGTTACGGTTACTTGTAACAATAATAAGTTTACACAGAAAACTAACAACATAAAAGAATAATATTCTTACAAAAAGTGACTACTCTTTGTGGAAGTATTTGCCAGTCTTCAGAATCAGGTAATTTGTAATAGATCATTCCATCTTTGTACTGAAGTGCTCTTAATGTCATTAACTTTTGGATCTACAATACAGCTGGAAAATTTGCTTGCAGTCACTCCACCATCGCCTTCGTGCCATACATACAAAACCACATATTTGTTGTTATTGACGTAAATTGAATAATTATGCATCTGAAGCTTAATTTTATAAAACTGGGCAGAAACTATAACTATTTAGGTCAGAGTAGAATTCTCTGGACATAAACGGTTATTACTAAAACTTCAGATGAACTCATTGCATTTGTTTTGTATTTGTATCTTCAACTCTATCCGGTAGCCTATCTTGAGTTTCTTTAGTCCATTCTGTCAGTGTATCGCTTTGAATGTTTAACATCTTCGTCAAACAGGTTTTGCATACTCTGACTGTCTCATCTTTATCATTAACCATGTAATAATCGTATGCCAACTGCCTTGTAAAATCAGTTTCAGTGTTTTACGGGTCTTTGTATAGGTTGCGTGCGAATATTTTTCAGGTATGCTTTATTTGCATCCCAAGAAGGTAAACTCCAAAAGTACTTTTAACACAGCATCTTTTTTGTGTTCGGATATTAAACCACACAAAAAGCTCCGATCAAAACTTAAAACACCTGTATAACTACATGTTTTTTTTCTAAGAGCTTTCTTTTAGGTTTCTCCACAAGCTTGTAGCGTGATTTTGTATTTAAATCTGTAGACTTTCTCTTTCTTCCCAGACATTTTTCCCCTCGCAACCGGCTCATTTGACACTTTTTTCTGTTTTTGCTTATTGTTTTTGCCTTCATTATCACTTTCTGAATCTGTTGAATCATCTTCCTGGCCAAAAATGTTTTGATCTTTCATAACTAACAAACCAGTATTCTCATCAAGGTAGTAGTTATCGTCATAGCTGTTATTATTTAGGTCATTTTCATTAGTTATAAACTCACCGGTTTTTTCATCTAAATTAATGTAGTAGAAGAAAGCACGGACTCAGCTTCATTCTAAGATTCTCTTATAATTATATTATCAAACTGTTCTGACATAACGGACCTCAAAATCAATTCTAGATCAATACAGTTATTCACATGTAATTCTTCGAAAAATACAGGTGATCCTGTTCAATTAGAAATATTTGGAAGTGTAAAAAGTTGTTCAATTTAGTTTGTTGATGCTGGTTGTAGACTTCGTTGGATCATAACTATTTGAAAGGAACGGATCGGAAAGAAAGTGTATTTATGTCTTCAGTCGGAGTATCATTGGTAGATGCTGTGACTAGTTTTACAAGCAACTGTGCTCGAGAGGTTAAAGCCATTCTGCGTTATTATGTACATGCAAATTAATAAAATATTCAGATTTTGCTTTACCACTTCAAATCACACAGATGATGTGCGTAACATCATTGAGGCAAAAAACGTTAAAATATAGTTCATAGAGCACTTTCAATCAGAAACAACAGTTTTAACATAATATAAAGACTGGATGCACCTTTTAACTTTAACAGTCACCAACGATTTAACGGCGGCAAATATCACAAAAATATATGGAGTCTGAAAATACTTGAAAAATTTCAGCTATTAATCTTCTAACTTAAACATTTGAGGTTAGAAAGCAAGTTTACGTTTTTTACAAATTATTATACTCCTTAGTTATGTTTTAGAATAAGTTTATACAAGTATTTGCTAACGTAAAATGGTTCAATACTCACCATTCACGAAGATGCACTTCAAAAAACACAACAAGAGCACATATGTTTGGCACACGCGCTTGCGACTGTCAGTTTTCACAAATCCGTTATGTGTTATGATTACACATACCGAATTTTTTCTAACGGTTTTTGCACAAATAGGATTCGTAAAACCATGTTCCGGGTTGAATTTTACAAAACGGATTTTACCAACACATGCGGAAAAAAAAACTGAATCGTGCCATCGATAATTTTTTTTTTTTAAATCCGCACATATGGGTTTTGGCAGGCGCAACGACGAAATAATGTGTATACCTATTTTTTAGCCTGAAACGCAGGGGATACACTGCGTTTCAGGCTAAAAAATAGGTATATATAGTTCAGGAAAAATGTCAAATATAAGTATTAATATGTAAGGTTATGCCCATAAGTTTGTAATAGATATAATATAGATAGATAGATATTCTTTATTGCACAAAAATAAAATACAAGCATGATACAACAGCAACAGACAATACAATAAGGCGGTCTTATCGCTTGTAGCGATTTCTTCCTGACAACCTTTGGGTAGAGGAAAGAAATATCGTATTCGTTTTATGGTAGATTTAAGTTGTATGCAATAAATATTATTATTTTTATATTTTATTAATAGATGGCGGTAAGTGTCGATTACATCGCGCAAGTGTTTCGTGTTTTCGGATTACCTATAAGCGTTGCAGTTGTATGTAGGATTTACCTGTTATAAATAGTTTGAATGAACCTTGAAGCTTAAGGTTGACGTACTAACTATGTATTAGGACTTATCAAACTTAAATTTTTGATAAAGCGTTTGTAACTTGATAAACTGAAAGTGGTTACGCCATCCTGACGTCAGGATGGCTGGGTTAACCACTTTTGAAATGCATTAAAAAAAGCACGTAGGTATAGTCATGAGCTTTAATTTGTGACCCATTTCAGTTATATGTCGTTAGAACATTCATAAAGCATCAAGCTCGAAAATTTGGTGGAATAATGTCGAATGTCAAGTTAGGATATAAAATATCTTATCTAATCGACCCTTGAAACGATAACCTCTTTGTAAAAAGCTATCATTACGGATTTCTAATTACGAACATATATTGTGTCACTCGTGGCAGTGTCAGTGCAAAAAAATAGTTTATTGTTCACAAATAGTAATTTAGCAATTTATAAAATGCCACGTAACAATTACTCGGAAAACATCGGTCCTCACTCAAGTTAACGTTTTTGCACGGCTGCCCCTAGAAAAATAAAATTGTCGACGGTAAATATTATGACTTTGACCCGTTAAACTATGAGCTCTTAAGAGCAAAAATTGGCTACACGACATTTAACCTTGGGTGGGTCCCAAATTGAAGCTCGTGACTGTACCAACTCTTTAAGAGTCTATCAACTAGTACCAAAGTGGTACTTACTTCTTATGTTATCAAGGTACATATTTCGTACATGGTTTCGCGGTCCTGACGTTCATGAAGCTACCTGTACCTTGATTTGCCGCTTTTTACGACATTCATGAAGTTTCGTTTACGAAGTTATTATGAACAATAATATTGAGTGTCAGTTTCTTGAAAGAGCGTAACTACTAAAGCTTCGAAGTTTAAGCGAATATAAGTTTTCGCGGGTCCTTTGTACCGACCGAGACGGGCGCAGGCGACGGTTGGTTGAGCACTCCTACTTTTCAAGCTACTGTATAGTTAGCTAATAAGTAGATATACGAAAAGAGTACATGAAAAACTGGCAATTTTTCAAGCATAGTGGCAAGCTTCAATTGAAACCCTGCCTGATACCTCCCCAAGACTGATTATATGATAATTAGTTTTTTTTTGTTCTTTTGTTTTAAATTAAGGTATTTTGTCTTACAGAGACATGTCAGTTCTATTGAACCATATTCGAAATAATAAAAAATAAAATTTAGGAGTATAGCCGTAGTAGGTAATTAAAGAAATAAAAGTCGTGTCTGTTCACCATCTCACACACTCTGCCCGCCGGCTCGGAGGCAGGTTCACCCAGAATTAGAAAGGCAAGGAGGGGAAGAAGACGGCGACCAGAGGCGCGTCTTCCTCCTCTCCGAGGAAAAGACCCGCCGGCGTGTGGTACGAGGGTACCAACACAGGTACTACACAGGCCTCTGCCTCAGCCTGGTAGGGACAGCCCGGCGCTCCCAGCTGTCCGTATCGCCCCACCAGCTTGACTGGGGGAGTTGGTATCGGGCCCGCAGTGTACGCGGGCCCTCCGCCTGGGGAGGGACGTGAAGTAAGGTTCTTTAACCCGCATGTTCCCTCCCCACTCTGGCGATGAGCGAGCGTCGCTGGGGCTTAGTCGGTATGCCCCTGACCGCCAGAGGAGCTCCCGACATAACCCGCCTGCCCCCAGGCAGGAGGGTACGCATAAGGAGGCATTCCAGTGTCAAAAAAAAAAGAAAAATTAAGGTTCACCCAGAATAATTTGGAAAATACCTACCTTCAAACAATTCAGATGTAGTGGCCGACACAGGAGCATGTCGCTGGTTCTCATATTTGACACTTTCTGTCACCAAATGTTGAACGTATTCTATAGTGCAAAGAACATATTCTATAGTGCTCTGGTGCAAAGGTTGCGGGTTCGATCCCCCGCACACTACAAACATTTGTGTGGATGAACATGTCTGTTTGTATTGGCCAGACCAACAACGTCATCCCATTTAAGTCCCCACTGCTGGGGCACGGGCCTCCCTCAATCACATGAGGGGTAACTGCCATACTCACCACGCTTGGCAGACGGGTTGGCGAGGGTTTAGATATAAATGCAGAGTTTTCCTTCTCTGGGTGCTGATGATCATGCCAGCAGCTTTACCTTAGTCGCCTTTTACGACACCTCGGTAAGAGTGAGGGTGGCCTATTCTACTCTGCGGGGCCAGACCAACACCCAGGTGTTTTCTATGAATTATAAGTAAGTATTTACAAAAGAAAAGTATTATATGTACATATTTGTAATCCCACTGTTGATTCTGATATCCGTGACACAGGTGCTTGAGCTACCTATCTCGGAGTCAGATCAATGTATGTGATGTTGTGAAATATTTATTTATATTTACGAAAGAAAGGTACAAAAATTTCAATTTTTAATTCCGCTATTGGTTCTGACATCCGTAACACAGGTGTTAGAGCTATATATCTCGGAGTCAGACCAATGTATGTGATGTTGTGAATTATTTATTTAATATCAACATAAGGCCCCTCCCAATGTTAGCCGCTATGATCTTTGGCTACTCGCATCCAGCTCCTGTTGTCATTTTGCGCAAATCATCACTCCCTGTATTGTGACCTAAGGACTACATTGTGGGCTACACTAGGTTTATCAACATGCGGTCTCCACTCCAGAACTCGTTTACCCCAACGGTGGTCGGTTCTGTGATTGGTATGACCATTGATGCAATGATCAGTAGAATAAATATCCTGGCGCATTTATTTTGTGCATATTAACTACGACATTAGAGCTGCCTACGCTACGACGATGCTACGGCGTAGCATCCGATTTATTTCGCTTACGATTTATTAAAGAACGAACTCATATTGCAAGGAATGCGTTAGTTCGAGACTAGAATTTTATATATGTGATACCTAGGTGGCAGACGAGCAAACGGATCACGTCCTGATGGTAAGTGATTGCCGCCGCCCGTGGACACCCGCGACACCAATGGACACCCTTTCCCCCGTTTAGGCCTCTGGTACCCTCACTCACAGCGAAACACAGCACAGTGCTGCTTCACGCCGGTTTTCTGTGAGATCTAGATGATAAGTTCAAGTTGTCTGGGGCATTTTTTGTGATATGTGGCAGGCGAGCAGACAGATCCCCTGATGGTAACCGTTTGCCACCGCCCATGGCTGTCCATGCAATACCAGTGACTAGTGGAGTCACAAGTGCGCTGCCAACCCCCATTTGCTCCAGATTCTTCTCCGGTACACTCCTCACGCAGCGATCCAGACGCTGCTTCACGCCAGTACCCTGTGAGGCCGTGATATCACTCCGGTCGAGCCGACATATTCATGCCGAAGCATGGGTCGGTCATACGGTCAATTTTTGCAATTTTTTTTAATTTAATTTTGATCTAACTCCGAGATAGGTAGCTCAAGCACCCGTGTTTCGGATATCAGAATCAACAGTGGGATTTTAAATATATACATATAATACTTTTCTTTTGAAAATACATACTTATAATACATGGGCACCCAGACCAATACAAAAAACATGTTCACTCACACAATGTTTGTATTGTGCAGGGATCGAACCCGCAACCCTTGGACCAAAGGCAGCGTTCACTACCACTGTTCCAAACGGGTCGTCAAATTATTTGTAGTTACTGCGTAAGTATGGTTAAAGTACCGGGCGGGCGTAGTGGTTTAAGTACCGGGCTCTGATCTTGGGGTCCTAGGTTTGTGATCACCAATCCGCATATGGCAAACGTGGTAATTAAACCTTATCCCATCATAGTAGCGATAACTTGATTTCTTTGATGGAGGCCTTTGATCTGCAGTGGGACAGTATGTAGGCTGATACTTTACTTTTTGTTTTACTGCGTAAGTCTGTTACTGCATATTGATGAGGTAATATTTACCGAGAGCCCCAATTTATTTGTTTAATTCAACGTACAGACAGTTTTTTTTACAATTTTATAAAAACTACGTATAGACACATACATACGTTCATAGCTCATTCCTTTACAAAAAGCCTTTACATAAAATATTTCGTTGTGGCGCCTATACAAGTTGCACAAACGTAAAATACATTCATGCAAATGGAATAAAACCCTTTGATATGCTGCATTTTCATACCAGTCAGTACTATTTTTGTTACGAGTTACGAGAATTGGAAAAAATGTGTCGATACCAAGTTATTTTTACCTCGTATTTTTTTTTAAAATACAATGATAAATTTTCTTGCATTTCCCAAATATGTCAAAAAAAGGAACACAACATGATGTGTGCTATTCTTTCTATTTCTCTTTATATTTGTTGTAAGAATTTTTATTATTATTAAATCATCATCATCAGCAACCCACACTCGTCCACTACTGGACATAGGTCTCCCAATACACGCCACTGCTCCCGATTTTCGGCCCCTCTCATCCAGCCCACACCAGCCAGCCGTCGAATGTCATCATCTTTCGGGTTCCAAGTCAACCTCTCCTGGCCGTGGCGCGTCCGCTAATCAACAAAAGAGGCCCTGGCGAACCACCCACCAACCCGCACTGGACCAGCGTGGTGGGTTATGGTCCAAACCCCCCTAATGAAAAAGACAAAACAGAACTATCCTAGCGTTTATTTACAAACTACAAGTAAATGTTCAGTAACTGTCATAAGACAGTGCGTGTAAGTACTTATTTATTATTAATTTACAATATTGATAATTTAGGTTGCAAATATTTCGTGCTCTATTTATTTTATTACAAAGATATGGTCCTAAAAATGTGAAAAACCTATTTATAAAAATATATTTTTTAACCGATTAGCCGTATTTTTTATATGCAATAACCTTGTAATTGCATTCATATATAGATACATGGGTAGATACGAGTATACCTATTACTAGTGACTATGTAAGCGCTACAAGAAACCGCAAGTTATGCCGGGAAAGCAAATTTGTAATGTAGAAATATTAACTATCATCATTTATCTATTATTCAGATATTTTGTGTTCAAATGAAATTCAAATTTCGAATTTAATTCTTGCTATAATTAGCTGGATACTTTGGTTATTCAATCTGGCAGATCCATGCCCACACAAAATTCATCATCATGTATTTTAGACTCAGAATCGAGTTAATTAGTAACACAATTAAGACCGATACGTCCGTCAAACCGTCAGAATGTAGACTGCATAGTAAACATTGGCCTGTAAGCACACGAGTATGAAACAGAATGAAAAGTAAAAAAATATTGTTAGGTACTGAACCATTGACAGTGATCCAAAAAAATCTTAGGTATTTCACAATGTGGCTAATTTGCAACACCTTCATGTGTGTTCCGCGTTTTTCTGTAGTTTCCGAGTAACAATATTTTGTGTAAGTATAAGATACCTAAATAAGAAATGTACATATTTACAAAAAGAAATTGTCTGCCCCACTGGCGTTATGCTGTCGGCGTTTATATATATTTTTTTTGTTTGACTACCTCGGTGGCGTAGTGGTTAGTGGGTCGCACTATAAAGCGACGGCTACGCAAAGAGGTCCTGGGCTCGATCCCCGGAGTCGGGGTAAACATTTGTACCTTAGTTTTCGATATCTTCTTAGCGTCAGCCCGGAGTCTGGAAGTTGGTGGTTGTAACCCCGTGCCTCAGAAAGCACGTTAAGCCGTTGGTCCTGCGCCCAATTCCTCTCGGTCGTGTCACGCTGGTGTCCCGTCGGAATATGAGGATAAGGGAATAGAGAGTGTACTGGTGTTTGCGCACACACTTGAGCGCTATAATATATCCTGCGTACGTGGCTGATCGTTGAGAATGGCCGCCGTAGCCGTAATCTATTGGAGAATATTGTTAGTATAATCTTTATGCTTTATGTAAGTAGTATGAACGGCCGGATTATACGCGAGAAACATGATCGATAAACTGCCTAGGCGGTTTTGGTCAGCAAACTTTTCGATATCAGTGTCTGCTAAAGCCGAAATTTTTATATTTATTTATTTTGTGGCACCAGCTTCGGTTTTATTTTCCCTTAACGCATGCGTACGTGTGTCTTTGTATAATTCGTTGAGAGTTGTTAATACCGCCCCTTCTGTCAGCTATTTATTCACTTGCTATAGTTGACTTACTAATTTAGCTCTGGGTAATGCAACACCGCGAACGCATTTGTATTATCTGCTCATCCATTTGCCTAATAAAGTGCATTGAGATCAGGTGCTATTAGCCGTGTGGTCCCGGCAGAGTAGAATAGGCCACCCTTACTCTTACCGAGGTGTCGTAAAAGGCGACTAAGGTAAAGCTGCAGGCATCATCATCAGCACCCAGAGAAGGAAAACTCTACATTTATATCAAAACCCTCGCCAACCCGTCTGCCAAGCGTGGTGAGTATGGCAATAACCCCTCATGTGATTGAGGGAGACCCGTGCCCCAGCAGTGGGGACTTAAATGGGCTGACGATGATAGATAGACTTTATTGCACATTATACGAATAGTAGTAGCCTGTAAGCTAATTTCTTAATCTAAATCTGTAGTGTGGCCAATGATTGACCGGAGTGGCGAATATTTGGAGAGGCCTTTGTCCAGCAGTAGATTGCAACCTGGTGATGACATCCACTGCGGGAAAACCTGTTGATGATAATATACTATAGTAAATAATTTATTACTCTCTTTACAATGTTGGCTTCCACATTACATAATCTTAGGCTTAGATAATGCTAGGGTAACATCGCTGCTGTAATATTGTAACCCATCTCTTACCTGATGTTGGTTTAAAACCACACATGGTTATACAGTCACCAGTGCCTTCTGAATCGGTGAAACTCTAACAACAGTTCAATATGATGATGCACACTTAAACACATATAGGTATTTACAGGAAAATACTAATAATATATAAAGAATATGTAATATATATAGAATTACATACTTCATTTTATATTTCACTATAGTTATATCTAGGTATATTATTTAAAGTTAATCCTAATTTAATAATGAGCGTCCTCTCCCATATTGCAGTGCCCTCCCGGGTCTATAGTGATACCTACATTTATTATGAACCAACTAATTATGTAACCTATATGTGCAATAAAGATATTAAGTATTGAGTATAATATAATCATCAATCAATCAGGGTATCGCCGTCCAATGCTGACAATAGGGCTCGTCCAAAAACCGCCAACCAACACGGTCCTGAGTAGTCTGCTTACACCGGTCATCTTACTCAAATCGTCAATCCATCGCGCCATCCAACACTACGCTTCCCCAAATGGCGACCACTCCACTCCAGTACCTGTGGACTCCATGTCCAACAGTGCATCTAGAGACGTGGCGGGCTTACCTGTAATCATATTACTAAGTATAATCTGGTCTTTACTTTGACGGAAAATCAGAAGCCCAAACTCAAGATTCGCCAAAGAGCTATGGAGCGTAGCATTCTAGGGATCAAAAGATCAGATAGCGTGCACAACTCTTACATAAGCTCCAAAACGGGTATCACGATTGTGGGTCGAAAAACTGCGAAGCTGAAATGGGAGGGGGCAGGCCATGTATGCAGAATAAACCTTCAAAGATGGACAAAAATCGTCCGATGGACGTCGACTGGCAACCGACCGATGGACGTCGACTACGCGGTAGGCCCAAAAAAAGATTGTCTGACGTTTTCAATACATATGTCCAAGAATGGCAAATAAGAGCACTGGATAGGGAGGGATGGAGAGACTTGGGAGAGATTTTTTTTTTAACATTTCACAACATCACATACATTGATCTGACTCCGAGATAGGTAGCTCAAGCACCTGTATTACGGATATCAGAATCAACAGTGGGATTACAAATATATACATATAATACTTTTCTTTTGTAAATTCATACTTATAATACATAGCAAACACCCAGACCAATACAAACAAACATGTTCATGCACACAAATGTTTGTACTGTGCGGGGATCGAACCCTCAACCCCTGAATCAGAGGCAGCGTTCACTACCACTGTTCCAATCGGGTCGTCGAACCTAACTTTGCCTAACAGTGGGACTCTGCAAACTAAAAAAAAAAACTGGTCTTATGACTAGTCATTGTTTTGTAGTATAATGTTACGTTCCCCAGTATGGAAGGCGGAGCTACCTTCATCTTGGCGTGTAATTCCCTGTAGAATCCAAAGCTGTCGCTTTGGAGCTGTCGCCAGGATACGCTTGGACCATGATACAGGATTTGGGGAGTCTGGTAATTATAATGAATCGACTGCTGTCTGACCTTCGCAACCCTTTAATAGGGGGACAAGACCAGCTGAATCATTGTTACACGTTTCAGAAATCGTTTATTAGATTTTTGCGTTGCATTGTAACTATAATGTATCAATACGGGAATTAACACGATACTTATTATGTGATACAACATTGTGTATTGTGTGTGTGTGTGTGTGTGTGTGTGTGTGTGTGTAACGTAGCCGAAACGTCGAGCTAAATATGTAAGTACACAATGTTGTATCTCATAATAAGTATCGTGTTAATTCCCGTCTTGGTACATTACGTTTCAGAAAGTATCCGAAACGTGTAGGTTTCCTCACGATGTTCTCCTTCTCCGCTGAGCTAATGGTAGAAATCGCCTAGTTACCATTGCTCATAAACCATTTTTGTATGCTGCACAAATCAAAATACGTTGGTCCCGAATACAGATTTGACCTGTGCAAGCATAATTAATTGTTATTAATTAAAAATAAATTCAATGAACAGAACATTGCAATTTCAGTTTAGTTACCGTGAATTCAAAATTAATCAGCTTTATCAGTTTCTATTAGACTAATTGTGTTATTAAAATTCGTTGACATTTATCTATTTGCTAACTTCTGTTGGTATAGAAATAATATACATACTATGTATATTTTCAAGCGAAGTTCACTTTGTTAGACTTTGGACCATCCACACTTGTATATGGACACCCAGGATCTCACTAGATGCATTATTACCCAAAGATCCATACGAGAGGGTAGAGTATTACATTCATCAATTATGAATGAAATATGACACCGACTGCCACGAGTCTTTGGCTCTAGAATAACAGCTGCTTCACTTTAAACCTACTGACCCTATTGAACTCTTATTATCATTGAATATATTATTAATTTATGTAGAAGTACGAACAAACAGACAGACACATAGGTTACCTACACAGTTTCCGGCCACTGCAGCATATGCTGAGGTTAGGCCTTGTTGGCTACAGAATTTGTCCTATTTGTGTATTTATGTCACTCTTGTTTAAGTTTGTGTTCTGTGGCCAATAAACAAATCTTTATCTTTTTATATATAATACAGAATGTGTCTGTGAACATTTACATCCCTTTAACCACGTGATGTTAACCCTTCTGAACATTATTTGTACTATGACTTTTGGAAATTCGCAGAAAAAAATCACACAAAGACGGTCACGTAACTTGGTTATCTTGTATGGGAAGTCGAAAAAATTTTCGACGAATTTTGAAACGCGTGGTAGAACAAATGATGTTTACAATGTTTGGTAGGAAATGTGGTTAAAGGGATGTAAATGTTTACAAATACACCCTGTAAGTCTGGATGGATTATATGCACTGCAGGTCGATATGTACATAGATCAGTCCATAGAGACCGCAGATATTTACATATGGGTCGATATCTCCATTTAATTGCAGGCATTGATTAGACGACTGAACCAGAACAATTAACTGCGATGTTTCGTCATGTATGACGTAATAATATCTTGCAATACGGTTTAGGTGACGGGTAGGGCACACTAGCGAAGCCAAAACCTAAACCAATCAGAACCATTTTTATATATGTTACGACAGACAAGCTTTTGACCTCAATCCCACCTGATGTTAAGTGAAGATGAGGTCTAAGGTGAACCATGCTTGTCCGTGAAAAGCCTATTCAGCCTTGCCGTAAAAAGGCCCAGGTAATATTGTTCAAGAAATACATCCGCGAGCAACGCACTTCACTCCTTGGCTGTTCGTGTCAGAAAGGAGTTTGCGCAGCGCTTAGTACGGATGGCTGGAACTTCAACCATATAGGGATGGTAACCCAGTCTTCGCCTAGCATCCCGGTAATGGAATGGGGCCGGCGGAACTAACTCATGCAGCTCCTTCGCACATTCTTCTGTAGAATATCGTCATCCGCGATCCTTTCGACTGTGTGGAGGCTTTGTAAGTTAGCCTTGTTAAAAGTTGAGTAACTTGTAACAATTTCGGGCTCCAAGCAAACATTTGTACTACTCGTATTTATTTAATAATTGTGCATTGCATAAGTGGCCGTTTTTGGCGGTATTCCAAATATTGAGTACAAAAGCAGACCAAAAAGTTATGTAAAAATAGATCCGGTTTAGTAGCTTACAATTTAACTAGTCGCCTTAAGGCGACGGGTGGCCCTAACTATTATAATTGATAGCAAATAAACTGGATATCTTTTTAACAAGTTCTCGGAAATAATAAATGCTATTTATTTAATACTTATAATTAACTTTTGATCTGTTTTTGAATTTGAAATTTGGATTAACGCCATAAGTAACCGTTTTTGGCGGTAATTCATATTTCGAATAGGAAGCTGTACAAAAAGTTAATTATAAGTATTTAATAAATAGTATAAGTTCCGTTCGAGATGCTCGAACTTCGAAATTGTTAAAAAGATATTCGGTTTAGATGCTAACAATTTAAATCAAATGGCGTCGCTAGTGTGTCCTTCGGCTTTTATAGGTGTTTTCTATAGATCTAGCCTGAATAAGGAATTTTTCTATGTCTATTTCAAGGTTTTTACTATTGAAAAAGGACCGTGGGAGAGCCACGCCCTCGCAGAAAACCGGCGTGAGTGTGCCGGAGACCCAATCCAGGGTAATGGAGGTCGAAAGGTTGGCAGCGCACTTGTACTCCACTGGTGTCGTGGGTGTTCATGGGCGGCAGGAATCGCTTACCATCAGGTGATCTGTCTGCTCGTCTGCCACCTATCACAAAAAAAAACCCTTAAATTATCATTCCCACCATTATCAATCGAGGTCATGTCCAAGTCGTCGCTTCAAAGTCTAGGGCAGGCTTTGACTATGCTTCAAGAATTAGGAAATCTTATTACAGTTTTCAATACATTCATCCATATGGTAAATGTTGAATTCGAGATCAATTTCGATCACACGAGAAGCATGCGACTTCAATGTCAAGTGCTCGAGAATAGGCTCTTTAGCATCAAATTATAGTCACTGACTACCTACGATGACTGCCTCGATGGCGTAGTGGTTACTGGTCGCACTATAAAGCGACGGCTGCGTAAGAGATCCCGGGTTCGATCGCCGGGTCGGGCCAAAACTTTGTACCTAAGTTTTCGGTAAGAAGTTATTAGTGGCAACCCGGTGTCTGGAAGTTGGCGGTCTTGTAACCGCGTGCCTCGGAAAGCACATTAAGCCGTTGGTCCCGCGGCCCAATCCCTCTTCGGACGTTTCACGCTGGTGTCCCATCGGAATATGAGGGTAAGGGAATAGAGAGTGCACTTGTGTTTGCGCACACACTTGATCACTATAATATATCCAGCGTATTAATATTATTATAGTCACTGACTGGGACTGCGTATTATTATTATTAGGGTCTATTCTTGAGCAGGATTTTTATTAAATGTAAATAGGAGGCAGACGAGATCACCTGATGGTAAGCGATTGCCGCTGCCCATGGACGCCCGTGACACTCATCATCATCATCATCATCATCAGCCCATTTAAGTCCCCACTGCTGGGGCACGGGCCTCCCTCAATCACATTAGGGGTATTTGCCATACTCACCACGCTTGGCAGACGGGTTGGCGAGGGTTTTGATATAAATGCAGAGTTTTCCTTCTCTGGGTGCTGATGATCATGCCAGCAGCTTTACCTTAATCGCCTTTTACGACACCTCGGTAAGAGTGAGGGTGGCCTATTCTACTCTGCCGGGGACCACACGGCCACTACACTAGTGGAGTAACAAGTGCGCTGTCAGCCTTGAAACCCCCCTTTCCCCTTGATTGGGCCTCCATTTCATTGATGTGGAGTTAGAGATTTGTATGGATGAATGTATGAAATCTCAAAATTCGACTTCAATCAATGTCGAGTGCACCAGATTGGCGCCCTTGTAACTAGATATTGTTATAACATTCGACATAACATTAATTTCCTCGACATTAACAGCTCTACGCGTGCCAATCGATCCGTAACGTACAGGTGCCAGTTTAATCAAATCTCGTAATTACATATCAAAATCAATGCTTTTGTAGCTATAAAGATACCTATAACATAGATCTTAGTGGTCATGAGATATTACGATTGGAGCAAGTCACAATGTATTGACAGAAAACGATCTCATTATATTTGATAGCTTTTTTCAAGCGACGGTTATCTACCTAAAAGCCTACGGAAGTTGAGCCTTAAGGAGAAGAGGCACCCTTCTCCTTCGTACTCGAAACTTTAATTCATCCACAAGTTTTTGACAGTGGGAGGGCCACGCTTCGGCATGAATGGGCCGGCTCGACCGGAGATAAAATGGCCTCACAGAAAACCGGCGTGAAGCAGCACTGTGTTGTGTTTTGCTGCGTGAGTGAGGGTACCGATGGCCCAATCTGAGGGAAAGGGGGGTTTGAAGGTTGACAGCGCACTTGTGACTCTACTGGTGTCGCGGGTGTCCATAGGCGACGGCAATTTTTTTTATTATACTACAAATTCTACGGACACTGATTCCGTGCCTTTCTTGTGCTTATTTTTTTTAAATGGTTACAAAATTTGAAAATTTACTCCGCGATAAAATTAAATAAAAATTAAATATGTTGGTTAATTAATTAAGTTTAGGCAGTCATGCATGATTATTGTTAGTAGGTTGAATTTAATTGTAAGTAGGGTCTTTTTCTTTTTTCGACGGCAATTGCTTACCATCAGGTGATCCGTTTGCTCGTCTGCCATCTATCACATAAAAACAAAAAGTGGCAACTTTTAGCGTTAACCAAAGTTTCGAGTACGAAAATCGACCCAAAAAATTGTGCTTAATTAAATAAATCGACAGGTTTGCCGAGTCTCCGACGGTGCACAAACCCAAATTAAATTACATTTCCTTAACCTTCGAGACCACACTTCCTCTCCCCATCTCTTCTTGTCCTTTGATTAAAATCATTCGCATACTGTGAGATCTATTGTAATTTATATTAGTAGTTTATGTCATTTTTTGTAGATATGTATTGGTATATTCATATTTAATCTATTGTTTTAATATTTAAACTTTTTGTGTAAGTATATAAATATTAAGATTGCACTGCCCTCCACCTCCATCAAATGTCCTTTACCCAAAGGTTGCCTGGAAGAGATCGCTCATAGTGATAAGACCGCCTTTGTTGTACATATCCTGTAATACCTAGTCTTAAGTTTTCATACTGTACTTTGAGTCCAATAAAAGTTTATTCATTCATTCATTCATTCATTGGTAAAAATAGATACAGTTTAATAATTATGTAGTTGAAGGATTAAATCAATTGGCATCGCTAGTGTGCGGTACTTTTTGCCTTAACCTACTTATCCTTATACAATTAGTTAGAATTTTAGCACATTTATATTTTAAATGTGGGAGAGCCACGCTTAGGCATGAATGGGCCGGGTCAACCGGAATGATACCACTGCCTCTGTGTTTCGCCGTGTGAGTGAGGTTACCGGAGGCCCAATAGAGAAGGGGGAGAAGGGGAAAAGGTTGGCAGCACACTTGTGACTCCACTGGTGGTGCGGGTGTCCATGGGCGGCGGAATTGCTTACCATCAGGTGATCCGTCTGATCGTCTGCCACCTCTCATATAAAAAAAAAAGTTTCATGTTGTAATGTAATGCTGAAAGTCAAATCTGTAATGTTACATAACACGCCAATGCTCTCGGTGAGAAAGCATTTGTATGCATGTATGAACGCAAAAATGCATCTTCTGATTTTTTTTATGCTAGAGGCGTGCAAACGAGCATGCGAGTCGCCTGATGGAAAGTAATCAACGCCGCCCATGAACAGCCGCGAAATCAGAGAGATCGCTAATGTGTTGCCGGCCTTTTTAAAAAAGATTACGCTCTTCTCTTGAAGGTCCCTAAGTCATAGCCGTCCGGAAATACTCCTACAGCCAAACCGTTACACATAACTGAGGTACCTACATGGTAGAAAGTCCCGCGAGAAACGCACAGTACTTATTAGACCGCCATCCATCGAGATGATGAGGATGGAATGACAATCGCTTGCGTGTGGTCCGATGAAATTGATAAACTTGTAGCTAAACTTATAAAAGTTTCAAAAGTTTTCTGCCAGTCAGCAGCTGGTTCATCACAAAAGAAACAGTAACAACAAAGAATAGGGCATTCAATCAAACGGCCATACAGCAATAAAGATTTTGCATGTTATCCCCATTTGCCGAGAAATCACTACCAAAAAGAAAAACTTCGCGTTTCGCTGGAAATCGCGACCTCAGTTCTTTGTACCCCCTTATATGATCCCTAATAGCATTATGTACGTTCGCTCTCACGTATATCCTTTTGTGGTGTTCCTTTGAATATGATAAAGGACTAGTAATGTGATTCGTGTCGACTTCTACTCGAGTGCTTAGCATCGAAAAAAAAAGAGAAAAAAATTCTACTGAAGACGTTATTCTTAAATCTATTAACTAAGTAAAAAAGTTTGTTTCTTTATGTCATAAGTGGCAAACGAGCCGTCAGGTGATCCGTTTCACCTGATGGTAAGCGATTGCCGCCATTCAGGGACACCCGCGACACCAGTCACAAGTGCGCTGCGAACCTCTAAACCCCCCTTTCCACCGGATTTAGCCTCCAGTACCCTCACTCACGCAGCGAAACTCAGCACAGTGCTCCTTCATTCTGGTTTTCTGTGAGGCCGTGGTATCACTTCGGTCGCAGCCGGCCCATTCATGCCAAAGCTTGGCTCTCCCGCGTTCTCCCAGTTAGTAAAACTAATTGATAAATGTGGGTAGTTAAACGTCAAAATCAGCCACAGTCACTCAACCAAACGCTGTTATTGAGACCACTTTGAACAAAATCGAAGGATACCAAATTTTTTTCGTTTGATCTCTCGGGAGAAAATATGAAGGCGCACGGTTTATGTCAGACTCTCCCCGCATGACGGCGAGGGTCTACTGACTAAAACTCCTGAGGTGATGCCGTCTACGCCAGAGTGGGGAGGGGACATGAGAATCTGACTAAGAAGCCTTCATTTCCCGCCCCTGAGGTTAGATAGACTACTTAGTCCACCGCCCAATTAAAAAAAACTAGGCATTACAGAAACTTAAATGTACAATTAATAAATACATAACAACTTACTCGATCCATAATAGCAGCAAACAGTATTTTTTTCCAATCGCTCGAGATCTATCTGTCCAGTCAGTTCGGCTCTTTGGCCTAAACACGGACACCTTTTCTGATTTATGAATGAATGAAAAGCTTAATTTTTTTTAAAGAAAACTACTGCCTCAGACTTATCTGTCTGTGCCTTTTTTAATTAAAAAAATATTTTGTTTATTTATTTTATTTGTTACGAGCTCCGCGTTTTTGCTCGCATCAATTAATTTAATTTTGAAAAGCTTTATTTCAGACCACAGAGTCCATAATAGATGTTAATAAAAATGTAAACTTACAAACTAGTTAATACCTACTTATTATACTTACTTATTACAATCATACATTTATAGAAGGTGGGACACATCTCTTACGGCGTGTAAGCCCAATCCAGGGTTTTAGCATTCGGCGAGTCCCACCTTTTCGCAATTGCGCCCAGGATACTGTTGGGGCTGCCACGGATACGACTCAAAAGCGAAACGCTTTTATACAACCTAATACCCTATGCCTAACTTTTTGATAGGTTGCCACCTATCACATGGTGTTACACCAAAAAAAAGTTAGGTTATCCAGTTAGTCAGGTTATAGTCAGGTTATCCGTTGGCTCATCTGCCGATGAGCCAACGGATAACCTGATGGTAAGCGATTGCCGCCGCCCATGGAAATCCGCGACACCAGTGACTTCACATTGGGCCTGCCCCCGGTACCCTCACTCACGCAACGAAACACAGCACAATACTGCTAGACTCCGGTTTTCTGTGAGGCCGTGGTAGCACTCCGGTCGAGCCGGCCAATTCATGCCGAAGCGTGGCTCTCCCACGTTAAAAAAAGAGTCCCCCTATTCGCTATTGCGCCCAGAATACTGTTGAGGCTGCAACGGATACGACTCAGAAGCGAAACGCATTTATTACCACAACTTAATGCCCAATGCCTAAATCGATAAACCTGTACAACTCAAGTTTATACGAGTGAAATTTAAAACTTGTATTACGATTCCCGTCACTAGTTCCATTGAATATGATAAAGGACTTAGACGGCAAATCTGGAGTCACGTTCTACCTTTAACGCTGAGTCTTCGATATTCTGAATGATGATGAGAGCACGCTGAGAATACAGATACTCGCATTCTTAAGCGAATTTTCAACGCACTTAACTTTGCAGGGATTCCCAAACTGCACCCGGACGTCGGGAGTTAGAGGGCGCCGAGAGCCCCTCGCTACACATAGAGCCTCTACTGTAACGCTCCGCAAAGAGCGGGCGCGAGTACTGATCGTTCTCCTCATCTTGGCGTGTGATTCCGAGTTGCATCCAATGCTGTCACTTCGAAGCCCGGGGTACGCTTGGACCATAATATAGGATTCAGGATGTCTGATAATTACAATGAAGCGATTGCCCATAGGTAGTCGAACTACATTGTAAGTATTTCGTTTTGTTCGCGCATTTTGAAACAAGAGAGCGCCGGGTTGTTGATTCCACCCGGGCGCTTCATGGGCTAGAGCCGCCCCTGACTGTACCCACTCAGGGTAATTCTTAGACGTCTTAGATGTCGGAGTAGCTACACTTCGGCATAAATGGGCCGGCTCGACCGGAGTGATACCACGGCCGTACAGAAAACTGGAGTGAAGCAGCACTGTTTTGTTCTGTGTTTCGCTGCGTGAGTGAGAGTACCGGAGGCCCGGATTTTGTGCCCGGATGTACAAGTATGTCAAAAATATCAGAGATCGCAGGGTCACAAAATACATTAATGAGAGTGTAATGAACTACGCGCTAGGCGGTATAACGTGTCGTGTTTCTCCCGCACACGCTCCGTATCGTCTGCCTCTGTCTCACGTCGAGAACTCTATTCGCTCGCATCTAAGTGTACGTAGTGTATTTATGACGCAATGTAGGCGCCAACATGTCTATGTAATTTACGGCAGGGTGCTTACTCGAGGTCGACATGCAACGCCCCCCTTGGACAATGTCTTACAGTTTGAGAACCGCTGTTCTATTGTATTGTAAGTGAGTTCTGTTGGCTGTTAAGAACAAGGTTTGAGTCATATTCTTGGATGTAAAGTTCTTTCAAATTGTTTTAAAAAAACAATGGGCATTGTTTTATCGCTACGTTGTGACCGAAATTCTATATCTTATATTCTATATCGAAATTGTACATCGGAATCTATATTTGATTCAATGTAAATAAATATTTCACAACATCACATACATTGATCTGACTCCGAGATAGGTAGCTCAGAGCACCGGTGTTACGGATATCAGAACGAACAACGGAATTACAAATATATACATATAATACTTTTTTTTGTAAATACATACATACACAAAATGATTCCTAAAGTTGCAAAAAGCTACGTAAAGATACATAAAATTAGACATACTTTTCATAACGCTTTGTTTCATTACTTGGAAACCACGTTAAGGTATTGGTCATGCACCTGATCGCTCAGGCCAAGACACAGTGAGGTCTCACCATCCCCCCCATATCAATCTTCATCTCCGACCCCCCAAAATGTATTTGTGATCGTAACTCGTAAATTACAGCAGACACTAAAATAGGAAGAACGCCCCTTAGATACACCACAAAATCCAAAACCATTTTTTGATAAAATACATAATGTATCTAAGTAAGCGGCACTCGAGTAAAACCGACAACCCTGAATTCCTGCGATTGTACTCCGATGGGACCTTAGAATCCGTGTTAACTGTGCGTCTGTGTGCGTGCGTAATCGGGCGTTTGTTCGTAGTGTCCATACTGCTTGCGTATATATCTACTGTGCTACTATGCGGAAATTGAACCCGCAACCCTTGCACCAGACGTAGCGTTCACTACCACTGAGCCAACGTGTCATCACCTAGGACTCTTCCACTGGTACTGTGACAAAATTTTAGCTACAAAAAGGAGAGAAAATCAAAAAGACGATACACCCAGCACAAAGCCAGACAGCGACGAAACAAATGGGCAAACAAGTGAGATGGGATATTAGCATTTATGGTAATCCACCCAACATACCGCGAACGGAGAAAATCCCGTGCGTGTGGTGTGCAGCGGAAAAGTTAAATTACACGTCTGAATAATGGATTTGCGAGTTAATATTATGCATAATATTTTATACTTTATAGAAGGTTATTTTAATAACCAAAGGCAATGGCATAACTGAATGTTTAATGCGTCCATTAATACACATTATACTATAGATAATAATAACTGCTTTTGTGGAATATAACATTTTATGTTGATGATAGGTTACGATAAAATTTAGGAACATACATTCATAAAGGTCGAATATTGAACATCCTTTGAAATTGAAATAGTGATCATGCCTTAGACGCTTTAGGTCGTGGGTTTCATCTCCACCGTGGACAAACATTCGTGTGATAAACACTTGTGTGAACAACTTGACACGGTTGCATACGATTATAATATTATGTATTTAATTTAATCTGGGACATTTTTCGTCTATAGACCGAATCCAAAGTCAGTTCGTTGGTAATGCTGCTAGTTCTGAGTTAGACCTTAGTTCCAAGTGTCTTAGGTTTCAGTCACATTGACACTATCAATCTCAATTTGGCAGTTCTAAAATCTCAGTAGATTTTAGAACTGCCAAAAGTATTTTCTTTTTCCTTTAAATTGTAAGTATTATTTATTACTTCCTCTTTCGGGCGAGTGAATGAGTAGACAAATTTTCCACATAAGTTTTTTTTTCTCGCGACTGAAGAAATAATTACTTTTTATGTACTAATACATTATATATGAATTTGGGTTGATTTTTCCACTTTTTTGTGTAAGAAATAAACGAATATGTATTTTTGGAAAAGTCAGCCCGTATGTCGTGACTATTGCAGATTTGCAGATTTGTTCCTCTTACAAGTGTAACATAAATAAACGTATAATCATAATAAACTTATATTGACACTTGTTTCTTCTAAATAATGTTCTTTAACATATTTGAATGAGATTTGATGTTAGTGTATAATATGGTATCGCTTCGCATGCCGTGGCAACCTATAATTAAGTCACCACTAGGAATTTAATTACCTTCTGCGTTGGTCTTAAGAATGTTGTAGTAGTATGCCTTGTTGTTTTTCCAAATAAATAAATTATTGTCACAGATATATCCTACCTCTTATAATTACTCGGTTTATAAAAAAAAATGCATCTAACATCCTTTCCGTAATAGTGACGGACAGTAAAAACTGACTTTGTTTTATACGAGTAGGTACTATGTCCATCTGGTGTTTGATATCCTCGGAAGGTTGATTGCCTCGGTGGCGCAGTGGTTATTGGGTCGCGCTTTAAATCGACGGCTGCGCAAGAGGTCCCGAGTTCGATCTCCAGGTCGGGCCAAACATTTGTACTTAAGTTTTCGGTAAGAAATTCTTAGTGTCAGCCCGGAGTCTGGATGTTGGCGTTCTTGTACCCCCGTGCCTCGGAAAGCACGTTAAGCCGTTGGTCCTGTGCCCAATCCCTCTCCTGTCGTGTCACGCTTGTGTCCCATCGGAATATGAGTGTAAGGGAATATTCATATTTTTATTGCGCTCCATATGTTACAAAAGGTGGTAAGAAACATACATAGTATATTCGTACATTATGGACCCTGTCGGGCACGGTAAAGTTAAATGAGAGGATGAGTCGCCTTACGCTTTATAAGAGAAAATGACATATTATTAATAAGTGTATTATTAAGTATTCATTGTATTATAGATAGAGTGCGCGTGTGTTTGCGCACACACTTGAGCACTATAATATATCCTGCGTACGTGGCTGATCGTTGAGATTGGCCGCCGTTACCGTAATCGGTTGGAGGATATTATTATTATCCTGGAGGGAATGTTTCCTACTTAATACGTAATCAGAAGGCCTACTACTTACAATGTATTAAATTCGAACAGAACTATGAAACCCTTCAAAAGTAGTCGGGTCAAAAGATTACACGAAAAATAAATAATTAAACAAATTCTTTCTGTATTATAAATTCATTTGTATGTAGAGAAAAGCCTTCGTCTCGTCATTCCACTTGCATTTGAAATCTGAAATTCTTTTTGAAGACATAAAAGGAAAACGTGACTAAACCACATCAAATGAAAGAGGGTGGACCAAGGGACTGTGGTTGTGTATATTTGTTTGTGTCTGCGAAACCATTGAAAACATTATTTACGTTTGAAATTTCAAATATACTCGAATATGCGACAGGGAGAAATCAAATCTTTTTATCAGAGGAAATATTACTATGCAATTGGACAAATATTTGACTTTTGAAAAATACGAAGTCCTGATAAACCGTGAACAAACAAATATTTGAACAATGAAGTTAGTTAATGTTTTTTTATAACCAACAATATATAGTTTAACTAGAACATTTTCAGTCAATTTGATGGGAAAACATGGTACATATGAACAATACATTTTCTAAAGTACTAAGCCAAAATTACTTACTTCTTTTTAATATGAAGCATAGGTACGGTCAGCATCAAAAGTAGCTTAACACTTCAGTACAATGTCGAAGTAAAATTATATTCTACTCTGCCGGAGACCACACGGCCAACACCATGTATAGTTTCTTATTACTCCTAATGAATCAATCACTTCATTACCCTCAAAACCGGTGCACTCGAAATGACTAGACGGGGACACAAACACCCTTTGAACACACGCTAAAACAATCGAGACTGCAGCTGACGTCAGGGTTTCAACCCTGCGGCCGCCCTTCATAATTAAGTTGAGAGCTGTAACAAACGGGAAACACGATCTGGACAGCCCGACCAATAACTGAGCATCGCTCGGTGTTGTTGCAGCGATGGGTTGAGTTTGTCCTTTTAGTGTGGTGTTTGGGTAGCTAGATGTCGATAAAATGTATTTTTTTATGTCATAGGTAGCAGACGAGCAGACGGATCACCTGATGGTAAGCGATTCTGCAGCCCATGGACACCCACGACACCAGTGGAGTCACAAGTGCGCTGCCAAACTTTCGACCTCCATTCCTCCATTGGGCCTCCGGCACACTCACGCCTGTTTTCTGCGAGGGCGTGGCACTCCCACAGTCCTTTTTCAATAGTAAAAACCTTGAAATAGAAATAGAAAAATTTCCTATTCAGCCTAGATCTATAGAAAACACCTATAAAAGTCGAAATAGTTCTAATCTAGTAGAAATTATAGTCTATGGCTGGATCGAAATGTCGAGTTTTGCTCAGAAGATCTTATTTAGGAATCTAAACTAAGGCCCGTTTGGACCAATCTTAATCTGATACTAAATCTTTGGTCTAGTGCTGTCATTCCATGCAAATCTGACATTAAACCATAGATATATCCACGGATAAAGATTAGTCGAATCGGGCCTTAATAGCACAGTATAACAAGACCTCTTAATTTAAATGAAGATCAAATACCGCCCATGGACACCCGCGACACCGGTGGAGTCACAAGTGCGATGCCAACCTTAAACCCGCCTTTTCCCCCGGATTGGGCCTCCGGTACCCTCACTCAAGCAGCGAAACACAGCAAAATGCTTCACGCAGCATTTTTTTGGAAAATTTTCAAATTTGGATAGATAGTAATAACATCTCCATCTCATTTTAGAGTGTAATTCCCGGTGACCTTCGCAACCCTTTATAGGGGAACCAGACCAAATTAATCATGGTTACAAGTTTTAGAAGCTATCCAAAACGTACAGGTTACCTCACGATATTTCCCTCACCGTCAAGCTAATGGTATTCTAAATGTGGGAGAGCCACGCTTAGGCATAAATGGGCCGGCTCGACCGGAGTGATACCACTGCCTCACAGAAGACCGGCGTGAAGCAGCGCCTGGGCTGTGTTTCGCCGTGTGAGTGAGGTTACCGGAGGCCCAATGGGGGGGAAGGGGAAAAGGTAGGGGGAAGGCAGCACACTTGTGACTCCACTGGTGTTGCGGGTGTCCATGTGCGGCGGAATTGCTTACCATCAGGTGATCCGTCTGCTCTTCTGCCA
Organism: Marasmia exigua; assembly: GCA_019059595.1. Lineage (NCBI taxonomy): Eukaryota > Metazoa > Arthropoda > Insecta > Lepidoptera > Crambidae > Marasmia > Marasmia exigua. The sequence goes on along the minus strand of CM032476.1, from coordinate 11,112,616 downwards.
CCTCTCATATAAAAAAAATAGCTAATGGTAGAAATACGTTACATAGATTTTAAAAATCTAGAGGTGCATGCTCAGATTCAAACCGCGAGGGTTGAGTTAAGGGTAGAGGGGTTTGGTCGTGCACATGGCTGACCGGATGGCGCAATTGGTAGTGACCCTGCCTCTTACGCCAAAGGTCGTGGGTTCGATCCCCACCCTGGACAAACATTCGTGCGATAAACACTTGTGTTTGTTCAGTGTCTGGGTGTAATATATGTATTTAAGTATATATTTGTGTTCCTCTGTTGTCTGATATCTGTAACACAAGTGTACGCTACTTAGTACGGAATCAGGTCAATGTATGAGATGTTGTGAGAATAATTAAAAAAAAAAAAAAAAATGGCTTCGTGCCCGTCACCACGACCCCCCACTATGGACGATGAGAGGGTGCCCAGGGGTTTTAGTCGGTAGACCCCCGCCGTCATGCGGGGGGAGTCCGACATAATGCGTAGGCGCAACGCATTACCCCTGGGAGAACAAAAAAAAAGGGTAGAGTGGTTTGGATCTGAGCATGCACCTCTGGATTAGTAGATTACGGGGGGCCGTATAGAAAGCGCGTTCAGAACCGAAAAACTATAAATGTACTTAAAGGTTTTTAAAAAGATTTCTAGCCATTTCCAATACAAATGTTTTTTGATGGAACAGATCACTTTCGGTCGGGTCTGAGTGAACAACTTTACTAGTAGTTTGTGTACATGAAAATACATGAATGATGTTGCCTTACTTAATTTTCTCGCAATAATTAATTAACAACATCCGTACACGCGCATCTAACGTTACTAAGGATGTGCATTACGCCGGGACATGTTTAGACGCTAAGAACAGAAAGATATTTTATTACGGACGCAACCAGAAAAAACACGATAAAATAATGATGATAACTACGTACCGCATGACAGAAAAGTTTATAGAACTTAATGCTATATTCATACAAAATAAGAGTTGTGGCGGTCTTCTGCACGTTGCCTCATTTACGACTGGCGAGCGCCGGAGGCGCGCGCCCTCTAATATTTATCACCTCGGCGCGAGAGGTCCGAGCGCGCCTTCTCAGTCACTGCGTGGCCCTCTACGTAAATACTGCGCGTCCTCCGAAACCAACTTAAACGATAATTTCTGATTGGACAAAAATAATGTGTTGTAATTTGCAAATGTTTTAGCTAATAAGTTAGTAGATTTTAATTTGTATAAATAGTTAGGAATCTGTAAATAAATCATCAATACGACTTTGGACTGCGAGTTTACCTTATCTCTCAACACAACTCCCGATCTTCACACTGGGCTCCATAGAGTGATAATATGTACTAAAAGCTAAAATGACAATATTATATTTAAATGAAAAATAAATATCGATACGCAAATATCGATTGATAACCAAACAATACACGCAACACTTTCACAGCTTTATTATTTTCCGTCGCGTCAAAGTGATGAAGCCCTCGTCAGGGTTACAAAAGGTGTTTTTTTTTTTCATTCGAGTCCCATTGATCTTTTATTACTTTTCCCCAGGGAATGAAATCACAACTTTGGCGGAAGAAATTAAATGCGGAAGGGTTCAGCCACACGCGACGGGAATGTTAACCCGTTGCTGATTTGTCAAATCGTCGGCCGCATACCAATTGATTCGCATTTAAATTAAATTGCTCTTAAAGAAACTTCTCTTCTATTTGTCCACAGTTTTATTGAATTGAGAAAACTACTATGTTCACCGATTGGAAAATGTCAGATGAAAAGTCGGAAAATGTTAACAGCTTAGGTTTTTTTTTGCTGCAACTTGTATAAAAAACATTAATTAATTTTGGCATTAGTAGGTACATAATCAAATTACACGTGGTAATTTTTCAATTAATGTACTTCCTTACCAACAGCAGTATAACATTTTCTATTTTATGTAGGGTGTACTTTTTTTTTATCACCCCACACATGAAAAACGTAGGGTATCCTTATTTGTTAGTAGTTTCCCTCTAGGGCCTAAGAAATCCTCTAACCGATTACGGCTTTTGGGGCCATCTCAAAGATCAGCCACGTACGCAGGATATACGAGTATTATAGTGCTCAAGTGTGTGCGCAAACACAAGTGCACTCTCTATTCCCTTACCCTCATATTCCGATGGTACACTACTGTGACACGACTGGAGAGGGATCGGGCGCAGGACCAACAGCTTAACGTGCTTTCCGAGGCACGGGGATACAAGACCGCCAACTCCCAGACTCCGGGCTGCCACTAAGAATTTCTAACCGAAAACTTAGGTACAAAATTTTGACCGCACCCGGGGACCGAACCCGGGACCTCTTGCGCAGCAGTCCCTTTAAAGTGCGACCCAGTAACCACTGCGCCACCGAGGCAGTCACTTGATATAGAAACAATAGATAGGCTGTCGCGTTGATTATCGTTATAGAAAAAAGATAAAAGGTTTTCTTATGCGCGTTAGTTAACCCAACAAAAAATGTTTTTTTTACCATCAAGTGAGCCGTCTGCTCTTTTGTCTGATGCTGAGCTGACGGCTCACCTAGTACTACACATCATAAAACGTTAACAATTAATAAAAGTATCAGCCTATAAACTGTCCCACTGCAGGGTAAAGGCCTCCATCATAGAAATCAAGTTATCGCTAGTATGATGGGATTAGGCTTAATCACCACGCTTGCCAAATGCGGATTGGTGATCACAAACCCGAGCTATGTTCGAAAAATTCGAAACATACTTTTCGCTCGACCCGGGAATCGAACCCAGAACCTTGAGATCACGGCCCGGTACTTAACCCACTAGACCATCAGGGCGTTTACAATTAATATTTGAATAAAATTACCTACCTATTATTTAAATATTTTAACTATTGTAAGTCAAGCCTGTTGGAAAGCATTGATAAATGAACCGCTAAAATTTGTATTACTAAAATATTTGCCTTTAAAACAATTACTCCATTTCCCACATAATGACGCATGATTGTATCGGTTATAATAAATTCAATTCGATAATGTATCGACCGTCATTCGCGCCTATTAATTAGTAATTGCTGTGTGTTAATTGCCGACAAATTAGGCTATGGCTGTAATCGTTGTAACGGCGGAACAGCTGTGATTTATGGGCTGAGATCACTGATCATTGATCTTAAAGCTTTGCGAGATCATACATAGGGGAGAGTCGGTTATATTGTACCAGTTTTCAGTTTTATCAAAATATCTCGTTTCTATATTAATGAAAACATACTATTTCTCTGATACCACATAGCTTGGAATCTTTTTTAACTTATACAGCAAAATCAACACCATAGTCTTAACAGTTTTCTTAAAATACGAGGTTTTCTAGAAGCTTTCTTTCGGTACAATTAAGCCGACTCGTTCGGTTAATCGTACCACCGGTCTGGCAAATTGTACCAACAAAAGATAAGGGACTCATTGTCATCATTAACGATGAATTCACACATACACATTATTATAAATTAGTTTTAATTAGCTTATATCTCTTTAAATAGTAACATTCTAATGTACCTATATGAAAATAATAAAATAAAATTACCTATCAAAAACCGAACGAAATCAAATATTTAGCAAACTTAAATCTCTTAATTATAAAGTTGTACGATTTGGTTTTAGTAGAAAATAATTTGCATATTATTATAAGCACTATTTTTGTTAATCAATAAATTATTATTAATTTTAACAGATATCAAATCCTTTAGGAGCTTTTTTTACAGTGTGTTTTTAGTTTAATCAATTGTCGCAAATATCAGGATTAGAAGTACAGGTTTCGTGAACCCACCTACCACAACGAACGCACTGAATCCAGTCAACATTCCATCAACACATATTCCACACACACACGTAAAGTATAGATTTAAATCAAGTGGTTCGGTAAAATGTACCAGTACATTTAAACAAACTACGGGTGGTACATTTTATCGAACTACCCGATTTTGAAAACAAGTGTTTATCAAGAGATAACCTTAAAGTCTAACACCATCATTATAATAGAATTTATAAGGTAATGAACTCTCCATTGAATAAAAAAATATAGCAAACATAAGCATTGCCTTTTAATTGAGAAATATCCTTACGTACTCAACCGAAATATTCCATCAACCACTAACAAAATTTATTTTTCTCGCCCAAACTAAGTACACTTACCGGACGCCATCACAAATAGAAATGTAGTAGGGGGTTCTGTCAGCGCATATTTTTGTGTTGCCAGGATAAAAAAATATTGATGTTTAGTAGGAAATTTTGAGGTGGTACAATTTAACAAGCAGTACAATATACCAGACTCTCCCCTACATACTGTATATATGGGAAATTAACTAACTGTTACACTGTAATCGGATGTTCTGCCTCATAGTTTCCTGAATAAACTTTGATGTGGTAGTATCAAGGCAAATATCGTTTCAGCTGGTATGAGCGCACTAGTGACTTTTTCTAAGCTTCGTGAATGTCACAGCATGCAAGGAGTTTTATAATGCGCTCACGAGCGTAATCTTTCGGTCATTACGTCACGCTCTTGATACCAGCTCGCGCGGACAATATGTCACCTAATTTTCACGTAGAAAATAGGTGCACCTTTTTTATATACGCGGTGACGGTGAAGCAACGGTCACAGTGACAAATATCACAATTGCTATCACTATTTATCTTTCCTTTAGGTATCGTTATCGAAGTCCAATCCAAGAAATTAAGACATACTGTCTTAGTTGCACTCCTTGACGGGTATTAATATGACGTATCATACTTAGAGTGCTTTGAGAGCGATGGTAGCTAAATTTACATGACAGATATACTTTATTGCAAAAATACACAACTTAAGTACTAAGCTATACAAACATTTGACATGCGCCTTCTTAACGAATAGTCGAAGGCAAAAATAAAGGAAGGTTGCAAAAGATTGCTATAAACATATAAACTAATGAATAGTTGAACGCTCAAATACGAGTATTAAATCTTTGTGCACATTTCTTTTTAACTCCCTTAAAAAAATGATGTTCTCAGTTCGACATGTATATATTTTTTCAACCATTCGCTCAGCAAGGTGAAACAGTCTGAGGAAACCTGCACGTTTCGGAAATTATTCTGAACGTGTTACCATGATCCAGTTGGTCTGGGATCCCTGTCAAAGGGTTGGGAGGGTCAAAGTTATTTTCATTGGCAATATCCTCAACAAACAAATAGAAGAATGTACAGTTAAACATAACACTAAAAAAATATATGTTTAGAAATTTAAAACCGTGTTACCATAATAAAGTTTACCAGAGATTTGTTACTGAACAAGACCATTAATTTTGTGTGTTCAAATTTCATGCTGCTGAATTTGAAATTTCATACATTATCATAATTGCATTTTCATAGGTCGTTCTGAATTAGAATTGGGAAATGTTTTGTTAAATTAATACGCCCAACATACGTCAATACCATAATAATACATGAATAAATGCTCCCTCAAGAATACTACTTATAACTATATAGATTTTAACTTAACACTTTACTTTTTTATTAACCTCTTCTTCTTCTTCTCAATTTCTCTCCACCTACTGTGTACGGTGTTTCTGGACCACGCTACTCCAGCCTTGATGTCATTAAACCATCTGGCAGTTTGTTATAAACAAATTTACTTTTTTATTATAAACAACATCAGTGGCAAACAACCATGCGGCTCGCATGATTGCCGCAATCACCGCAGTCTCTGGACGTTTGCAACTCCAGAGGACTTGCATACGCGCTGCTGACCTTTTAAAAACGTTTTTAACTCACTTCAAAAAAGGAGGAGGTTCAACGTTCGACTGTATGTATGTTATTTTTAATGTAGCTATGTTCACATTTCTTCGCCAATTATTGAACGATTTGCAGAAGATTTTTTTTATTTAAAAAAATGATTGGGAGTGTCAAAATTGGTCCCATGTCAGGTATGATGATGCGATTCTAGGGAAATCGAGAGCAACCCTCAAATTGTATAGGCACATGTAATGTTTGTGTATTTTTTTTTCAAAGCTGCACCAGTATTTACGACTGATTGTATTAATTTTGTGGCTCAGTTGATAATGCAAGGTCAGCTCTTCAAGGTTTAGGAGTTAAAAGATAACTCTTTCAATACTGTACTTACATTTACGCTGTTATTTGGCGTGTGAGAGGAGAGAAGGGGAGGGGCTGCTCTTGAAAAAAAAATGAGACACTAAAAAACATGAAATAACCCTACGAAAAAAAGCGCCTTCGAAAACCACGAGCTAACAAGTGTAAAATAATATTTTAACACTTCATACACTTCAGATAACATTTTATAACAGTACATTCGAAAGAAGGTGTTACTGAAGTCGGTGCCTAATCCCTGTTGCATGAATGTATTACAAGATTAGATCTAGATGGTATTGGGTGCCTACTTCAGAAACATCTTTTCATCAATTTACTGTTATAAAATGTTATATGAAGTGTATGAAGTGTTAAAAATTGTACACTTTATACTTTTTCATCATCAGCAACCCACACTCGTCCACTGCTGGACATAGGTCTCCCCTAATGCACGCCACTGCTCCCGATTTTCGGCCACTCTCATCCAGCCCACACCAGGCAGCCTTCGAATGTCATCATTCCATCTTGTCGCAGGGCGATACTTATACTTTTTAGCTAGTGTTTTTTTTTTTTTGATAAATAGTTTTTTTATTTAGAACTTGTCTCTGACAACTTATAGAGAAATGGCGGCAATCACGATTGAAGCAGCTTTGGTATATGTGCGAGTTTTTTTCTAATGTGATAGATGGCAGATGTGCAGACGTATCACCTGGTAGTAAGCGATTGCCGCCGCCCATGGACACCCGCGACACCAGTGTAGTCACAAATGCGCTGCCAACCTTTATCCTTTTTTTCTCCCCGTATTGAAAGAAAGAAAGAAAGAAAAAAATATTATTTTTCTTTCTTTCTTTCTTTATTTATTGGGCCTCCGGTACCCTCACTCAATCGGCAAAACACAACGCATGCGGTTTTAACTAGTTCTATATGAGGCTGTGATATCGCTCCGGTCGAGCCAACTCATTCATCTGCTGCATGAATGAGCTGGCTCAACCGGAGCGATAAGTGGAGTGGCTCTTCTTTCCCCCGAATTGGGCCTCCGGTACCCTCACTCACGCTGCTTCACGTTGGTCGAGCCGGCCCATTCATGCCGAAGCGTGGCTTTCCCACGGTCAGAGAGTTATAAGCTTTGTAAGTTAGAGTCTTAGTATGAAAAGTTGTCAGATTCTCACTTTCCTTAGATCATGCGTATTTGTCAATTGGGCGTGCGGCGAATTCCTCGTTGACAGCAGGCCCCATGGACCCATGGCGGCATATTCACGAATTTGCAGTAGCATCAGTATGCCGCAGCCGTGCCAGGGGGCGCTACCGGCATTTCATTATGGCTACCCTATGTACGGACGGGGATTGGGTGGAAGCGGTGAGATAAATAATGTCTTTGTAGGTACATTAGGTAGGTGAAAATCGTATTTTTCTGTGCCTATCTAGAAAATGGTGATAACGGATTATTTGTATTACAATATGCGGTTTAGGTAGCTCAATTTACGACTTTTAGCAGGTGCTTATAGTAAATAATAATAATGTTATGATTATTATTATGTAGTATGTATCTATGTATAAGTACTATTATGTAGAAAATCGTCTCATCGCTGTAACTATGTTCTTTTAACCACACGGGACCACCATATTATTTTGAACTTTGCGCAGGTGAAATAAGGTTGAAAACCATTGAAATAAAAGATGTCAAGTTGCCTGGTCAAGGGTTAAAGTGAGAAATGCATTCATATGGTCTATCGTAATATACCTAACCATCTAATTCATTTGAGGATTTTTACATTTTGGCGTATGTGTTACAAAAAAACCGGCCAAGTGCGAGTCGGGCTCGCGCACAAAGGGTTCCGTAGCAGCAAATATACATTATAAAGATTTTATATCATCGCGGATTTTTAAAGGTGTACAATACTGTAGTATATTTTTTGATCTATCTTATAAGGTTCAGCCATCGTTTTCAGTGTAAGCACAATAACTTAACCAAAATTACAGTTAAATCAACCTATCTCAAAAACTATAAGAGATACTTTGATCAAACCAAAAATCGTTGAAAGAGTTAATTAGCATGCATCACCTCTATTTTTTTAGAATTTTATACCCCGTAGTTTATAAAAATAGAGGGGGGGGGACATACTTTTTACGACTTTGAGAGCTGATATCTCAAAAACCGTTCACTTTAAGAAAAATGTTTTTTAGAAAACTTTATATCATTTTAAAAGACCTTTCCATTGATACCCCACACGGGTATGGATTTTTCCATTTTGGCGTATGTGTACCCTAATAAAAAACGTTTTATGTGATAAGTGGCAGACGAGCAGATGTATCACCTGATGTTAAACGATTGCCGGCGCTAATGGCGGGATCATGGGCGGCGGCACTCACTACACCAATCGAGTCACAAGTGCGCAGCCAACCTTTATCCTTTTTTTCTCCCCGTATTGGGCCTCCGGTACCCTCACTCAATCGGCAAAACACAGCGCATGCGGTTTTAACTAGTTATATATGAGGCTGTGGTATCGCTCCGGTCGAGCCAGCTCATTCATCTGCCGCATGAATGAGCTGGCTCAACCGGAGCGATAAGTGGCGTGGCTCTTCCACGGTAAAATTGGCTGCAACCGCTTTGCTCCTTATCCGAGCCCCAGCCTTACGTCGTGCTTATAGACTAAAAAGTGACACGACAGGGATCTATCAGTGTAGCCATACACGTACCGAGTTTCGTAAAAAATATGTTTTGCTCTTATTGCCTCTTGCATTAGTCAGCTTCATGCTGTATTTTTGTTTTCTGCAACAAATTGGATGGTTCCCTTTTTTTTCGTTATATCTAAAATGTTATTCCGCCAGAGGTCTGTAAGTAACCGTGTTCGCCTTGATCACGTTTTTCAATTTCCCATGGGCTTCAAAAATATATTGTCAGAAGGATTTTCGAATTCATTAGTCAGTTTAGTGCTGAAGCCTACAATAATGGCTGAATTGCTTAGGTTCGCGATAGAAAAACTTTTCTTTTTTGTACAAAGTAAAGTAAGCTTATCCGTTATTTGCAGTTCTGACGCCAGTAGGTATAGGTACGGAGAGGCATCAATGTATACAAATCTTTCAATCGATTCTCATCTAAATTTCAATTTCCACACAGTTGTTTTTTGCTTGCAGACAAATTATGTTTTCCCTTAGAAATATGTAAACTTCTTTCATCTCTGAGTGCGGCAGTTAAGGTGAAGGGTATACCCCACTATCGACGCCAATTGAATTTAATTGTTAAACAAATTTCGGGGCTCCAGTCTCTCGGCAAATTCCTATACTATTTATTAAATTCGTATAGTTAACTATTTGGGCTGCTTTTGCACTAGAATTTTGGATTACCGCCAAAGCGGCCACTTTTGGGGTGTGCCCTACCCGTTGCCTTAATGACGATACCTACCTACTTCATATAATTAGTACACACTTTTTTTGGTTTTGTGTCAGGGGTTCATAATCCTTGTATCAACTAGTATCAAATAGGTACAACATTTTATAAGGCACTTTAAAATTCATAACATTAGCACGATAAACCCAGGGCTTCGTCTACAAAGGGCCGCAAATCTCTGCAAAAGAATAGATCCTCGCTGAGGTTTGTTAAGGCTCTCGCATCCTCATTCGTCGCACGTTCCCAGTTTTATTGGAATTAAGCTATCGAACCCTTTGCTTGTAGGCGTTTTGCTCGCATTACCGAGGATTACGATGAAAAGGGTGTTTTGTGGAATGAGCTCGGTAAATGCTCCTATGAATAACGCTGATTTGGATGTCGGATTTTAAAGCGTGTGCTGAAGGATTCATAAGGGATTATTTTTAGTGAAATATATTTTGGATAGTGTCTTTTGTGGAACATAGGTGATAGATCTTTGAAAATTGGCTTTGGTTTTGTTATGAGATTTTATAAACTGATATTCCTTTTCTAAGGAAAGCTTCCTGATTAATCATTACTGTTTTAACGATATCATTCTCATATAGATGGCATTACCGTTAGTAGCAGACTTTAAATCTAAATTACTCCGAAATTAAGCTAAAAAAAAATAATTGACATCAAAATCTTAAAAAATACACGATGTAGCATTTCTCTGTTACCTAATTAACAGTTAAATTCTCGACTAATCTTTATCAGAAAATCTATCTATGTTTAACGCTGTCATACCATACGATTCGTAGCGGTACAGACACGATTACTTCATGTGTTATATGTACCACAGATTAGGGTCCTGAGTGGTGCTTAAATCTTCAAGCATATTTTTACCTTTCTTTACATTTCAGTTAAGAAAATAGTGACTCATCGTTGTCACTCAACTCGACAATTCCCCAGATTAAAAAAAGCAGTGTTCACTTTGTTCTGAAGTAAACTAGACCTTTCGCTTCTATTTTTAATTTATCAAGGCAAATACTAATACTAACCTGAATATTTATAAAAATATGAATGTAAGAATATATATTATTGAAAATAACTCAACTTTAAAATTTTAGAAAAAACGCTATCGTAACAAGGAGCCTACAGAACTATCATAGAAGCAAATTTTATTTAAAAAGTTTTATTGCGCCATCAAATCCGAACATTCTATCAAATCTATTGGAAATCATAATTAATGTTCTGTTCCTAAAATAGTAGGGGATATATCATTACTAGTAAATAAAGCAGACCAAATAGTTAACTATAAGTATTAAATAAATAGTTTAGTTGCTTGTCGATAGACTGGAGCCCCGAAATTTGTTTGAAATAGATCTGGATAAGTAGTCAACAATTAAATTCAATTGGCGTCGCTAGTGGGGATACCCTTCACCTTAACTGCCGCACTCAGAGACGAGAGAAGTTCACATGTTTCTACGGGAAAACGTAATTTGTCTGCAAGCGAAAAGCTACATTGAACCAAACGTGTGAAAATTAAAATTTAGGTGAAAATCGATTGAAAGATTAAGAAAATAGTGACTCGTCGACGTCACACTCGACAATGCCGCAGATTAAAAAAGCAGTGTACAATTGTACTAATGTAAACTAGACCTTACTGACGCTTCTATTGTTAATTTATCAAGACAAATACTAAGACTAGCCTGAATATTTATAAAAATATAATAAATATTATTGAAAATAATTCAACTTAAAATTTTTAGAAACAAAAGATATCGTAGCGAGGACTATCATAGGAGGAGATTTTATTTAAAAAGTTTTATTGCGCCAAGAAATACGAACAGCTACAACTATAGAATCTATTGGAAATCATAATGAATGTTCTGTTCCTTAAATAGTAGGGTGTATATCATTACCAGTAATTAACGGAAGATAGCGCTAATCTAGACATGAACATGACAGTAACACGACGTCAATTCCATGCTACACGATATTAGGATGCATTGCAGATCCCGTCTTATGACTAACATCGTTCGCTAGTTAACAGGTAAATGCTACTGCGATTTCATAGTGAATTTAAAATTAATAAAATAGTCATTGTTGGCGATCAATGTGTGAGGTACATAAGCAGGGTTAATTTTGACTACCTGAAGATTATCCAGTAAAAGCAAGAAAACTACTTTTGTCAATTTTTCGATCCCCGCACAGTACAAACATTTGTGTGCATGAACATGTCTGTTTGTATTGGTCTGGGTGTTTCTATGTGTTATAAGTATGTATTTACAAAAGAAGAGTAATATATGTATATATTTGTAATCCCACTGTTGATTCTGATATCCGTAACACAGATGCTTGAGCTACCTATCTCGGAGTCAGATAAATGTATGTGATGTTGTGAAATATTTATTTATTACTTAATTTCTTTTGTAAAATCCTTAAAGATTAAACGAATTTCACGCGAGGAGAACCGCAAGCGTTCACTAGTTCCAAATACAACGCATATTCGCATCGCAATAGCATATTTCCCAGTTTCCCCAAAGCACCTACTCAATAATAAAACAAACTTGGAGGGTAAATTAAATAAGAAACGTCTTCGATGATTCATTGTTAGTGCCCTCAAATCTCGATACCTTTAGGGGCTGACCCTCGTAAAGCGGGATTGGTTGAGATGACCAAATTTACTTAGACACGAATGATGCACAAATTTTCGCACTTTTGTACAGTCGGGAACCAAATTTTTATCCGTACGTTTGAAATTGACGAAACTATAGATTTTTTTTTTTTTTTTTATGCTAGAGGCGGACAAACGAGCAAGCGAGTCACCTGATGGAAAGTAATCATCGCCGCCCATGAACATCTGCGAAATCAGAGAGATCGCTAATGTGTTGCCGGCCTTTTTTTTAAAAAAGAGTACGCTCTTCTCTTGAAGATCCCTAAGTCGTAGCCGTCCGGAAATACTCCTGCAGCCAAACCGTTCCACAGAACTGAGGTACGTGGTAGAAAGTTCCGGGAGAAACGCACAGTACTAGACCGCCATCCATCGAGATGATGAGAATGGAATGACAATCGCTTGCGAGTGGTTCGATGTAAGAATTCAAACAGTTCTTCAGAGCACTCCCCATGATAAATGCGGTATAGAATGCTGAGGGAAGCTATGTCCCGCCGCAATGCTAGAGGATCAAGTCGACTAGAGAGAGTCAGGTCACCAACAATTCGAGCAGCCCTACGTTGTACGCGGTCAAACGGAAGAAGTTGGTACTGAGGTGCACCAGCCCAGAGATGGGAGCAGTATTCCATATGGGGCCGAACTTGTGCCTTATAGAGTTGTAACCGATGAGCTGGTGTGAAATACCGCCCCGCTCTATTAAGTACACCAAGTTTCTTTGAAGCTATTTTAGCTTTGTCTTCCAGATGACCGCGAAACTGGACATCGCTCGAAATGTCGACACCAAGGATCCCGATAGAATGCTTGACATCAAGGGGGGTGCCCTGAAAACTGATTGGCACTTCAAAGGGACGTCTTTTAGCGGTTAACGCGCACACTTGTGTCTTGGAGGGATTAAAATGGACTAAATTAAGTCGTCCCCAGTTCGAAACATGATTTAGCATATCTTCGACTTCAGACACAAGTGTGTTCCGGTTTTCGATGACGTTTTCCGTTGAAATATTTGCACGTCCGGTATACAGTGCATCTCCAGTACTATCATCCGCATAGCAATGAATATTGTTCTGAGACAACATATCATTGATGTGCAGAAGAAACAGTGTTGGAGATAGTACACAGCCCTGAGGGACACCAGCGTTCACGGGCTTCAGATCCGAGCAAGAACCGTCGATAACAACCTTAATGCTACGCCCATTTAAAAAACTAGCGACCCACGTGCATAATTTCTCCGGAAGACCGTATGAAGGAAGTTTAGATAGCAGCGCCTTGTGCCATACCCTATCAAAGGCTTTCGCTATGTCCAAACTGACAGCCAGAGCCTCACCCTTGCTCTCCAACGCCTGTGCCCATCGATGAGTCAGAAATACCAGCAGGTCACCGGCGGAGCGACCACTACGGAAGCCGTATTGGCGGTCGCTTAATAGGCGGTTCTCCTCTAAGTATCTCAAGAGCTGACGGTTGGTAATGGACTCCATTACTTTAGAGAGGATTGAGGTAATGGCTATTGGTCTATAATTGGACGGGTCCGAGCGATCGCCTTTTTTGGGTATCGGGTGGACAAGGGCTGACTTCCAGTTACTCGGTACTACGCCAGTGGTGTAGGAGAGCCGGAAAAGACGCGTTAAAACCGGAGCCAACTCCGGAGCACATTCCCTCAGTACAATCGGAGGGATACCATCCGGCCCACTCGACTTACGGATGTCAAGGGAAAAGAGAGCTTTACGAACCGAATCTTGTCGGAAACGGACGTTCGGCATTGAACTCGCACAGGGCGGTATAATTGGTGGAGAGTTCCCAGAGTCATCCAAAGTCGAGTTAGACGCAAAAAGAGTGCCCAGAAGGTCGGCTTTCTCTTTTGCAGTATGGGCAAGGGTATCATCCGACTTGTGAAGTGGAGGGAAAGACGACTGACTAAAGTTCCCCAGAATGGCTTTGGCAAGAGCCCAAAAAGCGCGGGTGCCTGATGGGAGGCGCATTAGCTTCTCGCCAATTTCACCGATGAACGATGCCTTTGATTTGGCAATATCCTTCTTGAAGGACCTAGCAGCGAAGTTGTACTTTTTCTTTAGGACGCTGGTATTTGGGTCATTGGATGCCACTGCTGCAGCCCAGGCTTGGTAACAATCTTGCTTCCGGCGTGATGCCATTTTGCTAGTATGACCAAACCAGGGCTGGGATCTGCCACCTATAGGTACTACAGAGCTTGGAATAAATAATTCCATTCCCTGCAGTATCACATCGGCAATATTTTTAGCTGAGGCATCACAATCCTCCGGCGTAAAGCAAACCTGCTGCCATGGGTAAGACGAAAAAAAACTTCGCATTCCATCCCAGTCTGCTGACCGATAGTGCCAATTACGGCGGGTGCCCAGTTTCGACCGCTGAGTGCTGTTGAGAGGTATAGTGCTCCGTAACAGGCAATGGTCGGAAGAGCCAAGTGGTACATCTACAGACACTTTGTAGACGTCGGGATGGGTGGTCAGCAGAAGGTCCAACAAGGTGGGAGTGTGGTCATCTCGATCTGGCACACGTGTAAAAGTTGATACCAGTTGAGATAGACCATAGGCCAAAGCAAAGTCATGAAAGGTCCTTCCCGCATGATCGGTTGTATGTGAACCAAGCCATTCGGCGTGGTGCGCGTTAAAATCACCTAGTATGACGATCTCTGCGGTTGGAACCTGTTCAAGGACCAGTTCAGTCGCCATCTGAATGTGCTCAACGAGTCGGTCAGTCTCGATGTTGCCGCTATGAGACCTGTAAAGGCACGAGTAGATGCGGGGATGATTGGCGCAGTCTACTCGCAGCCAAAAGATGGACAGGTCTCGTGCTTCAAGGTTGCTGAGGCGACGATAACAAATATCCTCCCTGACATATGCGCATACACCCGCTCGTGGGACAAATGAATGTTCAAGTACGTAACCGGGGTAGCATAAATAAGATATGTCAGAAGGGGGGGAAATCTGCGTTTCGGTAAGAAAAAGCAAGGCCGGCTTTTCCGTCTCCAGGTGGTGGTGGACGGCATTCAGATTCGAATGTAGACCCCTGATATTTATAAAATTCACATCTAGTGAATGCAGGGGTGCCTTGCTCCTTCTTCCGCCTCCAGCGCAATTGAGCGGGTTTGTGCCCTCCCCAGAGTACGCAGGGCTGCCTGAGCAAGATTGCTCAGGGGAGGATTCCCTTTCACACCGTGTGAAAGGACCTCCCTGGGTATTACTTAGCAAAACCGCTGACATATTGCTGGGGGGGGGGGGGGGGGGGGGATTGGGCCTCCGGCGCTCTCACAAACCAAACGAAACACAACAGCAGCATAGCTACCGTTATTTCACGTTGGTTTTATGTGATGTGGTGCTTCCCCGGTCGAGCCGGCCCATTCACGTGGTATATTATTATATACACAACATGGCTCTACCACTATTAGATTTGTGTTAATCTTGGCGATTATGAGACATTTTTTAAAAAAGTACAACGGTGAACCCATTAAAATATTTTTGAGATTTTATGTCGTAATTTCTTCCTAACCATAATTTTATTATTGCTAAAAATGGCCACTTTAGGCAATAAAAAGCATAATGGTTAATTGAACGGAGATAATATTACACAAATACATCTCAAAAATTTGTAATAATTTCCTTTATGGATTTACCGCTGTACTTTCTTAAAAAATGTTTCATAATCATGAGTGTCCATGGGCGGCGGCAATTGCTTACCATCAGGTGATCCGTCTGCTCGTCTGCCACTTATGACATAAAAAAACGCTACAATTAATACAAAGATTTGTATTAATTGTAGCGATTATGAGACATGATATTCTTAAGGTGAGTCATTGACGAAACTAGCGCCGCAAATACCTACTAACGGCGCTTAAGAAGTAAATACGACGACCCGTTTGGATCAGTGGTAGTGAATTCTGCCTCTGGTGCAAGGATTGCGGGTTCGCAACTATTTGTGTGCATGAACATGTCTGTTTGTATTGGTCTGGGTGTTTGATATGTATTATAAGTATGTATTTACAAAATAAAAGTATTATAAATATATATTTCTTATTACGCTGTTGATTCTGATATCCGTAACACAGGTGTTTGAGCTACCTACCTCGGAATCAGATGTGATGTTGTGAAATATTGATTAATTTAATATTTAATTGAATAACGAGGATAAAGCTATAGCAAGGCTGGTGGGCAAAGACTCGAGAAATATAATTATGATTATTTTTAGCAACTTATGCGTAACTAGGATAAAATAGTTTTTCGCCATTTAGCTGCTGACAGGCCATCTAAATCAAGTTTCACAGCAGGGACAGTGACTAGAGCGAAATTGAATATTAAATGACTGGGGAGTTTTGAAGATTAAAAAAATTAAGAGCAAGCTTTAGTTTTGAATCAGTGCAATTATTTAAGTAATGTTATATTAATTAATTTATACGTTTCTAGATCTGATTTTACCAAGAACTATTTTATACCCCAAGCAAAGAGCTCATATTAATAAATGACAGAAACCTATAATTCCTAAAAAAATTAATAAAACACAGAATCATGTACAATCATGTAAGTACCTACTTGATTTTACATCAAACATAATGCTACGTTAGAAATTCTTTCTCCATTCATTCATTTTGCATAAACCGAGTGAATTTTTAACGACACCCTCCACCGCTGCACGTGACTGTACCCATCTAGGGGTACACAGAGGATGAATCATAAAAACGCACAATAGTTTACGAGCGAGTCTTTACGACTGTACCGAACATACACATACAACTCATTGCACTTAGGATTGGGCAAACGAGCGAGATGTTCCACGGATACCGTTAGTTATACGGCTTGTTTGTAATTAAATGAGCATTTGAAGTATTTTGAGTGCTTACTTTATGTAAAATTAAATATAATAAATTAAAATATTTATCAAGATTTCGCTCATTCTAAGGTATACCTACAATATGTATCAAATAACATGTTAGCTGTTTCTCAGACACCGAAAACAAGATATAAAACAGTCGACTTAAGGTGACGGGCAGGGCACACTAGCGACGCAAATCGATTATAATTTTTAACTACTAAACCGGGACTATTTTAAACGATTTCGGGGTTACAACCTCTCGGCAAACACTTATACTATTTATTAAATAACCATTCACAAACGCCAACGCGAAAAATTTATTCACGCCAAAAGTGGCCCCTTTTGGCGTGAATCAATTTTTCGCGTACAAAAACGTACCCAACATTTGTGCATGGTTATTTAATAAATAGTATAAGTGTTTGCCGAGAGGTTGTTACCCCAAAATTGTCTAAAATAGATCCGGTTTAGTAGCTAAACATTAAAATCGATTGGCGTCGCTAGTGTGCCCTACCCGTCACCTTAATAAATGTGGTTACCCGAAATCGGCGCTTGCGAAGCGTCCCAAAATTAGTCTTTCAAATAAGACGGTAACTCAGTCTCGAAAGGTTGAAGTGGCCATTTAGGGGGGACCACAATGGGCTATGGGGGGCCGCCGCCGTATATCAGCGGGGTCCAGGGGGACAATCGCGGAATGCTTTTATTTTTTCAGCGGCGGGCCGTTTATGGGCTCATCAACGCGTTAGTGCCCAATGTGGGGGTTAACACAATTTATGCTGGCGGCGCACGATATGTGTTTTTCGAATGTGTTTGGTGCAGTGGCGGGATAGTTTGTTTTGGAAATGGATGTCCTAGTGAGATTTCGAAACCAAATAATACCTACCTAAAAGCCTAGCGAATATAATTGTTTCCATCAATTTATGGACGAGTGATGAAGCAGATATTACATTTGGTATACCACAGGGAAGTATAAACGGTCCAACTTTGTTTTTGGTGTACATTAATGAGCTGTGTCGGCTTCAGCTACATGGTGAAAAAATCATAACGTTTGCTGATGATACTGCACTTTTTTTCACTGGGGATACTTGGGGTGAGACTTTCAGTCGAGCGCAGTTGGGCTGCGACAGGGTGTTCGGATGGCTGAAGAGTAATGTCTTGACTTTAAATGTCACCAAAACAAAATATATTTCTTTTGTCTTGAGAATAAACCAGCTACCACTACCATCGCTTCATCTAATAGCTCACGAATGTGAACCGGACTTGAGGGATTGCTATTGCCCCTCTCTTGAAAGGGTGGACCGTATAAAATACTTAGGAGTCATGATTGATCAAACAATGACCTTCAAACCCCATATTTCAGCACTTGTACAAAGACTGCGCAAACTTATATATATTTTCAAGACGCTTAAACATGTTGCCAATCGTCAGGTAATCAGGATGGTTTACTATGCCTTATGCCAATCTCTTGTCGAGTACTGTATTACGTCTTGGGGAGGTGTGGCTAAGACACATCTTATAGAGATCGAAAGAGCTCAACGAGCCATATTAAAGGTGGCAGCTGGGCTTCCTTTTCGATTCCCTACTACTGACCTTTACAAATACTGGGACGTCCTAACGGTGCGCCAAACCTTTATTCTCCAAACCATACTAAAAAAACATACACAAATACAATATGACGCCACATTAGTTCAGGATAAACATAGGAAAGGCACTGTCTGTCCAGGTCGAACATTTAAAACATCAAAAATCTGATAATTTCTTTATTTTTCTCGGAACATATTTATATAACAAACCTAATGCCTCACTTGAAATCTACCTCCTTACCAAAACTTGCTGCAAATATACTGTTAGTAATTACCTCAAATCCTTGGACTACGAATCCACGAATCCACAGAGTCTCTACTGGTCGAATTAATTTAATAAATTTTATCACGGCTTGCTTTTTGGTCACCGAGTGATTTACCTACCCTCCCTTCTTAATGAATTTATACACACTTACAATATCATACTTATACACTTTACATGCAATTTTAACACACCATATTTACACTCACAAGAAACATTATACAAAGTACAACTTTTTTTTTTATTTATAAATAACGTAGTTTTACTTTTTTTATTATATTTTGAAGTATCTCTATACAATTGTTTAGATGCTCTGCTCTTAGGTAACAAGATGTTAGGATGTTTTTAGTATATGCGGACCTAAATGAAGGGGCCTGGTGTCCTGTAATTACAGGTTCTTTTTGAAACTTATATCAGGCACCAGTCTCACAAATACGGGTTGCATCTAAAATTAGCAACTAATTCCTAGCCCTTAAGACCTATTTGTGACGAGAAATAAATGATTTATTTATTTATTTAATTTATTTAATCTCTGGTTTAGGTAAAGGGTTTGGTAAGTGTTAAAAAGTTGAGTGAGCAGGAAATTAAAATCGATTGGCGTCGCTAGTGTACCCTACCCGTCACCTTAACTATCACTGTCTTTTAGTCCACAAATTTCTCCTACCTTAGACCTTAATGTCAGACTATCAAATCCATGATTATTATAATTTAACGTCTCTCTACTAATGAATTTGGTATCCGGAGCTGATCGATTTATAAACTCAGTATATTTGTCTGTTCATTTCCACGAATTGTCGACTTTACCAGTGTAAATTGATATCGAGAAATAATTTCTGTCCTATTTCGGATTGAGTATGCCTGTAAACGTTTGATAGAACTAAATTTTCATCCCATTCTATTTCTATTAATACAAATACCTATGTAGAAATGTGTTTAAGTTTAACAATTTTTTGGAATATTTAGTATCTATTCTGTGCAGCGCAGTCTGTGAGTGCTTAGCTACTCAAAGTTACAATTTATGAAATCGTTAATGGACAACATTTCATATTTTTAACATGTCCATATTGTTTTTTTATATGAAAATAGACATAAAATGAACAGACCCATATTTTTTCTTTTTTCATAATTTGTCCATTTTCATGCATAAAATAATTATTGAAATTCTTTATATTCTAAATAGACGTAAGCGCCAAATGACGTCATCGGACGGCTGAATACAGCGATATTCCTTTGCTTATCATTGTTTTAATAAAAAAAGGTACTACTGTCAAAGGTAAATAATACTAGTGTCAACATTGTCAACGTCATTCATTCATTCAACGTTGACAAGTTGTCTTTTTTTTGACAGTTACATGTCATGGGTTTGGCATTTCGTAAATTTAAAACTATAATCTACTAAGCAAAGAAATATTTTACAATATGCCGTCCGATGACGTCATCTTACGTTTTTTAGTTTTTAATTTTTTTCTCAGTAAATAAGCAATATAAAAAATGAATAAATATATTTTCGAGCAGCGGAAAAGTAAATAAAGAATTGGTATTTTTTGTTTCAGAGCTTAGCAATTTAGAAATGTTGTCCATTACAATAATTGTCCGCAAACAGGGATTTTAGCTATTTCATTTATTTACTTGCCACCTTGGTGGATTAATACAGTTGATATTAATATAGTTGACTGCCCCGTTGGCACAGTTTGGTGGGTCCCTCGTTCGATCCCCGGGTCGGGCCAAAATTTGTACCTCAGTTTTTCTGTTAAGAAATTCTCAGTGTCAGCCCGGAGTCTGGAAGATGGCGGTCTTGTACCCCCGTGCCTCGGAAAGCAAGTTAAGCAGCTGACGCATCCGATCCCTCTCCGATCGTGTCACACTGGTGTCCCATCGGATTATGAGGGCAAGGGAATAGAGAGTGCACTTTTGTTTGTGCACACACTTGAGCACTATAATGTATCCTGCGTAGGTGGCTGAGCGTTGAGATTGGCCGCGTTAGCCGAAATCGGTTGGAGGATATTATTATTAAAATTGATTTATCCTAATTTATGAAAAACATACATCCAAAGTTACACGTGTCGCTCTCTATAGAAATTTCTGAATATGGTTGACAGGCTTTGAAATCGGATTGTCTACGACCTTTTGGATAAAAACGATATCCATTCATCCATGGAAACACATTTCTTTCTTCCAAATCATCTTACGAACGCCTGTTAGCTAGCTATTGAATTGACTTTTTTTTATTACTTCAAAATATTTGGGAACGTTTAAGCTATTGGAAAACTGATTGCGAACAAGTTAAAGAGATTTTTGATACGAAAAACGGAGACGGCTTAGAATATGAGCAATTACTCTCTATCATTATGATACATTTGTTCAACTTCGCGGTCCATTAAGTATTTTCCTGGAATGATCCAACTTAGCTATTTATCATCCATGCGTCATCTCATCTACCTCTCAGTTATTATCCTAGGGGAACATGTGTCTTGCTGTGACTCACTGAGAACATCAGCTTCGGAGAAAATCCAATAATTTTCTTCGTAATCGACAATTTATATTCACGGTATGGTTTTACCGCAGTGGTTAGTGGGTCTCACTTTAAAGCGATGACTGCGCAGAGGCCCGGGTTCGATCCCCGGGTGGGGCCAAAATTTGTACCTAAGTTTTCAGTAAGAAGTTCTTAATGGCAGCCCGGAGTGTGGAAGTTGGCAGTCTTGTACCCCCATGCCTCGGAAAGGACTTTAAGCAGTTGGTCTTGCGCCCGATCTCTCTTCGATCGTGTCACAGTAGTGTCCCATCGGAATATGAGGGTAAGGGAATAAAGAATGTACTTGTGTTTGCGCACACACTTGATACTGCTTGCGCGCACTATAATATATCCAGCTTACGTGGCTGATCGTTGATATTGGCCGCCGTAGCCGTAATTGGTTGGAAGATATTGTTATGGTTAGACACTTATTTTTATTTATTTTATGTGGTAGATGGTAAGTGATTGCCACCGCGTATGGACACCTGCAACAACAGTGAAGTGACAAGTGCGCTGCTAACCTTTAAACACCCTGACATTTAAGGATATATCCATAAATATTTAAAAATAGAGCTTTATTTTTAAACTCCGTCATGAAGTTATCTCTATAAAAAGATCTATACAACCAATGCAACTATAAAACTTACTGAAGTGCACTCAAATAAGATGTCATATTTTTTTCTTGAGTTTAGTACCTAGATTCTGTCTCATCTTAGCGTGTGAATCCCGGATGCGACCAAAGCTGTCGCTATGGAGCCCGGAGAACGCTTGGACCATGATTCCTGGATTGACCAGGATTTAGGGAGTCTGGTAATTACAATAAAGCGACTGCCGTCAGACCTTCGCTACCCTGGGGAACCAGACCATCTGAATCATGGTTACACATTTCAGAAACTATTCGAAACGTGCAGGTTTCCTCACGAAGTTTTCCCTCACCGCCGAGCTAATGGTAGAAGCACATACATTTAAAAATCCAGAGGTGCGCACTCGGATTCAAACGGCGACCCGTATGGACGTCGCGTTCTAAGCCACTGATCTATCATCGCTCCCTTTCGCAGTTTAGTACCTAGGGTACTTACCAATAATAAAATTGTGATCAAATATTAATTTTAAATATAAATAGAAATAATTCTAAAAGCCTAGGTTTACCGCTATTTTTATTTAATCTAAGGCTAACGCCTTGTTGGTCTAGTTGTTTAAGTACCGGGCCGTGATCTTGGGGTCCTGGGTTCGATTCCTGGGTCGAGCAAAAGGTGTGCTTCGAATTTTTCGAACATAGCTCGGGTTTGTGATCACCAATCCGCATTAGGCAAGCGTGGTGATTAAGCCTAATCCCATCATAGGAGTGATGACTTGACTTCAATGATAGAGGCCTTTGCCCTGCAGTGGGACAGTATATAGGCTGATACTAAGGCTAAAGACTATAGACCACACACATACGCTGCGGCAGGTTATACAGAAGACCGAAGAGTATAACCTGCCATTATGCTTAGCGTTTGTGGACTATGAGAAAGCCTTCGACTCTGTCGAGACCTGGGCCGTGCTACAATCTCTCCAAAGGTGCCGAATAGACTACCGATACATACAAGTGTTGCAGTCATTGTACGGAAACGCCACAATGTCAGCCCGTCTTCAGAACCAGGAATCAAAACCCATTCCTCTCCGGCGAGGTGTGAGACAGGGTGACGTTATATCGCCGAAACTGTTCACCACTCTGTTGGAGGACGTGTTTAAACTTCTGGACTGGGATGGACTTGGCATCAATATAAATGGTGAGTACATGACGCACCTTCGATTCGCTGATGATATCGTAGTCATGGCTGAGACCTTGGAAGACCTAGGCACAATGCTTGACGACCTCAGTAGAGTCTCCCAACAAGTGGGTCTGAAAATGAACATGGACAAGACGAAAATCATGTCGAATTCCCATGTCGTACCCACTCTTGTGAAGGTTGGAAGCTCTACACTGGAAGTTGTAGACGAGTACATTTACCTCGGACAAAAAGTCCAGCTTGGTAAGTCCAACTTCCAGAAAGAGGTCGATCGACGAATCCCACTCGGCTGGGCAGCGTTCGGGAAGCTACGCAGCATATTTTCGGCCCACCTACCGCAGTGTCTCAAGATGAAAGTCTTCAATGCGTGTGTGTTGCCAGTGATGACATACGGAACTGAAACGTGGCCGCTTACAATGTGCCGATTAAGGAGGCTCAAAGTCACCCAGAGAGCAATGGAGAGAGCTATGCTCGGAGTCTCCCTGCGTGATCGTATCAGAAATGATGAGATCCGCAGGAGAACTAAGGTTACAGACATAGCCCAAAGGATTGCATGCCTCAAGTGGCAATGGGCAGGGCACATAGCGAGGAGAACAGACGGCCGTTGGGGCAGAAAGGTCCTGGAGTGGAGGCCACGCACAGGAAGTCGCAGCCGTGGCAGGCCCACCACAAGGTGGACCGACGATCTGGTGAAGATCGCGGGAATCCATTGGATGCGGGCGGCACAGGACCGATCTGTGTGGAGAACATTGGGGGAGGCCTATGCCCAGCAGTGGACGTCTATTGGCTGAAATGATAAGGCTAAAAGCTTTTTTTTATTTATTGCAAAACCTTTAGCAATAATTGTTATACTCGAAGTACCTTTTTACAAAATTTTATAGCACCCATACTCGCGTGCACTCCAGAAAATTTTATTGTTTACGTGACTTACATTCACCAAGATTATTAAAAATTCATTAGCGTTGCTAGTGGGCAGACCGCGCCGTTCTTCTTCAATTTTGTAACGTTTTGTGGTTTGTATAACCAATAGTAATAAAACTGACTTCATTGTTAAACATTACAATAAAATAGGGTTTTACGATTCATAATCATCGTCATTTCTGCCAATAGACGCCCACTGCTTTTTTTATTGATGATCGGTTTGCTTTTGACTTCACTCAATGTGACTCTAGAGTTGAGAAAAAACCTACGATGGAGCGAGCTTACCCAAAAGTAGCCTATTCTCTCAAGCTTTGAAAATATTGGGGTTGTAAGCACTGGGAAAAATATAAATTTAAAATTTAAAATACTCCCGACGGCGGCCATCTTGGATTCGAAATTTATCACAATAAATATATTCTGCTACACAAGCCCTTTTATATGATACCCATATTGAGGGAGTTGTGTTAAAACATACAATCCATATCTTTGTGACGGCGGCCATCTCGGATCGATTTTTATCCAACATAGCTAAGAACACTCCCACCTTATTCATCTTTCAAACAAAAAAAAAAAGAAAATCAATATCGGTTCATTTGTTCGGGAGCTACGATGCCATAGACACACACACACACACACACACACACACACAAAGGCGAGGAATATTCACCAAGAAGGGATGATATCCCCCAGTTCGCCTGCTCTCTCGATGGTAGAAAGGAGTTGGCGGATTGAGTTTATGCAGCTCAGCAGCACACTCCCCAAAGTAAAGCCTCTAAAAAAACAGACAGGCAAGCTAGGTATGTATTTTGCGTCGATGGGAATGGCTATGAAGCTTTGTTTTTACTAGCTCCTCATGCTTGACAAAGGTTTCGCTAAATGATTTTTCCATACAGATCGGTCCTGTGCCGCCCGTATCCAAGGAATTCCCGCGTCCTTCACTCTAATATCGTCGGTCCTGCTCGTGGGGTGCCTGCCACGGCTACAAACCACTCCAGTACCCGGCCTCCACTCGAGAACCACCCCAACGGCCGTATGTTCTCCTTGCAATGTTCCATGCCCGTTGCCACTTGAGGCATGTAATTATTTGGGCTATATCTGTTACTTTAGTTCTCCTGCTGATCTAATCATTCCATAGACGATCACGCAAGGAGATTCCAAGCATAACACTCTCCATTGCCCTCTGGGTGACTTTGAGAATTCTTAAGCGGCCCATATTGACCGAATTACGAACGAAGTTTATGAAACTTCATTCATTAGCATAACGTAATTTGTTATATTTTTATTGAGAATTAATAAATTATTGATTTCAGAATTAGGTATATCATCCTTCTATTGCCTCTACTGCACATTGATTACCCATGGAATTAGAAAACGCCAATGGAATGTGTCAATTTCGGAAAAAAATTTACAGAGTGTGAAAAAGATCCTACCCTAACGCAGCTTTAATGCATCTCTATGCGGGTGCGGTAGAGAAAGAACGTCGCCCAACACGTCACCGCAGTACTGCCATTACTGAAGGCTTCACGCGTTTTTCATGTAGGTACATATGGCTTTCTATGAAAAGGCTCAGTAAGGTGCATGTCTATGTGATTACCAGAGTCAAATGTCAGTGTTTTATACGACTGCCAAAAAAGCGTACCTAATGTAATTATAATTATAGGTATGTTAGGTATTTTTAAACACTTTATTCACTTCAAATAACATTTTATAAAAGTACACTCCAGAAAAGGTTTTGCCGAAGTCGGCGCCTAATCCCTGTTGAATAATTGAATATTGGGCGAGTGTACTGTTATTAAATGTTATTTGAAGTGTATAAAGTGTTAAAAATATTATTTTACACTTTTTAGTTCGTGGTTTGAAGACGGTCATATTTTTTTTTTACTTTTTAGTATCTTAATTTTTGGCAGTCCCCTCCCCCCTCCCTCCCCCTTCCACCCCCGCCAAATAACTAACAAACTAATTGTGAATACAGTATTGAAAGAGTTATCGCTTAACTCTTTACCGTTGAGAAGTTGAACTTTCATCATCAGCAGAGCTACAAAATTAATACAATCAGTCGTAAATACAGGTGCAGTTTTGAAAAAAGATTCAAAGTCCTCCTTTTTTTTTAAGTCGGTTAAAATACACGCGAGTACAAAAGCAGAGTAAGTATATTGTCTTCACTTAATTAGATTGAAAGCTAAGGATAGGTTAATAGACGCTGAATGTTATTGTGTTTTATTGGATCGTCGGATGCAAACAGTTTGTGCCGTTCTAAAATATTTCAGTTGTGAAAACTACGGCAATATTAAACAACTTTAGCTTTAGTTATGAATTTCTTTTTCAGTTACGTTTAATTTTGTATTAGTGAATTATTCATTTACAGCACACCTCAGTCCCGTGCTGGATGTGGACTTTCTGCACTATTCTCCTTTTCACCTTGGCATTTTTTTTTAATGTGATAGCTGGCACACTAGCAGATGAATCACCTGATATTCAGAGATTGCCACTGTCTAGGTAGACAGTGGCAATCTGTTTCAGTTGGCAATTCCCGCCTGTACTGTGTAGGTAGATAGGTATCTACCTACACAGTACAGGCGGGAAGCGATGGTTGTTAGGCACCAGAACAGAATATAAGAAAAGAATGGGCATCTTAACTGTCTAATGAGCCTAGAGCCCCATTGTCTAAGACAGTATGTCCCAAAAACCTAGGTCTGCCTCACCATGGGTGTAAATACATAAGGTAATGGGAACTTGCTCCCGGGCCGCCCAGGGTTGCAAGCGGGAAGAATCGAGACGGTAGGTATAAGGGGAACCGCATCATAGTGACAGTTAAAGGTGTCTTGACCGCAGCGAGAGAAATGAGACCCAACACAGACGGTTGAAGTATGTTTATTATTAGTAACAACATAGTTTAGATAGAACATTTAATGATATGAACACACTAAAAGGTATTTGCTAGTATGCCGTCCGTATAGAGTTCCGACGGTGCACGAAGACGGTCGATCGGCCAAGCGCGCTACAAGTAGATCGTTGCTGAGTTGGTCTGTGCGACGTAGCTCGTACATACACAACTACAGTGAAGTGTAACTACTACTCATCATCTCGATGGATGGCGGTGTAATACTGTGCGTTTCTCCCGGAACTTTCTACCACGTACCTCAGTTCTGTGGAACGGTTTGGCTGCAGGAGTATTTCCGAACGGCTACGACTTAGGGACTTTCAAGAGGCCGGCAACACATTAACGATCTCTTTGATTTCGCAGATGTTCATGGGCAGGCGATGATTACTTTCCATCAGGTTGCTCGTTTGTCCGCTTCTAGCATAAAAAAAAGTGGCAAATCAAATTTTTATCTCCCTTTCCCCCCGTTTGGACATCCCGTCTCTTCACTCGCTCTAACGCGGCTTTACGCCCGGGTGTCACAGACACACACACACACACATCACCACACATTACGTCATCATCATCACATCCCAAATCCACTGCTGGACGTAGTTCCCAAAGTTCACCTTATCTTCATCTGAACGCATCAAGTTTATACTAGCTTTTCACAGATTATCAGTCTATCTAGCCGCTTTATGAGACGAAAGGATCGCGGGTTCGATCGATGCACTAACACAAATGTATGTTGATGAAACAGATATTTGTGTTGGGGTCCAGGTGCGGGTGTTTGTGGTAGATATCTTCATTGTTCCTGGTTTCCTTAGTAAGTACAAGCATGTACTGATTATCTCTTGTAGTCCATGGTACAAGGGAAAATATTAATTTGGGACTTTATTTATTTCTTTATAGCACAGCCGAAATGGTACACTTAAACATTCAGTAAATTATTTAGCAATCTAAAGTTCCCGGAAAACCAACATTGTAAACGCTAAGCAATATTACCACTTTAGCGAACAAAACGGAAATTGTTGGCGAATGTTTAATTAAATTATGGAAGTGAGAATTTGGGCGATTCGATTAGCGGCGAAATTAAAGATTTATAGGCGATGCCCAGAGTGATTAATCTCATCTCGCTTCTAATACGCTTAATTGGGCAGAGCTGAGTAGACCTAACTAGTGCCGGCTATTATAACAATATCCTCCAGCCGACTTTGGCTTGGATTTGGCTAAGATTTGTCTCAAAGATCTGCCACTTACGCAGGATTATATAATAGTGCTCAAGTGTGTTCGTAAACATAAGTACACTCTCTATTCCCATGCCCTCATAATCCGATGGGACACCAGTGTGACATAACCGGAAAGGGATCGGGCGCAGGACCAACGGCTTAACGTGCTTTCCGAGGCACGGGGTTGCAAGACCGCCAACTTCGCGGCTCTGGGCTGACACAGAATTTCTTAACAGAAAAACTCAAATACAAATTTTAGGCCGACCCGGGATTGCCAAGCCGGCGCTTTAAAGTGAACGCACTACCCATTGCGCCAACCAGGAAATTAGCGCTGGCTATTATTGTAAAAATAAAGTCATCACAATATTTAGCTACTGTCCATTCTTATATGTCCCTCTTCCAGCTGCTCTCTCCATGTATCGCGATCGTATGCCTTTCTCATCGAATAATGCTCCGCGCTTCCGAAGAAACCTATTAAGCACTCTGAAGCGACTGCCGTTCTACCCCCGAAACCCTTTGATAGATAAACAAGAACCACTGAATGATGGCTAAGTTAGAATCATAACCTCAACAACTATTCGAAATATTCGTCGCCGAGCTAGGGGTAAAATTACTCACATCACATAAAAAATCGAAAGGTGCATGTTCAAATTGAACACACATCTTTAAATTTACCCGTTCGGAAGTTACGGGTATATACTCTATGTCATTCACTCTCATGAAAAATAAATTACAGAAATAAAATCATTTGAGGCGCTAGCTACCCCAAACCCATAAGAGTTCGGTAAATCCGGATCTGTTGCAATTATAACTGTTCGCAGGATTTTAGAAGTTATGGGAATTTTCGTTCCCTTTCATTTCCCAAATCATGAATAAAACCTCGCCACGAAGTGTTTTTTTTTTCTTTTTTGTGTGATAGGTGGCAGACGAGCTGACGGATTACCTGATGGTAAGCGATTGCAGCCGCCTATGGACACCAGTGACACCAGCGGAGTCACAAGTGCGCTGCCAACCTTTACACATGCATAAAGCATACGTTACGACCGAATCGGAGTTTCCCTCTCTTTTACACGCGCTGTGTGTCTGTTTTGTTTGGATGCGACAGGTTTATACTCATTCGATACGAGACGGCTTTAAATTAAGCCACCAGCACGGTGCTGCTTCACGCCGGTTTTCTATGAGGCCGTGGTATCACTAAAGTCGAGCCATTCATGCCGAAGCGTGGCTCTCCCATAGTCAATATGTGTATTTTAGTAAACGTTACAGAATCTATGGGCATAAATTTCTACACCACTTGGCGATGAGGGAAAATATCGTGTGGAATTTGTGGAAACCTACATGTCTTGTATCGTCGTGAGCCTATTTAAGTCCCCACTGCTGGGGCACGGGCCTCCCTCAATCAAGTGAGGGGTAATTGCCATACTCACCACGCTTGGCAGACGGGTTGGCGAGGGTTTTGATATAAATGCAGAGTTTTCCTTCTCTGGGTGCTGATGATCATGCCAGCAGCTTTACCTTAGTCGCCTTTCACGACACCTCGGTAAGAGTGAGGGTAGCCTAATCTACTCTGCCGGGGACCACACGGCATACCTTGTATAATTTCTTAAAATTGTAAATACGTACAATATTTGGGATAACGATAACGGTTCCTTTATCTCAGGGTTGCGAAGGTCAGACGGCAGTCTCTTCAACGTAATTAATTCCCGAATCCTGGATCATGGTTCATGCGTACCCCGGACTCCGTAGCCACAGCTTTGGACGCAACTGTGGCAAATGTGGGAGTGGGAGAGCCACGCTTAGGCATGAATGGGCCGGCTCGACCGGAGTGATACCACTGCCTCACAGAAGACCGGCGTGAAGCAGCAACTGCGCTATGTTTCGCCGTGTGAGTGAGGTTACCGGAGGCCCAATGGGGGGGAAGGGGAAAAGGTTGGCAACGCACTTGTGACTCCACTGGTGTCGCGGGTGTCCATGGGCGGCGGAATTGCTTACCATCAGGTGATCCGTCTGCTCGTCTGCCACTTCTCATATAAAAAAAAGTGGGAATTACACGCTATAAGATAAGGAGGAGAAAACGATAGAGAATTAAAGTCATAGACGTGCGAAGGATCAGCTCGCTGAAATGGAGGTCGGCCGGTTATAACTCTGAACCCTAATGAACAATGTAACGGCTACGTACGAGATTGGAGTTTCAAGGAATTGAGAAATGATTGGAGGTTTTCCTTCCGCGAATGCTCTGGCTTTGGAATAAGTTTCTGTCCAAGGTTTTCCTATGGGACTGCAATATTAGGAGGTGTATAAAAAAAGAGTGCTAAAGCTTGTTGCGAGGTACTCCGGAGTCTTCGTTGCTATCTGACCACTCGTTTGTTTGCCTTCGACAGAGTATAAAAAAAAAATGTTTGTTTGGTCGATCATCTGGTCTGGTGGGCTGGTCATATTAGCCGGAGAACTGACAGCCGTTGGAGCCGTAAAGTCCTTGAGTGGAGACCGCGACTCGGTAAGCGTAGTGTAGGACGCCCTGCGACAAGATGGGATGATGATATTCGAAGGCTGGCTGGTGTGGGCTGGATGAGAGTGCCCGAAAATCGGGAGCAGTGGCGTGCATTAGGGGAGACCTATGTCCAGTAGTGGACGAGTGTGAGTTGCTGATGATAATAAATAATAAATAAATCATTTATTTTTCTCATCACAAAGGTCAATGACAATACAATATAGATGATGTAATATAATATAGATGATGATGATGATAGTCGATCATCTACCTAAAGACAAATATGCATAATTAATAATTTCTTGCCACAACCATCGAAATAAATCTTTCCAAAAGAAAACAACATAAGCCAACGCATACGCATTTCCAGCAAAAAGGGGGCCCCAACACCAAGTCATAATAAAATACCCACTCCTGGGATGATGTGGGTCGACGTAATGACAGCGATCCAACTGTACCTCGAACAATCTTGCGTTATTTATGGTTTATTTACTTAGAAATTATATCATTTTAGCGAAATCACACGAAGAATTTCCGGGAGAAATATTGGTTGCATTATTTAGGCCTTTCGCTTTTGCGAGTGGATACTCCTTCCGTCATTTATTTGGCGTTATCTTTAATCACTCAGCGCGTTGGAATCTGAGAAAAGATAAATTGATTATGCCGTTAGAAACTACATGAAAAATGAGTAAATATTTTGTTTCGATTTATTGTAATAGTGGTCGTTAATTTACTACGTGGCTCATATTTTAATAGCAATATTTGCAATTTATTCTTAAGGTGGCGGGTAGAACAAAATAGCGACGCCAATTTATTTAAATTAGCATCTAAACCGGATCTTTTTAACAATTTCTAATAAAGATATCCGGTTTAGTTACTATAAATTTAAATCGATTGGTGTCGCAAAAAAAAAAAAACGACGGTAGTGATTTAACATCGTCTCCGTATATATTTACGTTCTAAAATTATCCATTGACAGTTTTTGTGAGAATAAATGTGCTAACTTTGTAATTATATGGACAAACATAGTGCACAAGTGTTATCTACGGTGACTATTATAAAATACGTGTGTAAATCGGTTTTAACTTAGTGGACTGATACAAGGACTATTTTGTTTAATAAGTGGTTTATTCACTAAAAACAAACATAAATAAACATTGCGCGAACACAGTGCATAATCGAAAGTGAAGTTATTTTCAATAGTACTGGGCTAAATGCATAAAATCAGTGCAAAATTGTAAATGACGGTTGATTTTATTTAAAATATTTCGCAGAGCAGGATCATTAACGCTCCGATTTGAACCTTATTATAAGCGTGTTAAGGTCCATTATCGCTAACAAAACGCCAACGTTGCTATGCGATAAGCGTCACCGTTCCTTCCTGCCTAAGCTGCGCGCCGCTGCGTCATCGCTGCCATGTGCGAGTAGGACGCAGCGCTCTTCCATTTTCTGTCCTTGTCTCGCTTCGCTGTAGCCTGCCGCGAACTGTCAACGAGCCTGAGGAACCGTACTACGCATTGTGCTGGAGTAATTTTGAGCCTTGCTACGTTTGAAATAATAACTAATTACTCGTTGTCATAGTAGCACATACGAAGATGAATTGTAATGCATGTAATAAGCTTTTAAACACAAAAGAGTTCATGAAATGCCGATTATGTTTTGGTAAATTTCACACACAATGCCTAAATATAGACAAAACTCAATTTCTCGGGTTTAACAGAGATTACAAAGCAACATGGATCTGTCCGGCTTGTAGTAGTGTCACTCGTCGAACGCGCTCGAATGACAACACCCCTGTGCGCCGTGGCTCCCCTGCGGTACTCGCCGATGATTGTTTGAATATGTCCTGCGACGCGACGGAGCCTAACACGACGCCCCCCTCCACAGCATCACCGTCCTCCGGGAAACATTCCGGAGCGATGGCCGAAGTTACCATGGACAAAATTAGCGTACTTCTCGACGAGAAACTCAGCGCCTCACTTACAGTATTCATGGAAAACTTCCGAAAAGCAATAAGGGCAGATGTGATGGATATGGTCCGGAGTGAAATCAGTTCAGCAACATGTTCAATCAGGGACGATTTCACTGCTACTACTGATTTTATCTGTGCAGAGCAGAAGTCACTACAATCAGAAATTAGCAAAACCACCTCGAATATACAATTCCTACAGAGTGAAAATTCTAAGCTCCAAACAGAAATAGCCAGACTCAACGCTCGTCTAGCAGGAATGGAAAAGTTATCTCGCAGCTGCAATATTGAATTGCAGGCGGTACCGGAGCAGAGAAGCGAGAATGTTGTTGCGCTCTTCAAGAAACTGTGTGAGGTGGTGAAAGTCTCCGTCGACGACGGACATATTAGCGCTTGCCGAAGAGTTGCCAAATTTGACGCTAAATCTAAAAGGCCGCGTAATATTGTGGTTTCCCTCTCGTCGCCGCGGATTAGGGACTTAGTGTTGTCGGCCACACACCGACACATTAAAACCCAGTCAGGACATGGCTTGTTCTCCTCAGACCTTGGTATTCCTGGCCAGACTTGCAGAATTTATGTGACTGAGCATCTTTCCCCAGAACTTAAATATGTACATGCCGCGACAAGAACGGCGGCAAAAGATAAAGGTTATAAGTACGTTTGGATTAAACATGGACAGATCTACGTACGTAAAGACGACTCGTCAGGCGCTATTCTAGTAAAAAATTTAGAATTTCTCCAAAAATTAAGTTAAATTATTTCTTGTATTTTAATCTTGTATTTGGCTATTTTATTCGGTACTTGTTTAAAACATAATGTATAGTGTTTTCCTGCAGAACTTGGGTCGTGCTAGATCTAAAATTAACGATATATATCTGAATATTTTGTGTAATAATTATGATATTATTTGTTTAATCGAAACTAATTTTGATAGTGGTGTCTACGATTGTGAGTCTATTGACGATCGATACACTGTCTTTAGAAGAGATCGCGAAAGCTCCAGCTCTGCTAAGTTGAGCGGGGGAGGAGTCCTTATTGCCGTCAGAAACCATATAGGTGTTATTAGGAAAACCTGTTGGGAGAGTGGGGTCGAGGACATCTGGCTTTCCATCCTACCACAATCGTCTAGTCAATCTACCCTTCACATGTGTCTGTGCTACTTACCCCCCGATCTGCCAATTTTGGACCTCGCTGCATTCCATGAGGGTTGTCAAAATGTAATTTTTAACTCAATCTCTGATGATACTTTTCTGTTGCTTGGGGATTTCAATACGGGTAACATTACTTGGGAAATGCAGCACAACTCCTTGACACCGACTAACCCTCAGGATCGCAAAGCTACTTTACTTTTTGAAACAATTAACGTATGTAATTTGACCCAATTTAACACTATCCCCAATAATAATAACCGATTCTTGGATCTAGTCCTTGCTACTCTTCCAGTCTCTTCAATTATTGTCACTGAAACTGAACCTGTTTGCAGTGTGGATCGTCATCATCTTGCATATGATATCAAAATAACTGGTTTAAGGAGGGACAAACCAATTACATCAAACAGAAGAAAAAAGTTTAATTTTAATAAATGTGACTATGTCAGCTTAAAATCTGATTTAAAAGCAATTGATTGGGTGAACTTGTTATCTGAGTGCGAAGTCGATGACTGTGTTAGTTTATTTTACTCCAAAATCAATGGAATCATATCGAAACATACGCCAATAGTTAAATATAACGCCACTAAATATCCAGGCTGGTACAGTCAATCGCTGATACACTGTATCAGAGAAAAAAATAAGTGTCACAAACGCTACAAAAAATATAACAATCCCAGAGACTACGACACCTTCTCCTTACTTCGCTCCCGATGTAAAAGGCTCATGGCCCAATGCCATGGCATTTATTTATCCTCGGTAGAGGAATCCCTTAAAGATAATCCTAGGGCATTTTGGAGGTATGTTAATGGGAAGAAGGGCAAAATAACGATTCCTCAAAGAATGACCTACAATGGCACAACGTCCTCAGACGGTCAGGAAGTCTGTGAGCTTTTTGCTCAATATTTTGGGTCGGTGTACGACAGGATTGGTGTATCCTCTTCGGCGGATCTTTCTGAGACTTTGAATCTGCCTGCGGCTTTCCACTCTTCACTTCATAATTTTTCATTTACACAGAAGGAAATCGTTACGAAGATTAAACATTTGGATGGTCGTAAAGGGCCTGGACCCGATGATATTCCCCCGATCTTCCTAAAGAACTGTTCTGAAGAACTCTCTCTGCCACTTAAAATAATATTTAATAAATCCCTTACTTATGGAGTTTTTCCTGCTCAGTGGAAGGTTGCCAACATAATTCCCATCTTCAAATCTGGCGAAAAGGCGTCTTGTTCCAACTATCGGCCGATTAGCATCCTTTCGTGTTTAGCTAAACTCTTCGAGTCACTGGTATATGATCCTATTTATAACCACTTGGGTAACCGTATATCCACCAGACAACATGGTTTTGTTAGAAAAAGATCAACCTTGACCAACCTCTTAGATTTCAAGAATTACCTATGTCACGTCTTTGCTACCGGAGGTCAGGTAGATGCTATATACCACGATTTTAGTAAAGCGTTTGATAGGGTGGATCATTTCCTACTCTGTCACAAACTTTCGTATTATGGTATACACGGGTCTCTTTTAAGGTGGATAAAATCCTACTTGAATAATAGATCTCAGTTGGTAACGGTAAAGGGCTTTTCATCTTCTCCCATACCTGTATCTTCGGGTGTTCCTCAAGGATCGCATTTAGGACCGCTACTCTTTTCAATATTCATCAACGACTTAGTTGATCGCTTATCCTGTCCGGCTTTGCTTTACGCTGATGATCTTAAGATATACACAAAAGTAAGCGACCCAGTACAGTGCCTAAAACTGCAAAACGACCTTAATACAGTTTCCGACTGGTGTAAGTCCAACAAGATGTCATTGAATATAAATAAATGCTGTGTGATATCCTTCACTAGAAAGAAGACCCGAATCACTCATCAGTACCTCATCGAGAACGAGACGCTTAGCAGAAAAGACTTAGTGCGCGACCTAGGTGTATATTTTGATGAGGAACTAACCTTCCGACCTCATTACGAGTACATCCTGGGAAGGAGTCGTAGGTTAATGGGATTCATAATCAGAACAACTAAAGCTTTTCGGAAACCAAACAGTATCCTGTGCCTGTTCTTTAGTTTCGTTCGGAGTGTTTTGGAATACTGCTGTCCCATATGGAGTCCATTCTATAAAGTTCACATAAATAATTTAGAAAAAGTGCAAAAAAAAATGTTAAGTCACATCTCTTATAAATTCAACCTGGGTCGTTCAGTTGGAAATTACATTCAAAGGCTTGATAAATTTAACATGATTAGCCTAGAAGCGCGGCGTAAAAGATATGATCTACTCTGTCTACACAAAATCGTTCATTCAGCTACTGACACCCCGGACTTGCTATCGTCATTGAGTTTCAACACCAGGTATATATCCCGTCACCCAAAAACGTTTTCAATCCAGGTATACAAGAATAATACTTCTTATTACAACCCACTCGTGAGAATGTGCCGTACTTATAACGATGTTGTTCTAAGTGGCAGACAGATTGATATATTTAACTCTAGTTTCCCCCGGTACAAGAAGGTCATCTCAGATCTCATGTCTGAGATGTCGTCGACTCCCCTCAACCATCCAACATAGTATGTAAGTTTAAGTTAAGTTAAGTTAAGTTATAAATAGGGTACTTTTAGTTGTAGTTTTTGGCTTGTGTTGTCTTTTTCTCTCTTCTCCAAAATGTATCTTTAACTTAGTTCCTATCGTGAAGTAACCTTTGTATAAATCATGTTGTGTATGCTTTTTATGGATTCCTGTCTAGTCTATTTAAGTTATGTTAAGTATATGGATATGTATCTGACAGTAATCTGTCTGCGTACCTTATAATAAATAAATAAATAAATAAATAGGGCCACCCGTCACCTTAAGAAAATAACACACAAATTTCATCTCGTGTAGAGGCGGGAATCGATCCTAAATGCTTCACATTCTGGGTGGCTCTTCTACCGTTTAACAACGAGTTATTTGTAAGTGTTTGATTGATTGGATGTGGGTCTGATTCCCGTCTGAACACTATTTTATTATTATAAGTTATTTAGTTATTAGTTCGTAGGTTCATGGCGGTTTGAACATCTTGGGAAGCAAAGCTGTGGTTGGCCTCATGACTTCTCCCCGCTACCATAAGTATTATAGGCAATATGAGGGGCCCGCTCGAGACTAAGTGAGTGAGCCTCTGGGTAGCTTCTTCTCCGAAATAGCATCCCAGATGGACCTCCCTACATAACCCGATACTGGGCTTATCTTTGGGTCTTCTACCAACTGTTTTGCTTGCGATCATTAGCTTCTTTTGGTGATGCCCATAATACTCCAGGATTCTTCTGAGGCAGGTGGAAACTCAGGTTTTAATTTGGAGTTCTCGGCTGATTGTAATGTTTGAACCTATCTACCTATAAGTTATTAGCTGATGGTAAGCAATTGCCGCCACCCATGGAAACTCGCGACACCAGTGCAGCAGTGGAGTCACAAGTTTGCTGCCAACCTTTTGACCCCCCTTTCCCCCGGATTGGGCCTACTGTACCCTCACTCACGCAGTTAAACACAACACAGTGCTGCTTCACGCCGGTTTTCTGTTAGGCCAAGGTATCACTCTGGTCGAGCCGGCCCGTTCATGCCGAAGCGTAGCTCTCCCACGGTTCAAAGCGTAGTAGATATATTTTACAGTCGTTTTACTTGTGTGTGTGTGATGTACGGTCGGGGAATTTAGCTCATATTCACCTTAAGAGCAAAAATCGCTTGCAGCTTGTAGTGCGTGCAAGTACATTTTTTGAAAGTAAATGGGACATCGATTTTATTTCGGAAACAGTATCTACGGAAAGCTGTAAATAACTGACTTACTTAATGTAGCTACGTGCCCTGTTATTATACTTAACTCGCTTACAAACTCGTATGCTTTACATGAGACATAAATTAAATTTTCACTGTATTCCAACGGGGAGATCTTGTTAACACGTAGGTAATGTTCCTTGCGGTAAAAAACAATTTATTTCACATGGAGATTTTCACTTTAGCTCCAATTTACGCTAAACCCATTTATTTTTGTTATGTGTTCTCCGCAAAATCGTGAATATGTATAAGGCATCTATATTTAACCGGCTTCAAAAAAAGAAAGAAGTTCTATGTTCGACTGTATGTATGATTTTTATATGTATGTTCACCGATTTCTCCGCCAATTATTGACTGATTTGCACAGTTATTTTTTATTTGAAAGAACACACTCCCAAATTGTTCCAATTGTCACCATGTCAGGAACTGATGATGGGATCCCTGAGAAATCGAGGGGAGTATGCTGCCGAAAAATGAGATACTAAAAAGCATAAAAAAAATTCTACGAAACAATCCCTGATGAATAATTGAATAAATGAATATTTCACAACATCACATACATTGATCTGACTCAAGCTAGATAGGTAGCTCAAGAACTTGTGTTACGGATATCAGAACCACCAGCGGCATTAGCGGCAGCGTAAAGCACTGTGCCAGTCTTTAAGGCAAGAGTGAACAAGCATCTTTTAGGCGAACGCGTAATCGATTAAACGTATATATTGACGATACTATTAATAAAATTGATTAAATTGATACTCTAATTAAGCCCTATCGGCTTAATTATAGTATCGTCATATTTCTAGATCGTCGCCGCCGTCCATGGGCAGCAATCGCTTAAGATCAGGTGATTCGTCTGCTCATCTGCCACGCATGATATAAAAAAAAATATGCCTTCTTAGACATCTTCTGTATGAATGACGTTTATATCCAGAATTAATTGCAGATTAATTTCGACATTCCAGAATCGATTTAATCGATAGTATCGTCAATTTAAACGATAAATCGAAAATAATGATTATATCGACCAAAAATGAAAATCTTTTTAATCGATTGTATCGATATTAAAATTGATTATTAGATTATTTGGGTCCTGTTTGCGTAATCGATAAATAATCGACATATAATCGGTTATCCGGCAACACTTCTAAAAATAAGTTTCAGAATCGTGTGGTTGTCTCTTCCTTTATACACAAAGTACCTACCAACGACAGTAAGAGTAGCCTTTTGAAACTGCACAAGCTGAATGCATACTAACTTTCAGTTTTCCCAACTCGTCGTCTGTTGCATTTTAACAAGTTGATAAACTTGCAGTAACCGTCTCTGTAGTATTTTTGTTTTCCTTTAAATGTTTTGTGCTTCTTGTGGTGTGAATAGTATAAGAGATACTAGACTGCGCCAGCGGCGTTACTCACGCAGTGTTAGTCTTTATTACAAAAGTCTTCATTCAAACATCAAAACTACCCCTTAGGGGTTGAAAGTTCAAAAGTCACTTTTTTATTCATACTCGTAATCCGTGCCCAGACATCAATCTTAAGTTTTTTACTAATTAGCAAACCCCCATACTGCATTTCACCCTTTCAAAGGATGATTTTATAAAAACTTTGAAGTGAATTTATATTTATTTCAAATTATACCTAATAATTATACGTATAAATACAAATTTTCGCATTCCTAACATCAAAGACGACGGACTATCATACAAACTTGTATCTTTTTTTTCACCCCTTTAAGGGTTGAATTTACAAAAATGTTAAAATAAATTGTTTTTGATTTAATATTAGGAGCCCAAATAATGATTTTCAAGATTCTTAAATTAAAATTGCTAAGCCCTCATACCGCTTTTCTCCCCCTTTTTAACCCCCTTTAACGATGGTTTTCCAAAACACTTTTGCAAGTGTTATTTTTCATTTCTAATTATTAGTCTAAATACAAATTTTCATATTCCTAACATCAAAGATGACTTTCATACCAAACCGTGAGGCTGGCCCTAGGCCCCGGTCAGAACCTTCGCAACTCTTAGACAGAGGAACCAGACCAACTGGATCATGGCATGTAGTCCATGATCATGGATACGTTTTCCCTAGTTGGCCCTCACCGCCAAGCGAATGGTAGAAATATGCACATAGATTCCAGAGTTGCCTGCTCGGATTCACACCACGACCATGTATAGAACCTGGAAGAAGTTCTTTTCCATGGCCGTGGGAGAGCCACGCTTCGGCATGAATGGGCCGCCTCGACCGGAATGATACCACGGCCTCACAGAAAACCGGCGTGAAGCAAGTACACTGCGCTGTTTCGCTGCGCAGGTCAATCCGGAGGGAAGGGGGGTTTAAAGGTTGGCAGCGCACTTATGACTCCATTGGTGTCGCGGTGTTTATGGGTGGCGGCAATCGCTTACCATCAGGCTATCAGTGCGTCCTACCCGTCATGACATACGGAGCCGAAACGTGGACACTTACGGTACGGCTGGTCTACAAGTAAAAGGAGCAATGCTCGGTGTCTCTCTCCGAGATCGGGCAGAGAACCAAAGTCATCGACATTGCTCACCGGATTAGCAAGCTTAAGTGACAGTAGGCTGGCCATATTAGCCGCAGAACCGACAACAGATGGGGTAAACGAGTTCTAGAGTGGAGACCACGTCTTGGCAAATGAAATGTAGGGCGCCCTCTGGCTAGGTGGGGGGACGATCTGCGCAGGATGGCTGGTAAGAGCTGGATGCGAGAAGCCATGGATAGATCACAGTGGCGAACAATTGGAGAGGCCTACGTCCAGCAGTGAACTGCGATAGGCTGATGATGATGATGATGATTATGATGATGATGATGATGGTGATCCGTCTGCTCGTCTGCCACCTATGACATTGAAAAAAAAAACATTCTCTGAGCTACCATCCTTCTAGTTTACCTTCTCATTATGAAAAATGTACCTACTTGTACTTTTACTTTTGACAGGGGTTTTGTCCGATCTATAAATTGAGTCTAGACTCTAGGATCAAAAGTTAAGTGCTAAGCCGTGTACCTGCAAAACTGC
Source organism: Marasmia exigua (assembly GCA_019059595.1). Classification (NCBI taxonomy): domain Eukaryota; kingdom Metazoa; phylum Arthropoda; class Insecta; order Lepidoptera; family Crambidae; genus Marasmia; species Marasmia exigua. The sequence continues at coordinate 11,072,095 of CM032476.1, read as the reverse complement.
CTACATTTTTAAGTGCAATGGAGTGAATCCAATTTCTTTGCGAATATTTATCTGTTCGATTTTCGTTCGGCATTTTATTGCAGAAACGTGATACAATCGGTTGCTTTGCTATAAATAAACATTGAGAATGTTACTTTTTCGAGATAAACAATCTTAAAAAAATATAATTCTCAATTTTATTAGTAAAGATTATTACCACTAAGTCGTGTGGTCCCCGGCAGAGTAGAATAGGCCACCCTCACTCTTACCGAGGTGTCGTAAAAGGCGACTAAGGTAAAGCTGCTGGCATGATTATCAGCACCCAGAGAAGGAAAACTCTGCATTAATATCAAAACCCTCGCCAACCCGTCTGCCAAGCGTGGTGAGTATGGCAATTACCCCTCATGTGATTGAGGAGGCCCGTGCCCCAGCAGTGGGGACTTAAATGGGCTGATGATGATTACCACTAAGGGTAGATTTTTTGATCCAGGCGCCGGCACTGTGTGTAGGAACCTTAACGGGAATGATACTATAGTATTTTATATTACAAATTCAGAAAAATATTTTAAAACACATCTGTACTATTTTCAAAGAGATAAATTGTAGATGCTTCGACAAATCTTATTATACAAACTGAAAAGGCGAATCACTTGCGTGATGTAATCGACAGCCAGCGCAATCTGTTAGTATAATTTGGAACTAATATCAAAATTACAATTCAAAACTTAGTGAAGGCGGGCCACTAGTTTTAAGTGATGCTCTTGAAGTGAGAAAGATTGTACCGTTAAATGCTTAGTTACTTAGGGGTGATTTTTTGATCCGTTGTTAAATTGAACTAACGGTAAAAAAGTAAGTAATGGTCAATTATAGCCAAAATGTGTTTTTTGAACAGCTTAACCAATAGGTTATTTTGCAAGGAGTTACGTACCACTTCGACGCGGTCACTTTGACTATTGGTTAGACAGTAAACTATAGACTATTTAAATAGACAAAACTTATAGACAAGACTATTTAAATGATAAGGATTCTTGATCATGTTAATTGATTAATCTTTTTGAGTTGTTATTCATAGTAGTCTATTAACTTTCATAATTGTATTTTATTTTCTCTTCGCAATTGAAACTCTGTAACATCATCAATATTTGAAAAAAGTAACTACTGAGTTTCTTGCTGGTGTCTTCTCAGTAGAAATCGACATTCCGAACCAGCGGTTGATATTATTTACGTATTTTGACATTCATAAGTGTTCTGTGTGGACCTAAATTAAATAAAGATTTTTTTATCTTTATCTTTATAGTTAATTTAACCATAAGGTAACTACGGATCAAAAAACCGGCTCTTAGTGGAAATAATCTTGACTAATAAAATTGAGAATTGACTGACCGGATGGCGCAATTGCTAGTGACCCTATCTCTGACGCCAAAGGTCGTGGGTTCGATCCCCACCCTGGACAAACATTCGTGCGATGAACACTTGTGTTTGTTCGGTGTCTGGGTGTAATGTATGTATTCAAGTATATATTTGTGTTTCTCTGTTGTCTGATATCTGTAACACAAGTGCTTAAGCTACTTAGTACGGAATCAGGTCAACGTATGAGATGTTGTGAGAATGAATTATAATTAAGAATTATACTTTTTCAAGATTGAAAAAAATCTTGAAAAAGTAAAATTCTCGTTCGGCATTTTATTGCAATACGTTTCTTCAATAAAATTCCGAGCGAAAATCGAACAGATAAATATTATATACGACCTGCAAACCTTCTAAAAAAGAGCATACTATCTTTTAAAAAGGCCGGCAGCGCACCTCCTTTGACGTGACATGTGTCCATGGGTGGCGGTAATCGATTAGCATCAGAGGTGATACGTCTGCTCCTCTGCCCCCTATTTCATAAAAAAAAATCCAACTGTCACCTTAATAATATGCATAAACAATATGCTCTTTTAGAATAAGGCTAAAACGACATCTAATAGACATACTTACAAAAATCTTCACACTCACCTTCCGAATTTTCACGGCGCGCGACGGATTTGGCATACACGACGTCCTGGCGTCGTTAACACGGCTAACGAGCCCTCCCCCTCAAGCAGTAGCAGTATCGGATAACGACCAACATCACACAGAGCTAGTCCATACGCACTACTCCATTGCCGTGCCACGTCGCGGCGGGCACGGGCAACGCCCATCCGGTAGCCAACGCCTATCTGCGATGTCTTCACGGCGTTTATGGCAAGGGAAATACAGGACAAACTTCTCCATTTTGTTGTTCATACACCGACAAAAATATTCACAAACCAAGATGTGCATAATCATAATCACATAACTATATTGTTCAAATTCATTGTAATTTGCAGTGCACTTTTTGCACTTAATGTCAAATAAAACCATAGATTGGATCAAACTGTCATATATTTTTTTTTCTCTCACTTAATTGTTTTTTTTTAATCATTTCGTCAACGTGTCAATATTGACGATATGAAACAATCGATGGCGCCACTGTCGCTTTTATAAATAAGTTATAATTCTATCTTCTTCCGTTCTATCTAGTAATTCTATCTCACATTATCATTTATTTATGTACATTAGTATTTATTTATTTATGGTTACACATTAACACGGTCGTCACTCACAACAGGTCCTGCCAGAATACCAGCGCTGCCGCGGCATTTCTGTCGTGGCAGCACCATGCTGAGGCCAGGACCTGATTGACCTCACACTTCACACACGCCTACTTATTTAGAATATTTTCATTATATAACTGTGTATTTACCTACCTATCGTCTGTTCTCGTACTCACCTTTGTGTGTAGTTTTAATGTGTCAACGTTACGTTATCTATGTTTACTAATGAATGTTCATTGTTAAATTATGTATTTATTGTGATGGTCAATAAAATGTTTCTTTCTTTCGTTCTTTCTTTTTTTCTTTCTTAATATCAACTGAATGAAGGTGAGAATCATATGAAGAAATCATAAAGCAACCTAAAAAATGTCGTGTTAATTATTTTGAATTTATTACTTGCATGTGCAATGAAAAGACGAAACATACGCAAATTCGTAATCTCAATTAAATCCATAACATCATCACATTCACCAAAATCCCTACCATCGACTTTAAACCCCAAAACATATTTTAGCATGAACGCGCATTCCCAAAATGAAATAAGACCGGAAAAATGTACCGGAGCGGAAAATCGGAAATGGTTGTCCCAAAACTGGCCGAATCGCTTCTCACTAAATCATACTCCCTATAAAAGTCTCGTTTGCGATAACATAATAAATATTCTTTATGGATTTTTATTGTGGTTACAACTTCTGCGTTGCCGCATCAGATCAAGTTGTGTAGGTAATACTAAATTTTATACTAAATTATCAGCACCACTCACACAACAACACCAAATTATGTGCTCCATCGTACGGGTTCACTTTAAACTACAAATACTCATAAAATATCATCGTCAGCCCATTTAAGTCCCCACTGCTGGGGCACGGGCCTCCCTCAATCACATGAGGGGTAATTGCCATACTCACCACGCTTGGCAGACGGGTTGGCGAGGGTTTTGATATAAATGCCAGCAGCTTTACCTTAGTCGCCTTTTACGACACCTCGGTAAGAGTGAGGGTGGCCTATTCTACTCTGCCGGGGACCACACGGCATACATACGCGGTCATAAAATATACCTAATGTTTTTTATAGAGGCTCAGAACATTGGCTCTCCTCAGCCAGATGGTAAGCTAGAGAAGAGCCCAAGTTACAATTACAATGTAGAAAACAAAAGCAAGCTTCATCGACAGTAAAAAATGTTGAAACTTATTTGGCATTAAATAATGAATAATAGACTTCAAATATTATACTTTCTCAAAGCTTATTATTTCCAGACTCTCATTTTAATTCATAAATATATGTTCAAATTCTCAAAATTTCCTTCATCACTTTGCGAATCGTTCAAGAACTTAACAACAAACTTTTGTCAAAGAAAATTTTCTCCCGAATTTCCTAAACTAAAGAACAATTTGCATACTGAGATTTAAAGGAGTGATTTAATATTTTAGGAAAGAAACTGAGAACAAAAAAGTGATGAGTTAGTTAGTAGTTCATTACTATCATATTACTTTTTCAAAGACTTATTAATGTTATGTATATAATGCATAAGTATTAAGTTATCTATTATTATAAGGCCGTGTGGTCCCCGGCAGAGTAGAATAGGCCACCCTCACTCTTACCGAGGTGTCGTAAAAGGCGACTAAGGTAAAGATGCTGGCATGATCATCAGCACCCAGAGAAGGAAAACTCTGCATTTATATCAAAACCCTCGCCAACCCGTCTGCCAAGCGTGGTGAGTATGGCAATCACCCCTCATGTGATTGAGGGAGGCCCGTGCCCCAGCAGTGGGGACTTAAATGGGCTGATGATGATGATGATGATGATGATGATTAAGTTATCTTGTGTTCTTATAAAATCATAATGCCTACTATAACCTTCCTTCATCTCATACTGTATAAACAAAAAAAAATCACAGAGAATTGAAGGAAAACATCGAAATTTTTACCGGTTAGGCAAAAGCCGTTCGTCACTTTGGGACTCCACTGTATGCTTGAACCTAGATCGAGCATTTGGTTACCTAGTATTTTCCACCGAAAAAAATGAGACACTAAAAAGCATGATTAAATATTTCTACGAAAAAAACTCTTCAAAAACCACGAACTAAAAATTTAAAAGTAATATTTTTAACACTCATACACTTCACATAACATTTTATAACAGCACGCTCGAAAGTACTGTTATGTGTACTGTAAGAAATCAGAAAGCAACCTAAAAAATGTCGTGTTAATTTATTACTTGCATGTGCAACGAAAAGACGAAACCTACGCAAATTCGTAATCTCAACTAAATCCATAACAACATTATTATAATTGATTTTATTTGTTAGCTACTAAATAAGATCTATTTCAAACAAATTGGAGGCTTCAGTATCTATACTATTTATTTAATAGTTATAGTTAGCTAATTGATCTGGTTTTGCAATCAAATTTTGAATTACCACCAAAAGCAGACACTTTTGGAGAGAATCAATTTTAGTATTAGTACAAAACTGCCCTATCTTTTTGCTTGCTAACGCATGAGTTGCTTTGCGTTGACGCAGAATTAACATGTTCCCGTGGGAATTTTGAGAAAAAACGTATCCTATATTAATTACTCCCGTGATTGAAATGAATCTAATGATACCGCATACATATTTTTTTAAAGGGAAATTTAGAAAAAATATTATTATGTCTTTATCCCGTGGGACTTTTAGGATAAAATGTATCCTATGACACTCCCGTAATCAAGACAAATCTAACGATACCTCATACATCAAAATCCATCAAGCCGTTTAGGCTACAGGAGGTCACAAAGGAAAAGACATACATACATACTTACATACACTCGAAAAACATTACCCTCCTTCTTTGGCAGTCGGGTAAAAATATTTCTTTTTGTGCTTGAATCGTTCTATTTTGTGTCATTATAGGTAGCATTATAGCGTTTCTGTCTTGTAATATTTTACTACTATTTGCTATATAACTATACCGTCTGTAACCTGTAATAAGCACTGTATATTTTTTTTTATATATCCATCTAGAATCATTATATTAAGGCCATGGGTAGGGCACACTAGCGACGCCAATTTATTTTAATTGTTAGATACCAAAACAAATACATTTTAAATAATTACGGGGCTTCAGTCTCTCGGCAAACACTTATACTATTTATATAATAACCGTACCCAAATGTTGGGTCTATTTTTGTACTAATACTAAGTGTCTGCTTTTGGCGGTAATTCAAAATTCGAGTGCAAAACCAGATCAATTAGCTAACTATAACTATTAAATAAATAGTGTAGGTGTCTACCGAGATACTGAAGCCCTAAATTTGTTTAAAATAGATCTGGTTTAGTAGCTAACAATTAAAATCAATTGGCGTCGCTAGTGTGTCCTACCAGTCGCCTTAATATAATGATTCTAGATAGATAGATAAAAATATATTACCTTATATACCCTTTACCTTAACAACTGTGAGTATCATCAGTTTTGAGAAATTATCCGAACGTGTAGGTTTTTTCTGTCACATATCGAACTAGTGATACTGTTGGGGATTCTTGCTTGATCGTTATATGAGGAAAAGCCCGGATAGTTGATAATGAATTTACTTGCTTTGAATAGAATTACATTATTTATAATATGAAAAAATAGAAGTTCTTGATCGGCGAGTATGTGCTCACCGGGAGTTTGGCAAAGCTGCTTGCCCGTGCGTTGATGCGATGATGTCTGTCTGTAGTGTTTGGCGCTGTGAGGCGCGACGCTCGCGCGCTGCCGCTCATGGGTAACGAATTTTTGTTTCTAAGACGCACGTTTTTATTCACTGAGTTACTTAGGTACTATCACTCCCAAGTTCCTCATTCTTACTCTACAAAATAAAACATCAGTTGAACTGCAAAGGGTTCAACACAAATGATCCAGGAACAAATAAAAAACAAACACAGTAGCGGTGTTACAAACCGTTCTCTTTGATATGAATTCTTTATCTTACCAAAGTCACATAAAAGTAAATAACAGTAAACAATCTCTAGACGAGTTCTGAGATTTAAAGGTTAATATTTCCGGGAAAAGTATGCCATTTTCACAATGCAAAGGTTTTCAGTAAGTTTTACACCTAAGTCATAATTTAGGCGTGATTTCAACAGAATCTACAGATTTCATCGTTGTACAAACGATGAAAACAGATAGAATACATTTCAGGAACCCGTTTTGAGCGTGGAAGAGCCACTTAACGGGGAAAATGGGGTCTAAAGGTTATCAGCGCACTTGTGACTCCGCTAGTGTCGCGGGTGTCCATAGGCGGCGGCAATCGCTTACTATCAGGTGATCCGTCAGCTCGTCTGTAACCTACTACATAAAAAAAACTTAAAAATAAGGGGTTACAGGAGAGAACAGGTCTAGTTAGAACAAAGATAAGTTTTAGCATTAGATAGCTAAATCTCGAGAATAAATGTTTCTGTAATTACTCAGCTGTGTACCGAAAGACAACAAATATCAACAAACATAAACAGCTCGGCCAAACTCCCGATGAGCACTTACTCGCCGGTCAAGAACTTCTATTTTTTCACATTATAAATAATGTTATTCAATTCAAAACAAGTAAATTCATCATCAACTATCCGGTCTAAAACCTATACGTTCAGATAATTTGATGATGAAACTGATGATACTCACAGTTGTTAATACAATAATTCTGGATGGATAGATAGATAAATTATTTATTCAGTCATTATTATGTGATTATAAAAAAATAGGTGCGATTTATTCGTTCAAAAAATATTTTTTCTTCACTGCATTTTTTAGTATTACTACATACTGTGTGTAGGTTACTACACCGGGTTTCGACGGTGTAAACCCCGTTTTAGTGTTCCCTAACCAGTCATTTTCGGGAGCCGGGGATCAGCATAAAATAAAATTGAAGTAAAGTAAGGAAGGCAGTGCATTCGGAAGACGGAGTTTAGACAGATTTTATTATAATATCACGAGGTGGTACGAGTTTTGTACCCCATAGAGCCGTGGAGTAGAATCGCTCGTATTTTTTATCTGAAGTATGACAGAGAAAAATAAAGTTGCAAGTACCTATGTATAGTATAATAGGTAGGTATTAGTAAGACGTATGTACCTCTAAGATTAAATCAAAATAGCGGAAGATAGGTGAAGTCTTAACCGCGTGGACCGCTTAAGCCGACGGGTGACCCTAACTAGCGAAGCCAATTGATTTAAATTGATAGCAACTAAACAGGATATCTTTTTAACAATTCGAAGTTTAAGCCTCTCGGAAAGAATATATACTAGTTATTTAATACTTAGGCACAATGCTCGACGACCTCAATAGAGTCTCCCAACAAGTGGGTCTGAAAATGAAAATGAACATGGACAAGACGAAAATTATGTCGGATTCCCATGTCGTACCCACTATTGTAAAGGTTAGAAGCTCTACACTGGAAGTTGTAGACGAGTACATCTACCTCGGACCAAAAGTCCAGCTTGGTAAGTCCAACTTCCAAAAAGAGGTCGATCGACGAATGAAACTCGGCTGGGCAGCGTTCGGAAAGCTACGCAGCATATTTTCGGCAGATCTACCGCAGTGTCTCAAGACGAAAATCTTCAATGCGTGTGTGTTGCCAGTGATGACATACGGAACCGAAACGTGACCGCTTACAATGTGTCCATTAAGGAGACTCAAAGTCACCCAGAGCGCAATGGAGAGGGCTATGCTCCTCTGAGCATAGCCTCTTCTCCCTGCGTGATCGTATCAGAAATGATGAGATCGGCAGGAGAACTAAGGTCACAGACATAGCCCAAAGGATTGCATGCCTCAAGTGGCAATGGGCAGAGCACATAGCGAGGAGAACAGACGGCCGTTGGGGCGGAAAGGTCCTCGATTGGAGGCCACGTACAGGAAGTCGCAGCCGTGGCGGGCCTCCTACAAGGTGGACCGACGATCTGGTGAAGATCGCGGAAATCCATTGGATGCGGGTAGCACAGGACCGATCTGGATATGATCTGGAAAACATTGGGGGAGACCTATGTCCAGCAGTGGACGTCTATTGGCTGAAATGATGATGATGATGATGATGATGATTTAATACTTATAATTAACTGTTTGATCTGTTTTTGCACTCCAAATTTAGATTGACGCTATAAGTGGCGTTTAAGTGGGTAATTCATATTTCGAGTATAAAGCAGACCAAAAAGTTAATTATAAGTATTGAATAAATAGTATAAGTTCTTGTCGAGATGCTCGATTTTAGGAATTGTTAAAAAGAGGTTTAGATGCTAACAATTTAAATCAAATGGCGTCGCTAGTGTGTCCCACTCGTCACCTTAAATTAGGTCCCCGTCGCCTAATTGAACGCACTGAGTCCCGTCTTGTCGTCCAATATCCCGCTACAAGCGAAATTGGGAGTTTACAAGGCGTACAGTCGCACCAGACTTACCTACGCCGCCCCAGCCTGGTACGCTCTGACTGAGAGTGACTCCCACTTCTTTTCGCAACGTCGGCACTACAACTCCTTTGATATAGATATAGAAAGAAGAAAGATCATTTAATTATTAGGGTAAGTTTAATTTTTCTTTCCCTTTCAAGAAAAAATAAGTTGAGCAGACCAGCTCAAAAGCAACATTAAGAAAAATCATTTTCTATCTGCGACAGAGACCGCACCACAAAGAAGGTGACTTCGGAAATATTTTATTAAATAAACATTTCCGATTTCTTATTCCGTTAAATGTTCTTTCTGAAAACCAATAGGTACTTCGTAATGGAAATGTTCTTAAAGAACAGTTAAAACGGAATAACAAATGACTCGGATATTCGGTGAGTTTCCCTCGTCTAAAAGTACACAAAGCTTCCTTTTTTATGCCTCACGTATTTTCTTTGTCAACTATATAAAAGTGCTCAGATATGTTTTACAAAGCATAATTCAACGAATGTCTTTTTACAGCAAATTTCATTATTATCCTTTTTGATAATTCGAACTTATTTCTAACTGTTGGAAATACATAAAGTGTAAAATTTCTAAAAGATAGATAGACACCTCTCTTGACAGAATAAACATATTTGAGAATGTTTATTTGTTTCTATGTGTTGTTTTGCTGTCAATCTATTATTTGAAAAGCTTTTAATTTTCAAAGATAATATTCATCTTAAGGTGACGGGTAGGGTCAACTAGCGACGCCAAACGATTTTAATTTTTAGCTACTAAACCCAATGTACTTTAAACAATTTCGGGATTACAACCTCTCGGCAAACACTTATACTATTTATTAAATAACCATGCACAAATGCGGAGCGAACAATTGTACGCGAAAAATTTATTCACGCTAAAAGTGGCCGCTTTTGGCAGTAATCAATTTTTCGCGTACAACAACGGACCCAACATTTGTGCATGGTTATTTAATAAATAGTAAAAGTGTTTGGCGAGAGGTTGTAACCCCGATATTGTTTAATATAGATCCGGTTTGGTAGCTAACAATTAAAAACGAATGGTGTCGCTAGTTAGGGCTACCCGTCGCCTTAATAAAAGATTAAGGCGAGTAGTAAAAGTACACCGCCTTTTATGAACTTTTGGGGCTACCAACCGTAACTGAAACGCTTTCTAAGCTAAGCTTTTCATATTACAGTTTTGCTCGCCATTATTAGGTACATATTTATCTAATTTACAATATTAGCACAGACTGACAATGTAATGCGCGATACTGGCTCAGTGGATAAAATGCCCCTTCTATGCGGGGATTGAGGTTCGAATCCGAGCTTACACCACTGGATTTGTCAAAAAATATGTGCGAATTTCTACCATTAGCTCGGCGCTAAGGTCAAAACATCGTGAGGAAACCTGCACATTTCGGATTGTTTCTGTAACGTGTAACCATGATTCAATTGGTCTGGTTCTCCTGCTAAAATGTTGTGAAGGTCAGACGGCAGTCGCTTCATTGTAATTAATTACCAGGGGAACCAAATCTTGAGTCATGTCCTAAGCGTACACTGGGCTCCAAAGCGACAACTTTGGACGCAACTGGGAATTACACGCTCAAAAGAGGAGATAATGTAAGAGTGAACTCAATTTACGATCTCGCAGGTGAGTGAAACTACTAAGGAGGTGTATGTATGTATTGTAAGCTATAATTGGTGTAATAACTGATTTTGTTATTGTGTAAATGAAGTATTCTGATAAAATCCATTTAATTCTAATTTAATATATTAAATAATTGTACCTTATTCATAAAATATTGTGATAACTTTTAAAAGTCATAATATCATTTAAGTATTATAATTTATATCCTTGTGATTTTTAATTAATAATTGTTCAAATATTGTATTGAGGTTCCGTTAAGCCACTTAAAAACAGAAGTAGCATTCTTTGCAATTTAAAAATCTACATTTTCCCGTTAACATCCTGTTTGTAAGTGGCTAAAATCGAAACGGAAGTGGCGTTGCGGAAGTAACAAATTTTAATTAGTAATTAATTTTAAAACTGTTTCATTTTATTGATAAATTTATAAATTAATTACTGAATTTTGTTTTCTAATTTTTGGTGCAATTTTAAGACTGTTCCCTAATTTTTATTTAATTTTTGTCATCGGATACGGAAGCAGTATTTTCTGCTTAATTGTGATTGGTTGTAGATTTGCAAACGTTCCCCTACTACATTTTCGTCTATGTATAAAAGCCCATAGTCGTAGTAGGAGGGACATTCTGTTTCGAGAAGTGAACAAGGAATAAACTCTTCTAAAAACTATTTGGCTGTTTGAATTTACTTTATAAATTCAGAAGTGGGATCACCAACGTCCTAAGGTATGTAATTATTTTCCTAAATATTGTATTTTTTTTATGATCAGTCAAATCACTGCCCAACTACGGACCTGGTTTCTGCCTGCCGGTTGGCCTTCAGTGAGGAGAATCTGATCTGTCAAATCACTGCCCAACTACGGACCTGGTTTCTGCCTGCCGGTTGGATTTCAGCGAGAGGGATCTGATCAGTCAAATCACTGCCCAACTACGGACCTGGTTTCTGCCTGCCGGTTGACCTTCAGTGAGGAGAATCTGATTTGTCAAATCACTGCCCAACTACGGACCTGGTTTCTGCCTGCCGGTTGGCCTTCAGTGAGGAGAATATCTGTAAAATCACCGCCCAACTACGGACCTGGTTTCTGCCTGCCGGTTGGCCTTCAGTGAGAAAACTCAGGAATTGGATAACGCTTGGGCGTGGTAGCCAAGCTAGGAATATTTTTCATATCTTCGTAAACTATTAGTTCCAAATATAAACCTCTTGCGTAAAAACTGTTCCAGATAATGGACCCTATACATGGAGATGAATGCAGTGGGCAACAACGGTTAAGCCGCAGCACGTCGCGAGAGGAGCATCGGGGACGGCGCAGACGCCGCTCCAGCGGCCGCGCACGAGAGAGCAAGCCACGCAGTCGTAGCCGCATCTTCCCACTGCAGGACACTGGTGAACGTCAGTGTCGCAGTCCGCATCGCCGTGAGCACTGGAGTGCTTCACACCGCAGCCGCAGTCGCAGCCTGGATCGGCAAAGGAGTCGGGCATCAGCTAGGCGCAGTCGCCTCTCACAAAAAGACGAAGAACAGCGCAACCGCAGAAGCCGCAGCCGCCACAATCCACGGCCTCGCAGTAGATCAGGCCACAATGGACACAAGTTACCTTGCGGTTCTGCGGGTTGCAACAGGGAGTCAAGACGTCCTACATCCATTGATGGAGCAAAGAAGCGTACGCGCGTCCTTAATACTCCGGATAATTCGGTGAGTCAACACCACAGTGAAGATTCCAACATTATGGCGAAATTTTCTAGTATTCTGGATAGACTATGTGAAAATAATAGTAATAAAATTAATTATGTAAATGTAGTGCCTGAATTCGATCCGTCTGCTAAGAATCAAAATATTAACACATGGCTGAATAAAGTTAATGAAATAGCATCAATATATAAATGGTCCGATAAGCAAATAGTTATTGGTGCTATAGCCAAGTTAAAAGGAAACGCTAAGCGTTGGTACGAGGGCCTCAATTCTGTTAATTTTACGTGGGATCAGTGGCAGGAAAAACTTCGGTCTGCTTTTCCATCAGAGGAAAATTACGGACAAATGTTGTTCGATATGCTCAAGAAACGTGCAAGATTTGGAGAATCATTGGAAGACTACTTTTATGAAAAAACTGCCTTATTAAATAGGTGTGAAATTTTTGATAAACGAGCTGTAGAATGTATTATTTTTGGCATTGAAGATAGATCGGTTCGGCTAGGAGCAGAAGCTGCCCAGTTTGATAATCCAGATAACCTTTTATCTTACTTGCGAAATGTTAACACCAAACAAAATGACTATAAAGGCCCTAATATTAGAAAAAACCTTAGTCAGGATCAAGGCACAAATCTACGTAAATTTTCGCCTAGGTGCTATAATTGCAGACAAGAGGGTCATACTGTCCCTACATGTCCAAAACCAATAAAGAAATGTGAAAACTGTTCTGGTATTGGCCACGAAACAAACGAGTGTTTCAGGAAAAATCGAAAAGGTGAAAGTAAGGCTGTCTTAAAAATATCGGATGGGGTTTCAAAACAAAAAGATAAATATGTTCAAAATGTTACTGTAAACGGGGTTGAAAAAGTTGCTTTCATTGATTTAGGGAGCGATTGTACATTAATCAGGCAAACAGATGCTGACAAAATATTGGGGGTATTAGGCAAAGAAAATTTAACAATGACTGGTTTTGGGGGAGCTCAGGTTCAGGCTATAGGCAATGCTATGGCCACAGTAGGTGTACAAGGAACCCAAGCTTATATCATGATGCATGTGGTACCTGATCATTTGCTAAAGTATCCGATATTGTTAGGACAGAATTTTACAGAATTACCCGATATTAGTATTTACAAAAATAATGATGAATTACTTATATCACAAGTCCCATGCCAAGAACAGCGTTTACAATTGTATGTCTCTAAAAATGTTGACCTAAAACCAGGTATAAATTATTTAGATGTTCATTCAAATATTAATTTTACTGGGCCCGTTATTGTGCACGGCAGTTTTAGATTTAAACCTAAATATGAGCACTTATTAGAAGATGGCATATACTCATTAAATAATGGAAAAGGGCTTTTGATTATCAATAATTTGGGCAACAACAATATCCCATTTGCCAAAGACGAACTAGTAGGTAGAGCAAATAAAATTAATTTGGTAAATAGTTCTAATCTTGAGGTGTGCGAAATAAATGCGACTAAAGATTATGTTCCGTTTAAATTATCAGACCTGAATATTGAGGATCACTTAAATGATGCAAATAAAAATAAATTATTAGAGTTGATAAATAAATACCGAACTGCGTTTGCAACGTCTATAAAGGAGTTAGGTTGTACTACCGTAGAAAAAATGGATATTGCTGTTTCGGATAATGAGCCCGTTGTTCATAGACCTTATAGAATGTCTTATAGTGAAAGGTCTGAAATTAGAAACATGATAGACGAACTGTTAGAATATGGCATAATCAAAGAATCTTCTTCCCCATTTGCAAGCCCCATTATAATTGTCAGAAAAAAGACGGGGGATAAACGGTTATGCATTGATTACAGGGCATTAAATCGAAAAAACCCTTAAACAGCACTATCCATTACCTATAATTGAGGATCAATTAGAGAGATTATCCGGGTATAAATACTATACTTCTCTTGATTTAGCTTCAGGATATTATCAAATTGAACTCACCGAGCAAGCAAAACCTAAAACAGCTTTCGTAACGCCCGATGGGCAATACGAATTCAATAGAATGCCTTTCGGGCTTAGCAACGCCCCTGCTGTTTTTCAAAGGGTAATAAATAAGGTACTGGATAAGTTGCGATTTAATTCCGTTATTGTCTATATGGACGATATTTTAGTCCCATCGGTGTCTATCGAAGAAGGATTGGATAAACTCGAATTGGTGCTCAAAAAGATTCACGAAGCTGGACTAACATTGAAAATTTCTAAATGTAAATTCTTTCAGACTTCAATAGACTTTTTAGGTTTTGAAGTTACAGCAGAAGGCATTAAACCTGGCAAGCAAAAAACCGAGGCAGTAGAAGATTTCCCTAGGCCAAAAAATATTCATAACATTCGACAGTTTTTAGGATTAGCCAGTTTTTTTAGGCGGTTTATTAAAGATTTTGCCATTATTTCACGACCTTTATCCAAATTGCTGAAGAATAACTGTCCATGGGAGTGGGGCTCAGACCAAGAGCAAGCGTTTCAAAATCTTAAAAATAAACTCGTTTCTCGACCTATTCTCAGTTTGTTTGATCCTCTTCTAGAAACTGAATTGCACACTGATGCAAGCAAGCACGGTGTGGGCAGTATTCTGTTTCAAAAACATGATAAAATTCTGAAACCAGTCGCGTTTTATAGTAGGCAAACATCACCAGAAGAGCAACACTTTTCATCATATGAGTTGGAAACTCTTGCGGTCATTAGTTCTCTGTGTAAATTTAGATCGTATTTATTAGGGATCAAATTTACTATAGTAACAGGATTGTAACTCATTACGATCAACCTTCTTAAAACGAGATATGATTCCACGTGTTGCTCGCTGGTGGAGCCTTATTCAGGAGTTCGATTGCGATGTTGTGTACAAGCCAGGAGCAAAAATGAGTCACGCTGATGCTCTGAGTCGAAATCCTGTGACTAGCCTTGGTGTTGACATAGATAGCGTTTACCCCAATCAAATCTTACAAATTACTTCCGACTGGCT
Organism: Marasmia exigua; assembly: GCA_019059595.1. Lineage (NCBI taxonomy): Eukaryota > Metazoa > Arthropoda > Insecta > Lepidoptera > Crambidae > Marasmia > Marasmia exigua. The sequence continues at coordinate 11,056,804 of CM032476.1, read as the reverse complement.
AGAAACTGTACAAATGGATGACGCAGAAATACAGCGAATCAAAAAAATATTGTTAGATAAAGATGGGGATGATATAGTGGACATAAAAAAGAACTACTGTGTAAAACGAAATCTTGTTTATAAAATTACTGATCAAGGTCCAAAGTGGGTGGCACCCAAGGGTGTGAGATGGCAGATTTTACAAGCATGTCACGATCAAATTGGTCATTTTTCATTAGAAAAGACTTTAGACAAAGTAAAAAGCGATTATTGGTTTCCTAAAATGAACAAATTTATAAAAAAATATGTACAGGCCTGCCTAAACTGTGCACATGGGAAAAAACCTAGTGGGAAAAAATCTGGCTACTTACATCCTATTTCTAAAGAGCCTAAACCGTTTCACACCCTCCACGCTGACCACTTAGGACCGTTTAACGAAAGCAAAAGGAAAAATAAATATATTTTACTAATAATAGATGCATTTACAAAATTTATTTATCTAAAAGCAGTTAAAAACACAAAAAGCACCACGTCCATCACGGTTTTTAAAGATTATTTTGCTCTATTTGGGGTACCTAACAGACTTATTACCGATAGAGGTAGTTCTTTCACAAGCTCCAAATTTAAAGAATTCATTACAAGCACAGGAATACATCATATTTTAAATGCCGTAGCTACACCTAGGGCAAACGGTCAAATAGAAAGGTATAACCGTACTGTCTTGGATGCATTAACGACTAAAAATTATGGAAATGACGAACGTAAATGGGATGATCACTTGCCACAAGTTCAATGGGGTCTTAATAATACAATTAATAAGTCTACTGGGAAAACTCCATCTGAAATCTTATTCGGTTTAAGATTAACAAGTGAATCCGAGAGTGCGTTAAAATTTTCTGTCGAAAGACGAGGAAAGTGACAATAATATTAAAGATTTAGAAAAGAATAGAGACGAAGCATACAAACAGATTATTAATAACCAAGAAAAACAAAAACTTAATTTTGATAAATCACGAACACCAGCTCGTAAATTTGATGTAGGGCAATTAGTAAGAGTAGAAAGAGAAGTAGTGGAAAAAGGAAAAAGCAAAAAACTAATTGCAAAATGTTCAGGCCCTTATAGGATTGTCGATGTCTTGCCAAACGATCGTTATGAAGTGGAAGACACACCTATCACTAAGAAAAAGGGCAAACCTATGTATAAGGGAGTATATCCTGTTGATAGGATTCACCCTTGGCTCACTTTTAAAATGGCTGAAAGTGATGATGATGACACTAATAATAGTTATGTCAGTGATGAGGAAGTTTAATCAGAATTAAATAAAGTGTATATTTGTAAATCAAATTTTATTTATAGTGTATGGAATTCAGATAGAAAGCTATACTTTAGTTTCTCTAAATATACAAATTTCAGTATGGTAGTATTTTAGTATGGTAGTTTTCCAGTATGGTAGTATGGTAGTATGGTAGTATAGTAGTATTCTAGTATGGTAGTATAGTAGTATGGTGAGAAAAAAGATTAGTAATTATTCCTCCTCCCATAATTATGAATTTAAGAGAACTGCGAGGACGCCGTTTTTGTCAGGATGGACGAATGTAAGCTATAATTGGTGTAATAACTGATTTTGTTATTGTGTAAATGAAGTATTCTGATAAAATCCATTTAATTCTAATTTAATATATTAAATAATTGTACCTTATTCATAAAATATTGTGATAACTTTTAAAAGTCATAATATCATTTAAGTATTATAATTTATATCCTTGTGATTTTTAATTAATAATTGTTCAAATATTGTATTGAGGTTCCGTTAAGCCACTTAAAAACAGAAGTAGCATTCTTTGCAATTTAAAAATCTACATTTTCCCGTTAACATCCTGTTTGTAAGTGGCTAAAATCGAAACGGAAGTGGCGTTGCGGAAGTAACAAATTTTAATTAGTAATTAATTTTAAAACTGTTTCATTTTATTGATAAATTTATAAATTAATTACTGAATTTTGTTTTCTAATTTTTGGTGCAATTTTAAGACTGTTCCCTAATTTTTATTTAATTTTTGTCATCGGATACGGAAGCAGTATTTTCTGCTTAATTGTGATTGGTTGTAGATTTGCAAACGTTCCCCTACTACATTTTCGTCTATGTATAAAAGCCCATAGTCGTAGTAGGAGGGACATTCTGTTTCGAGAAGTGAACAAGGAATAAACTCTTCTAAAAACTATTTGGCTGTTTGAATTTACTTTATAGTATGTATGTGTATGTGTGTAGCACATAGGGATATTTAGTCACGTGTTAAGGAGACAGGCATAGTTCTCTGTCACATCATTAATTTAGTATTTTCAACCGACTTCAAAAAAAAAGAGGTTCTCAATTCGACATGTATATATATATATTTTTTTTTTATGTTTGTTCGCCGATTACTTTGCCATTTATGAACCGATTTAGATGATTTTTTTTAGTTGGAAAGTAAATAGTTCCGGATTGGTACCATGATCAGGATATCAGGATCTGATGATGGGATCCTGGAAAAATTGAGGGGAACTTTCAAATTTTAGGTTTTTGTATCTTTTTTCAAAACTGCACCAGTATTTACGCCTGATTGTATTAGTTTTGTGGCTCTGCTGATGATGGAAGGTCAGCTCCTCAGCGGGGGTGGAAGGGGGAAGGGAGGGAGGGAGGTGCTAAAAAATTAGAACCTTCAATTTTTAAAAAGGTCTTTTAGTGTCTCATTTTTTTGCCAAAAAATGAGACACTAAGAAGCTTGAAAAAAAAAATTTCGGCGAAAAAAACAGCCTTTAATAACCAACAACATTTTATTCGCAGAATTTTTTTTATTCCTCATGTTCAATTTCGTTAGGTTAAAGTACCGTGTAATCAATAAACAAAGTTGGCCAATACATTAAACTACATCTCTCCTTCCTTCTTATGACGAGATCATCAAAAATAGACGACGCATTTCACTTGTAAGCACATTGTCGTTGAATGCGCTCAGAGCGCCCTCTGCGGGGAATAAAAGAAACCCTGTCAATAACATCAGCAGGTGTCCCAGGGCGTTCACCTCTGCTTAGCCCTTTATTACGCGGTTAGGGGCTGATGCTACATGATGGTAACAGCTGCAAAAGCATGGGACCGTTCTGACAATGTGTCGATTAAAGAGACTCAAAGTCACTTAGGAGAGCAATGGTGAGGGCTATGCTCAGAGTCTCGCTGCGTGATCGTATTAGAAATGATGAGATCGCAGAGAGAACTAAGGTCACAGACATAGCCAAAGGATTGCATGCCTCAAGTGGAAATGCGGCAGAAGCCACTAGCGAGGAGAACCAGACAGCCGTTGGGGCCGGAAAGGTCGTCGATGGAGGCCACGTACAGGACAGTCGCAGCCGTGGCGGGCGTCCTCAAGGTGGACGACGATCTGGTGAAGATCGCGGGGAATCCATTGATGCGGGTCTAGCACGGGGACCGATTACGTGGAGAACATTGGGGGAACCTATGTCCAGCAGTGGGACGCTATTGGCTGAAATGATGATGATGATTTAATACTTATAATGAACTGGTTCATCTGTTTTTGCACTCCAAATTTAGATTGACGCTATAAGTGGCGTTTAAGTGGGTAATTCATATTTGGAATATTAAGCAGATCAAAAAGTTAATTATAATTATTGAATAAATAGTATAAGTTCTTGTCGAGATGCTCGATTTTAGGAATTGTTAAAAAGAGGTTTAGATGCTAACAATTTAAATCAAATGGCGTCGCTAGTGTGTCCCACTCGTCACCTTAAATTAGGTCCCTGTCGCCTAATTGAACGCACTGAGTCCCGTCATGTCGTCCAATATCCCGCTACGAGCGAAATTGGGAGTTTACAAGGCGTACAGTCGCACCAGACTTACCTACGCCGCCCCGGCCTGGTATGCTCTGACTGAGAGTGACTCCCACTTCTTTTCGCAACGTCGGCACTACAACTCCTTTGAATAGATATAGAAAGAAGAAAGATCATTTAATTATTAGGGAAAGTTTAATTTTTCTTTCCCTTTCAAGAAAAAATAAGTTGAGCAGACCAGCTCAAAAGCAACATTACGAAAAATCATTTTCTATCTGCGACAGAGACCGCACCACAAAGAAGGTGACTTCGGAAATATTTTATTAAATAAACCATTGAATAGCGTTTCCGATTTCTTATTCCGTTAAATGTTCTTTCTGAAAACCAATAGGTACTTCGTAATGGAAATGTTCTTAAAGAACAGTTAAAACGGAATAACAAATGACTCGGATATTCGGTGAGTTTCCCTCGTCTAAAAGTACACAAAGCTTCCTTTTTTATGCCTCACGTATATTCTTTGTCAACTATATAAAAGTGCTCAGATATAGTTGATATTTTATAGCAATCTTTTGCGATTTATTCTTAAGTAAATAACACACTTAAAAATTTCATCTCGTGTTCAGGCGGGACTCGAACCCCCACCTTCCACAATCCGGGTGAATGTACTACCAATTATACCACTGAACGCGTTACTAAGTCGACGAAATTTGTAAGTGCTTGATTCGACATGAGCTGTCGATAGTCTCATCAATATTGTAGGTATATTTACAATATCCAGTGGAAATATTATTACAAATATTTGACCACCAGTTAAGATGAGACTGCTAAATCAATAGTTGATATTTTATAGCAATCTTTTGCGATTTATTCTTAAGTAAGTAACACACTTAAAAATTTCATCTCGTGTTCAGGCGGGACTCGAACCCACACCTTCCACAATCCGGGTGAATGTACTACCAATTATACCACTGAACGCGTTACTAAGTCGACGAAATTTGTAAGTGCTTGATTCGACATGAGCTGTCGATAGTCTCATCAATATTGTAGGTATATTTACAATATCCAGTGGAAATATTATTACAAATATTTGACCACCAGTTAAGATGAGACTGCTAAATCAATAGTTGATATTTTATAGCAATCTATTGCGATTTATTCTTAAGTAAATAACACACTTAAAAATTTCATCTCGTGTTCAGGCGGGACTCGAACCCACACCTTCCACAATCCAGTTCAGTGGTATAATTGGTAGTACATTCACCCGGATTGTGGAAGGTGTGGGTTCGAGTCCCGCCTGAACACGAGATGAAATTTTTAAGTGTGTTATTTACTTAAGTGCTCAGATATGTTTTACAAAGCATAATTCAACGAATATCTTTTTACAGCAAATTTCATTATTATCCTTTTTGATAATTCGAACTTATTTCTAACTGTTGGAAATGCTTAAAGTGTAAAATTTCTAAAAGATAGATAGACACCTATCTTGACAGAATAAACATATTTGAGAATGTTTATTTGTTTCTGTGTTGTTTTGCTGTCGATCTATTATTTGAAACGCTTTTAATTTTCAAAGATAATATTCATCTTAAGGTGACGGGTAGGGTCAACTAGCGACGCCAAACGATTTTAATTTTTAGCTACTAAACCGAACGTACTTTAAACAATTTCTGGGATTACAACCTTTCGGCAATCACTTATACAATTTATTAAATAACTTAGTATTTTTAAACGACTTTAAAAAAAGAGGTTCTCAATTCGACATGTATATCAGGATCTGATGATGGGATCCTGGGAAAATTGAGGGGAACTTTCAAATTTTATATTTTTGTATCATTTTTCAAAACTGCACACTAAGAAGCTTGAAAAAAATTTTTCGGCGAAAAAAAACCGCCTTCAATAACTTTTTTTTTCGCCGAAATTTTTTTATTCCTCATGTTCAATTTCGTTAGGTTAAAGTACCGTATAATCAATAAAAAAAGTTGGCCAATACAATAAACCACATCTCCTCTTCCTACTTATGACGAGATCATCAAAAATAGACGACGCATTTCACTTGTAAGCACATTGTCGTTGAATGCGCTCAGAGCGCCCTCTGCGGGGAATAAAAGAAACCCTGTCAATAACATCAGCAGGTGTCCCAGGGCGTTCACCTCTGCTTAGCCCTTTATTACGCGGTTAGGGGCTGATGCTACATGATGGTACAGTCTGCAAAAGCATGGGTCTGTTTTGAAGTCTTAAATACACTCTACAAGTTATTTAAATAGTTTAAGCAACTACTAATATACTACACATATACAGTGCCATAATAAGTTGATTTCATAATTATATATATTAGTTAGTTTCATCATCATCATCATCATCGTCAGCCCATTTAAGTCCCCACTGCTGGGGCACGGGCCTCCCTCAATCACATGAGGGTTAATTGTCATACTCACCACGCTTGGCAGACGGGTTGGCGAGGGTTTTGATATAAATAAGCATACTTATAACATACAATTTAATTACTGAAATGCCCAAACACACAAGACAGGCGCACACACATACATTCACACACCGAAACACTAACACACACGCACACACACACATACTCCCATGCACAAACCCTCTCAAAGGTTCATCTCAAGGTCCTTTCCTATGTAATAGATATTATTATGCATTTGTTATATGCGTAGCACTTTAAAATTAGAATCACAGTTAAATACTATTTCAAAATAAATACTATTTGGCATTCGTCTGTAAAGTGGTAACCGGTGTTAAATGATTATCTACGTGACAGGCCTATCCTAGTGTAGAAATCATGGCAACCAGTGCATGTGACGCGCTCTTCGCCACAACTTTACCTATTAAGTTAAGAACCAAAATATATTGTAACCCATTCTGTCATATGTTGAAGTTGTTCAATAAACTATTTTATTTTTTATTTTATTTTATAAATGCAGAGTTTTCCTGTGGTGCTGATGATCATGCCAGCAGCTTTACCTTAGTCGCCTTTGACGACACCTCGGTAAGAGTGAGGGTGGCCTATTCTACTCCGCCGGGGACCACACGGCATATTAGTGAGTTTAGTAATTAGTTATATCCAAGCATACACATAACACACCCACGCACACATGCCAACACACACATTTGCGCACTCTCTCCTCTTCACACACACAAACATGCGCAATCACACATAAACGCATCAAACTATTAATTAAAGAAAAAAATGGGAAGACACTATTATCCACGACACAGGGAATCCTAGTGTGGAGTCCAGCGTTGCACTATATGTAAATTATACGTTTTGGGGCTCCGGAGCCAGATCGCAAAAAACGGAATCCTTATAGATTCGGCATGTCTGTTCGTCTATCCGTTCGTATGTCACTTTTTTCCGAAACTTTAAGAACTATACTAATGAAAGCTTGGTAAATAGATGTATTTTGTTAACCTCATTACGATCTTTTCAAAAAAATAGGAAAAAAAATTGGGTGTACCCATACTTAGAGCTGAAACTCCAATTTTTTTTTCATCAAACCCGTTCCAAAAAAAAATGATGCTGAGGTTTCTGATATATATATATATATATATATTTTAAACCTAATGCTTGCGCAATAGATTCTCCCAAAGTGGTAAAATGTCTCCCCCCTCTAACTTCTGTAATAAAATAATTATAAAACCAAAAAAAAAATTGCATACATTACCATAAAAACTAACAACGAAAATTGGTTTGAACGAGATCTAGTAAGTAGTTTTTTTAATACGTTTTAAATAATAAACCGCAATTTACCTTCGTTGTTAGTTTTCATGGTAATGTATAGTAATTTTTTGTTTTGGTTTTATAATTATTTTATCTTATCTTACTTGCTGCTTTAGAACACTTCATGGGCGAGTCCGACTTGCACTTGGCCGGTTTTAAATCCCTAATATCATTTCATTGTAGTCAATAGTTTATAGTAAAACCACGTATGTACTGAATAAATATTTTTATCTTTATAATATATTAAATAGGTACATTTCCGTGAATGTTCTTACACACACAACATTGTTTATCTTACTTTTATATAGGTACCTCAAAATTTTGTCTATTTGGGCGCTACTGATTAATGTTGTTATAATGTAATGTTTTTTGTAATATTTTTTTTAATGGGGGGGGGAACAATTTACCAATTATTTGGAGCGTCTCTTGCGCAAAGTATTGTGTTTAGAATTTTTTTTATTAAAAACCTCAACAAAATACATCTATTTACCAAGTTTCAATAGTATAGTTCTTATAGTTTCGGAGAAAAGTGGCTGTGACATACGGACGGACAGATGGACCGACATGACAAATCTATAAGGGGGCCATTTGGCTACGGAACCCTAAAAAGGAAAGTCTTGCCGCGGGATTGCTTTCGTGGCGCGGACCCTAAAAGAACAGCTTGGTTAGGTTTGAACTGAAATCATATGTTAAAACGCTAATAACAGTGCTCAAACTTAACCACTAACCTTGATGTAAGTTCATGCTGAGGATTTTTCAAAGAGCTATTATTAAGCGAAGCATATTAGGTATACATATCATTGATCGAGTCAAATACATACCAAATTCGCTCCTTAACTCAGATCACAGATAAGGAATTCAGCTGCAGGGAGTAGATCAAACAGTTCCTCAGAGCACTCCCCATGATAGATGCGATATAGAATGCTGAGGGAGGCTATATCCCGCCGCAGTGCTAGAGGATCAAGTCGACTAGAGAGAGTCAAGTCACCGACAATTCGAGCAGCCCTACGTTGTACGCGGTCAAACGGAAGAAGTTGGTACTGAGGTGCACCAGCCCAGAGATGGGAGCAGTATTCCATATGGGGCCGAACTTGTGCCTCATAGAGTTGTAACCGATGAGCTGGTGTGAATTACCGCCTCGCTCTGTTAAGTACACCAAGTTTCTTTGAAGCTATTTTAGCTTTGTCTTCCAAATGACCGCGAAACTGGACATCGCTCGAAATGTCGACACCAAGGATCCCGATAGAAGGCCTGACATCAAGGGGAGTGCGGTTAATGCGCACACTTGTGCGCATTAACCGCATAAAGTTACATATTAAATCATTATCTTGACTCAAATGAGACTGGGCTGGCCAGGTAGATAGATAGAGAGATATTAAGTATAATATCTCTCTATCTATCTACCTGGCCAGCCCACTACTATGTAGTAACATAGTAGGACAATGTAGGCGGTCATATCGCTACAGGTTTATTTCTTTTATTCAAAATTTTATTGCGCAAAACGATACAATAGGCGGACTTAATTCCCAGAGGCATTCTCTACCAGTCAACCTTTGGGTCATGCAGAAAGGACAATGGTGCGGCGAAAAGAGGACTTATGTAATTATTACAATTTCCAACAGGTTTGTAGGATGTGACCGGAGAGGTGGACCAAAAAGAGAGGTAGCATTTAGAGGAGAGCTTTGCCAAATAGAGGGACAAGACAACGTAGGTTAAAAAAAATGTTTCGAGTACTCGACGCATTTCGATAAATAAGAAGTATTTTTGCCCCTCAACGCAGTTATTTTTTCTTCTGTAAAGTAAGACAATTTAATAGTAAATTAGCAAATTTTGATGCTGTCTGTACACTGCCATGATGACGGCTAGCTTAATGGCGACATAACAGAGATGTGTTTTCCTAAGCAACAATGCCTTTGTGAGCGACTGTACCTGGCATGTATACTTCGGCCACTAGCTTATTCTCAGCTTACTGCCGCACTCCGAGTCGTTGGTTTACTTGGCTTTTTTTAAGGGGGCGGCTATGCAGGTCTATTCAGATTCAGACCAGTATCACTGCGACCAGTTTGATCTATTGTGATCGCCACTGTGCTACATATCAGTCCCAAACCCTACACTTTTCAGAAAGTGTATTAGTTGTTTGGGACTAAGATCCCTAGCTTCGTTGGGGCTCGTTGGTTTACTTAGTTGGTTGCATAAGAAAATAAATTGACACTTATTTCAATACGCATAAATACTACCGATACTTAAGTTAATGAACATTAGTATAAATGACGTCTCTGAGTGCGGCCGTTAGAGACGAGGTATTGAGTGTACTTAGATAGTGGCAAGTAAATAAGTTAAATCTTTTGAATCACTTTTTTACTAAATTAAATCATAAATAAACTTTAGATTTTTTTTTCTTGGAAACTTAATCTTAATTCAATGTAAGTAAACGACCCGTTTTGATAAGTAGGTAGTGAATGCTGCCTCTGGTGCAAGGGTTTGCGGGTTCGATCCCCGCATAGTAACAAACATTCGTGTGCATGAACATGTCTGTTTGTATTGTTTGGGTGTTTTCTATGTATTATAAGTATGTATTTACAAAAGAAATGTGTTATATGTATATATTTGGAATTCCGCTGTTGGTTCTGATATCCGTAACACAGATGCTTGAGTAGGTACTAGTATTATAATATCTGTGCTTGAGCTAACTATCTAGAAGTCCGATCCGAGGGTTTTTATTTTATTTATTAAGATTAACAAACAGTTACACATTAAACATTATAAATTACAAAATATTGCTAAGTTGCTAAATAAATTAGTAACCAACACCGTTATCCACAGATTGGTAATGGTTCTAGTATTGTTCTTCCAAAGTGGGTATTTACAATACTTACAGTCAACTCCAAAAATATGTATACACTTTAGGATCTTGTCACAATACTTACCTATAAGAAAGTAGAGGTTTACTTTCTTATATTATATATTGTGACAACGTCCTAACGTCTATACATATTTTTGGAGTTGACTGTACAAGAAAGCTAATTACTATTATTGTGTGATGTTGTGAATACCTATTTATTTTAAAATATCCCTTTGCTTGACCGAATGTGATCGTTTTCATGAATAAACCTTTTTAACTTAATTACCCAGCCATCATAAGATTAATCTACTTCTTCGTGCTTCCGGACACCTTTAAATTAAAAAATAAGCTCACGTTTCATTTTAATTCACATAGCTTAATCCACCATTCATAATTAGTTCCACAGCTTACCTTTGACCAACTGAGATTAAAAGGCAAATGGCGCAGTATAATGAAAAATTACCTGTCAACTGCAATGTTATTTGATGCTTGTTTATCAAAGGGGAAATGGGAGTTTAAAGGTTGGCAGCGAACTTGTGCCTCCACTGGTGTTGCGGGTGTCCATAGGCGGCGGCAATCGCTGACCATCAGATGATCCGTCTGCTCGCCCGCTACCTATTAAATAAATAAAAATTGTTACATACTAGGTCATCATAAATTGTAACAATATATTAAATACAGTGAAGGAAATAAATGAAAATCGCCTTTTACAGTTTATCCTCAGCGGCACGCATGATGTGTTTTAAATATTCTTCCAAAAAGAAAAAACAGAATCCAACAATAATAAGCCTGTATCTATTTATGCCATAAAAACAAAGTATAACGGAGGACGTCCCCAGGGGTGTGTAGGGACTGACCGTCGGTCGGAATAATAAATTCTTTACTTTCCAACCTTGGTACCTTTCCTTTGCAAACTCTCTTTAGGACGTAGTAAAGTGAAAAAGATTTCGGTTCTCCCAATAAGTTTACTGTCGGAGGGTAATAAAATAACTAAAATAAAATAATTTTATTTCGATCAACTGAGATCATAGTTACAACAAATAAAATTAATCCTATTACATATATTTTACTACATTACAATTGATTATTGAAAAATACCTGCATGACCCACTAAATTTTGCATCCCTATATGGATCATCGTGTCACGTTTCATGTAGGTAGTAACAGTCAAATGGACTCGCAAAAAGTCTAAAATCTAAGAAAAAATCGAATGAAAAATCAAAGAAGCCGTAAATAATTACCTAACTAACAATTTTCAAAGTTGTTAAATTATTTTATCGGAAGCTCTTGATGAGAGGGTAATTTGGTAAGAGTGGAATGTGAAGTCTAGTAATTATAGTGAAGCGACTGCCGTCTGACTTCACAATCTCTCGGTCACGGTCGGTTTTTTAAGTATGTTCACCTATTTCTCCGCCAATTATTGACCGATTTGCACAATTATTTATTTATTTGAAAGAACACACTCCCAAATTGGCCCCATTCTCACCATATCAGGAACTGATGCTGGAACCCCACTGAAATCGAGGCAACCCTCAAATTTTATAGGCACATGTAATGTTTTGTAACTTTTTTCAAAGTTGCACTAGTATTTACTCCTGATTATATTAATTTTGTGGCACAGCTGATGATGAAAGGTAAGCGCCTTTACGGTTAGGAGTTAAAAGGTAACAACTCTTTCAATACTGTACTCACATTTAGGTTGTTAGTTGTTGGCGGGGGTCGGGCTGCTGCTGAAAAATGAGACACTTAAAAGCATAAAAACAATTTCTACGGATAAAAACCTTTAAATAGGTATACTATAAATAAAACCTGTCTCAAGATCATCGTGTTATTTATTATCACCAACAAAAGATGGTGATATTCCATCATCTCGCACAGACCGGATCCCCAGCTTCGACAGTCATAATTCCTTGGCACGGTCCTGCAAACCATCATAAGTGGATAGATATATTAACTGTGTGGTAATATTGTCTCATATCCAAAGCGATCACTTGCACATTATCACAGCTCAATCGCAATGTAAACCGCGTTAGGACGGCGTCAGGACATCAATTTGGCATCAATTTAATCCCAGTCATGGTCAGTTTGATGCCCAATTGATGATGCAAAGTGTGGATTGATGATGCTGCTAAATTATGTCTTTAAATTATCTATGCTATGCTTTCTATGAACTTTAGACTGGAGGGTTTTAGTGTATATTATGAATACTTTTGTGAATTTATTGTGAGTATTGTACTGAAAACAATGTTTTGAAACGATTTACGGTGTCTTAGTGAAATGGAGACAGTGGTAAGACTAGCGTGTGTCTGGCATCACACAGGCCCTGCCTTGGCATGGTAGAAATAGCTCGGCGCTCCCGGATGTCCTTATCTCCCCCTTTCCCCTATAATAACTAAGGGAGGCAGTGTAGGGCCCACAGTGTAAGTATACCTTCCATATGGTGAGGGACATGAAGAAAGGTTCTTCAATCCGCACTCATATCCCCTCCCCCTCTGGTGATGAGGGAACGTCGCTAGGACGTACTTAGTCTTTACCACTCATTAGACTGCTGGCCTTAGAAGAACGTGGCAGTGAGTGGATGAGAGAAACTTGGAATAAAAACTGAGTCTGAGTCTACGTTTGAGCTTTGGGCGGACACAGGTTGATACTCGTATAATACAGATTTTTACGATTGCTTTAAAATACTTAGGTATTCTAAGTAGGTACTACGGCTTATGGAACCATTTTATTAGCGCGCGTGCGGTCACAACAAAACACCTATGGTAAGGACATTGGGTCTACAAAGCATCTTGCCATGTGAAGGCTCGGACAAAATGTTAGTCATTAATTTCCGAGCACCATATCTTCACACAGTAGCCCTAAGATGAATGTTACCCGTTAGTCTAAAAAACAAACTGTACGAGTATACAGTCAGTCAAAGAGTAAAGCGCCCACTGAAATGAGGTCCAACATCGCACCTAAATTTTGAAATGAACGTAGCTCTGACTTACGTAGGTGAGTTTCTAGACACGAAGCTGAGCGGTACTTATGAAGTCCATATCGTAAATACTATTACTATATATGCACTAAAAATATAACTACTTACACGAAATGTACAATGGTAAAGATCTAAAAGTGGTCAAAATGTAAAAGTCTAAAGAGTCTTTTCAAATTAGGGTAGAACAGTGAAGAACTCAACCTCATCTTTGATATCGAGATGAAAACCAATCGCTACCCGTAAAAGAAAAAAAAACATTGCTTGCCATCGGGTTAAAACAGCTAACCTTTCTGGCAGCCAAAAAAGCCGCTAAAAATTTATAGTTACATCAATGTTCGCGAGAGCTCCAATTCCATTTTCAATTTAAAATTGTCAAAGAACAAAAGTTTTAACGAGTTCAATGAGCCGGCGCAGTGGCAGCGCGAGGCCACTTTGGATAAAAACCCTGCTAAGTGTGAATTGAACTAGCATGGAAAGGGTTCCATTGCTAATAAAAAACTTGCCAAAGTCAGTGTTCTCCGATCGTTATCATCTAGATATCTTTAGGTAACAGTGACGAGGCACCTACTAGACAAATGCGTAAGCTCCTGGGCCGTATTATCGCTTTATAAAGGTTTGTTTGTGGTCACATGAGCCGATTAAGGAGACTCAAAGTCACCCAGAGAACATGCGTGATCGTATCAGAAATGATGAGATCCACAGGAGAACTAAGGGCACCGCATAGCCCAAAGGATTGCGTGCCTGAAGTAGCAATGGGCAGGGCACATAGCGAGGAGGACAGGCGGCCGTTGGGGTGGAAAGGTCCTCCAGTTGAGGCCACGTACAGGAAGTCGCAACTCGTGGCAGGCCCCCCACAAGGTGGACCGACGATCTGCTGAAGATCGCGGGAATCCATTAGATACAGGTGGCACAGGACCGATCTGTGTGAAAAACATTGGGGGAGGCCTATGTCCAGCTGTGGACGTCTATTGGCTGAAATGATGATGATGATCGTGGTCAAGCGTAAACATTAACTAATTTAGAAAATTGAACATCTTATCTTATTATATCTATAGCGTAAACTTTATCGCGACCATCCTGAAATTCCTTTCCCCTGAAGAAGGATTTTTAAAAACAAAATGAATGACAGGAATGTGTTACTTGTACGGACCTACATGAAAAAAGTGTTTTTGACTTCAAACAGACCGACGTACGAGTGAGCGTACTTTGTTGAGCGGAACTCTAAAAACGGCTAAAATAGTAAAACGACAGAGATGAATGTGGAAAATTGTGCGCGATTTTTAGCTAGATACCATAGGAAATTGTGGTAGCTTTTAAAAGTATTCTGTATGTATTGGTGGCGTGTGATAACGTCTGTCACGTATGTAGTAGGTAAGATTATTTTTTTTCATGTGACTATTGCGAAAAGTGAGAATAAATAGATTCTCGAATGTTAGGTTTTGGTAATTTTATAACTGATTTGTATCCTTTCTTTTTTGGATTTAAGAATTATATAATTAAAAATAGAAATCTCAAAAAGAATAAACGGCAGATTAGTTAGGGAGTGGCGGGACCAAAGAGAATAATCACTGCGGGACTATAACAAACCAGTTAGAACTGTTTGTAAAAATATTATTGTGACATCATTGGCGAGACTAAAGCGCATCGACTTCTCTGCTCTCGGCCACCTAGAAAGAATGGGAGACGATCGTGCGGTAAAGCGAGCGTATCAGGGACGTCCTAATGGCAAAAGGCCAGTCGGCCGGCCGAGATATCGCTGGAAGGATGAGGTCGAAAAAGACCTGCGCGGACTCTCGGCAGAGGACTGGCAGGAGGTGGTGCAGGATCGACTAAGATGGAGGCTCTTATTATCGGAGGCCAAGACTCACTATGGGTCGCTGCGCCAACCTAGTTAGTTAGTTAGAGATTAGGATGTTTCCAGGATTTTAAAAAGTTAATAGGTATGTTTTAACTAACAATATTCACATCCTGTAAATCAACACATTTGCACTTTAAGTAACAGCTTGCAATTATGCAACAGCCCTAAATGACAACATTAGGACAAAATTTTCATCATATACATATTATACACAGTCAATAAAGTAAAAAATTGACACTATGAAATACCATATAGATTTACAAACTCATTGTAGTAAACAAATCTGTAAAAGATCCGTACACAAATCTTTCTTTTACAAAAATAATTATACTTACCTACCTATTCTCCTATTCGTAATATTTTTATATTATTTCAAAATCACTTTTATTTCTTTCACATCTTAGGGTATCCTTAGAAAATTGTTTCTTTGCAAAAGCTGCAGAAGACTGGATTTATGTGTGTTGTGGATAATAAAGAAAACAGCTAAAGTTTCGCTATGTAGGAAATTCAATGTTCCAGCACAGGCTGGAGATAAATTTTGCAAAAATATTAAAACTTATATTCTTTCTTGGGCACAGCGCAAGTTAGTAATGCATCTTAAATTTAATGGGACACTAAAATTGCAGCTGCGGTATAGCTTATTCGCTTTTTATCAGCATCGGTGGTAAAAACTATAGTTAAAAATATATGTTTGAGAGTCAATCTTCATTTTTACATAGGTAAGTTTCAGGAGCCCAATTCTCGTGCACTTGACATACATATCGAATGATAGACATTCATACATTCGTCAATATAAATGTCCCGTCATAAACTGGTCTGTCAAAAGAACATAGGTAGATAAGTAGGTCTAGTCGAAGGTAACTTGTTGGGCACACAATTTTGACTTCGTAGCTTTGTTTGGACTAGTTTTGGCTCCCCAACTCCCCGCTCGGTTTTTCCCTCATACCTCGTAAACTATGCGTCTTATTAAAATTTAGTACAAAATTGAAGCTGGTTTTAGTGTTTTGGCTGGACTGAATTTTGATAAAATTCAATTTTGAGAAAATGCAGGAAGCTGACACCCTGGATTAAAACGTAGGCTACTTTTTAATCTGATAAACACGAACATTACTAAAACTAAAAAAAAATTAAGAAAATTGGCAGATCTTTTTAAAACGGTATGTTGGTATAACAGATTCTTGCCGTGCAAGCGAAAATTTACTTTCAGTTTACGAACCTTTTTATTCTCTGTGCCGTACCTACGTACCTACACCGAAACGGTCCCATGATCTTAAGATATTTCCTTCGTTCATACATCATGATCACTCCTTATTAAATCTTCCTAATGCCGAAACCCTAACCCAATTCATCATTAAACTGCCATAATTAACTGTTCAAACTCCGCGCAGTAAATATTGAAGTAGCGGTAGATTATGACGTGGCAGGAACAAATTGCTCTCGCCTGTCGCACTGCTTGATACCAGCTAGTTGTGAAGTTCCGCTTCTGGGACAAGGAGCTACAAACATTTATTTAGAGTCAGATGAAATATACAAATAGTTTTGGGGTTCTGTAAATAAAAAAAAAATGTGTATAGGAAGTTTTAACTGAAAACTTGGCCTAGGGATTGTACTATCAATTTAGATTTTATTTAAAATGATTTAACTAAAATGGAAAATAATTGGACTAGACTCCGTACCACCAGAGATGTGCCTTGACAGGTACCACTTCAGTCGACGCCAACATTAGAGCTTTTTTTATACACACACAAGAAACTTCAGTGTCTTATTCATAAATGTTTGTTAAACCTTTTTAACTAAAATGGTGTTATAAAGCAGTTTTCGTTCTTTTTTCGAAAATGTAGTACGGTTTTTTTTTTGTTTTAAACGTCAAAACTTCTCTGTAACACCGCTTTAGCTAACAAAGGCTTATTGAACGTTTATGAATAAAGTTAAATTTAAATTAAATTAAAAAAAATTCAAACTTAAATTTTAGTTTCTTATTAAGTATGCCGTGGGAATTCTTTAGTGGCGCGGACTCTAATATAAAACTCTCTAAGAACTCATCTACCAATAGTGTCATTTGTCAAAGCAGTAGGTAGGTAGAGCAGTAATTATTAGACATACTTACTACTTAGTAATACAGTTATTTTGTTGTATTTTTGCCGACTCCATTTATTCTAAACTCCTGGAAAACTTCACTTAGCTCAAACTTCTGAACTGAAACATTTCATTTCGCATCAGTTAAAACAAGACAAATGAGAGAGCCATAATTAGTAGCATTTGGCCTTTCATCTTTAACCTCAAAGATCACTTCTGTGAACAAGATGATTTGGAGATTTTCACAAGAAAAGTGAATAGGATAGCCAAGTATGATCCACCATCAGGTGAGGTATGAGACCCCAAAAGAAGAATAGGAGAGGTGTGGTAATCTCTAAGGGATACCCTTTAGCACCTTAGCTAGCACCCATCCACTATCAGGTGAGGTATAAGACCCCAAGAATAGAATAGAAGACAGGTCCATCAGGTGACTCGCTTGCTCGTTTGTCCGCCTCTAGCATAAAAAAAAGAAGAGATTTGGTAACCTCTAAGGGGTATGCTAACACCCATCCACCATAAGGTAAGGTAAAAGACCCCAAAAGATGAAAAGGAGATTGGTAACCTGTAAGCATAGGTGGATCATATTTTGGCTATCTTATTCACTATAGTTGAAATAGGTTTTTTTATGTGATAGGTGGCAGACGAGCAGCCGGATCACCTGATGGTAAGCAATTGCCGCCGCCATGGATACCAGTGGAGTCACAAATGCACTGCCAATCTTTAAACCCCTTTTTCCTGGAGAAACCAGTAAGGGCACCGGAGGCAAAATCCTGGGATTTTGCCCCCGATGCCCTTACTCACGCAACGAAACACAGCACAGGGCTGCTTCACGCCGGTTTTCTGTGAAGCCGTGGTATCACCCCGGTTGAGCCGGCCCATTCATGCCGAAGTGTTGCGTGTAAAGGACCCCAAAAGAAGAACTTAATTTTTTCTTTTGGGGTCTTATACCTCACCTGATGGTGGATCATACTTGGCTATCCTATTCACTATAGTTAAAGTATGTTTAACAATTCGTAACAAACGGTTCGAGTGTACATTTATGGCTACGAAATGAAATGTTCTATTAGCTAAAGTGTTCTCTGATTTTTGAGTGCTCCCTGAGTGATTTTATGCTGTTGCTAATTAGACACAATCCACACTCGGCCACATCATCACTTACCATCAGATAACGGAAAAATGTCTGGCTATTGGAAAAAAAGATACATCTAAAACACCCGCATTTGAAAACTCACGTCCAAATACGAGCAAAATAAAATGAACAACAGCCGTTTAACAAGATAACTTAATATTAGCCACTCGTCACAATTTGCCAAATGAATCAGTCACATCAAAGTCAGCCATCAATTTCGATAATGAATTTTGGCTCATGCCGAAATCCGGCGGGGCGGATATAATTAATTAATTGACAACAATACGGGGTATGACCTCACAGGGCGGTTGGGGCAGTTTAGGGCAAGCTAGGGCAGGGGTCATTTGGGCACCAAACCAAGTCACAGTGTAGAAAAGCGCTGTGTGGTAGTAACTCTGCTTGTTTATTCCGACTTGTGAAATGAATTATTATTCTCGTGTCGTTTTGCTCTTGATAGAGTTGTCGTGGTCACTGTGGCACTTCCGCATTGATTTCAGAGGCGGATACAGCTTTGCACACGATCTCACGTGATGACGTGATATTTATCAACAGGGAGAGACGTCTCCCTGTTGATAAACTGTCTGGCCCAGTCGGATACGTGACTTCCTAGTTGATAAAGATACAGGGCTGCAGGGGTATGGGATCTCACTGAGCAGTTAGGGGCAAATCGGGCTCAGGGGCATCTGGGCATAAATTCACAATTTAGGAAAATCCTTTGGTACTAATTTTGATTGCCTAGATGCGCCAGTGCACATATAATTAATTACTAAATTATTATACCTACAAGAGACGAAAGAAACATTTTTGATTGTGGATTTACAGAGATGAAGTATCATCATCATCATTTCAGTCAATAGACGTCCACTGCTGGACATAAGCCTCCCCCAATGTTCTCCACACAGATCGGTCCTGTGCCGCCCGCATCCAATGGATTCCCGCGATCTTCACCAGATTGTCGGTCCACCTTGTAGTAGGCCTGCCACGGCTGCGACTTCCTGTACGTGGCCTCCAATCAAGGACCTTTCCGCCCCAACGGCCGTCTGTTCTCCTCGCTATGTGCCCTGCCCATCGCCACTTGAGGCATGCAATCCTTTGGGCTATGTCTGTGACCTTAGTACTCCTGCGGGTCTCATCATTTCTGATACGATCACGCCGGGAGAATCCAAGCATAGCCCTCTCCATTGCTGTCTGGGTGACTTTGAGCCTCCTTAATCGGCACATTGTAAGACCACGTCTCGGTTCCGTATGTCATCACTGGCAACACACACGCATTGAAGACTTTCGTCTTGAGACACTGCGGTAGATCTGCCGAAAATATGAAGATGAGACGAAGTATAGGGGACGATAAATCTTAAATTCAGAAACATTTTTAATTTGTCTCAAGCTATTTTATCTTTATTTGTGTGATATAATCTTCGAAATAATTAAATTTTGCTAAAAATCCTATTTTTATTCATTTCTGGTAGATAATCATTGAGGCAATAATTTCAGGCAAAAATAAAATTAATGGTTTTTGTATACTAAGGCACAGAATGATAAAGACTGAGGGACTGGCTTCAACTTGCTAATATGGTTATAACGAGATGCATAAATTTTAACAAATTTTAGGGAATAAATAATCAACGAAAACTATACCATTAAAGATTTGCTACAGATTCGATTCAAAGATGCCTCACTGCCATTTAATCCAGTGTCCAAATTTGGCCGTGACAAATCAAGGGATGTGACGAATAAGTTGCCGAAACAAAATTCATAGGAGGTTTATCGAAGCGAATTTGAGGATTTATTTAAGGGACATATTGGAACAACAGTTGTTTTAAGGACGCCCAGTTAGTCCTAGTCCAGAGACCTACCTAGAAGAACCGAGATATATAGATAAGTAAAAATTAAATGGGAAAAATGAAATGAAAAGGTTTTTACATAACCTACCAGTTATTCGGAACAACATTTTTGCCAGCCAAAGGTTTCTACATACCTACCAGTTATTCGGAACAACATTTTAGCCCGTCAAAATTTAAGCTCGTGAAAAATCGACTTTTGTAACAGCCCGTTTATTTCATTTCAATATTTTGTACACGAGTAAAGAATGAGCAGTTTTCCAGTAGGTATTTTCGGGTGTCCAGTACATATTTTATTTGTTTATGAAAAGTTTCGTTTTGAATCACTCTCTGTCATTTAAAATGTCATCATCATCAGCCCATTTAAGTCCCCACTGCTGGGGCACGGGCCTCCCTCAATCACATGAGGGGTAATTGCCATACTCACCACGCTTGGCAGACGGGTTGGCGAGGATTTAAAATGTATATAGCACTAAATATACATATTAACTGCGAAATATTAAGATATTTAATGTAAAAAACCTAAGACAATTTTCCCGTAAATTAGGGTCCACATGAATTATCATACCACACCTAACATTTACAGGGACTGATTGCGCCATCTAGCGAATCACTGAGAAATTTATAAATACCTACTGGAAAACTGCTCATTATAATTAATAAAGTATTGCCCTCATTAAAAACTTTGAAAACTTAATTATCTACGTACTTAGGTACCTAATTACGGAGAGAAAACTCAAATCTCTAAGGAAGTGCAAAAGCATTTATCAACAAAACGCCTAATTCTGTCCCCCAAATATTTTAAAAAGTTCCGCGATAATCTTTACCGAAAGCTATAAATAAACTTAATAAACGTTGTGCATAAACGAAATGAATGTTGGAATAATATTTTCTTTTAGCGCTTTCTTTAGATGAAATTCTTGGGGAGATAGCACTTCGTAACAAATCATGCCATTGTCCTATACGGAACCCTCCTTGAGTTTTCCACTCCATAAAATTAAATATTGCCGCAGAAAAGAATAATTTTATTACGAGCGTTTAATTTCGGTGGGGTTTTGTATTGTCTTGTGGTTTTGACATTTATATTCTTTTTATTGCAATTTTTATTGGGAAAGGGATATGGGACGAGATAAAAATTTAAATAACTATTAACTTACATTTGTTATATGAAACTACTTTGGGAGGGTAGTTTCTTACAAGACATAAAATATTTCTTGTTGCGCATTGGAAACATTTATAATTCTATTCTTTTAACGTTAATGCTTGAGAAAAAGAAACGAAATGCTTAACTAAAAATAATAAAAGCATGTAACCTCCTTATTCGGCATTTATATAAATAATCAAGTTCTGACAAATATTCATACGAACAGTGTGTAAATTTGCACGGTGTGCACTATGCAGTGCAATAGGAATTGAAACGCCTACAGGTTTAGTACAAGCTAATTCTCAAAACAGTGTTACGGAGGAGTCTTCAAAATATCACAATAGTGCTTTTGAGCCGATTTTCATACTATTGTATGGCTGAGTGAATCATCTAATATTGTGTTCGTAAGGTAATACATATAATATGATTATATCAAAAACTTGATCATGTATCCGTAGATTCCTGCTTCGGTGACACAGTGATTAATGGGTTGCACTTTAAAAATAATGGTTGCGCCCGAGATCATGGTTCCATTTTCAATTTGGGTAAAAATTGTTGGTCAAAATTAACCTTGCCTTTTTGGTTAAGAAATTCCCAGTGTCAGCCTTAGAGTCTGGAAGTTAGCGGTTAATTACTATCGTGCCTCGGAGCTACCGTCGTATTTCAGTTGTGTCACTTAGATGTTCCATTGGAATTTGAGGATAGGAGGAGAGTGCACTTGTTTTTGCATACACACATATTGTCTACTTTACTAAAATACATATATCCATACGTGGCAGATGTTGGGTTCGACTGCCGTAGCTTAATCGGTAGGCGGATATTTTATTAGGTAGCGGCGCTTATAGCGAATAGGTACCTATGAATACCTACTTACATCCTACAGCTCACACAACTATACCTCTTCCAAGTTCTACCAAAACAGTCCGCCGAAGTGGTGACACTAGTTCACCAAGTGGTCGATGCGGTCCGATGAGCACCGTTCGGTCACTCTTACCTTTGGTAGTTCAAGTCCCAGCCACCTCACTCACCTGGCAGTAGGTAACACACAGGAATAGTAAACACGCTCCCGCTCACCTTCGCCTTGGACAATCTCCATTAAGTTACATTACGTGCTAGTTCACCGCCGGTAATGCACCCGTGCACTGCTGAAGGTAAATGTAGGGCTACCACTTTCTGTATTAATCCATACTAAACTATACTATTTATCAAGAAGTAAATCCTACAGACAACGGCAATACTTATATGTAATCACATACACACATACACGTTAGGTACACAAAATACACTAGACAAGCGTCCGTGGCACTCATTCAGCTGGTCTCACTGAAAACCAGCTTCATGGTCATTGCCTGGGCTGTGACTTATGCTGAGTGAGGGCCATTTATACTAGACGTCATAGCACATTATTCATTTGGCACTGCCTAGGACATGATTGAATATATTTCCTTTTTCTTGTTTTTGTTTATATAGTATTTTAATTATGTTCTGTTTGTGCCAATTTATGTTCATAACTGCTGTATTCACTGTGTTGTGATGTCTACAATAATAAATGTTTTTATTTTCACGAAACGTTTGTGCGATGTAATCGCCATCTTTGGCGCCATCTTTTAATATAAAGTGGAACTAATGTTCCGAAACGAAGTGACAGCAGGCCACTAGTAATATTATAAACGTGAAAGTGTGTGTCTGCCTTTTTGTCCCTCTTACACGGCAATACGGAGCTGTGGAATAGCGTGATTTTTTTTAGTGGAGATATTTGAAGGGATGGAGAGTAAAATATATTAATGAGTAAAGTGGCACTGTTTATACATTAATCTATACCTACTGTCGGGGAAAGATGCAAGCGAACCCGGGGCTCCAACAGCTAGCCTGATGTGTGACTCTCTGTGCATCTAAAACGAGTCAATTATACATCCATTTCGGATTCAATATTAAGTTTAATGTTTTACTTATATGTACTATTTTCACCGTGGGAGAGCCAAGCTTCCGCATGAATGGGTCGGCTCGACCGAAGTGATACCACGGCCTCACAGAAAAACCGGCGTGAAGTAGCGCTGTGCTGTGTTTCGCTGCGTGATTGAGGGTACCGGAGGCCCAATCCAGGGGAAATGGGGGTTTAAAGGTTGGCAGCGCACTTGTGACTCCACTGGTGTCGCGGGTGTCTATGAGCGGCGGCAATTGCTTACCATCAGGCGATCCGTCTGCTCGTCTGGTCACCTATCACATAAAAAAAACTATTTTACTAACAATTTACGAAATCCTTTTATGTGTGTACCACTTGTCCTCTCTGAGGTCAGAGTCCTTCTAATATTTTGTTGTGTTTCTTTGTTACATGTGGGACCTATTTGAAACAAAAATAAAGTGAATGAATGAAAGAATATCCAGCTCTAATCACTGGTAAATTTTCACCATATACCTACTAGCGGCAAACTCTCTTTGACCACTTGACATTAGCAGAATTAATCTTGTCCTGAACAAACCACGAGCGTTATAAAAAAATCTGATTTTTTATAGTGACAACCCTGACTTCCTAGGGGTCTTCCCTACGTAATAAAGTATTCTCCCTTTCGGGCCCAGCTGTGCGACTCGGCACTGAGTGTGTAGGGTCGTTTGGGCGGGAACTCAACACTTGCTACGGGCTGGTCGCACGTCTGGCTTTAAAGTTATTCATATCTGTGGTCACCGGGGTCTCGGACAGGGGTAATTAACTAAAAAGCTGGATAGTTTTAGGCGAGTACTTTTTAAAATATGCGCTAGAATTGGAAGAGATTGCACCACCAGGTAGCGGTACCGAAGTTTGCAACTTTACTTATGAATTTGTTTTGTTTTATACTATTGTCCAGGATAGCCAAAAGATGACTCGCGCGTAGCATAGGAAAAATATTTGGTATTAGTTCGATGCTGGTCGCCAACCACTTAATAATAATGTATTTCACGCACTAACTAACGTAAGAGAGAAAAATAAATAAAATTAGACAACATGAGTGATAGGTTCCTGACCCCAAATGTATGCGATAATGATGGCAGAGTCACGATACCACGGGTGGCCTCCTTGAACGCGAGGTCGTGGGCGATGGGCCACGTCGCCCACGCCTAGCTACGCCACTGCCTGCAACGAAAAGGAATTTACGATCAAATCTTTATCTGCGATCTCGAACCTTCACGCGATGTGCGTCTCTTTTGTTTGAATGCGACAGATATACTCTCGTTCGGTACTAGTATTCACTCTATTAGTCGAATAGAAATCAGCGGAATGTGCCATAAATGAGATCCAACCGGCCCTGACGCAGATTTTATACGGGTGTCACCCCAGTACTAACGGCTTTACGCAGTTTTTCAAGTATGACTGTATGAAAAGGCACAGCCTGTTTAGGGTGCATGTCTATGATTAGTTGTAAGTCTTCTGACATTTCGACGCCACGAAAGAAGTCCCGCGGAACTAATATTTTAAATTCTTTGTCTATGAATATTAAGCTCAAATTTGAATGATCATCATTCAATGATGAGGCGACTATGCGCGTTTTTCACACTCAAGCCCACACCCGCCACATACAACTTATCAGTATTAAATACTATCATATTGTAATTCACTTACTCATTTGTATTCTCATTAGGTACGTAGGTATATCTTCGTTATTATATATATTTTTTTCCCTATAACTATGTGTATAACACAAGTATTATTGCACCCACTTATTATATGTATTTTTACCGGCCATGCATCATAGCAATCAGGGCTCAAATAATACCAGCGCCATGGCCTATAGGAAGGTACCTACCCCTTCCTTAATTCGTGGCTTTAGCTGAGTGAGCTGTTTTTTGTTAGGTACCGCGACACACCTGGACACAATGTATGCATATATTGTTTTTGTGGACTTAAGTATTCAAATAAGACATGACATAGCGAAACATTAAACGTAAGACGTTATATTATTTCAGCCCCGGAGACTGATTGATGCCAAGGTAACAAAAATTGGTGGCATTTCGCCGAGCTATCTAGCACTGGAAACAAATTTTATTTGAAAGACTTACACTAACTTGTCGATCTAACTCCAACCATACTAGTTAGTTTTTGGACACGAATAGCTTACGCTCAAATCTGTTAAACTGTCCATCGGACGTATCATCCGCGCAATCCTCCCGTAGAAGTCTACCCATACTTGAACCCAAAACCATATGCATTCCTATTACGTCGGAATAAAGTGCTTTTTTGCGTATATTTTTTGATACAGCAAATCAAATATACGTGTGAAATATTCGCAAAATATTGTGTTACGAGTTACGAAACGATAAAAATGTCAGCTGGTCAGCGTGGAAACGAACGAAGCATAAATTCATTTTGAGATGCATATGAAAGTGTTGCGGTTTTATTTCAATGCTTCAAAAGTTGGTAGAAAGAAAAAGAAATTTCTTCAGTTCTTCTTGGAGATAAAAATTCTCCGAAATAAAACTAGAAAAAATAAATATTTGGTTGTATGCTACGGGGCACAATTCGTGCCCCGTAGCCGAATACTTTTGGAGGAGTCATTTGGCCTCCAAACTATTCGGCTACGAGACCCAATCCCAACGATCAACTACGTGCGCCGGCTAATTAGTTGCGCTCATGTGTACTCAAACACAAAAGCACTCTCTATGTGTCACAAAACTTTAACAACCCTCACAAAAAAGCATGAATTTAAATAGTCTAAAAATAAGTTGCTACTACTGCTGACTATCCTAGCTCCTACGTATGAAATTTTTAGTTAAATATTCTCGCGTCGCGGGAGCGATATCTTAGATATAAGATTAACAAAACGTTCTTTTTCTCTGTCGCTACGGTCTTGCCAGAGCGGTCTTGGTCACGTTGAGGCTTCTTTCTTGGTGTTAGAGGCAGACACAGCTTTCCTCACAATCTCTCGCCATCTCCATCTGTTTACAGACTATCTGGCACAGTCTGACACGGGGTTTCCTATTGCGGACTTCACTTGATCAGTCCAGCGCATCGGTGATATGCCGCGTGATCTCGTTCCCTCCTCCCCTGAACAAAACATTAGGCTAATGTAAATCAGAACAGTCAACAGCAGTTTCAAGTTATTTTTGGAGTTTTTAAATTCATACTTTATATTATCATTAGTCGGGGGCTTTTAATTATTTTTTTGTGAGGCCGTGGTTTTACTCAGGTGGAGCGGGCCTTGCTCCCCCACAAATGCACACGAGTTTGTATTGTATGTAGGTATGTGTAGCTGTTAGCATTATTAGACTGCAACAACTATACCTTTACCTACTCTACGCTAATAGGGTTACGTTTTATGAACAGTAAAATAATAGTTAAGTAATTAAATATCTGCAGTTTAATATGTTTCTTCGAGCACACCAAAGTATTTCTTCGTCGGGAAAACTCGACGACATTCACAGCTGCAGCAAAATGAAAATGCGTTATTTTATTTTCTTAATGCCTGCATCTTTTTAATTTCTGGTATAAAGTTATTATTTGTTGGTACCATTTATGGTGTGTATGTTCTATTTATAAACTTTATAGAAAATTATAGGCATTTTACAGTTTTACATGTGGTTTTTAAGTTACCTATTTCATTATAATAATCATATGTTCAGCTTATTATTCCCAGCTGAGATACCGCTAGGACCTTGATCCTCGACTGATTTAAGCAAACCATAAACAATACCTATGTAGGTAGTATAGTTATTAGTATTTACCTAGTACTTAAGCGGTTCTTGCTTTAGCAAAAATATGTTATGGAAGAGGGCTTACTTCTGACACGGGTGCATTCCGCGCTCAAAAGAAAAAGTCCACGATTGTTTTTGTTATTGTAAGAATTTGTTTATGAATAAATATTTTTCATTTCATTATGTTAACAATTTTTACTTAGAGAACCTAGTCGAAACGTACAGGTTTCTTCAAGATATTATTTTGCTCACTGCCTAGATAATAGTAAAAGTACGCATATAGGATTGAAAAATTAAGAAAAGCGTGCTCGGATTTGAACCTTTAACCTCCTGTTGCAGAGAGCATCTTTGCCACTGAGCCACTATCGCTCTCTAAAAGTGGATACTACCAACTTGATAGTTATAATTTATTTATTTTATTTTACAAGTTTTAGGTTATCCTATAACTTTATAGTTACAGCTAGATTTAGGGATACAATCACAAAATCCACACTTACAAGTACTTACTGATCACTTGGTTGTGTAACAGAAATGCAAGTGGGTAATGTTAAGATAGAAAAAAGTTACCAAATAACAAACAAAACGAACAACGTAATTGCCACTCTTAGAAGAAGAAACATTGAAATTAAGGTGACGGGTATTGCACATTAGCGACGCCAATCGATTTTAATTTTTAGCTACTAAATCGGATCTGTTTAAAACAATTTGGGGGTTAGAAACTCTCGGCAAACACTTATAATATTTATTATTAAATAACCATGCACAAATATTGGGTCCGTTTTTGTACATGAAAAATTGATTCACGCCAAAAATGGCCCCTTTTAGCGGTAATCCAAAATTTGAGTACAAAAGCAGACCAAACAGTAAGACCAATGAGTATTAAATAAATAGTATAGGTGTTAGCCGAGAGGTTGTAACCTCGATGTTGTTTAAAATAGATCCGGTTTAGTAGGTAAAAATTAAAATCGATAGGCGTCGCTAGTGTGCCCTACCTTAAGAGAGAAAATAAAACTAAATAACAAACAAAACGAACAACGTATTTGCCACTCTTAGAAGAAGAAACATTGAAATTAAACAAGTCATCTGACATTATTACGAAAGATAAGAAAAAAAAAACAAAAAGAGATTAAATAACATTTGAAAAGAAGTTATCATTCAGTACACGTTTCAATTTCGAATCTGAAGTCTATGTATATAAAAGGGTAACTATCGTGGGATCATTTACTTCGTTACTTTATTTTCGTAATAAACTCAATAATGTTCTTCCAAAGCCAGTATAGCTATACCTTGTTTCACGAGTAATGAACCAATAATATTTAAACCGGCAAAAAATTATGTATTGTTTTGTGATACAGGTAATGTCAAATCTCAGTAACAGCTGTGACAATGACAACGCCATTTCGGATTACCTAGTCTTAGAAATAACAGCTGCTACTTCACTGTGACGACTGATCACGTGATCTGTCATCGGGTTTGGCGGAAAACTGCTACGAGACGGGGGCTGTTTGCGCGGGTCTTGACTTTTGCTCGAGCCACAAACGAACTCGAAGATACTGCTCCAGTTCTTGGGATCGATACTTAGGACTATCAAAAATTTCAATTATTTAATTTGTCATTAATTAAAATCATATACATAGTTTGGGCCATTGCCATGTTTTTAGGGTTCCGTACCTCAAAAGGAAAAAACGGAACCCTTATAGGATCACTTTGTTGTCCGTCCGTCCGTCTGTCAAGACCCTTTTTCTCAGGAACGCGTGGAGGTATAATGCTGAAATTTATATCAATTACTCAAGTCTACTGTCCCTTGAAGCTGTGAAAAAATCAAACTTCTAAGCCAACGCAATCAAAAGATACAGCCGTTTATGCCGCAAATTTTCGACACTTGCAAGGGAATCAAAACCTACAGGGTGCTTCCCGTGAACTCAGAATCTTGAAATTTGGTACGAAGCAACGTCTTATAGCATAGATAAAGGAAAAATTACGAAAACCATAAATTTTTAGTTACATCACATAATATTTTTTTTTTAATAATTTTAAACTTACTACCCATTTCCTCATAAACGCGTAGAGGTATTAAATTGAAATTCATACCAAATACTCAAGTCTATAATACCTTTAAGCTGTAACAAAATCAAACTTCTATGTCAACGCAATCAAAAGAAACAGC
This sequence comes from Marasmia exigua, assembly GCA_019059595.1. NCBI lineage: Eukaryota > Metazoa > Arthropoda > Insecta > Lepidoptera > Crambidae > Marasmia > Marasmia exigua. Next base: position 11,027,577 of record CM032476.1, on the reverse strand, counting down.
AATTTAAGCTGCATATTTTGAAACTCGGAAGTACTCGCAAGGGAATCAAAACCTAAAGGGTACTTCCAGTCGACCTAGAATCTTGAAATTTGGTATGAAGCAACGTTTTATAGCACACATAAAGGAAAAATTCCGAAAACCTTAAATTTTTAGTTACATTACAAAATATATATTTTATTAATAAATATAAACTTATTACTTTCTTCCTCATGAACGCGTAGAGCTATCAAGTTGAAATTCATATCAAATACTTAGATCTAATTGCCCTTGCAGGTTTGTACGGAACCCTCGGTGCGCGAGTCCGACTCGCACTTGGCCGGTTTTTTTTTTAAAAACCAATTTCACTTATGATTTTAAGACAAGGATATTACTCATTCTGTCAAAATTGGTGGTCTAACGATTTACCATTGGAATTAGGCGTTTATTGGATGAGTAGTTGGTAGAACGGATTTTTATTTTACAATGAATATAACTGCGCTATACCATAGATTAATCTTTGGATAAAGATTAGTCGAATCTACCCATATACCTGCTTTTAACAAATCGCCAATTTTACTACAGGCTAGCACTGACAGTTTTACTGCCGCAATCAGAGCTAAATGTTCATTAACTTAATTATGGAAAGTCTTTATGTATATTGAAATGAGTGTCAATATTTCTCAAGTAACAATTAAAAGTTAATTTGAAATATTTATAATTTGAAAAAAACAAATAAAGTCTTATTTGTTTTTTCTCTTTAGTCCAATATCCGTTTGATCGTGGGAGAGCCACGCTTCGCCATGAATGGGCCGGCTCGACCGGAGTCATACCACGGCCTCTCAGAAAACTGGCGTGAAGCAGCACTGTGCTGTGTTTCGCTGCGTGAGTGGTTGGCAACGCACTTGTGACGTGGTGTCGCGGGTGTCCATGGGCGGCGGAACTTGCTTACCATCAGGTGATCCGTCTGCTCGTCTGCCACCTATGACATAAAAAGAAAAAAACCGTAACGCAATAGGACAGAATCAGGTTTATGACAGAATATAAAACGTACTTACACTTGAACGGAAGTTACTCTCATGCTCCTGATAAAACGTTGCATCAGGCATTATACTCCATTACTCATTCACTGTAGCATCACGGAAGACAAGCAAACGGCTCCGCGGGGTGATATAATTAAATTATAAACTTTTGTAACCCGGGCCTCGTCGGAAGGGTCAACTTGCACGTTAAGTAAATGCCATATCGTAAAACTTTACTACGTGCCAAATAAAAGGGGTTTTGGCTGAGCCTCGTTCACACAAATTATTTGTTGTGCAGTATTCTAGTGCAACAAATGTTTAGTGAGAATGTCAAAGATAGGTTTCATAGTTTCCCTCCTAACGAGAACAAATTATCGTCAATAAGTACACCTTTTATTAGGAAACGGATTGCTAAGTTTTGTCCCTCCTAGAAATAGCTCATCCTCAAGTGTATTTCTTCAACTTACTTGAATTCTAGGAAATTAATGTTACATAAAATAAGTAAATTTTATGTATGTTTAATATTAATCTCCTTATCGAAAATTGAAGCAAGTCATTTCAGAATAAGGTAAACATTCTTTAAACCATGTATCTACCACAGTTCTATGGAGCGGTTTGGCTGTAGCAGTACGGCGACGGCTACGACTAAAGGGCCTTTAAGAGATAACTCCATTCGAAAAGATCAGCAACTCATCAGCAATCTCTCTGATTTCGCTCGTGAGCATCTGCGAGATGCTCACGAGCGACGATGATCACTTGTCATCAGGTGACCCGTTTGCTCGATTGTAGCTTCTAGCATAAAAAAGCAGGTTCATACAGAACTCTTATGAATGGCTAAGATAGAATCAACCGCTGATTCGAAATGGTTACCTAAAACATACGCACATAGAAAAGTGAAAAAATCGACTAGACTCGGCAGTCCCGGGCTGGATCCATTTTGCAGTGACAAAACTGTTCTGGTCTGAAAGTTTTATTTCTAGGCTATTACTTAAAATTCTTAATGAAACGCTAAATCGTTAGCATTGCAGTGCAGTCAGTCGAGTGGGGAGTTATGGAGCTCAGCCAAATTGCACAATGTTATCAACGCAATTCAGCAGTATGTTTACCTGTGTGGCTTATTCTCGCCATGTTTTTAATTCATTTTAATGGTAACTTCTGTGAAACATATTCCAGTAGCGATTTAATTAGGTTTGTTTGAATATGTGAATGATTAATCGTAAAATTAATAAGCCAATTCATACGAATTATTTTCATTCATATCATGGTTTTTATAACTAGAAATGTAATGGATATCGATTTGAAATTATGCATAAATATTTTCGAGTAACCACCGGTTCTACTCGGGCTCCCAAGCGATAGCCTTCAAGGTTCATGATGAGAGTGAAGGTAAGACAAAATTTTATATTACATGGAATATTTTCAAAAATATGAATGCAGCTTTACACTTTGTACCTGCGCGGTAAGATTGTTAAATTAACACCCATACAATTCGTCTGGAATACCATTGTTCTCATCCGGTTAAAATTCTAATTTGCGTTCACCTTTTCTTATCTCTATTGCACTTTTGTTGGGGGTTTTTAATGTTTTTGTTGAATTTGTTTACATTGTAACGTTTATGTCTGGAAGTAAATCCTGGGGCTTTTGAACCTGTTGTTAGTCTAATGACCGAGGTACAGTAGTTAGAATAGTATTTGTGAGCATCTGAGCATGTAGTTTACTTGTAATTCCTCTCTCTGATATCCTTGACACAAGTACCTTAGTATAATATAATAAATTAAAAAAGGAACTTTGAAAGAAATGGTTTGAACAGTAGACGATAGACTCAGGCTTGGCGTTTAATGGCAGAGTAGAATAGGCCACCCTCACTCTTACCGAGGTGTCGTAAAAGGCGACTAAGGTAAAGCTGCTGGCATGATCATCAGCACCCAGAGAAGGAAAACTCTGCATTTATATCAAAACCCTCGCCAACCCGTCCGCCAAGCGTGGTGAGTATGGCAATTACCCCTCATGTGATTGAGGGAGGCCCGTGCCCCAGCAGTGGGGACTTAAATGGGCTGATGATGATGATGATGATGGCGTTTAATAATATGAAGCTAAATTATACATTCTGCTCAGACAAAGTGACAAGTTGAGCTAGGTGAACATAATTTCGCCCTGGTTTTTTCATAGCTACCTACTCATAGTGTTTTGCTATTTTGGGTGTTTTGCTATCCAACAAATCTTAAAAAAACATGGTAAAGGGGCTTTATTCATATTATCTATTTGAAGGCTTCGGTATTAAAACGATGTAAGAATAACTTATAGATTGTTTAAAGAATCCGTGGTCATATATTCAAGTTGACAGTATTCATGTATTCATTTCTTACAGGGTCGGTAAGCAAGAAATATTGCATAACCCACATTCCCTGGTTACAAATAAATACCACAGTACTGAATCTTTTCAGGTCCATAAACCAGTCTTCTTTAAACAAAGCTCGTAATAAAACACGGGCCACATATTACTTATTTGTAGAATAAAAATGGACATAAAAGGAGGAAGCGTAAAGGGCCTCTGGGAAGGCACGTAGGAAAACTTTCCTGGTATTTAACTTTGGGACAGTAGGGGCAGTCTGATAGACTTGTGGAAAACAGGTCGCTCAAGTAAAAAGATGCATTTCTTTTGAAGCTAAAAAAACCATTCACATCGTTTTTTGTCAAACGTTGATCTGATTTTCCAGTTTCTCTGATCTGAGTTACCAGACTACCCAAATCAAGAATCATGGCTCCAGAATGACAGCTTTGGACGCAACTGGGAAATTCATGCTAAGGAAGAGAAGCGTTCTGCCCATTTTATGAGCCCGTTTACGCTGCTCATGATGTCTAGTATGTGTCTTATTAGCTTGTTTTAAACAATTTTTACTTCTAATTTAGCATTAAGGTGACGGGTAGAGCACACTAGTGACGCCAATCGATTTTAATTGTTAGCTACTATAATTTCGAAATTGTTTAAAATAGATCCGGTTTAGTAGCTAAAAATTAAAATCGATTGGCGTCGCTAGTGTGCCTTTCCCGTCACCTTAATTGAACTTGACGAGTTATACAACGCCCAGTGTGTGGTATTGTTAGTGAACTAATTCAACTGAACTAGTTCTTAAGGAGCTACACTAGTCTTCACTCTGCAAATTTCACTCAAATTGAATTACGTGAGCCGTATGTTCCGGGTCCTGAAGGATTTTTATGGCGCCCACGACAAATATGGTTGTTGTAGTGTAGTTTCGGTGTCTTTAGGAGATAAAACTTGAAGGGCTTCAAAATATAGGGTTTACTACGAATGTGTTACTTACCTAATGGTAGTTTGTTTTTTTAATAAGGGGGCAAGGATTGTTCAATACTAGCACTAGGAAGGGCACTTGTCCTAACTTCATTATATTACGGGTGGGTAGCGGCAATCGTTTACCATCAGGTGATCCGTCTGTTCGTTTACCATGTTGCGACTGTCCATGGGTGGCTATCGCTAACCGTTCGTTTATCTGTCTGCTCGTCTGCCACCTATCACGTAAAAAAATTGCTCTTGTATTCCTCCCTCCTTCATGTCGTTTGACCTCAACGCTGAGTTTCGTGACCGGGACGAATCACTTTCTTCTGAACTGGGTGTCCACAGGCGGCAGCCATCGCTTACCATCAGGTGATCCGTCCGCCACCTATCACATATAAAATACAACTATATTTCGCCAGCTTGGCCTATCTTCAGGGGCGTGAATGGCAGTTTTTTTAACCATTCAAGTATTTTTGGCTACAGTAATATTAAGTACCTACTTAACTACCTAGTTATTACTGAAATAAATTAATAAAGAGCAATGTTTACTTGACTACCCAGAGAGCAATGGAGAGGGCTATGCTCGGAGTCTCCCTGCGTGATCGTATCAGAAATGATGAGATCCGCAGGAGAACTAAAGTCACAGACATAGCCCAAAGGATTGCATGCCTCAAGTGGTAACGGGCAGAGCACATGGCGAGGAAAACGGACGGCCGTAGGGGCGGAAAGGTGCCCGAGTGGAAGCCACGTACAGGAAGTCGCAGCCGTGGCAGGCCCCTCACAAGGTGGACTGACGATCTGGTGAAGATCGCAGGAATCCATTGGATGCGGGCGGCACAGGACCAATCTGTGTAGAGAACATTGGGGGAAGTCTATGTCCAGCAATGGACGTCTATTGGCTGAAATGATGAATGTTTACTTCACTGATGACAACTTCAAGGGAAACATAGCTCGTTAAAAAGTAAGGATGCACCACGTCCACAGCCAGTCGCCAACATACAATTTTTTAGTTTTAACAAAAGATTGAATATAAAGCTACCATCCTGCGTGTGTCGGTCAAAACAATGTAACTCACTCAATAACTCTATTGAGTTACATTCTCTCAACATTGTTTCATGGTTTTTAACACAAAAACTGTCTAGTGTGAAGTCATTGTGGAAATTTGTTTGTGAAATTCATTTCACAAACAAATTTCCATGCAAAATAGTTACTCTCATTTCAGTATGACAAAATAGCACTTAAAGTAAAAAAGTAAAATATCAGCCTATAAACTGTCCCATTGCAGGGCAAAGGCCTCCATCATAGAAATCAAGTCATCGCTACTAAAGTGGGATTAGGCTTAATCACCACGCTTGCCAAATGCGGATAGGTGATCACCAATAATTAATACAAAACCCGTTTGTGATCACAAACCCGAGCTATGTTCGAAAAATTCGAAACATACTTTTCGCTCGACGCGCGAATCGAACCCAGGACCCCGAGATCACGACCCGGTACTTAAACCACTAGACCAACAGGGCGTTAGAATTAATTTTAATAGTACTTATTTTTAGCGAATTTTGCGATTTGATATCTGTCCCCTTTGTTTAGAATCTCGTGTAATGCTGATTTCCGGTTTATTTAACACTAGTGGCCCGCCCTTACTTCGTTCGTTGTTGTTCGGCATATTAGTTCCACATTAAACCAATAGATGGCGTTAGGTGTCGATAACATCGCGCAAGCGTTTCGTGTTTTTGCATTACCTATATGCGTTTTGCTGTCTGTTGAATCAACCTCTTTTTAAATAGTAGACATAATATAGATTGATCACTGACATCATCTGATAATCTACTGTAATTAAGGTAATTTGAGATTTCTATTAGGGAAAAAATCATCATGCAACCTTTTGGGCAAAAAAAAATTCTATCTATGTATCCATAGAAATATAAAAGGGGAAGTGGATACTCTGTCTGTTTGTCTGTTTTACACGGCAAAACAAAGCGATTGACGTGTCAAGACACAAAACACTTTGTGGCAAACCAAATTCCACGCGAGCGAAGCATCTTTTGTGTTACCTACTTAAATGTACCTATAATCGAAAATTACCTATAACCGAACAAGAGATCAATATTTTCTTATTACATGTTGGTAAGTAGACGAAAAATGTATATTTTAGATTTTTACTAGCCACTTTAATCACACTAACCCGCCTCACCTATCCTAACTCCCAAAACTTTGTTTCAATAGTCATAATTTTTACTACCCGCCATTTGGACCCCTGAACTAATGTTATCAAAACTACGGGTCGACCCAAAACCTCACCTATTGGACATCAAATAACATCTGTCGATCGCCATAATGCGAGATTTGTCCAGGCCGGTCAATTGCGCGCCCATCTGGTTCACGATAATAGGGGTCGCGGTAACTTGGTCACGGTGCGGTGTGGCCAGGGATTGGGAAAAATCAGGACTATAGCCATAGTCATAGTTATATTCATAGTCACAGTCACAGTCACAGTCACAGTCACAGTCACAGTCACAGTCACAGTCACAGTCACAGTCACAGTCACAGTCACAGTCACAGTCACAGTCACAGTCACAGTCACAGTCACAGTCACAGTCACAGTCACAGTCACAGTCACAGTCACAGTCACAGTCACAGTCACAGTCACAGTCACAGTCACAGTCACAGTCACAGTCACAGTCACAGTCACAGTCACAGTCACAGTCACAGTCACAGTCACAGTCACAGTCACAGTCACAGTCACAGTCACAGTCACAGTCACAGTCACAGTCACAGTCACAGTCACAGTCACAGTCACAGTCACAGTCACAGTCACAGTCACAGTCACAGTCACAGTCACAGTCACAGTCACAGTCACAGTCACAGTCACAGTCACAGTCACAGTCACAGTCACAGTCAATGTCATAGTCATAGTCATAGTCACAGTCACAGTCATAGTCACAGTCACAGTCACAGTCACAGTCATAGTCACAGTCATAGTCATAGTCATTGTGATAGTCATAGGTATTAATTTATTCACCCAATTTATAACAATGAAACATATTATATATTAGAGCAGTTGGTTATGTTTACCCCCTCCCTCCCCCCCATTAAACCCAATGTGAACTTTCTTTTACCGTTTATGAATAATAAACAGACTTAATACCCCCTTTCGATGCTTACGAAATGCTTATACAAATAATTAATGTAAGCTTGTAATTATTGTATTTTTGAAAAGAGTGGCTACTATATTTCTCGTTGATTTTTCTAGGTAGAAATCGGCATTCCGAATCATTCATCATCACGTGTTATTTATAGACTAACGGACCTAAACTCATTTTTTTTTATTTTTACACTCAGCCACTGAACAAACACAAGTGCTTGTCACACGAGTGTGTGTTCAAAAATGGAATCGATTGCATAACTTTTTCCGTATGAGACGGGGTCACTACCAAATATGCCGTCGGGGTAAAATAACAACGGGAAACTCCGCCAAAATCACAGTGATTTGGCCACATTAGTTAAAACCCGTATTTATTTTACAAAACCATGACAAACGAAAATATAGGCAATTTATCAAGTGGTTGCCGCTAGTTGGGTGTGTGGAATGAAATCGGTTGAACTAATAGAGGGAAAGTAAATCCCGTGAAATTTGTATCGGCGCTAATGAATTTGGATATTAACGGATGTAAGTTGTTCTTTATAAAAAATGCAAAATTATATTTTATGTAAATGTTTGCACTTTGGTTCTAAATACTATTCCTTTTTGTAAGATGTAGGGGGCATATGAGCAGACTTATCACCGGATGATATGTGATTACCGGCACCCATGGACACCCGTAACGGCAAAGGAGTCACAAGAAAGTTGTGGTAAGGTTTTCTTATAGGTTTGCGTAGGACGTACTGGTCCGGAAACACCTTAAAACACTGGCGTGTACAACTAAGGGAATATTATAGGTATGTAGGTAGTATAGCCCATAGGAAGCCCTATGGCACAGTAAATAATAATCAATAATGTCCTCCGAATTGATATTTCGGTCATGGGGGCCAATCTCAGCGATCAGCCATCGACGCAGGACATATTATAGTGCACAAGTATTTGCGCAGACACAAGTGCACTCTCTATTCTATTTCGATGGAACACGAGTGTGACACGACCGAAAAGGGATTAGGCGCAGGACCAACGGCTTAACGTGCTTTCCGAGGCACGGGGGTACAAGACCGCCAACTTCCAGACTCTGGGCTAACACTGAGAATTTCTTAACAGAAAATCTCTGGTTCAAATTTTGGCCCGACCACATCGCGCACCGTAACCGTAGCTTTAAAGTCATCATCATCGTCATCGTCAGCCCATTTAAGTCCCCACTGCTGGGGCACGGGCCTCCCTCAATCACATGAGGGGTAGTTGCCATACTCACCACGCTTGGCAGACGGGTTGGTGAGGGTTTTTATATAAATGCAGAGTTTTCCTTCTCTGGGTGCTGATGATCATGCCAGCAGCTTTACCTTAGTCGCCTTTTACGACACCTCGGTAAGAGTGAAGGTGGCCTATTCTACTCTGCCGGGGACCACACGGCCGCAGCTTTAAAATGCGAGCCACTAACCATTGCGCCACCGAGGCAGTCAAAAATAATAATAACAATAAGTAAATATTTCACAACATCCGAGATAGGTAGCTCAACACCTGTCTTACGGATATCATAACCAACAACGGAATACAAATATGCACATTTAATACTTTTCTTTTGTAAATACATCATAATAACACAGTAGACTGACAATATTAGAAAGATTTTTAAAGGGTCTGCAACACTCGTGCGGGTCCGCTGGAGTGACTGGCGTCCATAGCCTGTGGTAGTAAAAAAAGTAAGTTTGTCATCCTGTTAGGTGAAAGTCAATGGTCACCTGCGCTATCCTGCATTTGAAGAAAAAATTAAGTAGTATTTTATAATAATAATATGATTATAATAATATTTTCACAACATCACATACATTGATCTGACTCCGAGATAGGTAGCTCAAGCACCCGTGTTACGGATATCAGAATCAACAGTGGGAGTACAAATATATACATATAATACTTTTCATATACATAATACAAACGTATAATGCATAGAAAACACCCAGACCAATACAAACAGACATGTTCATGCACACAAATGTTTGTACTGTGCGGGAACCGAACCCGCAACCCTTGCACCAGAAGCAGCGTTCACTACCACTGTTCCAAACGGGTCGTCAAATTTTATGGAACTTTACTTTAAAAAGCAGAAATGGACTTCGGAAGGCTAGCGTGAGTGTGCGTCTGACGGCAGGCGGTGAGATGATTTTCTCATTACCTAGGAGTTACTTCAAGTATTGATTATTATACTGGTGTCATTTACTTTTTTTACGAAAGGTATTACGACGCTCTTCTACTCGTAAATGGATGAAGAACCTGAAATTTGCTCTCACGCGCTTTTAGCTAAATTTACTTAAGGATAAAGGCACAGATAGCTAATATTATTTCGTGTCCTTTTATTTTTTAACAACATAAATTAAATACCGATTAGATTAACACCAAGAAATAAAGTGACAAATGTGCCTCAAATATCATCGCTGTTATAGTGTCCGAACCACAAAGAAGTGCCATGAAAACCGCGCTTGAGTCGCCATCAAAATTCAAATTTGAGCTTTATGGTGATAGACACAAGGAATCTCAAATTTTAGTTCCGTCTTTTGCCGCAGAACTTCTTTGTGGCGCGGACTCTAACCTTCAACTTAATGGTCAGTATACCGAGTGACAAGGTCAGATAACGATCAAAGGTAAGCTAAGCAGTCAGATGCACCAGTTTGTATCTAAGTCCATTAAAAGAGAAAGGTCACGAAATAATTTATCAATTGTATTTCCCGCAATAGTAAAATTGTAACGGACATTTAGAAGTAATTTTGTTTTAAGTTTCCGTGGTCACTAACATTAGAATAGTTATATACTCTTACACACATAATAGCTCTTTACATAAAATATCTTTTTCTTTAAATAAATACTGTTATGTCGATGGATTTTTAAACATAATGAATTTGTTTGGGTTTCGTTAATATTTTTAAAATTTAAAATTGTTTTTGCGTGTAATGTAGTGTAAGTTGGTATACTGTAAACCTGATTTATGCAATAAATTTATTCTTATTCTTATTCTTATTCTTACATTTAGCGCTTGTTTTCCCAATACTGTAAGTGTTGCGTGTCGAGAACAGGTGCGAGAAAATAGTGAGTTACTGAACAGTGGTACCGGAGGTGCGCGTAGTAAAAGACTGCGAAGGAGGGTAGAGGATATATCCGCCAGTAACAGCTTACCCGCAAAAACTTCAGTAACTCCGTGACCATGGCCCTTGAAACAACGCCTAAATAATAGAAACTCAAAAATATAGTAATGGTAGAAATCTCGTAAATAACTATTCTAATTTAGCAGTAATTTACGAAATCACAACAAAAGTACCTACCGTAAAAATAGCCATCAGCAGGACATACCTAAACCATATCCACGAGCAACACTACCTCTTACAAAAACATTACATAAAATATATTTACCTGTTCCCCCATAAAACATCAAGATGGCCATTGATTGATCATACGTAGTCAACCACGCAGTTGCGTCAGAATATCGTGATCTGTTTCGAAATTTTGAAATCCCAAGTGAAAAGATAAGTAGAGTTTGAGAGTTCAGAATAAAGAATTTATGAGTATCAAAGAACGTAACACATATCTTTCAAAGCTTCTTCCGGCAGCCGGCTGTCGAGGATTCATTATGCGCTGTTTTTAATTGCAACTCAAACTTGCTATTTTAAAGTCATTGCTTATATGTGTTAAAACTGTGGAATATTTCAAATACAATAACATAATGTTCATATTATATTCACATCGAAATCATGTACAACGAAAATAAATCAGTGCATATCGTATCTGCTAGTCAGAGACCGCCCAGAAGTCTATACTTCTGTATATATACACTTCTATCTGTATATATACTTATGTATGGGTGTTTTCTATTTTATATGTATGTATTTACGAAAGAAAAATATTATATGTATATATTTGTAATCCCACTGTTGATTCTGATATCCGTCACACAGGTGCTTGAGCTACCTATCTTGGAGTCAGATCAATGTATGTGATGTAGTGAAATATTTATTTATTATTATACAACTAAAACCTCTCCGACGTTTCCCGGCATATCCAGCCTCCGAGACAGCGGACGAAAGGGGTAAAGAATAAACCCTAAACCCATCGCGTAGCAATGGGCGGCCATGCCGATTACTACCCGCCGTTGACCATGGACGCCAGCCCCCATCGGTAGCAGCTCCAAACAGAGCATAAATACTAGCGAAAGGGCCTCATGAGGAGGCCGCCGCATCGTAGTCCCCAGAACCAGAGCTTTGCTCTGCATCATACTTGAGTTTTACTACCAGCCTGCTCTCAAATTTCCCTTTGTTTGTGAAGAATATCCTTGGTAATGTTTAATGCTATGGTCACTGGTATATACAATCTCGGCGGTCTTAGCGCTAGTCGCGATAGTAGTAGATAAGTTAGTACCAAATACTACTTGTAATGTAATAAGTAATGTAAGTTCGCCAAAAGAAGCATGCTCATGTGGTTTTAATTTATTTGTTTGTACCATTCATCAGCCGGCTGTACCAGCCACCGTTTATTGATTTAATAAGGTTGACATAGCTTCCCCCACAGCTTGGCTGATTAATTACAGTATTTAATACTTAAATTGGGTTTTATGGTAATCGCTAAACATTTTTCTTTCGTATTCATATAAGCCTTATAGCTGTTACAAAAAAATGCACATGTACCTACTACATATTTTTTTTTCATTTCTGTGAGAATAATATTTTAAGTAGCTCAAGACTTTAGAAAGAAGCCATTTAGAAATTCGATAAATAATTCAATTTTTATACACTCACAGGCGCAATTAGCCGCCCACCTAGTTTTTCTTTGAATTCTCTGAAATTGATGAGAGGGTTCGTTGAAAATAACCGTAAAGGTAAAAAAAGACATTAAAGACTATGAGCAAACGTGTTTATTAAAGAGGAAATAATAATCCCAGAGAGCTACAATTTGGGTGTCTTTAAGTCGAGAGTGAATAGGCTTCTTCTGGGTAAGCACGCTACATCTTAGACCTTATTGTCACTTTCCATCAGGTGAAATGAGGTCAAGTGCAAACCCATTTACTATATAAAAAAAAAATGAAAAAAATATAAGTACGTTTTTAAGAATATAACGAAAAACTTTAAGAACTATCTCTTTTATATGATAGACGAGCAGACGGATCACCTTATGGTATGCAATTGCTACCGCTATTGGACACCCGCAACACCAGCTAGTCACAAGTGCGCTCCCAACCTTTAAACCCCCTCACCCCCTCACTCACGCAGCGAAACACAGCAGAGACGATGCTTCACCCCGGTCTTCTGTATGGCCGTGGTATTACTTCTGTTGAACCGGCCCATTCATGCCGAAGAGTGGCTCTCCCACGGTCTATCTACCTTAATTGTGATTTCATTGCTAACTATTTTTAGGAAGCATTTTGCAAAAGTATTTAATTATGACTAATTTTAAAACTTTAATTTTATCGCGGCGAAATTTTTCTAAATTTTGTAACCGTTTTAAAAGAAATGAGCACAAATAAGGCACGGAACCAGTGTCCGCGGAATTTGTAGTATATTAAAAAAAAACTAAATATTGTGATTTGTAATCTCCAAGTCACTAACGCTGCGTCCATAGTTTGAAATGTGATTTCTCAATTTATATCAATTAGTATCATCTGTCTGCTAGACGATTCTCAAATCAATTAATCATAGAACTCTCTGTCTCCTCAACTAAATCTAATTAATGCATATCCCTTTACCTATACAGGGTGGAACTAACACTAATCAGGATGCATCAGCACGAAACAAGGGTGTTTCTGTTTTGGGTAAAGCTTCAATTAGGGTAACGTCATAATCCTTGGCCCTTTATTTGTTTGGTCCGGCAGGGGTACTAGAATTGGTCATCACGGTCCACTCAAGCTATAAGAGTGTATTTCATTTAATTAGAAACATTTATTCACGTTAGCACCATTTTCAGCAGGAGGACTATTGCTTGCAACAGTCAATTAAGGCCAATGAATAAGATAAAAAATTTAGGAATTTAGAGCAGTTTATTTAATGCTCAAGAACTCTACTCATGTTTTTATTTAAGCTTAATTCAGCTCATAAATATAAAATACCTGTTTTAAATAATTATACACAATCTGTTGATGTCAATCTCTACATCGAAATACCGTCTTATTTCAGGTCATTATTAATTTAGTTTATTTGTTTATACTAACTCCATAATTGTAATTTGTTGTGTCTATTTGAAATAAATCTTAGGTGATCAATATGAACTATTTGGACAATCTATTTGGGACCAAATTAAATGAGTGAACTGGAATGCTCGTAACGTGAACTAGTTCAATTACTAATTCAGGTCTGCACAAGCCTAAAGGGCATAGGATAAACAAACGGACCGATTAGATTATTATGTGCGGTGTTCATTTCCAAATGGTAACTGTGTGAGTTTGTGTGATGCGGTCGCGTGATGTGGAGCTTTTTAATGGGAATGCTTTTTCTTATTGAGTAATGGATTTTAATTAAGCTTAAGTCGTAGCCGTCGGGAAATACTCCCGCAGGCAAACCGTTCCACAGAATTGAGGTACGTGGAAGAGAGTTCCGCGAAAAACGCACAGTATTAGACCGCCGTCCCTGGAGATGATGGGGATGGAATTACAATCGCTTGCGTGTGATTAGATGTAAGAATTCAGCTGCAGGGAGTATCAAACAGTTCCTCAGAACACTCTCCATGATAGATGCGGTATAGAATGCTGAGGGAATCTATATCCCGCCGCAGTGCCAGAGGATTAATTATTAATAATAGCTAGATGATCAATTTAAAATTATAAATAATGTTGCACCACGCACAAATAATAGTTTTCTTAGATATTTTTTGGGAGATAGTCATAGTCATATTATTTATTGCTTTCATGCTTTTTTTATATGAGACGTGGCAGACGAGCAGACGGATCACCTGATGGTAAGCAATTCCGCCGCCCACGGACACCAGTGGAGTCACAAGTGCGCTGCCAACCTTTTCCCCTTCCCCCCATTGGGCCTCCGGTAACCTCACTCACACGGCGAAACACAGCGCAGGCGCTGCTTCACGCCGGTCTTCTGTGAGGCAGTGGTATCACTCCGGTCGAGCCGGCCCATTCATGCCTAAGCGTGGCTCTCCCACATTTTCCGGACGGTTTTTTCATTAGGTTTAAAAAATATTTAGAATAGTTCTAAATATGAGCCCCGCAATACGATAATAATGAGTTAAGTTTGTAGTTAGGTAATAGTACTAATTATGTGCTTATGACAATATTTTTGTGATATTTACTAGCTTAATATACATAGTAGTATTAATTTATTTAAAAAAAATCCAATATACAGATGAGAGAAATATGTTTGTTTAGTGCCTAATGATTGGGGATGAAGATATAAATAAAGAGCGGTCTGTAAATTAAAGAGGGACTGTAATCTGCCAGTTCAATCACAAAAAATAGGTAAGACGCGAAAGCTAGTGTAGGCGGTGGGAGTCCCGGGCAGAGTATCCGATGCTACGTCGCGGGGGTCATCCGCGCCGGCATCTTCTCTTCTTCAGCAGCATGTGTTTGCTCACTGCAAAGCATATGCCTCTCCAATTTCTCTCCACTTTCTTCGGTCGTCGGTTTTCCTGGACCACGCTACTCCAGCTTGTGTCATCGGACCCGTTTATCCGCGAACACTCCCCTTTCCGTCTCTTGGTCTCCATTCAAGGACATCCTTGCTCCACCTTTCATCACTCCTTCTGCACACATGACCGGCCCACGCCCATTTCATCCCCTGTTATACCCCGTTTAAGGGTGATTTTCAAAAAACGTTAAATGGGTTACTTTTAGTTTCAAATTGTTAGTCAAAACACATATTTTCACATTTTTAACATCAAATATGGCGGACTTTCATACAATGCTTTAACCCTCTTTTAACCCCCTTAAGGGTGAAATTTTCAGAAATCCCTTCTTAGTGCTCACTTTCACTATTAAAGACCCCCTTCCCAAATTTCAAGTTAGGGTCAGTAGTTTGGGCTGTGGATGCATTCCTAGTAATTACATAGTAATCACTTAATACATTAGTCACTCAGTTTCTCCTTTTATAATGTATATAGATATAAGATATATCTTATAATCGCAGTGATGCTAAAATATCAGATGACAATACATTTGTACATATTTCTTAACCGGTTCTTTTATAGGCAACAAATAATCATTTATTTATTTTGCTGAATAATATCGTCTATTAAAAATACCCAAATTATAAACTCTATCTTTTTTCGACTTCGCTCTCGTTATAGAGATACAAAAAGATGTAGGCATCTTTTTGTATCTCTATAACGAGAGCGAAGTCTTGAAGTGAAGATAGTTGGAGGAATGGAGAGCGACATAGGTGTCGCTCTCCATTCCTCCAACTATCTTCACATAAAAATCATGCATATACATTGCCCCGTTTTTTTTTAATAGGTGGCAGACGAACAGTCGGATCACCTGATGGTAAGCGATCGCCGCCGCCGATGAACACCAGAGACATCAGTGGAATCACTAGTGCGCTGCCAACCTTTAAATCCCCCCTTTCCCCAGATAGGGTCTCCGATACCCTCACTCACGCAGCCATAGTAGTTTAGCTATTAAAGACGAAAAAACAGACAAACATACATATACACATACACACTTTCACATTTATCCTTCTTCATACCTCCAACCGATTACGGCTACGGCGGCCAATCTCAACGATCAGCCACGTACGTTGGATATATTACAGTGTTCATGTGTGTGCGCGAACACAAGTGCACTCTCTATCCCCTTATCCTCATATTCCGATAGGACACCAGAGTGACACGACCAGAGAGGGATCGGGCGCAGGACCAACGGCTTAACGTGCTTTCCGAGGCACGGGGTACATGACTTCCAGACTCCGGGCTGACACTAAGAATTTCTTACCGAAAAATTATGGGTTAGGTACTGTCAGCATCAAAAGTAGCTTAACATTTTAGTAGCATGTCAAAATAACTGTTCTGCCTCTTATAGGCATTTTCCAAGGGGTTCGTAAAAATGTTACTTGGACATGGTACTAAAGTGTTAAGCTACTTTTGATGCTGACCGTACACACATATCGCGTGTGAAATATCCGCTAGATGGCGTGCCTGTGAACCGAGGTCCAACTTCAATATCATTGGCTGATTTATTCGTTAATTGTCAATTTGAAATATCACGTCTAAAAATACTCAATCACCTTGTAGATGGACCTCAGGCCTATAGTACGCCTCTTGCGGATTTGCCCCCATTGGGTGGGAATGCAATCAAACCTAGAACACATGAGATAATCATAATTGCCCAACTTTCCCCACAACAAGTGTTGCCCGTCTAGACGGTGCCCAGACGGATTTGCAGGTTCGGACCCAACGCCCAATTACCGGGTTCGAGTAGCAAGCCTGAACGGGAAAAGTTTAATCTCTGTTGAGCGATGACGTCACATATTGGGGTGACGCCATATCAATTTTTTCAACAAAACTATAACATTGGGCAAAGGGAAAAATGATGTCGAGCGGATATCAGTTTATTATTATTTTTAAAAAAATATGTTACTACATAAATTTGCTTTTCGTTTCAATTTAATTAATTTTATTTTATTTTTATTTAATACAAAAATCCACGGCTCTTAATGTAAGATATTAATTAACATTTATAAGTGTAAAAATATATACATAAGTACCTACGCTCAAAAACCGCACTCTCCTTTCCTCGACAAAAGAGTCAATTAAGGTGACGGGTAGGGCACACTAGCGACGCTAATCGATTTTAATTGTTTTCTACTAAACCGGATCTATATCTTAAAACAATATCGGGGTTACAAACCCTCGGCAAACACTTATACCATTTATTAAATAACCATGCACAAATGTTTTGGTGCACGAAAAACTGATTCTTTTTTTTATGATATAGGTGGCAGACGAGCGGACGGATCACATGATGGTAATCGATTACCGCCGCCCATGCACACCTGCAACACCAGTGGTGTCACAACCCTCACTCACGCAGCGAAACACAGCGCATGCACTGCTTCACGCTAAAAGTGGCCGCGTTTGGCGTGAATCAATTTTTCGCGTACGCGTTGGACCCAACATTTTTGCATGGTTATTTGATAAATAGTATAAGTATTTGCCGAGAGGTTGTAACCCCGATATTGTTTAAAATAGATCCGGTTTAGTAGCTAAAAATTAAAATCGATTGGCATCGCTAGTGTGCCCTACCCGTCACCTTAAAATAATACGACCCTAAGTTTTTTTTATGTGATCGGTGGACGAGCGGAAGGGTCACATAGATCCACAATACCCGTGAATCATAAGTGCGCTGCCAACCTTTTCCCCTTGAATTAGACTTCCGGCACCCTAACTCACTCACCCTAACACACAAAACATGGCGCAAACACTGCTTCACACTGGTTTTTTGTTACGGTCACGGTCACCGTGGCCGTGTGGTCCCCGGCAGAGTAGAATAGGCCACCCTCACTCTTACCGAGGTGTCGTAAAAGGCGACTAAGGTAAAGCTGCTGGCATGATCATCAGCACCCAGAGAAGGAAAACTCTGCATTTCAAAACCCTCGCCAACTCGTCTGCCAAGCGTGGTGAGTATGGCAATTACACCTCATGTGATTGAGGGAGGCCCGTGCCCCAGCAGTGGGGACTTAAATGGGCTGATGATGATGATGATGACGGTCACGGCCCAACTAGTCACTGGAATCGATGTAGTCTATTCTACCAAAGGCGTAGCTCTCCAACGAAAAAAAATATCAATTTGATGAAACCTTGCTTAAAAATAATAAAGTAATAAAAATTGACAGAATTGACTCATTATAATAGTTATTTACGGGATTTCTTTCTACCATTTACCTTATTTTTGAGTTTCCGATATTTCGGCACTTTTGCAAGCGCCATGGTCACGGAGAAATTTTTGAGTTTCCGATACTTTCGCCATATTCAAACAAACAAACATTTGTGTGTATGAACATGTTTGTTTGTATTGGTCTGGGTGTTTGCTATGTATTATAAGTATGTATTTACAAAAGAAAAGTATTATATGTATATATTTGTAATCCCACTGTTGATTCGGATATCCGTAACACAGGTGCTTGAGCTACCTATCTCGGAGTCAGATCAATGTATGTGATGTTGTGAAATATTTATTTTTTTTATTTATTTATTCAAGAAGTAACTGACAGTTACTCCGTGACCATGGCGCTTGCAACGATATCGGAAAATGCCAAAATATCGGAAACTCAAAAATAAGTTAAGTACATGGTAGAAATCCCGTAAATAACTATTTTAATGTACAACCACGAAAGTTTAAGACAATGTAGGATTGACTCAGTCTTCAAAACGCAAAAAAGCTTTAAAGAGCCAAGGGATAGTCACGCTTCGGCACGAATGGCCGGCTCGACCGGAAAGATACCAAGGCCTCACAGAAAACCAGCATGACGTGCTGTTTCATTGCGTAACTGAGGGTACCGGAATCCCAATCCGGGGAAATGGGGTCTAAAGGTTGGCAGCGCACTCGTGACTTCACTAGTGTTGCGGGTGTCCATGGGCGGCAGCAAACACATACCATCAGGTGATCCGTCTACTCGTTTGCCGTCTATCACATAAAAAAAGAACAAAATAAAATCCTACTTAAGAAAATTTTTCTTAATTAAAATTAAATTACATTATCACCTAAGTTAGTTACTACTGGTATATTTTCCAATAAGTTGAATACTTCGAGTGAAATCCCGCGCCATCTGGTGTGCGAGTAATGGCGGACCATTTTTCCAAACTCGTGCTACGTACTAGTGTTGACTGGGTTACCAGTGGATTTTATCAAAAATTACAAAATTTTCTTCGTTTACATACAATTTTTTTTGCTACGACGGCCAAATCTCCACGATCAGCTAAGAAACTCTTCATCTTACCGTGTAATTCCCAGTTGCGTCCAAAATTGTTGCTCTAGAGCCTGGGGTACGCTAGGCCTGTGATTCAGAATTACTATGGTAATTACAATGAAGCGACTGCCGTCGGACCTTCGCGACCCTTTTACAGGGGAAGCAGACCAACTGAATCATAGTTACACATTTCAGAAACTACCCGAAACGTGCAAGACCTCACGATGTTTTCCCTCAACGTCGTCGTCGTTGCTGCCAAAGAATGAAGAACCCTCAAATTTTACAGGCACACGTAATGTTTTTGTATCTTTTTTCAAAACTGCACCAGTATTTACGACTGATTGTATTAATTTTGTGGCTCTGCTGATGATGAAAGGTCAACTCCTCAACGGTAAGGAGTTTATGAATAACTCTTTCAATACTGTATTCACAATTAGTTTGTTAGTTATTTGGCGAGGGTGGAAAGGGCTTCCCCCTTTCCACCCTCGCCAAATAACTAACAAGTGGGGGTGGGGAAAACTGCCAAAAAATGAGACACTAAAAAGCTTAAAAAAATATTCTGCGAAAAACAAACCAGCTTCAAAAACCACGACCTAAAAAGTGTAAAATACCTACTATTTTTATCACTTCATTCTCATTATAAACTTCAAATAACATTTTATAACAGTATACTCGAGAAAAGGTTTTACAGAAGTCGGTGCTTAATCTCTGTTGAATAATTGAATGTTGTATTAAATTACAAGATAGTATTGGGCGCCGACTTCGGTAACACCTCTTCTCGAGTGTACTGTTATAAAATGTTATTATATAAAGTGATAAAAATATTATTTTACACTTTTTATTTCGTGGTTCTGTAATTCTGGAAGTATTAAACTTTCATGGTCTTTGTTAGAATAGTTTTTTAGGTATCAGCTTAGAAACTATAATAATTAGTACACAAAAGTGTGTGCAGGTGTCTGCGCCCATTACGCCCACTTAAAAAACTACGCAAGTCGGTAGCGATAGTAGCTCAGTGGATAAGGAAACTGCACGTCTCGGATAGTTTCTCAAAAATATTCCTACAATATTTCAGATAATGATTATGAATGTGTAACCGCGATCCAGTTGGTATGGTTCTCAGACGGCAACGGAAAACCCTGATTGCGGGTTCTTCTTTCACGGTAGGCAGCGGCATGACTGCACTCAATGTAGTATATATGTCACCGTAAAATAACAAGATCCGTAAGTTTATTAATTTCCTAGAAACTTTATAAAGTTTCGTAGGATTCTAAACGGGAGATAAACTTACTGAACTCTCTCGTAAAATAATAAGTAAGCAATATCCAAACGCTACGCGCGATTTGATTGGCAATGTCATTATGAACAATGACCAATCAGAGAGAAGTGTGTTATTTTACGTATTTCAAAGATTCGTATAGTTAAAATAGTTTCTGTGATTGGTCGAACCATATAAAATTTTACGAATAGATATCCTGTAGTTTTATACATTTACCGTTTGACGTCGGAAATTGATAAATTTACGAAAATGTGGACGTAAAATAAATCAATTTATCTCCCGTTTAGAATCCTACGAAAATTTATAACCTTTCTAGTAAATTGATAAACTTACGGAACTTGGTTAATTTCCGGTGACATATACATATTAAATTCATGCATGACTGTGTTGTTATTATCTATGAGCGGCCGTCACCATTTACGAGTGCTATCAGATGGGGCGCATGCTCGTCTGCCTATATTTCGTAATAAAAAAAATGTAGTTTTTTTTTTTCAATAAAGCAATATTTTCTTCATGTAAGACTTAAGAATTTAAGGTTGGTTAATTCTTTAGATTTTCGCGTTGCATTATAATAGTGGGCACCAAATAGTGAGCACATTTATTCATTTACTTACAAAATTACGCCACGTTAATTCCCGTGATTGGGCCCAAGTTTTCTGGGTTCATTTAGAGTAATAGTAGTAGGTACCCACTTGCGCGATGTGGGAGATTTGTGTATTTCATTACAAAGACGAGGCGACCCCGGAAATTCTGGATCATGGGTTTGTACCCTCGGGTCCTAAACGATGTCTTTGGACGCAACTAGTAATAACACGGTGAAATGTTGGTGAAAAATACATGAATTGTTACTAATCTTCTACCTCTGGCAACGCGGCTCACACGCCCGCTTCCGTGTTCGCTGCCGCTAACTGCCCCAAAGACTGATGGACTTAATTTCTTGGAACTTTTCCTGTGCAGTATAGCTACTGTAGAAATGTCCTGATCGTTAGCGGAATCGATAAACTTATATACAGTTAATTTAGTAATTACGCTGTAGTTTCATTAGGATAATAATTAATCAGGTAGGTTTTTTTAGTTAGTAATATTGAAAGTTATTTGTATTGAATAAATTTTTTAAATTTCATCTTCATCATCATAATTTCAGCCAATAGACGTCAACTGCTGGACATAGGCTTCCCCAATGTTTACTACCCAAATCGGTCCTGTGCCCCCTGCATCCAATGGATTTTCGCGACCTTCACCAGATCGTCCGGTTCACCTTGTAGGGGCCTGCCTAACAGCTGCGACTTCTTTTTTGAGATTATTTCTTTTACAATTGGACTTATTTATAATAATTTCAGTACGCAGTAACAGATAAGTGCTAAAACAAAAGTGAATTCGTATACCGCACCCCTAACTAAGAAGATGCTACGAAACTACGAATTAGCTACGAGAGAGTCGTTGCGGTTTCTCGTAGCATTCGTACAGAAAGATCAATAAACATCTATTTTTAAGTACAACTTTTAACTGCTTACAGTTGTGTGCAGCTTCATACAACTCGTCTAGACGAACTCTTACTCACCCTTTTAAAGTATCAGTTTCCAATGGGATAAAAAACATGAATAGTAAAGCAATGTTTTAGTTTTATTTTTCTTTTAGCTTTTCGCTCCAATAACTCCTCTTTTTTGTTCTGTGATGGGAAAAAGATTCTACTACAAATCTCGAACAAAATAAATTCAGCGCTGGGTAAATTAAGTTGTATTTACTTGCGCGATCTGAGAGAATTGTGTAGTCTACGGAACTCGAGGTTTTCGAAGGTAGGTCCACTTTTCTGAGGATGAATATTAACCTTTGATATCGTTGACATTATACAGTATACTTAATAAAATGATCATTCTATTATATTACAATGTATTACGTAAAAAGTCTAGCGGTGACCTTGAGTGCGCAAAAGTAATTTTATTATAAAATTAGTAATTTTCCAAGTGCGCAAACTAACTGTCACCACAACACTCACGTGGCGCAAACTGTACTTCTTATTCAATACAAGTAACATTTATGATATAAAATTAATATTATTAGTTTAAAATAAGTCCATTACAAATGTAGACCGCGGGCAAACAACAGGTAATGGATCATCGGTCGATTTAGCCTGTTCTGCGGTTTGACTACTATTTCCAAAATATGCTGAGGTTTTACAAATAAGTAATTGTATATCCACTTCACAGTTAATTTATTACCGACGTTAACAGATTTCAGTGAACGAATTGCAAAATTGCGTATTTTAAACAAATAATATATTATTATGCGTTCCCGAAGGCGTAGTAACTCTATAGCCTAAAGGTAGGGTTCACCAACTTTTTACTGCTGTTTTAAGAGTCGGTAAACTCCACCATAAGAGACTGAATAAGTACAATCATTGGTCAGCCCATGACATACATAGATCAATGTGCACATACGAAAACAACTTAAAAAAATATATTTTTAATTTCACGAGCATGCGTGCGTGTGTGTTTACGTGTGAGTGAATATTCATGCACACTTATAAGTTGTGCGTACATGAATACTATCGTACGTGTGTTCATAGTATTTAAATAAGTATTATTAATAATAAATAAATAATAAAATCTTTATTTGAAACATAACAATTTTACTAAAACATTTTACACGTTAATAGCTGCAGTAGTCAGAGACTGTGTTGCAATTATTAGCGCCCACCTCACAAGTGTTAAAAATACAAGCAAAAATGACGTCATAGATCATTTTGTTCTGATAACTGATTTTTTTTTATGATGGAGGCGACAAACGAGCAAGCGAGTCACCCGATGGAAAGCAATCATCGCCGCCCATTAACATCCGCGAAATCAGAGAGATAGCTTATGCGTTGCCGGCCTTTTAAAAAGGAGTACACTCTTCTCTTCATCCTACATTATGTTAAAAATACGACCCAAAACTTAGCGATAACGTCATCTTACGAGTAAGTTGCATATTTACGATGACTTTAAACACGGTCGACTTACACTTGGTCCGGTCCAAGCATTAGGTCACTTTATCACCCTCGCCAGACAGGGTTAGTGTAAACACAGTATAAATAAAGCCAGTTCTTCAAAGCGATGATAAATCAATGGTTTTAAACGCGCCTCTCATACAGAGGCGCTTGGTCTGAACCCAAGCATGCACCTCTGGATTTTTCAAATCTATGTGCATATTTCTACCATTAGCTCGGCGGTGAGGGAAAACATCGTGAGGAAACCTGCACGTTATGGATAGCTTCTGAAAGGTGTAACCATGATTCAGCTGGTCTGGGTCCCCAGTTAAAGGGTTGCGAAGGTCAGACGGCAGTCACTTCATTGTAATTACCAGACTGCCCAAATCCTGAACGCATCCAAATCCAAGCGCACCCCGGCTCCAAAGCGACAACTTGGGGAACGCAACCGGGAAATATGTACATGCTAAGACGAAGAAATCAGTTCTGGCTTCTGGCCCGATGTCGCAGGTTTTTTTATGTGATAGGTGGCAGACGAGCAGACGGATCACTGGATGCTAAGCGATTGCCGCCGCCCATGGACACCTGCGAGACCAGTGGAGTCCCAAGTGCACTGCCAACCTTTGAAACCCCCTTTCCCCCGGATTAGGCCTCCGGTACCCTCACTCACAAAGCGAAACACAGCACAGTGCTGCTTCACGCTGGTTTTCTGTGAGGCCGTGGTATCACTGCGCTCGAGCCGGCCCATTAATGCCGAAGCGTGGCTCTCCCACGGTCGAGGTTCTTTATAACCTCCGTAAAAACTGATTCACCCTTAAAGGGGTAACTCTGAGTTTAGGAGCCGAGGCTTCAGAATATCATAATGTTGAGTTACTGACTATTTTAATACTGCCAACAAGACCCTTAATATACATGGGTACAAGTACATATCTTTTGATGGATCACATGTTACTTGGCATCAATGCTACGCAAATTGATTGAGTAAGGAAAGTGTTGGAACACGGGTGCATTGGATATTACGGAGGACATAATACCCATTAAATTTATGAGTTGATACTAATATTATACAACCGATTGCTAAAATATGCAATCTGTAAGTAGCGAAGCTTAATAGAAATTAAAATCTTATCTACACCGAATCTATCTTATTTACATCTGTGTCTACATTAAGCGATTCACTTGGAATGGAACTCCTTGCCGAGGTCTCTTTTTCCCATGAAACTAACGAGCGCAGGACCAACGGCTTAACGTGCTTTCCGGGGCACGGGGATACAAGACCGCCAACTTCCAGACTCCGGACTGACACTGAGATTTTTTTAACAGAAAGACTCAGGTGCAAATTTTGTCCCGACCCGGGGGTCGAACCCGGAACCCCAAGAGCAGCCGTTGGTTTAAAGTGCATCGGATTACTCACTGCGCCATCGAGGTAGTCGTCAGTCGTCAGCTGTATCGAAAGTGCAAATCGCCAATATGATTGCCAAAACAAATCTTGCTGAGCTACAAATAGCACAAAATAAAATAATCAAGATTCTTTTTCACTATAACTACCTAACTATCAACAGCAAAAATTTATGAAGAAACCAAAGTAATGACTATAAAACAATTATACGTTTACTGCACTTGTATTCTTGTCCGTAAAATATTGACAAGCTCACTCCATACTAATCTAACACTGACCAAGGTCAAGCAGGTAAACAAGCGCAGTACACGTCGAGCAAGTTTTATAGGTACGCCAAAGACAAGAACAAATTACGGTAGAAAAATGTTCACGTACGAAGGAGCACAACTTTATAACCTTCTGCCGTCAGATATCAATAGTGAATCTTCTTTTCGATTATTCAAATCAAAACTGGCTGAGTATGTTGTGGAAAGGTATTTTTTGAGTGTTTGAATTGTGTTGTGACTAGTGTTATTTAATTTCAATGAATGAATGTGTATTTTGGAAGCTCGGACGAAAAAGTATGTCATAATTAGTAAGTAAGCTTGTTCTCATGTAAGCTACTGTATTATGTCTTTATGAGAATAAATATCTTTAAACCTTAAACTGCGAGAGCACACTCTAAGAAGCTGATTCACCCAAAAACTATGTAACATGGCACGAAACTACGAGTATTTTAGTGTTGTTGTAACACTAATGCATGTATTGTGAATCTTGTTGGTTTTAGCTTTAATCAGCTAGTGTGGTTCCACCCGATGCCTACACTTAGCACAGTGTAACGTTGGGTAACACTGTAAAGCAATTAGGGCTCAAATAAGTCTTGAGTGGCGGGTCGTAAGAGAGAGAAAGGGGTATGTTTCTATCTACATTCGTATAATTGAATATGTTCTCAACACATTTAATTATACGAATGTTGTTAAATAATCTAGGTAGTATCTACTTCAATTGGGCAGGACACTTAGATAGGCGCGGTGATGGTGGAATGGAGTAAAATCCTGACCGAATGGTATCCTAGAACCGGCAGACGAATTCTGGCTCGTCCAGTGTCACGATGGGCCGATGACATCATCAAAATCGTGGGGACTACAGTGGATCAGAGCGGCTCAAGACCGGGTACGACGTAAAGGAAAGGAGGCCTATACTGAGCAGTGGGTACTACCGGGCCGATGATGATGATGATGATGATCTATTTCAAAATTCACTTCTCATAAGTACAAAGCAATATTAATCAAATCTATCAATCTGTGTAATTGAGCTGGTTCTGAATATGAAAGCACACGTCACCCTTCGAATCAAATAATTTCTAAATAAAACAAGTTTTTCAAAGGTTTTAATAATATTTATACATAATATATTATTATACCTTGTTGGTTTTATTTTAATTAATCACATACACGAAAGCGCGACCGTGGGAGAGCTACGCTTCGGCATGAACGGGCCGGCTCGACTTGAGTGATACCACGGCCTCACAGAAAACCGGCGTGAAACAGCACTGTGCTGTGTTTCGCTGCATGAGTGAGGGTGCTGGAGGCCCAAGCCGGGGAAAAGGGGGATTTAAAGATTCTCAGCACTTGTGACTCCACTGGTGTCTCGGGTGTCAATGGGCGGCGGCAATCGCTTACCATCAGGTCTGCCACCTATCACATAAAAAAAGCAGTTTTTAAATTTCTTAACCAATATACATATACATCACTGGATTCCGTCCTAAGTAGCTTAAACACTTGTGTTACAGATATCAGACAACAGAGGGATCACAATATAATACTTACATACAAATATAACACCAAGACACTAACCACCTCAAGTATTCATTCGATCGAATGGCCATGGGGCCAGTCAAAGCTCTATGTTTGGGTCGAGTTGAGCGAGTCCAAACAGTACTTTTGTGGGTAAAAAATAATGTGATAATAAATACATTTAAGAAACTATCCATGCTTGTAACAATACATCTTCCACTTTAAAGCAAAATTTGAGAGAGAAAAAAGCGTGACTGTGTTCGTCTGGGGTCATTTTGCCACCCCAAAGGGTGGATTGATGGATAACGTATAGCCATCGAGCATCAATGCCGGCCAAATTGATAGAGCACGGTGCACTGGGCACACTGTTAGTCAATTAGGGCTGCTCTGAGGTTTCAACTCAAGTTTTGAGTAGTGCTGTCCGACTGTCGATAGTTATCTATCGATACAAATATTTTTATAAAGGTAAGGTGGATGAACGTTTTAACTTCGATCGCACAGTAGATTTGGCACACTATTAGCCAATTAGGGCTGCTCTGAAGTTTAAATTTAAGTTGCGAGTAGTTCTCTTCAACTATGGATAGTTACATATCGATAGGAATATTGTTTAGATAAAGGTAAGATGGGAAAACTTTTTACCATCGAGTGACACGGTGAACTAGGCACACTATTAGCTAATTAGATTTGACGACCCGTTTGGAACAGTGGTAGTGAACGCTACCTCTGGTGCAAGGGTTGCGGGTCCGATCCCCGCACAGTACATTTGTGTGCATGGACATGTCTGTTCGTATTGGTCTGGGTGTTTCTATGTATTATAAGTACATATGTTTTTACGAAATAAATGTATAATATGTATATATTTGTACTTCTGCTGTTGATAACTGATATCCGTAACACAGGTGCTTTAGCTACCTATCTCGGAGTCAGATCAATGTACGTGATGTTGTGAAATATTTTATTTGTTTATTTAATAATGGCTGCTCTGAGCTCTTAACTCAAGTTTCGAGTAGAGCTGTTTGATTTTATCTATAGTAATTTATCGACAAAAATATTGTAATGAAAAAGGTAATATGGTAGGTAAACTGTGCACTTAGAACACTGCCAACAATTTAGGGCTTCTTTGACGATAAAGTGACTAGATAGATAGAATGTAATTCAAGTCAATTCAAATATTTTATTGCATTACACAAAACATCCACAAGGTGGACCGATGATTCATTGGATGCGGGCGGCACAGGACCGATCTGTGTGGAGGACATTGGGGGAGGTCTATGTCTAGCAGTGGACGTCTATTGACTGAAATGATAATGAAGATGATGATGATGATGATGATGATTACATTACATGTGGTTGTTACAAGATGTTACAAGTATTATGGTGTATAGCTCATGTGGGTACATATATGTATATAGCAATTTAAAATCTATTTACACAATGTTATTGCACATAATCCCTTTCCATTAATGTGACGCATCAATGAAACTAGCACCGCTAATAGATTTCTGTTGATTGTGGCGATAACGAGTCATTGTTTAAAAAAACGATGAATCCATGTAGGAATGTATTAAGAACTTTTTGAGTCAAAATTAGGTATGTGTGAGGTTACCGGAGGCCCAATGGGGCGGAAGGGGAAAAGGTTGGCAGCGCACTTATGACTCCACTGGTGGTGCGGGTGTCCATGGGCGGCGGAATTGCTTACCATCAGGTGATACGTCTGCTCGTCTGCTACCTCTCATATAAAAAAAAATGTCAAAATTTTATTTACAAGTAATCAGAATTTTTACAATTGCTAAAAGTAAGGCAATAATAAAAAATATGGTTACTTGTACGAAGATTATACTATACAAATACATTTAAAAAAAAATCTTAATACTCTCCTTTAAGGATTCACCGTGGTACTTTTATTTTACACATTTAATGAGAATCTACTGGCGGACGCTACTTAATTACGTCGATGCGCCACCTTATGGCTAGATCCCTACCCGTGTGCCCTACCCGTCACCTTAAGCGACAATTCCAAATCTGTTCTCATACCAAGCTAATATCAAAAGATTAATCTAAAACGGTATATGTTCGGATAAAATAGCAAATGAAGCTTTTCGCCCGATGACAAGTAGAGTTGATATAACACACTTACTCGGCCCGTAAATTATTTCAGGAGCGCAAAATCACGGATGAATAAACCAACTGTATTTGGAAGTGTCCGGCAAATATCAAGCGTTGGCTTAGAAAATATCGCGGATAGGATTTGTTTATTGAAACGCTGCTTACTTTTGTAACTACGAATTTTGAAACTTTCGCTAAAATTAACCTAGGTTAACAGAGGTGAGACAGATGCAAACTACATTTTGCCAATGTTCTACGAACGGGGGAGCCAATGTGCCACGTTTCGGCTGGCTCATAGAAAATAGACGTGAAGCAGGGCCTGAGCTGTGATTCGCTGATTGAGGGTACTGGATGCCCAACGGGTATTATGTGACTCCACAGTCCACTGGCAATCCGTTTGCTCATTCTACCGCCTATTACTTTTTTTTATAAATTATGGCTCTACCCGAAGATATCTTGCAAGTAACTTATTAACAATAAGTGGGTAGTCAATAGTCGAAGTCAGTCAAAGTCACACAGTTTTATTGACTTACGGATTCTGCTGATACCACTCTAAGCACAATCGCGGGTTTTAAGACTCTATTAGGTCCAAGAAAGTTGTCCGTGACAACTCACTATCAGGATCTTTTGCGGCACTTCACTGCACAAATAAACACCAAATTTGTTCACTAAAACCAATAGATACTAAATACAACCTTTGAATTGCATCAGCCCACGCGGAGCTTTTGACTCCTACCGCCAGAATATACTGCCTGCCGCCATGTGAATAATGACTGTGACAAGAATAATTTTTTTTAATATGGCTCTACCCGAAGATAATTTGCCAATGTCAAGTAACTTATTGAGAATAAGTAGGTAGTCAACAGTCGAAGTCTGTCAGAGTCACTCAATAAAACGTTGGTTTCTTTATTTTTTATCGACCTACGGATTCAGCGGATATCACTCTAATAGCAATCACGGATTTCAAGACTCTATTAGCTACCTTCTAGACAACTTACTCGACACTCAATAGCAGTGTTAAAATCGATACAATCCAACGATTCTTATTAATAGGATCACTTTTCGACACTTCACTGCACAAATAGAAACCAAATTTGTGCGTTAAAAACCACTAGACACTAATTTAAAACCTTTGAATTGCATCAGCCTACCCGACTTGTTTTAGCCCTGCCCGCCAATTCCCAAGAACAAGAAGATCATCGTCAGCCCATTTAAGTTCCCACTGCTGGGGCACGAGCCTCCCTCAATCACATGAGGGGTAATTGCCATACTCACCACGCTTGGCAGACGGGTTGGCGAAGGTTTTGATATAAATGCAGAGTTTTCCTTCTCTGGGTGCTGATGATCATGCCAGCAGCTTTACCTTAGTCGCCTTTTACGACACCTCGGTAAGAGTGAGGGTGGCCTATTCTACTCTGCCGGGGACCACACGGCCACACGGCCACAGAACAAGAAGATATGAGTAGTTAAATATAAAAATTTTTGGAGTATTTGGGTATTTGAGTACGATACCTATTAAACCGTTACACGATTACTTTTCATGTTTCTGAATAACGTTTCTCCATATCCCGTTCAAACAAATCTACCCAATTGAGCTTTGAGCAAAAACAATAAAACGAAGATTTCAATATTCTCATAGAACGTAGTTGCTTTATAAAAATGTCCAATTTAATGTTTACTGCTCGTATTAATGATTCTCTATAATGCCAGAGCTCGGTTTTTTACTTGAACGATCATTAAGAGAACAATATTCGTACGAAGGTAGGGTTGTGAAACGAAACGTTTTATGCTAGTTTGTAAAACGTTGAAAACACCAAGTTGGTATGCGTTTTTATATGTAAAAATATGTAGGTAATGATAATGAAGAATGACATGATTGGAAAAGGGGTGGATGATTCGATGACGAATGTCAGGGACGTATGGAAAAGGAAGACATACTGCGCCGACACCAGATAACCTGGAAAAAGGGCAGGAGGATGATGATGTAGGTTTTTTTTATGTGATAGGCGGCAGACGAGTAGACGGATTACCTGATGGTAAGCAATTGCCGCCGCCCATGGACACCCGCGACACCAGCGCAGTCACAAGTGCGCTGCCAACCTTTTAACCCCCCTTTCCCCTGGATTGGTACCCTCACTCACGCAACGAAATACAGCACAGTGCTGCTTCACGGTGGTTTTCTGTCGGCCCATTCATGCCGAAACGTGACTCTCCCACGATCAGAATAATAGATATACTTTATTGCACAAAAAAAACATAACTTAAAAAACTAGGCAATACAGCAACTTAATTGTACAATTTCGGCACAACCTTCAGGCAAAGTACATTTGATGGTAGAGAAGAGGTAGGTCATATTGATTATTAGGTAATGATAATATTATCTACCTAATCGGCCAATAATCAGAATAGTTGACCTGGGCTTAATAATAACAATAGTGTCTATGAAAATGTGGTAGGTACATACCTACGCAATGTCGTTAAACTATACAGTCGCTTACCATCTGGTGATCCGTCTGCTTGTCTGCCACCTATCACATAAAAAAGGTTGGTCCCATTTGCAGTGGTCCAAAAAAGTTTTTCGATGACTGCGACGCCGAAAACCCTCCTGTGTGTTCCGCGATTTTTTGTAGCTTTCGAGAAAAATATTTTTTCTTAATTATCTTTCTGTGTTAGTTCTTGCTAATGGGAAAGCATTAAAAGTAACACAAAAATGTCAATTACCTTAGGCATCTTGTATGTCGAAAAGTAAACTGAATTCGAGATAACACCATAAAAAAAATTACAAATTTTGACACATCCACTAGAAAATTGATTAAGAGCTTTCTAAGATTTCTTTTGTGTTTACATGATTTCTTTATGCCTTTGATTATCAAATTTTTATTGTTTTGGTGGTGAGTAAATGATGTTCTTCTTTTTTGCAATGTCTTTGTTCAAAATTTCTATGAGTTTATTTTCAAAATTGTTGTAGTTTTCATTTATGTCTAGATTATCTTCATTCCAGTTTATCTCTCTGAGTTTTAAATTTTTGCATGTTTATCCGACTGTATTTTCTTGTAATTATGTATTGGTTGGCAATTGTATTATTTTTTAAGTTTACTTCATAAATAATTGCTTTATGGTCTGAAATACCGTAATCATCAACGCTCAAATTATAAATATCCTGATGAATTAAATCGAATGTATTAAAATACCCCACGATGCGTGGCCGTTATTTGTACTAGTAACATATCAATATGCGACCCTAATGAAAGATGTATGACACGGCATTAGGGCCAATTAACTTTTTTAAGGGGAGCATTCTGGTCTGAGGAAGATCATCATGATCAGAGTGCAGTGGTAACAGGATTGCATAAGTTGTTTCGAGGTCCTGTTTCACTAAGGCGCCGATTGGGATATTACGCAGAGACATTTGCAACAAATATTTCACAACATCACATACATTAATCTGACTCCGAGATAGGTAGCTCAAACACCTGTGTTACGGGCATCAGAATCAACAGTAGGATTACAAAGTTATACATATAAAACTTTTCCTTTGTAAATATACTACATAGGACTTATACTACATAGGAAACATCCAGACTAATACAAAGAAACATGTTCGTGCACACAAATGTTTGTACTGTGCGGGGATCCTTGTCTCTTCTTCCTATTTAATGTGGTCTGCTCTCTGGTCATTAATACCTATCTATAAGAAATATTTTTATTGAATTTTGTTAAAAATTATCTATGTATATATTATTAGGTATGTATGTAATGTTTATTATTATTTATGTTATGTAATATTATTAATATATAAGTATGTATATTTCTGCCATATTCAATTTCATTTTTTATTAAACTGCTTTGCACTGCCTTCCCCTATTACGAATACGATATTTCTTTCCTCTACCCAAGGTTGGCTGGAAGAAATCGCTACAAGCGATAAGACCGCCTTATTGTACTATCTGTTGTTGTTGTATCATATTTTTGTTTTGTTTTGGTGCAATAAAGAATATCTATTTATCTATCTATGACGATTTGTAGGTAAGTGTTGTGTACAAGCCTATGTAAATAACTTTTGACTTGACTTGAATTTTGATAATCTTGACCCAAGTGCCTTACTTTAAGATCAGGTCTATCTATGTGCTATAGTGGTTTGAGTACTTTTTATATTTTTGCTGACTGCCTCGGTGGCGCAGTGGTTAGTGGTGGCGCAATTTAAAGCGACGGCTGCGCAAGAGCAAAAATGTGTACCTAAGTTTTCGGTAAGAAATTCTTATTGGCAGCCTAGAGTCTGGAAGCTGGCGGTCTTGCACCCCCGTGCCTCAGAATGCCGTGGCCCGATCCCTCTCCGGTCGTGTCACAGTAGTGTCCCATAGGAATATGGGGGAAAGGAAATAGAGTGTGCACTTGTGTTTGCGCACACACTCGAGCACTTTAATATACCTCTCCTGCGTGGCTGGTCATTGAGATTGACCTCGGTAGTCGTAATCGGTTGGAGGATATTATTATTATATTTTTGGTTCCTTCGCTGATTTAGATACTCTCAAAGCATGTTCTTAAGCTACTTACTTAACGATCAGGTCCATTTTGTGCTGATGTTTAAAGTTAAAAAGCGATAGTGTATTTGGAGACTAGTTAAGTATGGGTCATAATCATCTTCCATCCATTATCTTTTCGGTTCTATCTGCTGAAAATGACGCTTCGGAGCCCAGAGTCTACTTGGTACAGACCGCGGCACTTAAGGGGCCGTCCATTAATCACGTGGTTTTTTTTAGCATTTTTTAAGCCCCCCCACCCCCTTGGTGATACGTAGTGAGGTCTAGGACTAACCCCCCCCCCCCCCCATTCGCAACATCACGTATATTTTTAGTACCTATAAAGAATTTTTAAATATAGGTAATTAAATACAGGTATAAACAATAATTATATTTTATTCTGAAATTACGGACCATGATAAAAATGTCTAGACTAGGTTGCAAGTTCTTTTTGATTGTCCATAAAAATAATAATAAACGAAGAGTGTAATCATACGAAAAACTTTTGACGAAAAAATAAATACACGTGATATCTTACTACACCCCCCCTCCCCCTTGTGTTATTTTCGTGATTTTTATCAACCCCCTCCCCCCCTTCCCCTTTCTAGCCTCACGTGATTTATGGACAACCCCTAAGTGATGAAAATGATTTCTGCGCACTCAATTTGCCGCGGCCTGTAAGTAGGTATGCAAGTAAGTCAGGGCCCCACTGTCCCCGCGTAGGGTACACTTTTTCTAAAGCTAATCCGCATCATCTGCTCCCTGGTAATTATTTAAGGGGGCACGGATGCGCGTGCGCTCTAATTGTTGCGTCCGATAACCAATAAGAGCTTAGGGTGGCTATACTCACCGTGCGGTACGTATAATCCGGCATCGTTGATGGAACCAGTTCATAATAACATCCAGGATTATATGGGGCTCAAAAGTATAATAATATAGGAATTGTGTAATTGAGGTGGTATTATCGAAGCTCGCCCCCCGCAGTTGATTTTGGGCACCTACATCAAATTTTTACCAAAATGTTGTTGGAAGACATTTTTGACACACAATATTAAACAAACACAAATGTTTTTCACACCAATGTTTGTCCTGAGTGGGAATCGAACCCACGGCCTTTGATGAAGCGGCGTAGTAGGCAGGGTTTACTACCAATTACGCCATCGCAAAACCACATCAATCACCCTGTTTAAAGTAATGTGAATTCTCATTTGCATCTTGGGAAAACTAGTAAAAATTAAGGAAATCGAGAAAAATTTCGTAATTTTGGGATTTTTTCATTATTTGCTCTCCAGGGCCAAAACTTTGCATGAAATTTTACATCAGCCAAATTATTTACCGCACTACAGCCGCTCTATAAAATATTTTGTAAACAAAAACGTTTGACACACTCCATTCATCACTTTAGCTGTCTATCCCGAAAGATACGACACGTCTGCGCCCCCTACCGGTGGCTAACATAAATTACATTCGGGGTGTGTCATTGTGGCTTCGGCCGTTCCTCAAATGTATTAAACCCCAGCGATTGACTGCACCCTGTATGAGAAGCGTGACGCATAGCTTTTGCAACATTGTCATGTGAGTAGTGAGGGAGGGTAACGATACCCAAATATCGATTTCTCAAATTATAACTTGGAACGACATTGGTTCTTCGCATTGCAGGTAATTAACAAGCATCTTATATGAGAACGCGTCACATCCTAGACTTCTTTGTCACTTTCCATCAGGTGAGATTGTATTATAGCACATTAAAAACATGGTTTACTTACAAACAAAAGTAAGCCTGAACATACTAAGTATATCCCTTCGGAAACTCTTGGATGTGTGGCACAGGATTAATCAATTTTGAAATTCATGCTCTTCACACATAGTTCTCACTCAAGGTCTAGCCGTGAGATTTTTTGTTAAAGATGATGAATATCTAGAACAATTAAGTAAGTTCGACCTAGAATAATAGATAGGCTTCACACAAAGTCTAGCAATGGGCATCTTTTGGTTGAGACTATGAATATTTAGAGATATTTTAACTTTTTAAATCATAATGTCCAAAAGTTTTAAAAACATTTATTTACATTATCGATTTTATTTCCCCTTCTAACTCATCCCTACCGCTAAATGCACCTAAGTGTTGTTGCACAACATTTGCTCCATTGTCCTGCGGGTGCCCCCGCGCATCCTTCACAAAAGATTACACCCTAATAGGAACGATTACCGCTGTATCGCAATACATTTATACCGAGCTATATATCAGATCATTGTCGACAAATTTCTCGGGCGTCCCTACTAACAGCTTTTTTATTTAACCGTCAATGGATTTAATTAGGATGGATGAACTGTGGCCGTGTGTTCAAAATAAAAATTTACTGCGTTAATGGAACCGATAGATTTAATTAAAGTACTCGTGGCAGAATATAATTATAATAAGTTCTTACTTTAGGTACAAGTACAAAGAAATTATAATGATAGGAATATAGAATTTCAATATGATAACGCCGTGTGGTCCCCGGCAGAGTAGAATAGGCCACCCTCGCTCTTACCGAGGTGTCGTAAAAGGTGACTAAGGTAAAGCTGCTGGAGTGATCATCGGCACCCAGAGAGGGAAAGCTCTGCATTTATATGGAAACCCTCGCCAACCCGTCTGCCAAGCGTGGTGAGTATGGCAATTACCCCTCATGTGATTGAGGGAGGCCCGTGCCCCAGCGGTGGGGACTTAAATGGGCTGACGATGATGATATATTAAGATGATTTTGCACCTAGAATTATTAAGTTCTTAGTAAAATAATAGCAACATTTGTCACTATTTACATACCTACTTATTATTTGATCCTTTATGTCTTATTGTTAACATCTTGTTGTTATTGTATTCGTGTTTGAGGTTAATAAATGTCTTACTTACTTACTTATGATTTAAGAAAGCTTTTTGGTTCAGTAGCGCAGACATTTGTATTATTTCTTTGAATTTGAACTATGATCAATAACATTTTATATTATTTCTAAATGGGCAAAGAATTTGTCATTTTTAACAATAATTACGGTTGAATAATGGTTAATTACGGTACATTGTGACTAAAATCACACACAAATGGCAGCAATATTGAACCAAATAAGCTCTCTAAATGTAGGGAAATGGTGATAGAAATAAAAAAAAATGTATTTTCATGACACATTTATTTTATAAAAAATGCGCTTTTCTATACGTTCCCTTCCTTCAATCTTCGAAAGCTGATAGAAAATTTCTTAACATACATTGTATAGTAACATTCAAGCTTCGACATCAATTATGTTGCAATTTTCTTTTTGTTTTTCTTTCTTTAAATGCGGGTTTTCCCACTGTTGAAAAGTGCTAAACTTAACGACAAAAACATACAACACATTCTGTTTGTGGCAGCGGTTTACAAATAGCTACCAACTGTTACCACAACTGCTAAATAGAATCGTAAGATCTGAGCAGTAAAGTTCACTTTTGCCATTGCTATTGTGGAAATGATCTGGATAGTGCGGTGGTAAAAACTAACACATGAGCTTCAAACCACAGAGAGCAACAAAATACAAACGATGTTATTAGAATCAAAGTTGGAGTCAAAGACTTCTATGTGTACTAACTACGAGTGAACAAAACTCTGCGCTTAGGTTGGAATCATGATATTGCATACGAGTAAGTATGACCCCTTATTGGTATCTTTAATATTCCTTTCTACAAGTTTAAGATTATCAATATCGCTACCACAGCCCCAGTGAGTCACTGTAGCTTAGAGACCTTTTAGCTAGCGGAAGGCAGCCTTGTGTTTAGTGTAATTTCTAGACATTGCTCGTCTGGTGGTAGGTATACATAAAGGTGTTTAGGTTCAAGTTAGTCGTTGCAATACTGGTTATTCCAGACTTGATATTTGATAAGTTTCTAATTGCTACAGGCTTGAAACTAGTATAACGGCAATTCGCATAATATTGGTTTCGGTTGTGAATTTCCGATAGTAGCTAATACCAATTAAACATTAATGTTGCGGCTACCGAATACCGACTATTTGAAAATTAAAGCTAGATTTAGGCAGATTGGTGAAATAAACTGTACATTGGTATTGCAATAGTTAATGTGAGGATTTCCGAGGTAATCTTTTGGATCCGGCTCGAAGGACCAAATTAACAAACTACTTTGAAAAGTATTACATATTTTAATATTAACTATAAAAAAGCTAATCTAATAAGCTTCATTTGAAATATTTAGTATTTTGTATGAATAGGAAGCGTGGTACATGTATAAAAATATTGTTTTACAAAAGTAAATAGAAATACAAGATAAGTTTCGGAATTTTGGATAACCGGTATAAAAGATTATCTATTAGTAAACCTAGATTTATTTCCTTTTACGGACGCATTCCCTATGTGTACAGTTAAATACAAAATTAAATATTTAAATCTACGGGTAGCTTAGTATAAGCAAACTTTTTAATAATAAACAGGGGCTTATTTTCTTGATAATATAAAACTATTCATTCATATCAATAATAGGTAATATTATTTAAAAAAGACTTAACGAATCTTTTCTAAAATTATGAGA
This sequence comes from Marasmia exigua, assembly GCA_019059595.1. Taxonomy (NCBI): domain Eukaryota; kingdom Metazoa; phylum Arthropoda; class Insecta; order Lepidoptera; family Crambidae; genus Marasmia; species Marasmia exigua. Next base: position 10,989,655 of record CM032476.1, on the reverse strand, counting down.
AATGCTTCGATTTACTATTGACTTAAAATAATGACAACTACCCTACACGTGAGACTTTAAACTTAAATGAAACAAAATTGATGATATTTACAAATGTCTTATGTATGTACAAGCCTTACCAACTAAAATAGTTTAAGTAATACATCCTGAACTCAAACAACGATATATTCAGAGATAAACTGAATACCTATAGGAGTACTTAATATATTAATTCCTACTTTCAAAGCGATTAATATTTTTCACGAAGGAACATTTTAACATAATCAATTGTAGAATAAATGTACTCCATTTAAATAAGAGAGACAGCTGATTAAAAATAATTGTAATGGATATTTAGGCACTGTTGTCTGTCATTAAAATGTGCCAAACTGCACTTGAATCTTACGAGATTAAGACTCGACAAATATTTCAATCAAAGAGTGGTTATATGTGATGCAATAAATTACTAATATAATAATATTGTGACATGAGCGTAGCGTTATCTTATTGTAATTATATACACTAACCTATCCTATACCCTCATTAAGAAGTACATATACTAGAAGGCACAATCCGTACCTCTTGAAGCAGCCACTTGCATACAGAAAACGAAATAGATAGATATGAATACAACAATGATAATATAGATGCCGCCATAGAGACAGTAACTAAATTAGATCTAAAGACAGATATAGAGGTTGATTATGTAGACAGTGATAAAGTAATAAATTCACGTTTGGCAGTTTTAAATACTGGTCGCGCTCATCACAAATACACAAGCTTTTATACTCGTTAAACTTCAGATACATCCAATAATATATTGTAGAATAATAATATTCATTATCAAGTAAAGTTTCTAGAGCCACAAGTCTTTTATGCAAGAAATGACATATAATCACATTCAGTATCTTCAACAACAGAGAGAGGAATTACTGGTCAATGAAAGCTAAATTGTATGCCATTTCTAGCCCAGTGAATGCAGGGCTTAACAAGTAATTGAGGGTTGTCGTCCTCATGTTAGGTCATGTAGTTTAAACGGCGGAGTTCTTGCCTATAATTGGTCCACCGCTAGTAGCGTACACACGTCGGCCGTCGAATTCCACAGAAGAATTCCTCTTTATCGCGTCATCAGACGTGTCTTTGAGCGGCTCCTTTTCATCCCTGTGGAAATGGGCATCGTTTAATTCTTTGCTACTTTATAAAAGCATTATTTACAGCGTTATCATTTACATTTATATGTACAACAAGAACTTCACCACAATATTATGAACAAGTATTGGTTACTAGTTTTTATACACTATACTTGTGTTAAAAGGCCTGAGGTGATCTGCTTACTCAATATTATCGTACCATAACTTATAAAAAAATACCATAAGACTTTTTAGTTAAAATCTAGTTGGTTTTAAAAACACTGAAAATGATATAAGTACAATGAATAAAAGTAATAGATATGCCTAATAGTGTTAGCAGGCGTAAACAAAGATGCGAATTACATATTTACATTCGCACAATGCAATTCTATTAAGCGAGTACATCAACTTTTTTTATTTGACTAGTTTCCAATTTAATTTGTTGAGTTAGTTACTCGCTCAATAGAACATTACACACAAAGCATTAGACAAATACAGAGGTTTCAATGAGGAATGTTACTAAATAGTGATTTATGTATATCAAAATATCTTACACTGGCGTGGTCGGGACATAGCTATATGTGACCGGTGAATGGCAGCGTGGGGAAAGACAATTAATAACTGTTAGTGATAGTTGTGCAAAGTATAATACAAGTGATTAAAGATGAGTTTTTATAAAGTGCAAAGGTCAAAGAAAACAATTGGGACGGTAAAATAAATACAACACATACTGATAAAATGCCGTAAACTTCAAAATACTATTAAAAATAATGATGAATTTTGTCGAAAGAGATGTTCCAGGAAAATAGAACTTGCTCGACGGTATAATCGTATTAGAACGCAATCCACATCAGGACAAGGCACCTACGCTTCAATATTTTTTCAATCGAGACTTTTTCATTTACCGTTCAATAGGAACTGTACTTTAAAGAAAATGTTCATGTCTCTTTTCGGAACTCTAAAAGCAAACAAATTCACACTTCAACACCAAATCTCTAACTACAACGTGGTTACCATCTTCAAAGCACGGTGCTATATTTCTAAAATGTACAGCCATTATTTACACGAGGCAGTAATGCTAAGCATCTTTACATCAACCCCAGCGGAGTGAGTGACTCGATACTTATGTTTCGGTGGGTCAATCATATCGTGCCGGGGCGGTAGATGTTGCACAATCAAAGCATGCAGGCGTTTCAAGATTTTTTTACTATGGTGCCTTACGTCGGGGTCGGCACGAGCTTGACTGGCGGCGGCAGGGGCGCGGGGGAGGGCGGCGCGCGCGGCTTCGTGCTGCAATAAGGGAGCGGGAAGCGCCAACCGTACAGACTAGCGGGCAGAAACATCTCTCATCGACACTAACACTTAATAGTATGGAAAGGACAACATAAAGGGGAAGAAACTAGGAAGAAACACAGAAATGAAAAAGTTAAACATCCGAAACATTAATAATGATGTCGATGATGTGCTGACAAGTGAATTATTATAAAAATGACGTTAAAACGTTAGAAAAGATATGCTTAAGTATTTACCTTCCTAATTTAGCTTCGTCGTCTTCGTGCTTCTTAGTACGCTTGCCACATATGGTGGCAATCACTCCTTGTCGTTTGAAGCACAGAAGCAGTAGGTCCACAACGATAAGGCAGATTAAGACTCCAGCTAAGGCCACTCCAATGATGGCGCCACTGGACAGAAGCTGCGGCGGAGCAAATCCAGAGCTCTTCACACCTGTTGACGTTAACATCACTGTAAAACTTATCCAAGCCTTTCGGAAACAGGAGCAGCAAAATCAACATTGGCATAAATTATCCCAAAATATGATAGCCTGATTAACAGTTACAACTTTGCTGTGGATTTTGCTGCTCTCAAAGATGTTAGTTTTATGCATCATGTCATAGAAGCTGAAGATGTTAGATGACATGACAGTGATTGTAACAAATGCAATCTCAGCACTTGTGCAAGTTATAAAGTGGATTTAGAAGATTCATGTAAACCCTTTTACGAGTATAAGCAACAGTTAGACATTCATTACAATCTTTCAGGTGACAGCAGGGAGTGCTTTCAGTTTTAAAACGTGCACCCAATCACCAGTTTTACATTTGCTATTCTAAGATAGAACAATAAATTCAAAGATAGTTTTGGATAGAAAGCTCTCCGCTAGAATGAAATGGGGTTTGAATGAAAAATGAAGTATGAAATGAAACACATGAATGATGCGTAAATAATAACCTGAGACTTAATGACAATGATTTAAAAAAAAAGTTGTCAAGATGCAAACATTCCAAATAACTTGGTCGGAACAAAACAAAATGTTCAAACCCCATGACAAAAGTTTTGAAACTATTCAAAGCGGTATGGGGATCTAGAGATACAAATACGAATAATATAATAATATCACAACACATAGTTATAAAGGTTCTACATTTGATGGACTAAGTTCACCATCACCTTAACTGCCTATAGCCCTAAGTCTATATCGTAACTTAAAGATATGGCGTTAAGGTTAATCTTTGAAATGATCTCATCAATCAATAAGAATTTAATGCTTACCAGTGAATAAAGTTTGTTGTTTATGATGTAATATTTTCTCTGCAACCATTTTAAAGATTAACCAAACAAAACATCTACTCTGAAGACTTAACTATAAGTATGAAACTGCCAGTAGTTAAAAATGGTTTATATAAAATTTGATAAATATGTCTCATTATAAGATGTAACAACCTTTATATCATAATAATAAATAAAGGGCAGTCTCAATCAATGGAAATCATCATGCTTGGAGTAAATAAGTAAGGTAACAACTAGGGCATTATAAAATAAAAATTCTATAATTATATAAGAATATCTAGTGTCATCTACTATGACAGATCTATGTATAATATCACGTTTAAAGTAATTTTCCTATGTTCGTAGTTAGTTATCGACCATGCTAGTGGGGTAGTGAATATAATATTTTTCGGAAGGGTGTACACATAATATCATGCAGCGCATAGGTAATTAGTACATTCCAAAGGAAACTATGTAGCAAGTTCATTAATGGATATAGAATATTATTAATATAAAATATATTTACCCAAATCTCAGTCAGGGCGACACAAACACACTTTTCGAGCAACAATAATAGGATTAATGGATTGGTCTCTTGATAAGCATCTTGACAGCTTTCTTTTAGGGAAGTTTGAAATGTTTATTACCATCGATACATTAGGTAAATGTTCAAATAAGGTAAGGGTTATTTCATCTAGACTTTACATTCATATTAAGGTGAAGAAGGATTTCAACGCAATGAAAAATGAACGAAATATCCTATCCAAATTATATTGTAAACCATTGCATATTCTGTTTTGTGTTTGAATTGTATCCTATCGTATTTCTCGGGCAATAGGCACCTATAATGACAATTTATTTTTCTGATTGGTAAACAAAGGACATGTCAATAACTGAAATATCGATGAAAGAATGACCCAATTCCTACCATAAAAACTCTCCATTAATCAGGTTGCTTGAACATTTTTCGCAAGCGAAATTTTTATTTTTGAAATACTTCAAAATAAACTTGTATTTTGAAGTCATGCTTTCAAAATACAAGTTGTATTATTCGCGTGATTTTACCAGTAATTTTTATTTTCAATTAAATACTTATAGAATTGAGTAGCCCACACACAGCTCTGGATTATTATTTAAAATATAACATTATCTATTAAAATTGAAATGATTAACTTTCACCTTTATTTATCTATTTCATTAAGAAACCATTTCAGTACATGTCATGATCCCTGTTATTATCTTTGTAGTAACTAGTTATTTAACAGATACTTCATTCATTTTTGTAATTTATAAATATAGGACAGCATCTTTTCAAAACATTTATTACTTTTCACATTGGTCAATTTCACCTTCGTCTATAACAGATCACAATTTGAATTCAGTTGTTATAGAATTCTTCGCCAACTACATAACTTTCATGTCATCATCCCGCATCTTATTATAAAATCGTATTCATCTGCCTCTTACAGGTACATAATTCATTATCTGGACGACGTTCTCCTTGAGATAATTTCTAATATTATTCTATATCAAAAGGACAAAATAGTCATCAAAAATTCTTACACAAGTTTTCAAAACTCTTATACAATTCACTAAGAATGTCAAAGTCATATTGTATGCCTTCATTTTTGGCATATTTTTATTAACACTAAATTATGACTTTATATTTTGGCAGTGTTAATTTATTAGCCGATAATCTAACTACAATTTATTTACGTAATGTATCTTTCATAAAATTATTTTAAATTTAACTTAATTTTTAAATCTTGAATTCTAATTTTAAATTAACATGAATATCTTAAACAGTATATAATAATTTTAGATTTTTATCATTAATATTATAGGCGAATATAATAAACTTTACATAAATTAATTTGAAATCATTTGATGATATTTTGTTTAAAACACAATTTAGAATAATTTATTTACACATCAACAAATAATTTTTATCACAACAAGGATTTTCTAAATAACAACAGTCGTCTTTGGACTTGTTTAGTAATGTTGAAATTTACATTGTTGCTTATATGACGTAAATGGTTACGAGTACAGCTGTAACTATTTCCATTCTAGTGTGAGCCCATTTGAAATTGCGTGGACTTCCATTTGGGTTACCTAGAAAAATTTATTAGATAAATACACACATACGTAAATTATTTGCAACGAAACAAAAATTTATAGAAAGAAAAGTAAATATTCATAATTGACTTACCACTGGTAATAAATTAACACCAACAAAATATAAGACCGATTATAAAACAAAACGTAAGACAACTAATGCGTACCTACTTAAATGTAAATTAACCTTAACATAAAATACAAATTCTAAAATCATAGAAAACGATTCTTAAAGTATGCCAAATGTAGTAATAAATAAATTTAATGTAAACTTTACTACGTAACATTTTGCACAAGGTTGCATTGAGTGTATGAATAATATTATCTAACGTTATTTAATTAGATATATCAGTCGGCATGTTACCTAGCGGCAAGATTGTATAAAATTAACATAAAATATTCATAAGAAAAATGATACAAATAAAAAGTATTACAAAACTGGTAAGGAGTATTCCACTGGTAAAAACTAAAAATAAATTGTACTTACACAAAAAATACGTAAAGTATATCACTGGCTAAAATTAACGTACAGTTAAAACTAAAGATTCATATTAGGAGATTAAAATAAATGCCAAGCACTAGATATACAGAAGAAAGTCACAAATCACAAAACCAAAAATAAGGCGAAGGGGAGTATTGGACTGAGTATATGAGCGATTCTGGTTGATCCTGATGTTGGAGCCAATGGGTCGGGGGCAGTGTAAACGTCGTAGAAGCCAGCTCTAAGAGGCACTTCGTTACTTTCTTGATTATACTCACCGAGGGCGGTCTGAACGTAAAGCTGGGCCGGGAGGGAGAAGCCAAGGATGTTGTGCGCTCGAAGCTCCATTCGGTATTTAGTATCGGGCTGTAGTCCTCGCAATTCGTAGCTGATCATCTCGAATGATTTAAGTTCTTCTTTTAGACAATGGTTTTCTGATGCCACTTTCCACTCTCCGACTACTTTTATAACCTGTTCAAACACATTATCATTAAATGTTTACATATCGACTTGCAAAGCTTCTTAAAACAATTGAAGCGCCAGTATAACATTTGTATTTAAAATTTTAATTTTATGGTGGCGTAGGAGCACACACTATCAGAAGAATTATTGGTATAAAATCGTTCTTTTGTAATATACCAGAAAATAAACAAAAGTACACTTAATACTTCTAATCGACTACACGATTTAGAAATAACAAGTTCAAGTTCCAGAACTGCAACTCAAAATGACTTACCGGGCAGTAAGTGATTTCGTACAGGTCGATAGGTTCGCCGTTATGAGCGGGGATTTTCCATTTCAGCTCAAATCTGTCAGCGTACTTTCCATGAATTAGCGATTCTGAGCTTATCGCCTCTCTCCACTTCGGTTGCTCCGGAGCAGATCTAGAAATTACATTTGATATATTTTTAGGTTCGTGGTAATGGAAACGTACAGTTGATTTATCACTCGCACTTAAAGAATGTAGACATGATGAATTGCGTTAGTCGTTGCTAAGATCGAAGACGTTGCTAAAATTCAATGGATTATACAAAATATTTTTCTGCTCAAAACTCTTCCACCAATAGTGTCGGAAACTTTTCCTCCAATAGTGTGGAAACAGACTGCAATTAATCTAAAGTAAATTCAAATTCTTTATTTGAAAACTTAAACACTTTATTAACTATCGATATTTTATAGCCAAAATTATTATTTTTAGGCTTTCGAATAACCTTTTAAGTAAAATAATAGGACAAATGTATCATAATTAAAGAGGTATTTTATATTGACGATTAGAATGTACTGAATTTATTATTATTGAGGTCATAGGAACTTTAGTGAAATCATGTCACTAGGCTAATGTACGAAATGACACCGCGAGAAACACGAACAAAACAATGGACGCACTCAATCCGTATTTGATTGCTCAAAATCCGGTCTCATTGGTAGTGGTGACTATTTGAATGTGCTGTGTGAATTGCATTATTTATGTATTAACCTTACTTTGTACAATATCATAAGGCTGTTATATACAGATTTATCTTTTAATATGGTTTGAGCATGTTGAGTAATTCATGATTAAACTAATGAAGTTTTAAAAAATTTACAACTACGGCTTAAACTATGGATTGACCTTCAAGCAAAAAAAAACCTTTCAACAAAATACGGAACTGTGATGAAATAAAAATCGGACCAACCTCCTAGGCATAATGACGGTAGTAGGCGCTCCCCAAGCACCAACACCGACTTGGTTCACAGCCGCAAACCTAAAATCATAAGTGATCATAGGCTGGAGATTCTCCACAATGTAAGGTGAGTTGGCCGACCAAGTCCGGTTCATTGCGAGATTCCAGTCATAGTTGCCGTTTTCCTTGTACTGGGTAGTGTAGGCTAGGATTGGTGGGCCTGATTCTTCTGGTGGACCAACGATGCTGAATGACACCGATGTGGCTGTTATTGTTTCTTGGCGTGCCTAGAAAAGAAAATAAACATCAATAAGCTTATTTCTTTTCCTTTGAAAACTATGAAGAGATAATTTACATACACCAAAAGATAATTAAATCTTGCAAAGTTTAATACAGTGGTGAATACCTATTTTAACTTGGAACGACTAACGCCTGTTCGAATCCTCTCTTTAATATGGATACTGATGATGATTTACTTGCACGTCCATTATTAATCGATTATGCAAATGGGACCTTAATAATCTAACAATCGATTGTACTTTCGATTGTATCAATAGTATCTATTAAATAGATACTAGAATTAAGCTTCATTAAGGATATTATCGTCAATTTAAACGATTATATCGACCAAAAATGACAATCAATTTAATCGATAATTGCTTGTCGATTATTCGGCAACACTATTTGTGCGATGCAAAGTTAAATTGTGAGGATTAACGACGGTCAGTTTTCAAAAAATTGAAGATTAATGTTACTTACTATGCTTTCTTAGGGGTTGGTGGATATCATTCAGGACTTTAGATTTAAGAGACTAAATGTTCACTTACTTGTATGATAGTACCGGGCGGGAAGGCTTCTCTCAGCTGAGTGATGTGCTCTGCCTCTCCAAGTGTATTGGTGGCTATGCACTTGTAGTTCCCGTACAGTTGACGGTCTGTCGGGATGACGGTGACGATGCTGACCGGCCCAGACCCGTATATCTTGACGTGGGATGATTCTACCAGATCGTATTCTTGGAACCTAAGAGAAAAAAAACAATTTTATTATTAAATAAGGCGGTCAATCGCCAGCTGTTGACGATTTAATTTAATAATATTGCTATCTCCGAAAATTGTTTGAAAGTATCCTAGGTAAGTTGCAATTTATTGAAGTTTTATCAGCTTCTTAGATCCTACATATTAACTAGCAATATTATTTGTATGCTTCCATTTTTCTAAGTCCAAAACAGAGACTTGCTGCGGAGTGATATCACGGCCTCACAGGAAACCGGCGTGAAGCAGCATTGTTCTGTACTGGAGGCCCAATCAGGGGGCCAAAGGGAGGTTTAAAGGTTGGCAGCGCACTTGTGATTCCACTGGTGTCGCGGATGTCCATGGGCGGCGCGGCGGCAATTGCTTACCATCAGGTGATCCGTCTCCTCGCCTGCCACCTTTCACATTAAAAAAAAAACTGATTTCCATTTCTCATCCATTCCATTACATAAAGCCATCTCAGTATTCTCAGTTACTTAGAAACGGACTTCAATATGCATTCGTAATTGCCCAATATTCGGTACTAACCTCCATTTGATAGTAGCGTTGGGAATACTCTCGGCGATACAAGTGATGTTGACAGGTTGACCATTCCAGCTCCAAATTGGAATCTTTGGCATGTGCTCGAACGATGGTTTAAATTGAACCGTCAAGTGTCCATTTTTCCTCGCTTCTCCACCTAAAATGTCATATACCCATTCATAAAAGTCTTCTCAATTATTTTCTTTCAACAAAAAGTATGTAAAATAAAATTATGAATGAATTAATGAATATCTTTATTTACTAGAAACACTGTAGATACATTTATCAATAGGATGGTCAATAGATGATGATAATGTCGTCGAAGTAGACAAAAATAAAGATAAATTGATGCAGTGATCCTACCGTCATTCTCAGCAATGCACTCGTAAAGACCATCATCCGTCCTATTTAGATTCGAGATCGTTATAACTGCGCTGGATTGCATTTGATCTCCTGTCTGGCGATTGGTCGTTTCAATCATGATTCTGCAACAAACACAGGGTTCAGTTAATGTCAAGCTAGACTATTGTAAGAACTGAACGTGAGATAAAAATAGTTTAATAAACCGCCTTCAAAATTCACAATAAAAACGTGTAAAATAATATTTTTAACACTTCAGATAACATTTTATAACAGTTGTACAGTACAGTTATCTGGAGTGTAAAAATATTATTTTACACTTTTTAGTTCGTGGTTTTTGAAGGGGTTTTTTTAGTAGAATATTTTTTCATGCTTGCAAAAATTTAATTGATAAATTATTTAATAAATATATTTAATAAATTTGAAATGGATTTAGGATCTCAGTTATTTCGTGATAAAATAATGAATTGGCTTCAAACTGAATCAGTATCTAGATTTGTGAAAAAACAATACACTATGCATATTTTCGAAAAAAATATGTCGAGAGTTACTGTTGTATATCCATTTTAATAATAAAAATCAAGTGCATGCGCTGTGTCTGGCACCTATATCATAAAATAATGGCTCAACTAAAGTAACCGAAAAAAGAAAGGAAATTGTATTATGGAAATAGAACATTGTAATAGGATTCACCTGTTATTATCATTAGGTCCATTGGTAAACCGATCGGCATTACTCAGTTTCCTAAAGCTCATCCTCGGTGCTGGTCTCCCAGAGGCCCTACACTCAAGTCTTCCTTCTCCCCTTTCAGGCGCCGTGATGTTATACAGTTCGAAGATCTTCGGTGGCACCAGCACTTCTACTTCGATTTCAGTTTCGTTCTGACCAGCTTGGTTGACGGCATTGCAAATGTATTTGCCGTAGTCGCCAGCTTCGACGCGGTCGAATGTGAGTAGACCTGTGATTTCGTTGACGCTAAACCTTGATGTGGTGGCTAGATTCTAAAACAAAACAAGCAAAGTTGTTTGAACAACAATACTGGATAGTAAATGGGGGACTATTGCCTGTGGAAAATCCGCTAGATGGCTACTACAGAAATAAGGTCCATCTACAAAGAGGTTCGTTATAGTAACATCACAACCGCATTGGTTGAAGTTGGATCCTCTTTTGCAAGATGGCCCTTAATGATTGAGCTTGATGAATGATGATGATAATGAATGATTCAAACTACCAGTCTACTCTGCCCACGCAGTACTCTCAATTGAATATTGTAATCGGAAGCCCGATAAAAACTTTTCAGAGTGAATAACAAATAGGCTGATTAAAACTATTTATGCATTACCTCCCGCGTCGAAGCTTTAATCCAAGTGTAGGTTGGCGGCGGCTTTCCCTTCGCCTTACACGTGATGGCTGCTGCCTCACCTTCTTTGATTTCCACTCTTGGTTCTCGTTCTTCCATTTCTGGCGCAGTGTAAACCTAAAAATATATGGGTAACTTTGACTGACAGGAAAGATGAAATATTTTTTGTAAACATAACTAGGCACTAGTAATACAATTCACGTTCCTTATTTTATCATCAATCATTAAATTACTAAAGTGTATTTGAGGACAAGAAAAATAGGCAATATTAGTGAAAAGGCTTGATACCTATGTGCCGATAAATGTAGAGAAATAATCTTACAAAGTATTGTAGAAAAGAAAACGTATTGTTGAGCTAAATAGAGTATTAATAAGTACTTAATAAAGCAAAATTGAATAAGGGTAATGTTAAACGAAACAAACACCTACAAGACTGTTAGTAAGCAGGCGAGTAATATGAGGTTGATCTCATCAAGTTTCTTAATTATAATATTAGCAGGATATTAATTGCTGTGAAATTGTCGTAGATTATATAATAACTGCAACACGTACCTCAAGTTTAATGTTCCTTTCAGCAAGTTCACCAGTGGGTATGACAACCGCTCGGCACGTATATGTGCCATCATCGCTCTCTTGGACATTTTTGATCATCAAACCGTTAGCATGGATCACGTACCTATCACCAGTCGCAATCTAGAATATTATGATACATTCTATTAGACATGTATTATTCCAAAGAAACTCATCCGAACTAAAATCCCACTTTTAAATTTTATACATTTGGCAAATGTCTTTTCTGAGGTCACAGAATAATTGACCAGAATAAACTTAAGAATAAGTTGTGTTAAGTTTCACTTACAGGAGTGCCTTCTTTGAACCAGTCAACAGAGGGCGCAGGTTTAGCAGTTACTTCGCACATCACCTTAAAGTCTTTCCCTTTAGTTGCGAACTGGTTCTCATTCGCATTTGTCCAGGTTATGGCAACTAAAATGTGAAAAAAAAGAATGTTTAAAATAAGAAAAAAAGAAATTAATTATTAGTTATATAAAAATAACTTTTTTTAACTATCAAAAATACTATTATATTAGGAAAAAAAGAAGTACAAATCACTATCTTTAAGCAAAGGTTTTACTGGTTCTTTCTGAACTATGAAATCAATATACATAATTCTACCTACAAAACCAATGGCAGATATTTACGTAATATCTGGCATTCAAAGTAGTTCTGTTTCTGACATTTCAATAAAGATTTACTTTGATTTAGAACGAGAAGGCGTAAATATAATTACAACTACGATTAAATATAGAACTATGTTGGCGGAGCGACACAAAATTACTTGGCATATACTAGTAAAGAAGAAATGAAATTACCAAAGGTCTCCAAAACCACACTTGCACTCATAGGAACATTGGTGTAAGCCGCTTCACAGGTGTAATTCCCAGCCATGGCCTGCGTGATGGATGAGATGTACAGCAACTGGGACTGCTTCGTTGGCATCGCTTCTGTATAGATCTCGTGTCGGGTTCCTGAGCTGTTGGGGTGAAGAAGAGAAATCTTTAATGCGCTGGTGTGTACCACAATGTAACCAGTGGCACGGCATAGTACAGCAAGGGTCATTGCTTAGGTAAAAATTCGTCGCGGGGGGAAGGGTCAAATATCGGCAGGTTTGATCTAAATTTCCTTCTAAATAGGAGTTCATCGCAATATTCGTCACCATTATCATCCGTACCTATAACGTTTCATGTATGAGGTAAAACTTCGGCGCGAGGGGAAGGGTCAAATATCTGCAGGTTTGATTTAAATTTCTTTCTAAATAGGAGTTCATCGCAATATTCGTCACCATTACAATCCGTACCTATAACTTTTCATGTATGAAGTAAAACTTCGTCGCGGGGGGAAGGGTCAAATATCGGCAGGTTTGATCTAAATTTCTTTCTAAATAGGAGTTCATCGCAATATTCGTCACCATTATCATCCGTGCCTATAATTTTCCATGTATGAGGTAAAACTTCGGCGCGGGGGAAGGGTCAAATATCCGCAGGTTTGATCTAAATTTCTTTCTAAAAAGGAGTTCATCGCAATATTCGTCACCATTATCATCCGTACCAATAACTTTTCATTCCCACAACTCGCTTTATCAATATTATTAATTCGCTGCTATTTTCCGTGTACAATTTTGATTGTGAGAATAAGGTTTAACCAACGCTATTACCAGATATTATCAAACCCTTGGGACTAAACCTCAGTCGTTGATTCTGACTTAAGCTGAATCCACTTGGTTTTTTATGGGATAAGAAGGAAAATCCAGCGACTAGGTCGACTGATTACAAGGGTATTACGTGTAATCCTATAGCTATTCCTTCTCAAGTACAAATATTCTTTAATACAATCATACTCATTGTAAAACGCAAAATAAAGAGAGTCAAAATTAAAGGAGACGATTTTAACTATAGTAAATAATTGTTTTCCTTTTTTTAAAACTTATATGTCGCTTCATTCAATATTTTTTTAAACTTATAATAGATCATTTATGTTTTAGACCACTTTGCGATAAAACCATTTTATGGTCGGTTTGCATTCAACAAGCAGGTTCAAAGCTAAAAGTCTGTTACATTTTTAATGAAATAAAACTCAAGTGTTACTCACGAAGCATCATTGATGACGAGGCCTTTAGGATCCTTCCACTGCGGCTGCGTCACCAGGGACGGATCGGGGGCGTCTGCCTGGCAGGTCAGCACCACCGACTTGCCTACCGCCACCGTCTGGTGTTTTTGCATCGGGAATATTCTGAGTGTTTGCGCTGAGCATCCTGAGGACAAAAATAAGGTGCATTTAAAATCGTAAATAAAAAACAGAACTCAAAATAACCGTAATGATATTAATAAATGTAATAAGGTTGGTTACTTCAATATTTAATAATCTGACATTTGATAGTCAAATGGAATTTGTTATGAAGAACATTGAATCATAATTTTATTATCACAATTTAAAATAAATAATAAAGGTTGGTTTTTACTCGTATTTGAAATAAAAGGCAACCGGTATGTTCAATGTACAAATACGAGTCCGGCATCCGGAAAAAAATGCTCAAAGTTAACACAAATATAATTTAATTTTCATGATACACTAATTATTTAGGTATAAAAATATTGCCTTTCATAAAAATAAATGTATTTATTATTGGTGAAAAATATCGCAGTCAAAAGCCATATTCACACCAATGCGTGGAATGCTATATGTATAAATTCCCGCAAAGGCTCACCCAAATGCAATTAGCAAATGAGCGCCTAGTGCGGTTAACATGGTATGTAACGTAAGAATGGCTAATAAAACACTCGTCACGTGCCGAGGAATAAATTGCGAGGGCCTTGATTAAAGAGTGCGATTGCAATGCGGCCCTGGTGGAAGGCAGGGACTTTTTTAAATATGTTAATTATTCACGTGCTTCATTTCGAGGAGTTTTAACTATTGGCAACATTGAGTGAAAGGAATTTCAATTATGTTTTCACTATTATGTTTTTATAGGTATACGATTGAATACATAATAAGTAGGTATGTTTATCATACTATTCAAATCAGTGGACATATGTTTCGCTAAAATAATTACAAAATATTATAAGATGATAGTTCTTAATTTACCAATTGTTCCATGCACAAAGTCAAGTTTTACGCCGACCATGCGCCAAACCGTACCAGACCCGGAGCATCAGAACAGGAACCCAATTCTCGGGTTCGTGATATTTCTTTTCAAACGAAATATATCACTAAAACATGGTTTTATTGTATGTTTTTCTGGTGATATCGGCCATGTTTTCAAAATATCACGATCACGAGAATTGGGCTCCAGCAAATCACAGAAATAGCGATATGTAGCATAATCTTTATGTCTTAATTCAAAAATCGGCCTGTAGTGAAAGAATAAAATTAAGTGAAAGTTTTGTTTCTGGTAGTTCACGCTAAGGCTTACAGTAACGGTTTCCTATAAAACTCCTTATCGGCGTTACTTTAAACTGAAGTCCTCGCCAGACATCGTTAAAACCGTTCCTTAATTAAAGCTAAGTCCGTCGCCAAAACTGTTGTTTTTTATATCCTCCCTATTCAAGTCATGCTCAAGTGTTAGACGTAGAGGTTTATCTTTTCGGCATAGTCCACATCTACTGCATCATCTCAAGTGCCGACGCGCCTATTCATGGGAGCACGTCTCGTTATAGCGGGATTTCACTCGGGACGTCTCATGTGTCCAAGGGTTTATGTCTGCTTTGAAATACGCTTATTATTTTCTTGCTTTGAAACTTCTTAGTTATAACACATATTGGCAGGTATGACGATGACAGTTCAAAAACGGACTACTCTAAGGGTGTTCATTAACTGTTTTCATGATTCGGCGGATAGAGCTAAAACAAGCCGCGTGTGCTGATACAATTTAGAGGTTTTAAATTGGTGTTTAGTGGTTTTTAGTGTACAAATTTAGTGATTATTTGTGCAGTGGAGTGCAGACAAGTGATTCTAATAATGAGAATAGTTGGATTGTATCGTTTTTAATACTGCTATTGTGTGTTGAGTGAGTTGTCTCGTGACAACTTGCTTGGACCTAATAGAGTCTTTAAACCCCCGATTACTTTAGAGTGATATTCGCTGAATCAGTAGATCGATAAAACGTAATAACACCGGCGTTTTATGGAGTGACTATGACTTTGACTGGACTTCGACTTGACTACCTACTTAATCTCAATAAGTTACTTGACATTGGCAAATTATCTTCGGGTAGACCCATATTAAAAAAATCTGTTTTCATTCTTTCTTAGAAAATGCTGAATGATTAGTTTTTGTTTTAAACTCCAAAACTGCTCTATAACACCGTTTTAGCTATCAAAGGTTTATCGAACGTTTATGAATAAAGCCCTATATTAACGCATAGTTATGGCATATTTTCGGGTACGGGATACCTATACCAGTACATACCTACCTAAAAATATTTGTAAAAACTCCATTTAATTGGAACAGCTTTCAGCCAAAATAAGATTCGAACGATTTTCGAGATCCTTTAATCGAATTACCGAATTTTTGTTGCAGTCTTGTAAACCACTCGTTCCCTTTAGAAAATTTAATTTCTAAAAATAATGCAAATAAAGTTTTTCTAAATGACGAATTTAATAAGTTTATATGGGTGTTCAAATAACAGTAAAACTAATTTGCTTTTGAAATAAACAAATATTTTATGTGATGTTCATTGTAGAGATTCGCAATTTCACACATGAATATTTTACCAACAGAATTTGATGAGATGAGAACATACAGTTAATAAATAAATAAAAGTTGCTATAATGGTGATTAAATGAAAAAAGTGTTCGTTTATTTAACCCATTCTGAATAATTAGCTAAGATAATAAATATTACCGGCCACTATGGCCAATTATTTAAAAATCAAAATAAAAAAAATAAAAAAGAAAAGTCTTTGAATCATTTTGGCGGTTCGCAATGTGATGGCCACAGAGTAGGTACCTAGTAGATAAGGCCAGGGGAGCTGGTAGAAGATCAACAGTCTCCCAAAGAGGAAACAGCCCCACGGAACCGCTATGGCTCAATAGCGCGCTTCTAAGTCGCGACCGAAACATTTGTGTCGCAAATTTCGGAAAGGTGCACTGTGGACGTGAATATTCTTTTCATATTCCTAATAATACAACAAACCTAAGGCGCTCGGGTTTCATTTATGTAGCCATCGATCCTAGGGCGCGACAATATCTACTATAAGACATGATCAAAAAGAAGTAGAATGCTGTGGCCAGCAACTGACAAAACGGCGGAATAACAACTACGTCAACGTCATTCGATTTTTTTTTTAATATGGCTCTACCCGAATATAATTCACTAATGTCAAGTAACTTATTTAGAATAAGTAGGTAGTCAACAGTCGAGGTCAGTCTAAGTCACACTCACTCAAAAAAACGCCGGTGTTTTACGTTTTATCGACCTACGGATTCCGCGGATATCACTCTAAAAGCAATCGCGGATTTAAAGACTCTATTACAACGAGACAACTCACTCAACACACAATAGCAGTGTTAAAAACGATACAATCCAACGATTTTTATTATTAGGATCACTTTGCGGCACTTCACTGCACAAATAAACACCAAATTTGTACACTAAAAACCACTAGACACTAATTTAAAACCTTAGAATTGCATTAACCCACCCGGCTTGTTTTAGCCCTACCCGCCGAATCCGTCATTCGATAGAGCGGTAAACTAAGAAAAGGATACAGCGCGTGTAGTCTAAGGTAAACTGTCTATGCCTTTAGATACGTAAAATATATTTTGTGTTTGGAATAAAAGGTTATAAAATATCGTGATTAATTCTCATACTTTCCGCCCTTTATAATACTACCTAAGTAAAGACAGACTTCTAATTAACTACTCGTAGAGGGCTTTCGCGTGTGAAAAATCCTCTAGATGGAGTACTATAGGAGTGAGGTCCATATACAATGTAATTGATTATTTTTAAACGTGATCTGACAAATTGTCAATTTTACAAACTAAACAACCAATGCGGTTCATGATGGACCTCAGTCCAACAGTACGCCATCTAGGATTTTTCACACGCGAAAACCCTCAATTTGCCTTTAAATTGGTGTTTAAGCATGTTGCACTTTTCTCTTAGTGTGGGATGTGGGAATAAGCATAAAATGTATCTACATGAATTCTTGGTCAGGTCAGCACTGTTCTCCGATACTTATGTAAAAGATAGGGTAATATAGCAATTACCATTCAGTTTAACTGCTGTGCGTAGGAAGTTATCTCCTTAAAGATAGTACCTAAGTAGGGTTTTGGCTAGTCTCAGAATAATACAAGAAGGTTAGGTTTCTTCATTGCATACGACTGTAAGTAAGATGATGATTCAGGAAGACGCGCCATACTTATTTTCTACCAAACCAATTTCCGTGATATGTCTTCTCATGACTTATATTTGTGGAAATGTGTATCGATAGAACTAACATTTGTGTTTACAGCAAACTTTTTTTTCGTAAGAGATATCACGTCTTTGTGAACAGTCTGGATTATACTTTAATGTCGCTAATGCTTTTGACTAATCTAGTCATAACTGCATTTGATGGTTCACTCCGCTAATGTACAAAGTTGCGCTGTGGGATGCGCTGTGGGTGGCCATGGCGTATGATTGTGAAGCAGACCATAAAGGCTGATGTGACGTGACGACGTAGAATTAGAACATATTATGCGAAAACAAATCTTGTACAACCGCAAAACTACACCATAACTACTTTAATGAAACCCAAAATCGCTTTATTTTATTTCTTTAAAATTACAATAGTACAATGTTTTTTATAACCACTCGATCGTATCCCTCGATTACTATAAGATTTCGAAGAAAATCGTTTCATAGCTTCATAAAAGAAGCATTTCGAGTAACAACAAACTTACCTATTGCAATTGTCCCAACAGCAACGAATTCAAAATCCCTTTGTGGCGCACATCGAATTTTTATATCCCCTCAAGTATGCAGACCACGTTCTACGGAACCCTACGGTTGTCTACGCATTAGTGATGTAACCAAGTTTATCACTTGAGTTACTAAAAAAATCGTCAAGAAAATGATGCTTAAAGAAATCGTATATCATCTTTGACCATGGGAAAGCCACGCTTCAGTATGAATGGGCCGGCTCGACCGGAATGATACCACGGCCTCACAGAAAACCGGCGTGGAGCAACACTGAGCTGTGTTTCGCTGCTTGAGAGAGGGTACCAGAGGCCCAATCCGGGGGAAGGGGGGTTTAAAGGTTGGCAGCGCACTTGTGACTCCACTGGTGTCGCGGGTGTATGGGCAGCGGCAATTGCTTACCATCAGGTAATCCGTCTGCTCGTGTGCCACCTATGATATAAAAAAAATCGTATTAAGAGTTGTGAAATTCGAACATTAACTAAAAAGACGCTTCTCTGATATAAGAAAATACGGCTGAGCCATCAAACGTGAATTTAGTGAAAAAGTATAAAGTAGTTTAAAATATTAACATAATATTTTAAAATCATTTCTTTTATTGTATGATGCAACAGGTGACTCGAATGGTAGAGACTTTATATTATCATTAAGGTTATGATTAGCGAACATAATGATAAGATATTAAATAAATATAATAAATAGGCACCTACATAAATAAAATCAGCTTTTATACCTATAATTGAAACTTAGAGAATTCTGAAATAATAATAAATAAATAATAATATTTTTTCCGGTGAATAGCACTTTTCCCCATGACACTCAAGTGATTGAGTGAGTCTATTGATGGTGCATCACTAGCTCTGATTTTGGTTACATTCGGAACAAGATGAAAAAGAATGGCCATTATCACAAGTTTCGCTTTTTAGGTAGACACGCGTTTAAAATTCATGACAAAAGTTATGCTCTGAAAATGCTTCTCATAAATCTGAGCCAACACAAAATTGTCATCGTGAAATATTTTTCCAACTACTCACTTCCAGGTTCCAGGTACTAGGTACTCACATGACCAGGTAATGTCAGATTGAGTTTGTCTTTGTGTTTTGGGCCACATAATTAAAAAAAACATTTATAGCATTAGTTTCATGCAAGTACGTACGTCTGTTTTTCAAGCAGCCTTTTTAAGATTAAAAGTAACGCATATTATTAAATAAAGAATCTGGTTAGGCCATGGGAAAAACTCTTACTGTGGTTTAAACGAGAAGTTTGATTTTCCTCTGTTCGGCCTGGTATTAATTTCAAGTTTATATTATAAACTTCCCATGGCCTATACAGACTATAAATTTAATAATTTAACTCACCTCCTGTTAACGTTAACGTTTTATTAAGTCTTATGCAAAATGGAAGACGCACGCGACAATAATTTTGGCGCGTGCTTAAGTCCGCGCCACGAATAAAGTCCTGCGGAAAAACACGGAATTAAGATTTTCAGAATAAACTTCAAATTTAAATGTTGATGGCGACTCAAGCGCGCTGTCACTGGACTTCTTTCGTGGCGTGGACTTTAGACTAAGAAACAAACTATAATACATACTACATTTAAAAACTGAACCTTTGCCTTTGCAGTGATTTGGTTTTAAAAACAGAACACACCCGAATATTATTTTTCCAGCCCGTAACACCGATTATCTCAACAAATAGTTTTTTTTTTCAACGCTAATGTCTATGGCGTTGAGCTTCTAACCGGCCAGCCTTTACTTTTTTCCATTAATTAAGGTTTTTATTAGCATTTTTATGGTTTGAAGCCTACTCGCTCGTGCTTTGCTGGGTTATCTAGGTCGTATAGTTTTATTTTATTCCAGTCATTATGTATGCAAATACAATGGAATAGCGAATTCCCGCAAAAAAAAACGATTTCAATTAACCTTATTCCAAGAAAAGTTCATTACAAAAATGCATTTTTAGGCTGTACAGCTCCATGTTATAAAATATTAGAAATAAACGCTGTAATTAAGTTAAATATTTAATCCTTATTGCGTCATTAAAACAAAGTAGTAGGTATTCGTTTTGCAACTAATATTTCGCGTACTAATTATTGGCCCATATTTTGAAAAAAAATTCTTTTATGTAAAAAAAAAGTTAGTAGGTACAAACATTGCTTACTAAAAATACATGAAAATAGTATTGGTCTTAATATTTTCAAATAATAATAATAAAATGTAATCTAACCATTTGTCCCGATTTACAATATAAAGTTATGATGAAAATAAATTCTCGCAGGGACGCGGCGGCGGTATGGATTCCAGCATAATAAAACTAGGTTTCAGGACTGCCTTATATGTAAATTGCTTGGGGGAGTTTGTATTGAATCCTCATAGGAATATGTGTGGCTTTAGAACTTAGATTTATTCGGACGGATCATAGATTTTTTTGCAAAGTTTCTATCTAGTTGATTTTTGTTGGTTACATGATAATGCTAAAAGAAATATGTTTTTAACTATTATTAATATATGAACATCGCATAATTTGCTCTAATTCCAAAGTAAACTTATGCCCCAGTATAACAAGAACTTTTATACCGTTCTTATACACTTGTGTTATGGTTATAAAAATCAACGAAGTCGCCACAAATATGAACTCAATAGATAACTGCATTAAGACTCTATATTATTAATTAATCATATGTAGGTTTGTATACAACCTTGGCCCTGGCAACGTACAACACACGCACACTGCGGACCGAAGAGAAGCTGCTGGAACTAGAGGAAGAATTAAGCAGAATTCGCTGGAGTATTGTAGGATTATCCGAAGTCCGACGACAGGGCGAGGATACGATGGTCCTTAAATCCGGGAATCTGCTTTATTTCCGGGAGGGCGAAGAACTGTCCAAAGGTGGAGTCGGGTTTATTGTCCACAAGTCCCTCGTGAACAACATTGTACAAATCGGAAGTGTGTCGAATAGGGTGGCATACCTTACACTCAGAATTACCAAACGGTATTCGTTAAAGGTAATACAGGTTTACGCCCCGACCTCGACACACCCCGACGAGGAAGTGGAAGTAATGTATGAGGATATCTCTCGGGCAATACATACTTCCAATACTCACTACACTGTTGTCATGGGAGATTTCAACGCAAGGCTAGGCAAAAAGGGCGATGAGGAGTCGAAAGTGGGGCAATTTGGATCTGGAATCCGGAACCACCGAGGTCGAATGCTAGCCGAGTATATGGAGAGGGAGGGACTCTACATGATGAACTCCTTCTTTAAAAAACGGCTGCATCGTAAGTGGACCTGGGAATGTCCGGATGGCGTTACAAAAAATGAGATTGACTTCATCATGTCTACCAAGACCCGGATATTCAATGATGTCTCAGTGATCAATTCAGTGAACACTGGAAGTGATCACCGAATGGTAAGAGGCACTTTGAATCTACACGTTACATCCGAAAGGTATCGACTGATAAAATCAACGCTCCGCCCTGTAGCCATCCAGATTCAAAACCCCGAGAGCTTTCAACTCGAGCTGGAAAATCGCTTCGATTGCCTAGAGAGCTGCTCAGACGTGGACATATATAATGACAGGCTCGTGAAAGCTGTTCTTACGGCGGGTGCAAAGGTCTTCAGACCTAGCCGTACGAAAAAAGCCAGTAAAATCTCGGAGCCAACTCTTAAGTTAATGGAGGAAAGGCGGAAAATGGTTCTGCAAACCTCTGATGAAGCTCGTCAACGACGGCAGCTCAGCAAGCGCATCTCCAAGTGCCTGACCCGGGACATACGCCGATTTAATACGGAACGTATTAAAGAGGCTATAGAGCGGAACAAAGGCTCCAAAGTGTTCGCCAGAGACCTGGCTATTGGAGAGAGCTTGCTGACCAAGCTGAAAACAGAGGATGGCAGAATCGTCACGTCACGCCCAGAACTTTTGGCTGAGATTGAAAACTTTTATGGACAGCTTTACGCGACATCATGCACACCTGTCATTCAGGCCGTTGAGTGCAGAGCCAAATTAACCCGGCACTACACCGAAGATATCCCGGACGTCAGCCTATACGAGATTAGCATAGCTCTCAAACAGCTTAAGAACGGTAAGGCACCGGGTGATGATGGAGTCACAGCGGAGCTTCTGAAAGCAGGTGGACGACCTGTCCTGAAAGCCCTTCAGAGGCTTTTCAACTCCATCATCACTGAGGGAAAGACACCCAAAGCGTGGCACTCTGGCGTGGTAAGGCTTTTCTTCAAAAAGGGTGACAAATCCCAATTGAAGAATTACAGGCCTATCACGCTGCTGAGCCACATATATAAGCTGTTTTCGAGAGTTATGACGAATCGTCTCGCACGCAGGTTCGACGACTTCCAGCCTCCCGAACAAGCCGGATTTCGAAAAGGCTTTAGCACTATAGACCACATACATACGCTGCGGCAGGTTATACAGAAGACCGAAGAGTATAACCTGCCATTATGCTTAGCGTTTGTGGACTATGAGAAAGCCTTCGACTCTGTCGAGACTTGGGCCGTGCTACAGTCTCTCCAAAGGTGCCGAATAGACTACCGATACATACAAGTGTTGCAGTCATTGTACGAAAACGCCACAATGTCAGTCCGTCTTCAGGACCAGGAATCAAAACCCATTCCTCTCCAGCGAGGTGTGAGACAGGGTGACGTTATATCGCCGAAACTGTTCACCACTCTGTTGGAGGACGTGTTTAAACTTCTGGACTGGGATGGACTTGGCATCAATATAAATGGTGAGTACATGACGCACCTTCGATTCGCTGATGATATCGTAGTCATGGCTGAGACCTTGGAAGACCTAGGCACAATGCTTGACGACCTCAGTAGAGTCTCCCAACAAGTGGGTCTGAAAATGAACATGGACAAGACGAAAATCATGTCGAATTCCCATGTCGTACCCACTCTTGTGAAGGTTGGAAGCTCTGCACTGGAAGTTGTAGACGAGTACATCTACCTCGGACAAAAAGTCCAGCTTGGTAAGTCCAACTTCCAGAAAGAGGTCGATCGACGAATCCAACTCGGCTGGGCAGCGTTCGGGAAGCTACGCAGCATATTTTCGGCCCACCTACCGCAGTGTCTCAAGACGAAAGTCTTCAATGCGTGTGTGTTGCCAGTGATGACATACGGAACCGAAACGTGGCCGCTTACAATGTGCCGATTAAGGAGGCTCAAAGTCACCCAGAGAGCAATGGAGAGAGCTATGCTCGGAGTCTCCCTGCGTGATCGTATCAGAAATGATGAGATCCGCAGGAGAACTAAGGTTACAGACATAGCCCAAAGGATTGCATGCCTCAAGTGGCAATGGGCAGGGCACATAGCGAGGAGAACAGACGGCCGTTGGGGCAGAAAGGTCCTGGAGTGGAGGCCACGCACAGGAAGTCGCAGCCGTGGCAGGCCCCCCACAAGGTGGACTGACGATCTGGTGAAGATCGCGGGAATCCATTGGATGCGGGCGGCACAGGACCGATATGTGTGGAGAACATTGGGGGAGGCCTATGTCCAGCAGTGGACGTCTATTGGCTGAAATGATGATGATGAGGTTTGTATAAATAATAGAAAATCAATTATTGCTAAATTGAGTAGGTACCCAAATCTTTATCTACTTCAAAATATCTCAACGAATTTGACATGTTTTTTTAATTGAAGTATTTTTTTATTTGATCTATCTGTGCAAGGTTTGTATGAAAAACATTTATAAATAGCACCGGTTGTATACCGAAGCGGCGTATATGTTGAAAATGATATTTTAAACATAAGAAGGTATGAATAAATTGTTTCTTAAAATACCCAATATTCTCCAAGAAAATTTCCATCCATCCATCATTGTCAGGTTAACTCGATCAAACAATCTAATAACCCAAACTTGTAAATATATGCTCAACTTTAATCCCTAAGGCTCCATTTCGGGGAAAAAAGTAACTACACCTGGGTTGTATTATGTAAACATTGCGCTTACCATCAAAAGCTTACCATGAATTTTACAGTCTGTACCTTGAGGCAAAGAGACCCCGCCACGACAGAAATCCCATGAAAATCGCGCTTGAGTCGCTATCAACATTCAAATTTGAGCTTAATCCCTCATAGACACAAGGATTCTCAAATTTTAGTTCCCTGATTTTCCGCGGGACTTCTTTCGTGGCGCGGACTCTAGGCGAAATTTCATCAACTATGGGGTGAGGGGAGACGGGGCAAATTCGACAACGAGGGGCAAGTGAAATAAGCGAGCGAAGGATTAAAGGGTTTGCGGAAAATTTGTATGTTCCATAACCGTCCCCGCTCGGTTTTGTGTTACCAATTATGTTCACTTAATTCGTAACAAGCGCTTTTCGTAGTGTATTGCGGGATTCATTAATAATAGAGGAGTGATTAATAGCGCTGCGGAAAATTGCTTTTGTGCTCTTCTTGTTTTGACTGTCTAGATAAGTGCAGTGGTTTGATCATACTCATA
The DNA here is from genome assembly GCA_019059595.1 of Marasmia exigua. Lineage (NCBI taxonomy): Eukaryota > Metazoa > Arthropoda > Insecta > Lepidoptera > Crambidae > Marasmia > Marasmia exigua. The sequence goes on along the minus strand of CM032476.1, from coordinate 10,964,553 downwards.
AATTACTTTAAATAAAAATAAGAACCATAAATTGACTGCAACACTTTATAGCATTGAAACAATAAACATAAGACAGAAATTAAAAAGTTGCTACAAATAAGGTACCGCCTCACTGCTACAAACAAATATAGAAGGCATTACTAGAAGGTTCTCATTTTAATAGAATAGCAGAATCTATGAACTATTTTTAAAAAGTCTGACAAGTAACAGTGGGCGAGCCACGCTTCAGCATGAATGGGCCGGCTCGACCGGAGTAATACCACGTCCTCACAGAAAACCGGCGTGAAGCAGTGCATGCGCTGTGTTTCGCTGCGTGAGTGAGAGTACCGGAGGCCCAATCCAGGGGAAGAGGGGCTTAAAGGTAAGCAGCGCACTTGTGACACAACTGGTGTTGCAGGTGTCCATGGGCAGCGGTAATCGCTTACCATTAGGTGATTCGTTGGCTCGTCTGCCACCTATATCATAAAAAAAAGTTGTTCAAAATAGTTAGTAGTCTTATAGGAAAGTAACTGTCATACTCGAGCGCCAAAGACTCGTGGCAATCGGTATCACATTACAATTGTACTTACGTTATTACTTTCTTTCATTTTTGCCTGAGATACAGGATATTCCTAGTTCAGGCAACAAACTTAAAACTAGTTCCCTTAGTATAAGTAGAATTATTTATTTATTTATAACTAATGAATGAAATGCTCTTCTGTCTGCTGCAAGTCTTTGCGTTTAGTAGTAACAATAAAGCAACTTTAAAAATATATGCAAACTATGCATACGCAACTAAAAAGGCAAAAAACATTACACGCTCTGTAGGCTATCCATAAATAACAAAAATAAATCGAAATACCTTTTTACCAGAGGAAAGTAAAATGCAGGTAGTAGAAAAATAAGGTGCTCGTCCTACGCGTTACCTTTTGACTCTTTACAACAATACGCAAATACGAATAAGGTTGCGTGAAACGAACCGTGTCCGTTTCCGGTCTAGTGGAGACGTCTGTCCCGTTTTCTTGTCCCACCAAGTCCCACAAGAGATCCGGAGACCGCATGTTTGGGGTGGCATTCTGCACAGTACTGCCAAAGCATAGGAAGATATAATACTGTACTTGTACTAAACTTGTCTTTTGTGACCACAAAGCATGAAGCTCTTTCGTTCGTGATTTTTGTTTCTTACTAATTGGAAAATATTTTAGGCAAATCTAAATTTAAGGTATTATTCTTTTGGTTTAATTTGAACTGTCAGAGTGCACAGTTTTTCATTTATAAATATATTGATAAACCCATATTTTGGTGTTTTTATTGAATAAAAATGCAGGAAGTGACGTAGTCCTGAGGCTCTATGTAGGTGATGTCTTTGCTATACAATAAAAAAAGTTGACTCTCTCTGTAATTATTCACTACTATCATTGTCGGCCATTTTTCTTAAGTCAACGTGAGCAAAGGCGTCATTAATTTGCCATGCCGAGCTGTGACGTCATACGGGGATTTTTACATTTTATTTAATTTCTCCTAAACTAATACAATTAAATAAAGTCCATAGGTGTTAGTAACAATATTACCTTTCAAACTATGTTAGTACATGTTTCTAATTCCCTAAAAAATACCCTAAATATCACAAATCAGAGTACACTAAATTAAAATTAATTGAGAATACATACATAATAAAATAAATCCAGATAAATTATTACAATAAAATTCAAATAAAAATACTTAAAACTCATAATTAATTCAAGTAATATTTACTTACTCTTGATAAACTAAATAAATACGATTATAAACTAAATAAATAGTGATAGATTACCTAATTAGGCAGTCTATAATTTTGCTACGGGAATACTTAAAAAAAAAGGTTTGATAAAAACTTTTTGTTTCACTATTTCCTATGGTACTAGATGACTCAAGTAGTTAAAAGTTGAACTCGCTGAAACTTGCAACGCATCTTCAGCGAACGCATATATAGCTTAAGGCTACATATGGGGGTATTGTGATTAATCGCTAAGGCATTATTTCCTAATTAAGCCCACCTTCCCCTCTTAACCCAAGGCCCGGGGGAACGTCGTAGACGAACTTGAAACAAATACAAATAAAGGAGGAGGAAATCCGAAAATCTGTTGAATTAACGCTTTGAACTCGAATTACAGTGTAAAGGTGGATGCGGAATAACAAATGGAGTAGGCATAGTGAAACCACGTCGGATGTTTAGGTAGACAAATGTTGCAAACAATACAAACAGTTACGAGTACATATGTAAGAATTAACGTACTTATACATAATGTAGGACAATAACACAATTCTTCATATATTCCGTGTACTTCATATATATGTAGGATTGGTGATCGGTAGATGCATGATAAGGAACGTGTAAGACATCGATATTTGAATTATAGAATGACGTGCGATAGTGAGATAGACGACGTATGGCCGACGACTGGGAAAGGCGAAGGACGTAGTAGACGATTATAATAAAAGTAGAACTATTCCCGAAACCTGGGTGTATTATTTATTCTGTCCCACATTTGGGGGCCCCTCCCGTGGGACAGAATAAAATAATACACCCAAGTTTCGGGAATAAGGCTTCTATAATTATAATCGCCCTACGTCTTTACGAATTTCACAGTCGTCGGCCATACGTCGTCTATCTCACTCTCGCACGTCATTCTATAATTCAAATATCGATCTCTTACACGTTCCTTATCATGCATCTACCGATCACCAATCCTACATATATATGAAATATAATATAAGAAAATGATGCATAAAGAAATCGTATATCATCTTTGACCGTGGGAGAACCACCCTTCGGCATCAATAGGCCTGCTCGACCGGAGTGATGCCGCGGCCTCACAGAAAACCGGCGTGAAGCAGTACTGTGATATGTTTCGCTGCGTGAGTGAGGGTATCGGAGGCAAAATCCGAGGGAAAGGGGGGTTAAAAGGTTGGCAGCGCACTTGTGACTCCACTGGTGTCGCGGGTGTCCATGGGTGGCGGCAATTGCTTACCATCAGGTGATCCGTCTGCTGCCACCTATCATATAAAAAAATTATAAGTACCTAAGTATACGTGATTTCAAGCAGCAAAGACGAGTATTAAAGTATAAATGAGTAAAATTTTCTTTTTTGACAGATTTCAACGTTCTATTAATTTAACATCATTCATTATTCATTTGTGTGCATGAACATGTCTGTTTGTATTGGTCTGGGTGTTTCCTATGTACTATAAGTATTTATATAGATAGATAGATAGATATACTTTCTTGCACAAAAAAACACAACCTAAAAAACTAGGCATTACAGAAATTTAATTGTACAATTTCGGCGGTCTTGTCGCTGGAAGCGATTTCTACCAGACAACCTTCAGGCAAAGGCAATATTTACAAAAGAAAAGTATTATATGCATATATTTGTAATCCCTCTGTTGATTCTGATATCCGTAACACAGGTGCTTGAGCTACCTATCTCGGAGTCAGATCAATGTATTTGATGTTGTGAAATATTTATATTTATTATTCAAAATAACGTCTATGGCTTGTATTTCTTAAAACTATTCATGATTTACGGTTAAAACTACGGTTAACACACACGGGAATCAACGCGACGTAATTTTGTTAATACATGATTAAGTGAACTCACTATTTGTTATTTGACATTACAGTAACCGTGGTCACAAGCGGACTCAGCGTAGTCCAACAAATAGCGGTACATTTAATCATGTAATTAAAAAATTACAATTCAATTCAAATTTTTTTCATGCAGAAAACATACATAGGTCCATAGCTTAAAAAACTTAATAATAGGGTTAGTAAATAGGTAGTTAGAGTGTTTTTATTTTATTTATTTATTTAAGTTACTCATTGTACCATGTACCTTAGGGGCACTCGTTGCAAACTCGACCCGGCGGATGTGCCCATTGAAATTTCGGTCATGGTTCGCACGTAGTACCTTACCACTGGTGCATGCGGATCATCTGTCACTACCCTCAGGATGCTGTTGTCGCTTCCCCGCACTCGATTTACCAGTGACGCCACTTTCTTTCTCACAAGAGCGTGAAAACCGTCGACTCCTGCTTGCGCAAACATTCCGGATGCACTGCAAAAGCGAGGAAGTCCCAACATCACCCTAAAGATGTTATTATATTGGATACGAAGAGCATTAAGCGATCTTTTCGTATAATTCATCCACAGACCACCCGTGTATAGATTTTGACAGTAACCCTTAAAGAGCCGAGGGAAAATTACGCCGCGTTGACTCTGATTTTGACGAAGTTTTGAAACTGGTAGATCCAATAGAATAGAAGCTAAGTAGAAGCCTACTTCTGCTGCTTCTTCAATCAAATAGTAATATATCCTCTAACCGATTACGGTTACGGCGGCCAATCTCAACGATCAGCCACGTACACAGGATAATTATATTATACTGCTCAAGTGTGTGCGCAAACACAAGTGCACTCTCTATTCCCTTAACCTCATATTCTGATGGGACACTACTGTAACACGACCGGAGAGGGATCGGGCACAGGACCAACGGCTTAAAGTGCTTTCCGAGGCACAGGGGTTCTAGACCGCCAATTTCCAGACCTCGGGCTGACACTGAGAATTTATTAACAGAAAAACTCAGGTACAAATTTTGTCCCGACGGGGATCGAACCTGGGACCTCTTGCGCAGCCGTCGCTTTAAAGTGCGATCCAATAATTACTGCGATACGGAGGCTTCACCAAAATTAAAACCACAAAGTACAATTTAGGTAACTCGACGACATCTATTAGGTACATCTGTAAGTGCCCCGTAACTCTATTGATGCTCAATTTTCAAGCACAAACGGACGAATTACTCGTAGACTCACCGCCACAATCGAATTATTTATTTATACCCAATCTGACATTCTCCCGTCACCCCATTTGACATGACATGTAACTCCGCGGTGAAAACCCAGTAATTGGGGGAAATGAGATAAATTACTCTTGCTGTTTCTGTCTCGGAAGGGGATGGATCTGGCCTCAGGGTACAGCCAATGACTCATGCAGGGATGGGCAGATAATAGGCTTCGAATGAATACTTGCTTATTACACGAAAGAACGTGATTTGTTTACAAATGGCATGGAAGATTGGAGAATGTTATTAAATTATATTTTTGGTATTTTTTTCCCTAGAATATTATGAATGATATACGTAATTGAAATTTCCTGGAACATCGTATTTAGGACACTTTTTTGGTAACCTACATAAACGTAAGAAAATAAAGGCGATTGGCGAGGTGGGTACCGCCTTAACACCTAAACGTTTCAAGATCGAACCTGGCGCCATTTATTGTTCGCAAGTTATTATCTTTTTTCCAAGTCTATATGTTTTTATAGCAGTTGGGAATTATTAGAAAAATATTTTGTGATTTTTACGTAACCGTTGTATCAAAACGCAAATATGCGCAAAAAACGAAACGTTAAAAAAAATCCAAGTCAAAAGGATGCTGTCAATTATGCCTGCGACTAGTGTTGCCGGATAATCGATTATCAATAAAACTATTATGTCCGTGGACACTCACGGCTGGTGGCGATTATTCTTACAATCGATTAATCTGTCATTGTTATTATAAATATAGTATAATCGTCATTTATGTTATTTAGACATCGACTGTAGGATGATAGGACACCACAATTTATCATAATAATATGGTAATTGACTACGCATTATAATCGATTATTCGATTAAACTGAATAGAGATACTGTTATCTCTGAATATTATTTCACATTTCACTTTTGAGGTTATGTTAGTTATGAACTTATTATTCCCAACTTCTACGTTTATCTCATGATTATATTATTTATTACACTCAATTGAAGCATTAAGAGGTCTTTAAATGATGTTGCGTTTTCTAATATCAACTTTTTTCTAAACTTATCAATTTTTTTGGGGTAAAAGCTAAAAAGTGTACCTAAGCGTAAGCTACGATAGTGTACCTACCTATGGATACCTATCCATAGGTACCCCACACATACCCCATAGGTACCCCACATATATGGGTTTGATGAAAAAAAAAATGAGTTTCAGTCCTAAGTATAGGGTTCCCCTCAAAAATTTTGGTATATTTTCGTATTTTTGTGTAAAAATCGTTAACAAAATAGATTTATTCAACAAGTTTCAATAGTATAATTCTTATAGTTTCGGAAAAAAGTGGCTGTGATATACGGACGGTTGGACAGACGGACAGACATGACGAATCTATAAGGGTTCCGTTTTTTGCCATTTGGCTACGGATCCCTAAAAACAGGATAAGAATTATTACAATGAAACGAATTTCTCAACGGATAGTGTACCTCGTCGTCGTCGTCATCGTCAGCCCATTTAAGTCCCCACTGCTGGGGCACGGGCCTCCCTCAATCACATGAGGGGTAATTGCCATACTCACCACGCTTGGCAGACGGGTTGGCGAGGGTTTTGATATAAATGCAGAGTTTTCCTTCTCTGGGTGCTGATGATCATGCCAGCAGCTTTACCTTAGTCGCCTTTTACGACACCTCGGTAAGAGTAAGGGTGGCCTATTCTACTCTGCCGGGACCACACGGATAATAGTGTACCTAATAAAATGGAAATAGGTAAGAATTTAACGCCCAAGAGAGTAAGATAGAACTAAGTAAACAATTTTCTAAAAGCTCAAGATGCCGCGTCAGGTGTTCAAGTCTCTAGGATTACCATTAACGAGCCAATAACCAGAAACGAAAAGCATTACAGCAGTTACAATAAATTTCCATCGTTAAACCGCGCTAAACTTCGCTAGGATCCCCCTGCCCGTCATTATCAGTTTAGGCTAAGGGCCCTTCGGCGAAAAAATATAAAAAGCCCGATCTCTAAAAATTCCGCTGAGTGCAGGGGCGTAACGAAGTGTATCCCACTTAAAACAATAGCTAAACACGAGGGTCGCTCGCGGCTACCTTTACTACATTTCCCATACTTAAAACTGGAGACCACTCAATATGTGCTGAATTCACAGAATTTTTATTAGAAGCGGTTTTGGGGACCGCTCCTGCCCTATTGCTTTGGATATTTACGGCATCCCTGGGGCACAATGAATTAGAGTTGAGTTCAAAACAGTTGCCGGTGAAATAATTTATTTCCGTATCATTGAAAAGGGGTGAAGACGAGGAATTTCTTTGGAAGCGGAAAACGCTGAATCTATCTAATCAATGTTTGTTCGGTCGACCCTCTAAAGTTAAGAATAGCTCGCAAATTGATCCAATTTCACCCCTGCCTCCTCCGGCAGACCATTAATTACTGCTTGATGCCTACCGAGCAGCCCCAGCCTTATTTTATATCCCGCAAACAAACCGACATCATCTCACCCCGTGTTGTTTATTACCTTAGCTTGTGAAGTTTCTCCTGTGTAATTGACTTTTCTTCGGTTTTAAACATTTCAAGAACGCAACACGGAATTTTGATAACTTTTTAGGAGAGAGTTACTAAGCATAAATGTGCTAATTCTGTATTCCTGGAGTAAAAACGTTAAGGCTTTTTTACTAGTCATTTAGTCTTTTGGTTAATAGCTTAATAGTTAAGATATATTTAACAGTTTGACAAACTGACAGTATAATTTCAGAAACTTTTAAAGAGAGAAACGAGGCATCAATGTGCCAATTATTTTGTCCAAAGCCACTTCCTATAAATTTTAAAATAAAAGAAAATTTATAAATAGAGATATCCGACTTACTAATACGAACGTAATAGGCTACTACGAGTATGCAAAACTTATTGTTTGCTTAGCTAAAGTTTTGCATTCAGATAAATGGCTAACCCGAAATGTCAAACAAATTACTACTAACATCCCTAAGGACTCACTCAACCTCAACGTACAGTTAGTACTAACTAACAACAAATAACGACCGTAGTAACAGTAGCAACCGCCATTTGTATTATCTTAAGTGTACCTTAGGCTGACCGGTGACATCAACATTTGCACCCATCTGAAGGGATCTGATAGCTGCCACCTACGCGCTTGTTACGACCAATCTACAACGATTACTATCAGCTCAAATTATTTGTCGTTTGGTTTGGTTACTTGAATAGAGTGGACCCTGGCCTTACCGACGCAACCGGGACAGATTACGCCAAAATTATGATGATTATTTTAGGTTTTTATGAAACTAAGATTTATTCTTAAGTAAATAACACATTTAAGTTTTTTATCTCGTGTTTGGGCGGGACTCGAACCCACATCTTTCACAATCCGAACTAATTAGACCACTGAAAGCATTACTAAGCCGACGAAAATTGTAAGTGCTTGATTAGACATCAGCTGTAGATAGTCTCATCAATATTGTCGGTATATTTACAGTATCCAGTGGAACAATTATCACGAATATTTGCTGCTCAATCAATAGTTGACATTTTTTATAGCAATATTTTGCTATTTATTCTTAAGTGTATTATTTACTTAACATTAGATAGGATTGAGATTAGAAGTCCATTTTTAGCATGTTAAATCAACGAAATAAGCGAAAAAGAAAACAGCTGTTCCATACAAAATAATATGTCCACCCGGCAATAATGTATGGGAACAGATGATTTTAACTTCGCTTATTTTGTTGATTTAACATGCTAAATGCACTTTATTCACGATACTTATTATGATGTTTTTGGGATGTAATCGATAAAAAATGACTGTGTATCTGTTAGAAGTGTCGATTCGTTCTCAAAACCACGAGGTAACGAACCCAACAAAGGCAAGAGAACGCTAAACGGAAACAATAACGTTTCTAAATACAAGCATTTATCATAACCCAAAAGGCTCGAGGTCATTACAAATAAAATTAAAATGTAAACAGCTAAATACGTTCTCAGATGAAATTGGCATTCCAGTGAGCGAGTTTCGTTTTGAAAAGTTTGTATAGAGGATTGAGATTGCTCACTCGGGATGATCTGTGGAAGCTTGCTTTGTACGTAGTAAGTCGCTTTGATTACGGTAAGTCCCGCAAAGTGTACGGTGTGGCTTGCAAAGATGAAATTTCCAAGCAATTTCGCGACAAGGGAGCGAGTAAAAGCTCCGTTGTTGTAGTCTCTTTTCCTGTCGGCAATGCAGTTTTGAAATTTGTTTATGCTCAAGTTGTTTAGCTGTTTTGCTAAAAGTGTTAATCATCATTATTTGAGTATAACTACATGTGTGTTTAAGATGTCATTTTAAGTGTGTGTATATTCTTTTGAAGTTTATCAATGTGTAGTAGTCTCTTTTCCTGTCGGCAATTCAAAGTGAAAGCTGCCTCCTGGTGCAAGGGTTGCGGGTTCGATCCCCGCACAGTACAAACATTTGTGTGCATGAGCATGTATGTTTGTATGGGTCTGGGTGTTTCGTCTGTATCATAAGTATGTATTTACAAAAGAAAATTATTAAATGTATATATGTATTTGTAATTCCGCTGTTGGTTTTGATATCCGTAACACAGGTGCTTGAGCTTCCTACTCCGAGATAGAAACCTCAAGCACCTGTGTGTCAATAACATACCTATTATGTGATGTTGTGAAATATTATATTCTCAATTCTAAGAAGCGGAAGGTTGGCATATTTTGACAACAAACAATAATGTTAAAAAATCACATTCAGGATCAACACTTACAAGTAATATAATGATTTCATACCTGTACAAGTGAAAATGCCCTAATAAAATATAATATTATCATTAGTAGTTATATCACTCTATGAATGTAAATTGATATCTACTCATTAGAGAGTAGGTCATATGTTTGCCTCCCTTTATTAATTTCTGAAAATGCTAATAGATGTATATAATATTGACAGGGTGGTTTAAAGGTATTATTGAGGTTATATTATGATCCTTCGATAATACCTTTGTATTATGTATATCAAGTTTAATTAAACAAATGAAGCTGAATTGTTATGTAAGAAATAAAAAAAAATGTTATTTTAAATAACATTCATAATATTTATGAGGTTTTATTATTGACTAAGACAGATTCACAATATTTATTAAATTACCTTAATTCAACCTTCTCTACAAACTACAAGTTTAAAGCCTTTTCGTTTATTAATTTCTTCAACGTAGGTAAAATATCATTATCGCAAATATTGTTTGTTTTATGAACTAGATTAGACTTTTACTCATTGTATTCAATAATTAATAACTAGCGATTTATGTCATAATATACGTGTAACTAGATCATTTATTTTACAAGATCATTCACCAATTTTTTTGCTGTCGAAACATATTTTAATTCGGGTCGATAAGGTTTTTGTACCTCCTTGAGTTGTTTCAGACATTCTTAAAAACGTTAGAATTTGCAATTTTTGTTTAAAATTACAGCACATCATAATTGAAATGTCTGCTCACAAACAAGGCGCTTGTATAGTAAGTGGTCTAATATCTATATGTTTTCATAATGTATCGCTTAATAAACTTTATAGAGGAACTCCATTGAAAGTTGAAAGTAAAAAAAAATCTATTCACACTTGTCACTAAGCTAAATATGGAACTTGACATTGCATAGCAGGTACGTGTATAACCAAACCATGTACAGTGGCGGTCAAAAAGTGTTTATCAGTTTTGAAATTTGATTCTATATCACACTTTTTGCACTAAAGTCAAAAATGCCATATTAAGTTACATATTACGTTTTAAAAGTAATTATGAAAAAAGACACATAAAGAGGATACAATACAGAAGCAGACATAAAAAAAACAAATTTCTTTGAAATATCATGACATGACTCTATTAGCTGCTACTGTCAGCTGTCATATCATTAAAAAAGATACCATATCTTTGATCAATATTATGTAATAGACATATAGAACTTATCACTTACATGACGTGTGCGTGCGATTATGATCCTTAAGGTGGTGTTTTACCACCTTTTTGACCGCGACCGTACCTAGGCGACAGGTGATTTGTATTCCGCTCCTCTAGTTGTCCCGTTTGTCTGTGTCTGGGTTAATTCAGTGTCTATTTTATTAAAAAACTGCATAAAGAATCCTAATTTTATCTTTACCCAGTCTTTTTAAAGCACAAATAAATATATACTATATCTAAATACGTAGATTATAAAAAAATATAGTTTGCCTTTGTACCTATATTATTCGATAAAGCTAAGACTCGCTCTCTGACGCCTTTTGCCTTTACTATAAATATGTATGAATCTCGGTTCTGTAAAAAATTTGGCTGCAGTGGTAGATTCTGATGACATACTTATGACTTAGGGACTTTCAAAAATCGACCGTACGTCGTCGACGTCTTTCCGCAAAAGCCGACAACGCAGCAGCGACTCGAGTAACTATCGATTCTGATAAGCGGGGGCGATCACTTAACATCAAGTGACACACATGCTTGTTCGCCACCTCTAGAAAAAACTCGCGGGTAAAACGCGTGATAAAAAAAAACAGTGTGTATCTGTGAAAATTTACATCCCTTTAACCACGTGTTCAACGAACCATTCTGAATAACATTTGTTCTGGGACTTTTGGAAATTCGCAAAAAAAAAAATTTCAAACGCAGTCGTTCACGTGACTTGGTCATTTTATATGGGTAGTCAATAAAAATTTAAAGAGTCGTAAAACAAATGTTATTTAAAATGGTTGGTAGATCACGTGCTGGTTGAAGGCATGTAAATGTTCACAGAAACACTGTATAAACACGTTGTGTAAATGAGCTATCATAGGATTTCGTGTTCTCCTGCTACCGCCAGATTAAAAATTAAACCGCAGATTGCATAGCATGTGCAGATACCAGACACGTTCCATCGTCGCGCCACGTGATTTGTATTCCGCTCCTCTCGCCGGCCCATCCGTCTGCCTAGATTAATTATCAGCCCGGCCCCTCCATGTTTGCCAATAAGGTAAGCCCGTGACTTTTCAGTACAAATCTCTGACGTTCCTTCGCATGCAATCTGGGCAAGGCATTGCTGATTAACTTTGGGAAAGTCAAAAGGTACGCTTTGACTTCAGAGTTTGTATCAAATATGGAATTATTATGACTCATAATAACCACTGGCAGATTTTTGTCAAATGCATCGAAAATCTATTTTATAGCATAGCAAAAAACATGATTGACAATAATAAATTTTCTTGTATCTTGTCAACATCTATGTACGTTTTTTTGTACGTAAATTTGAACATAGGTAGATTTTAAGTTAAATTTTAACCTGTGCTTTCCTGAAGATCATGGACTTGGCCTATTACCGCATTAGCAAAGCAATTTCTCTCACTGCATTTTACATGTCTCTTCCTTGGTTTCTTTAATCAATTCTAGTTTTAAATTCCCTAGACAAGATTTCAAAGTTATAACAAATCTTTTTCTACAGATCAGGTACTAACCGAATAAATTATGAATACAATGAAGCAGTGTTTCAATTTCCTTTTCCCCGCCAATCCAGATTACACACCCATTGTTATTTAGAACTACATAATTCAAGTTTGCCGTAAACTTCAGCTTGCACAAATGCTAGCGCAGTTTGGTAACTGAGCAAGGGGTGAACCGCATTCGCGTACAGATAATACCATATTCACGAGACTGAGCACGGCATGTGCCGCCCACGGTGGCTAACGAGGATTAGCGAAAAAACTGGATAGAAGGTAGAAGTAGGTAATTTTAGTTGCTTGATATTCCAAGGGATATTAAACTAGACATAATCACAACACACAAATTGTTAAACTTATTAACGGCCGCACTCAGAGACGTCGTTTTAGCTAATGTTCATTAATTTTAGTATCGGTAGTCTTTATGCATATCAAATAATCAACGACTCTGAGTGTGGCAGTAAGAACTAAATTAAGACTTTTACTTTTTACCCGACTACGGCAAAGCAGAAGGAGGGTTATGATTTTGACAGGCTATGTATGTATGTATGTATGTTCATCTGTTACCACATAACTTCTAAACTAGTTATCATATTTGAACAAATGAGGTGTCGTTAGAAGCGTCTTGGTTGTCTTCTGGTTATAGACAACATGACGTCACTTAAATTTATTACAGCGCCCTCTAGGGGACTTAGAGTAAGGAACTAAAAAAAATGTGCTGGACGGTACCGTGTGGGATATCAAATGAAAAGGCTTTTTTAGCACATTTCAAATATGTAATTATATTTACATAACTAAAAATATGATAAATAAAAATAAAGTTTAAGAACTAAAATCCGACTGCCAAAAAAACACCACGACCACGGCGTCCATCTCAGCAGAGACAATTTTCTTGTTTTGTACTTTTTAGATCGTCTTTTTTTGGCAGTCGGGTTTTAGTTTTTAATTTATGTTAAGCTAACTTTCCACCTTATTATAAGTCGCGATCTAAAGTTATTTCTGTACTAAAGCTCATGTCATACCATTCCAACGCGCAAATTTAAAAGGGGCTGGCACGAATTTTGTTCCGGCATTATCCTTAGTTCGCGATTTGTAATAAGAGGGCTAATGTTAATCTTCTGTTTACGTCTAGCGCAGTTTGGTCACTTAATTAGTAATGAGTTTGTTACGAGTGGATGTTACAATTAAAATGTTATGCAGTATAAACCAAAATCTCTATAATGGATTACTCTATATATTTCTCATTCGATTCGCTTATATTTATATATTGGTGCGCTTGAAAATATGTCATACAAAATGTAGAAGACCGATAACCGAGACATTCTTTCTAGTATTTCGTCTTTTTATATTTTCTAGGAGCAAGTACATACACCTTTCGATTTTATTTTGGATGCGTATTTTACCTGTGATCAGTATCAAAGAGATTATTTTATTGGCATCCCTGAATTTGCGTTTGGTGCAAAACTTTAGTTCGTACCTAGCACCAAGGAGTTGACCGCTTTTGCTGCGTCGAGCGTAGAGATTACTGTGTCCGCCAACAAGTTAGAACGTGTCAAGTGTCACTCGCGATGGCTGGCGGGGATTACCGAAAAATCTCGCTCAGAACCGCTACAGAACAATGCAGTACGGCCAAAGTGTATTTACTGTAGAATGGATTATAAAAGAGCTATACCCGAAATGAGTTCTTGAGGTAAGACCGCGATTTGAAAAGCGTTAGCTCGCGCCCTTCGTATAAAAGAAGTGACGATCTGCGAATGGAACACGAAAATTGGGAATATTTGTAATAAATAAAATAGAGCACTAAATATTTAACACTTAAATTATCATTATTGTAAATTAATAATAAATAAGTTCTTACAAACACTGTGTTAAGACAGTACTGAACATTTACTTGTAGTTTGTAAATAAACGGTAGGATAGTTCTGCTTTAATCATTGTTTTTTTTGGTATTTAAATCTTAGTCTGCTTTTATCCTTTTATGTAATGAAAAAAAATGTGAATTAATGTAAGTAATTTAATTCTTTTGTGTGTTCTTTTGTTAGCCTGTAGCTCAGGTTCAACCTAGTTCAGGCAAAGAATAAACTAGGTCTAGTATTTTATAAAGTTTTTATGTAATCTTAAGTTATCTGCCCTTATTTTTACTGAATAAACAATTTATTATTAGATGACCTGTTTGGAACAGTGGTATTGAACACTGCCTTTGGTCCAAGGGTTGCGGGTTCGATCCCCGTACAGTACAAACTTTGTGTGCATGAACATGTTTGTTTGTATTGGTCTGGATGTTTCCTATGTAATATAAATATGTATTTACAAAAGAAAAGTATTATACGTATATATTTGCAATCCCACTGTTGATTCTGATATCCGTAACACAGGTGCTTGAGCTACCTATCTCGGTGTTAGATCAATGTATGTGATGTTGTGAAATATATTAATTTATTATTTGGGGAAAGCCTATGCCGAGCAGTGAACTGATATATACACCATTTCTTATTATTGTTCATGACCTCTTTGCCCCATGGCTCAGAAGGCTTCTATGGCTAGCTATGTTTGGTAGGTATGCTAGGAAACGCCTTCGGCTATTGTCTATATTGTATAATATACTAGACTGAGAGCTCGGAGAATGTTAGTTTGAAACTACGAGTAAATGATCGACGTGAATTGTCTGGCTCGTAATGTTAACTAGAACATCACATCTACATAGGTATACAATAATGTTGGGTTCAGTCAACAACATAAACAAAACATTATTATACCCCGCATCGAATTATGCTATAAAATCAAAGCACACACGAAGCTTGGCGAGATACCCCACTATTTGCACTTTCAAGATCTTACCGTACTTCGTACCCAGCCGTATTATGTGCCTTAGGATCGCTTACATTCCCTCGCAAGCCAAGTGCGAGTAAACAAAGCTACAAAATAACTTATTGCATCAAACTCCAGGTCTCTGGTAGGATAAGGAAGTGGCACGTTCGCAGGCCTACCGCCCCTATTGTCAAATTGTAAAGCAAACAACATGATTGATTGAGACTTTGGGCGTATGTTTGCTCCATTTGTGAAATAGCATGTTTCCCCGCGCTCTTTTTACATTTTGAGTGGAAGATGAAGGTATTGTATTTTTTATAATCAAATGGGTCTAAAATCTTTAAAAAACCAATACGAGAGATGTGTGCGTAAAAGACCTACATTTTTTCTCTTATAAGGAGCCCTCGTACGAGACTTAAAATTAAACGTACATTTCTGTATTTATACTTTAATCAAATAGGATTAAATGAAACATTGTCGCGCTCTCACATTTTGGGGGCATCATCTTACGGCGACGAGTTGTCTAATTATATTTAAAACCAGCCTCAAGCCTGAAGGTTTCCTTTTGGCAATTCAATTAAAAGGACGGCGGACTCACTAAGATAATTCGTTTTACGAATCATATTTATACAGAGAAATTGTGTTTGTATCTAATGAATATTATCGGACAAGAAAGATTTTATGTGTGTTTTATTTTATGGTGGAAGTATATGGTGTGGTAACCACACATTTAAAAAAGTTTTTTTTATTCGATGAGTGGCAGACGAGCAGACGGATCACCTCGTAGTAACCTGTTTCGCCGTGTGAGTGAGGTTACCGGAGACCCAATGGGGGTGAAGGGGAAAAGGTTGGCAGCGCACTTGTGATACCACTGGTGTTGCGGGTGTCCATGAGCGGCGGAATGCTTATCATCAGGTGATTCGTCTGCTCGTCTGCCACCTCTCATATAAAAAAAAAGCGATTGACACCGCCCATGGCCCCATGACCTTTAAATCCCCTTTCCCCCGGATGGGGCCTCCGGTGCCCTCACTCCCGCAGCGAAACACAGCACAATGCTGCTTCACGAGGGTTTTCTCATGAGGCCGTGGTATCACTCCGGTCGAGCCAGCCCATTCATGCCGAAGCGTGCCTCTCCCACGGTCATTAGTACTTTGACCGTGTGACTCCTCTGGTGTTGCGGGAGTCCATGGGCGGCGTCAGTCGCTTACTACCTGGTGATCCGTCTGCTCGTCTGCCACTCATCACATAAAAAAAACTATTTTAAATGTGTGGTTCCACACCATATACATCATAAAATAAAACACAGCATAAAATCTTTCTTGTCCGATAATATTCATTAGATACAAACACAATTTCTCTGTATAAATATGATTTGTATAACGAATTATCTTAGTGAGTCCGCCGTCCTTTTAATTGAATTGCCAAAAGGACTAGTTACTTGAACTTTTGTATGTAACTACTCACATTTGATACTTGTCGTTTAGCCATGATCTAGTCGGTCTGGCTTGTGTCTAATTGTTGCGGAGGTCAAATGACAGTGGCTTCATTGTCAGGATCAGGACGCTAGATGACTCAAAGTTATTTATTCATCAAGAACTTCGCGACACTAAATCTATTTCGGCAAAGCGTGAAGCGGTGTGAACGTCGAGTAAACGAAATTACTGATAGTCACACCAGTGTGACAAACTTGGTGTGGACTCGAGTGCGACAGGGAAATTACCAGACTTACCACATCTTGATTTACGGGCCAAGAGTGCTGGATTTTAGAAGTTTGAAGTAATAAAAAGCCATTTGAACACCGTCCTTTTAGATAAGTTACTCAATTTCGCATTCAGAACTCTCAGTAAGTACCGCCCTTACATTTTCAATGTGATTTCACACGTAACGCGTCTGCCTACATGAGAGACAGCGGAAAAATATCTTCGTTTATTTAATAATATATTAACCATCTCCGGTCGTGTCGCGCTGGTGTGCCATCGGAAATATGAGGGTAAGGGAATAGAAAGTGCACTTGTGTTTGCGTGCACACTTGAGCACTATAATATATCCTGCGTACGTGGCTGATCATTGAGATTGGCCGCCGAAGCCGTAATCAGTTGGAGGATTATATTAATCATCTCATAAATAATGTAATAAGTATCTTAGTTGTAGAGTATGTTATGTTTTAAACATAATATTATCTCTCGTATTTTTATTTAGATCTTTACCACAGGCTGTCAAACTGAATCTCGGTTATGAGTCCGATTTTCTCCGTGAACAAAATATTAGTGAGATTAATCTTTTGTTAATTAAAAGATAAAAAAGTATTTATTCAATTTAGGTCCATACCAAACACTTGTGAATGTCAAAATTGGTACATATATTATCATCTACCGCTGGTTCGGAATGTCGATTTCTACTGAAAAGACATCAGCAGGAAACTTAGTAGGTAGTTATTCTTTTCAAATATTGATGGTGTTAGACTATTCGATTGACATGACCAATACTCCTTATCATTTAAATAGTCTTTTACACTATAGTCACCTTTCTTCATTAGGCAGGTTTTAATATTATCCAGTGATAGGTTAATGACATTTTGTGGTAGCTTATTGAATATCTTAATACTTAAGCCAACAAATGAATAACCGATTGTATGAAGTCTGAGGACCGGGAATGGCAAGTCTATGTTTATTTCTGGTGTTAAGACTATGACTATCGGACTTTTTTGGAAAAGTGTGCAAGTTCTTACGTACATACATGATGCAGTCGAGGATAAATTGGGATGCCGCGGTTAAAATATATATTTCTTTAAACATTTGTAATTGTTAAGTGATAGAGTAGATAATCTATACTGTTGAATACCTTTTACAAGATGCTTATCTTGTCTTAATTTTGTGGTACCTTGATCAAGTCTGATGATACTTACTCATGATTTTAATATTAGGTACGATCTGTAACCTTTTGTGCAATATAGAGAATCTATCTATCTATCGATGTAGGTATGTGATGCTGCGTAGAATAAAATTTGTAACGCATATATATTTATTTACCTATCACATCACATACTATTAGCTGACTAAGCATAAAAATGAAAAACATTTATCCACGTGAAAAATACCAAAATCAGTGGCAATTTTTTCCCCTACGTGACCACGACTGACAATGACATTCCGGAAAATTGGAAGGTGTCATGTGTCAAAAGACGACATTGGAGTTGAGGTGAGCGTCACAATGAATGCAGGGGGGCGATACGTATTATAGGTTAGTATATTCTTCTTAGTTTGTGAGGGGTGTAAGAAAAGGCAGGAGATGTTAAAATTGAAGCCAAGTAAATCCAGGCGCGAACAGGTGTTACGATGGTTACAATGCCTACACACAGGTGTGACATCTACAAATAGATCACGGACTGAAAATTGTTTTTTTATTGACTTAAAGACTTTTTCTACATATTGATATGTACCTATTAGAGTTGTGCATAGATAATTACGCGGTTACTATACAAAATCGAATGGATTCTACAATGTGATTTTAAACATTAAGGACCTCAGTTCCGCGTTGCGGCGCGGTTCTGCACGGCGCTGCACGGCGATGCGCGACGCGCCGCTGTATTTCGATCCTACACCCTCATTTAACTGCCAAAACGTAGACCCATACAACAAGAAGGCAAGTCTACAAATTCTAAGTCGCTTTTCGGGCTATGAAGTGGGAAACAGGACAGTTGCTGGAGCAGTAGAACCGTGTCCTGTTGCTAGGGGCGTTTAGAATACTGCCAAGGTATTACTGGCCTGTCGTGAGGCGACTAACAGGGCCTTTGGAGTACGCGAGCATACCCACAATTGGGGAGTGGCTTGCTCAGTATACGACTCCGTGGGGAACGATTATTGGGTGTCCTGGTACGTCATACATCAGAGAAGGGCTAGCGCAGCCAGTGCGATAGCGGTACGGTCCAGTTCCGGCTGTGGGGTTTCCCACCGTGATTGCGCTGAGATAGACACCCCAGGGGTTTTGGTTAGGGCTAGAGTCCCACACGCCATCTTGTTCCCTACATGGGACAAGGTGAAGGCCATGATCGTTTCCAATGGGGGAAAAAAGGCAATAGAACCGTATCGTAAAACGCTTTGCCGTACATTGGGTTGCTGATCTTATGATAAATGAGTAAAAGCCTGGGATAGAACATGGCACATTAAAGAGCTGCATTCAATAATACCCTCGAACCAATTACGCCTATGACAGCCAATCTCAATGGTCAGCCATGTACACAGGATCTATTATGTACTATTTTCGCTCAAGTGTGTGCGCCATGTGTTGGCGCCGATAGGACACCAGTGTGACACAACAGGAGAGGGAACTGCATTTATTTATGAAATAGATGACACTAGAGCAGACGGATCACCTGATAAGTAATCGATTGCCGTAGTTTATGGGCACCCGAAACACCAATAGAGTCACAAGTGCGTTGCCAAACTTTTGACTCCCCTTCCTCCCCGATTAGGTCTATGGTACCCCCTCACTCACTAGGCGAATCACAGAGTAGGCACTGCTTCACTCCGGTTTTTTTGGTGAAGCCGTAGTATCACTTCGGATGAACCGGCCTATTCAGCATATATGTATTACGAAACTAGTTAAACCTTAATGTCAGTGTTGCAACACAGTTACAATTGTAGCGTCACTAAATATTTATAAGCAATTACGCTAAACTGCCCACCGAAATATGAAAATAAAAACATTTTATGACGTGTAACTACAAATTCAGCACTAAAAAAATAATATTGTATTCCGGTTATTGCTTGAAACTGACATTTTAATTTTAGAACCAATATTTTATATTTTAACATTCATAATTGCTTCAGAAGAATTTGTTTGTTGATTTTTATTCAGATGAGTACATAACGGTACATAAGCGTTTCATTTAACAAACATTTTTGTTGTAATTCTAAAATTTCTTGTCACTCATTGGAGCTAAATTAGTTTTATTTTTGCTTTATCTGGAAAGAAGTAAAAGGACGCAAAATCTTTAAAACTTCTGCTTTCTTAGCACTGACAGCCGATCACGTACTGAGTACGGGTGGTCTCATACATAAGAGCTAATTTCTTTTAACATTATGGTGGACAAACAAGCAGACGGCTGACCTGATGTTAAGTGATTACCACCCCCATGGACATCTGCAACACTCGAGGCATCACAGATGCGTTGCCAGCTCTTAAGGGAGGAATAAGCTTTTTTCTTGAAGATCACCAGGTCGTATCTTTTAATGACTGTATATCAATATTATTAAATTCTATATCATCATCATCATCATTTCAGCCAATAGACGTCCACTGCTGGACATAGGCCAATGTTCTCTACACAGATCGATCCTGTGCCGCCCGCATTCAATGGATTCTCGTGACCTTCATCAGATCTTTGGCAACCTTGTGGGGGGCTTGCCGCGGCAGCGACTTCCTGTACGTGTCCTCCACTCGAGGATCTTTCCGCCCCAATCCACCGTCTGTCCTCCTAGATATGTGGCCTGCCCAAATGCCCCTTGAGGCATGCAATCCTTTGGGCTATGTCTGTGATCCTTATTATGTAAATTCTATATATCTTACGCCTATTACTGCCAAAGAACACTCAACTAGCCTAGAAGCCCAATTTTCGGGACGTGATATTATCATCATACGATATATTTCACTAAAACATAGTTTTTTTGTATGGTTTTCGGGTGATATCAGCCATGTTTATTCAAATCGAAAATCCTGAGAATTAGGCTCCAGAAGCCCAATTCTCGGGCTCGAGACATTAATTTTCATACGACATATATCACTGAAACATAGTTTTTTTTTATGGTTTTCGGGTGATATCCGCCATGTTCTCAAAAGGTCACAAGCACGAGAATTGGGCTCCAGATCTGCTAACTATTTATACTAGAATGTCGACCACATTCCTCCATCATAGCTGCAAGTGTGATGTTTTTGCATAATCTCCGCTGCACAGAGGAGATTGCGCAATGCGGCAAATCCTCTCACAGTTGTAATATCCAAGTAGAAACAATATTATTCATCAGCGAAGCTCTATCGGTAGCGTTTATAAAGTTGTTCCTGTATAACTTTCTCAATCACCGATCATAGAAATGATACACAATTTTACCTTCCCTATGTAACTTGGGATATAGGAGAGGATCGTGCAGTAAAAAGAGCGTACCTGGGACGGCCAAATGGTTGAAGGCCAGTTGGCCGTTCAAGGTACCGATGGAGAGACGAGGTCGAAAAGGATTTGCGTACACTTCTGGCGGATGACTGGCAGGAGGTGGCGCAGGACCGGCCTAGATGGAGACTCTTATTATCGGACGCCAAGGCTCACTTTGGGTCGCTGCGCCAACCTAGTAATGTAACTTGAGATAGCAGATGTCAGGAGCTGGATAGAAATAGCCAAGGATCGATCGAAATGACATTGTGAAAAAGAATCAGTAACGTAATTTCGTGATCGCGGGGAGGCGATCCCGGGGCATCTTTTTCAAAAGGTGGTAAAATCTCAGCTTTATCTGTTAGCTTGAGAAAGAAATTAGGCACCAACAACACTGCTACGCCACTGGTAGTAGCGTAGCGTAATAGGGGCGGGGGCGGCAATTTTTAGGTTGAGGGGGCGTAAAATGTACGATTCATCTGAGGGGGGATAGGGGGGAGGTCGAGGAAGAAAAGAGGGCGCCAAAATAATTTTCGGGGGGCCGACACTCACGCTACGCCCCTGAAAAGAATAATTTTTAATAATGAACTAACGACAGGATGATGAAAGATAACTTGTCATCAGTATATTACATATTTTATAAATTAAAAGAAATATGTTGCAGATATGCATATTGTCCTCATATAAGTACTAGATATGTAAATATTTAGCGACTAAATTACCAAGAAACCTGGCCTTTATATACCTAATGAATAGAACGATATAACGCTGAAAAAGCACCATATCATTACTGTAATCATTACCGATTTCAGCTGGTGACTCTTTTATAAACATTTACTTGACATTGGCAAAAAATATCGAGGAACATTTTTTTATGCTAGAGGCGGACAAACGAGCAGGCGAGTCACCTGATAGAAAGTAATCAACGCCGCTCATGAACTATCCGCGAAATCAGATGTCAACGGATAAAAGATTAGAGGAAAATATTCAATGAGCTAATGCGAATATGGACCTCACAAATAAGGTAAAAGCTGTTTTTTTATGTGATAGGTGGCAGACGAGCAGACAGATCCCCTGAAGGTAAGCGATTGCCTCCACCTATTGACACCCATGACACCAGAGGAGTCACAAGTGCGCTGCCAACCTTTAAACCCGCTTCCCCTGGATTAGGGCCTCCGGTACCCTCACTCACGCAGCGAAACACAGCACATTGTTGCTTCACGCCGGTTTTCTGTGAGGCCGTTTATCAAATAATATCGCCTAACATATTTAAGTCCTTACACTTCATATACTCACTTGTAAACCTTGTATAAACTCTTGCAAAGTTCCGTACGTTCTGGAACTTTTTAAGTACCGTACTTAGGAACATCAATTTACTAAGTGAACTTCTTGAGGCTACTTTCCAGTACTATTAAGGTAATAAAGTGCCTATTGAAGTATAAGTTTGGATCTATTATAAAGTTCTTTGACGTCTCAAACGTTTCTAAGAAATACGACTTCTTAACATGAAAGGAATACCTGACAGCTAATCTCTTAGAACCAAGAAATTATTTATTTCTATTTCTAGATGAAGATGCGTGAGAAAAGTAGATCAGACAAATATTTGCGAGTAGGTAACTACAGGAAAGGTTAAGGAAAAAAAATGTGTCTTTGACTGTACTTCTAAAGCAATAACCCTTTCACTGCACCACTGCGACCAATCTGACCATCGCAAATTAAAATCTTGCCTAAACAATAAAAAACAAATCCCATCGTTCAACAAATAATAAGCAAGTTTCTTTTTCGCAAACTACGCACCGCAACAAATTAAAGTTGGGTAATGACCCAATTTAAAGTCGATTCCATCATAATTTTTAATTTAAAAATCGGTTACCACGGCAAAGGTTTATCAAAAAAGGTAGGGTGAGCATTCCACCCCGGGCGAGATCGCATAGGTGCCCTAAGCGGGTAAGTGGCGAACCCTTATAATTTTCCAATTATTATTTTCCCGTCCAATTTTCCGAGGTGTCGCTCTCGGCACTCGTCAACTGCAGCCTTGTAGTTTTAATGGCTGGGGAACCCTCGCTTCTGTTTACTATGCGAGAAGTCAGGTGCATTCCAATTACTGGTCTTTTGTTGGTTTAGATGGGTCGATACTTAAATTTTAGCACATGGTTAGATTGGGAAAATTGCACTTTAAGGTTCCGTGGTGATTGTGAAAAATCAAAATAATACATCTTAGGTTACAGTGCAATGATTTCTTCAAAAATAAAAGAGATTATAGATGTTTCATTACTGTCGCTTTTATAGGTATTAAAAACAAAAACAAAGTTAGATCATTTAAAACAAGGTTGTAGAAAAAAAAACACCTTAACTGGGATTACAGTCTAACAAAAACATCTTAGACGTTAACTTCATTTTAATCTTACAATTATATTCTGATATCCTTTTTCTTCTTCTTCATCAGCATTCTTTTGCTTATCGTTGGGCATATGCCTTTCCGTAGCACCACCACTCAGCGCGTTGATTACTTTTCCTGGTCCATAGGAATTACCTAAACAATTAGAAAACTAAATACAAAAAATAAACTGTAAGGAAAGCTCGCTTCAAAAGCAAATAAAATTTAAGATATACTTGTTTAAATTTAAGTATCGAGTATCATTTATCAAAGAGCTGACGCCACTGCCGCATTGCAACCGTCGAGGCACCGATGCGATGCAACCAGACAATAGCGAAGAATCGATACCGTTTAACGATTATAAATCGATTACTATCTGTACAGTGTAAAAAAATCCAATGCCAAAGACCGTGCGAAATATAGAAGGCAAACGAACCCTAGGCTACAAATCGCCCAGTTTGGGATGCATCAGAAAGACGCTAACATGATGATTGTTGTAAAAATCTCTATACAAATCGACAATTTCATACTTTAACCCCTAATATAAAATATGCGTGATCGTATCAGAAATGATGAGATCCGCAGGAGAGGAAACATTCTATAAATTCTTTAAAAATCTATTTACACACAGACAAGCGTCCTTCCAACTTGACCTTCCAAATGAAAAGTGATAAAATGAAAAATCACTTAATTAAAAGGTACTAATGTACCTTTTCTACGGAGAAAACACCAGTAGAAAATCAACAGCTCTTCTCCAAATGTTATAATTTTATTCAAATGATAATAGTGATTGATGATTGCCAAAGCAGTGCAGCAGCTGTGTACCGGCCTATGTCGGTTATATTAATAGGGCAGGTGGACACGACACGTGAACACATGCAATTGTCATGCGTCTTTTTGACACTATGCGTCAAAAGGGGAGTCGATGCTTGTGCGATCGACATAAATCTCGAATTCGACACTTATATGAACGAATATCGGGCCTATTCTCAAGCACCATGGTAGAGCCAAGCTTCGGCATGAATGGGCCGGCTCGACCGGAGTGATACCATGACCTCACAGAAAACCGGCGTGAAGCAGCACTGTGCTGTTTCGCTGCGTGAGTGAAGGTACCGGAGGCCCAATCGGGGGAAAGTGGGGTTTAAAGGTTGGCAGCGCATTTGTGACTCCACTAGTATCGCGGGTTCATGGGCGGCGGCAATCGCTTACCATCAGGTGATCCGTCTGCTCGTCTGCCCTATCACATAAAAAAAACCAACATTGAAGACGAATTAGGATTTGTATGGATGAAAGGAATGAAATCTCTAAATACGACTTCAATATTGAATGCACGAGAATAAGTCCCCAGTCACTTTAGACTACAATTCAAATTCAAAAATCAAAAATCGATCCAAATAATTTTTATCAGCATGTACTAGGTATCTAGATAAAGTGAACATCGGAGCATAGCGTTATATACGTTTAGAATGGTACCTCTTAATTTCAATGAGTATTTCTAATTATTTTCTACCTTTCCACCTTGCTACTGGACACTTTTATTCTGTGCTATCAATAAACAGGGCTTCACGCGATGTTCTCACATCGTTTTTATAGTTCAATGCTTCCTCTTTCCGTGATTAAGGTGACGGGTATGGCACACTAGCGATGCCAATCGATTTTAATTTTTAGCTACTAAACCGCATCTATTTCAAACACTTATACTATTTATTAAATAACCATGCACAA
The DNA here is from genome assembly GCA_019059595.1 of Marasmia exigua. NCBI lineage: Eukaryota > Metazoa > Arthropoda > Insecta > Lepidoptera > Crambidae > Marasmia > Marasmia exigua. Next base: position 10,939,224 of record CM032476.1, on the reverse strand, counting down.
ATGTTGGCTCCCTTTTTAGGGTTCCGTAGCCAAAATGGCAAAAACGGAACCCTTATAGTTTCGTCCGTCTGTCCGTCTGTCCGTCTGTCCGTCTGTCACAGCCGATTTACTCGGAAACTATAAGTACTACAGTGATGAAATTTGATGGGAATATGTGTTGTATGAACCGCTACAAAAATATGACACTAAATAGTAAAAAAAAGAATTGGGGGTGGGGCCCCCCATACATGTAACTGAGGGATGAAATTTTTTTTTTCGATGTACATACCCGTGTGGGGTATCAATGGAAAGGTCTTTTAAAATGATATAAAGTTTTCTAAAAAACATTTTTCTTAAAGTGAACGGTTTTTGAGATATCAGCTCTCAAAGTCGTAAAAAGTATGTCCCCCCCCCCCTCTATTTTTATAACTACGGGGTATAAAATTCTAAAAAAAATAGAGGTGATGCATGCTAATTAACTCTTTCAACGATTTTTGGTTTGATCAAAGTATCTCTTATAGTTTTTGAGATAGGTTGATTTAACTGTAATTTTGGTTAAGTTATTGTGCTTACACTGAAAACGATGGCTGAACCTTATAAGATAGATCAAAAAATATACTACAGTATTGTACACCTTTAAAAATCCGCGATGATATAAAATCTTTATAATGTATATTTGCTGCTACGGAACCCTTTGTGCGCGAGCCCGACTCGCACTTGGCCGGTTTTTTGTACGCAAAAAATTGATTCACGCCAAAAGTGGCCGCTTTTGGCGTGAATCAATTTTTCGCGTACGCGTTGGTCCCAACATTTGTATATGGTTATTTAATAAATAGTATAAGTGTTTGCCGAGAGGTTGTAACACCGAAATTGTTTAAAATAGATCCCGTTTAGTAGCTAAACATTAAAATCGATTGGCGTCGCTAGTGTGCCCTACCCGTCACCTTAATGTAATGGATTGATTTATTTGTTTATATTTTTGTTTTTGTCAGTGTTATTCTGCTTTACGATGTTTTGAGAGCTCTATCTTGAAAGGGTTTTTTTATTAAATTACACTAAAATATTTGTTATTGATATAAGAATTCCTAGAAATTATGAGAAAAAACATGGCCGATAGTCCGCGCACGTGGTTTGAAATCCGCATCACAGGAAAAGCCGACTTAGTAAACAAATGGAAAAAGTTTGTTATATCTCTGGGCTTTACCCCAGATATTAAAACGAAAGTGTTAGAAGCTTTACTCCTAGTAAATCCTATTTCAATTTGTGAAAAATGTTCCTTTAAACCTTCCTCTGTTCCCAGATAAAATATCACAAACCGGAAAAATCTTGATACAAACCAACCTTAAGGGAACAGGGGGGAATGGGAGCTAATGGAGAATGGGAACCAGCCTGATTTGGTCATAATTATACAAGATAGAACGCATCTTGTGGCTGCGAACGGTGAAAGGGTGCGGGGGGAGTAAGTACGCACGGTACCCCCGCATCGGTCTCAGTTCACTTCGCACCTACAAATTAGATGCAAGTCGCTTTTCAGCGGATTCGTTATAATTTTTACCAATCTTCGAGGAGTAGTGTTGAAAGTGATCATTAGAGATTGTGATACAGTAATAATTATTCGTAAATACTCAACAGAGTTTTCATAATGTTATTGTAATTCTAAAAATATATTTTGGGGTAATGGGAACCGACTGGCTCCTATTAACCCACTGATAGCTTTTTTATTACGTTTAATAATAAATGACGTAAGGGTTATTAGTCTTGGTAATGTTACGTTTCAAAGTTTATGATTTAATGTTTCAGTTACTTGTATTGGTGTTCTGGCTACCATTGCCCCCAATGGTTTTCATTACCCCATACACTGGTGTTTGTTACCCTAACCCTCGGGCAATGGGGGCCATACCTACTTTTTTTTAATGATGATTACGTCTTAAGTCGTATTGTGATTTTGATGATAAGGACATAAGGCTGATTACTAGTAGTATACAAAATACCAAATAAAACAATATAATACTCAATATAACAAACGCTATTGGTTGTTTTCCTTAATTGGTGCCGATTCCCCCCACTTTCCCCTAATCTTCTTGTGCCCATCGCTTACCTGGCCAGAGATGAAAATGTTATTAAATTCTTGTGGAGCTGACCTAAACCCAGTAATCAACGGACAGAGATAATAAACGTTTCTTGGAATTCTACATTACCGTTTTATAAATTGCCCTTTACGCGCAGTCCCTTTGGGCCTCTTAATGGCCGGTTTACGGTTGATTGTGAAATAATGTTTTAATAAGTCAAATCAAGGGAGCTTATACATATATGATTTTTTAAATTAGAACAACAATAAGAAAAGAAAGTATCAGCCTATATACTGTCCCACTGCAGGGCAAAGGCCTCCATCATAGAAATCAAGTCATCACTACTATGATGGGATTAGGCTTGATCAAATCACCACGCTTGCTTAATGCGGATTGGTGATCACAAACCTGAGCTATGTTCGAACAATTCTAAACATGGGACCCCTTGATCACGGCCTGGTACTAAAACCACTAGACCCACAGGACGTCCCATTTTTAGAATAACAGGATATTCTTTATATTCAAGATGTTGAGGTCAAATTAAGCTACCTTTCACCATTTTCTTGGTGCCCAGACACAGATTAGCTAGACCCTAAAGTAATAACATACTCTCGTGTTATGGTTTTCAGAAGTTCATCAAACACATCTTTGTCCAGAATGGGAACTGGAAATCGAATCGTCATCTTCGTCATCTTTTGGTGTCTTTACCAAATGCCAGGCCAGTCTAAATAAATTATTCATCATCATCATCAGCCCATTTAAGTCCCCACTACTGGGGCACGGGCCTCCCTCAATCACATGAGGGATAATTGCCATACTCACCACGCTTGGCAGACGGGTTGGCGAGGGTTTTGATATAAATGCAGAGTTTTCCTTCTCTGGGTGCTGATGATCATGCCAGCAGCTTTACCTTAGTCGCCTTTTACGACACCTCCGTAAGAGTGAGGGTGGCCTATTCTACTCTGCCGGGGACCACACGGCGAGAATAAATTATTATCATGTCAGAAGCCCTAAGGGCCGTAAGACGATATGTCTACTGATATAGACAAGACTACAAGCTTTTCTGTTTTAGGATCTAGGATATACCTACTAGGATGCTTACTCAGCTAATTATTATGAAACATTTTTTATCTCTTGATCCGATGTGTGGATTTTTTTATGATATAGGTGGCAGACGAGCCGCCGGATCACCTGATGGTAAGCTACTACCGCCGCCTATGGACACCTGCAACACCAGTGGTGTCACAAGTCCGCTGCTTTCCTTTTAACCCCCCTTCCCTGGATTGGGCCTCCGGTACTCCCACAGTGGCTCTCCCACTGTTAAAAGATTACGTGTCACCAGACTAGCGAAGAACACAGAAACCTCAGCTAACAAACTATTTGCTCAGTACTTTGTCTGGTAAACATACAATTAAAATTAATCTATTTTCGTTTAGCATCCAATGGATTTGCGGTTGAATGATCACCATTTCAACTTACCATAAAAAAGATAGCGCCATAACATTAATGATGGGAAGTTTATACTTAATTGACTCATTTACTCAGAACAATAGATAGATATCAAGCAGCATCTAACATATTTACATAAAATGACATTTCTGTTTCATAAGTACAAAGTTCTTAGTACTGTTATAGTTAGACTATGCACCCCTTATTGCATACTAGTCCTCCCTTTATGCTAGCTCAGCACTTTCATATGTCCCATACGCCATCCATGCATTCACTCACCAGTCTCATCCTACCATCCGAGCTAGACGGCTGCCTAAACCTTAATTAATTAATTTTATTTTTTTAAAAACCTAAATCTCTCGAGGCTCGTAACAAATGGTGGCAGCGTAAAGGGATTCAAAAGAGTCCCCGGTTCGTCTCTAAGTTCTAAATCCTATTCCGACGCGAGTGTGTTGAACTGTAAGTGCCGACTCCATTGTGTGAACTTTCATTACCGCACCGAGTCAAGGCCCGGCCCAGAAGTTCCGAGTGTCCGTGACGAGTTCCAGAGAGGCCCATTGCTGCGTATCACCTGCATACCTGTGTGCTGCAGCCGGTCATCAAACTCATCATCATCAAGAATAGCAGTTTGCCCACCGTCACGCATAAGTGCTGTGACCGGTAAACAAGCTACGACGCGACGCGACGACCCGAGGCTTATCTACACACACGCAGACGTCTAACCAAACAGCGCCAATTCTAAGAAGAAATGTTCATCCTTATCGCGCTATCCGCTATCCTGTGAGTAACTTGGTCATTGCTATTTCTTTTCATTATTGTTTCGTGTATTATTTTAAGTTCGATTCAGTTCATTTCAATTCAGTTCAGCTCAGTTCAGTTCAATTCAGTAAGTGTGTTATTGGCCGTGAATTTAATTTAATAATTTTATAAAATTATTATTACTATTCCTTTTCTTTTAATTGTATTAATTGTTCTAGTTAATTGTATATATATAAAATGGCAGAAAGGTCAAATAGCCCGAAATTTGAAAGGCCTGAGGTTGTGTTAACTGACGTGGAGGAGGACGGCCAAACGCCGCAGTTCCTGCCCCCTCCGGGACCTTCTACCAGATCTCAGTCAAAAAGAAAAGCGGTAGTAACAAAAACCGAAATCGAGTTATCTACACTGCTAAAGTTTATCAAGCCATACGATGGCTCTAGAGATCACTTAAATTCATTTTTAGTCAATCGTCAAAATGCATACGATCTAGCATCCGATTCACAAAAGGATATCCTTTTTAAATTTATCCTTTGCCAATTAGAGGGCAAAGCTGAGTCAGCATGCTCTATAAAAGAATTCACCGACTGGGCAATGTTAAAAGATTTTCTAAAAACCCAATTTAGCGAAAGGAAGCATTATGCGCATCTCCTCACAGACTTACAGGAGTGTAAGCAAAATCTGTCAGAGCCTGTAAGCCAATACGCTTTAAGGATAGAGACATGTCTGTCCCAGTTATTAACAGAAATTTCAATTTCTCACGGCCATAAAAGCAGGGAAATGGTAGGAAGAACTGCAGCCATGGAGGAACTAGCCCTCCATCATTTTCAAATGGGTCTGTTACCCCGTTTATCGAATTTTGTTAGATGCAAATCAGCAAGATCCCTAAATGAAGCGATAAACATCGCAATCTCTGAGGAAAGGATACAGCAAACATTGTATAAGCCAAATAGCCAGTCTAGCTCATCACCTCGTCAAGAAAGGCCAATCAATCATCAAAATCGTCGTTATCAAGGCCCTAGTAATCAATCAAACCCTAAGCCGAATTTCAGAAATAATTATCCTAACAATTACCCTAATGGTAACAACAACTCTTCTACTCCGTTCTGTAGGTATTGTAAAGCCCCAGGACATACCCTGGAACAGTGTCGCAAACGAGAATTCAACAATAATCGCTTCAAGAATTTTGATCGCAACCAGCCAGGTACATCTCATCGAGTCCATTACATGTCTGATGGTGCACCGGAACCCATCAATGATGTTAATCCAATCAATCCAGACGATAGTTATGATACAGTTGACGACAGTTCAAAAAACGAATAACTGTCTCGTCCCAGTGCCGTGCGGGACATTCTAAAATCAAAACCGACACTGCTCGTCCCACATATGAATCGAATCCTAAATCGCAAGCATCGTTACATGATTGCTTGTCACAACCCTCTGAATCCAAGGGACAACTTACAGAAGTTGACTCGCCACTGTTTCCTAAATCGCAAGCATCGCTACATGATCGCTTGTCGAAGTCCTCTGAATCCAAGCAGCAACATAAAGTTGACCTGCCCTTATCTTCAACATCCAAACCAATTTTTAACAAAGAAACTAAACCACGAAATACTACTAAATCCAATATTTATGAGATAACTAATAATCCGGCAAAAACATTATTGCCTCATATCCTAATAAAGACCTCTATATCTGATATCCCATTATCTTTACTGGTTGACTCAGGTTCATCTGTTAGCCTCTTAAAACATTCATGCATTGAGAAACACCCTAAACTTACTAAGGAAACTCGGTTGGTGCATGCACTGTTTATGGGACCAGTGACCATTGATAGTGTATGCGACCTGCGCAGTTGTCATCTGATGCGACCGAGCGGGTGAGCAGGTTGCGGATAGCTCGCCCTCCCCCACTCCCACCTCTTTTCATGAGGACGGGAGAGGGTGTCACGTTGACCCCGGACAATAGATGGCTGCTCCAAAACCCAATCCCAGGCTAGGAGCATTCCTGTTAACCTCAATCCCATGCTCCCCTCCCCATCCCTCCCAATCATCCCCACCCTAATCACCGCATCCCTCCCCTCTTTTCCTGGAGGAGGAAACCTCGTCTCCAAAAACCCCAATCCAAGGTGTCATCCGATCCGTGCCGATGGATGCATGGCCGAGGGGATGCTCGGTCGCGAACGGAGGGGCCTCGAAACCAGGCGAAATCGAGGTCTATTTAGCCTTACCCCTGCAAGCGGGGCTCTGCAGGGGTGGACCTTTACTTCCCTAGCTTCTTGTGGGAACTATATGGATATTGTAGACATAATAGACGACCATTTAAATTCTACCGAAGAGGTACTAGGTACCTCCGAGGCTATGCTCCTTGGCAGCGATACTGAGGAGCATACGAACACTGCCGGAGCACCTGGGACTGAGGGACCAGGTACTTCCAATGCAGAGTCGACCCCTCTGGGCGCAAAGCACCAAAGGGACACGTCGACCAAGGGGCCAGAGAGTAAACCCAGGGTTAAGCTCTCTGGAGCTGATAGAAAACTAATATATCGGCTTGTAGCGAAGGGTATGACCTTCGAGCAGGCGCTAGAACTGCGCATGAGTGAAAAGGCCAAGCAGAGGATCCGAGAGGAGGGGGAAACGAGGGAGCGGGCGTCAAAGCGCCCTCTCAATACCTCGTCTACCTCGAATCAAGGTAATCCCACCAAGGCACCGACACTTGGCGAGCCTTCCACCTCGAAGCCTACCTTTAAGGAGGTTACTGGGTCCGTCACGTGCGGCATCATAGACGCCCTGGGTAAAATTGACCAGGGGAGGGTCGAAATGCTCCAAGGTGCTATCTTGGAGTGTATTGGCACCTCAGACGATGGTGACGGCCCCAGCTTTATTAAATGCAAACCGCGCTCGGGTGGCATCCTTAACAAAACACATAACCCCCCCCTTCGTAAAGAAACAGACACAACCTAGGCACCTATATATAATCCTATCCCATCCCTCCGTCTTAGCTAAATTCCCTAACCCTTCCCCTCCCAGTCCCCCAAAACAACACAATGATTAAGGCGATACAAGTAAACCTCCAGCACTCAAAGGCAGCCACAGCTGCCCTTTGCCAAAGATTCCTCTCTGAGGACCTGGACATCGCCTTGATCCAAGAACCGTGGGTGAACAAAACCACGGTAATGGGGCTAAACTCGGCAGGTAAGATATTAAGTAACTCCTGCGGAGTGAGGCCAAGAGCATGCATGCTCTTCAAGAGAGATATAAATTACCTCCCGATCCCTTCGCTGTGTACAGACGATGCTGTTGCAGCGTATATAGACCTCCCCGGGGGGAAAGGTGCAGAGACACTCATAGTCAGCTCCATGTACCTACCCGGAGAGGACCAGGATCCGGTGAACAAGGTGACACCGGTAGTGGAATATTGTCTGGAGAGAGAAACCCAGCTGCTGGTGGGTACCGACTGCAACTCCCACCACACATCATGGGGCAGCTCCGACACGAACGCAAGAGGTGAGTCCTTGTTTGACTACTTGCTCACCAACAATCAAATTGTTCTTAACGTGGGTAGCAAACCAACCTTTACCACACGTTCTAGGCAGGAAGTACTAGATATAACATGGTGTTCAGGTAATCTCGCACACCGAGTAACCAATTGGCACGTCTCAGATGAGCCGTCCTTGTCCGACCACACCCATATTAGGTACGACATACTATGCTCGGGAACAAAGGAACCGAACACGTACCGAGACCCCAAGGGAACAGACTGGGAGGGCTTTAGGAACTCCCTTAGGTTATACCTTGGAGATTTTAAATACATTAAAACTGTGGACCAAGTGGAAGCCGCAGCAGAGGACTTAGGCAGAAGCCTAATGAAAGCGTATCTAGAAAATTGTCCTCTTAAGACCACTAAGAGCAATAGGAACGCGCCTTGGTGGAACAAAAACCTGGAGCATCTGAGGCAAAAGGCCCGTGCCTTATTTAATCAGGCAAAAAAAGACAAGAACTGGGATGCTTACAGGAAGGCGCTAACACGCTTCAATAGGGAGCTCAGGAAAGCAAAAAGGAGATCCTGGCAAAAATTTTGCGGGTCCATCAAAGACACTGCCCAAGCTGCCAGGATCCACAAAATATTAGCCAAGACACCTGAATCCCATCTAGGCCTGCTAAGGAAAGCGGACGGATCTTTCACGGAATCCCCGGAGGAAACACTGAGACTGCTTGCTCAAACGCACTTTCCGGAATCCGTGTACATTAATAACGAAAGAGAACTCCAGGACAGTAAGTCTCCGGACAGGAGACCGCGGAATGAAGACTGGAGGAGAGCTTCCGTTATTTTTCGTCCCCAACAGATAAGTTGGGCCATTAGGAGCTTCAAGCCTTATAAATCTGGTGGGGTCGATGGTATTTTCCCGGCTATATTGCAACGGGGCGAAGATATCATCATCTCAACGCTGATAAAACTTTACCGTGCAAGCTTTGCTTGGAGTTATCTGCCATCAGCGTGGACTCGGGCGAGGGTCACTTACATCCCCAAGGGAGGGGACAAAGACAAATCACAGCCCAAGTCCTACAGACCGATAAGTCTCACCTCATTCCTACTAAAAACGATGGAAAAGGTGTTAAACAGTCACATCAGGGCAACATACCTCGTTGAAAAACCCCTGAGTGCAAGACAACATGCCTACCAAACAGGCAAGTCCACGGAAACGGCACTTATTGATCTGGTGGACAGAATTGAGAAAGCCATAGAAGACAAAGAAATTGCACTCTGTGCCTTTCTCGACATCGAAGGGGCTTTTGACAACACCAACTTCGATGTTATAACACGTTGCATGGTGAATCGTGGAATCGACGATACCACCACCAGATGGATGGGATCCATGCTACAAAATCGAACTGCAACAACAACGTTGATGAATAAAACTCTTCATTATAGAGTGACCAGAGGGTGTCCACAGGGCGGAGTCCTATCACCCCTTCAATGGTCATTGGTTGTTGACAGTCTCATCTGTGAGCTCAATGAAGCCAGATTCCTGACTCAGGGTTACGCAGATGACATAGTAATAATGGTCATAGGAAAATGTCCTAGCACCATTTCCAGTCTTATGCAAAGGGCCCTACGAATAGTAGAAAACTGGTGCACAAGACACGTGCTAACAGTCAACGCACGGAAGACGGTCTTAATCCCGTTTACCAAAAGAAGGAAACTAGAGGCGCTTCACGCCCCAACACTTCTTGGTACGAAGCTATGCTTGTCCAACGAGGTCAAATATCTCGGAGTCTTTCTGGACCAAAAACTAACATGGAACAAGCATCTCGACTACATTACTAGAAAGGCAAAAATAGCGATGGGGGCAAGCAGTAGGTTGGTGGGGCTAAAATGGGGGCTACGGCCCAAGGCCGCACTCTGGATTTATAAAACCATAGTGAGGCCGATCGTCACTTATGGCTGCTGTGTGTGGTATAAGAAGACGCACCAACTCAACTGCGTGGAGAACCTCAGCAAAGTTCAAAGAACAGCCTGCCTTATAGCCACTGGCGCTCTTTCGTCCTCTCCCTCTGCAGCACTGGATGCCCTCCTGAACATTCCACCTCTGCACATTCACGTGCAGATGGAAGCGAGGATGGCCATTACGAGAGCAAAAATCAGAGGAAGGACGAGATGGCAATCTAGGGTCATAGGTAACCTCTACAATGAACTAATGAAAATTCCGGTCATGGATATGCCCTCTGACTCCATGATCCGTGAATACCGCTTCGATAAGCGGTTTACAGTCTTGTTACCTAGTAGACAAGACTGGGAGGCTGGAACTCCCGGAAATGTTAACCAGAATGACATCGTTTGGTATACGGATGGTTCCAGGAGGCAAGGCGTATCCGGGGCGGGATTTTGTAATGATCGCTTCAGAATACGCAAATTCGCCAACCTGGGTCGCTATACCACAGTGTACCAAGCAGAAGTTTTCGCAATAATTGGCTGTGTCCAAGAGAGTCTGCAAATGAATCTCCAGAATAAGAAGATATTCATCTTCTCAGATAGTCAAGCTGCCCTCAAGGCGTTAACATCCTGTGAACTTGACTCCAAACTCACTAGCGAGTGTGTCCTGCTCCTAAACCAGCTTGGCAATGCCAACATCGTAAATCTGATTTGGGTACCGGGACACTGCAATATCAGAGGCAACGAAGTCGCTGACGTGCTAGCAAAGGCCGGGGCAGAGAGCCCACTACTCGGACCGGAACCAATAAGTGGCGTTCCAGCCTGCATGGTCAGGCTCGAGTTAAAAGAGTGGGAGCATAAGCAAAGCACTGAATATTGGAAAAGACTACCTCGACTAGAACAGTCTAAGGCGTTGATACAGGCGTTCGATCAGAGACGAGCTGTAGAAATAATAAAACTGAGCAGAGGACATGTTAGGGCACTCACTCGGACCCTCACAGGGCACTGCAAATTAAATAAGCACCTGCACAACATGGGCCTTTCAGATACCAAAATCTGCAGGTTCTGTCGCGAGGACGAGGAAACGATTATCCACGTCCTCGGCGAGTGCATAGCGCTGCACCGGTGCAGAAGCCGGCACCTGGGAGCACACATGATCTCGGCAGACGAGATCAAAAGCTCCCCCATCAGCTCCATTCTCGGGTTTATCCTGGAACTGGAGCTACATGAGGTGCTGTAATAGGTTACGGGGCTGCCACAATAGATCATCTACTGGTCGCAGTGGCTATGAGACGCAGGGCTCACCCCATTTCTAACAAATAATAAAAATACTAAGGAAACTATTCAGCTAAAGGGTATTGACCCTGCTGATGAAACGATCCGCACTAGGGGTCATTTCCAATTAAAATTACAATTCTCCAAATCAAACATATCACATTCATTCCACGTAATCGACACGATAAACTTACCTTATGATGGTATAATTGGTTCTGATATGCTCAATGCTCATAACTGCAACATCGATTATCATAATAATCTTCTCCATATCGGAAAAGCATCTGAAAAATTACATTTCCATGATCCCGCTTACATTATTCCTCCCAGAACCGAGACCATTATCGAATGTTCGGTTTCCAACCCTGAAATTAAAGAAGGTTTAGTCCTTGATCAAAAACTTTCCAATGATTTATTAATCGCAAATTGCCTAGTACTTGTTAAGAAAAACCACAGAATAAATATATCCGTTATCAATACATCAGATAAACCAATTAATGTAAAGTCAGACCTGAACCTTAAACTTAGTCCTTTTGATCCTTCTAAATTCACTGAACAGCCATCCATTCCGGTGAATCATATAAACGTTTCTAAAGATTGTTATAAACGTACTAAGGAAGTGCTCAGTCAATTACGTGTCTCACACCTCAATTATGAAGAGAAAGAATCACTCCTTCAATTATGTTCCGAATTTTCCGACATTTTCTATCTCCCCGGAGAACATTTGACCTATACTAATGCCCTACAGCATGAAATCAAAACAACAACAGATGTCCCAATTCATACGAAATCATACAGGTTTCCTGAAATCCATAAATCCGAAGTACGTAAACAAATTGATAAAATGCTTGAGCAAGACATCATAGAGCCCTCCGACTCCCCCTGGTCGTCACCTATTTGGGTTGTACCCAAGAAGCTAGACGCTTCTAACACGCAAAAATGGCGTGTCGTTATCGATTATCGAAAGTTAAATGACATTACTATTGGCGACACTTACCCCATTCCGCAAATTACCGAAATACTAGATCAACTTGGTAATAGTTCTTACTTCTCTACGCTGGACCTGGCATCTGGATTTCACCAGATAAAACTAAAGGAAGCCGATAAAGCCAAAACAGCCTTCACAATACCCGAGGGTCACTTCCAATTTAATCGGATGCCGTTTGGGCTCAAGAACGCCCCATCCACATTCCAAAGACTGATGAATTCTGTCCTATCAGGCCTCCAGGGCATCCGGTGCTTTGTGTACCTAGATGACGTCGTTTCGTATGGTCACGATCTGCAATCTTGCATAAGCAATTTAAGAGCCATCTTTCAAAGAATCCGCAATTTCAATCTAAAGCTCCAACCCGACAAATGCGAATTTCTAAGGCGTGAAGTCTGTTATTTAGGTCACATAATCACAGAGCATGGTGTAAAGCCAAACCCCGAAAAGGTCAAGGCCGTAACTGAATTTCCAACTCCCGAAAGTCCCAAAGATATCAAGTCATTCCTCGGCCTTGTATCCTATTATCGTCGCTTCATCCCTGATTTCTCTAAGGTCGCCAAAGCACTTACCAATTTATTAAAGAAAGACATACCTTTCGTCTGGCAGAATGAACAGCAACTAGCCTTCGATACCCTGAAACATAAGCTCACAACTGCCCCTCTCTTAATCTATCCTGATTTCACAAAACCATTTATCCTCACTTGCGATGCCTCAAACCACGCAATTGGTGCTGTCCTTTCTCAAGGTCCAGTCGGAAAGGACCAACCGGTTGCTTTTGCTTCAAGAACGCTTAATAAAAGCGAAATTAACTACAGCACCACTGAAAAGGAATTGCTAGCCATCCTATACGGTTGCAAAACATTCCGTCCCTACCTGTACGGCCGAAAGTTCCTCATCGTCACTGATCATCGGCCTCTGAAATGGTTATTTAATCATAAAGATCCTAGTAGTAAACTCCAAAGGTGGAGATTAAAATTAGAAGAGTATGATTATGAGATAACCTACCGTAAAGGTAAATTGAACTCTGCAGCCGATGCGCTCTCCAGATATCCAGTTAATCCTGTAATTCCTACTAACCCTTCAGATCAATCAACAAATAACTCCCCTAATCCATCCCAAGTACAAAATCCTACTGATCCTCTTACCGAAGGTGAACTACCTTTTAGTCCTTTGACTCTCGATGACTTGAATATTCAACTTCCCAACCTATCCGAAGAGGGTGATAGCATGCCCTTTATTGACCTTTTAAGAGGCGATAATGAAATCGACCTTTCAGATATTCTTGCCGAGTTTACTGATCCACAGGCGACTAATGCCACTCCAACAATTGACTTACCCTCACCGCAACTCAAACCTCCAATCCCTGAAAACCAAAGTGACTTACCTGCACATAATCCAACTCAACCTTCTAACTCCAACCCTGAAATACAAAATGACTTACCTGGTACTACCTCACTTGATCACGGGAACCCTCCAACACCTGAAAACTTACCTTCTTCTCCATCCAGAGGCGAAGTTCCTTCTCCGTCTGTTGAGAACTTACCTTCTTCCCCATCCAGAGGCGAAGTTCCCTCTCCGTCTGCTGAAACCTTACCTGTATCCGACGAAACCTATAGCAAATTCTTGAAATCACCTGCAAGATCACATGACACTCAAATATCAGAACATAATGAAACACTCTTAAAGGCAACTCAGAAATTAATCATTATACCTACGTCGATAGACCTGGACGAGTCCATGCCTTATGTCCAGGAAATCATAAATAATTGCCCAGAGCCTGATCGTAGTGAATTCCTGAAATTAGAAAGAACATTAAATAACTTTTTACCACTTACATTAGAGAATAAAACTTACCTTTTCTTATTCACGAAAGTACACCACTTCGATGATTACTCGTACTCAGATATTTTCAAATCCCTTAAATATATACGCGATCAAATAATGATGTCATATCCCACGATAAATGAAATTAGTACATCTGACTTTAAGAATCCATTTGATAAACATTCTTTTGTAAAAATATACAACATGTTTAGTTACTTATTTGACGGAACTAATATACACATCCATATTTATCACGACTCTATCATATATCCAGCAATGAGTGAAATCCCAAAGATCCTTAAGGAAAATCATGACATCCCAATAGCCGGACATTTAGGAGCTGTCCGGATGTTAAACCGCATAAAAGAAAGATTTTACTGGAAAAATATGCGTAGCGATATCGACAACTATATTAATAAAATAAAAGTAAAAAAACTAAAACCCAACTACGACAAAAAACGTCGCTGAAAAAGTATAAAACAAGCCTTCGTTGTCAATTTATGCAATATTCACTATGTAGAGATAAAATTTCATGTTTGGAAATCCGCAGTCACACGTTGTCAAAGGGTAGTATATTTAACGTGTGACTACGCCTTTCCAAACATGAAATTTTATCTCTACATAGTGAATATTGCATAAATTGACAACGAAGGCTTGTTTTATACTTTTTCAGCGACGTTTTTTGTCGTAGTTGGGTTTTAGTTTTTTTACTTTTATTTTATTTGTACTATTTTGGTGTCCAATTGCTAGTAATATATATATATATATATTCAAAATGTACAAGTCAAGCGCTTTCAAATGATACCAAACACGGCATATTTATCATAACTTTATTTTTTTACTCTGTATGTTTTGTCCGCTAGAGGGCGCCACATTAGATTTTGTGAAACTTCATATAGCCTATAACCAGCGGACGATCAAGACGCTTATAATGATATGTCATTTGTCGAATTCTGATAAGTAGTTAAGAAGTTACGTGGAAACAGATGAACATACATACATACATACATACATACATACATACATACATACATACATACATACATAGCCTGTCAAAATCATAACCCTCCTTTTGCTTTGCCGTAGTCGGGTAAAAAATGCACATCATGTCAAACGAATAAAGCCCTACGTAAAGTTAATAGAGCGCCCATGATAATAACATCCACTTCGACTTCTCCGTTCGAGAGATTATCCATTGACATAGTAGGTCCTTTACCTGAATCAGGCGCAGCCAAACTTAGGTACATCTTGACAATGCAAGATGACCTCACCAAATACTCAATTGCCTATCCTATTCGCAGTAACACTGCTGAGGAATCATGCGAGTGTCTTCTCCATTTTATTTCATTGTTTGGTATACCCAAATATATACTTACCGACCAAGGTACCAACTTTACTGCCGAGGTATTCAAAAAGACATGCGAATTCCTAAAAACCAAACAACTATGGTCCGCCCCTTATCACCCACAAACGCAGGGTGCCTTGGAAAGATCACACTCCACTTTAAAAGAATATCTAAAGTCGTATGTTAACGAAAATCAAGATAATTGGCCCCGGTATGTCTACACGGCTATGCTCGCTTATAATACTGCAGTGCATTCGACGACGCACTACTCTCCGTTTGAACTGCTATTCGGATATAAATCCCGTATACCGGATTCGGTATACGATGACAGTAATAATACAACATACCCGGAGTACGTAAAAATGCTCCAACATCGCTTAAAACATACTAGAAATAAAGCCTTAGAATTTATTCAAAGATCTAAGAATATTTCTAAATCTTATTATGATTCCCGTACTCGCCCGGTACAGTACAAAGTAGGCCAGTACGTTATGTTAAAAAACCACCTGAGAATGCGCAAAGCTTTGTCCCCAGTATGGAAGGGCCCATACAAAATCGTAAAGATTCATGGTAACCATAATCTTTCGTTGTTAATAAACAGACGACACGTCAAACATCATTTCGACGAAGTCAAACCTGTTGATAGTCCAGACAGCTAAAAACAAAGTAGTTGTTTATCTCTTTTGACTAAGTATAGGTTACGTTTTAATACTTAGGTAAATATTATATTATTCTATAGCTTAGGTTAGTTATTCAGTTATTAATCTGAGATAACTCTATACTACTTTATATGATATATAGGATAAAGGTATGATACGTATTAGGTTTTAAATAATATAGTTAAGTGATCATCCAACAGAATGTCTCTTTTCATTACAGCGTGATGGCCCAAGGTCTCCCGGAGTTTGTCCAGGAAATCAACTCTAGCCCTGGTATATACTTTGATCCAATCGGTGAACTGAAAATTCGCGTGAGCCATTTGGATGTTATAACACCTATCGACATATCTTATATTGAACCTCACATTAGAAATATAAATAGTATTTTAGGTACACTTCGCTTATTATGTAGTCAGATACAATTAGAAACGACATACAAATTAGAATGCCATAATATACTCGAACCACTAACAATTAGATATCACGATTTAGTTTCTGAATATTCCGCTATTTCTCATCTGGTAGATAAAAGGTTCAAGAGAGGAGCGTGGATAGGCGCTGTTGGCTCTCTTGCCAAAACTATATTCGGGACTTTGAGTGAAGATGACGGTATTAAATATGATAACGCCATCCAAAGTGTACATAATAACGAGAAAAGATTGGCATCGTTAATCAAAGAAAATGTCTTAATTACCTCCTCAGTTTTATCTCAATTTAATAAAACATTAAATACTATAAAACTTCTCCCTGAAATTAAAAAACATTTCATCAATATCAAATGAAATTACTATCAAATCAAATATTAATTCGATCTTAAATAGTCTAGAAGCTTCTTTGTTAACTTTATCGTTTCGGTTAGAAGATATTACCAACGCTATTATGTTGAGTAACCAAAACATTATGCACCCGGCTATATTGACTCCCACGCAGCTCTACGAAGAAATTGTCGATAACTACCGACACCTACCTGTAGATTATAAGTTACCTGTTAGTTTAGCATTAAATAATATTCATCTTTTATTAAACGTGTCTAGTATAGTATGTTATAGTTTAAATAATAAGATTGTGTTTGTTTTAAGAATACCTTTAGTTTCCCCTAAGGAATTTGATTTGTTCCACAGTATAGCATTACCTATACCTCATGATAGTTTAAAGCCATACTCATTTACATATGTAATACCTAACAGTAAATATGTAGCAATGACCAAGGATAGATCCGAATATTGTAACGTTGACTCACTGAAGGAATGCATAGCGATAAGCCCGCGCGAGAACATCTGTGACGTCACCACCGTGTTCCCCGTCAGTGCGAACCCGAGTTGTGAGAGTGAAATGATAACCAAAGTGATAAGGGCTATGCCAGTGCAGTGTAAAACCGATTTCATCCACGGGAGTGTAGATTTATGGACACCACTTAGTCATAATAATTGGATTTTTGTACAGTCACAAAATAATAAATTATACATAGAATGTCAAAATCAGAAAATTATAGAAATAAGTATTATAGGCACAGGTATACTTACTGTACCCAATAACTGCATTGCATATTGTAGAAGTACTAAGTTGATACCTAAATTTAGCAATTTAAAAATCAATGTTACTGTCGTTCAACCCGATTTTAATATAATAAACCAAACGTGCTGTACTTTGGATAGTTTTAACAAAGTAACGAGTAATGAGACTCCCCTTAAGTTACAGAGTTTCGATTTAGAT
Source organism: Marasmia exigua (assembly GCA_019059595.1). Taxonomy (NCBI): domain Eukaryota; kingdom Metazoa; phylum Arthropoda; class Insecta; order Lepidoptera; family Crambidae; genus Marasmia; species Marasmia exigua. The sequence continues at coordinate 10,921,734 of CM032476.1, read as the reverse complement.
TTCTTTACGTCAGAAACAAAATCCAGATTAAGATCTGTATCTGAGCAAACTGATAAAATTCTAAATCAACACCCAATAATTAAATACGAGACCCATTACTCGGCTACAATTATAGTTATAATATGTTTAGTTGTAATCCTTTGTATTTGTAAATTGTTTTTAATCATTAAATCGCGCAGTCGCCTAACTTACCTTTTCCCAAGATCCTCTCGTCCTGATCCTGTAGACTTACCTGTAGAGCAGACTCCTGATCCCGAACCAGCTATTCCTCTGAAAATCATCAAGCGTCATACCGAAGCTGAAAGTCTTCCATCTCCTAGTATACGCAGAAATGTATAATACTTACCTTTAGAGTATACTTACCTTAATACTTACCCATCCTTTAAACCTTTTTCCTAAACATCGTTTCTTCTACCCCGATGTTTAGTCTACCCCCGGGAGGTGTTATAGTTAGACTATGCACCCCTTATTGCATACTAGTCCTCCCTTTATGCTAGCTCAGCACTTTCATATGTCCCATACGCCATCCATGCATTCACTCACCAGTCTCATCCTACCATCCGAGCTAGACGGCTGCCTAAACCTTAATTAATTAATTTTATTTTTTTAAAAACCTAAATCTCTCGAGGCTCGTAACAGTACCATGTTACCGTGGAAGAACCACGCTTCGGCATGATTGGGCCGGCTCGACCGGAGTAATACCACGGTCTCACAGAATACCGGCGTGTAGCAGCACTGTTCTGTGTTTCGCTACGTGAGTGAGGGTACCCGAGGCACTTGTGACTCCACTAGTGTCGCGGGTGTCCATGGGCGGCGGCAATCGCTTACCATCAGGTAAAGTTATTAGTGCCAAGTTACCGTGGGAGAGCTACGCTTCGGCATGATTGGGCCGACTCAACCGGACTGACACCACGGTATCACAGAATATCGCCGTGAAACAGCAGTGTGCTGTGAGATTTAAATGTTGGCAGCGCACTTATGACTACACTGGTGTCGCGGGTGTTCATGAGCGGCAATCGCTTACCATCAGGTAATCCGTCTGCTCGTTTGCCACCTATCACATAAAAAAAATATCTTTACGGCTTTTTAATCTGAACTTGAAATCAACTCACTATTGGCACTGACTAATAAGGTCGAAAAAAAATTTCGTTACAGAAAAAGGCGTGCATTTTTCCTTGTAACGATTTTTTTTAAACCAAGAACAAACAACTTGCTCGAAAGCTTACATTCAATGCGGGCGGCTAGCCAATAAGCAAGAGTAATAACATCCGAATCCACGAGTCGAATACTAAACCGCTTCATTCTAACCAACCCTAAAATGCACTTGTACGATATGACAGCAAGAGGCAATCGCTCAAACACAAATTGGCGGTACAGGGGAGGCCGACGTTGAATCAACTAATTTCAACCGGCAACAACTCATGCGACGATGAGTTTGCCCTGCACAAACACTTTAAGCCCACTAAATGCACCGTAGGGCCGATAAATTAAACTGCTGGTAAAAGCGCACTTACCAAGAATAATAGAGGATGTGAGTTAATACAGAGCCAACGTTTAAGAGAGCCAATCTTTGTCTATGGGTAAAAAACGCATGTGCACTTTAAAAGTACATACCGTCAGTGAAGTTCTAACATCAAGTAAATCATTTTAAGCAACTTTTCAGGAAAGCCAAAAAACTGATCGGAGACTTACGTGCTATTTTTTTTTATTGCTTATAGTAGGTAGACGAGCTTGCGGCCCATCTGATGGTAAACGGTAACCGCCGCTCATAGACATCAACAATGCCGGAGCAAAGTCATGCCGCTGCCTACCGTGAGAGAAGAACTCTTTTCAAACCTCGATTAAAAAAGGACATGTCATAGCGAATTCCATTATTCAATTCCATTAGAATTCAATTGTTGACTTCCGTTCTGTTACCTTTTCAACATTTAAAAGGTTTTTGATGACCAAACTGAATTGTTTGATAAAACGATCCGTCTTTCAAGTCTCTAACGAATGGCATCAAAATTTCATAACCGCTACCAGCCAATTAGTAAAAAAATAAAAAACGAAATTGTTACTTACGTAGTCATCTCAAAGCGTAGGTCAATTTATGACTTCCGTGCTGTTACTTTTTCGTAATTTTAAAGGTTTTTATTGGTCGTATCTCGATTCTGATTGGGCGAAATGACGTGTCTATCGATTTTCTAGCGAATGGCATCAAAATGTCAAAACCGCCAAAAAATGACTTACGTGGTGGTTAGAACTTCACTGACGATACCTACTTTAACTAATCGGGTTATTCTCGAGTATTTTGAACTCTAACTCACGGTTCACATTGTTATGCTATGCTTATCTATGCTAATCAAGTTCTTGCATATATTTATACACATGCCTAGGTTTCTGCAGATATTACCATCATCATCATCATTTCAGCCAATAGACGTCCACTGCTGAACATAGACCTTCCTCAATGTTCTCCACACAGATCGGTCCCGTGCCGTCCGCATCCAATGGATTCCCGCAAACTTCACCAGATCGTCAGTCCACCTTGCAGATATTAGTTCAAATATAAATATGATAAAATTGTCATAAGTAGTTGGATAGGTGACGAGTCAATTTAGAAAAGTAACGTAATTATTTTTAATATAATTAGAAAAGATGTATTAACTTTGTAACTAGCTAAGAGACCCATCTATTCTTAATTACACCTTATAGTAATTGCGTATCAACCGAAGTATTAACTTGTTTTCAATAGAAATTGTTCAAGGTATCCTAGTAAGTACCACTTGCGAGAGACAATAGGACAATGATGGGACCTAATAACTGTGATTTGGTGTCATGTCAGCCAGCGAAGTAAGGATTGAAAAACTAATAGGGAAATGCAATTATCTGTAGTCTGTAAGAGCTGATGACTCTTTTTATGATACATTTGTTTTTTTTTAGGATGGTATTAGGTACCTAAACAAAAATGTATTTAAAAAATCTTCATTACGACTAACAAGGAAAGTTATCTTTCTATAATTTTATAGTAAATAACTGTTGACGATCATCATCAATCTTATAATTTTTGGCAAATAGTTCCAATATGTAGTGATTTACTTTTTAGTAAATTTTTTGTTTTTTTCTTTTTGTCTATTTTCTTTTTTTTTTTGCTACACGCGAGTTTTTAAATGGTTTAATTATCTTTTAAGCGATCCTCAACATAACTTGTAAGCATGTAGAAAGCTAATGTAATCGCGAGTGAATTTTAATACTCAGAGACTTCATTTAAGCTAATGTTCATTAACTTTAGTATCGGTAGTCTTTATGCGTATTAAAATAAGGGTCAATATTTTTTCTTAAGTAGCCAACTAAGTTAATCAACAACTCTGAGTGTGGCAGTTAGTCTGACTCTGCGCATTGTTAAATGTATACTAAATATACTGAGCTCTGAAATAAATCTGAGCTAAATTCTCGTGTTATTTCTCTTTTTACCCTTAAAAACTCATGTGAGATCTGTTTTTTTAATTAGAAAAGTTATGCTAATGTGTACATTTTTGAAGATCTTGAAAAGGTCTTTTCATTTTGATTTTAATTATACATTTTTCATTTCGTTACTATAACCTACAAAGAAATCAGTTAAAAATTAATACATCTAAAATGTCATTAATAAATTCTCAAAACGTTGATTGCAATATATACCGGTTCAATTTCATTTCGTTTAGAGTTCATGACAGTTGCAATATTTGCTTAAACACTATTAATTTAAAATACAGTTCCCATTAATTTGTTATGAATGATTGCGAGGTTTTCCAACAACATTTTATCATAATGTGAGCGATGGCAATTTAGTGGTTCAGAACTCAAATCTATATGCGTATTTGTGACCTAAAACTACGATTAAGAGTATGCCTATGAGTGCAGTACAAATATTTTTAAAAAAGTAAGCAGGTACGAGACCAATTTCAAAAGTGATTTTACTATTAGGATGCTAAGTACATTATTAATTTTGATTAATTGGTATTGGACATTTTCTACTATATACTATATAGTAGAAAATGTCCAATACATATGAAGGTACGACTAACCATATTTTTTCAACTGTCAGAACTATCCTTTCTCGCTATATGACATTCATCCACCGCCTTATTAACTTTTCTTTTCTTCTATCTTTATCCTTCTCCTCCATTATAAAATATTTATGTAGATAAATTTTAAAATATAATGTCAGATTGTTAACGAATCTCCTTCTAAACTTGTGCTGTATATGTTTGTTTTTACATAAATGTTTTGTTTTAGATAGTGTAAAGCTCAATTACAAAATAATAAATTCAAATTATAATCTCATTTCACCGGTCAAATGTATATTTTAAAAACGTGTCTCCTTAATCACTCGACACTGGCAGAGTTATAAATGTGTATGCCGTAGGCAACACTGTAACAGTCAAAAAGGAAAAAAAACTATATACTATTACTTCGGGAATACTTTTCATTCCTATGTATAACATCAATTAGTTCTGGCAACGCTGTGACCGAGAGTCCTTATACTCCGTAATTCTTTTATCGTTTACATCCCGACAACCTCATAAAAAAAATTGTGAATAAAGTCGTCTGTTCCAGACGTTATTGCCTGCTGAATATTCCATTTTGTATGGAACAATTTTTTTTTTCGCTTATTTTGTTGATCTAACATGGTATTTATTAGCTTAGACTAGTGACGGCATATCGTTAAATCTTATCCGTCTGCTCGTCTGTCCCTTATACAAACGTAAGAACACCTCTAAGAATGCCTTTTTACCAAGCAACTAATGGGACCCTTTTTTCCAGAAACTGTGTTTTGCCTTGTTCTCATTCAATTGGGATATGGGTATACGAATAACAGTCGAAATGGGTTTGGGTTAGCTAATGTCTACCGTAAAAGCAATAATTTAAAAATATAAAAAAGGCCACAATACAAATGTAATAAACAAGTATAATAAGAAAATAAAACCCAAAAAAAAAAGATAAGATACTCAATCATAAGTAGCCTTGTAATTTTGTTCAAGTGCGGGCCACTCTAAACATTCAATTCTCATGAGACCTAAGCTAGCTCTCTTTTGAAGAAAAGAGAATGTCAGTGGCGGCGTTGGTTTTCGCACGAATAAAGCGGTTCAGATGAATAAATTATGATAAAATCCTCCTCATCTTAGCGTAATTCCTTGTTGCTCTAAGATGGTGCTCTGGAGCCCGGGGTACGCTTGTACCATGATTCAGGATTTGGGGAGTCTGGTGATTACAATAAAGCGACTGTCGTCTGACCTTCGTAACCCTTTATGCAGTTGGTCTGGTTACCCTGGTAATTATACCAACTGGATCATGGTTACATGTTTCAGAAACCATCCAAAACGTGCAGGTTTCCTCACGATGTTTTCCCTCACCGCTGAGCTACGAGTAAAGTACAAGCAATATGTCTCCATATAATATTACTTTGGTTGCTAATAGATGTTATTTCCGCCGTCTAAAAAGCTATTACTACCGCGTCATCAAGGGTTTTGGAAATACCTCTCGCGGAGCAGCCATTGTATCGAACATAGAGAGCTGTATAGTCCAAGGGCCAGCCGTCACGTAGCGGTAACGAACCGGCGAGACGGACCCCAATGGCGACCGGCATGGGGTACTCGCTTAATTGGACATTTTCTAACTATAGGTTCGTGATATTATTGCAACAAGAGAAGACAAATTGATATTTTAGACAATAAAACGCATACTTCACGGAAAAATTAAAAAAAAAAACTTATGCGACGGAAATTTGTAATTGAAGTTTACTTACCGTAATTAGCAATTAAAAATAGAAATGGAATGAATAGAAACTATTTTGAATGGTATATCTGTTTGCGGTATTCTCAACCCTATAACTTTATTTATTATAATATCAATAAGAACCAAAGAAAATTATGTTTTACTCCATTTTAAATTTAGTTTTAAAAAAACTCTTAGGCGACGGATATTGACACTACTTTTAAGGAGAACTCTATTTTAATTGTTATTTTTACGGTATTACTATCTCATTACTTTATACAAGTTCAGATTACCTTACTTATAGTGACAAATCTAATAAAAAAATGTGTATAATACCAAACTTTAGGACTCAGCTTATTAACTCGCAATCTTACCTTTTGGACCCTTTGTTTTCCTTAATCTACGGGAAGAGGAAAAAAAATGGAAATCGCAAACAATAGATTCGGACAATGAGACTGTAAAACGCTGACCTACTTCGAGAAGCAATAAACGAAGTGCTTTAGAGGCGTTTTGTGTAGGATTTCGCAAATAAATTAAAGGGGGTTAGATTAACTTTATTAGAATTCATTGGGAGTCGCGGGGGGCGTGCTAATGAGTCCTTTCTTATTCGCCGTAACATTGTGCACTCTGTTCGCATTGTATATTTTTCAATTATTCCTATATACTCGTACCTTTAAAAGTATCTATTCAAATACAGCCGCCATTATGTCGCACGGTAATAATTAGGTAGTTATGAATGAAAGCTTTTATTTCGACCATCATGCGGATCGTAACATAAATACACATACGAGTAGTCCTAATATCAAACAAATTACATTAAATCAATGAAATTAAATTATGATGTCAAGAAAATAATAAATAAAGAATAAATTAATACATTTTTTTGTTAGTTTACTAAAAAAAATCTATCCCAAAATTTACATTTTGTATTTTCTGTGACTTTGGTATTGATGTTAGAGATTGTGAATCTTAAAATTTGTAAGTAACTTTACCTATACATCAATAAAAAAATATCAGAAACCTGTATAATAATATGTTTGCGGTTTTCTCGTCCCAGTGAAATGGAGTAAAACATAATATTTATACCAATGAAAATGTTATGTTTCACTCCATTTTAAATTTAGTTAAGTTTATAGCAGCAGAATGCCTTACTTTTAATATGAAATCACGAAATTTGCATCGAATGCCTTTATAATTTTTCTTTTACTTTCAAGAAATTTTAAATTCTGGGAATCTTAACTTCATTAACTGTGACTTAGTGAAAAAGAAACTGATTTATGAAAAATAATTTGAGATCAACTATTTCGTTTTATTTCGTTTTTTAAAAATGCTTGAATATTATGGTACGAAGAAATATCAAATACCTTGTGCGTACGTAATAATGTTACGCTATAACAAATCAAGATCTGAGTATGAACTCAGCGTGTATGTGTGTAACTACTTTTTTTTTTAATGCTCTTATCTCGCGCACGGTTACGGGCCGCGCGTGTGATTCCGCCAATGTCAAGTGTATTGTATAGTAACTACTATATTTTTGTGTATCTACATAAGACAAGATCATAACCATTATTGTAATCGTAAGAAAATATAGTTAATGATGTAAACCTGTGTATCAAATGACATTAAAAATTAATTAAGCCCTAAATTAAGTATCAATTAATTTTCCATAATTACCGATTACAAGTTTGATAAATTTGATTTATATTTTAATCGAGTCAGTCATTAATTACTTTTATATCTTTGCAATAATTCTTCCGTATCCAGAAGAACAATCCTTCCACATTTCGCTTGGTATAATCTCACATAACGAATTACTTCCCTCTCTCCCTCTCCCCCGAGACAACCCTCCTGAAGCCCCATATGTCCTGTGACGTACCCCGACTCAGGTGGTCGACTAATTTGTCACACGAGATCACTCCCGGTTAAATCTTGGTCAGGTTGTGCAATTCTGAATTTAATGCAATAAGTCATAAAGAGCACTTTGGTGGTACATCACATAAGTTGCTTTGGATCTATAGGACCTATGAGTTCATAAGGGTAAGTATTTGTAAAAGCTTTACATCATTGTTTGAAAAAGCTTTACAGCTGTACATCAATATGCATAGGAATGAGTCACTATATACAACCCGTAATATTATGATAAATGGGAATCAGAGAATATTAATCAAAATTAATATAGTATCAGTTTTTAATTTCAACAACACACTTCATTAATATATAATTTAGGTGAAAATGTAGATATTAGGGTTGTAATGTAGGTGCGTAGTGCGTAGCGTTTTTATCAACCGGATAAATACTACTTTACTCATTTTTTTTTACAATAAAATAAGGCTCACAAATAGAGACAGATGTTACATCCTAGACCTCATCGTCACTTTCCATCAGGTGTGGTCAAGCGTTAGCCTAAAGTAGATAAAAAATATGTATAGCAACATGATAAAGAGTTATTGCAGAGTTACATTTGCACTCACATATAGATTTATCGCTCTCACAGATCAACGCTGCACTATTACAACACATTCAAACATTTAAATAGCAAATTTTTAACAAATTGACCAAAGTCGCAGTTATTATAAATGCCTAGAAAATTGTGTTCAAAAATACTTTACGGTACTTCACTTTCTACTACAGTCGATTCTAGTTTCCTATTACAATTTAAGAAGTTTGTGCTCGTTTGTCAAAAACATAAAAAAATCTTAGAAATGTATGTGTAAATTTTTCGACATTAATACAATTGTTACGGAATCCCAATTCAGTGATATTTTGAAATCATGGCGGATATCACCTGAAAACCATACAAAAAAACTATGTTTTAGTGATATCTGTCGTATGAAAATAAATGTCACGAGCACGAGAATTGGGGTCCTGGTTCTTGCGAGGTAAGTATTCGTTTTATTTTTTTTACTTATTATTTGAACTGAATGACATCAAGAACGTTTCGAAATGTGCCCATTTTCTGGACAAGATCGGCAAAACAATTACTCACTTAGGTAAATTTAGTGTTAGATTCTAGGGATTATATTCCTTGTCTTGTAAGATCGCTCGTTTGCTTATCTTCCCACATCATTGCGGAAATAAAATATATTTTCAAAAGATATTCGCAGAACTTTTCCTTGAGAAGGAGCGATGGTAGCTCAGTGGTTCAGAATGCGTTTTCCATACGGGGGTCATGGTTCGAATCCAAGCATACACCTCACGATTTTTCAAATCAATGTGTGTATTTCTACCATTAGCTCGGTGATGACGGAAAACATCGTGAGGAAACTTGCACGTTTCAGATAGTTTCTGGAACGTGTAACCATGATTCAGTTGGTCTGGTTCCCCTGTTAAAGGGTTGCGAAGGTCAGACGGCAGTCGCTTTATTGTAATTACCAGACTCCCTAAATCCTGAATCATGGTCTAAGCGTAACCAAGGACTCTAGAGCAACAGAGGGAATAGGACTAGGATGCGACCGGGAATTACACGCTAAAATGAGGTTTCGCAGACCTTTTTCTTCTCCTTATCTCCCATTGTTTCATCACACGTGTCTGTCTTACCTCAGATGCGAACGCTAATGTCTCGACAGCCGCTGACATCTGTTGCTCGTCACTTTTTATTCCGATGTTTCCGCCGTCTCTGAGGATGTTCACATATTCACAGGACGTTTTGTAGGAATGTTCATAAAGTCGATAAAAAATATCGATGCTTTTACGGCAAGTCTTTAATAAGAGGAAACTGACTTCATAAATATGAATATTTTCATCATCTTTTTAATACGTAACCGGGTATAAATGATAATATAAAAAATACTAATGTATGCTAAAATAACGTACCATTGAGGACATATTTACATTTTTTTTATGCTAGAATGCGACAAACGAGCAAGCGAGTCACTTGATGGAAAGTAATCAAAATTCGTGAATTTCTACGCCAATACATGTCGAAGGACGAAAAAGTCGTTGCAATCAACATGCATGCATTAATATAGGTAGTTATCGATAAGCAAAATGTCGATTAATATTAACATCCCTACACATGCCTCGTCTCCGATACGCCGCAGGTGATTTCTTTCAATATTGCAGAAGTCTGTTCTGTTTGTTATGACTTGTCAAGTGGAGTTTTTCGTGAAAGATTTTAGGCCCAATGTTGTTCAAAGCAGTATTTGGCGTCCAATCAAAACAAATAATGTTCGTTTTAATAAAATAATAGATAAGGAAACTCTTTGTTTAACTTAGTAATGTATCGAAAGTAACAAAGTTTTTTTTAATTATGTTGGTAGGTGATTCAAGCCCTTTAAAAATCTCGTTGATGAGACACAAGAAGCGACAATTTAAAAACACCTAAGTGTATTTATTAGTTTTTTGTAAATTTATTATAACATTAGAATTCTCTGGACCGATTGAGATAATATCCAATTCGTACACTTACATTACAATTATTAAATATATTAAATAGAAACGTTTGTGCGATATAATGTAAGAGAAACCTACACAAGTTATACAATAATTTAATATTCAAAACTGCCACAATTTTAAAAAACTTTAAAAATATTTTATTTGCAGTAAATTAATCAACCAACAGAAGCTGTAAAGAAGCCTTATATTAACTTCAAGGTTCTTTATTCGAACGACTTATTAGGATTATCTCTTAAGTTACTGAGAAAAATAAACATTCATAAGCACCTAAAATAAGCACATAAACAGAATTAGGTATTCAGATTTCATGACCTACTTCAGGTTTACAACAGCAGTGCAGTAAAAGAGGTAGTTATTTCAAATCTCATATCACTTCTAGGGTTATATTTTGACGAGCTATCAAAATACAGGTGCTTGAGCTATCTCGGAGTCAGATCAATGTATGTGATGTTTTGAAATATTTATTTATTTATTTATACTACATAAATTGAAAAGTCAACCATTTTATAGTTCGCACGCAAAAGTTTTAATTTATTACGGGATATTGAGCGAGTTAAACATCATGAAAAACCCGTACGTAAAAGACAAGTTGTATCCAGTCAGCTACAGGCAAATTTTCAGAAGAAATACTTTTTCTAACTCTATGCCCGCTAGCCTAAATTATTCCCTCTCGTACCCTCTTCAAATAACATAATAGGCACTACAATGTCTTCTACCGCAAACTAAAGTTGACTATTAAATCTCGGGCGACGTAGAATCTGTTCCCAACGTAATCCTGTAGGTCTCCCAGAAATATATTACGGTACAGAATTTGTGTGAAGTACGGCTTTCCTAGCTACGAATGGCTCACCTGGTTATCTTGTTTATTATTAAAGTTAGCATACTCTGAAATGGTAGCCTTTGTAAGCTCAATCAATCAATGATAATATTGTATAGGTATGTAAACTAAACTAAACTCCTTCTGTGGCAAATGCTCTTCAAAAAACGGTCGGGGAATCTGGCGTTTAACCACTTTCGAACGAAAATCACTTGCACAGACGACACAAAAATGGCGTCATTTCAAACAAAAACCTATGCAAGCTGCAAGCGATTTTTGTTCTTCAGGTTTAACTACTTAATTATGATTTCCCGACTGTACATAAAGCTACTTTGGACCCCAGTTCTCTTACGACACTGGATGCTTGAATCACCTAATTTCTGGAAAAGTGAACATTTCGTGCTTTAAAATATATTTTTTAACATCCCATATATTGAGCTAATTCTGAACTATGTACGTAAGTACGATTAACGCAAAAACGCGATCAATGCAAACAAAAACTTCAGAAGGGAACTCAGTTTAGCGAGTAAACCGAATCCCCATGGTTGGAATTGGATTGGACACAACTCGTCAAAAATAAATAAAATTATTTATGTCGTCCGTTACTTTTGAATGATATATTTTTAGCATCATAAAATACCACTTTGTACTTTTATGTAAATTTCCTGAAATCCAGATACATTGTGTTCATCATGACCTAAAAATATACGGGATTTACAAACCGAGTATTCCGAAAACCGAGTAATTCAATCCGATTTCAATAACGTGCAATAAGTTGCCAATAACACGGGCCTGGATGACAGGGTTGCCAGGTCTCGTAAATACAATAAAAACTTAAAGAGTATCTCCTGCATAATATAAAAATAATTGCATATTTTTTCCTTAAAACTTAGACAGAGAGTAGTAACCTAAGGTGTGACTGATTTTACCTGAAAATCAGGTGATATAATACTATCAAAGACTCAAATTAGTTAGGTACTTCATCATTCCTGCCTTCCCAAGTTATCTGGAGTACCTGTCTTATTCTTCCATACATCCCTGTCATTCGTGTTGAATTAGCTACCCCTTTTAAAATCATGTCATACTTCACACGATCCATCCATATCTTTTTCGGCCGTTCTCTGTTTCTCCACCCACTTACATTCTCACCCATCATTCTTTTGGTTATGTAACCTCTTGTTTTCTTCACATGACATACTAATAACTATTATTTATTATTTTTATTCATGCCAGGAAAAAAGTTCCTTATTAAAATTATTTGAAAAGCTAACGAATAATATGATAGAAGGATATCTTTTACATAAAGGTTTTAAGCGCCAATTAATTAAAATACACCCAAGGGGCGTAGTTAAGAAACCCGCATCAGCCAAATTTTAATAATATAATATAATTAATATTTCACAACATCACATAGGTACATTGACCTGACTCTCAGATATTATGTAGTCGAAGCACCCGTGTTACGGATATCAGAACCATCAGTGGAATCTATAGCAAATAATTAATAATCAATAAGAATTTATCTGCCTTGGATTGTTTTGCTAAGCAGACCCTGGGCTTCGAAGCGAGAGTTGGGGACGCAACCGGGACAAAATACTAAGATGTTTTTTTTTTGTTTTATATGTACCAAAATATAAATGGAATTTATTGCATAAAAGGATACATAACAATTATATGAAACCTCTTTGATTATATTAGATGAAACTGTCCTCTTCATTTTTATTCAGTAAATAAATAAACGAATTAAACCAGATAGAAAATTCACTAAAACTAGATTTACCGTCCTGTTGAGAGCCACGCTTCGGCATGAATTGGCCGGCTCGACCGGAGTGATACCACGACCTCACAGAGAACCGGACTGAAGTAGCATTATGCTGTGTTTCGCTGCGTGAAGGAGGGTACCGAAGGCCCAATCCGGGGGAAAGGGAGCCTAAAAGTCGGCTGCGCACTGGTGGCGTGGGTGTTCATGGGCGGTGACAATCGCTTACCATCAGGTAATCCGTCTGCTCATCTGCCACCTATCACATAATAAAACTCGGGACCTCCGCGACCGGTTACATATGTTTATCGGAAAATTTATGTCCTAAATAATCTTGATATTTCATTTATTGTATCAAAATACGGCCACTTTGATTCAATAAATGAAACATCCACCATGGAATTTGAACTTAGGACCTTCGGGTTATTTCAGACTTCAGCTTTTAACAATACATCACAGAGGCAGTCTTGTTAATTCAAATAAAAATATGGCGAACAGCCCTCGTCACTTGGAATAATAACATTATAAATAACAGAAATTATACTTCGTGATTCGTACTCGATATTAGTAAAACCTTATGTAGTTACGCTACGCGCCACCACTCACAGCACATAGTTTGTAGTTGGAGGTAGATTTGACTTGATTAATATTTTTCCCTGTCGTGCGCCGCTCCCGCCAACGGAGCTCATTCGCTTTTTTGTGCTTCACCACTCCACACGAATAAAATCAAAAAAAAAAAAAAAAGTGTTAAAGTTTAGGGATTTTAGATTCAATTAGAAAAGAAAAATGCCTAAAAGACCACAAGAAGACAAAAGTTTTGATTATTTTCGTAAAAAATTAAAAAAAATAGAAAGTGAGTTGAAAAAATCTCGTCGTAAAAGAAAACGTATCATCGAATCGCCCTCGTCATCATCGTCATCGAGGGATCCATCGCCTGTTCCGCAGAATCTAAACGGTAATTACAATTTGCAAATTTATTTGGTAAACAAGTGCATCGAACGACGCGACGACACGGCGCCGGCGCATGACCTTGACCTACTTAGCGCGGGGCACAATGCGCCCGCACAACACCTACCTACGGGAGGCATAAGTTCTGTTCAAAAGTTATGTTTGCGTGTAATTCTGTGGGAATTGCATCTTACTATAACTAGAGAACATATTGATATGCAATCCGAGCAGTTTGTGGGACTGTCTCATCGCACAAAACATTATATCGTTTGCGTCTAACCCTTTGGGGGTTACACCTTACGTAACTCGAAAATACGAACTTTGTGTAACTTTTTAGTTACAATTTATACAATATATTTCGCATCACTCCCTGGGCATTATGCTACAAATTGTACCTGTACGTCACCCAGTGGGGAACATGCATACAACTTAAAACACTATACTGCCGTAATGTTTTTACGTACGGTGATAAGTATATTTGTCCTTTGCAGTTGGACAAAATTCAACCTCGGTGACGACACTATCACCTTCAAGGGCACCGCCAGACGATAACACACCAGATCTTCACGTCGATGAACCAATCGAGGTTATCAACGAGGAACAATCTACGATCACTGCAACAAATATCGAAAGTGGACAAGCAGACCCATCGATGGCAGAGGTACAAGAACCTTCGCCGGCTGACGACGCACTTGAAACCATACTTTTAGAGATTTTAGGCGAGAACCCGGCAACCACCGAGGAATATGGGCCGGATATTCAAAAAGATCTCGCTACCCGCTTCAATCACCTTGCCACGAATGGGTTGGATGCAAAACTGCGCAAGGAACTTACCAACAAGTATTCAGTGCCCGCCAATTGCACCGGAATTGCGGCACCTCTGCTCAACGCTGAAATCAAAGCAGCCCTCCCCGAAGCTATGCAAAAGAGGGATAAAAACCTCGAAGCTAGACAAAAACAGCTAGCCACTGCTATAGCATGCTTATCCTCAGCTATGACAGAACAAATTAATGCAAAGCAAATAAACCAAGAACTTCTAAAGAAGCTAATGGATACAGCCCGTCTGCTTTGTGACATTCAACATACTGACTCAAAGATGAGACGGAACTTCGCCATGTATTCAGTGAAAAAAGATATGAAAGAACACTTATCAAATACCAAACAGGATAAATACCTCTTTGAAGAAAAATTATCTGAGACCCTTAGAGCTGCTAAAGTGGTAAATAAAACAAGCACCGAATTAAAGATACCTCCACCTAAGAATCAGAAAAAGACTACAACATCCACAACAACAAAACCTCCCAGCAAGAATTTAAACTGGAAGCCTCCAGCCCTGGACCGCAGGACCACGGGACCACAGAGGAGCCTGCAGCCTGCCTCTCGCCGCAACCAGCCCGCGACCTCATTCAGGCAGTCATCTCCTCCGCCGAAAACGACTCGCCGCCGGTAGATCCGGTACGTTATGCTGGTCAATTATCGCTTTTCCATAAGCAGTGGGCTCTGATTACTTCTGATAAACTAATCTTAGACTGGATAAAGGGATACAAAATCAATTTTTTACAACCTGTTGTACAACAACACATACCCTTATGTTCGTTTTCTAATAATGAGAAACATCATCTCGACGACTCCATAAAGAGTCTTCTTGATACCGGAGCCATATCCGAATGTGCTCCCTCTAGCCAACAATTCATATCAAGCATATTTGTAAGACCCAAACCAAACGGCAAAATGAGATTCATACTTAACTTAAAAGAACTAAATAAAAATATTGAAACATCTCATTTTAAATTAGAAGACCTTCGCACAGCAGTAAAATTAATTTCAAAAAACTGCTTTCTAGCAACTCTGGACCTCCAAGACGCATATTTTCTCTTAAATATACATAAAAAATCGAGACAGTACCTAAGATTTTCATTTGAGGGGAAATTGTACGAGTTTAACGTTTTGCCGTTTGGTTTGAATACCGCACCATACGTTTTCACCAAGTTAATGAAACCGGTTGTCAAACTCCTTAGATCTGCTGGCTACTTATCTACACTGTACCTTGATGATTTTCTTTTAATTGGAAGACAGTATAATCAATGTCTTGAGAATATAAAAATTACCAAACAATTTCTTACCGCTCTTGGCTTTAAAGTAAACAAGGAAAAGAGCAATTTTGTACCCTCCACGTCATGTAAATACTTGGGCTACGTTATCGATAGCCGCAATATGCAAATATGTTTACCGCAAGAAAAACAGACTCATATTAGACAAGAATTAGAAGCTGTCTCAAATATGTCACGTTGTACAATACGTAGATTCTCCCAACTCATTGGGTTATTGATATCAGCCTGTCCCGCGGTCGAGTACGGCCTTTTATATACCAAAGCTTTCGAACGTTACAAATTTTTAAACTTAAAATCAGACAACGATTTCGATAAGCATATGAATGTGCCACAGTCATTACAACCTGATTTTCATTGGTGGTTATCAGCTTTAGAAAACCCTGTACATAGAATCAAATCAGACAATTACGTAGTTGAAATTTTCTCTGACGCCTCAACTACGGGATGGGGGGCCGCGTGCGGAGGGAAAACCGCTAACGGGGCATGGTCGGAGGAGGAACGTCTAAAACACATCAATTATCTCGAGCTATTAGCTGCGTATTTTGCCATTAAAATCTTTGCGAAATCTCTAGTCAATTGTCAAATACTACTACGAGTAGATAATTCTACCGCGGTTTCTTACATAAATCGGATGGGTGGCATACAATATCCACACCTGACCGAAATTACTAGGACCCTTTGGCAATGGTGTGAATCAAGGAAACTCTTCGTCTTTGCGTCGTACATTAAATCAAAGGAGAATAGCGTAGCGGACGCTGAGTCTCGAAAATGTCACCCAGATATTGAATGGGAAATAGCCCAGCCAACCTTTGAAATGATATCTGACAAATTTGGCACTCCTGCTATCGATTTATTCGCTAGTAGGCTAAATAAAAAATGTGAAAAGTTTGTTTCATGGCACAACGACCCTGATGCGGAAGCAATTGACGCATTCACAATCAACTGGTCCGACCAATTCTTTTATGCTTTTCCGCCTTTTTCAATAATTTTAAAAGTCCTCCGCAAAATAATTCTTGACGAAGCAACAGGAATCGTAATTGTCCCACTGTGGCCCACACAGGCCTGGTTTCCACTATTCCAAGACTTGCTCATATCAGACGTCATAGAATTAAGAGCCAATGAACACGTGCAAATGTCTCATTACAGAAGCCGCGACATCAAATCCAACCTGACGCTAGTTGCCGCGACATTATCCGGACGGCGCTGCTTCAACGCGAAGTCCCGGAGTCGTCCGTAAACATCATGCTGGCGTCCATTTCATCTAATTCATATAAACAGTACAGTGTCTACATTAAAAAATGGCGCACGTACTGTAAAGATAACGATTTACCAACTTTCAAATCTGACATAAAAAATGTGATAGATTTCCTCACTAAATTGTATGACAGTGGCAGTCAATACGGTTCTTTGAACAGTTGCAGAGCTGCGCTTGCACTCGTGCTCGGGCCGAATATCTCGGAAGACTATAGGATCCAAAGATTCCTTAAAGGCGTCTTTCGATTGCGACCGCCAGCTCCCAAGTACGAAATGACTTGGGACACTAATATCGTATTAGACCATTTAGCTTCATGGTTTCCCAACGAGAATATATCCCTTGACCTTCTGTCCAAAAAATGTGCTACGCTGATCGCTCTAATTACGGCACACAGAGTGCAAACGTTATCAAAAATAAAAATAAAGAATATAGCGTTTTTACCAAATAAGATATTAATAAAGATCCCTGACATCATCAAAACGTCCAGAATCGGTAATAATCAACCATTACTACAAATACCTTACTTCTTACAGAAACCCCAGATTTGTCCTGCTAAAACATTGGAATCGTACATTAACAGAACATCAAAATTACGTAAATCTGATACGCTCTTCATCAGCTTCAAAAAGCCCTTTAAAGTTGTTACAAGTCAATCAATAAGTCGCTGGGTCAAGTGTACGCTGGAAGCCAGTGGCATAGACGTCACGATATTCGGCGCGCACAGCACGCGTCACGCCGCCACCTCGCGCGCGCTTGCACAGGGCACCAGCATTGACCAAATTAGGAAAGCGGCAGGGTGGAGTCGTAACTCCTCCACGTTCGCTAGGTTCTACAACAGAACAATTTTAAGTACTGATGAAACAGCAGTAGCCCAATCGATTCTCATGAGTACTTAGATAACTGATCGAATGTTATGATTATATGCATAACTGATTCGTGCGTATACATATGTTTTTTTTTTGTGATTTGTGTGTTATAAAAAGAGAAATAACAATTAGTTTCAGTTGAAATAATTATTTTATTGACATATTTCCCAAAAACCACACACTCTCAAAGTCTACATAAGGTTTTACTAATATCGAGTACGAATCACGAAGTATAATTGATGATTAAACGAACTTACCTGTAAGTGAAGTTCTATCACAATTATACGAGTGATTCGTACGAAGATATTAGTAAATAACACCCTCCCACCCAAACGATAGTCGCCCTGTAAAGGGTTTTTGGAAATATCTAAATAGTCGTGATTCAGAATACTCCAAACGAATGAGCTCCGTTGGCGGGAGCGGCGCACGACAGGGAAAAATATTAATCAAGTCAAATCTACCTCCAACTACAAACTATGTGCTGTGAGTGGTGGCGCGTAGCGTAACTACATAAGGTTTTACTAATATCTTCGTACGAATCACTCGTATAATTGTGATAGAACTTCACTTACAGGTAAGTTCGTTTAATCATCAATTAAATTGCCATATGCCGAACTTTCAACTGTGGATATTCGATGTTTCGCATAATATCATTGTCTGTCTCCTGTAATTGAAATTCAGAGGCTTCACGTTTCGTAAAGTATGTCATTGGTATACTGGTGTAATAAAATAATATAATTATTTCTCAGTTTAAAGTGTATGTTCTCGGCTGAAATACAATTATTAAGTTTTTTTCCAATATTAGGTAACTGTTTGTGAGGGTGGTTTGTATTGGCAAACTTTCCATTTGGCAAGGAGTATAATTTATAAAGTAGCTTATCAAATGTTAGTCAGTCAAATCAGTTACTTAATAAAATGACGGAGTTTAGCGTTTCATTGATCTAAGGCTTCCGAAATCGTATGTTCTGGAGTATATCAAATTCGATGCAAATTGCTAAGCATCGACGTGACACTCACTTGATTGGAACACAATAGCAAAAACAATACAATTTAATGAACTTAAGTTACTTAATGGTACTTCACTACAAAAAAACACATAAAATTTTCAGCCGACACGTCACGTTAGGTAATGGGTAGGGTACACTAGCGACGCCAATTTATTAAATAACCATGCATAAATGTTGGGTCCAACGCGTACGCGAAAAATTGATTCACGCCAAAAGCGGCCACTTTTGGCGTGAATCAATTTTTCGCGTACAAAAACGGACCCAACATTTGTGCATGGTTATTTAATAAATAGTAAGTGATTGCCGAGAGGTTGTAGCCGCGAAATTGTTTAAAATAGATCCGGTTTAGTAGCAAAAAAATAAAATCGATTGGCGTCGCTAGTGTGCCCTATCCGTCACCTTAAAGTATTCTGTTGTATATGACAGAATCCTAATGTTAAATCGTGAAAAAATAACATGCTTTATTACTTCTTATTATTTTGTCTAACATAAATTATAGTAATATAGGCACATCATCAGGCTTCGCTCCATCTGATCATCTCAAGTTTAGGCTCCCCTAAAACAAATAGGTCCTAATCTGGGTCGTGTTTACTTTGCCGATACCTTACTAGTGTGTTTGTTTGGGATTGGTTTGCGCGAAACGCACCAAATCTGGACGTGTGGATCCCCCTCACGTCTCGTACATCGATTACGTAGTCGTTGACGTCACGATGAATTACCTGCAACAAAAAATAAAAGAATAAGCTTTTTACGCCAAGATAAATTCATGTTGCAGGGGATGATAGATTGCCCACACTAACCGTTGAAGATAGAAAATTACGGCAATATATTCTAAAATAAAGTGTGGTTGTAAAAAAACATACACCACGCCAATACGAAACTAAACATAATAATATTTAAATTAAAAAAAAAATCATAACTTAAAATTATTTCATAAATAATTGACAATAACACAAGAAAATTAAAGCAATAAATGAGAGATAAAAATAACCCAAAAAAAGGCAAGTTCAAAAAAGTTAGTCCCCGTGGTAGTGTCCCCAAAATGCAAAATGTAACTATCGATTGTAATGCTGCCATTACAATCGATAGGAATAGTTACATGGAGCTCACTTGATATTTTGTCAAACTTATGGTTTGGAAGACCGTCATAAAGATGTTTTTATGCTAGAAGTTGCAAAAAGGACGCGATTGACAACTCTGGTTATTATTACGTATACTTATATTATTATATCTTCACAAGTTTTGGTTTTTTTTTTCAATTATATGACATTAGTCTTCCTGCAAATGGTTAAAGGATCAGAAATAAATGCAAAGGAAACCGCTACCACTCCTATCGATAAATAAAAAGAGTGCTAAAACTCCAATTCATTAGAAAAAATCACCAGACGCCGACAGTGACCTATAAATAAAAGGCTCTGCAAACATCATGCGCCTGGAATGCGCAATGATAGCCAAATAATTCGCTTGTCAGGATAACAAACGCGGGGGCGCCGTGAGTTATTGAGCTGACTGTACGAGGTCTGTGCTCTTCACTTACATTAGTGATGCGGTGCAGGTCATTGGAGTCATAGTTCAATTTACCAAAAAAATTACACTCGAGTTGTGTCAGGGAAATCGGCCAACGCGTTCAGAGTAGGAACTTTTGTAGAATTACTTTCGGGCACTACTAAGGGCATTTCGCGACTTATTCATTATCAATACCTACTTCACAGTATATCAAAACCTCTTCTTATGCTATGCCTGCCTATGTATTTAGAACCAGTGAAAGAACTGCCTAGAAATTAGTCAACCAAGTTCTATTCCGGATAATGACTGCGGCTGTTAAATCGTGCTTATTAAATGATGGTTTACAATCTAAAAATCATTAGATGGTTATGCTGTCAAATCTAACTTCGATGATATTGCTTCTTTTCTTTCAAAACTGACCAATCTCAAGAACATAGTTGGATCTATTCATTCGTGAAAACCTTCATTCACTCCATGATGAAAAAACCCAAGTCAGTATTTTTGTGTGTTGTATCACAGTAGCGATGGCTTGATATCTATGACGGAGCCCTTTGCCCTGCGGTGGGACAGTACTCGTATATAGGGTGATAATTTCCTTTTTTTACTTTACATTATGTTTTTCCGGATATCACTAAAGTCACTCGCGTGAAAGCCGAGTCGCGTCACTATCAACACGTACATATTAAATCACAAGACCGTCTTAACGGTGGGACATCGGTCAGGGTAAGATGGTACTGCTTCATGTAAGAAGTTGAATTGAATTAGCAAAAAGGGACCCTTTTTTGTTAGCACAAAAGTAACATAAATTTTCGATTCTTAAAAATATTTTTGCACATCTAAATCCTTATCCCAAAAGGATTGCGAATCACAAATGGAGGTAGGTAGGGCACATTTCATGAGAAACTAATGGAGAGGGCTATGCTCGGAGTCTCCCTGCGTGATCGTATCAGAAATGATGAGATCCGCAGGAGAACTAAGTTCACAGACATAGCCCATAGGATTGCATGCCTCAAGTGGCAATGGGCAGGGCACATAGCGAGGAGAACAGACGGCCGGTGGGGCGGAAAGGTCCTCGAGTGGAGGCCACCTACAGGAAGTCGCAGCCGTGGCAGGTCCCCCACAAGGTGGACCGACGAACTGGTGATGATCGCGGGAATCCATTGGATGCGGGCGGCACAGGACTGATCTGTGTGGAGAATATTGGGGGAGGCCTATGCCCAGCAGCAAATGATGATGATAACGGCGGGCAACAAATTATTACGCCCTATAAGCAAAAAGTATATATATACAACTGCGTAAACGACAAACGAAGATATTGTTTGTACTGGTTGTGTTAAAGCGTTTGACAACACCTTTTGGCTCTTTAAGAAAATAGAGCCACATCGACACCACTACAGATGTACTTATAAAGCGGAATGGAGAAACTTAATTGCGCCACCTTCTTCCTTTCCTTGATGCTACCTTCTTAGGCCTTTTACACGAGCAACGAGTTTTACAAAAGGATTTCAAGTCAAAAGTTTTGTTTGCTTGGTTGCAGCGGAATGGTCTTCGACTGGCGCATATTTTTTTTTTTTTTTTTTTTTTTTTTTTCCCCTCCAAGGAGAGGGCGGCCTTTACCCCGGACATGGTGATCCAGGCCTTTTTCTACTTGGTGCTTTCGCACAATTTTTTAAAAGCTGCTATGTTCTAAATTTAGATGAGAGTGGGGGTGTTTTGTAGCGGTTTATGTGAGGTATTTCAGGGGATTACATGTCGGTCTCATCTAGAAGACGCTTCCTTATTAATTGGTATAGGGTGCATTTTTTCCTGTCGAAGGCCGAGTGTCTGTAGGGGAGCTGAGGTGCTTCAGGATCAGTGCGTCGCTTAACGGTGTTCCTACTACCGCATAATATGCAGATAGGATCATCGACTTCTTCGGGGTTATGTTTGGGGTTTTTGGGGTTCTCTGGACAATCCAAATGTGAGTGTCCTCGGTAGTTGCAGTATGCGCACCTCATCTCCAACTGGCACTTTGCTTTAGTGTGGCCAAAGTGGCAGCAGTTCTGGCATTGCACTACATGCACGTACTGCTCAACGTGTACCGCTGCATATTGGACGTCGAGACGTCCTCGCGCAATGACCTCCCTGAATGTCTCACGGGTGGTCTCCACAACGGCGTTAAACAGTCCCGGCTTCCTGTTGGACTGCAGAAAGCACAGCCGTAGGCCGCTGAGTCCATTTTGCCTTTCGAGGATCCCGATCAGCGTCTCCTTATCTGCCGCCTCTTTCGGGATCCCTTTGAGCACTATAAGTGGTGGCCTCAGCCTCACCGGCCGCGCCTTCACTCCTCGGATGTTGTTGGAGACTCTTATCAGTTCGGTAGCAGCCTCTTCATTTTTCACTTCAACCTTGAAGTTGCCGTCGGCCAAGGGAATGAATTTTGTGGGCGCTCCGATGTCCACGAAATCGATCTTGCTCCTCCAATGTTCGATGAGTTTGCGAGAAGGTACGGTATCATTTTCGGGGTAGGTGATCAATATTTGGGGTTTCTTTTTTAAGTGGGATTGGGGGGGAATAATTGGTGGATCAATGTGGTTTGGCTGGGAGTCGTCGGCCAGGGCCGGTTGGGAGGGGACCAGAACTGATTTGGCGGCGAAGGTCTCGAGTTCGCTTCGAAGGAGACTTCCAAACTCGAGTTTCGCCGCTGGGTTCAAGGAAAGTTTTGGGGTGGGGGGTGTTCGAGGGGTGGGATTTTTGAGGGCCGCCAGCTCTGCTCGGATGTCCTTGACTTCTTCGCGCACGGCCTCCTGAACGATCTCGCTCAAGGAACGCGTCTGCGCTACATTTTGCCGTGCCATTTCATCCCGAACAAGCTTCATCTCGGAGCGCAATTGCTGCAGCTCCAGACTCAGTCTTGGGGATGGAGTGGGAGAGGGTGCTGTGGCAGGTGGCGGAGTGGCACGGGGGACTTCAATCCTGGTGGTAGCCGCTTCTATTTCTTTTAGATGCTGCTGGATCAATTGCCGATTCTCCCTAGTCAACGATCTCCCAACCGTAAGTGCCGTCGAGATGCTGTGGATGGCCTTAAGAATTACAGATTGTACGGTGGGAGTAACGCTGACCAGGGGAACCGGTGTTGGTTCAGGATCCAGGGACGTTCTAATGCTTCTCGGATTTGGTGACGGCTCAGGCCGGGAAAGCGGCGTTTTTGACGAAGTCGATGCGGGTGGGTCCCTAGAACGGGTGCCAGCTGGGTCAGCTTGGTTCCCGCTTCGGGGTGCTTTGGTCCGTCTGGTATTCATTGTCAGTTCGTATTATTGATCAAAAGTGTTTCCCTTAAAAGTTTAGGGGGGGGGGGAGGTAAGTTTTATAGTTTTTAAGGTTTTTTAGGATATGGGTGATTATTGGAAAAAAGTGATTTTTAACTTTTTTAGGGGGGGGGGGTTATAATTTTGTGGGGGAGGGGGGTGATAGACGACGGAAGACAAAAACAAAAACTGCAAAATTTTGACAAAAAACACGATTTTTCGAAGTAGGGGGGAGGGGGAGGTGAGGGGGGGGGTTTGGTAGGTAAGGTGGGAGAAGGGGGCAAAAGACACAAAATGGGATATTAATTTCGAAAAACGTCCAAAAGTCTGAATTTTGGTGGATTTTTTAGATTCCTACACCTTATTGCTGTAAGTCCGGAAAGTCCACCTAAGCTCGATTTATTTCCCCATACAAATTTATAAGTCGAATTTTTGGGGGTGAATATCTTCAAAAGTATTTGAGCCTAGGGGATGGGGTTGGTGCCAGGGGGAAGCCCTCGTGGAGGACTATAATACAGAAAAAGAAAATTTTGAAGTTTCGAATTTGAAGTAATTTATTTTGAATTTTGAATTTTGACTAAAATCTACTTAGACTGTGCTATAATATATTCCGAAAATTTTTTGAAGTCCAAAGTTCAGAAAATATTTTTTTCCAAGAAAACTACAAAATGTAGGTCCCTCGATTTTGGGGTATTAGGAGGGTATAATTAGTGGGCGTTTTGGGTAATTTTCGCAGAAGCGTAGGTCTCTTCTAGATAGAAGAAAATTGAGTTAGACTGGCGCATATTGGTAGTCGCAGCCGTTGAGGGTTCCTCAAAAGGTGGGCCTGCAAACTGGGAAGATAACGGGAATCCCTAGGATCCGGGTGGTCAAGAGGCAGGACCGAACAGATTGGAACTCCTTGGCGGAGGTCCAGCAAAAAGCGTTTCTTGGCTGAGTTAATGATGAAATCCTTATGGACGTGGTCATAGATACATCGTATCAAGAATTTAAAAATGATCGTTTGTAATAATAGCAAGTTTTTAACCTTGATACGCTTCTTATAATCTAACGATAATGTTTTATGATAAGGCCTTTCATATCTTGAAATATATATTTTCTCCCAGTAAGTCAATTATTATGCCTCTGATAATATTGCAAGGGCTGAAAGGGTCAAATATTAACAAAACAAAAATGACTTTCCCAACAGTTCACCACAAAAGCGGGAACGAAATTTCTATTAAACGTAATCCATAAACAAGGGGGAAGCAATCAAGAACGCAATATTGAAATATAAGTACTTACGGACAAATATGCGTACCCTTTGCTCATTTCGTTTCGAGGATCAAAACGAAATTTTAATTTGTATTACGACTTGTTATTTTAATTTAAGAGCTTAGAATCGAATAGTAATTTTACTATTTTGTGTGGCTTTCTGACAAACTTGACTGTGGAAAATTTAAATAAGGCACTGTTTTTGACTTACTTGAAAGCACGAGGTTATGGTTTTTATGGGGAAAAGTAAAAAAAAATGAAGACGATTTCTAGATACTTTAAAATCTTGAGTTCATGTGACGGGTTGGGCACACTAGCGACGTCAATCGATTTGAATTTTTAGCTTCTAAACCGGATCTTTTTTAAACAATTTTGGGGTTACAACTACTCGCAAACACTTAAACTATTTATTAAATAACCATACACTGACTGACATGACTGACCGGATGGCGCAATTGGTAGTAACCCTGCTTCTTACGCCAAAGGTCGTGGGTTCGATCCCCACCCTGGACAAACATTCGTGCGATGAACACTTGTGTTTGTTCAGTGTCTGGGTGTAATATATGTGTTTAAGTATATATTTGTGTTCCTCTTTTGTCTGACATCTGTAACACAAGTGCTTAAACTACTTAGTATGGAATCAGGTCGACGTATGAGATGTTGTGAGAATTATATTATATATTATATTATATATATTATATTATATTATACAAAATCTTGGGTCCAACGCGTACGCGAAAAATTGGGTCACGCCAAAAGCGGCCACTTTTGGCGTGAATCAATTTTTCGAGTACAAAAACGGATTCAACATTTGTGCAAAGTTATTTAATAAATAGTATAAGTGTTTGCCTAGAGGCTGTAACCCCGAAATTGTTAAAATAGATCCGGTTTAGTAGAGAAAAATTAAAATCGATTGGCGTCGCTAGTGTGCGCTAACGCATACTTAGTATAAAGTATAGGGATATGTTTGTATTTTTTCTATGAATGCGACCCAAAAATATTCACATTCAATCTGATGTAAATATCGTAGTTTTACATGCTATATTGTATATAACTTAGGTTAGGTTACTCAAGGTTCTAATGGAAGCAGTTATCGTTCCATAAAATATACCTTCCCAAATGAAAAGAGCAGAAAAACAAATTAATATGTCACTATTTCATTTTTAATTCCTTTAAAATGAAACACACAGAGGTAATTGTTTAAGCCCATTAGTGCAAGCGGTTGGATCTAGATTCACCCGTTTTACTGGCAAAGGGGTAAAAGGGTAAAAAGCTCTATTAACTGAGTGGGCACGTTCCACCAAATAAATTCTAATAAACTTAATTAAGCCGTAGGAGGGTATTATCTCTGTCAAATTTCACCTCCCTAAATTAAAACAAAAAGTTAGCCCCTTGGTTTTGAGGCTGTCGACGGCAGCAGATAAAGTTACAAGGTACGTGACCCGGCTTTAAATTTTTTTTTCAAAGTGCAAACAAAACGATAACAGCTTTTCATGGGACTTTTACCCGGTCCGTATATGAGTTTTAAGAGGCATGTTTCGTAAATAATGTTTTTGTTCTTATTTGCGGATGCCGAGACAAAGAACGTTAGATGGGTATGTTAAAAATATATAATTTCAATCGTAAGTTTCATTTGTAGGAGCTTTTTGGAAGGGAATTAACTGTTCAATATTCTGTAGTCAACGCAAACTTTATTGAAAGAAATAAATTGGGATTTATATTTCAAATTACAAATTTGTAAAACCGCACGCAAATGATATCTTTATCCTTAAAATACAGATTTTTTAAATTGTTCTCCTAATTTTAAAAAGCCTTGCTATTTCTAATAAAAATTTTACAAATTTTCGATGAATAAATATTTATGAAATTCTTCAAAGTTGTTTGCAAAAGTTTATTGAAGAATTTTTCTTCTGTTCAATTTATATTTTTTTAAAGAATTTGTAATGAGACGAGATATTGACAAATATTACTTTCGTAAACCATTATGGCTTTGGTTCGTTTTCTTCTTATAAGTTTATTCCCCTTTGGTTTATTCATCATCACACATAGTTTTAGACTTATAATTTAATTTTATGTTATGTTATATCAATACGTTCAAATATCAATGAATTTTGAAGAATTCATTAATATTGGAACGTGTAATATGGATATTGGTTGCAGATTAACCATGGTTCAAAAAAGCTCATTTCATATGGCCATCAGAGTCTTTAATTCGTTACCTGATGATCTGAGAGGTCTGAGTGGAGCTCACTTCTATAGCAAACTACATACGTGGCTTGTGGAAAGGTATTTTTACTCCCTGACTGAATATTTTGATTTAGATTTTAAAAATAAGTGACATTAATTTATCAATCCCATTATTTGAATGAATTATTATTAGGCAATAGAGTAGATATTAATTATTTATTACTGACATAGTTTTTATATCATTGTTATTTTTAAGTGACATTGAATTATTATTTTAATGTATACCGTTATTAAATATTTGCACGCTTCTTAACTTAAGCAAACTTCAGTGATACTAAATAACATTGTAACATCACGTTATGTACCCGAAATTATGCAAATAAAGTATTCTGATTCTGAATAAAAGTTTACAAGAATAGCGTGGATGATATTAAGACATAATATATTACACAACTTCATTTGGTATAAAATTAATCAATCAGGGTTTTATTAACTAATCAATCACAGGGTTAGGGGCGTTGTTTAACTCGACAGTTATCAAGCTTCTCAACTACTACTGACACTACGAAATTTAATATTGTTCCATTTTAACTGGTTATTTGACCATCATCTATGTCTTAAATGGGGCAGTTAATTTCATTATGGTTATTTTTTAAAATAGGAACGAGACACATACCTAAAATAATTTTAAATTAAGGTAATGTTATCATTATAAATAATTATGATATGTATTAATCACATACATTCATTTATAATGTAAAGCTAATTTTTCTGCAGATTTTGAAACGCATTCGCGAATGGCAATTCTTTAGAATACGATTAGTGGTACAGTGGAAACCAGGAAATAATTACTTAATTATCGTGTGATTCAAGCATTTACAAACATGTTTGACGAAAGCAAAGTAAATAATACATTTAAAAATTTCATCTCGTGTTCATGTGACCACTGAACGCGTTACGACGCGATCGACAGCTCATGTCGAATCAACCACTCACAAATTTCGGCTTAGTAACGCGTTCAGTGGTCTTATTGGTAGAACATCCACCTGGATTGTGGAAGGTGTAGGTTCGAGTCCCGCCTGAACACAAGATGAAATTTGTAAGTGTATTATTTACTGAAGAAACAATTGCTAAAGATTACTATAAAAATATCAACTATTAAAAGCAAAGTAACATCAAATTGAAGACACATTTTGGAAAATCTGCAATCACTATAGTGAATACGACATTACTAAACAATAATAACCTTTGTGTTTCGGAACAAGCAGGAATATAAATTAGGATGAGATAACAAAGGCAATAGATGGAACTATGATTTGGAATCCAGACTATTACGATCGAATATTCATGTCGTTTCGAAATGACAGATGAAACCTTAACACGCTGGATT
This sequence comes from Marasmia exigua, assembly GCA_019059595.1. Lineage (NCBI taxonomy): Eukaryota > Metazoa > Arthropoda > Insecta > Lepidoptera > Crambidae > Marasmia > Marasmia exigua. The sequence continues at coordinate 10,893,213 of CM032476.1, read as the reverse complement.
GTTTATCGAAGCTTTGACAATTATCTCGATGATTAGTATCGTGAATAACAACCAACTTAACGTGATTCGGATAAATAGAAAGCGAACTACATATTAGCACCTAAGTCTACCAATTAGACAGTCCCCATCCCTGCCCATCTTTAAGGCTCGGGTCAAAGCACACTTCCTTGAAAACTGAAACCCTCTCCCCAACTGATCCTTTTTTATTAACTTCACCTGTCTTCCTTTCCTGTCATTGACGCTCGTGGTCGTTAGTCCTCTTCCAGATCCATACATATATTGTAGGTATAAAATATATCTTCTCTATTATAACCTTATAGTAGTATATTTTATATAATTTTATATAATTTGTGTAGGTTATATTGTATTATAGTAAGGTAACATTCGTATATATTAGTGTATGATAACGTGTTTATTTATTATCTAGATATATGTATTTATACTATAAATTTACTTAATCAATATTCAAAATCAAAAGGATTGCACCACCCTCCCCTCTTCTATCTAATGTCCTTTACCTGAAGGTTGTCTGGTAGAGATCGCTCCCAGCGATAAGACCGCCTAAATTGTACATTGTATCTCTGTATACCTAGCTTTTAAGTTTTGTATGTTGTGCAATAAAGAGTATCTATCTATCTATCTAGGTATCTAAATTCATATAAGTATAAGCTGACTGACTGACTGATCTATCAACGCAGGGTCTAAATAATAGGGGTTAGAAACATGAAATGTTGCACAGACCCCCTTTTGTGACGAAAGGATTTTTGCAAATTCAACCCCCCATATGATAAACGCTGCTTCATAGTTAACATGAAAAATAGTTCGGGGTTTGACGTCATATTGCAATAAGAAGAAAAAAATCGTTTTGACACTTCATGTCATCGTGCAAAATAACCTATATTCCTCGTTTAATCGTTGGGAGTTCAAGCCGCCAGTGTTTTGGCTCTTGTGTTAGAGCAAATAGCTTGGACTTCAAACATAACAGATGACTTGTTTTCGTCTGAAAAAATAATTTGATTACTTCTTTTATTACTGCCATAAACTTTTCATATACCTTTTTGATGGTATTTTATGTTTAAATAACTATTAAAATACTAAAACAGACGAAACCTAATATTATACAATACCACACAAATAATAAGTTAAATAAGTGAGCAAGGAAAACTTAATTAATATTACTCATCTGACACCACCTGACCTGGATGTACAAACCGCATTGATTTCTCATCTTACCCCGAGATATGGATATTCATGACCTTTAGTTAGCATTGAATCATTTTATCTCTACTCATGTACAAGTATAAATAATAAATATATAAACAATTGCTTAGTGTGTTTAACTAGGTATTGATACCGCTACATAAATTGCACAATTTCGACTGTACAATATACATGAACCTATGACGATGATTCAATTGAAATCATTTATTGCACATGTTGGTGTTCATAGGTCCTAGAAATATCAGAGTTCCATTTGCCATTCCAACATGACCCTGGTAAAAAGCATGCAAAGTTTTGGGTTTTTAAAAATTCTTTGATATCACTTATTGTTCATCAAGGTAAAACGGGCTAAAACGAAATAATGACGGATTATCTTACATACTTTGTTTAGGTACTAGTAGCACGTTCTTACTGACGGCACGGCCCCTGTGAGGCCGTGGTATCACTCCGGTCGAGCCGGCCCATTCATGCTGTAGCGTGGTCAAAGATAGGTCAATAGAATAGAATTTTTAGTTTTAATTTATGAATAAAGTATTCCGTAATCATATTCCTGCGGGCTTCAAAGTCTCTAATTAAGCCAGCGGGTCTCATTCCTTGGACCCAAAAGAACTTGTACGTATTTGAGACGAAGTTGCAAAGCGCAGCATTACGGGTCTCGGCGAGCGGCGACGTTAAAGCGACTAAGAAAAGGTGTGAACACGTCCCAGATGTTTGCCTAGTTTTATGGATACCCTTCTCAGAGGTCTGTGTGACAGAAACTGAGCTGTATTGTACTTAGAGTAAAATTTTAATTAAGTAGGTAAATTAGCGCAAAAGTTATAAATATTTAGTCATAATAATTAAATCTATTCTTAATGATAAACAGCTAAAGGCAATAATATAATGCACTTGAAACTTGCTCGGTACTTAAACTAACCTCTTCTTCATCTTAGCGTGTAATTCCCTGTTGCGTCCAAAGCTGTCGCTTTGGAGCCCAAGGTACGCTTAGACCAGGATTCAGGATTAGGGGGTCTGGTAATTACAATGAAGCGACTGCCGCCTGACCTTCGCAACCCTTTAACAGGGGAACCAGACCAACTGAATCATGGTTACACGTTTCAGAAACTTTTTCCGAAACGTGCAGGTTTCCTCATGATGCTTTCCCTCACCTCCAAGCAGATGGTAATGGTAGAAATACGCACATATATTTGAAAAAAAAAACCATTGGTGCATGCTTTGATTCGAACCTCGACCACCTGCGTGGAAGGAGAGTTCTTATCCATTGAGCTACCATCGCTCTGTCGGTACTCAAACTCACTGTGGAGACTAAAACTATTCAACGATTTTCTAGAGCAGTCGCTTTGGAAAGAAATTATGGAATCATTTAAGTATTCCTATAAATAAGATTAAATCTTATTTTTTTTTAAATCGGTAATTTAGAATAATAAGTAACATAATAGTATTTTATCCACAGAAATTAAAGTTCTGTGATTTTTTAATTTTATTTTCAGTCTTTATTTGTCACCAGTAAAATGGGCAGAAGTTAACTATATCATTAAAAAAAGGAAGATTCACTTTTTTACATAATAATTTAAAAATAACACTTTTTAAATTATTAAAAGAAGCTAAACAGCATATGCTTTAAACTCGAACCTGCGCCGTTCAAAATTGCGGTGACCGGGAGTAAGACTTAACTTAAGGACTTGTACCTTTATTGTTATTTGGACTGGGAATGTTCGCAGTCGGGCTACCTTACCGGGAATATGAATTACAAGCAATTTCACTCAATGCCTTATTTAAAAGCGATTATGGAACAATTTAAAAGGTACCTTTTGTTATGAGAATAGACGTTCAATTGGCAATTATTGATTCAAGTTTTGAGAGGACACAAGCTGGGTAAATTAACCCTACTTCAAGGAAGTTGGCTAGTTAGTAGTCAACCAAAGCCAAAGGGTCAATTTGGCGGGTGTAACATCAATCTTAACACGGTCAGTTTGATTATCTCGGCTTTGAACTGCTTCAAAGTTGCCGGCCTTAATTTAGATAAAGAAATCTTAGAGGTAGTGAACACTCAACCTGTCTCATTAAAGTAAGTGCCAAGCGTAGGGTTACTATAATCTTTCAAATTTTTCTCAATTGATATTAAACTTTTTTTTTTAATATATCACAACATCACATACATTGATCTGACTCCGAGATAGGTAGCTCAAGCACCTGTGTTACGGATATCAGAATCTACAGTGGGATTACAAATATATACATATAATACTTTTCTTTTGTAAATACATACTTATTATATATAGATAACGCCCAGACCAATACAAACAGATATGTTCATGCACACAAATGTTTGTACTGTGCGGGGATCGAACCCGCAACCCTTGCACCAGAGGCAGCGTTCACTACCACTGTTCCAAACGGGTCGTCAGAAACTTTAGTTTGACCTTAATTTTAGAATCGGTTGCAGAATTTAAACAGAATTTAGCATGTTGCTATCCGTACCAAAAAATAAAATCTTAAAATATTTTTTCTTTATATTTTAAGGGTTTTGAATTACCTGACTGACATAAACTGCAAACGTTTTTGGATATGCAAGTTGGTCTCCAATGGAAACGAATGAAAACAATACATTAAGGAACATTTAACTTAAAGGAATAATTTTCTCATGAAAACCAGTCTCCAAAATGTAATTTTACCCAATAAATAAACAAGACGACTTCTGTTACCTAAGGGTTGGCAAAATACTCGTATCACTTTGAGAGCGAGGCAACTGTATCTTACATCAAAGACCTTTGCTTACCAAGTAAAATTGTAAATTTTACAAGGCAATTTGATAATATTTGCGTACAATATCAGAGGATGTTTTTATGGGCGCCCTAAAATTCGTTCAGTCCAGAAACTAAATTACTCATGCGCTAAAATATTTTTTCTTCTGCCAAGTTTTTTTTCCTCTGCCAACCGTGGGAGAGACACGCTTCGGCATGAATGGGCCGTCTCGACCGGAGTGATAACCACGGCCTCACAGGAAACCGGCGTGAAGCAATGTGCTATATGAATGAGGGTACCGGAGGCCCAAGCCAGCGGAAGCGGGTTTAAAGGTTGGCAGCGCACTTGTGACTCCACTGTTGTCGCGGTTGTCCATGGGCGGTGGCAATCGCTTATCATCAGGTAATCCGTTTGCTCGTCTGTTACCTATAATAATAATTCTCACAACATCTCATAGGTTGACCTGATTCCGTACTAAGTAGCTTAAGCACTTGTGTTACAGATATCAGACAACAGAGAGAGAGAGAGATCAGAGAACACAAATATATACTTAAATACATACCTATGAAATAAAAAAATCTTTAGGTGACCCACTTATGAGTGGTATCGAAAATGAAAATGGGGTTCGTCAGATCTTAAGTTATTAGTGGCACGCAGGTAGCTGTAAAATGTAACTGAAGCAGTAAAATAATTACAAACGGAATACATAAGTAAGGCTTTATCTATCCTTAGGGATTTGATTTATCTTGACTATTTTTCCATGATACAATGCAAAAATAGCAGAATGTAGCAACAAGACGACATGAAGTCGATCTTGGACTTCACTTTCAACCAGCATTACTGAACTTTTTTATTCTCATGCATTACGTCTTTTTTTTTCTTTTGTCAACGATTCTCTTATTAAACATTTTTCTCTATCTGATGCTAATTTTACTTTCTTTATGACGTTGACAGCCCTAAGTTTAGTAGACCTGAAATTGAGTGATATTTTCACAGACAATCAACCAACAAAGAACGTAATTTGTTAAGGTATCAAGTTTCAAGAGGCTATACATCTGAATTTATATTACTGTTTCTGGCGGATGCGCCCATTCTTTATGCCAATGAATGTAGGCTGAGACAGGCAGACAGTTTAACAAGGCGTTAACAACATTGATGAGATAATCGTGGTATTGTTCAGACGGAGAAAATAATAAGAACCTAAATATATTATTATATCAATTGACGACGTAAATGATACACTCTACAGGTATTGCACTAGTTTAAAGAAAACTAAATGTGTAAAATGAAAAAAATGACTGACCCGATGGCGCAATCGGTAGTGACCCTGCCTCTTACGCCAAAGGTCGTGGGTTCGATCCCCACCCTGGACAAACATTCGTGCGATGAACACTTGTGTTTGTTCAGTGTCTGGGTGTAATATATGTATTTAAGTATATATTTGTGTTCCTCTGTTGTCTGATATCTGTAACATAAGTGCTTAAGCTACTTAGTACGGAATCAGGTCAACTTATGAGATGTTGTGAGAATTATGTGAGAATTATTATTATAAAATTCACCATGCCAAATGCACGCAGGTCAATACTATAATAAAAATTAATAACGAATATATTGAAATCATAGATTCCACAGTTTTTCTTTGTATCACTATAGATACAAAATTGCAATGGGTTCTCATATTGCTGCCCTGGCAGGAAGATTAAGTCCCGCTGCATATACAGTAAGAAAAATTAGGCGTCTGACTGATGTCGAGACGACAAGACGGCATAGTAGTCTGTTTACTTTGATATTGTATTTTTTTTTCTCTTCTCAATTGAAACTCTGTAACAGCATGAATATTTGAAAATAGTAACTACCGACTTTCTTTCTGGTGTCTACTCAGTGGACATCGATATTCCGAACCAGCGGTACATGATAATCATGTACCTATTTTGACATTCATATGTGTTCTGTATGGACCTAAATTGAATAAATATTTTTTTATCTTTATCTTATCTTCTAACCTTAGTGGTTTGCAATACTAAGTTAAATACCTTCTTAATGCTTTGTAAAATCTTATTTGTGAAAATAAAAAGAAAAAACATTGATAAAAAGAATTCGCTAGTTCCTTTCGTCGGTTACCAACAGGAAAAATGTAAGCCAATTACGCAAAAAAGAAAAAAAAGTTTATGAAAAACGGATTTTGAACGTTGTTTCGACTTAAGAATAAAATTATTATATGAGAAAAAATTATTTGTCTGCAATAAAGCGTAAACAGAATACTTATTCCTTTCGTGTTCGTATAAGAATTGCTGCGATTGCTGAATTCGAAATGTCTAAACGAGTCCAACATTTTGACTTTTCCAAATCTCTGTAACGGAGTCTAAACAAAATATCTGTCATCAAAACTTGAGTAAACGTGAGTAACAAGTTACTTACGACTCATAAAGCCTCGGCGAATATGTCCGCTCGTCTAAGCAAATCTAATCCAGTTAAAACTTTTCCAATAAGCGTCCCCCAATGTATCTTCATTCTCCATCATAGGATAAAATCGTAAAACGTAGGAAACCTTGTGGAAGGCATGTCGCGAGTAATTCTCAGTAATTGTGGGGGCGCGGAATGACTAACTGTGATCCCTCGACGTTCGAGAGTAGCGTTGGCAACTTTGTTTAGCTGTATACGCTTTTAGTGGGGCGACACGGTGTACCGTCTTGCCTGAAGGGACAAAGTTGCGTAATTTTCTTAATTTGACATATGATTGATTCACTGATGACCATCAGTGGGCACAAGCACTGGCCTGTAGCCACTGGGCTACGGTGACAATCTGGTCATTTACAAGCTTTGTTGCATTTAATATAAAATGTAATAAGCCTTATTGAATCAAATATAAACATTTATTGTTTCTTTAAACATTTTATACTTGGATATTTGCGTGATGTTAATTTTAAGTAATAATATGTAAGTACACACTTACGTACGTGTACTAAATTACTAACAGTAGGTATACTTAGTAACTAGTTTCGCGATAAGAAGACACAGTTCTACGCTCTTAAATAACTATCTTCCAAAAAGTAAAATAAGAATTATTGCAAAATTACTTCACAAGCTAAGTTGCAATATTTAAAATTACATTTCTCAGGCAATGTAAAGCTTTTCACATTTTTAATTTTAATGATTTCAAGACAAAGCATCCAAATTAACAGAAATATTTTTCGGTGCCATTCCCAGCCTGACAATGCCGTCTTTCCTCAGAATCGTCTAGCTAGACGCACCATTTAACTAATGAGATAAATCTTCAACGCTGGGGCGTTTTTACCCCTGCCTACCCAACAAGTAATCTTTCAATCTTTTAATGACTTGAGTTGAGAGCGCAAAAATTGTCGACCTTTAATGTCGAGGGGTATTCTTAGCTTACATTAAAGTTAACTCAGGGCCGGTTAGACCAATCTTAATCCGATACGAAATCTATGGTATAGTGCTGTCATTTATACAAATCTGACGTAGTACCTACCAAAGTTTTATACAGGCACTGTATATTGGCTCTCCTAAGCCTGATGGTAAGCAAGAGAAAAGCCCATGTTGCAATTACAACGGAAGCCATGTCAGGCATCACCTCCGTTGGCACCGCCATACTGGCCCGCGAGATGCTTCTTCACGCTTCGTTTGAAAGAATCCATATTGTAGGAAGGAGGAAATAAATACATGCGCCGGCAACGAGTTCCATTTCTTGATTTATCCACGGATAATGATTTGTTGAATCGGGCCTTAGACAATCGAGTAAATCTGTACATACTACAAAAATTATGTTCAAATTACACAAATTACTCGATACAGTTATCGAATGATAAATAAATGTGTAATTTCGCATCCAACATCCTTAGAATGTTTTTAACCTAGATGGTACGTCGTAATAATTCTTCTAAAAGCATCTATGCATTCTCTACAGCTAGTACTAGTACTGGGTATAATGAGATATTAGATACAAATGAAGTCGTGCTTGAGTGCCCAGCACAGAGCATTGCCAAAGATAATAATACGAAAGGTACTTAATTACTAGCAAGATATGGTCTACCCTAAGAGGTGAGATTGCAGCCAAATGGCTGGTAAATGTACAAAGAAAAAGTTTTGCTGGCAGACCAGCAGACGGATCAAGGGGAAAAGACGGAACAAGTGCCAATATTTTCCCCTTTCCCCCAAATTGGACCTCCGGTACCTTAGTCGGCGAATAGTGTCTCATTTTTGGCTGCTAAAAGATTCTAGAATGACTGACGACCATTAGTTTGTCAGTCATTAGAAGGTCCTTCATTAGAAGGTGAATGGTTTTTCTTATTATCTTCTTATTATATTTTTGTAACAAACTAAACTCTTTATAATTTCGCTACATAAAGAATTTAATCTAGCAAAATAAAATCGAAAGAGTATCATCAGTCACACACCCCACATAACGGGGGCAGTGGAATGGAAGCGATCAAAAATGTAATCCATTCTCAGAATAATGCAAAGAAAAATTTCTCTGGAGACTAACTAACAATTTCTTTTAAGAAAAATGAATGTATGCAGCGATGAAGGACAGAAAATGTAATGGTATTTTTGAGATTCATTAAGTAGTGAAAGATTTTGACATTTTTTTGCGAATGTTGGCGTAATTTATAACGGAAGTAAATAATTATTTGTCAATTCAAGGAACTGATTCTCACCTATCACAGCAACATACCGATCAAATGCAACTGTTGGTCTTATAACACCCATGTTTAGTATCGAGTGTGAAAAAAACGAAAATGACATACCAAATGCATGTCTTTTTCGTTTGTTAGATATTAGTTAAAATATTTTTTAATTAAAAACTCTTTTAAACCACAGATAACATTTGAACGAGAAATGCATTTGACTCGGAAAAACTGGAATGCAACTTTTTTACTCGAAACCTTTGTTTTGCCATGCTCTACGATCGTGCTTGTTTATATTGCAGAAAAAATGAGTACTTTGGTACATTGTTGTATTGGGCATCCATAGTGGTCAGTTAGTTGGCACGCATGTTATGACCAGACATTTCTTTCACAGGACATGAACGTACTAGCTTAGGCGCCTCTCCTGCAGTTTGTCTGCTATGTCACGGACATGGTGGTGGCCCCACGATAAAAGGTGCGTTATCCCTGAGTAAACAAAGCTACATTTTACTGTAGAAAAAAATGTGCACAAAAAGAATGACTCAAAAATGTTTAGCTCTAAGGAACTACAAGGGAACAGAATTCACGACCAAATCTTTATCCTTTATCCCCGTCCCCTTTACACGCGCCGTGCGTCTTTTTTGTTTCTCGTTCGTCGTCAATTTCGTTGTAGTCCCTCTGGTATCAACGGACTTGAACAATTCAACATGCCTTTACAAAAGGATATACTTGAGTGACTACATAAATCTTGACTTGTGCTTACTTCACAAATCTCGCGCCCATCTGATGACTTGCTATTCCCTTCCATCTATTTTAATATGAGCTTCTCAGATTATTTTACAAAAAAACCTCTCTCTATAGGCAATCATTCGTTACGCCATCACAATTTGAGTGAGTCAGAGTTGGGGGACGAGACGCACTCAACGACATTAGGCTTATTGCTACTGTTTACTCTTAACAGGTCATTTGAATGATGTATCGGGGTCTTCCTTGTTTGAATAAAATACGTATCCTTCTTAAATTCTCGTCCTTTCATTTTGCAAATCAAATTTTCGAATGTTATTATCATCAATGTATATTATCAATGCATCATCGCGATAGTTTTTATCTACTAATTTGGAAAAATATTTAACAACATATTCAATTTGGTTGAAATTTTGGTCAATTACCAATCGGTACACACACACATGTGTGTGCGTGTGTGCGTGTGGGTGTATGTGGTGTGCATGTATGTGTTGGGCGGCGACAACAGCTTACCATCAATAATCCGCTGCCACCTTTTACATAAAAAAGAGGATGCGTAATTAGCTAATGTTTAATAGGTACAACGTTATTCATCAATAGTGGTTTTGATCTGCGAGTACAAAAGCAGTAACAGTTTTGACGTCAATAGCAGAAATTCCTACAACATGCCTTTTTTGTTAAAATAAAAGCAAGTTATCTTTATGTTCCCTTTTTCAATTACCAGCAGTATTTTATAAAAAATGTTGCAGACAGCAAGTAAACGAGTTTTGAACCGTGCATTGAAAGTGGTTGTAAAAGCTACTCCGTTAAATGTGGAAAAAAGATCCAATTTTCATTCCACATACTAATCTACGATTGTTGGTATTGAATAGACCACTTTTATTTAATTAAGATTCTACAATCATACTGAGTCTCATACGATGCTTTTGTTTAGAGATGTATGATAACAGCACATGATTCCTTCATTGTTTTTATGTGAGAACATTTCTATTATATTTGAACTTCTAAGCTGACATTTTTTGTGTTATAATTTATGTGGATTTTTATGAGCTTTTATCTTTAAATTTGCATACAGCGATGTATAAATGTTTGCCGCTGTTGTACTACGGAATACAATACTTGCGTTATAAATCATCTGGAAGTCGAGTTAGATATACTTTCTTTTATTCTTTTGTTATTGAGTTTAAACATTTTTGTGTTTTAAATCTTAGTGTGTGTTCATTTATTAATTGTATTGGTTTGACTGTACATACTTTTACATCATGTATTAATCGTTTTACAAACTTTCAGAAGATAATCATTATTTTATTGCTGAAAGGAATATTTTTTCCTATGACGACATATTGGGTATCAAAAATAATTCACCTTCCTATAAGCTTTTTAATGACAACAATCACAATTGCAAGAAAAGGTGAATTTGCTTTTTAAAGCTTAAAGATTATTATACGGTATAAAATAAAATCCCTCGAAATAATATCAGCACCTAGTCTACAACAAAACGACCACTTTAATTACACGATAATGCACAACATCAAATTTTCATCGACACAACCAAATAATTCATCCGACAATGTACAGTGAAATCCACATTTATTATAACAAACACATCCCAGCATAACAAATTCATAAAACACATCTCATTGTTAATAATGTACAGGATGTATCATTCGAAAGTTCAAACAAAGCCCGTATAAATTAATAATTTGTACTGTAAAAAACATTAATAAAGCAATTGGTGCTTCCGGCATAATCCGCCGGGTGATGCCAGCCACATTGTGGTGTTACGTCAGAGACTGATTGAGCCACAAAAGATGTGACGTCAGAAAGGATTGTAAGCGACGAAATCTTAAATGCTGGAACGTGCGAAACTTCTAACACTATAAGGTCACACACTAAAATTCTCCTTCGCCAAATCAAAGAGGGTACTAAATGTCACTTAGTCCTGGTGTTTTTATTATTACACTTTTACTATTACATTTTTATCATGCAATACAAAATTCTGTAGAAGTAAAACAACATTTAAAATAATGCGTTGCTATTATTGATTTATTTATAATATATTATTAAACTCACAAATTTAGTTTACAAATTACACTTGTCCTGCAAAACTGTTTACTTACACAGATTGTCTGCAGGATCGCTTGAGTCTTAATACAATAAGTAATATAATTCTATACCAAATCAAGGAATATTTGTGCTATTTAAATATGCTCATCGACTTTATATGATCGAGTTCTTAACATGTTTGATTAACTGATCTCTAATTAGATCGTCAATGAATTTCTCATCTAACTCCCCTTCCTAATTAGGTAGCATGCGGATTTCCCTAGGCGAAAACTTCCTATCAGATGGATCTTGTAATCGCGGGCCTATTTATTCGAGTTTATAATTACAATTTTAGTTTAAAATAAGTCCTTTTAAGAACAAAAAACATAATCGTATGTTTAAAATTCTAATGGAGTGTTGAAGACATTTTCTTAGGCATCTAACATCTTAATTCTAGGTTGTGTTACATTAAAACATATAAAACGTTTAAACATAAATTATGAAACTGGTAAATGTTCTACTTTACCCCATGAGAGCAGATCGCCTCAGATTAGGCTTTATCCAAGTTGAAATCAGTGTACATAATTATAACTGTAAGCCATTGGCTTTAGAATTCAATTTCATTTGGAACGAGCATATAAATATGAAACTAGGGCAGAGAACACATGACATGCACATTGAACTTGTTCACACTATTGTTAACATAAGCGACCAGCATTCAATTTGCCCGATCATAAAGTTGTATGATATACTAAAAATGATATATTGAAAATCATATAGCAGCTACTTTTTTGTGATTGTAATTTTAAGTTTTTTACCTTACTTAATGCACGAACCATACTCAAATAAATCGTTAATCCACTCTTGGAAAAAAAGCTAACTGAATAATATTTGATCTTTACCTATGAAATTGTCGTTTTGTATGGCGGTTTTCTTAGATGTGGTATTCTCCATACTAACTTTTCATAATTTGTAAAGTAACCATATATGCTACTACTCGATAATTAGCTGTGCTTTAATGGACAACGAAAAGTGTAGGATAGTTTTTAATAAATAGAATAATTAAAAAGTTATTAATGAAAATAATATCTGAGTTCTATTTAATATTAACCTTAAAATATAGTCTTTTTTTTGAAGTGGAATGTCACAGATTAATGACACAATTAGCTACTGTACTTTGATCATAAATGATCGAAATATTATATGGATGCTATGTTAAATAAATGTACTACAAATCCTATTCACATAGCAGGTGTCAAGTGAATTAATTTCACACAAAATAATCGTTTTTAACCCAAAAAACATATCAACTAACAAACTAAAAACGCGATGAAACGAAAAGTTTGTCAAAGCAAAATATTGTCAATAGCGGCCCCAGTTGCATTCGCTGTTGATTTTCAATTTGTTTACTATTGATGATGATTGGCTCGGGAAAAGTGCAGAAATATCAAAAGTCCATTAGTGTTTGTTTGTTGTTGTTGTGTAGCACGAAATGGGTTTCTGTCGAAACGAAACATGTACTTCACTTGTCGAATGAGCGTCAATTCGAATACAATACCTATCTTTAGCAGATGTACGAGAGATGAGGAAAAAGTTTAAAAAAAAACCGGCCAAGTGCGAGTCGGGCTCGCGCACAAAGGGTTCCGTAGCAGCAAAGTCCAAAATTACAGTTAAATCAACCTATCTCAAAAACTATAAGAGATACTTTGATCAAACCAAAAATCGTTGAAAGAGTTAATTAGCATGCATCACCTCTATTTTTTTTAGAATTTTATACCCCGTAGTTATAAAAATAGAGGGGGGGGGACATACTTTTTACGACTTTGAGAGCTGATATCTCAAAAACCGTTCACTTTAAGAAAAATGTTTTTTAGAAATCTTTATATCATTTTAAAAAGACCTTTCCATTGATACCCCACACGGGTATGTACATCGAAAAAAAAAATTTCATCCCTCAGTTACATGTATGGGGGGCCCCACCCCCAATTCTTTTTTTTACTATTTAGTGTCATATTTTTGTAGCGGTTCATACAACACATATTCCCATCAAATTTCATCACTGTAGTACTTATAGTTTCCGAGTAAATCGGCTGTGACAGACGGACAGACGGACAGACGGACAGACGGACATGACGAAACTATAAGGGTTCCGTTTTTGCCATTTTGGCTACGGAACCCTAAAAAATGTGTTTAGAAGTAATAAATAATTACCTAAATAAAACTTGAATGCCAGAATAACCAACTTTTAGGGTTTCATACCTTAAAAGGAAAAAACGGAACTATTATAAAATCATTTTACACTTCACACATCATCACCACCATACAATATAGTTTAACAACGTTTATGTTGCTAGTAAACAACGGACCAAATTATGTTTACTTCATATTCAGGAAATTCGGTTCATTGCCGATACAAATTAGTGCATTGGGTACACAGGTCCCCTGTTTTAATTACGGCCGGCATAAGCTTCATTAGGAAATTAGGAAAACAAACTAAAAGCAACACAGCCAATGCAAATTCATTATGAATTAAAAGTAATGAGCTTTCGTAAATTTACATAAACATTATTTTCAGTTAAGCCTTGACGCCCTGTTGGCCTAGTGGTTTAAGTACCGGGCCGTGATATCGGGGTCCTGGGTTCGATTCCCGGGTCAAGCGAAAAGTTCGGGTTTGTGATCACCAATCCGCATTTGGCAAAAGCGTGGTGATTAAGCCTAATCCCATCATAGTAGCGATCACTTGATTTCTATGATGGAGGCTTTTGCCCTGCAGTGGGACAGTTTAAAGGCTGATACTTTACTTTTACTTTATACTTTTTGTTGAATAATTTCCTGACAACACTATTAAATATTATTTTATCTAAACATTTTATTTTTATTTAAAAACGAATCTTAGACTTTTTCCACCGTCTCCCATGCATCTGTGCCATGAAGCCGTGTGGTCCCTGACAGAGTAGAATAGGCCACCCTCACTCTTACCGAGGTGTCGTAAAAGGCGACTAAGGTAAAGCTGCTGGCATGATCATCAGCACCCAGAGAAGGAAAACTCTGCATTTTTATCAAAACCCTCGCCAACCCGTCTGCCAAGCGTGGTGAGTATGGCAATTACCCCTCATGTGATTGAGGGAGGCCCATGCCCCAGCAGTGGGAACTTAAATGGGCTGATGATGATGATGATGAATCTTAGACTACAAGGTCAATTTTTTCACCATTAAAATGCTTATGTTAACATAGGCTATAATCTACTAAGGGAAAAATCCTATAGGAAAAATTAAATACCGGGAAGCAGAATTTCAAACCTCTTAGCCAATATACTAGTACAAATGCAAGTTACCTAAAATTTTGATTGAAACCAGACAAAGTTATTCGCATGTGATATAATCGATAGGTAACGGATAATCATAATACTAAACTGATTGAATGAAACCCCAATTATAATATTCCATACAACCTCTCTTTTGATCCCGTTTGGAATTTCAGTTCTGAATACGACCTTTAGGGTTTAAGTGAAATAATAGACATCAAACAGCTACCCGTTGAGCCTCTAGTCGGTGAGCAAGCAACCTCAATCCATTAGGCCAGGCAGGACCAACCAGAGGGATTAGGCCGGCGATTGGTGACGAACAAACCAGTGACTGGTAGTAAATGGATATTATATACATTATAGGGCTGGTGCCTCGGTGGCGCAGTGGTTAGTGGGTCGCACTTTAAAGCGGCGGCTGCGCAAGAGGTCCCGGGTTCGATCCCTGGGTCGGACCAAAGATTTGTAACTAAGTTTTCGGTAAGAAATTCTTAGTGGCAACCTGGAGTCTGAAAGTTGGCTGTCATGTACATCCGTGCCTCGGAAAATAGGTTTAGCTGTTGGTCCTGCGCTCGATCCCTCTCCGGTCGTGGCACAGTACTGTCCCATCAGAATATGAGGGTAAGGGAATAGAGAGTGCGCACTTGTGTTTGCGCACACACTGCGTACGTGGCTGATTGTTGAGATTGGCCTCCGTACCCGTAATCGATTGGAGGATATTTTACATTATAGGTATTCATTTTAGCTGTCGAGCTGTCACAGAGTACCCTACCCACGCAAGCTTTTCATTTTTGCAGAGAAAATATATATTTTCAATCTTGTGTATTTTCTACTGTGATACAATCACGAAATCGTGATCTTGGATGAATTTTCTTCAATCACTGAAATATTTCTAAGATAACTTCGTCGGTGGTTACACCTATTCAAGCAAAAAAAAATGACATTTCAGGCACAGATTGTTTCGTGTTGGGTAGGGGATACAAATTAACACTCTCCACACTCATGAGCTGTTGACATTTGCCGTCATTCCAAACTCAATAAAACTTTCAATTGCTCACAAACAAACTCATTCAGGTAAATTGGCAATCCAACAAGGTTGTTCACCCGTTTGTGTATGTTTAAACAACATTAAATAGCAAAAACAAACGAAAACAGCAAGAGCATTCCAGCTTTCGGATTACGGAGTGTGCGAACGTAAACACGCGCGGTTTCTCTAAACAAATGGGGCTTATTCTGGATTCGCAACGTGGCGTGTATCCAGCCGATCCATTGGCGGGATTTGCAAAATCAAAACCCTTTCGGCAAAAATACCCCCTCCTTTATCATAAGAAACTCCTCATCTTGACGACCCGTTTGGAACAGTGGTAGTGAACGCTGTCTTTGGTCCAAGAGTTGCGGGTTCGGTCCCCGCACAGTACAAACATTTGCGTACATAAACATGTCTGTTTGTATTGGTCTGGGTGTTTCCTATGAATTATAAGTATTTATTTACGTAAGTAAGTATTATATGTATATATTTGTAATTCCACTGTTGATTCTGATATCCGTAACACAGGTGCTTGAGCTACCTATCTCGGAGTCAGATCAATGTATGTGATGTTTGTAAAATAAGCATGGTCACTAAAGTTCCAAAAATTATCTCGTATCGGTTCGTGCAGGTTTCGTCCCGCTGTTTTCCTTCACCACCAGAGCTACTGTTAGACAAAATACGCACATAGATTTGAAAAATCCAAATGTGATGTCCAGATTCGAACCAGAATTATCGAATTGACGACCCGATTGGAACAGTGGTAGTGAACGCTGCCTCTGATACAAGGGTTGCGGGTTCGATCCCCGCACAGTAAAACCATTTAGTGTGCCATGGAACATGTTTGTGTATGGTCTGGGGTTTGTTATGTATTATAAGTATGTATTTACAAAAGAAAAGTATATATGTATATATTTGTAATTCCACTGTTGATTCTGATATCCGTAACACAGGTGCTTGAGCTACCTATCTCGGAGTCAGATCAATGTATGTGATGTTGTAAAATATTTATTTATTTACATCTTAACGTATAATTCCCGGTTGTATCCCAAGTTGTCGCTTTGGAGTCTAGAGTACGCTCATACTATGATTCAGAATCTGGGAATTCTGTTAATTAGAGTGAAGCGACTGCCGTCTTACCTTCGCAACCCTTTAACAGGGGAACTAGATAAACGGAAGCATGGTCACAAGTTCCAAAAATTATCTTCGTATCGGTTCGTGCAGGTTTCGTCCCGCTGTTTTCCTTCACCACCGAGCTAATGTTAGAAATACGCACATAGATTTGAAAAATCCAAATGTGATGTCCAGATTCGAACCAGAATTATCGAATTGACGACCCGATTGGAACAGTGGTAGTGAACGCTGCCTCTGATACAAGGGTTGCGGGTTCGATCCCCGCACAGTACAAACATTTGTGTGCATGAACATGTTTGTTGTATTGGTGCTGGTGTTTGTTATGTATTATAAGTATTTATTTACAAAAGAAAAGTATTATATGTATATATTTGTAATCCCACTGTTGATTCTGATATCCGTAACACAGGTGCTTGAGCTACCTATCTCGGAGTCAGATCAATGTATGTGATGTTGTGAAATATTTATTTATTTATTTTTATTTATTACAACCCCCCGTATGGAAAGCGTGTTATTATGCACGGAGCTACCATTTGCTCATAAGTAACTGTTATATTAATAATAAACTTACACTTCAGCACCATATGTTATCGCAGCAAATTGGTTGATTCCGAGTGACGGAATCAACCAAGGAAGTTAGTCTTTAACGGTTTGGTTGCAGACACAAAACAATAATATGAAAAATAATAAGTCTTAATTAGTAGGAAATAATAGATAAAATGTAATTAGACATTAATATGGGATATAAAACTATTTATGCAGCTTGTTACTTACAATTTTATTTTTATGAGGTAAAAGTTACCGCAAAAAAATGTTCTACACCTCTTACTTGCAGAGTTAAAAGAAAAAGCTAGAACAAATATAAATAGTAAATTAGAGTCTCAACATAAAAAAGGTGTTTCTGATATAATAATTGGCAGGTACATACATGTGTATTCGTTGCAAAAAGTATTAGAAGCACAGCTAATGTAGGAGTATCTTTAATTTGCGTGTGTACCTAGTCTAGCAGCTTTTTATTTAGATTTACAGTTCACTGACTTTCATAAACAACATAAGTACAAGCAATATTCATTCAAACTCCCGTAAGAGTGAATTCTGATATTAGACTGTTCAAAACAGATTAAATTTTAGAAAACATGTGTAGGATTGAAAGGGACTACAGCTAACAATAAAGTAACGCACATCTTCGCCTATAATGTGCCGCGATGTCTGGCCGAAGCAACATTTTATTCACGAAAGACATTCACGATTCAACATTTTCACAACGCTATAATTGAATGTTTAAGGCAGAATTACCGTTAAATAACATTATGATAGCGGAGTCTTAAACAAAGGACATCCGTAAGTAATGCTTAGTCTACTAATCCACTCAGCCGCAAGCGCATGGCCTAACGGCTAAACCGCTCAGTATTGTGTAAAAGCTTTTGACTTTGCTGGATTAAAAAGATATTTCATTCAGACCTGTAAAAACTAAGCATTTTTTATGTACTCTGCGTATACAATGCTATGGATATTTATTATTCATATCCACCTAACAAATGCCCATTTTTTATAGAAATACTTCAATTTTACTAGTGTCGTTCTGGCAACAATAATTTTGAAATCAATCGTTATATCCATTACCGATACGGCTTAAAATTTAATATATACTCTACTTTTCAGTTTCACAATTAATAATTCAAAATACGTTTAAAATCAACTTCGCAAGTAAACAGCAGATAGGTAAACCAATTTAGAGTTAAGAAATTCAATAGCCAAGAGAAACGAAACACTTAAAACTCCCCCAGGATTCAGTAGAAATCTTAATAGCTAATCTAAATTCCAATCGGTTAAAAGGGTAATACCACAGACAAATATTGCTAGTAGCAAGACTCGTATGTACTCGTGGGTACAGAGGTCCAAATTTAAGCTATGGCAGATCAGAGAGATAGAGGGACTACAACGAACCATCTCTTAAGAAGAGGTAGGCTCTTCAGAGAGTCTACCAACCGATCGGTGAGTTCGCTTTACTCTACTGTAAGTCCGTGCCCACTGTGTACGAGCACGCACGGGTGCACAAAATTAACTTGTACGCGATAGGTACAGACGCACTATAAAAATAGCACTTGTGACGCAGACAAAAGGACGGCTCACATCCCAACAAGGGAACTCTTCGTGACCCCGCTGCACTGTACGTACTCCACACACGAACAAATATAAGAAAAGTTCAGATCCTTGGCTGATCACTAAAAGCTACTTTGTATGTGTTATGCTAGTGTGACAATTAAATATTTATTTATATGATCTGTGCTCAAAGTATGAACTGATCTACTCTGCCTGTCACTACACTACTGTATTTGGGGAGCATGTTATAGCTCCTGTATGTTTTTGATAAAATAATATCCTCCAACCGATTATGGCTACAACGACCAATCTCAGCGTTCAGCGGCGATATATTATAGTGCTCAAGTGTGTGAGCAAACACAAGTGCACTCTCTTCCCTTCCTTTGCCCTCATATTCCGATGGGACACCAGGGTGACACGACCGAAGAGGGATAGGGCGCAAGACCAACGGCTTTACGTGCTTTTCGAGACACGGGGGTACAAGTCCGCCAACTTTCAGACTCCGGGCTGACACTAAGAATTTCTTAACAGAAAAACTCAGGCACAAATTTTGGCCCGACCCACATCTTACATACATATCTACTTACTACATCTTATAATATGCTACTTCTTAGACCTTATTGTCACCTTCCATCAGGTGAGATGAGGTCAAGTGCAAACCCATTTAATATAAAAAAAACCCCGGGGATCGAATTCGGGATCCCAAGCGCAGACTCATCATCATTATCAGAAATGATGTAATCCGACAGAGGACCAGAGTCACCGACATAGCCCACCGAATTAGCAAACTGAAGTGGCAGTGGGCTGGTCATATTAGCCGCAGAACTGACAGCCGTTTTAGCCGTAAAGTCCTTGAGTGGAGACCGCGACTCCATAAGCGTAGTGTAGGACGCCCTGCGACAAGATGGGATGATGACATTCGAAGGCCGGCTGGTGTGGGCTGGATGAGAGTGGCCGAAAATCGGGAGCAGTGGCGTGCATTAGGGGAGACCTATGTCCAGCAGTGGACGAGTGTGGGTTGCTGATGAGTGAGTTTTAGCAAAATACTGCTTGAGTTTAACTCGGAGTGACTCAGCGAAATGTCTAGCTACTTAAGTTTTTATACTATGGTAATACTTAGAGCTAACGATAAAACTCTTATACTTTATTTCGTATACCTGGAAGCGCTTTTAACTGCAGTTTTAAAAACAGCAATTGCAATCTGAACGATCTTAATGAACGTTAACATTATAGCTTAATGGCGGAGATTTAAAGAAATATGGGATACAGTTGCAGTAATTTTCTTATACAGCCATAACGATCTATTAAACAACACGTTAATTAGGAGATAAATGTCCCAGAAGATAATCTTTCCCAAAATGGAATGAAATTGCAATTTATTTTACGAATTAAAAATATGTTCGGATATGTATTGCGATACGCTTTTCCATTTTAGAATCGTGGAATAATTAGTTCATTAAAATAAATTAATACGCAAACCAAAAGTCCGGGACAAATTGTTCACCATTATGGTAGATATCATAAAACATACATAATCAGCAATCGGATTAGGTAGAGCTATTTGGGTTCATTGACCGCAAACATAGATGTTAGTATGGACATGCCCCGGGATTCTGACTATAATCCCGGGTTTAACATAAAAATAATACATTTTAGAGTTAAATATTTAACGCATTTTAATCATGAAATGGCTTATCGATAAACGTTCGATACCACGATATTTACTTAAAGTTTGTTTCTTTCGAAATTCAGAAAGAACAAATAGAACTTTTTTTTAATTAACATAGTATCAGAAAGCGTTTGTGAATAAGATCGTAAGGCTTATGTAAATGCTCGTATGTATACACGAAAATAACTGTTAGTAGTATAAATTGTATCTTTAATACCGGGATTCTCGGGATTCCAGGCATGTCAATATTATTTGAAAAAATCGCAAGTACCAAAAATAGCTCTAACTACTCCGATCATTGATAAAAAGACATAAATTCTTATAACATCTGATTCCGTACTAAATAGCTTAAGCACTTGTCATCATCATCATCATCATCATCAGCCCATTTAAGTCCCCACTGCTGGGGCACGGGCCTCCCTCAATCACATGAGGGGTAATTGCCATACTCACCACGCTTGGCAAACGGGTTGGCGAGGGTTTTGATATAAATGCAGAGTTTTCCTTCTCTGGGTGCTGATGATCATGCCAGCAGCATTACCTTAGTCGCCTTTTACGACACCACGGTAAGAGTGAGCACGGCAGGCATGTTAAGCACTTGTGCAGCTTGTGCTCTTTACGACACCACGGTAAGAGTGAGCACGGCAGGCATGTTAAGCACTTGTGCAGCTTGTGCTACAGATAAAAACCGGCCAAGTGCGAGTCGGACTCACCTATGAAGGGTTCCGTAGCAGCAAATAAAATTTTACTTAATTGTAAAACAATTGAGTAGACTAAATAGAAGGCAAATTGCGGTTTACTGTTTTTAACATATTAAAAAAAAACTATTTACTAGATCTAGTGCAAACCAATTTCCATTGTTAGTTTTCATGGTAATGTATATCATATATTTGTATTAGTTTTAAAATTATTTTATTATAGAAGCTAGAGGGGGCACACATTTTACCACTTTGGGAGCGTCTCTTGCGCAAAGAATCAAAAGTTAAGTAAAGTATCAGCCTATCAACTGTCCCACTGCAGGGCCAAGGCCTCCATCATAGAATTCAAGTTATCGCTACTATGATGGGATTAGGCTTAATCACCACGCTTGCCAAATGCGAGTGCAAAGTATTAAGGTTAGAAGAAATATATATTAGAAACTTAAACATAATTTTTAAAGATCCTATCCATAGATACCCCATACTTATGGGTTTGATAAAAAAAATTCAGTTCTAAGTATGGGGCCCCACGAAAAAAATTTTTTCTTACTTTTTGTGTAAAAATCGTTATGCGGCTAACAAAATATGCCTATTTACCAAGTTTCAATAGTATAGTTCTTATAGTTTCGGAAAAAGTGGCTGTGACATGACGAATATATAAGGGTTCCGTTTTTTGCAATTTGGCTACGGAACCCTAAAATGTGTGTGAAATAAAAAGTAGAGCTAAAGCAACAACTTAAATTCGCTCAATAAAATCAATATCAACAAATAGGTAAATGATAATAACTCAATTTCTGTAATGAAAATATTTTCAAAGATATATTAGGTAAGTAGGTTTTTCAATTTTATAACCAAAAATAGACAGGTGGATGATTTCATTGAAATAAAAAGTTTCGAGCAAAAACTCAAATCTCTCAATGGAAATCAAGGATTATATTACAAAAACACAATAGTAAATAACGTCACGCAATCGCTTTACTTCCATTGTGTACTGCTTCTAACAACTTTTAAACACCAGTTGACAGATGGAAAAAAAACTATTCATAACTTTTTCTAGACCCCAATCTCGGGATCTCGTCCTTAACAATGGAAGGCGCACTCGGAACCCGAAATCGTCGCACAAAAGCCCTCAGAAGCCACTCGATACCGGTTCTAATAAAAAACGGATATGACCGGATACACCCGGATATACTCACCACATCCCCACTAAAGCACTCGAAAAAATTATGGATCACCAAAATTCTGAAGAACACTTTGTCAGCCTCAGCGATCGCGGTTCAAAGTTCTTAACGACTTTTATTTTATGCTTTCGGTTATATGACCTATTTTTTTTTAAATAGGTCTTATATCTAATACAACAATGGGTAGGTACTTGTACGAACATATGAATGACACTGCCTTACTGATCATTGCAATTAATTGAATTTCATTTTTGATTATAGGCTTACGTTTGATTACAATCTTACCTAATGCAGAGGGATGATGAGATCTTAGACCTATCAAGACTTGCCAAGTACCAGCCTATATTTTTATCAATCACGAGCACAGAATAATATGGCACGAGTTTGGCTTAACTATTGATGTTTTGGTTATGTTACTTGAACAGTTACTTAAGTGATGGAGTACCTAATAAGCGGAGAGAAGGTAGAGTTCATTTTAAAATGTATGCATTTTATGTATTGAAAATTTGCTCCGCATCGATAGTCTTTAATAATAATTGTATTTTAGTTAGAATAGAATAAAAAAGTTGAGACCTGTTCAAATATAAATAATAAATAAATCAGTATTTCACAACATCACATACATTGATCTGATTCGGAATAGGTGGCTCAAGCATCTATGTTACGGATATCAAAATCAACAGCGGGATTACAAATATATACATTTAATACTGTTCTTTTGTAAATACATACTTATAATGCATAGAAAACACTCAGACCAATGCAAACAGGCATGTTCATGCACACAAATGTTTGTACTGTGTGTGTAAATAGGAATGTGACCATGTCATTATTTTCACCAAGAAAGATTTATCTGCGAGCAGCTTTTTACAGCCTAATTTGGTTGTTAAAATGAAAAAAAATAGGTACCAAACAAGCTAAAATATAAAATAGGCCGAACAAAGTAGCAACTTTATTGTTAGTTCAACAAAGTAATATTGTGATTCTTATTGAATAGAAATGTAAGTGTACATGTAATAGAATCAGACAATTATATCTTCCACTTTTACGACGGCCACTCTCTGATAGAGCAAATATTAAAACTCCAGATTTGGGAGTGTAATACTGTCTCATTCCTGCAGTTTATTCCGCAATAACATATAACTTTTTTATGGAACTCGAGCATAAAATGTTTTATTTACGACTGTCGCACTTTAGAGGAAAGTGTAGGTCGTGTAAACAAAAGCTGGGAACCCACGAAATGGAAAGTCCAAGATCTGGCGATAGGGCCAAAACACACAATGCGAAGGCGATATGTCTCGAGGTATCCAAACACAACCCCAATAGAAAACAAATTGACATTTCAATGGATCCCGCCTTAGGACCGACCCATTTGCAATTCAAAGGAGCACTCCTCAATAACATGCCAACGTATGGAAATAAGCGAGTTTTGAAAAGGATCTGATTTCTGAATAGATACTGGTAAACACAGATCTGCTTTAAGAAACTACGGGAAGATGGGATCATATTTTGACCCTTAACTTCGACATTACTTTGCATTATGACCTATTTTTGTCACAACACAGCCGGAGTACCTACTTGAAGTTAGAAGTCGTAAACAAGACGATTGGCTATTGTCAAGTTATTGCATATACGGTGCATATGCCTAGTTTCATTTTAAACAATCATTGATTTGAAACTCACTGCAAATATTGGCAGTTACAAAATTAAAAAACGCTGACATTGTTTGTATTGAGAGTCTGATGGTAATTACTAGAAAAATGTTGATTATAATGTATCTAACATTCACTTTACTCGTAATATGTATATCCTTCGTTACTGGACCACATCGAGGAAATGGCCGTTACTATGCAATAAATAACAAGTAATGAAATAGCCGCCACTCTGCCTACATAACATCTCATGTGTGCGAGTAAGTGCATTAACACCAAATACAACGGAGTACTCACCCCAGGTCCCCGCGGAGTTACTGCAGCCCCCTGGCGGTGGCTCGCGACACATTGTTATTTATTACCATTTCCCTACAAGGATACTCCGTCGCAGTTCCTTTCCACGCAGTGCGAAACATCTATTTGAAACTACTGATGCTCGAAAGTTCGCGAACTTTCGTAATGTTAACAATTTGTACCCCAATGCAAAATTCTTTTCGAAGGAAAAATGTTTTTGAAATCTTTTTCGGGCTTTACAAAGTTGGCATGTCCGGATTTAAGCGAACTTTCTATAAAAATTTTGCGAGAACATTTATGGTACAAAGGTTCAAATTATTTTACTAAAACTTGGCATGTCTTGAAATTAGACGATGCAAGTTAGGAGTATTTTAATAGATATCTCGTTAAAATTTCAATTAGTTCTAATAATAGAATTGTAATGTACAACGATAATTAATTAATTTTTGAATTGTAGAATCTCTCTAACATTGAACGGGACAAATATCTTTTTCTCAAACAATATCTTTATCTTAAATTTAATTAGATTCTTATGCGAACTTTCTCCCAAAATAATAACGGAAAGTAGTAAGCAATGCCAATAGCAATACTTCAAATACTAGTGCACTCAGTTACATACCTACTTTCGCGAGCGATTATAATCTGAAATACTCAAGTTCGCCGTCATGAAAGCTAAAAAACTTGTCTTACTTCCGAGCGTCCAATTTTTCATAAAGGCTGGTACAACAAAAAATCGTGACGCAAGTGATATTAAAGCCATACTTTCACATTACCGGGGTTTGTAAGAAAGATTGCTCTTTACGAGTGAATGCGGGCCACATGATTATATTTAAAGCTGTCAGCACTCCGTACGATGGCGTATGATTTATATGGGATATTTTTTTCTACTCGCGGAATGTTGGGAACATAATGTAGATAAGGTTTTTTTATGAGAAAGTAAAAGCAGCACGGAATGGGTATTTTGACAAGGGCATTAAGTCAAGTTATCAAAATGTGGGATTGGCAACACGAAACGAAACAAACAGCGACTTCTTAATATTTAAAAGCTAGAAGAAGAAGCCTATTTCGCTAAGCATGTACGAGTATCTGAATTTTTCAAATCTTTGTACGTATTTTAGCAACTAAGATATAGCAGCTGTTCCACACATAATCTATTGCCGAGCAGGCGTTGATTCAGCTATCTGGCCCTAAGTGTTCTGGAAGTGCCCCTGGCTCAAGCTGTTGTCAGCTAGTACTCATAGTACAGGGTGTGCCCTAGTTTGAGTCTAGGTGATCAGTGGAATTGTCTGAAGCCTTATGATTAATAACACCTAGATATAATAGGATAGTCTTCATTCAAAAGCGTCGTATATAAGGCAAAAAACAGATTTACGTGAGCGTGATTTCACTTCGCTGACACGCACACAAACAAAGCATGTATGTCGTACAGACGAGCGGACAACTGCCGTTTTGGCGTAGTTTTAAGTGCCTCACTTATGTTACACGGTTTACTTACGTCTATGTCTGGAGGAAAGAAAAACTAACTCTAAGTATTTTATTCATGATAACTAATTATTATGAAAATTTAATTATTAAAATAACTAATAACAGTATGGACTAGGTAGCAGCCACGTGCACTAATAAGAATCAAACCTCATTCAAATATAACCCTTAATGCTCCGTAAGAGTCGAGGTGTTAATTTCATTGCAAGCGACTGTAATCCCGGGTGTGTGATCAATGCACGACTCTAACAAAGAAATAGAATCAATTTACTTTCAATTCATATCAAATAGCTTCAAAAGGTCAGCCGATGTATTTATTGCTTTCTTCACGGTATCAACCAGGGTAATCAAAACACGTTTATTATTGAAAATTGAACTGGTACGAAGGTACTTCCATCTAAGTCGTATAATCTAGGTACTCGAAAAATGGACTCGGAACTATGACGATTTGCATTATATGTATACTAGTGGATTCCAGCGAACTTCGTTCCGCTTACTTTTTGTTTCATTTCTCACCTTTTAGACCTTCCCTGGACTACTCATTTTAAAACTAAACTCAGCTCAATTGGTCCTGCCGTTCTCGGGTTTTAATCAGACTAAAGAACATCAATTCATTTTTATTTATATAGATATGAACAGTGACTATTGAGTGTATAAAAAGTATTAAGTATATAAAGCCGGTAATTATCTTTTGGATTATTTTGAGGACCTCGCACTAAATGTGTACGGTTGGGCGGATTTGGCCCTCCTGGATTAAAATGGCGAATATTGACGTCAGAGGCCAAGACCTATTTTGGATCGCTGAGCCAGCGTAATTGTAGATAGTAGTACTTTTTTTGCTTTGATGAAGTATATTCGCAAATTTTAGCTTTAGGAACTACTTACAGGGTCATCTGAGGAGATTACCTGTACTTCCCTCATCTGAGGGGAGTACCCATGGACTCCTGTCCATGGGCGGCGGTAATCGCTTACCATCAGGTGATACTATCTGCTCGTCTGCCAACTATATCATAAAAAAATAACTAAGGGTCGATTTTTTGATCCATAGTTAAACTGAAGCTAATGGTTATAGTCAAATATCGCTAAAAAGTGTTTTTTCAGCAACATTATTTATATTACAAGAAATAGGCCGTCTTTTTGACTTTTGGTTAGAGAGTTAACTAGTAGTTAATTGAATCAAAACATTCGGCCCAAAGTGACAAAGCCGATGGCGTCTCCCACCACACCCAAATGAAGTCGTCGTTACTGTGATCCATCTATCTACAGTTAAAAACTGTAAAATGCCACCGGGTAAGGAATCAATGCAATCGCTCTCCTATAAAATATGATGTCCATCAAAGTGTCGTTCATTGGGATCTAAAATTTGTTCCATTGACCTCGTAAGCACAGTCGTAAGGCACGCACGCTAAGGAGCATTTTACGAGTTCTCTCGCATTATTGTTGTCGGGTAATATGTCGTATGTCAAGAGTGACAAGGCTGTTGGATTCTACAGGAACTTTACAATCTTGATCTTGGAAGGGCGCCTCGGCATGAATGGGGCGACTCGACCGGAGTGATACCACGGCCTCACAGAAAACCGGCGTGAAGCAGCACTGTGCTGCGTGAGAAAGGGTTCAAAGGTTGGCAGCGCACTGGTGTCACGGGTGTCCATGGGCGGTGGGGATCGCTTACCAGGCGCTTATCAGGTGATTCGTCTGCCACCTATCACAAAAAAAATGTAATATTTTTTCTCTGATAAATTCTCGAAATTGTGTATACTTACAATATTTGAGATAAATAAATGAATCTGAACGTGTAACCGTGATCCTTATTCTGCCTAAGGGTTACGAAAGTCCACAGAAAGTCAGACGGCGATCGCTTCACTGTAATAACAGTCTTCCCGAAACCTGGATCATGCTCCAAGCGTATCCCCAGCTCTGAAGCTTCAGTGGTAGTTGAAATTTTTTATGGAAATGGGGGCAGACAAACAGACGGATCACCTGATATTAAGCGATTAGCACCTGCAACACCAGATAAGTCACAACAAGTGCCCGCCAGTCTTGATATGCATAAAAGTTATTTCTAATTAATAATATACAATAGGGTTTGTCAATGTAGTTATTCAACAATAGTCGATACTAGAAGCATTCAGAAACAACATAAAAATTCAGTCAAAACAATCAGTCAGTCAGCTTACGTTCACCTATATGGACCGATTCGACCAATTTTCCGACACTACATTTTTTCATGGGATAGATTGCAGACGAGCAGACGGGTCATCTGATAGTAAGCCATTGCCACCGCATGTGGACACCCACGATACCAGTGGAGTCACAAGTGCGCTGCCAACCTTTACCTTGACTCACGCAGTGAAACACAGCACAGGGCTGCTTCACACCGTTATTCTGTGACGCGGTGGTATTATTCCGGTCGAGCCGGCCCATTCATGCCGAAGCGTGGCTCTTTCACAGTCTATGGTATAGCGCTGTCATTCTATACAAATCTGACATTATAGCATAGATTTATCTACGCATAAAGATTGGTCGAATCTTTACATATTTTTTCTAAGAGTATTTTCCTTTGGTGACAACATCGTCCTTCGCGAGACTAAATCCATGGCGTTACGAAGTAATACTCCGCCAGAAATATTACCAAACATTAAATTGATTTTTATTATTTTTCGTAACAACCATGTGTGACGGGATTGCGTAATACCCCATGATGTAATGCTTCATAAGGGATTAGATTTAACAATTGCTAAAGAGGATTATGATTCGTGGAGCTCGTAAAAGATTAGGGAATATAGGTACTCGAGTATAGCTAATGAAATAAGGTAGGAAGCTACGGTTGGCTGAGCTATGTTATTAAGTTTTGAGATCCATCCATAAAGTAATATTATTTCAATATGAATACTTGTATTGGAAATTTTGAGCGGTATTGGCATAGAATTATTACAAGACAATAATTCTATGGGTATATTACCCATAGGTAAGAGCGTGCGATTTCTTGACAGATTCGAATCCAAACAAGCACTTCAGGATACTTCAAATCTATGTAGATACATACCACTAGCTCAGCGGTAAGAGAAAACAATTTGTCTTATTCAATTTCTCCTAACGTTTAATAAATCTTTTTAGATACTCTAAAAACATTAATTGTTTGTGGCCAATTTGTTCAAGGTTGCATCTAAAATTTAGAATAATCTAATAAAAATCCCGCCCGCAGTGCTGTTTGAAGTGTTTGACTACAACATTTCCATTTCTTTGAATCAAAAGTTAAAACATTACGCTATGTCATAAATAAATAACAACCATGACAAGATTGCATCAAGCAACACATTGTTCTAATTTATCCCAAGAGAACTAAATAAACACATGCGTAACGAAACGCACATTTCATTGCATTCATTTGTTTATGACTAGAAGAAACAAAAATCCCAGTGCCATGACGTAATAGAACGCCCAAATTTGAAAATAGAACCACACACTTCTTTGTTCGTTAGAACTTCCAGTTCGTTTTTCAAATTTTATGCCCTTTTCAAAACAATGGGGCATTGATTTTTGACGTTTCAAACGAAAAAATGGGTTTGACAAACAGAGTGTGTAGTTATTTAAGGGGAGGTTAAATTAAATTTTATTGGATGGGGCTGAATAAAGGACCTTTTGTTTGGGTTCCTTTTGAGGTATGTCACCGTTAGTTATTGATTTTAATTACTTTTGGGACCCTCGTACGTGACATTTAACAATCGATCATAAGAGCAAAATAGACGCACTTAATTCAAACTTAGCTACGTCATTATTTAAACTAACTACCAACTATTTAACATAAAACATTGTTCATGTAAATCCCTGGTCTCCTACAAAAGCTTTTCTACAATACACAAAAACATGCTTTCCATTACCAAGCAATAAAAGTTTTACCTTTGTTACCGAGTAATGGAAAGCAAATGGCGGATGTTTTGTGTTGCGTTGAGAGCAGAACATGCAGGAGAGCTGGCTTTAGTTGTTAATCCACGTTATTTACTGGCCAGTTTATATTTATTTTGCTAAACAATCGGTCCCGATAACTTTACAAGTAGGTATTCATAATGGTTGTTTCCTGAATCAAAGAGTCTTAAAACTCTTGCATGTTCTGGGTATCAAAGAAAGACCACGTAAGGACATCTATCGATAAAAATATCTTAATTATTATTTTAACGACTAAGATCGATTTCCGCACTAACACAAAACCTTGGTTGATGAAGTACCTACTTATTAGTGTTGGGTCTGGTGTCTGTGATTCGTAGCGTCGTTTCTAGTTTCCATAGTTAGTACAATTTTTTCAATCTTATTTCATCATCTTTTTTTCTTTTTGACCTTTATGCCTAACTAATTTGGCTCAATATCGAAGGAAATTCGCAAGTGATTTGGAAATTTGGCTGTCATTGTTCCTATGTGATGTTGGTTTTAAATCCATCTAATTGTTATTATATCCACTCCATCTCCTCCTCATAATTCACATTACAGTTAAAAGGTTCGTGCTGACTAAGTATATGAACCAAATTCCGATGATCCAATCAGATTTCGAACGGGATGACTCATGAAACTTTTACGACAGCGGTTCACCGGTCCCATCTCATTCATAAGAATTACAAGGTTTGATACCAAGGAATGTAATGTTTCCTTTCTTCAGTTCTGAGTCAACAAAACTTGTTCATTTTTACAAAGCTGACCGCATTTTTTCTTGACGTCAAACTACAACTTTGTGGTTTAATAAGAATGTGTGATATTATTATCCAGCTCAAGCTTTTCACAGTTACAATTGTAATATGAGATTAAGATTATATTTATTTAGTAACGGCCCCTAAATCACTTGCGATTATGTTTGATAACCTATCACATTTCACTCCAAAGTTTAAGTTCTGCGGTTCAAATACACAAATAACAAGGGAAATAATAAATTGGACGGTCTATTCATACTAAGTATCCAGTGTCAAACATAGATAGCCGGGGTGTCTCCCATCCTATTCACATTTCTAAATTGACCCGACCGGGAACCACACACTGCGCTATGGTGGTCGACAGTTAGCCATATTTTCATACAAAAAAAATCGCTACCCAAAAGATCTTGCTGGTGTTTTCTCATCAGAAAACTATAACTATTATTGCGAACAGGCGGTAAACATTTTGACATTTACTCGTATAAGTGTTCTGTCTGTATGGACTTAAATTAAACGAACTATGCATGTAACAAAAAGCAACTTTATCCTAATACCATGTTTAATTATTATCATGCAATACAGAATTCATATTCTCACCCATCCATCATATAAGCGCTTATTTCAATGAGTATTGTTCATGTGTTATTTAGAAAACAATTGAAAGAACAGCCGCCATTTTTTCTCACACAATCGTGACGCAATTGTACTTCATTAGGAAATATTAATTAAAATGGTCACAATGTGGACCGAATAAAAGGCCCAAGCCAGTCATTGACGAGAGGTTCCCAAAGTGTACGGCGAGAAATGGATTAGACGTGTAAATGATACAGTGTTCCGAATCTCTAAAGTTCGCTGCCAATGTATCATTCGACTCAAATGGATCTCGAATCGAATGATGCGAATGAGCCGAATGATCCGAATGAGATGAATGATCCGAGTGAGCCGAATGATCCAATGAACGCAATTATCCGAATGAGCTGAATGATTCGAGTGAGCCGAATGATCTGAATGACTGGAATGAATGACGCATCTATCTCAGAGTTTTTCTAAATGAAGCGTTTAACTGTTCCGCATCTCCAAATGCAAATGTTCCAATTGCACTGATCCAAATGCAAATGTTCCAATCTTTTGAAAGATACGTTTTTGCCAGGTAATAAAATGGATCCTCATAGTCTCTCTAATATTGGTAATGTTAGCATGTAAACGTGATGGCTTAGGACTTCGTTAACCATCGTTTCCAGGCAGAATTGATTGCTTTGGGCGATCTGTAGAACTACACATCGCACTAATTCAGAAATAAAAAAAATGAAGCTGAAATTTAGCAATTCAGCACTGTGCTGTGTTTCGCTGCGTGTGTACGAGTACCGGAGGCCTAACTCAGGGAAAGAGGGGTGTTTAAAGGTTGGCAGCGCACTTGGGACTCCACTGATGTCGCGGGTGTCCTTGGACGGCGGCAATCGCTTACCATCAGGTGATCCGTCTGTTCGTCTCCTACCTATGACATAAAAAAAATGTAAATGGCGAACCAAAGTGCAGGCTAGTGAATATGAGGTCAGAATTAAAATGTAGTAACAGTGGTAATAGGCCATTGCCTATGAAATTTAAGATTTGTATGGTTTCTTTTTTAATTATGAATTCCACAGTTTTTTTAAGATTTTATTACTAAACTTTTAACCTTTGACCACAGTTTGAGAAACCCTAGCCCAGCGGTATCCTGCGGGACACTTGAGCAGCGACGTATTTATTACGGGTTAAATTTAACCCTCACTATTTACGTCACAAACCCTCGGGCTGAGGGTTATCGGATTTGCTTTTACATTTCACGACAAAAAGTATTCATTTAAATTGAAAAGGTCGTCCTCTTCACCGCGGTATTTTAATTAGGCGCATGAAATGTTTTTAAAATACTTTTTCAATCCTAAAACATGTTATTGTTTTTAACAACAACATGTTTTAGGATTGAAAAACATTGGATTACTTAAAACGTGACAGAATGTGTATATTATTTTTCAACGTTTTAATTTTACATGTAAGGCCCGTAATACATCTTCCGTAATTTATGTAGGTATAGAAAAAACCTTATTTATTTAAAAAATATTAAAAACAAATTCTAACAAATCGACCTAACCAAATCTGCTCAATAAACCGATAATAATAGAATTAGAGTTGGTTGACGTGAATTTGGTTGGTGTTCAATTGTTTTTAGAGTTCCATACCTCAAAAGGAATAAACGAAACCCTTATAAGAACATTTTGTGGTCTGTGTGTGACCTTTACGGCGCACCGGCATTCGTCAAGTAGAACGGGCAGCAACAAAAGTAGCTTAACACTTTAGTACCATGTCAAAGTAAGTCTATTAAAGTCAGTTTCTAAGGGGTACGTAAAAATGTTACTTCGACATGGTACTACTAAGTGTTAAGCTGCTGACCGCACCTGCTCATAGTACAGAGAATGCTATCGATTTGGCGACTAGTTTATGGGAATGAATTGCCTGCTGCATATTTCTAACCAACTAGTATTTTAATATCTTTTATATCTATCGATACAGAGATCAATATATCAATAGCTATAGATATCAATAGCCTATTTAAATATCTCCTTCCGCAACATTACCCTCACATTTCTACTGAAACGTGAAACTGTTTAGACGAAGGGTCGAAGTAATTATATTAATGCTTTTAAAACAACTTAAGCCTACTTGAATTCGGGTCACGAGGTTATCAAGGTTTTATTGGGAGTTACTTTTAGGCCTCGAAAGGACGACTTGTGGCACATTTTGGATGTTTGCTTATCTGTGGTGAAAGTTAAGTGACAGGGGCTTAATTTTCAGTCAAGATTATCTTTAAACAAGTATATGTTCTAGTCCTTTTTTATGTGATAGGTGGCAGACGAACAGACGGATCGTCTTTTAGGAGTAGCTATCTGGTAAAAGGATTGCATGTCTCAAGTGGTAATGGGCAGGGCACATAGCGAGGGAGAACAGACGGACGTTGCTGCGTAAAGGTCCTCGAGTGGAGACCACGTACAGGAAGTTGCAGCCGTGGCAGGCCCCTTCACAAGGTGGACCGACGATCTGGTGAAGGTCGCGGGAATCCATTGGATGCGGACGGCACAGGACCGATCTGTGTGGGGAACATTAGGGGAGGCCTAAGTCCAGCAGTGGACGTCTATTGGCTGAAATGATAATGATGATGATCTGATAAAGTATGCTTATCGATTTAAACCATATTGTTAATGGAAGGTCAGATCTTTTAAAATTTGTCTTTCATCTAGCGTAAAACATAATGTTTTATATCACAATCTATAAAATGCAGTTTGAAATTGAGGTAACATTGCGTATGATTTGATTTTATTGTCTCAGTAAACATTTTCATGTCGCGAAACAATTTTAATTTAGGACAAAATAAAACATAATTTACTCGTATATCAATGCACCAAAAAACTTCAAGGATAACAAAATTAAGTTCTTGTCTTCTCAGTAGAAATCGACATTCCGAACCAGCCTAATTTGACATTCATAAGTGTTCTGTATGGACCTAAACTGAATAAAGATATTTTTTATATTTATCTTATCTTAAGTATCTTAATATCACATTAATTGTATCTATGAATGTCTATTCAAGCTAGTCCGATGTTAAATGAATAGAGACATTTGTAATTGTAATATTCTCACCAATTTATCGACGAAGTTCTAGCAATTACAGTTCGGGTACAAACCTGAAACAATTAGGAACACAAATGAGAAACACAGGTAAATTCAGTGTAAAAGTTAAGTCATATTAGCATTAAGCGTAGGTATATCAATGACTAGCAAAATTAAAGTTCAAAAGGTACATCACAAATTTAATTTTGACTACCAATTTATTGAGCATGAGTTGCAAAAAACTATAATTTAACCTATTTGTGATTATTCAATTTTTTTAATAATCTTTAGTTCAACAAAAAAATTAATTATTGTGCTATCGAGAGCACATGAAAGTTCAGTCAAAGCATCTAGTAAATTAAAAACCCGAGTTTACTAGTTACCTTAAGGGTAACTAGTAAACTCGGGTTTTTAATACCTATACCCAAAACTGGAATTCAAGACCAAAAAAACTACGACAGATACGTCACTGTCAAATCTTTCAATGTCACTTATGTCATAGTCAAATCAAGTTTTCAGGTTTTGCTAACCTTTTTGTTATAATACTTCTTTTCTTAGTATAAGCAGGCACAATTCATGATTAGGTTTCCACCACTCCAGTAATTAATTCGTCCAGTTTTGGAAATGTTTTAGATATTAGGCCATAATAAGTGAAATAACTCGTAAGGAAAATGGTGAAGTGATATTTTGACAAAGTGGATAGTCAACAGACAAGTCAGTCAAAGTCTAAGTCACTCAGTAAAACGGATGTGCTTAGCGTTTTATCGATCTATGGATTCTGCCGAGACTACTTTTAACAAAATCGCTGATTTTAAGACTCTCTCTCAAGGTCCTAGCAAGTTATTCAACTCACACAATAGCAGTGTGTTAGAAAAGATTCTTATATTAATATCACTTGGCGGCACCTCGCTGCACGAAACAACCATATGTAACTTCAAATGTTGTACTTTATGTTATTAACACCTGAAATAAGACAAGCTCAATACCAGCCTTTCTACCGAACATTACGGATGATTAAGTTTTTATTAAAGCGTCTTGTATTTTTGTAAAATTAAGTAAATAAAATTACTTCTTTAAATTATAGAATTAAAATTACCAATAAATAAATTACGTCAGCGTATGTTTTTAGAAAATAGGTATATACTATTGTACGATCATTTTATTGCAGTGACAACATTGTAGTAGCTTTTTTGGTCATGAATTCCAGTTCCGAGTAATGTGAGTGGTTAAAGAAGAAGAAAACTAATTGAAAACGAATCAACCGTGAGAAACCGTGTCACCTTAAATCTACCTCTCCAAATATCAGGAGTATCGAATCCTACCCAAGTGCATCCCGTCCGCGATTTGCAGAGACTTATTTCGATTGACGAGTGTCGATAAGACGCCCCTCTCCGCCCCCATCCAATTACTTACAGTACACGCTCCCAGCGAGGATGTGGACCGACCCTAATCTAAATTTCATCTGAAGAAGTTACAGAATCAACCTCGATATCATCAAGAACTGTCCACTTCGAACGCTATTCTATTATATCGACAGATATCTCGCTATCGTAATCGGGAATAGGAGATCGTATCGGAGAATTGTCTCGACTTTCAATGGCGTGTATGTACAAGTGAAGGCATTGTTGTGTAGACCCGTTGATTTATAGTAGTACTCTTTTGTATCAGAAATCGAAAGTGGTTTTGTTTGCGATTTTTGTCGCAGCGTTACTTACGTTTTCGTTTTCACGTCTGTGTGGTACTTTTTGCGAATTTAGTGCTCTTAGAGGCGTAAAGAGAGAGATAAGTTTAATATTGTTAGTAAAATAACGAACATCCGATATATTGCATACGATGCAGGTTTACCTTAAATGAAAGCCGTTTGACCGTGGGACAGCCATGCTTCGGCATGAATGAGCCACCTCAATCAGAGCGATGCAATGGCCTCACAGAAAACCGGAGCAGCATGGTACTGTGTTTCGCTGCGTGAGTGAGGGCACCGGAGGCTCAATCCGGGGGAAAGAGGGTTTAAAAGGTTGGCAGCGCACTTGTGACTCCACTGGTGTCGCGGGTGTCTATGGGCGGCGGCAATCGCTTATCATCAGGCGATCCATCTGCTCGTTTGCCACCTATCACATAAAAAAAACAATACTTCTGGACTATATTATTTGACTTCATTTATAAGAGAGGGAGGCACAAGGGTCGCCCGATTGTAAATGACATGTGTCTAAAACACAAAAGTTTGTGCATCTTAAAAAATCTTATCCCAGATGTGAAAAAAGTTTTCAAAAAATACTAACAAAATCGAATAACTTTTAACAAAGCAGATAAAGTTCTTGTAATTTATAATTAGATTGCGTTCCAATTGAAGTTAAAATTAACCAAGGAAAGAAAGAACAAATTAAATCGGCTCGAATAATTAAATTCTGATCCCTCTGATCAAAAGAATAAGACCCGATGCAATGCTTTGCAAAGGGGACTCTGAGCTTTGAGATTCGAATATTTAGAATGGGCAGTCAAAATGCTGATCAGGTAAATGAATCGGGTTACTCAAAGTTAGTTTTCAGTATCGAATAACTGGTGGGTACGGATTTCAATTTTCCACTTGATTTATTTGAGGATGGGTAAGATAAGGTGCAGGAGGGGACCCGTGTGCACTCGTAAGGGATGCTCCGATACTTTTGTTTAACTTTCATATTGAATGTGGCTGTCATTCGGGATTGTGGATGGTGAATTTTTTATCGTGCGGAATATTTCTGGGCAAAAAGTGAGATTACATTTATACTGTGAGATTAATAGTGAGGGGTTCTGTAATGGCTTTGCGTCAAATATAGGACGAGATAAAACACTTCGGGAGGGCATGTTAAAACTATGTTGAATAAAATTGCGCAGCATTTGTATTTAAGCTGGCGGTGATTTAAATATACTAATATTGTTTATGTAAAAGTGTCAGTTTCTCCGTCATTCATGGCAAAACAGAGCGAATGGCGTGATTTTTCAAGTGGAGATAATTGAAGAGTTGATGAGTGAAATAGGATACTTTTTGTCTCTTCTAACACGAGCGAAGCCCCGGACAAAAGCTAGTATAGGTATAAGTCGTTACTTAGAGAAAAGAAGTATAAATAGAAAAGTACATATTTATTTCAATAAAGTTATAGGAAATTAACTGAACCTGCCTTTTATAATAGTGGGTGTAGTTATTTGTAAAGTATAACTTTGATATTAAACATTGTTTCCAAAATTGAAAGTTAAGGGAAGTAGCTATAATGAAAATTGTTTGAGTTTACATAACTTTCAATAATATTTCAGTAATAAATGTATTTTATTCAAGTTGAATCGTAAAACTCACAATAGTAAAACTTTATTATCAATTCATTTGATTGAAGTGTTTACTAAGAAAATGGCAGAAGTCTGTTCCTGAAAGTTTTTAATAGTAGACGACTTCCGAATCAGTAAAATAATATTTCAAAATCTCAACTTAGAAATAAATTACCAGGTCTGATAGCTTTTTTTTTCCGATAAAAAAAATGTGTTGTTGAAAACTACAGTTTAAAGATCCAATTTATAGAAAAAAACAACCCATTGGTAGCGCTAGGTTTCTATTATGCCTTAAGAAGTAAATCCAATTAGGTACCTTACCTAAACAGAGTTTGGGTCCGAATCCCTTGTGTGGCTTCTATTAGCTAAATGGTAAGCCTCCTTTATTATGGACACGTTTTACTGCTGTTTAAGTGAATCTGAAAGGTTTTTCTAAAAATAATATACTCCGTTTCGGGAAATTAGTTCCACTTTTTACCAACAGATGGCGCTAGGTGTCGATTACATCACGCAAGCATTTCGTGTTTTCGAATTGCCTTTAAGCCTTGCCGCTGTAAATAGTATTGATTATAAACTGTTTGGAATAGCTGACTGATATATCTTCCATCTTTCCTTTCTGGAGTAGTGGGTAAGCATGCATACATAGGCAGCGATTGCTAGACCTGATGGTAATCAGGTGACAACTTAGCCACCATTTGGCATAGAAATTCTGCTCGATTAAAAGAAGAAAAGCCAAATATGTAGTTTTTGGTATTATCATGATAAATACTTTCTTAAGTAAGAGAAAGGTTTTTGTAAGTATATAAGGTGTGTAATTAAAGTAAGTGAAATACGCTGAAACTTCTAAAATTACGAATTTTACAATTTGGGTTTATTATTTAACAATAGGTATATTGTCAAATCATGTATAAAATCGTATAATCGTAATTTTGATCAGTCATATCAGCAGATAAGGCCGCCTCCGTTGTACGCATCCAGTAATACCAAGTTTTTAAATGTTCTTACTTTTTTTTGAGTGCAATAAAAGTATATTCATTCAGTCATTCATTCATCAGAAACGTCCAATAAAAATTTGCTCGTCATTCCACTGTAAGGTTTTATGTTTGTGAAATAAAAACTAAAAAATCTGAGGTTGTAAGTTTTTAAATAATCAAGTTGAAAGTCTAATAAAAGAAGAAAAATATTAAGGTTAAGAATGCTGACAATAATAGTAAGCGAATGATGAGTTTCAGCTGTCCGATCCATTAAAATCAATTCTTATTTTATTATCCATTACGTGCACTGCAATCGGTTTCAAGAAATCCAACCTCAAGCTCATGGCTTATTTAAAAATAAATCATATAATATCATAAAAATCTGCCGAGGGATGCGAAATATTTAATCAAAAGATGTACTAATCAACCGGCTATCGATTCCCTCCAAATTGAGGGGCAGGTATGACGACTTAATAAGTATATAGGGCGGATTCAATTTTCCGAGTCAATAATTTCGGACTCACTTAATTTTATAAAGCCCTATGATATTGTGGTAAGGTGTATTATTACTTGTTCTAATAATAGAGATTTTATAGACACAATTTTGGCAAAAGGAAATGAGAATTATTGGTAATTTTCCGCATAGTTGGCGATAGAGTAAGGTAAGTAAATATAATTTAGGAACGTAAGTATGTATTATGTATGTAGCTAATAAAACTTCACCTAGTAAATTTTTAGTAATAGTAGTAACTTGTGTTTTTGTTGACAGATTTTTAAAGGAAATATTAATTTGTAATATACAATATCCCAATTCCTGGTAGTAAATATTAGTAGTTTTACAAAACATAGAATCTAAGGTTTTTTGTAAGTCGACTAAGTTATTTAGTTTCCTATTTTCCTCGTTTTAACTTTTAGTACAATTCAACAAAAGAAATATTTTCTTTTTTTTGACGATATGAAACAATCGATAGCGCCACTGTCGCTTTTATAAATAAGTTATAGTTATATCTTCTTCCGTTCTATCTAGTAATTCTATCTCACATTATCATTTATTTATGTACATTAGTATTTATTTATTTATGGTTATACATTAACACGGTCGTCACTCACAACAGGGCCTGCCAGAATACCAGCGCTGCCGCGGCATTTCTGTCATGGCAGCACCATGCTGAGGCCAGGACCTGATTGACCTCACACTTCACACACGCCTACTTATTTAGAATATTTTCATTATAAAACTGTGTATTTACCTACCTATCGTCTGTTCTCGTACTCACCTTTGTCTGTAGTTTTAATGTGTCAATGTTACCTTACCTATGTTTTCTAATGAATGTTCATTGTTAAATTATTATTTATTGTGATGGTCAATAAAATGTTTCTTTCTTTCTTTCCTTCTTTCTTTCTTTCTTTTCAGTTTTTAAATAAATAGAGTTATTGATACCATTCAATATTCATGAACGAAATCCATGATTGAACATTGGTTCTTAAAAAAGCTCTATAAATAAAACAAACTAATAAACTTCCAAAACCAGCGATGATTAACTCCCCTCGTATCCTAGGGACATAGTTTACACCGGGTTATTTCGTCATAAGAAACGTCTAATACGTCTATATACGTTACGTCCCCTAATAACCATTAGAGGTGATGAAAAACTGCCTAATTTGTTCGCCGAATGCGTTCGACGTTGATTGAGGATCGTTGCACCCACTTCAGTGGTGATGACGAAACGGGATTACTACATGATTGTGAAAGATTTAAGATAAAAGTGAAGGGGTTAACATTTAAGATAAGAAATCAATAAACATTTAGATAGGTAACTTAATCTTGACATTAAAAGCGGTTCTGCCGTACACATTTGAAATGTTAGAATACAAGATTTAAAACGATCATCATTTTCTCAGCGGGTGATTACGCGGAAAGCTAATGCTTCGGAATCCGGGATACACTTTCTTATATGATAGGTGGCATACGAGCACATAATAATAATAATAATAAATATTTCACAACATCACAAACATTGATCTGACTCCGAGATAGGTAGCTCAAGCACCTGTGTTACGGTTATCAGAACCAACAGCGGAATTACAAATATATACATATAATACTTTTCTTTTGTAAATACATAGTACACACCCAGACCAATACAAACAGACATATTCATGCACACAAATGTTTGTACTGCGCGGGGATCGAACCCGCAACCCTTGAACCAGAGGTAGCGTTCACTACCACTGTTCCGAACGGGCCGTCGAACATATATCACCTAATGGTAAGCGATTGCCGCCGCCCATGGACAACCCGCAACACCAGCGAAGTCACAAGTTAAAGACCTCATCTTAGCGTGCTATTCCCGGTTGCGTCCAAAGCTGTCGCTCTGGAGCACGGGGTACATACGCTTGAACCATGATTCTTGATTTAGGGCCTGGTAAATACAATGAAGCGAAAGACGTCTGACATTCGCAACCATTTAATAGGAGAACCAAACCAACTGAATTATGGTTACACTTTTAAGAAACTATCCGAAACCTGCTAGTTTCCACACGATGTTTTCCCTCACCACCAGGTGTAATGGTAGAAATACGCACATAGATTTGAAAAAAACAGAGGTGCATGTTCGGATTCGAACCACGACCCGCGTAGAAGGCGCTTCCTTATCGACTGAGTTACCATGGCTCAAGAACTCTCTCCGAGCAAAACTGTATAGTAAAATAAAAAAAAAACTAAAGATGCAAATTATTTAATTTTGCAGTCGTATGACTGTTCAAACTGCATGCAATGAAATATACTCGTACGCATACATCGCAATTCTAATGTCAATGCAATAAAGTTTATAGTCGAATGAATTGTTTACGTGTTAGTGCACATCACTGCAAATTTCGCTGGTGCCGGATATTGCAGCGATTTGGTTAACCGAAACGCTTTGACGGTTTTTGGAATAGCAGCTACAAATGAGCGCAATAGAACTAGAATAGCTTGTTGTTAGCTAAAAGTGCAGTAAAAATGATGGTTTTAGTTACCGAAACTGCGTTTCGTGTCACAGGTTTAGTTGTTTCTAAATAAATAAAAGAATTGATAATATAACCTGCAGAGTCTGCGCCACGATAGAAGGCCCGCGGAAAAACACGGAAATAAAATTTGAGTTTCCTTATGTCTATGAAAATAAGCTCAAATTTAAATGCTGATGATGGCAACTCAAGCGCGTTTTTCACGGGACTTCCATAGGTAGCGCGAACTCTATTCAATATGCTGTCGGCCATTTTAGTTATAAAATACAAGAAGTTCTTGGTGAACTTTGTTTTGCTTAACATGTTTGCTCCTTTTTTTTCGATATTTTACATCAAATTAAACGAATTAATTTCCCATTTCGTCCATTTTTGGCGACATTATGATCCAGTCATGAACTCCACATTTTTTTATGTGATAGGTGGCAGACTACTAGACGGATCACCTGATGGTAAGCTATTGCCGCTGCCTATGGACAACCGCGACACCAGTGAAGTAACAAGTGCGCTGCCAACCATTAAACCTCCCCTTCCCCCGGATTGGGCCTCCGGTACCCTCACATACGCAGCAAAACACAGCATAATGCTGCTTTACGCCGGTTTTCTGTGAGGCCGTAGTATCAATCCGATCGAGCCGGCCCATTCATGCGGAAGCGCGGCTCTCCCAAGGTTGAATTATCGTCAGGTATCATCCATTCAACTTTGGTGTCCGCTCTTGGTCTACATTCCAGGTGGCGCTATGAACGAGGAACTTTGTGCATTATTCTTACATCTAATTTACGAGTAGGTAAATTTGGTACCTGTATTTTCGAAATAAAAATTATGCACCTTATTCGATGTGAATCATATTACTTAGTATTCCCCTATTGACTTGACCTGCGTAATGCATCGTATATTTCCATAACAAGCTATATCAGTACAATATGAAAACACATTTGTCGCCTAAAACGCTTTAATCTTAGTAAAAAGTGCGTTTCAAAGAACTTTTATCACCTCGCGGCATTCCACAAACTCAATAATGGCGGCCATTTGTATTTTCTTTCAACGTCTCATTTGAGCACAATGCGCCTAATGCAATGCCACAAATGAATACGGAATTCCGGGAGGGCTTCCCCCAAAATAGTGATGCAACTTCTATCCAACCTCAAGTCTATAAAAAAGTTCAAACGGCGTTTTTCAAAAAGGAATTCAGGTTTTTATTAGATCCGCAACGCGTATGCAAGTACTATAAAGTTTCAGGCGTCCACGACTGTTCGTCCAATAGCGCCACTCTTGGGTTTAGAAGGTTAGGATGCTGTAGTTTCAATATGATTAATAGCACGATATTTATTATGTGAAACAACATTGTGTACTCACATAATTGATACCAGGATACACATTTCATACCAGGATAGTAAGTACGTGAAGCGATTGAGATCAAGAAGTATAAGACTTTCAATCGGGAGGATGGATTTAAAATATAATCGACATGGAATCCAGTAATTAACAAGTGCAAACCCCGTGCTAGGCCGTTACTAACTCAAACAAACACCGATACTGTTAGTGTAGTGTGTCGGAGTAGCTTCGCTGACAATTCATCTAGTGGTGAATTAATATCAAAAAATGTTAGGGTGTCCGAAGATTCACAGCCCGGCCCCAGCAGACGACGCCGTGCTCCGCCAGTCCGCACGTGACCACGGCTGCTGTAACGTAGCCGAAACGTCGAGCCAAATATGTGAGTACACAATGTTGTTTCACATAATAAATACCGTGTTAATCCCCGTATTGATACATTATAGTTATAATGCAACGCGAAAATCTAAAAAACTTTGATTAATAGCTTTATCAAATCCTGGATCATGATTGACTCAAGTTCTTTTTTTTGCTTGACTCTTTGCACGATTTATTCAAGTGAATATTGTTAATGACTTAAATCCAATACCCTTTTTTCCCGCGTAACTCGAGTCACAGTTTAAAAGTCGGTTCGAGTTACAACCCTACTTCCCCCAAAACTAGGGTTCGCCCCGGACGCACTCCGGATGCGAGTCAAAGCGAATCGTCCGATACGGACGGATTAATTCGTCAAGACTTTCACAGTCACACTGGGAAACAAAAATAGACGGGTCACTAATCGCCTTTGTCCTATTGAGTACTTTGCTTTCACCGATTGTTGTGCTGTCGGTACCATTGTCGCACTTTTTCCGTTTGGCTGTTCGGATTTATGGTTTTGTGACGGTGAGATGGATTTACATTGACAGCTTGTGCGATGTCTATAGAATTCATGTAGTATTTTCTGACGTCATCATGAAATTAAAATACAAACGCTGCTAAACCTAGATTTTTTGTACACTATTAGGTTACCTCTTAACCACAATACGCGTTTGCGTAGAAGATGCCTATTCACTCTCTCCTTATAGATATCCCAGATGACAAAAGTAGGTACCGTGTCACATCAATGTATACAAAACATGTTATAAAAGTGTTATGGACCCTACATACACATACAGTGCTGTGCCATGTTGGCTACTAAATTCGACGATATATACGATGATATTTTAGAAAAAAAATACATTTGATATAATTCTATACAATAAGAATTTGGACACCATTTTTGTTTTTCTTTAATTAAGAGCTTTTTTTATATGAGAGGTGGCAGACGAGCAGACGGATCACCTGATGGTAAGCAATTCCGCCGCCCATGGACACCCGCAACACCAGCGAAGTCACAAGTGCGCTGCCAACCTTTTCCCCTTCCCCCCATTAGGCCTCCGGTAACCTCACTCACAGGGCGAAACACAGCGCAGGCGCTGCTTCACGCCGGTCTTCTGTGAGGCACTGGCATCACTCCGGTCCAGCCGGCCCATTCATGCCCAAGCGTGGCCCACATTTAAACACTTAACTCCAACATAGGCATATATTTATCAGTTCTCCAAATGAATAAAATATTTTGAGCCATATATTGCTTTTATCCTTCAATCATAACAATATAATTTACCATTGCAAATTACGAGGTCAGCTCTATAAATACATGTTGGCTTTACCTACTTAATAATGTCGGGTAATTGTAACCAATGAACCGACTCATCTTCAATCGTGGAGCGATTAGCCATCTTTGATGTGTAATTTGGCGTTTTAAAGTAGGATTACTAAGCAAGTATGGCGAAAATAAGTGGATAATTTCGTGTAGAAAAACCACTGTAAGACTAGAGTGATTTTAGAAAGTTTTTGGAGGGAAAAAAGCATATTATAGGCCTCATTCAAGGTGCACCATACCACTTCATCATATCCGCTACATGGACCAACGAGTGGCAGAGTATCCTATCAAAATTGGATTTAAATATGGACCTTACTGGTTTTCTACCATCCATG
This sequence comes from Marasmia exigua, assembly GCA_019059595.1. Classification (NCBI taxonomy): domain Eukaryota; kingdom Metazoa; phylum Arthropoda; class Insecta; order Lepidoptera; family Crambidae; genus Marasmia; species Marasmia exigua. Next base: position 10,848,327 of record CM032476.1, on the reverse strand, counting down.
TAAACTTATCTACGTCGTTATGTAATCGGCGCCAAATCTCTGTTTGGATAATTGAATGTTGTATTAAATTACAAGATAGTATTGGGCGCCGACTTCGGTAACATCTTTTCTCGAGTGTACTGTTATAAAATGTTATTAGAAGTGTATAAAGTGAAAAAAATATTATTTAGGATAGAGTAACGATTATTTTTTTTACGCTTTTTAGTTCGTGGTTTTTGAAGGCGCGTTTTTTTCATATTTTTTTTTAAACATCAGTTTTTCCGTTTCATTTTTACTTATTATATTCCGTTTTGGCTCCCACGACTTTAAAGTAACAATCGATATTCCAAGCAACTACGCTAAACAAGAAGTCAGAATAATCAAGTGAAGCGGAAAATTTTAATGGTTAAACCAGAGTTAAATTCAATAATACGCTACTTGTTAAAGCAAGGCATTAGAATTTTTCAAAAAAGTGTAATTAACTTTATTAAGTTGATTAAATTCGTTCCTTATCTCGGGTGGATTACTTAAATGTGTTTATTGCTTGAAGAAAAAGCCTCAAAACTTCAATTACATTACTGAAACAATTATCTTTATTAAGGATTCGAAATATTCTAATTTGCCTGAGCCTATCTACACAAGAGCTCTCTAAATATAGAAACATAATTATATGTATAGATTTAATCTAATAATGATACTTACTGCACAAACAATATGATGTACTACAACAAAAAATTTCAACGCTCGTGATTAAAACGATAAAATAGTTATATTTAAACCCTCCGATTCGTTTGCTATCCTTCTAGCAGTAAGAATCGGTAGACAACAGTATGAAACAATTGTTGAAATCCTATGAAAGAAAAAGCTTAAATTAGAAGATTTTGTCAGCATTTCACTTCACTAAGACAACGAAAATAAGGTCAAAGATAAACTTGCCCAATCATTACCCTTAAGGGTAACTAACAGTTTTGTTTTTCTCGAAATTAATGAGGCAGAAAAGTTTGCTCAGCAGTTCACCACTTTTTCTATCATTAATCAATTTTCCAATAATAAAAACAGAGGTCACAAACATGTTTATAGACGTACTGTATCGGTGTTCTCGAACCCGGAAAAATGTGTTGTTTCATTTTGATAAATTTTGATGGAGAATCGCTGTCAATTTTTCCTTCGTAAGAACCCAAAGTCGATGAAAACAGGAAAATCTCTTCGATCAAAGTAAATGGATTTAGGCGACCGTTTTATTATTGGCTTACAATTACAGTGTATCTCTTGAAGTCGAAAACATTTGGTATTTTTCGATTGGCTATGTTTCATTTCCTTTTAGGTGACGCATCATTTATTTTTGTTTTGTCTTCGTAAATATAAACAAGAGTGTTAAATGAATAACGCAGCTCTCTAACACTTTTTATAAGAAAGAATCTCATTTCAGCATGTTATCCAATTTTCATTGGTTATTTTTGCCCTTTATATGAATTTTGAACCATTTACTCTCTTTATAATAATTATTAATGTGTTTTTCGTACTAATCTGACTTACATTTTGTGCCACAAGATTTCCCAATCTTATAAGTCGAGAATTATAAGTCAGTGGTTGCCTTCCTGGTAACCAGTAAAGTTTCGTATACATAAGCATTAAAAACAACACAAAGGGTTGCAAAATTTAGGAGTCTTCAAATTATGCAATCGTTCAAAAAGTCTTAACGTTTTACAAGCCATAATATATTGCGAAGATTATACCGTCATCAATTTAATTAACCCCTTGCAAAATATGCAAAATGTGAACGCATGTGCGGTTTACGTATATTTACAGCTCTTCATAAGAAACGCCTGTAAATAACAATATAGCGAACCCCCGCAGGACACGGTGATCTATATGCAAATTTTATAACCCGCTTATTATATTTTCCGGGGGAGGGTAAGAAAATATAGAATACTCCATCAAAATTTATCGAATGAAGCGCTAGTGCGTGAGGGCTTTACAACCCGTTGCTGAAGCCTTGCAGGGAACCATGCTTTTTACATTTCCATGTTAGCGGAGAAAATGTTGAGGATTCCTGTTTAACATAGAATTTTAGCAGCAACTTTTTTAAATCTTGCTAGAGATAATTTTATTATGACATGAATTCAAAATTAGCTTGAATAATCACAAAATCCTTTTATAGTTTCAATATGTTGGTAATTTTTCATTTGTTATCTTAATTTCATTACAATCAGTAAAAATTCTGTTCATGTCCGTAAAATGGCCCCTAATAAATATTTAGAAACAACAAGTAATGTTCTCTACCTTCATTAGGATCCACTGTTTAATATTGCTGTGAAGGTCAGACGAAAGTAATTTAATTATGTTATAATCAGACTTATCACATCCTGAACAATGGTCTAAGCATAGACCGCTGAGATGATAAATTGTTATTAGGACTACCCAACACAGTGAAAACCGAAACGATGATTCATTAAATATTGTCAAATTAACAAGTTCCTTTCATGAGATGAGCGCATAGATTCAAAATATATTTTTAATTTTTACGTAATATTGTTTAAGGGTAAGCAAGTTCTTAACTTATAAAAATACTCAAAATTCATAAACAATGGCACTTTCGTTTCTTGAGATGCGCTCATAGATTCATCTTACATCAAAATTGCTAATCCCCCAGACCTACCGCGTTTCTCCCCCTATTTAACCCCCATGTAAGGGTGATTTTCACAAAAAGCTTTTGATATTACTTTTCCGTCCAATTATTATCTAAATAATTTTCACATTCCTTACAATCAAATATAAAAACTATAACAAACTTCTAAGATGACGTCTTAGGGCTAATTACAAATTTCTTTGCTGCAATTTCACTTTAAAGGACCCACCTGCTCAATTTCAAGTTTCAACAGTATTGAGAAGACTGTGAATTACAGTTATTTACCTCAGTTTACACACATATATATTATATATATATTATAACATGATAAGATAATATATTATATCGATATATCATATATTATTTATTTATATAGATCTATATATATATATATTATATATATATATAAACATTTCTACACATAAAAACATACTAAAGTTCGTAATGAATGTCTGCACTTTTTTATCTTGCCATAAAATATGAGCTTCTTTTACACTTTATCTCTCGCAATATCTAGATTTGTATCGAAATTGTTCATTATGAGTGATTGAACTTTCACTTGAAATGCACAATACAAGATTCCAATCATAATTTAAATTAAGAGAAAAAAATGGCGTCAAGAAATAATAGAAATTTTGATTACACTTAAGATTAAGATTAAACAGTCACTACTACTAATCTTTCAAAACAAAACTCTGTTAAAAATATTAAAGAGGTCAAAGCGACTTCGGATAATGCCGTTGCCATCACCACGTGAAACTATTACAATCTCATAATTAAAATGCCCGTAGAAGACCTGTTAGAGACAGTTACGCAGTTATTAAAAAAAAATCACTTTTTACAAACATGTACTAACAAAAGAAAAAAGAAACAATTTGTAAAGAAACTTTAATACTGTGTAAGTTGTAAGAAACGGACGCTGAAAGGAATTTAATTAAACAAAAAAAGTCTTCAATCAAATTTTTCTAAGGTTACTTTTTTTATGTGTACCGACTAGGTTAATTAGCTATATTTATAAAAGGTTGGGGAAAAAGTCTTTTCGCATTATAGTATGTATGAACTTGTAATAAAATTTCTTTGGCTATTGTAATAAAATCTCTTTGGCTTGTAATAAAATCTATTTGTATCTGGCTGGTTTTGTAATCATTGAAAGTTAAAATTTTAAAAAACATACTTTCAAATTCAAATTAGGAAAATGTGCGATTTTCATTTGTTTTTCGTACTGTCAAGATAAATAAATAAATAATAAATAAATATTTCACAACATCACATACATTGATCTGAGTCCGATATAGGTAGCTCAAGCACCTTTGTTACGGATATCAAAATCAACAGTGGGATTACAAATATATACATATAATACTTTTCTTTTTATGTGAATCTAATTAAGAAATTCGATACATTTTGAAATTTTACTACAAAAAAGGTAAAAATGCAACGCAAGCCGCGAAAAAAATTTGCGATGTTTATGGACCTAGCTACGACCTAAGCATTTTCAATCCAGAAATTTTGATGTCAAAGATGCACCTCGCTCTGGTCGCCCTATTACGGATAACACGGATGCCATTTTTGTAAAAGTGGAGCAAGATCAGATATCAGTAGTTACGACATAGCTGAAGAACTGGGAATTGACCACAAAACAGTTTTGGCGCATTTGAAAAAAGCTGGGTACACAGAAAAGCTCGATATTTGGATACCTCACGAGCTCACTGAAAGAAATCTAATGAACCGTGTACTCATTTGTGCTTCTTTATTACGACGTAACGAAACCGAATCATTTTTGAAGAAGCTGATAACTGGTGATGAAAAGTGGATCACGTACGACAAGAACGTGCGAAAAAGATCGTGGTCAAAGGCCGGTCAGGCTTCACAGACTGTGGCGAAACCCGTGTTAACTAGCAATGAGGTGATGTTGTGTGTGTGGTGGGATTGGAAGGGCATTATTCATTATGAGCTGTTAGTTATCAACAGGCAGGACTATCGATTCTGAACTCTACTGCGAACAACTTATGAGATTAAAACAAGAAGATGAGAGAAAACGGCCGAAATTGATCAACAGAAGGGGTGCGGTGTTTCATCATTATAACGCTAGACCTCACACATCTATAGCCACCCAGCAAATATTAAGAGAGTTTGGCTGGAAGGTGTTAATGCATCCGCCGCATAGTCCTGCCCTTGCAACTTCAGATTTCCACCTGTTTCGGTCTCGTCAGAATTCTTTAGGCAGTGTTAAGTTAACATCACGAGAGGACTGCCAAATCCACTTGTCACGGTATTTTGGTGTAAGGTGCCAAAATTTTTATAGCAATGGGATCATGTCCCTACCCACAAGATGGCAAAAGGTTATCGAACAAAATGGTACATACATACTAACTATAATAAAAATAGTTTTTAATTTTCTTAAAAAATGCGAAGCAACTTTTTCCCCAACCTAATAGGACGCGTTGCTGTGAACACTGAGAATCGTAGACGGTATATATTGTAAAAGCTACTTAACCCGACTATGGCGAAGCAAAAAGGAGGGTTAACATAACAAAGAGTGTAAATTGTGAGTTTTTTATTTTACTACTCATTTACAAAATAGTTACCAACCTTAGGCTTATAAATCGAGAAGATTGAATTTGCCGATTCCGGTGGTAAAATCGTATTTAATTCATTTCTTTGTATATTTTATATATCGCACTAATATAATATATATAAATATACCCACGACCCGGGTGCGATCCCCGGGTCCAGCCAATTATTTGTTCCTAAGTTTTCGGTAAAATTTCTTAGTGTCAGCTCGGAGTCTGGAAGTTGGCGGTCTTGTACCCCAGTGCCTCGGAAAGCGCGTTAAGCCGTTGGTCCTGCGCCCACTCTCTCTCCGATTGTGTCACACTAGTGTCCCATCGGAATATGAGGGTAAGAGAATAGAGAATGCACTTGTGTTTGCGCACACACTTGAGCACTATAATATCCTAGCTGGCTGATTATTTTATACGTAGGTACCTAAAATACGAATAGTTATAAATGTTACTTTAATGTATGACGATTTGTAAAAGCTGTGTACAAGCCTATACAAATAAAGAACATTTGACTTTGGACAACTTTGAAAAACTCACTTCTTTAAGTACCATCTTATAGAAGAAAGTACTTTGTGACTAAGTATTAAGAAAAACAGAACGAAAATTTTTAAGTCTATAAACAAAGCGCCCAAAATTGTGCCTAGGAAGTTTCCTCGCATTTCCTAGTTAAGCCTTAGACAATAAAATGTGAATGAAACAAGGAAAGAATAAAGAAGTGGCTTACAGTCTCGAATATTTCAGTTGTTGTTGATTCAGTTGTCTATTTGTTGGGGTGATCAAAATTCCGCGTGTGTCGCCGGACGGGTGAGGGTAGCAAGCAGGAAGACGGCCTTTTGTGGGAAGCCTATATGCATTCGTCGATATAGATCCGCCACCCAAGTAATGCACCAAGCAAATACTTTAAAATACAGAAGAGGTAGGGTTCGAGACAAATATATTTTTGCTATGTTTCTATTCTTATTCAAATAATGTATTCCGATTTTGGGGGCAGCGGGAGCGGATACACACTAAAAATTGCACAAGTAACCACAGACACAATGCACACTTCATACTTTGCAAGACAATAAAATTTATATATCTTTTTTTATGTGATACCTGATGGGAAGTGATTGGCGCCGCTCATGGACACCCGCAACCACAGTGGACTCACAAGGGCGCTGCCAACCCTTAAAACTCCCTTTCCCCCGGATTGGGCCTCCGGTACCCTCACTCACGTAGCAAAACAGCACAGTTCTGCTTCACGCCGGTTTTCTGTGAGGATGGTATCATTCCGGTCGAGCCGGCCCATTCATGCCGAAGCGTGGCTCTTCCATGGTTGAATATTTCAATTATCACCGATTTATGTTGACATTATCAACTACCATACAAATCTTTATCAAAAATAACATATAAGGTCTTATAGGGCGTAATCGAACTGCCATAAATGTTGCATAGCTACATAAAATTAATTGTTATTGTATATACGATAGGCAGGTAACATTTTCTATGTTATCTGCTCTAAAATAACAATTCCAATGACAATGTTATCATCTAAATAATATGTAAATGAGCTAAACCCAAGCATGTTTCGTAACAAACACAAATTAAATCCGCCCATGTGATATTTGACCTAATATTGAACGTTAATGCTCGGAGATATTAAAAATGGTAATAAAAATATAAAGCACCATATGTAGCATGCAGAAGGACCGCCCTGTACACATGTTTCAATGTTCACTGTGAATGACTGGGTAAAATTGTAAGATATTTAAATAAGAATCGTATTGTCAGAATTATCTATATAATATGAATGTTGTCTCCATAGCCTTTAAATTTTTTATGTTAGAATACATTATACTTAGAGATTGTATTCTATTTCTAACATAAACCAGTTTGCGCGGCTTATATTATATAATAATAATAAATAATTTATTTCAGGCAACAAGATACATTCAAAAATATTTCATTGGCCTAAATAGTAATTACCTTACAGTCTACATCTAACATACATACATAATAAAATAAACTTCTCATTTTTTTTTGGCATGATGATTTTGACCACTTCTCGGGCAATTGGTAAACCATCGCCACAAATAGAGTCCAATGGCGGCTTTTAGGGGAGGCCTTTGACCAGCAGTGGGACGACGCAGGCTAAAAAAAAGACGACTCCCTGCGGCCAGAAGTCCTCCCTAGTAAAGGTCGCCAGGAAATGGGTCGGTACTCTCACCACAAATGAGCTAAAGTTCACTTTGTGGCGAGACTCCAACCGTTCGACCCTCAGCGTCAAGTTGGACTTCTTTCGCACGTGGTCTACGACTGCCTCGACCTTCATAGACCAGTGTAAGCAGGACACGTACAGCTGCGTAGTGTGTGTCTCTGGCTGTAACGAGCTTTCCGTTCTTATCAAAGCAGTGCCTGGAATAGTTGATATTTTTTAAAGCAATATTTTTGCAATTTATGGGTTCGAGTCCCGTCTGAACACGAGATGAAATTTTGAAGTGTGTTATTTACTTATATAAGTAATTATAACTATAGAGTTCATATCATCTTAGCTTGTAATTTCCAGTTGCGTTCAAAGCTCTGGAGCCAGGAGGGGTACTCTTAGACCAAAATTCAGGATTTGAGGAGTCTGGTAAATACAACGAAGCGACCGAATCATAGTTACACGTTATTATAACTATAGAGTTATATATTCAAAAGGTGCTTATCTTTTTTTTTTTATATTGAATACATGAGTGTAGATAAGATGTTTGACAGTTTTAATTTAAGTATACCTCTCTTTAATGCACTACCATTGCATCAGGACCACAACCAGTACACACACTGAAATCACAAGCATACTTCTGGATAATCATCGGCTACTAGGAATCACTATTAATTAGGTACATCAGTTCTAATGAGCACCAGTAGGCCCGTGAATGGAAGCTTATAGTTCCAACAATGTACGTGATTCGGGTAGATTGGATTGGGGGAACTACATCTCCGAAATACTATTTGAATGAATGTGGACTAATTGAGTTGATAATAATAACGGAGAGATGAGAGGTGGAGCAAGGATGTTCTTGAACTGAAACCAAGAGACGGAAAGACGAAGAAGTTTTTTCTGGAATGAAAAATTATGCTGAAGAGAAAGATGAATAGTGCTGGCTTTAAAAACTCTTATTTGGTAGGTATACCTTTCTTTTAAAGATTTTTTTAACATTATAGGTAGCGAAAAAACATGCAGACGTCATGAGAACAACAACACAACTGATGTTATCACAACTGCCCATGGCCATCTACAACAAGTCTACAATATATTGTTTTAAACTTTCATGGTCACTAACATTAGAATAGTTATTTTAGAGATTTCTACCATGTGCGCGTAGTAAAACACTGCGAAGGAGGATAGACTGTTTTGTCTGCCAGTTACATCTTACCCGCAAAAACTTCAGTTACTCCGTGACCATAGCCGTCGACATCGATATGTCTCTGTACTATCATGCAATTTCTTTTACATTAGTAGGTATCAACATATTAGCCGATATTATGCGAGATCAGGAGGTTTTCACTCGTACATGTAAGCTCGACGCTGTTCCAAGATCGTTTACCAACTATGGCGCTTGCAACAGTGTCGAATTATCGGAAACTCAAAAATAAGGTACATAACTATTCTAAAGTCTACAATACCCAAGGAATCACACATCATTTTTAAAGGAATTGCTTGAACGTACCAAAACTTTTTAAGTTTTATTCGCATTCAGTTGATATACATACGTACGTACAGGGACAAATCAAAGTATACAAAGTGTCAAATTTTTTCAGTCGATTCTCACCTTAATATCAAACACGTTCTGTTCAATATCAAATGAGGAATTTTGATAGATTTTAGTAATGATGTGTGGCTGTCTGTACCTTTTGTTCTGAATTTACGAGTATAAAGTTAATCATAAATTGGAATTCTTTGAATTCTCGGAAAAAGATTCTACCTTTCAGAGCTATTTCATAAGAATCTCTAGTTCATTTCAGCTTTTATCTTTCAAAGGCTTCGTTTTATCCTATCGCTGAAATGGATCTCTTTATTTTTACGGTGAACTTTACGAGTACACATATTACAAGTACCTACTTGAAATTTGCGCAATAATATCTGCCTCGTGTTTGTATAATAGGAGATATCGAATTTGGTGTTAAAATGCTTACCCTTTAGATACGTGATTCGGGTAAATCATCAAGCGACAAAGGCCAGCCTTTGGCTTGATCGAGGAAATTGCATCTCCCAAATCCTATTTCAATGCTGGGGTGGACGCACGCGCGAAGGCTTTCCCTATTCATTTGGCAGCGTTTAGATATTTAGGTAAATATGACTTGATGCACAAATCTCTTATAGACGATGCAGTCTTCTTAGGAAGTGTAACGTGATAATTCAAATAAATTAATTGGTATTTTCCGTGTTATATGAAATATTAATAATAAATGAGTAAATTACGTTTTGACATTTTTATATTCGCAAAAAATCGAAGTCATCTTTTTAATTTTGCGGCCAAAACAACTTTGTCTTGTTGACATATCGTAATAATTTCAAATGGTAAATGGCCTAGCTATGGAACTTGTGATTACATTTTTTTTCTATAGTTTTTTAGTCACAAAAAAGGAATAAACCGCATTTAGTTAGATTGAGAATTATCATAAGCCTTTATCCATTTCCAAATTAGAAATCACACCTCTTCCGGTTTCCAAAGCCAAAAAATTACGACTAAGGACCAATTCGATCAATCTTCTTCCGATACCTACGAGTACTAAATCTATAGTATAGCACTGTCATTCTACAAATCCGACGTTACACCATATCCACGGATAAAGATTGGTCGAAACGGCCCTTATCCACACAACATTATCAATCTTACTAATTACGCTGTTTGAATTCTAGAATATGTGTAATTGTTAAAAACTAGCATTTGTTAAAAGTAATTTCAATTCATATTATCAAATGCTATTATATCATATCACAACACAAGTAGACTTGGCAAGGCAGGTTGCAGGTTGCGTTTTACTCGCATTTCGTGTGACAGTTTCAAAGAAAGTAAATTACTCGTGGAAAATTTACTTCATTTACAAGTGCAGTATTTATTATCCCTACCAACCACATAAATTATTTCCGCAAATATTAAATATTTTGATATCCACCAATGAATCGTGACTTCAATCCTCAGTTAGGCCCCAATGAAGTAATGAAAGGTATTATTATCAAAGAGATTGATCTAATTCGAAACAAAAGACTCCTGACTTTCTAAGTTAGACTTCAATAAATTCCCTTATCAAGATCGGGAGCCAAGAGTAAGCTCCGCTGTGAGCCGGTAAAGCCCTGTACAGACTGCCGAGGTAGACCGCATTGCAAAGGGTACATATATATTCACGAGGCGTTGCTACGAGCCGCAAAGGTTCAAGCAAATTCTTGTGATGTCCGCCGAGCATAATCTCTCTCTCTCTACATTTCATGTGTCTACGTTCATGTGTCTACAGCATACACAGGAGTGTACGTTTAAAATTTGTACTAAAATACGCTAAAGTCGGAACCAATTTACACGTCTTTTATATTGTTTATAATATCCCGTTTCGCAAAATGGCGGGACCGTTAGGAGCAGGTGGCACACAACTGCTTATAGGGGAGTCCTATATTTAGTCGTGGACTAATTATAATTATCATTAGGTCAGTTAACAGTAGACATCTAAGTGTAGAGAATAATAATGAGAGCTATTAAAAACTGATGTTGCGAAATTTTCAGCTTAATTCTATTAGATTAAATCCGCTTTAAGTATGTATCCGGAAATTTTAGTGACAATACTGTACAAAACAATAACTTTTAATTCTTGTTAGAATATTCTCATCGGCTTACAGTGGATATATTTTAATGTCATAGGTGGCAGAAGAGTAGACGGATCACCATATGGTAAGCAATTGCCGCCGCCCATGAACACCCGCTACACCAGTGGAGTCACAAGTGCGCTGCTAACCTTTAAAACCATCTTCCCCTGGATTGGGCCTCCGGTACCCTCACTCACGTAGTGAAACACAGCACAGTACTGCTTCACGCCGGTTTTGTCATATCATTCCAAGCCGGCCCATTCATGCCCAAGCGTGGCTCTCCCACGTATTGAATTAAATTCAATTCAAAGTGTACAATTAAGACGGTTTTATCACTGGGATCTTATGAATATTCAGGGGTTGTTATATTTTTATTTATTTCATAATACACAAGTCGCTCTAGTCTGTTCCAGCCTTTGCTTCGAGAGACACCTTCCTATTGTCCTATCGCCCAAACGGATCACAAATTGATTTTTGAGAGAAAGTGTATTAAACACTGCTCAGTGAAAGGTTGCATTACCAACTTATCGATCTTTGTGGTAGAACAATGACAGTTTCCGTGTCAATTACCTTTCTTTCTAACTAAATACGCTCAATGAATCACTTCACTTCAGTGATCATATCAAGCATAACAGCGGTTGCTATAGTAAACTTTCTATTGTTAAAATGCTTTAGTTAATGTAAAGCATGATAGAGTTACTTGAGTTTTAGTACTTTTTTTTTTTTAATAAAAATTAAATATTTCACAACATCACATACATTGATCTGACTCCGAGTTAGGTAGCTCAAGCACCTGTGTTACGGATATCAGAATCAACAGTGGGATTACAAATATATACATATAATACTTTTCTTTTGTAAATACGTACTTATAAATACATAGCAAACACCCAGACCAATACAAACAAACATGTTCATGCACACAAATGTTTGTACTGTGCGGGGATCGAGGTACTAGATTTATATGCTGATTTTATTTAATGCAATAAATACGTAGTCATTACTATTTGCATGACTAAAGTTTTAAGACTAGGAAGAGTTCGCAATTACTTATATTTTATTGATTGCTCATTAAAGATATTTGGTCTAAGGTTGGTCTATATCGGATAACCGTCGTCGAGGAGAGTCCTCATGAATATATTTATTCGATTTTTAGAAACGTATTAACACATCGCGATCCAGCGGGGTAATGCTGCCAGCATTTTGGGGACATTGCCACGGGGACCTACTTTGATTTAACTTTCCTTTTTATTTACGTTTAGCTCATTTTTATTTCTTAGCTACTGAGTGATCTTGTGCTTTTGTTTATGAACACAACTAAGGGGTTTTAACTAATAATAAATAAATTGAGACAACGTCACATACCTTGTCCTGGTCCTAAAACAACGAAGGTATCACAAACACCCAGACCCAACACAAATATCTCGACGCCCTGTTGGTCTAGTGGTTAAGGTACTGGGCCGTGATCTCGGGGTCCTGGGTTCAATTCCCGGGTCGAGCAAAAAGTATGTTTCGATTTTTTCGGGTTTGTGATCACCAATCCGCATTAGGCTTGCGTGGTGATAAAGGCCAATCCCATCATAAAAGCGATAACCTGATTTCTATGATGGAGGCCTTTTCCCTGCAGTGGGACAGTATATAGGCTCTTTATTCTATATGATACCTTTACTTAACTAAGCAAGTAAGTAGCTTGTAAATTATAAAATTTGTATCTACCAATTTACTCTTATGATGTTTAATTAAATTTATTACGTCAGTTTCTTACTTATTTCTTACGAGTAATGAATGCCTATGAAATTATTTTTATATTTAGTAATACAACTCCAATTCTATTCATTCTATTATTATCATTGATGATCGATTCGCAGCAACGATTGAAACTTCTTCCAAAGCGGAACAATCATATCGATTGCAATCGACAGTTTCAGTGGAATGACGTCACAATGCTTTCATTAAAGCCGTACAAATGAGTGGCCCGTGATCGAACTTTTGCTATGGCTTCCCACAGCGATTGGGTTTAATAGTTAATTGATGCAAATGGCGTTTTTATCCGCATTTTACTATGACATTATCGAGCCATCAAGTGTGATCAAATAAAAAGTCACTAAGTACGTAGCATTATCGACCATAAGTAGTAGGGAGATTATACATTACATAATGTACGTATTGTGTAAGTAGTTCTAGTAGTTGGAGTCGGTATTTTTTGTTATAGGTGGCAGATGATTAGTCGGATCACCTGATGGTAAGCGATTGACGCCGGCCATAGACGTCGTTCTGGTGAAGGTGACGATCGGAAACCCTTGGATGTCTGTGTGATCTGTCCGATCTGTGTGAAGATCTGTGTGGGAGGCCTATGTCCAGCAATGGACGTTTATAGGCTGAAATGATAATAGATGCCCAAGGTTTAGTTTTTATTACTAAGATTAACCTAAAAGAAATACACGAGCTAGCATTGGAATTATTTGTGTAGACAAATTATTCGACAATATTATTCATCAACATTTTTAAATTACGGACTAAATAGGAAAATAACAAAAGCCTTTTAAAAGCGTACTTCCATTTATATCCGATATCCAAAGAAAACATTTTCCATCATTTTCCTTTTCAAGTCAATACGGATTAAAAACTTCAGAGACGGGAAATTGGTCTCGGATTCCTAAACGCAGGAATTGAAAAACATGTTTACCGCATCTTGGCGGGTAAATTAAGAAGTTTGGTAAATAAAATTCTAGGCTCAACCGAAATATGGTTGCCAATTTTTTTTACAATATGTTGTTACTTATAAAATAATCCTGTGAATCGATTTAAGACCGGAATCGCGATGCATTGAATCGATTTCAATCGAATTTTGAAGCTATGTCGGAATTTCGTTTTTTTATGCACAATTAATTATTAGATATTATTTGGAGAATAATGAGAATAGAAAGTAAATAATATAATATCGGCATTTCCATTGATGCTGATAATTACAATAAATAAAAAAATATCAAAAAATTACCCAACTCCATATTTCATACATATTTAAAGTCTGCATTTTTCATCTAGTGCAAATATTAATTCATTAATTGAATCGTTAAAAAAAAGGTTTTACTACGATCGCTATCGTTTAGCCGAGTTACATGTTTTTGAGCGAAAATCTTACTCTATTTTGTCTCGATTCGATTAATCTCCATCATGGTAAAATGTCAGATTTATATTGATAAACAGCGCTATACCCACCATAGATTTAATATCTGATTAAGATTAGTTGAATCGGCCCTTAAAGATGTTTAACCCTTTCAGCGCCATGTGTATCATTTTTGATACACATGACACATTCAAATTTAAAGCTTGGCGATGAAAATAAAAGTGAATCTTTAGATTTCCATGAATCGATCCCAAAAAAATCGATTCAGAACGGGCATCCCTAAAACGAACTCCCGGGCATCAAAATGCACATAAATCATAACTTCAGGACTCTCCCCTAAAAGTTAGGAAGTAATGTCGCTTTCAATCTTACGGAATGTTCGAATATAGTTGTCTGTGTGAATAAAGTGAATAATTGTCGACCGTATTACCATTTTTTTAGACTTAAAAGGTTTTATTAACTTTGAAGTGGGGGGACGGAAAGTTTCTGCAGGAAAATTGTTGGCACATAGCAGTAGCTTTTAATGATGAAGTATGCACAATTTTTACTTTGAATAACAAGAGAATAATAGATATATGAGTATCATATATTTCACCGAAATAAAAATACAAATATGGTACAATAACAACAACAGACCAAAACAACAAACAGAACAAAATGCGGTCTTTTCGCTTGGGCAGGGAAAAGAAACGGCGTATTGGTAATGGGTTAATGTAGTGCAAAGCAGTTTAATAACTTCAATAATTTTGTGGGCTGACTACTATCATAGCTTTTAATCTAATTATCGGTCGATACCAGTGTTTTTTATACCACTTTTTTTTTTATGATAGGTGGCAGACGAGCAGACGCATCTTCTGATGGTAAGCAATTGCCGCCGCCCATGGACACCCGCGACAGCAGTGGAGACACAAGTATGCTCCCAACCATTGAACCGCCCATTCCCCCGGAGTGGGCCTCCGGTACCCTCACTTAAACAGAGAAACACAGCACAGTGCTGCTTCACGCCGGTTTTTTGTGTGGCCGTGGTATCACTCCGGTCGAGCCGGCCTATTCATGCCAAAAACCACGTACATATTGTTAGCTTGAGGATTTACTAAAATTATTGGCACGCCAAAATCATAGTTCGGCTGCTGTTCGAGATTAAGCTACTGTTCATTAATTTTATTATAGATAGCCTTTATGCGTTTGGAATAAGTGTAAATTATTTTTCTTAAGTAACCATTAAAGTTAACTTGACGTATCTGAGTGCGGCAGTTAAAGATCAACCAAACTTTTTTTTTTTATTAGAATAGCCAGACATTTAGCCACAATCTCAACTGATGGTAAGTGATGACGTGGCCGAGGATGGATCATGTCTGTCTAGTGACAGCCTATTCACTCTTTTCTTGAATATGTCCAGATCATATCGTTCAGGAAACACACCTTCCGGCAGAGAACTCCATTCCTTAACTTAAAAATAAACAAATGAAAATTTTCCTTCATTCCTTTTGCATTAAAGAGTTCCCAGTCTCCTTGTCTTAATCGTCTTGTATTTTACAAGTGCAATAACTGCAGCTGTAATAAACGTGATAAACGAGGCAACAGAAAGTGCTGACGCCGTAAAAACTGGAGAACTTGTGTAGTCCTGGGGAGAGCGGACCGTCTTTGTTCTGCCAGCCAAAACAAACGCGCTGTTTGGCCGGTCGCTACAATAACAAACACTGCCGAACGTGAGGTGGCCAGATCGCCGGGTTTTTTATGGATTCTCCCATTAGTCTCGCGCTACAAGATCGATCGTTCGAAAGATGTGTTCCTGAACTATATGTTCTGAACGTATTCAAAAGGCTGTTACTAGATATACATGATTCATCCTAGACCCCATCATCACTGAGATTGTGGTCAAATGTGAGGCTATTCTGCTATAAAAAAAAAACAAACAATAGTTGGAAATCCCGCAAATCGCAAAACTAACTTCACTTTTGACAGACTAAACTTCCATATAATAAAAAAAACATGAAGATAATAGATATACTTTTAGATATTGCACTTAATATACAAATGATATACTCTATAGACATTACAAAAATGTAATATACAATTTCAGCGATTTCTACCAAACAAACTTTAGAAAAAAGGACATTTTCATTCGATTGTAAAGGAAGAAGGTGGTACATGGTTTTGAATTAAGCATGCAAAAAAATCACAAAATTTGGATTTGAATCTTTTGAATAAGTGACTTAGAAACGTTTGGAAAAGACTAACATAACAGAGTTTAGTGGAGAGGCTTACGTCCAGTAGTGGATATACATTTGGTAATTATGATGATGATGGTAAATAATACAGTGGTTCACAATTCCCTTATAGCCAAACCTTCGAGTACCCGATGGACTGGTTAATAAGTGATTTAAATGTACCTACGCAAATAAGTTCATATCTTTTGGAGATGAAATTAAAAAAAATATCAGGCACAAACTAAGTTGAACACTTGTATTTGGGCATGAATTTGAACAAAAGAAACACAAACACACTTTATCTTTTTTTTATGTGAGAGGTGGCAGACAAGCAGACGGATCGCTGATGACGGTCTGATGGTATGCGATTACCGTTACCTATGGAGACCCGCAACAGGAGTATAACGCAATATCAACTTCAATAGTTATTACATGTACTAGCTTCGATACTTGACAACACGAGGGTTCACAATCACGATCACGCTAATCTTTGTCTATGTCGGGAACTGAACCCACGACCTTTGATGCAGGGTCATTAGTAGTAGTACTTAGACTTGCTAACAAATGCGCCATGCCAGATAAAGGCACCTGGTCACCCTAACCGAACATTGCAGGGTTCGATGTTGCGAACGTGCGCAATCGAGGCCAATCGAAATAAAGGGACCCAAGCAACGAATCTGACGTGACGTGAACCCAAGAATAGGGATTAAGTGCTCATTGTTAGAAGCCTGAAGGTACCTGTTGGTACAAACGGCGATTTATTTTTATTCATTGTACTTTATGAAGGCAAATTTTATGAGGCGACAGGTTTCGAGTTGTAAAGAGAGCGGCAAAGAAGCCTTTTGAAAGAAGAAAGAAGAATTTTGCTCCAGTTAAATAATACATCTATGTACCAAAATTGCATAAATTCGTTGCATAAAAATATGTAATATGAATCTTTAAGAAAATAAAGTTCTTAAGTTAAAGTAAAGAGCAATCTCAAATATAGTTACAAGTCCCGCTTCTACAGCTGAACTCTTCCGTTGCAAATCGCTATTATGATTGTCTGGCCATCCCGAAAATCTAAAAAGTCTTGACTTAACGTCGCAAGGGATGACATACGTTCCAGTAGCCTAACTAATAACAGGAAAGTACAATATCTTTGGATACATCATCATACCCGGTTGCGTTTGAAGTTTTTCTTCTGTTCTGGACCATCTATATTTTTATTTCTTCTCTTCTATTTTCATAAAACTCCTTTTTTATTTTGAACAGACACACAATATGCTACAGTGTCACCCGCAGAACCAGCGTCGTGACGTGTCAGCAATGACCCGGCACGGCATATGCTGCGCCGGCGCCTATTTTTCACAACACTCATTTATACTTATTATTTTTATTGTCTTTTATATAATTATTGTTCCCATGTCTTCCTTCGTGTGCAATGTGTTATGTATTTGTTGTGTCAATAAATTCTCATTCGTTCATTAATTCAAGTTGAACCTTTGGAGCCTAAGGTCCCTTTTGGATGCAACTGATAACTTGTATTTTAAAAATGATTGCCCAACTGCAATAGTGCATTCTAAGAAGAAGAAATGCAAACACTCGTGAAAACACTTCTCGATTTCTACCAAATAACAAATACAGCAGGAATAACGTTCTACCCTAAAGTGCAGCCTTTATTTTTCATCACCGCCGCCTTCTGCAAGCAAACGGCGCGCTACAAGGAAGTGTTGTCCCGGAGCAAACTGAATCCATTTCCGAACATACACAGATGTAAAGTTTTCCTTTCGTAATGAATTGCCTGGGGTTGTCAGGTGTTTAGTAAAATATTTGAAATTATTCTTCCATATTAAATTGATAA
Source organism: Marasmia exigua (assembly GCA_019059595.1). NCBI lineage: Eukaryota > Metazoa > Arthropoda > Insecta > Lepidoptera > Crambidae > Marasmia > Marasmia exigua. Next base: position 10,830,154 of record CM032476.1, on the reverse strand, counting down.
GACTGTTACGTAAGTTACTATTAATATTCAGGTCTACGTTAATATAAAAATTGTGATTCCACTGAAACTGTCTCCATTATGGTAATTATAATTTTAAAAAATATTGTAGACTTCAATATTGTTTTTTGGTCTATAGGCTAACGCTTGACCACAATCGCACCTGGAGCCCAATTATCGGGACGTGATATTTTGTCATCATACGATATATATCACCAAAAAATAGTTTTTTTGTATCGTTTTCAGGTGATATACGCCATATTTTTTTCATATCGAAATCCCCAGAATTGGGGTCCTGATGAAAAACAACGATGAGGTCTAGAATGAGAGGAGTCCTAAAAGATGCCTGTTAACTCTTGCCTTAAAGATGTCCAGATTATAGTGGACAGAAAAATCATCAGTCGCTTCGTGCGGATAAGGGGTAGTTATGTGTACAATGTAACGCGAAAGTTAAAATCATAAAAAGATTCAGTTGTACTATAAAGGTAACATAATACCTGCGTATTGACATCAATCTCTATCACAAATCACACAAAAATGATATTATTTGCTTGTTTTCCCCTTTATCAATCTTTGTATCACCAAAAATTGCCAATCCTTACTGTGTTTATATGGTAGAAAAAACTAACAGCACTGAATCTTTAAGACCCATAGCCAAGATAAACTCCCACAAACTCGGTGATTTCGTCCATGTCATTTCAAAATGATATTGTTTGCTTGTTTGCCACCTTGCCAATCCTTATTATCACCAAAAATTGCCAATCCATACTGTGTTGACATTGTAGAGAAAACGAATAGCACTGAAATTGTATTTCTTATCTTATGTTATACATGGCAGACAAACAGATGAATCACCTGTTGCGATTGCCGCCTCCCATGTACACCCGTGGAGTCACAAGTGCGCTGCCAACCTTTAAATCCTCCTATTCCCCGGATGGGGCCTCCGGTACCCACACACACGTAGCGAAACGATACACAGTGCTGCTTCACGCCGGTTTTCTGTGAGGTCGTGGTACCACTCCGGTCGAGCCATTCCAATCATGCTGAACCGTGGCTCTCCCACGCTCTCATTTCTTTAAGACCCATAGCCAAGATTACCTCCCACAAACTCAGTAATTTCGTCCATGTCATTCCGGCAACCCTGATAGCCGTGTTGTTTGCACAATTAGTTCCCCCAGACAGTCGGTACTTTCGTCTCCAAATATCGCTGCGTCAGCGTTGTGACGACACAAATCATAACGATTTCCTACAGTTGTTTAGTTTCGATGAAAATTGGCTTCGTGCAAAACCTGTGCGTGTATTCCACGCTAGGGATAGTAAAGATGTATCGATAAATATATGTTTCGAATTTTTCGAACATAGCTCGGGTTCCAAATCTGTGATGATCACCATACGGCATTGGGAAAGCGTAGTCCCATCAAAGTAGCGTGGACTTCATTTCTATGATGAAAATGAAAATGAAAATATCGTTTATTCAAGAAACACTGATAAAAAGCAATATTTGAACTGCTCTCACAAGGTCGCCCTGTGTTGTGACAGGAGGCTCTTTTTATAATAATATAATACTAATAACAGGACGATGTAGGCCCGTGCCATACAGTGGGACAAATACTTTTACCTTAAGGGATAGACGAGCAGACGATGATTCTCACCTGATGGTAAGTGATTCTCGCGGTCAATAACCCGGAAATAAAAAAGTTTTTACTCATATTCATCATAACAAAATTCAATAGTTATACCTACACTTATGGTAAAAACCGGGTTTCGAGTACAAAAATTGGGTAATCATTTTTCATCATTGAATCACTGCCAAGCCGAAACGAGCAGGTTTCCTCACGATTTTTCCCTCCCCGAGGTAATGGTAGAAATACGCACATGGATTTGAAGAATCAAGAGGTAAATGCTTGGAATCGAACCACGACCCCCGCATGGAAGGCACGTTCTTATTAACTGAGCTACCATCGCGCTAAATCTCTAACAGAATCGATTTTTTAAATTATGACGGACAAACGAGCAGACGGCTCACCTATAAGTATAAGTGTTTAAATTGTTACTTGCCTCTGTATTTTTGTATTAATATTACTTATATTATTGATAGTTTACGTCACTATATAAAAAATGACAACTGTGTCAATATTGAAGAGCGGAATCCCCTTTTTTTTTTTTTGTTGACCCAGGAGAAATGCGTTACGCATACCCATCCGTCTGTAAACGGATGGGTTATGTCGGACTCCCCCCCGCAGAAGGCGGGGGTATACCGACTAAAACTCCTGGGACTCTCCCTCATCGTCCATAGTGGGAAGAGCGGAATCCCCTAACACAAGCAATTCTTTTGCTTAAAAGGAGATTCCCACCATTGTAAAGCGTCTCTGTAAGTTGTCGAAATAAAGATTTTTCATTTTTTCATTTTTAGGTAAGTGATTACCGCCGTCCATGGACATCTGCAACACATGAGACATCACTGATGCGTTGCTTATCCTTAAGGAAGGAATAAGCTCGATATTTAATCGATATATCCTAGCTGTGATTGGCCTCGCATCCCTACAATTCGCTGGTAGAATCTCGCACCTAATTGGGCTCTGATACAAATAATCTGTTGCAGCTGCTACTCGTATATTTCTTTTGGATATAAAGTTTCGCGCGAGATACCATTTGCAGAGTTTTGCAAGCTTAGGATTTAAGTTACGGAGCTTCTCATTTGATAGACGGATTTCTCTATTCTGGTATCTGTTCTGTGAATTCTTTTCTATAATCTGTGAGTTCATAATCCGTAACTTGCTGTAAGCTTCACGCAATCATATTTGGAAATTTACTTTTAAGAGCTGTGGATTTTGAATAAATGAAAAATATAAATAAAATAAATAACATATTGAGAAAAACATTTGCATTATTTTTGTAACCAAGATCGTATAAGGCCAGCTTTTAAGTTTTGTGCGATGTGCAGTAAAGAGTATGCATCTATCTATTAGATCATGTCATCATGAGCGTGGGAGAGTCACACTTCGGCATGAATGGGCCGGCTCGACCGGAGTGATACCTCGGCCTCACAGAAAACCGGCGTGAAGTAGCGCTGTTCTGTGTCTCGCTGCGTGAGTGAGGGTACCGGAGGCCCAATCCTGGGGAAAGGGGGGTTAATGGTTCGTAGCGCATTTGTGATCCACTTGTGATCCACTGGTGTCGCGGATGTCCATGGGCGGCGGCAATCGTTTAACATCAGGTGATCCGTCTGCTCGTCTGCCACCAATCACATAAAAAAAAACCATTGCACAGTCGTGGCTTTCTTACCGAAAACTTAGTTACAAATTTTTGGCTCGACCCGGAGATCGAACCCGGGACCTCTTGCGCAGCCGTCGCTTTAAAATACCTACGACCCACTAACCGCTGCGCCACTGAGACAGTCAAACCAAAAAAAAAATTTTTTTTTTATTTATTCAAAATCCACAGCACTTAAAAGTAAATTTCCGAATATGATTGCGTGAAGCTTACAGCAAGTAACGGATTTTATATTATGTATTAAAAAACTAAAACCAACTCGACCGGACTTATCCTACGGATATTTATTTATTTATTCTTTTTGTACAAGAAAATAGAGTAAATAAACATACTCGTAGTTATTTTATTTCAACAATTAATTTGAAACAAAAATATTAAAACTCATATGCCTCATTGCAAATTTCTGTGTATCCAAGTCAAGTGGGCCCGCAAATTCGCCACATGTTGTCAAGTCCCACAAGTTGGCCACTAAAGTGCTACCATATGGCTTTTGAAGGCACACAAAAAGCTCTACCTGAGCTACAAGTGGAGTAGACTTCAGTACTGAGAATGATGCCATACGAAAATAGCTTTCGTTGAAGCGTTTTGGGAATCTTGCTTTTTTTTAATCAGCCTATAAACTGTCCCACTGCAGGGCAAAGGCCTCCATCATAGAAATCAAGTTATCGCTACTATGGGATTAGGCTTAATCACCACGCTTGCCCAATGCGGATTGGTGATCACAAACCCGAGCTATGTCCGAAAAATTTGAAATATACTTTTCGCTCGACCCGGGAATCGAACCCAGGACTCTGAGATCACGGCCCGGTACTTAAACCACTAGACCAACAAAGCGTTGTTGCTCGCATGAATACATCTTTTTTTATCACATAGGTGGCAGACGAGTAGACGGATCACCTTATGGTAAGCGATTGCCGCCGCCGACGCGATGGGCACCCAAGGAGTCACAAATGCAATCTTAAGGAACAGAGAAACATGTAATGCAAATTATGATTAAAAGTAAGTAATTCTTAAATCCTGGGCATTTGATTCCATTATCAGATTCGTCTGCAATGATAAAATAATGTAATAATATCTATACATTATTTTATCATTATAATATCATATTACAAATTCATGAAGATACCTATTATCTTCATCAATTTCTAATATATTATGCATAAACATATATTATCTGCTATTTATATTACTGGAGAGTAAAATATATTATACCCTTGTATCTAACATTCAATATTTTAGAATGTTTAACACATTGAAAATTAGATCCTTGATCGTGTTACCAGTAATTGTAAGTGTATAATATTTTCAATATGGTAATTTTATTAAATCGATGTACTTATGGGACAGTTTCTGTTAATAATAAAACTTTACCAAGTTACATCCTCACAACTTCAACCAGCGTAGTTAACGAACCTGTAACAAAACAGAACACAAATTAAACTCAATATTTAATATAGCGAATTGCCAAACATTTAGCGTATTATACAATAATATGAACTCTTCCTTCTAATTCCCTTCGTAAAGTAACTTCAAATGCTCTTTGAGTCACGAAGTAAACAAATTCTAAAGACATTCGTATTACAAAGTGGAACTTTTACGAGTCGATACTTTTACAAGTTAAAATTAGAGTTAAATCGAGTCACGAAACTCGTAAATCGAATTGAGTCTTGATGGAGAATCGATGCAGGAAAAATATAAATTGAATTACTTCTTAAAAGGGTTCATAATTTTCGTCTTCGTCATTAAGTAATGAGCACAAAGTCCAACTTAGAAGTATCAGAGTGTTGCTAGGTTTACCAAAAGTTCAAACCTATAGCTCGTTGCGACCTCATATTAAAAATTATCCGTTTTTTTATGATATAGGTGGCAGACGAGCCGACGGATCACCTGATGGTAAGCGATTACCGCCGCCTATGGACACCTGCAACACCAGTGCTGTCACAAGTGCACTGCTTACCTTTTAACCCCCCTTCGCCTGGATTGGGCCTCCGGTACCCTAACTTACGAAGAGAAACACAGCGCATGCATTGCTTCACGCGGGACATTCCTATATTGCTATGGACAGCAAATTACACATTACGTTGAGTTGCTAAGAGAATCTGTTTTATTTATTATCTCACTTTTATGGTGTTTGATATAATTTAAAATCGGTTGAAGAAATTCAACAGATTTTAGTATGACAGACCGCGCGTGTGATTGTCTGTACCTAAATTTTGACAATGAACATTTTCATGGGCGCCGGAAATCGCTTACCATCAGGTGATGAGTCTGTTCGCATTTCACCTATCACATAAAAAAGTTAACATGAATTTTAAAATTTCGAGGTTTGTCGAGTTCATTACAAATAAGTATATAACCAGAATTATACCTACGTGATAATTTTTATAGAACATTTATCGAAACGAAACGCCAAGCAGTCAGTACTAACCACGGTACTAACTAACCCCGATAAACTGCAATGTGAATGTCTAAAATCGTATATTGTTGAGTTCGACAATGTCGAGCGCGCGAATGGCCTCGCTAAATGACACGAGGCGGGGACGATGACAGATGACTGCTAGGGTGGTCTCCTGCATGCGGGCGTAATGCCACTGCATGCAAAAAACCTGCATTCTGTGGCGTAACTACATTAAACATAATCGGAATTAACGTGGTCGATGACTATGTTTAAACTTACATGAACGTGTGGTTATCTCCGAGATAGAATTATTTTCAAGGGGCTAGATCTCTTGGGTTTTACCTTGTCATAATAAATACGTAGGCAATTTATCTACTTGTTGAAGAAGTTCGAGTGAATACGCGCTAGGTACTTTGAAAATCTATTGATCGTTATCGATGTCACAAGTCATTTGTGGATATTGACATTATTATTCAATCCAATCACTGGCCGCAGTTATCCTTAAACCAGATTCCTGACGCCCATGAACACCCGCAACACCAGTGGAGACATAAGTGCGCTGCCAACCTTTAGGCCCCCCTTTCCCCCGGATTGGGCCTACAGTATCCTCACTCACGCAGCGAAACACAGAACAGCGCTGCTTCACGCCGGTTTTCTATGTGGTCGTGGTATCACTCCGGTCGAGCCGGCACCATTCAAGCCGAACCTTCAACGTTTTAACGTGTTGATTGAAACGGGTTAAAATCGGTTGACTTTGACATTTTTTGGCAACCCAACGGACAAAATTGAGGAATGCGAAGTCTATTCAAATGAGTGAAATTCGTTAACAATTAAACAATGTTTTGTTGTTAGCAGCAGCTTTTTAGACCAACTAGTCTTAGTTCCCTCCCAATGTTTTCCCCACAGATCTTTTCTTACGCCACTCGCATCCAAGGAATTCCCGTGACATTAGTAACGAGAACGAGATTTGGAACGTAAGTCGTCGGTCCGCCTTCTCTGTGGTCTGCCTCGGCTGTGGCTACCAGTACCTACGCGACCTCCACTTGAGGATCTTTCTGCCCCAATGACTGGTCTACTCTCCTTTAAGTGGCAATGTGCCCTGCCTATTGCCACTTGAAGCTTGCAATTATTTGGGCTATGCTACCTTAGTAGTTAGGACTTCTATTCAAATTAGTGAAAATCGTTAACAATTAAACAATGTTTAGTTGTTAGCAGCAGCTTTTTCGACCAACCTGACTACATGATTAATTGCAAACTGCAGCAATTTTCTAATTAGTTGGCAGCGTATAATTTAAAATGACAATTATGATTTCACGTCCCGAACATAAAATAATAACCTACCATTTCGAAACAACCCCTCAAAATGCTATATCGTTTTTTTTTTTGTAGATCCCCATTTTAAATGCAAAATGCAAATTCATCTTATGGAAAACTATCTTTCTTTATTCTAGACGTGTGTGTTTGTGTGCGTGAACATGTCTATCTGTATTGTATCTGCACAAACCCATGTGTTTTCTATGTATTATAAGTATGTATTTACAAAAGAAAAGTATTATATGTATATATTTGTAATGATTTGATTCTGATATCCGTAACATAGGTGCTTGAGATTCCTATCTCGGAGTCCCTACCCGTCGGTAGGGCACACTAGCGACGCCAATCGATTTTTCGAGAGAATCTAACCCCGAAATTGTTTAAAATAGATCTGGTTTAGTAGCTAACAATTAAAATCCTCGCTAGTGTGCCCTACCCGCCACCTTAAGCTACCTATCTCGGAGTCAGATCCATGTATGTGATGTTGTGAAATATTTATTTATTTGATTGCACAAAAAAGCAACACAAACGAAGTCTATTTCGATTTAATATTTCTCTTCTTCTCAATCGTACACTCCTGACGGAGTGGTCGTGATTTCTTTATGTTGGGTAGCGGCTTTAGCGAGACCCTTTCTCTGTTTCATGATCGAATATTTGACTACCAGTAAAATTTAGCGAGGGACACAATTAAAGTGTTTGATTTTTTTGCAAGTGACATGTCATTTTAAAAGTGTATTTTAAAATGTCCACTATGACATTTTAATTACAAAGTGGGCCACGGGTTCGCGTGATACTTCCTCGGCGGAGTTTAAACATACTGAAATTAAGTTTCATAAATTTTAAATCTGAAAGTTTCACGTTGAAAGCCTTTAGGGTTCATAATTTAATCACTTGTGTTTTGTGTAGTGCTTAGTTTCTAATTTATGGCTTTTAGTTAAATGATTTTAAAGTGTTGTTCTTAATAATAACAAAATCATTATTTGTGAATATTGTTTCCTAAGCTAAATACATAGAACTGCATTGATGTTATAAAAAAAAAATATATATATTATTGTGAACAGAGCCTAAACCGCAATTGATTGAATATATGGTAAATTTATGTTTGTGACATGAAGATTTCAATAATATTGATTAATAAAAGTAATTTTACTGATTTAAAATACAAACAAACGTATAAGTCAAACTCTGGAATTAGCTTCCAGCCGCGGTGTTCCCTGATCGCTGTCCTTTTTTAAACGAATCCAGGGGAACGGGGGTTAAAAGGTTAGCAGCGCACTTGTGACACCACTGGTGTTGCAGGTGGCCATGGGAAGCGGGAATCGCTTACCATCAGGTGATCCGTCGGCTCGTCTGCCACCTATATCATTTAAAAAAACGAGGTTTGGAAAAAAGTTCTTCTTTCACGGTAGGCAGCGGCACGGCTGTGCCACTGGCATTGTTGATGTCTTTGAGCGGCGGTTACCATTTACCATCAGATGGGCCGCATCCCCGTCTTGCTATTCGCAATAAAAATAAATAAAGTGTTATATATGGTTACGGGTTCCATCCCCATACAGTACAAACATTTGTTTGCATGAACATGTCTGTTTGTATTGGTCTGGGTGTTTTCTATGTATTATAAGTATGTATTTACGAAAGAAAAATATTAAATGTTATTAAATGATATGTATTTGTAATTCCGCTGTTGGTTCTGATATCCGTAACACAGCTGCTTGAGCTACCTATCTCAAAATCAGATCGATGAATGTGATGTGAAATATTTATTTATTATATTTATTATTTAGACTAGTAAATTGCATGATTCGATAGCGAAAATGCAGTTATTTGTTGAACAAGTTCCTAGATTTCTATTAGATATCGGAACTGTTTTAACGACTTTCTAGTTTCACAAAGACGTTTAAACAATAACAAGACAATGACAAGTACCCAAGTGCCATTACCGTAGCTGAAGTTGAATGATGTTCAAATATTCACAAAGGAAGGTTTACTTTGTATGTCCTTTGAATAGGACAAAACTGTTTTAAATGGACACCTAAATTAATTAAACAGGAGTATATTTGCTTACCTATTCATAAACGATTGTCAGGAAGTTGTAAACGACTTGAAAATTTTGATGGTTAAATTACAGAACAGCCTGCATTTTATGTGCAGTATTTTTTTTCTTACTTTTTACATACGGTATTAAATCCTACGATTAACATGGGTACCATACAAAACAAATATGATTGGAGGGTGCAACGTCCAGACAAACAAAATCATCATGTTCAATTCTTTCTAAGCGAATTATTCCTCAGGATAAATAAGCATTAATTAAGACAAACAAAACTTTTTTCTGATAAAATAAACCATATGAATGTACAATGAATTATCGCATTAATCACTTACACAGGTGGTCATAGAATGAAATATTAAAATACCTACATCAGATAAAAATCACTGTGAGTTGCTACATGAAATATTACTGTGAATTCCTCGTATTCAAACTGCTTAGCCCTATTTAAAATGCATTGCACTGTACAATTCCCTGTTAGAACATGGATGCAGATTTCCCTCGTCAGGAAGCTATGACAAACACCTTGCTATTGTCCCGGGGAAATCCGATTAACAAGAAGGAATTCAGCATTTCATGCCTATAAATTTACATAAGGGTAGATTTAGATAGTGCTGTTCTCAGATATACCGGTGGACAAGATTTGTGACGGTCTAGGCTTGAGACTACCAGTACCTAAGCCTTGCTTAGATTGGGGTCATAATAGCTTGGTATCTACTCTAAAGTAATAGACATCAATATATTATGTTACTATGGAATTTCACAGTCCTCCAGAGAGTCTCCACATATCGTATCGCCTTCGTTGTAATACATAGTTTTTAAGTTTGCATACTTTATTTTGAGTGCAATTGCAATTAAAGTATATATTTATTCATTCATTCAACATAATTTGTATTCAAATGGATATTACACATAGTAGATAGATAGGTCACATATTTGACTGGCTCGATGGAGCATCTGGTAGTGACCCTGCCTGATGCCAGATGTGATAGGTTTAATTCCCACTCTGGACAAACATTTGTGTGTGTTTTTTTTTTATTTCAATTTCTGGATAATACTCGTAGTACAAACGTAAACTGTGCTCGCTTTGGACGCCATCGGGAATGATACATTGCGATGATTATGTCAATAGAAACATTACAAGCGTAGTCCTTTCTATTTATTTATAGACCTTAAATATGTTATAAAATTAGCTGACTAAAATAATTAATTCTCAATTCAATTACTAACAGTAATAATCTCGGCTTGTTGAAAGTAGATAAATTATTCTACAGAGATAAATGTTCCAATTTTCACATTGTTACATTCCTAATTTCGTAGGCAAGAAATTCGGAAAAGTAAATCAAAAATTCTCATAATAGGGTTGAGCAAATTTGGACCACAATTTTCCAGACTCGAGTTCGAGTACATTTTTGGAATGAAATAACAACCTGTAAAATATGAAAGGGTTGTTAACTTATAACTGAATTCTAATTATCGTGACGTAATACTCGTAAAATATAATTTACTATCAATAGACAACTACTTTGATACTTTTAGATATTTATACACTCGGAAAACTCCAGTAGACAATTTACTTTCTAACATATTTACCCATATGAGTTCAAAAGAAGACGCAACTAAGAGCATACAACATTTTAGTCAAACCCTTTTAGGTCTGTTTAGTTGAACAATGGCAAACCACCACAACATAATTTAGATTATGTTTAATAAAACTACGTTTGAGGGCATATACTGAAGCTCAAATACTTCTTCATATTATTCCAACACGCACAAGTGTAACGTAAACATCAAAACTATTTGGTTATGTTCAGACTTTTCGACTTTGCATAAGGGCTTCCCTCAGAACTCCTCGCAAACAAAAAAGGGTAACGTTTGTTTTCGGTAACGAGCAACATTTCTGCTGCCAACCCTTTTTTCATAACAAACAGTTTCTGACAGTATTTGAGAAATTACGAATTAATTTTCACGACATTCTATACCTTGAAATTAACAGATCTACGCAGTCTCAAAGGATTTCGCATTGTTTGGACTGATTAAGCAATCTTTTAAGAAGTAAGAATAAAAAGATTTTTAATAATAATTCTCACAACATCCCATACGTTGATCTGATTCCGTACTAAGTAGCTTAAGCACTTGTGTTACAGATGTCAGACAACAGAGGAACACAAATATATACTTAAATACATATATTACACCCAGACACTGAACAAACACAAGTGTTCATCGCACGAATGTTTGTCCAGAGTGGGGATCGAACCCACGACCTTTGGCGTAAGAGGCAGGGTCACTACCAATTGTGCCAGCCGGTCAGTCATTTATTCAGTGCTTATACAGGTTACAAACCATATAACACAAGAAAAAAAAACACAATTTAAACAAATCAAGCACAAAAAGGGCTACCACTCAGCATGGTGCCCAGGTGCTCGGAGAAACACTTCGGCGCTCTTGTCTTCCGTCGATACCAGGTGTAGTAAATGCCGCCATTGCAGCACTGCGCGCACCAACGTCGTAAATATAAATATATATTACTATAAAATTACTATAAATTATGGGATGTTATATGATATTAGCCACTAAACTTTGTTAAGTCACCAGATAAATTTAAGACAAAAATATTGACATACTTTGAAACAATCACAGCTTATTCTTTACGTATATTTTTGTGATTTTAGTAGGTAATCTCTGAATCTAATTTAAAAAGGTCTAATTTTGGGGAGATTTCTAATGGGTGGGATTACTAAATCACGGCGATCGGTAAAGCGAGATAGAATTTTATTTGTAAACTAAAAAGCGGATCAAAGGGGAAATAAAAAAGACGTCAAATAAATTTAACCTGGTTGAACTTAGATGTTGTCATTGACATATCTTTACTCTCTCAATATTTTCATTCATTCACCATCTTGTCCTTTACTACGAGCATACGAGAAATTCCTTTTTTATGTCTGCATTCTATGTTTTCAAAATAAAATTATTCCACCCACCCACAACCATATTCTCATACTGTCCAGTCCTATACGCGTACCCATCACTGACCGCGAAACCTCATAATAAAATGGTAATGAAGTAACTCCCCTTCCACTCCAATGGTATAGTTATAAAGTTATATGAATTGCCTATTTGTGTCGGCACTCTCGTAGACGTAATATATTATCTGCCTCGGAACTTTAAGCGAAGCTACGTTGTTCATTAAACTGGTGAATGAAGTTGCAAATTTAATTTATGCGCAAAGTATTTTGAAGTTTCTAACGACTAAATGCTGCCACTGGGATAATGGACCACTAAATGCCAGTGTTGCTATTTTATCTCGACGATATATTTGAGCGAAATTTGGTGGTACATACCAAGAACTAGTAAAATCAGTTAAAACTATTACGTTTGTCGGAGAAGTGAAATAAAGCATTATAGGATTCATATAAACACCGATTCCAAAACGTTAATTATAAACTTTCATGGTCACTCACATTATATTAGTTTGTAACAAGATTGGTATGTACCTTATTTTTGGGTGGCTGATATTTTGGGGATGTTCTGGCAAATACATCTGTCTACACCCTCCTTTGAAGCATTTTACTGCGTTCACTTCTGGTACATCATCTCATTACCTACCATTCTAATCTCATCCGAAATATTTCAGTATGCGGCAGCAGAACTCAAGGCATCTGACCGCCTAGTTTAAGTAAGCAGATTCTTTCACTTACAAAATGTTTGCTTTCAAATACAATAGAGTAGGTTACCGCAAGGAATCTAGTCGGGGCCTCGAAACTGTACACCGTAACCGTCCCGGTAAGTTTGACGCAAAAACTGTGTCAAGCGGAAATCCAGACACAGGTATTCGTACATCCCTAGGGAACTTACTCTAGGGTACCCACTGTCTATGTTTATGTTTATTTTCTCGCAGATAATAAATTAACGACTGACGGTGTCACATTTAAAAAAATCAAGTTGAACGCAACAAAACGGTCTAATTCCCTATGGGTATCTTACGATGCAGTAGACTCCTGGGGGACTAAAATAGGTAGGTACCGTACTTGTCACGCTTTTTTTAGAACATGACATAATGCGGTAGACATTGAACCATATACTCTAACAACTTAAAACAATATTTGCTTGAGAATTTGAGGTTTTATAAACTTGATTTTTTTGCTGAAATACCTACAATTTAAAGCACAAAATGACTCAAAATAAATATCCAAGTTTTAAAAGAAACCAAAAGCATTTTGATATGGGTTTGAAATATGTACCAATGAGTAATGAGATTTCTTAGGTATACAAATAATCCATGAAAGATAACCAATACCGGATGCCGTTGTTTAGCCCTAAATGGTTGATAAAAAACTTCTTCCTCTATATTTAGAAGCTTCTGATGCCCCTAACTACTTATATTTTTGAAAAGTTCCTTATCAGACCTGCCGCTTTAATGTAAGCACTCAAAAAGCCCATAAAATGGCTTCAAACTTAGTCGATAACTTATCCGTATCATCCTTCTTCTTAATACTTACAATACTTTATAACCATTCTCTTTGAAACATATTTTCCATATTATCTGTTTTTTTTTAGATAAAATTTTATTTGAAAATGTTATTTGCAATTTTTAATACTGCAACTAGCTAAATCTATTCAGTTATGTGTACATACCGCATCACGTCGAGTTCGTTTTCTTTGGAATTTGACACTAGTGTTATTTTTCATCAGCACACATTAAAGAATTTATTATATGGACTGAAGTGCTAGGTAGACTGCATACAACTTTCTGAAGCTGACCGTAAATACATACAGATAATCTATTCGAGTAACATATACCACTTTGCTCACACGATCTACGGGGTGAGGACCTCATGTTTACTAACCGATACGGAGTTCTCCAACAGTAAATTGGAATGGGACTAGTTGCAATGAGTTTTTGAACACATATGTACATGTTACGATTTGCCGAATGGGTGCAACTGAGTTAGTTAACGAAACTGGTTTGGAATGTTTAGCTGCCGTATGTGTGTCTGTCCTGAATTCCAGTTATAGGGTTCTGTCGTTCATCACATCTTGCAATTGCAAATTTAACACTATTTGGCCAAATTATCAATTTTCTAAAAATAAAGACAGTCTTAAAACGCCAAACTAAGTTAATTAATAAATTACTAAAAGAGAAGGCAGGTCTGATCAAATCGTTTTTACAGTGGCATACAACATAAAAAAATTTAAAACCCCCGACAATAATTAAAATGGTCCAAAAACAAATTGAAACTGTTGTTGACTATCTTACTTATTATGAACATTTTTGGTTAAATATTGTCTCGTGGGGGCCACTCTACATATTACATATTAGCGTAACGTTTTGTTAAAGCACACATTTTATAGATAGGTAAGGATCGGTCCCCGGACACGATAATATTTAAGCAAAAATGTTAATACGTAGGACAGTAAACAGCATTTTAATTAATTTTTTGACTTTTTAACACACACAAACACGTCAAACTTATAACAACCTGGCGATTTTTCGTCGGGGTTTAAAAATAAAAAGTGGTTAAATTTATCTGAATTAAAAATCCATGACAAGTTGTTGTAGTGTCCAAAACAATCAAATGATATAAATAAAAAAATGAACTTAAACTCAAAACAAACATATCAACGAAGTTGTCCAATTTCTCATAGAACACAATAAGATGAACGATAAACCTACTCAAATTACCCAAAACGGGGTTAAGTCGACATTTGATATCAACATACTCTGCACTGATCCCCACGAGAACAGGTAATGATTTACGATGTCCAACAGGAGTCAGTAACATTAGACCGCATCAAAATAAGAAAAGAGCCATATCAAAGGCACTAAGGCGACCTCCCAGGGGGCACCTACAACCTTTATTTATGGTTCCTTTGTTGCTGGAGAAATATAAATAGTTCGCGGCAACATTGAAGGCGCTTTTGAGGGTGCGATATAGTAGAAAATTAATGATGTGGTCAGCGCAACGATTGGATTAGGGAGTCGGGAGTCGTGGATGGAAGTGAAATGCTAAAAGGCTTGCCACTGTTAACACGGCTTTGCAAAACATTAAACAGAATTGCAGGGAGATCTGGGGGGTCGTGGCACTTCAAATACCGGAGACGTGTGTTCGTTTACTTATTGCATTATTATATTCAGCAGTCACAAAGTGACTGTATTTTGGAAAAGAGTATTTTAAGGCTGGTAATTATTTACGGAATATTTATTAAGAAATCTTGATAAGCGTCACTATGAGGACTTTGATGAACTTAACAGTTCCATAAATCATTTTCGAAGCATTGTTTTTTTTTTTTTTTTCACAACATCACATACATTGATCTGACTCCGAGATAGGTAGCTCAAGCACCTGTGTTACGGATATCAGAATCAACAGCGGAATTACGAATATATAATAATAGAGTAAGTGCGCCAATTATGGACTACCATAAGGATTTTGTGAAATAAAACTCAGAAATATAAAGATTAATCAGCCTTATATATTTTGAACAGTTCGATAATTATTTGGTATCAAAAACGATTATTAGAATTCTTAAGTAATATGAACATCTTAGAAATAATCAACATTTTCTAAAATATGATAATATTGTGCATTTGCAAAAAGTGTTCAAAATATGAACCACACAGTTTCAAATATGGACCATAGTAAATTGGGTTCAAAATTATTAAAAAAAAAATGGACGTGTTGCCTAAAATTAAATCAGTCAATCGTTAAGATTAAACTAATCGCTGGTACACAATTCGCACACATAGTAATCAACCATATCTTCAATACCAGTACAATAACCATATCTTCAATACCAGTACGATTGATGTGCCCGTTGGACGGCGAAAGGATAGGTTAGAATGGCGCTTGAGGAATAATCTCAACCATGATCTTCCCGCAGATTCATTATCTTGTGAAAACGCGTGCTTTAAATTATTCTTTTCCGCTAGTTGGTAAGCCATAGATCTGATGTCCCTGCGTGTAAGTCCAAATCCAGATTTTTCCATTGCTAGAATATAATCACATAATTCAGCTTCCAATTCACTTGGCAAAGTATATTTTCTTCCAAGTTTGTGGTTTGTAACGTCGCTAAGTGATTGGTCTTCCATTTTTGATAAGCGTATAAGCGTAGTTTTGGGTACTCCGTATGTTTTTGATGCTTTCAAAAAACCCATTTGCTTATCTCGTATAGCTTTAATTGCATTTGCCATTGCATCTTTATCCCATGTTTGTCTCGTCTTTCCTTTAGTTATAGAATTGGTAGATGCCATCCTAAAACAAACAAGCTAAAATATAAGTGACTGTTTGTAATATGGACCACTAGTCCATATTCAAAACATGCCGGTGGTCCATATTATAATACACATACATTTATAGGTTAAAATTGTTTCTAAGAAAATAATAAAATCTGTTGGATATTTCAACATAATATGAGTAATTGTAAAATAACTAACCTTTCTTTTAGTTTAATCCACTTTCCCAACCAGTAATATTTGCTGAAATTATGAGCTTACGAAGGTAGGTTAAAAGTTACATCGCGCGTTGATAAAAACAAAAAATGGCTGCCGTGAATACGCGCGCACTCTCTGCCCACCGGCAAGCAAATAGCGAGCCGCGGGAGGGGTGGAACTTAGCGTGCGGCGACTGATGGCTTCATACGACGGTCTGTATTTGAGAAATTTAGGTAGTCTATATTACCGACCCAGTCCATAATTGGCGCACTTACTCTACTTTTCTTTTTGTAAATACATACTTATAATACATACAAACACCCAGACCAATACAAACAGACATGTTCATGCACACAAATGTTTGTACTGTGCGGGGATCGAACCCGCAACCCTTGGACCAAAGGCAGCATTCACTACCATTGTTCCAAACCGGTCGTCATTATGGATGACATAATATAATGCATCAAGCCTAGTTAGGAAATATTTTATGGAATATATTAAACCAACCCCCTAAAAATTACCTATTTTCATACCAATATTACTAATTTAGATTTTGATGTGCATTTAGTATTTTTTGGCGTGCAAAAAGGTTAGGTTAGGTTAGCAATTTATTGATTTAGAGGGAACGTTAAATACAACCCACATTTTAGCCCTAGAACAGTTAAAGTGTCAATTCAAATTTAAATTAATGAATTACTACTCAATGTATTAATAAAGAATGCCTCTGGACAATAAGTCAGCCTATTGCATCGTTTTTGTGCAATAAAGTTTTAAATAAATAATAATAAATGGAATAGTTTTTGTACCAATTTCAAATACTGGTTGAAGAAGATTATTTCTCTTTCTCAAACCCGCAACTTAACAACTACAAGCACGAATTCCCTGAAGGGTAAACATAAAGTAATGTCTTACATGGGCTTCTGCAATATACCAGTGATCAGGTAATCTACAAACTGATACGAATCGTAAAGCCAAGCATTTTTAATGCACGACAATAAAAGTTTTATTGGAGCGATCGTGCCCCGAATGTTACTGCGAACTCGTAAATATTACCCGAATACAGGGGCCTTAGCGCGAACTTGACGTTACGACCAAATCGGAGTTCCCCTCCCTTTCACACGCACTGTGTTTTTTCCTTTATTTAGATGCGACAGGTATACTCTCGCTCGTTACGGGACGTCTTCGCGCTAAGGCCCAGGGCGCTAGCCTTTCCCGAAATGGATGAAAACAATTTGTAAGGTACGGAATGTTTAGCTACGAGTATATTCATCAATGCATATAAAACAGCAGAACTTGTAACTGTAGGCTGTAACGTACCAAATTGAAAACGAATATTTTCTGCTACTTTTGCAACCATTTACGACGACCCGTTTGGAACAGTGGTAGTGAACGCTGCCTCTGGTCGAAGGGTTGCGGGTTCGATCCCCGCACTGTACAAACATTGGTGTGCATGAACATGTCTGTTTGTATTGGTCTGGGTGTTTTCTATATTCTGGGTGCTTGAGCTACCTATCTCGGAGTCGGATCAATGTATGTGATATATATATATATATATATATATATATATATTATATATATTTATATTAAGTACTGTATGTGGTAAACGTGGGAGTTTAAATAGGCAGCGCACCTGTGACTCCACTGGTGTCGCGGGTGGCCATGGGCAGCGGCAATCGCTTACCATCAGGTGGTGCTTGCTTGTATGTCACCTATGTTATAAAAAACACTGACAGCTAAATTACGAAAAAAATTTATACATATTTCATTACAATTTACTAGTACTGCATCTATCTTTATCTATCTTTATCATTTGATATTTAGCGCTCTTTATGCCACACTCAATTAACCTCTTTTTTCTTTTTTGTTGACCCGGTGGAAATGCCGCCGGCTCACTGACAGGAGCCGACGTCGGCGCCGGTTGGTCGGCGCCGCCTTATGCACACCCGGCCGCTGGGAGTCGGCCGGGTAGTGTGGGGCTCTCCCCTGGATTAGGCCTCTGCTAATCAGAGGCCGTCCAAGGGCATACCCACTAAAACCACCGGGGCTTTTTCCATTCGACGCCCGCTGAGTCGGGACGGAACACGGGATTACCACCAGGCTACCACCGCGAACCGTCCTGGGCGAAGAGGCTCGCCAACACGGCCTCTCTTCCTCTCTCCGGTCCTTAAGACCCAGGGCCTCTCCCACGGCCCACCAACTCCACCCCCCGAATGGCATCCACACTGCTGGCTGCAGTGCAGAATACCACCGGAGGAGAACTGCAGGTACCCCTCCCCACCCATACACTGCTGGCTGCAGTACAGAGTGGGTTGGGGAAACGAAACCTGCAGGCTTCAAAACAGAAGCCGCCGCAAGTCCTAACTCCGCTGGATGCGGAGCCAGGAAGATTGGCAACGCCGGACTGCCGCCGAGCCACTCTGGCTGAGAGACCCGACGCAGAACCTCCAAAAACTCGGCCCTTCGGCCACCGAGCCCGCAGGCTCTCCATCCAGGAAGGGGTGGCGCAAGGCAAGGCGTGGCCAGAGTGGGAGGGCTGGACTGGACACTGAAGCCCTCAGTCGTCCGACATCCCCCCAACTGCCACTGGTCCTGCACCACCTTAAGTGCGCGGACAAATTGGGCACAACCACTTTCGTGGAGAGTGCCGAGGGCCTCCACCGGTCAGAGACGGCATGTCCAGGAGGATAACAAGGGACAGGGTTCACCCCCAGCGCACTAGGCGTGAACCCTGCCGTCCGACCCCGGCCGATGGGACGTGGGAGTCCCCGGGATTTACGTCCGAAGACTACACACTACTCAACCCCCGCCGGCCGGTTAAGGCAAGCGGGAGGAGCAGGGCCCTTAACGGCTCAGCCCATCCGGATAACCGCCGGTGAGAGACCCAGGTCCGCGCACAACCAACCAAAACTCCAGGGTGTCAGAACGCCCCCCACCAAACGCCTCGCTCCAGAACAGAGCGGTCCACTCAGAGACCTAGACCGAGCCCGGCCTAGGTCCGTAGGGGGGGTTACGACCATAACCCCCCCTCCATGTGTGCAGCCGTCGGCCGTCGGGCAGCAATATGGCGAGCGCGCCAAATTACTACCCGCCGTTGCCCAGGGACGCCAGGACCCCTTCGGTAGCAGCTCCAAACAGAGCAAAAATACTACCGAAGGGGCCACACGAGGAGGCCGCCGCACCGTAGTCCCCACACTCAATTAACCTAAACGTTCATTAAGTCGACGCATCAACGAAATTATGGCTATTATGAGATTTTTTTTTTAAAGTACAACAGTGAATCTACTAAGGAAAGTATTAGGAATTAATACAAATTTACTGGCAGCGCTAGTTTGCGTCACCTTGGAAAGTTTTTATGCGTACTGAGGAAAGTGTCAATATTTTTTTCTGAAAAAACTATTAAAGTTAAATTGACGTCTATGAGTGCGGCAGCTAGTACCGGGTGAAGATTTTTCCGTTTCCATTTGCAACCTTGTTATCTAGAGTAACAAGAGTGGAAATGGAATATCTAGAATAATCTATGATAAATATCTATCATAAATTGCATCGCTTTTACCATATCTTGTTCTCATATGCATGAGGAAGCGAAGTGTATTCTCATATCTTACCGCCTGTAAACTTTGGACGCAGTATCCTGTTTGCAGATTTAAAAATCGGTAGTTGCATTATGCCGGTTGCGTCCAAAGCCATCGCTTTTGAACCCAGGGCATGCTTGAACCCCGATCGAAGATATGGTAAATCTGGTTCTTCTTTATCTTTGCGTGTGATTCCCGGTTGCGTTCAAAGCTGTCGCTTTAGAGCCCAGAGTACGCTTAGCCCGTGATTCAGGATTGGGGACTCTGATTCAACGACTGCCGTCTGACCATCGCAACCCTTTAACAGAGGAACCAGACCAACTGAATCGTGGTTACACGTTTAAGAAACTTTTTCCGATACGTGCAGGTTTCCTCGCGATGTTTTCCCTCACCGCCGAGCAGATGGTAATGGTAGAAATACGCACATAGATTTGAAAAAAACCATTGGTGCATGCTCGGATTCGAACCTCGAATACCTGCGTGAAAGGCGCAGTTCGTATTGTGCTACCATCGCTCTATATGGTAATTTGGTTTTTACAATGAAATAACTTCCGTCTGAACTTCCCAGCCCTTAGACATGCGGACCAGACCAATTCATCAACACATTCAGAATCATTAACTATTATTAATGAACTATCTGAAAAGTCCAGGTTTGTTCACGATGTTTTTCCTCACTGCGGAGCTAGTAAATACGCACATAGATTTGAAAAATCCAGAGGTGCGTGCTGGGATTGGAACCTAAGACCTCACGTTTAGAAAGCACACATTCTTATCTAGAGATACCAAGGCTCCGTTAAACTGCAATAAGGCAGCATATTGTATCGCTGTGCATAATTCATGGCAAGTCGCCACCGTGACGTCGTCGTGATAAAAATTCCTCACATTTCGCCCGACGAGGCTGCAGAATTTGATAAGGGGATATAACTAAGCCTGGTAATGTGGTTTGGAAATGTCGGGTGTTTTAGAGGTACTGGGAGAGCATATATTGTTATTTGTATAAGGAGGTAAATAGATTTAAATTCGTTAGTAGAAACCTCAAGCCTAAAACAACAATGTGTTTTGCTAACATTGTCTTCGACATTCAAATGTCTGTTGTTTTGAGATGTGCGTCTTAAATGTAACTACTTATCTCTCCAGTTTCAAAAACTAAGCATATTAAAAAGTATAAAAAAATAATTGGAATATTATCACTATTCTTTGTTACTTTATCGAAAATGCCGATGGCGCTGTGGCGTAGATTTTGTGTTCAGCGAGCTATGTTTTGGATTCAGGTCCCGAATGGGTCAAATTAAAAAAAAAATACGAACCTATCTATGTCAAATCTGGGTGTGTTGGAAGATTTTGCTGTTTATTGTCATTTGGTACTCATAATATGTACAGGTAATGTCACTTAACCAGGCAAAGAATCATACGGGATCACCAGATTTTAAACTTTGTGCAGTTGAGTTAAGGTTGAAAACCAAGGAAATAAATGATTTCTAGTTGCCTGGTAACGGGTTAGGTTTGAGAATATAGATGAACGCTGTGAATTATAAAATCAACCCTATGAAGTTATGCTCAGGTTTTGTAACACCTCGAAATAAAAAAAACGAAATAACGTTGAATAATGTATTATTCCGGTCAAAATAGAGCTACCAATCTAAGCAAATTTGCATAGAGGTGAAAATTAAGAAAGAAAGAAAGAAAGAAAGAAAATATTTATTATTATAGACATCACAACACAGAACATATAGCAAATATAAACAGAACACAATTTGGTACAAACAGAAAACAAAACATAAAACAATCAAAAATACATAAAAATAAAACAAAAGGAAAAAAAAGAAACCAAAACTATATTCAATCATGTCCAGACAGTGCCAAATGAATATAATGATGAAATTAGTGGAAATGATAAATACACCATCATAAATTCAATATCAAAAGTACCCATAGATCCGACTTCTGCAAAACGTACGAAATTAAAAATGGTTTTTTTTCTCTAGAAAACTGTAAGTTTTGTCGCAAAACTAAGTACAAAAGTTTTACATATCAAAAAATTATCAACAAATATGTATATTTTTTGTAAGACTCACCATTCGTGAGATATGACGCTGTTTAAAATTATTTGATTATACGCGGTTTAAAATAGCCTTCATCAGACGCTCATGCCGCTTTAATATCAGATTTTTACGGTGAAAGCGGGTTGAATAGGAATCCTATCGGCTATTTGAATAATGGTCCCAAGCCTGGTCGTGGGCAGGCGACAATGCACATTGTGTGAATTCTGATAGGTTATTGTGGGGCGGAACGCTGAAGACCGGGTCTTGTCTACGCTTACGTTCGCTTTACCTGACCTAGATCGGGCATCATCTGGTTGTCACGCTTTGACTCCCTTTTCAACTTTGATGTGAATGTGAAGTCTAAGTATCTCAAAATTAGGATTTACATTCGCAACCAGAAAAACATGGTAACTGTATTTTATAAATAGTCATTTTTTTTATGTAATAGGTCGCAGATGAGCAAACCGACCGTAACGGCAGTGGTGTTACAATTCACTGCTAACATTTAAACTCTCCTTTTTCATTTCGATTGATTGACAAAAGTAGATTCGCACGGATTGTATAGGTAATTTCGGTATCAATGCATAAAAAGTGTTTTTCCATTCATTCAAAATTATCATTTCGAAAGGATCGTAAACAAATTAGGTAAATAAATACAAATTGCTTGAATTGTTACTGTTTGTTTTCTAACTTATTTAATTCAACATTAACATTAATCAAAATATGCATAATCATTCCATGCATAATTTGTCTCCATCTACCGAATCTACAAGTTTAATCTTCTTACAAAATTGGCAAAACAAACACTAACAAACTGTTTAATAAACGAGTAAGTAAGTAATAGCTTCTTATCAACACCAAAGTCTTTAGGAGGGGATCCCTTTTGTTCGCAAATACCCGCACATAACCTTTGTTCACACCTAACTTTTAATAGGTAGGGGAGGTTTATTGATATTTTTGCTACGTTACCTGCAGCTTCGGTCCGCAAACACCTCCAAATTCCCGAATGTAAACATTTACAGTTATACAACTACATGCAATAAGAAACCTTATAGCAAGGACACAAGTGTGTAGGTTATATATCTGCTAACTGTGCAGCTAGGTATTACTGTTGCTAATATTGTGGAACGGGTAGGAAAATAGTACCCATGAGATTGCAAGTTCACCTGCAGTTGTAGTTTTGGTTTTTAAACTAAACTATCTCTCTAGGCGATTATTAAAGTTTCGAGACTGTAAAATTTAAAAGTAAAATGTCTTAATGTATCTTCATAATATTTTTTTAATAAAGAAACGAATTATCTACCTTGCAAAATATTGACAGTAACATGTTCACTTCGTTGAAAAATATAGGTTTTATCCTTTTTCACATTTTTCGTTGAAACGTTTCTGACATAAATATTTATTAGTGAAGACATTTAATAAAGAAAAACACTTACGTTTAGAAACAACTGACAACTTTAGTTGATATTTTTTATAGCAATCTTTTGCAATTTATTCTTAAGTAAATAACACACTTAAAATTTCGAACACGAGAAGAAATTTTTAATTTTTAACTGACTACTTTATTTTATACGAGAATTAGGTGTGATACAAATTCTCTTAATATGTCTTATCTTAAAATGTCTTATCGTTTTGATACAACATTCATGATCAGCAAACACTCGATATTAATGTTTACTGCAACAAAGGGCTTGGTAATAAAATTTTGCTTACTTACAAATCTAACAGAAAGTTTCAAAGAGCGACGGCTGATCGAAAAAGTTACAACCTTTTTCGAGGACCTGAAAGTTTCCAGAATATACGACTACAACTTGGCATCGAAACTTGCGAGAAACATTTACTTGCCTCACAATACAGAAATAGTAGCTAAATATAGAACTCGGGTGACTTTGAAAACGGAAACTTAGGTTGTCAAAATTTTGCATGAATTATTTTGTTCGCAAGCCCAGTCCACTGTGTATGCAGCTAAGGTGACGCGTCGACGTTACTATTAGCGCCTACAGTAGATGGTTAGTGGGTCGCATTTTAAAGCGACGGCTGCGCAAGAGGTCCCGAGTTTGATCCCTGGGTCGGGACAAAAATTTGTACCTAAGTTTTCGGTAAGAAATTCTTAGTGGCAGCCCGGAGTCAGGAAGTTGGCGGTCTTGTACCCCCGTGCCTCGGTAAGCACGTTAAGCCGTTGGTCCTGCGCCCAATCCCTCTCTGGTCGTGTCACAGTAGTGTCCCATCGGAATATGAGGGTAAGGGAACAGAGAGTGCACTTGTGTTTGCGCACACACTTGAGCACTATAATATATCCTGCGTACGTGGCTGATCGTTGAGATTGGCCGCCGTAGCCGTAATCAGTTGGAGGATATTAATTAAAGATTTTTATTGATTATGATGACATTTTTATAAAAATTAAGTTAAAACTAAATCTTTGCTTTGCTTATTTTGGATGACATGGCGGGTAGGGTCGTCTAGTTGATGATTACGTCATCGATAGTTATTTTCTTTTTAACACAAATGGCGAACCCTCACATTCTGCTGACAAGGGGGGTGAGGGGGGTAAATAACTGTAATAAATCTGCTTATGTAATACTTGAACGTCCCCCATTCACCATTGTACTTTATAAAAATGTCTCATAATCGCAACAATTGTCTCATAATCCCACAGACCGTGGGAAAGCCACACTTCGGAATGAATGGGCCGGCTCGACCGGAGTGATACCACGGCCTCACAGAAAACCGGCGTGAAGCAGCACTGTGCTGTTTGAGTTTGCTGCGTTTGTGAGGGTACCGGAGAAATTAGATGTTTGCAGCGCACTAGTGACTCCACTGGTGTCACGGGTGTCCATGGGCGGCGGCAATCGCTTACCATCAGGTGATCCGTCTGCTCGTCTGCCACTTATCACATAAAAAAACATATAATAGACATACAATACAAATCTGCTGGCGGTAATAGTTAAGTCGTTGCGTCACCTTTTAAATATTTTGCATTCACTTCTACCTCTGTGTTGACCCTAGTAACTAGACAAATCGAAATATATTTTATCGACAAAGCCACTAAACATATAAAAACTGCCTTCTTACTTTTTTCATAAGTGAACTTGCTTGACAGAATACTATGTGTGGTGCTTTAAGCTTTGCAACTTGATATTGTCTAGACTGGCAAGCTTGTTAAGATTTAATTCTGTTACAGTGAACTAAACAACTTGAGTATCTTACGTAAGAAAGTCCTCGCCAACCCGTCTGCCAAGCGTGGTGAGTATGGCAATTACCCCTCATGTGATTAAGGAGGCCCGTGCCCCAGCAATGGGGACTTAAATGGGCTGATGATGATGATGACGTAAGAAAATCTATAATATATTTGAAATCAAAATTATACTTAATGTTAACTAAGATATATTTTCTGAATTTTTAAGGCAACTTATTGCATTAGTTATAAGCAAAATTTATTACATATCGTCAAGACTAATTAGTAGTCATACATTACCGTTTCTTGACCCAAAGATGATCCATGACTCGACAAAGCACACTTACCTGTAACAAAATTGACCAAAAATTAATCAAACTTTCAATTAACTTGATTGATTTTACTAATAATTATTTCTAACGGATATATTAATTGCCTTATTGGTTAGCCGTCTCGTACCTTTTACTTCACATGAAATACTATACACTTAACAAAATGTATCTCAATTATACAAAACGAGCTAGGAAATGTGGAAATAAATCACGATCTCCACCAAGATGAATTATATAAATTACGACTTTAATATTTTAGTATGCTTATTTTAGTATGCTTATTTTCTCGACACTACAGACATATTTACGACTGTTCTTGAGTTAGTAAATTAAAATAACATTGACGCTGCATTCCTTTACCATACCTACTGATTGTATAAAATAAACTGGTAACCGAAGTAAGTAGTGAAGTAGTGAAAATGGCCGTGTGGTCCCCGGCAGAGTAGAATAGGCCACCCTCACTCTTACCGAGGTGTCGTAAAAGGCGACTAAGGTAAAGCTGCTGGCATGATCATCAGCGCCCAGAGAAGGATAACTCTGCATTTATATCAAAACCCTCGCCAACCCGTCTGCCAAGCGTGGTGAGTATGGCAATTACCCCTCATGATGATTGAGGGAGGCCCGGGCCCCAGCAGTGGGGACTTAAATGGGCTGACGATGAAGTAGTGAACTAAACCTCACACTAGTATTAATTGGTTCTAGATTAAAAATATTGAAACGTCGAGAGAATTCCAACACAAATTTCGGATCGACTATTTAGGGGTCCTATATACGGTATTCCTTACCCGACTCGATCTCGATCTGATGTGATTTCGTTTACGATTAATCGCAATGAAGACCACGATTTTATCTTTACTTTATTCTTAGTAACAGACGACCAGCGCGAGATAAATTTAATCCTTCATTAATCGTTAATGACGTGGACATCGACTATCGATCAAACGTTTCATGGAGTCCTTTAGTACTCGACTCTCACAGTTTCATTTGAACGTGTAAAGCACACACGTTGGTGTGCTTTCTCAATTGGCTCAAAATAATAATATTTTTCATTACCTTTTCCAAACAAAAGCAGTTATTTAAAACTTTATAAATGAGAATATAAATCCAGTTAACAACCTCAGATAGGAAGTGTCATAGCAGTAAAGTTTT
The DNA here is from genome assembly GCA_019059595.1 of Marasmia exigua. Lineage (NCBI taxonomy): Eukaryota > Metazoa > Arthropoda > Insecta > Lepidoptera > Crambidae > Marasmia > Marasmia exigua. Next base: position 10,803,417 of record CM032476.1, on the reverse strand, counting down.
AAGCTAGGCAAATAAAAAGTAGAACTGGGGTTAAAGTGTTAATCGCTTTATACGTGACAGCGAAAATTAACGATAAACATGGCGAAAGAATATTTCACCGCACTTTATTATATATATATTTTTTTAATGAAAAATTTTTCCGCTGACTCTTGATCTGCGCCTTTTTTGTGTTAGTTTTTTATTGTGTTAAAATGTAACAGTGCTCCGCGTAACAAAATTTGGATTTTTTGTCTCAAAGTTCCTTAAATCTCTAAGACAGTCTTGATGCTATTCTATGTCTAAAAATATTTTTTTTTATTTTTTTTATGATGAAGTTTTTTTTATAGTGTTTTTTTTTCTTTTTTTTTACTTTATTATATTTTTATAATATTGGAGTAAATGTACCATAGAAAAAACAGTTATATAAGGCATTGTTTTTAAATCTGCGTTCTATTAAACAAAATATTGGTTATCACTCATTTTCATACTCTTTTCAAGTATTTCTTTCAAAAGGATTTAAAGTTGTAAGCTACTCGTACCTTGAAACGTTTACAAGACCTGTTTACAGAAAAAGATTTAAAAGTAACATTCGTTAACCGCCATACTGTTCCTGGCGACATACACGGTAATATAAATTGCCTATTTAAGTAAATTTATTTTGTAATTTCTTGGGCCTTAGACAGTTTTTATAAAAAATAATGGAATATCCATAGATTATCATAATGATTGTATTACTGAGTACCAGCTATGCTCGCGCGGGATTAGGTTCGATAAAATATTATAAAAACTTTTCGTGGCAAACCGAATTGTATAAAGGCAGATCCACGGGCGGGTGCTTAGTCGTCTATACGGTAACAGCTTCCCATCAGGTGGTCCGTAACTTGTTTGATTCCATAACAAAATGGTGTAAAAACCCAACAAGAAACTTTTTAAGGTGCAGGGTAGGGCACACTAGCGACGCCGCTTGATTTAAATTGTTAGCAACTAAACCAGATATTGTTTTAACAATTTCGAAGCTGCAGCCTCTCGGGAATCACTTGTACTATTTAATTAATACTTATACTTAACTTTTGGGTCTGCTCGTGTTCTCGAAAAAACGGCCACTTGTGGCGTTAATCCAAATTACGAGTGCAAAAACAGATGAAAAATTAGCGCACAATTATAAAACAAATAGTTGTTATTTAATTATTAGATGTTTGCTTAGGGACTGCTGTTCCGAAATTGTTTAAAATAGATAGATAGATAGATAGATTTTCTTTATTGCACAAAAATAAAATACAAGCATGATACAACAGCAACAGACAATGTAGCAATTTCTACCAGACAACCTTTGGGTATAGATCCAGTTTAGTAGCTAACAATTTAATTCTATTGGTGTCGTTAGTCAAGGTTACCTATCGCCTGAAAGGCCAATTGATTAGTGAGCCATGAATCACACTGACGATTGAGTGAGCAAGTGAGCGATGGTAGATCAGTGGGTGAGAACACGCTTCTCGATAGAAATACGCATATAGATTTTTCAAATGTATTTGCGTATTTCTACCATTAGCTAGGCGGTGAAGAAAAATATTGTGAGGAAACCAGCACCTTCCGAATAGTTTCTGAAGCGTATAGCCATGATTCGGTTGGTCTGGTTCCCCTGTAAAGATTTGAGCAGGTCAAACGGCAGTATCTTCATTGTAATTACCAGACTCCCCAAACTCTGAATCATGATCTAAGCGTCCCTACCCTGGGCTCTAGAGCGACAGCTTAATAAATAAGTTATTCAATAAATAGTATTTAGTGTTTTCCGCGAGGTTGTAACCCCGAAATTGTTTAAAATAGATCCGGTTTAGGAGCTAAAAATTAAAATCGATTGTGTACCCTACCCGTCACCTTAAGACGTATTCGGGAATTACACACTAAGATGAGAGAAATTGCACTTACGATTATCGACCTTAAATCTAAACGAAAGCAGCTTTGTTTGAGTTTGGGGGCAACTCGTCCCAGAATTTCTAGATTACAAGTATTTTGCTGGTCACTATTCTAACTTAACCAATATTTTTATGTTTTGTAGAGGTTAGTATGTATTCATCATCATCATTTCAGCCATCAATATCCATCCACTGCTAGACATAGGCCGCTCCCAATGATCTCCACACAGATTGGTCTTGTGCCGCCCGCAATTAAGGGATTACCGCGACCTTCACCAGATGGTCGGTCCACTTTGTGAGGGGCCTACCACGGCTGCTATTTGCGACCTTTTTGCCCTTTTATTATTAGTATGTATTATCATAACAAAAGTATTGTATTTTGTATTTGTATTTTTGTATATGAGAGGTGGCAGACGAGCAGACGGATCACCTGATGGTAAGCAATGGACAACATTTCAAAATTGCTAAGCTCTGAAACAAAAAATACCATTTCTTTATTTACTTTTCCGCTGCGCGAATATATATTTATTAATTTTTTATCTTGCTTATTTACTGAGAAAAAAAATAAAAACTAAAAAACGTAAGATGACGTCATCGGACGGCAGAATGTAAAATATTTCTTTGCCTAGCACATTATAGTTTTAAATTTACGAAATGCCAAACCCATGACATGCAACTGTCAAAAAAAAGACAACTTGTCAACGTTGAATGAATGAATGACGTTGACAATGTTGACACTAGTATTATTTACCTTTGACAGTAGTACCTTTTTTTTATTAAAACAATGATAAGCAAAGGAATATCGCTGTATTCAGCCGTCCGATGACGTCATTTGGCGCTTACGTCTATTTAGAATATAAAGAATTTTAATAATTATTTTATGCATGAAAATGGACAAATTTTGAAAAAAGAAAAAATATGGGTCCGTTCATTTTATGTCTATTTTCATATAAAAAAACAATATGGACATGTTAAAAATATGAAATGTTGTCCATTCCGCCGCCCATGAACACCCACAACACCTGTGGAGTCACAAGTGCGCTGCCAACCGTTTCCCCTTCCCCCCCATTGGGCCTCCGGTAACCTAACTCACACGGCCAAACACAGCGCAGGCGCTGCTTCACGCCGGTCTTCTGAGAGGCAGTGGTATCACTCAGGTCGAGCCGGCCCATTCATGCCTAAGCGTGGCTCTCCCACATTTAAAATTGGATAGGTTAGGCTGGTCACTAGACCAGCAAAAAAGCTGGATATTAAATAAATAATTCACAACATCACATACATTGATTTCACTCCGGGATAGGTAGCTCAAGCTTAACCTGTCTTACGGATATCAAATCCAACAGCAGAAAATACATACCTACTTATAATACATAGAAAACAACCAGACCCGTACAAATAGACTTGTTCATGCACACAAATGTTCGTACTATGCAGGGATCGAACCCGCAACCATTGTACCAGAGGCAGCGTTCGCTACCAATGAACCAAACGGGTCGTCATATTCTGGGACGAGTTTTAATGGGAAGAGTTGCCCCTACCCTTTGTCGGGTTACACGGTATGTATGAGTAACTCATTGTACTTTCATAGATCATAATTCATTAAAACAATAAGCATACCCATTATTGTTGGGGCAGTTACACTAATTAAGAGTGGTGTGGAGTTATAAAAGTTTTATGCCTCTAGTTAAGATGGAGTGCGTCAATAGTTTCTTGACTACGTATAATTGTGTTAATTTATGAGTAGTGCGGGTGGCCATCTTAATTAAATGTAAGAGTGAGCATTCATAATTGAGACGAATATAAAAAAGAGTAATATCAAGTGAGAACTGCGTCATCATCATCATCATCATTTCAGCCAATTAGACGTCCACTGCTGGACATAGGCCTCCCCTAATGTTCTCCACACAGATCGGTCCTGTGCAGATCGTCGGTTGTAGGAGGCCTGCCACGACTGCGACTTCCTGTATGTAGCCTCGAGAACTTCGTATCTAGTTACATTTTACTTGGAATCTTCTCAGTAAAGATACAACGCAAGTATTGCAGATATTTACGGAACTGTTAACCCATAATGAATGAATTGAGATTTTATTCATATTCCCGAACTGATGTTAATGTTTTTTTCAAGACTGGCAAGGCTGGCAAATTGTCCTTAGGCAAAACAAAAACCGGATTACTTAAATAATAATTTGCATAGTTGACAAGAACTCGGGTGACTCGTCTGTGTCTTGTCTGTGTGACTCTTTTTTGTTATTTTTTGTCTACCTACCTACTGACTTCGACCATAAAATAACTAGCGCGAAGCTAATACGGGAGATCAATTATCATCAGTGATCGGAATAGGTAGTGCAATTTAGGGTCAACGACCTCAAACGTTATATTAGTATAGATACGCCCGCGGGATTGCGGGACGGGATTGCAGGATTTCGGAAACGTCCTATTTGTGTAAAAATCCTTTTTAATTATAAGAAATTAAAAATAAAACAAGTATTTAAGTATGTTAAACTGTAACATTAAGTTCACGCAACTTATATCGAAATTTTCATACATTTTGACGTTGACGTGTCCATGTTCAGATTTCTTTAAAAATTGCACACCTAAATCTGATCACTGTTTCACGTCGTAGCTTCCCCATACTTCGCCTATTAACTCATAAAATGTTCTAAGAGTCGGATACAGTGCAAATAAATAAATGATTAAATACTAATACTGAACCCTTATAATCATTAAGCAACTATGACCATAAAAGTGAAATAAACATCGAAACGTGAAATATTTCAAGCTCGTAAAATTTGTTCAATGGACGTTAAATTCCAACGGCCACTCAGTTTTAAACCCCGTAAAATCCTGATCCAGAGCTAAAAAGCGTTCATTTGCCAGTCCAAAATGTTATAGTTGCGTCTCAATCTCAGATGTCCGTAAAAAGGAAAGTTAAAATTACAGTATTTATTACAGTAGTACAGTAGTACTGCTACTACCTAGGTATTTGTACCTACTAATACTAGTCGGTACAAATTATCGTGACACGTGGAGGAGTCTTATATCGGAGACTATCTACAAAATGAGTTAGGCCGTTCGGCCTATATGAGTAAATAAATGGTTATTTATGTACCGTGAGCGTGACTTGTATTTTGATAGAAGATGTGAAAGCACTGTTGCCTGAAATACAGGTTTTTTTATGTGATAGGTGGCAAACGAGCAGACGGATCACCTGATGGTAACCACCTCCGCGATACTAGTGGAGTCACAAGTGCACTGACAACCTTTAACCTGCCCCCCTTTCTCACGGATTCGGGCCTCCGGTACCCTCACTCACGCAGCGAGCGCAGCAGGTTTATCAGAACCCAGTTCAATAATACCGGCATTTATACACTCCACCATTTTTTCGTATAACTTTGTATGCAGTAAAGATTATTTATTTAATATTTACTCAAAAAGAAAGCAAAAAATATACAGGCAACCTAACCTTTTGTTTATAAGACGTTATTTCTTTCTAATGTCAATTAGGAATTGAGATTACGATAAAGCCAACGTTATACAAGTTATGCAATAAAACATTATTACATTTTTATCGTTTCATGGACTCAGTATACCGAGTCCTTAAAACCTGCAATCTTGTTAAGAGTAGGTAGCAGCAAGAGTAGGTTAACAAAATTGTAGGTTTTAAGACTATAGTTCAAAACAAATTGTCCATGAGCCAATTTGCTCGACTAACACACAATTGTTCAAATTGCAACATTAAATTGTTTCTTTTATTAACAAAACGTAGTAATTTGTTACCTCACTCAAATGATATCACTTAGATTACAAATATCGGAATAAGAGCCAAAAGCTACCAATCTGCATAGGCCTCAGTCTTTAGGGACTTTTCTTTCCAGTAGGGACCGTCTCGACACTTAGCTTTTAAGATATTTCGTCTGTAAATGTCCATGTTAAGTGTCGAATAAATGATTTCTTATTCTTATTCTTTGCGGAGATTAAATTTCATATTTCGAAGAAACTATATAATAAAATTTGGTATTGCAAATTTGCAACACTTAATTAATAATTTAGGAGGACTTGTTTACACTCTTTACTTGTGGATACTTAAAATAGTTGAATATTATAACCCTGACCCCCTTATTCCAAATTGCGAATTAAGGACAAAACTCGTGCCAACCCCTTTTATCATTGGGTGTTGGAACAGGATGACAAGAGCTTTAGTACGGTAATAACTTTAGATCGCGATTTGTAATAAGGTGGTATGTGTGCAGCCTTGGTTGATCGATTTGATCTGCTTCCCCTGTCTATCTGTTACTATGGCACCCCCTTAAATTTTATTTAGAGCTTTTTTTTTACGCTAGAGGCGACAAACGAGCAAGCGAGACACCTGATGGAAAGCAATCATCGTCGCTCATTAACATCCACGAAATCAGAGAGATCGCTAATGTGTTGCCGGCCTTTTTAAAAAGGAGTACGCTCCTCTCGTGAAGCTACCAAATTTTTGGTCATAATCAAGCATATCCCGTGTTGCTGTCACGCTTCGTAGAAGAAGAAGCAAAGCGATTTAGACATCATCATCATTTCAGCCAATAGACGTTCACTGCTGGACATAGGCCTCCCCCAATGTTCTCCACACAGATTGGTCCTGTGCCGCCCGCATCCAATGGATTCCCGCGATCTTCACCAGATCGTCGGTCTACCTTGTGAGGGGCCTGCCCACGGCTGCGACTTCCTGCACGTAGCCTCCACTCGAGGACCTTTCCGCCCCAACGGCCGTCTGTTCTCCTCGTTATGTGCCCTGCCCATTGCCACTTGAGGCATGCAATCCTTTGGGCTATGTCTATGACCTTAGTTCTCCTGCGGATCTCATCATTTCTGTTACGATCACGCAGACATACTTAATTACAAACAGGAAAAAGTAATTAATAAAATATGTGCCTAAAAAGAACCTTGCTCTATCTTATAAGATAACAAAATGAAGCAAACGCAAAATGAATTACGCAACAAAATAATATTACAAAATTTTGTTTCCACAAATTAAAACATTAACCCTGCTTAAACAAGATTAAGTAATTGTATCCACGGCTGAAGAATGAGATTCCCTCTGACCTAACGGTTCGAAATGGGTTAACAACCGCGGGGTCACGGTTACGACCGTAGACTATGCACTAACCATAATAGTGAGAGCTAAGTTCAAAGGCAATAAGGTTGTTGTAGTTAAGGTTTTCTAAATCGAAACACTGAAAATATGCCTTTATATACAGGGGTCATACGTTTCCAAAAGCTTGATCTCTTGTCTGATTTTATTTAATTGTTATTATTTTTAATTCAATATTTTTATCTGCTCTTGTACTAGACTTCCCGAATGCAGGATTATGGTCCAAGCGTACTCCGGGCTCCGAAGCGACAGCTATGGACGCATCTGGGAATTACACGCTAAGATGAAGATGAGGAGTTTTATCTGCCCTAGTTATAAAACCACTTACTTATGTGATATGTGGCAGACAAGCAGACGAACGGATGGGCGGCGGCAATCGCTTACCATCAGAAATCAGTATGCTGCCATCTACATATTCACAAAAACAGTGGAGTCACAAGTGCGCTGCCAACCCTTAAAACCCCCTTCCCCGGATTTTGAAATAGAATGAGGGAAAAATTCAATTTCCTGTGCAAAATTATCTTAATAGAAACATAATTGACCTTTCTACAAATCCAATCTCCCTTTTATTTTTCTAAATCAAACGCACACTTAACTGAACCTATTAGCCGAACAAAACTGCCATCAATTAGTGTCAACTCAAACAGAAACTCCAAACTTTTCGATAGTTTTTACGAGCGCCCCTTTTGACGTTGCAGCTCGAGTGATGTAGACAAACAAAAAACCACGCCACTTGACCGGTGGGTCGGCTCCATGTACCGCTTGGATCCTGTAGCCATAAAAAACAAAGCACTTTGGACTCGCGCCAGCCACCGCTCCTGATTCGACCTCATTGAAACGAACCGTTTAAACCCAAAGTGAGAACACTTGAATCCATTCCGTGAAGCAAAAATGTTTAAACTCGGAGCTATGAAACGCTCAACGTTTACCTAAGTGCTCTTTTTCATGAGATGAAAGACGGGAATAGCCACATTAAGTTAATTACCATTAAAATTTAGTCTTTCTTTTGAGCGAATTAGAAAGCTTGTTTACCAGATGTTATTGCGAGCTTCTAATGAGCACGACTTTGGAGTAGGCGAACGTAATTTCCAAAATGAGAAAAATGTTATTTGGGACAATTTACTTTGGCAAAATCGACGTAGAATCTGAGGGCGTTTTACCGAAACTGGAACTTTTTCAAGAGATGTTATTAAAATCAACAATGGAAGTCTAACTCAGACTTGAGCATTTATTTGAGCAATTTCAATATCGACAAAAATCTTTTGTGAAATATGAAAGGAACAAAATCAAATTGCGGGACGCTGAAACTCCAAATCAAAGTAGCGATTCACCGAACCGAGACGTCAGCGTTCATAAACAATCTGTTGTTCCTCATTTATGCTTTCCGCATCGCGTTAAGCCTATTGGGTCATTTTTGAGATCGGTATAGGGTCGTTGGACGACCCTCAACGGCCGGGAATTCTTTCACTTTGGACAAGTCTTTTCGACATTCCTTTATTTGGGAATAGCTTTGATATCGGTTTGTTGGGTAAGAGATACGGTCAAGTGGGAATTCCTCGTTCAATCTACTTTCCGCTCAGATTTCTAATCTATACGAAGGTAAAGGAATATTTTAGTAATAGCTCAATTTTCTATTTTTTCATAAGAACTTGCTTTTAATAATTGCCAGTTTTCTTGGCAATCTACATAATTGCATTTTATGTTTATCAAAGTTCACTATCAGTCACTCTCAATTTTAAAAGCGCCAAATAATGGCAACTACTTTCGAATATTAAACCCACGTTCGTTCTCACGACCACTTTTCAATCAAGAGGTCAAAGTGTGCAATACCTCATAGTTACATGTCATATTTTTTTTAGTTTTCTTTCATATACGTCAATATGAATCAGTGGTCAAATTTATTTTTCTTTTTTAAAATTATATTTCTCACCTATTCTAATGAATGATCCTAAGATCAGGAGATAGTATAATCACAGGTCACGAGACCTATCATTTTCGTTACAGAAGTTAAAATCTACTTAAGTCAGGCAGCCGTGTAATCCCTATGAATAATTCGTCCATAAATAACGCATCATCGACATAAATAACTTTATCATATAGGACTACTTCATGATCCTACGATGTGTGCTTGTGTAGCTGCAAAGAAACGTTTTATGAGCCCCATCTTTCTTCTTCACACATTGAAACCTGACTCCAAAATCAGACAGCCGTGTAACCGAGTTAATTGCGCTGCGGAGTGGTACAGGGGTCGCACAACGCGCCATTGTAACGGTAACCAAAGCCGGTGCATCTTGAGATACTATTACAAGAGCAAGTGCTCTTGCACTCGAAGGAAGGGTTACTGTTACATTGGAATTAATGTATAATCCTTGCTTCGTATTCAATTCATAATTGGATATACATCTGGTATAATCTGTTATCGTTTTAGACGTCAAGTTTTTTTTGGAAGATGATGCTTGGGATGATGAGTTTGGATTTTGGTTTCAGGTTCATTGGTGTTTAGTTTCATTGAAGCTTGGCAAACTTCTATTTTTTAGTTTACTGAGTCCCACTGCTGGGTAAAGGTCTCCCAAAGTTTCTCCATTCCTCCCTATCCAATGCTCTTACTTGCTATCCATGGAAACATTCATAAGACCAAAATTTAATCTAAAGGACAGATCTCGCCGGATAGTTCTATAGATTCTTCAATCTCACAAACACTCTCTCTAAAGTTATAATCTACTTGTTGTAAGTAGGAATGTATGTATATTCAACGCCAAGCAGTCGCCAAAGGGTGCAGGTCAACCTTGAGTACTTAAGAAAAGTAATAAAAAATATAGGTACCTAATTTTTTTTGTTGCAAAATTAATTTAGAAATTTTGACATTTTTTTATCGTTTCCATTCCGAAAATCTCATAATAGATATGGTGAATAAAGTTCATCTAGCATGTTAAATCTACAATACAAGCGAAAAAAAAATTTGCTGTTTCATACAAAATAGATTATAATGTAAGCCACCACTTCAAACAATCTCCAAACTCTGCACTATGTAGCATAACGCACGATTCATCCACGGCTTGTTTTTGTTTGTATTGAATTTCAATAGCTTATCGAAATCTCCACTGAATATGGATCCATTTGATATCAAAACAAAAGCGGGGTCGAAAATTTAATGCACATAATTCATGGTCTGGTTCAAACGTTTCACAAGAAATAACAGAATGTGATGGCGTTAGGAGCATGGGGGTTCAAAAAGTGATTTGAGAGACTTTTAGGTTAATGTGTTCTATTTGTAACCAATCCTCTGGAACGATGCCTTTGTATCTTTACAAACATTATAAATTGCAACTCATCATCATATTATACTTCTATCATCATCAGCCCATTTAAGTCCCTACTGCTGGGGCACGGGCCTCCCTCAATCACATGAGGGGTAATTGCCATACTCACCATGCTTGGCAGACGGGTTGGCGAGGGTTTAGTTATAAATGCAGAGTTTTCCTTCTCTGGGTGCTGATGATCATGCCAGCAGCTTTACCTTAGTCGCCTTTTACGACACCTCGGTAAGAGTAAGGGTGGCCTATTCTACTCTGCCGGGGACCACACGGCACTTTCTATAGGCAGGCATATATTATACTTCTATAGGCAGCTCATAATCACAATTAAATAGTTACTTTCATTTTTTTTTTAACAAAATTTTAGAATAGCACATGATATCGTAAAAAATACCCGAGGGATCTGTGATAAAAAAATAGTTAAGACTCCACATAGGGGCAAGTATTTACATGTGAAAGGGCCTTGTAACAAATCTGGAGAGCAACTTAATTAAAAATAGCAACGGTGAAAAAGAGCCGCATAGTGAAGAGGGAAAAAGCCACAGGAATGAAAAAAACATTTAAAATAGAAGAAACCGTAACGTAAGGTAAAAATAGATTCGGAAATTCGTATACTTTAAGTGCATGTGACTATTATTTCACTTGATGACAATGAAGACCTCTCCCAACCTATTTTGGTTGTAGCAATTTTTTCTCGGGCAAATAATGCACTTGCAAAAAGTTGTTTAACGTACTTTATCTTCGTCAGCCAAGAAAAGTCAACCGGTTGACTTATTGATAGGTCGTAGATTCAAGTTTACCAAATGAGGATTTTTTCTTGCATTTTGCATTTTTACTGTCTTAACTTTTTATTTAGTACACTAAAATAAATAGTCTCATCAGCGAGTCCTAGATGTAACGATAGGGGCAGACGCGCGTATCTGAAATTAACTTCAAAGCGCCCCAGAAATTAGGACACTACTCGGTATAACAAAAGGCAGAAGAAACACAATAAAAGGCAAGTGTGGGTACACATAAAGAAATACTCGATGTATAAACAAAGCTACCTCTGTTTGTGTCGGTCGCAATCTTGCCAGAGAGTTCACTATTCTCTTTGAACCGCTGCAGAATGTTGTCAAAATTGTGATATAATCAAGTCAGTCTTCGATTATTTATTTTTATCTCGTAAATTATATTCTGACGTGAATGTCGAATCCATCTTGCAGAATACGGACTATGGACCCAGCATCCCCATCGAACAATACTTGAGCGACGATCATTCTTAGACGCCCCTCTCTTTACGCCTTTGTTTACGACTTCTTTTGTTTTTTTTCTTTTGTTCCATAATTTGGGGGCAGGCGACGCGTAAATACCGTGTAATAAGTCAATTCAATGCAATGAATTGCGATTACGGTAATGGCCTACGCGTGGCTTCTTCAAGCAGGTTAATTTTCTTACACTTTCTGGATGATAGACAGAGAAGCAATTTAAAGTTGTTGAGTGTGAATGAATGAATAAATGATAACTTTAATTGGCACAATACGAAACAAGCATTCCTATTTGGTAACTTAACTTAGACATAAATAATAAAAGAAAATTAGAACAACATTATTCCTTATGTGCCAAACACGCGGCCGCTCAGCAATATTCGGTGCTGATTCAATCGGTCTATATATCGGTCTAAACTTTAGTATGTAAAGAACGGCAAATTCCAATAAATATGCAAGAAAAAAAACCCTTTGCCACCGCAACGTTTCGAGTGGGACGTCCGATACTTTATACATCAGTATGATCTCGACGCAGATATTCGATCTTTTATCTATAGGTAATTTACAGTCCTTTGTAAGTGAGTGGGAACAATAGACGGACTTTACGAAGGGTGGCGATTTTATTCGGCGGTGAGTACAAACAACTATTGAGGCAATGCGCAATCTGATAGAGATCTGATGTTAAATGAAGATATAGAGTTAAATTTAAAAAAAACAAAAGCAAGTTTTTGCTACATACACCGTCATTTTTTTAAACGTTTACATAACGAAAACCAGATAATAGGTATCGTAAATGATTATTTACGTATATGTCCATTTAGCATAAAATTTGCTGTTCCATACAAAATAGAATATCCACCCGGCAATAACGTATGGAACAGCTGATATTATTTTTTCGCTTATTTTGTTCTTTTTGTAAATGGACTTCATTAACGATAACTTATATGAGGTTTTCGCGATGTAAACGATAAAAAACGGTGTATGAAACTAGATAAACTAAAAATAGGACGACAATTTGGACTACCCCTAATGTGATCAAAAAGCATATTAAATATGCTTTTAGGAAATTTTCCTTTAAAACATTATTAGAAGTAGGCTCGAGAGATACATAGGTACTCGAACTATATATAAAAAGGAACAGTATTTTTTGTTTGTAAAAACACATCGTAAGATAATATCATCTTATTGGAATTCTGTCATGGGATCAGCAGAATGAAGACATTGAAAGCAAAAGTTCGCGAGTTCGTTCACCTCACATGGACTGATAAACTGAAGTACTCGTCCTCCTCCAAATAATACTCTTTTATAAAGCATGAGTGAAACACGGACCGGTGGATGCAGAACATCCGCTCTGATACAAGCCTAATGCTGCTCACGATCTATGTACATAAGGGACTGACCGATGAATGCTTATGCTTTTAATAAAATGGCACAACGACTAAATCCCACTACAAAACGCAAACACACAATACCAAAACATTTTCTTTTATTTCCTAGACTAAAGAACTGGTTGATACAAACCAGACTTGTCCAAGTCCAGCCACGTCGAGCTAGAATACGTATAATAAACACATTAGTACAAAAGTCACGTGACATAAAATGCATTACCGCCTCAAGTTATTGATACCATTCCCTCATAGTAACATCATCGTAATCCCTTAAAAGCAACTCCGTGTCTGATAAAATTTTGCATATAAACAGCGCATTAAACCAACTCCAAGTGAAAAAAAACCGCAAGACATTTTACGATAACGGCGAAACACAAGACTTACATTTCATTGAAAATTGCTGCCGCCCCTACATCGAGGTCCCGGCCATTTTGGTCCCTGACAAAAGATTAAATAACTCGGAACGGTTAGGGACGCCGATCCTTCATAAAAAATAGTGATGGTGTTTGATTGGAAATGTATCGATGGACACCTTGAACGGTACGTCTGCTCCCTATCAGATAAAAAAAATGGTATTTCTCTTCGTTTCATACAGAGTAGGCAAATCAGGAAGCAGTTACTCGGAATGGCTACTTCCTAACTGAGAGCCCATACTTATTTATCTTAAATTTTCTCGTAACTACTACTGTAATCTTTTATGTATTCTGTGCTATAACTTAAAGTAAGTTTATCGTATTGAGTCGATAAAGAGAGAGATAATGTTTATGAAAATAAGTTAACGAATGTAACGAAATTTTTTGAAGCCATAACAGCTAACACGTGTAGCTTCTTTCACCCGTGACGGTAGAAACTTGTAAGAGATATGAACACAATTATGGCCGTATAACACGTAGCATGTATACACTAAGTGTGTGTAAGTAGCACTAGTAATCTACTGCCATTCTACTTCGTACGGTTTTATGGCCGAACACTTATCATTAGTCATATCATCTCATTTTTGGTTGCGTCCAAAGTTGTCGCTTCGCTAAAGCCCGGGGTACGGTTAGACCATGACTTCGGGTTTGGGGAGCTCAGCTCGTCAAATAGTATAACCATAATTCGTACTTTAGACGAAGACGGACAACGCTGTCACCGTTTTACAGTGGAAAACATTCCATCACGGACTAAAAAAATTGGCAGTTACAGTTGGTAGTGACCCTGCCTCGTACGCCAAAGGTCGTGGGTTCGATCCCCACCCTGGACAAACATTCGTGCGATGAACACTTATGTTTGTTCGGTGTCTGGGTGTAATATATGTGTTTAAGTATATATTTGTGTTCTTCTGTTGTCTGATATCTGTAACACAAGTGCTTAAGCTACTTAGTACGGAATCAGGTCAACGTATGAGATGTTGTGAGAATTATTATTATTATTATTTCTGCCGCACCATCAAGAAATGGAACTCGTTGCAGGCGCATGTATTTTCTCCTTCCTACAATATGGATTCGTTCAAACGAAGCGTTAATAAGCATCTCGCGGGCCAGTGTGGCAATCCCAACGGTGGTGATGCCTGACATCGATTCCGTTGTAATTGCAACGTGGGCTCTTTTCTTGCTTACCATCAGGCTGAAGAGAGCCAATATACTGTTTCACTTTAAAAAAAAAGTAACTTTCAAAGTCAACCATCGATAACGTAATGTTTAAATACATCCCGTCACTACGGGGACGGCAATCCCTCATAAAACTGGGACTGGGCACGCGCCGAACCCACAGGTATAAAATTTAAGTCTTCTACAACAACACACAATGAGGCTTTTGAATGAGATCTCGTATTAGCCATCAAAGCGAAGTCAACGTATTCATGAAAAAAATACAAGAGAGTCACGAATATCACGGCTATTTTAAGCACTTTCACTTTGGACACTTTTGCTTTCTCAGATTACTTATTCTGCGTTTAGCGTAAAAAGTGGTTTATGTAAAAACATCTAAAACATGTAAGTAGGTAAAAACCGCCTTATTACAAAATGCGATCTCAAGTTATTACCGTACTAAAACAGATGCTATCTTGTTTCAACACGCAATGTTAAAAAGGGCTGGCACGTGTTTAATTTCAGAACTATTCTAAAATCGCATTTTACACTCAGGGGGCTAGGGTCTTACTGGTGGAAACAATTAAGACTCTGTTATAGATAACAGAATTATAAACAAATATAAAATTGACTGAGATAATTGCATAAAAGCCGAAGAAAAAAAATATTGTTCATGATGTTAGCTGTAGCCCTACGACGTGTAATTGTGTAGTATTTTTATCTAATAATTGACTACAAGTTAAAAGCACATACTATGATCCCAAAGTGTGTAACAAAATCTTAAAAGTAAAGCCAGATCTGGGGAGCAATTCTCGAGCACTCGACACTGAAATGTCTAAATTCGACTTCAATGTCGAGTGCTCGAGGATAGGCCCTCGGCTTAAAGAGTTATAAATGGTGTTAGTAAGATTGCGTTCGTAAAGTTTGTAAGACAGAATATATTTCTTCCTACAAAGGAGTTCTTAATCATTATCCTCGCAGATAAAGTTGTACTGTGCCTTGTGAAAATTTCAAGCTTTTTACATCAGGAGCGGAATGGCTTGAAACAAGTTTAACGAGTCCTGCGAATGTTCATAAAAACTAAGGATGAGATAGTGATGCGACACGCTCAGTCTTTCGAGGGCGACTAGTACTTTGGAAAACTTTTATTTTTAATTCGAGTCCTCTCAGACTCTTTACACATCAAGCTAGTACAGAACAATTTTCCCAAATTGATTGTAACCAAATATTTTGACAAAGTGAGAAAAAAAATCTTGACTTACTAGAGTGGTTGTGATCTTCACATATAGAGTGGTAGGTTCTTCAAAATCCTTGTTAACGACTTTTAGTTTTATAGTGCCTTTGAGGAGCGAACTATTCTTTGTCGATTTGATTTTATCGATCCACCCTAATGATGCCTTGCCACGGTTTTTGCATTAACTTCTGCCTGCACTATAAAGGTGCTTGTACATGTTCTACAATATGATAGTTTCTGTCCCCTAAAGTACCACTGCATCCAAGGGTACGCTTGACCGTGATTCAGGATTTGGGTAGTCTGGTAATTACAATGAAGCGACTGCCGTGTGACCTTCGCAACCCTTAACGGGGGATCCAGACCAATTGAATCATGGTTACACATTCCAGAAACTGTCGGAAACGTGCAGGTAGAAAGTACCACTCGTGTGTAGTCTACATAGTTTAATGTAAAATGACTCAAGTGATTATTTTATTCGCATCCCATCACTATGCTACAGAGCAAGCCTGCAGGTAGACAATGCAGCGGGAAGCGCGTTACTATTATACATGCTCTTTGTTAAAATAACTAGGGTCGTAAAAAAAGTAAAAGACTAAATTTCCTTCTAGTTTTGCTGCTTTTAATTTATCTGGAAGCAACGATAAATTCTGAAGAACATGTTCATGTTTTCTGCAATAAATCCGGATGATAACTTATTCGTAAAGTGCTACAATTACTTATTCAGTAAGGAGTAAAGCTTGTGCTGAGTTTTTAGTACCAAATAAGAGAGACCTTAAATGTTATATCCGTTCGTTGCCTTTAGATCTTTCTACGTTTTGTGACTCATACCTGATTTCACAGCTTTTTTCATAAACAATCGGTCGGATGACGGTTTCTATAGAGAATATTAATGCAAATATATCAATCTGTGGATACCTACAAATGTTGAAATAAATAAATATTTCTCAACATCATATACATATTGATCTAACTCCGAGATAGGTAGCTCAAGCACCTGTGTTACGGATATCAGAATCCACAGTGGGATTACAAATATATACATTGAATACTTTTCATTTGTATATACATACTTACAATACATAGAAAACACTCAGACCAATATAAACAGGCATGAAATAATGATTCTGAATGTAGAACTCAACTAGGTCTGGTTCTTTCCAAATCCTGCCAGATCAATTTTCTATACGGACCATGGTCCAAGCATACTCCTATAGAAAACGGAAGCGGATTCATTTGAATCACACGGATATTGAATGCCCAAATCCTTACACGGGCTTACTCCATCCGAATATTCAAATGTGAACCAGTCTAAATTAGACAATTGGAGCCAACATTTCCTCTTTCTGTCTCGCCTGAAATGTTTATCGGCGCTTACAAATTAAGGGCAACATTCTTCTAATTGCCGCAATTACAAGCGCGGCGGGCCGCATTCCCGGCACGCTGTAATCTGAGCCCGGAGATGCTATTTTCATCCTGAGCCTATTGTTTTATACGCGTCGCAAACCTGTGTAAGGGCGCCTATTCAACTTGTTTAAAAAATAGGCACAGCGGCATTCTATTCACAACTAATTAGCACACAAACTTCTGTATTTTGTCCTTCTACGTTGCTTCTATTTAAGCGAAGTCTTTTTTTTGCCAACATTTTTATTTTTAAAATGATAATAAAAAAAACATTTATTTCAAGACACATGGCCCATATAAAATGCTAGTATCAAACGCTTACAAAGCTTTGTTAGTTAGCAAAGACAGAACAACATATAACTACCTTTGCAAAAGCAAACATAATATATGTCGTTCTCACATGAACATCTCACAAATAATGTTAACAAGGACTTAAAGGTGCAGCTGGTGGGGTCGAGGGAAGGATAGAGGTTGCTCCACCGGCGGCTTTTAATTTTTTTATTTTTTATTTATTTATCATATAAAAATACATTTCAAATTATCTTAAAATAATCACGCACTTAAACCACTATGGTTTGTGATGGCGCGACCTGAGTCGATGTTAAAGTTAAGCAAAGTGCATAACGAACAATACACAATTCCTACCTATATAATAATTAAAAAAGACAAGGTTTAATGTCGAAATCAAAAATTGAAAAGATGTACGTAATTATTCTAATTATATTAATTATTCTACGAGTATTTTGATTTATAGTTTCTATAATTCCTAGTTTATTAAGTTGTATATATTGTGCAATAAAGTATATTTACTTTTAATCTATGATATTATGTCTTTTATGTGCTTAGCATAGGCGGCAATTTTACAATACTCGAATTTACATAAGAATTGTCGAAACAGTCGTATTTTATCGAATCTTTTTTTACTTTACGAGCAAAAGGAAGTTTTTTAATTTTTTACTTAGTGATATTTAATAGCTTAAAATATGTGGGTATCAATAACTGTTCCACTTATAGTGGCCATATAAATTTGAACCATTAAATACTTTTTACGATTCACGTCCATAAACCATGAAACTGTCACTCATAAACTTAAAAAAAAATGGGAACCCACAGGAAGCCACCGAACAGTCTCCTTAACCACTTAAGCACGGTCAACACAGCTGGACGCTTAGTTAATACTTCAATCAACTTTAAACTTCCTCTGACAATGTTCGGGGTCCTAATTGTCGCCCCTTTATTTATTCAAAAGCAACGCGATACGTCATGTATACCGCCGGATGCATTACTCGTTAGTGTCAATAAATGTTGCCCAAACTTTGAAACAACAGCTGAGTCACACTAATGTGTGGAATGGGCTCCCGGTCAGAGCCTTTTGGGGTCCACGTTTACATTAAAATCAATTATCCTTTCTCTAACCAAGTTTATAAACTTGGGAAGGAATCGATTCGAGTCCGAGAGAGACGGCCGTACTTGATTACTATTGCGCTATTGGTTTCCATTCCCAGAACTGGCCAAATGTATATCTGATAGTTTCTGTTATAAAATTCTCAGTGTAAGACGAAGTCATTATGGTCTTAAAGGCCAATTCCTTAGAAACTACGCAAAGCCGTTGATTCTGAGCCTAATCATTCTCTGTTCAAATTTTCTGAGTCAGATATTGATCTTGTCAAATTTTCGGAGTCAGATATACATTGGTATGCGATGTGGTAAAATATTAATTTATAATTTATTGATTTATTTGTTCGTATCACACTTGAGTCCCATCTAAATATGAGGATAAGGGAATAGAGAGTTCACTTGTGTCTGCGCACATACTTAAACAATATTATACGACCTGCGGTCGATTTGCCAGGCCCATAAATATTGGTAGTAGGATATTACGAATAAAGTGCCGCAAAATAAAATTTTGTATGGCTTTACCCAACAAATTGTACAATCCAATACGAATTCGAAAAGAAATTAATAATTTTAGTTACCTTTTCCACATTTTTGATTCATGTATTCCAAAACTAGGCTCTAATTTAGCAACCGAGAATTGGTTTGGTTTTTAATTTCAAGTCGCGCGTAACAAAAGGGTATATTTACTGTGATGCTTAGCGCTGAAGGGCCAACGCAAACATGTTTCAAGCTGGCCACAGTTCTTGAACGAGTCGTTTGTTCTGCCTCGTGTAAATAGCAGTGCTGTTCGATATCACAAATGGGTGCCATCAAAAGGTGCTAGATTGCAAAGAATTTACAAATGAGTGCTGTTGGCCAATTCAAGAATAAAAGCAAAAATAGGAATGCTATGTCTGTAGGACGTTATTCATAATGTATTTGTGACATCATGTTGAAGACAAAAACCGCATTATTTGACCCCAAAATCACCAAGGATTTATTGTGTAACTAAGTCCATTTCCATCCATAACTTTCAGACTAGCTCCTGGACTTTTTTGACGAAATAATCATTTTCGGACTAAATGAGCAAAAATCTGGACTGTAATCATAATTCAGTTTTAATATCTTGCCAATTTAAAAACCAAAAAAAAGGCTAAATTGATTGTCATTTTTTATTTCAAATCAGCTCGTAAATCAGTGCTTAGAAAAGCGATAGATAGCACTGTAAAATCTAAGCGTTACTTGAAAATAGTGCTAGATTTGGCCCTGAAAGTGCTAAGTCGACCACACGGTTAAACAGTTACGGTAGTGAGTCACTTCAGGTAAGGAGGCAAGATGTTAAATAGAAGCATGTACTAAGTAGAAATACGTACATGGGTACAATTTACATTTAACTAGCGAATACTTAGGAATGAAAACTGATAACTTTATAAGGCTGTATCTGCAATATTCAATTTCGAACTAAGTTTTTTCTTAGTTCGACTTATTAGTAGGTAATATCGATAGAAGACCTACAAAATCATTTCATTTCTCTAAAAGAGAGAATTTGAAACGTAATATACTCGTAGATATATTTTTCTCCTTTTTATAAATGGTTTTACGTAATGTGAAATTGAAGTGACGACACAGAGGCAATGTTTTGTGTTATTATATACACTTGTTATTAGGTATTATTTGTAAGATTACCTGTAAAAAGGTTCCTGCTAAAATATTGTTATCCATTTCTAAATACTTTGTATTACAGAGACAACAACATATTTAAATAGCACTTAATTTTAAGAGACGGTTGTTTATTCGGGTACTCTCTTATATCAAATAATGAAAAACTCATCTTCCCGGATACCTCTTCAACATTTAAACATCGTACCAAAGCATCATAAATTATAGTATCTATAAACCGTGAAGTATAACGTTATCATAATTTCGTTTACCATCACGAACATCATCCGCGGTGTTCATATACATGTCGATCTCCCCTCAGGATGTCCTAATTGCAGGATCTTGTCGAAATACATCGTAACACCCGCTTGATGACACATTAACAGAGATGTGATCGTTGAAATGTGTATCCGCGGATAAGGATACAAGTCAATCGACATTCTGAACCAGCTTTAGATTATGTGTAACCTTTTTTAACAATTATAAATGTTCTGTATTGACATAACTTGAAGAAACAAATTTTGAAGAATGATCTTAAAAGATTATTCTATTTTTATTGTTATCTTATCTTGCTCTTCGCTTCACACCCATTGAGAAGAAGCCTACAAAGGAGAGAGTTATCCAGAAGAAACTTATCCACTTAAGCTTTTGAAAAAATCGGGTTGTAGTTAGTTCGATTTACGAGTTACCAGCATCGAAAAGCGAGCGGGTTTTATTTTTTACTAGAAACTCGGGTTGCTCATTTAATTTTGTCTGAATATATTATTTACTTCAATACATTATTTAGTTTATAGACCTTAGTAACCGAATTCCGCCCTGACGGACGACTTTCTCTTAAAAAGTTAACTATGTCAGAATTCATAAAAATATTAATTTTGATTTTTTAAACTGGAAACTGAAGATCTCATAAAATACGGGAGATTTATTCACCCTAATCTTGATCCACACGACTACGGATGTGGATACGATTACAATCGCCTATTTTATTTCTATCGTGACTATAGCAGACATAACTTTCTTACACGAGGTGCGCTTGACCTAACGCCGACGGTTAACGCTTTGCGTTAGAAACGCGACGTGTTTTGCAATACAAATGTGCTAATACGTGATTTTAGTTTCAATAATCTAATTTCAATCGAAGTTTGAAATATTTTATTGCAAAATCTTTAAAGTTTTATATACCTACGGAATAGAATTGATCATTCGAAATTACCTACCAAGATAAAAGATCTTTCGTAAAGTAATAGAGAGACAATAATATCATGTTCATAATTAATAACTTGGCCGTGTGGTCCCCGGCAGATTAGAATAGGCCACCCTCACTCTTACCGAGGTGTCGTAAAAGTCGACTAAGGTAAAGCTGCTGGCATGATCATCAGCACCCAGAGAAGGAAAACTCTGCATTTATATCTAAACCCTCGCCAACCCGTCTGCCAAGCGTGGTGAGTATGGCAATTACCCCTCATGTGATTGAGGGAGGCCCGTACCCCAGCAGTGGGGACTTAAATGGGCTGATGATGATGATGATGAATTAATAACTGTATCTTCCACTTACTGATAAATTTAATCGGTTATACATAGAGATTAAATGCTATTCTATGGTTAAAGGCAGTCGCTAGAACATTATAGTTTGGTAGACGTGTCATACAAGTATTTATATATCAGTCTGCTACGAAACTTTGCGTTTAGTATAGTAACTAATTACGTACTAACACTTACTTGGACAGGTTAATAAGGTATTGTAATAATGGTAGGGATCTTCGACACCGTATATCCGAGTCTCCCTCGGATATCCGAGGTTTCCGGCCCATCACTACACATTAACACCCACCGCGTTACTTAAAAACGTATAAACTTTTATAGGGCCTAATGAAGAAGCTCCAGTTTCAGTAATATACGCGTACATGTATGGCATCAGTTGGTTTATGTTCAAAGTTGTCAGAGGGCCTGTTCAATACAAGTTCAAAGCAAGTTTCTAAGTTATTTTAATAGCGTTTCCAAAATGTAACCTTCAGTTGAAAAAGACGAATTCACTTTACCTGGTTAGTTCATTTTATGTCCGTTTTTTATTTTCAACTGTTTTATTTCTAAGCTGACGAGGAATCTAAAACAATTCAGATTCTTTAGTCTTGATTATACTGGAAGTCATTTGTTTACCTGTAACAATAAAAACACAAGTAAGTCGATAGCTATTTAGCTAGAAGTAATTAAATGCTATTGGTAGGTACTTATTTAATTTAATTTTAAAAATCTAATCAGTCTTTCAAATCTTAACTTTTACACATCTATACACTCAAAAGCCTGTCAGTGGTTAGTTGAAATTTAATATTTTTATATCTTTTGTCCATACATAAATTTTGGCAAGTATATTAATAGGTAGTAATTAATGAGACACTGATTTCGAATTTTTCACTAGTGTGGTGAGTTTATTATTAAAATACTGCCAACTTCCAGACTCTGGGCTAACACTAAGAATTTCTCACCGAAAAGTTGAGTACAAATTTTTGGCCCGTCCGCGTCCCGGGGATCGAAATTAAAGTGCGACCCACTAACCACTGCGCCACCGAGGCAGACAGCATAAATGTTAGAATGTGTATGACATTCAAAATTCACCCAATCCCAGACTATTCGCTAGTCTAGTTTCTAGCCTGTGTAATCCTGTATATACTTCATCCAAGTGATTTATTTGGCTAACACTCGCTCTGCAAGCGGTTAGTATCGCAAACTTGCCTAGGACGAAGTTTGGCGAACTACATGCACCCAAACATCACATCAGATGGGCAAGACAGACAGTGGAACTCTGCTCCTGACCGACCTATCTATACCGTGCACAGATAACATGATGTACTGTTAATGCAAAACTGGGAACTGTTGCATGTTAGATGAGTTAGGTATAGCAGCGTTTCATATACGGTGGTATGGTATAGGTATACACAAGTATTAAGATTGCATCGCCTTACACCTTCCTAGTGTTTTTTACCTAAAGATTGCCTGGAAGATATTGGTCATGGTTTCCACACAGTTTTGAGTGTAATAAAAGTATATTGACGACCCGTTCCGAACAGTGGTAGTAAACGCTGCCTCTGGTGTAAGGGTTGCGGGTTCGATCCCCGCACAGTACAAACATTTGTGTGCATGAACATGTCTGTTTGTATTGGTCTGGGTGTTTTCTATACATAATAAGTATGTATTTGCAAAAGAAAAGTATTATATGTATATATTTGTAATCCCACTGTTGATTCTGATATCCGTAACATAGGTGCTTGAGATACCTATCTCGGAGTCAGATCAATGCATGTAATGTTGTAAAATATTTATTTATATATGGTGGTATGGTATAAGTACATAAATAGGTATTAAGATTGCCTCGCCCTACACCTTCATAGTGTCCTTTACCCAAAGGTAGCCTGGAACAGTTTGGTCATGGTTTTTACACACATGGTTTTTTTTAGTGCAATAAAAGTATATTCATTAATTCATTCAGGGTCTGGAAGCCCCTGACGGTCTGAAGCATCTTCCATGGACCAGTATTTAATCATTAAAACAAACAGACCTATAAAATCTTTCTAGATTTACTAAGGACACAGAATGCACCGAATCATAGTATGTATTCTCAGATCTTTAGAACTACGCTTCGATCATTATTATATGATCGATGGAACTACGCAATGAATTTAGATGCCTTTTTTAATTAATAGAGTTAATTCAACCTATTGAATTAACTCAAGTTGAATTGATTGCGTAGGTTTCTGTATAATAATATAACACATGCATAAGATTGCGCTCGTGTGAAGCCGTCTTCGCACTACGTGTACGGCGTGCTAAGGCCCGATCCAACCAATCTTTATCCGTGGATAAATCTATGGTATAACGTCAGATTTGTATAAAATGACAGCGCTAAACCAGAGATTTAGTATCGGAATAAGATTGTTCGAATCTGCCCTAAGAATCCGTAGACTGAAAAAGTTATAAAATATTGAGAAAGACTATAAGTAATCAACATTGAATATTACCAGTACTAAATGCGTCATCATAAGTAATGCAATATAGAATAATGATATATTCGTAAGTGAACTTATAAGCAAAGGTATTCATAAAAAAATTGGAATGCTATAAGCTTGCTACCTAGTGTAAGTATAATAAAGAAAATGGTTATTTTTGTGGTAGTTGGCAGACGAGCGGACCTGTACCTATGGATTTTTTAAATTTAAAATGAACTTAAAAATTGGAAAAATCATACAATAGGTGTGTATACGTATGAACTTTTTACTATTTTCAAGGCTGTAAAGAAATTAAAAATACATCACTTAATAAGAGCAGAGAATTACCCTGACTTAGAACCATGGGAGCATTATCTCATATAAATTTCTCATGCTTGTTTCTTGCAATGCAATAATGCATTCTGTACCCGGCTATAAATCCTAGGCCAATTACTGGGGTAAACGATGCGTTTCTAATTATCTTAGTGGTTTTTGTCACTTTGATTATGTAGATTATATTATTCAAACGTAGATGTCATCCCTCTAGGTATTTTAAGCACCTTTATAGGTACAACAGCTGCTTGTATTCACTTGGAGAAAACGAAATCAAAGCAGTAGTTTTACAAATACAATATTTTTCGTCATTTAAAAATTAATTCCTTATAATGGACAACGAAGAATGGTTAAATTATCACAACGACTAACTTAATTTAAAAACTTAACTTAAATGCTGGGAGCATTACTCCGCTTAATGGCAAGAGAAAGGTACTTACTGGTTGAAGGAACTTTCAGCCTCAGGCGGTCCGAATATAACCGCCGAATGTCGGACGCGCTCGCCCCGGCACTAGATCGGTGGCTCGAGCGGCCGCATGGCTCTCTCACCTACAGGATGGTGCAGGTAATGACAGGGCATGGCTGCTTTGGTCATTACCTGCATCGCATCCGCCGAGAGGGAGCTCCTTCCTGCCACGAGTGAGGCGCTGCTGATGACACGGCGGATCATACGCTCGCGTATTGTCCGTCGTGGGACCAGCAGCGCCAGGCACTGGTGGTGAAGGTCGGCCAGGATCTCACCCTTGGCAGTATAATTGAAGCTATACTTTACTTACAGCCATTTTGGGTCTCTCGTAGGTAACTTCAACTAAATATTCAAGTCACGGAAGAAAGAAGCACAACTACATATTACATTTAACTTGAGTTATAATGAATGATTTATTAATCGGTATCCAATCATAGTCTCCATTCCCTTTCCCTCATATTCCGATGGGACACCAGTGTGACACGACGGGAGAGGGATTGGGCTTAACGTGCTATCCGATTCACGGGGGTACAAGACCGCCAACTTCCAGACTCCGGGCTGACACTAAAAATTTCTTAACGAAAACTTAGGTACACATTTTTGGCCCGACCCGGGGTCGAACCCGGGACCTCTTTCGCAGCCGTTGCTTTATAGTGCGACCCACTAACCACTACGCCACCGAGGCAGTCACGACTATGGATATTATTTCAATGAACAGCATCGTGTAAAACTTCCTCAACACTGTGAAACAGTTAAATATTTCTTATATTACATGTTTTTACTGGAAATATTTAATATTTTGTATATTGTTCAGTCTAACTTTACATAACTTTTTTTTATTTTTATTAGGCGGCAGACAAGTGGATGGATCTCCTGATTGTAAGCGATTAACGTCGTCCATAGACTCTTTTTTTCCCGTTGGGGAATGCCGTTGGCCCGGAGTACTATGGGTCGTAGAACGCCGCCTTTTGGCAGCGCCTTATGCATACCCGTCTACCGGGGGTCGAACGGGTTATGTCGGAATCTCCTACAGTGACGCCGGAGGCCTACCGACTAAACCCCCGTCGGCGCTCCCTTTTTCGCCAGAGTGGGAAGGAGACATGTGTGCCTGCTAGTTGATGAACAATGACTACACGTTCCTTCCCAGGCGTTGGTCCGCTGACAACGCAGACCATACACCAACCTCCCCCAGTCGGGCTGGGGGGGTCCATGGATCTCTATAACACCAGAGGAGTAACATAAGTGCGTCTCTGGCCTTTTAAAAAGAAATGCGCTCCTTTCTTGAAGGTTTGAACGTTGCATTTTGGTCCGCAAATACGGCAGTCGGTCATCAATTTAGTTTTATTATTTAAAATCAACAATATCTCCCAACATACAGTTTGAAATTAATAGTAATGTAATTTCACTTCAATTAGGCTGTACTGGTTATTTATTAAGTTCTTACTTACTTACTTAGGTAGGTATAAGATCTTGTAATAGATATCGTCATCATAGCCCTCCGCTTATATCTATAAAAGAAGCCTTTCCAATAATGGATTTGTGATCGAAGAATGCCGAGAATCATAAAAACCCACCAACTTTGTAAGGAAGCCCTAAACTTTTATCATGACATACCTACATAAAACATGTCGTAAAGCCACAATATGATCCCGTATGGGGGCATGATATTGCGAAAGGAAACGAATGGGTTGTTACAGACAATTGCTTGCATTAATTTCAATAATAGAGATGGTGAACATCAATACAAATAGAAAGTCGACTGAGTTACTTCGCCTTAATTGAGTGCTTACGTCTTCTTACTTTATTCATGCTAATTATTTTAATTGATAATTATTTTATTTTAATTCTGTGTATTAAAATTATGCCCGAATTCGGTGCCATACTTTTTTTTACTTCATGTATTTAAAAATGATGAATGATGATTTTGTTTGTACCTACTTAGATTAATCTATCCGATGGTCGGAATCAATAAAGGCCAAAATTGTTATGCAAAGTGTATCGGTCAACATTAATAACATTTTTTTAACCACAATTTCTAAAAATAACTTTCAGAAATTCGTCGAAATTGTTTTCAACTTCCCATACAAGATTTCACGTGACCGAGTTTGTGTGAAAAGTTAATATTTTTTAATGCAAATTTCAAAAAGTCGTAGTACATACGTTGTTCAAAATTATTAGTAGAAGAGGTGGTTGTTAAGAATGTTACTATTATATTTACCGATTCACCCCGTATTAATATATGTAGGTAGACTTTTATTAATTCAACCAAGCCGCCGCCTCTGAAAGTAAGTCAAAACTTTAAAAGGCAATAACTGCCGATGCCGTAGTAAATTTCGGAACTAATTACTTTGAACGAGTATTGGACCATAACATTCCACGAGTGAAGACGTGTCACTATGTGGCCAAACCTAACTAGAAAAGAAAGACTCAGGCTTGGTCATTCGAGATGAAGACGTGGTCGACATATCATCAAAAACTCATCTCAAGAGTGTTCTATATTACTTCCAAAGCTGTCGCTTCATAGCCTGTGGTAGGTACTCTAGTCGCATTTTATTGAAGTACCTACGTAATGGATGACAAAACCTTTTTGAAATTATGAAATTCCGTACCTACTACAAGTATTGCTGTGTGTAATAGAAAATACAAATCTCTAATTAGTACGGTATTTGACAAATTTTTTTTTGTAATCAAAAAACCTTTCATTATAGAAACAATGTTGAAAGAATTGCTTGATTCTCATTTAATCTGCCTGAGATATAACAACTTTAAAATCACATTATTTTGGGCAAACCCAAACCGATCCCTACAAATGGCGACTGGCGTGTGACGTCACACGCAAGTATTTTGTATGCATTTCTTTTGAATTTTGTTTGGTAACTATATCAAATATTTTATTTATGGCAAGGGTTTTACTATAGTAGTTGGTGCCATTTATATGGATTATCCAATGGTATAATTATTTTTTAATAATTTCATACTTTTCAAATGGACTTGCCCATGAGTCTTTGAATGACCATAAAACCGCCTTTTTTTTGGTTTTTCAGGGGGAATGCCGCCGGCTCAAGAAATTATGCATACCAGACCACCGGGGGCGGCCGGGTTATGTGGGGCTCTTCTTTGGCAGAAGGCTTCTGCCAAAAGCGAGGCCAAAGGCTTACCTGCTAAACCCCCTGTGGTTCTCCCTCATCGCCCATATTGAGGAATATCATGGTGATACAGCCGAAGCCTCCCTCCACGATGTCCGCCTGTACGGCGGACTAGTCGGTTCCCCCCCCCGGACGTGCCGGGAGAGTGGATAGGGACAGCCGGGAGAACTAAGCCGTCCCTATCGGGCAGCAGAGGGAGCCTGTACAATGCTGGTGCTGGTGCCCCCGTACCACCATAAAACCGTCTAGACTATCTATTTTTAACAGATTTTTTTGGCTATAGGTACTTATTTACCTATATTTTTATGAAATATTAATACATACTTTGTACAGTCTCCAGATTAGTCAAATACGTTATTATCAAAGGTACAAAATGTACAAGAATAGGTCCCCTGGATCGCCTTTTCTCTGCTCAACCGTATCCAATGAAAGTAAGTGGGTATGAGAAGTGTAAATAAATAAACACTTGGTTATTTACAAAACACTTCATCTCGTCTCGCTTTGTCTACTTATTGTTAGATCCAACCATAGACGTTAAAACTAATTGAATTGTCGAATGAGCTACGCTTTCTACGTGGTAGAGTTTAGAACGGTGATAGTGAACGCTGCCCTTGGTCCTGCTAGGGTTGCGGGTTCGATATCCGCACAGTACAAACGTTTGTGTGCATGAAAATATCTGTTTGTATTGGTTTGGGTGTTTTCTATATATTATAAGTATGTATTTACACAAAGTATTATATGTACATACATGTAATCCCACTGTCGATTCTGATATCCGTAACACAGGTGCTTGAGCTACCTATCTCGAAGTCAGATCAATGTATGTGATGTTGTGAAATAGTTATTTATTTATATTTATTCTATTCGTAGTAAAATTCGAGTCTTAGATTTGTGATAGCTTCTAAGCGCCTTAAGGCGACGGGTAGCCCTAACTAGCGACACCATTCGTTTTTAATTGTTATCTACTAAACCGGATCTATTTTAAACTATTTCGGGGTTACAACCTCTTGGCAAACACCTATACTATTTATTAAATAACCATGCACAAATGTTGGGTCCGTTTTTGTACGCGAAAAGGTTTGTAACCCCGAAATTGTTTAAAATAGATCCGGTTTAGTAGCTAAAAATTCAAATCAATTGGCGCCCTACCCGTCACTTTAAGGGCATTAAGTTCGCCTATTGTATCGTTTTGTGCAATAAAGTTTTAAATAACAACGGCAACGGTTCAAGTTTAGTACGTTTTAGTTAAGATTAAATACTAGTAAGTCGGTACCATCTAAGATTTTAAAGTTTATTTCCTAGTACGTGTTCCCGTGACGTCACGAGCAAAGCCACTTTGGCGGAGCGCCAGCTGATAGCTCAAGCTAAGCTGATGCTTAACGCGGGGTCAATGAACCCTGGAGAAGTTGCGGCCACTCCAGGTGCCTGACTGTGATGCTGAGCAGGAGATTCGGTTTGTTATAAACTACCTTAATGTCCCTTAATATGGTGTGAATCTTTTTCAGTAGCAAAAGTTTGGTGAAGACTTTTTTTTAACAATCTTAAAATATACAATACATAGGGACACCTCAAGACATCAAGCTTTTTTACTTTAAAGCGGACAAATGAGCCAATGGCACACCTAATGGTGTAGACATGGACATCTGCAACATTCAACAACCGAGGCTTCTCAGGTAGCCTGGTCTTAATGAAAGAATAAGATCACTAAATTCTATCTGGTACAATGTACCAATGCGCCGACCCCAGATAACCTGGAAAAAGGGCTGGAGGATGATGATGAATGTACCAATAAAATTGAAGCAGCATATACACTGTGACTATTTGAATATCCGAGAAACTTCTCGAGGGAATAATACTAATAATCTCAAACAAAAATTTCTAAGGAACATAGGATCTAACCTAAAAATAAAATCATTTTCTCGTACGAAACTCATCAGCTCATTGATGCAATTTGTATGAGAAGGCGTTTTTTTAACATTAGACCCTTTGTTCCGTAGGGAAAAATTATTATTTTCATTAGAATAATTTCCTCGAGAAGTTTCTCGGCTATTCAAAAAGCCACGGTATATTTTGTGATTGTTTTCATAAAATGTCAACACCTAAAAATCAGTCACATTCAGGATTTGGTCTGCACGTCTACTGGTAAATATGAGTACAATGAAGCGCATGCCGTCTGACCTTAAGACTAGGAAACCAGACCAATCGGATCATGAATACACAGTCTAACAAATATCTGTAATTAATTTTAACCTCCATACTTAAGTACACCCCCGGGCTAATGTTCAAACTCAATTGGTAGCAGTTCGGGCACTTATCGACGCTCTCGTGATCAGAAATAGCCGCATTTGAGATACGAAAGCATTTCAACCATCATTGCTTATTGATTACGCAGAGAACACTTTGATTTAATCTTCTCTAGTAATGGGTAGGCTTTCTATATTAATTTCATACTGCCCAGGTCTAAGAAATTACCCTTCGAACCCCCGAATTTATGTACTCAAACGGTTTAACATAGGCTTTATTGTGAGACGATTGGGCGGATTGCGCATTTGGTGACACTGCCTCATACGCCAAAGGTTATGGGTTTGATCCCCACGCTGGACAAACATTCGCGTGATGAACATCTGTGTTTGCTCAGTGTAAATAACATGTATTTAAGAATATATTTGTAATTCTTCTATTGACTGAAATCTGCAACGCAAGCGACGATACTAGCGACGCCAAGTGATTTATATTGATTGTGGCAAATAAGACAGATTTTTTTAAAAAGTAAGCAATGAATACTTTAGAGTTATTATTATAAATATTTTTTGAGACAAACTCGAATTTAATAATTTCTTTCTGTAATTAAGATTCATCATGACAATTGCTAATAGTGGCCACTTTAATTTATTTATTGAAAGATGTTGATGTGTTTTAGAAAATGTACCGTTAAAAAGCTATACGATTTTCTATACCTACAAGCTACAAGACATTTTTTTCCCATTTAATTAAAATCAAATATAATATTCAAATGATCGTCAGACAAATAGACTAATATTGTCATCTGAATCAGTGATTTTCATTTCGATTCTTTGTTTGTCGTGCTTCAAGTTTCCATCTTAATAATCCAAATGAAACTTAGCGAAAAGTAATCAACATTCCCTCGCCTTAACTAACTACAGAGTGGAATCACACCACAGTGCATTAATAATGTCAGTGAAATAACTAAGATAATGCGACAAAGAGTGACGTACTCATACATTTATTAACGCGTTTCCTTTAGGAAATTGGTTGGTTTCACGGTCTTGCCACGGACCTTTTCGAGAATATCTAGTGATTATATTCTCTTTGGGAATATCATTAAAATGGCATTTTAATTTCATTTAAGAATTCGCTGGAAGGATAAGGAAGCCTCAATATCTGCTTTTTGTGTGATATAAGTAATCACGAAACAAACAAAAAAATTATAAGTCAAATCAATAACCTTTATTTTTTATTGAAGTGTGTTGAAATCATAGACATGCATCCTTAACAGACCGAACCTTTTCATAGAAAGCAGTTCCGATTAAAGCGCGTGTTTTCTAGTTCCATGGTTAAAATATGTATTATGAGACCTTAAAAAACATGGCCGCCGCCCATACACTGACACTCACAATACCAGTAAAATAGTAACATGTGCACTGTCAACTTTTTGACTCCCTTTCCCCCCATTGGAACTCCACTACCCTCAATCATTCAGCAAAACAGCGCCGGCTGAATTTCACGCCGGTTTTCTATGAAGCCGAAACGTGGCCTTCCACGGTAGAAGTGGTGGAAGATGTTTCACCGGTATTCTTTTAACTGCATCAGTGGTATAACGGTGCCCGCGCAGGGCAAACAAAAGATGTAGAAAGAAGATCGCGAGGTAGCTCAGCCCGCAATAGCCAACAATTGTGGGAACCGCGGCGAAACAAAAATTTCGTGTTTTGTGGGAAACGCTATGCAAATCACAACATTTCTCTGGCTGTTTTTGCCGTTCGCGAACTCTTTTTAATTAGTTTTAGGGATCGTCGCTGTGTTGATATGAAAATATTTTTATAATCTATTCAAACTAAAATATTTTTAACCTTTCAAACGAATAGTGTCTGTTGTACTGCAGATGTTGCCAGCCTACATAAGCGCTCTGATCCTTCGGGCTACATCAAAGAATTTTGTCCTTTCATGTATGCGCTCGGACGGTTTACGAATCTTTAGGGAGATACGAGGGCTGCTGCCAGTGACTAGATAAGGAAAAAATGGTATAGAGATCTAAAAGCAATGCTGGAGATGGCCTTCGCTTAGTATCGGAGGAACACAAGCTAGTGATTGATAGAGTATCAAATATAAAATTGACCTTCTTCATCTTAGCGTGTTATCCCGGTTGCATTTTGTTCAGCGCCCCGGGTACAGTTTTCCTGCTAAATGTCCTCCTCCACTTTGCACAGCTATTGAAATCCATTAGTGGTGATGTTATCGGCACGCATATCATCTTGTAAGGTACTGTTACACATGCATATTTTCATGCTTAAAGCATGCTGCTTTTGAGTCAGTGCTACTTAGTAGCATATGTGGACAGACGTGCTACTACAAGCATGCCAATTTTTAGCATGCTCAAAAAACGCACGCCGGTCGAGTTTTAAGCATGCTGCTACCTGTAGTGCGGATGGTAGGGGTAGTGTGGCGGAGCGCTTCAGCACGTGTAATTAGGTTTGCTTATTTTGAACCATGCTAATAGATAGCTAATAGCATGCTTATTGATAGAATGTGGACAGTTCATTAAGCATGCTCATATTTGGCATGCTTTTTAAGCATGCTAAAACTAAGCATGTGTAACAATAGCTTTACGACGTCAAGCCAAGGCCAGACATTTGTTACCCATGTAGCTACCCGGTTTCGGTAGAACATGGCCGTACCACTAAAGTAACTAGCTAACTAGGTTATCGCTGCGACCCAAAGTGAGCCTTGGCCTCCGATAATAAGTCTCCATCTAGGTCGGTCCTGCGCCACCTCCTGCAAGTCATCCGCCAGAAGTCCACGCAAATCCTTTTCGACCTCGTCTCTCCAGCGGTACAGTTAGTTAGTTATTGTACAAAATGCACTTGCATTTTCAAGACTTTCTAGTTCTACAATTGAAAATACAGTGACCCACAAACAAACGGTAGCATTTCGCCAGCCGTATTCAGTGCGTGTGAAGTGTATAAATATGTTACTGTCACTAGTCTGTCGCGCGCGCAAACGTGACTGGTTCACTATTGGCGGAGGCTAAAAATGCTGCAGAATAAATCTCAACAGGTTATGCACACATAAATCAATCACAGTGTGAAAATAAACTTCAAAAAATGGGACGCATTTGACGTTTTATCCAGAGAATATCAAAAACATAAAGTTGTTACAGTTCCGAAGTTTCAGAAGTGGTGAATTGAAAAAACACTTAAATATAAACTTACTAAAAAGGGAAGATCGTAAAGGTTAGTAAATATAAAGCAATTTGGTTCTTTATTATTTAATATAATTTTTTAACATAGTGACAAAACATTTTATTGTAAACTAATTACCTAATTATTGCTTACTAATTCCACAACAAAAAGAAAAAAAAATAAATCATATAAAAAAGCACTTAAAGTGCTAAAAATATTTTTTTTCGTTTTATGCAAACAAATTTCAGTCCACGGTAATATCTATTCCAAAAAAAATATTTTCTTTTTATGATATAGGTGGCAGACGAGACGACGGATCACCTGATAGTAAGCGATTACCGCCGCCCATGCACACCTGCAATACCAGTGGTGTCACAAGTGCGCTGCTTACCTTTTAACGCCCCTTCCCCTGGATTAGGCCTCCGGTACCCTCACTCACGCAGCGAAACACAGCGCATGCACTGCTTCACGCCGGTTTTCAGTGACGTGGTATTACTCCGGTCGAGCCGGTCCATTCATACCGAAGCGTGGCTCTCCCACTATAAAAATCTACTTTCGAAAGGGAAATGTATCTTATTCCTTAGGTGTGATTCGAACAATCTTTATTCGTTGATAAATCTATGGTATATTAACGTCAGATTTGTATTGAATGACAGCGCTATATCATATAGGTACCATATATTTAGTATCGGATTAAGATTGGTCGAATCGGCCCTTAGACGGTAATTCTTAAACCAGAGTCAGCTGACCAAAGAGACACCTGTCTCTGACTATAATGTGTACCTGTCTCTGACTATAATAGTCAAGTTTGCAATAACAAGATACCATTGTATCAAAGTTACGTAATACAACTTCCTAACTCGGTAATTACCGCAGCTTGGATGAACGTGATTTCATGTTTAGTAATGAAGCGAAAACCGTGCAGAATCCATCACATTGAACTGATGATGTTGCATAAGGATTTGAATAGTACAGAAGTTTTGGTGAATAATAGCGATAAGTCATAGCTGTACCTAATGGTGCGGCAAGAGTTGTTTTACCCTTTAACTTTTGGGATAAGTATTTTTGTAACCTGAACTGGTTTCCATTAGGGTTGTTGACGATTCCTCTACCATATTTTGCGAAAGTTTCGCAATTCCTTTTTCACTATCGCGAAATAAAAACTATAAATAAAAACTAAAAAAATCTCTTCTATTCAGATTACGACGAATCCAGATTACGAGCACGAGAAAAAAGTGATGAAATATTATTGAAAATTTACCTATGTCACCTCAATATTTTTGATTATTCCTGGTCCTTACCCGCATCCTCCATCTCATAAATATTTTTTTCACTTCCTCATCCGCATCCCCTTTCTATGTAGGTTCTACAAAAATCCTCTTTCGCCACGTCTTCCTCAAAACCACTTCCTCAACAACCCTAGTTTCCAAGCCCTTTGAAGGTGAGGCCCACAACGTGAAGGTAAATAAATTATCTTTACAGTCGTTTATTCCGTAGAATTCAAATTGCTGGTAGTTTAGATTGAAAGTATTGTATAAAAGTTCATATTTCATGCTAATAAACATTTTGTTTGTCCGTCAATCAATCGTTCGACAGCCCCTGTCCATTCTCCGCTAAATGTAGGCCTCTCTCACTCAATCTCAAATTCTTTTCCAGGCTTTCCTCATGCCATCACTTTTTTTTTATCACCCAAGAGAAATTGGCTGAAAATCAGTGGTTTGCTCGTCGAGTAAACAATTCACTGAGCCATTGCCATTTCACTGCTGCACACATGCATTATTATTAGCCCTTCTGGGTTTTTTGTACTTACGTCTATACTGCTCTGAATGTGTCCGTTTTGATGCAAAGAAACGTTTTACCTATCTATCACTGCTAATCTTGACCAGTCAATTTATATCATTCTCTCTTAATGTAACGTAACACCTCTTCAAATATTTCTCATATATAAAATCAATTTTGAATTTCCGAAATGAAAACGTTATTTTAACTTAATGACCAATATTTGTAACAATTTAAAATACCGGTTCTTTAATTTGCAAAAAAAAAAAGTATAATAAGCTCTATAATTAAAGTTTATTGGTGCTGATATAACAATTCAGTTACATAATTTTGAATTAAGAGAACAGTGGGAACAGATTGCTGTATTGAAAATTGTATTTGTTGATAGTATTATAATTAAGTTGATAGTTCCGCATTGATCATTCATTAATTCCCGTAAAAGATAATATGCAGCATTCAGTCTGTTTCATTATTATAGTTACTTAATCAAATTACAATCGTATAAATTAACTGGCTTTTCAGTTTAATTATTTTTTGTATTGACAAAATTCAAGTTTTGTATTAAAAGATAGTACTTACATAAATTAAGCTCCTATCATTATTGAAACTGCAATGTGTCATATTTCTTCGTGTGATACCTTCTCTTTTTAATTATGTTTGACATTAAGGTGAGAATTTAATGAAGATATTTGACAGATTGTTGGTATAGTCCGACGAAGATCAGAAAACACTTCAGTGACATGGGGGCGCTGTACAATATTTTTTATATAGGAAAATGTCAAAATCACTGACACTTAAAAGGAAAGAGTGTTCGTTTCATCTTTTGGCACGTGCCAAATAACCGTGATCTGACTTAGCTATACTAACTAATAAACTAGTGGCCTGTCTTTACTTTTTAATAGCGAAGATAATATACGTGTTCCCTAAAATCATACTTTGACCATACGTTTAAAACACTGAACTCCTCAATTTAACATAGGATTATTCCTTTGCAGCTTGCCAGCGTTCCGATAGAAAACCTTTGAAAATGCAATATCTACAGCATTTCCAATTTGAATAACAAATTTAATGAGTTCACTAAGCGATTTTGGACGTGCTCTATTTTGCAAAAGCATTACAAATTGCTTTTCCACCACTTGGGCCGACTTGATCAATAACTGTACTTACTCAATGTTGCAGATTAATTTCGGGTTGAACTTTAAGATGCAATGAACCCGAATAAACTTAGTACCGTTAAAACTAATTGTTTTGCCACGCGCCAATCGAATACTTTTTTAAATTCAAACCACGGAGTAAAGTTTGAGTATTTGACATTTTTAATGCTAGAGGCGACAAACGAGCACCTTGTATAAATAGTAGTCGCCGCCTCATAATTCTGTCTAATCCTCTATAATTCTGTCTAATCAGACGGAAAAATGGAGGATTTTTTGCATGGCTGATCAGACAGAAAAATAGCGGATTTTTTAGTGATGAAGTAGCAAGAAGAAAATCAAATTCGATATAAGTCGACTTGTACCACTTTTCACAGGACGCACAGAAATATCTCTTACATACCAGAAGTGTCCGACACTTTCAGCCCCTGTCGGATCCGTGTATTAATCGGATGTCAATGTTAATCGGTTTCCGACAAGTGTGCATAGCTTCATAAACCGTGGTCTGCCACTGGAACCTTTGATTAATATACGCATCCGACACCCGACTAGTGGGAATGGGCTCTTACTCGTCGACGGGCCTTACATATTGTACCTTCACCTTAGACAGTGTTAAATTGTCTAAAGTACATACACACAAGTAACACACGGTACTCGTATTTTTAATTATTTTTTACCTATGAAAACTCACCTCAACCCATAGTTAACAACATACTTCAAGTAAAATGTATCGATTTCTCACTGAAGATTGCATGATAGGAAGTACTGGTAAAAAGAGCTTTTACTACTCATAGTAGGTAGATAAATTTAGGTGACCTGTTTCGAGCCCTAAGTGGCACGACATCATAAACTGTGTTGCCAAACACTGGGTCCCGGCCAAGAGTGAGACAAAGCTCCTTTATTTATATCCTGATTGATAAAGCACATCATGGATTGCACAATTACGTGATGTCAAACTTATTGAAAAAAAAAAAAATTATGACATAGGTGGCAGACGAGCAGACGGATCACCTGAAGGTAAGCGATTGCCGCCGCCCAAGGACACCCGCAACACCAGTGGAGTCACAAGTGCGCTGCCAACCTTTAAACTCCCCCGCCGGATTGGGCCTCCGGTACCCTCACTCACGCAGGTTTCTTATCAAGGTTAGAAGTTACCCTTTATAATTATGAATATTGTCTCCACATATTGCTGTATAAACAGACTGTTAAAACTGTATGTTCCTAAACTGTGCAATAAGAGAGCAATAAACTATTTTTTTATTTATTTTTATTTATTTATATTCCTGACCAAATTTTCACTAAAGTTTTATGCAGAGCCTTGGCTTTAAAACTCATCTGTTGGAGGAAAAGCCATGATTTGATAGAAGATGAAGCAAATTTGCCCAGAAATTTCAAGAGTTATGTCAAGAAACACACTGAAAGATATGTAATAAAATCCATTTTTTTTTCGTCTATAGGCTAACGCTTGACCACTATCGCACCTGATGAAAAGCGACGATGAGGTCTAGGATGATACGCGTTTGCGATGCGATACGATGATATGCGTTTAAATGATGCCTGTTCACTCTTGCCTTCTATTACAAAAACGCGAACAGTGCGATATGCTTCTCGTCATACTTCCTAATCCATTCTTCAAAGTAGAACGAACAATGAGATTAGAGCCGGGCTAAGTTGGTCGTGCATATTTCATAACAGGCCGAAAATATACGAAGCCGAAAGAGCGAGAGCCACAATGCTTCGGTATTCCGTGTGAAGAATCAAGTGTAATGTGGTAAGTAAATATGCTGTCCGTCAAGGTCTGCGGCGTCCGACAGGCTGTGGTAGGGTTGCGGCTTCGCGGGTTTAATTTACGAATTTGAGGTTTAGAGAAAAAAAATTTAACAAAATAACTGTGTTAACCTTTTTAATGATTCCCATTTTTTTATGGTATAGGTAGCGAGCAGACGGATCACCTGATGGTAAGCAATTGCCGAAGCCCATGGACACCCGTGACACCATTGGAGTCACAAGTGCGCTGCCAACCTTTGAACTCTACTTCCCCGAATCGGGCCTCCGGTACCCTCACTCACGCAGCGAAATACAGCACAGTGCTGCTTCACGCCGGTTCTCTGTGAGGCCGTGGTATCTCTCCGGTCGAGCCAGCCCATTCATGCCAAAGCGTGGCTCTCCTACGGTCACTGTGTTAACCTTTTTAATGATTCCCAGTCTATTTTTATTCAAGAATAACTGGCTTCTTCAAGTGAGGTTTTATAAACCACAGCAGCAGCAATGTCTGTAAGTATGATACCCTGACAGAAATTTATTGGAACAATGAAGAGTTTTAACTCTTAATTGTTCCCATTACACTCAAAAAGCAATTTTGTTACACTTTCATTATACCTACCTAATTCGAAAATGACAATGTCTATAAAGGTTAACATAACAACATTCGCTATACTTTTACTTCTACTCTGAGGTTGTCTGAAAGAGATCGCTAATAAGACTAAGATCTGTAAATTTTGTGCAATATAGTGTACCTATCTATAACAAGATTTTCCCAGATCAGTTGTAATTCACTCCAACAGGTCTATACCGTCCCACCGTTAACATTTCTACAATCTGGATCCAACATAAAAGATTACCCAGAAGCGATCCCCAATATGGACTAAGTTCTCCCGTCTTGGTCGTCCGACATAACGGTTATCGACACAGTGTGGGTCGAGTCATCTGGAGTCAACCCTAGCCAGTCCGCCCGACACAGTCTGTTTAGCGCACACCGGACTACGCAAACCCGTTGTAACTTTGACTGCCAGCAACTTTTCGACGCAAACGGATTAAAATAGCAGTTACTGAACTCTCAAGAGCTCTTAGAAATAATAGCAACCCCTTTCTGCTGAGTAGCGTAATTGGTATGAAGTGATTTGCCAATTCGTTTTCTATGGTTTCAAGTTTGAATCTAACCCGATTGTGAGGTCTTTGTAGCTTTCCGCAGCCAAATTTAGTGATGTGATAAAATGGTAGTATTTTTTTTTCATGTCACAGATAAGTAAATATACAAACGTACGCGACATTGGTACAGGTCAGTTTTTTAAGGACAGACAATATTCGTTGCTTAGCTAAACAAAGTTCGGCACTGTCACAGCGGTAATATTATGCAGTGCAACATGTGGCGCTTCAAATGTTCCGTAGTGGATACTTAGCGATAAAATGAAATTCCAATAAAATCTAATGAACCGAGCTAGATAGTACGTGCTGGCTGTGCTTTCTTGATTTGCAGTCACATAAAAATTCAGAGCGCATCCTTTGCCGGCTGTTATTATGATTTACAACCAGCATCATTGCGTCTGCTCGTGCCATCGCGCCGTTTCAATTTGTGCACTCTATGTGCATTATGTATGTATTTATATGTATGCGTTTGACGTTTATGTCTGGTCATCAATCTAGCCAATCATCATCGCAGTCCACTGCTGGATATGCATCTCCAAATGTTTGCCACTTTGATTAATCCTCAACCTGATGCACCTATAGAATTAAACATTTTCAAAATAACTGTGTTAACCTTTTAAAAGGTCCCCAGTCTATTCTTATTCAAGAATAACTGGCTTATTCAAGTGAGATCTCATAAACCACAGCAGCACTGTCTGTGAATATCTAGGGGCATCACATTATCATGTCTCAAACATGCGAAAATCTGTACTTTACCGGACTTGAGATTGTCCTACACTGGGTTTAGACACCATGACGCGGTCTACACTCCAGGACACTTTTATCACAATAGATGTAGGTTCCACGGGACATATGGACAGAGCCCTCAGCCACTTTAACGCCCTGACAATCGGTGAGCTACGTAATTATGTCGATACCTCACTCTGTCGAATCACCTCATTTCCGATTTTTGAAAAGTATGAAATGTGGCTGTTATTTGAAATATAGTAATGTTGAACTTGGCTCCTTTTTCACATTACTGCTTTCGTGGGTAATGTTGATTTATAGCCGCAGATGATTGCGTGCGCTCGCGCCCATCGTCATTTCAATTCGTGCACTCGTAATGCAATGCATCTGACGTTTTATGTCCGCTCATCAATCTCGCCCATTTATAAAAAAAAACGTAGGTTCAATCTAGCATTTAAGTAAATTAAAGTAATAAATGAACAGTTTAATGCAAATGATCAAATGTTAACGAAATGACGATTCATTGGGAAGAATTTAAAGGGCATTAAGGGATGCAGGTTCGATACCTACGTCTGTAAAACACTTTAGAATAGGTTAACCGTAGTCTAAATATTTAATATTACCCGACTACGACAAAGCCAAAAAGGAAGGAATATGCTTGTAGCAGTCTATGCCTGTAATTTCGAGTGTTCCACTATAATCCCGCCTAAACTATCTGAGTCGATTTTGAAAAATGAGGTGTCAATCAATTTCTTATTTATTTGCCCATAGTTACGTAGTATAGGTAGTGCCCCGTACAAAATAATGAGGTGGCGTAATCTCGCATGACAAATGAACCATATTTTTTGTACTATAACTTTAGTTTCGTATGTTTTTTTAAGATCAAATGTTTTTTTTTCAATACCTTTAATCCAAATTTTATTTGATATACGACATAAAAAAGACACGATTGATGGACCTCCTCCTATTAATGCAATTTTGAACATAGGTTTTATTTCACTACTTTTGAATGTAAAGCAAAGAAAAATACACACCATTTTTCATTCCAACGAGTTAACGGTTCATTAAACTTCATTATTGAAGTAAGTAGTAAATTATTGCAATTATATTACATAACGATTGCAATTTCGCTGAGTGAAACGCGGACAAATTACTGATTAACTACAGACAGAAATAAAATGTTATACTCGTAAGTAGGTACCAATTCACAAACATATGAAAACATAATCCCATTAACTTTTTAAATTTTCTGCCATTTTACATTTAGCAATAGTTGCAATAATTATACTCTCTCTGTAACTCTAGTTGCTTGCCTGTTTGTATTAGTAAACACTGAGCATCTGGCGACTGGTATAAAAAGTGCATTTTTCCGTCAAATCTTACAAGTTTCAAGAGCCCACTTATATGAAACTACCTATATGTATACCAGGTATTTATTTATTACTCAGTCCACCAACAAAATATTAGCACATCATCATACACAAATTAATAACATCTTACCATAGCGCAACACAAGATAATACGTATGTAAACTAAACACCAATCACAAAAAAGAAAACGAAAAACCAGTGTAATCTTGAACGGTGTATTTCCAACTGAAATCTGCAAGCACTTTTTATTGCATAGTACCAATAGTACTAGGTCGTGATCGTGATAGTTTCGGAGTCTAGACAAAAAATGTATTAAACCAAATCGATGACAAAATCGATTTGCTTTGCTCACTATTGTTTATAACAGTGCACAGACAGACCTATACTGTTACCACAACTGACGAAATAAGACAAAATTCTACGGCTCAATAGACTGTTATTGCAAAAAATTGTAACAGTTGACTGGTTGTTCATACTTATGCCATCTGAGCCACAGAGAGATAGTCTTCTAAATCTATGGTATATAACGTTAGATTAAAATAAATAAATTTGGCATTGGATTAAGATTGGTCGAATCGGATCTTAGCGTATTTTTTACTTATCTGTTTTTTCGAATTCTGTTGAATTGGAGATTTGGTTTTTCTGCTTTGCTTAACGTTTTTGTTACAAGGGATAAAAGTGCGTACGACTACGCGGCTTATTATTGATAGCACAATTTATTTATACTATTACTTTTAAATAATCGTGTGCTTAACCGAATTTTAATTGCACGAAGTTTTAAAGTTACATATAGGTAGATAGTACTATTTTTAAGGGATCAATACAAGGATGAAAGAGGTTTTTTTATGCGGACTTCAAGGGTCTCAAAGTCGTAGCGTGTTTTAAAACGATAATATTTAAGAGTTTGAATGGGCATCACTATAAATAAATAAATTCATACAACATCGCATACATTGACCTGATTTGGTTAAGCACTTCAAAAATATATAAATTTTAAAAAATAATTGCTATAAAATTACTCTGGATATGTCTCAGTGTAATGCTTTGGTACGTTACATTGGCAACGTTTATCAAAGCGTATCTTTTAAGTTTTATAAAGTAATATAGCATGGAAATTGTCTTTTTAGATGCCCTAGTAACACTTTCGCGCGGTTGTGGCTCGTGGCTGCAGTTCCGAGCCGGCGAGTGTCCGTCAAAGGGAAGCCACTCTTCCATGAAGCTAACTTTGCCATTAAAAAATAGTATTTTATTAACACGAGCCTGAATTTAAGCGTATTATGTACAATTCGCACTGCTTTCCCTCACTATTTATTGCTCTTACG
Organism: Marasmia exigua; assembly: GCA_019059595.1. Lineage (NCBI taxonomy): Eukaryota > Metazoa > Arthropoda > Insecta > Lepidoptera > Crambidae > Marasmia > Marasmia exigua. The sequence goes on along the minus strand of CM032476.1, from coordinate 10,760,585 downwards.
TAATTCAAGATTAGAAATTGAAGCCAAAAGGCATTGCCAATCGGTTTTCAAAATGGCCCCGCAGTTATGGTTACGGCGCTGTACAGCTGAGCTGCAGTAATTTATTCAAATTCATGCTAGTATGAGTGTAAAACCACACATTTGTTTGCAAAGATGTGCATGTTCTCGTTTCTAAAGAGATTAGATAAAAAATATCGGAATTTCGAGTAAAGTTTCCGATTACAATTCACAATATAGAAGGAATAAACAATATTACATACTTGCGGCACTCCCCAGTTTTTGAAACTAAATTATCTTAATATGGTTGGGTTTATTAATACTCCTTATTTTTGCCTTCACCAATATTTAAGTCGGACTTTTCTAAGTTTGACCGCTTTTCCAAAAATTACACCCACCAGGCCTGTTAAACTTTCGCCAGTTTCGCTATGGATTGGTCTACTTTTATTACAGTTTGAAAAACACTCAATATCGTATAGCTAACTAAGTAGAAATGTTGACTATGTGCTGGTAGGGTAAGCAAGATGTGCAAAAGAGTTTATTAAAATCAATTTGCATTTAACTTCTTGACTTTTATTACTTTATAGAAAATTATTATCATCATAAAACTCTTTTTCCTTATCTCGCTTTAGTATCAGGGTTTGATCAGTGGCATGTTGCAAAAAAAATACCTATTCTAGGTACATATTGAATTCCTAATGTACTTTATTGTAAATACTTACAAAATCTGTACATAAAAAAGTTATTTCTGTGTTTATGGTGGTTTAACGTTTTAGGTACCTAATTATCGAATTAACTTAAATAATTAAGTTTAACTTTATCATGACGTGTACCTATTACCACACAATATGTCTAAAATATAAAATTAAACAATAACATTGCAGTGTCGGCTGCAACAAAAAATCACTCCGCATAAGTTATTGGAGTTGCATAACTCAATTACCATAACGAGACCAGTTAAATGTAATCCTAATACCAACATACTCAAGGCCGTAGACAGCCATAATACTTCCCGCCATCTTTAAACCGGTTCAACAGACACGTATCATCAACGTACTCGAAGTTCGAAAGCGATAGCAAAGATATGTCCAAGGAAACGGATGTGGACATCCTAGAAATTGTTCGCTGACTGGAAGCTGGGGTTTAATGCTTAAGTTTTCTTTGTGGATCTTTACACAAAGGAAAGCTTTTTATTTAGCAAGTTATTTGACGGTCTTAGTGTTTTCGTTGAAATAAAACATATTAGAAAATATTTAGCAACCCGGGCATTTCTCCTATGGAATCTGGCTTACCTATTTTCCGCCATTTTGATTATCAAAATAACCGCCATTAATGAAATCTTCCAAAAAACAATAGATAACATCAAAACAAATCAATTTCCTTAGGTTGGGCCTTAAATTTGTCGATCAAAGTTTTCGAAGTTTCGGTTTTAGGTACCTAAGGAAAGATTGAAACAGTGGGCCAAAAATGTTAGACGAACATGATTTGTTTGGTGAATATTTTCAAAATTCGCAAGTAAAATATTAACATCATTTGTAAATGAGACCATAACCGAAACCGGTTCCATAATTTTTAGAAAAACTCATAATACTCTATTATTTATGTAATTTGTATCTACGTAACCATTAAATGTCACACAGTTAGGTTCTGATAAGAATCTTTATTATTTATAAAATGAATGGTGTGAATTGGATCAGGGCAAATACTTTGTTTTAAATGAAAATCATATCCTTCATAAATTATAATTAAAAGTTAGCTAAGATGATAAATAACTAGTGTTAGTACTAATAAGCGATTGCAGAAGTTAAAAAGTTGCAAAGTAATAAAAATAAAATAACTAAAGCATGTATAGTACCTTTATTAATTGAAATAAATGTAACTTGATGCTTTCGATACATGAAAATAAATGCAGTTGAAATTGATGCCTCTTGTGAATTGTTGAACATTAATACATGTAAATGGACGATCATTAATCAAATTCAGCGATAATGCAACGCATATGGCAGGCTGCGCTTACGCTACGTCGATGAACTCGCATGTGATTGGGAACCACCTGCGAGTGATAAGATAAACGGCACTATCAATGATAAACTACTTACGCTATGTGTATACTAAGATTGGTGCAAATTTATGTTCAATTTATCTATGAGGTTTTTTATCTCAATTATCATTTAGGGTCATTTTAGGCAATGCTAAAAAACTTACAAGATTTATAGAGAAGAGGTGGTGATGAAGTTATCGGGAAAAAATCAAATGAACGGTTGTATCCAAATGTTTGGGCTTCTCTATCTTATTACTAGTTAAAATATGTTTTTAACATCTGCATAGAAACGATTAACCATTTAATAGATATCTCAAGAACAATTTAGCATACCAATTTCAGAATGAATACGTTCCGGTTTTAATCAAAAACAAGACACGCCAGACTAACCGTGGTGGTTATTAGTTATTAAGTTCCACTTATAGCGGCGACCAGTACGGTCTCCACCCGGCAAGCAACTAGTAATTTACCAAGAACTCGCTACCAAACCGGTAAAGTTACTGGCTTCCGATTATGTTGTCACTGTACGTAATAGCGCGTTAGTAGTTCCTAACATGAGTAATTCGTTATCTTGACCCACATCATGTCCACATGTACTGCTACTATAATATGAACAACGTGGACCATTTAGACCATGTATAAAGATCTACGGTTTTGTGGTCACATAACGAAATATCTTAGTGATGTTCACAATAATTTCTAAATCACAAACATCTTTCGTTACTGCATTGCATCATAATGGCCATTTCCTATGAGTACGAGTATGTAGTCTATTTCGCAGAAATGGAAATTTCAATTCTACTATCTATCCTATGGGAGCCGAGATCATCATTACGTCCGGCCATTATTTTACTCTCTCACAGGCAGTTTATTACCATTGCCATGAGAAATTGTTACTTGATTCTAAAATTATTCATATTTTAAATTGACTGATAGATTTTCAAAAAATATGGCCATTTAATCACAGCCTGCATAAAATCAATACGAAAAGATTTTAGGTTGAGTCATTTAGAGATTTTTTTGGACTGTTCCGCAGTTGACATATTTATTCAAGAAGAAAAGATTCGAGCCAAACTAAATGATGCTTACGTAAATTTTCCAGACATTAACATAATGTCTCTCTCTCTACTTCTTAGTTCACATCTTATCCAGGTCATGGTTACTCATTGCCTGAACAAATACGAAATGCAGTTTCTTTCGGAATAGATTTCGATCGTGCTTCACGAACTGTTCAAATACCGCCAGACTTTAAAAATCTTTTTGCTCTTTATAACTCGTGGATTCTTATCTTATTATTTTGCTATTTTACCACAAGTAACGTTTTAAAATAGCAATCAAACAATGTTCTACTAACATTAGAACATTTGAAAATATTTCTAATATAATTTTCCTTGTTACAGGCCTAAAGTGAGATACTGCTAATCGAAGTTATAATGGGTTGGATATATATAGTAATACTTTAATGTTTTCTCCGTTGCATAATCGAGAGTGCATTCGATGCTGTTAGTTATTTACGTACAGGAAGCTGCAGTAACCAACAGTGGGTAACATTATTTTAGTATTTGAATGTATCGACTAAAATATCATAGAAAGTTCATTCACTTTCATCCATAATGCTATGAATTAATTAATATATACGCTAACTGAAATAGAGTAAAAGAAATTAAATATATATATTTATTGCTTTGTGACTCCAAACGCTTTATTACTTTAAGGTAAAACATTATATGGTAGGAATATTGCTGTTGTTTTCAGTATAAAACATCTTGGCATTTGAAGAAAATACTTTTTGCAGGAAAGAGATTTTCTTGGAAGCCCCAATAATATTACATTGATAAAGCAAAATAAAAACCTCTGAAACTCAGGAAATACATACGCTCGGACCTGAAGCAATTCTGCAAAGATAAATGGAAATACAAGGAAATTGCTTTCAGGGTAATAGTTGAGATGTCATAGTTGTGTTATCTTGCAATTCTGAACTCGGGTTATAATCACAAATGGTCATGGCCGTAGAAATAGCCGTCAACATGCCATTAGAGCAGTCGCGCAGCGTTAACAGGCTTAAATGACCGAGGGTAATGACACGGCAGATGCTTCGTATTTGCGTAAATTGTATCTAGTACAGATGTAGATTGAGAGATAACAGTTCATGCACGAGAAAGATCTATATTAACTGCCGGATTTCTAATAACATCAGAGATATTATTATTATTCCGCTCCCAACTTTATCGGCGGTGTAAGATTCAAGCATCCGATTAGCGATGTGATTCAAAGCAACGTTATTCCTTAGCAGCCGTGGAATTAAATTCATGAAAGTCTCTCACGGACTAGCCTGTACGTGCCAGACTATTCGTCGAGGGATTACTATGAGCTTGGCGTTTCAAATGCAATAACGATAGTTCTATTAAAACTTCGTAATGTCTATTGTTGAACTTTAAAAAGTTAAACATTGACAATGGAAAAGAGAGGTGAGGAAATTCTAGTATATCTATTTTTAATTTATACTCATTTTATATTGTTGTGTTGAGTGATGGGTCTCGTAATCGTAAACATTAAATGCAACGAGAGTAATAAATGTATCACATTACACGTTAACGATTAAACCAAAGCTGCAAAGGCATTAAATGATAAATGCGTACTTTATTGCACACAACATACTTGTAACTACAAAACTTAGAATTCATGCTTTCATTAATATATATTTGTGTTTGATGTTTTTTTAATATGTTCATCCCATTTTAAGTTTGAACGGTTATTTTTTTCTGTAACCAACAAAGATCAAAGTTGAAGCAGTTAAAGTGAGAATGAGATTCTTCAAAAAAGTTAGGGTTTCATTGGGTTAGCAACACGTATGCAAGTCCTCTGGAGTTGCAGGTGTCCATAGGCTGCAGTAGTCACTTACCACCAGGTAAGACCTGGCAAAAACGTATCTTTCAAAAGATCATTCAGCTCATTCGGATCATTCGGTTCACTCGAACAAGATCCATTTGAGTCGAATGATACATTCGGAGCAAACATTAGAGATTCGAAACAGCGTATCATTTGGCTGAGTCGAATCACTGAGTCGTTTCAGTAATGAGTTTAAACGTATACCACCGACGTGTTATAAAAAAAAAGTAACTTGCCGACAGAGCTCGAGAAATCTAAAGAACAATAAAATAAATGGACGGACACAGATTTCCGATTGATTGATTCTCTGGCGTCCGGACGAGAAAGCGACGCACGAATGCACCCAGAACAAATGTGGTAGATGCAGAATTCACCATTGTGCCAGAAAAGCGGGCTTCCGCACTTTCCTTACCACACTTACTCGATGCATAACGGACTAAAACGGTAATGTACAAAAAAAGGCTTTGATTTGTCGCATAAGTTAAAACCATTGCATAGGAACTTTTAATGATTGTCCCCCTTACAAAAAAATTCGTGCCTGCCCTTTTTAACATTGCGTGTTAGAACGTGATGACATGAGCTTTAGTTAGGTAATAACTTTAAATTGCGATTTATAATAAGGTGGAATTGTTTTATTTTTCTTTTTAACTTACATAGGTACATTTAATGACATTTTGTTTTAATTTAATTAACTTAACAGTATTACTTATATCTCGATATCCATCTAGGCTACTTATGAGAAAAAAAATTATGACCTCCAACTAATCATACTTACAAGGGAAGATCCAGGACAGGAAATGGCCTGGTAGAAGAAGATTTTCTTGGTTACGAATTCTTCGTAAATGGTACGGCAAACGAGAAAAAGTAAGTACTAGATCGTTTTTTCGTGCGGAGTTATCCAGATTGCAAATAGCCCTAATGATCGCCAACCTAGAATTAGACAGCAAAGAGAAAAGGTAAAATGAACTAAAGTAAAGTTCAAATGAAAAAATGTAGTAGCTGTACTGCAAGTATAATTAATAAAACTGACCAACTTCAAAAAAGGCTTAGTTTATTATAATGTATATTTACTTCTTTTTTGTGTATAAATAAAATAGATTATTAAACAAAACTTTACTGTAGAAATTGTGGTTTACAAAATATGCAGTTGTGTTAAATTATATAACAGTTCTCACAATTACCTGTTTCGGCATAGTCTATTAAGTTAATAATTTAATTTTAATTTACAATTATAAACAAATTGTATTATTTATAAAAACATTCCAACCCTTTTTAAAATTAAGTACTATTCAGCGCTGATATTTCACACAAAGATTAATATCATAAGTAGTATCTAGTGATCTCATTTTTATGAATGAAAATAATATCTTATCAGATTTACAATGACAACATAACCTAACTTTCGCGTCCATGGAGTGAATCATACATGCCTCATACACATGCTCTACCAACATACGAAAATGAAACATACCTATCAACACAAAGAAGCTAACACGAATCTTTAGAAACCAGACCAAAATAATTTAATTGGTTTATGAATTTCTAATCTCCAATAAGAATTGTAAAGGCTTAAAGGGTAATTTCAATTAGTTTTGAACAAAGTTACCTGTTGTCGCTGCCAACAGAAGCACCAACGCCGCCACACCTGTCGCTCCTACCCGGTGAGACCGCATCTTGTCTCTTTTCAACACGCTATTCGTTTGCGTCCTCATAAAAAAAAAACAAGAAAACAAAATTTTAAATTCCAACGGAATGTATCTTTTGTTTCAAAACAATAAACAACTACACTCGCGTTCTTGTTACACCTTCGCGTATTCTATCGTTCGATAAAGATAATAAAGGTAATCACAATCAGCACAAAAAGTGTTTTAACTTTGCGAATAACTTTTAAAGAATGTTTTTTTCACTCGTTTGCCGAAGTCCATCGTGATTTTTGGTGTTAAAGTCGAAATTGTGGGAGACAAAAGTATGAAACTTGTTTCGTGCACAGAATTCGGTAGCGATAAAGAGCGGGCGTACGTCCGTCGCTGACGATCGCCAACCGGTACTGACGCGACGGGGGCGACACACGACTCGTACGGCGGGTTGCGGAACTAAGCAGCGTTGCCTGCTTAGCGCTGCAGCGAGGATCGAGATTAGTCGCTCGCAGTTTACTAGGTTAAGTGCTGTTATTAGCTTAGTATGCGATGTCCTGGAAAATTGAAAATTTGTTGCCTTCCTTAATAATTTTGACACTTAAGTAACCTTCCCGGTTATAGCATCAGGAATAGATTTTCAGACTTATGATGTTCTCAAAGTTTTATTTTACCTATTACATGTGACAATTTGACCAGAAATAGAAGGATTCGCGGAGGTCTTTTCCCAGCAATAAAGAACCCCCGTGGGTAGGCTAGGAGCACAAAAATACCGTAAACCGTAGATTCTACCCCATAAGAAAATTACAGCAACAATTTCCAGAAAACTATACATACTGTAATATGAAATAGTAATTTACACATTTTTTAGATTTCGGCGGGTAGGGCGGCTAAAACAAGCCGCGTGGGCTGTTGCAATTCAAAGGTTTTAAGTTTAAGTGAAATTATGTTTAACGAAGTCAGCGAGACGGCGCTGGCTCGGCCACGTGGTTTTTTTTAATATGTGGCAGATGAGCAGACGGATCACCTGATGGCTTTGGATTGGATTTGGCTTATTAACGCGTTCAGTGGTCTAATTGGTAGAACATTCACCCGGATTATGGAATGTGCGGGTTCGAGTCCCGCCTGAACACGAGACGAAATTTTTAAGTGTGTTATTTACGTAAGGATAGGTACAATTGTTTATATACCTACCTACGTGGAATCGGAATGAAAATATTGTAATCACTTTTGATTTCGATTAATTTATCTTAGCAAGGCATTTTAAAATACCAGGAAAGCAGAAAACAAGTGGAAGTAGATGCGAGACTATACGTAGCCAATAAAATTGACCCTCTGCCCAGTGGAGAGCTCTGCATAACCTGTCCAATGCTCGGCGATACTGCATAGGAAAGGTCTAGGTAAGTCTACACTTCTAGGTGGCAATGACGGGAGAAGTATGAACGACTATTCTCATAGAAGCTCTATCGGTCTCTCACAAGCAAAGGACCGTAACAGGCAGTATTTATCGCGGTTCCCTACGGGATTTTACGGAAAATGTATTTTATTCCTTTACTAATAATGTAACCTTTCATTTGTCAAGTTTAATGTTGAATAGCTAAACAAAATTATAAAGTTACCTATAACAAAGTGCTAATTAATAATTTGTCTTTTTCAAACTTGCACAAAATACTTGTGATCTCGTTGTGTTGAAGAAAATTTTCCTTCATAAAACAAACAACTGAGTTAAAACAGTGCATGTTTAACTCATTAGTCTATGGTTCGAATCATAAGATCATGAGTTATTATTATAGCTGTAAACGAAACACGTTTTCTAAGCAACTGTTTTTATTGACATAAGAAGAATAGAAAAATACAAATATTAAAAACCATAAATATCAAAAGGAGGTTAGTTACTGGTCGCCAACATGGCCCCCACATAGCCCCCACCATATGTGAACGAAAACACGTTTTCCAAGCAACTGTTTTAATTTGACATAAGAAGAATAGAAATATATAAATATCAAAAACCATCATTATCCTTACTTCCTTACTAATATTATAAAGGCGAAAGTTTGTTTGGATGGATGTATGGATGGATGTTTGTTCCTCTTTCACGCAAAAACTACTAAACGGATTTTAATGAAACTTTACAGTAATGTAGCTTATAGATCAGAATAACACATAGGCTATAATTTATAAAGATATTGTGTGAACGCAGACGAAGTCGCGGGCAAAAGCTAGTAAATAATATAAGGTTAGTTGCTGGTCGCCAACAATAGCTACAACCCATGCGGATAAAGAATGGAATCAGAAATGACGGCGCATCTGTTCACTTCTCGCTCGCACACTATTTGCGTCTATACTCGCACTCGTGGGGTGCGAGTATAGACGCAAATAGTGTGCGAGCGAGAAGTAAATAAATGCGCCGCCATTTCTGATCCAATTCTTTATCCGCACAGGTTGTATATGTATTGTACGGTAGTGGATCACACTTAAAATTTTACTCGTTATTTGCAAAATTTTATTTTAATTTACTATATAGTTCGTATAAGTTTTCTCCCTCACTAAACCTTGTTTTGTATGATGAATGTTAAAACAAAAATATAAATCCAACATTAGGTTATTGTTCCAAATAAGGAGAAGAAAAAGTACTGAAAAGGATGTCAATGTTTATCAATACACCCATATAGGGTCTTCATATTCTTATAGTTCAACAGCGAAGCACTGTTAAGTGATAGCTGAAAAAAAAAACTTTCGTCTTCATATTAGCGTGTAGTTCCCGATTGCGTCCAAAGCTGTCGCTTTGAAGCCCAGGGTACGCTTAGACCATGATTCAGGATTTGGGTAGTCTGCTAATTACAATGATGCGACTGCCGTCTGACCTTCGCAACCTTTTGCAGGGGAACCAAACCAAATGAATCATGGTTACACATTTCGGAAACTATTCAAAGCGTGTAGGTTTCTTCGTGATTTTTTGCCTCACCGCCAAGCTAATGGTAGCAAGCAATACGCACATAGATTTGAAAAATCCAGGCACTGTTAAGTTTGGACAGTCAAACCGCAGATCCACTTTAACCTAGTCCACCTGGATCATGACTTAATTGTGAGGCCGAAACATTATGTGTTTTGACCTTACTGTAACGACGTTTTCTTGCAACACAACTTCGAGACACAAACGGTCACAAATGTCAAAAACCTTATTAAAGGAAAATTCAACAACTATTAACAGTTTCAACCTAACCGTTATATTATTTACGTGGCATCGTTAACCTGCCATGCTTACTGTAAAGCTTTTAACAACTGCCAATTTAAACAAAAATATGAATACTTAAATAATTTCTTGTTCAGCGTGCAAATGTATGAAAATATCTAATTATCTAACTCGTATAACTTGGCTCACAGGAATCCTACAACTTCCGTGCCATAATAACTTTGGTTGCAAACTGCTAGACCTACACGTGTGTATAAAAAAAATGGCACCCGGCCACTCTCATGGAAGGGCCTAATATGAATGGTGTCCTTTACAAGAATTATACCAGTACATTCGAATTATACACAAAGACTTTTAATCGGTGATCAGGACCTACTGATTCCGACTAGGTGGATGATGGCCATTGCTATAGTAATAGTAGTTACATGTTTTCTTTTTGTTTAGGTTTTATTTTAAATTTTATTAGATATTTAAATTTAATTGGAATGTATGGTCTTCCTACATTTTTATGAAGTGTAGAAAGCTATTTTAATTTTTTATATTTGACGTTGTCTGCCATTTGAGAGTTTTCTACCAATAACATGAAAAACTTTAAATCTCTAATTAGGTTTGTTATCATTACTGTACCTGTACTTATGAAGAGGTTTTATTTGTAACAAGGAGGAGTAGCATGACCATATTCATAGTTATTAACTTAAAGTCCCAGACAAGAAAAAAAAATGGAACGCTGACATGTAACTACTATTACTATAGCAATGGCCATCATCCACCTAGTCGGAATCAGTAGGTCCTGATCACCGATTAAAAGTCTTCGTGTATTTCGAATGTCACATCTTTACAACCACCAAACCCGAGACCACTGGTGAAAGTACGGCTAATGGTGCATTAAATACTTGCACTATATGGAAATATGCAATTTGTTACTTGCCTAAAATTATTATCTTAATGTGGAGGCGCTTTCTACTAATTTCTGGCTAATATTTCCGGCTTTTATCTACAAAGTGCAGTCTTTAGACGTAAGAATAATTAGTCTTTAGTCTTAAAAAAAATAGTAAGTGTTTTCAAGTCAATTATGAATGAAAGCTTACTACATAATAATAAGTAGGTAATAAGAGGTAGGAGGTACTTAACTAATCACTGGGTAGTACGAGTACTTACTTAGATAGAAATATTATTACTTGTACTTGTGATTATAGAAAACTTAGATACTAACGCATTTATCCAATTCCTACAAGGTGATTCAGGACTGGAGAAGACAAATATCGCAAGAAAAATAAACAATGCATCAATGTATGATTTAGTTAGCAGCGTCCAATACGCTGAAAGCATGGCCGTAGACGGCACGAGTCTGTTGGGTTCAATACCTATGCAATATCAATCAGGCAGAATGGGAGCAAATAGAAGAAATGGAGCGCGTGAAAGAAAAATACCATAACCAAACCATATCCTTGCCATAATGGTAAATAATGTTTACTTTGATGAGTAAACAAAATTTTGAAATTTTGAAATCACTATTTTGAAATGGAGGAAACTAATGAACGATCAATAACATTGTGCGATCTTTATGTGGCCTGTTGGAAGTACAGAGACATATTTTAAACACAAAAATCTCATTTGACAAAAATATCTAGGTAACGGCAAGGGTTTAAATTCTAATTAAGTACCTATGTAGGTACTATACTATTTCAATAAAATAAAGCTCTTGATTAACATGTTCTGCATTGCCACCCTGAATTAGATGTACAATCGACCAAAGTTCCCGGTAAACCACTATTCGACCTTAATGTATTGGAATAAGGTCTAAAAGTAGTCTACCGAGAATTTTGTCGACATTGTACCGTCAGCACACATAAATATATACAAATTGTTAAATTTCTACAGACGATTCTCACCTTAATGTCAAACACGTTCGGTTCAGACTGACCGAATGGCGCAATTGGTAGTGACCCTGCCTCTTACGCCAAAGGTCGTGGGTTCGATCCCCACCCTGGACAAACATTCGTGCGATGAACACTTGTGTTTGTTCGGTGTCTGGGTGTAATATATGTATTTAAGTATATATTTGTGTTCCTCTGTTGTCTGATATCTGTAACACAAGTGCTTAAGCTACTTAATACGGAATCAGGTCAACGTATGAGATGTTGTGAGAATTAAAAAATATATATATATCGATTGAGGAACTTTGACAGATTTTAGTAACCTGGTAAGCGGCTGTACCACCCTCCCGAATTCTAGATCTAAGTATTTTTATTGGATACTGTTAAAAAATTGATTTTAATGGTGATTAAGAGATATAAGTTCCCAATTAAAAATAGAAAACAATTTTCTAACAGGTAAGAATTTTGCGGTACCGCGAAACTCCTCTCAGGTTTACAATTACAACGAACAACCTTACAACTAAATGTTCCCGTTTTATAACAAAACTAACTTATCTATTGCCCACTGAACACAAATGGCAACTTGCAAACAATTCCACTGGGCCCACCCGAAGTTATTCAATTACACCATTCCTGTATCGGCAATCGACGTCCATTTACTTTGTCCTGTTACCACAACGCTCCGAATTTTCGATTTGGCCGACACAGAGCAAAAAGCTACGAGATATTCAGATGAATTTAATTGAAAGGGGATCAGAGCCCTTGTTTTGGTTGGGCAAATAAAATTAATACACTCCCCATGTGGTAGTGATGTCACTCGAGTCAACTTTTACTCTAGGGAGTTGAGTGACATGGGGGAGACGAATCGATTTGTGACAAGCAAAACGTTGTTACAACTTGTTCGAAAACGAAGCGTGAAGAAACATCTCACGGGCCAGCATGGCTGTGCCAACGGAGGTGATGCCTTGACATTGTTCCGTTGTAATTGTAACTTAATTAATATAAATAAATGTTTCACGACTCCGAGATAGGTAGCTCAAGCACCTGTGTTACGGATATCAAAATCAACAGTGGCATTACAAATATATACATATAATATTTTTCTTTTGTAAATACATACTTATAATACATAGCAAACACCCAGACCAATACAAACAAACATGTTCATGCACACAAATGTTTGTACCGTGCGTTCGAACCTTGTATGGTAGCGTTCTCTACCACTGTTCCAATCGGGTCGTCATTGGGCACTTGGGCTCTTATATTGCTTACCATCAAGCTGAGGAGAGCCAATATACTGATACTCTTTAAAAAAACGTATAATATTACATTTCATATTCTTTCGGGAAATTCTTCACTAGCTTCTGTACTGTTACTGCTAGACTATTTACGGTTTGTGAGTAGTCTCGTCTTCTATGCAGCGGCAGCCATTTCTCTAATCGCTAATGTTACAATTCACCTAATGTCACAACTCAACTAAACACGTATAGGTGATTTTTGAATATGATTAATAGTCGAATCATTTCCTTATAAAAATGCAACTAGATTAATTTAAAGAACCGATTTTATTTCATTAACAAAATAAGACTTAAAGTTTCTATGAATTTTTGGCGTATAGATTTTTTTTTGCAATTTATTCTTAAGTAAATAATACACTTAATTACTAAAATTTTTCGACAGTATTCGGGTCGGCTCACGACGAAGCAAAAAGCACTTACAAAATTCGTCGACATACCAAGGTTTCCGTAGTTTAGTCGGTAAAGCAGTTGCCCGGTTAGCAAAAGATCGTCGAGTCGAATCCCACCCGAAGACTTTCGAAAATATTTTAAGTGCATTATTTACCTAAAAAGTTTCTGATAATGCCCTAATTAAAAATTTGACGTCTTAAGCCCGATTTAACTTATCTTTATTCGTGGATAAATGTATGGTATAACGGTACGGTATGGTCAGATTTGTAAAAAATTACGCGCTATAGGTACCATAGATTTATTATTGGATTAAGATTGGTCGAATCGGCCTTTAGTCGTTGTAAGCACGTTTGATCATATATACTAAACAATTTGAATAACTGTTCTCCTTGTAATAATACCTAAAAGGTGAATAAGTAAACAAATACTTTCGACTAAAGGTTGACTTCCGCATCTCAGCAATAAGTTCGTTTTATTGACAAGACGAAATTTAATTGTGCCATCGATTAGAAAAATCGAGTGCAATTTAATTATGACTTAAGTCGCAAATTGTAACTCGAATACCATCACTATTCCCCATGCAGCAACGGCGAGCGGTCTATTAGGCAAAGCAAATAATCGATTCTCGCGACAACCCTTATTAAGGTATTAGGATTAGCTACGGCCCTTCGAGCTAGCCGCAATATACCGTTGATTGTGTCCCGTATTATATTTTTCTGTATTAGTCACGTTCTGTATAATACCCTATGTGTTATGTGATTAAACTGGGACCTTGACACAAACACATTTACAGTTACTAGCACTGATTGAAGATAGTTACATCTGCATTAAGGACTGAGTCTACTTAGTACAGAATTATGTATATGAATTTACTTTAAGATGTGTATATGTGTATGAATTTATGTATATTCGGCAGACCAGGATTTAAATTTCTTACGTATGTTTACATCAGTATGATCATTTCAGCCAATAAACGTCCACTGCTGGACATAGGCCTCCCCCAATGCTCTCCATACAAATCGGTCCTGTGCCGCCCGCATCCCATGGTTTCCCGCAACATTCACCAGATCGTCGATCCACCTTGCGGGGGGCCTGCCACGGCCTGTAACGTGGCCTCCACTCGAGGACCTTTCCTCCCCAACGTCCGTCGATTCTCCTCGCTATGTGCCCTGCGATTGCCATTTGAGACATGCAATCATTTGGGCTATGTCTGTGACCTTAGTTCTCCTGCGGATCTCATCATTTCTGATAAGATCACGCAAAGAAACTCCGAGCATAGCCCTCTCCATTGCTCTCATTACATCAATATACAGAGAAATCACATATTGACCCACACATATAGAAATTAATTAGACAGAAAACCGAGAAAGAAACTTTTTTAATCCACTATTATTAATTATTAGGTAATTTTGGCGAATTAGAAACTAGGTTATAATGTATTCTCCCTAATCCTAAAAAGACACAATTCGTTATATGTTTTTGACATCGATTGCAAGAAACCTCTATCTATGTCTTTAGTGAAAAAAACGGCCTTACATAACATAATTTTACCTATAAATAATCTCTGACATTTATGTATCAGATACGAGTAAAAAGGAAAGGTAGCGGAAAATTTGACTAGGTACCCAACCATGGTGTGTGCATGTAACAAACGATGTGCCAAACCTGGCGTGTGCCATCTTCGAATTTCACGGCTGATCACCGCGGCATATTGCTTTATTTAGAGTTTGGCATAACATTTTACCCACCTTAACGATATCGGTCGTCCCAGATATGGGCAGTGGACCGTGTGTAATCCGACGGGACACGAAGGGCGCACGAGGATTCCGACCCTCATGTTTAGCTGTCATGGAAACAACGTTACCAGATAGAAGGCTAACGATTTTTGTAACTTATCAGCGTTAGATTTCGATTCAGTTGGGACAATTTCAAAAATCATATATAGGCAATTATATTTATCTATAATTCGGCATTATTTTCTGCACATCATGACGATTCCGGTACTCCCAAATAATATGGTCTGTATCATCGTCATCATCATTTCAGCCAATAGACGTCCACTGCTGGCCTCCCCCAATGTTCTCCACACAGATCGGTCCTGTGCCGCCCGCATCCAATGGATTCCCGCGATCTTCACCAGATCGTCGGTCCACTTTTTAGAAGGCCTGGCACGGCTGCGACTTCCTGTACGTGGCCTCCACTCGAGGACCTTTCCGCCCCAATGGCCGTCTGTTCTCCTCGCTAAGTGCCCTGCCCATTGCCAATTGAGGCATGCAATTCTTTGGGCTATGTCTGTGACCTAAGTTCTCCTGCGGATCTCATCATTTCTGATACGATCACGCAGGTCTGTATAGACATTGTTATCCATCGGTATGCGTGGTAGGACAGACTTCCAACCCTCGTACGTGACTAGCGATCATGTAGACGTCATTCCCAGTTAGGACGCTCGTTTTAGTTTTCGTAGCTTTTATCAGCATTAGATGCGGTTAAGAGTAAACTCAAAGAATAATAATCGCTATAACTTTATTGTTTATTATTTATTGTCTTTTCGTAAGTTTTTCACGTCAAATACGTTTGTAAATCCAAATAACAATGTTAATTTGGATTGGAAACCAGAGTAAGCAACTCCCGTGTTCAAATCAAAATAAGTATTGTTAACAATATAAAAACGCGAAACTTTTTGTGCATAAAGTCCGATGTAAACTCAAATTATACTTTGATAAGTAATCGTTCTTGGCAACATTCAGAATTTTTGAGACTACAGAAACAAACAGACTAAGTATGTAAATAATAAAATATTCAGTGCGCACTTGTACGGGTGGAGATTTCTTTTTCGTCGACTTAAATGATCGTACAGACAAAGATTGGAATAAGAAAAAAATATTAAGGTGACGGGTAGGGCACACTAGCGACGACAAACACTTATACTATTTGTTTAATAAATAGTATAAGTGGTGGTAGGTATTTATTAAATAACCATGCACAAATGTTGGGTCCGTTTTTGTACGCGAAACATTGGATTACCGCCAAAAGCGGCCACACAGCGTGAATCAATTTTTCGCGAACAAAAATGGACCCAACATTAGTGCATGATTATTTAATAAATAGTATAAGTGTTTGCCGAGAGGTTGTAACCCCAAAATTGTTTAAAATAGATCCAGTTTAGTAGCTAAAAATTAAAATCGATTCGAATAGGCATCGCTAGTGTGCCCTAACCGTCAGCTTAAAGAAAATTAACGTATGCATGTCTATATAGTAAGTAACACCATAGACTAGACACAGTCCCTCCACCAGCCCATGGTCCTTCCTACCGTCTCAGCCTGCGGACCGAATCTTGGGAGACGCTCACCAGGTACTTGCTAAGGGCTCGTTCCCCGGTGCGTTTCTTCACTCCCTACAAAGTCTGTGTCTGTGTCCCATCTCAATGTCACTTCTCCCCATGGGGCGTGAAACACTACAACACAAGCGACTCGCGCTCGGGCAGTTCCACATCAATCAATCTCCTTCCTAATGTTAAGCCTTTTGTGTGCCAACGCACGCAACCGTCGAAAACCTTCTGCAAAGTTGACCATCTCTTGATGGTATACTGGACTAATTATCTCTAGGTAATATTTAGTAAATTCTCTTTAGTAAGTAAGTTCTCTTAGTAAGTGTTCTTCTTCTTCAGTTCTGAAGGTTGGCCGTGAGCTTCCTAAAATCCTTGCTGTTCATTGAGAGATGAAATAGTCGCTTTACAGATGCGATGCCAGTCCACTCCCTTATAATTCGTACCTAGTCACGACTTTTTCCACCTTGCAATGTAAAATTCGTTCAAAGGTTTATCTTATAATTATGGAATATTAAAATATGTATAGTAATAGAGGTACACAGCGACCATGGCGCTTGCAACAGGAACCAAAACATCGGAATCTGAAAAATAAGGTACTATTCCAATGTTAGTGACCATGAAGCTTTAGAACAATATACCCTTGGAATAGATAGATAGATAGATACTCTTTATTGCACAACATACAAAACTTAAAAGCTAGGTAAACAGAGATACAATGTACAATTTAGGCGGTCTTATCGCTGGGAGCGATCTCTACCAGACAACCTTCAGGTAAAGGACATTAGAAAGAAGAGGGGAGGGTGGTGCAATCCTTTTGATTTTGAATATTGATTTAGTAAATTTATAGTATAAATACATATATCTAGATAATAAATAAACACATATTAATTAAAATATATATAATAGGAATATATTATGCAAAATCTGATGGACGTCTTAATTCATTCATTCGTTTTCCCTCTTCCAAAAAGCAAAATAGCTCATCACTCTCCCCCATTTAACGACTTTATTAGAAAATACGAGTTGAAAACTTAATTGCTTACGATTCGGAGGTTCCTAACATGCCGTTATACGACTGTTATGCGCCCGCGACGAATTCGCACTGTTACCAGAGGATCGTCGGGGACTGCATTAGGGAATCAGCGTTATGACTCGGAAAATGTAACACTTCTTAGGGCGGCTCAAGGAATTGCAGTTCTGGTTGTGACATTACTCTATCGATGATAGAATTATCGATAAGCCAATAAAATAAATATGTAATTTTGTCCACCAAAAGTTTTTGTTAGTTATTCTAGATCAGATAGAGTGCGCAACTCTGACATACGCTCCAAGACGGGAATCACGGATGTGGGTCTGAAAACTGCGAAGCTAAAATGGGAGTGGACGCGCCATGTATGCAGAATGAACACTGAAAGATTTCGTCACGCAATGACAACCGACCGATGGACGTCGACTACACGGCAGGCCCAAAAAAACATGGTGTGACGATTCCAATCATCATCATCATCATCATCATCAGCCCATTTAATTCCCCACTGCTGGGGCACGGGCCTCCCTCAATCACATGAGGGGTAATTGCCATACTCACCACGCTTGGCAGACGGGTTGGCGAGGGTTTTGATATAAATGCAGAGTTTTCCTTCTCTGGGTGCTGATGATCATGCCAGCAGCTTTACCTTAGTCGCCTTTTACGACACCTCGGTAAGAGTGAGGGTGGCCTATTCTACTCTGCCGGGGACCACACGGCTCAATACATTATGTCCAAGAGTGGCAAGTAAGGGCACTGGATAGGGAGGAATGGAGAGACTTGGGGGAGGTCTTTGCCCAGCAGTGGGACTCTGCAGACTAAATAAAAAAAAAGTTTTTAGTTACTTGTACGGATGCGGCTGTGCATCTTAATGTACTCACAAAGTAGCAGATATCAAAGTAGGTATACTAAACTGTCCTTCAGTCGTTCCTCACCTAAATGTCAAACACGTTCGGTTTAATACCAATTGAGGAATTTTGACAGATTGTAGTAACTTGATGTCTGTACCTATATACAAATCAGTCGAATTTATTCAATCGATTCTCACTTTAATGTCAAACACGTTTGCTTCAATTTCAATTGAAGAAGTTTGACAGATTGTAGTAAATAATTCTGAAGCTAACGTGGTCCTTATTCGTCCTCAAATACTAAATCAACTGTGTTTTTGTGCGCTTCTTTCCGAGCGTTCTAAAATTCATAAACTCGAATACTTTTCAGACCTTTTAAAATCAACCAAACAAAAAACCTTACATACAAAAGCGGTCCTTAATTTTTAAACTATAATCCAATGAATTTCAATGACCCATAAAAGTGGTAATGAAAAACAGTAACTTAAGATAATCAACTATCGATATCGATAAGTCAAGAATGTCTTACGATTGTAGACCGTATCCCGTGGCGGGGAGAGTGGTATTTATGACGTGTCCTTGATTTATTGCTAACCACCCCCGCGTAGTCGTTTTGTTATTCTTTGTCTCGGGGCGACGAACCCGCGACTGTAGAGTATGACTCAGCGTCACTCTCCGACCTCAAGCTAAAAGCGGCTAAATCATATCTGGCCGTTTCACACTTTAGAAACACTTTTTAAACGATTTCAAAAACACAAGGAGAATATTATAATTCCATAGTTTCGTAAATTGTAAACTAATATAAAAAAATAAATTCAGATAAATCAGATGGGTGCAGAGAGTTCGTACTTTGTGATGAGTGATCCTACATCACAAAGTACGAAGTTTCGCACGCAAATTATTTTGTAGGTTAAAGTTTCGTCTGCATATGACCATGACATTTCGCATTATTTTTAAGTGTACTCCAGATCAATAAGTAACGTGTACTTAAGCGATTGCCAACGCCCACGAACATCTACTTAATTTATGTTATATTAACACTTAGGAGAATATTCTTCAAAAAATTAGTAGTTGGTACCACCAATTTTAATGTTGAAATGCATCGTCTAAAAATATTTTTTTTTCATTTAACGGCCTTTTATCTTTAAGACGATCTGAGAACTGAGCATTCCCATCTTGAGTTCTCGACCGCACTCAAATGCTGCGGTCTCAGCACTACTTTTTATAATCGGGTCAAATGGCGTTAAAATGGCTTTAAAGAAAGTCGGACTCGTGTTCCGTGGACATTAGTCACTGTGTGATTGACCGGTATGAAAACTTATAAAATCTTGATGGTATTGTAAGCGGTACCCACTTTAAGTCTTTCAACAGTTGTAAGATACTTGCTAAGTATCAGCCTATATACTGTCCCACTGCAGGGCAAAGGCCTCCATTATAGAAATCAAGTTATCGCTTCTATGATGGGATTAGGCTTAATCACCACGCTTGCCAAATGCGGATTGGTGATCACAAACCCGAGCTATGTTCGAAAACCTCGAAACTAACTTTTGAATCGAACCCAGGACCCCGAGATCACGGCCCGGTACTGAAACCACTAGACCAACAGGGCGTTCTTGACGATAGTTGCTAAGCAACAAACAATTTATTTATTAAAAAACCAACAGCGTTTCACATTGTATTATTTAGGACTAAATCATGATAATAAGGCCAATAAAAGATTTCCCTTAATTTACCATTAGCATTAGTCGCCGTGTGGTCCCCGGCAGAGTAGAATAGGCCACCCTCACTCTTACCGAGGTGTCGTAAAAGGCGACTAAGGTAAAGCTGCTGGCATGATCATCAGCACCCAGAGAAGGGAAACTCTGCATTTATATCAAAATCCTAGCCAACCCGTCTGCCAAGCGTGGTGAGTATGGCAATTACCCCTCATGTGATTGAGGGAGGCCCGTGCCCCAGCAGTGGGGACTAAAATGGGCTGATGATGATGATGATGATGATGACCATTAGTATGTAATTATAAAAAGAGGTGACAGATTTCGCAATGACGCAGATATTATGTATTATTACGATAGATAGATGGCTGATGACGCGTATTAGATAAATGGGTTTGTATCAATCACACTGAGCTCCCTTGTACATTTCATTAATGTTGTTGTGACCTAAAACTGCTGACGTAGACTCTTGTATATGTGTAAGACATCCACCGTGCTTTTTTCACCGTCTTACGTATTGGTAACATTATACTGATGAAAACACATATTGTTCTACAAGAAACTTAGAGTCTAATTACAGAAAAAATCTCACTTTCTTTACAAAAGTGATCATTTCTGCAATTTGTACGGGGAGGTTTTTTTTTAGATTAAGCCCTATAATAATGCCCTCGCTAATAGAGTAAGACGATTAGAGAGCACGGTGTATAAATGATAATAAAATCACACACACGATTTTATTCTCATTTCCCACACACTCACCAATTGAAATAGTTTTGATGCTTTAGATATACCTAATTAACTTAAGTACTTAAAACTTTATTAAGACTACTGGGCAAAGACTCCCCTAGATGGAGACATCTGGGGGAGATGATCTTTATCTGGGGCCAATTCTCTTAACTCTTATCTGAAGTGATTTAAGTCGTCATGTTAAACTCATTGCTCATTTTGATGCAATCCGGCAGCAAGCTATGTTCCGAAAGTTTTCTTTAACTTTTTTGGATATTTAAATATTTAGTTTTCTATTCGATAAGACAAATCAAAGATCATCAAATTTACCCGTAGCCGTTAGATACGTAAAAGTGGTGTATCTAAAATTACTTTCATTTATACAACCATCCAATCATTGCCACTAGCTATACACTTTTTAAGTATGTCCTTTTTTACATATAATTTAAGAGGGTTTAAATATAATAATAATAAGTTTTATTTCCCTAAGTAAAAATTTACATGTTAACACTAAGAGCTAGCGGCTCTGCTCTAAGCAACATGCTTGTATCGCAGCAGTTGTCATTTACAATTACAATTTCCGCACACGTAAAAATGTAGCGCAGTACAATTTTGAATAAACATACGATAATAAACAGCAATGATCGGCGTCTCTCTCCGAGATCGAATCCGAAATGAGGTGATCCGGCAGAGAACCAAAGTCATCGACATTGCTCACCGGATCAGCAAGCTTAAGTGGCAGTGGGCTGGCCATATTAGCCGCAGAACCGACAACCGATGGGGTAAACAAGTTCTAGAGTGGAGACCGCGTCTTGGCAAAAGTAATGTAGGGCGCCCTCTGGCTAGGTGGGGGGACGATCTGCGCAGGATGGCTGGCAAGAGCTGGATGCGAGAAGCCATGGATAGATCACGGTGGCGAACAATTGGAGAGGCCTACGTCCAGCAGTGGACTGCGATAGGCTGATGATGATGATGAATAAACAGCATAATATTATATCACGACCAAAACCTAAGTTTTGTATAGCTACAAAGGATGATATGAATTAAGAGGAACCAACATGTAGCGATGTTTGATAGAGCTCCTGATTTCTATCAAGACTTTAGAATTTGGGAGCAACACAACATCTGAATAATTCATAGGGATCCCCTGCCAGGGCCTGCATAAACAAACCGAATCTTCCCATACTGGAATAAACCTCCTTAAACATAAGCTTTAGAGGAAAATAGATAGTTCACAAGCTACTAAAATTTCACCAAATTGCGATGTATTTGGTTTGACCTACAATAGATAGATAGATAGATATACTTTATTGCACAAAAAAACACAACTTTAAAAGGCATTACAGAAACTTAATTGTACAATTTCGGCGGTCTTATCGCTGGAAGCGATTTCTACCAGACAACCTTCAGGCAAAGGACATTTGATAGTAGAGGAGGGGTAGGTGGTGCAATATTGAAAAAGGTGGTACAATGTACGTTTTATACTTTAAAAAGTATAAACTATAGTGCAGCCAAGCTAATAAGCCACATTTGAAGTGACCTACTAAAAAACGATGATTTAAGTGAATAATCGATATGTAACTTCAAACAAACGTGAATTGAATACTATAATAATGGAAAAAAGTTATTAGTACTTTTATTTGGAGAAATGTCAATCATCAAGAAAAAGGAAAGTAAGTACCGATGCTAGATATCGATCCGCGGCCAGTTTATTTCATTTTCATCGAAATTAAAGAGCTTATAAATTGTGTGCCATAGATTTTATTTGGGCCGTATGGTCCCCGGCAGAGTAGAAAAGGCCACCCTCACTCTTACCGAGGTGTCGTAAAAGGCGACTTAGGTAAAGCTGCTGGCATGATCATCAGCACCCAGAGAAGGAAAACTCTGCATTTATGTCAAAAGCCTCGCCAACCCGTCTGCCAAGCGTGGTGAGTATGGCAATTACCCCTTATGTGATTGAGGGAGGCCCGTGCCCCAGCAGTGGGGACTTAAATGGGCTGATGATGATGGTGAGATTTTATTTATTTTTGCAAATGTAGTTATATTTGTAAACAGAGACTAATACGTTTTATTTTAATCAGAATGTGGCTTTTCATTTATGAAATAATATTCCTACACGATTAACATTGAATTCGTTCGATTATTTGAGGTACATCACTAGGGTTTAAAAAGAAAATGGGTTGACACACACAACATTGTACCAACGTTCAATTCTCTAGAAAAGTAAATGTTTAATTAGTTTAAAAATAGTTTAACAGAGAAATTAAATCGTTAAATAATTTGTGTTATGGGTATTGAAATATTACCCTATTTATAACTAAGAATAGTTCCGGAACAAAAATCGTTCTAGCCTCTTCTAATATTGCGTGTTGGAACGAGATGGAAAGAGCTTTAGTTCGGCAATAAATTTAGATCGCATTTTTTAAGGTGGAAAATGTCTGTATAAAAGTCATTGTATGAAACTTTTCATTTAAGGGGACGGATAGGGCACACTAGCGACGCCAATCGATTTTAATTTTCAGCTACTAAACCGGATCTACCTTAAACAATTTCGGGGTTACAACCTCTCGGCAAACACTTATGCTATTTATTAAATAACCATGCAAAAATGTTGGGTCCAACGCGTCCGCAACCCCGGGTTGTTTAAAAAATATAATCGTTTGCGTCGCTACTGTGCCCTCGTCACCTTAACGTTTAACCAGACAAGTAATCATACGAGACCATTGGATTTTGAACTTTGTTCAGATGAGATAAAGATGAAGAAAATCGATGAAGTTAAGGGCTCAAAATACTAAGTAGTTAGGCACTGCACAGGGTTACTCATATCATCATCATCATCATCATCAGCCCATTTAAGCCCCCACTGCTGGGGCACGGGCCTCCCCCAATCACATGAGGGGTAATTGCCATACTCACCACGCTTGGCAGACGGGTTGGCGAGGGTTTAGATATAAATGCAGAGTTTTCCTACTCTGGGTGCTGATGATCATGCCAGCAGCTTTACCTTAGTCGCCTTTTACGACACCTCGGTAAGAGTGAGGGTGGCCTATTCTACTCTGCCGGGGACCACACGGCCAATTACTTATATGAAGAGAGGCAACTCGCTCCCCTCATGAGTGGGGCTTACAGTTCAGGACGGATTAGGTTTAATAAAAACACAAACGCTCAGCTATGAAAATTGCCTATAGCATAAAATTTTAATTGAATTCTACGAGTACCCATAGCTACTATAGTAGGTAAAGGACTAGAAATAACAGTTAGGGCTAAACCGAATGTTGTTCAATTAACGAGTGGCGTGGATTGGATCCGCCGTACAAACAAATTATCGAAGTGAGTGGAGTCGAAGGGGGTTGTTTTGATTACAGTACGAAAATTGCCAGTAGCAAATAAAGGACGTACAACATCAAAAAACATCTCATACATTAGTTGACATTTTTATAGCAATCTTTTTATTTTTAATTAATAACACACTTATATCGGGACTCGAAACCACACCTTCAACAATCCGAGTGAATGTTCTACCAATTAGACCACTGAACGCGTTACTAAGCCAACGAAATTTGTAAGTGCTTGATTCGACATGAGCTGTCGAATGTCGAATCAAGCACTTACAATTTTTTTGCAATTTAACCCGGATTGTGGGAGGTGTGGGTTTGAGTCCCGCCTGAACACGAGATGAAATTTTAAAGTGCGTTATTTACTTATAAATAAATTGCAAAAGATTGCTATAAAAATATTATTTAGCAGTCTCGTCTTAACTTAAAAAAAATCATCATCATCATCATCATCATCAGCCCATTTAAGTCCCCACTGCTGGGGCACGGGCCTCCCTCAATCACATGAGGGGTAATTGCCATACTCACCACGCTTGGCAGACGGGTTGGCGAGGGTTTTGATATAAATGCAGAGTTTTCCTTCTCTGGGTGCTGATGATCATGCTAGCAGCTTTACCTTAGTCGCCTTTTACGACACCTCGGTAAGAGTGAGGGTGGCCACTTAAAAAAATATTTGTAATAATATTTCCACTGGATATTGTAAATATACCTACAATTTTGAAGAGACTATCGACAGCTAAAGTCGAATCAAGCACTTACAAATTTCGTCGGCTTAGCAACGCGTTCAGAGGTCTAATTGATAGAACATTCACCCGTATTGTGGAATGTGTGGGTACGAGTCCCGCCTGAACACGAGATGAAATTTTTAAGTGTGTTATTTATCTCATACATTGACCTGATTCCGTACTAAAGTAGCTTAAGCATTTGTATTACGGACGACTGGTACTGGACTGGTAAAATGGACGAGTGCGGCTTCGATGACCTTTTCAAGGGAACGTTATGGTGCTAATCCCTTGAGGTATATGGGTGACTATGGTTCCCTACCGGATACGGAATACTTGGCATATTCAGTAGAGACATCGAAATGGGATCATTTCTGATTCCGGCAAGACGAAGACCGGCAAAGTTTTAACGTTGAGCTCACGTTTTAATTTTGCAAAAAAATACAATAAAATGTCAAGTAGGTACCTAAATAACACGTTCCCACAAAATAAGCACCGTCATCTAAAAATTATACGTACCTCGTCTCCTGATTTCCGATTCTCGTGGCGTTCTCCCACCATTATTCACGTTTCATTTCATCGCGTTGGTGAGGCGATGGCGTACCATAAATCATCTAGCGGCCGGTGACAACTATTGCCGAAGGTACAAATAATGTCCTCGAGGAATGTGTGCCGGGATGTTTCAGCTGCCTGCAACCTACAACGGAGGAATAGTCAATTAGTCTGTGAGGAGGTGCGTTTAGTTTCTTGCGATATGCAAGTTCTACTAATTATGGGCAAAATTCTTTTTTCAATCGGATCCTAAAAAAATTCAATTCAATTCATTTATTTGCATAATATAGGTAAGTGTTCCACTATATTAGGCCTAGCAAGGGCATGCAAATTTTAAAGTGATTTGATTAATTCATTAATACATTCATTCAATTCAAAAAATACAAAACAGAATAAGCAAAATATATTTTTTTTATTAAAGTCAATGAAGATGTCAGTATGATCCTTATTATAATTGTATCATGTTATTTATTACAATATTATTATTAAATATTGCATAATATTAAATTAGGCATTTCTAAATTGATTTAACATTTAAAAATTCGACTTCACTGTAATAGCACTTTTGTATTAAAAATAATTTAAGTGATTTTATAAAGTCATAGTGTTCAATTTCAATTATAGATCTAGGCAAATTATTATATAATTTCAATCGCAATTACTCCGAAGACACTGGCCTGTTCACGGCGAGACCTAACTATTTTAAAAACATCATAAACCCTTTTTATTTTAATAGGTAATGTGTTGGCACGGCACATATTTGTGATATAGGTGTGGAGTCTCTAATATGGCTTAAATTCATTTGGTATCTGTACTCTTCTTATATGTATTATCAACTTTGTATGTGACTATATTATACTCTTTATTTGTATCTCTTGTGTCAAGTTAAACTTACAATCAGAGTAAAAATGCTTTTACATGCGCTACAGCATGTAAAAGCATTTTTACTCTGATTGTTATTCGTGAAAACTCTTTAAGGCATATTTGTTCTAAAGTATGTACGTCAATCATTATAGTAACTTAAATGCTGTTTGTTTTCCATTAAGAAATAGGTAAATAGATAAATATTCAGTAGACAGTTTCAGGTTTTTTGGGAATTCCTCTAAAACAGATATATACTTGCGTCCCAAAAAAAAATCTTGACAACAACGGCAAGATTTTTTGCCGAAAACACGTCCTTGAGAAATGAGCGATGGCAGCTCAATGGACACGATAGCACCTTCCACGCAGGAGGTCGAGGTTCGAATCCGAGCATGCACCAATTGTTTTTTTTTTCAAATCTATGTGCGTATTTCTACCAGATGTTTTCCCTCACCGCCGTGAGGGAAAACATCGTGAGGAAACCTGCACGTTTCGGAAAAAGTTTCTGAAACGTATAACCATGATTCAGTCGATCTGGTTCCCCTGTTAAAGGGTTGCGAAGGTCAGACGGCAGACGCTTCATTGCAATTACCAGAACCCAAAATCCTGAATCCTGGTCTAAGTGTACTCTGGGCTCCAAAGCGACAGCTTTGGACGCAACCGGGAATTACACGCTAAGATAAAGAAGATGTCCTTGAGGAATGTGTGTGCTGGGATATTTCAGCTGCCTACATCCTATACTGGACAAATAAATAAGTTGATACTGTTTGTAGTCTATGAAAATGCGTTTACTTAAATGCACGATTTTAAACATGCATTTTACTAAAGTTCATTTAAACGAAGGTAAACACGACGAAGATAAACAAGTACACTGCAGTATTTGTTTAGGTACTTGTCATTTTGGATAGAGGCAATTTTAGCTACTGGACCGAAAATCCTGAAACAATTTTCCTGAAACAATTGGAACATGGGTAGTTTTATTATGTGAGCGCGCACTAAGAAGGGGTTTTTAAAAATTCTACCCCTAAAGGGGTTAACGTTAGTATAAAAGTCGGTAATTTTTGAAGATAGAGTTTTGAAAATTTGGATTATGTTTAATAATAAAAAAATAAAATTGACGTCTTTCAGTTTTTTTTTTTAATTCAACCCTTAAAAGGGTAAAATGGGGGTAGAAACGTTGTATGGAAGATTCGTTATTTTTAAAGTAAGAGTCATGAAGATTGGTATTTCGGCTCATCATACAAGTTTAAGAAAAGTGATTTGGGCATTTTTTTTTCTTCAAACCCCAAAGGAGTAAAATGGGGATTGAAGCGTCGTATGAGAGATTAGTCATATTGAATGCTAGAGTCGTGAAAATTACTATTTGCACTGTTAATACAAAATTAATATCAGTACTTTCAGCATGTTTCATATTCAACCCACTAAAAAGGGCGAACGGGGGTTAAAACGCCGTATGGAAGTTTGGTTATTGTTATAGTCTGTTTTAAATGTTTGTATGTAAATTAGGTACCTACAAGTATTCCTAAATACGCATCGTTTTGAAACATCCAGAGGTGTATGCTCGGATTTGAACCTACAACCTCCCGATTAGTTAGATTTATATCAACTGAGCGCTATCTCTCAAAACATTGCTATTTTAACTGCTAAAGTTCCAAATACTACCTAGTTATCTCTGAGAAAACCGAAGCTTCGATCTCGAAGGCGACTATGATTAATGACGTCATTGACGTTACTCCGGAGCGTGAAGAACTAACTGGTTTTACTGATATTCCTGCTTGGAGTGACTAATGCCTGTTAGTGACATTTATGTACACACGGCGTTATGTACATGGAGTTACCCTTATTGGACTTTAGACCTGCCTTATAATGTGAGACACAACATATATTTTGGTACTGCAGGAGGAGGGAGTAACTAGACCTTTTTTTTTTGTTGACCCAGGAGAAATGCGTTACGCATACCCATCCGTCTGTAAACGGAAAGGTTATGTCGGACTCTCCTCTCGCGACGGCTTCTCCTAACGAGATGCCGGCCAGAGGCATACCGACTAAAACTCCTGGGACTCTCCCTCATCTGTCCATGGGTGGGCGGGTGACATGGGGCCAAAGCTCGGAGACTTTCACCACGTCACCGCCCGGACAGGGACGCCCGCCTGCACGGCGGGCAAGGCGCTTCTCCCCCCGGGGTCGGGGGAGGGATGGGGACAGCCGAGAGAGTCGTGCCGTCCCCACCAGGCGTAGGGGGAGGTCCGTGCAATGCCGGTGGTGGGGTTACAGCCCCACGCACCAGCAGGAGTAACTAGACCTGACGCAGTCTATACTAAGAAGTTAATCACATATTACATAAAACTGTGCGACTTCTTATCGGTAAGTGCTTAGTTTGAATCTGAACACGCACCTCTGGATTATTCATATTTTTATGCGTTGCGTACGTTTCTACCATTCACGCAGCGGTGAAGAAGAACATCGTGAGGAAACTTGTAAGTCATTTCGAATAGTTTCTGAAACCTGTAACCATGACTCAGTTGATCAGGTTCCCTGTCTCACAGTTGGGAATGTCAGACATTATTCATCATCATCATCATCAGCCCATTTAAGTCCCCACTGCTGGGGCACGGGCCTCCCTCAATCACATGAGGGGTTAATGCCATACTCACCACGCTTGAGCAGAGTTTTCCATCTCTGGGTGCTGATGATTATGCCATCAGCTTTACCTTAGTCGCCGTAATTAATTAATCGCTTCTTTGAAACTAACTCCCTAGACCTCATCGTCGCTTTCCATCAGGGCCTATTGTGGTCAAGCGTTAGCCTATTGGCAAAAAAAACAGACTTTCTAATCCTAATCATAGTGTACCCCAGGGTCCAAGCATTGCGCAACCGTAAATAAGACGCTGAGGAGATGATGAAATAATTAAGCGTTAAGATAGTAATTCTAGAGTTCTAGAGTGGAGACCGCATCTTGGCAAACGTAATGTAGGGCGCTCCCTGGCTAGGTGGAGGGACGATCTGCGCAGGATGGCTGGCAAGAGCTGGATGCGAGAAGCCATGGATAGATCACGGTGGCGAACAATTGGAGAGGCCTACGTCCAGCAGTGGACTGCGATAGACTGATGATGATGATAATAATTCTAAACGTGGACCACGCCATTTTCGAATGGGGAATAAAGTTGAAGTAAAAGGTAGGTATGAATGATGTCATAAGGCGTTAACGCAAACGGACAAACCTATATATTCTTAACAATAGTGACAGTTATAATTTGGTGACCTATTTGCCTTCCTAACAAGTTTCAGTAGAACTGTCATTCAATTTATGGTCAGTCTAATCATAATAATCATAATTTGCTTTATGGTCAAAATTGTAGTTTACATGAAGTAGGTGTTACAAAGTATTTTTGTCTCATACAATTTACCATTTTAGGCATAATAAGTTGAGGTACTTTTTTATGAACAGTGTAAGCCGTTGTTTAAGAAATTACGAATATTGACATTGCTATGTATGTATATTTTAAATTTGGTATGTTTTGTTAAATTCAATAATGAGTTGTTTACGAAATTCAAAGATGTATCACAGAGGGTCTTGAGATACCCTGATAGACTTACCCATAGTGTGAGACCTAGGAGTAGCATTTATGTGAAAAGTTGCTCAGCCATGTGTATTAAGGTGTTTAACGCTTTACCAATAGAATTCCGATCTCTCCCAAGAAGGCGGTTTAGGCACACAGTGAAGTTTTGGCTGCAGGAACAATGCTTCTATTCTGTTGAGGAGTACATGCAACTTATGTTTAGATCCAGGCACTGATAGAACCTGATGTAAAGTGCTTTATTTTTGTAAATTTGACTGTGATATGTATGTACCTACCGATTTTATGCCATTTTAAATCTACTTATTCCTAATTAATTTATTTTATTTCATGCAATCTGACATCTTTTAGAATTTAACTTAATGTAATTTTATATTTGCATGCTACAGGATAGCGAAACATGTTCGCACATATATGACGACCCGTTTGGAACAGTGGTAGTGAAAGGTGCCTTTGGTCCAAGGGTTGCGGGTTCGATCCCCGCACCGTACAAACATTTGTGTGTATGAACATGTCTGTTTGTATTGGTCTGGGTGTTTGTATGTATTATAAGTATGTATTTACAAAAGAAAAGTACTATATGTATATATTTGTAATTCCGCTGTTGATTCTGATATCCGTAACACAGGTGTTTGAGCTATTTATCTCGGAGTCAGATCAATGTATGTGATGTTGTGAAATATTTATTTATTTATTATTTATTTATATATATTCTTTAAATGTAACACCTTACCATGTACCATGTTTCTTGTGAATAAATATGGTTATGATAAAAAAAATGCATATGTGTGTATGTATGTACTATTGGAGTTCTTAAACGGACAAGTTTTATGACCTCTTTCTTACAATATTTTATTATTCTGGGACATAGCAAGCAATATTAATCATCATAATACAAAATACCATAAAAAATGTCAAGAATAATTATATTAAAATGTGTCAAAAGTTAATAAACTAAGAACTCAAAATATGTGGTCAAAATTGAATTATCATTTATGTCAATGTTTAATTATGTAGCTTCATCGTTGTCTAATAAGCCACAGTTCTGTGTGGTTGTGATAAATATTACAAATAAAATCAAGTAAAAATAATAGCTCAGATTGGTGTCCACGATAATTTAATTTTAAGCATGTGCTGTTTTTAAAAATCTCCTGGATATTCAATCAAAGTTTTAGTTTGCCCGCACTTGTACATTAATATATCAAATTAAATTACAATAACAGATCAATTTTGACCGATTCGAATAATATAGATAGTGCGCCAAGTGGCGACAAGGCATAGCTACTGCAACAATCGAAATAACGTCTGATACTTCATTGCTACTATTAAAATAGTAGGCGTTATCTTTCTTCATGAGAAAACCTCCACCGCCACTAAAGAATATAGTTATAAAAATAGCCAGTACCTAATTAACATACTGCCGCACTCAGAGACGTCATACAAGCTAATGTTCATTAACTTTAGTATCGGTAGTCTTTATGCGTATCAAAATAAGTGTCAATTTTTTTCTTAAGTAGCCAACTAAGTTAATCAACGACTGAGTGTGGCAGAAAGTCTCACACATTTTAAATAAAAAAATATCCAGTAATACTCGACGAAAAGATTTTTCTTAAATTATTAAAAATTAATTGTAGAGCAAGCAGCTTTAAACCTTTAAGTAATTATATTCAAAGTGCCCAATAAGCAAGTCACTAGTTTAAGCAAGTAAATCAAAACCATGACGTAGCTATTATGGGAGACGATAAATCATCCAAAAATTATTTATTTGTAGCAGCCTTCCGTTAACAAGAAACACAATTTCCTTTAGACTTTTCGAATTTCAACCTTAAAATATTAACACCATTTTGTTAGTCACGCGATGGGTATGGGCTTGGCACAATGTTGCCAGGAAAACGAAAATGAGTTACATCTATGACTGCCTTAGGTTTCATAGTACACAAGTGTGTGCACAATAGTGGTGCAGTGTGCGCAGACAAAAGTACCACATATTATGAAGTACATTCTCTATCCCCCTTCTCATCATCATCGTCATCATCAGCCCGGTAGTACCCACTGCTGAGTATAGGCCTCCTTTCCTTGACGCCAATGTACCCGGTCTTGAGCCGCTCGGATCAATGTAGTCCCCACGATTTTGGTGATGTCATCGACCCATCGTGACACTGGACGAGCCGGATTTCGTCTGCCGGTTCTAGGATACCATTCAGTCAGGATTTTACTCCACCTGCCATCACCGCGCCTAGCCAAGTGTCCTGCCCAATTCCACTTTAGTTCCATCACTCTTGATCCGACGTCTTGGACTTTAGTCCTGCGACCGATTTCAGAGTTCCGGATTCGATCTTGGAGTCTGATGCCCAGCATTTTTCTCTCCATGGCCCTATGTGCAACTCTAATTTTGTGCACAGTCTCCTTTGTGAGATTCCATATCTTGGCACCGTAAGTTATGGTTGGCAGGATACACTGGTCATAGAGACAGGTTTTTAGGCATTGTGGAATCTTTTCCGACCTCATAACATCCTCCAGCTCACCGGATGCGGCCCACCCGATCCCCGTTCTATTTTTATTTATTCGGTTCATTGTAACAAAGCCATTGTTTCAGAACGCGCCTATGTATACAATATAATGCGGTGAGGGAAAACATCGTGAGGAAACCAGCACATTTCAGATAGTTTCAGAAACGTGTAATCATGATTTAGTTGATCTGGTTCCCCTTTCAAAATGGTTGCGAAGGTCAGACAACAGTCATTTCATTGTAATTATCTGACTTCCCAAATCCTGAATCATGGTCCAAGCATACCCCGAACTCTAAAGTGACAGCTTTGGAAGTAACACGCTAAGATGAGGATTGTAACAAAGCCCTCTAATCCCCAAATCAAGATATTAGGTACCGTGTAAATTAGTCGTCAAAAGCCTACATAGGCTTTTAGCCTACATAGGCCTTCATAAGGTAAGTACCTACATAGGCTTCAAATTCATGACGTAATATTATTACATAATACCTGTTAGATAGTTGCATCTAACATTCCAAAACATGTTCCAGAGATTAATTAGGTGCCAATTAGATAATGTGCAGGTAGTGTAGCAGAACTTCAGCCTCATTATACTACAATATCTGAACTTACCTATACAGGTTGTACCTATATGTGAACATTTATATCAAAGTGACGTAATTTCTTGTAATATGACTATTGGTTAAGCTAACTTTTGTTCGGATTCGGCGGGTAGGGCTAAAAGAAGCCGCATGGGTGATGCAATTCAGAGGTTTTAAATTAGATTAATTAGGTTGTCTGGTAGAAATCGCTTCCAGCGATAAGACCGCCGAAATTGTACAATTAAGTTTCTGTAATGTCTTTTAAAGTTGTGTTTTTTTTTGTGCAATAAAGTATATCTATCTATCTATCTATCTATTAGAGTCTAGTGGTTTTTAATGTACAAATTTGGTGTTTATTTGTGCAGTGATGTGCCGCAAAGTGATCCTAATAAAAATAATCGTTTGGTTTGTATCGTTTTTAGCACTGCTATTGTGTGTCGAGTGCGTTGTCTCGTGACAACGAGCTTGGACCTAATAGAGTTTTAAAACCGCGGGTTTTAAAACTCTATTAGGGTTTATTTTATTTGCTTTTAGAGTGATATCCGCTGAATCCGCAGGTCAATAAAACGTAAAACACCGGTATTTTATTGAGTGACTGTGACTTTGACTGACTTTGACTGTTTAATACCTACTTATTCTCAATAAGTTATTTGACACTGGCGAATTATCTTCGTTTAGAGCCATAATAAAAAATAAACTTTTGTTCAAAAAACAAATGGCGATATTTGACCATTGGTTACTTTTTAAAACCATTAGTTCAGGTTAACTACAGATAAAAAAATCGGCTCTTAATGTTCTTCAAAATGGTTGGCAGAACACGTGATTAGAGGGATGTAAATGTTCACAGATACACCCTGTATATGTATGTAAAGGTTCATAGCTAATTTAATGTTCAGTCTTTAGCTATTATTGATTGTTATTGGCAATTTGAACATTCATCCTACTCTTCTTATAGTGTAACTCCCAATTACGTCCAAAACTGTCTCTATGGAACCCAGGGTTTTAGACCACACTTTTAGACCCACTATTAGACCATGATTCTGAATTGAGGAGTCTGGTAATTTAACATACTTGATCCTCTGTCATTGCGTAGAGATGTAGCATCACTGTGCATCTTTTATCGCATGTACAATGGGGATGTTCTTAGGACCTGTTCGGCCTTATTCCAGCTGCAATTTTTCACCACCACACATCACGTCAGAACGCCAAATTCCATGGATGGATTTATATCGACTACAGTGCGTTTCTCACGTCATTGCCTACCACGTACAGTAAAATTGTGGAACCAGCTGTCATCTGTGGTGTTTCCGAACAGATACGACCTGGTGACCTTCAAGAAAAGGGTGTACTCCTTTCTTAAGAGCCGGCAACGCATATGTGATACCTCAGGTGTTGCAGATGTCCATGGGCGGCGGTGATCACTTTCCATCAGGTGTGCCGTCTGCTCGTTTGTCCGCTATAGTGTAAAAAAAAAACATACATATTGACGCTTTACCCTCCCATATGTTGACTTCCAACTCTGAACTGTATCATTTTTATCGTGGGAGAACCATGCTTTGGCATAAATGAGCTGACTCTACTGGAGTAGTACACGGCTACACAGAAAATGGGAGTGAAGCAGCACTGTGCTGTGTTTCGCTGCTTGAGTAAGGGTACCGGGGGCCAAATCCAAGGGAAGGGGGGCTTAAAGGTTGGCAGCGCACTTGTGATTCCACTGGTGTTGCGGGTGTCCATGGGCGGCGGCGATCGCTAACCATCAGATAATCCGTCTGCTCGTCTGCCATCTATAAAGTATCAGCCCATATACTGTCCCACTGCAGGGCAAAGGCCTCCTTTATAGAAATCAAGTTACCGCTACTATGATGGGATTAGGCTTAGTCAAAACGCTTGCCTGATGCGGATTGATGATCACAAACCCGAGCAATGTTCGAAAAAGTGGAAATATACTTTTCATCTATCACATAAAAAAAATCTCTCCTGCGGGAGATCTGGGTACAAGGCACCAATAACCCCTGTGTAAAACAGTATGCCATCAAAATTGTAAAATGTGTCGCTGACAACACTAGACGAACGGGTCTCGTCCGTCGCACGAAATGCTTACGACCTACCGCAAGGGTCGATGAATAATCAGGTCACTGCCAGCGAAAATAGCGGCGTCTGACATAGCTCTAGCCACGGTTAGGTTTAGGCACTCAGCCATGACTGGGAAACGTAGTGGCGAGACGAGTCAAATCTATATAATATTGTCAGCTAATTGCAAGCAAATATCATTAAGTTGCCGAAAAGGAAGGCTGGACCTTTACGGGGGGACCGGATTCGAATCCGAGCATACACCTCTATATTTTTCAAATCTTTTTTTTTTATATATGAGAGGTGGCAGACGAGCAGACGGATCACCTGATGGGAAGCAATTCCGCCGCCCATGGACACCCGCAACACCATTGGAGTCACAAGTGCGCCAACCTTTTCCCCTTCCCCCCCATTGGGCCTCCGGTAACCCCACTCACACGGCGAAACACAGCGCAGGCGCTGCTTCACGCCGGTCTTCTGTGAGGCAGTGGTATCACTCCGGTCGAGCCGGCCCTTTCATGCCTAAGCGTGGCTCTCCCACATTTATGTATTTGTGTATTTCCACCATTAGCTCTAGTGAGGGAAAACATAGTGAGGAAATCTGCACGGAGTTTCGGATTCTTCACGGAGGATTATTCGGATAGGTTATCGCAACTATCAGAAGCTTTTACAGCGCAAAATTGCTCTAATAGATAAAAGATAGAGATAAAAAACATTTATTTGTTAAACACACACGATACACAATATTACAAATAAAGAAAAAAACCTTGTGATATTTAAACAAAAGTAAAAACAACACATAAAAACAAAGGAAAAAGAAAGAAGTACCTACAAGTTGAAATAATTCGGCCGGCAATATATTCCTACATTGTGTTCTGGTGTGTCGCGGTGCATACAAAAAGGAGCTCACTCAGTTAAAGCCACGACTTGAGGAAGGGGTAGGTACCTTCCTATAGGCCATGGCGCTGGTATCATGTGATACGACTCGACTGGTTTTCATAAAGATTCAGTCATCGATGGTTATGTGCTCCAAATAAATATTTTATTTTCTTTTCTTTTTTCTTTTCAATGGGATCATTTAGGATTTTAGTGACAGGCAGGTGGAACATCAGGCAGTTGTTATTCAGATAGAATGAACTTTGATTATTTCTATAAACACGATTTTATGCGATTTAATCGAGTTCGCATTAATTATTCACTCGAACAAAATTTCTCCTGAAGTCAAAGAGATCATCGGGTGGCATCACTACGGAAACGCTTGTTTGTTCTGTAGAGCATCCGGCGCGAAGGACCAAATTTATTGGTTCTCTAAAGGTACTTAGGAAATAGCGTGCGGACCTTACATAAAATTGTTAGGGTACTATTACTCGTAACGTGTAGGCGTAGTTCTCGCTTCGGGTCACATAAAAATAAATATTGAAGATTGTGACATTTGCTTCATAATATTTCATAGAAATACCCTTGGCCATCAAAACCAACGACAAACCATCCATATAAATACAGTTTAACAACACTTGGTCACGCTCACTATTTTCTTTTTAGTTTTTCTTCTGCGCTAAATCTAGAACTATTATAACAAGTTACACTAGTACCCCCTAGCAAATTCATGTGCGGTTCGTAACCGTAAATTCGTGCCAGACCCTTTTAACCTTGCGTGTTGCAACGACGATGACATGAGCTTGAGTACGGTAATATAATAATAATAATATTTCTCTTTCTATACATTGATTTGACTCCGAGATAGGTAGCTCAAGCACCTGTGTTACGGATATCAGACTGAACAGTGGGATTACAAATATATACATATTATACTTTTCTTTTGTAAATACATACTAATAATACATACCAACACTCAGACCAATAAAAACAGACATGTTCACGCACACAAATGTTTGTACTGTGCGGGGATCGAACCCGTAACCCTTGGACCAAAGGCAGCGTTCACTACCACTGTTCCAAACGGGTCGTCGGGTAATAACTTAAGTTCCCCATTTATAATAAGGTGAGAGATGTTTAAAGAATATTAACAAATCACGCACTAGAAAGGTCCATGAAAAGCTATCTAACATATCATTGTTTCGTAAAAAAATCGCCGTGTGGTCCCCGGCAGAGTAGAGTAGGCCACCCTCACTCTTACCGAGGTGTCGTAAAAGGCGACTAAGGTAAAGCTGCTGGCATGATCATCAGCACCCAGAGAAGGAAAACTCTGCATTTATATCAAAACCCTCGCCAACCCGTCTGCCAAGCGTGGTGAGTATGGCAATTACCCCTCATGTGATTGAGGGAGGCCCGTGCCCCAGCAGTGGGGACTTAAATGGGCTGATGATGATGATGAAAAAAATCGGGGGTTACCCTAATAATAATTTGATCCTTGACTCTCATACACTCTTTATTGCAAAAAAGAACGTTACAGGTTTTGGTTAAACAAGGTTTTGTACTCACTTTTTATAGCTAATTCTATAACCAAATTTCAGGTAGGAAATAATGCTATCCTATTTGCTGACTAATAATGACACCAAATAATAAGTTCGGATGATGGCTTCTGGGTAGCATCCTACTGCTACAACAACGCATTCTCCCCTACATTTATTTATTTATTTGGGATAACAACAGCATATTACAATTTCAGATACAATCTTAACGTCTCTGAGTATCGATCTCGACTTTAATGGCTCCCTATTCGGCGTCTTGTCGTGACTTCCACATTCTTCTCTTCTGATATGTAGTAGTAGTAATAGTAATTATTTATTAACCAAAAATTGCACATACATATAAAAATTTGCTGGTCCCCACACTAGGCAAGCCTGTCCTGTGAGGAACAGTAAACGAATATAGAATAGTATTATAATAGTATTAACAGTATATAGAATACTATTCAACCTAAAATCACCACCTTATCTCCGGGAGTGTTTTTGCAGCCCATCCAGGATCATATGGGTCAAATAACCTTGCTCTAATTACAAAAAATGAAACATACTCATATACCTACAATTTATTGTACATTATTGTACAGTCAGCTAGGCGTGCAGCGATCTCAATAATACAGTAGCCAAAGATTTGTTGGCACTGTCTAGCTTTCTAATAAAAAAAATTCATACGCATTTAAGTCATGTATCCTTCTCCATTATGTAGGTGATAAAACGAGGCTTATACCTGTCCAAAGAAACAAATGTCTCCATGCTTCTGAGGTCATGGCAACATGTCGGTCACGGTCACTGAAATACGGCCTTTGTCGACCCTCGTTAATCAGACACGCAATAAAACGGGGTGCTGGTAGGTAGGTATAAAATGCTCAGAATAGCTATTCCATTCCCGTGTAAGGCTTTTATATGAGCTCATTTTAGGTGACGGGCGAAAGCCGACGGTAACACTGTCATGAGCTGACATGTCACTTTCTATCAGGTAGGTCGATTCACGAAAGATGAGCAAATGGCCAGCGTTTAGACATGTAATCTCATGAAGTACAGATTTAAAACAAAAAACTTTTTCAATTAAACATTGAATGTGTTTAGTCTAAGCCCTTATAATGTGTCAAATTCATGCGATTACATGCGGAGACAGTCGTCATAATTGGTCATCTTTCGTGAATCGACCTGTACAAAATCTACCTGCTCGTATACATCCCTCCTTGTGTCGATGACCTCAATGCCGAGGGTCGTGACCCCGACGTCTCTTTCCAGGATTTTCGCCAGCTTGACCTGTCATCAGCGGCGTGAATGACATCGGTGTTTAGCGTGGTACTGATCTGGTCTGGCCATCGCGTTGGGCTTCTTCCTATCAGTCTTTTCCCGCCAACTTTGCCTGTGAGAAGCAGTTGCTCCAGATTGTCCCCCCTTCTTCTGGTGACGAGCCCGAAAAACTCGAGACACCTTCTCAGGCATATGGTTGAAAGCCTCATTGGTATCTCGATTTCAGCAAGGATAGAGGCATTGGTCCGGTGCTCTGTCCAGTGGATCCCAAGCATTATACGCCAGCATCACATCTCGAATGCGTCAATGCGTAGACGGTCAACCTTTTTAGGGTCCATGTCTCCGCGCCATATAGGACGATGGAGAAAACTAGCATGGTTATTAGTTTTTTTTTGGTCTTCCGTAATATGCTTCTATCGGTCCAGATTTTTTGTAATTGGGACATAGCACTCTTCGCCATGCCAATTCGTCGTCTAATATCAGATGTACATGATCCGTTGTTTGTGATGACTGAGTCCAGGTATATAAATTCTTTGACCATTTCTAAGCCAAGTGTTCCAGTAATGGTAAGAGATTTACTGCGGTCGACCACCATTACTTTTGTTTTGGTTCTGTTTATAAGAAGCTCCTATACATATACGACCCGTTTAGCGTAGTGGTTTGAGCGCCGGTTGAGACGCAATGGTCGCGGGTTTGATTCTCTTACCAACACAAATGTTTGTTGATGAAACAGATAATTGTGTTCCTGGTTTCCAGTACAAAGGAAAACCTTAGTTTGGGACCAGAGAGATGTACGAGTATGTGATATTGCCTGAATTTATTTATTGAGGTAATCCACCTGTTACTTCGCAATATAAAAATACAGGTATGAACTGTGGGTATGCAGAGTAGCATTGATATTATTGTTTTAAAAATACTTATATTGTTTGTGTTTAAGTAAAAGACTGCGAAGGAGGGTAGACCATTTTGTCTGCCAGTAACATCTTACCCACAAAAACTTCAGTTACTCCGTGACCGATATTTCGATATTTCGGCACTGTTGCAAGCGCCATTGCAACAGTGCCTAAATATCGGAAACTAAAAAGTTATTTACGAGATTTCTACCTTGGTAGAAATCTCGTAAAGAACTATTCTAATGAGTAGCATTGATGTTCATCGATATTGCCCATGACAGTCAATGTTACCAGAGTCAGACCAGAGTGTATTATTTATTGGTGGCGTGATATTCTCCTTAACCACGAAACCTCCTTATGAATGAGAGAAAATATATGGAGAGTAGAAATAGACGAGCAGATGGATCACCTGATGACAAGCGATTGCCGCCGCCCATGGACACTCGCGACACCAGTGGAGTCACAAGTGCGCTGCCAACTTTTGAACCCCCATTCCCCCGGATTGGGCCTCACGCAGCGAAACACAGCCTAGTGCTGTTTCACGCCGGTTTTCTGTGGGGCCGTGGTATCACTCCGGTGGAGCTGGCCTATTCATGCCGAAGCGTGGCTCTCCCACGGTTAAATCGTATCAGAAAGACAAAGTTAATCTCAGACATCACTTAAACATGCATGGGCATGTTATGGAACCATTATGGAATGGTGCATTAGAAGACGTAGGGCCTATCCCAACACCTGAGAAATGAAAAAGCAAAAGTTAGGTACTACAGATAGGTAGGTAGGTGGCAGACGAGCAGACGCTCGTCTGCCACCTCACATATAAAAAAAAACAAATACTTACACTACGCATATGCAGTCACTTTCAAAAGCTAACAGCTTTAATAATGTCAGCATTTCTCCGTTATTCAAAGTGGCCGGTCAATACAGAACAAAATGACAGGTGAAGCGCATCGGAGCAGAGCGCGGATATCGCGTCGCACAATAGTTATTCAAACGCGACAGGACGATCGCCGACCTATTTAATTGCAAGCTAGACGGCTGCATCGGTGCGTTCACTGCGTTGAGTGAATCTATAAAGGTGGGTCTGAATGACTATCTTAGTGGCGTAGTGGTTAGTAGGTCGCATTTTGAAGCGACGGCTGCGCAAGAGGTAACCGGTATAGGCAAAAAATTTGCAAGTAAATATTTAGTGGCAGCCCGGAGTCTGGAAGTTGGCGGTCTTGTATCCCCGTGCCTCGCGAAGCACGTTAAGCCGTTTATCCTACGCCCAATCCTTCTCCGGTCGTGTCACGATGGTGTCCCATCGGAACAATGCCGGCTCAATGTGTGGCTCTCTATTCAACTCATATTACATTAATCATACTTCTTCTTAGTTTGTGGTGGATTCTGGTGGTAGGACTAAAACACTCCACGTGAGCTGATGCAATTCAAAGATTTTAAATTAGTTTCTAGTGGTTTTTGGTGAACAAATTTGGTGTACCTATAAAGATTGTTTGATTTTCGCGTTGCATTATATTTAACGCGAAATGTATTATGTGAGACAATTTATCTATATAATATTATCTCAGTCCGCTTGTGATGTGACCACGGCTGCTGTAACGTAGCCGAAACGTCGAGCAAAATATATGAGTACATAATGTTGTCTCACATAATACATTTCGCGTTAAATCCCGTCTTAATTAATTATAAATTTGGTGTATTTGTGCAGTGAAGAATCGTTGACTTGTATCGTTTTTAACGCTGCTTTTGTTTGTCGAGCGAGTTGTCTCGTGACAACTTTCTTAGACCTAATAGTCTTAACACGCGATTGTAAAGAGTGTTATCGGCAGAATCCGTAGATCGATTAAACGCAAACCACCGGCGTTTTTTTTAATGGCTTGCTGTTGCTCTTACGAGACAACTCTGCCAATGCCAAGTGATTAAAGAGACACGTTCCTTAGAAAATTTGTTGAGAAATGAGCTGGTTCTCTTCAGATAATTGAGTTTGGGTTATTATTAAACATTATCTAAAACAAACAAAACGTACAGTGACATACACATTTAGACAACACAAACTTTGTTAATTGGGAGATTCATAGAAACTGTTACTATAATCTTATATTATACAAGGCGTTTTATTAAGTAACTGTGTCTTTGACTGACTTTGACTGCTGACTACCCACTTATTCTCAATAAGTTATTTGACAATGGTAAGATATCTTCGGGTAGAGCCATATTATTGAAAAAAATTCACTAGTCTTTTTCTCGCTATCTCTTGATGGCGATATAATAACTAGTGTATTTTTTGACTAATTTATTTTTGGTCGGTTGAAAATTGACAGTGAGTGGAGCAAAGTCAAACACAAGCCAAACGTTCGTTCGAGCCTCGTGCGTTGGTCCACACTAGGTACACGAACTTTGGCTCAACTCATGCTGCGCTCATACTTGGCTCTTCTAACGTAGACACTTTTTAACGGCGTATGATATTATAACAATGTTGATAAACGATGTTAAGTCGTAAGTTTAAATCCGAGCATGCACTTTTGAAATCTATGAGTGTATTTCTTTGACCAATTAGTTCGGGGGTGAGAGAAAACATTGATAGGAAATCTGCACCTTTCGGATAGTAACTCAAATAAACTTTGGATACTACAATTGTTGTGATAATGGAAAACCATATTATGAAACAAAAGTTCGGGTGGTCTGGTTAACGCCTGTATCTAAAGGTTGCACAAGTGAGACGGCAGTTGCTTTATTGTTATTAGCAGACTTACCAAATCCTGAATCATGGTCTAAGCGTAGGTACACTAGGCTCCAGAACGACAGCATTGGGTGCAACCGGGATTACTGGTTACTAGATCATCGTCGAAGCATACCTCGGGCTCCGGACGACGGGATTACCCTTTTTTAAGTGATAGGTGGCAGACGAGCAGACAGATCGCCTGATAGTAAGCGATTGCCTTCGCTCATAGACACCCGCGACACCAGTGGAGTCAAGTGCGCTGGCAACTTTTA
Organism: Marasmia exigua; assembly: GCA_019059595.1. Taxonomy (NCBI): domain Eukaryota; kingdom Metazoa; phylum Arthropoda; class Insecta; order Lepidoptera; family Crambidae; genus Marasmia; species Marasmia exigua. The sequence continues at coordinate 10,717,846 of CM032476.1, read as the reverse complement.
AACCCCCCTTTCCCCCGGATTGGGTCTCCGGTACCCCCACTCACGCAAACACAGTGCTGCTTCACGCACATTTTCTGTGAGGCCGTAGTATCACTTTGGTCGAGCCAACCCTTTCACGCCGAAGCATGCCTCTCACACGGACAAAACTTAAATTATATTATACTACGTCGGTAGTAAACAAGTAGACGTTTGCCACTCCAGAGGACGGAGGCGTAGCTGACCCCTTAAAAACCTTAACACTCCTTTTTTGAAGACCCTCACGCTGTACGAGTATACCCGAGGGAATACCTCTATTATACTTAGGGCTGATTCGGCCAACCTTATTCCAATACTAAATCTGTGGTGTAGCGCTGTCATACCATATAAATCTGATATCATCATCATCATCAGCCCCCACTGCTGGGGCACGGGCCTCCCTCAATCACATGAAGGGTAATTGCCATACTCACCACGCTTGGCAGATGGATTGGCGAGGGTTTTGATATAAATGCAGAGTTTTCCTTCTCTGGGTGCTGATGATCATGCCAGCAGCTTTACCTTAGTCGCCTTTTACGACACCTCGTCAATCTGACATGATACTATAGATTTATCCACGGATAAAGATTGGTCGAAATCGGGCCTAATACGTATTATTACATGTGGATTACCTAGTTGTATTTTTCAGAAAATAAAGTATTAATGTTTCATTTCCGAATATGCTATAGTATAGTATAGTATAACAGTTACATACACAGTGCCATATACCGCTGAAATGCGAGGCCTCGCGACAAACATGCTAATTTCACCATTCGTGGTGCGTTTCCGTGAGCGCGTGTAAAATGGAGATATGAGCCTAGTTTATGCCACGATGTTTATTAATTAAACCCGACTAACACACTTTACCGCTGCCTATTAGGTACACTGTTTACTCTCTTTAACATGGTCAAAACACGCGCCTTCCATACGGGGAAATCTGAGCATGCACCTCTGAATTTTTCAAATCTACGTGCGTATTTATACCATTAACTTGGCAGTGAGGGAAAACATCGTGAGGAAACCTGCACGATTCGGATAGTTTCTGAAACGTGTAACCATGATTCAGTTGGTCTGTTTCCCCTGTAAAAGGTTGCGTAGGTCAGACGGCAGTAGCTTCATTGTAATTACCAGACTCACTAAATGCTGAATCATGGTCTAGCGTACGCCGTGCTCCAGAGCGACAGCTTAAATAAATATACCTACATAAATATTTCACAACATTACATACATTGATCTGACTCCGATATAGGTAGCTGAAGCACCTGTGTTACGAATATCAGAATCAACAGTGGGATTACATACACATATAATACTTTTCTTTTGTAAATACATACTTACAATACATAGAAAACACCCACGAACGTGCGGGGGTCGAACCGGCAACCCAAAGACCAAAGGCAGCGTTCACTACCACCAGTTCCAAACGGTTCGTCAAATTGGGACGCAATCGGGACAAAAAGCTAAGATGATGATGATGATGATGAGTGATATTGAGGTTCCTTCGATGATTCTGATCCCTATACCACAAGTACTTATGTTATATTGTGGTGAGATCGATGAACTTGGTTATTATGTCTTGATATTTTTATTATGAGAAAATTATTAGCCTGTCATCAATACCACTTAAGGGTAGGGCACACTAGCGACGCCAATCGATTTTAATTTTTAGCAACTAAACCGGATCTATTTTAAACAATTTCGGGGTTACAACCTCTCGGCAAACACAATGTTTATTAAATAATCATGCACAAATGTTGGGTCCAACACGTACGTGAAAATTTGATTCACGCCAAGAGTGGCGTGAATCAAATTTGGCGTCCACTTTTGGCGTGAATCAAATTTTTGGCGAATCAATATTTCCTACCCAACATTTGTGCATGGTGATTTAATAAATAGTATAAGTGTTTGCCGAGAGGTTGTAACCCTGAAATGGCTTAAAATAGATCCAGTTTAGTAGCTAAAAATTAAAATCGATTGGCGTCGCTAGTGTGCCCTACCCGTCACCTTAAGAGGGTAGGTATGTTTCTATTATACTCGCCAATCTATCTTAGAAGTATGTCATTACATCCTTACTCCTCAGGAAGCAGCGAAAAAGTTATAGCTAGCAATTAAGAAGTAACACATGAACTGTTGCGTTTGAGGTAAGTTCGCGACGTCCAACGCTGCGTTCGCATATTCATGAGTCTGCGAAATTGCGCCGATATACGTTAAAAATAACTGTATTATTTTATTCTAGATCCATATAAATTTGTCAGTTATATGAGAAACTCTGCTTTGAGTTTGTGCAACATACGAGGTGTCAATATTTGACCCATTGCTCCATATTAAATAACAATGGAAAGGATGGTCTGTTGTCCCACCCACCACCCTTTCTATAAAACAATGTAGTGAGTGACTGAAGGTCACTGAGAAGGTAATCTGATGTGATGTATCTCAAATGTCTAATAACTGTAAAACTATTACAATTTGCATTTATAGTACAAGTATGTGTTGTGTGTGTGTGTGATACAATAACTTGTAGGTATCGGAGTGCCTTACTTATTGTGAGTATCTCCTAATACCTAATGAAGGATATTGAAACTTAATAGGCCATAAGTCAACGAAAAATGTCACTGGTTTTCGCTCTCATATCATGATAGACAAGGTTCAAAATCAGGTGGGATCTACCGGGTGTCCGGTGGCAGAATTAGGATTTAAATTTCGAATTATTTTAAAACCGTTGAACGCAGGGGCACGTGTGGGGTCGCGTTCGATTTGTCATTCGTGCGGGTTACGTGGTTATGATGCCACAGTGGACAGGTGAACAACGTGCGTTGGCAATCGAAGCGTATTTTAAAGGTAATGATTCCTGTGCTTTTGCTCGTCGAAGGTTTTGTTCGCATTACAATATTCGACGTTTGCGTGATGCGCCAAGTGAAGATCTGATTCGATCGTGGGTGCGAAGGTTCAGGATAACAAGTTCAGCAGTGAACAATCCGCGGCCGGGTCCCAGCCGAACGTCGAGAAGTGATGTCAACATCGAACTTGTCGCAAACAGTTTGCGCGATAACCCGCGACAGTCCGTGCGTAAAAGGGCGACTGCTCTAGGCCTCCCAAAAACGGTGGTGCACGAAATATTGAAAAAGGATCTTCGTTTTCACCCCTTCAAAATTCAAATTGTGCAAGCGCTTACGCCTAATGATTACAATATGCGTAAAAGTTTCTGCGAAACAATGTTGCAACGATTTCGTACGGTGAACACAATATTTTGGAGTGACGAAGCCCATTTTCACTTGAATGGAAGTGTTAACAAACAGAATTGCCCATATTGGGCACCAAAAGGACTAAATCCACGTTTAAAACATCAACAGCCACTTCACAGTCCCAAAGTCACGGTTTGGTGTGCACTGTCAAACAGTGGAATAATCGGGCCCTATTTTTTTGAAAATCATCGAGGCCAAGCCATTTCTATGAACGGTGTATCTTAAAGGCTCATGCTTGACAATTATTTTTTACCCACGCTAAGAGAATATCCTGCCTACAGTTCACACACATGGTTCCAACAAGATGGCGCCACACCATACACTGCTAGAGAGACCATGGCACTTCTTCGTGATTTCTTCCCTAATAAATTGATAAGCCGTTTTGGTGACATCCCCTGGCCACCCAGGTCGCCGGATCACACTCCCATGGACTTTTTTCTGTGGGGGTACCTCAAAAGTAAAGTTTATAAAACAAACCCAGCGACCATTTCAGCACTGAATGAGAATATCGTTCGCGAAGTTCACGGCATCCCGACGTCACTTCTCCAGCGAGTGGCGCGGAATACTGAGGTCAGATTCCAAGAGTGTGTCCGACGTGACGGTAAACATTTAGATGATATAATTTTTAAAAAATAAAACCCGCACTTCTCTTGGTTTATATGATAGTAATATTAAATTTATATCTTTTAAAGTTTTTTTTATTTAAATTCAAAATCCTAATTTTGCCACCGGACACCCTGTATTTTCCCAATATTCCATTAAAGTCACTAAGATAAAAAGGTAGATTCACCAAAGCAATTCATATTACATTAGATACCTACTTATTCGATTACTCAAAACGGCATAACACACTAGAGTGAGCATAATAGGATTTAATAATATTCCAATATTTCACGCTGCAATAACTTCTAATTCTATTTTTTACGTCATTGGACGAGAGATACAGGGTGATTCGTCACGCGCATTGCCCGGCCATAAGCCGAGCTTTTGTGCTCCCCTTCCGATCTCATATCGGCCGGTGATATTATTACGAGTCTCGTTTATATGTCGATGCGATGTCGCGACGTTTGACACGTGTTTAGCATTCGACTTAACTGCTATTGTCCTAAATCGTTTAGGGGTGAACGTTTTACAATGCAACACATGACTGGCATGGGTACAAATACGCGTTTATTGTAATATTCTGTGCAAAATTTAACTGTTAAATTGAATGCAGTTTTGATATTTCATGACAAAGCGTGAAGAAGTAAGCAAGGATGGGAGGCAATAACATCTCGTCCATTGTAATGGCCATGTGGCCTCTCATTTTATGTAACGGCAAGTCAAGACGCCCTGTTGGTCTATTGGTTTTAGTACGAGGCCGTGATCTCGGGTGCCTGGGTTCGATTCCCGGGTCGAGCAAAAGTATATTTTCGAGTTCTTCGAACATAGTTTGGTTTTATGATCACCGTTCCGCATTAGTCAAGTGTGGTGATAAACTTAATCCCATCATGGTAGCGATGACTTGAATTCTATGATGGAGGTCTTTGCCCTGCAGTAGGACAGTTTATAGGATGATACTTTACTATGATGAGCCATTTACCGTTACTGCATCTCTATAAAAAAAAACTAAGTTTGCCACCTGCAAGGCATCTATCAAAGCGGAGATTCATATTACCGGTTTTTTCATTATAAAAATAATGAGTGAAAAGTTCGTAATCTAAGAAATCTCTTAACTTAACCTCATGAGCATATATATTTAAGCTCTCTGTATATAATCATTATAATATCGGTTTCATTTTGAAACCATTTTTAAAAATTGATGTTTTTAAACGTAATGTAGTACGCCCTCAGACAAGATAGAATTGGCACAATATTGTAAGCAGGAGCTGGATACGTCGGAGTTGCAAACTTTTGAACAGGTTTATATCCAGCAGTGGACAGCAACAGGCTGATGTTGATGATAATCTGCCTATTTAAGCAATAAAAATATCGAAAAGAAATTAGGTATATAAAGTGGCGACACTCCTTTTCACTGCCCCATTTCGAAATTCAACAAGTAAAAAAGTTATTCAAATTAACTGAAGCGCTCATCAGATAAAAAGCAACAGCAGGGATTATCTCTCACGTTCCGCCATAACAAGTTAATACGAGCCAACACAATGGAGGTTTTAATATAAATAAAGCCGATGTGACAACACCACGTGCTCGACGTCGGCAGCTGTCAGATGAGTTGACATGAGAGACGTCACGAGGCATTGTGCATCTCGTATCGGAAAGTACAGTGAAATGAGATACACCCTGTATGGATTTAATGATGAACATGTTGCAGTTTTTAATTGTGACAACTTGTTACTTCGTCGGAGGTAGCACGGAATAAAAAAAGAATTGGGGTTGGAGTAAAATTGACTTTTGTTTTACTTGTTTTTATTTTATTGTAAATAGTGGAATTAAATACAATTTTATCTTTTGCAATTTATTCTTAAGTAAAAAGCAAACTTAAAACTCTCCGTATTTCATCGGCTAAGTAACACGTTCAGTGGTCTAATTGGTAGAACATTCACCCGGATTGTGGAAGGTGTGGGTTCGAGTCCCGCCTGAACACGAGATGTAATTTTTAAGTGTATTTTAGATTTTACTCAATTTATGAAACGAATAATAACTTCTCGAGAAATTGTTACGACGAATAGTAGGGCGCACTGGCGACGCCAATTTATTTGAAGTTTTAGCTATTAAAACATATCTATTTTTCAACATTTGTTGGAGCTCCAGTCTTTTGGCCACCACTTAATTTACAATTTATTTAAACCTTATAGTTAACTTTTTGATATGTTAATATGAAGTAAGGATGACCTCAAGTAGGCAGCGGTGGCGAAACCCAGTAAAGCGCGTTAGTATAACTGACCCTTTCTAGGCTATGAAATGAGGATCACGAGGAAGAAGAGAATATAAAGTTAATACAAATCATAATGGAGCACGTACTAAACTTCATGTAAGTATGAAAAATACTAAATAATAATAAGAAGTATATATTTATAAGTAATAATCTTGTAGAAAGCGTAAGGTGACTCTTCCTTTAACTTTGCCGCGCCCGAAAGGGTCCATAATGTTCGTATGTATGTAGTACAATGTAGGTTTTTTTCCACCTTTTGTAACATATGGAGCGCAATAAAGAATATGACTATATGTATACATAAGGAAGAAGAGAGCAATAATGGAAAATGACGGCCGCCCTTGACATGGTGGATTATTACAGCTAATCTGGTTAGGAAATCCCAACTACCTGACCCGACATCCCAGGTTAGATTGTCCTGGCGCAGAAGGATAAAGAGAGCCGCCCCCATCTAACGTGGGAAGAGGCAAAGATGAATATATACATACACTGTTATTACTAAGCAATCTCAGATAAAGCACCACGCAAAGATTACACTAAGAAGTAAGTTGTAAGCAATTTACCCTCATGAATATGCAGGGTCGGCGATGCCGGACACGAACTTGTATCCAACGCAATATAACTTTATGTATTACTTGCAGAACTGCTGGGCGTTAAGCGCACTGGTAATGTATCGGAGTAAGAGGATTAAGTATGAAAAACAGGTCAATAGACTCTCTAGTTAGTTAGTTTAAGTATGATTTTAAACTTTCGCGTTGCAATATTGCAGTCTAAGTGTTCTCTACCTACTCGATAATGGAGAATGCTCTGATGAGCTATTTCAACTTACTTGTGCTGGACAGCGTCGTCATCCGCATACCATCCAAACAATGGCGGCGCGCACCAAGAGGTTTGGCTCCTCGTTCCTGCCCCGAGCCATCAAGACATGGAATGCCCTCCCAGGTCATGTGTTTCCTCCTTCATACAATCGGAGTCTTAGGTGGGGCGTGAAGCGGCATCTCAGCGGGCCATCAGGGTGAGGATGGCAGACTGAATGGGTACTTTGTTAGTTCTTTTGTGCCTGTCAACCACATATTTGGATTTTACGTGATTTGATTTTCACCATCAGGCGGAGTGAGGTCATCCTGATTGGCCTTTCTATAAATAAAAATATACAAATATTTGATATGACCGCGACAATATTATACAAGTAAATTTTACTAAAATTTATACATCGGGGCTAAACGCGACGAAAATAAACAAGTGCATTGTAGTACGTTTCGACCGCGTTACCGCGGCCGGGGCTGTTTCATTTAGTGACAGTGTAAATATTTAAAGTCAGTCGAAGATCCGAAGATCCTCAAGCCAGGCGTAGCAGACGACGCCGTGCACCTCCAGTCCGCTTGCGACCGCTGCCGTTGTCATCATCGTCAGCCCATTTAAGTCCCCACTGCTGGGGTACGGGCCTCCCTCAATCACATGAGGTGTAATTGCCATACTCACCACGCTTGGCAGACGGGTTGGCGAGGGTTTAGATATAAATGCAGAGTTTTCCTTCTCTGGGTGCTGATGATCATGCCAGCAGCTTTACCTTAGTCGCCTTTTACGACACCTCGGTAAGAGTGAGGGTGGTCTATTCTACTCTGCCGGGGACCACACGGCTGCCGTTGTAACGCGGTCGAAACGTCAAGCAATAAGTACATGTACATGTTTATTTTCGTAACGATTAGTCTTTTTTTTTTTGGTCAATAAGCCAACGCTTGATCACAATCGCACCTGATATAATGACGCAATAGTCCCGATATAATATGAATTTTAGTATAACGCAACGCGGAAATTTAAAATCGTAATTACATTTTATTACTTAGACTTATGCTGCTTGACGACCACGTTACAACAGTTACAAGCTAGTTAAGTATAAGTAAAGACAGTATATTAAGTTATAAGTAAGTACACACATCAGGTTACTCCAAACTGTCAAAATTCCTCAATTGATATTGAACCGAACGTATTTGACTTTAATGTGAGAATCGATTGAAGAAATTAGACACTTTTGTATTGTACGTACGTGACAATAGATGGGCGCTAAAAATCGCTTGCCATCAGATGATCTATCCGCCACTTTATGACAAAAAAAAGAAAATTAAGTATTTTCTCTTACTCTTTTAGCTTTGCACCCGTAGTTCTGTACACTCCGCCAGTGATAGCCGTACACGGCTCATGAAATATGCATCCGACAAACAGCCGACAGCCGACGACCGACACCGCCTCCGCTCCGCAAATGTTGCCGATAAATCGATCCCACGCCAGATTTCAATACCTAAGGTACACTTGCCTTGACTGCCTCGGTGCAGTGTGACCTTCGCCACCCTTTAACCGACCAGACCGACTGAATAATGGTTACACATATCAGAAATTATCCGAAACGTATCGATTTCCTCACAAACCGCAGAGTTTTTTTTTTTAATAGAGGCAGAATATATTGGCTCTCCTCAGCCTGATAATAAGCAAGAGTTGCAATTACAGCGGAAGCGATGTCAAGGCATCACATTCGTTGGCACCGCCATACTGGCCCGCAAGATGCTTCGTCACGCTTCGATTGAAGGAATCCATATTGTACGAAGGAGAAAATACAGGCGCCGGTAACAAGTTCCATTTCTTGATGCTAATGGTAGAAATACACACCTATGTGTGTAGGTGTGTGTAGGTTTGAAAAATCCAGAGAAGCATGATCGAATTCAAACCACGACCCCCGTAAGGAAGTCGCGTTTTGAACCACTGAGCTACCATCGCTCGCTCACAGTTAGTACTTATGCAAGGACAAATCTTGTGAGCTAAATCGGAGTGTACACTGCATTCCATCCACAGGCTTCTGCCTATTTTGGAATACAGGGGAATCAATCAATCGTAGGACTCGCACTGGTACTGCTGATAATTGGCCAAGAAAAGACGTTGATCCGATTGAATGTATCGTATATTTATCAATTTACATTTTTTATAAATTTTCTAACACATTATTTTGCTCTGACAGTTCTGATAGCTCTGACTTGTTAAATTCTTATTTTGAAACGTAAGACTGAATGAGGTTTTATTTGCATAAATCCTCAACATGCCCCCCCACAATGGACAGCATGAGAGGCCTGTCCATTACAAGGAACTCCTAAAACTACATACTACAAGGTCATAAATATTTACACATTCAAATCAGTAAGTTGTACTACATTTAAAATAACAAAAGATAACCACTCTGAACTAAAATAAACAATAAACTTTATAATTAAAACTGACTAATTTGATATTGGTAGAATACATATTTTTGATATTGGTCTTTGGATGACGTTGGCCTTTGTCTGAATACTGACCACACGTGTGACGCCATCACGACCACTATGCTTTTCAACTATTCTACCCATGAGCCAACGACTGGGCGGCAAGTTGTCCTCCTAAATTAAAACTAATCCTAACATAAAATATTTGGCTGTGGTATCTGAGACCTCCAATAGGGTCTAACTATTAAATTATCTATATCTTTAAACCATTTACACCAGAAACACTAACAATCGTGGAATCAATTGCCACCTAGCTAGATAATAAATGTATATTAGATTCTGTATAATAAGTATAATCTAATCAGGCGCAGCTGTATAGGCTACCTTCGATGTACTGCAAAAATCATGACGTTCACGAGTCTGATCTTTATTCAAAGTGCCTATCCAACGAAGAACTCTAACAGAAGTAAATTTAAGTCACACATCTCGGTAAGTGCAGATTTTATATTCTAAAGCTTCTAATATCAATTCATCGTAAGTCATGCTTGATGGCCATAACTTTTGAATGAACATTTTGCTATAATTGTAAAAGTAGTTGACCATATTAACAGATCGTATAATTGTCCTATCATTAATTTGAATTTTGTTCTTTTTGTTTTTACAGGTCCAGGCGTCGTCGCAGGAAGATTAACCGAGTACCAGAAACCATCTGAAACAGTATGCCAGGTAAGTCTTAATATTTTTGCTAAGCTTTTTGCTTTTTCATATAGCTTTTTGTCATTACTTTCATCTTCTAATATTTGTTTTATTTGTATGTCTTTCATTTCAATGTTCATATGTGTATCTGATCTGTAATGCTTGTTTGATTGCTTGCTTGATAGTAACTCCATACTATTAATATTCCATTTCTGCAGTTCGAATCCACCTTTTAGAAGCATCTCCTTAATTTCTTTGCCGAGTGCTAATCCGTTTCCAACATCATTGCATCCTATCATCAAATCATCTTTTTCGAATGAATTATCAACCTTTGGGGACGCCATAGGAAAGCTTTTAGCTTCATCGTAACTGACCTGATTTAATGCTCTTACCGCCAAGTAGGGAGCGCATGCAGTTCCGAAAGTAACAGTCATTAATTCAAAATCTTGAATTTCACTTTCAGGGTCTTCACGCCATACGCTACGCTGAAAAACTGCATCCTCTTCGGCGATCAGCACCTGACGATACATTTTTACAATGTCAGCAACAAGTACAATGGAATGTTCTCTCCAGCGCAAATTCAAGTGACGTAAATCTGGCTGTAGCTTGGGGCCTATCAATAGAGAATCATTTAACGATACTCCATTGTTGTTCTCACTCGAAGCATTAAAAACTACGCGCACTTTTGTCGTTGCTCTGTCCTCTCGGACGACGGCATGATGCGGTAGATATACTGCTTCATCCCTTTTCGATTCGTTCTCCATTACTGGTCTCATGTGACCTAGTTCTAAATACTCGTTTATCACTTCAATGTACCTCTTTTTTAATTCCATATTCTTCGACAATCTCTTTTCTAACGCTCTGAATTTCTTTATAGCTATTTGCCGAGAATTACCACCCACACAAGTAGGCTTACGCTCTCGTAATGGTAATTTGACGACATAACGACCCTCGGGTGTCCTCTTCGTTGTACTGATAAAATAATCTTCGCACTTTTGTTCATCTTCTGTCCACATCTTCTTCGTACTACTTGCTTGTTCTTCTATCTCCCAAAATCTTTTCAATATGTCGTCTTCATTTATCTTTGTGTGCATGGTTACAATATGATTTATTCTAGGTAAGTTATTGTCACTATTGACAAGTACGCCAGAAAGTATCCAACCAAAGGTAGTGTTTTGTGCGATTAAGGATCCAGTTGGACTTCTCTTAATTCCTTCTTTTAATATGCAGCTGTACACGTCAGCACCGATCAGAATATCAATTTTATTAGATATGTTGTACTGTGGGTCAGCTAATTGTAAGTGGTGTAACTCTACCCAATCAACCGACTGTATATGTTTCTCTGGTAAATTCGAAGTGATACTGCTTAATACAAACGCCTTAATAGGGATTTTAATAGATGGGTCAATTCGAGATTGGATCATAAAATGAACTACCCCCTTTGAAACGATTGATTTGTTCTCACCTAAACCTGAAACGACACCATGGATTGGTGTTTTCTTCAATTTTAAGAGCTGCACGGTGGCTTCTGTTATAAAACAAGCTTGTGAGCCCTGATCTAGTAAAGCCCGAACAACCCGAAATTCACCTGACCTAGACTCAGCATTTATTAGCGCGGTAGCCAACAAGACCTGTTTAGATTTCCCTATTTTGTCAGTAGAAAGACATGTGACGATATGGGAATCATTGTTGTCAGCTGGACTTGAATTAGGTGAATCAGTTGTGGCAAACGATTTAACGTTGTCAGCTCCCGTTGATGAAGAGTGTAGCAGTGTGTGATGGCGTCGTTTACAAAGTTTGCAAGTAGCAGGGTTTTTGCATTCATAAACAGTGTGATTACCCCCTAAGCAGTTAAAGCACATCTTATTCTTTACTACAAATTCCTTTCTTTTATCATAAGACAGTTTCTCAAATTCCTCACAAAAGCAAAGCTTATGCTTTGCAGAGCAAAACTCACAACGTAAATTGAACAACTTGTTCGTTGCTAGCAGTGATTTAGTATTAGTAACTGGCTGAGCCAGTGGTCTCTTGGACTCCAAACACTCTAATGCTCTGAAGCGAGTTTCTATAAACTCATTAAACTGCTTGAGTGTTGGCAATTCGTTACAATCATGGCTAGCAACGCTTAACTCCCAGTGTTTTCTTGTTTCAGCGTCAAGTTTAAAAGTAATTATGTGAATTATTATTATATCCCACGAACTGACATCTACATTTATATTTCTTAAGGCACTCATACAATCCGAGGTGGTGTCCAACAGTTCCTTCAAACCAGTAGCAGACTCAAAATTCAAACGTCTTTGACTAAATAATCTTTTTAGTATACAATTTGCCAAATATTTCTTGTTATTGTATCGTTTTTCCAGAAGTTCCCAACATTGAGTGTAATTTGCTGCTGTTATAGGGGTATGCCGAATCAACTGTTCGGCCTCTCCTGTAAGGTGGCTCTTTAGGTAATGTAATTTTTGCACGTCATCCAGAGACTTGTTTTTATCAACTAGTGATACAAACAAGTCCCTGAATGTAGGCCATTCGGAATATTTGCCGGAAAAGTATGGAATTGTGATTTTAGGTAGTTTCACAAAGGAACTGGAAGACTCCACCTCTTTTGTATCTTTTGGTTTAGTGAGTTTGCTCTGCTGGACTATTTTGTTCAATTCAGTCTTCATACAAGTTTTATATAAAATATAAGACTCCTCAGTCTTATCAAAAATATCCTCAATTGCATAAAAACTTTTCTCTATTTCAGCGGAGGAATGATTTTCATGCAGCCTGGTGTGATTTTTAAAAAATAAAGACCAATTTCGTTCTATGGTTTCCAATCTGGTTTCTATGTACTCTATGGTTATTCTGTCTTTAGGGCTCTTTTTGAAATTAACCAAACCTTTATCTATAGACTTTTGCAACTCTTTTTGTACATTGATAATGCTCTCCATATTTATGAATTTTATAAAATTTAGACGGCCTCAAAAAATAACCAAATAGTACCAAAATACAATATCTAAAATAAAAACTTTTTCTAAAACTAAAATGTCCTGGTACTAAAAACTAAACTTTCTTCGATGTTTTTGTTAATTAATCCAATAAGAAAATATCTGCACACTTTAAACTTGCAGAAAAACTGTAATTCTTCTTTATCCACAACATAAAAATTGTACTTACAATTTGCACTCCACTTTTATAACTCACAAACCTCGTTGATTGTACTACTTTATTGGGTAGGTAGACCTGCCCGGACTCGCGCTGACAACCAGCAGCGTCAATACCCAACCAACGGTCAGCTTTCCTTCGATATCTCTCTCTGGATCCGTTGGTCGCCTGCACCGCTGAACTTTACTTGCACTGACACGGTGCAGAGCAGAGCCTCTGGTCTTTTTGAATATCCGGCTCGAAGGACCTTTGTTAGGACTCGCACTGGTACTGCTGATAATTGGCCAAGAAAAGACGTTGATCCGATTGAATGTATCGTATATTTATCAATTTACATTTTTTATAAATTTTCTAACACATTATTTTGCTCTGACAGTTCTGATAGCTCTGACTTGTTAAATTCTTATTTTGAAACGTAAGACTGAATGAGGTTTTATTTGCATAAATCCTCAACACAGTCAAAGAACGAATAGGTTCGTCAGTTTCAATTGATTCGTTTGATATGCTATAAGCACTTATTACGTTACGTAAATCAGGTCAGGTCAGAATAATACCTACCTGTTGCACAGAAAATTATGTTGGATCAGAAAGTTCACATTTGTATATAGCAACATTGATTCCTTTTAATGTAAATAAATTTTAAAGAAGGTTGGCAGATCATTTTAGAACGGTATGTTGGTATAACTGATTCTTGCCGTGCAAGCGAAAATTTACCTTAAGGTGACGCACGTTTTTATTCTCGGTACCGTACAACCTGTTTGTCAATAAATCATTTACTTATTATATTATAGGCTAATGCTTGACCAGTTGCAACTAATGGAAAGCGACGATGAGTCCCAGGATGAAGCGCGTTTAATTAAACTATTTCCTTCCCTTTAAGGACAAAAAATAAAATTAAATAACATTTAAAATTCACTTTTAGATACCAAGTCACGAGAACAAGAGATGAAAACTGGTTGCCTATCATGAGAGCCCCCCGAGGAGGCATCGTCTGCGAGGATGAACCATCTCGCGCTGAAAACTTGATTCGGTACTTACGAGTAAAAGGTCATGCTGGAGATATAGGCGTTTATATCATGACAAAGTGACAAACTTCAACATGGAATAGATTTTTGTTAAAGGCTAAATAACTAAGACTTTACTTACACGTAGATAAAATATATACCTAAAGAATGAAGCGACCTACAACATGCCGACAGTCCCCAAAAGTTAGCACCTGTTAACAAGTTTAACGTACGTGTAACCACAAATAAGCCCACCTCAACCATATCAGAGGGAGTGTAATCACCCGTCGAAATACGTTTTATGCTGGTATGATGCTCACCTTTTTTTTTTTTTTGTTGGCCCGGTGGAAAATGCCGCCTTAAGCACACCCGACCGCTGGGAGACGGCCGGGTAGTGTGGGGCTCTCCCTTGGGGTGCTCCCAGGGGCCTACCCACTAAAAACCACCGGGGCATTTCCTGCTACGTCCGTGTGGGGTGGGCTACGGTAACGGGTACGAAACCAAATCCGCGGCCCACCCTCGAAGGACGAGAGGCTCGCCAGCACGGCCTCTTCAAAAACGGGCCTCGCCGAAAAACGAGGCCTAGGGCCACTCCCATGGCCCACCATTCCCCCCTCTCCGGAATCGTCCACGTTGCTGGATTGCAACGCAGACGCTCCGGAAGGGACGACTGCAGACCCCTCCCCCAACCCATACCCTGGTGGCTGCAGGGCAGAGAGAGGAGAGAGCACCCACATACTTTTAAGTTATACCCGACAAACCCTCCCGTTCGAGCATCCCTGCTGGGTTGCGGAGACAATCGACGAGACGGGAAAAGCGGGGGTGGCGAGTCGTAGCTGCATCCCACTGGCTGCGGGACTCAACACAGACCCACCAACAAAGCCCCCACCATAAAGGCGGGGAGAGCGCTCCCGAGAATCGGGGCGCAACAGACTGTTGGCAGGAATTCCACCACCGTGGAACTCCCCAACATTCGAACGCGCCCGAAGGCGCGACAGTTCAAGGCCCGAGAACAAAAAGGCCCCCATACGGCACCATCACACCAGGAACACCGGCCCACCGCACGCCAAAGCGCCCGACAGTGGGTGCCACCACACCCCAACGCCAACCTACGGCAGAAGGGGGGGCTGGATAAAGAAGGCAGCCTCCGTGCCCGGCCCTATTGTGTTCAGTTCCGTAAAGAGAGGCCGGTCCTCTAAGCCCTCAGCAGACAATGAAAGCCCCCGAGTGGTGTGCGCTGCACGCGATCCACTGCGTCGGGGCTGGTCCGCCGGAAATTCTGTGCATCCTTTGGCCGTCGGGTAGCAATCCACGAATGTATTACTACCCGCCGTTGCCCGGGGAAAACCGTGCCCCACGGTAACCGTTTCTGCCTAATACCAACCGAAGCTGGAATCAGGACAGAACTGATTACCAGCGGGGCCACTCTAGGAGGTAGATACACCTGAGTCCCCGTATGATGCTCACCTTACCTAACTGACACAACGAACACAAGTGCTCATCAGATAATAGGTAAAATATATTCTAGACAAGCCAAACAAAAAAATATATAGTATAAAAAGAAATCACACGAATGTTCATCCAGAATCGGAATTGAATCCGCGTCCATGTGTATAAGGCAGAGTAATGACACATAAAGAGAGGAAGGTGTGACTGAAAACCAGCGCTTCGCAGGCTTCTGCCCTGCGACAGCATGACCCTTTGCTCAACCAAGATGTTGATTTGTATGTTTTCTATGTGTTAGGTTTGTCTTGCTTCACTATTTAATTAATTATTCATAAAAACAAATATTGTAAATACTATTAACTGTTATTTTGAGCAATAAATTGAATTTTTTTATGTGTGTATGGTTTCAAATGCACCATCACGTGGGTCAATCAGAAATTTAAGACTTTGGGCCGTATTCACCAACTTTAAGACCACGGTCTCACTTTAATTGTGCTTTAACAACTGATTAGTATTGTTAAAGCGCAGTTAAAGTGTGTTTACCGTCGTTTGCTAAGTTAGTAAACTCGACCCTTAATTGTTTATTATAACTGAATAATAATCAGTTAGATATTGCTAGTTATTCAATTTCGGATTTTTATCATGTACAGTTTTTTTTATCATTATTTCACCACAAAGAAATACACGTGCTGTTTATTCAAAAAGATATCCAAATGCTCAATAAATTCTTTAATTAGAGCTTTACCTACAGATTTTCACAGAATCGAACCTGCGTGTGTCCATAATGTCCGCCCACCGACGATTTTCATTTAATTTCCACAGAAATGACGTCATAAATTAAACGGCGACGCCAGCTTTCCCCACTTTATAAATTTTAAATATTCGTTTTTTAAACTTTAGCCATTTTACTCTGCCTATGTAAATCGTCTAGGGAACTTTATCTAATGATATATTAACAAATGCTTTTACAGTTAATCCAAGAAAAGGTACTTAATTGCTGGTAAATTAGTTATGCCATAACAAATTCTTTGTTTGCGCCTCACCAGATTCTCGAAAGATTTATGAAATACCTCATAACTTTTCCAAATCAGTTTTTCCTAGATGAAATTTACTAAAAGCAACTTACTTACACATTATCTGTCCGTGTGCACGAAATATTAAAATATATGATGCAATTTACACATATAAATATCAGTTTAGCGTGACGGGAGAAGCCCTCTTCAATTTATTTTTTCTATGGCTTTGGACGGTCACCCTTCGTAGATGGAATTACTCGTAAGACATTCGCTATTCCTATCTCCTGTAATTCGTGTCGTAGATACAATTTCCTATCTTCCAGATTTATTTACTTAATGTGTATTGGAGGGCTGTAGCAATACGAGTAAATGCCTATTTGATGACATTAAGATAAAAGAAACAAAGGTTTGATTACACATGACTTAGTCCCCATTTTTTGATCCGTAGTTAAACTGAACTAGTGGTTTAAAAAGTAACTTAGTTAATCGTAAAATATTGCTAAAATATGTTTAATGACCAATAGGTAGCTAAACCAATAGTTATACTATTACAAGAAATTGTGTCACTTTGTGAATAGTTAATTTAACCAAGAGGTAACTACGGATCAATAAGAACCGATTTTTTGATCCGTAGTTAGGTTTTGGTTAAATTAACTATAGTTAACTGTCTAACCAATAGTCAAAGTGACGTAATTCTTTGTAATACAACTATTGGTTAAGCTAACTAGTGTTCAAATACACATTTTGGCGATATATGACCATTGGTAACTTTTTAAAACCATTAGTTCAGTTTAGCTACGGATCAAAAAAATTGCCCAAAACCAGCCCTTAGGTTACCAGTGACTAGGTAAATAAACACAAGATCAAATGACATGTACGTATGTAGTACCTGTAAAAAAGTAAAGTAAAGAAAGTATCAGCCTATAACTGTCCCACTGCAGGGCAAAGGCCTCCATCATAGGAATCAAGTCATCGCTACTATAATCTCAAATATCGCTTACAGAACACCAAAGTACCGAACACGAAACACAAAGTTACTGTGCATGCCATCTCATCAGACTAGCTACCTGGGTAACTCAACACTTTGGCGAATCGTTCACACCTATAACATAGTGTTTAGTCATATCGATCCATTTCTATTGAGCAGAAACCGATTTAAAAGCAGCATAATAAAACACATAGTTGACAGATAGATAGTAGTTATAAATACCATTCACTAATATCTAGCACAAGATAAAATGGCAACATTTGTAGTTAACCTTACTTATAATAAAATCTAGTTATAACTTTCTTAAACAAACATTGGACTTCTTCTAAAAAATATATTATAATTGCAACATTTATATTAAGTAGCTGTTATAATCATAAATACTTATCTTTTTTTTATTCTTTGACAATATAATATTTCTATGCGATTGCACTTAAACACTTATAATTTAAGTTGGCACTATAAGTAAGTTAAGGAAAATCTATTATTGGCTTTACTATTGTATAAATACTAAACTGTTTAATTACCTGTTAACGCTGTTGATTTTCTAAATAAATAAATGATGGGATTAGGCTTAATCACCACGCTTGTCAAATGCGGATTGCTGATCACAAACCCGAGCTATGTTCGAAAAATCGAAACACACTTTTTGCTCGACCCAGGAATCCAACCCAGGACCCCGAGATCACGGCCTTAAACCACTAGACCCACAGGGCGTAGTACCTATAAATAAGTTTTTTCTACAAAATGTATAATTATAACAGATAAGATTTTTTTTAGGGTTCCGTACCTCACAAGAGAAAAAAGTAATTCTTATTAAAATCACTTTGTCATCCATCTATCTGGTAGCCTATATGTCAATAAATTAAGATCAAATATTCAGTTTAGCAATCTTTTGAAGACAAAAAAAGTAAAGTCGCTATGTACGTAATGAAAAAGTAAAGTAATTTCCCAATCTGAATCTGTAAAATACTGAAATATGGCAAGTCAAAAATACAGTACAATGATAGGAAAAATGTTGATTTTTCTATTATTCTTTAATGAATTAAAATATCAAGTGATGTAGATAAAACCGTAAATTATGCTTTTATCAATCACAGCGGAATCACAAAATATATGGATGCCATAGCTGACTTCAAAAATAGGGCGTAGGCCTACGGCCTAAGTACATAGATTTGTGGTGTATACCCAGTATGTTTGTTGATGAAACATAATCGTTGTTACTGGTTTTATAGTAACTACAAGGGACAACCTTAGTTAAGGTACCAAGGCAATACCTATATGTAATTTTGTCTCAATTTATTGTAGCGGTACGAACAAAAAAATCCTTAATACTTAAACGAGAAATAAGATGACACGCAAGGCATAGTGACTTCAGTAGATACGAGTATTTTCTGCTCTCAGCAGGAGGCAATGGAAAATATTTTTTCCTTTCCCGATGATAAACGGGACAATCGGGGAGTGTCGGCCGCGGTTATTGAGTTATTATCGGAGCGGCTTTATTTTATGTACAGCCTCGTTACAACTGGAACTTTATTTGACAAATGGACCGGTTTATGGCCCACGAATTTTAGTTACGACGCATTTGTCAATTGTTAAACGAGTGTGGAATTGTTTGCATGTTTCACTAATTGTTATAAAATGTTGTGTTAGTTTTAAAATGTTGATTTATTTGAAAACCGACTATATAGGCCCATAAAAGAGATTTCATCCTCAAACATCAGTAAAATATGGATACTTACATTAGGTATGCCATATCGCCAATACAACTAAATTCTTTTTTAATATTTAATTTTGATTAAAACGTACAGAAATTGAATTTTAGCAACTTCTTCGTTCAGTGCACACAAGCCACCAAATTGTATCCTATCCTTATTTATCAAGACCCAAACTTTACTTAAGAACTCCTAACAAAGACTGGATAATTATAATAATCACGGTTGGACTGCTTCAGCCATTAATGTATAACAGAGCGGAAATCGAAATAGGGGTGTAAAATAATTTCCATATCGATAAAACTACCAGGTATCCATATGTATATTGGCACTTCATTAGATCGATAGTCGATAATATATACATTGTGTCCGGAGATCTGTGTCCGTACCGTAAAGGCGAGTAACTAAATAAAATAAATTTTATTGACAAATTCACTGTCATTTTTTTTATTAACCAATTTAAAATGACGGCCGTTTTATTTTAATATTTTTGTTGCTACTGAGTCGAGGTGGGTTCATTTATTTACATTACACGTACATATAGAAGACGTACAAGCACAAAAGTAAAGCTTAAAAAATAGGCAATAAGTTGACATTAACAAATTTATCAAAAACTCTCATTATTTATAATGATTAAGATAAAGATAAAGATTTCTTTATTGGCCACATAATACAAATGTAAAGCAAAGTGACATAAATAGAACAAATTCTGTAGCCAACAAGGCCCAACCTCAGCATTTGCTATAGGTAGTGGCCGAAGCCGCTGCAGCTCTGGTTCTCAGGCGGAGCCTTGGGCGACGTACGTAAGGAAGAAAGACAAAACAAATAACATAGTTACAATAGAATCAAAGAAAAAACAATATTAATAACATAAGTCTCCAAGTAACATAAAAACGAAGGAACACAGTAATGAAAATTAGGTGTAATGTAAATGTAATTAGTTTGTGTAGTTATAAAAAAAATACAAAATAATAATAAAGACCTAGTCAACGTAATACATGTAATACATTATGATAATAATAAATTGACATTGGCTGACTACGCGGTCCCACGCACAACGTGTGGAAGCGCCGCTCTGCGAACTCGGTTGGTGGACCCTGTGCGCGAGCCGTGGCCGCGAGACACAAGCGTGCATTCGTTACGTCATATTGCCACGTACAACCGCCATGGAACTTCTTTTTAATAAGTAAACTTTAGGGTTATGATAATCTGTGAGTAATGATAAATACAAGTCTAACTAATATACTAATCTGTGATACAAGTGAATCAAAAGGAAATGAGCCGGATTGTGCTCAGTTTATAGTTTTAGTTCAATGCAGAATGGATATGTATCGTACAGCACATAACCCACTGCACGAGAGAAGCGTCGTGAAGGAACGGACGACCTGACCAGCGTGCGCCCAACACGCGTATTTTACGTGTTTTAGACGCGTACATGGTCAATCATAATGGGAGTTTGAGACTTAAAAATAACTTGAAAGGTAAAAAATCAAATGAAATAGGTAATTATTTTCAAATTTTTTTTCAAGGGCGGTGGCAATTGCTTTCCATAAGCCACGGCTTATAGAAAGCGATTGCCGCCGCCCATGGACCAGTGGAGTCACAAGTGCGTCGCCAATCTTTAAACCCCCCTGTCCCCCGGATTGGGCCTCCTCACTTACTCAGCGAAATACAGCACACTACTGCTTCACTTTTAAGACATTTCCTAAAAGCTGATCTTAAAAACGAAGCTTTAAGTCAAATAGTCAAAGAGTAGAGTTTTACAATAAACGTTGATATTAATAAATCTCCCAATACGGTATATGACTTTTTTTTTTATTTTTGCAATCAAAAGACCTCTCAATGATAGAAACATCGTTGAAAGAATCACTTGATTCTCATTTAAACTACCTGAGATATCACAATTTTAAAATCACATTATTATGGGCAAACCCAAAACGCTCCATACAAATGGCTACTAAGATGTGACGTCACACGACAGTATTTTGTATGCATTTCATTTGAATTTTGTATGGTAGCTATATCAAATGTTTCGTTTATGTCAATGGTTCTATTATAATAGTTGGTGCAAATTGTATGGATTATTCAATGGTATAATTATTTTTTAATAATTTCATACTTTTAAAATGGACTTGCCCATGAATCTTTGAATGACCATAAAACCGGCTAGACGTTATATTTTTAATTGAAAATTTTTGCCATTGGCACATATTGACCTATATTTTGATAAAATATTTATATTTTGTAAAATCTTGAGCTTAGTCATATACCCTATTGAACAAAACAACTTTTGAAATTCGTTGCTAATGTTAAAATAATAAAGCGATGGAAGCAACCGAAGTCTGGAACCCGAGTAAAATTGTTGAAAATATTTCACTGGTTTCAGCAATTTCGTTGTATTGCGACAACATCCTATATTTTGACCTGATCCTAAGGAAAATAACTTGAAGCACGTAGGTCAACAAAGATATTGCAATATTTGCTTACATAAATACATACTGCTCTGCCAATTATCTATCATTGTTTGGATATAAACCAAGCAATGATACTATTATACATTAACCTAAACAATTAAACATTCCTTGACATGTTGATTTCCTACTGGAATCCTCTTATCTTCGAATTATTATTGTATTACGTGATTTCAACATTCAACTCCGTTAATAATACTACTATTTGAATACTGAATTTCTTATTCAGCAGTAGATTACAAACATGTAAGTACATATTTGATATTCATAATAAATGTCTTAACTTTTATAAAGACCTAATTAAAGTTCAAAGGAGATCCTCGGATTTTCATATATTTTTGGTCTAAACGAAAGTGTTGGTCAAAAAAAATTTTCTGTATTCTGTTAGGACTTGTACCCCTGATGTTAAAAATTTGGCATAACAAAAAAATATTTCTTTACAACAAAAAAAAAGAACAAGTCCAATCCTAAAGCAAAAAAGAAATAATAGCCGGCACTTAGACAAAAAAGTGGATGTCCTTTTGAATAAATAATCTTTCATTTATTATTCTATCGATAATAACGTTGTCCAATATCTTGGCAGCTCTATTTTGAACAGAGCTCGTCCGTGACACCGTTTCGCATTTATCAAACTTGGGGCAAGTTGAGACGCCGATATCTATCGCTTTATTGGCAAATCTCATAGGGGATCCAAGATTGTAATAAAATGCCCTAGTACAAGGGCATGTTAGTATAATAAAAAGATAATAAAATACTTCGACCAGCTACTAAGATATTTATAAAGAAATAAGTATAATAATAGAAGATAAAAAACACTGATGTTGGTTAGTAAAAACGTTATCTCAAATTTAAAAGAACGCTATAATAACTTTGTAATATTATTTATTCATAAATGTTCAATAAACTTTTTACACTCATGTCTTCTATCTTCTAATTAAGAAGACGGGTAGGGCACACTAGCGACGCCATTCGATTTTAATATTAAGCTACTAAACCGGATCTATTTTAAACAATTTCGAGGTTACAACCTCCCGGCAACGTTGGGTCCGTTTTTGTACACGAAAAATTGTTAGCCGAGAGGTTGTAACCCCGAAATTGTTTAAAATAGATCTAGTTTAATAGCTAAAAATTAAAATCGATTGGCGTCGCTCGTGCGCCTTACCCGTCACCTTAAGAAGTCAAGAGGTAATCCAAATTTTGGAAGCCACTGCCATCTGACAATCGTAACCCTTTATATTACCGTCCGCTTCAAATCAACTATACCACCATGTATTTTAGTTAAGCTTGTGTTCGGTGCTAGTGTATAGTTACTATCCTTAAATATAGGTTGATTAGAATGACAGCAGCTGTCTCTTAACTTTTATTTCAATAAGCATAAGGTTTATCATTTTAGTATCAGCTTCATTTCATTTCTAGGTGGCCGAGCCAGCGAAGTCGATGCGCTTTAGTCTCGCCAATGATGTTGGGCTCGCCCACCTGGTCTTCCAGTTCCCTGTTCTTTAGCCTCCTCCAGGCGCCATCCGGAGTCTGTATAGGTCCCAGAATCTTCCTCCAGATCTTTCTTTCTGCCACGAGTAGTTTGGTCTCTTCTTTACGGGTCAATGTCCAAGCTTCACAGCCGTAATGGAAATCGTAATGGCAAAAGGCCAGTCGGCCGTCCGAGATATCGCTGGAAGGATGAGGTCGAAAAAGACCTGCGCGGACTCTCGGCAGATGACTGACAGGAGGTGGCGCAGGATCGACCAAGATGGAGGCTCTTATTATCGGAGGCCAAGTCTCACTATGGGTCGCTGCGCCAACCTAGTTAGTTCATTTCATAAATGTTCATTAGTATAGACTTGTAGATAATTTTTCTGTGAAATCATTGGCTGTTATTCTAATCAAGCTACATTTTAAGGACTATAGTCTACCTACCCTACATGAGGCAGTAAACTGACTCACCATAACAAAGGAATGATCCAGACGTCGCGAGTGCAGGGTGCATTGTGAAGCACTCTAGAAACTAGCGTTTTAAAACTCTCCTCCAAATGTAAGCTCGGAGCTGTCGTTAACGACAGGACATTGTTTAAAGAAACTTTGTGAAATCAGTGTACAGCCAGTGGCTCTATAAGGTTATTTTTTAATGTGCGCACAAAAAAATGGTGAAATACTTATTGAGTTACATATTTATTTAGCATCTTAAAATATTGCTATTTCGAAATGATTTCATATAAATTCATAAGATTTTTAAAACTTTAATCTAGTCCTAAGTTTAGAAAAAAAAAATTTGAAAAAGAGCTTATACGTATGTATCGTACTTGGGAATCCACACACTTTATGTTCACGCGAGGCTTCTTCGCGCGCAATACGCGACTAAGTGTGAGTAGCTTTTGGGGTTTCACAAGTGATATCTATCACCTAGTCAAAAGAAACCCCTGGCTTCTTAGAACTCTGTTTAAAGTACCTATCTGTAGATTATTGTATGGTGGGTGTCGTGTGCCGTAGTATGGCGGGTGGTCGTATGAAAGAAAGAGTCTATGTACAAATGTTTATTTACAATCCGACCAAACAATATTTACACCACACATATAATAAAGAAAGAAGGAGAACATAAAAGCAGGTAAACGAAGTAAAGATAATAAGAACGGCTAGATTAATTTGTACAATAATTCACAGTAAAATCAGTCTTCAAATTTTTATGACATTTTTTGATTGTCAACCGACGGACGAACAGTATGACCGGAGTATGCGTGCGCCGCTGACCCGTCATGCGCGCTGCGTGAAATACACCTCAAACTATATACATATAAAATGGTCATACTGTCCGTGCGTTGGTGGAAGCACAAAATATATACAAAATAATTTACACATGAATTATATTTACAAAAGCGTGGCGCTTCGCTACAATTGGACATAAAATACTGTAAATATTTAGTATTTTGTTCAATAATATGTATGTAATATTATTTGTTCAGACTTAAACTGACATATTTTATAGGATGAATAGGTTATGACGACCCGTCTGGATCAGTGGCCGCTGCCTCTGGTGCAAGGTTTGCGGGCCACAATCGCACCTGATGGAAAGCGACGATCAGGTCTAGGATGATACGCGTTTGCCTAAAAGATGTCTGTTCACTCTTTCCTATGTATAATAAGTATGTATTCACAAAAGAACAGTATTCAAATGTATATATTTATTCTGATATCCGTAACACAGGTGCTGGAGCTACCTATCAATCTGACTTCGAGAAGTCAGATCAATGTATGTGATGTTGTGAAATACTTATTTATTTATCTTTATTTCCAGACTCATGATAATCACACGATTACGATTGACGTTAGGTACACACCTAACGTCAATTTGTTGAGCAACTCAAACCGCGTATTATATGTTAATACACAGCTTTTTATACTAAGACGTAAAAATTCAAACAAAAATGTTATATTTATTTTATTTTATAACCATTTGACACATACTGGCTAACAGTTTCCCAAAACGCCAGATGTGCTCGTTGTCATAATTACACATATTATATCATAATTATAAAAACAAAATTCATACTAAACATTAAATTACATATTTTACGTTGGTTAGAATAGAATATAAACAATGTCAAGGTTAACATTACAGTTTGTCAGAATACAAAATTGGAATAATAATTAGAGTTCAAATTAACAATGTCAATAAAATAATTATACAAATAAATTAAATACAAACAAATAATATGAATTAATATATTACTAAGTGTAGCGCGCATGGTAAGCCCCTCAGGCCAAGTCGCCAAGTTTGGCCACCCAGCGGCGCCACGATCGCGCCGCGCTGTTCGCGCGCCGGTTCGCTTGCGCGATTGTACTTGTTAGCGTAGAATCCACGAATTAATATTAGATGTAAGACAGATTGTCCTTTATATTTAAGTTCATTGGAAAGTTAAAGTATTATTAAAGTCCGGAGTTATTATTTAACACCCGACAAGGCGCCCTGAGAAAGAAGAAAAGAAATAGTAAAGTCTCATCTCTGCCGAGGAGCAAACGCCGGCCACAAAATGACGCCCAACGTGGGGCGCCCAACTTAAATATAAAGGACAATCTGTCTTACATCTAATATTAATTCGTGGATTCTACGCTAACAAGTACAATCGCGCAAGCGAGCCGGCGCGCGAACAGCGCGGCGCGATCGTGGCGCCGCTGGGTGGCCAAACTTGGCAACTTGGCCTGAGGGGCTTACCATGCGCTCTACAAAAGTATTTAAACAATGTCAAGATTAATATTACAGTTTGTCAGAATAAAAATTAGAATAATAATTAGAATTCAAATTAACAATATGAATTAATAATATTACAAGTAAATTAAATAATCTTTACAAAATAATACGAATTGATAAATTTAAAAGTTTACATTTTATAAGTATTGCTAACATATAGAAAGACTTTCCTTAATAATAATTCAAAGTGTTCAGCAAATAGGTCTATACTATAGTCATAGATATATATGGAGGTTCGCCATTGTTTATTGTTATTATACACCTGATAAATGTCAACTTCAGGCGGGAACTAATGGTGTGAAGTATGTACTCGTAATACTAAAAAAGTATTAGATACCAATAAATGTAGGTACTTTCTTTATTGTCTAATTAATCAATCAATGTATGAATGAGGTGGATGTATGATGAGTTGAATGAAAAAACAATTTTAACTACTTTAAACGCTTTTATAGAGTGATGCTAGCTTAGTCAATAAGAACGCGTCTGCGATACGTGGTGTCGTGGTCTGAATTCGAGCATGCACCTCTGAATTATTCAATATTGACGGCTCACATTAAAAAAAATATCGACTATTGATTTAGCAATCTGATCTTAACTGGTGGTCAAATATTTGTAATAATATTTCCACTGGATATTGTAAATATACCTACAATATTGATAAGACTATCGACAGCTCATGTCGAATCAAGCACTTACAATTTCGTCGGCTTAGTAACGCGTTCAGTGGTCTAATTGGTAGAATATCCACCCGGATTATGGAAGGTGTGGGTTCGAGTCCCGCCTGAACATGAGATGATTTTTTTAAGTGTGTTCTTTACTTAAGAATAAATTGCAAAAGATTGCTATAAATAATATTAACTATTGGCTAACATTTAGTTACAGACCTCTCACCTCACAAATTTATAATCAAAATTCCGGTCATCAAAGCTGAATTCAAATAATTTAATTAATTTCACCAAACTGCGGAGCGCTGAAGTAGTTCGGTAACAGAAACAGATATTTGAATGAAACAACTTGTTCTGTTACCGTTCAATTTACGTGCCAAAGAGTTTTGTTGTTTACTCATTCACTCCCGCGGGGCATAGCACAGTCGAACAATGATGATTTGGCGGATAAAATTTGTTTGCGAAACGTCTGTTTTTTCATCTATGTAAACAATTGTATTTTTTCTTTCTCAATAATGCACGGTACTCCTATTTATACGTAATCAAACTTAAAAATCTTAATAATTGTCTTGGAACTAATACAATATTAAAAGTAAGTTTCACACGCACTCGAGAGGCGTCAGTTGCCACAAACAAATACACAGCTTTTTTAAATTAAAACAAAAAACACGTTAGTTACTATAATTTTAGAATACTGCCCTACCCTGAGCCCATGGCTGTCCCACCCTGAGCCCATGACTGTCCCACCCAGATCCCATGACTGCCCCACCCTGACCCTATAGCTGTCTTCGCCTATGTATGTTCATTATTCGTTACATGGCACACTGTTTAATCAAAGGTGTTTACGGTGATTGTAGTTATGTGGCTAATAATAGGTAAGAAGAGATATTCATTCATGAATGACTATGCTTCATTTCCAAACTAAGTTTCAATATTTTATTGGGAATGTTTATTTAAATTTGATTGACAAATTACTTACTAATAATCCGAGAACTGAAATGGGCGTGGGCTGGTCATATGTTCAGAAAGGGGAAATGAAAGATCTAGCAAGGATGTTCTTTTATTTATTTACTGATTTAGTTGTTAGTCCCCTTCATTGTTAAATGCTAAACGTTTACCCTGTCCTACATGATGTATAAAACAGTAAACATCGTCAAACTTTTTAAACAACGATTATGTAAAACAGCTGATTATGCAACTTATCTCGACCCGTAATGATTCAAAAATGGTCTCCTAGTCTAAATTCAGCGATACTTATTTCCATACTCCATTTAATGTTGGCAGCTTTCGACTATCTGGCAAGAAACGCTCATTGAATAAACATAGTCTATAGAAACTGAATGAATTAATGTAATTCCCGATTTTTTCTTACATTTAATAGTGCTTAAGAATTGTCCAATGTTTGGACAAATTACCATTAAAGGATTTTAGAGACGTATAGAAATCATTTTTATCGGTAAATAAAATAGGTAACTACAGAAAAAACTTATTGATTCAGACTTTCCGTTTTAAATTGCCATAAAATAATCCTAAAGTTCGAGCCAAACATCGACGCAGTTTCTCAATTTTAGCTTCATAGAGAGGTGACCTACTAAAAAACTTCGATTAAAGTGACTAATCGAATAATAATTTTTAACATAAAAAGATTGATAAATTCAATGACCGTTGTTACAAGGTTACGTTGTAGAATTTTGATGAAGTGTCAAATGTGACCTATTATTTTGGGCTAACTATAATTGTCATTAGTTAACTGGGAACAACTGGCTGGAAAAAAAACTATTTAGGTATATCAATAAAAAAAATTATGAATATAAATTGGACGCGGTCCTTTTTATTGCTTTTCTTTTGTTTATGTGTGACTATACTAATAGTAATATTATTTCGGCACGTGTTTTTCTTCATAAAGGTAAGTATCTACTTTCTTCACTCTATTTTCAAATGTGCCCATTATTTAACAAAATACGATTACCTTACCTCCGTAATTTTGATTGGCCAGCGCGATTGGGCAGGAAGACGATTTGTTAGTGAAAAGTATTTTCTTTGTGAACAGTTTTCTAAATCCAAGGAGAGCAAATTCAATTTGAAGAAGTGTTCCGGGAGACGGTGAGCTGAACACAAACAGTCCACAAGCTCGCTAACTAGTTTAACTCGGTATTAGGGAATCCATTTAAAACATCGTTAACATGCCACAAGATGGCCACGTTTGTTTTTTCAACTTTCAACTTTAGCGGCGTCATTTTAAGGTTCTTAGCATTATTTTTGCATGAAGTTAAAAGACAATATTGAGAGTAGATAATTGAACGAAATTGCCCAAGTAATCATTTTTATTTTCATTCCCAGGGGCTTAAGCTTTTTTGTGGGTTTGGATATGTTTGGCGCAATTAAAAAGAAAATTGCAGGAAAAAGTTGTCTTATCTTCGTGCTTTCTTGATGGTACGTTCCGTTTTTATTGAAAATAATAAAATTGGTGTTAAGGATAGTCCTAACACCCACTATGATTATTTCTCATTTCGGAGATTTCCAAGGTCAAATATTCAAGCAAATTCTTAGTTCAGAGACAACATTAAGAGTTAAAGTACATTAAATCACAATGAAACAAAACTCAACAATTACCATTGATGGACGCCTTGCCATTTCTTGAACCGCTGACCTCAGGAGGTTCTGGCAGTTTAAATAAATAAAAGTATCAGCCTATAAACTGTCCCAATGAAGGGTAAAGGCCTCCTTCATAGAATTCAAGTCATCGCTATTATGATGGGATTAGGCTTAAATCACCACGCTTGCCTAATGCGTATTGGGGATCACAAGCCCCAGCCCAGTGTTTTGTTAGATAAGTAAGTTCGAAAAACTCGAAACATACTTTTTGCTCGACCCGGGGATCGAACCCAGGACCCTGAGATCATGGCCCGGTACTTAAGCCACTAGACCAACATAAAAAGCTTTACAAAAACTTTTGTAAATAACTTGAAAAGTTATTTACTAAACGATAGACTCGCGGAAGACGGAAGAATATTTCATTCCTTAATTATTAATCAAATACACGGACTGCCACGAGTCTTTGACTCGAGTACAACAATTACTTTCCTTCTAACCTACTGACGATTATAAGCAACTTAACTGTCATATATCATTCATTATTAGTCAATGCAATACTCTAACAACAGCCGCGAAACTTTGCGTTTAGAATAGTTTTTTTATACACTACATCGGTGGCAAACAAACGTCGCCTGATGGTAAGCGATTACCACAGCCTATGAACGTTTGTAACTCCAGAGGAACCGCATACGCGCTGCCGACCCTTTAAAAACTTTAACACTCCCTTTTGAAGAACCTTATGCTTTCCCCCGGAAAAAACGTCTGATCATTTCGCAGCCGGAGCATTCGCGGGAGGGATTCCCCCTGGAACCGTACTGTGCGAGACCATAGTAAATTAATTTCCCTACTTTTGTGTGTCACACAAGCCACAATAAACCTCACGTGCTTAGTTTCCCTGTCTAACTAGTACTACAATAATTGCGGCAGCCGTTAAACCGGGCTGAACAATTATTTGGCACTTACCCTCTGTTCTCTCGCTTAACTCAATTGCGGGTATTAAGAAATTGGAGAGGCGCGTGCGGACGCCGAGACAGTTTCGAACACCCGACGCCTCCCCAACCCCGTGGTGCATACCCTGTATAATTGGAAAACCTTAACCGAACAGCTACTTGACTGCCTGCATTAAAGATAAAGATAAAGATAATTTATTTGCTCAAACAGGTAATACAGATGTCAAGGTAAAATTTTATTTTCAACATGTTGTACCATTACGGTGTACAAAATATATTCAATATTATTAGTCCATTTAATTAAGAAAATTAACATCGTATTCACAAAAAAAAAACAATAATAATAAATACACTAAAAATGTCAATAATAGGCCAGTTACAAATAAATTATAAATTGTCATTTAAGAAATCCGTCAAATTGTAATAGCATTTTTCCAGTAATAAATTTTTAATTTTGGTTTTAAACTCATTGCAAACTAATTGTCTAAGGGTCAATGGGATCTTATTGTAAATTCTTGGAGCCATACACAAAATACTTTTACTCATTAGAGCCGTTTTTGTGGGAGGCATGCGACATCTACTCTCATCACGCCGGCTTCGATTACTGACATCTGCAAAACGCAGAAACAATGATGGGTTGGCTTTTACAAATATCACGGTTTCCAGAATGTACATAGACGGGAGTGTGAGAATTCTGTATTTTTTAAAATAAGCATTGGCTAGTGGTTGTACCGGATAACACGTTTAACCGTTATTCCTGCGCCTGATCCCTCTTCGGTCATATCACACTGATATTCCAACGTAATATGACGGCGTGCACTTGTGCCTGCAGCAAACACTTGTGCACTATAATATGTCCCTGCGTCAATGGCTAATGGTTGAGATAAGCCGAAAAGTGTTAGTCTGACATTTGCTAAGTCCCAATAGGCGATGGAAGTTTAATGAATAAGAACGTGCGCCTTCCAAACGGCTAGTCGTATATTCGAATCCGGATGCACATTTCTAGTTTTTTAGAATCTAGATGCAGGAATAAAACTATTTTTTTCATTCATCTGGATAATTTTAGACTAGCGATTATTTTCAGGGATGTCAAGTTAACGTAATTTTGCAATATTTAATATGAAAAATATCAACATTGGGTCACCTTATAAGACATTATTTCCAGATTTTTAAACGGCGTCCCCGAAAATATTTAGGTGTGTCGGTCACAACAAAACACATACTTACATATTCCTGCGCGTGACTGTACTCGAAAATACCGTAATAAACCTAGCTTATAAATAAATTAATACTCATATTTTGGCATATTGCACGACAAAACTCGTACCAGCACTAAAAGTCATGTCATATTTAACATATAAACCCGCATTCATTTTTGGTTCAGGGGATTTCCTAAATTTTATTTTAAAAACAAATTTTTGAAGCTTTTTGCGAACGAGAAAATGTTGCTAGTTGCTTGTCAACGGCCAGCTATTTGTGAATATAATTTTCCAGAGCCGTTTTTATCTATATTTACTTGTGTTTGTACGCTACATCGTTAAGACACAGTAAAATAAATAACAGTGAGTAACGATGCACTATCGAGATTTGACTACTCACACCAATTAGAGCTGCTGATTTTTTTATCGAGATGATGACGAAATCAGGATGGTAATAAAAGTACAAATTATTGATTATATTAATCAATTAGAAGCATATGCCATAATAGTAGTTTATGTAACTGTCACATAATTACGAGGTTACGAGTATTAAAACACAAGCGAGATTTTAAAAAAAGAGCCTTAGCGAGTTTTGAATATAAATAAATAAATAAATATTTCAAAACATCACATACATTGATCTGACTCCGAGATAGGTAGCTCAAGCACCTGTGTTACGGATAGTATTCGCGAACTTATAAAAATTATAAATTGTGATATTTTTCGAGCAATCGAATACAAGTGTAACTTGAGTTATACTTGTATTCGATTATCAGGCCGAAATCATCACCATCATCAGCCCGGTAGCAGCCACTGCTGAGTATAGGCCTTCTTCCATTTACGTCAACGTACACGTAACGTATTTTGGCCTAAATAAGAATGTCAGTATTCAATGTCCAGGGTTTTCACGCCATTTCAAAACGCAGAGTGTCAGGATCTTGTTCATAAATGTCTATTAAACCTTTGTTAACTAAAACGGAGTTAAACAGAAGTATTCATTTTTTTTCGAAAAGACATCCTCTTTTTTGGTCCAAGTGCCGGCCAGTTATTTTTTTTTGTTATTGTACTCTATAGGACTTGTTTTCATGAGTATTTATTAATATAGCACCAAAGCTTTAGGGTCGTTATCCTCAGTTTTATTTTAATTCAAAAATCAACATCTTCATACAATTTCAGAGAATTCAATCAATCAATCAGCCTATCGCCGTCCACTGCTCCGTAGGCCTCCCCCAAAGAGCGCCAACCAACCCGGTCCTGAGCGATCCGCATCCAGCTCACATCAGCCATCTTATTCTTATTCAGAGTATTATGTAACAAAAAAATTGACATTTAAACAACTGGAGGACAAGTCCCAACAGAGTACAGCAATTTATTTTTTTGACTGGCTCTTTCATGTTTGGTCCAAAAATATATGAAAGTCCAAAGATCTCCTTTTGTAGACATATTTTTTTTCAAAACTTTTCGAAAACAGCATTTAGCTAACAAAGGTTTATTGAACGTTTGTGAGTAAAACCCTCAGACTTTACTGCTAGCAATTACACTATGGTAGCGACTTGTTCTTAATAAAGTCAAGCCAGACCCATAACTACAAGGGGACCAGCGTAATGGACATAAAAACGTGACGCCACCCTTATAGTCCCTTTAAACTGGAATTAGCGAGTCCCTAATAGATATTGCGGAGGTAAATAATATTTTAATAAGCCGGAGTATGCATTCCTAACGATAACTGCCTCACGCTTATGTTTGTGTAAGGTATGGAATTAATGCAGTCTTAAAGCTTCTTCGTTATTATAGGTTCTTTGAATTAATTGGTTGGTAATTCCGTTAATTCCTGAGGATGTCGTTTAAAGGTATGGCTTTATGATATAATCCTTATTGCTCTAACACTGGGGCATCATTTCGTTTGTTCTAATTACAGCTTTAAGTTACAGTCAATTTGGGTAACTTTGAATTACCTTGTAACTTTGAATAAAACTGGTTTAAAAGGTTTTTATTTATTCCTTGGAATTCCTATACAATTTAAAACGGTATCTACGTTGAATGGATCGACCTTTAGATACCTTTTTAAATTGTGTAGGAATTCCAAGGAATAAACTAAAAAATCTTTATACCAGTTTTATTCAAAGTTACAAGGTTAATTCAAAGTTACCTAAATTGACTGAACGTATTTTTTATTTATTTTGACTATAGTAGTAAAGTATCAGCCTATAAACTGTCCCACTGCAGGGCAAAGGCCTCCATCATAGAAATCAAGTCATCGCTACTATGATGGGATTAGGCTTAATCACCACGCTTGCCAAATGCGGATTGGTGATCACAAACCCGAGCTATGTTCGAAAATTTCGAAACATACTTTTCGCTCGATCCGGGAATCGAACCCAGGACCCCGAGATCACGGCCCCGTACTTAAACCACTAGACCAACAGGGCGTCTTCCGACACATCCGGACTAGTGATTATATGACGTGTTGTTCGTAAATGTCTGCAGAGTGAAAAGTTTTTTTCCTGTTTCGCATAAGAAGTTTAGTGTTGAAATTGTAGCCGACATTGGAGACTTATGCAGTCACAAAACAGAAAATATGCATGTAGGTCCTTTGTCTCATTTCCTCAATTGATGTAAACCAAACGTGATTAGCAATTTATTTTGGGATGAGCAAGAGGTTATTTTATGATGTTATTTTGGGATGAGAGAGAAATTTGCCAGCTTTCTTATATTTTAAGGGTCTTTTAAGGCTTGGTATAATAAATTATTTTGGTCAACTTAAAAATTATACGATCTGGTTTACTCACGCCACCTTATTACAAAACACGATCTAACGATAGTAGAAGAAGATATAATACCGTTCTTATAATAGTGTAAACTTAAGTAAATAAGACACTTAAATGCTAAAGACGGGACTCGAACCCACACCTTCCACAGTCCGTGAATGTTCTACCAATTAGACCACTGAACGCGTTACTAAGCCGACGAAATTTGTGAAAGGTGCGGGTTCGAGTCCCGCCTGTTTTGTTATAAGGGATACGATATTTTCCCTCAGCTCTGAATTAGTGGTAAAATAAAATACTCATATTACAGAAACATTTTACCGTGGGAGAGCCACGCTTCGGCATGAATGGGCCGGCTCGACCGGAGTGATACCACGGCCACACAGAAAACCGACGTGAAGCAGAACTGTGCTGTGTTTCGCTGCGTGAGTGAAGGTACCGGAGGCCCAATCCGGGGGAAAGGGGGGTTTCAAGGTTGGCAGTGTACATGTGACTCCACTGGTATCGCGGGTGTCCATGTGCGGCGGCAATCGCTTTCCATCCGGTGATCCGTCTGCTCGTCTTCCACCTATTACATAAGAAAACTTCTAGGTTCTCGAATATCGGGTCCTCGGTTTTAAAATTACGACCTCACGTTCGGAAGGCAGAGCTGAGCTACTATCGCTCAGCAAAAATAACGGAACTGGTCACCGTTAGAAAAAAAAATATAATGAACTTCAAAACAACAATAACCAACGTGTAAGGCAAGGGTTGGTGAAACAACGCAATTTAATCATGTGTTTAAGCTCCACGTTGTGCAGCGTTTGTTAAACGTAATGCATTTACGCGTTTTCAATGAAACGCTGCCACCAGCGGTCCAGCTCTCTACGTGTTTATGTAAATGGGCCGCAGAGGTAGGGCTAGCAAAACTACACATTTTTTTTTACTAGGGGCGGGGAGATAAGAAAAAGAATCGTGGGGTGGCTTTTTTTTTTGTTTTTTTTTTTTTGGTCAATAAGCCAACGCTTGACCACAATTGCACCTGACGGAAAGCGACGATGAGGTCTAGGATGATACGCGTTTGCCTAAAAGATGCCTGTTTACTCTTGCCTTAAAGATGCCCAGATTATAGTGGTCAGGAAAAACAGATCTCGGCAGAGAGTTCCATTCCTTAGCCGTCCGCATTATAAATGTGGAAGCAAATCGCTTCGTGCGGATAAGGGGTATTTCTACCACATAAGGATGAAAGCACTCGCCGCGCCTTGTCGTCCGATGATGGAATGGGCTGGGGGGGGATCAAATTATGTAGAACCTCCGCACACTCCCCGAAATGAATCCGGTAGAAGACCGAGAGGCATGCCACTCGTCGACGGTGGTCCAGGCTCTGCAGGCCAGCTTCGGAGAGTGTGTGTCATCATCGATGAGCTTCTTCGCACGTCGTTCTATTGAGTCCAGAGCGTCTAACTGATACCGGGCAGATCCGTCCCAGAGGTGACAGCAGTACTCCAAGCAGGAGCAAACCTGAGCTCGATATAAACTTAAAAGCCGCTTGGGCTTAAAGTTCCTCTTGACTTTCCAAAGGATGCCTAGTTTTTTAGCTGCTAAAATAATGTTGAACGACTACACTTCCCAAGGCGGGCCGTGTTTTTTCATGAGAAAGGGAGGCAAAGGAGCAAGCGAGTCACCTGATGGTAGCTGTCACCGCCGAGTGATGGTGAGTGGTTTGAATCCAAGTATACTTCCGCACCGATATGACCTGCAAACCTTCAAGAAAATAAGTACTCCCTTTTTAAAAGGCCGGCAGCGCACTTGTAACTCCTTTGACGTGTCAGGTGTCCATGGGCGGCGGTACGTCTGCTCGTCTGCCCCCTATATCATAAAAAATGCACCTCTGAATTTCAACACTATGTGCGTTTTTCTACCATAAGCTCGGCGATAAGGGAAAAACATCGAGTGGAAACCTGCACGTTTCGGATAATTTCTAAAACGTATATAACTATGATTCAGTTGGTCTGGTTCCCCTGTTAAAGAGTTGCGAAGGTAGTCACTTCATTGTAATTTCCAGACTATCCAAATTCTGAATCATGGTCTAAGCTTACCGGGGCTCCAAAACGACAGCTTTTGATGCAACCAGATATTATCTGATTTGTATGTTTTATAGGGATTTTCTTAGCTATTTTTTTTATTTGTAAAATAACTTTTAATGCTTCTACTCCATAATAAAATGTGATTTGATGGACAATGTTCAGGTACCTGTTGAAGTATCCAATTAAGAATTCAGAAAAAAAAATCAAATTAAAATATTTTTTAATTTAGAAGTCAATTCTGCCAAGTTAAAAAAGAGTAATTTTTTTTGCATTATGTAATGCAAACGAGAGAAGAAATGAGGGATAATAGAAATGAGATATAATTATTAGACTGTATATGTATACAGTCTAATAATTATATCTCATTTCTATTTAATATAAAAAAAAGTAGTCTTAAATCGAAATAAAATTATAGTACGACTATATTATGGTGACTTTCCGCTTATTAAAGGAGTTATACATCTTATTGTGTCTAGAAAAAAATGGCAATATCATAGGTAAAGACCTTGTAAATGTAAATGTAAAGTGGACTCCTTTTTCCGCACTTAGACTCTCATTTAGTCCATTGTGCGTTGGGTCCTGGCTATTAGCCTAACTCCGCCCAGAAGCGTAGAAGCTTCCTGGGAGCTTCACAGGTTTCGCGGAGGGACCCCGCTGATCCGAGGATTAATTTGCGTTGTCTGGTCACCGCATCGCACTCCAGGACCACGTGTGTAACTGAATCCTCGGCGCTGAAGCATCCCCTGCATATAGGACGCCAAGGGTGTAAAGGTGTTTATTTAGGGGACAGTTGCCCGTGATTGTCCCCATAATTATTCTGAGGTTCAGAAGAATAATAAGAAAAGACCTATTTTATTATTATATCTACGAGTTCAATTCAAAGTTTCACATTATTTTTGGCATCCCTAGTGGCGCCAGACAGAGCCGCGACCTCTTTACTGCGGCTTACACTGGTTTACAAAACTAGAGTAACATTTATCTCACGGCTATTCGCGAATCCCATGTACTAGCACTGCGCAGCTACAGCGGTATAAGCCTGTCAACACTCGGCGCCGGGTTACGCTTTAATATTCAAATTTATGTCGCGAGCAAAGGGTCTTTTTTCATTTGCGCGAAATGCGTTTGTGAATTCTTGAATGATGACCACTGGTGGCGTGTGGTAACATTTTGTAATGTTGACGTAATTTTTTATAAGAGAGGAAGGTAAACCTGCAAGCGGGTCGCCTGATGTGTCATTACTTGTGTGATAGAGCAATATATCTTATTAACAATTTATTACAAGGTCCTCGGCTTTGTAATGTTTTATTTTATTTTGTTTGTTTTTTTTTATGTTATTTAACTTTATTGATATAAGGCTGGATATACATTACAGATAACAGTTAATAAAAGATCAAAACATTTGTATAAGAAGCTTAATACAGAACTATTACCTAATAGCATGCATCCCTAACATGGATAGTTAAGTTAAAAACTTACAATTAAAAAAATACTAAAAGGTCGTGTTACACGGGCAGTCCTCAATTATTAAAGCTACACTAAAAGTAAAAAAGGCCCTAATATCCCTCTTGAAAATATGCATATTTGGGTTAAAAATATATATTTTTTGTGGAGTTTCATTAGAAATACTCGTAAATAATAAATCCACTAAACTAAAAAACATCTTTTATTATTAGTACATATACTTTTTTTGAGAAACATGTGAAATAATTTATTTTAGATCGTAACCATCACTCATGGAAACATGTTCCTGAGAAAAAAAATATTTTTCCAGTATAAGTATTACCCTTTATTTATTGTACTATTTACAAAAATAATGATGTATTAAGTTTTACTAAGCATTTTGTGATGAATACTTACTTAAATTAAGGTAATGAAAATCGGCAAAATGCTTGTTCAACTAAAACCCTTCAAAATTTAAATTAAGTTGAAAATAAAGCGTAAGTCCATTAGCAGCAATTCCGTAGCGCTACGGAACGTAGCATTGTACTCGTAGCTCGTAGCACCGTAGTAGTAAGCGCTCGCTACGAAGCCAAATGAGTACCTATCTTGAAACGGTATAAATCGGTTGAGTTCGAATAAAAACAATGAAAGCTGAAAGCTTGATATTTAATGGAAATTTGCTTCGGTAATTTGATTTACATTTATTTTATGTTACGTTGTGAGTAGCTGTGGGTGAGTAAATCTCATCTTAGCGTGCAATGCTCGCTTTGGTGTCCAGAGTACGCTTAGACCATGATTCAGAATTTGGGGAGTCTGGTAATTACAATGAAACTGAGCCGTTTGACCTTTGCAACCCTTTTACACAGGAACCAGAACTATTGAATCATGGTTACACGTTTCAGAAAAGTCGCATACTATCTTGATTATCACCCACAATACCACTTTCTGCAGACTATCATAATGGGAAATATTACTGGAAAATGCAGAATTGAAAAGCGAAAATTGTAACGGCATCAGTATACATTATACAACGATTTTCATTAAGTATTGGTCCGGAATATGTTTGCAGGATTTATTTATGATGAAGACCAAAAATTTACCTTTCCAGTCGTCGCAATATGTATAAACCATGTTTGAACAGGAGAAAATAGCCACCCATAGTGTTACACTTTTTATTAAGAGTCAAGTTCTAGTCTCTTAGGTAATAGATATTTTAGGCGAGGCACCAAATAGATTTATTCCGTGTATCTTGTCTAGACTTTCCTCGATAGATTGCAAAGGATTGGCTGTATAGGAAGTAAAGTAACGTCATCCACATCGTGTATTCTTTCACATCGTCTAGACTTCATTTATTAAATGTGCACCGATGGCGCCAGGCTCGGAAGATGGCCCAGCTTCTGTTACGACTATAGACAACTCTGTACACATATTACGCATACCTTCAAAAAACGTCAATACCACAAAATAGGCATATAAGATAAGATAAGACACAATTTATTGACCACAACACATTCATCATCATCATCATCATCATCAGCCTATCGCAGTCCACTGCTGGACGTAGGCCTCTCCAATTGTTCGCCACTGTGATCTATCCATGGCTTCTCGCATCCAGCTCTTGCCAGCCATCCTGCGCAGATCGTCCTCCCACCTAGCCAAAGGGCGCCCTACATTACGTTTGCCACAACACATTACTTATACATAATAACAAAAGAGAGAAAACAAGGTACAAACAGTTGCAGCCAACAAGGCTCAGCCTCAGCATATGCTGCAACTGCCACAGCAGCTGCAGCGCTGGTTTTGAGGCTGAACCTTGGGTGACGCCTTTGCTTGGAAAAAATTATAACGCACAGAACACCCAGTTGGTCTAATGGTCTAAGTACGGGGCCTCTCATCTCTGGTTATAAATACTTGTCGGAGAGATCGTTGCGCCATCTATTAAGATCAAGAGGTGGCAAGACCGATGCGCGCCCGATGACTACTGAACGCAAGTGTGACGTCACCGTTAGTCAAGCTTGGATGCGGCCGAGGAAATGGACGAGTTTT
This sequence comes from Marasmia exigua, assembly GCA_019059595.1. Lineage (NCBI taxonomy): Eukaryota > Metazoa > Arthropoda > Insecta > Lepidoptera > Crambidae > Marasmia > Marasmia exigua. The sequence continues at coordinate 10,678,020 of CM032476.1, read as the reverse complement.
TGGATGCCCGAAAATGAATGTGTTATTTACTTTAGATTACATTGCAAAAGATTGCTATAAAGTATCAACTATGGATTTAGCAGTCTCATCTTAACTGGTGGTCAAATATTTGTAATAATATTTCCACTGGATATGGTAAATATACCTACAATATTGATGAGACTATCGACAACTCATGACGAATCAAGCACTTACTAATTTCGTCGGCTTACTAACGCATTCAGCGGTTTAATTGGTAGAACATTCACCCGGATTATGGAAGGTGTGGGTTCGAGTCCCGCCTGAACACGAGATTAAATTTTTAAGTGTGTTATTTACTTAAGATTAAATTGCAAAAGATTGCTATAAAATATCAACTATTTCTTTTGTGTCCACCCTATAGAATAAGTACCAACTTATTCCACAAATATCTATTTGGCTTAATATTGGTGGATTACCAATTCTTTTTAAGAAGACCGCAATAATTAAAATGTATACATCAACTAAAAACCGACTTATTGCACTGTCATGATTCGTAATTCATTAAAAGCAGTGACACTTTTTAGGATTCTAATATTATTTATTATCCCTAAATACCATCACAATAAAAAGTTGCAAACTTTTGAAAACCCAAAAACACATATAAAATATATACAAAATACAAATACAAAATGTAGGTCTATAAAACCTTCAAAACCAGTTCGTAATGTTTTTAGCGGGCGATTCCTGTCAGAGTCTGTTCACTCACTGCATTTTAGACTGCATCTACAGACCGCAAAGCAAACAGAATAGTAAAACATCTGCCGAAAAATTATGTTAGAAATCTACCAAACATTACAACATCTCTTCCTGTCCTCTGAGAATCATTCGTCTGCTTTGGGATCCATTGTTATTATTTTAGTTGCTATATTTATCTATTTATTAATCATATATATTGTATGTATTAGTATATTCACTATTTTATTTATGTATTTGCATTTAAACTTTACTGTGTAAGTATAGGTATAAATATTTAAGATTGCACCGCCCTACACCTTCATCAAGTGTCCTTTATCCAAAGGTTGCCTGGAAGAGACCGCTCATAGTGATAAGGCCGCCTTCGTTGTACACATCCTGTAATATCTAGTTTTTAAGTTTTCATACTTTATTTTGAGTGCAATAAAAGTATATTCATTCATTCATTCATTAGAAAGCTTTTGAAGTCAAAGTCGTAAAAGTAATATTTTCAAAGTCTTTGTAAATAAAGTAGCTTTATTAGGAGTACCTTTGTTTGTTAAAGGGTCTTACAACAACAACAAATACAAACAATTTATTCAGTATCAGGTTTTTACATTTCTGTTTTATGATCGAGGATCTCTTTTAAGTAAATTAATACTTGTGTTAGAGAAACCCCGCTCTCCGTACAATAGCTTTAATAATCTAGTGATACTTAGAAGATACAAGAATAAAGTAACTGTCGTAATAGGTTTAAAAACTTTCCTTTGTTCCTTTTAACTACATTTATATCTTTTTAATCATTTCACTGATATCAAACTATCCAACGCGAAGACCAGCAGCGCACCTGTGAATCCTTTGACGTGGCAAGTGTCCGCGGGGGGTGGTAATCGCTTACCATCAGGTGATACCTCTGCCCCTATATCATAAAAAAACGCAAGGACGTAGAATAAATATGCCACCGGCTGCCACAAGTCTTCGGCTCAAGTACAGTCAAAGAAAGCTTAACTGTTAGATCAGAAAGTTCAGGTTTGCTTGCAGCAACATTGATTCCTTTTGATGTAAAGAAAATTTAAAGAAGGTTCGCAGATCGTTTCAATACGGTTTGTTAGAAATTTACCCTAAGGTGACGAAACTTTTTATTCTCTGTACCTTACCTTTAACAGTTAAATACTTCCTTTTAAAGTTACTGACCACTTTGAACAACTTAATTATCTTACATCATTCTCTGCCTCTGCGGCGCAGTGGTTAGCGGATTAAAGCGACGGCTATGGTCCCGGGTTTGATCCCCGGGTCGGGCCAGAATATTTGTACCTAAGTTTTCGGTAAGAAATTGTAAGTGTCAGCTCGAAGTCTGGAAGTCGGCGGTCATGTACCCTCGTGCCACAGAAAGCACGTTAAGCCGTTTGTCCTTCGCCCAAACCCTCTCCGGTATTGTCACGCTGGTGTCCCATCGGAATATGAGGGTAAGGGAATAGAGAATGCCCTTGTGTTTGCGCACACACTTGAGCACTATAATATATCCTGCGTACGTAGCTGATCGCTGAGATTGGCCGCCGTAGCCGTAATCGATTGGAGGATATTAATCATAAATGAAATAATCTACCGTCTGCCGCGTGTCCTTACGTGGTCTATAATATTATAAGTTCCTATTAAGACTAGGCTATTGATCAGAAACTCTTAATAATTAATCTTATCTCAAACATTAGAACAATAAATATTTATCATCATTACAAACATTCAATCAATCAATCAACAGCCTGTGCTTGGCGACTGCTGAACATAGGCCTCCTTCATGCTGTGCCATGAATATGTTTAAGGTGACGGGTAGGACACACTAGCGACGCCAATCGATTTTACTTTTTAGCTACTAAACTGGATCTATTTTAAACAATTTCGGGGTTACAATCTCTCGGCGAACACCTATACTATTTATTAAATAACCATGCACAAATGCACTCCGGTTGAGCCGGCCTATTCTTGCCGAAGCGTGACTCTCCCACGGTCTCCCACATGTGGATTCTGGTTGCCCTATTAAAGGGTTACGAAGATCAGATAGCAGTCGCTTCATTATCCCCCTAACTTACCCAGACTCCCTAAATCTTGAATCATTGACGACCCGTTTGGATTAGTGGTAGTGAACGCTGCCTTTGGTCCAAGGGTTGCAGGTTCGATCCCCGCACAGTACAAACATTTGTGTGCATGAACATGTCTGTTTGTATTGGTCTGGGTGTTTTACATGTTTATATTTACAAATAAAAAGTATTATATGTATATATTTGTAATACCACTGTTGATTCTGATAGCCGTGTAAGTAACACAGGTGCTAAGAGCTACCTATCTCGGAGTCAGGTCAATGTATGTGATGTTGTGAAATATTTATTGTCTAAGCGTACCCTGGGCTCCAGAGTGACACCTTTGGTCGCAACCGGGAATAACACGAGAAGATGAGATTGAGACCCTCATACGAAGGTACTTTAAACGTAATTTGAGGCATACTGTGTTGAGTTCACAATAAACATCTATAGTTTAGCCATAAACTGGTCATTGTTGGCAACACCAAAGGGGATCACGAAGCCAGTCTCCAACGCGAACGTCTGACCAAATAAAAGGAGCTCCATCCCAGGGTCATTTCACTTGGTACTTTTTTCCTTAGTAAGGCAAACAGAGTTCAGCGGGTTTCGTTAGATGGAGCTTGTAAAAAGCAGATGTAGCTTAAAAAGCAATCAAGCAAATGGTTTGGCGTTGTTTCGGTAGACGTTACAATGCTTTTTACATCGATAGTAAAGCGTGTTTTTGAAACCATGACCTCAAGTCGCCTGCCCACATTAGCAATTTTAAAAAAGTATGGGAAATATACGAATGAGCTAGAATGGGGTTGGGAATTTTGTTGTATAGCAAATAAAATTATTTCTGAGATTCTCGAAGTTCGCCGTACTACATAGCCGTGGAGCATTGGTCATTTTCCTCTAGATGGCGCTAGCAATGGCTAGGCGACCGATGCCCCTATCTCAGTATATATAAGTTACTCTATGCTACATCCTTGCCAAAATTCCACGAGGTCTTGGTTTGGTTGATGAGTTTAAGTAAACACGATCCTCAGTTATTATGAGGTACTGACTGAAAGAAGATAGCTTTGACACACTTATTGTTGTGGACCCATGTTGATAAAAACATTGTGCATTTATTATACCGAACTGTTTTTATGTCTACCTATCTGTCTACAAAAACTGAATTTTGTCTGTTATAAAAACCTACCGTCGGTAATTCAACCGAGCGGACCGTGCCATATCTCATCTTGCAAGTGCACAGCGCTTAAGAAGGGATAATATTAAATTTGGCGTAGTATAATGGATCTGCGATGCGTGAAGTCGCCGCCCGGCGCGGTGGCGCCACCGGCGTAATGACCGACGCGCCCCACGGTGTCCTGTTTAATAAGTTGTTTACAACGCCGCCATACACACCAAATACAAAACAAAACCAAACATATAGAAAAAAGAGAGAATCTTTTTTTTACATTTTGGCGAACAAGGAGCAGCCAGCACTGCACCTGATGGTAGATAAGTGATAATCGCCAACCATGAACAACACTCAAGTTGCCAGCACTCAAGGAAGGAATAAGTTCTTTATTTGAAGATCACCAAATCGTATTAGTTTAGGCCTATTTATGGTAGCTGGTTACACAGTTTTATTCTAAGCTAAATATGATGGGTTCGATCCTTGTATCATCCTTCATGTGATGAACATTGGTTTTATGGAGTACCTATGTGGGTGTGAATATAGGTTAATACTGTCTGCCGTGACTCTTTGCTTTTAGTAAGCTTGTTGTACCTCTGTCTGATATGCGTAACACAACTACTACTTAGTACGGAATCTGGTCAATAAATAAATAAATAAATATTTCACAACATCACATACATTGATCTGACTCCGAGATAGGTAGCTCAAGCACCTGTGTTACGGATATCAGAATCAACAGTGGGATTACAAATATATACGTATAATACTTTTCTTTTGTAAATACATACTTATAATACATAGCAAACACCCAGACCAATACAAACAAACATGTTCATGCACACAAATGTTTGTACTGTGCGGGGATCGAACCCGCAACCCTTGTATCAGAGGCAGCGTTTACTACCACTGTCAATGAGATATATGAATGTAGACCGTTGTATTTTTAATTTTTGACCGCTGTTTAAAATAATGGTATTATAACATTATTTCTTAACATTATTGACATTATGTCTTAAGGTGACGGGTAGGGCACACTAGCGACGCCAATCGATTTTAATTTTTAGCTACTAAACCGGGTCTATTTTAATCAATTTCGGGGTTACAACCTCTTGGCAAACACTTATACTGTTTATTAAATAGCCATGCAAAAAGCGGCCACTTTTGGCGTAAATAAATTTTTCGCGTACAAAAACAAAAACGTCCATCATTTGTGCATGGTTATTTAATAAATAGTATAAGTGTTTGCCGAGATGTTGTAACCCCGAAATTGTTTAAAATAGATCCGGTTTAGTAGCTAAAAATTAAAATCGATTGGCGTCGCTAGTGTGCCCTACCCGTCACCTTAAAAGAATTTTCGCCGACTTCCACAAACGGTTGGGCAATCGACGGTTGCTAAGATGCAACATGATTTAATTTAAAATCGTTTTATACAATGCTTTGACATTTTAAACAAATATTTGCATACTGTTTGACACGGCTGAAATAGGTCTCAAGTACTTACAATAATTATTATAAATACCATATGTATTGCTTTTTTCTTTTATGTGATAGGTGGCAGACAAGCAGACGGATCACCTGATGGTAAGCAATTGCTACCGCTCATGGACACCCGCGACACCAAAATGTACCCTATTTAATAGTAAATATATGATCTGTACTTGTATTAATATTTGTCTTAGACTGGATTCAGGCTTATGGTGATACCAGGGCAGCTACACCCGGAAACGTTATTGTTCGGTGTGACAGGCGCTCACTAATAGCAGCTATTGTGCCGCTCAGCGCCTGATAATCATGATCATCGTTATTTATTGGCGGTGCTGTGTATTTTGTCTCAATAAAGCCTTGCAGAATTATCCCAGTGCCTTTTTATGTGTGTACCTACGCCCATTCATTTTGCAAAGCCTGTAATTTAAAAATTTGTGGCAATCCACTGCCTCACAGAAGACCGGCGTGAAGCAGCGCCTGCGCTGTGTTTCGCCGTGTGAGTGAGGTTACCGGAGGCCCAATGGGGGGAAGGGGAAAAGGTTGGCAGCGCACGTGTGACTCCACTGGTGTTGGGGGTGTCCATGGGCGGCGGAATTGCTTAGGTTGCGGAATTGCATCAGGTGATCCGTCTGCTCGTCTGCCACCTCTCATATAAAAAAAATCCTTTGAATTTGATAAACTAACATGATTTTCAATGTAAAATATCTAATATTAATCTTTCGACTCCTCATACAAAATGACCAGGTCACGTGACCGACTTTGTATGAGAAGTTGAAATTTTTTTATGCGAATTTCCAAAAGTCATAGAACAAATGTTGTTCAGAATGGTTGATAGAACACGTGGTTAAAGGGATGTAAATGTTCACAGATACACCCTGTATAGTAAAAAAAAACGACTACACCGACCCCAAATAACCTTTTTTTTTACGCTGGGGAATGCCTTCTTATGCATACCCTCCTGCCGGGGGGCAGGCGGGATATGTCGGGCTCTCCTCTAGGCGGGGGCTTCTCCTATCGAGAAGCCGGCCAGACGCATACCGACTAAACCCCAGCGACGCTCCCTCATGGCCAGAGTGGGGAGAGACATGAGTACGGGTTAAAGAACCTTACTTCACGTCCCTCCCCAACCCCAAATAACCTGGAAACAGGGCAAAAACATGATGGAATTCGTTGTCATAAAACTTCATTGTATTAATAAAAAGGAATTGTCCTTGTACAAAGTGAAAATATAACATAAGATCGTAAGGAATTTGAAACAATAAATGTTATTTTATAGGTTCATAATTCTCGCTTATTATAGTTAAAAGGGCAGAATACTAGTCTGAAACCCTCCTTTAAGGTGACGAGTAGGGCACACTAGCGACGCCAATCGATTTTAATATTTAGCTACAAGACCGGATCAATTTTAAACGATTTCGGGGTTACAACTTATCAGCAAACACTTATACTATTTATTAAATAACCATGCACAAATGCGGACCCAACATTTGTACGTGAAAAATTGTTTCACGCTAAAGGTGGCTGCTTTTGGCGGTAATAAATTTTTCATGTACAAAAACGCACCTAACATTTGTGCATGGTTATTTTATAAATAGTATAAGTGTTTGCCGAGAGGTTGTAAACCCATTTTTTTTAATAGATCCGGTTTAATAGCTAACAATTAAAAACTAATGGTGTCGCTAGTTAGGGCTACCCGTCGCCTTAAAAAACGAGATCAAAAATTGTTATAAAATAAAATGTAATATGCGTGGAAAGTACTATTGAAAAGTCCTTGCAATCTCTTATTCAATTTACAATTCTTGCTGAGAAAAATATAACATTGATTTCAAATACTCACACCGTTACGAAAATTGCCACTTCGCAGAGCAAATACAAGCGTTAAATTTGCGAAAAATCAACAAAACATAATAATATGTCAGGACGAAAGCACCCTTGTTTGCTTTTTGTATCGGAGAAGGTAAAGAAAGTCATAGCTGTGGCCCTTATAGACTAGTGGTGTAGCAATTCAAGATTCTACACCTCCAAGACTAACTAAAAATTTTTTTTCTTTTAATTTGATATCAAACCTATCAGCTACATATTTATCTACACACATTTTATCCTTTTTTTTTTCATTTATTTTGGCACAAGACAGTCATTAAGAAGCAATACATATAAAATGTTGACATACAGAAAGACAAACAGTGCCGAAACTTAACAATATAAATAACGTTACTTAACTTGAGCTTGTTTACAGAATACTAGTATTAGGTACATAATGGTAATGGCAAAACATTTGTTTTTTTTTATTAGGGCATCCCTGCAAATGTTAAGAGAAAATAACCGACGGAATTGGCTAGTCTGTAAAGTTAACGCTAACGGATTTAGATAAATAATTGGACTCTGAGCTGTGTGAGTACAAAGAGTCACATCAAAATAAATTCTTATCAAGTATATAATGCACTGAATATCTCCTCGGTACTTTCACGAATAAAAAAAAATCAGAATATGGCTTTTCATTCATAATAATTCTCACAACATCTCATAGGTTGACCTGATTCCGTACTAAGTAGCTTAAGCACTTGTGTTACAGATATCAGACAACAGAGGAACACAAATATATACTTAAATACATATATTACACCCAGACACTGCACAAACACAAGTGTTCATCGTACGAATGTTTGTCCATTATTCATTTATTGCATTAATTACTAAAGAACAACTTCTTCATTCAACTAAATAGATGATTTTGAATTTAAAAAAAACTAGCGGTCATTTTTGACAAACAATTTTTTACCATGCGACGACTATCACAATATTTGATAATTCCAGTGAAATAAGTTTTAGCATCTCGAGTCATGGTTATTTCGAGTTGGCACATCTCTATTATTGACTAAACGGGTCCTCTGCCACAGAAAAATATTAAAAATAATCCTCACTGAAAGCATCTTTCAAAAGATTCAAAGGATTTACACCGAGACATAAGGGGAGGTGGGAATCGAAGGTACCCGGTATTTTCCGTAAATTATTTCAGAGTTTTCGAACTTAGTGTCCAAAGCTGATCTTTTTTTTTATTAGTGATGGGCTTGCTCTTGGTTTTGCACTGAACTCAAATTGGGATCTAAAGTTATTACCGTACTAAATATTTTGTCATCCCGTTCCAAAACGCAATGTTAAAAGGAGATGGCACGAATTTTGTTCCAAGACCATCCTTAGTTCGCGATTTGTAATAAGGGGGAATGAGTTCAAAAAAAGGTTACGATGGAGCTAGCTTACCCAGAAGTAACCTATTCACTCTCATTTAAGGATAAATAAGTAATAAATTAAATTGCTTGTTTACATACTCAAAGTGTATGTTTCATTGAAATGCGTTTATCAGCTACCCATTTTACTATATATTTTTTTTAAATATGGCTCTACCCGAAGATAATTCGCCAATGTCAAGTAACTTGTTGAGAATAAGTAGGTAGTCATTAGTCGAAGCCAGTCAGAGTCACTCAATAAAACGCCGGTGTTTTATCGACCTACGGATTCAGCGGATCCGTAGCTCTAAAAGCAATCGCAAATATTATTTTTTTAAGCACTGGATGACCCGGGAGAGCAATTATGGCATTCACTATGATTTAATATGTTAAATTTTTTTTTCTTGATCTTCCTTTTAGTGTGACCATTATTTTCTTGTGCTGTTTTTTTATTGAATTCTGTTTTTTTTATAGTTGTACACTAGACAGCTGGCGGGTTGTGCATAGGTGTTCTAGTATCAGTACCTAATAGTAACACGTTTTATTTTTCTAAATCATTTATTAGTATTTAATATAATAATATTTTGTATTTATATATATTTTTAAGCAATTATGTCAGATAATGATGATTCCTTTACCTCTGTTGACAATTCCTCTTCTACCTTTTACTCTTGTCACGACACGTCGGAGGACTCGGTTGCTGAAACTTTGGGTCATCAACTTCACTCTTGCTTCCTCAAAAATAGAAGGAACTTAAATCTCTGTCATATTAATGCACAGAGTATTCCGAGGCATTACAGTGACTTATTAGATAGTTTCACATCCGACTGCATTAGTGCTGTACTTGTATCTGAGTCATGGCTCAAGCCTTGTCTTCCGTCTGCTGCCTATAGCCTGCCTGGTTTTGTCCTTATTCGTAATGATCGTACTGGTAAAGGCGGGGGTGGGTGGTGTGGCTATTTACCTCCGGGCGGACATCCCGTATAAAATCATTGCTTCGTCACCGTCCAACTATTCCGCTTCACCGGAATACCTCTTTTTAGAGATCTCCGTCGGTGCTAGCAGGGCTGCTCTCGGGGTCCTATATTGTCCCCCCGGCGTTGACTACTTTCCCACTTTAGAACCCGTCTTAGAAGCAATATGCTCCGATTATCCGCATGTAATCACATTGGGTGATCTGAATACAGATCTTGCCAAAGCACAACCCCGTTCGCTGAAACTGCTATCTCTCCTCAGGTCAACCGGTCTCCATCATCTTCAACTTCTTCCAACTCATCATAATATTGATACTGACGACACATGGATCGACCATATTCTTACCTCCTCCAATCACATGGTCTCCGATCATGGCCAGTTCCTAGCGCCGGGCTTCTCTAGGCATGACCTTATCTACCTGTCATACTCCTTGAAAGCGCCAAAAAGGAAGTCCCAAATAGTCCAGCTAAGGAGTTACAATCGGATAAACTTAGATAGTCTTAGACGTGATGTTCTGCAAGTGGACTGGGCAAATTTAATTGCGGCGAGTGACATTAATCGAATGGTGGATATCTTCAATAGGGAGATCTTGCGTCTATATGACATCCACGCGCCGACACACTCGGTTCGTGTCAGGCGACCACCAGCTCCTTGGCTGACTCGAGGTATACGAATGGCAATGACTCGGCGAAACAAAGCGTTCCGACTTTTTAAAAGAGACAGATCTGAAGAAAATTGGCTCCTGTACAAGAAGGCTCGCAATCGCTGCAATCAAATGATACGGGCAGCTAAACGTCGATTTATTCATAATCACATCTCACAGTCAACCGCTACAAATGTTTGGAAGTTTCTTAAGTCTCTAGGCTTTGGCAAAACCAAGCCTAACGATCCGCCAATTTCTTTAAGTCTTAATGACATTAACACACATTTTACCAACTTGCCCCTTCTTGATTCGCAAACTAAAGCCAAATCTTTGGCGTATATTGCCACCATTCCTCTGCCTGATTCCAGTCCTTTTACTTTTTTCCCTGCTTCACAGGACGAGATCAAAAAACAAATTCTTTCTATAACCTCTACGGCTACGGGTGTCGATGGAGTAAGCCGTCAAATGATAACACTTCTGCTCGATCAACTCTTACCCGTCGTCACACATTTGATCAACTTCTCCCTTGACTCCGGCAGTTTTCCGGATTTTTGGCGCAAAGCTCTTGTCCATCCACTTCCCAAGGTATCGAACCCCACTTTGCCCTCTCACTTCCGGCCTATATCCATCTTGCCGTTCCTCTCTAAGGTCACTGAATCCTGTGTACTGAAACAACTCTCCGCATATTTTAATGAACATAAATTATTAAATATGTTTCAGTCCGGATTTAGGCCTGCGCATAGTACCACCACAGCCCTTGTCAAAATCACTGATGACCTTAGAGAGGCAACGGAGGATGGTTTGCTTACAGTACTCGTCCTGATTGATTTCTCCAACGCTTTCAACATGGTCGATCACGATCTCCTCATCGCGGTTATGTCGTCTCTTAATGTTTCCCCCTGCGTCCTTGAATGGATATCCTCATACCTATCTGATCGACGTCAGTCCGTTATATCTCATTCCTCCAGCTCAGACTGGCATAATCTGAACACCGGCGTCCCTCAGGGTGGTATTCTGTCTCCCTTACTATTCTCAGTTTTTATCAATTCAATCACTGCTACCCTGAACTGCTCGTATCATTTGTATGCGGATGACTTGCAGCTTTATGCGAGTGCCAGACCAGATGACCTTCCTGCTACCATTAACTCACTGAATGCAAATCTAGATCGGATATACTGCTGGTCTCGCGATTTTGGTATCCCAGTCAATCCAACAAAATGCCAAGCTATTATAATAGGAAGCAGAGGAAGGCTCGCTAAACTGGATATAAGTTATCTGCCCCCTATTCTGTTTGATGGTACACCTATACCTTACTGTCAGTCGGTACGTAACTTGGGTCTTTATATAGATTCAACACTTAGCTGGACTGTACATTTAGATGAGGTTTGTCGTAGGGTAGTAGCATGCCTGAGAAGTTTGTATCGGTTTAAATTCTTCCTCCCTTTTTCTACCATGCTCATGCTGGTTTACTCTCTTATAATCCCAATAATTGACTACGCTGACGTATGTTATCCCGATCTCACTGAGGCCCTCACCAACAAACTTGATCGTCTCCTTAACAACTGTATTAGATTCGTCTTCGGACTTCGTAAATACGATCACATCTCTGCTTACCGGAATCGCCTGAAATGGCTTCCTATACGTCAGCGTAGGAATTGTCGAATCCTTTGTTTTTTATTTAATATCCTCCACAACCCGCTTTCTCCGTCTTATCTCAAAGATCAGTTCCGCCTTCAGTGTTTATCTCATGACCGCTCTCTCCGTTCTTCAGACAACCTTCGTCTCTACATCCCACGACACCGCACCTCGTTCGTCACCAACTCTTTCACCGTGCAGGCTATACGGCTTTGGAACCTTTTGCCTTTATCTATAAAAACTTCTCTAACTAAACACACATTTAAAAAGAGGGTCTTAGAACATTTTTCCTCTATTCAGAATCCCATTTAATTATTATGACTAAATTGCTTATCGTTATAAATATGTATTCTTTCTATTTATTTCATATTTATAATATATATATGTATTTGCTGTGTATATGTGTATATGTTTATTATGTATAATATACGTACTGCTATGTATTTGTATATAAATGTATAGTTTTTTTTTGTTTTGTTCTCCACGTTCACGTAATCTTTTTTCGCCGCATCATTATCCTTTCTGTATGACCCAAAGGTTGACTGGTAGAGAATGCCTCTTGGCATTAAGTTCGCCTATTGTATAAACTTTTTGTGCAATAAAGTTTTAAATAATAAATAAAAATAAATAAATAAATAATAAAATAATCGCGGGTTTTAAGACTCTATTAGGTCCAAGCAAGTTGTCACGAGACAACGCACTCGACACACAATAGCAGTGTTAAAACGATACAATCCAACGATTCTTGTTATTAGGATCACTTTGCGGCACTTCACTGCACAAATAAACACCTCATTTGTATACTAAAAACCACTAGACACTAATTTAAAACCTTTGAATTGCATCAGCCCTTGCGGCTTGTTTTAGCCCTACCCGCCGAATCCCCCATTTTACTAACATTCTATAAACTTTCATTTCAGACAAAGGTCAACAGTGAGCAGTTATTGGGGCCAAAAATTTGCTATGAAATATTTGCTCATTTTAAATTACAGAACATTATAGAGGACTATTAGAATAAACTCATTTGAAAACAATAAATTGTTCTATGTTTATGCCCTTAAATTAAAAAAATCCAAACAATGTTTCAATTATACGCAAAAAAATAAGTTGTAGCTATTTACCCTGTTCTCAGACGAGGAAGTTGCAAATAACAATACAAGACAGATCTAAAGACATTATCTTTCAAATAGGGCATTCGACTCGTTTTAAGTAAATTTCTCAAATTATTCATTTTTGCACTACGTATCTACATTTTGAGTAAATCTTTGTAAAGTTCTACATTTTATATCATAGTTTCAATTATTTTTAAGCGTCCAAAACGCGCAGTCATGTGATCTCTGAAGTCACGAGCCAACTCTCACAAAATGCTCAGTGAAGCTCGGCGAGTTTTTGTACGCGAAAAATTGCTTCACGCCGAAAGCGGCCACTTTTGGCGTGAAACAATTTTTCGCATACCAAATCCGATCCAACATTTGTGAATGGTTATTTCATAAATAGTATAACTGTTTGCCGAGAGGTTGTAACCCCGAAATTGCGCACTTTTGACTCCTCTGGTGTTGCAGGTGATGCTTGGACATGGCTGGTGACGTCATTTAATTTTTCTTGAGTTTTAGTCACGTGATCAAACATGGAGATTAATCATTTTATTAATGAGATTTTTAAATTATATTTTAATGTAATGTTTGGGTTAATTTACTTTAAAAAGTATTTCCTTTTAGGTTAATAAGAATTTAAATGATATTTTCACTGTGTAGTCAAATTCCCTATTGCGAACTTTCCATCACTCATGCGCCTCATGTAGCGGCACAAATGCAAAAAGTGACAAGGTAAATGCGCCTCATTCGAGCCCCATCCACCTCTCTGCAATATTTCTTACGCTCCGTGAGTGGGAATCTATGTAGACTTTTTGTCTCTCCACACGCCTAATGTACTGGAAATCGCATTTGCCACAAAAACTATGTCGAAGTCGGCAACAGATTTGGCGGTAAAGCGGATATTGAAATATTCGCGGGCAGAAAGTCGGGAAGCTATTTTTAAATGGATGACGGGGACGTTGTTGCAAGTTTAAAGGGTAATTTTCTGTACATGTTTGTTGAAGGCTATACTGGTACTGAAAATAAGTAACGTTATTTTGAATGCTTACTTTTGAGAGCTCGCAGATTGTTTTATCTATATTATTTGTATTATATTTATTAATGAAACGATATTATACTAATGATGATTTTAATAAGGAGCAAAATACTCGATACAATTTACTAAGACTGCTACATTCCAGCTAAAATTTCAGAATTAGACGAGTTTGATGATCACTACTTTTTTGGATTCTTGGCACAGAATAACTAAATAAAAATACAAGATAAAAATTAAGACTAAGTTTAAAGTACTAAAAATACGGGAGGCTTTTCTTATAACTTTCACAACCTTTAAACTTCAATGGCGATAAAAAGTTGAAAGAATCTTCCTTTCAGAAAATAAAACAATCAAGCAATATATGATGCGACAACAATATCAAAACTATGTTAAATTATGATTAATTACAATTTAACAATCGTCAATTATCAATAACCGGGCCGTGTGGTCCCGGCAGAGTAGAATAGGCCACCCTCACTCTTACCGAGGTGTCGTAAAAGGCGACTAAGGTAAAGCTGCTGGCATGATCATCAGCACCCAGAGAAGGAAAACTCTGCATTTATATCAAAACCCTCGCCAACCCGTCTGCCAAGCGTGGTGAGTATGGCAATTACCCCTCATGTGATTAAGGGAGGCCCGTGCCCCAGCAGTGGGGACTGAAATGGGCTGATGATTATGATGATGAATTATCAATAAACGTAATAAAAATATTTATATTTTTGGTGCCAAATAAACGTTTTTCTCTTCTACTCTAATACATGCGTGAAAATCTGCGTTCCAACCATGGATTAATAATTAGTCCATGGTTCCCACCGGTTATCTACTGACCTACAGAACAAACGATGGATGGAAACCACAGACTGTAGGCAATCCAAAATCGCACTACCCAAAATAGACCCGCGGCTTACAAAACGACTTCTAAACCTCAGTAGGAAGAACTTCAGAATAATTATAGGGACAATCGCGGGCCACTGTCCCCTAAACAAACACCTTTACACCCTAGGTGCTACCGACAGCCCTCTATGCAGGGGATGCTTCAGCGCCGAGGAATCAGTCACACAATTGCTCCTGGAGTGCGATGAGGTGACCAGACAACGAAAAGAAATCCTCGGATCGGCGAGGTCACTCCGCGAAGCCTGTGAAGCTCCCAGGAAGCCTCTGCGCTTCTGGGCGGTAATTGACTGGCTAGAATAGCCAGGACCCAACACGCGCAATGGACCAAATGGGAGTCTAAGTGCGGGAAAAGGAGTCCACTTTACATTTACATTTTTAGTCCATGGTTCCAGCATAATTATAGCATGTGTTGTCAGCGACGGTGGCAATAATAATGGGATAATAGTAATTATGGCGTTGTTAATTTAATTAAGACGAGGGAACATTAGGAGGCATTTAATTAAACACGTTGTCGGTATGAGGTGGGATGCCGGGAAGAGCGATAGTTTTGAAAACTTATAGGAATTTGATGGTTAGGTGGTCATACGTACAAATGTGAATTCTAAGATTAAGTAGGTACTGTTTACAAGCTTAAATGTTTTCGTGATAAATGATTATATCTACACTCTTCACCCATGGACTTGAAAAATAAATTCGGAATGATGTGAGCACACATATCAAACAAAACCATAGAACATGGATCAAACTGACATTTTTTTTCTTTCTATTTGTTGTCTTTTTTTTGTGTGCGCTAGATGCCATCTACTGATCTATTTTTAATTCTATCTTCTTCCGTCATCTTCAATAAGTTCATTGTGTAATGTACTCAAGTGCCTCAACCAATCCGCCGATCCATTGCTCTCCAAACAGAAATGCAAAACTGTTTTAAGGCGACACCGCGACGAAACTAGCACCACTTCATTTCATAATTATAATTATTTTCTGTGACAAACAGTGGTTTACATGAGAATAGGTAAGTAGGTAGAATATAGGTAAGCTGTAATAACCATTTTTAATGTAGAAAATGGTTGTCACAGTTTACCTAAATTCTCACAGCATACTTTTAAATCGATTGTGGTGATTAAGAGACATTTTTTAAAATGGAGTTCAATGAATATTTAAAGGAGTGTATTAACAAATATTTGCAACCCATCTATGTAATAATTCCTTCCTACAAGTAACTATCATTTCCGTAATTGTTAAAAGTGGCCACTTTAGACAGTTATGAAAATTATGGCTACTTGTAGCATGAAATTGTTAATACTTCCCTTGAAGTTTTATTGAAGTACTTTTAAAAACAAATCTCCTATTCGCCACAATCAATATAAATCGCTTGGCGCTTGCATCGTCGCGGTGTTGGAAACTTACTTCCGTTGGTAGCCATCTTTTTTCAATTTGAAAAAATCTATCTAAATAAACTTTTCTACAAAAAACGCTATATAAAAAAAATTGTGTATTTATAAATAAGCGTTTATGTTTTAGATTCGTATTTCAGTTCTTCGATGGCCATAAGCCCACGTCACAACGACAGCCTAACCAGAAAACAGTCCATAGACTAAAGCATAGAGCAGCATGTTTCGTTTACACTTCCAACAATCTTAAGGTGACGGGTAGGGCACACTAGCGACGCCAATAGATTTTAATTTTTAGCTACTAAACCGGATCTATTTTAAACAATTTCGGCGTTACAAGCTCTCGGCAAACACTTATACTATTTATTAAATAACCATATACAAATAAATGGTTATTTGTATATGGATACGGACCAACATTTGTACGCGAAAAATTGATTCACGCTAAAAGTGGTCGCTTTTGGCGGAAACCAATTTTTCGCTTACAAAAACGGACCCATCATTTGTGCATAGTTATTTAATAAATAAGAGGTTGTAACCCCGAAATTGTTTAATATAGATCTGTCTTAGTAGCTAACAATTAAAAACGAATGGTGTCGCTAGTTAGGGCTACCCGTCGCCTTATGGAAAGGAATCACAAATCTATCTGCACATGAAATACCTACCTACGTAATACCAAAACCACAAAAGTTTGGAAATAGACTCGTTTCATTATCAAAGGCAAAACTTTATTGAAACCAAACACTTTCCCTCCCATATCACACGTATGTACTTAGGGTTGCCAAGTGACTGGATAAAACTAGTATAAGGTTTTTTATTCCGTGTAATAGATAGATAGATAGATAGATAAACTTTATTGCAGATATTAGTCTAAGTTATTATACTAAAACAATGTAGGCGGTCTTATCGCTAATAGCATTCTCTTCCAGACAACCTCAGGGTAGAGGAAAAGTATAAAGTAAAGAATAGATATTCTTTATTGCACAAAAACAAAATACAAGTATGATTCAACAACAACAGTACAGTACAATAAGACGGTCTTATCGCTTGTAGCGATTTCTTCCAGACAACCTTTGGGTAGATAAAGATAAAGATATATTTATTTGTTCAAACATGTGTACAAAAGGTTGTTACATACATAAAAGGTTTCAACATGTCGTACCTTTGCGGCATACAAATTAAATGATTTTTACTTAAAGTTAGGATTTTCTTTAAATTTACATCATACATCGAATCATATTACTGCACATGTAAAAATCTTCATAATAATTATACATTAAATTTGTCACTAAAGAAGTCCGTCAAGTTATAATAACATTTTTCAATTAATAACTCCTTAAGCTTCCATCTAAATTCATTGAAGTCAATATTTTTTAATGTCATTGGAGTTTTGTTAAAGATTCTTGGTGCCATGCATAAAATACTTTTACTCCTTAGAGCGGTATTTAAGAAGGGCATACATAGTCTCGTGTCGTCACGTCGGTTGCGACTAACAACATCTGCCAAACGAGGGAAAAGTTCCTGATTGGCCTTCACAAACAATGCTATTTCCAGAATATATAAGGACGGAAGTGTAAGAATTTCATGTTTTTGGAAGAAAAGCTTGCAACTATCTGTTGGTTTCAGTCCAAACATTGCCCTTATGCAGCGTTTTTGCATTTTAAAAATTATTTCTTTATCCGTGGACTTACCCCAGAAAATAACACCGTATCTCAAATTTGATGCCACCAGACCATGACAGGCTAGGAGCAAGGATTTAATATTCACAGCTACTAACTTTCTTACTTAGATATTCTACGTGGGTCTTCCAATTCAATTGTTTATCTATGAATATACCTAGAAATTTCGTACTATCTACATCAGCAATTTTTATATCATCGTAAATTACATTAATGTCAAGTGTATGTCGATGTCTTAAGTGTATTGGTCTTTGTCGAAATTGAATAACTTGCGTCTTAGATAAATTTATTTTTAAATTATTATTATTTAGCCATGTAATTACAGATGTCAAGGAATTATTAATGTCATGTTCATAAGTGTTAATTTGTTTACATGCAAGTGTCAGAGTACTGTCGTCCGCAAATAGAGTCATAGGGTTGTCAGTTGATTGTGGTAGGTCATTAATGTAGATTATGAAAAGCAGTGGGCCTAAGACACTACCTTGCGGTACTCCATATTGAACATGATGTTCATTGGATACATATTCCTCTTCTAGTTTCGATTTTGTTTTAATTCGTGTAATTGAAGTGTATTGTTTCCTGTCGCTTAAATAGGATTTTAATAATTGTGCCAGAATATCATAATTAATTCGTTTGTCAATTAGAATGTCATGTTTAACGTGGTCAAATGCCTGAGTCATGTCACAGAATATAGTACAAACGGGATTTCGTCGGTCAATATTAGGAATAACATTATTTAGGAATTCGAATATAGCCATATTTGTATTTTTGTTTTGCCTGAAACCATTTTGTTCTTTACATAGTATGTTATTTTTTTCTAAATATGAATAGATCTCTTTAGAGATATACTTGTCAAAAATTTTAGACATAATAGGCAACAACGAAATGGGTCTGTAGTTCTCCAATTGTTGTCTACTTTCTTTTTTATGTAATGGTTTTACTACATATGTTTTAAGAGAATCCGGGTATATACCTGTGCTAATGCATAGGTTTATAATGTGACTTAAGTGTTTGCTTATTATATCACTTACAGATTTAACTATTTTTGTCGATATACCATCGTTACCTTCGCTATTACTATTTTTCAGATTTCTTATGATGTTATTAATATCATACGGTATGCTTGGTGCCATAAACATTGAATTGGAGCTAACGTTTGTTCCTGATCCTGGCAATGAGGTAATCTTGTCGACAAAGAAATCATTAAACTTTTCAGCTATAGTCTTTGGGTCAGACACCAATTCATTTCCTATTTTTAATTCTTGAATATATTCTTTGGGCTTGTTCAATTTTGAGTTATTTACTATTGAGGAAACTATACAGGAAAGAAATATCGTATGCGTTAGGGGAAGACAGTGCAAAGCAGTTCAGTAAATGAAATAGAAAATGTTGTCCAGCTTTTTAAACTTGAACATTTCTTTTGCATTTAACTAGCATGTTTGCTTCCGCTTCACATTCACTTTATCGTAATGCCTGGCGAAATTAGCCTTTCTATCTCTCCCTCCCCATCGATTTATACAATTGTGTTGCCACATTGGAATTAAAAAAATGCGTGTTTATTAAATAAATTGTTTTTAAGAGTTGATTAAAATTAAAAAGTTACCTTTTTTACCCAAGTGTCGGGCTAAACTAAATAAACTAAACATAAAATAAAAAAATTAAATAAACTGGATTTTTCCGATCTCCATTTTTCATTTTAAGACCTGGCAACCCTCATCATCATCATCATTTCAGCCAATATACGTCCACTGCTGGACAAAGGCCTTCCCCAATGTTCTCCACACAGATCGATCCTATGCCGCCCGCATCTAATGGATCCCGCGATCTTCATCAGATCATCGGTCCACCTTGTGGGGGGCGCCACGGCTGCGACTTCCTGTACGTGGCCTCCACTAGAGGAGATTTCCACCCCAACGCCCTGTTCTCCTCACTATGTGCCCTGCCCATTGCCACTTGAGGCATGCAATCCTTTGAGCTATGTCTGTGACCTTAGTTCTCCTGAGGATCTCATCATTTCTGATACGATCACGCAGGAAGACTCCGCACTGGCAACCCTATATAATTTCCTCCAACCGATTACCACGTACGCAGGATATATTATAGTGCTCAGGTGTGTGCGCAAACACAAGTCCACTCTCTATTACTTTGCCCTCCAAATCCGATGGGACACTAATGTGACACGACCGCAAAGGAATCGGGCGCAGGACCAACAGCTTAACGTGCTTTCCGAGGCACGGGGGTACACGACCGCCAACTTCCAGACTCCGGGCTGCCACTAAGAATTGCCGAAAACTTAAGTACAAATTTTTGGCCCGACCCGGGGATCGAACCCGGGACCTCTTGCGCAGCCGTCGCTTTAAAGTGCGACCCTCTAACCACTGCGCCACCGAGGCAACCCTATATACTCGTAATTCAACGAACACAAGCAAGCGCGTCGTATCATTTTAAACGTCCACAGTTCATAAACAATGTACGGAAGAGGATTACCTCTGTCGGACTACCTCCGCCCAAATGCGGTCCGGTACATTCCGCGAGAATCCGATTTTAGATACGTTTGAAATTTACGCCGCAGTTTATGCTTAGTTCGGAACTTTCGGTTCGAACGTGCTTCGCCAATTTGTAATTTTAGAATTAGCAATATATGATTAAGGTGACGGTAAGGGCACACTAGCGACGCCATTTGATTTAAATTGTTAGTAACTAAACAGGATATCATTTTAACAATTTCGGGGTTACAATCTCTCGGCAAATACCTATACTATTTATGAAATAACCATGCACAAATGCACTCCGGTTGAGCCGGCCCATTCATGCCGAAGCGTGGCTCTCCCACGGTCTTCCACATGTGGATTCTGGTTGAATAAGGCTGCAGCCTCTTTGAAAACACTTATCCTATTTATTTAACACTTATACTTAACTCTTGGGCACATCTTGGGTCTGCTTTTGTACTCGAAATTTGAATTACCGCCAAAAACGGCCACGTATGGCGTTAATTCAAATTTCCAGTGCAACAACAGATTAAAAAGTAGTGCTAAATAATTAAATAAATAGTATAAATGTTTGCTTAGAGACTCCCGCTCCGAAATTGATTAAAATAGATCCGGTTAAGTAGCTAATAATTTAAATCGATTGGTGTCCCTAGTTACGGCTACCCGTCGCCTTGAAGAAACTTCTTTATCAAATTAACCGTTTTTTACAAATAAGATCGCACGGGACAAAATGCGATTATTTTTGTAGTATTATCTATTTACAGCAAGACGTTTCGACCGTGGTCACAAGCAGACTGGAGGTACCTACATGGCGTCGTCGCCTTAATTATGTAATTAAACTGCCTCAGTGGCCGTGTGGTCCCCGGCAGAGTAGAATAGGCCACCCTCACTCTTATCGAGGTGTCGTAAAAGGCGACTAAGGTAAAGCTGCTGGCATGATCATCAGCACCCAGAGAAGGAAAACTCTGCATTTATATCAAAACCCTCGCCAACCCGTCTGCCAAGCGTGGTGAGTATGGCAATTACCCCTCATGTGATTGAGGGAGACCCGTGCCCCAGCAGTAGGGACTTAAATGGGCTGACGATGACAGTGGCGCAGTGGTTAGTGGTCCGCACTTTAAAGCGACGGGTGCGCATGAGATCCGGGATTCGATCACCGGGTCCGGCCGAAAATATGTACCTATGTTTTCGGTAAGAAAATCTGCCGTTGGTCCTGCGCCCAATCCCTCTCCAGTCGTGTCGCGCTAGTGTCCCATCAAAATAGGAGTGTAAGGGAATAGAGACTGCACTTGTTTTTGCGCACACACTTGAGCACTATAATTTATCCTGCGTACGTGGCTGGATAAGATTGGCCGCCGTTGCCCGTAATCGGTTGTAACAATGTAACGCGAAAGTTTTTAATCATAATATTATTATTTTATTACTTTGGAAATGGAGGAAAACTCGAGTATTCGGTACTCGGGATTTTTGGCCTTTGCCGCACAAGGTCACTGTGCCACTGAGACAGTCAAGCGAAGAGACTATACGAGTACATCTAGTGTCAAGCCAAGAGACTTATGCATCTTTGTCAGACATCTCGTGCGTCCGATATCAATGGTCAGAACTATAGAGGTCCAAAGGGAAGCTTTTTTTTCAAAATCAAGAAATGGAACTCGTTGCCGGCGCATGTATAACCATCTTCCTTCAGTATGGATTCCTTCAAACGAAGCGTGAAGAAGCATCTCGCGGGCAAGTATGGCAGTCCCAACGGAGGTGATGCCTGCAGAGTAGAATAGGCCACCCTCACTCTTATCGAGGTGTCGTAAAAGGCGACTAAGGTAAAGCTGCTGGCATGATCATCAGCACCCAGAGAAGGAAAACTCTGCATTTATATCAAAACCCTCGCCAACCCGTCTGCCAAGCGTGGTGAGTATGCAATTACCCCCTCATGTGATTGAGGGAGACCCGTGCCCCAGCAGTAGGGACTTAAATGGGCTGACGATGACAGTGGCGCAGTGGTTAGTGGTCCGCACTTTAAAGCGACGGGTGCGCATGAGATCCGGGATTCGATCACCGGGTCCGGCCGAAAATATGTACCTATGTTTTCGGTAAGAAAATCTGCCGTTGGTCCTGCGCCCAATCCCTCTCCAGTCGTGTCGCGCTAGTGTCCCATCAAAATAGGAGTGTAAGGGAATAGAGACTGCACTTGTTTTTGCGCACACACTTGAGCACTATAATTTATCCTGCGTACGTGGCTGGATAAGATTGGCCGCCGTTGCCCGTAATCGGTTGTAACAATGTAACGCGAAAGTTTTTAATCATAATATTATTATTTTATTACTTTGGAAATGGAGGAAAACTCGAGTATTCGGTACTCGGGATTTTTGGCCTTTGCCGCACAAGGTCACTGTGCCACTGAGACAGTCAAGCGAAGAGACTATACGAGTACATCTAGTGTCAAGCCAAGAGACTTATGCATCTTTGTCAGACATCTCGTGCGTCCGATATCAATGGTCAGAACTATAGAGGTCCAAAGGGAAGCTTTTTTTTCAAAATCAAGAAATGGAACTCGTTGCCGGCGCATGTATAACCATCTTCCTTCAGTATGGATTCCTTCAAACGAAGCGTGAAGAAGCATCTCGCGGGCAAGTATGGCAGTCCCAACGGAGGTGATGCCTGACATCGCTTCCGTTGTAATTGCAACGAGGGCAGGAGAAGACTCCTGCTTACCATCAGGCTGAGGAGAGCCAATATACTGTGTCACTATAAAAAAAATCCCGGCAAAGGTTAGTCAATATTAGCTCGACTTGGCCGTGTGGTCCCGGCAGAGTAGAATAGGCCACCCTCACTCTTACCGAGGTGTCGTAAAAGGCGACTAAGGTAAAGCTGCTGGCATGATCATCAGCACTCAGAGAAGGAAAACTCTGCATTTATATCAAAACCCTCGCCAACCCGTCTGCCAAACGTGGTGAGTATGGCAATTACCCCTCATGTGATTGAGGGAGGCCCGTGCCCCAGCAGTGGGGACTTAAATGGGCTGACGATGACGATGATGAGCTCGACTCAAATTGTAACAAATGGCTCATGCATCATGCGCGGATTAGGTGCGAACCATGGGTCTCCTCCTCTTTATCTCTGCACTGGAATACCTATAGTATTATATATATATGCCAGGTATGGCAGAGGGCGTATGTGGAAACTCTACGTAGCATACAAATAATTAATGTACACGGGATAAAACATGGTTATTATTATATATAAGTATTATTTGTATAATGCAACGCGAAAGTTTAAAATCTACGTAACATCTCTATGAATCTAATTTATTAAAACAAAAACAAAGTCGTATTACTTACGCCACTTTTAACTCAAGCGCAGCTGGACTGAAAATCAGAAATAGAGCAGAATAAAAATAAATAAAATAAATAAATATTTCACAACATCACATACATTGATCTGACTCCGAGATAGGTAGCTCAAGCACCTGTATTACGGATATCAGAATCAACAGTGGGATTACAAATATATACATATAATACTTTTCTTTTTGTAAATACATACTTATAATATATAGGAAACACCCAGACCAATACAAACAAACATGTTCATGCACACAAATGTTTGTACTGTGCGGGGATCGAACCCGCAACCCTTGTATCAGAGGTAGCGTTCACTACCACTGTTCCAATCGGCTCGTCTCCAAATTGACTGTGGGAGAGCCATGCTTCGGCATGAATCGGCTCGATCGGAGTGATACCACGGCTTCACAGAAAACCGGTGTGAAGCAGCATTGTACTGTGTTTCGCTGCTTGAGTGAGGGTACCGGAGGTCCAATCCGGGAGAAAGGGGGGTTCAAAGGTTGGCAGCGCATTTGTGACACCACTGGTGTCGCGGGTGTCCATGGGCGGCGACAATCGCTTACCATCAGGTGATCCGTCTGCTCGTCTGCCGCCTATCACATAAAAAAATCGGCTGGAATGTAAATCAGAATTAGAAAAGAATAAATATTATACAGTCATAAAAAAGGTAGATTCCATAAATTTTTATATAAATGTGTTTTTACTTTCTTCTAAGAGTGAGCCGGATGTAAAGAAAGAAGGTAATTTTTTTTTTTTTAAATAGCCAGACATATGGCCACAATCTCACCTGATGGTAAGTGATGATGCGGCCGAGGATGGATCATGCCTGTCTTGTAACAGCCTATTCACTCTTTTCTTGAATAAGTTCAGATCATATCGTTCAGGGAAAACATCTTCCGGCAGAGAGTTCCATTCCTTAGCTGTACGCAACATGAATGTACATTTGAACCGTTTAGTACGTGTTGCCGGTATTTCTACTATAAGGATGGTAACCCCTTCTCCGTCTTGTGTAGTTAGTACTAATTCTAATTGATTTGTGTAATTATGTATCTAATTACCCCCCCCCCCCCCCCCAAAACGAATTTCGTTCCATTGTCATCATCACGTCACCATCCGTTATATGGTTATCTGAAAGTTAGTGTAGTGTACGTATAAAAAATATTCGAAAATATCCATGTCATTTGAAATTAAGATCTTAAGGTCACGGATAGGGCACGCTAACGATGCCAAATGATTTTAATTTGTAGCTACTAAACCGGATCTTTAAACAATTTCAGGGTTATAATCTCTCGGCAAACACCTATACTTTTTATTTAATACTTATGTTAACTATCAGTTTGGTCTGCTTTTGCACTCAAATTTTGGATTACTGCCAAAAGTGGCCGCTTTTGGCGCGAAAGAAACGGACAAAAACGGACATAACATTCGTGCATGGTTATTTAATAAATAGTTTGCCGAGAGATTGTAACCCTGAAATCGTTTAAAATAGATCCGGTTTAGTAGCTTAAAAATAAAATCGATTGGCGTCGTTAGTGTGCCCTACCCGTCACTTTAATAAAAGCTACGGGGAAGGCAGTCCAGTAATTAAGCTGCAAATAATCTAGGCGAATAATTTTTAAAACGAATTTAATTGAAAACGAATGGAGACTTTAGTTTATCCACTTAAACGGTGTAAAACAAAACAGACAGTGACTGCACAGGACTGGGCAACTAAGTCGGTAATATTGTTATGAACCTGAATCCAACTTGAATAGTCTCGAAGAATGGTAGTGATGTGAAACGAAATTTATTCCGCCAACTCAAGCTGTTTAATATTTTCACTCGAATACTTCTACTTGCCACCGTGTAACTCTTTAAGACCCGTCCGTGGGCGAATCACCGCGCAACTCAAGCGGTTCCTTCGTATACATTTTCTAGATTTTACACTTGTGTCGTTGGATCCAAATCAAAATATTGAGCATTCGCCGCTCAGATCATATTAACCATAGAACTAGGACAACCGTAGGATTAAGCGAGTTCAGGAGTAGAGACCGCGTCTCGATAAACGTAGTGCAGGACGTCTATTTTTTTTTTTGGTGGTAGGTGGCAGACGAGCAGACGGATCGCCTGATGGTAAGCGATTGCCGCCGCCTATAGACACCCGAGACGCCAGTGGAGTCACTAGTGCGCTGCCAACCTTTAAACCCTCCTTTCCCTAGGATTGGGCCTCCGGTACCCTCACTCACGCAGCGAAACAGCAGTGCTGCTTTACGACGGTTTTCTGTGCGGCCGTCCCGCCCCGGTGGATCCGGCCCATTCCTGCCGAAATGTTGCTCTCTCACGGTCTTTGGGCCAGGTAGAGTGACGATTTGTGCAGGATGATGGCAGGAGCTGGATGCGAGTAACCGAGGTACGATCAAAGTGGCGAACATTTGTACAGGCTGCGACAGGCTAATAATGAAGGTAGTTGCTGAAATTGACTTGAGTCACTTTTTTTATTGCTTGACGAGCTTGCGGCCCATCTGATGCATGGTGAACGGTAACCGCCGCTCATAGATATCAACAATGCCCGAGCGCAGTCATGCCGCTGGCTACCGAAAGAGAAGAACTCTTTTTAAACCTTACTAGAGAGGGACTCATCTATTAGGGCGATATTTTGTCTTTTGCAAGCTCACTCGATTCGCATCCCTAATAAGGGTTACCTTGTTTTTCGCGCTGAGTACTTAAGTCATTAAGGCTTTTTGTTCTAGTCGAGGAGAGGAGTGTTTTAGTTTCTAATTAACGCTGTTCCGTAATTATTGTGCGATAAACTTAATGTTTTAGCCTTGTTTTACTTGAAAGGAAAGCTGCTGACCGAAGTCGCGCGGTGCTTGGTAGTTTTATGTATCTACTTCATTCTGTAAGTAGGTAGGTAATTAAATACAAGAAACATAATAATAATAATACCCTCCAACCGATTACGGCTACGGCGGCCAATCTCAACGATCAGCCACGTACGCAGGAAATTATAGTACACAAGTGTGTGCGCAAACACAAGTGCACTCTATTCCCTTGCCCTTATATTCCGATGGGATAGTACTGTGACACGATCGGAGAGAGATGGAGCGCAGGACCAACAGCTTAACGTGCTTTCCGAGGCACAGGGGTACAAGACCACCACCTTCCAGACTCCAGGCTGCCACTAAGAATTTCTTACCGAAAACTTAGGTACAAATTTTTGGCCCGACCCGGGGATCGAACCCGGGACCTCTTGCGCAGCCGTCGCTTTAAAGTGCGGCCCACTAACCACTGCGCCACCGAGGCAGTCATAAGAAATATATTTTTGATATGTCGATATAAAACCGCCGTGTTTAAACACGCCGTGTGTAAACAGCCGTGTGGTCCCCGGCAGAGTAGAATAGGCCACCCTCACTCTTACCGAGGTGTCGTAAAAGGCGACTAAGGTAAAGCTGCTGGCATGATCATCAGCACCCAGAGAAGGAAAACTCTACATTTATATCAAAACCCTCGCCAACCCGTCTGCCAAGCGTGGTGAGTATGGCAATTACCCCTCATGTGATTGAGGGAGGCCCGAGCCCCAGCGGTGGGGATTTAAATGGGCTGATGATGATGATGATATAAAACCTAGTACGTACATAAATGTACAAAGTATGCTTCAGAACCCCTACTTCTGTGCTAGGTGCGAAAACCTGTGTTACAGAAACCAGTTCTTACTCCGACCTAGAACACATAATGGAGGTATTATTATATGTTGCAACATCATATACACAAGTGTAATTTCTTAGTAGTTCCGGAATAACATAACTGTGAGAGAGGGACTTACAGACAAATATGCCGACTCCATAAGATTTCAGTTATTTTTTTATTTTGCAATATAACCCTAAAAATGAACAAGGTTATTGACTCAAAAAGAAACCCCGGCAAAAACACTAACATAATGCAAAACAACGTATCGACAACGATGAAGTTTCCTGTCTGCTGCCGCCGTAACGAGCTCAAATCTTAAACGAGTTGGCTGGAAATCTTCACAGATGCCGCCATCTGCGATAGTGGGGCAAAGCCTCTACTGAGCAAGCCAGTCACGTTATCGAGGAAAAGTGACGTATTGTGAAACGGAGTTTTTTCTTTCAAAAATTAAGTACTTTTTATTTTAACAAGTGGCTTTTTACCGCGGGGTGCGGGAGACGCACCTCGGCGACTAAGGCGCGGGCGCGCGGGCGGGCGGCGGTGTTCGCTGTTCATTGCGTTGTCCGTTTATAGGATTAAAATTGACATCAAAAAATCAACTTCGTTTTCCATCAATAATTGTTTGTTCTAAGACTTGTTTTAATAGTCTCGAGTGCGTAGACGCCGGCTTCGTTAAGGGTCTTTTTACACCCTGTATAATTTAAACGTTATTCTGCTATTCGAGGCAAATCTTACAGATTTTTTTTTACATTATGGCAGACAAACGAGCAGACAGCTCACCTGATGGTAAATGATTACCGCCGCCTACAGACATCTGCGACACACGGCATCACACTTTCGTTGCCGGCTCTTAAGGGAGGAATAAGCTCTTTTCTTGAACAATTATTGTATATATAATAATTATTTTCTAATAATTATTATATATACAATAATTTGTTTTCTTTTTCCATCGATCACTTATATTATAACTGACCTCAATTCTAACAACCGCCACTAATAACTCTAGAGTGCACTGCACCAATTTCTATAATATTAGTATGATTTATTCTTTTTCACTTTTTTCATGATGTCATTTTTTTTCCTTACCACTACAATATGGACATTTTTAAGGCAAGAGTGAACAGTTATCTTCTAGACAAACGCGTTACACCCTAGACCTCATCTGTCCCTTCCATCAGGTCAGCTATATACCCTTGCCTTGGCCTATAGTTCCTAAAAAAATTGCAGAATAATATTCCAATTTTGAAACAATCCGGACGCACCCACAAATTGTAAGATTAAATTTTTTAGATTCGTTAGCCAGCGCATTAAGCGTACTTAACTTGATATATTGGTTTCCTTTCAAGTTAATTGCTATAAAGAGCGGCGTAGTACGTATCCATTGCCAAATAGCGTGAGTCCTGCCAGAGGCTTTGTCTAAGATTTGTATTGTTGCTTAGGACCAGCCAGAAACATTTCGAAACTCGTAGGATGAAGTGCATGCACTGTGTTTTTTTTTTTAATTTATTTATCACATGAAATAAAAATACAATAAAACTTATACAAAAGCTTTTAAAAACCACTAAGGTTTACTCTAAAGCTTAAGAGTTCAAAAATGATATTATTTTTAAAAAAAATAACTAATACTAAATATTACAAATAACTAATGTAGAGACAATTATAAGTATTACCAGCCAAGACCACTATAACAATGAACAATCATCACTATAGTAGCCCAAGGAAGTAATCTTTAAGCTTATATTTTATATTGTGATTTCATCCACTAACTGCGCTTTCGCTGCGTGAGTGAGGGTACCGGAGGCCCAATCCAGGGGAAGGGGGGTTAAAAGGACAACAGCGCACTTGTGACACCACTGATGTTGCAGGTGTCCATGGGCGGTGGTAATCGCTTACTATCAGGTGATCCGTCGGCTAGCATGCCTACCTATATCATAAAAAAAAGGATAGAGGTTTATCTTATTTGCTTAAATAATTTAAGACCGGCTTCACATCTGTGTACCCTCTAATCATGCATATATTCACCGTTGGAGAGCCACGTTTTGGCATGAATGGGTCGGCTCGACTGGAATGATTCCACGGTCTCACAGAAAACCGCCGTGAAGCAACGCTGCTATGTTTCGCTGCGTAAGTGAGGGTACCGGAGACGCAATCCGGCGGAAAGGGGGATTTAAAGGTTGGCAGCGCACTTGTGACTCCACTGGTGTTTCAGGTGGCTATGAGCGACAGCAATTGCTTACCAACAAGCGACTGCTAGTCTGCCACCTATCACATAAAAAAGACCGTTTCGTGCGTGAGCTGCCTTCAAAAATATGTTTTTTGCTATTTATTTTTTCATTTCACTAAAGGCACGCACTAAATCTTACTCACCTGACGGAAAGTCATGATAAGGCCATATAGACACTCTTTGAAACCTACTTTACTCAAAAATAAATACTAATCTACTTACGAGTAGGTACTCGTCGTCGTATGCAATTTTACGGTGCTATATACCTATATAGCACCGTAAAATTGCATACCTATGTAATTTTAAATAAAGTTTGTACCTATTGTAGATTAAGCGTGGAGGTGATACATATACCGAAAATAAGTATAGTTAAGATACCGTTTGTAAATTGTGACCAGTCCCTGAATAGACACCGTGTACCTCATACGTTCTTTATTTCTCATTATTCATTTATTTTAATGCAAGAATACTACTCATAAGATAATATGTGCAAGGGAAAGGAAATACCTATAATAATATTGTATTTGTTTAATTAGTTACCAATGTTTTTAATATGTAAGTACCTACAATTTTTTTAGTAAGACATAACTTTGGCTATATTCTCAGCCACTCTGTACAACCAACCTTAGGAATAGTAATTATGTTTCACTTGTCCATTTCCACACTTAAACAGTACGTGATCCCATTCCATTCTATTCAGTCATTTTTAAACCAATTTACATGCAATTTTACGGTGTTATATACCTATATAGCACCGTAAAATTGCATACGACGTTCTCGTATGTATCTTGCGAGATTGTAATCCATCAAGGAATCGTGATTTTTAACACCCTGTTTCCAATTCAAAGCATTATTTTCGAGGCGTTGATTAGTTGACGTTTGCCACTAATATTAATACTTACAAAAGTTGGAGACTTATTTGTATAATTGTCATTTAAAAAAATAGGTAGTAAAAAGTGAATGTAACTTTATAATTTTGAACGCACCACGCTTGCCGCAACATGTTGCTCGAATAGATTTTACGGTCGATTAACTTTTTTTACCTTTACGAAATCCACTAAAACATTTGCGAAATACGAGGAGATGTTCAAAACATCAAACATTAAATTAAATTTAAAAAATATTTACTTAGATACTTATCAGAACATTTCGTTTTAGAACTTTTGTAGCTCTCTGTACCAAA
The DNA here is from genome assembly GCA_019059595.1 of Marasmia exigua. Lineage (NCBI taxonomy): Eukaryota > Metazoa > Arthropoda > Insecta > Lepidoptera > Crambidae > Marasmia > Marasmia exigua. Next base: position 10,647,131 of record CM032476.1, on the reverse strand, counting down.
AATGAATTTACCCAAGAAAACAATCGAGACAGTCCTATAGACAGTTTCATGTTAGAGGAAAATCTGTTTACCAATAAAGAAATAATGAAATAACTAACTGTTAATAAATAATACACCGTGCTTTTTTAACCGTTTTACCCCCTTATCGAGGGAATTATACGAATGATAACAAACATTTTTCCCCAATGAACATAGATAATAAATAATAAATAAATAAATAAGTTTATTGCGATACCTACAACCATGTTCTAACCTATAGATAAGAAAACAATTTTGTTAAATATGTATGCTGATGTTGTTTTTCAATAAACTTATTTATTTATTTATTATCTATGTTATCTTAAAAACTTTACAGAGATCTCTACACTAGGCTAGGCCTGTACTGTAGACAATCCTTAATCACGGGTTACCAGAATAATTAATTAAGGACGCGACTTACGTCTAACAAGAATGATTTTTAATTTTGAAGGTACATAAACCAAATCATTAAAGTTAGATATACATATTATAAAATAAAATATGAAATTGGACGACGGTTTCTATTTTCTGTGTGTGTGTGTGTGTGTGTGTGTGTTCCAGTTCCAGTTTACCTATATAATTTTAATTCATTATTTAAATATAATGTTATTTTGGATAATTAAAGTAATGTACATTAAGTAGTGCAATGTGTTACAGTGCTAGCTCAAGAACATATCGTGAGGTCTAATCATACATAGGGTCTAATCTCAAAAACAAATTTGCCTCCCCATACAATTTGTACCAATCAGCTGATTATTTTTGTATGGGAAGTTCATTTTTTTCAGAGTTAAGACCCTATGTTACTTGAGGGAAAATGATTATTATCAGGGGTGTTAGGGAGCTCCGTAACCGTAACCGAAACTATCGGATATCCGATATAAAAAATCATCCGTAACCGTAACCGAATCCGAAATGAAAGTTTCGGATAGTATCGGATAGGTGTTTTTGATCTAAAACATCTAAAATTTTGATAATACTCAATATAATATAATTATTTATATTTATTTTTATTTTAAATAGCTGTAATAATTACTCACAGACTGATTGTAATTCCTGCCAAAAACGAAATAAAACTACTTTATTACCTATTGGTATTTTACTTTTAAAATTCCTTAAAAATATAATATCCGTAACCGAAACTAACGGATAATCCGAAATAATTTATTATCCGTATCCGTAACCGTATCCGGTATAATATTCATTCCTATATCCGTATCCAATCCGTAACCGAAATTTCATATCCATAACATCCCTAATTATTATCATCAGTATATGCTCCCGATAAGGGAGTGAAACGGTTAAAAAGCACGATCAAATCACAAGCAAATCTTCTTATTTTTATTCTTCAATAGATAACTGATGCAACCTGTATGTGGATTTTACTTCTTCCCTACAAAACCGAATATTAATGGATCCTGCGTACTCTTTGTGCCGATCGTCGGGTAGTGGGAAACCCGAACACACGCGTGATCGCGCGCCCGCCCGTGTTCCCATATCGCATTTTCCGACTCATAAAGCTAAGTGGATTTGGCGACGTTTCAATAAAGTTGCCGAGACCGCAGTCGAGGTGTTGAACTAGTCACACACTCATACGATAGATATAAATGGATTACTATGTAGAATTGTGAATTACTTATTGGAAAAGGTTAATAGTAGCTCTAATGTCGCGAAAGTATTTGTCAAACCGTCAATTGTTTTACAAGCTTTTTTTGTAAGCCATGCGTCGTAATACTTTACAACTACGAGTAACCTAGACCTCAGAAAATCCGATTTAAGTAAGTCAATATGTTCATACTAAAAGTCCGTGCCACGAAAGAAGTAGGTAGGAATATTAACAAAGTTCAAATTTAATTGTTGACGGTGATAGAATTGACACCTATTATAGGACTTCTCAGATGGCGTTAACGTGTTGTTGTAGATGTTAGATATTCAAGGAAGAAGTAGATACTTTATTTCGGCCAATGCTTCATGATGCAATATATGTGACTTATGGTTAAAATTAAGTCTAACTATGACTTAATAACGAAAAAGTCACAATAACATTCAAAACTCACAGAATCTTTGGTTTATCAAACCTAAATGGTTTGTTGTTGTGTTGTCTCTAAAATAAAGTATCAGTCTATATACTGTCCCACTGCAGGGCAAAGGCCTCCATCATAGAAATCAAGTCATCGCTACTATGATGGGATTACGCTTAATCACCACGCTTGCCTAATGCGGATTGGTGATTACAATCCCGAGCTATATTAAAAAAATCGAAACATGCCTTTGATCGACAGGACCCCGAGATCACGGCCTGGTTCTTAAACCGCTAGACCAACGGGGCAATATGTGTTGTCTCTACTTTACGTTTAAAAAAATAAAAATGTTATTAGTATTGATCAAATCCCTATAAAATGATAATTTTTTTCATATCTGCAATAATTTGTATACTACCTGTGCGGATAAAGAATGGGATCAGAAATCGCGGCGCATCTATTCACTTCTCGCTCGCACACTATTTGCGTCTATACTCGCACCCCACGAGTGCGAGTATAGAGTATTGTATATTTGTCGCGTCGTGGGCCAGTATGGCAGTGCCAACGGATGTGATGTAACTGCAACAGCCCATATTGTAGTTACAACGGACGCCATGGCACTCGCTTTGCATACCACCAGGCTAAGGTAAGTCAATGTACTGTGCCACTATAAAAAAAAGAAAAAAACTACCTACACCTCGGTTAAGCATCACGAATAACACTAACGGTAACATAATGACTTCTAGTTGCCTTCAGCAATAAAACCCATCCTTACGTCTGCATATTTTCCAATGTTCTACTTTGTAAATTCTTTTGTAATGCAAAATGGTACAAAGTGGAACTCATTTCCCGCTAAAGTTTTCCCCGAACACTACCTCAAACCATTTGAAGACTCGCCTTTATACCTCAGTAAGTAATCAAGAAGACAACATTTTGTAGCAAAATAAAATCATCAGAATCAATAATTTAGACCCACTACTGCATTTTGTCGATGAGAAATAAATATCTACTGAACAATAAGTATTAATATCTGAAAATATAACTTTTTCCTTAATGATCTTTTTGTTTCACCTAAAGTCCCCTAGGTGCCCCCTAGGGGACTTTAGGTGAAACAAAAAGTGTAGTTAATTTAACGTGACGTCATGTAGCCTACGAGTATACAGCGGACAATCAAAATGCTTGCAACCTCATTTGTCCAATTATGATAACTAGCTTAGAAATTACGAGGAAACAGACGAACATTCGTACCCATACATACATTACAGGTTAAAATCATAACTCTCCTTTTTGCTTCGCCGTAGTCGACTAAAAATAGAAGAAAATATCGAAATTTTAATATCTAACGTCAGATCTTGTATTAAAAACTTAATAAAACCATTTTCAACTATCTCTGAATTCCCGATATTCTTTCAATAAAATGCAAATCCAAAGGCAGTTGAGATTTATCCGTGCACCAGATATTGAAGATTGAAGGTAATCTCCGACCTTCGCTCGAAGAGGAGTACGTACTTTGAAGTCTTAAATGCTTAGAGCCCGCGGTTCGTCGCTGAGAGTTCCAAAACACAGATTTGAATGGTGACTTGAGGTAGGCAATATTTTCAGCAACATTATATGTGCAGATAATACAATTTGGTACAATACTTTGAACTTTATTGCATTGAAATAAAGTTTGCAGTCTTTTTGAGCAATAAAATTATGTAAATACACACGATACACTTGCAAAATTTTACATTCACATTTCAGTGGTATTTTGTTCTTGTTAATCAATTAAAAAAATAATATTTTGGAAGGTTTCACTAATGTTTTGGCATCAAAAGAATTTCATACCTAATTTACTTTTATAACAGGTGACTTTTTTTAGTACACAATTTAAGAACATGGTATCGGTATTGGTATGGAACAATACTTCATTAAAGAAAGTTCTTTAATGATGAATTGTATATATTTTTTCACCTATGAAAGAAGTTTTTATTATAATGAGTATGAGAGCTACAACAAAAACCACAGACAATAAAATCCAGAGTGGGAATCAAACCCTATGGCCTATAAGGTAGGGTCACTATATAACAAATGTACGCTTTGACATTAATGACCGGCTTGAGCGGAGTGATACCCTCACAGAAAAGTGATTTGCTCGTCTGACACGTATCACATACAAAAAAAATATTATAATTTTTTGTATGTGGTAAGTGTCAGCACTCAGTAAAAAAATACAATTTATTAACACAATATCCTGTTTAATAAAATCAAGTGCCTAGACATATCCCAACGCACTAACAGAAAAGAGATGTACCAATCTACTTCTGTCATTACGCACACCAATTGAACTCAGGCCACATTAATTCAAGTTAGTGCAATCCATTAGCAGATCTCGACGAGAGAGCACTGGCCCGTGGCTGTGAGCAGTCGGTAGATTTAATTTGACGACTATAATGGATATAAATGCGCCAAGTCCCCTTTTCTAGTCGCCTTTGATATATGCAGAGCAGGAGCCCAACTCTCGTGCTCGTGACATTTTTAAAACATGGCGGATGTCACATGAAATCCATACAAAAAAACTATGTTTTGGTGATATAAATCGTATGATGATAAATATCACGAGCCCGAGAATTGGGCTCCAGACATGGAAGGATGTCGTTTTTAGGGTTTCGAAGTCCACGAGGAACCCTTACAATTTAGTCGTGTGCTATTGTCCGTCCGTCTGTCCGTCAGCCTAGCTCAAAGACTTAGGTAGTATTAGCAGGCTGTAATTTGGCATGAACATACACATTGTCAGGCTACCAAAGTGGTAGAATAAAATTGGAAAAAAATAAGTTTTAGGTACCTACAGTGAATTTGTTTTACTTTTCTCGTTTACCTCGTCATGTTGAGGTGTTTTAAAATTATTATAGGTTTACGAAAATAATTAACTATATAAAATGAGAAGTGAAATCTGGTTGGTGGAAAAAAATTACTCAGCACATGTATAGCTATCAGAATGAAAGAAAGAATCACAAATATGTAGGTATGTTTGACTGACCGGATGGCGCAATTGGTAGTGACCCTGCCTCTTACGCCAAAGGTCGTGGGTTCGATCCATCAGAATGAAAGAAGAATCACAAATATGTAGGTATGTTTGACTGACCGGATGGCGCAATTGGTAGTGACCCTGCCTCTTACGCCAAAGGTCGTGGGTTCGATCCCCACCCTGGACAAACATTCGTGCGATGAACACTTGTGTTTGTTCAGTGTCTGGGTGTAATATATGTATTTAAGTATATATTTGTGTTCCTCTGTTGTCTGATATCTGTAACACAAGTGCTTAAGCTACTTAGTACGGAATCAGGTCAACGTATGAGATGTTGTGAGAATTATTATTTATTATTATTATGTAAACCTACATAAAAATACTAAGATGAACAAACATAAGTGTCATACGCGAATCCAGAGTGGGAAGCGAACCCTATATATGTTATAAGGTGTTTTTCTGTTAAGAAATTCTGTGTTAGCCCGAAATCTGGAAGTTGGCGGTCTTGTACCCCCGTGCCTCGGAAAGCACGTTAAGCCGTTGGTTCTGCGCCTAATCCCTCTTCGGTAGTGTTACAGTAGTGTCCCATCGAAATAAGAGGGTACGGGAATAGAGAGTGCACTTGTGTCTGCGCAAATACTTGTGCACTATAATATTTCCTGCGTCGATGGCTGATCGCTGAGATTGGCCGCCATGACCGAAATATCGGTTTGGAGGACATTATTATTATTATGTATAAGGCAGGTCACTAACAAATGTACCGTCGGTCCGTCCAGGCACGTTCCAGATCCCCTTTTCTTGTGCCGATGAAATATGTATGCAGAGCTGACATAGGATGATGCCGTTTTTAAGCGGCAGTTTTAAAACTACACAATATACGGCTGGGGGTTGGTCAAATGGCCTTTGGGTTTGGACAGATTTGCTTAGTGAGGATTATGAGGTTAGGCGGCGGATGCGGTTTCAGCATTGTTGTGCACGCACACACACTGAGCTACTGTGGGGGTCGTCCACAGTAGCTCAGTGAATAAGAAGACGCCGTCTATACGAGCGTTCGTGGTTCAAATCCGACCATGCACCTCTGTATTTTTCAAATCTATGTACGTATTTCTACTATTAGCTCGGGGGAGAGGGAAAACATCGTAAGGAAATCTACTCGTGGATGGTTTCTAAAACGTGTTACCATAATTCAGTTAGTCTGGTTCCCCCGTTAAGGTCAGACGGCAGTCGCTTCATTTTGATAACCAGTTTCTCCAAATTCTAAATCATAGTCTAAGTACCCCGGGCTCCAAAGTTTTAGCTTTGGACGCAACCAGGAATTACATGCTAAAATGATGAGGATATGGACTTAGGCAGCGAATAGGCTGAGAATAATGTAAAAGAGAATAAATTATATGCAAGAATGGTAAAATTTACAAACGCAACATCCATTTCAGTAAATTTAAACACATCATCATCATTACATCATCAGCCTATCGCAGTCCACTGCTGGACGTAGGCCTCTCCAATTGTTCGCCACTGTGATCTATCCATGGCTTCTCGCATCCAGCTCTTGCCAGCCATCCTGCGCAGATCGTCCTCCCACCTAGCCAGAGGGCGCCCTACATTACGTTTGCCAAGACGCGGTCTCCACTCCAGAACTCGTTTACCCCATCGGTTGTCGGTTCTGCGGCTAATATGGCCAGCCCACTGCCACTTAAGCTTGCTAATCCGGTGAGCAATGTCGATAACTTTGGAAATTTAAATAATTTATGCGTATTATCCTAGAACTTATCGTCACTTCCATCAGGTGCGATTGTGATCAAGGTTAGCCTATAGACCAAAACAAATATCACATACATTTGACATCAAAGTATGTATCTTTAGCACTTATTATCTGAAAATATTTGAGCACAAATTCATCCCCTTAAACATTACCTTAGTGCTGCAGGTTCTATTGTGGCTTGACTGGTTCATTTTTCACAAAAAGCAAAGGAATTAAATTATGCATTCATTCATTAAGATAACTGAAGCTGGATTTTACTCTTATTACAAAAATGTTTCAGACATTTAAAATATCAGGAATTTACATATTCAACCCAGTTGTAGAATATTATTTTCTATTCTACCAGTGAGTTAGGATTGGAATTTTATTATGTAATCCAGTTAACATAATCACATTAGGATTTTCCAAGATCTTTGAAATTTTGCATAAGAGCATAAATAGATAGATAGCTATCTATCTCTCTTTATTGCACAACAAACAAAACTTAAAAGCTAGGTATACAGTGGTCAATGTACAATAACCCAATGCAAATAATAATAAAACAAAAAAAATAATAAATAAAAACTGAAAAGCCGGACAATCCAAGTAGTTTAAATGGCAATTGCGGTAAAAACTTTAACAGTGAATAGCTTTTCATGAGCAATCATGGGTTACCTGAGACCTCATTTTCACTTAACATAAGGTGTGATTGAGGTCAAAGGCTTGTCTGTCGTAAACTGAGGACATTCAGAATAATTTTAAACTTTTACCACCTTAAGTTATTACCGTGCTAAAGCTCATGTCATCCCGTTCCAACACGCAATGTTAAGGTGACGGGTAGGGCACACTAGCGACGCCATGCGATCTTAATTTTTAGCTACTAAACCGGATCTATTTTAAACAATCCGGGATTACAACCTCTCGGCAAATACTTATACTATTTATTTAATAACTATGCAGAAATGTTGGGTCCATTTTTTTCTTGAAAAATCGATTCACGCCAAAAGCTGCCATTATTGGCGTGAATCGATTTTTCGCGTACAAAAAAGGACCCGACATTTGTGTATTTTAGTAGCTAATAATTAAAATCGATTGGCGTCGCTAGTGTGCCCTACCCGTCACCTTAAAAGGGGCCGGCACGAATTTTGTTCCGGGACTATCATTAGTTCGCGGTTTTTTAATAAGGGGGTTAGTATACAGCAATTAACTTCATTTCAATAAAAATTATCTATCCGACATCCAAAAGACAACATCGAAAATCAATAAAAGTAAAGTATCAGCCTATATTGCCCTTGCCTCCGGTACACTCACTCACGCAACGAAACACTGGCAGACGAGCAGACGGATCACCTGATGGTAAGCAATTCCACCGCCCATGGACACCCGCAACACCAGTGGAGTCACAAGTGCGCTGCCAACCTTTCCCCCTTCCCCCCCATTGAGCCTCCGGTAACCTCACTCACACGGCGAAACACTGCGCAGGCGCTGATTCACGCCGGTCTTCTGTGAGGCAGTGGTATCACTCCGGTCAAGCCGGCCCATTTGTGCCTAAGCGTGGCTCTCTCACATTTAAATGTAAATGATAAAAAAATAACGGTGTATATGATTATATGTATCGTGCAACTTATGGAGGTACACAGCCATTTCAGTTCGTTACACCGCAAAGGGGCGACTAGGACAATAAGCTTTGTACTCGTATTTAGGAATGTAGCTGTCATAACATTTAGCGAGCACTAAGAGCATACATGTCCTGGACTGGGACATATTTCCCGTGATAAATGTGCCAGGTGCGGGATATGAATGGCCATCGGCTTTGTTTATGCATAAACATTTTGCAGATTCAGTACGTACCGATGCGAATTAAAATTTTTAATATAAGTAATAATAAAAGTAGTCAACACAAATATTGCAACATAATTGTTAGAGGCCCCTATTTTTTATTAAAAAGCTCTCCGTGATCATGATTCTGTTATCTAGTTTTTTAGTTATAGTGGGTCAAATATATGATATTACGGGCTCACAGAAAACCGGCGTGAAGAGGCACTGTGCTGTGTTTAGCTGCGTGAGTGATGGTACCCGAGTCCCAATCCAGGGGAAAGGGGGTGTTAAGGTTGGTAGCGCACTTGTGATTCCACTGGTGTCGCAAGTATCCATGGGCGGCGTCAATAGCTTAATATCCGGTGATCCGTCTGCTCGTTTGCCACCTATCACATAAAATAAAATATGTCAAAATTGCATTTAGTATGTTTTATATGATTTTTTTTATTGCTTAAAATAGGCAGATGAGCTTGCGGCCCATCTGATGGTAAACGGTAACGGTAACCGGTGACTTCAACAATGCCGGAGCACAGTCATGCCGCTGCCTACCGTGAAAGAAGAATACCTTTCAAACCTCGTTTAAAAAAGGACATGTCATAGTGATCAGGGAACACCGCTGCTGGATGCTCATTCCATTTTTATTAAACTATTAACCAATTGGTATTTTAAAAACGAATACTCTTTTTGAAATAATACGTCTCTATCTTCATCATCATTAGCCCGGTCTAAGTTTTAAGACTTTTTCATTTACGCCAACGTTTCCATGCCAGATCTACCTGGACCCATCGACTTTTGCATCGTCAAATCCTTTTTATACTTGACAACCAGGATTTCTTCTACCAGTTCTAGGGCACCATTCGGTCTAGGTTTTATTCTACCTGCCATCTCCTTTCTAGGTGTCCTTCCCTAATTCCACTTCAGCTCCGTTACTCATGGTCGTGGTGTGCTGTTTCGAAAATAATACGAATATCCGATTAAGTTAAGTGCTCCCCTACCTGCATATCTGATGACCTTATTCAGCCCTATATAGGTACTCGTAGAAGTTTCAAATTTCTACCGAGCCGAGGCTGTCCTGTAGGAAGGTTATTGCATTATTGCGAGGCTGCTAAAACAAAGGATGTGAGCAAACAAGGTGTTGCTCGGAGGCACACGGCATTAATGAGATTACAGCCTGACAATCTGTGTTCGGCTATTTTGCTCGTGTTTGTCCACGGCTAGATTGCTTGTAGCTTGCACAAAGCTTGATCTGGCGATGGAGACTGGGTTTTATAAGAGTATGATTTCGGTATATTTGATAATAAAACTATATATCAATTGACGTAAGTATGTATATACAACGTGTAAAAAAATGATCAATAATACTTACCGTATAGCTGATAACAGATGATTTTTTTGCTCAGATGATGCTCATATTTTGAGCAGTGAAGTCTTTACACGGTATAAGTTTACACCCTTAAGTATTATTGCTCATTTTTTACACGTTGTATATCGGTAGGGATACTTGGATTTTTTCCAAGTATCCATACGCCGGTATTGATAGGTTAGACGGAACAGAGAAATATTGCCTTTGATTTATACGGGTGCGGGTGTTGAGATGCTTTTTAACTGTGTGTCTTGCTTACTTATCAAGGGCGTTATACTGACGAAAACAAACATTTACCCCAAGTAACGATGAGCCTGATCTCAGAAAATAAGTCACTTTCTTATACAAAAGTAATGAGCTGATTGGCTTAATTGGTATTGGAAGGCATATTGTTTTTTGAGATAAGACCTTGAAGAAAAATGTTTGTTTTAATGCCCTCGATAATTAGGTAAGTAAGTCGGTTAAAAAGCATGGTTATATCTTCCTTTTCTCACTACCTACTTCTATTGCTAACCAGTTTTTTTTTAATAAAATACATGGAATGAAAAAATGAAAAGATGAGCAAACAACACAAGGTTTCAATGAAAGAAAAGGAACCTAAGTTATAACGAGATTTCTATAAAATGATTTCTGGCGTCGGCTGGAATTATGGAATTAATCGTTTATGAAATAATTTGCAACTTTCTTGTTTTACATTTTTGTTTGATGTCGGTACCACAGAACTTGATCTGCTGAATACATCAGAATAACAAAATCAAAGCAAACGAAATTCCTACTGGGAGATATTTTGAATATTCTAACAAGTTGTTTGTAAGATTTTAGATAGAAAACGGGTCTTACGGTAATTTTGAATCGTGAACGTGATGAATAAATTACGACTTTTCGGTATCAGTCCTTTCAGTATCAATTAGAAGGTTGGGAAGGAATTCATTTGATTTTTACCTGAGTTTTTCTGTTAAGAAATTCTTAGTATCAGCCCGGAGTCTGGAAGTTGGCGGTCTTGTACCCCCGTGCCTCGGAAAACACGTTAAGCCGTTGGTCCTGCACCCGATTCCTTTCCGGTCGTGTCACACTGGTGTCCCATCAGAAACGAGGGCAAATAAATAGAGAGTGCACTTGTGTTTGTGCACAAACTTTATAAAAAATATTATGTGATATACATAAGGTAAGCTCATATGTTAATTAACAGTCGTCGATAGTGTGACCTGTCTCCGATTCAAAGCTTGAGCCACAGGGCAAACTCGCTTAGCATAGGAGGGTCCGCCCCTGTCTTCGGTCGTAAGTGAAATTACCATGTTAGCTAAACAGACGTGGCGCTTGTATAACCCAAACTTAGGAGGCCATTGTACGGTACCTACCTACCTGCTTTGTTATGTCATCATGACGGTAGGTGAGAGAAGTGGACATTTTGCGTAAAACAAATATGCGTATCATACTCGTAGGTATCACACCGGAGTCAGGTGAAAGCAGTAAACGAATATAAAAGGCATACTACATTTTTGGGAAAATCCAATTTTACAACTTTTTTTTTTACCTGTAATCAAGATAACTATTGGTTAAAGTGGTGTGCTTAGTTTAAAAAAAATGGTAATTTTGAAGTGTTGTATCTCAATAAATATAAGACATACAGAGTCGTTGTCGGATTTAAAAGCGGTATGGATAAACTTTTCCGTGAAAACCATTTTTCAGAAGCTAAAACAAAAATATGAAAATTTTCTGAAAAAATCAAGGTACTTCGAGCATTACAAGGTTACAGGTCATTCGAAGTTGCAAAATTGGTTGTACGCTACCTTAACAATATAGCAATTTATCAGAACTTTAATTTAATTTAGTTTAATTTTATCGCGGATCAAATTTGAAAAATAATTTGTAACACTTAAAAAACGAGCACAATAAAGGCAAGGAACCAGTGTCCGTGGAATTTCATTAGAATTAAAAAAAAAAGTCATAGACATTGCTCACCGGATTAGCAAGCTTAAGTGGCAGTGGGCTGGCCATATTAGCCGCAGAACCGACAACCGATGGGGTAAACCAGTTCTAGAGTGGAGACCGCGTCTTGGCAAACGTAATGTAGGGCCTCCTCTTAACGTAATGTAGGGCGTAATGTAGGTTTGGGGACCATCTGCGCAGGATGGCTGGCAAGAGCTGGATGCGAGAAGCCATGGATAGATCACGGTGGCGAACAATTGGAGAGGCCTACGTCCAGCAGTGGACTGCGATAGGCTGATGATGATGATGATGATGACCGAGCTATACATGATCGGTGTAACATTGTCTGGCATATTCATCGTGTAGCATCTGACTAAGTTGATCGTGGGAGAGCCATGCTTCGGCATGAATGGGCCGGCTCGAACGGAGAAATACCAAGGCCTGTGTGTTTCGCTGAGTGATTGAGGGTACCGGAGGCCCAATCAAGGTGAAAGGGGGGTTTAAAGGTTGGCAGCGCAATTGTGACTCCAATGGTTTACCTATCACATAAAAAAAGTACAAGCCTACAACGTAGCATATTTTTTCAAATTAGATGCGAATGCGAATGTAATTTGTGAAGGTTATATTGTATTTTAGTTAGGTATCATTCGTATATATTAGTGTATGATAACGTGTTTATTTATAATCTAGATATATGCATTTATACTATAAATTTACTTCATCAATGTTCAAAGTCAAAAGGATTGCACCGCCCTCCCCTCTTCTATCTCCTCCCAGCGATAAGACCGCATAAATTGTGCATTGTATCTCTACATATGACTATATGACTAGGTATGTGGTAACATTACACAATCAAAAGAACATATGCGCCTTGGTAGGCATCGCAAGTTGGCAGAGAGAGGAGCAGACATTTTTTATTTTATTTACTTGGTATTTGCTTTTGATATGTATTCTTCTATGTAATAGTAATATTTGGAATTTGCAATTTATTTATAATCCACATGTACTTATTTTTTCTTATATTTTATCCTGTAAATATTCGTTCACTGAGTAGTAGCATTTATTTTAAGACCTGGCAGCCCTACACGCATGGATATGTACTCCCCAAAGAAAGGCAGCAACAAAATAAAATCTTAGTAACTTCACATTACTCCGTAGTGGCTATTAAACGTAGGTCCAGTCGATTTAGTTGGGCCCTTTACGGGGCGGGTTTATACGTCCTTTATGCGGGCGCAATGATCATCTTATTTTGCTATCTTGGAACACTTCCATAGCCATTGTAACTGGATTTTGGCACAGAGGAAATCATTTAAAAGCATCCTTTTATAGGTTTTTGGTAATATCTACTCAAGGAAGTAGTTAAGAATTTACTAAAGTAAGACTTATTGTAATATAAATTATACTGGGTGGCCCCTTTTCAGTGGTCCAAAATTTTTTTTAGATGCCTCACAATGAGGCTAATCTAAATCACCCTCATGTACCTATGTCCTCCGCTAATTTGTAGATTTCGTGAAAAAAAAAATTCTTAAATATTTATATTTACGGCTGAATGAGGTAATTTCTTTAAGCGTTTTTATAAGCAAAAATAACACAAAAGGATAATTGAGACAAAGATTTAAAAACGTAACAAAAAATATTTAATCTTTACAGTGGGAGAGCTACGCTTCGGCATGAATTGGCCGGCTTGACCGGAGTGATACCACGGCCTCACAGAAAACCGGCGTGAAGCAGCACTGTGCTGTTTTTCGCTGCGTGAGTGAGGGTACCGGAGGCCCAATCCGGGGGATGGGTTTAAACATTGGCAGCGCACTTGTGACTCCACTGGTATCGCGGGTGTTCATGGGCGTCGGTAATCGCTTACCATCAAGTGATCTGTCTGCTCGTCTGCCACCTATGACATAAAAAAAATCTTGTCTGGCAGTAAGTTTTCATGTAAAATTATTTTTGTATTCTCGAAATCTATCCACAATCGTGAGGCATCTAAAAACAATTTGGACCACTGAAGATGGGCCAGCCTGATTGTTCATTACATAAAGAATTTTATCTGTGGAACCTTTGCAATTTTTCTGATTTAGCTATATTCGTTTGTTTGGCCCAACTTTTTTTCTACCCTAGAGAATCGCGAGTGAGCCGCGCATCACCCATCATACTCCTTTAAATGTTGCCACATAAGATATTTAGATGCAACATAAGTCAGTTCATACTCGTATACATATTTTCTCAAACAGCGGTGATATTAAAAGGGGTGCAAGAAATGTAATAAAGTATTTTGTTACCTACCCTTTTCACGGAGCACTAAGCTGGCAAAATTAAATGTGTGTATCGAAGGGTACATAAGGTGGCTAAGACATTTCGCCCCAGATTGCGAGGCCTGCCCTAATTGCTTCCTCAGACAAGATTTCCCCGGCCAAATATAGGTAGCACCCTATATCCAGCTAAACTACATATATAAATGTTTAAATTCTGGTTGGCGGTACCCTTTTTTACTTGGATGCTATTTGGCCGTGTGAGAGCCACTTCGGCATGAATGGGCTGGTTCGACCGGAGTGACACTGTACTGTGTTCCGTTGCGTGAGTGAGGGTACCGGAAGCTGGGGGGTTTAAAAGTTGGCAGCGCACTTGTGACTCCATTGATGTCGCGGGTGTCTATGGCCGGCGGCAATCGCTTACCATCAGGCGATCCGTTTGCTCGTCTGCCAGTTTTTCGTTGCGTGAGTGAGGGTACCGGAGGCAAGGTGGGTTTAAAGGTTGGCAGCGCATTTGTGACTCCATTGGTGTCGCGGGTGTCTATGGGCGGCGGCAATCGCTTACCATCAGGCGATCCGTCTGCTCGTCTGCCACCTATCACATAAAAATATGCTATGGCAATACTCAAGCGCAAACTTTAAGAGCAGCTTAAACATGTTATTTTCTCAAAGGGGACTTAAACATGATGATAAGGTAGCGCCCAAAGTTTATTTTAATAATAGGTACAAAACGAGCAGACCGATTAAGCACCTCCGGTGGGTCATTCTCAGATATGTCATTATCGAAGCAGTCTCATGGCAGTCCTTGCACCGAAATCGACCAAGATATTTGACTCAATTAATAGACTACTAACATGAAAAGATGTTGGGACATTGTGAGGCACTCTACGTCAACTACAACCGATTAAGGTGACGGGTAGGGCACACTAGCGACGCCAATCAATTTTAATTTTTAGCTACTAAACCGGATCTCTTTTAAAAATTTGGGATCCCAACCTTAAACACTTACACTTACTATTTATTAAATAGCTATGCACAAATGTTGAGTCCGTTTTTGTACGCGAAAAATTGATTACCGCCAAAAGCGGCAACTTTTAGCGTGAATAAATTTTTCGCGTACAACAACGGACCCAACATTTGTGCATGATTATTTAATAAATAGTATAAGTGTTTGCCGAGAGGTTGTAACCCCGAAATTGTTTAAAATAGATCCGGTTTAGTAGCTAAAAATTAATATCGATTGGCGTCTCTAGTGTGACCTACCCGTCACCTTAATACCAATCTCAGTAGACATAGACATTCCGAACCCGAGTGCAGCGGTCATAAACATGCACCCTAACCAGACTGGGCCTTTTCATAGTAAGCCATACTTGAAAAACTGCGCGAAGCCGTAAGTTCTGGGGCGACGTGCCCCAGAACTAACGGCGTCACGAAAAAACAACCGTTTGGGTACTCAAATCTGGAATCTGGGCTTTCATTACATTACATTCCCTCTAATATGGTTAAGTGAAATGATGGCTGACACATACGTCATACTTGTGAACAGGTTCCACCTTTGGGGACTGGTCCGCTTCGGTTTACCTCATATTTAGCTTTTAATTTGCTTCATTCTATTTTGTGTTGCATTAGACTGTATGACTTGGTATGAGGATAATAAACCATTGTAAAAAAGTTGGCGATTAAAAAGAGTAACTGGCGAGTTTCTTGCCGGATCTTCTCGACCAGAAACAACTTTCCGAGCCGGTGGTAGAATCGCATTATGTTTATTTATTTCTTTAGTATATTTTATGTATCAACATATATATGTATTAACATGTAAATTATACATAAGTACTTATAAATAGTTTTAAGTCATTCAAATGTATGACGATTTGTAAGTGCTGTGTAGAAGCCTATGCAAATAAAGAATTATTTGAATTGAATTGAATTCTTTTATTTGTAACTGTGTCTGAAAAATTGAAGAACTTCCTCTATCGTACATAAACATACTTAACTAAATTTTGAAATTCGAACGTCTGACAGGATCGATAGTATCGTAACGTGAGGGTGGCGCCGCGGATTATATTATTAGTGGCGCTGGCGCCCGTCAACGCTGACGTATCAAATATATTTTGACGTATTATTTCAAGGCTAAAGCATTAATTTTACTACATACATCGTTTGGCTAAACAACAGTGCGACTACGATCAAAAGGTACTTTAGTGACATTGACAGGGGGGCATTGTACAACGTTTTTTCTATGCGAAAATGTCAAAACAGCATTAGTTCCGTCTTTTGCTATGTGTCAAATAACCGAAGACCGACTATATTGCAATATAAGGTGACTCGTACTGAGTACTAGCGATTGCTACGTAATCGCAATGTTTGAGCTAGCTCTTCTGGATGCGAGTAGAAGAGGAATAATCGAAGTAGCAATCATTTGAAATTGCATGTCCAGCATTGCTGCAGGCTTTTAATTATTATGAAGCCTAGACAAAAGAGATATAAGAAGAAATAATAAAAAATGTTACCGTGGCAGAGCCACGCTTTGGCATGAATGGTCCAGCTCGATGGCAGTGTTACTGCCTTACAGAAAACCGACGTGGGACCCTCTGTGTTTCGATTGAGTTAGGATACTGGAGGCCCAATCGTGGGTGAAGAGTAGATTAGAGGTTAACAGCGCCCAGCGGTTAGTGACTTCACTAGTGTTTAAAATCGCTTACCATCTGGTGATCCGTCTTCTCTTTCACCTATATATACATAAAAACTCCCACATGGCCCCCCAGTTGCACAAAACTCGAAGTATTTTACTGCAACGCGACGAGTGTTGATTGCGCCGCGCCAATCTAGGTCGGCTGAGAACCAGCGTCTTGTCTCCGTTGTATGCAGATTCAATCGAACTTCCGCGAGAAACTTTTGCGCAATTTGCATGAAAAGATCTAAAGACTGGCTTAGAGGACCGGGTAATAGAAAACGGAGGAGGAAAGGCATATTGATCAGAGACAATTCGCTTGTTCCAAGTTAGGGGCAAAGTTAAGAAATCCGATTGATTCGTATCGAACAAAAATAGTCTTCTTCTTAGACAAGAAGACTATAGTGACCAATCTTAACGATCAGCTGTTGATCCTGCCCAGTGATCGATCGATTGTCGATTGACGGCATCGATCGATGATAAAATGCATTAATTTGACGTTATTTGATCTGTAATAGCAGCGATCGATTTGTGTGTCAACTTTTTATAAAAAACGGTACATATCCGTCGATCAATGAAAGTTACCACACCATCAATCAACTTCGATAAACATTGATCGATGCCTTGATGCGATGATTGACGATTGATCCTAAGTGACCCTCAAAAGCACGAGATCGTCTTTGCAAGTATCTGATAATTCAAGCCTGTGACGTCATCAAAGTGGTGTAAGAAAACGCAGCAAGATAGTCTGCTTGATTTTAACGATGCTCCACCATTGCCAAATGAACATTAATATAAAAAATCTACAATCTCACTTGCTCCCTCAAAGGGGAGTAAGCAACACGTTTGCTTAGTTAATTAACAATTAGACAAGTCGAGTTGGGAGCAGAAGCGACATCAGACGGATTAGCCGAAGTATGCGCCCTTCGTTTACGTTAATTCCACTTTTCACATTTCTTATTCGATGTTTTTCTGTTTGTTACATCTTTATGTTGGAGACCGGTGATAGCTCAGTGGATTCGGATATCTCAGCACGTACCTATGGACTTTATAAAATATTAGTAGGTATGAGCGAATTTCTATCAATAGGTCGGCGGTAAGGGAAGTCATTGTGAAAAAACCTGCACATTTCGATTTCTCAAAACTGTGGAAAACCACAGTGTTTGGTCTGATCCCCAGTCTTAAGTTGCGAAGGTCAGGACAATAATTTACCCTGACAAAATGATTTAAAAAACAATATTATATGGTGGTCTGTGTAATTAAAATAAAAGTAAACAACATCACAAACACTCACATAAAAATAAATGTTTCGTTTTAAATACTTAGATTCTTATCTACCCAAAATTATTGTTAACAAACTACAAAACGTGTCAGAAATATCTACTCATCTCTCTATCTAAAATATGCAGATGGCTATTTACCACCACGATGAAATAGATAGTGACACCTGGGGAAAATAAAACTAATATCAATAACTTGTCAGTGTGATGTGATGGTTACATGGGAAAGCTATCGCCAAGGCGATAATAATGAATAATATGTACCTACATTTAGTCGAAATGCCACAATGTTTGATCACCAAAAATTGTTGGTCACACCTGAAGCGAATCTTTTAGCTTAGTTATGTATATTAGTTCCTTCTGCAAATCGGTTCTCGATTAATTTATGATTTTAAAAAAAAGTGAATAGTGATGACCAATTGCGACTCTATGTCCCGACACGCAAAAAACACGCCTACTGCAATACTTGTCACTAGCTCTTTAGTTATTCGCTAATCATCATCATAAGCCTGTTGTAGCCCACTTCTGGGCATAGGCTCTGTGGAATAGAATGTTCGCCACTTCGATCGATCTTTGGCTACTCGCATCCAGCTCCAGTTATCCGCTCAGCGTACGGTAAATCTTCCATCCAAAAACAAGATTGAGACTGGTTGAGACTGTTACAGGCTACGCTTGCGCATCAGAGATCCGCATACGGCGATTATGTGTGGAACGTGTAACCCCTATGGGTTTTTTTTTTCTTTTTTAAATAAATATTTCACAACATCACATACATTGATCTGACTCCGAGATAGGTAGCTCAAGCACCTGTGTTACGGATATCAGAATCAACAGTGGGATTACAAATATATACATATAATACTTTTCTTTTGTAAATACATACTTATAATACAAAGAAACACCCAGACCAATACAAACAGACATGTTCATGCACACAAATGTTTGTAACCCGCAACCCTTGGACCAAAGGCAGCGTTCACTATCACTGTTCCAAACGGGTCGTCTGGACCAAAGGCAGCATTCACTACCACTGTTCCTCGGTTTAATCCGCTTTTTTACACGTTCTTTACGACGACACGATTGGAACAGTGGTAATGCACGTTGCCTTTGGTCCAAAGGTTGCGGGTTCGATCCCCGCACAGAACAAACATTTGGGAGCATGAACATGTCTGTTTTTATTGGTATCATCATCGTCATCATCAGGCCATTAAAGTCCCCACTGCTGGGGCACGGGCCTCCCTCAATCACATAAGGGGTAATTGCCATACTCACCACGCTTGGCAGACAGGTTGGCGAGGTTGTTTTGGTATTCGTGTTTACGTGTATTATAAGTATGTAGTTACAAAAGAAAACGATTATAATGTATATATTTGTGATTCCGCAGTTGATTCTGATTACCGTAACACAAGTACTACCTATTTCTTTATTATGCTAGAGGTGACAAACGAGCAAGCAAGTCACCTGATGGAAAGTAAACAACACCGCACATGAACATACGCGAAATCAGAGAGATCGCTAATGTGTTGCCGGCCGTTTCAAAAAAGAGTACGCTCTTCTCTTGTAGGTCCCTAAGGTAGTTGTTGTATTTCGGAGTCAGATCAATGTATGTGATGTTGTGAAAATTTTTATTAAAAAAAAAGACATTGCAGCAGTTTCCAGTTTCCATGTGCTTATTGAGGCAACAGTGACAGGTTAGAGTACGTGAAGCCTGAGTGGGGCATGCGTCATGCAGGCTCCTAGGTTATATGTTGCACTAGTCCATCCGTCTATGGAACTCCCTACCCCTATCAATAAGACAGTCTCCATCATTAACCATTTTTAAAGCCCGAGTCATACGTGAAAGCCTAAGTAGGGCATGCGTCATGCAGGTTATATGTTGCACTAGAGATTAGAAAGTTCAACATACCATCATAGACAATCCAACCGCAAATGTTGATGGCTCCGGCGATGTAGCGCCCGTCCTGGAAGCACACCACGACGCGTGCGCACAACATGATCGTGTACACCACCAGGATGGACAGGTGTGACGTGTACCACAGCGAGCATAAAAATATATTGCCTTTCGTCTGTAAATATACATAAGGAAGCCCAATCCGGGGGGAAGGGGAGTTTAAAGGTTAGCAGAGTACTTGTGAGTTACAAGTACTCTGCTAACCTTTAACCTTTAACCTTTAACCACTGGTGTTGCGGGTGTCCGTGTTCGGCGGCAATCAATTACCATCATGTGATCCGTCTGCTCGTCTGCCACCTATCATAAAAAGAAATGCTACTGAATCACCAACCTTCTAATCATTACCCCAGTCTCTTTCATACGGGCTGTGCGCTCTTTACGTGTAAAGGGACGGGGTTAAATATTCAGCAGGGAATTGTTTTCGAAGTAAGTATTCAGACTAGTTATATCAAAATGAAGCTTCATTATCATCATTCATCATTTCAACCAATAGACGTCCACTGCTGGACATAGGCCTCCCCCAATTTTCTCCACACAGATCAGAATAGATTCCCGAGACCTTCACAAGATCGTCGGTCCAACTTGTGGGGGGCCTGCAACGGCTACGACTTCCTGTACGTGGCCTCCACTCGAGGACCTTTCCGCCACAACGGCCGTCTGTTCTGCTCGCTATGTGCCCTGCCCATTGCCATTTGAGGCATGTAATCCTTTGGGCTATGTCTGTGACCTTAGTTCTCATGCGGATCTCACCATTTTTGATACGATGACGCAAGGAGACTTTTTTTTATGGGATAGGGGACAGACGCGCAGACGGATCACCTGATGGTAAGCGATTACCGCCGCCCATGAACACCTGCATTAGCTAGACATTGCTCACCGGATTAGCAAGCTTAAGTGGCTGTGGGCTGGCCATATTAGCCGCAGAACCGACAACCGATGGGGTAAACGAGTTCTGGAGTGGAGACCGCGTCTTGGCAAACGTAATGTAGGGCGCCCTCTGGCTAGGTGGGAGGACGATCTGCGCAGGATGGCTGGCAAGAGCTGGATGCGAGAAGCCATGGATAGATCACAGTGGCGAACAATTGGAGAGGCCTACGTCCAGCAGTGGACTGCGATAGGCTGATGATGATGATGATGATGATGATGAACACCTGCTATACCAGAGGAGTCACAAGTGCGCTGCCGTCCTTTTAAAAAGGAATACGCTCTGTTCTTGAAGGTTTGCAGGTTGTATCTGTCCGGAAATACCGCAGGCGATAGATCATTCCATAGTTTTCTCCGAGCATAGCCTACTCTAATGCTCTCTGGGTGAATTTGAGCCTCCTTAATCGACTCATTGTTATTGGCCACGTTTCAGCTATGAAGTTTATATTTATATAAAGATAAATAACATATTGCTTCGAAAGGTATAGATTTTTATATGGTAGATGGCAACAAGCTGTCGAATCACCGTAAGCGATTGCATATTTCTACCGATAGCTCGGCGGCGAGGAAAAACATCGTGAGGAAACCTGTACGTCTCGGATACTTTCTCAAAGCGTGGAAAATAATTTAGATAATGATTGTGAATGTTTAATAGTGATCCAGTTAGTCTTCCCCTGTCTAAGGGTTGTGAAGGTCAGTTGGCAGTCGCTCGCTCCATTATATCTAAGGTAATAGAGAGTGCACTTGTGTTTGCGCATACACTTGAGCACTATAATATATCCTGCGTTAGTGGCTGATCGTTGAGATTGGCCGCCGTAGCCGTAATCTGTAGGAGGATATTATTATATCTAATTAATAGAATTCCGAAAGCATTGGACGCAACTGGCAATTTCACGCAAAGATGAGGAGAACGATTGATACTCACTTTCAAAGCCTGCCACAGCAACAGCGCCGAGATGATGTCCTGGTAGCTGGAGATGCCTATGATGAGCAGCCCGAACAGCAGGTCCACGGCCAGCGATGTCTTCGCATTCAATTGCGGCTCCTCCAGTAATAGCACCACGTTGCATATCGCCACTATTAACATGATGGTTGCTAGCATCTGTAGAAGTCATGAACATATGATATTAAAATAACTTTTTTTTAATTTAAAAAAAGGAGGTGGACTAGCAGACAGGTCGTGCGTAAGAAGTCTTAATAGTACAGTGATTATTGTCGCAGGTCGTTAATAAAAAAAATTACACAAGCATCAGAACCTGCAGTTTCGACCGGTAGAAAAAAATAGTTGTGAATTCGTTTTTTTTTTTATGCGATAGGTGGCGGACGAGCAGAGGGATCACCTGATAGTAAGCGATTGCCGCCGCCCATGGACACCCGCGCACACCAGTGGAGTCACAAGAGCGCTGCCAACCTTTACCGTACCCACACTCACGCAGAGAAACACAGCACAGTGCTACTTCACGCCGGTTTTCTGCGGCTCTCCCACAGTCCAGGTGCACCTTGAGCTCCAAAGCGATGGCTTTCGACGCAACCACGAATAACACGATTAGAAGTCGATGATGAATAATTTTGTAATTACCATTGTAGCGACGCTCACGTAAACCACACCATACCGCAGACTGCCACCACACATAGTTTTAACGGAGCAACAATTTGTCTTATTACTATCCCTATTCGACATTTTATAAAATTATAAATTCCGTCCAAAACTGAAACTTTATTAAACATATTCCTAAAATATCAACAGTTACTGAATCCCGCCATATCGTGACATAAGTCAAATACTACTTGTCTATTCTTTAATGTTGTAAATCTCATAAAAATGTGTATTGAATCTATGGTAACTAGTAACACTACAAAAAGGCCCCTTAGGATTCGGCGGGTAGGGCTAAAAGAAGCCGCGTGGGCTGATGCAATTCAAAGGTTTTAAATTAGTGTCTAGTGGTTTTTAGTGTGCAAGTTTGGTGTTTATTTGTGCAGTGAAGTGCCGTAAAGTGATCCTAATAATAAAAATCGTTGGATTGTATCGTTTTTAACACTGCTATTGTGTGTTGAGTGCGTTGTCTCGTGACAACTTGCTTGGACCTAATAGAGTCTTAAAACCCGCGATTGCTTTTAGAGTGATATCCGCTGAATCCGTAGGTCGATAAAACGCTAAACACCGGCGTTTTATTGAGTGACTGTGACTTTGACTGACTTCGACTGTTGACTACCTTACTTGTTCTCAATAAGTTGCTTGACATTGGCGAATTATCTTCGGTTGTCCCGCTTAATAATGCCTAAAATCTAAAACATGATAATGGCAGGAGTAATTCTCAGTCGAGAAGTTGATTGCCACAAATAAAATAAGAAGAAGAGAAGAAAGGCCCGTTATGCCAGTTGTACAATACCGTTAATGGTACAAGTGACACAATATTGCGTCAATAGTACCACCTATAGTACTCGTGACACAGAGTGACACCTATTTAGAATCAGTAGTACCATTATGAATTTTTCTATGAATATTGTATCTGACGGAATAAACGGAGTGTTTCTCTCATTTGGTGCAAATCGGGAAGATTTGAGAGAAAAATATGAATTCCTTTTTATGATTTTTTTTATGAATCTGTATCAACAACAGAATCTATTTTTGTTATTTATATTGAATTATACGCAGTATATAATTAGATATCGACCGATGAAATTCTGTACTGATGATGGTAATGAAACCTGTGGAGTTGGTAATGAAATTAAGGCAGACAATATTTTTTCTATAAAGATGATGTGAATAAAATCTCGTAAGTCAAGTCTCAATTATATTTTAAAAAACAATAACTACTAATACTTTAAAACAGTCTCCTACCGCAAATTAAATATTTTAAATGTTATAATATAATAAAAGTTTGGGTATCTAATCAGTCATGTATAATATTACAGAAACTACGAGTGGATTTTCAATGCTAAACTTAATTAATTCATTTTAATAGATAAAATTTGTTAAAAACAACTCTAATCATATATTTCTCACAAAGTCAATTCTTTGGTTTGTTAATATTCCATTTTTTTCCTTTGAGCTCTTTTTTCCTTTGGTGTCATTTTAGCAACTGGCCTTATTTTATTCTGTTCTTTTCATTTAAAATATCTCTGTCACTCTTTTTCTTTCCAAACTGCATATTTATTGGGATCGTTTTTAATTCCTTGGTATTTTTTCCTCTTACGTAGTCTCCAATATATGATATAACAATGCAATAAGACCAAACTAATAAAAAAAAATACATCTACTTACTTTAAAAATCCGCCGTCGGTAATGATTTGGAATTTGGTCGAAGCAAAAATTCCGCGATGTTTTTCGCATCGCCCAAAAAAACTACCGCAATCCTCCCACGTTCGTTGCTGCTGGCAGACTCACTGGCAAGTAAGAAGGCGGGAGGGGGTGCATGATCCAGGTATGATCCGTATACAGAATGATTTTTGATATTTCAAGCCGTGCTAAAGGTAATGAAATATTTTTTGCGACAAAATGTTTTTGTCACAGTGTACTTAGATTATAACAATATTACAACTTTTAAATTTATAATACAATTCCTTATTAGATTGATTTACCTAAAATATCAATACGCAAGATTAATCTTACTTTATTTTCAAATAAAAATTGTTTCTTTCTCATCGCAAAAAGGACACTGAAGGTAATGAATTTTCAGCCACTAAAATATTTTTTTCAGTCAGTTACTCCTTACAGCCTTTATGGAGAAATTCTTAAGAATTTCTGTGTTAATCCCCGTATTGATACATTATAGCTCATGTCGAATCAAGCACTTACAAATTTCGTCGGCTTAATAACACGTTCAGCGGTCTAATTGGTAGAACACTCACCCGGATTGTGGAAGGTGTGGGTTCGAGTCCCGCCTGAACACGAGATGAAATTTTTAAGTGTGTTATTGACTTAGGGCTCTTAATATTCCATATGCTAAGGAATAAAATAAAACACCAGGAATGGGTACCCATTTTTTTATTTTTATTTGATGATGATACAAGCAGACGGATCACCTGATAGTAAGCGATTGCCGCCGCCCATGGACACCCGCAACACCAGTGGAGTCACAAGTGCGCTGCCAACCTTTAAACCCTACTTTCCCCCGGATTGGGCATCCTGTACACTCATTCACGCAGCGAAAAAGCATAGTGCTGCTTTACGCCGATAAGTTGTCTATTGTACACAAACAAACATATAGGTAGGTACGTACATTCGTGATTGTAGGTTCATCTATCTATAACCGTGATCGATCTCACTTGCGAAATTATCTACAAAGTCCAAATTTGATTAGGTAAATAAAGTTTAAGGTACAATAGGTAAGTATTTAACGATACCTACAAACAATTGTGAACTTCCTACGTAAATAAACTGTCTTGTGGCAGGTACCTACATCAAAGGCCTCCGACAGCGCAGACGGCGATAATCGAGTCTTTATTATGTAAACTAACCGACGAGTAGATAAGATCCTCATTTCCTAATTTACCCTAAGTTTGAACACTTGTTTTGGGCGTTTACTGGAGTTCGTTTTCTTATTACACGAGTTTCTGGAGATGGCGCTATTAGGCGACTTGGTAAACTCAAGCGTCTGGAACTGTTAGTACTTTCAAACGGGTGGCTTTTGAGAAACTGTTATTTAAACAAACAGTAGTAGTCTACAACTTAATGCTACTTAAGGTGACGGGTGGGGCACACTAGCGACGCCAATCGATTTTAATTTTTAGCTGCTAAACCGGATCTATTTTAAACAATTTCGGGATTACAACCTCTCGGAAAATACTTATACTATTTATTAAATAACCATGCACAAATGTTGGGTCCGTTTTTGTACGCGAAAAATTGATTCACGTTATAAGTGGCCGCTTTTTTATTACTGTACTAAAGCTCATGTTGTTCCCAAACTATCGCGCTTTTTGGCACGCTTTGGAGCTCAAGGTGCGCCTTGACTGTGGAAAACCGGTGTGAAGTAGCACTGTGCTGTGTTTCCCTGCGTGAGTGTGGGTACCGGAGGCTTAACCCGGGGAAGTAGGGGTTTAAAGGTTGGCAGCGCTCTTGTGACTCCACTGGTTTCGCGGGTGTCCATAGGCGGCGGCTATCGCTTACCATCAGGGGATCCGTCTGCTAGTCTGCCACCTTTTTCTTCTTCATCTTAGCGTGTAATTCCCGGTTGCGTCCAAAGCTGTCGCTTTGGAGCCCAGGGTACGCTTAGACCATTTTTCCAAAACGTGCAGGTTTCCCCACGATGTTTTCTCTCACCAGGAGATGGTAATGGTAGAAATACGCACATAGATTTGAAAAAACCTCGTCTGCCACCTATCACATAAAAAAAGAAATTCGGAAGCAATATTAGTAAGGTAATTATCATCATCATCATCAGCCCATTTAAGTCCCCACTGCTGGGGCACGGGCCTCCCTCAATCACATGAGGGGTAATTACCATACTCACCACGCTTGGCAGACGGGTTGGCGAGGGTTTTGATATAAATGCAGAGTTTTCCTTCTCTGGGTGCTGATGATCATGCCAGCAGCTTTACCTTAGTCGCCTTTTACGACACCTCGGTAAGAGTGAGGGTGGCCTATTCTACTCTGCCGGGACCACACGGCAATAATTATACTCTATGACTAAAACCATTGAACTAAAACCTACATATAAATAAGACTTCAGATATTAGTTTGTGGTAAGACATTACCAAGTCGGATTGGCGACAGGTGGCTGAGAACAGAACAGATTGGCGGATTCTCGTGTCGGAGGCCAAGATCCACTTCGGGTCGCTGAGCCAGTGTAGTAAGTAATTATTATTTATATAATATGTAGTTTTACTTCCAAAAAACTATAAGTAGTCTGATTTTTAATTAAACGATGTGATTTGACAGTTGCTTATGTGAAATCCCCATACATTTTGACATTTTGCATTTTGCAAATGTATGGGAATGACACGTTGACATCTGTCAGTTTACTTCGTCTAATTAAAAATTCGGTTTTAGGTAACCACGATCGTCGTCGCGACATTTGCAACCCTTCACCAAAGTTTCCGAAAGAATAAGATTGCGTATTTACTTTTCATGGGAAATGACCAAATTGTTCTCAGTACTGAGAAACTTGTTTCAAAACACAAGGTTCTTTAAATAATTCATGAGGAAATAAATCTAAACAACAGCACTGTCGTAACTTAAAAATATTTGGACATATTCTCATTCCCAAAGTATTATAAAACGTGCTAATTTTTGGAATGGTTTCATAATGCAAAATAGGTTAGCGTAACAATCAACGAATTTACATTTTACAATGGCAATAAAAGGAATATTTCCATGGAAAGTAGTGGTACCGCATATACGTGACGTAAGCAATAAAATGTAAAGTAAAAAGTAATACATGCGGTTTGTTTTCGCGGGGCGGTATTTGTAAAATTTTAAATAATACCTAAGTAATAATATTATGCGGGACCTCGGCGTTGTTCGTGTTGGGGGCTGTAAGCCGAGGAATGCATAAGTGGAACATTTGGCCGAAAGATCCCACCTAAAATGCTTTTTCCTGCTTTGTGTAGAAAGCAACTACAAAACTACTAATTAATGAAATAAATGAAAAAGTTTCTTTGGTCACACTTACGAGTATATTATTATATAACTAGGTAGGAAGGTGCACGAAGCAACAGCGAGTGCTACGTTTTATTATCATTATTTTTATTGTAAAAATAAACAACACGCTGAAAAGATTATATAAATATTACAAGTTAGTCACTGTATAGATTAAGGTTAAGGGTCAAGATTTGAGAATCCTTACCTTTGGGAGCGTCATACAGTAAGCCTCCGTCCTGAGTCCAGACAACACCCCGCTATGGGCGATGACGGCGAACCGGGATTTAGGGATTATACTTAATATCAGAAGAAAGGCCTAAATAACCTGTCGTTCTAAGGCAGTCAGCCCATTTCAATTGTATTCACATTCTGTACATTTAATATTTTTCGGGGTGGCCCACTAAAAAGTGGTTCAAAAATTATTTTAGATGCCTCACAATCATCAGGCTCATCTGAAGCAGCCCCATATGTGTATGTTCCGCGATTTTTTGTAGTTTTTGAGAAAAAAATCATATTTTATATAGAGCCGCTAGCTCAAGCCTAAAAATTTAATAACCAGAACAGGTACAATGTGGTTGAATGACCTGTAACCTGCAGATTAATTTTTGCAATGAGCATTGTTAGTGCTTAAAAATTTAAATGGGGCCGAAGCCTTGCAAACTAGCACAGTATTTAAAACAACTGCAAAGTCACCTGCAGCCTGTAAGCCAGGATATCTGTGCAGGGCAGTAACACTACTGTGTAATGATAGTCGGTATCAACTATTAGGATAGTTTTTTTTTAAATGCTACCATGTTATCTTATTTTGAGTTTCTGATATGCAATGTGGCATGCGCCATGGTCACAGTGTAACTGAAGTTTCTTGCGGTTAAGTTGTTATTGGCAGACATATCGGTCTACCCTCCTTCTAATATCGGAAACTCTAAAATAACGGACATGGTCTCGTCTAAACAAACATCGAAAAATCATTACCGTCTCAATCCCATAAAATACTATTCGAATTTAGTGACCACGTAAGTTTAAAATAGTAGCAACTATGTTCTGCCCAAGAAGAGGCAAATCAGGTAATATCCCCTCATCTTCTGCCCTGGGGGCCAACCAGATTTGCCTTCATTGGGGGCCAACCAGATTTTTGAGAATAGCCCGTATAGCTAGAATAACCAAAGGATCAGGGGACTGGTTATTAGCCTTTTTTATTTCCGGTGTTTCTTCGCGATGTCCCCTTACTTACGAACTAAAAATGGTAGATAAGATAAGAAACAATTTATTGACCACAACACACTACACGTAGAGATATATTTAGAAATCAAAAAGTGTGTGCTGGGTGGGATTCGATCCAAAGACCTCGTGTTCGTAAGACGTGACATTCTTTCATTCGTTCCCAACGATCAGCCATCGACGCAAGTCGTATAATAAATACAAATAAATAAACTATAATCTGTCCATCTCTGTCTCATCATTCACTTTTAAGAGTACATACCTATATATTTAACCACACCACTGCCTAAACGAAGAGTGTGGTAAAACCTAGGTATACTTCATTACCGTGAGTACACTCATTACCGACTTGCAGCACGTAGATATACCGGCGAAGTCTACAGAGAAATTAAACCGCAGAACTACGGACAAACAGACTGCGGGAATCTCTCAAATCCTCGAAATATCTCAAGCAAGTCTTAATTAAACTTTTTCGTGTTGGTAATGAGAAAAAAACCTTAATGGCTTGTCTTAATGGCGACTGTAATTCTATTGCCAACTTGTAAATATTACGAACACGAGAGTAGAAATTAATTTATCAATCCTGAATACTTTCGTGAAAGGCACAAAAAATTGTACTTACGGGAATGTACCAGAAATACTTTGGTGGAAATAATGTTTTTATAATTACCTACCTACAAATATCCAGTGGAAATATTGTTCCTAATATTTTACCACCAGTTAACATGAAACTAATTCATTAATATGTATTTGTAGGTACAGCAAAGGTAGTTTAGTCGGTTAAGCAGTTGCCCGGTTAGCAAAAGCCGGTTTGCCGGGTTCGAGTCCCAACCGAAGACTGTTGATATTTTTTAAGTGCATTGTACTTAAGAATATTTTTTATATATGAAGTTGCAAAAAAAATGCTATACCCAAAAAAATCATAACTTAGAACCTGTACGAGCATTTTGTTACAATTACAGGGTTCATGGATTGAACCTGTTAATCTTATGTACTTACTAGATATCCACATCTGTCTTTCCTCCATTGATATTGAACCAAACGTATTGAAAATAAAGGTGTAACTTCGACTGACCGGATGGCGCAATTGGTAGTGACCCTGCCTCTTGCGCCAAAGGTCGTGGGTTCGATCTCCACCCTGGACAAACATTCGTGCGATGAACACTTGTGTTTGTTCGGTGTCTGGGTGTAATATATGTATTTAATTTTATTTATTCTGGGTGTATATATTTGTGTTCCTCTGTTGTCTGATATCTGTAACAAGCACTTGTAATAAGCACTTGGCTTAAGCTACTTAGTACGGAATCAGGTCAACGTATGAGATGTTGTGAGAATAATTATTATTATTATTAACTTGATTGAATTTTGACAGATTTGTATACATTGATGTGCTGCTGTCAGTACCATCTACCAGGTATAATTTAAAATATATTTAAGAGTTTAAAATATTATATTATTTTCCTATGGAATGTGTGCAAAGTTTACGCAATCATTGGAGTCCATTACTAAACTACAACTCATGTCATGTTTAGATCCACCTCCCAACCAAACAGATAGCCCCGACTTTCCTGTCGGATCCCCACATTAATTTCAACTAAAGGTGATAGTTTTGTAGAGTAAAACAGCTGGAATGGGATGTGGGTCGCCATAACTCTTTTGGAGGCTTGCTCGCGACATGTAGGGTCGCTCGAGGCTGGCCTTCGCATAAATAAAGCGACCGTTCGCGGCCTCCGCCCTAGAACAGTGACACTGGTTTTATTGTTAGTATTACATTATGCTGTAAAAGGGTCAAGTAGTATGTAATTCAATCTAGGTATAATAAAGACTAGACCTGGCAAAAACGTATCTTTCAAAAGATTGGAACGTTTGCATCTGGATCAGTGCAGGGATGCGGAACAGTGAAACGTTGCATTTGAAACATAGACTCTCAGATAGATCCGTGATTAATTCCGCTCATTCGGCTCACTCTGATCATTCGCCTTATCGGATCGTTTCACTCATTCGGATCACTCAGCTCATTAGGCTCACTCGGATTCGAGATGCATTTGAGTCGAGTGATACATTCAGAGCGAATATTAGAGATTCGGAACAGTGTATCGTTTGAATGAGTCAAATCACTGAGTCGTGTCAAAGAGTTACACACGGCTAATATAGATAGACAGCGTCCTCTTTATTAAGTGACGTGGTCACTCAAGGTCCAGCCTGGATCCCAGGGCTGCGGCTACTTAGTTGTAGCACCAGTTGAGACTGGGCTTATTGTTGGCCGTGGGTGAACCACGCTTCGGCATAAATGGGCCGGCTCGACCGGAGTGATACCACGGCCTTACGAAAAACCGGCGTAAAGCAGTACTATGCTGTGTTTCGCTGAGGGAGGGTACCGGAAGCCCAATTTGGGGTAAAAAGGGTTCGAAGGTTGGCAGCGCACTTTTGACTCTACCGGGCGTCGCGGGTGTCCATGGGCGGCGGCCATAGATTACCATCAGGTGATCCGTCTACTCGTCTGCCACCTATCACATAAAAAAAACACTGCAGCTTTTTCATCTCATTATTAGAGGTCGGAATTAGGTAAAGGTACTTTGGTACTTGTATCAAAATGTTGATAGTAAAATTTATCTTCCCGGATTTGTAAAATGTTAGTCGTATCTCCCATATTACTGCAGATATTTGAATATCCGGCCACGTTGAGGATTATCGTATGAAAATAAACTTTTATAAATCACAGGATTTTTGGGCTCTTTAAAATTTATTTTGATTTTTGAGGCATATCCACTTTATTCTTTTGCTGCAAAAAAACAGATATGTACCAAAATAACTCTAACCAATTCCAATCTCTGCTCATTCTATTATATTTTTTTGCACTGATTGATATCTGCAAAAATTTGGTCTTTGGTTTGGTCTAAAAAAAAGGCAAAAACTCCTCGTGGCAGAAAAGAGAGTTCTACGTAAAATTCTGGGCCCAGTTAAAGCAGACAACAATGGGGCACAAATGCCGAGATAGAAGAGATTGTGAACACGGCTAATATCATCGGTGAGACCAAGGCGCACCGTCTCCGCTAGCTTGGCCATCTCGAGAGGTTGGACGAAGATCGTCTCGTGCAAAAAGCATACCAGGGTCGATCCGTGAGCCGACGCCCAGTTGGCCGACCTAAGCATCGCTGGAAGGACGTTTTGGAGACTGATCTGCGTGAGCTCCTGGTCAATAACTGGTGTCGAATAAGAGGTGTCGCAGGATATAATGTATCTACTTATTTTCTCTACCAAAATAAAGTAAGCGGCGCTTGAGTAAAACCGACTACCCTGAATTTAGTTCCTGCGATTGTACTCCGATGGGACCTTAGAATCCGTGTAAAGTGTGCGTCTGTTTGCGTGGGTCATTCAAGCGTTTGTTCGCAGTGTCCATACTGCTTTAATTGAAACAAAGCTGTCTTGGAAACTGGAATCGACCGTGGACACAATTAGATGAGATAGCATTCCAGACGTATTATGGAATCTCATTCTGACTTTCCTAATCCAACTATAGCCTATAGTTTCTAGGCAATTATCTATACAGGGCTTTCCACGACTATGGGACATGAAGGAAAAGTACCTTAAATCCTTAAGTTAGCATGTTTTACTTAAAAAAAACATTACTTTTTTTAAAAAGAAAAAACTGCATGCAAAGTTTTTTTGGATTGTGCTTGTATTGCACCGGAACAAATAAAAAAAAATTAAGCAACTGCCATCTGGCCTTCGTAGCCCATTGACAACTTCATAGGTACCAATAAGAACTAAACCATGATTCATTGTTACATCTTTCACTTCCGAAGAGTGCAGGTTTCCTCACAATGTTTGCAATCAAAGTCAAGCTAATGTTAGAAATACGCACATATATAAAAAGTCCAAAGGGTCCTCGAATGGAAATAGTGTTCTTATCCACTGAGCTACAATCGCGCGGTCGTATGATTCTCTTGTCAAACAAAAACGTTAATGATGTTCACACAAAAATATAATCACATCTTACTTAATTGATTTTATTTTTGTAAACATAAATAACGCTACCTATTTGACACCCTTTCATTTCGCATTATTATGACGTCCAGCAGTTCCGTTTGGAATTTATCAATTATTTCTGCGTATATTAATGCGTTTATTATAAAATAATAAATATATAAATATTTCACAACATCACATACATTGATCTGACTCCGAGATAGGTAGCTCAAGCACCTGTGTGACGGATATCAGAATCAACAGTGGGATTACAAATATATACATATAATACTTTTCTTTTGTAAATACATACTTATAATACATAGCAAACACCCAGACCAATACAAACAAACATGTTCATGCACACAAATTTTTGTATTGTGCGTACTGTGTGTGTGTGTGTGTGTTTGTATTATTATTATTATTATATTATTAGATAAACTGGATCATACTAAAGTTACCTCATATTCTATTATCTCGATGTCATTATAAACAGAATCATTATAACAAACCTCAGTGGTCTCCATATATATAAAAAATAACTTGTGTAAATATACTACAGTTTAGGATTAGACCAATAAATAGGTATGTATGTGATTTGTCTCACATTAAAAATTTGTTTTTGAAAATAAAGATAAAAAAATCTTTATTCAATTTAGACCCACACAGAACACTTATGAATGTCAAAATAGGTTTTTGTTCACCATAGACAAACTCGGTAACAAACCTGAGTCCCTCAGCTATCGTTCCAAGCGAATATCCCCCTATTTGCTTAGTAAACATTCGTGGACTTATAATGCGTATTCAACTCACGTTTGTCATTCCAGACCGATCCGTCTGAGTTTTCACACTCTATAAATTTTCACCGATCTAGAGGTGTGAAAAAAGATCGACTGTTTTCTGAGTAAACATATCCATTTATATAAAACATCAAAATCGATTATTATAGGTACATTTTGAGTAGGTATTTTCTTTAGATAGATGTCAGTTATTTGAACATCTAAAGCGTCCAAAACTGTCTTCAGAGAACTTCAGTTCAGAGAGTCCGAGCAAAGAGAATGTAATCAATACGTTTTAGCCCGACGTACTAACACTTGAACCTTGATCCACGGACTTAGTAACTATGGTAAATACAGAAAAATCTTACTGGAAAAGATAAGGGAAACAGATAAACTGGAGCACAATCTCAACAAATTGTGAATATTCATATAAAAGCATAAATCGTCTTTATCCTCAATGAGAATAGTGTTATTATGAAAATCGACTTAATGTTTCCGCAAATAACAATCGATTTTATTGCCAACTGAACTAACGATAAATAACAATCGATTGTTTGCGTAAAATGTCACATCTCTAGGCTGTTGTGTATACAACGTCCGTATGGAGAGGAACGGAAATCCACGCTTTCTCCCAATTCCGATCCGGGATTTTACAGGAAACACTCACTAAGCCCCTGTAAAAAAATCCCTTCCTTATTTATCATTTATTTGTTTTATTGTTACACACAATTTAAGCTTGTTAACATTTAAATACTAATTATGAAAATACCTTGCTTGTCCCTATTGAAAAGACGTCCATATGCTTTTTGAATAGATATTAATAAGGTCATAATCTGAAAAAAGACAATGTCCCATTGGAAAACGGAAAAATGTTCATAAATTTATTATGAGTAGACTGCCTCGGTGGCCCAGTGGTTAGTGGGTCGCACTTTAAAACGACGGCTGCACAAGAGGTCCCGGTTTCGATCCCCGGGTCGGGCAAAAAATCTGTACCGGAGTCTGAAAGTCGGCGGTCATGTACCACGGTGCCTCGGAATGCACGTTAAGCCGTTGGTCCTGCGCCTCCTCTACTACCTCTTCGGTCGTGTCTCACTGGTGTCCCATGCTAATATGAGGGTAAGGGAAAAGAGAGTGCATTTGTGTTTGTGCACACACTTGACCACTGTAATATATCCTGCATACGTGGCAAATTGTTGAGATTGGCCGCCGTAGCCGTAATTGGTAGAGGATATTATTATAAGTAGAACACCGCTACTATCTGTTGTCCGCCGTTCCTCCACCGAAATTAAAACCCTTCTTCCCCCAACTTTGAGTTTTTATTCAAATAGTTTTTAACTCAAACATCATGCTTTCTCTTTATAGGTCTGCTTTCGATATAACGGAGACAACACGATGTTTACACTCGAGTCAAGTATTGCAACGTAATACAACACTAATATCTAAGAAAATTCCTTCTTCTTCTTCTTCATCAGCATTCTTTCGCCCACCGTTGGGCATATGCCTCTCCGAAGCACTCGGCGCGGTTATTAGTATTTCTGGTCCATGGGATACCTGCGTGACTTCTTAGATCATCTTCCCATCTGGCTGGTGGTTTTCCTACGCTTCTCCTACCCATACGCGGCCTCTAGGCCAGGACACATCTACTCCATCTTTCGACGGATCAGCGACATAAGTGGCCGGCCCATGCCCACATTAACACAATGCCCACAAGAACATATAACCGTGTGTAACTCATGGACGCGACGACTCAACCGGAGTGACTCACAGAAAACTGGACTGAAGCAGCTCCTCCGCTGTGTTAAACTTAGTGAAGGAGAGTACCGGAAGCCCAATTCGAGAGGAAGAAGAAAAGGTTGGCAGCGCACTTGTGACTCCTATTTAAGGGGAGGGTCACGGTCCATTACCGTCAGGTGATCTATCTGCTCATCTGCCATCATCGTCATCATCATTTCAGCCAATAGACGTCCACTGCTGGACAGGCCTCCTCCAATGTTCTCCACACAACCGGTCCTGTGCCGCCCGCATCCAATGGATTCCCGCGACCTTCACCAAATCGTCGGCCCACCTTGTGGGGGGCCTGCCACGACTTCCTGTACGTGGCCTCCACTCGAGTACCTTTCCGCCCCAACTGTCATCTGTTCTCCTCGCTATGTGCCTTGCCCATTGCCACTTAAGTAATGCAATCCTTTGGGCTATGTCTGTGGCCCTAGTTCTCATGTGAATCTCATCATTTATGATACGATCACGCAAGGAGACTCCGAGCATAGCCCTCTCCATTGCTCTCTGGGTGACTTTGAGACTCCTTGAACGGCACATTTTAAGCGGCCACGTTTCGGTTCCGTATGTCATCACTGTCAACACACTCGCATTAAAGACTTTCGTCTTGAGACACTGCGGTAAATGGGCTGAAAAAATGCTGCGTAGCTTCCCAAACGCTGCCCAACCGAGTTGGATTGGTCGATCGAACTCTTTCTGTAAGTTAGACTTACCAAGCTGGACTTTTTGTCCGAGGTACATGTACTCGTCCACAACTTCCAGTGTAGAGCTTCCAATCGATCGCATAAAAAAATATCTTGTTCCGTTTTTTTCCATCGGCCTAAGCAGACGCGTCGCTCTGTCACCCATAAATCCCACTGAGTTTGTGCCCAAATAAAAGGCCACGTCCCACGCGTCTTACCTTTTTATTAAAACCCTTATCAGAAGGTATTTATTCCAAAGTACGATTTATGAGATGTTTAGGCTCAGGTTTTTTTTATGTGATAGGTGGCAGACGAGCAGACGGATTAACTGATGGTAAGCGATTGCCGCCGCCCATAGAAACCCGCGACACCAACAGAGTCTCAAGTGCGCTGCCAACCTTTAGACCCCCTTTCCCTGGGCCTCCGGTACCCGCACGTGAGTTAGGGCACCGGAGGCCCAATCCAGGGGAGAGGGGGGTATACAGGTCGGCAGCGTACTTGTGACTCCACTGGTGTCGCGGGTGTCATGGGCGGCGGCAATCGCTTACCATCAGGTGATCCGTCTGCTCGTCTGCCACCTATCACATAAAAAAATCCACAATGACGAGTTGAATGGAAAGGCTGTATTTTTTATGTGATAGTAGTGTCAAATCACCTGATGGTAAGCGATAGCCGCCGCCCATGGACACCCGTCAACATCACTAATTTGGCGACGACCCGTTTAGAAAGTGTTAGTGAACGTTGCCTTTGGTCCAAGAGTTGCGTGTTCGATCCCCGCACAGTACAAACATTTGTGTGCATGAACATCTCTGTTTGTATTTGTCTGGGTGTTTCCTATGAATTATAAGTATGTATTTTTAAAAGAAAAGTATATGTATATATTTGTCGATCGAGCGAGTCAGATCAATGTAAGTATGTTATGTTGTGAAATATTTATAATTAAAAAAAAAAATTCACGCGAATACTACAACATGTTTTTTTTCATGTTGTGATGTTAGGTACTTATGTTAAGGCTACTGCGGCGCCCCCTATCGCTCCCTCATAGCCATCTATACGTTTATATGTTATCTGTTGTTTTGTCTATGTGTTGTATATGTAATTTAAAAAAGGAAATTTTTCTGCCCATTCATCATAGAATACATATACTCTGACGAGCCATTCATTCTGCTGCAACGATAGATACGAGTTTTATTTCCATCTCCTCCAGAATAGAAACCCAAATACATCGACAGAAACTGAGCTGTTGAACAACTTATACCTATCCACATTCGTACCTTCAAATGATTTCGAATAAAGATCGGTCTTTAAACGTAGGGTTACATAATCTGGTTTCTTTGATGCCTGGGTCAAAAATTACAGAACTGCATATCATTGCGAGCGAAACATAATCATTCCTAAAACACAATTGATAGATAATATGTCACTGACCGCATTATGACGAAATCACATAAATACTTCTAATTTTTCGTCTAGTATGAAACCTTTTGAATTCTTTGTAACGCCTTGCATTGAAGCTGTAATTAATTAATTACAGAGTTTAATTACCAAAAATATCAAAATTTTCCCCTTTCTAATTTTTGTGAGCTTTCATTTCGGTGCTCATCTACCTTTATGTGGGCCCCGGGCCAAAGGATAATTATGATAATTAACAAGCCCTTTTTACGTGCAAACCTTCATTAAGATATCAACGTACACCCACGTAAAAGCTTGTAAGTACCATATATGTTATTATACTTAGGCCGTGCCTCGTATAACCGTTTAAGTGACACTGGGCACAAAAACCTTTTTATTTCCTCATTTTCACAAAAAATATCATGCTCTAATTTAGTTTTTTTTATGATTCGTACAGACTTGGTTACGATTCGCGTTATCTTCTTGTTTATGTAATGAAAACCTGGTCACGTACTATGTAATTTGCACATTGTATCAGATTACAGAGGGAACACAAATATGATACCTATTTAAATACATAGTACTTAGGTATATTACACTCAGACACTAAATAAACACCAATGCTCTCATCATTATATCTATGAAATCACCGTTTTATATGGAGATAATTTGTGATTTCCTAACATTTATCTTTGGACATCCTATTTTTAGCCACCACCGGTAGCGGTCAAAAAAATGTTTTGCTGTATTGTGTAGGACTGGACCCCCTGAGTATTTATTACTATGGCACCAAAAGATCATTATCCTTGGTTTTATTTGAGTTCAAAGATCAGCATCTTCATACAGTTTCAGTGAATTAACTACCTATATTTTTTTTGTTATGCCAAATCTTGAACATCAGGAGATGAAGTCCTAACAGAATACAGCAGTTTTTATTTTTGCCGGCACTTTTATATTTGGACCAAAAAGATATGAAAATCCGAGGATCTCCTTTGCAAATTAGGTATCTTTTGATGCTACTTTTCTAAAATCACCGGAGGTGCGTGTACTTAGAATATTTATTTAGAAAAAAATCCTTGTTTATTAAAAAGTTACGAACGACGAAACTGTAACTTTGCCGAACAGAACCAGTAATTTTCATTTTTAATTCTTGAGAATAAGAATAAGATTAAGAATAAGAATTCATTTATTTGCTTTTGAGTAGGGTATACAGAAGATGACAAAGATATATTATATAGACCGCCCATTCAGCCGTCAATAACAGCATGCAAATACAATTATTATAATTTACGACTAAGACTTATAGTATGCGCCTGATATTATAATTTCTGATATAATAGTATTGTTTAATTTTTGTTCTTTAGAAACTCTTGGAGAGAATAAAACCCTTGCATTACAAGCCAGGTGCGCAGTGCATTCTTAAATTTATTAAAAGTTGGCATGTCTTTTATATACAGAGGAATATTGTTGTATATATTCACGCACATGCAGAAACATTCTTTTTCATGCGTGTACTTTTTGGGACAAAGTCAATAACCAGCCTATTACCATTCCGAGTATTCCGGGGGTAAACGTCTTTAGCCAATTTAAAGCAGCTCAGATTCTGTCTAACAAATTTTGCTATTTCAAATATATAAAAACATGATGCAGAAAAGATTTTATTTCTGCATCAAGAATATAATATGTCATCATCATCAGCCTGTTGCAGTCCCCTACTGGACATAGGCCTCTCCAAAAGTTCACCTCTTCCATCGATCAGCCAGACATCGTGCGCAGATCGTCCACTGTCCACGCAGATCGTACACTGTGATCTGACCTGAAGACGCCCTACTCTACGCTTATATTTATCTCTATTACACCTTCGAATTTTATGTATTTATTTACTATTATAGATATTTATTTGGGATACTTACTGAAAGGATTTACTTTTGTTTCACCTTACTACGAATCACGATCTATAGTTATTACCGTATTAAAACTCATGTCATTCCGTTCCAATACGCAATGTTAAAAGATAAAGGTTATGTCTAAAAAAGCGGTATGTAAAATTATATTATTTTTGAGGCCTTTATTTTAATGAGTGAATAACTGACACTATTTATAGACGCTGTGAGAAAGTGTGTTATTTTTGGAATACAAAACCTTAAATAGATTCCGTAAAAAATATCACACATTCGTTTTTTTTTTGAACTAGAATCAGGAATTTCGTTTCGCAAAACATTACGAATGGAGGCTTTCGAACCACATCCGTAGACCGGACGTATGTAGGTACGCGATAGCTCATAGAATTTGTTCGGATTTTTCGCGTAAGAATTCGAAATTGGAAACACATTTCGGCATACCAAGTATAGGTAGGACCAAATGTCCCAACTATTGAAAAACATACATAACCCAGTCATTTTAATTTTGACATTTCACTGGCTTTTTGTCTTGGCTAAAACCAAGGAGGTTCTTATAATAAATATACGAACACATTTGACACTTCATTTTCTCTGTTTAACTATTTATAAACTTATTAAAAATTTACTTTTCTAGTGAATTGAACGTTGGTACAAAATTGTATCTGTCAACCCATATTCTTTTTAAGCTTAGGGATGTTCCTTAAATAATCGGACGAATACAATGTTTACTCGTGTAGGAATTTTCAACCATAAATGAAAAGCCACATTCGGATTAAATAAAAGGTATTATTCTGTTGTTTAAAAATATAAATACATTTATAACTCGGTAAACAGAAAAACCATATATGGCACACAATATAAGCGCTTTGATTTCGAAAAGAAGAAATAAACTGGCCGTGAATCATTATCAAGATCGATACATACTATCCTTTCGGTTCCTCATTTCTTTTCAATAATTTCGATTTACATATTTTCTCCAAATAAAAGAACTAATAACTTATTTTCCATTATTATTTTATTAAATTGACGTTTGTTTGAAGTACATTTCGATTATTCATTTTAATCAAAGTTTTTTAGTAGGTCACCTCTCTATGAGATAAACGTCAAATGTGGCCTGTTATTTTGGCTCAACTGTAAGTTTTTGATTACAACCTAAACTCATCAGCGCTCTGGATGACAATCCCATCCCTAGATCAGATACTCCTAATATGTAGCTGACTATTTGTGTACCCTAATTAGGAACTAGACGGATGGCTCGCTTGTCTTTAGAAGCACCAAACCAACTTTTCACATTTCACATTTCTTTCACAAACATTTCTTCAAAGCACAGAATAATGATTAAAGCGATGATAAACGATACTAAACGGTACTAGCGTTAGGGGAGGCCTATCCTATATGCATCTGAAGGCATTTATTGGCTGAGATAATGATGATGATAATCACTCGTTTTAGCTAATTTAGTTCCCCTTTAAACTAAATAACTAGTGAACTAGTTGTGTGAACTACTAGATTCTCATTATTTTTAGATGAATGAACTATTTTCCACAAGTCTAGTTTTCAGGTCACTAAGTAGACCTTACAACAATAGTTGTAAGGACAAGGTTGTCAAGGGACAACAATAGAAGATTTTGACGACGTTGTTCGCAAATCCTTTTCGAGCTTTTGTGCTATTGCTTAACATAGCCTATAGTAGATACGGGTTAATTTATGTTAAATAAAATGGTAGTTTAATTCTTAAATAATTAATATTCAGTCGCTTTTATAATACTTAGACCTTAGCGTATGGGGCGGGGTCACTAACAAATGCGCAATCCGGCCAGTCAGTAATTACAATGTAGTGACTGCCGACTCTTATATTCAATTCATTGTATACACCTTACCTTTTTTTTATCAGCCTATAACTGTCCCACTGCAGGGCAAAGGCGTCCATCATAGAAATCAAGTCATCGCTACTATAATAGGATTAGGCTTAATCACCACGCTTGCCAAATGCGGATTGGAGATCACAAACCCGAGCTATGTTCGAAAAATTCGAAACACATTTTTTGCTCGACCCAGGAATCCAACCTAGAAGCCTGAGATCACGGCCCGGTACTTAAACCAACAGGGCGTACATCTACCTAGTTACCTGCAAATGATGTAGGTAGGTGAGGGTGCAGAAA
The DNA here is from genome assembly GCA_019059595.1 of Marasmia exigua. Lineage (NCBI taxonomy): Eukaryota > Metazoa > Arthropoda > Insecta > Lepidoptera > Crambidae > Marasmia > Marasmia exigua. The sequence goes on along the minus strand of CM032476.1, from coordinate 10,605,699 downwards.
TCCATTTGGTGCTTTGACAGTGTGACGGCTGACTTTTGAAAAGAAAACTGCGGAAATACATCCTTGTAAAATTATTCTAATCTAGTGAATTTATAACCGTTAGCTATTCTCTATGCCAGCGCGAGTATTTCCCGTGATTTATTGCCGAGTACTGCGCAAGTAGCAACGCAAGATAAGTCGCTCATTGCTCAACCCACTCTTTAATAAAGATTTCAGACGCTCTCAACTCTGGGTCTCGATTTAAAATTAAAAGTGGGAAGAGATTGCATTATCAGGTTATTTGGAGATCTGACCTTCTGCCTGTAAATGCTATACTGGGGGTGGTCTTTAACCCTCGACGAAAAAAGGACTAGGGTGGACGGGCGGACTTGCCGTTGACGTGTCTGTCTGTGTGTGTGCGCCTTACTGTGCGTGCGTGCGTGCGTGCGTGCGTGCGTGCGTGCGTGCGTACGTGCGTGCGTGCGTACGTACGTGCGTGCGTGCGTGCGTGCGTGTGAGTGTGTGTGTGTGTGAGTGTAGACACAGACAGCTTTGGCCATGAACCGATTATGATTTAGTTTTGGATACTACTTACCTAGTTTTTCTTTTAAGGCCTTATTAACTGAGCTAAATCCAAGTCAGAAAAAATGAAGGAATCCACTTCAGTAAATCAGATAAAACAACAAAAGTGTTTTTTTACACACAATTGTGAGAGAACCACGCTTCGGCATGAATGGGCCGGCTCAACCGGAGTGATACCACGGCCTCACAGAAAACCGGCGAGAAGCTGCACTGTGCTGTGTTTCGCTGCGTGAGTGAGGGTACCGGAGGCCCAATTCCTGGGAAAGGGGGGTTTACAGGTTTGCAGCGCACTTGTGACTCCACTGGTGTCGTGGGTGTCTATGGTCGGCGGCAATCGCTTAAAGTAATCTGTCTGCTCGTCTGCCACCTATCACATAAAAAAACACAAGGTTGAATGCTAATAAAATTAGTCTCAAAGGCGAAATACTATTTATAAGAAGCCTAGCAACATCTGTGGTCGCTTATTTACGAATTATGAGTGCAACATCCCGCTGGAAGACGAATGCTGCTTTAAAAATGTACGATTCGTGTAGACCTTTCGCATCCGCGGTCTTGCATGCCAAACAAGGGGGGAATTTTGACGACCCACGTTTGAATCAGTGGTAGTGACCGCTGACTCTGGTACTAGGGTTGCGGGTTCGATCCCCGCACAGTACAAACATTTGTGTGCATGAACATATTTGTTTGTATTGGTCTGGGTGTTTTCTATGTATAAGTATTATATGCATAGGTATTTGTAATTCCGCTGTTAGTTCTGATATCCGTAACACAGGTGCTTGAGCTATCTTGGGGGCAAATAAATGTATGTGACGTCGTGAAATATTTATTTATTTAATTTAAGGAGCATTCGCCATTTCATATGGCTATCACAGTTCATATATTCATTGCCAGGGGAAAGATATAGGACTTCGACGAGCGCCGCATCGGTAGCCTAGATACTATAACAATTTGGTCACCGTGGACACAGGCTTCCGGGCTGCTGTAGCCCTTCCGACCTTAACGTTGACCCTTGATATATTTCACCCTGAATAGCTAAAGTAGATAATCGCACGTCATTTTTCTTTTTACCCAAAAAACTGAAAATTTAAAAACCCCTCACGGCGGCCATCTAAGATTTGAAATTTGTCACAATAAATATATTCAGTTACTCAAGCCCTTTTATATGATACCCATATTGTGGGAGTTGTGTTAATACTTTGTGACGGCGGCCATCTTGTATCGATTTTTATCCAATATAGTTAAGAACATTCCCCCCTTATTCATCTTTAAAACAAAAAAAACAAAATCGGTTCATTTGTTCGGGAGCTACAATGCTATAGACAGACACACACACACACACACAGACACGTCGAACTTATATTTTGCATCGATGGGGTTAAAAACTAGACTTTTTGCACTCGTCTCCTTATGAAGATCAATAAACATTATCTTCCTATATATTCTATCTAGAGGTATGATTTGAATATTGCTAAGGAAAAAATATTTTACAAATAATTGGAAACTTAAGAGTTTTTAACAAATATCGAACGCTTTGAAAATAAGAACCAAAACCGCTGTCGTAGGCGGCAAACCACAGCTTCTCCAACGCAGACCCCTCGCTACATCACTTCCAAAGGTATTTACTAAAAGCCACACATGCTCCTTCCACCGAAACAATTTCACCTTTAAAACTTCCTCCCACAAATTCCACTTTTGAATGGCAAATAGTCCGGCAAACGGATGCATACGCATGTTTTTATATTTGTTCCACGGACGCCTGCACTGAATCTAAATCGCGGTTTATGAAATATCCTAACCATATTACTGAGCGCTGACTATCCTATAATTTTATTTGCATGCGTGATGTTCAACCTATGACCCTTAATTAAACTCTGGAACTGCCACCGGATTTTAATAGTAAATAGCATTTGGTATGCTCTGTGTACGTTTATGCTTATATTTTGCTCATGCTCTAAGCATTTTATGAGCGCTTTTTTATATGTACGGTCTTCCTTTACCTATTTCTGAGGATAGAATCATAGGGTCTTATTCATAAATGTTTATGAAACCTTAGTATGTTAACTAAAACGGAGTTATAAAGTAGTTTTCATTCTTTTTTCAAACATTTTATATGATTTTTTTTTGTTTCTAACGTCAAAACTGCTCTATAACACTGTTTTAGCTCACAAAGGTTTATTGAACGTTTATGAATAAAGCCTTTAATCTTTATATATGTACGTACACACACTAACAAACACATGCTTTACCTACTGTTTTCTCTTTGTTTTTAGGGTTCCTTAGCTCAAAAGAAAAACACGGTACCCTTAAAAAGTAACTTAATTGTCTTTCTATCTGTCTGCCTGTCCGTCTATATGTCAAGAAGATGTCTATTTCAGGAACCTATTAGTCTACAACCAGCCAAGCATTTTTTGACATAGTTCCTATTGTACATTAATAATAATTATTGACTAGATAAAAGCATGGCTAATAAGTAAATGACATGCAGTGAAATGATTTTAAACTTTCACCTACAAATAATGAATGAACACGGAACAAAACGAGATTATTTATATTTATACTCGTAGTAGTGCTATTATTCTTATTTATAAAAATAATCGCGTTTTGTCCAGTGTACATCAATTATTTGGACAGTGAAATGAGTTGACAGCAAAAGTATTACTCAAGCAGTTGAAATGTTTAGATGAAGTACAGTAGGAATTACGTGTTCTAATTCCACCGGCCCCTTTTCATCATCGGGACACAAGACGGTTACCACCCTTAAGTGGTAGAAATACCGGCAATACGTACCAAACGGTTCAAATGCACATTCATGTTGCGTACGGCTAAGGAATGGAACTCTCTGCCGGAAGATGTGTTCCCTGAACGCTATGGTCTGAAGTTATTCAAGAAAAGAGTGAATAGGCTGTTACTAGACAGGCATGGTCCATCCTCGGCCGCATCATCACTTACCATCAGGTGAGATTCTGGCCAAATGTCTGGCTATTATAATAAAAAAAAAGTCACTTGTAGGTAGACTTCCCTTCCCCACCTTGAACAAAACATTCGTATGATAACTTGTGTTTGTTCATATGAGAACATTTGTATTTTTACCGACTTCAAAAAGGAGGAGATTCTATGTTCGACTGTATGTTTATTTTCGTTTATTTCTTATTTTTTATGTATGTTCACCGATTTCTGCGTCACTTAGTGACCGATTTGTACTTTTTTTATTTGAAAGAACACACTTCCAAGTTGGTCCCATTTTCATCATGACAGGATCTGATGAAGGGATCCCAGAGAAATCGAGGGCAAACCTATAAAATCAAATTTTATAGGCACATGAAATGTTTTTGTATTTTTTATCAAAACTGCACTAGTATTTACGCCTGATTGTATTATTTTTGTGGGTCAGCTGATGATGGAAGGTCAACTCCTCAACGGTTAGGAGTTAAAAGATAACTCTTTCAATACCGTATTCACAAGGCTGATAGTTATTGGCGTAGGTGGGGGGAGAGCGGGCGGAAGATATATATATATGGGTAGGTATATAGGTAGACCCCCACCAAAAAATTAAACACTAAAAAGCATGAAAAACAAATTCTACGAAAAAACACCGCCTTCATTAACCACGGACTAAAAAGTGTAAAATAACAGTTCAATACTCAATTATTTATTACATTCCACAGTGTGTAAGAGGTGTTACAAAAAAATATGATCACCATGGGCCCTATAGGGCACAACAATAACGGAGAGGAGGAAAACATAAATTTGATTTAATAAATTATTAAAAATTATTGTTAAATATCATCTATATTTTAATGTTTAAATGTTAATGTAATATAATGCCTTGTAATAAATAATATGTAGTTATTTATATTAAAATATATGTTTCAAATAGATTTTATTTACAATTAAATATAGGTAGATATTTTCCTGATATTCTTTAATGGTATAATAGCATTTTTCATATAGTATTTGTTTGAGATCATTTATAAAGTGTTTTTCATCTGTGATATTTTCGAGTCTTATTATATATTTTTATAGATATTTCTAACGGACTAGAGGAGTGATGTTTCATGGTGGAGTTTGGTAAATTTAATTTATTTCTGTAACGCAATTTTCGGCATATAATATTTTCAGCACGTGTTTTGTATAAGTTTGGATATTTACGAACGAACTTGCAAATTTCTAAAATGAAGAGACAGGGTACGGTTAAGATGTTATATTTTTTTAAATATGGTCTACAGGTATCAGGGTTTTCGAGATTACCGAGAATTCGTATTAGCTTTTTTTGCAACGTTAATAATCTGGGCGCGTCTATACTGCTGCCCCATAAAACAATACCATAGTTTAGCCAGGAATGTGCGTATGCATAATAAGTAGTGATCGCGGTGGCCAAATCGGTAGTTTTTTTATTTCTCTTAATGCATATGTAAAGCTACTTAATTTTTTGCATACTTTCTGTGAGGCTTCCAGTTAACATTGGTATCTATTATCAGATTTCATTATTGTCAAGATTGAGGTTTAAATTTAAGTTTAGTCTTTGTTTCTGATGTGGAAAGACATAATTTCTGTTTTGGATAGATTGATTTGTAGATTATGTTGAGTTAACCAGTCTTTTGTTTTATGAAGTATGTTAGTAAGTTTCTCATTAAGATTTCTGGAGTCATAAGTAGATATAATAAATAAATAAATAAATAAATATTTCACAACATCACATACATTAATCTGACTCCGAGATAGGTAGCTCAAATACCTGTGTTTCGGATATCACAATCAACAGTGGGATTACAAATATATACATATAATACTTTTCTTTTGTAAATACATAGCAAACACCCAGACCAATAATAATAATAATAAATCATTTATTTTTCTCATCACAAAGGTCAATAACAATACATTACTTAAGTTTTGTTACGTGCGGAACCCTTAAGCAAAGCGCTGACGTTAGATGCACTCCGAACGCGCGTGTAACCTGGATTTCATCATCGCAGCGTAAACTGCTGACACCGCAGCGGCCGCTGCCCCGCGACCGCCGCGCCTGGGAGGCCATTACATTCCACACATCGGACCTAGCTATAACTTTTACTTTGTAATTTTTATTTTAATAAATAGTTTTAAATTGATTTCGGTTTTTTTTCGATCCTCCGGCTGTGACCTTCGTAATTGGCGCAGTCGGTAGGATTCTCGAAATCAGTTAGGGAATTCTCATATCGATCCCGTCGCGTGCTCGAATCCGTCGTCGCGTCGAGCTGATTAAGCTATCGAGCCTAATCGAGAATCCAGAACCTGAAGACGCAGCCAGAGGGTATATCGACAGTATCCAGACATTGATACGCTGAGAACCGGAATGCTGTAAGTACCACAGAATTATCTTGTGTTGCTCTCCTTTATCCTAATTCCTAAGCTTACATCCTAATTGAGTTATTTTAATTGAGTAGGTTAATCTATAATTTTTCACAATTATTCATCCAAGACATAACGCTAAAAGCGGGTCTGCACCGAGGCAGTCACGCCAGCAAGTTTTTGATTCATTAAGAGGTAGTTTAGGGTTAGATATTTTATTTGAAGAGCCTACAATGTCGCACGATCCCGATACCATATTTAAGGCCCTTAGGGTTGTTCCGGAATTTGATGGGAACCCCAATACTCTAACAAGGTTTATTAGATTATGCGATCAACTAGTAGCCGCATATATGGTGAACGGCCCTAATGCCGAGTTAAACAACCTTTCCTTACTTAACGGCATATTAAATAAGGTAACAGGAAATGCCGCTAGAACAATAAATTCCAATGGCATACCTGAAAACTGGTTGGGCATCCGCTCAGTCTTAATTAATAATTTTTCGGACCAAAGGGACGAAACGGCCCTTTATAATGATTTGTCGCTACAAACCCAAGGTGCGAGTTCGCCTCAGGAGTTTTATGATAGGTGTCAAAATCTCTTCAGTACATTAATGACGTATATAACCTTACATGAAACAGTGCCCACGACTATAGAAGCAAAACGTAACTTGTACAAAAAGCTAACTATGCAAGCTTTTGTTAGAGGTCTTAAGGAACCCTTGGGATCTAGGATTAGATGTATGCGTCCGAATACCATAGAAAAAGCGTTAGAATACGTACAGGAGGAATTAAACATAATGTACCTCCAACACAGGAATGACAGTGTACCTAAAAGTCATATGCATGCTACGTCGTCGCACACCATATTACCTAAACCGCTTATACATACTAACATGAGCCCTCCAGTTCATAGGCCATTTAACTTCCCACCTATGGCACAACCTGTAGTCAATTGGCAACGACCTATACAACCTCCTGGATATCCTAAACCTAATATGGTACCTCACCAGCACCCCATTCGCATGCCTACTCGCACGCAACAAATGTTCCGCGCTTTACCACCTAATTATAACGCGAACTCTAACGTATTTAAATTGCCCCAACGTAATGCACCTTATGTCCCTAATAATTCGGGTCCGCGTCCTATGAGTGGTGTTAGTAACTTCGTGTCGAAGCCACTTCCTCCATCAGGTCATGATTGGAGAAAATTCGGGAACCCGCCGCCTTCGAATTATTTTAAGACGCGTGACGTTAACGTGAACGATTGCGTCACCTATGACGACTATTATAATTCATATTATCAAGAGTGCTACGAACCCGATCAGTGCTACGAATACAATAGCGACTACGGTAATTACGTCTACCCCGACTACGTAAGCGACTGCTACGGAGCCGCAGCGCCTCAGTGCTACGAATCTGGCTTCTACCAAGATAGTGTGGCCGACGAACAGCCCCAATCTTCTAGATCCACATCTCCTCAAGAGGATTTTCGCGAAGCCAAGACGTCAAAAAAGTTAGGATAGAACTTAATATCCAGACTCAGTTAGCTTATATTAATATAGAAAACCCACCATTAAAACTCTTAATCGACACCGGCGCAAACCAATCTTTTATAAGCCCGGCCGCGGTAGAAAAATATTATCCTCACACTAAGCTTAACTACGAACCGTTTGAAGTTACGAACGTACATGCTACGAGTAGAAACAACTACTCTATAACATTACCCTGTTTTCCTGAATTTAATCAACAGCAAGATATTAAGCTATTCATCTATAAATTCCATGATCATTTCGATGGACTTCTAGGTCTAGACCTACTCACTAATTGGGAATCAAACATAGACCTTAAAAATATGACAATTAAAAACGAATTCTTCTGTAAATCCACTTCGTTTATTTAACTCTCGTAACGCGAACTTGTATGAAGATATTATTCCGGCCAACTCATCTAAACTAATCCGAGTTCCAATTAACACACCTGATGGTGACGTTTTAGTAACTGAACAAATAATTTGCAACTGTTTAATACACGAATGCCTTACAACTGTCAATAATAGCCGTGGTATAGTAGAAATAGAAAATCCGACCAATAATGACATTATACTATCGTTAGACCGACCCGCGCAAGCTAGTATGTTTAATATTGAGTGCACGCGCACCGAACAACCAGATTTTCACGTACCAGATTCTAATCGCGTACAGGACGTTATATCTAGGTTACGGACGGACCATCTCAATGAAGAGGAGAGGGCTAATATTGTATCTCTCTGTTCCAAATTTGCTGACGTTTTCCACATCGAGGGCGAGCCCTTTACGTTCACTAATAAAATAAAGCATTCAATTAGAACAACGGATGAAATCCCAATATACACTAAGAGCTACAGATATCCATTCGTACATCGTAAAGAAGTTAGTGATCAGATTTCTAAAATGTTGGAGCAGGGAATCATTCGTCCTTCTGACTCAGCTTGGAGCTCACCCATTTGGGTAGTCCCAAAGAAGGTAGATGCTTCGGGAAAGCAAAAGTGGAGAATTGTAGTCGATTTCCGTAAGCTTAATGAAAAAACAATCAACGATAAATATCCAATACCGAACATAACAGATGTCCTGGATAAATTAGGGAAGTGTCAGTACTTTACCACCCTGGATTTAGCATCAGGTTTCCATCAGGTAGAAATGAATCCAGAGGATATATCCAAAACGGCATTCAATGTAGAGCACGGACACTTCGAATTCTTACGAATGCCAATGGGTTTGAAGAATTCTCCGTCTACCTTTCAAAGGGTGATGGACAATGTGCTCAGAGGCCTTCAGAACAGCATCTGTCTCGTCTATTTAGATGATATAGTCGTATTCAGCACGTCGCTCCAGGAGCACATGACCAATCTCGAAAAAGTATTCCAGAGATTAAGGGAATCAAACTTTAAAATCCAAATGGATAAGTCTGAATTCCTTAAACTCGAAACGGCTTATCTTGGTCACATAATTAGTAACGAAGGCATTAAACCGAACCCCGATAAGATCGCCGCCATTCAAAGGTATCCCATTCCAAAGACTTCTAAAGAAATAAAACAATTCTTAGGACTTATTGGCTACTACAGGAAATTCATTGCGGATTTTGCCCGCATTACTAAACCGATGACACAATGCTTAAAAAAGGGTAGAAAGATTATACTAGACTCGGAATATACTAATTGTTTCGAAAAGTGTAAATCTCTGTTAACAAACGATCCTATATTGCAGTACCCCGATTTTAATAGGGAATTTATACTAACCACTGACGCTTCTAATGTCGCCATTGGAGCTGTACTCTCTCAAGGTACTGTAGGTTCGGACAAACCTATCTCATACGCTTCACGCACATTGAACGAGAGCGAATTAAACTATAGTACGATCGAGAAAGAGCTTCTCGCTATCGTTTGGGCTACCAAATATTTCCGCCCATTCTTTTTTGTCGTCCATTTAAGATCATGACCGATCACAAACCACTCCAGTGGGTCATGAGCTTAAAGAAACCCAATGCACGGCTTACTAGATGGCGTCTCAAGTTAATGGAATACGATTTTACAGTCATTTATAAGAAAGGAAAGCTTAATACTAACGCAGATGCTTTATCTCGTGTAGAAATTAATAACGAAGAGATTAGTTCTATCATAGCTAACCCTACTAACAACGAAAGATCCTTAGCTGGCTCCTCTACAGCCACAGTCCATACTAACCAAGAAAATCCAATTCTAGAAATACCCATCACGGACGAACCCTTAAATTAATTCAGTAAACAAATTTGTTTAACGGTCGTAGGTGATATTAAAAAACGTCCTACAGTATCAAAGCCTTTCGAAACACATACGCGTACCTCCATACAGTTATCCGAATCTAATTTAGAAAATGACCTCGTAAACGCCATCAAAGAATACGTTAACCCTAAAGTAAAGACAGCTTTATTAATTAACCCTCCGCTTGCCATGTACACTATTATACCTATTTTACAAGAGAAATTTAAATCATCCGCAATGAACTTAGTGTTAGCGAAAACCGAGATTGAAAATGTTAAAGAATACTTACGACAACAGGATATAATACGACACTATCACGATGGTAAGACCAACCATCGTGGAATTAATGAGTGCTATTTAACATTATCTGCTAGGTACTACTGGCCTAAAATGAGAGAAGACATTACAACATTCATCAACGATTGCACTATATGTGGTCAGGCCAAATATGACCGTCATCCTATCAGGCAACAGTTCAATATAGTACCCCCGGCTACTAAGCCATTCGAGACAATACATATGGATCTATTCACAACAGACAATGAAAAGTATTTAACATTTGTAGATGTATTCTCTAAATACGCACAGGCTTATCATCTACGCGATGGTACTGCTCTCAGTATCATTCAAGCTTTACTAATATTTGCTACGCACCATGGGCTTCCACTAACAATTATAACTGATCAGGGTACGGAATTTACTAATCAAATGTTCTCTGAGTTTACTAAATTTCACAAAATAATTCACCATAAAACATTAGCACACTCACCAAACGATAATGGCAACATAGAACGCTTCCATTCGACCTTATTGGAACACTTACGTATATTACGTTTACAACGTAAAAATGAACCCGTAGTTAACTTGATACCATACGCACTTTTAGCTTACAATAGTTCGGTGCACAGTTTTACGAAGTGTAAACCTTTTGATCTAATTTTAGGACATTTTGATCCTAGAGATCCTCTTTATGTAGATTTAAATGAATTATTGCTTCAACAATACATGCAATCTCATAGATCGCAGATGCAAACAGTATATGATATAATTAATGAACAGTCTCTTAATAATCGTACAGCTTTAATAGAACGACGCAATAAGAATCGCGAACCGGAAGCAGAATATGAACCAGGACAACAAATATTTGTGAGGAACCCCTTAGCCAATCGACAAAAACTAGCCCCTCGTTTTACCCAAGACAAAGTACTAGCTGATTTACCCATTCACATTTATACCTCTAAAAAACGCGGCCCAATAGCCAAATCTCGATTAAAGCGTGTCCCTAAGAGCGCTAAATTGTTGCAGGTTACTGCTGATCCCAGTTCTTTATCTCCTCCAAGCCCAGGAGATAAAACTTGAAAGCCTGGACAATGGACCAGGAATATTACCTTTCAAGTTAGGACCCATGGACTTAACTACTCACTATCATACTTTCTTACAATATATTGACTTAGACAATTTTGAAGATCAAATCGAATTAGTTTATTCACAGATTACTTATATAAGATCCCAAATAGATAATGAAACTACTAGCTTATATGAACATCAGTTAGATCATCTTAAAGATAGATTAGACTCTGCAAACTACGAACTTAAAAGTCTTGAACCGAACCGTGCCAAGCGAGGTCTTATAGACGGCCTAGGCTCTGTAATTAAAAGTATTAGTGGTAATTTAGATTATACAGATGCTAAAAAGTACGATGAGGCCATATCAGTTTTAAGTCAAAATCAAAATAGTATCAGTTCTGAATTCAATAACCATATAAGTTTAAGTAAGGATTGGATGTCTCAAAATAGTAAAATCATTTCGCACATAGTAGATAATCAGATAAAAATCAATGATACATTGCATATTATTTTAAAAACTATAGGAACTAAAGAAGAGTTATATACTAAGTTAACTAGATTTGGACAATTACTGACAATCATCAGTGAAAACATAGATGAGCTGTCAGAGAAATTACGTAGAATAGAGGATATTGTGGCTTTTACGCGTGCCTCAGGCACCCATCATTCAATATTAAGTTTAGATGTTCTTAGCAATATGTTAGATAAACTCAGATCTGTCTATAGTTCAGACATGATTATTGATTTAGAATAAAGGGACTATTATAATATAATAAAAAGTGGCTCATACTATGTAGGCAAACGTATAGTAATAGCGTTTAGGTTTCCCATCAAGTCCTCTCGTCAATATGACCTTTACAAACTGGCAATCCTCCCAAATAAATTTAATCAGGTCCTCATTCCCAACTCTCCCTATATAGCAACTAACGAGAATATTCATGTGTACATAGAGGCTGAATGCCCGAAGTTAAATAACCGGTATCTCTGCGAGGAGCAACTCAATCACCAGATACGCACAGAACCAGACTGTATCCTGGAACTAATAAGACACCAAGTTATCGACAGATCATGCAAAATCACCACAGTTACACTTAACAAAGAAGCCATGGAGAAGATGGACGACCGTCATTATGCTATCGTGTTTCCCCATCCTACGAAGATACATCTTACCTGCGGCCGAGATGACTACAGCATCCTTAACGGAAGTTACCTTGCAACCATCCCTCACAACTGCATATTGCGCTCAAATGAATTCGTAATCATCAATGTGAATGACAAACTGAAAGGAAGACCCACCAAGATCATCCAGACTTCACTTGAGATGACTGCAAATAAGACACCTATACCGACATACAATATAAATTCTATAAACCTTGATGAGCTGCACAAACTCCAGAATAGAATAGAACTGCAAGAACAGATCTTACCTAAATCTGTACAGATGCAGTCAGTATACCACACTACTATTCCACTCTACGGGATCATAATGGGCACAATCATCGCCATCGTTATCATCCTAATTCGACGCTACATCAGTCGCAATCTCCGTGAGTCAGAACAACCTAACGATCACCCAAGCCCAGCATCAGCAACTGAAGATCAAAATCAGCATCACGCAACATTTTCACTAAATGTTCTAAAATAGTTGCGTTTCTAAGGGTGGAGGTGTTACGTGCGGAACCCTAAAGCAAAGCGCTGACGCTAGATGCACTCCGAACGCGCGTGTAACCTGGATTTCATCATCGCAGCGTAAACTGCTGACACCGCAGCGGCCGCTGCCCCGCGACCGCCGCGCCTGGGAGGCCATTACATTCCACACATCGGACCTAGCTATAACTTTTACTTTGTAATTTTTATTTTAATAAATAGTTTTAAATTGATTTCGGTTTTTTTTCGATCCTCCGGCTGTGACCTTCGTAATTGGTTACATAATATTTGAGGTGTATAACCTTGTGAGGGACTGGTGTCTATACTAGGGTAATCCCTGTGTTACGGATCGCCAGGCCCCCACCCTCAGACTTATTGTCTTAGTTGACAAGTAAAAGTTTGTATTTTAATGACTTATGGATACTATTTTTATATTTTATCTTAATTTTACAAGAGAATAAGAACAACAGAGGGATCTAGGGAGTTGAGTGACATGGGGGAGACAAATGGATTTGTGACAAGCAAAACGTTGTTACAACTTGTTCGAAAACGAAGCGTGAAGAAGCGTCTCTCGGGCCAGCATGGCTGTGCCAACGGAGGTGATGCCTTGATATTGCTTCCGTTGTAATTGTAACTTAATAAATATAAATAAATATTTCACAACATCACATTGATCTGACTCCGAAATAGGTAGCTCAAGCACCTGTGTCTGTGTACGTATAATATTTTTCTTTTGTAAATACATACTTATAATACATAGCAAACACCCAGACCAATACAAACAAACATGTTCATGCACACAAATGTTTGTACTGTGCGGGGATCGAACCCGCAACCCTTGTATCAGAGGTAGCGTTCACTACCACTGTTCCAATTGGGTCGTCAAATATGAGGATCAGATATGAGGAAAGATATATGGTCGGCAAACATCTCGCAATATTCGTTTACGGCTTCAGCGAAGTCTTTTATATATATTAAGAAGATAAGACAACCCAGCACGCTTCCTTGTGGGATTGACGCGTTAACCGGTATAGTATCTGATCGGACCTTTACTATTTTATGAGAGTCATTATTAAAATATTCAATTTCTGTGGTTTGTGTTCTATTATATAAGTATGATTTAAACCAGCTAAGCCGTGTGGTCCCCAGCAGAGTAGAATAGGCCACCCTCACTCTTACCGAGGTGTCGTAAAAGGCGACTAAGGTAAAGCTGCTGGCATGATCATCAGCACCCAGAGAAGGAAAACTCTGCATTTATATCAAAACCCTCGCCAACACGTCTGCCAAGCGTGGTGAGTATGGCAATTACCCCTCATGTGATTGAGGGAGGCCCGTGCCCCAGCAGTGGGGACTTAAATGGGCTGACGATGTAAACCAGCTATGGGTCGTTCCGCGGATTCCTATATAATTGAGTTTATTTAATATAATATTGAATTGCACTTTATCGTAGGCTTTGGTCATGTCTATTAATATTCCTACGGCGTAGTTTCTATTATTTATTATATTATGTGTTTCTTGGATATAATTTAGCAATATATAATATTAACAATATTAGCAATATATAATTTTTAATTATATATTGCTAATATTGTAGATTTATTTTTCCGAAATCCATTTTGACATTCGATAAGGATGTTATACTTCTCACAAAACTTACAGATGCGCTTATACATGGCCTTCTCAAATATCTTTGAAGCCGTCGGTAATAAAGCTATAGGCCGGTAGTTGGTGGGATCTGTTTGTACATTTTTCTTATGGACAGGTTTTATAAGTGAGTTTTTTAACCGGTCAGGGAATTGTTTTAACATTTCATACACTTTAAATAACATTTTAATACAGTACACTCTGGACGGACATAGTAGCGGCATCATAGAGACATCTCATCACCTGGATATATCGCCAATCGACTTGGCATCGCTGCAGGGACTCCAGAACAGACCAGATTTCAACCGAGTCAAAGGCTTTCTCATAATCCACTAATGCTAGACACAGGGGCTGATTGTACTCTTCTGTCTTCTGTATAATCTGCCGCACTGTGTGGATGTGATCTATGGTGCCGTATCCGCTCCGAAACCCAGCCTGTTCCGGTGGTTGGAATTCGTCGAGTCTCCGCGCAAGACGGTTCGTGATCACTCTTGAGAACAGCTTATAGACGTGGCTTAGAAGGGAAATGGGTCGATAGTTCTTCAAGAGGGTTTTGACCCCTTTTTTTCAATTATAGGTATAGGACTTGTTTGCTTTGAATCAGCAAACAAGTCCTATACCAATGCATCGAGGAGTGAGACAAGGGGACGTCATCTCCCCGAAATTGTTCACAAATGCAATGTAGGATATGTTCAAGACGCTAAACTGGAAGAGACGTGGCATCAACATCAATGGCGAATACATCTCTCACCTGCGATTTGCAGACGACATCGTCATAATGGCAGAAACGCAGGCAGGACCTACAACTGATGCTGAATGACCTGGTTGACTCTTCTAAATGCATCGGCCGACGGATGAACTTGGACAAAACCAAGGTCATGTTCAATGAACATGTTCTACCGGAACCGATTGCAATTCACGGTACCGTCCTCGAAGCTGTTCAAAAATACGTATACCTCGGGCAGACTTTGCAATTGGGTAAAAACAACTTCGAGGATGAGGTGAATAGGAGAATCCAGTTAGGTTGGGCAGCATTTGGAAAACTACGTCGTGTCTTCGTACCACAGTGCCTAAAGACGAAAGTCTTCAATCAGTGCGTCCTACCCGTCATGACATACGGAGCTGAAACGTGGACACTTACGGTACGGCTGGTCCACAAGTTAAAGGTCGCTCAGCGGGCTATGGAACGAGCAATGCTCGGCGTCTCTCTCCGAGATCGAATACGAAATGAGGTGATCCGGCAGAGTCCGAAGTCATCGACATTGCTCACCGAATTAGCATGCTGATGATGATGATGATGATGATGACAGTACACTCAAGATAAGATGTTGTTGAAGTCGGCGCCTAATCCCTGTTGAATAATTGAATAAAGTATTACAAGATAGTCTTGGGCGCCGACTTCAATAACATCTTTTCTCGAGTGTACTGTTATAAAATGTTATTTAAAGTGTGTGGTGTTAAAAATGTTATTTTACACTTTTTCGTTCTTGGTTTTTGAAGACGGTTTTTTTTTCATAGATATTTTCGTATTTATATAGGTACCATCACGTGAAATGCTGTCAATAGGTTCACGATTGTGGAAATTAACAAAGTCCAGTACTTCCATAAGTGGATTCTTTAGCATAGCAGCGGAGCAGACTTTCACCAATTAAGGATAGGACAAAGGACAAAGGAATATTCATTAGCGACAATTGTTGCCTAAGGAAATATTGTCTTGAAAAATCCTACTTTCTACCGGGTTTTTTATAATTCTTCAGATTTAGTTCCTGTTACAAGGGGAAAAAATTTTCCGTGTTAATTCTTTCCTAAAGCTTTTTGTCTTGTTTAGTAGTACGGAGAGTTTATCGGTTTCTGGTCTTTATCTGACTGAACAAGTCTGATACGATTTCTTCTAAGATTTTTTTTTTGTGTGTTAGGTGGTAGACGAGCAGACGGTTCACCTGATGGTAAGGAATTGCCGCCGTCCATGGACACCCGCGACACCAGTAGATTTCCTCCGGATTGGGCCTCCGGTACCCTTACTCACGCAGCGAAACACAGCACAGTGCTGCTTCACGTATATTTAATCAATGTCTTATTTTTATTTTACGATGTTTATCGTGTCACCTCTTGCTTAGCTGTTAACCTTGGCCCCGGCAATAAAAAATATATTTTACAATTTAAAAACAATAAAATAAAGTCAAAACACAGTTTCAGAAATATATGGCCAGCTACTGTCCGCGCCCATGGACACCCGCGCCTACTGTGGTACAAGTACGCTACCAACCTTAAAAAATTAAATCCACCTCCCATAAAAAAAATACATTATAATTATCCTCTCTCTCCGACGACAACTTCATGCTGGGCTATAATAGATTTATATTACACCACACTGTACGCTAAGCGTACAAGGCTGTATAACAAAGTTTAAGGTGACGGGTAGGGCACACTAGCGACGCCAATAGATTTTAATTTTTACCTACTAAACCGTACCGATCTATTTTAAACAATTTTGGGATTACAACCTCTCGGCAAACACTTATATTATTTATTAAATAACCATACACAAATGTTAGGTCCAACGCATACGCGAATGCAAAATTTATTCACGCCAAAAGCGGTCACTTTTGGCGTGTCGTTTAAGTCCCCAATGCTGGGGCACGGGCCTCCCTCAATCACATGAGGGGTAATTGCCATACTCACCACGCTTGGCAGACGGGTTGGCGAGGGTTTTGATATAAATGCAGAGTTTTCCTTTTCTGGGTGCTGATGATCATGCCAGCAGCTTTACCTTAGTCGCCTTTTACGACACCTCGGTAAGAGTGAGGGTGGCCTATTCTACTCTGCCGGGGACCACACGGCTTCGGTTTTACGGCTTAGGTTAAGTAGCTAGAAATTAAAATCGATTGGCGTCGCTAGTGTGCCCTACCCGTCACCTTAAAAGGAATTAACTTGCTACGAGTAGGCATTGTTACCTTAATTCAAACTTTGTTACAATATCATCACATAGTTAAGGTGACGGGTAGGTGTGCCCTAGCGACGCCAATCGATTTTAATTTTTAGCTACTAAACCGGATCTATTTTAAACAATTTCGGAATTACAACCTCTCGGCAAACACTTATACTATTTATTAAATAAACATGCAAAAATGTTGTAAGTAATAAGTGTTTGCCGAGAAATTGTAACCCCGAAATTGTTTAAAATAGATCCGGCCAAAAATTTAAATCGATTGGCGTCGCTAGTGTGCCCTACCCGTCATCTTAAACACTTTTATCAAACACGTTGTACCTACATAGATACAACGTGAAAATCGCATGTACTATATAGAGTCCATTTAATAAGAATTTCTCTGAAATCATTTCAAAAGGAAGAGACCATCTTATTTTTTTTATTTTTTTTAATGATATAGGTGGCAGACGAGTCGACGGATCAGCTGATGATAAGCGATTACCGCCGCCCATGGACACCTGCAACACTAGTGGTGTCACAAGTGCCCTGCTTACCTTTTAACCCCCCTTCCCCTGGATTGGGCCTCCGGTACCCTCACTCACGCAGCGAAACACCGCATGCACCGCTTCACGCCGGTTTTCTGTGAGGACGTGGTATTACTCCGGTCGCGCCGGGCCATTCATGCCAAACCGTGGCTCTTCCACTGTTAATTTATTGTATTATCTTTTGTTGTTGTTATTACCCTTACCTGTATTTCGTTTTGTGCACTAAATAATGCCTATCTATTTACCTATATTGCCAACCGCATTATCTTCTGAAATATAACTCGCCTATAGCATGGCTGGAAAATCTTGGCTTCGGTCTCATACTTGCCGCATTCCTGGCATTTTTCTCGTTTAATTACGTTCCATTAGGACGCCCCAGGGTTCTTCGTTAGCTGTTCATTAAGCCAAGACAATGCACCTCTCACTCGTCTGGATCCTACCTGACCATCGGGAAGAAAATAGTTCGGGAAAGAAAGTAGTTATTGTTTATTTTGCATCACGCAACATTTTCACTAAATGTTCTAAAATAGTTGCGTTTCTAAGGGTGGAGGTGTTACGTGCGGAACCCTAAAGCAAAGCGCTGACGCTAAATGCACTCCGAACGCGCGTGTAACCTGGATTTCATCATCGCAGCGTAAACTGCTGACACCGCAGCGGCCGCTGCCCCGCGACCGCCGCGCCTGGGAGGCCATTACATTCCACACATCGGACCTAGCTATAACTTTTACTTTGTAATTTTTATTTTAATAAATAGTTTTAAATTGATTTCGGTTTTTTTTCGATCCTCCGGCTGTGACCTTCGTAATTGATTACATAATATTTGAGGTGTATAACCTTGTGAGGGACTGGTGTCTATACTAGGGTAATCCCTGTGTTACGGATCGCCAGGCCCTCACCCTCAGACTTATTGTCTTAGTTGACAAGTAAAAGTTTGTATTTTAATGACTTATGGATACTATTTTTATATTTTATCTTAATTTTACAAGAGAATAAGAACAACAGAGGGATCTAGGGAGTTGAGTGACATGGGGGAGACAAATGGATTTGTGACAAGCAAAACGTTGTTACAACTTGTTCGAAAACGAAGCGTGAAGAAGCGTCTCTCGGGCCAGCATGGCTGTGCCAACGGAGGTGATGCCTTGATATTGCTTCCGTTGTAATTGTAACTTAATAAATATAAATAAATATTTCACAACATCACATTGATCTGACTCCGAAATAGGTAGCTCAAGCACCTGTGTCTGTGTACGTATAATATTTTTCTTTTGTAAATACATACTTATAATACATAGCAAACACCCAGACCAATACAAACAAACATGTTCATGCACACAAATGTTTGTACTGTGCGGGGATCGAACCCGCAACCCTTGTATCAGAGGTAGCGTTCACTACCACTGTTCCAATTGGGTCGTCAAATATGAGGATCAGATATGAGGAAAGATATATGGTCGGCAAACATCTCGCAATATTCGTTTACGGCTTCAGCGAAGTCTTTTATATATATTAAGAAGATAAGACAACCCAGCACGCTTTCTTGTGGGATTGACGCGTTAACCGGTATAGTATCTAATCGAACCTTTGCTATTTTATGAGAGTCATTATTAAAATATTCAATTTCTGTGGTTTGTGTTCTATTATATAAGTATGATTTAAACCAGCTAAGCCGTGTGGTCCCCAGCAGAGTAGAATAGGCCACCCTCACTCTTACCGAGGTGTCGTAAAAGGCGACTAAGGTAAAGCTGCTGGCATGATCATCAGCACCCAGAGAAGGAAAACTCTGCATTTATATCAAAACCCTCGCCAACACGTCTGCCAAGCGTGGTGAGTATGGCAATTACCCCTCATGTGATTGAGGGAGGCCCGTGCCCCAGCAGTGGGGACTTAAATGGGCTGACGATGTAAACCAGCTATGGGTCGTTCCGCGGTTCCTATTTAATTGAGTTTATTTAATATAATATTGAATTGCACTTTATCGTAGGCTTTGGTCATGTCTATTAATATTCCTACGGCGTAGTTTCTATTATTTATTATATTATGTGTTTCTTGGATATAATTTAGCAATATATAATATTAACAATATTAGCAATATATAATTTTTAATTATATATTGCTAATATTGTAGATTTATTTTTCCGAAATCCATTTTGACATTCGATAAGGATGTTATACTTCTCACAAAACTTACAGATGCGCTTATACATGGCCTTCTCAAATATCTTTGAAGCCGTCGGTAATAAAGCTATAGGCCGGTAGTTGGTGGGATCTGTTTGTACATTTTTCTTATGGACAGGTTTTATAAGTGAGTTTTTTAACCGGTCAGGGAATTGTTTTAACATTTCATACACTTTAAATAACATTTTAATACAGTACACTCTGGACGGACATAGTAGCGGCATCATAGAGACATCTCATCACCTGGATATATCGCCAATCGACTTGGCATCGCTGCA
Source organism: Marasmia exigua (assembly GCA_019059595.1). Taxonomy (NCBI): domain Eukaryota; kingdom Metazoa; phylum Arthropoda; class Insecta; order Lepidoptera; family Crambidae; genus Marasmia; species Marasmia exigua. Next base: position 10,585,470 of record CM032476.1, on the reverse strand, counting down.
GGGACTCCAGAACAGACCAGATTTCAACCGAGTCAAAGGCTTTCTCATAATCCACTAATGCTAGACACAGGGGCTGATTGTACTCTTCTGTCTTCTGTATAATCTGCCGCACTGTGTGGATGTGATCTATGGTGCCGTATCCGCTCCGAAACCCAGCCTGTTCCGGTGGTTGGAATTCGTCGAGTCTCCGCGCAAGACGGTTCGTGATCACTCTTGAGAACAGCTTATAGACGTGGCTTAGAAGGGAAATGGGTCGATAGTTCTTCAAGAGGGTTTTGACCCCTTTTTTTCAATTATAGGTATAGGACTTGTTTGCTTTGAATCAGCAAACAAGTCCTATACCAATGCATCGAGGAGTGAGACAAGGGGACGTCATCTCCCCGAAATTGTTCACAAATGCAATGTAGGATATGTTCAAGACGCTAAACTGGAAGAGACGTGGCATCAACATCAATGGCGAATACATCTCTCACCTGCGATTTGCAGACGACATCGTCATAATGGCAGAAACGCAGGCAGGACCTACAACTGATGCTGAATGACCTGGTTGACTCTTCTAAATGCATCGGCCGACGGATGAACTTGGACAAAACCAAGGTCATGTTCAATGAACATGTTCTACCGGAACCGATTGCAATTCACGGTACCGTCCTCGAAGCTGTTCAAAAATACGTATACCTCGGGCAGACTTTGCAATTGGGTAAAAACAACTTCGAGGATGAGGTGAATAGGAGAATCCAGTTAGGTTGGGCAGCATTTGGAAAACTACGTCGTGTCTTCGTACCACAGTGCCTAAAGACGAAAGTCTTCAATCAGTGCGTCCTACCCGTCATGACATACGGAGCTGAAACGTGGACACTTACGGTACGGCTGGTCCACAAGTTAAAGGTCGCTCAGCGGGCTATGGAACGAGCAATGCTCGGCGTCTCTCTCCGAGATCGAATACGAAATGAGGTGATCCGGCAGAGTCCGAAGTCATCGACATTGCTCACCGAATTAGCATGCTGATGATGATGATGATGATGATGACAGTACACTCAAGATAAGATGTTGTTGAAGTCGGCGCCTAATCCCTGTTGAATAATTGAATAAAGTATTACAAGATAGTCTTGGGCGCCGACTTCAATAACATCTTTTCTCGAGTGTACTGTTATAAAATGTTATTTAAAGTGTGTGGTGTTAAAAATGTTATTTTACACTTTTTCGTTCTTGGTTTTTGAAGACGGTTTTTTTTTCATAGATATTTTCGTATTTATATAGGTACCATCACGTGAAATGCTGTCAATAGGTTCACGATTGTGGAAATTAACAAAGTCCAGTACTTCCATAAGTGGATTCTTTAGCATAGCAGCGGAGCAGACTTTCACCAATTAAGGATAGGACAAAGGACAAAGGAATATTCATTAGCGACAATTGTTGCCTAAGGAAATATTGTCTTGAAAAATCCTACTTTCTACCGGGTTTTTTATAATTCTTCAGATTTAGTTCCTGTTACAAGGGGAAAAAATTTTCCGTGTTAATTCTTTCCTAAAGCTTTTTGTCTTGTTTAGTAGTACGGAGAGTTTATCGGTTTCTGGTCTTTATCTGACTGAACAAGTCTGATACGATCTCTTCTAAGATTTTTTTTTTGTGTGTTAGGTGGTAGACGAGCAGACGGTTCACCTGATGGTAAGGAATTGCCGCCGTCCATGGACACCCGCGACACCAGTAGATTTCCTCCGGATTGGGCCTCCGGTACCCTTACTCACGCAGCGAAACACAGCACAGTGCTGCTTCACGTATATTTAATCAATGTCTTATTTTATTTTACGATGTTTATCGTGTTACCTCTTGCTTAGCTGTTAACCTTGGCCCCGGCAATAAAAAATATATTTTACAATTTAAAAACAATAAAATAAAGTCAAAACACAGTTTCAGAAATATATGGCCAGCTACTGTCCGCGCCCATGGACACCCGCGTCTCCTGTGGCATCACAAGTACGCTACCAACCTTTAAAATTAAATCCACCTCCCATAAAAAAAATACATTATAATTATCCTCTCTCTCCGACGACTACTTCATGCTGGGCTATAATAGATTTATATTACACCACACTGTACGCTAAGCGTACAAGGCTGTATAACAAAGTTTAAGGTGACGGGTAGGGCACACTAGCGACGCCAATAAATTTTAATTTTTACCTACTAAACCGGATCTATTTTAAACAATTTCGGGATTACAACCTCTCGGCAAACACTTATACTATTTGTTAAATAACCATACACAAATGTTGGGTCCAACGCATACGTCGTTTAAGTCCCCAATGCTGGGGCACGGGCCTCCCTCAATCACATGAGGGGTAATTGCCATACTCACCACGCTTGGCAGACGGGTTGGCGAGGGTTTTGATATAAATGCAGAGTTTTCCTTTTCTGGGTGCTGATGATCATGCCAGCAGCTTTACCTTAGTCGCCTTTTACGACACCTCGGTAAGAGTGAGGGTGGCCTATTCTACTCTGCCGGGGACCACACGGCTTCGGTTTTACGGCTTAGGTTAAGTAGCTAGAAATTAAAATCGATTGGCGTCGCTAGTGTGCCCTACCCGTCACCTTAAAAGGAATTAACTTGCTACGAGTAGGCATTGTTACCTTAATTCAAACTTTGTTACAATATCATCACATAGTTAAGGTGACGGGTAGGTGTGCCCTAGCGACGCCAATCGATTTTAATTTTTAGCTACTAAACCGGATCTATTTTAAACAATTTCGGAATTACAACCTCTCGGCAAACACTTATACTATTTATTAAATAAACATGCAAAAATGTTGTAAGTAATAAGTGTTTGCCGAGAGATTATAACCCTGAAATTGTTTAAAATAGATCCGGCCAAAAATGTAAATCGATTGGCGTCGCTAGTGTGCCCTACCCGTCATCTTAAACACTTTTATCAAACACGTTGTACCTACATAGATACAACGTGAAAATCGCATGTACTATATAGAGTCCATTTAATAAGAATTTCTCTGAAATCATTTCAAAAGGAAGAGACCATCTTATTTTTTTTATTTTTTTTAATGATATAGGTGGCAGACGAGTCGACGGATCAGCTGATGATAAGCGATTACCGCCGCCCATGGACACCTGCAACACTAGTGGTGTCACAAGTGCCCTGCTTACCTTTTAACCCCCCTTCCCCTGGATTGGGCCTCCGGTACCCTCACTCACGCAGCGAAACACCGCATGCACCGCTTCACGCCGGTTTTCTGTGAGGACGTGGTATTACTCCGGTCGCGCCGGGCCATTCATGCCAAACCGTGGCTCTTCCACTGTTAATTTATTGTATTATCTTTTGTTGTTGTTATTACCCTTACCTGTATTTCGTTTTGTGCACTAAATAATGCCTATCTATTTACCTATATTGCCAACCGCATTATCTTCTGAAATATAACTCGCCTATAGCATGGCTGGAAAATCTTGGCTTCGGTCTCATACTTGCCGCATTCCTGGCATTTTTCTCGTTTAATTACGTTCCATTAGGACGCCCCAGGGTTCTTCGTTAGCTGTTCATTAAGCCAAGACAATGCACCTCTCACTCGTCTGGATCCTACCTGACCATCGGGAAGAAAATAGTTCGGGAAAGAAAGTAGTTATTGTTTATTTTGTAGCTAGGTATATTTGAAATTTTGTTTACATGGCCGTCACCTTTTGCCCGAACATCGCTCTCCTCTACCTTATAGGGTGACCACAGAAAACCAGCGTCGTGGTGATACTCATCGCCACGGCACATGCTGAGTGGAAGCCTATTTGGTACACTATTGCAATTTTAGTGTTAAGTTTGAATATGCACTGTAATTCTTCTTATGTGTCAAATAAATGATTTTTCTTTCTTTCTTCCTTTGTAATGAGAAACAGGGATACAAAGTTTTATTTTTATGTATTTTTAATTGTTTTATGTTTTGTTTTCTGTTTGTACCAAATTGTGTTCTGTTTATAATTGCTATGTTCTTTGTTGTGATGTCTATAATAATAAATATTTTCTTTCTTTCTTTCTTTCTTTAAAATAAGTAACAATATATGTAGAAATCGAACCAACGACATAATGTACATCCCGATTTTTTATAATAGATATTGGTTTGCTTTATAGTTTAGCTATCAATTTTAATCGCTAGTTAGGGGTACCTGTCGCCTAAACTGTGTACCAGATAAAATGTATTCCTTTATTAATTCTAACCCTATTTTTTAGGTTAAACTGTGAATTTATTGGTACGCAAAATTTCATTCATAAATGTTTGTTAAGACTTACGTTAAATAAAACAGTGTTACAAAGCAGTTTTTTTTTTCGAAAATTGAATGAAAATATTTTGTTTCAAATGTTAAAACTGCTCTATTACACCGTTTTAGCAAAGGTTTTAGCTAACAAAGGTTAATTGAACTTATATGAATAATTTAACGTTTTTTTACCAGATTAATCCCAATGCCCAAGAAACTAATCCGTAATTACTCTCCGTAATCTTATCAGAGTAATTACGGATTAGTTTATTGGGTAGGTACTTGATGTCATAATAGTCCACAGTAACTCTCCGAAACACCTTGCTACTATCGCCAGCAGCTTTACCAACTATTTTCGCCGAAATTTTCCAGTAGACAACTATGCAACTAAATCTCGCTCATACGCATCTGCAGAGTTTTAATGGTAGTTTACGCTCGAGCCATAAGCGGATCGCTGCAATTTACCAACTTTTGAGGTGTTCATACCTGCACTTATAATTTGAACCGCTGAAAACTAAAGTTTACAGGTAAATAGGTACTGCCAGCATCACAATTATCTCAAAGATTTAAAACCTACCAAAAGTATCTGAGCATTTGGCAAAAAACAACTGTATATTGGTACACGCGAAGGTGCATGTTAATTTTTTTTATCTGTTAGATGGCAGACGAGCAGACGGATCACCTGATGGTAAGCGATTGCCGCCGCCCATGGACACCCGAGACACCAGTGGAGTCATAAGTGCGCTGCTAACTTTTAAGGTGACGGGTAGGGCACACTAGCGACGCCAATCGATTTTAATTTTTAGCTACTAAACCACATCTATTTTAAACAATTTCGGGATTACAACTTCTCGGCAAACATTTATACTATTTATTAAATAACCATGCACAAATGTTGGGTCCGTTTTTTTTTACGCGAAAAATTGATTCACGCCAAAAGTGGCCGCTTTTGGCGGTAATTCAAATTTCGAGTACAAAAGCAGACCCAAAAGTTAAGTATAAGTATATAATAAATAGTATAAGTGTTTGCCGAGAGATTGTGACCCTGAAATTGTTTGAAATTGATCCGGTTTAGTAGCTAAAAATTTAAATCGATTGGCGTCGCTAGTGTGCCCTACCCGTCACCTTAAAACCCCCTTCCCCCCGGATTGGGCCTCCGGTACCCTCACTCACGCAGCGAAACACTGCCCAGTGCTGCTTCACGCCAGTTTTCTGTAAGGCCGTGGTATCACTCCGGTCGAGCCGAAGCGTGGTTCTTCCCACGGTAATAATGTTCGGGAACATGACGACAAATGAAGTAGGTATACCTAAAAAGTTTTATTATTGGTTTCGTTACGTACCAGAGACTCTAGGTCCGTGCCTTTTTTTGCTAGTTACATAGTTTTTTGCTGATTATAAATTATAAATAATGTTAATAACACACTTAAAATTTTCATCTCGTGTTCAGGCGGGACTCGAACCCATACCTTCCACAATCCGGGTGAATGTTCTACCAATTAGTCCACAGAACGCGTTATTAAGCCGACGAAATTTGTAAGTGCTTGATTCGACATGAGCTGTCGCATGTTAATAACGCGTTCAGTGGTCTAATTGGCAGAGCATTCACCCAGATTGTAGAAGGTATGGGTTCAAGTCCCGCGTGAACACGAGATGAAATTTGTAAGTGTGTTATTAACATTATTTATAATTTATAATCAGCAAACAACTATGTAATTAGCAAAAACAGGCACGGACCTAGAGTGGGTTTGAGTCCCGCTGAACACGAGATGAAATTTTTAAGCGTGTTAATTTACTTAAGAATAAATTGCAAAAGATTGCTATAAAAAAATATAACTATAAATAATGTTGCTCCGCGCACAAAAAATAGTTTTCTTACATACAATTTTTTTGAGATAGGGGGCAGCTGTATGCTGACTGTACCTGTGTCGTTGCGGTGGGGTAGTATTAGCAATCTAAGCAACTAACGATGGCAAACTTAGAATGTAACCACCTACTTACACCTAAATTAAGTACTTACCGTAAAACGTTGATATTTTCTCATGCCTTAAACCATGACTCAGTGTAAGTTTTAAATAAAATAAATGCACAAGACAATTTTACAGTCACCAAAGTTGAAACTAGTGCATTTCTCTGTATAATATACTATGTATATGTAAGTGAGGGTACTGGTGTACCCAATCCGGGGGAAGGGGGATTTAAAGGTTGGCAGCGCACTTGTGACTCCACTAGTGTCGCGGGAGTCCATGGGCGGCGACAATCACTTACCATCTGGAGATCCGTCTGCTTGTCTGCCACCTATGACATAAAAAAAATGAGTGCTGTATAACGAAGCCAGGGCGGAAGTCTCCCGGCTCACACGAAAGAATTTAGGAAAGTACATTTTCTAAATAAACCCGTCTGCGAAACGAACCCGGAGCTTGCCGCCCTTGGTCGCCACATCTTCTACTGCTCAATACTGAATGAGGATAAAAGGAAATCGGAAACAAGATAAGTGAACCTGAAATTCTTAATAATTCTAATAATTTGTTTACTGAAATTAATTGGGTCACGGACTGGTGCTAGTCATTTGTTTTCAATTGTACAATTATGTATTATTGCATTAAAATTCATAATAATATTGGGTCTATTCATAGCAATTCTAGGAGGAACCTAATAAAATCGATTCACATCGTGAAAGCCAAATTATTGTAAACTTCAATAAAAATATAATATCGACAAGTCCCAAATACTGCATTCAGCATCTAAATTGCAGTCAGCCAAATCATACACGAACGAAAAGATGCTGTCCAAAATTTACAGTTGTTAAAAAAAATGTCCAATAAACAATACATACCTACAACACTTTGTCACTACCCAATTTCTCTATTCCATTCTACTCTTTAATTATTATTCGTTGTCCGATGCAAAAATCTTTTCTCTAAAATATAGCAATACAGAAAAGAAAAAAATATTATGGCGGAAATGACATTTCAATAATAAGATCTGTTAACTGTCGTGCTCGTGGCACTTATGTTCATACAACATATATCACTAAAACAGTTTTTTGTTTGGTTTTCAGGTGATATCCGCCATGTTTTCAAAATATCACGAACACGAGAATTGGGCTCCAGGTTTTACAGTGTATGTTATGTCAAAGAGACAAGTGACATCTGACAGTGGGCAGCAGCCTATGGCAAAGAGTAGTATTGCCTATGGTTCAAGTCGTTCTTCCTCTAACGTGTGCGTCCCTTATTGTGTACTTGAATGGGAGTAAAATTATTATAGTTCTGATTTGCATCATATAATTGTATGGTGAAGCATTCTTATTTTTCCCGAAATCTGCTGAATTTTCTTGATTTTTTCCAAAAGGTACTGTAAGAATGTCCTAGCCAATTCCTATATACATATGTCCTTTCACTCCTCATACTCGCTTTTGCCAGTACTGACGACTAATAAATATCACTTATACGAAGTTTAATTAGTTGCCCAAGTTCTGCGTGGTACGGTGGCTGTACAGTGGCTATATAGTGGCTATATTATGGTCGTGAACAGTGGCGTATTTCACTTCTATGGCTCCCTCGTGGCCTCTCGGAGGCTACGCGTGAACTAACGCGTTGGATTGAGTTGTAATGCGCTTTAGAGTGAGTTGGCACGAGTACGTAGCTGTAGGTTGTTAGTTTCTCGTTTAATGAGTTGATATGAATTCTTGCAGCTACTGCCGTTTGATCTTTACAAACCCTAGACAGACCAGTTGCAAAAATTCACGTTCTTCTCTCACTATCCACCAGGAGAAACTTTTGCAGCACAATAAAAAGTATAACATTTGTGTTGCACCGTTCTAGAAATACTGAATGAAAAAATAAAATCCGTGCAGAGACTTTTATTAGTGCTGACGATCGATAGTCGACTATCAATAGTATCGATAGTTCAGAACCAGACAATACTATAAAAAAACTATCAATCGAGTGATTATTGTCTATATGGTCATCGAACCACGCGCAAGCGATTGTCATTTCATCAACATCTCGATGGATGGCGGTCTAATACTGTGCGTTTCTCGCGGTACTTTCTACCATGTACCTACCTCAGTTCTGTAAAACGGTTTGGCTGTATTTCTTGACGGCTACGACTTAGGTTCTCGAGAGAAGAGCGTACTTTTTTTTAAAAGACCCGGAAACACATTAGCGATCTCTCTGATTTCGCGGATGTTCATAAGTGGCGTTGATTACTTTCGATCTGGTGAACCGATTGCACGTTTGTCGGCTGTAGTATAAAAAAATATCGACAGTTTACTAATTTACAATAGTACCGTTTAGATGTGTGGTTTTCTCTGCAGAAAACCAATATGATACAATATTTTTTTCCAGAATGCACCTCTGGAATCTGGCTTGGATTTGAATCACGATCCCCTGTATAGAGGTCGCGTTCTTATCCACTGAGCTACTATCGGTACCACAAAACCATCGATGATATCGTTAGGATTTTCGTTTTGGATGGAAAACGATCAATAGTAAAACTATCGATAGTTCGGCAACACTAACTTCAACCGATCCGTGTTGAGCTAAAGTCGCAGAGTTTTCTCAAAGTTGTCCCGATCGCTGACGGCCGTCCTGTGATCAGCGCATTTTATTTTATTCCCGTTGTATCGCAACTTTCACTTTGCCTCAGTTAGTTGATCTTTACTTTGAGTCAAGTTTCATCTTCTGTATTAGAATCGAGAGGTAGTTAAATCGATATTCTGGTTTAAAAATTCGTTTCGCTATACTTTTCGTGCCTTCAACCAAGCTACTCCACGCAGGGAGTATCACGCTTCGGCATAAATGGGCTGGTGCAACCAGAGTGGTACCACGCTTTCACAGAAAATTGGCCTATTGAGTGGGGTAATAGAAGTCCAATCCGGGGGAAGGGTTGGCAGTGCACATGTGAATCGACTCCACTAGTGTTGCGGGTGTCAATGAGCAACGCCAATCGATTGCTATTAGGTGGTCCGTCTGCTCGTCTGTCACCTATCATATAAAAGAAAACCTACCTAATTTTACGTTTAAGTTTCTGTATTTAGTTGTTTATTTTGTGCAATAAATTATATCTATCTATCTACCTACTTGATTGGCAAGGTAATCAAATTCTAACAACGTATTGACATAAAAATAATCGAAGTATTGATTGATTGGTGATTAACTGATGGAAAATCAGGAAAACGGCTGCTAATAGGCTTGATACTACTAAGATCGCTCATAGGTTTAAATAAAAAGCTGCTCAGTTAATCTATGGGGACTAAGTTTCTCTTATTCACGGTTTATGCAATTTTTGCTAATACCACAAGACTGCACACAGCTATTATGCAACAAAACGACCTTCGACATTGTTACATTGCTTTAACGTACATGTGCTAGTAACATCAATATCGATTACCTATAAAAAACACTGTACCTAAGTGAGTGTAACAGTTTCCAAGTTTTAAAGCCCAGCTGTAATGGCGTATAAAGTATCATGTTTTCCATACAAACAAATGGTGCACGGTAAAGAGCTACTAACGGACTCCATGTGGAGTTTGCACAATCCAACTGTGCCGCAACACACGCCAGTAGCCGATGTGTTGTGCACTCGCATTCTGGCCAATGCATATTACACACAAGCCTGGGTACCTATGTGGACATAGGCACAACGAGTTCTTATAAAATGGCGGGAGTACTCTTTATCTAATCTCGCTTGAGCTATGAATGACCAAAAATCACTGGAAAACGTACAATGACGATAGGTACTGTTGGCAAGACACTGGTGAAGGACATATTGTGATGTCGCTTTTCTTCTTCTCACAATTTTCATTGAAAAAACGACGCCTACAATGTAGCCCGACAATGAGCATTGGCGGTGAGCTAAGTGAACCGTCAGAGGTGGGGTGCGGGGTCCACAGGGTTCGGGGTGTGGGCCGGTCTGCTACTTGATGCACGTGAACAGCTTATGTGGTGTGCTCAAGTACAGTTCGGCTCACATGTACGCAGACGACCTGTGCACCCTTAGCGCCGGAACCGACATCGCTGAGACGTGTCTCTTAGTGCAGCGCGACATAGATTCAGTTGTCAAATGGTCCCATGATAATGGCATTATCCTAAATACAGACAAAACCAAACTTCTAGTTATTCATTCACCTTATTTGCGTCTGACTGATTCGCCTCCCTATTTATACACACATAGTTTTACATGTTTTCATAACGGCAATATTGATTGTCAGTGTAAGCCTATGATCGAGTTGATTGTGTAACTTATCTCGGCGTCAGAGTAGATGCTAGCTTTTCTTGGTCCTCGCATGTGGATTTCTTGTGTAATAAGCTAAGACTACTCTTAAATAAATTTTATCATTTAAGCTTTAAAGTGCCTAGTTCAGTATTAAAATGTCTTTATTTTTCATTAGTAGAATCAGCTCTGGATTATGCTCTCGATAGTTTACGGATTAACGTTCAAAACATATATTGATAAAATAGAAACACTTCAGATTCGTTTTCTAAAGTTACTAGTAACTAATAAAACAAAAGCTAAATGTAAAGGTGATTACACAAAATTGTTTAAAATTTGCAAGATACTACCGGTTAGCTTAAAACATAGATATTTATTAGCTATAAACAATTTTAACAATCGGGAGCGTAATCTAACGTTGGTTAAGCATAGCATAGGTACTCGCTCGATGTCCGCTGGCAACTTTCATGTACCTAAAGTACATAACTACTTTGGAGATAGAACTTTGAAAAAAAGAACTACCATATCTTCTAAATAGCTTGCCGGAGGACATTCGACGGGAACCAGTCAAAAATATATTTAGAAACAAACTAAGAAAGTATTTTCTTGATTTAGTTTAAAATTATATACCCTATTGTGCTAAGACTCAACCGATCCTGCAGACAAACTGTGTAAACAGTTTTGCAGGACAAGTATAATTTGTAAACTAAATTTGTAAGTTTAATAATAAATACATTAAATAATAATAAATAATTTCAAAGCTATGCACATAGCTTTGTAGCGAAAAGGCCAAACTACGTTTTTTGACTAACCTTTTCCAAACATAGGCGACCCTGCCTCTTACGCCAAAGGTCGTTGGTTCGATCCCCACCCTGGACAAACATTCGTGCGATAAACACTTGTGTTGGTTCAGTGTCTGGGTGTAATACATGTATTTAAGTATATATTAGTGTTCCTCTGTTGTCTGATATCTGTAACACAAGTGCTTACGCTACTTAGTACGGAATCAGGTCAATGTATGAGATGTTGTGAGAATTATTATTATTATTTATTATTATAGGTCTTGTACAGTTTGAGTGTGTAGAGTTAAAAGCTTGACTCAACATGAGAACTGATCTAAATCTTTGTGGGTTCGAATATCTCAGCTGCAGTGATGGGCTTTGGGGACGTGCAAAACAAACAAGTGATGCGTTATAACTGTCTTGTTTATTACATACAAAAAACTTATATACTAACCTAACCTATGGGGCGAGGTGCGTCACACACTACACAGCTCAGCTTGCAGAAATTTAACATGAAAAATTTTTTGGTGGCCTGCCTTACCTATTCAGTCTCTACGTTAGATTTCAGGTATTCTACCGCTCCTCAGTTAGATTTGAAGTTCAAATGCCTCGCCTTTACCGCAAGTGCATCCAGTTGTTGCCGCGCGCTTGTAATCCCCGCCGGTCGAGTGCATCTGAATGGACTTCCGAGCCTTTCAATCCGTCTTCTTTTTGCTCTCTACCGCAAATCTATCTCTGCACGCGCTCTATAAACCTATTAGAGCGTTTGATGGAAGTGCCGCTTGGGATGATGCATGTAAGACCCTGGATAGCCAGAAATTCATTGCGATCAAAGAAGAGAGGAGGTCGATGGTGACTTCACTCTCTGCTTTTGATAGAAGATCGATCTTATAAGTAGGTGTACTATGGGATATTTCTGGCATTTCTGGTCATGATGCAAAAGGATATGTGTGTGCGTGAAATTACTGCACAGGCAGTACGCGGGCAAAAGGATTGTGCGTTTTGCGTGTAAGTAGTTAGTTGTAGTGTTCTTAGTTTAAAAGCTGCTAGAAGTAATGCAATGAATTTATAGGTAGGCTTTGACCGCAATGAATTGAAGCTAGGTAAGTATGCTAGGTAAACTTGTTAGAAGTTTGTGCGAAATGACTGAAAATATGCTTGTCGCCAATTTTAAATAAGTTAAATCCTTAAGGAATACCCGAATGATTATAATAAACAGCGTAGTATAACAAGCTATTTGCAGCTGAAAGTCGCTGAAACTTTACTTTCGACTTAGAAATCTACCCAGGGGGTGTCTTATTCGTTTGAAAGGGGACGGGGGATAAAGAATCGGCCGTGCATTCGTTTCAGAATAGGCCCTTTGGTTCCTGTACATAATTTAAAGAGTGTACATTTGACATCGTTCTTCGCTATTTATCCATCTGGGATGGAATGGGATGTAGAGCATCCCAAAAATATACCTACCTAACCTACCTACGTACTTAGAGAGCCAACACATCAGCGAAAATTACTTTGTACTCAGGAAACGCTTGATACCTACACTTGCTGCAACAAATCTAATTCCAGCCAGAAGTACTTCATAAATGAATGAACTAATTCGTAATGCAGTTTCACGGAGATAATGTTCTATAGCTGGTAGTACTGAATAAACACGAGAGGTGTGCCGGTCAAAACATTTGTGTGCTTCGCAGCTTACGGTGCACGCGAAAGAGAATATCTTATGGATCTGACCGCTGGGCAAATCGCCAGCGGCTATACTTTATCCCCGGTTTATTTAGCGGTTTCTAGTATAGGGAACCTGAATAACAATAGTTGATAGCAAGACACACCTATATGTTTCGACGAGCGCCGCACCAGAAGATTCCCTCCTTCTCACCATAGCATGTAATTTTCGGTTGCGTTCTAAGCTTTCGCTTTGGAGCCCGGGATATTCTTAGACCATTTTGCAGGATTTGGCCTGTCTGGTAATTACAATGAAGCGACTGTTATCTGTCTTTCGCAACCCTTTACAGGGGACCAGACCAAACTGAATCGCAGGTACACGTTTCAGTAAATGGTAGAAATACGCACATAGATTTAAAAAATGGTAGAAATACGCACATAGATTTACAAAATCTATGTGCGTATTTCTACCATTGCGAATTCGAACTACAACCCCTCGTAAGGACGGTGCGTTCTGAACTACTGAGCTACCATTGCACCAGAAGCCATTAAAAAAGAGTTCAACACTTTGATCGTGCAGAACGCCCATAAAACATAACGCTGGTTGCGTTATAAAAATCATATGAAAACCTACGTTTGGTAAAAAGATCTTCATTTTGAAAATCAAAATGAGTTATGAAATATTGGACGGGTGTTTTATTTTATTTTTGTTTTAAATTCCTCATTCTAATGACGTAACACGTAAATAGTATTGACTCACAAACTAAGTAGAAGATCTGGGGGCACGGCAATGCCTCTGCCAAGTTGAGCAAAAAAGCGGCACGGCTTTTTGCTCGACGGCTTTCACTACCATCCGTTTCCTCGCCTGAATTGATCTGATCAGGCATTATATAAACACGGTATATTTAAAATTTCAGTCAATTGGAACCAGTAGCTTAAGAATGACAACTTATTAAAGTTTCAGAATTTTGTCGACTGACTAACTGACTGACTCACCGATCATCAAAAGTCCAAGGCACTTTTAGCAGACATAGAAGCTTCAAATTTAGAATACAAATAGAATTTAGTGTCTTAATCATGGGAAAACTTTTTTTTTTTTGTAATTTCGGTCCAGTTTTCTAAATACACCAACTGCATGAATAACTTTGCAATCTCATATAAATGTATAGGATTACATTAGTTACGTTTGCAGTTGAAGGTGAAGGTACCGAAAACCGGTTGTGTTTTCATGCAATGGCTGAGTCAAATATTCAATAACTGATTGCCAAGTTAATACCAGACTTGGTAACATAGATCTCACAACTTTTCACGGTAGAACAACTGAGTGCGAGACTTAAATTTTTTGACAAGTTTTGTTTTTATGGGATAGGTATGTATGTATTGACTGCTCGACACTTCGATCATGACATTATATGATCAAAGGCTTAACAGCAAAACAAGAATATAATATATTTCAGAGCTGACCACTGGGCAAATCGCCAAAAAGAACACCCCGGCTATACCCGCTTAGGGCTGGAGAAAAGGCTCGCCGGCATTTAGTTTTGTCACGTACAGCCTGTCGCGTCTAGTAAATCGGCTTTGTAATCCATTTTTCAGGATTTTGTAAGAAAACTTCGTTGTCCTTTGAAAATCTAAGCTCGGAGATAAGCTTGATATTCTCATGCGCAGAATATTGTATTTGAAATCAGAAGTAACCTAGTTTTAAAGAATTTCCAAGCTCATTGCATTCTGAGATTGCTTGTTTAAGACTTAACTGCTAAAGAATAGAATTCCTTACCGAAGTATGTGTTACCCGATAATTATAATCTGGATCAGGATAAAAATAAAAATATTTGCTTTGTATGTATAGGCGGATGGTAAAAAAAACGTCGCTGAAAAAGTATAAAACAAGCCTTCGTTGTCAATTTATGCAATATTCACTATGTAGAGATAAAATTTCATGTTTGGAAAGGCGTAGTCACACGTTAAATATACTACCCTTTGACAACGTGTGACTGCGGATTTCCAAACATGAAATTTTATCTCTACATAGTGAATATTGCATAAATTGACAACGAAGGCTTGTTTTATACTTTTTCAGCGACGTTTTTTGTCGTAGTTGGGTTTTAGTTTTTTTACTTTTATTTTATTTGTACTATTTTGGTGTCCAAGTGCTAGTAATATATATATATATTCAAAATGTACAAGTCAAGCGCTTTCAAATGATACCAAACACGGCATATTTATCATAACTTTATTTTTTTACTCTGTATGTTTTGTCCGCTAGAGGGCGCCACATTAGATTTTGTGAAACTTCATATAGCCTATAACCAGCGGACGATCAAGACGCTTATAATGATATGTCATTTGTCGAATTCTGATAAGTAGTTAAGAAGTTACGTGGAAACAGATGAACATACATACATACATACATACATACATACATACATACATACATACATACATACATACATAGCCTGTCAAAATCATAACCCTCCTTTTGCTTTGCCGTAGTCGGGTAAAAATGGAATCAAATGCAAAAGCTGTGGCAAAAGTGTCACATTTTTAGTGATATATGTAGTTTTATAGATATAAAAAATTGTAGTAGCTACAACGCCGTATCGTCCAATATCCAAACCAAAAATCAAAAGGTACCTATGAAATAAGAAATTGTGCTTTAGTTGGTAACTATCCGGATTTCTTTTTCACAAAGACTAGGGACCTTCTTGTAAATAAACCTACAGACGAGTAGGTATTCTGAGATTAAAATGTGCCCACAAGTCATCCCCATCATCAAAGGTCAGATAACGTTTGCTATCGAGCCATCAATCAAACGGCATTGCGTTTTCATTATTTTTCGCGTCAAAGGGAATAAATGCATAACAGGGAAATTGAAACTAAATATTTGCGGTGTGCATCGAACGCATTCGTCATTGTGCTGGCGGGTATGCGCGTATTAACTGCATGGGTGCCGCTTTCATTTCCGTTAATCCGATGCAGAAGATTAAATGTGACATTATTATTTTCCATGCCGCTAAACACTTTTTGAACGGACTGTTTACGAACAACCACACGTTGAGTTATCTAAGTCTGTCAAATTTCTTGAATTTACTCTCTTACGGTGACGGGTAGGGCACACTAGCGATGGCAATCGATTTTAATTTTTAGCTACTAAACCGGATCTTTTTTAAAAAAAATATGGGGGTTACAACCTCTCGGCAAACACTTATACTATTTATTAAATAACCATGCACAAATGCGGACCCAACGTTTGTACGCGAAAAATTGATTCACGCTAAAAGTGGCCGCTTTTGGCGGTAATCAATTTTTCACGTACAAAAACGGACCCAACATTTGTGCATGGTTATTTAATAAATAGTATAAGTGTTTGCCAAGAGGTGGTAATCCCGAAGATGTTTAAAATAGATTTGGTTTAGTAGCTAACAATTAAAATCGAATGGTGTCGCTAGTAAGGGCTACCCGTCGCCTTAATGACAAACACATATGTTATTATACCATGGTCAAAAATATTAATTTCACTAAGTATCTATCAAATTTAGAAAATTTTGCTGATTTCAGTAGGTAACCCAACCCATAGACTTAGAATGGCCGCCATTCTACCTACCTACCCTAGTAAGATTGATTGTCAACTGTCGAAGGCAATTACGGTCTCAGTCCATTCCAGGAGTAAATCTGTTCTGTGGTCCATTCACTCAACAAAACACTCTGGTGTCAACGGGAACAGCCACAGTATTAGACAGAATGAATGCTGGCAAAAAGTCACTCTGTCTGTATGTCTTCAAACTCAAACAGTTTATTGCATTCATGAATGTAAAATAAGATTTTATACAAAGTTTCCTGTTCATCATTTCCTGTATTCATTTAATGTTCATTTGTAACTCATATTTATTAACATTCTGAAATTATGAAAACAGCAGAAAAGACCCCTTTTAAAATTGTCGTCAAAAACACTCGGCAACTAGTACCTATCCTTTACCTATCTGTAGACACATTATGTCAAGAGCTTTTAAGGAAAGCTCTTGATATAATATGCTGTAGGTATAAACGTAGAGGAAACAAAACATTAGGTACATAGTCTAATGTATATATGCATGAATATACACCGTCATTTTCATTGCCTGAATAGGCAGACGCGTTTAGTAAAAATATCCAGGAATTCACAAAACAGATCAATCAAAAATTATGAAATCTTAAACTTTCTTAACGCCAAACTAAATTTCCCGCGCGCAGTTATAGATCTTCGCACGCCAACCACAGCCCCGAAGGCTTTAAAGATTTATCATAGATTGTTTAAAGTAGTTAAACTGTAAAGTTATTCTATCTATTTCCCAGAGGTTCGAGTTTTCCGCACAAATCTCTTTCGGTCGGACGAACCGCATCCCTGCACTGTTTCAGTATTCGGGAACAGTCGAACTCTCGATACGTTGTTTCCGATTTTCAGAAGGCGTTTGGTGAATTTCCACATTTCAACAAAGCTACTTTCGATTTGCTTTTACATCAAATTCTGCCTGTTACGAAAATCTGTTTCGTCTAAACTGCACAATATCTCAGACATCTAGACATAGAGAGCAGAACCACTGAAAGAAATTCTCTTCACGCTAAAATAACTACTTCCTCTTCTAGCTCGGATTTTTAAAATACTTTGATTTACAGCTTGCTCCTATAAATGCAAACGCTTATTCACATAATTTATTATCTGCACGGGAAATGAATACGTTAAGCAGATCGCGCAAAGGCCATATGAAAAACCCATTTGAATTCCCCCGTCCATCCATATCTAATTAAACTAGAACTCCACTTAACTGAAATGAATTTTCCATGGTCACATATTTCCAGTCATTTACATAGTCTTCGATATTAGAATATTAATATTCATGGCGCAAACTAAGTTACACGATTAGGGACGAGTTGAAAAATCCATTCTAGTGCAATTTTCCTTCTGTGACCTAAAAACTGAATCGCGGCCGTGGCTATGCATTCTAATTGCATAGTCAATGAACGCAAATAAACAGAATGGACATAGAGAACGTGCACGCGGAATATATTTCTTCGCAGTAGGAGCAAAAAAATACAATTGGAGCAAGAAATAGTTACCTTGCAGGTTGCATGCCGCGTTAGGAATTAAATGAAAACAGACTTTTAAATAGCTGGTGCAGAAAAAACACCATATTTTAAAATTCTAAAACTTCAGGTTTATATGTACCTAACACGCCCAATATTAAACTAATCCATATCATCTGAAATTATAATCTTTAAGGTGACGGGTAGGGCACACTTTAGCGACGCCAATAGATTTTAATTTTTAGCCAATAAACCGGATCTTTTTTAACTATTTCGGGGTTACAACCTCTAGGCAAATACGTATACTATTTATTAAATAACCGTGCACAAATTTTGGGTCCGTTTTTGTAATTGATTCACGCCAAAATTGGGCGCTTTTGGCGTGAATCAATTTTTCGCGTACGCGATGGGCCCAACATTTGTGCATGGTTGTTTAATAAATAGTAGAAGTGTTTGCCGAGAGGTTGTAACCCCGAAATTGTTTAAAATTGATCCAGGTTTAGTAGCTAATAATTAAAATCGATAGGCGTCGCTAGTGTGCCGTACCCGTCTCACCTTAATAATCTGTTTTTATTAATAAATTTGTATGACTTCACTTAATATTTTTCTATGGCCAATGCAGAGATGCAGAATTTACTCGTAAGTAATAAAAATATTTAAAGACAATTTTCAGTGCATAGTTATGTACCTAAATGAAAAATATTTTTCAGCAACCTAGTACCTAAGTAGCCAACATTATATTTGCGCAAGCTGGTAATCTAAAAACTTATTTCCCAGATGCGAAATTCGTTTTAACGCTAAGATCCGCCCGGGAACTTTCCTCAGTCTTATAACAGTTACTCTAAAAAGTTTCCGTCGCTCCCAAATTGATTTCGATCGAAACTACTAAGTTAGCCGACTACTGATAACTTGATTTGCAGCCCCTTTCAACAAACACCCGAGCTGTATACTTCTTCATTACGCTAATGACGAGGGGACTTTATATCCAAATTAATGTTACCAATATAGCCCAATTATGTAAGTAAATGGCTGATATCCCATATAGATACCATGTTATCTACTGAATTGACTGGTTTGCTGTTTAGAGGGAAATGGAATTGGCAAGTAATTAACATAATAAGTACCTAACAAATTATGTAAAACCACTATTTACTAATTTCAAAAATAAACAATAATACCTACAACCTGTTAGCATAGTGGTTTAAGTACCGGGCCGCAGGGTCCTAGGTCGATTTACAGGTGGAGCAAAAAGTATGTTTCGAATTTTCCGAACATAACTCGGGTTTATGATCACCAATCCACATTAGGCAAGCGTGGTGATTAAGACTAATCCCATCATAATAGCGATAACTTGATTTCTATGATGGAGGCCTTTGTCCTGCAGCGGGAAAGATTATAAGCTGATACTTTATAAAATTAATTAGATACTCTCACATACGTAAACATAAGATGTTTCTACGACCTAAATTGATAACACTTGTCCTTGACATCAACTCTGTATCAAATAAACTTATGCATTCCGTTTTCCTGGAATCAAATCGATGAGTGTGTCAGCAATGCCCGTTAAGAAACATCTGACTCTCAAGCCAGACGCATTTTAGTCATTGCAAAGTGTACACGAATTTTGCATTGATACCGGAATAGTGCGAGTATTGTGTAGCAAATTCACTGCAAATCACGGCGATAAGTGTTGCGTCCATTTGAACATCCTGCGTTTTTACACATTTACGCAACTATCTCGCGGACAGTGCACGCTATTACAAATCACAATGCTGTGTAAACTTCTAATTTTAATATTGGCATCTAAAACAACTCTGGCACAGATGGACGGAGAGTTTTGGTGGTTAAGTGATAAAGTGACAAAACTCAAAGGCGTGGAAGCTCCACCACCTAAATTTGAAGAGCTCGGTGAGTTTGATACTGATGAATCAGCGAAAATTATATTTAGAGATGAAGACTTAATTGCTCCGGATAATAAGTTTGAGGAAACGAATGTCATTGACAGCGAAATGAATAAGAAAATAGAAAATAGTTTTGAAGGATCTGGATATATAGTGTGGCCTGATGATACATTCAGAAAACCGACACTTTCAAAAAACGACGATATTAAACAGTTACCAGGTGTTATAAACAAAGAAACCGAAACAAAAATAGTTCCAAGTGATGCAAAACTTAAAAGTGAAGATCTTATCACCTTTAAATATGAAGATGACAACAATGTCATAAGCATTCCACCTGCAACTAGTTTAAAAAATCAGTCTGCTCGTCAGAACATTAGCATCGCCATGGTAGCAAAACCTGTATCTAAAAAAGAAAAGATAAACAAGACAACCGAGGAACATACAAAGATAAAGAATACAGATTCATTCACATTTAAATTCCCTGATGATAATTTACTATCCAAACCTACTTTCGAATCACCGAAAAAAAATGTTTTACCACTAGATGATGATCAGAAAAATGTAATGATTGATAATAGTAACGAAATAATCAACTCGATGCACGATAAAACAGCGCTCAGTAAAACGACACCCAAGGAGAACTATTTCTCCGAAAACATTTGCACCTACATGGAGAAGAATATGTGTTATCAGAGAAATGGTCTCATTTACAAATCAAAAAAGTATGCTTATTTTTCCCTATTATTAATGTTGTTTTATATGTTCATGAGATACACTTATGCAATTTTCACTTACATTTACAGAGAAAGTGTAAAAAATATTAATATCGACGAACTAGTTTGCTGTATACTTATTATACAGGCAGTAGATCCATACGGAATTATTTTTCCTGATTCTACAGAAATACAGCCGCATCGTTTTCGACGATCCAATAAAGAAGAATCTGCGACTTCCTCTACAAATCAGAGGGATTTTTTATTGCGACAAAGATATAGGCCAAAAATGTTAGGCCAACAAGTTTAACAAAAGTTGTTACTCCCGAAGACAATGACTACGTAGATCCGTATTTAAATATCAAAGGTTCTAATTTGAGGAAACAAAATACACACAGCTCAAGCAAACAAGATTGCAACTATCCAGATTATGTGGAGGATTACGTAGTGGAATTGCCTAGACCAGGTCTAGTTGGCTTATATTCGGATAACGGGCAAAGACCATCGTGGTCTTTTTCTAATGAAAACAGTAGACCGTCTTACGGCGCTACTGATGATTTTAGCGAGGAAGACGAGGAGCCATCGTTTGGATACTCTACCGTTGATCCTCGAAGAGGTAATTTTGTCATAAAAAATAATAAAAACTAACAACAATATCATCGTTATAATGACAAAGCTATGTAATGACAGTAAGCTTTTTATCAGTCATCGAGAATTCGGGATTAAGTGCGCTTCCGTTATGTGGGCTGCATGCACACAAGTCAATATAATAAGTCAGCTCAGCTAGTATTTACATCTATTGTAAGCATTGATTTTGTAGGCAAAATTGAGTCAGGTCAGTTCGCTTTATGCAAACATTATCGCTTTCACATAGTGCGAAACAAATTGTACCTGATCAATAATTCAATTTTAATATGCTTATATTCTTACTTACTAAATATTTTCTCATGTAAATAAAGCAAAAATTTGATTTTTTTTATAATCTAGGATCATCAACTAACATACCAAAACGAGGCAGACCAATGAAATTTACGACTAATTCGCCTCCGGAAGTCGCGTACGATGTAGAAAGTCACACGGTCAGTTTCCAGTCCACCCCAAACTTCCAGGTGTTACAAGGCTTTAAACTTCTAAATTTGGGACGAAACAGAAACAAATTCTACTCGAAAAATACCAAAAGGGGCACAGCGGAAGGAAGTGTTGAAAACAGTAAAGAATCAGAAAAAATTACAGCTCATTTAAATAGTAATCTAGGTGAACAAGTTTATGAAAACTGTGGCAACTCTCGGAAACTGGTTGATAATGACAGAAATGGTAAGCGGTGTTTATAAACTTTTCATATTACTATGAGACTGTTATGTTGTTTTATTTGACTTAACATTTTGTTTAAAAGATAAGCAGGTTGGTGAGGCGGAAAATGGGTCGCATCCTTGGATGGCGCTAGTGGTGTTAACCAGACAACCTCAAGGTATTTTGTGTTACGCCACGATCGTACACCCTCGAGCGGCTGTCACAGCTGCCGACTGTGTCTATGGGTATGTTCTCTTCCCATTTTTATTAAATTTCTTATTTAAAAATGTATAAATTATTTTGGAATATTAGTTGTGGGCTCAGCATGGAACAGGCCGAGGCATGTAAGTGTAGCGTCAGTTTTCGCACTTTTAAAACAGCTCACTTTATATTAAATTTATTTTTGCGCACTCTAGGTCACCGCGAGACTTATTTGGGCCCGGCCTGTATAACGAATATTAACAGTAGGTACTTATGTAATTGCGAACGGGTAGGTATTAATATCACATAATGTCAAACATTTCTATACTGGAATATACCTGAATGGAACAAATCACAAAAGTGGAAGCCGTATAACCGCTTTATAACAATAGAATAGAACCATATCAATAACGCCGCGTCATTCATATAGTATTACTATATGAACGCGATGCCAAGATAATATCTGAGCTACATTTAATAGTTATATAAGTAGTGCGGTTAGGTACTTACAAGTTTATCTCAAGCCAAATCATGCAAAATTATTTGTAATAAAAATCTTTATTGAAACCAGTACAGTCAATTTGGGTAACTTTGAATTACCTTGTAACTTTGAATAAAACTGGTTTAAAGATTTTTTATTTTATTCCTTGGAATTCCTATACAATTTAAAACGGTATCTACGTTGAATGGCTCGACCTTTAGATACCGTTTTAAATTGTATAGGAATTCCAAGGAATAAAATAAAAAAGCTTTAAACCAGTTTTATTCAAAGTTACAAGGTAATTCAAAGTTACCCAAATTGACTGTAACATTATTTTACAAACAATTGTAGCTTTAATGACCGCATTAGTCGTAGACTGTGTCGCAGTCACCAGCGCCCGTCTCAGTGACAGACGTTTCAGACTTAAAAACAAAAATTTAAGGTTTTACATATTTTACCTTAATTATACAGCTTCTTAATTACATTCAATGGTGTGTGTGTGTGTGTGTGTCTTGTGTGGGTGTGTGAGTGTGTGTATTTAGGTTATTTGACCAATCTATACAAATCTGACACTATTCCATAGTTCCATAGATTTATCCACGAAAGATTGGTCGAATTGGGACTAAGCATAATATAGATCAGATTGCAATGCTCCCCTTAATCGACGTCAAAACGTATAAGGAGAGGTTATCAATTTGACTGTATGTTAATTTACTTCATGATACTTCTGTTCTCAGACGATCATCTCCAAAAGAAGTTAGTCTTATTACCGGGTTATGGAATCTCGGTGATAGATCACGAACGCAAAATCGTGTAGCGACCGTTCAAATGCATCCACAATATCGTCCCAAAGTTTTGGGGCATGCATTGGCTTTGTTGGTAAGAGTATTATTTATTGTATATATAAGCGTCTGTTGGTAAAAAGAGAACTTTTTGATTATAAGTCGCGCGAATTTTTTGGTTACTACTTATATTGAAATGTTAATTTGTGTCAAGTTATCTAAAGATAGATAGGTATCTATGTCATAATGAGAAGATTAATCTTGCTTTACACATTCAATTGTAATTATTGAGTTAAGGCGACCCCTAAATAGCGACGCCAATCGATTTAAATTGTAAACTACTAAACCGGATCTATTTTAAACAATTTCGGAGCACCAGTCTCTAGGATAACATTTATACTATTTATTTAATTGTTGTACACTACTTTTTTATGTGTAATTGTAGTCATAATTTTTGGCGGTAATTCAAATTTCGAGTCCAAAGCAGACCAAAAGGTTAAGTATAGGTACTAAATAATATTTAGTTGCTAACTATTTAAATCAATAGGCGTCGCTAGTATGCCTTACCCGTCACCTTAATAATGAAGTCACTCACGTTTGCAAATATCAATAATATTGTCTTTCATTTAACGTTCTAGCACTGGAAAACTCCACTAAAATTAAACGCTAACATTCAACCGGCATGTCTCGGGAACCTTCATGGCACTGATGATTGCAAATTCTTTGGCTGGGGAGGATTTGATCAAGGTAAGTAACTAAGTATTAAATATTACAAAAAAAAATGTTGTCTGTGAAGTCTTATGGACAAAAATGTTTACTTGATGCCATAAGAAAGAAAAAAAATTAAAACTTGCATACTTTGGTAACAAGTCGAACACTTAGGCCAATGGTTTCACATTCTCGGTTGCACACGCTCGGCCCAGGCGGAATGTGAAAAAAAATTGTGCACGCAGCCGGCGTTTATCAATAATTAAAAAATATCTTATTTGCGTCTGACTAATTCGCCTCCCTATTTATACACACATAGTTTTACATGTTTTCATAACGGCAATATTGATTGTCAGTGTAAGCCTATTGATCGAGTTGATTGTGTAACTTATCTCGGCGTCAGAGTAGATGCTAACTTTTCTTGGTCCTCGCATGTGGATTTCTTGTGTAATAAGCTAAGACTACTCTTAAATAAATTTTATCATTTAAGCTTTAAAGTGCCTAGTTCAGTATTAAAATGTCTTTATTTTTCATTAGTAGAATCAACTGTGGATTACGCTCTCGATAGCTACGGATTAACGTTCAAAACATATATTGATAAAATAGAAACACTTCAGATTCGTTTTCTAAAATTACTAGTAACTAATAAAACAAAAGCTAAATGTAATTGTTTAAGATTTGCAAGATACTCCCGGTTAGCTTAAAACATAGATATTTATTAGCTATAAACAATTTTAACACTCGGGAGCGTAATCTAACATTGGTTAAGCATAGTATAGGTTCTCGCTCGATGTCCACTGGCAACTTTCATGTACCTAAAGTACATAACTACATTGGAGATAGAACGTTGAAAAAAAGACTACCATATCTTCTAAATAGCTTGCCGGAGGACATTCGACGGGAACCAGTCAAAAATATATTTAGAAACAAACTAAGAAAGTATTTTCTTGTTTTGGTTTAGAATTATATACCTTAAACTGTGTAAACAGTTTTGCAGGACAAGTATAATTTGTAAACTAAATTTGTAAGTTTAATAATAAATACATAAATAATAAATCTAAGTCTAAAAGCATAATAATAAAATGTCCTTACTTGAAGGGTTCCGTCTCCGATCACGTTGGCAGCGCGCATCAGTTCTTTCTGCGCAGGAGTGCGAAGCGCGCCTCGCCAAAGCGGTTCCGATGCCAGATAACGCTTTTTGTGCGACGGTTCAAACTCGAGGCACTGTGGTAAGTATAAGACAGGGTCTGAAAAAACAGAATTATAGTTCACTTTAGTCCCGAAGAAAACTGATCAATAAAAGTAATGTCATTTATTTATGTCACACTCATTTTCATTATGTTAAAGACACTTACCGAACGTTTAGGAAATCATATTAGTATTCGCAAATGGCGAAAACCACTCTCTGCCTTCGCGAATAACTATTCGAGCTTCCAAAATTAAAATAACGAAAAATTGCTTTTATATTTAGACTGGAGTAGGCGGATCCTTGATTTGTGATGTGAATGGTTGCATAGTGACATCTCATCATCAGCTCGAATAGCTATTCGAGCTTCCAAAATTAAAATAACGAAAAATTGCCTTTTTATTTTAGACTGGACTAGGTGGA
The DNA here is from genome assembly GCA_019059595.1 of Marasmia exigua. Classification (NCBI taxonomy): domain Eukaryota; kingdom Metazoa; phylum Arthropoda; class Insecta; order Lepidoptera; family Crambidae; genus Marasmia; species Marasmia exigua. The sequence goes on along the minus strand of CM032476.1, from coordinate 10,559,818 downwards.
TCATTGATTTGTGATGTCAATGGTCGCAAAGTGACATCTGGCATCGCGGTGTGGCGCGACAACGCACTGGTACTTATACCTGCGCACGAGTGGATCCTTCGAGCCTTCCAGGATCTGGATATAGAATAACTTGAATGTAATTAATTATCGCAACACAATTTATTAATTTTGTGTTTTTGTGTCCAATTTTGTTACTAAAATTAAATAAACTAAACAATAGAGTAAAAGTATGTGAACTTGTCAAAGACATTCTCTTTATATAAGTAAACAATTTTAAGTGAGATGTGTTTTGTACTTTAGAAACCTAGTATCAGTATTATTAAATAAAACAATAATGCGCATTTTATATGAATTTATTTGGAATTTATACCTTTTTTACACATGAGTCCAGCCCTCTCAATACAGCTATTTTAAACACAATGTTCATAGAAAATTTTCATTATACGATTACAAAAATTTTTAGGAACTAAAACTTAAACGAAACTATACACAATACATTGGGAATGAAGAGATCCATTACTAAATGTCAATTTTATATATTCCACACGAAGTTCAACACAAACCTTAGTTTGTAATGTAAATTAAATGTACTTATAACGATCTTTGGTGTCGAACTTGAATGTACGAGATAGTAACGGTTATATCCTACAATTATATCAAAATGAGCAAGCAAAAATGTCTTTTCTTGTTTTGTTTTGGCTACACTAACGTTTTCACTCATTATCACCTCAAAAATGTGAAATATCATCAACAGCGATAAACGGTTATGTCACTAGTCAATAGGAGGCAAGCATGAGTGATAAATTCGTCAGATGACGTAATGAAAACGTAAGGTCCACCTCCAGGGACAACAGATGACCTACTACGAAACGGAAATCACGACCGATCTTTATCCTTATCGTTTTCAAACGCACATTGTGGCTCTGTTGTTTGGATGCGACCTATATATTCTCGATCGTTACAAGCTGTTTCGTTGGAGGTCCTCTGACTAGTCAATATTGCAAAAAGTATCTTTTGAACAATTAATGGGAGTGACAGAAGAGCGGCGTAGGTACTCTCGTCAAGTCTGCATCACGCTATCTAACAATTTTTTCATAATATTTGCGTAGAACGTTATTGTAGCCATACATCACAATATTAGAGCTCGTTGTCATAATACACTAGATTTTGGTACTAATTATAAAAATAGCATATCATATGGCGTACACAACGAGTACGTACAGTGTACAACATGTTATACAACAACTTAAATAAACATTTCATAACATAATAATACTCTAGGCGCGTTTAAATTATCAGTACTACGATAACATCAATAACGAAGAATTTAGTTACACGTTGTTTTTAAAATAAAATTACAAAACGTTAATACATAATAATAAAAATCAGTTCCTTGAATTTTTTACTTACATTGTTTCTTATTTTTATTGTAACTAAAGGGTAATGCAACTTTTTTTTCCTGATGAATGGTGCTCAATATTTATTTACGAAAAACGCGCACAAAAAAACTGTTAAATGGCGTAATGTGGACACGAGCTTTATCTTCAACGCCATTGGTTGCTTTGTACGTTACAATTGTCATTATGTCTTGTCTTATCAACAAGGCCTATTATAATCTAAAATAATACTTTGATGACAAATTTTTAGGCAAAAACCTCTTAATAGTTAAAATATTATAAATTTTATTTGATTTTTTTTGACATTGTATTTGTTTTAAATTTTAATAATATTCTTTTATTGCATAATTTTGATATTAATTTATTGATTTTAGTTTGTATAAATAATTCGTTTCTTTTAATATGTTCACTAATGCCTTGAAAACTAATGCCTTGAGGTTGCTCTAAAAATGTATGATAATATGTACCATTGTTACAAATTGGGTGAATAAATGACTATGACTATGACTATGACAAATCACGTCAAAAAATAAACAATCACCCTTTGTCCACTAAACGTCTTCTCACGGTTTTTCATACGCGGTAGCCATTCATTTAATAGAAAAGCAGCTGTTTTTTTTTAAAGTTTAATATCATATAATCTTAGCCTTCTTTGAAACTCTTATACAACTAAAACGAAAAAATGCAATGAGCCCGTTCTTTTTATTTATTTAGAACGAGTTATATAAGACAAACACAAGGTAAATAATTCAATGACGGTACAACAAAAACCATCGTCGGTTTTACTGTGCAACGCAGATTCGACAATCGGTCGCGAATATAATAGGTAACTTGGATTACACAATATAAACATCGCCCGCGCGCGAGCAGGACCCGCTCGGTTTCTTTTAACCCTTCACATTAAATTTTAAATTTAGGCAAGACATTTTTATAAGACGTACGTACAGTTGCATTGCCCTTTAAATTTTAACAACCACAAACGTTAGGACGACTAAAATATTTAAAAAATTCGCTAAGTCGCGTTCGATGCGCGGTATAATAAATATAAATACTATGTTATGACAAGATCACGGTATCATCACAGTGGGCGCTCACGCGATCACCAGGGGCTCGTCGTCGGAGAACCCTTGGATTGGAGGCACGTCGTCATCATCTGGAATTGAAAAACCCATATTAAATTTTCGAGTTCAAGGCTTGAGACGCAAAACCCTAAAAAGGAATTTTAGTAAAAGACATCTTGCGAAATACTTTATGAATGTTGCAGGGTTAAAATACTTCATTGGTTCCAAAAAGGGACAAATGGGCGAGACCCAATTTAAAAAAAAATAAAAAATCTAGATGCCAAACCGTTTCGAAGAATAACATTACTGAACAGTTTCAGAGATCCAATTTTAATTTGGTTTCGTATTTTCGGAGACATTTAAGACGACCTTAGTTTGAACTTTTGACGTCACATTTTATTCGCCTTTTTGGGACTACATTCAACCGGAGCCCTACATTAAACCGAGAGATGACAAATCTAAAATACAGATGTCGCTACTAATCTTCTTCGTCTTAGCGTTTTGACCTGGTTGCGTCCGAAGCTGCCACTTCGGAGCCCAGGATCCGCCGCTTAGATGTCGCTAATATTTTTTTTTATGTGATAGGTGGCCGGCGAGCAAACGGTACAACGGTACGCTGATGGTAAGCGATTGCCGCCACCCATGGACACCCGCGACACCAGTGGAGACACAAGTGCGCTGATAACCTTTAAATCCCCCTTCCCCCGGATTGGGCCTCTGGTACCCTAACTCACGCAGCGAAACACAGCACAATGCTGCTTCACGCCAGTTTTCTGCGAGGCCGTGGTATCACTCCGGTCGAGCCGGCCCATTCATGCCAAAGCGTGGCTCTCCCACGCTCATATTTTTACACAAATTGTAACACCATCAGGTGATCCGTCTGGTCGTCTGCGATCTATCACATAAAAGTGCTGTGTTGCGCCGTGGCGTAGGTAGAAATCTCTCCGTTCCTTGCGCAACTGACCGTGGTCGTCGATGGTGGTCTGTAGCCTAAATATAGGGACGTAATATGGATATCAAACTAGACATTTATATGGATGAATGAATGGAAATCTCTCATTCTATATCTACATCACGCGGCGCTAGTGCTGTCCGCGTCTAGCCCTGTGCTACAGTGTGGTGTTGCTGGTGCGACTGACCGTGGTGGTCGATGGTGGCCTGGAGCCTATATAGGGACGTAATATGGATATCAAACTTGACATTTATATGGATGAATGAATGGAAATCTCTCATTCTATATCTACATCACGCGGCGCTAGTGCTGTCCGCGTCTAGCCCTGTGCTACAGTGTGGTGTTGGCCGCGACTGACCGTGGTGGTCGATGGTGGCATGGAGCCTATATAGGAACGTAATATGGATATCAAACTTGACATTTATATGGATGAATGAATGGAAATCTCTCATTCTATATCTACATCACGCGGCGCTAGTGCTGTCCGCGTCTAGCCCTGTGCCACAGTGTGGTGTTGCCGCGACTGACCGTGGTGGTCGATGGTGGCATGGAGCCTATATAGGAACGTAATATGGATATCAAACTTGACATTTATATGGATGAATGAATGGAAATCTCTCATTCTATATCTACATCACGCGGCGCTAGTGCTGTCCGCGTCTAGCCCTGTGCCACAGTGTGGTGTTGCCGCGACTGACCGTGGTGGTCGATTAGTGGCATGGAGCCTATATAGGAAAGTAATATGGATATCAAACTTGACATTTATATGGATGAATGAATGTATGGGAATCTCTCATTCTATATCTATATCACGCGGCGCTAGGGCTGTCCGCGTCTAGCCCTGTGCTACAGTGTGGTGCTGGCGCGACTGACCGTGGTGGTCGAGGGTGGCATGAAGCCTATGCTGTCGTAGCGCGGCGTGTGCGCGGTGAAGCGCAGGAAGGAGCGCGCCAGGCGGCGGTGGCGCAGCAGCGCGTGCTGGCGCTAGTGCTGTCCGCGTCTAGCCCTGTGCTACAGTGTAAGTTGCCGCGACTGACCGTGGTGGTCGAGGGTGGCCTGGCCGCGGCGGCTGTCGTAGCGCGGCGTGTGCGCGGTGAAGCGCAGGAAGGAGCGCGCCAGGCGGCGGTGGCGCAGCAGCGCGTGCTGGCGCTAGTGCTGTCCGCGTCTAGCCCTGTGCTACAGTGTAAGTTGCCGCGACTGACCGTGGTGGTCGAGGGTGGCCTGGCCGCGGCGGCTGTCGTAGCGCGGCGTGTGCGCGGTGAAGCGCAGGAAGGAGCGCGCCAGGCGGCGGTGGCGCAGCAGCGCGTGCTGGCGCTAGTGCTGTCCGCGTCTAGCCCTGTGCTACAGTGTAAGTTGCCGCGACTGACCGTGGTGGTCGAGGGTGGCCTGGCCGCGGCGGCTGTCGTAGCGCGGCGTGTGCGCGGTGAAGCGCAGGAAGGAGCGCGCCAGGCGGCGGTGGCGCAGCAGCGCGTGCTGGCGCTAGTGCTGTCCGCGTCTAGCCCTGTGCTACAGTGTAAGTTGCCGCGACTGACCGTGGTGGTCGAGGGTGGCCTGGCCGCGGCGGCTGTCGTAGCGCGGCGTGTGCGCGGTGAAGCGCAGGAAGGAGCGCGCCAGGCGGCGGTGGCGCAGCAGCGCGTGCTGGCGCTAGTGCTGTCCGCGTCTAGCCCTGTGCTACAGTGTAAGTTGCCGCGACTGACCGTGGTGGTCGAGGGTGGCCTGGCCGCGGCGGCTGTCGTAGCGCGGCGTGTGCGCGGTGAAGCGCAGGAAGGAGCGCGCCAGGCGGCGGTGGCGCAGCAGCGCGTGCTGGCGCTAGTGCTGTCCGCGTCTAGCCCTGTGCTACAGTGTAAGTTGCCGCGACTGACCGTGGTGGTCGAGGGTGGCCTGGCCGCGGCGGCTGTCGTAGCGCGGCGTGTGCGCGGTGAAGCGCAGGAAGGAGCGCGCCAGGCGGCGGTGGCGCAGCAGCGCGTGCTGGCGCTAGTGCTGTCCGCGTCTAGCCCTGTGCTACAGTGTAAGTTGCCGCGACTGACCGTGGTGGTCGAGGGTGGCCTGGCCGCGGCGGCTGTCGTAGCGCGGCGTGTGCGCGGTGAAGCGCAGGAAGGAGCGCGCCAGGCGGCGGTGGCGCAGCAGCGCGTGCTGGCGCTAGTGCTGTCCGCGTCTAGCCCTGTGCTACAGTGTAAGTTGCCGCGACTGACCGTGGTGGTCGAGGGTGGCCTGGCCGCGGCGGCTGTCGTAGCGCGGCGTGTGCGCGGTGAAGCGCAGGAAGGAGCGCGCCAGGCGGCGGTGGCGCAGCAGCGCGTGCTGGCGCTAGTGCTGTCCGCGTCTAGCCCTGTGCTACAGTGTAAGTTGCCGCGACTGACCGTGGTGGTCGAGGGTGGCCTGGCCGCGGCGGCTGTCGTAGCGCGGCGTGTGCGCGGTGAAGCGCAGGAAGGAGCGCGCCAGGCGGCGGTGGCGCAGCAGCGCGTGCTGGCGCTAGTGCTGTCCGCGTCTAGCCCTGTGCTACAGTGTAAGTTGCCGCGACTGACCGTGGTGGTCGAGGGTGGCCTGGCCGCGGCGGCTGTCGTAGCGCGGCGTGTGCGCGGTGAAGCGCAGGAAGGAGCGCGCCAGGCGGCGGTGGCGCAGCAGCGCGTGCAGCAGCGTGCCGCCCAGCAGCACGGCCGCCACGCCCGCGCCGCCCAGGCCCCACCACAGCCCCGTGCTGGCGCTGCTGCTCTCCGATTCTAGCCCTGTGCCAACAATAGCAATGTCACTGTCACTACATCACGTTTTCTTTTTATATGATTGGTGACGTGTGGTCCCCGGCAGAGTAGAAATAAGCCACCCTCACTCTTACCGAGGTGTCGTAAAAGGCGACTAAGGTAAAGCTGCTGGCATGATCATCAGCACCCAGAGAAGGAAAACTCTGCATTTATATCAAAACCCTCGCCAACCCGTCTGCCAAGCGTGGTGAGTATGGCAATTACACCTCATGTGATTGAGGGAGGCCCGTGCCCCAGCAGTGGGGACTTAAATGGGCTGACGATGACGATGACCTGATGGCAAGCAACGGACAACATTTCATATTTTTAACATGTCCATATTGTTTTTTTATATGAAAGTAGACATAAAATGAACAGACCCATATTTTTTCTTTTTTCAAATTTTTTCCATTTTCATGCATAAAATAATTATTGAAATTCTTTATATTCTAAATAGACGTAAGCGCCAAATGACGTCATCGGACGGCTGAATACAGCGATATTCCTTTGCTTATCTTTGTTTTAATAAAAAAAAGGTACTACTGTCAAAGGTAAATAATACTAGTGTCAACATTGTCAACGTCATTCATTCATTAAACGTTGACAAGTTGTCTTTTTTTTTGACAGTTGCATGTCATGGGTTTGGAATTTCGTAAATTTAAAACTATAATGTGCTAAGCAAAGAAATATTTTACATTCTGCCGTCCGATGACGTCATCTTACGTTTTTTAGTTTTTAATTTTTTTCGCAGTTAATAATCAATATAAAAAATGAATAAATATATATTCGAGCAGCGGAAAAGTAAATAAAGAATTGGTATTTTTTGTTTCAGAGCTTAGCAATTTTGAAATGTTGTCCATTTGCCGCCGTCCATGGGCAGGGCAATTTTAAAATATTCCTATTTACATAACGAAATTCACATTAGTGTGAGGAAATCACTTGAAAATAACACACACAAACACATATACACATACAAACTTTAGATTTATTGTACTTGTTTTCTTTTGATTGCCTAATAATAAAGTATAAAATGTAAAAAATATATACATGTCGAATTGAGAAACCTTCTCCTTTTTTATTTGAAGTCGTTTAAGGCTGTAACTATATTTTTTACAAAGCGCGAGTGAATAGGTATCTTCTAGGTAATCGTGCTACATCTTAGACCATATTATCACTTACCATCAGGTGAAATATGGTCAAACGCTTACCTATCCACAGTAAAAAAAAAATTAGTCACACTATGTAACTAACACTAAAAGCTGTGGTTTTTGTAATAAAATAATAACGCACCCTCCATCCTGAGCGCGTGAACTTCACTCAAATCGCTGTAATAGCCGTCAGCAGTCTTCACCCTGACGGCCACATACAGGGGAGCAGATGTCCTCGCCAGAGCCGTCATCAGCAACGGCGAGAACTCTGCCGGCGCAGTCTTCATGTCCTCAGTCGGATGGATCAGATCTTCAGGGATCTCCTTCTCTGATACTATGACTTCGTATGTTCTCCTGAAAGTAAAGTGATGTGAGAAAAAGGGAACCTAAGCTACTTCATGAATAAAGGTATATTTCGGCGTTTAATTAATTAAATTCATAATGTATTTATTTCTTCGCGCACACTTGTATGATCTTAAACAATCTAGAATCTATACTTAATAATGTTCACTTATTAGAGACTCAAGTGTGAGAGGCTGACGCTCGATATAGGTCTTAGAAAAGAAGAGTCGCCAGGCCTGCTTCCTCTTCTCGGCGGGACTCCGATCCGGTCCTATTTGAGTACAGTTCGACTGCAACGATTGGGTGAGGTCAGTCGTTGCGAAAAATATCAAACCAAAATCAGTCACTCGATTCACTCGGAAAGAGTGAATAAAAAAAAAGAGTTCCAACTCGCCTATGCCACAATTTTATTTTCATTTTGGACCAATTAGCCAGGGGCGCAGTACGCTTGACCAATCGAAAAAGGTCTCTTTGGAACTCGCGCAATCGCGCGGTTGTAGATGCGAACGTCATTCTTATTGATCTGTGACGGCGACGGTCGACATTCGACCGACATTGGCCCAAACAGATGAAATATTTATCTAAATATTTCACATTGTGAAATATTTGCGAAATTTGAATGTGGATAGCGATTGAAGCGCGCCTTTCACGGGAATGGACAACATTTCATATTTTTAACATGTCCATATTGTTTTTTTATATGAAAATAGACATAAAATTAACAGACCCATATTTTTTCTTTTTTCAAAATTTGTCCATTTTCATGCATAAAATAATTATTGAAATTCTTTATATTCTAAATAGACGTAAGCGCTAAATGACGTCATCGGACGGCTGAATACAGCGATATTCCTTTGCAGCGACATTCATTGTTTTAATAAAAAAAAGGTACTACTGTCAAAGGTAAACAATACTAGTGTCAACATTGTCAACGTCATTCATTCATTCAACGTTGACAAGTTGTCTTTTTTTTGACAGTTGCATGTCATGGGTTTGGCATTTCGTAAATTTAAAACTATAATGTGCTAAGCAAAGAAATATTTTACATTCTGCCGTCCGATGACGTCATCTTACGTTATTTAGTTTTTAATTTTTTTCTCAGTAAATAAGCAATATAAAAAATGAATAAATATATATTCGAGCAGCGGAAAAGTAAATAAAGAATTGGTATTTTTTGTTTCAGAGCTTAGCAATTTTGAAATGTTGTCCATTGTTTGGTGTCGTAATGTTAGGTAACGTACCTCTCGTGAGAGTCGTGCACCTCGGCGTCGGAGTTCCAGCTGATCATGACGTGTCCGTTGGGCGCCTGCCACGCCACCACGCCGCGCGGCGCCGCCACCACGCCGCTGCGCGCGGGTACGCATGAAACACTTGCGTTCGCCACCGCCGTCTGCAAAGCGTAAGTGGGTCGTTCTTCTTTTTTATCGACAATGAGCCCGTCCTCGGTAACTTATGAAGTAATTTATTATATAAAAAAATATACGGTACATCATCAATATATTCCTAATTTACCATGAAATAATGACATTGTTTTATCACCTCGTAAGTACTTTTCATGATTCATCGTCATCGTCATCGTCATCGTCAGCCCATTTAAGTCCCCACTGCTGGGGCACGGGCCTCCCTCAATCACATGAGGGGTAATTGCCATACTCACCACGCTTGGCAGACGGGTTGGCGAGGGTTTTGATATAAATGCAGAGTTTTCCTTCTCTGGGTGCTGATGATCATGCCAGCAGCTTTACCTTAGTCGCCTTTTACGACACCTCGGTAAGAGTGAGGGTGGCCTATTCTACTCTGCCGAGGACCACACGGCCTATTCATTCACGGTTTTCATGATTAAACTATGTAAAAAAATATATAAAGCGTGACAGAGGTGTAAATGGCACTAATTTCGGGGGACGTGACGGAGGTGTTCATTTTAATTAAAAAGTATTATTTATCAATTAAATTTTACATCATGTAATAGTCCATCTGTAAAATTGAAATTTAAAGAATATTTAGGACAAACTATCATCATTTGTGGTCTGTTATATAAAAGTTAAAAGTTGATTTGTAAGTTTGGCTCACTGTCGATAAAAAAGAAGAACGACCCAAGTATGTATTGCTCGGTCTGTAAGCATACAGGTTGTCTCTGTGGACATTTACATCCCTTTAAATACGTGTTCTACCAACCATTCTGAACAATATTTCGTACCTTCAGAAATATAGAGACCTAATGCAAAAAACTAAATTTGGGTAACAGCCAATAAACATTCGTATGTCACGACATTAAATAGGAAATTAATGTTATCTAGAAATGTATACAAACAGGTTATGTTTTAAGAGTTGCGTATCTTACTATGCTTATTGATCTACACATTATAAATAAAAATAGGTCCAACTAATTTTTGGATTAGGTCTCTATAATTCTGAAGGTGCAATTTGTTCTACGACTTTTCGAAATTCGTCGGAAATTTTTTCGGCTCCCCATACAAAATTATTAAGTCACGTGACCGACTCTGTACTCGTATGAAAAGTTGAAATTTTTTTATGCAAATTTCCAAAAGTCATAGAACAAATGTCGTTCATAATGATTGATAGAACACGTGGTTAAAGGGGTGTAAATGTTCACAGATACATCCTGTATGCATGTTACAGTCCGACCAACATCAAAAGGCACTTCAGTGACATTAACAGAGGAGCGAAAATATCGCAAAAAAATTTCCAGTAATAAAAACATATTTTAAGTTGGTAATTATCAGGATGCACTTGAGAAACCTATTTAAATTTTTTACGAAATTGTAAAGCAATTTATATAGACAGTTGTTCTATATAATTTGTTTCATATAAAACGGAACATCCTCCATGAATGTATGGATCAGATGAATTATCAGCATATTTGTTGATCTAACTTTCTGAAAAAGGACTTATTGTCAATTAACGGTGTCAGCCATTGAAGTCGGACCTCGGTTCACAGGCACGCCATCTAGCGGATATTTCACACGCGATAGCCCCCATTAAAAGGCCAAAATAAATTAATACGCCCTCACCCGCACGCAAATGTTGAATCGTCCGCCCAGAGGCACGTTCTCAATGACGTGCGACAACTTCGTATCCTTCCTCGGAATCAGTTCGTATCTGCTCGGCGGCTTGCCGAGGGTCTCTTCCGTTACCACCAACTGTATAACAAATACTTTAATTAAAACTCAAAAGGAGCAAGGAGGAAATAGTCAAAAGCGATATATATTTCTTCTGTAACAGTGGCAGACGAGAAGACGGATCACCTAATAGTAAGCAATTGGAACATAGATAGATAGATAGATACACTTTATTGCACAAAATTTACAGATCTTAGTCTATGGTATTTTACTAGTAAGTACAATGTAGGCGGTCTTATCGCTAATAGTCTATCGGTTTTTTATAGGATGCATTTTGGAGAGTGTTCGAATGAGCTTCACGACCTGATACCACCTTCTCCTTTCTACTACCGAACATTACGGAAGACGACAGGAATCCACCCTTACACTGTGCAAGTTCCATCAGCTCGTACTAAGCATTGCGCTTCTTTTTTCTTGGTACGAACTGCTAAGGAATGGAACAACTTGCCGGCTTCTGTATTCCCAGAGAGCTACAATTTGGGTGTCTTTAAGTCGAGAGTGAATAGGCTTCTTCTGGGTAAGCACGCTACATCTTAGACCTTATTGTTACTTTCCATCGGGTGAAATGAGGTCAAGTGCAAACCCATTTAATATAAAAAATAATAATAGCTAATAACATTATTGCGCTGACTACCATTTTCCCTGATGGTAAGCGTTTGCTGCCGCTATAGACACCCGCGACACAAGTGGAGTCACAAGTGCGTTGCCAAATGATTCAAAAATATCAATAAATCCAAACCTTAACATGAAACTCACCATATAGCTAACTGGTTCACTCAGTACATCGCAGTTTGCGTCCCAAAGGATAGTAAGAGCCTTGTTCTTCTTATCGTAATCGGCGCGGAGATTTTTCACCGGAGCTCTGGTAACAATAGAAAATACAAAATCGAAGTTATCACACGATAACTACTTTTTAGCTTCTCTCAGTCTGGATTCAAGAGAGAAGTTGGAAACAGGAATTAAGTGAAATTATACATTTATTATCACAAGTGTCACAGTGAAGCACTCACATCAACATCTATATTTATATAACGGAGGCTGTCCAGCTCTTCGTTATCAGGTAGGTTTTGCAAGATGGCAATATTGAAATTAGAGTCCACAAATCACGAAGCGAGGTCACTTCCGAAGTTTCAAGCGTCTTCAATAGACAAACTATCAATATTCAATGCGAAAGAACACAAAGATTAAAGCGGAAACGCGGCAGGTTCGGCATAGCTATGATTATTCTACATTCGTCTGTCACCACCATCAAATCCCCTCATAAAATCAAAGCAAAATCCAAGATTCCCTCTCAAAATACACTCCGAATACCTCTAGCGATTTCCGCGTCTCCAGTCAAACGTCAAACTGACAGCCCGCTAAAATCAAAGTAAATGCAATGGAATAACCAATCCATCACTATGCTGACTCTGCCCAAGGAAGTTCCATGACGTTTCCAAACATAATAAAGGGCGCCACTGTGTTGTTATGTCACTGTAACATGTCTGCTGAAAGGATGTTTGCAAAGTGTGTACATATGTATAGGTTACAACCGAACTCCTATGTTATAAAGATATGGCTTGTTATTCTTATCGGCTGTAACCTGTTTTGTACATCAATAAATAAATAAATAACATCAGGATTTGAAATCTTCTTAAATAAGCCGACGAGGAGGGCGTATCCCACGGCGAGGGGTTTAAATCGTTGAAGAGTGGATATTAAGAGTAAGGATGGTGGGAATGTTATCTTGAGATGGGGGATTAGGTAAGATATTGGCTCGGGGAGGGGGGAAGTGTCTCTCATTCACCTTCCCACATAAACTCTCAGAGTCCTCCGCGGGAAACATTTTACACATATTTTTTTTGTTGACTACAATCTCACCTGTTGGAAAAAGGGTTGCCAGATGTTCGGGATTCGGCGGGATTCTCCCGCCATGTTGTATTTTCTCCTGACAAAGTGTAAAAAAAAACCGGAAAACTAGTTGCGTCCAAAGCTGTCACTTGGGAGCCCGGGGTACTCTTGGACCGTGATTCTTAATTTGGGGAGTCTGGTAATCTGGCAAGGAACTAACGTATACAAAGGAAAATTTAGTTACTTGGGGTTCTCCCTGGTGATGACTTCGGTGAGCTTAGAGAGCGGGCCGTTGAGCAGCCCCACCGCGAACACGTAGCTCTCGCACGCGTTCAGGCCGTCGAGCACCACGCTGGTCTGGCTTGTCACCAACTTTGTGTCTGCAACACCAAAATAGAAAATCATTCGTCACATTATTGACTGTTGATTCTGATTCCGTAACACATGTGCTCCCCGTGGCCGTGTGGTCCCCGGCAGAGTAGAATAGGCCACCCTCACTCTTACCGAGGTGTCGTAAAAGGCGACTAAGGTAAAGCTGCTAGCATGATCATCAGCACCCAGAGAAGGAAAACTCTGCATTTATATCAAAACCCTCGCCAACCCGTCTGCCAAGCGTGGTGAGTATGGCAATTACCCCTCATGTGATTGAGGGAGGCCCGTACCCCAGCAGTGGGGACTTAAATGGGCTGATGATGATGATGATGATGAACACATGTGCTTGAGTTACCCTATCTCGGAGTCTGATCAATATATGTGTTCTTGTGAAATATTTATTGTTATTATAATCGATGCCAGAGGGCCAACAACGAAACCGTTCCGTAACGAGCGAGAATATACCTGTCGCATTAAAACAAAAGCGCGTGTGAATGGGACGGGGATAATGCTTCAGTTGTAGATTCTGTTTCATTGTAAGTTCTCAACAGACATAAAATAATACAATTTATATATAAGATAATATTACACTATTGCATTAGTTTTAGTTATCCTGTAAAGATAATATGTGAAGTGAAGTTGTTTAAATACATTTTCAATAATAACAATTTTTGTTAAGGCCTGATTCGAACAATCTTTGATAATTAATAAAAATTAATTGATAATTTGAAATAATAAAAATGGTAATATTTCAAATTATGATTGTTTTTATAGATTTGATGTGCTATTTAAAGCCCGCTATGACAATATTTTATTCACGAAAATATCTTAAAATAGGTTTAATAATAGTTACGTTAAAAACAACTCACCATTGAAAAGATGATCCGGCTTGAGCCTACTCATGACGTCAGTGTAATGGACCTCATACGACAAGTTCTTGTTCTTGTATCTGTCGTTAGTCGGCGGGGACCAGGTGAGCTGGACGGACGTGCCCTTCTCCTTCAGCAGTATGGCGGTGAGGTTGAGCGTCTCGTCGGGCTCGCCGTCCGTGCGGAGAGGGATCGTGAAGGGGTCGCCGAATACTGCGCTCTTGTACGCACGGATTTCGATTAGAATGTCGGCCCCGGGTGGGAGGTTGGTCACTGTAATTGATGATGGCGATTATAATAACTTGTATTTGTCATAGATATTTTACTCTAACAATTTTCTCTATACATATTTCCGATAATTTGACCGTTTCAGGTATATTTGCATAGACCTTAGATATAAACTTCAAAATGGGACTTAAATTGCAAATGTGTTAAAAAAAATAATCACAGAATTTTGCTGTTCTTCTGAAGACTTCTACTATCAATGTGATAATTTAGTTTTAAAGCAGCTATATTTTTGCACATTTTCTCATAGTCTCTCGCCTTTTCAGAGATAAAAAACGAAATAGCATGGGCGAATCTCAATTTTATTTTAATCGCGAAAAATAGGCAGACGAGTATGCGGCCCATCAACAATTCTGGAGCACAAAGTAAATTAGTTATCGAAACGAACGGGGACTTTCCTCAGCGCATTTGCAAAAACTCAGGATAGGACTTTTCTCGGACACAACACAGGACATTGCTGAGAGGTCCTTTGATTTCCAATTGGATAAAATTATCAAAACTAAAGCGCATGAAAGTGTAGTAAGAATTATACTCACGCGTAATATTGCTCAACTTGGTATCAATCGGATCCCTCTTCGAGTACTGCGAGGGCAGTATGACCTGCACCTTGTACCCCTCGACGCCACGTATGGGGAACCAGTTGAGGTACACCGCGGTCGAGTTGAGTCGCTTCAGACTGACTTCTGCGAGGTCGTCGACGTCGCCTCGATCCTCGAACGTGATGTTAGCGACTTCGGACGAGTTGGATGTGAAGGCGTTGTTGGTCGCTGTCACCTGTGGAGTACAAATTCTTATGAAAGTTGCAACTCGATATTTACCTAATAAAAAAGCAAACTGACGTACAAATGTCAAGTTTCCATACATTTTTGACAACTTGCATCTGCAAAATGAATGGGAACAACCCTTTGATAGTCGTTAGTTTGCTCCATATATGTAATTAAACATTAGAGTTTAGACGGATGCCCGTAATGCGTGTGAAGAATTCCCTAGTTTGCATACTGTCGGTCTAAGGAACAACTTCAGGAGTTCAGTTCAGAGACTGTGCTTATCCTACTGAAGACAAATTAATTTGTCAACAAAGTCGAGTATGATATCCCTGGGGCACACTAGATGGGCTGACGTTTTTTTATTGTGTTGGCACTCGAAAAGGTGGAGATGGAAGACACACGGGAAGGTCAGGTTATAGAGTTGCTATGTAACATTTTTTTTTTAATTTTGAAACTCAATGTTTCCTCTAATGGTCGTAATGGACAACATTTCAAAATTGCTAAGCTCTGAAACAAAAAATACCAATTCTTTGTTTACTTTTCCGCTGCTCGAATATATATTTATTCATTTTTTATATTGCTTATTTACTGAGAAAAAAATTAAATACTAAAAAACGTAAGATGACGTCATCGGACGGCAGAATGTAAAATATTTCTTTGCTTAGCACATTATAGTTTTAAATTTACGAAATGCCAAACCCATGACCCAACTGTCAAAAAAAAAAACAACTTGTCAACGTTGAATGTATGGATGACGTTGACAATGTTGACACTAGTATTATTTACCTTTGACAGTAGTACCTTTTTTTCATTAAAACAATGAGCAAAGGAATATCGCTGTATTCAGCCGTCCGATGACGTCATTTGGCGCTTACGTCGATTTAGAATAAAAAGAATTTCAATAATAATTTTATGCATGAAAATGGACAAATTTTGAAAAAAGAAAAAATATGGGTCTGTTCATTTTATGTCTACTTTCATATAAAAAAACAATATGGACATGTTAAAAATATGAAATGTTGTCCATTATATGCCATGACGGTTGTTTAGTTCGTCAAATTGGCATTGTGACATTTCACGTTTAAAAATATGTTGATGGACCTCAGTTCTATAGAACGCCATCTAGAAGATTTTTCACATGCGATTATCCCCCTTGCTATCGAAGGGTTATTTCGAAGGCAGCGACATGCGTTCCATTGTATCTACTGACCCAGAAGGAGTAGTTGTTGTGCGGCTTGAAGAATCCCTTCAGCTCGAGGGAGGTGGTGTTGGAGCCGTTGGCGGGCGCGATGTTCTGTATGGGCGGCAGGGGCGGTGCGTAGTGCAGCGTGTAGTACTGGATGAGCCCCTGCGGCTGCGACGGCGCGTCCCACAGGATCTGCACGCGGCTTCCGATCATCTGCCGGACAGTGAGCCGCTCGGGAGGAGACGGGACTGCGACAAAATTTACCAATTTAAACATCATCCACCTTATTCTAAATCGCGATCTAAAGTTATTACCGAACTAAAGCAATATAAAAAAAGGGGCTGACACGAATTTTGTTCTAGAACTATTCTTAGTTCGCTATTTGTAATAAGGAGGAATATCAAACATAAAAACCTGTAGCAATGTGAAGGGGGCCGTTCAAGTTTATTCGTAAGCAGATTATTGGCAAATTTTGGGATAAGGCGTGTCAGAATTTACAGCAAAAATAACCAATAAAATTACGATTTTTTCCTCTGTAATTATCAAAAGTAAGCTAAGCTAAGAGCCTCTCTCCCCTGCTTACGTAATACTTGAAGGTCCCATAAATAAGAACGTGCACCTTCGGCACGGGAGGTCGTAGGATCAAATCAAGAGTATGCACGTCTGAATGTTTTCAAATCAATGAGCATATTTCCAGTGCGTTGGCAGGTGATAATGAAAAGGAAAGCGATTGATTAATGGTACGGTCTAGTCCTGTCTGTGGGGTAAATGTCGGCGATTGCACTGAAACGAACTCACACCTAACGGTTTTGGTAAGGATCTAAGTTCCAGACACTCATCAGTGATGAGTCATCACTCACATGTGACAGGACAGCGATGATTCCCTAAAGACACAAAAAAAGGTTTTGTCTAGCAATGAGACAAAGTTATGTAAATGTAAAGTAATAAAACTGACCTCCTTCTCCAGTGGTGGTGTTGACGAACTTCATTGACGCGTAGGTCTTATTTGTTTTGCCATCTTGGATGTAAAAGGTGACATTGTAATTTGTATAAGGCTCCAAATTCTTAAACCTGTGATATAGAACATTTTATATTATTATCATTATTTAAGAAGTATTCAGATTCATGGTCATACTTACGAAAAACCCGCTAGATGTTGATTTAACTTGTTGTTGTACTTTGTAATTTCAGACATTTGACATGTCAAAAATACAATTTCTTTCTATAGTGTAAACTCTGATTTTTAATTCAGCGAACTAAACTGACAGCTGCAAACGTCAAGTTCCCATAAACTTTGACACTTTGCATCTGTCAAAAGTAGCAAAAATGTATGGGAATGACACATTGACAACTGTCAGATTAGTTCGTCGAATGAAAAATCAGAGTTTACTGCCACACTCAGAGTCGTTGATTAACTTAGTTGGCTACATAAGAAAAAATATTGACACTTATTTTGATACACATAAAGAGTACCGATACTAAAGTTAATGAACATTATCTTAAATGACGTCTCTGAGTGCGGCCGTTAGTGTATTTCTATTTCTTTCTATTCGTAAACACTTGACGTATATTCTGCACCTGGACCAGCATTCTAATTAGGTAAATTTACGTTGGTATGGCTTTTATCACTTCTCTTTAGGTATTTTGGAGTAGGATGCTCCCCTTTCAAGCTTAGCCTCAATCCTATTATAGGCCATTTAGCGAATTTTTCTTAGGTGTTAGCACCCATTGCAGCATACGAAAAATACTATTATCGGTAGATGTATTACGTGGAGATTTGTATATATGTTTGATTTATTTTAGAACTTGCCTGTATATGCAATCATTGGACCAAGTCATGTTGTGCCAGACGCCGTCGGAAACCTTCGCGATGGACGGCAGGAAGTTGTAGAGAACCATCTTCTGCTGCGCCATCCAGCACGACACTAAGAAACTGGTCGAGTTTATCGATGAGAGACCCACGCCGATGCTTATCAACTAGAATAAAAGGAGAGAAGGTTAAAACTTGTTTCAAGATATTTTCTATCCGTGTTAAATAAAAATCCGCTAGATGGCGTTCTGTCGGATGACCAAATTCAATAGCATGGGTTGTTTCGTTTGTGAAATTGACGTTTTGTCATATTAAGCTATTAAATAACTGTTTCGTATGATGTGCGTATGACGCATCACACCCGCGGGCAAGGGTAGCAAGCTACATCATAAGTTGAGAGTCAGTTACACACTCGTTTATTTTCACGCTAGTCTCCAATCGAGCCGCGCGGGCGGCGAGCGCGTGGCGAGGTCCAACTGCGCGCCCACTGCTCGCGTACAAAGTTTCTATTATTATTAACGCTGTGCGTATTACGCACAACGTGAGTATATACAACAATAACCAATCACCTTGTAGATGGACCTTAGTCCTACAATACGCCATATTAACGGATTCATCACACAGGTTTTCATCACAGTAGGACCACTTGAGAAATGTATGGAAAAAAATTATCTTTATCTTGTGCTAGCTAATATTCTAGAGTAGCTAATACTCGTCGTAGCAGTCCTGCTGCCCGTTGCAAATGCGGAATGAACATGTTGTCCTCTACCTATGCTACCAGATACTAAACTACCATGTCTAGATGTTACCTGATGCATGTGAGCTGTGTCGGTGCAGTTGGTTTCATCGGATTCGCCGTGGCAGTCCTGCTGCCCGTTGCAAACCTTGAACTGCGGGATGCACATGGTGCCCTCTACCTAAGCTACCAGACACTAAACTACCATGTCGAGTTGTTACCTGATGCATGTGAGCTCTGTCGGTGAGGCCGGTGCAGTTGGTCTCATCAGATTCGCCGTAGCAGTCATGCTGGCCGTTGCAAACCTTGAACTATGGAATGCACATGGTGCCCTCTCCCTAAACTACCATACACTAAACATCCAATTGGAGATGTTACCTGATGCATGTGAGCTGTGTCTGAGAGGCCGGTGCAGTTGGTCCAATCAGATTCGTTGCAGCAGTCCTGCTGCCCGTTGTAAACCTTGAACAACGGAATGCACATGGTACCTTCTAACTACCATGTCGAGATGTTACCTGATGCATGTGAGCTGTGTCGGTGAGGCCGGTGCAATTGGACTCATCGGATTCGTCGTAGCAGTCCTGCTGCCCGTTGCAAACCTTGAACTCCGGAATGCACATGGTGCCCTCGTCGCACGAGAACATATCCCCGTGGCAATCAGAGAAATGCTTGTGGCTCTGCAAGTGATTAAATAAATCTCAAACAGCGGCACATACATTGACACAATCCCTACATAACGTAAGTCGTCTTATTCCAAAACGTGGTTTTATAATAAGTATCAAGATCAATCCATACTAATATTATAAATGCGAAAGTAACTCTGTCTGTCTGTCTGTCTGTCTGTCTGTCTGTCTGCTACTCTTTCACGCCAAAACTACTCAACGGATTTAAATGAAATTTGGTATACAGATAATCTAGACCCTGAGAAAGGACATAGGCTACTTTTTATTGCGAAAAGGGGGTTGTAAGGGGTTGAAAGGGGGGTAAAAAGTTACTTTTCCACGCGGACGGAGTCGCGGGCGGCCGCTAGTACTAGAAATAATTGAAGAACTAGAATAAACATTATTACAAAACTAAGTTTAACGTCAGTTAGTATATCAAATATAATAATAATGTTTAATCAACTATAATAACTTTTTAAACTAGGGGTCCACCCGGACCCCTAGTTTAAAAAGAGTACTAAAATAATAACCTCAAAACATCGATTCAGTGACAATGACAATTTATCCATGTGATAGTTCATTCCGTTTTACGGCAAGTTATTTGTGAGAAAGTAATCAACTAACATTTTACCTCCTCACATAATACAATATTATAATTTATTGTTGCCTAAAAAATTTTTACTTCAGAAAAAAAAAACAAGATTATGTAAGACGAAACGTCACTGAACGAATGATTGAATGATTCGATCAATTTTGATACTCTCCTGCGGTACTACGGAATCTAAGGCGGTCACTTGTAGAATAAAGTTTTCCACCACTCTAGTAATTAATTCGTCCAGTTTTGCACATGTTTTAGATTTAAGGCGTTATTAGGCGAAATAACTCGGAAGGAAAATTGTCAAGTGATATTTTGACAAAGTGGGTAGCCAACAGTCGAAGTCAGTCAAAGTCTCAGTTACTCAATAAAACGGACGCGTTATCCACCTACGCGTTATCGATTCAGCCGAGAGTCCGAGACTACTCTTAACGAAATCGCAGGTTTTAAGAGTATATTTGGTCCTAGCAAGTTGTTCACGTGACAACTCACTCAACACACAATAGCATTGTTTAAAACGATTAAAATTCAAAGATTCCTATATTAATATCAATATGCGGCACCTCACTGCACGAAACAACAATGTAAGTTCAAATGTTGTACCAAATGTTATTAACACCTGAAGTGACACAAGCTCATTACTTTTCTACCAAACATTAGGATTGATTAAGTTTTGATTAAAGTGTCTTGTATTTATGTAAATATAATTCAATAAAATTACTTCTTTATATTATAAAATTAAAATTACCAATAAACAAATTATGTCGGCGTATGTTTTTAAGAAATAGGTATATTCTATTGTACGATCTTTTTATTGCAGTGGCAACATTGTAGTAGATTTTTTGGTCTTGAATTCTAGTTTTGAGTATAGGGTGCAACTACATATTTTTTGTTTTTTCTCGAAGGTCAGGCAGCAGTCGCTTAATTGTTATTACCAGACTCCCCAAATCCTCAATCATGGTCTAAGCGTAACCCCGAGGCTCCAAAACGTCAGCTTTGGACGCTACCGGGATTTACACGCTAAGATGAGATGAGGAGTTGTTATAAATAAACAAGGGTTCGCAAACAATGCCGCTAGCCAGGCGCGAAAATCATCAAGTGAGTACTGTTAGTAGATCTCGGCTGTTTGTGAGGTCGGAGAAGACTTATTTCAAAAGAGAAAACCGGCGTGAGCAGCACTGTGCTGTGCTGTCGCTGCGTGAGCGAGGGTACCGGAAGCCCAATCCGGGTAAGGGGGGGTTTAAAGGTTGGCAGCGCACTGGTGTCGCAGGTGTCCGTGGGCGGCAATCATTTACCATTTCAAAATGTTGTATATAGATAATTATACTGTATTTCATTTGATTTGACCTAATTAAGGCGTTTGCATACGCCAGCGAATCAACTTTAGTTGAGCAATAAAATGTTTTTTTTTCTGTGACTGTATCCCTAAATCTAGCTGTAAATTTTCCAAAAACTTGTAAAATAAAAATAAAATAAATTAAATAAAAATAAAACAAAAAGAAAAGAGAACTCACAGTATGTTCGCACAGCGCCTCATCGCTCGAGTCCGTACACTGGGCCACGCCGTCGCAGAACTGGTCGTCCTTGATGCAGCCGCGGCCGTCGGCGCAGGCGGTCTCGTCGGGCGCGCACGTGGGCGCAGGCCCGGGCCCGGCGCCGCGCCCGCTGCAGCCCAGCTCGTCCGAGCCGTCCGTGCAGTCTTCACGGCGGTCGCACACCCACGTCAGAGGGATGCACGCACCTGTACAATGCAATAGGGTATTTGACTAAGCTGGAGATCCTTACTAATATTATAAAGGCGAAAGTTTGTTTGGATGGATGTATGGATGGATGTTTGTTCCTCTTTCACGCAAAAACTACTAAACGGATTTTAATGAAACTTTACAGTAATGTAGCTTATAGATCAGAATAACACATAGGCTAAAGACCTTGCTTTTATTCGAATTACACGCAGACGAAGTCGCGGGCAAAAGCTAGTTTTACATAATATAAATATTTTATCAAAATATATTGACGACCCGTTTGGAACAGTGGTAGTGAACGCTGCCTTTGGTCCAAAGGGTTGCGGGTTCGATCCCCGCATAGTACGAACATTTGTATGCATGAACATGTTTGTTTGTATTGGTCTGGGTGTTTCCTATGTATTATAAGTATGTATTTACAAAAGAAATTATATGTATATATTTGTAATCCCACTGTTGATTCTGATATCCGTAACACAGGTGCTTGAGCTACCTATCTCGGAGTTAGATCAATGTATGTGATGTTGTGAAATATATATTTATTTATTTTTATGTGCTAATAGAAAAATTTTCAATTAAAAATATAACGTCTAGCCGGTTTTATGGTCATTCAAAGATTCATTGGTAAGTCCATTTTAAAAGTATGAACTTATTAAAAAATAATTATACCATTGAATAACCCAACAATTTGCACCAACTATTATAAAAGAACCATTGACATAAACGAAACATTTCATATAGCTACCATACAAAATTCAAATGAGAAGCATTAATAATACTTGCGTGTGACGTCACATCTTAGTAGCCATTTGTATGGAGCGTTTTGGGTTTGCCCAAAATAATGTGATTTTAAAGTTGTGATATCTCAGTTAGTTTAAATGAGAATCAAGTAATTCTTTCAACGATGTTTCTATCATTCAGAGGTCGTTTGATTACAAAAATAAATAAAAAATAGTACAAAACCGTATAAACAGTCAGGCCTGTATTCATAAACGTTAAATATTTGACGACTCGTTTCAAACAGTGGTAGTGAACGCTGCCTTTGGTTCAATAGGCTATATGACAGATTTTGGCGTAGTTTATAGCGTTAAAAATATTGAATATTTTTTACCAAAAAACCAAAATAAAATTAATTTGTTTTGTGCTTGGAACCACGTGACACACGTAAAAAATACTTATATTCTAAACGAAATATTCATAATAAATGAAAATAAATATTATTTTTAGGGTTGTTATTCACCAAGGTAAATAATATGAGAAGGTTTTTAAAAACAAGCCAAATTGTTGAGAGTACGATCCCCGCAGCATTACAAACATTTATGTGCATGAACATGTCTTGTTTGTATTGGTCTGTGTGTTTCTTCTGTGTATTATAAGTATGTAATTACAAAAGAAAGAAAGAAAAGTATTAAATGTTAACATTTGTACTCCCACTGTTGATTCTTATACCCGTAACACAGGTGCTTGACCTGCCTATCTCGGATTCCGATCAATGTATAGGATTTTGTGAAGAAAAAAACCAATATACCTTTTTTAACAAAAACATTTAACAAAAAAGAGGCCCAATCCGGGGGATAGGGGGGGTGTAGAGGCCCAATCCGGGGGATAGGGGGGTTTAGAAGTTGGCAGCGCACTTGTGACTCCACTGGTGCCACTGGTGTCCATGGGCGGCGGCAATTGCTTACCATCAGGTGATCCGTCTGTTCGTCTGTCTACCTATTACATAAAAAAAAACAGTTTTGACAATTGAAATACAACATTTACATACAAAATTATCGAAAAAAGAATGAAAACTGCTTTATAACACCGTTTTAGTTGACAAAGGTTTAACAAATCCGTGTGTTCGTCTGCCACCTATCACATAAAAAATATATTTACAGACCCTCAATATTTACATAGATGTATATTTTAAAGGGTTGCCTCGGTGGCGCAGTGGTTACCTATGTATAATTACTGCTCGTTCCCCAAAAACAGCGACAAGACTATTCTATACCGTCACAAAGTCGACCTTCCCATGGTTCGCGGGACGCGGGGGCGCGGTGTACGATCGACCAATCCAAAAAGTTTATATTCCGTTTAGGCTAATCAATCACTCGGATGTGGACCATCGCCGTCACGACCAATAAGAATGACATCGCGTTCGCAGACGAAATTGCGACTGCGCGAGCTCCAAAGAGCACTTTTTTGATTAGTCGAGCACACTCCACCCCCCGCTGATTGGTCCAAAAAAATTTGACTCATTCCTCTCGCGTCCCGCGGACAATTGTTCGCGTTGTCTTTCTGCCCATAGGAAGTTACTTAAGCAAAAGTTAAAGCAATAATAGATAAAACGTTACCATTAGATGAACAGGTAAAGTAGTTTTTCCCGCACTTTGTTCTCTTATGTGAATGGGACACTTCTGGCGGGGTAGCGGTCGTCTCCGTGCTGATCGTTCCGCCGCATCCCACCTCGTCGGAGTGGTCGCCGCAGTCGTCGATGCCATCGCACCGCCACCAGTACGGGAGACAGTTCCCATTGTCGCATCGGAACATCCAGTCCAGACAGTTGGTTGGGAAGTCCATCTTCTCCGTGGGGCGGGGAAGTAGTTTGGAGTGGCCAGTTGTGGTACAGTTCTTCTCGTCTGATTCTTCTGCGTCGCCACAGTCGTTCTCTCCGTCGCATACCTGGAAACAAATATTATAATGAGGTATTGGTCGACACATGACCGGATGTAACATGACATAACAATTTTAAAATCAATGTGTTTGCGGACGGAGTCGTGGGTGATGAGAAGTAGGTCCATCTAAATTTATAAGAGAATTTTATAATAGAGCGTTTTTCGTTTTCGAGTCGTAGTTAGTGAATAATCTGAGCAAAATGGCGGCCCGCCCCTCTATGCTGTTTATGACACACAAGCGGCGATGCGAGGAACTGGCTACTGATGGCATAATTTACTTGTACAAACCAGTCCCACGCATCGACGCCAGATAGCGCTTTATAAGACAAAAATAATAACTTTCTATTATAAAGTTTAAATACGTATGTTATTTTAATATAACACTATGTAAGAGGGCCTAACGCTTGTTCAGAGTTGCAAGTGTCTTTTTGCTTGATGAAATTCATGCCATTCAAAAATTATATTGATGGAATACATGTTAAATGATATGAGATTTCTTCACTGAGAGAAACTCTTTCTCTCATCGCACATCGAAGAGTTAAGTAACGTGCTGTTTTGATAGTGTAATGTGTCGTAATATAAACTTACCCAGGACATGAAGACGCACTTCCCAGTAGGACACCTGAACTTGTACGGTGCACAAGTGGAATGCTTGCATTTCTCGTCCTTCTCATCTTCGCCTCCCAGGCAGTCTCTCTCTCCATCGCACACCCAAGAGTTGGGGATGCAGCGGCGTGTACTGTTGCAGAGGAAGCTGTCAGCTGAGCAGTTGCCGCCTTCGCCTTCCAGAGGTTTAGGTGAAGCAGAGCTCCCGTGTTTTATCTGATAATGAAAATGCTTAGACGTCATGTATACATACAAACGTTTTTCTTAGGAGATTTAACTCGACTATGCAAAAACTATTTATTTCAAATTGAGATTGGACACCCCAGGTGTTCAATTCCAGAATCGCAAGCCTCAGGGTATATAATAAAATAAGCTCAGGGTTAAATATAACAAACAAAAAAATGTGCAAAAAATACATTGCAAAAACTGTGCGATTAATTCAGATTGGCGATTTTTTTACGCATGTAGGTATCGTTACAACGTCTTTCCTTATACAAGAAAACTCAAATGTAGACAATTGGTCTATAATTATCTCAGGTAGAATTGCAAGTATGTAAGCTCATTTGGTTATCAGCTTAATTATTTACGTGTCTATTTTTCTGTCGTTATTTTACGTGTGGATGTGTTTTACACATGCCAGATATGCCAGAACTTAGATTGAATATTATTCGCCGAGAGAGAGACGAGCAGACGTATCACCTGATGGTAAGCGATTTCCGCCGCCCATGAACACCTGCCACGTCAAGAGTCACAGGTGCGCCGGCCTTTTTAAAAGGGAGTACGCTCTTTTTCTTGAAGCTTTGCAGGTCGAGTCGGTCCGGAAAGACCGCAGGTGAGTATTTATTTATAGAAACCACAGTATTTACTGAAATCAGTTCTGTAACTTTTTGATCTATAAAGACTATCTTATTACGAATACGATATTTCTTTCCTCTACCCAAAGGTTGTCTGGAAGAAATCGCTACAGGCGATAAGACCGCCTTATTGTACTGTCTGTTGCTGTTGTTGTATCATGCTTGTATTTTATTTTTATGAAATAAATAATATCTATCTATCTATCTATAAAGAATACACCATATGATTGCGTACACCAGCTATAACATAGGATATTTGTACACAACATTTTTAAATAAAAATATAGATAGATAGTCTTCTATCTGTAAAGAAAATGTAACCAAACACCAATCTAGTCTCAAATTAATACAACAAACACTAGCGACAATAGCCGGCATCAATCATCCAGACCTGAATTAATATAGAAAAGTTAGTTATATCTAAGAGGTTGAGGAAATCGATAAACATAGACATTGAGGAACAAAAAACGAAGGAAACATCTACTAAGCGGGAAGACGACAAAAAAGAGCGGTAAGATTGCGTAAGATGCTTGCGTCCGTTTGATAAGGCTTACGTCCTTCACCCGAATCAAAATGCATGTTTTTTTTTTACATTGTAAAAAATATACATGTCGAAATGAGAACCTCCTCCTTTTTTTTGCAGTCGGTTAAAAAGATACTCTTGCAGACAGCACACATCCTAATGGTAAATGAACACGGCCGACCATGGATATCTGCAACACCCGAAGCATCATAGATGCGTTGCCGGCTCTTAAGGAAGAAATAAGCTCTTTTTTAAGATCCTTATTTTATTTTATTTTATTTTAGTTATTTTTAAGGGAAACAAACATTCTTTTGTAAACTTATAAATAGCACAAATACTGATAGAACATGTAACAACAAAGTTTCCACAGATATTTAAAACATGTTACAAGTGGTCACAATAATATTACAATAGTAAGTACCTATTTTATGTGGCTGACAAAATACTTTTCGAATAATATACTATGCTAATGTTCGATTAGTATATGGGTATATAATAGCAATGAAAGATGTTTAATATTACCAAATTCTAAATCGCGTTTACAACGTCCCTTCGAAACTGGGAAGGAGAACTAGAAAATATATCGATGTGAGAACAATTGGTATTATAGGACTTACACACTCGAGATAGGAAGTTATTACAAGCATAATTTGTTCGCGCTTTAGGCAGATAGAATAGTTGTCTATTCCTGGCGGTTATTCTCTGACATCTGAATTTTATATCACTTAAGAGAGGCATGGAGTCAACTTTATTATGAATGATTTTATATAAAAACATGAAATCCCTAACCATACGACGAGACTTAAGACTGTAATCCAAACGAGAGGAGTCAAATGAACTATTTGTATTATTACGTATTCTATAATTAATGTGTTTGAGAAATTTATTATGAATTCTCTCAATTAAATTAATATATATATTATGTTGAGGGTTCCAAACAGACGAACAATACTCTAATGTTGAGCGAACCAAGGAATTATACAAAAGGATTTAAGGTTGAAGGCAATTTAAAGTCTTTACTGACGCGTAAAACAAAACCAAGCATTTTATAAGACTTTTCTACAATTTTTTCGACATGAGGTTTGAATAACAACTTGTTGTCCAATTGTACACCCAGGTCTCGCAGCTCAGTCACTCGGCACAGTGATACATTATTAATTTTATAGTCAAAAGTTATTGGTTTTTTCTTTCTGGTAAATGATATAACATTACATTTTTTGATATTTAATTTTAGTTTATTTTTCTCACAATATAAATGTAGCCTATTGATATCTTCCTGAAGTTTATAACAGTCTTGTTCGGTTTTAATGACTTTGTAAATTTTTTTATCATCTGCAAATAGAAGTATATCGGAGTGGTGAAATTGCGAAATAACATCATTAATAAAAATATTAAATAATAGAGGACCAAGATGCGAACCCTGGGGCACTCCTGAAGGGACGGGCAAAAACGTTGATATGTAACCCTTTACAGCTACTGCTTGACTGCGATCTCGTAAGTAGGACTCAAGCCATCTTAAGAGGTCACCATGTATACCGACCTGACCCAACTTATAAATAAGTATATTGTGAGATATTTTATCGAAAGCTTTGGAATAGTCGGTATACACGGCGTCCACCTGAAAACCTGCATCCATAGCTCCATAAATGGCGTTTAAATACTCGCATATGTTGCTTTCCGTAGACCTCTTAGTTATAAAACCATGCTGCTGCGTTAAAATAAGAGGTCTAAGAAGAGGATAGATAGCGTCACATATCATCTTCTCAAAGAGTTTAGGAATCGAATTAAGTTTAGAAATGGGACGATAATTACTGATATTGTGCTTATCACCCGACTTAAACACTGGAGTAATAAAAGAACGTTTCCACACAGCCGGCATCACTCCATTTTTCAGGGATAGACTAAATAACCTTAGCAACTTATGTCATATCTGTTTAGAAACACCACCTCCAGCAGCTAGTTCCAGTTTTATTGCGCACGGTGAGAAGTGAGGTGCGCAACACACTTTTTTTTAATGTGATAGGTGGCAGACGAGCAGACGGATAGCCTGATGGTAAGCGATTTCCGCCGCCATTGACAACCGGGACACCAGTGGAGTCACAAGTGAGCTGCCAACCTTTATTCCTCCTTTTCCCCCGGATTGGGCCTCCGGTACCCTCACTCACGCAGCCAAACAGCACAGTGCACTGCTTCACGCAGGTTTTATGTGAAACCGTGGTATCACGCTAGTCGATCCGGACCATTCAAGCCGAAGCGTAGCTCTCCCACGGTCAAAGCACTAAGTGGAAGTAAAATTGTGATAATAATTATTGGAACACTCACAGTACAATTCTTCTCGTCTGATCCGTCCTTGCAGTCGTTGTCGCCATCGCACACCCATCGCTTCTCGATGCAGTTGCCATTCGCACATTGGAACTGGTCTTCCGTGCAGTTGTTACGGTCGCAATCTATCAGTATAAAATAAGGGTTCGAAAGGGCCCCGCCAAAGTGTTAGGGAAAAGTGGCTTCAGTCAATTTGCTAGAAATTTTGATATGTTATAGATTGAAATGTCCTGAACAAATGTCCCTATGGGTGCTATCACGGTTCTCGAATTCGTTCCCGAGATATTATTGATTTTGTTCAATCTATAATTACAGTGCTCCTGAGCACCGTGACAAAGGGACATTTATTCAGGGCACTTCAGTCTATAACATATCAAAATTTCAAATAAATTGACTGAAGCCACATTTCCCTAACAACTTTTGCGGGGTCCTTTCAGAAATCATTTTAACAATTCAAATAAAAATACTAAATTAGCAAGAACTGATAATATAAATGTCGATTTACATGTTGCCGATTTCATTTCTTTCAATTGTATCCGATTTAGATCCTATTCGACTAATCTTTATCCGTGGATAGATTTATGTTATAACGTCAGATTTGTATATGTAGAATGACAGCGCCATTACCATTATACCATTGATTTAGTCATCATCATCATCATCATTTCAGCCAATAGACGTCCACTGCTGGACATAGGCCTCCCCCAATGTTCTCCACACAGATCGGTCCTGTGCCGCCCGCATCCAATGGCTTCCGATCGATCTTCACCAGATCGTCGGTCCACCTTGTGGGGGGCCTGCCACGGCTGCGACTTCCTGTGCGTGGCCTCCACTCCAGGACCTTTCTGCCCCAACGGCCGTCTGTTCTCCTTGCTATGTGCCCTGCCCATTGCCACTTGAGGCCTGCAATCCTTTGGGCTATGTCTGTAACCTTAGTTCTCCTGCGGATCTCATCATTTCTGATACGATCACGCAGGGAGACTCCGAGCATAGCTCTCTCCATTGCTCTCTGGGTGACTTTGAGCCTCCTTAATCGGCACATTGTAAGCGGCCACGTTTCGGTTCCTTATGTCATCACTGGCAACACACACGCATTGAAGACTTTCGTCTTGAGACACTGCGGTAGGTGGGCCGAAAATATGCTGCGTAGCTTCCCGAACGCTGCCCAGCCGATTGATTTAGTATCGGAATAAAATTGGACGAATCAACCCTTACTACCTTATTATAAATGACGTTATTACCGTACTAAAGATCATATCATCCCATTCCAACACGCAATGTGAAAAGGGGCTGACACGAATTTTGGCTCCGAGACTATCCTAAGTGCGCGATTTGTAATATGGGGGTTAATTATAAATGAAAATGCCGGTTTTTTTAGTAATAACTTAAAAATCGAATACAAAAAAGGGATTATACAGCTGAAACGACGCTTCCGCAATTAAAACCTATTTCAGAAGTTGTTAACTTTTTTTTGTTCTGAAGTCCGGTCCGACACGGTCTTTGAATTCCACCCAGCTTTGGATCAAGAAATAATAATAAACAGCTATATGCTGTCTTCTTAGCCACTACGCTAGACGGGTCGTCTTTTCAATTTCTAAACTAGGTCAGAGTGAGAGTGATGCGGGTAATCCATAAACACACACAATACAAATAATAGAAATCGGAAGGTCGCGCGGACGGGTCATAAAACGTCCCGCATATAATTTATTCTATATTGACAGAAAAAAATCAATAGAAATCACGTAAAGTGAGATCTGGATATCTATTATAATTACATGCGGTGTTGCACACGATCGACAATAAAGTGTGTTTGTAGTAACTTAATAAGCATAGCGTGCTGAATGATTATTGCATTCAAAGTAACAAAATTTGGTCACTTTACTCGTATTATTTAATGACAACTGACAATAGAGTGATTTGCTGTAATTGTTTTTTTTATAAGTAAGATGTGTTAATAAGTTCGATTAAAATTTGCAGAGTATAAATCCCTGTATTATCCGGTAACGTGACATTGCGTCGAAAGGTACACACGAGATACTTGCATATCAAAATGAAGGGTTTCGAAAAGTGTGTGTCATACGTATTTGTCACGCACGCAGTGAACATTGTATATAATTGTTACGTCACTAGAAATTAGAGTGAAGTTAAGTAAGTAGCTTTCTCGTTACCCATGTTAGCACAGTCAATGTCGCCGGGGCACCTCCACCAGTACGGCAGGTGTCTTCGCAGGGAATCGCGTCTAGTATCTGTTACGTCTCAAACCACTAAGTGAATTTAGTTACCTTTCTCGTCACTCATGTCAACGCAGTCGATGTCGTCGTCACACCTCCAGTGCGGCAGGTAGCACCTGGTATCTTCGCAGGGGATTATCGGCAGCATAAACCGACACAAATCTTGCCGAATACCTTTGTTACGTCACGAGCCACTAGAGTGAAGTTAGTTACCTTTCTCGTCACTCATGTCAGCGCAGTCGATATCGCCGTCGCACCGCCAATGCGGCAGCACCTGATGTCTTTGCAAGGGATCACAGACACGCGACCTCATGTAATGTCATTGTTTCGTTATGAGCCATTGGAGTGAAGTTAGTTACCTTTCTCGTCACTCATGTCAGCGCAGTCGATATCGCCGTCGCACCGCCAATGCGGCAACACCTGATGTCTTTCACGGAAACGCGACCATATCTAATGTCATTGTTACGTCATAAGCCACTAGAGTGAAGTTAGTTACCTTTCTCGTTACTCATGTCAGCGCAGTCGATATCGCCGTCGCACCGCCGATGCGGCAGCACCTGATGTCTTTGCAAGGGATCACAGACACGCGACCATATCTAATGTCATTATTACGTCATAAGCCACTAGAGTGAAGTTAGTTACCTTTCTCGTCACTCATGTCCGCGCAGTCGATGTCGCCGTCGCACCTCCAGTGCGGCAGGTAGCACCTGGTGTCCTCGCAGGGGATCATCGGCGGGGTGCACAGACACCCGACCTCGTCCGACATGTCGCCGCAGTCGTTGTTGCCGTCGCAGTGCCACGTCGCAGTGATGCAGAGACCGTTCTTGCATGTGAATTGGTCCTGTTGATAAAAAAGCTTGAGAATTTTCGACTGGTGGGAACCATTACCTATGAGTGATAATGGTTTATTTTAAAACTTGTTTGATACTTAAAGATTGTATTCATAACCGTGGGAGTGCCACGCTTCGGAATGAATGGGCCGGCTCGACCGGAGTGATATCACGGCCTCACAGAAAACCGGCAAGGAGCAGCACTGTGCTGTGTTTCGCTGTCTGAATGAGAGTACCGGAGGCCCAATCCGGGTAAAAGGTTGGCAGCGCACTTATGACTCTACTGGTGTCGCGGATGTCTATGGGCGGCGAGAATCGCTTACCATCAAGCGATCCGTCTGCTCATCTGCCTCCTATCACCGGAACACCAACAGTTGTGTTGATATGGTAGCAATTACAATGAATGTCTTGAAGCTAATAACAGGTTCTCAATGATAATAGTAATAAATGCGGTTTTGTTAAACAATCATGCATAAAATGAACCCTGTTATTTTCGAAATTAAATAAATCATACCTCATCAATATGTTATTTGACAGTGTGAAAAACAATCATTTATTTATAGCCATGCGCGTGCGCATGGCTATAAATAAATGATTGTTTTATAAATATTTATAATTTATTGAAAATTAACATTTAACCTGGCAATGTATCATATGAGAACACCAGATTTGGAACTTTTTGCAGTTGTGTCTGTAAGATTATTTGTCCCAATAATATTTATTTTATGTTTTTCAAACATGTCATAGCCTATTAGGTATGTAATAAGTTTTATAAAGGGATAATATGTAGAGTTACTGTTTAAAAAGACTCTGAATAAGATAACATTATTGTAACTACCTACGCTACGACTAAGGGACCTTCAAGAGAAGAGCGTACTCTAAAAAGGCCGGCAACGCATTAGTGATCTCTCTGATTTCGCGGATGTTAATGGGCGGCGATGATTGCTTTCTATCAGGTGACTCGCTTGCTAGTTTGTCGCCTCTAGCATAAAAAAAACTAACAGTAGCCTTTTACGTTAAATGTAACAATTCCCGGTGCCGATTAAAAAAAATCACTTACAGGTCCACAAGTAAGTCCAGGCTTCGTAGCACAGGTCATATTCGCTCCAGGCTTTTCTCCGTTAGGACACATGCACTTGCCATTCACATTCGTGAATCCATCGGGGCACAGGCAGCTGGAACCACCGCCAGGCTTGCCCAAGCACAGAGCGTCACAATTGTTCTTCACTGAGCAACCATTCGTTCCGTGCTGCACGAAATGAGCAAACACCTTCAGATCCATCAGACCAGAGAACGAGTCATTAATCGTGAGAATACCCATCCCAGTATTTTTGTCAGCCACGAAAACGGACTTCGCTTTCCAATCATCCCAATACATCTTATCTTTCAACACCGCAACAGCGAACGGATGAGTCACCGTCTCGTCGTTCCACAATATCCTCTTGAAGTATCGCCCGTTCACATCAGCACTAGCAATGTAATCCTCCATAGCGTCAACCCAGTAAATCCTCTCAGACATTTGATCGATCGTTATACCATTAGGCCATTGCACTATTGGCTTCCCAAACAGTTTCTTAACTTCAGTTCCATCAAGATTCGATCGTGAAATGGACGGGTTCACCCGATCCCAGTCCGTCCAGAACAAGTAACCAGCTTTGGGATGAACTGCAATACCTCGCGGTTTCGACAGGTATCGAGAGTCTAAAATGGTTACTCTCATCCTTCCGGAGTTGATAAGATCAGTTCTTACAGCCTCAATTTTCTTTCTCATACCATCAACGAAGAACAATACATTTGAAATCCAATCAAGCGCCATACCCTCAATACTGGCTAAATCGGTATCTACGACCACTTCCTGAGTTGTTCCATTATTGAAGCACTGCCGACTTATCTTGTCCAACTCAATGTCAGCCCAATAAATGCAGTTATTTTTCATATCAAATTCGATTGCGACAATATTCTTCTGGTTAGTGACCGGCAGTAGTGTGGAATTATCTGTAAGGTCTAGACGAGCAATTTTATCTCTCAAAGCGACCAGCAAGAATTCAGTTGGTTCCTCTATCGGACACGGAATAGTATCGGGTAAATATGGCAAGTAGGAGGAGCTGTAACAGATGTCGCCATCGATTCGTCTGTAGCCTTTGGTCCGCTTGTAAGTCTTACCCGGGCGGCAGTCTGCCGGTAGCGCATACGGGTCATAGTTGACGGTCTTATTACGTATACATTCGCTGCCACTGCGCATAAAACCAAAATCGCATTCAAAATCGCGACGGCTACATTCACATATTTCCTTCTTTACCGGTCTGTCGTAATCGATTCCGTTGTAGCAATTTGTATGCGCGAAACGCCTCTGATAGGTCTCTCTAACGCCAAGGACGCACGATACCGAGGAGTTCAAAGTGGACGGTGACCAGAATTTGTAATCGTCTGATGTGCAGTTCCGATCGAAAGTATTACGCAAGTCTATGGTAATGATGATCCATTGATGCTGATCGTTGGCGGAACCGAACATAGTGAACGTTGTCGTGTTTTCGCCGGGCTCGGTCATTAGCCCATATATACGAAGGTCATCCGCGTTGAACCTGAAATATAATGATACTGTTTGTTAAGGCATTTTATCGTCGCGAGATAAGTTATTGACATTGTGCGTGCATTGTGACTCACTGATAAGAGTTCCAAGTGATGCCTTCATTGGTCGAGTACAGTATCCGTCTGGTTTCGCCGCGCGACTTGAAGTACTTGACGGCCACCAAGACGCCGCCGTGGTCTCCGTAGTTGAAGAAGTAGTAGTCTTTGAGGATCCTCCTCCAGGTCAGACCAGCGTCTCTGCTTATGTATACTCCAGGTATGCCTTTCAGGGACTTTCCCATCACTCCGGTTGCCATAATAATGCCAGGTGCGGATTTGGAGCTCATAATACTGGCGGATCTGCAAAGAAGATTTTATTTTAGCATTGAAATTCACAGGAAACTATTTAGTATGAATTCCATATCTTGTGTTTATTGATATAATTAAGTAATTATGGCTTTGTTAAGTATGTAATATTATTATTGAACAGGATGTTACAAAATAAAAAATAGCACATACGCCAATACATAATTCATATCCTGAATGTTAGTCACGTTTTTTCCGCAATAAAATAATTATAGCGAATCCTTAAAAAATACAGGAAACTGTTCTACTCTAAATAAACCTTTGAAAACGAAGAATTTTATCAATTTGAAAGAAAAACTTTCATGCTAGAAACTACACACCTACAACAAGTCAGACAAACAAAAAATGCAACAAAAAGTTTTAAGATTCATGTTTCCAATATTTTATTTTTGGTTATCAACCTACTTTGAGAGGGACAACCGGCAGGATAAGTATTACGTCATTGTAATCATGTATGTTTTTTTATGCTTTCGAAAGTTATTTGCATGATTTAAACATTAATGCCACTTCAACTCAAAAAAAACGTATCCCCGCAAAATAACACTTTTTAATATAAATAAGCATGATCCAGAAAAAAACATTTCACTCAAACACTCAGTACTCAGATTTACCTTGACGCAGCGGCAACAACATTTCCTGGCGGGCTGCAAGTAACGGTTTACTATGAAATTTCTCTTGTGGAGAAGATAACAGGCGAGCGAATCGAAATCATCATCATCGAAATATGCAGCGAATCGAAATATTTAAATCAAATATGATACTACAAAGCCAATGTGGAGGAAGGTGAAAAAAATCAAACAAGCGCTAACCAAAATTATACATTTAAGTGATAAATAACTAACGCGAATGAAGTCAAGCTCTTTATTTCTAGACGCCTCTTTTACGATACTTTCACAAACAAAACTAAGGTTAAGAAGCCACTTAATGGATCATAATTCATGTCCAGAATAACTCAAGAGTAACACTAATAATCCGACGGTAAGTGACGAGATTGTTACCGAGTTGAATTTCAGTCGCAAAGGGACACAACACAACACAACAAAAATATAGATATTGACTACCAACCAACCACGAATTTATGTATATTTAAAAAAATAAATGTTTAAAACCTAATTCAATTTTAATGCTTTCAAGAGGGACTTTTCATCTTTAATGAAAAGGGAATTAATAAATATTTAACATTTGGTTCGGTCATATTAATAGGCTCATACATCATTATGATTCATACATGAAAAACTAAGTTATAGCAAAAGTCAAATAATACTTCATCGTCCACAGACTTCTCGTAATGTAATTTCAAAAGACTGTATTTAACTAAAACTGTTTTAAATATATGCATCTCTCGACCCAAGCGAATAAAACCACACATAAGCGTCAAATACGTCTACGCTCAAATCCGAGTATTCATTCCCAACCGCAGGATAATGGAACATTATCCGTTTCGTAGAATGGCGAGTTACGTTTCATTTACCAATATTATGAATTCCGCTTAAACTTGCAACTATTTTATTCACAAGAAAAATTATGATTTCTTCAGAGGTTCTAACTAAAGTGAGTGACGTGTTTGTTCAAATAAGGGCACTTTAGATTATCAGTCCCGACAAATAACATAAAATATATAATATGGGTACGGAACCCTAAACTCTAAGCAGGAATTCAAGACCAAAAAAACTACCACACATACGTCACTGTCAAATCTATCAATGTTATTGTCAAATCAAGTTTTAAGGTTTTGCCAAGCTTTTTGTTATATGCTTCTTTTCTTAATACAGGCTAGCACAATTCATGATTAGGATTTTCTAAAAAATTTAAACTTAATTACAAACTTTATTTTCAACTCATTAACATTGACAGATTTTTATAGTAAAGACTTAAACAAATTGAATTACCCATGAACACCCACAAAAGTGTGTAAACATGGAAAAGTGAATAAAACCATTTTTAATTAATTGCTTTTATTCATTTTCATCTTCACCGCCACTAATGTCAGAATCTCTGTCTACGGAATCTGAGTCGGTCACTTGTATATTAAAGTTTTCCACCACTGTAGTAATTGATTCGTCCAGTTTTGTCATCGGACTATTATTACTACGTATTAACAGTAATAACTCACTGCGATTTGCACGTGTTGTAGATTTTAGGCGTTATTAAGCGAAATAACGCATAAGGAAAATTGTCAAGTGATATTTTGACAAAGTGGGTTAGTCACCAGTCGAAGTCAGTCAAAGTCTCAGTCACTCAATAAAACGCGTTTAGCGTTTTATCGACCTACGGATTCTGCCGAGACTACTCTTAACGAAATCGCAGGTTTTAAGACTCTCTTAGGTCTACCTCTCTTAGGTGACACCTCACTCAACACTCAATGATAGTGTTAAAACCGATGTAATTCTTATATTATTATCACTTTGCGGCGCCGCACTGCGGGAAACAACAAAATGTAAGTTCAAATGTTGTACCAAATGTTATTAACACCTGAAGTGACACATGCTCAATGCCAGCTTTACTACCAAACATGGGATTAAGTTTTTATCAAAGCTTCTTGTATTTGTGTAAAAATAAGTAAATAAAATTACTTCTTTAAATTATAGAATTAAAATTACTTATAAATAAATTAATATGTCAGTGTATGTTTCTAGAAAATAGGTACCAATATACTATTGTACGATCATTTTACTGCAGTGGCAACATTGTAGTAGCTTTTTTGGTTTTGAATTCCAGTTTCGATATACTCGAAAATCTAGTTAATTGAAATATTTGTAAAGTAATATTAATGCATGCTGTGGTATCCTATAATTAAGATAGTATTAAGGTCCTGTTTATTGTGTTAATTTTATTGGATGTCATATTTAATAAATAAATAAATATGGAAATGAGCATTTAAATTGAAATAGCATAAAATAAACAAATCATCAATTTTCTACAGTCGTAATGTTATTGCAACAGTAGTTAGCCTAAGTCATATATTACATGACATAATATGTGAACTTGTATATTCTCACTTCACTCACCTTGTGACTGGATACAGCTGACTGAACTTCTGGCACAAGTGCAGACTGCATGAGCTGTTAACGTAGCATTCGAGCCTGTTACCTGTACAAATAATTTAATTAAAAGTCAGAAAGTACCTTTGTGGTACAACATATTATAGTAAACAGTTACATTCTTCTTAAAACGTATATATTCTACTCGACTTTGCATTCAATCAAACGTCCGAACGCAGTGGCCGACTTTGTATGAAAAGTCAAAAAACAAAATGTACAGGTATATACATGTCTTCAAACCAATTCTTTCTATAATAGGGTTACTCTTACTGTCGAAATATTGTATTAAGAGAGAGATAAATATTTTTATTTGATTTGTAATCGAAGTGCCACTCTATTATTTGCTTAGCAAATAATAAATAATATGTGAGAATAAGAATATGTGCTAGCAAATTACGCTACTTTATTATACTAAGAAAATAATTGCTAACAGTTAATTGATAATAATAGTAAACATCGTTCTTATCTACTAGTCATAAACTTATTCTATTTAAATTATTACTTTCCAGATTCCACGACAACATGCTTTATCCAATTAAAGAAATCTAGCTGATACTCGCGGCTTCGCCCCCGATGTCAAAGACAAACAAGGTATCGGAAACGAAAACGGGAGCTTATCCTCACCCTTAAATACTAAAAATAACTTAATACGATTACGTTCATAAAAGAAAGCTGAGTGAGAATTTCGTTTCAGGTTAATAAAACGTTATTTTGCAGGCAAATGAAACGTTATTAATACATAAATACTACATTATGTAATATGCAAAGACCAAACAAACAAATTTTCCCATTAATAATATTGATTATGGATATCGTATTACATGTAATAAATACAATGTACCCAATGATATGGATTAGGGTATTTTATTTGTGATATCATCAAAACCAATCAGTTAAACAACGAGTAAATTTAACGCCAACAGATTCTAAAAATAGTATAAATATAAAGTTCGTGTAACTAAATTGAGATTTTGTAAGATTCAGAGATAGAATTGGGATTTTATCAGGCATATCTGAAAAGGTCAAATGCATATGATTGCACTATAGTTCGGTGAATAAATTGGCGATTTAGACGTTTCCTGCAAAACTGGTCAAGTGGCGCAAACAGATTTCATCACGAAACATTATGTATGGGCCAAGTCAAAAAATAAGATCCGTACACTTTTTAGCAAGAGCTTTCTGAATAACCCTGTATTTTTCCAAAGTAAAGGGAAGGGCCGGAAAATAAACTTTAAAGATATGGAAACAGGTTATCATAAAACTAAATATGATTGCCTCTTCAGTAGAAAATGTTAATTCAAGAGGTATGAAGGTATTCATTTATACACAAGTTGTTTCGCTCCTTAATTTTGTAACAAAGGAATTAGCATATTAATTTGTATCTTAAATTACTTTTACTTTTATTTACGTTACCGTGTAAAGAATCAAATGTTAAATGAGTTTTAACCACGATGGTGCTGTAGTTTTGGTGTTGTGATCAGAGAAGGTCTCGAATTCGATTCCCGGTCAGACCAAATTAGGATAGACTCTTTTTAAAATTTACTCCAGCCCGGATGGGCTTGGTGACACCATCTGCTGCAAGCTAGTAGATACTCATAGTAACACAAGTGGTTAAGCTACTTAGTACGGAAAAAGGTCAATGTAGGAGATGTAGTAGAAATTTATAGTCTATATACATTTCTACAACATTTCCTCTAGCGGTCCTTACTCGAGACTGGCTGATGGGCGGTGCATTGTCTGGTGCAATATTTTTAAAGAATAAACTTACCATTCTCATCTTCAGTTGGCGGGTTGATAAGAGACCAAGTGACACCATGGTCGAAAGTGATCATGGAGACCAGATGTTCGGGACCGATGTTCGTGACCAAGGATGTCGAGTTGACCTTGGACGCGATGTACACGCCTTTCAGCCCTTCCACGCGGTACAGGTCGGTGAACGGGTCTTCTGTCACGTCCCTATTCATCAAAAAGCAATTTATCATAATCTGGTCAGGCGGTCAACGCAAGTTAGCGGCTAGAGCTATGTACCTTTATGCCAACGAAGATATACTTTACGTCTGTGTTGGCTTATAAATGACGAATCGATATATTTGACTCCAGACTAAGTCGCCGGAGCGAAGAAAGGCGATACAAAGAAAGTATTTGACCTCTACTTTCACTTAGATACAAAAACCAAATTAAATTAGTAGGTATTATGCTAATGAACAACATGAAGTGTTTAGAGACGTAATTTGTACCTTATGCTGTTTTATCACAGATACGGAATTCCTACAAATATCAAGTAATCAAGTAAGTATCAAGCCTGCGGTGTTTCCGGACCGATACGACCTGCAAATCTTCAAAAAAGAGCGTACTCTCTTTTAAAAGGGCCGGCAGCGCACCTATGACTTCTTTGACGTGGCAAGTGCCATGGGCGGCGGTAATCGCTTACCATCAGGTGATACGTCTGCTCGTCTGCCCCCTATACCATAAAAAAAGTAATAGGACTTTAATTTGTTTTTGTTGTTATGTATTGAATTTCCATTTATCACTCATAAATATCCAAAGAGATATGATTAGTGTCAGCTTACATACCTATTGTTGTTTTTTATGCTTCGGAAAAATCATATAAATGACGTTTTTTAAACTTTAGATGTTTTTGAAAGTACCCTTACCCTTTGTATTTATTTTGTTCAGAGGCAATATGTACTTTTTAGATGAAACTTGTAGCAATTTAAATGACTATCACAATGATGAACATTAGTGATATTATTATCATCATCGTTTATGAATATGTTATTTTTGAATCATGATCATAATATAACCACAATCATCATCATCATAATTCTAGCTAATAGACGTCCACTGCTGGACATAGGCCTCCCCCAATTTTCTCCTCAAAGATCGGTCATGTGTCGCCCGCATCCAATGGATTCCCGCGACCTTTACCAGATCGTCGGTCCACCTTGTGGGGGGGGCCTGCCACGGCTGCGACATCCTGTACGTGACCTGCACTCGAGGACCTTTCCTTCATAACCACAATATGAACCATTAAATTTTATATGTTAGCCAGCTGAGAATATAAGTTCCCAGTAGCTTAAATCAAAGTTCAAATCAGGGTATTCTTACAGACTAGCATTTAGGCATAAATTCAATTGCCTACAGCCGGTGACTAATTTCTGACGCATGAGTTCATGCTGGCTTACGTTATCTATTCCTAAGTTATTTGCAACGCATTTTATAGCCAAATATATAGGTAGAGTATAAAAACAACGAGCTAAGTATAGAGAAATCGACAAAGATGTCAATATTTTTCAGAAATATCCCATATAGTAGAGTTGATCCCAAGTACGTTAGACAAACCCTGGTATTACGCAAATGAAAACAAAGGCAGGTACCGCACAATCGAATTTACCGAACAGTCACATGTTAAACACATTGTTCATTACTACTCTGTGTTTTGTGGTTAATAGTGTTTTTACAAAATCTGAATCGCGGGTTCAAATCTCAAGGGGAACGTACTTAACACTTCGTGTATTGAAGTGGTTCAAGTTTTGTAAGGATATAACTACATCAATCATAATAATTGCCGAAATGTTTCGAAGGGCACATTAAGCCCATTGGCGAGAGTCCTTGGGCGGCGGCAATCGCTTACCATCAGGTGATCCATCTGCTCGTCTGCCACCTATCACTTTAAAAAAAAAAAGCCGACGCGTCAGTCCCGCCATTTTCATGCAACCACTTCAGAGACTCAACATTAACATTGATTAAAAGGCCCGTACGCCTAGTGCAGTTAATATCAAGACATCAAAAGGAACATCACAGTTTACTAGTACAGTTAATATCAAGAGGAACAACACAACACATTATTCATTATAATGAGTTAGCATTGAATTAGCCATCCAATCGGACGCCTAGAGCGTACGTCAAATGCCGGAATTTAATCGAATTGCTGAAAAGTAACTAGCCATGTCGTTGACCGCAACATTTAACCAGATGACAACGTTTGTCGTCAGTATAATCCAATTAGATGCCTGGGCCGATAGTTGTTTGAACTACAATCACTCGACTCAATCTTTTTGTAAAACTTGAGACTACGACGTACTATTATTGACACTTCCATGTTTATGGACTATTTTGACAATTACACTCAAGCTTTGCATAATTATAATTGCACACAAAAATGAGATAATCGCATCTTCATATTCACAGTTGTTTTCGCTGCAGATGCTATCATCTGCAGCGAAAACAACTGTAGAACAATGCAGAACTACAAATTTGTTTTGATGATTACGAGCGCTGCAGTGGAGAATATCAGAGACATATTTGAATCACTTGGCTATATTTAGATCAGTCATTTCGAATAGGCTAACTTTAAATAAGCCAAGCCGTTAACCGTTGAGTGATTATATTCTAAATGCTATCGGCCTAGGCATCCTATTTTATGCCGGCTTTTAAAGAACGCCCTAGGCGTCCAATTGGATGAATAGTATAACCAGATGGCTGTGACAGATACATAGCGCGAACCTACCACACTAGGTCACCGACTTATCTCACAAGCTGCCAGTCATCAAACGGGTTTGATAATAACTTGCGCACTTGCAAAACACGTAACTACATAATAAAGTAGAAAGCGGCTCTTCCAGTTATTGGTTGTCTCTGGAGAAATAGCTGTACCCAAGGTCAGGGGAAAATGCCATGGCTATTATAATCCGCACGTCAATGTCACGGCACCCTTTGAAACAAAGGGATTCTAAACCGTTTTAGAAGTGTATGATTAATAATATTATTATTTATATTTATAGGTATTTCATATTTTCAATGAGAACCCTTTCAAGCAGACGGAATATAAAAATAATGCCATAACTTTCGTAATCGACGTATCGACGTTTAATAACCAAATAACATCTATCTACGTTTTTAAATTCGTAAATTTGAACATAATTCACCTAGGGTTTAAAGTTCAATTTTGACCTTGTGCTTTTCTGGAGATAGATAGTATTGGTTCTTAATCGTCAGTGTGCTCATTTTGAAATGGATAATACAACTATGTTTTATATTAAATGCATAGATTATCCATTTAAGTATCTATTGTATTATGTTCTTTTGCTGATTTTGATATCCATAACATAAGAGCTTAGCGGATTACTTTGGGATCAAGTCGACGTATGCAATGTCTAATATTTATTTATTGACTTTTATAATCAATTGTGCTTCTTTAAAGAACTTATTAGAAAAATAAGTCCGATGGTCTGAAAGAAAGATGATGTAAAGTCAGTTCTGTCACTCTGTGAATAGTGATTAACTAAATTCAACTAGGTATATCAGAACCTCTTAGTTCACGGGCCGATTTAAAAATCAATCCAGACCTTTTAAAGCCCACCCGTTGAAAAGAGAAGATTTATAGGCACTAAATAAATAAGTTAATTTATCTAGAACTTACTCCAAGAAGCTATCCTTCCAGTTTCCATCAGGGAAATAGCACAGTATCTGCTCCATGCTCAAAACGAAGTTGTACTGGGAGAAATTGTTGTTGATCTCTGACACGAACAAATTGGCGAGCGAGTCCGTGTGCATGACAGAAACGAATATACGCTTGTCGGTCACATCTGCTATGTGGAACTTCCTGAGGTCCAGCTCCGTCTGGAACTCAGCCTTGTAGAAGGGTCCTCTTTGGTGAGAGATGTAGAGGTGGAGTGTGTTTCTCTGCAACAAATTTTATAGTGTTACGAAAGTTGCAACTCTCATAAAGTCTCATAAAGGTGTCGCGGGTGTCCATGGGCGGCGGCAATCGCTTACCATCAGGTGATCCGTCTGCTCGTCAGCCACCTATCACATAAAAAAGGTGTATCCATCAGGTGAATCGCTTGCTTGTTTGACGCCTATAGCAAAGATAACTTAAATTATAAGTTTTATATATAAAAAAATACCCGCGGGAGAGCCACGTTTCGGCATGAATTGGCTCAACCGGAATGAAGCAGCTCTAGCGCTGTGTTTCGACGAGAGAGTAGGTACGGTCAGCATCAAAAATAGCTTAACACTTTAGTATCTACCATGTCGAAGTAACTGTTCTGCCTATTAGTCAGTTTCTAAGGGGTACTTAAAAAATGTTACTTCGACATGGTACTAAAATGATAAGGTACTTTTGATGCTGACCGTACTTACTGGGGGCCTAATCGGGGGGAAAGGGAGTTAGTGCATAGTATACTTCGTAAACAATAGAGGCATCCAACTAATAAATGATATATGTAACGTTAGTAAAATGTAATACATACACAGACTTATGTGAAATATAGATAGATAGGTATTCTTAATTGCACAAAAACAATATACAAGTATGATACAACAACAACAGACAGTACAATATATACTTACGTAAATATATACTTATTGTATGAAAGTGCCTAAAACATTTCAAGTTTCTAGGAGAATTTATCTTGACAGTAGGTAAACAACGCGCAACTGAAGTGTATTATGAATTTCTTTGTTCACTGAGCTGATACTAAAGGTGAATAGGTGTCAATGACTGTGTTTAAATTTAATGCGAAATAAAAATACTAATAATGTTTACGGATTTTAATGGTTAAAACTTATTTATCTGGACGTTTTCACGTGTTAATTTATGTACTGACGTAAACGCCCTGTTGGTCAAGTAGTTTAAGTACCGGGTCGTGATCTCGGGGTCCTGGGTTCGATTCCCGGGTCGAGCGAAAAGTATGTTTCAAATTTTTAGAACATTGCTCGGGTTTGTGATCATCAATCCGCATTTGGCAAGCGTGATGATTAAGCCTAATCCCATCATAGTAGCGATGACTTGATTTCTATGATGGAGGCCTTTGCCCTGCAGTGGGACAGTAGTCTGATACTTTATGTACCGTTTATTTGATGATGATGATTCACTGTCTATACTATTGAGTCATGCTGAAATGTACAGACAGCCACACGTCTGGTGACCACAATCTGTAGAATTTCCTCGATTGATATTGAACCAAATGTGTTAGACATAAAGGTGAAAGTCAATTGAAGAAATATGATAGATACCATCAGGATTTACTATGTAATGTGTGTAGAAGGAACTCTAGCAAACTCCCACACGCTCTTAGTTTTAATACTGTAGTCGACTAACGGAATATTTTGTCGGATTTGTCCCAACTGGTATTTACCTATCGATATTCTCACTCAAACGAGTAGGTATCTTTTAGTAATTACTAGCTTTCGCCCGCGGCATTGCCCGTGTAATATTCGTTCTTGTTTATCCCACAGAATAAAAACTAAGATTCTTTATCCTTCTCGATAGATGTGAATAAACATATTTAAATCAAGTACCATATTAA
The DNA here is from genome assembly GCA_019059595.1 of Marasmia exigua. NCBI lineage: Eukaryota > Metazoa > Arthropoda > Insecta > Lepidoptera > Crambidae > Marasmia > Marasmia exigua. Next base: position 10,514,878 of record CM032476.1, on the reverse strand, counting down.
CCAACAACGTACCACAATAATCGTTAAATCGACTATATCTAAATTAACAAGTTACACAAAATTAAATATGTATAATTTTTAATATAAACGTTAATCATTTTAGTAAATTATCAGCAGCTGCATATTCTGTCAACTTGAACGAAAATATACATACAGCTATATCAATAACATTCAAATTAATTAATGTAAACTGTTTGGTGGGTAATGAACCTAGAAATGAATAGTGTCGCTGATATTGATTCTGCTAATGTCAATAGGCTGATTCATAGAAAACCGATTGACTCACTATGTCAGAGTCTGCAGTCCACTTTGCTTATGTATCAAAATAGTAAGTACCTACCTACATATTATTAAGTTTTTTTTTTCTTTTTCTTTTTTTTCCCAGAGTAAACCGTCATGGCCGTCATCTTGCTACATGTAGGGAGCAAGGTTGGTGTGTGGGACTCAAACCCTAAATAAAACCCCTGGGGTGTCCATCTCCGCGCAATCGCGGTCGGAAACTCCACAGCCGGGACTAGACCGTACCGCTAATCGCGCTCGCCGCTTCACTCCACATACAAAACTCCGCTACATACAGTTGAAACCGCGGACAGCTAGTTACAACAATACTGTCTACAGAATACATTTAAATGTAAGCACCTTACAAATATCTTGCAACCAGCGGTCAAGCATATAAACCTTCCTCTTTAATTACTCTATCTATTAAAAAATCGCATCAAAATCTGTTGCGTTATTTTAAAGATCGAAGCATACACAGGAATAGACAGCGAAAGCGACTTTGTTTTATACTACATTATGTAGTGACTAGGCTACTCTACTCTAAAATCTATTGTGGATATTAATTTATAAAATAATTAATTTATAAATAAATTAATTTCGATTTTTTTCCTAGTTAGTAGCAAAATAAAATACATAGATAGTGAAGCGTCAATTTAGGTAGAGACTTTATCTGCAACAATTTTCCGAACGACTTCTTAGGTTTGACTCCACTTAGGTACTTAATATGTTTAGGTAGGTACCAGATACTTTATTTTATATTATTTTTAAAAGGCAATTTAAGTAACCATGTAAGTGTTGGACGATCAAACATAAAAATATACCTACACCACTCGAGAATTGCTTGTTTTCAAACACGGCCGGCATTATTATATAATAATGAGTACCTACTGAGGAACCTGTCCTTGAAGCTGGATTCTAGAAATGTAGCACAAAATTTATTCTAGGAGGAAAACAAGTAGATTTATCATTTTATGTCATCTCGTAATAAAATAACTAAAAAAGAACTGGAATGTGTATTTCGAAAAAGGGTTCGAAAAATGATTTTTATACCCTATAATAAAGTAAAATAATACGCACTCATGACTACAAATTTGAACATGATAATTACAGAAACAGTACTCATTAAATCACGACTTCGAGTACCGGTAATCATTGCAGATAAGCCGACGCCCGCGCACGTATAAAAGTAAGTGACGGTCACTACCGTTATTTCTACCTTTGAAATGCCTAGGCTAAGTATGATTGTAATAAACGAAAACTACGTACCTACGTACTACGTACTCTTTGCTGAGTTGAAAAAAAAATAGGTAATTAAATCAGTGCTGGTGATCACGGAGATAATAAAGCGAATGTTTTTAGTTTTCTAAACTATGGCCTTGGCTGGTAATCTTTCCCCTTCAACGTTGTCGATTTGTGTTTTGCCACTATTCTGTTAGCAAGTTCTGATGTTCCTGATATATGGATCCTATACGACGATTCTGTGCGATCAAAAGACATATGTTACTTGTTATTCATGATTTCTCCAGTTTGAGATTGATGGATGGTATGTAATGTCTGGTAGAGCGAAAGATAAGTTAACATTTTCTCTCAAGCAACCATCGATATTTTTTTCCAAAATGCATAAAACAAAGTTGCTGAATAAAAAATAATTGTCGACTATAAATTGAATGGATTGGGACTAGGCAAGTAATCCATTAGCACTGAAAATCCTAAGAGCGATAAAACTACACGATATTTGTATGCCAATTGGGTATATTATTAGTTTTATTTTTTCGACCCTTGTAAAACAATTAACTAAAAATGTTTTACACGTTAACGGCCGTATAATGCTAATTACAGGGTCACGTGATATCGTAGGTTTTCATTTTAAGTAATTTCCCATACCAATTAATCGCATGTTTTCTCTCTCTACTAAACAATTAGAAGCTCTACAAAATACTTTGTAAAAAAATAGTATGTTTACGGACGATTGCTCACGGTTTTGGAGTCCTGAGTAATAGCAATAGGTATTTTAAGTGACTAAATTTAAGTTTACGTACGTATTAATTATATTATACACCGCGATTTTTGAATACCCGAGAAAATCCATGCGACACAATTATTAATTTAATTTTTTGTTCCTTGTTTCGCAGCTTTATTTTAAGAAATAGCATCCTCCTGTGACTTAGTTACTACCTGTGTTGTTATTAAAAACTTTAAAAGTCATTTGCGTCAGTCGCCAAGGGCAAATTCATAAAAACGTGTTCCTATCTGAAATGTAAGTATAGAATCAATCACACCGAGCGCGCTTACTATAAATTGTAAAAGTAACATGATATACAGGTATGTTCTCAATGATTACATTTATCATTGCATACACACATCTAGATACAGTTTATAGATGGCAGGAACACAATAAAAACGCATTGCTTGCAACAATGTCATTCAAATCGAAAAATAAAACAATATCACCACATCGTTATCGAGTCTCGATCTCTATTACTTGTAACTATACCCCGTAGAGTACGATGTCACAATTACTCTATAATATAGGTAACTTTACTTATAGTTACTGAAATTGTTTGTACATATTATGTGTATACTCTCACGTATGTAAAAAGATCCAAGGTGATTGTAAGGCAAATATTTTCGTACAGAAAATGTCATGAAGTATGTAACAATATTTTTGTGCTTTGCCCTCGAATGCCCTGTCATCCTATCCAAGGTTACCATTATTAGCTACGATATTGCCCTTTCATGCACTTTCGTTTGGACGGGAGGACCTGGTGGCTTAATTTGAAGCCGTCCCCGTAACGAACGAGATTGTACCTGTCGCATCCAAACAAAGTAGACACACAGCGCGTGTGAAAGAGAGGGAAACTCCGACTCGGTCGTAACGTCTGCTTTAACATAGGCCCTCTGTTTACTTAATGGGTAGACGTAAGATGATTGGCGTACAGATATTTGTTTCACGATATACATACCTCAAAGTAGACCTACAACAAGAATGCATCATCTAGTCAAATGCGACACAATGACTAAAATTTGCTTATTTACCTACTAAGTATGAAATAATAAAAGAGACCATTTAAAAAGTAAAAAAAGTAAAGTATCAGCATATGAACTGTCAGTGGGACAGTTACATAGTAAATCCTGATGGTATCTATCATATTTCTTCAATTGACTTTCACCTTTATGTCTAACACATTTGGTTCAATATCAATCGAGGAAATTCTACAGATGTAGTCACCGGACGTGTGGCTGTCTGTACATTTCAGCATGACTCAATAGTATAGACAGTGAATCATCATCATCAAATATACCGTACATAAAGTATCAGCCTATAAACTGTCCCACTGCAGGTCAAAGGCCTCCATCATAGAAATCAAGTTATCGCTACTATGGTGGGATTAGGCTTAATCACCACGTCTTGCCAAATGCGGATTGGAGATCACAAACCCGAGCTATGTTCGAAAAATTCGAAACATACTTTTCGCTCGACCCGGGAATCGAACCCAGGACCCCGAGATACTTAATCAGGTGATCCGCCGGCTCGTTTGCCACCTATATCATAAAAAAAACACTAGAGCTAGTGTTTTATTTATATCAATAAATACCTATATGCTTATTTGCTTACCATAATAATAAGGTACCCGTCTACACTCAGCGCCAAACAATGTACCTAAGCCACTTAAAAGGTCAAAATATCTTTGCGTTTAAAAAAAATAAACTTATGAAGTATCGAAAAGATTTTATGGCATTCAAAATACTTTAATTCAATTGAATTTCCCTTGAATTATAAGATAGTATTGTGACTTTTCGCGCGATTAAGAAGGTAATATTAACGCCGATTTTATACCTATACTTGTTTAAAGTAAGACAAATAATTATGTCACCAGATCTTATTCGGCCTTTGAAATAATGGGAAAATAAATAGGTAGGTTAAAAACAATGATATAATTCAAGTCTCGTTGATAACGGCATTCCTTATCTAACACAACGATTACTGTAGACCAAACAAAAATTTCCCTACAATCATTTAATTGTTTCAGATATGAACAGTGCTATACTTATACAGTATTAGATGCTGTTACGAAATTTCTCGAGACAATGCGCCATAGTATCGATCTTTATGTCATTCAAAGAGTCTTTCACAGAACTATGTATATTCTTATAATCCATTGCCAAAGGCCTTCAATCTACAAAGACTAAGTTCCTTGTAAGGCATAGTTATGAAAACAGTACCAGCAATAACCAAGAACGCTGCTGGAATTATGCTTCCATCTAAGCAATTTATTATGAGCGTAATTTATTACTAGGATTTACAAGAAACCTTATGGCGCCATATTGTGTGTGAGTCTAGACGAGCCTCGATACAAGTGAATTGTTCATTTTGAATATGCCGAGGTCAAATAATAAATACTCACTAAGAGAAAAGTCTATGGGCATGGATGCTCGTTATAATCAACTTATCCAATAGAAAATCGATTTGACGATAACATTGGAAGTCTAAGGTAATCAAAGGGTTACGATAAGAAACACCTATAGTGAAAATGCATACTAGCAAAACAATATAAAGACACTCATAATAGTGGGCAAATAGTATTATATCATCATCATCATCATATCAGTCCACATCTACCCATTGCTGAGTATAGGCCTCTTCTTTATCACACCATTCCCTATGGATTCTTGCCACTGCCGTCACAATATCGTCGGACCATCGGGCAGGTGCCGCAGTTCCTTAAGACAAAGGTATATAACCAGTGTATCCTCCCAACGCTCACATATGGGACCGAGACATGGACGCTGACTAAAGAAACTATGCACAAGTTAAATTTTGTGTCGCAACGTGCTATGGACCGTTCCATGCTCGGTATTTCTTTACGAGACGGCATATCCAACGATAAAATTCGAAAGAGAACCAGGGTAGTAGACGTTGGCACGCAAGTGTGTGAGCTAAAGTGGAGATGAGCAGGACACCTGGCAAGGCGTAAAGATGATAGGTGGACTATCAAGCTAACCGAATGGCAGCCAAGAATGGGACGATGTCCTGTGGGTAGTATTATCTACCTCTGTAAAATTATTATACAGTAGGTACTGTAGATGCCTATATTTTTTTATGTTATAGGTGGCAGACGAGCAGATCGGATCACCAGGCTTCAGGAATCAGGCAATCAGGATTATGTAAAGCCAGTGGTGTATCGGTTTTTCGAAATTGTCTTTAACCAGAATTATACTCTTTATTTTGAACAAAATAACAAGATAAAGATAGATTATTAGACGACATATGGAAATATGTATATTATTATCATATCAAAATCGTAACAGGTTGATAAGATTTTCTGACAAAAATAAATGGACATTATTTAAAAATCAAATCTGTACATAGATAAGTATTAATTGTCCTAGAACGAAGAAATATAAATACATAAGAGTAATTGAGCACACATAGGTAAATTGACACCTTGAAATGTAAACAACCTACTTATAAATAATTAAGTAAAGTCAGCTGAAAAACGAAGGATCTAAACGCTAATGTTAATATCCGAAGATTCCAATTTGTTTACAAGTACTCATTATTGCTATAAATATATCTTAGTACGCATGTACATGTAGAACGTCATCTGAGTACTGGCGCGTGCTCCATCATATACGTACTTTCACATGTTATTTGTTCATTAAGGTATGTAAATATAAACCTTATTGTGTTGACTTAAGCGCCCGAATGTTGCCATTTCGGTCGGATACACGAGCGAACACTCTAGACGAGGCGAGGCGCGGAGACAACCCGGTTAATTCCCTGCGTATTATTCACTTACAGGCATTTCCTTGCAGCGGGACAAAGTCAGTACCTACTGACAGATCTAACCATCATCTACTACTCCAAATTACCTTAGGACGGGAACCAGTCCCAGTTATGTGGCTACGAATGTCGAGTACGTATGTTACGATGTTACCAGACATATCGATCGGTCATCGACATTGAACTTTATTACTAACGTATTACAATGGATAATACGACAAAAAAATATTTTAACAATTTTTATATGCTTTTCGAATAAAGAAAGAAAAAAAGATGAGCCGTGTTTTTAAGTTTTCATAAATGTGTGTTTATATTGAATAAAAAAAATATTAAAGGATAGATAATAATTCAGGAAGTGACGTAGTCCTGAGGCTCTACGAAGGTAATGTCTTTACTATACAATAAAAAAGTTGACTCTCTCTGTCATTATTCACTATTGTCATTGTCAGCCATTTCCTTGTTTCTTAAGGTGACGGGTAGGGCATACTAGAGACGCCAATCGATTTTAATTTTAGCTACTAAACCGGATCTATTTTAAACAATTTCAGGGTTACAACCTCTCGGCAAACACTTATACTATTTATTAAATCACCATGCACAAATGTTGGGTCCGTTTTTGTACGCGAAAAATTGATTCACGCTAAAAGTCGCCGCTTTTGGCGGTAATAAATTTTTCGCATACGCGTTGGTCCCAACATTTGTGCATGGTTATTTAATAAATAGTATAAGTGTTTGCCGAGAGGTTGTAACCCCGAAATTGTTTAAAATAGATCCGGTTTAGTAGCTAACAATTTAAATGTACCCGTCGCCTTAAGTCAACGTGAGCCAAGGCGTGATTAATTTGTCATGCCGAGCTGTGACGTCACACGGGGATTTTTACATTTTATTTAATTTCTCCTTAAATATCTTTCAAAAATCTAAAACAATTTTTCTAACAATCCTATAAGGCTAATATCTAGTACACGCTAATTTTCATTTTGGAAAAAGAAATTGTCGTGTTGTCCATTAACTGGTCATCGAATGATGGTAGAATGTATTATTTGAAGCTGATCCATAGTTTTTAACACACTAGTAATCTGATAGTAAAATGGATTAGTCGACACTTTATGGAACGGTATACGTCAATGATCTATCGATCAACTTCGATCATTCGATTATTTTGGTATCACCAAAATATTTCCCATAACATAACATAGACGGATTGTAACGTATTACTATTTAACCATTTTTAATAAAGTTAGGTACTAAGATAATATGAAAACATTTAACGTTCCTGTGGTTTTTTTTTATACTAATTATGTATGTATCAATAAAAACTTAATACCATAGTAAGAATTTATGTTACGATACAAAAGCGATAAATATGTTTATTAAAATTGTAAGAAATGACCATAATATGTGTATTCTAGATTTTCTTGGTATTGTGAACTCAACCATTAGCCTTTAGAAAAGATTTGTCTTTTCCTCAATAACTGATACCTAATACTGAGTAGGTACTCAAAGTATTAATAGGTTCAGTTACCAGGATCAATGAGAAATAGATTTATATTCTTGCTTTTGGCAATTCGTATTCAAATAAGACGAAAACGAATATCCTACATACCAATTTACCTAACCTGTTATAAAAAGGAAAATCTGTTTCAAAACACATTCCATCAAAACATCCTGTAAAAACTAGCCAAGTCTCGATGGAACTGCTAATTTCTCTACAAATAGGAATGAAATCTCTTAGCAAAGTCTAAGAGGTTCTTTAAGGCGATTTCTTTATTATAATAGTTAGATTTTATGTAACCTACCGTTGAAATGTCTTTATGCACATTTACCTACTTGTTGACACATCCAAGTCAAGGCCCAAGTCACATAAAATCTGGATAAGGGGGAAACTCGCCCTATTAAAACTCGTCCCAAAATTTTTGGATTTTTTTGCTGGCCACTGTTCTAACCTATCTTAAAGAATATTTTTGGTTTTGTAGAGTTCAGTATGTATTACCGCCACAAAATTATTGGTTGGGTTAGGTTAGAACCGTGGCCAGTACGAGAAGACGGCGGCCAAGCGGAAGGCGGAAAGGAGGATCGCCAGCAAATGGTGGAGACGTGGACGGCCTCTCTCCAGGTGGAGAGGTACGGCCGTCCCATGCTCGCGGCGCTCTTACCGGGCATGGTTGCTTCGGTAACTACCTGCACCGTATTCAGCGGGAGGACACTCCTTCGTGCCACCAGTGCGGCGCTGCGGAGGACTCGGTGCACCACACGTTGATGGTGTGCCCGTCCTTCGACCAACAGCGGTCCACACTGGTCGCGGAGGTCGGACATGACCTCTCTTTGCCCTTGCCAGCTCTCCCTTTGCCAGCATAGTTGCAGCTATGCTGGATAATGTGAGGTCCTGGTCGGCCTTCGCCCACTTCTGCGAAGAAGTGGTGGCGCAGAAGGAGGCGGCGAAGCGGGAGCGCGAGACTAACTAACCCCCTCGCAGGCCCGTTCCGAGCAAGGAGAGGACGAGTTCGGCGGAGAACTCTTCGTCCTCTCCGTGGAGGTGGCCAGCCGGCAACAGGGACGGGGATCCTCGTGCCGGCACTGTCATTGGCACCTCCACCGCTCGTTGGGGACGGCTCAGCTCCTGAGGAGGGGCGTGGCCGCACACCCCGTGTAGGGGCCTGTGGGGGAGTGGGGTTGCGTGGAATAGCCTCGTGCAGTTCCCGTGACCCCATTCTATACCCACGGGTGGTTGAGCCCCGGGAGTTTTAGTGGGTATGCCCTCAGGTCACTTCTTGTTAGAAGAAGCGCCCCGGAGGGTGAGTCCCACAGTACCCTGTCGCCCCCCAACGGCAGGGTCTGCGTAATGCATTTCTCCCGGGAAACCAAAAAAAAATAATAAAGAACCGTGGCCAGCAAAAAAATCCTAAATTTCTGGGACGAGTTTTAATAGGACAAGTTTCCCCTAAGCGTAAAATCTAACTATAATAATAAAGAAATTGCAACATTTGAAGTAGATATAGATAGTATAACTATATAAACTATACATGAGTCAGAGAATCATTCTGTAAGTGAGTGTCGAAATAGCTTAACTTTGCTTTGACATAACTAAGGAGATAAAAGAGCTTCAGTCAGACATAAAATTTGGTAGTTTAAAGTTTTGCTTAGATGACGTTAATTTCTTTGTTCTAAACCTATTCGAAGCTCCTAAAATACAAGACATGAAAATACGCCGAAATGGTTATAGAAAAGTTTGTCTGCCGTACGTACCACTGTTTGCTTCGCGTTCGTCTTGGCGGGAGCACTGCCTCCAGATAATTCGAAAACTGACCGATCTTTAAAATTATTTAGCGACTTTATTTCAAAGTAATATAATTTATGTTACATTTTACTACAGGAGAAGTCTCATTCCTAAGGGAAAACCTCATTTAAATGCGAAACTCTGCGCAATCTAGTAATAAAACAAATGGCTATATCTTAATCAATGCTTGTAAATTTTCTAATGGGAAAAGCAAAGTAGGTAAGAGCTTATTATAAACACTTCGCCATAACCCTAGTCATTACATTTGTTTATATTTCTGGTTGTCTTTATCAGCAATGTCAAATAATATCCAAACATACCTAGGTAGGAGTAATGTCTGATAAGAAGGCGATAATCGCATGAAATATGACTTCGGGAAACAAAGGTAACTATAACATTAATATACAATACATACTTCCACTGTGGTAGATCATTAAATTTTATAATAACAAATGAATGCGGCTAGGATTACTACAACACAGGATGTAGATATCACATCAATCACAAACAATCTTTAAGACTAGTAAGTAACTTTTTAAAGAACAGAATATGTCTATTATAACAAACTGGACCTATCTTATAACAAACTGAACCGACCTACCTTATAACAACGTTGTTATAACAAAATATTGCATTATGTGAATATTTTTTTAAAGTAAAGTAAGTATACCCATACCTACTTACTTTACTTATTAAAATATTCATCAAATAATTTGTATGAAATAATAATTCAATGCTTTCAATTACCTACTCCTTGTCAGTGTTTTTTCCCATAGAAAACCTTAATAAATCAAGTTTAACAAATACAATACGATAAGCTTAAAAGCCCTCTTGACGATCGCCGAAATCCACTTGAGCCCATCGTGAGCAGTCGAACTTATGGTAAAATGAAAATACCAACGACACAAATCACGAAATGACTTGGTGATAAAATAAATCAGCTCGAAGTATTTTTAGTGTGTATTAGCTTAGCATGGACTAATATTTATGATAATCATATTTATGATAATAAGCATATTATGCTTTATTGTCACAATTGTACTTTACATGAAGTAGGTGTTACAAAGCATTTCCGTCTCATACAATTTACCATTTTAGGCATACAAGAAATTGATGAACTTTTAAAAAAACTGCATAGGTGTGTATGTATGTACTATTTTATAGAGGTAATATTGATTTGATTAAGTGATTGTAGGCATTCGTTTGCCTTCTAAACGACAAGCAGGTTCGAATCCGAGCACGCATCACTGGATTTTTCAAATAGGAAAAACATCGTTTGAATTAGTTTCTCAAGCGAAATTGTAAATAGACGCCTAGGGCGTTCGTTAAACGCCGGCATCCAATAGGATGCCTAGGCCAATAGGTATTAGAACTAAAATCACTCAACATTTAACAGCTTGGCGTATTGAAAGTCGAAATGATGGATCAAAACTCAACCAATTGAATTAAATTTATTTCCACTTAAGTATCTCCATTGCAGCGCTAGTAATCATCAAAACAAATATGGCGTCTGAAGCGAAAACAGCTGCAAATGGAGATGCCAATATCAATAGTAAGTCATCTGCAAGTTTTTACAAAAAGTTTGAGTCAAGTGGTTTTATTTCAAACAACTATCGGTCTAGGCATCTAATTGGATGATGGTGGCGACAAACGTTCAGTCATCTGGTTAAACGTTGCAGTCAACGACATGGTTCAGGTTGCAATAAACGAGTTGTCCTTCAGCCATTTGATTGGATGCCGGCGTCTGACGAACGCCCTAGGCGCCGATTAGAAGGCTAATTTAATCAAATGGCTGCGACATATCCATGTCATGGTGTAGCTCTACTAGGGTTGCGAAGATAAGACGACAATCTCATCAATATAATGAATAGATTTTTCAAATTCCTTATGGAAATAAACGTTAGACAATCATTTTTCTGGAATGTTTTAGTCGCGGCAATGTTTCCTGGAAGACTAAGGGACCTTCAAAAAGCGATTGTATTTCTATATAAAAGGCCGGCAACGCATCAGCGACTCTTATGATATCGCAGATGTTCATAGGCGGTGGTAATTACTGATTACTTAAAGTCAGGTAAATCGGTTGCTAGTTTGTCGCTTCTAAATAGAAAATCATTAAAAAATAATAGGCAAAACTTACCTCTTTGGACAGTTTGGTGGCAAACATGAAGTCTCCTTTAATTTGGAAATCCTTAGCTTCTTCAAACAGCACATCGCCATTATTAAGGTCCGTCGGGTCACTGGCGCTGAATACCGTGCTCGTTCTGTCCGGCTTCCACCTCTCCACGTAGAACACCTTCGTGAACCCTGGGCCAGACGACCAGAAGAACGTCTTCACGAACCCATTGATCATTTTGAAGGTTTTGCCGCCATCCAATGTGAGGTACAGCTTAAAATATAAGTTCAGTTATTGTACACATCCATATTAATATGTATGTACTGCCTCGGTGGCGTAGTGGTTAGTGGGTTGCAGTTTAAAGCGACGGCTGCGCAAGAGGTCCCGGTAAGAAATTCTTAGTGTCAGCCCGGAGTCTGGAAGTTGGCAGTCTTGTACCCCCGTGCCTCGGAAAGCACGTTAAGCCGTTGGTCCTGCGCCGGATCCCTCTCCGGTCGTGTCACCCTGGTGTCCCATCAGAATATGAGGGTAAGGGAATAAGAGAGTGCATTTGTGTTTGCGCACACACTTGAGCACTATAATATATCCTGCGTACTTGGCTGATCGTTGAGATCGACCGCCGTAGCTGTAATCGGTTGGAGGATTAATAATAATATGAATATGTCCATCTCTTTCTTTTATTGTTTATTACTGATCTGTGGAATCATCGATGTACTTTGTACACGAATTGAAAAAGGACCTCGCTTTGATTATCAAACCGAAAGTAACTGAGTCAACTCGCTGGCTGCGGTCATGATAATTTGGACCCAAAATAAATTCTTACGTATGCATGAGAATATCCTTAAGACGGCGGCCTAGGTTTTATCTTAAGTTTTTCCTTAATCAATAAGGTACACGACGTCATGAATTTGAATGGATGATGTTTATTGACCAAAAACCTCTCGATATTTTATTGTAATAAAAATAAGACTTGCTACCTAATATTTATTTTGAGAAAACAGGGCTTCCCCATCAGCAAATTGCATCCAATTCAATCTTTCAAGTTTTCCTTATTGAATCTTGCAAAATCAAAACGATAAAAAATGTGAGTACCTACATAATGAATTTATTTATAACTTCAAAATCACTAGAACTATTATTTTAATATCATCATGATCCAACTTTTACCCTAAGCACCAACGATATTTGCCGCGTTAAAGCCGGTTTGTCATAAATTTTATCTCATATCCTAACCTTTATTTAACTCCTTAATATCCTCAGTAGTTGTCAGTGAATTTTTATCACATCCTATGACCAAAACGCACAATGGACCAAATGAGAGTCTAAGTGCGGAAAAAGGAGTCCACTTTACATTACATCCTATGACCAAAGAATTCCAAGAAATAAAATATATTAATTATTTTAGCACATAAATTATCCCCATAACACATTCCTATTTATGCAAGAGATAGCAATAAAAACATAATCGTTGTTAGACAAACAGAATAGCCTGTCTGAAATACTCTGAACATGGGATCATAGGATATAATAAAATCCTAATTAGTCCAGTTTTAATAGCTGTTTTATATGATCAAATTGCACTAGTTTCATAATTATTGCACATAGAAATCGAGGGAGAGCCACGCTTCAGCATAAATGGGCTTGACGGGAGTGATAGCACGGTCTCACAGAAAACGAGTCTTAAGCAGTGCGTGCGTGAGGGTACCGGAGGCCCAATCCGGGGGAAAAGGGGGGTTAAGTTTGGCAGAACACTTGTGACTCCACTGGTGCTGCTGGTGTCTATGGGCGACGGCAACCGCTTATCATCAGGTGATCCGTCGGCTTGTCTGCCACCTATCAAAAGAAAAACAATTTCAGAAAATAACAACTGGAGAAGCCATACCTTTCTTGTTGTGTCAACTTTGTCCAAGATAACATATTTATCAGGAAATTCTTCATCAAAGGCCAGCTCACTAGGATGGAAAGCCAAGTCCGATCTGTGAATATTACGGCCATTGTCGCTGGTGTAGTATAACTTCTTGTTTGTAGAGTCAACAAATACACACTAAAAATAAATACAAATACAAGAAGCAGTCAACCCTGGATTGTTCAGATAATATTGTATGAAACAGAACCCTAATATTATCTGAGCTCTTCTGGTTATAAGACCCTTAGGTCTTCAATGGAATCAAGTAAAAACAACTTAAGGATATGAATTATTGTAAAATTAAAACTTACAAATTCTGGGTATTTTGGATGGTTAAAGAACTTATCCAACTGTGCATATCCACTTTTAGATGTGTTTCCCAAGCGGAAGCTCTCTGTCTTATTGGTGAAGTTCTTGCCATAGTCATAGGATATGAACAGAGCTGATGGTGAAATTACTCCTTTGTTCCTTGGGCTGGAGTCTCGCGCTAGGCAAATAATGACATTGGAGCCCTCACCAACCCAATGCACCATCAGCTGCTGATGGTTGTCTTTCAGTTGAGTAGTCTGTAACATGGTTAAATATGTCAGCACTTAGTTAAAGACACTTTCCAGTTTCCTAAGTGGTCTTAAAAACATGATCAGTCAGGCTTTAGGTGACTGGTAGGGCACACTAGCGACGCCAATCGATTTTAATTTTTAGCTACTAAACCGGATCTATTTTAAATAATTTCGGGGTTACAACTTCTCTTATATTTAATACTTATAGTTAAATGTCTGCTTTTGCACTCGAATTTTGGATTACCGCCAAAAATGGCCGCTTTTGGCGTGAATCAATTTTTCGCGGACAAAAACGGACCGAACATTTATGCATGGTTATTTAATAAATAGTATAAGTGTTTGCCGAAATTGTTTAAAATAGATCTGGTTTAGTAGCTAAAAATTAAAAATCGATTGGCGTCGCTAGTGTGCCCTACCTGTCACCTTAATATTTTGGCATCTATATTGGTACTTTCTTCTAACTTTTAGTGACAACTCTAAATTGTTAAGCACATTATAAACAATTTGCTTATAAATTCCATTTGCAAATAAGTTTAAGTGCAAAAAGAATAGCATTGGTTATTGACGAAAACTGTGGCTAAATGTCTGACCTTTTTTAATTTCGTCCAGGTCTGTTACTAAACTCTACTAAAAAGTCTTTACTTACTTATCATTTTGATATAAAAAGTGAGTTTATAAACAAGTTGATACCTTGAATATTATCTGCTTATTGTATTGTCCTACATAATTAAATGATATGTTAGGTAAATCTTACTATTCTTGGTAAAATCTGGTACCTGATGATATCAGAAACCATTTATTAAATCTGATATAGATCACATTTTATTTTACAGTCAAATCTAGTCATAATATAAACAAAATAACTTTAGTATGCATGAGAAGAAGTAAAACTGTATATCACTTAAAAAAAAATCTTTAATAGAAAAGAAAAATGTACAGATATTATACATCCTGAATTTTATTAATGTCTGATTTTATGAGCAAAAAATACTAGTAGAAAGTAATAGCAAGTTATCACAGATTCTAATAGCACCTACTTATGGTTTTAGATAGATAGATATTCTTTATTGCACAAAAATAAAATACAAGCATGATACAACAGCAACAGACAGTACAATAAGGCGGTCTTATCGCTTGTAGCGATTTCTTCCAGACAACCTTTGGGTAGAGGAAAGAAATATCAATAATAGGTTTTGTTACCAAGAAAATGTTCAGCTTAGAATTAAGAATTTGATTATCATTTCTGATAAACATAAAATTTATTTAACCTTCTTGTTATGTTTTTATGTACAGAAATATGTTAATTATGGCAGCAATAGGTAAATTGGTGTACTGTGATAAAGGAAATGTAAAAATTAAATATTTTAAATACATTCTCTTGTATGTTACACAGTATCTAAATAAAATATGTAATTTTAAATTTCTTAATTAAAAGGATATATTTTGCATGTAAGTACATACATTGTCCTTTTTATTATTATATTTGCTTAGTCATGACAATCACCGTGTCGACAAGTGTTACGTCTAAGTGGACTAAAAATTGGCAACGCACAAAATGCTCTACAAAATCGATACGGTAAAAGTAAGACGTCACCGCGATTTAAAATACAGAGAGCGCTCGGTAAATAAACAAGACCTACGGAAGAATCCTCCCTGTGCCTGCCCGGCACTGAAGTCAAAACAACAAAGGGGCCTATCTTATTGGTCTTAACAAGGAAATAGATCGTTACCCATGTACTTATGTTTTTATTCTGTGTTGCGGGAGTCGGTGTCGTCGCAGGAACCGCATCACGTTTTCTCCTTTCGAAATGAGAGTACTCCTCGTTTTCCGAAAATCTATTTATTATTGTTAATTTCTTATTGTTTCGCTCCACTCCTGCCACGTACAACGTATCGCCTGGCGTCCCATACTGCTGCAGACACAACACGCAAGAAATGATATTCACAAAAACTATCAAACTAACACGACGTCCGAAAGCCACCAACATTTTGTTATCACTGCATATTATTCAAATCAAATACATCCAATCGAATCTATGTAGTTGACGAAACTGCTGTACAAAAATTAATAAAACGAATGAAGATAGCACCGGATCGCGATTCAACAAAATGTCATTTTGAAATTGACATTGACAGGTGTTCTAGTGATGTTCGTAACAGATACTGTAGAACAGTTAAATTATTACTATGACGACCCGTTTGGAACAGTGGTAGAACGCTGCCTTTGGTCCAATGGTTGCGGGTTCGATCCCCGCACAGTACGTACAAACATTTGTGTGCATGAACATGTTTGTTTGTATTGGTCTGGGTGTCCTATGTATTATAAGTATGTATTTATTTGTAATCCCACTGTTGATTGTGATATCCGTAACACAGTTGCTTGAGCTACCTATCTCGGAGTCACATCAATGTATGTGAGTGATGTTGTGAAATATTTATTTATTTGTAAATAAAGGCCACGGCTGGTATAACGTAGCCGAAACGTCAAGCAAAATATGCGAGTACAAAATATTGTACCTATCTCATAATAAATTTCATGTTAATCCAAGTCTTAATTAATTAAAGTTAAAAAACCTAAATAACCATTTCTCCAAATGTTAACTACTTTGATCGATTATTGGCTGATCGCATCCAGCTCTTGTAATCCACCTTGCACAAATCGTCTTTGTCCAACAGTGCACTGCAACTAGCTGATAAAGATATTCATTAAACATTTCAGATCACAATATTTTGATTCAGAGGAGACAATCTTTTATGATTATCTATATGAATTTGCATAGAGAGTATTATCATAGACTTTTTCTCTCATGTTATTTTTTTCTTCCAACGGCTGTTTCTGAAACATTAAGTCCATTGATATTTAATTTAACTAAGTAACTTTATTACTAACTTTGTGTTCAAATACGAAGTGTATCTGGAAAGGCGAGACAGGATTCAAAGTTAAGTGCCCTAGGTTATGATTTTGTCGTTATTTATAAGATAAATGATTTTCTGGTATAACGTGTTTCTACCTGCTATTTGACCATATTAATAAAACACTGGTAAAGACCTAAAAGTAACGGTACGGTGACACGGCCGTCACACTAGCCTTGACGAGGCTTAGTGGACAAATTGGCAAATCTGGAAAGATTGGAAAATCGCCAGATGTAGCCGTGCTGCCTCACGATAGGTAGCATTATTAATCTTAGCAACAAGTACCTCCGGTGGTGGATTTTCTAGAATGTGTGATCCACGTTGGACACGACATAGTTGACTGTCATAGGGTATTATCACGAGTCCTCAGTTCTGAGCTGCACAATCAGCGCAGATTGACTCGGTTGGTGCATGCACTGTTTATGGGACCAGTGACCATTGATAGTGTATGCGACCTGCGCAGTTGTCATCTGATGCGACCGAGCGGGTGAGCAGGTTGCGGATAGCTCGCCCTCCCCCACTCCCACCTCTTTTCATGAGGACGGGAGAGGGTGTCACGTTGACCCCGGACAATAGATGGCTGCTCCAAAACCCAATCCCAGGCTAGGAGCATTCCCGTTAACCTCAATCCCATGCTCCCCTCCCCATCCCTCCCAATCATCCCCACCCTAATCACCGCATCCCTCCCCTCTTTTCCTGGAGGAGGAAACCTCGTCTCCAAAAACCCCAATCCAAGGTGTCATCCGATCCGTGCCGATGGATGCATGGCCGAGGGGATGCTCGGTCGCGAACGGAGGGGCCTCGAAACCAGGCGAAATCGAGGTCTATTTAGCCTTACCCCTGCAAGCGGGGCTCTGCAGGGGTGGACCTTTACTTCCCTAGCTTCTTGTGGGAACTATATGGATATTGTAGACATAATAGACGACCATTTAAATTCTACCGAAGAGGTACTAGGTACCTCCGAGCCTATGCTCCTTGGCAGCGATACTGAGGAGCATACGAACACTGCCGGAGCACCTGGGACTGAGGGACCAGGTACTTCCAATGCAGAGTCGACCCCTCTGGGCGCAAAGCACCAAAGGGACACGTCGACCAAGGGGCCAGAGAGTAAACCCAGGGTTAAGCTCTCTGGAGCTGATAGAAAACTAATATATCGGCTTGTAGCGAAGGGTATGACCTTCGAGCAGGCGCTAGAACTGCGCATGAGTGAAAAGGCCAAGCAGAGGACCCGAGAGGAGGGGGAAACGAGGGAGCGGGCGTCAAAGCGCCCTCTCAATACCTCGTCTACCTCGAATCAAGGTAATCCCACCAAGGCACCGACACTTGGCGAGCCTTCCACCTCGAAGCCTACCTTTAAGGAGGTTACTGGGTCCGTCACGTGCGGCATCATAGACGCCCTGGGTAAAATTGACCAGGGGAGGGTCGAAATGCTCCAAGGTGCTATCTTGGAGTGTATTGACACCTCAGACGATGGTGACGGCCCCAGCTTTATTGAATGCAAACCGCGCTCGGGTGGCATCCTTAACAAAACACATAACCCCCCCCTTCGTAAAGAAACAGACACAACCTAGGCACCTATATATAATCCTATCCCATCCCTCCGTCTTAGCTAAATTCCCTAACCCTTCCCCTCCCAGTCCCCCAAAACAACACAATGATTAAGGCGATACAAGTAAACCTCCAGCACTCAAAGGCAGCCACAGCTGCCCTTTGCCAAAGATTCCTCTCTGAGGACCTGGACATCGCCTTGATCCAAGAACCGTGGGTGAACAAAACCACGGTAATGGGGCTAAACTCGGCAGGTAAGATATTAAGTAACTCCTGCGGAGTGAGGCCAAGAGCATGCATGCTCTTCAAGAGAGATATAAATTACCTCCCGATCCCTTCGCTGTGTACAGACGATGCTGTTGCAGCGTATATAGACCTCCCCGGGGGGAAAGGTGCAGAGACACTCATAGTCAGCTCCATGTACCTACCCGGAGAGGACCAGGATCCGGTGAACAAGGTGACACCGGTAGTGGAATATTGTCTGGAGAGAGAAACCCAGCTGCTGGTGGGTACCGACTGCAACTCCCACCACACATCATGGGGCAGCTCCGACACGAACGCAAGAGGTGAGTCCTTGTTTGACTACTTGCTCACCAACAATCAATTTGTTCTTAACGTGGGTAGCAAACCAACCTTTACCACACGTTCTAGGCAGGAAGTACTAGATATAACATGGTGTTCAGGTAATCTCGCACACCGAGTAACCAATTGGCACGTCTCAGATGAGCCGTCCTTGTCCGACCACACCCATATTAGGTACGACATACTATGCTCGGGAACAAAGGAACCGAACACGTACCGAGACCCCAAGGGAACAGACTGGGAGGGCTTTAGGAACTCCCTTAGGTTATACCTTGGAGATTTTAAATACATTAAAACTGTGGACCAAGTGGAAGCCGCAGCAGAGGACTTAGGCAGAAGCCTAATGAAAGCGTATCTAGAAAATTGTCCTCTTAAGACCACTAAGAGCAATAGGAACGCGCCTTGGTGGAACAAAAACCTGGAGCATCTGAGGCAAAAGGCCCGTGCCTTATTTAATCAGGCAAAAAAAGACAAGAACTGGGATGCTTACAGGAAGGCGCTAACACGCTTCAATAGGGAGCTCAGGAAAGCAAAAAGGAGATCCTGGCAAAAATTTTGCGGGTCCATCAAAGACACTGCCCAAGCTGCCAGGATCCACAAAATATTAGCCAAGACACCTGAATCCCATCTAGGCCTGCTAAGGAAAGCGGACGGATCTTTCACGGAATCCCCGGAGGAAACACTGAGACTGCTTGCTCAAACGCACTTTCCGGAATCCGTGTACATTAATAACGAAAGAGAACTCCAGGACAGTAAGTCTCCGGACAGGAGACCGCGGAATGAAGACTGGAGGAGAGCTTCCGTTATTTTTCGTCCCCAACAGATAAGTTGGGCCATTAGGAGCTTCAAGCCTTATAAATCTGGTGGGGTCGATGGTATTTTCCCGGCTATATTGCAACGGGGCGAAGATATCATCATCTCAACGCTGATAAAACTTTACCGTGCAAGCTTTGCTTGGAGTTATCTGCCATCAGCGTGGACTCGGGCGAGGGTCACTTACATCCCCAAGGGAGGGGACAAAGACAAATCACAGCCCAAGTCCTACAGACCGATAAGTCTCACCTCATTCCTACTAAAAACGATGGAAAAGGTGTTAAACAGTCACATCAGGGCAACATACCTCGTTGAAAAACCCCTGAGTGCAAGACAACATGCCTACCAAACAGGCAAGTCCACGGAAACGGCACTTATTGATCTGGTGGACAGAATTGAGAAAGCCATAGAAGACAAAGAAATTGCACTCTGTGCCTTTCTCGACATCGAAGGGGCTTTTGACAACACCAACTTCGATGTTATAACACGTAGCATGGTGAATCGTGGAATCGACGATACCACCACCAGATGGATGGGATCCATGCTACAAAATCGAACTGCAACAACAACGTTGATGAATAAAACTCTTCATTATAGAGTGACCAGAGGGTGTCCACAGGGCGGAGTCCTATCACCCCTTCAATGGTCATTGGTTGTTGACAGTCTCATCTGTGAGCTCAATGAAGCCAGATTCCTGACTCAGGGTTACGCAGATGACATAGTAATAATGGTCATAGGAAAATGTCCTAGCACCATTTCCAGTCTTATGCAAAGGGCCCTACGAATAGTAGAAAACTGGTGCACAAGACACGTGCTAACAGTCAACGCACGGAAGACGGTCTTAATCCCGTTTACCAAAAGAAGGAAACTAGAGGCGCTTCACGCCCCAACACTTCTTGGTACGAAGCTATGCTTGTCCAACGAGGTCAAATATCTCGGAGTCTTTCTAGACCAAAAACTAACATGGAACAAGCATCTCGACTACATTACTAGAAAGGCAAAAATAGCGATGGGGGCAAGCAGTAGGTTGGTGGGGCTAAAATGGGGGCTACGGCCCAAGGCCGCACTCTGGATTTATAAAACCATAGTGAGGCCGATCGTCACTTATGGCTGCTGTGTGTGGTATAAGAAGACGCACCAACTCAACTGCGTGGAGAACCTCAGCAAAGTTCAAAGAACAGCCTGCCTTATAGCCACTGGCGCTCTTTCGTCCTCTCCCTCTGCAGCACTGGATGCCCTCCTGAACATTCCACCTCTGCACATTCACGTGCAGATGGAAGCGAGGATGGCCATTACGAGAGCAAAAATCAGAGGAAGGACGAGATGGCAATCTAGGGTCATAGGTAACCTCTACAATGAACTAATGAAAATTCCGGTCATGGATATGCCCTCTGACTCCATGATCCGTGAATACCGCTTCGATAAGCGGTTTACAGTCTTGTTACCTAGTAGACAAGACTGGGAGGCTGGAACTCCCGGAAATGTTAACCAGAATGACATCGTTTGGTATACGGATGGTTCCAGGAGGCAAGGCGTATCCGGGGCGGGATTTTGTAATGATCGCTTCAGAATACGCAAATTCGCCAACCTGGGTCGCTATACCACAGTGTACCAAGCAGAAGTCTTCGCAATAATTGGCTGTGTCCAAGAGAGTCTGCAAATGAATCTCCAGAATAAGAAGATATTCATCTTCTCAGATAGTCAAGCTGCCCTCAAGGCGTTAACATCCTGTGAACTTGACTCCAAACTCACTAGCGAGTGTGTCCTGCTCCTAAACCAGCTTGGCAATGCCAACATCGTTAATCTGATTTGGGTACCGGGACACTGCAATATCAGAGGCAACGAAGTCGCTGACGTGCTAGCAAAGGCCGGGGCAGAGAGCCCACTACTCGGACCGGAACCAATAAGTGGCGTTCCAGCCTGCATGGTCAGGTTCGAGTTAAAAGAGTGGGAGCATAAGCAAAGCACTGAATATTGGAAAAGACTACCTCGACTAGAACAGTCTAAGGCGTTGATACAGGCGTTCGATCAGAGACGAGCTGTAGAAATAATAAAACTGAGCAGAGGACATGTTAGGGCACTCACTCGGACCCTCACAGGGCACTGCAAATTAAATAAGCACCTGCACAACATGGGCCTTTCAGATACCAAAATCTGCAGGTTCTGTCGCGAGGACGAGGAAACGATTATCCACGTCCTCGGCGAGTGCATAGCGCTGCACCGGTGCAGAAGCCGGCACCTGGGAGCACACATGATCTCAGCAGACGAGATCAAAAGCTCCCCCATCAGCTCCATTCTCGGGTTTATCCTGGAACTGGAGCTACATGAGGTGCTGTAATAGGTTACGGGGCTGCCACAATAGATCATCTACTGGTCGCAGTGGCTATGAGACGCAGGGCTCACCCCATTTCTAACAAATAATAATAAATCAGCGCAGATAAAATGATGCATGGTCAAATATTCATATAGAAACATAATATAATTTACGCCTGTAACACAAATAAAAAGAGAGACCTAGGATACTTAACGAATCCTTAACAGAGGATTCATGGTGGTTTTTAATATCCACAGGTGAAGAAAGCCGTCTTGAAGTTTGCCTTCTCAACCCTGGTTGTGGTTAGCCGATAGCAGCATCGGCTAACCACTTCGAAATAGACATTAACTAGCCAATAAAAAAAGCAAAATGTAATTTTCATCAAATGAAACTCTTCTGATCACTAAAGAATTTTCTGTTTCACTCTTTAATATTTCCTCACCAGAACGCAATTGGTCTGGTATATTCTGCCGACGCTTTTATTTTATTTATTATTGATATCATTATTGTGACCGTACCACATTTATCCCAAATTAAAGACAATATCCCGTAAAGTTGTATGGAAAACTTTCAATTTGTCGTTCTTAGACAGCTTCCAAAAATTGTCACCAGATATGCTAGTGAGAATCTTTGCCTCGCCAATAGCTCATAATTTCGAGTTTATGTGTAAACATGTCTCGACATCTGTCTTGAAAAATACTCACATATGACTATCACATTATTTTATTTATTTCACACTGAAAATAGTTTTAACATCACTATGATAGCACGAAACGGACGTCATATATTTTTATTTCTCAACGCTTAGCGATGTGTCGTTATCGTTATTTGAAATCACGAAACGAAAACGTTGTTTGGTAGTGAATAACGTTGTAACAACTATCTATTTTCACAACGACGTCAAACAGTATTAATAATTCACTGCAATACGTGCAAGTCGCACGTCTTTTGCGACCACGATCAGAAGGCATTTCAGTGACATTGACAGGAGGGTACTGTACAGCATTTTTTTTTATGGCAAAATGTCAAAATAGCATTAGATCCGACTTTTGCCACATGCCAAATAACCGTGATCAGATTACAACTAGCATAAATATGTGAATAGTAATATTGTGTGAACATTTTCAAATTATGTTCCTTAAGTACAGATAGCCACATATCAGGTCACCATAATCTATCAAATTTCCTCAATTGATATTGAGGCAAAAATAGAATGAGCAAAGGAGAACCTCCATATAAAATTTTTGTTGGTATTTTTTGTCTTGGTACAGAAAATATGAAATATTATACAGCTTGAGGTTCTCAGACACATTGACACTATTGGCGTAAGTCCGTAAATGAAGATATTACAATTTGAAGACTTGAGGTTAAGTCTGAACAAATTAGACGTAATTTAACAAAAACAAAATACTTACAGTTTTTTTTCCATTGAATCATCTAGATACACTTCCTTTAAACAGAATTCCTAGAATCCAGGCGTTTTTATTTTGACCATCTCACCACCATATCATTTTTGAAACATCAAAAGCCCGCTCCACGCTTAGTCCGCAAATTGCGCGCTAAGCCGCGAACGCGAAGCTTAGAACGCAAAGTGAGGAGCTGACTCGCATAAAAAAGGAACTGTCATACATAATTAAAACGCTTTACAATACCCGTTCAACTAGATCTGCTTAAAAGAATCAGAGTCAAGACGGGTAATGTAAAGCGTTCTTGGTAAAAGGCTCGGCAATGTATCGCAACGTGTCGCAACGAATCGAATAGAAGCTAGTAACCATAACCACACAAAAGTTATCTTGTGCCGTTGACATAACAGTGAATTTAGAGCGTTGTGGAAAATAGATAGTTATTTTCCGTTGGACAACGAGTGATCGTTATTCAGGCAAATAGATAGTTGTACAACTATCTATGTTTTATAACGCCCACTACCAGGTGCCACTGACCACAGAAGGTGACGGGTAGGGTACACTAGGGACGCCAATCTATTTAAATTTTTAACTACTAAACCGGATCTATTTTAAACAATTTCGGGGTTACAACCTCTCGGCAAACACTATACTATTTATTACATAACCATCCACAAATCATGGGTCCGTTTTTGTACGCGAAAAATTTATTCACGCCAAAAGTGGCCGCAAAAAGTAAAATAGTAAGTAAGTAGCTAAAAATTATAATCGATTAGCGTCGCTAGTGTGCCCTACCCGTCACCTTAAGTACTGGCCGTGGTCTATAGATTTTTAGCACAATATTTTTTTTTTTTATATGCCTCCTTCAATAAGTTAATAGAGGGCAGAAAAATTGTTGTTGGCCGACACTTACGCCAAAGAGTATTGTAATATATTACTTACTCTACGCCACAAACTAAGTAGAAGATATGCTCTACGCTACGCGCTACGCACTCTAGCACAGCGGCGGGATATAGGTAGCTTCCTTTCCTCAGCATTATATACTACAGCATTATATTATACATTATATTATATACAGCATTATATTATATACAGCATTATATACATATAATATATCACAAAGAGTGCTCTGAGGACCTGGAGCCCAATTCTCGGGTTCGTGATATTTTGAAAACATGGCGGATCACCCGAAAACCATACAAAAAAACTATGTTTTAGTGATATATGTCGTATGAAAATAAATGTCACGAGCCCGAGAATTGGGGTCCTGCTTATTGCTACGTCGAACAACACGCAAGCGGTCGTCATTTCATCCACAGAGAACTTTGATTTCATCCTCATCATTTCGATGGATGGCGGTCTAGCACTGTGCGTTTCTCATGGAATTTTCTACCACGTAAATATACCCTTCAGTTCTGTGGACCAGCGTTTGAGTGCTTGTATTTTGTTGGTAAAGTTCGCGCTATATATTATACATATAATATAAGAGAAAAGCGTACATACTCTTTTTTAAAAAGGCCGGCAACACATTAGCGATCTCTCTGATGTTCATGGGCGGCGATGATTACTTTCCATCAGGTGTATCGCTTGCTCGTTTGTCCGCCTCTAGCATAAAAATAAATAATAAGAGAGGTTCGCGCCACGAAAGAAGTCCCGCACACAAACACATCTTGCTACATATTCGATGTTGATACATAGTGGTGGTCGTTATTACAACAGCAGATAATTTATCGAATTATTTTGCCGCAATGAACAACATACAGGACTTTTTGGTGGCACAGAGTAGTTAGTAAGTTAAGTAGACATGTGTAGACATTGCAAAAGAGTTAATAACTCCGTAACTCCTTTGCTTTGTTTATAACTAACTCTTTTCATCTTTAACTCTCTGATGTGAAGATTGATTTTAGAAGGACGAAGTACGATCCAATATTTACTCATTTTGACAAATATTTTAGAGGATATGATTAATTCAAGAGAAATAAGAAAAACTTCCTTTGAAATTGCATATTGATATTTTTATTTTATAAATAAATTTTCTGTGCAAATGTGCATCAATCCAATCACATCAATGCGTCTTTAAATATTTCAGTCTTAGAGTTACAGAGTTATTTAGGAGTTAAAAATGTTAAGAGTTAGTGAGCGAGACTGGTACCACGGATCGTAATGGACAACATTTCAAATTTTTAACATGTCCATATTGTTTTTTTATATGAAAGTAGACAAAAAATGAACAGACCCATATTTTTTCTTTTTTCAAAATTTGTCCATTTTCATGCATAAAATAATTATTGAAATTCTTTTTATTCTAAATAGACGTAAGCGCCAAATGACGTCATCGGACGGCTGAATACAGCGATATTCCTTTGCTTATCATTGTTTTAATAAAAAAAAGGTACTACTGTCAAAGGTAAATAATACTAGTGTCAACATTGTCAACGTCATTCATACATTCAACGTTGACAAGTTGTCTTTTTTTTTGACAGTTACATGTCATGGGTTTGGCATTACGTAAATTTAAAACTATAATGTGCTAAGCAAAGAAATATTTTACATTGTGCCGTCCGATGACGTCATCTTACGTTTTTTAGTTTTTAATTTTTTTCTCAGTAAATAAGCAATATAAAAAATGAATAAATATATATTCGAGCAGCGGAAAAGTAAACAAAGAATTGGTATTTTTTGTTTCAGAGCTTAGCAATTTTGAAATGTTGTCCATTGGAATCGCTATAGCGGGATTTTATGTGTCAAAAAGGGATGGAGCATGATTGGAACGCGTCGCGCATTAATCTGTACATAAAAAAAAATATCCGGGGAGAAAACTGCGCCTACCACTATTGCAATAAAGTTCAAAATTATTTATTTGTATCGAATTAATTAGATTGGATAAACACGTCGATGAGACAACCCATTGCAATTCGCATCATTCAAGTCTTTTGAGTTACCTACGGAGTTAATTGAGAAAGATGTAAAAGAGCGATATAACTCTTTTCTTCACAAGTGTTTTAACTCTTTTGTCTTTTAAAAAGAGTTGTTATGCGCATCTCTGGTTTAGTCTTTTGAATTTTGTTTGGTAGCTATTATTATTACACAGACCAATAAGTGAACAAGCTCTAGGTAGATATCAAATGTTTCGTTTATGGGAAGGGTTCGATTACAAGTTTCAGAGCAATAATCAATGCACTTGGTGTGGTATATACCTTAAACCTCTTAAACCATGACCCATCATTACATTATAGTGATGATGAAAAAAAATTTTTTTGGAAAGAGATAGATTGATTTAATCATGCCTCAGTATTAATTAAAAACCAAGAGATAGGTTTAAGTTTTTATTGCATAAAATTACAGAACAATCACTTGTTGCTTGGCAGCCAGCTTGGCCTTTAGGCGGACTTGGGCGGCGATTCTGTCGAGGTCACGCCTGCCTTGCACGGTGAGGATACGGCCGCCGTCAGCGACCTTCTCTACCAGCTTGAGGGCTTCGAGAGCTTGGAGCGCCTTGCGGGCGATGCTGCCTGACGATCTGAAATATAAAAAGTTCAAATTATTTATCTTTCGTATTTATCATTATCTTAGTGATAAATTCTAGTTGTATCCCAAGCTGGGGTTTGCTTTTCTACTGACTCTCCTCTACTTCGAACGGACTTTTGTATCCATTGTTATTATTACTTATTACGTCATGCCAAAACTTTTTGCCTATAACTCTTCAATGATTTTATGTAACTATTCAATGATCTAACTGTTGTGGAAAACAATAATGGCTACTGCAGCCATTTATTGCATAGATCTTTGTCTATTGTTGATTATACACATGTTTAAAAAGTGGTTGTAGCTGAGAAGTTAGTATAACAAATGAACACTTCGATTAAAAATTCAAGATGACAAGCATTTAAAGATCCAGTATCTTTAAATGCTTGTCTTGAATTTTTAAATAACACTTAAAAAATATAATCTGTTTTATTTATCTAACATATTATTATGGTAATGAGAATTAAAATGAATATATTTATAGCAAGGTACCTTGGGACAATCCAAAAAAGATTTTATAAATTTTGGA
Organism: Marasmia exigua; assembly: GCA_019059595.1. Taxonomy (NCBI): domain Eukaryota; kingdom Metazoa; phylum Arthropoda; class Insecta; order Lepidoptera; family Crambidae; genus Marasmia; species Marasmia exigua. The sequence continues at coordinate 10,487,334 of CM032476.1, read as the reverse complement.
ACTACTGGAGCCCAATTCTCGTGCTTGTGATATTTTGAGAACATGGCGGATATCACTCGAAAACCATACAAAAAAAACTATGTTTTAGTGATATATGTCGTATGAAAATAAATGTCACGAGCCCGAGAATTGGGCTCCTGGACAGATTAGAATGAAACTATTTATTATGTAGCTGTTAAGTCAGGGCAATTTGTAGAGTATAATTTATATTGAAGACTAGGCTACCTGAGTAGAACCACAACAGCCCAGCTAAACTAAGTCAATGGTGCCTTAACGGAAGTTGTTCAAATTGAAAAGCATTTTATGATGTCCAAAAAAAATTAAAGATCATGGAACATCTGATATGAAACTCTAACGGCCGCACTCAGAGACATCATTTAAGCTAATGTTCAATAACTTTTGTATCCAGTCTTTATGCATATCAAAATAAGTGTCAATATTTTTTCTTAAGTAGCCAACTAAGTTAATCAATGACTATGAGGGTGGCAGTAAGAGACCAACTACACTATAATATAAGAATTAAATAAAAAGTTGTTAAATCTCTTATTTTTATAGACGAGGCGTATAAAGAAAGGCACCATAATAAATACAAGCAGTCCTCCACTTCGCTTCGCTCGCATGAAATTCAGTGTGTTTTCATGTGGAATCTTATACCTTTTAAAACAAAGAGTATGAAAAAACTTTCACAGGAAAATACTTTTTGTGGCAATCCGAATTCCATTCCACTAAAGCATAGTTGCAGGCAATGCTCTAACATCAGTCTTATTAATAATTTTATTTAAAAAAACTTCAAAACCTGGTAAGTTTAAAATCATCTTTTGAAATTCATTGGTTGAGTAATTGGATGTTTACAATTTAAAATGTGGAAACAGTTTCTCTCATTGGAGTAAAGTTGTTCCTTTTTCTGTGGAATCGGCATAGTTTGATTTCCACTCTTGACAAAAAGTTATTATGTGATGTGATGTGATGAGTTCTCCTGTGTTTTTTCAATCTCTGGGTGTGAAAGCATAGCATAATTGCAATAAAAAATACCTGCAGAAGTGTGATGGGGTGACACCATTGCGTTTGCGGCCACCAAAGATCTTGGTGACTGTCTTGACTCCTACTGGGGAACGGATGTAGATGTGACGGAGGACAGCAGCACAACGTACATAGAACCAGTCGGGGTCATAGGGAGCCAACTCCTTGAAACGAGCAGTCTTCACAAGGTCCATGTGTTCTGGGACCTTGACTTTGCCGGTCCTAAAAATAAAGGAGATGATTGATTTAATAAAGAGGAAGAATTACATAAAACTATAACAAAAGTCCTAATTAATAAAGTTTAATAACGTAATATAAAGATAGCTGGGTGCTTTACATCAGCAGTAAGCTCTATTTTCATACAGTTAACATTATCAGACATCCAAGGAGTTCTTGGCAGCACTCATGGACTTGGGTTGAAGATAACTAGACCAAGAATAGACCAAGTAGTTTTACTATGTAGGAAATGATGTTTGTATGATTTTTTTATCAAGTAACAGAAACTTACTTTTTCAAATGAGCGGCGACGGTCTTGACGACCTTGTCTTGTTCGACATCCTTCAGTGTGACGGAACGCATCTGAAATTTTCAAACCCACTTTCAGCTCGCATTTATTCTTATTACCAGTTGACTTATAAACATCATCATCTTTAATAACAAATCATCTCTGTATTAAGTGTGGAATAAATTTGGTGCAATATTAGTGGGGAGACCTCGTCTGTGTCAAAAACAGCATTTACCAATAATCATCAAGAAGTTAGGTTATGTTGAAGGTACCTCTCTTAAACACTATAATATTAAGAGAACTAACAAATATTAATGTTTCAATACAGCAGCAAAGTAATCAAAAGACAATCAATCCATTAATTTCAGAGCTTTTAATATTTGTAACTTGCTTTTGAGGTGGTGCTTTGGCGAGGTTTCCAATCTGAGTAAACAAAATGTTGGCAATCTCGATGGTGTTAAGTCTTGAAACTAATGTAGAACGTAAAATTTGTTACCTTATATCACAAAAATTGAAATCACTTCCTGAATCAAAACGATTTCACTATTTATTTCATGAAAATACCATGTGGCGTACGTACCTTGCCTGAAGTTGGCAGCCGGAAGAAAGAGAGAAAAAATTACTATAGAACTGTCATGTCATTTAAATTTTGTACCAAAAAAGTAAACTTTGTCTATGATAGTAGTAAAATGTGAATTATTTAGAGATCGCACAGACAGACTAGATAGCAGATTTATGCTACCTATGTGGAAAGCAAAGAGTAGTAAAGCACGCTTGAATCACCATGAACATTCAAATTTGAACGTGATTCTCATAAAACGCAAGGAATCTCAATCTCTCTCCGTGTTTTCTCTTTCGTGTCTTGTCGTGGTGGTCGTAGCGCGGTCTCAAGCTAGAGTGGTTCGCGCCGCCAAAGAAGTCTCGTGATTGACACTTCTGTTACGTCAACAAACTTAAAAAATACTATAAACCTTTAACCCAATGCTATTAAAGTTGTCTATGATGCCATCTTCTTTTGTCTGTGACATTAAACTGTCTGTCAAAATCTATGTCAAAAATTGGAAAATGGCCGCGAAACAGAATTCTTTTGTGCAAGAAGGTAATTCAGTGAATATATAAGTAATAGAGGTGCAATTTAACCATTTATCAGTATTTATTTGTTGTTTTTATCAAGTGGTGTTCAAGTAAAAGTGATTATATCTGTATAATTAGTGTTTTTCAAAAAACAAAATATTTTTTGTTGTAGGCCAAACAACGTCTGATGATATTCCCCTGACATCTTTGGAAGAAAGCCTTCTCAGCTTGGAAAAGCTTGATCGTGCTTCACCAGAATTATGGCCTGAACAAAGTAAGACTCATTAACGTTGATCCAAAATATTTGGTAACCTCAAATTATCTTAATTTAGTACTGATTTTTAAAAATCGCGGGATTTGACTTTACATTTCTCATGTTGTCATTCCGTCCTCCATTGCGTTGTTGTATTTTGGTTTAGTATTTCAGTTATAACGTTCATAATTTAAAACTTTTTGCTTGCCATGGGTGATGGGAACGATATAGTTAAGTCAGAGGATGGATCACAATGTTCTGCCGATTCGTTTACAGTACCTGGGGTATCGGAGTTCGCGCCTGTGCAGAATGGAAACCAATCACCACCATCATGGAATAAAGGCTATACGAAAGAAGACTTCACCTACATGCAACGTGAGTATGGTTGCCTTTTTCGAACAATTTAAATGCCTACTTTAAAAAAATATATCCTGCAGTCCAAAATAACCTTATATCTGTCGTAGGTTTGTGTTATGAACATTCTAATTAGATATTAAATGGGGTGATTGGTATTTTGGGTGTCCATGGGCGGCAGCAATCATCGTACCATCAGGTGATCCCTTTGTTTGTCTGCCAACTATCACATAAAAAATCCCAAACTTTTATTACATACACTATGTATGCATCTATAAAACTAATAATAATAATAATTTGTGATTGATGCATTAAAATATTCTTACTTACCACTGAATGTAAATAAATAATAAATTGAGACAACATGACATTCATTGTCCTGGTCCCAAACTAAGGTTTTCTCTTGTCAATGGAAATGAGGAACAATGAAGGTATATATTGTTTTAGACTTTCATGGTCACTAACATTAGAATATTTATTTACGAGATTTCTACCATGTACCTTATTTTTGAGTTTCCGATATTTCGGCACTGTTGCAAGTGCCATGGTCATGGAGTAACTGGGTTGGTCCCAGTTACTTGTAAATAACTATTCTCACAATGAAGGTACCTAACACAAACTCCCCAACCTAACACAAATATCTGTTTCATCTACAAACATTTGTGCGGGAATCAAAGCCGTGACTAATGCATCTCAACCAGCACACAAACCAATGTGCTAAACAGGTCGGATGTTTAATTTATTTGTGCGACTGTCCTCAAGAGTAATATGATTTGATGTTCTTTTTACAGAGCTAAATTCTTTGACTACTAGTGGACTCATTATGGAAGTGAAGAAGCTACATGACCTGGCCTATCAACTGGGGCTTGAAGAGGCTAAAGAGATGACAAGAGGGAAATATCTCAACATATTTACATCCAGGCGCCAGAGGTAGTTTCCAATAATGATTAGGTACCTTTTTAATTTATTATCATTGCCTAGTCTATGGTCTTTTATATATTTTTTGGGCCTGTTAAAATGTTTTTGAGGTCAATTGATGTTAGAAAAATACGACAATTCACTCTGGAACATTTTATAATTTAAGTTAAAAATAAAATAAGTATAAGGAAAATGTTTTAAATTCATTGGAACATTGAAACCCTATTGATATTATGTAAATTTACACTTTAGAACATACAAAACCATACAATTCTATTAATTTCTATCAGTGAACCTTATCTTTAATGCCCTATTTGGTTTGGCAATAAAGGTCCTTGTTGGCTCGATGTCTCCATAGTGATACTCGAGTGTATACTTCTGTACCAGCTGAAACAAAGTAAAATTGAAAAGCTTACTCAGTATGTATTCTTAACAAAATATTGGGAAAGTATGTTCAGTTTAATCCAGTACCACTTTTTAAATACCTGGATTTTGAAATTTTATGATTCAACATTTTGAGAATCAATCCAACATTTTGTTAAGTAAACATTTTGGGTATCTACTATTTTGAGGATAAACTTTATCAGAATTTAACATTATGTTCAAAAAGGATGTGCTGTGACAGGATAATAATGACCATGGCACATTGTGGTATTTTTACCAACTTCAAAAAGGAGGAGGTTCATTGGAGTAAGCTGGCCCATTCATGCCGAATCGTGACTCTCCCACGGTTAACATATGCGGCGTATGCTACTCATCTAGGTATATGTGCTACTTAACTGCCCTGCTGAAAAACTTGCTGGGGTAGATGATACTTAATCTGTGCCATCAGCCCGGTAAACGACGGGATCGGTGCTACCGGGTTTGTTGCAACACTTTTTCCCAACTGTCCCATTAACGGGACAGACCCTCCGGGGTGGATGGTACTTACCCCTTGTTTGACTACGTTTTTTTTATGTATGTTCACCAATTTCTCGGCGAACTGTTGTCTGATTTGCACAATTCTTTTTTATTTCAAAGAACACACTTCCAAGTTGGTCCCATTTTCATCATGTCAGGATCTGATGAAGGGATATCCCAGAGAAATCGAGGGCAAACCTCAAAGTTTATAGGAAAATGAAATGTTTTTGTATTTTTTATCAAAGCTGCACCAGTATTTACGCCTGATTGTATTATTTTTGTGGCTCAGCTGAGGATGGAAGGTCAATTCCCCAAGGGTTAGGAATTAAAAGTAGTAAAAGATAATGCTTCAATACCATATTCACATTTAGGCTGATGGTTATTGGCGGGGGTGGGGGGTGAGAAAAGGGGAGTGAGGGCTACGAAAAATGAGACTAAAAATCATAAAAAAATATGAAAAAAAAACTGCCTTCAAAAACCACGAACTAAAAAGTATAAAATAATATTTTTAACACATCAAATAACATTTTATGACAGTACACTCAAGTAGACGCCTTTAAGTACCTGGCCGGGATCTCGGGGTCCTGGGTTCGATTCCTGGGTCAAGCAAAAGTGTGTTTCGAATTTTTAAACATAGCTCGGGTTTGTGTGTGTGTGTGCTCGGGTGATTAAGCCTAATCCCATCATAGTAGCTATGACTTGATTTCTATGATGGGGAGGCCTTTTCCCTGCAGTGGACTGATACTTTACTTTTTTTACCCAAGTAAAGGTGTTATTACTGTTCATATTTTGCAGCAGTTTGGTACACATCAGCCGAAAATAAATAAACTTACCCGAATTGTCAACAAGGTCATCATAGTCTCTGCAATACTCTGACCTAAACATTTCCTGGAACCGTGTCCAAAAGGTATTGAGGCAAAGGAATGGTACTCCTTTGTGTCTGGCTTCAGCCATCTTTCTGGTTTAAATGTAGTAGCATCCTCAAAGTTGCTTTCCTTTAATGCTGCATCTTGTGTTGACATTATTATCAGGGTTCCTCGAGGGATGCTAGGAAAAAAGGTTCATTTGACAAAGTTGTACTTTTTTAAAAGCATTAAAAATTAAAATACACAAAGATGCCAATTCTTACTTGTATCGATCCAATATAATGTTCTTTGGTAAAATTCTTGTAAGAACAGGAATGGGAGGCACTAATCTGTATATAATAAATTGTTTAATTAATTACCTATTACTTTTAACTTAGCTTTCAAAAATATTGACTGGGTCCAGCCAAATACCTGAGGTTCTCCTTGATGCAAGCTTGAAGGTAGGGTGTCTTTTCTTTGATACTGTTAATATCTTTTAGGTCTACAACCAGTTTTTCTACTTCATCATAGAGCAATTTTTGAGTCCTTTGATATTTGGCTATATGGTATAAGAGGAATGACATGGAAGAAGTAATCTGAAAGAAAATTAAATTAGTATAGAAAAGCAAATGATTCACATTGAATCTCTAAAACATTTTTGTTACCGTGTTTACTCCAATTAGAAGCATGTCCATTATAACAGTGGCTACATCTTCTGTGTTCATTTTCTCTTCGCCTAATAGCATGGCATTGATTAATGAATCTGGAGCTGTATTATGTACAAAAAATCCATGTGACATTATTTACTTAAATTGTCTTCAGAATGTTTACTGTAAAATTATTTTGTTAACTTACTTGTATTGCTATCTTTGGTTTTTGCTGAGAATGAAATTGCTTGCTCTGCTTCCATTACATGTTTTCCAATCAAGCTGCAAAGCAGTTCAGAAGTAGAAGAAAATAATATAAAGAAGAAGAATAGAATAAAGAAATCTTTATCTAGTTTGTTCTATAAGCTCCAAAATCTAACTACTTAATAGAAAATTGATTTTTAAATGATCGAAAAAGAAATGTAAAATCTTACTTGTCTAAACTATCGCAGTACTTGACCAGTGAATGCCAGGCGGGCGTGGTGAATAACTTCCACATATGGAGACCAGACTCGCACTTTATTATCGCATCTGTAGCCTTCTCCAAGCTGTGGTACAACCACGACATGTCACACTGGCTGTACACCAGCTCAGTGTCCAACATTGTAAATCTCTTTGAGAAGACAATCAACCCTGAAGTAGTTGAAAATTACTTAATTATCAGAAATCTGTTCTTTTTATGTTAGATGGTAGACGAGCTGACAAATCACCTTATGGTAAGTGGTTATGGATACCTTTAAAGACTCCTTCCCATATTGGGCCCCCGGAACTTTTACACACTCGACGAAACGTAGCGCAGGCGCTGATTTAACTCGGGCCTGTGGTATAACTCTGGTCGAACTGGCCCATTCATGCCGAAGCGTAGGTTAGCGGTAAGCGAACAAAGAGAATATAATACTACGTTTCTTTTAAGCGAATACGGTTATTAACGAGTTTTTATCCCTGAGAAAGCAAAGTAACTCGCTCGAGAAGTTCAAGCGTTTGGGATGCACGTATACGTCAGCGCATGGTTCCCCTTGTAATTTGAGTTTATTTTTAATAACCCGCATTAAAAAAATATGAATTTATCGCATGCGCCCCACACATACCGCTCCAGTTGCAACGCCGAGTTCGAGATGGGGACGATATTGTTAAGGAGACGGTACGCATTTATTCGTTGTACTAAAATTGGAATGTTACCTATACAGTCAAATGCCCATTTATGTAACTCCTTGTACAGATCCTTGGGCACTTCGTCCTGATGGTTCCTCATATTGTACACCTTTTGGGTGAAGCTCTCGCTGACATCATTCAAACCGTGCAAGTGGAGACCTACAGCGCAGTGCAGTGGATTCACCAGCTTTTCTCTTTGGCGCGTCCATTCTTCACCGTGTCTGGATTTGTTTAAAACATGATAGGTAGGTAAGTATATTTTAACGGTCAAATGGGCGCAAACACTGAGGATTTTTACATAATTATTTTATCTACCTACGTACCTACTTAAGGGGGGAATAAGGAATGGATATCGCATAATTCAACTTTTCCATATGAGTTAAATGTATAATGAATTGATGACCCAGTGTTCTATTATCATGGAATAAATTATTGAAAAGTTTATGAGACAGAATTTCTGGGTTCACTAAATTGAAGAAGAAGAAATTGACTTTTTCAGGTATCATTAATTATCTTATCACAGATTAGCTATACCTGCCACTAATGAAATCAATACCTACAACACCCATACACTGGAGTCTGGACAAACTTAAATAAGTATCATCACTTGAATGTTAGTGTGTGTATAGAGAGAACAGACGGCCGTCGGGGCGGAAAGGTCCTCGAGTGGAGGCCACGTACAGGAGGTCGAAGCCGTGGCAGGCCCCCACAAGGTAGACCGACGATCTGGTGCAGATCGCGGGAATCCATTGGATGCAGGCGGCACAGGACCGATCTGTGTGGAGAACGTTGAGGGAGGCCTTTGTCCAGCAGTGGACGTCTATTGGCTGAAATGATGACTTGAGTGTTAGGGTGGGAATCCACATTTGCACACAATTATTTTGTGCTTTGGAGTATGTGGCACTACCATGTAGCTTTCGTAAGTTTATGATCACTAGAAAATATGAACTTCTTGGATTGGTCGAGCGCACTCTGCCCCCCCGCGTCTCGCGGACCATGGGAAGGTCAACTTTGTGGCGGTAAAGTTATAGGATACCTACCTAAATGAAATAAAAAAAAGCTTACACGGAATATAAACCGCCGTAGGCATGATGTCTGTGTTCCACCCTATACTTCTCCAAAGAGTCCAAGGTGGATCTGACGGGAGCATCGCCCTCCATGGTGTACACCTTCTGGATATGATCAGGGTGGTTGATCAGCACTATGTCTCCTCCGACCGGGCTCACGAAGCGTACGACGGGACCGTATTCGTCGAACAGCACAGATAAGCTTTTTGTAGGTTTTTTGTTGTTGATGTAAGTGCCTGAAATTAAATGTTCTCAGACCATTTAATGGAGATTTGTGAAATAACCTAAAATACATTATGTAGGCCTATATGGCGGCAGAGCTGGCATGATTCCACGGGCCCACGACCCAAGAGGCATTTCGCTGATTTCTATTGGCACCACTGCTGCACACATTCTTCATTATAAGCCCTGAGTTAATTTATACCATAACCTGCTCTGTAGGTCGATATGACTTTTTGGCGCGAATTACGCCTCTCCAGAATACCGTCAAGATAGATAGATAGATAGGTATTATTTATTGCACAAAAATAAAATACCAGCATGATACAACAACAGCAACAGACAGTACAATAAGGCGGTCTTATCGCTTGTAGCTATTTCTCCCAGAAAACCTTTGGGTAGAGGAAAGAAAGGTTTAAGGTTTTCCCCCTATAATTCATGGAAAAAAGCTCGGTCAGCACCACAGGAGCACTTCGAAGTTCGAATGTGGATAAGTTCGAACTTATCCACATTATGGTTGGAACGATTATTTTTTACCGGCTTGAAGCAACGCATTGTATGAGGTCCCATCCGGTGTTGGGGGTGTCCATGGGCCGTGGCAACGCTTACCATCAGGTCATCGGTCTGATACGTATCACAAAATACAGTTAGGGGTTTAGCAGGAGCATGCAGTGCATAAATTTGCACTGTGTGTGGTTCGATTCCCGCACTGTGACAAACGTGAACACTACATTTTTCTTGTCTTTGTATGCTGCCATGATATATGTAGGTAAATAAAGAAGCTAGATATCATTCTCCGTAAGTCCTTAGTGTTCATGTGAACGCTTTTTTTAGCGTTTGCTTGAGAGACGTTAAAATTCCTAAGATAAGTATTTACCGATATTGAGTCCAACAGTTAGAATACCAGCGGTGAGTTGCGTGCCAATTTGCGACAAGTACTGGCGTACATTAGACAGATACTTCAAAGTCTTTGGACCTGGAACATCATCAAAGGATAAAACTATAGAGTCCTTTCTTGACAAGACCATTGGCATGACTCTGGTGGTCGGGAATATTTCTCCAAGAATCCGGTTGTTTGATGGCGCCTTTCCAACATCCTTCAGAGAGGAGGACTCTACTTTTGGCGGCACACTAGCTTCCTGTTGGTGAGTGGCTATCTGATAATGGGCAGTGTTCAACGTGTAAAGGCGACTCTGATTATAAACAAATGGGTAATTTGCATGAGTTCTGACATGGCGCAACTGATTTAGTATCATTTTGGCTAAATAACGCGTTTTTATTGAGAAGTCTAGTCACTTTTAAAGGAAACCCGGATATTTCTGACGTTTAACAAACAATTGAAACCAGAAAAACATTCGAATTTAAGCGCCTTTTTTTCTTTTGGTGGTTATCTGTGATTTATAAGGAATCTTAGACAATTGTTAAATTACAATTGTCTAAGTAAGGAATGTAATTTGATTTTATTTCATAATAGTTAAGTATAATCATTTATTTAAAATATGTTAAAGTAAATGTGTACATATTGTGATTTGTTTATTTTAAGAAATAAATCTGCAAGAACTTAATTTTAGTTTTTGAACGAAAGTTTGAAACTTGCATCATCATTATTTTGACTTGGTTTCTGAACGAATATTAAACAAGGCTGCCATCTCAAATTCCAGCAAAGTTTAGTAGTCTTAGGAGTTATTTTACATCCTATATACTTGAACAATAAAAAATAAATTGATCAAACGTTTACTTAGGCGCAACGCCCACACGAGAGTCAAGTCGAAGCGAAGGCGCGTCGAGGCGTGGAGCGGCGCAATCGCAGTGTGTGTGTCAAGTTGCGGGCGGCTATGCTTCCTTCTCATTTTAATGCTCCCATACGCAAGAAACGAAATGACAAAATTGCGACAGAGTTTCGGAGGGGCGTCCCCACCGCGTCTCCGCCTCGACTCCCCTCGCTCCGACGCGCCTCAACGCGACTCCGCATTTATGTGAGCGCACTGTAATTATTTTATTAGAAAACCTAGATGCGACGCGCTGCTTATGCGCCCGCGCCACGACTCGACTCTCGTGTGGGCGTGCGTCGCGCCTAACGGCGTGAGTGGGTGTCAATTGGAGATTTTGGTTGATTTTGTTACAAAAGTCTTTAATTGACCGCTTTAGTCTATGGTTTTGGAATCCAATTCCCGTGACGTGATATTTTGCCATCAAACGAAACGCATATATCGCTAAAAAAATATTTTGTATGGTTTTAATTCAACATCCGCCATGTTTATTTACATCAATATTTCCGAGAATAGGGCTTTTGATACACTTTATTGACATTATTCTTAAACATTTGAAATTGGCGAAAATATTATTGTATTGTAAATCTATGTTGAGCACAGTGAGTGTTTTTGTTATTGGTATATATACCACACCTACCATACATAGTAGGTGTGCTAATTAGGGACTTGAAGAAACTAGGGTATCTAAGGTATGTATTATATTTATTTGCATCTTGTTGCCAGATTTACTGTTGTTTTAATATCAGATAGTCAACACACTAAAATATTTTTTTGGGAATTATCGAGTTATAAATCAATACTAGATAGATATTATCAGTGTATTTATTTTGGCAACTTTAATCAGCTGTCAAATTAAATGGCGAGCGGAGCGACAGCTAGTGGCAGATGGCGGGATTGATCTCGTGTGATATAACTGTGTTAGATGGTTAGATTAGTTTTAAAATTGTAGTGTTTATAGAATAGTTATTAAAATGACTAGGTAAGTTAAGCTCCGTATATGAAGTGTATTTACAAGTGTCAATGGCTCGTCACTTGTGAAATTTGTTTGACCCACGTAAACCTAAATAGCAACCTCGTTGATAATGAAATCGTGTGAATTTATTTTATTAAAGAAATGTTTTACGGTTTCAGAGCTAAAATAGAACTGGGCGATGTGACACCGCATAATATAAAGCAGTTGAAAAAGTTAAATACAGTCGTATTTCCAGTGTCTTACAACGACAAATTCTACAAAGACGTTTTGGAAGCAGGTGAATTGGCAAAACTAGCATATTACAACGACATCGTAGTTGGTGCAGTGTGTTGTAGGATAGACACGTCGGAGAACTCTCGGAGACTGTATATAATGACTTTGGGTTGCCTGTACCCTTACAGAAGGTTGGGCATAGGAACTTTGATGGTGGAACATGTGCTCAAGTATGTTGAACAGGATGGAAATTTTGACAGCATTTTCTTGTAAGTATATCGATTGCTTTTATACGTAATTTATTTAGTTTAATATTACCACCTTGAATGACAAGTAGTCCTGTTTTTTCCAGATGTGATTGTGATTTTGCATTCAAGGTTATGTATCTTTGTTATTTAGATGTAGGAGATCTGTTGATATAGCAAGGTTATGGCAATTTATGATGATATTGTGCCTAGAAGTAATACATAAATGCATGATGTACTGTCAATAAATTTCAATCACATAGAATTGTAGAATAGGTAATAACCAAAATTATGATGAGGTTCCCTATTTACCTTTCAAATGATAAGGCACATAGGGTAAATAATTTACTAAATATTAGTCATGATGTGTTACTTTATTTTGTTATAATCAGAGGTTGAAATTAGGTAGAGTTATTTTGGTACTTACACTGATCTCATACAGAAAGATTAAAGTGGATATTCCTTAAATGTCATGAATAATATTTTAAAGGTGTAAAATGCTTGGTTTATATGTAATAATCCTGAGATTTACTCAAAATTATGTATATGCAGTATTATAGCAGTATTATAGCAGATACGGCCAAAATTTATTTTGGTATATCCCTTACAAATGATGAAAAGAGCCATATTCATATAGACATTTCAATGCAAGTATGTAATCTACCAACCTCTGTTTCTAATAAATTGTTCAATGATGACTTGAAATTTCTGATTAAAGTGGTAATAATCAATATAGTTTCCTTGTCTGAATGATAAAATTATTCTTTTTACCCAATTTTGAACCAGAAGCACTGTTGCTTTATTTTGTTTTGTTTGGTGTATATCTGGATAAATGGTCGAAGATTGTTGATAAAGCTGACATCATCTATCTTAGTGTGTCATACTCTATTCAGTACTTAGCTGTAGCCTCAGAGCTGATGGATTACTAGTATGTTGAATTTAGTCCAAATATTTAATCTAATCCAATTCTTGTTACAGGCATGTTCAAGTCAATAATGAGGGTGCAATAGATTTTTACAAGAAGTTTGGTTTTGAAATTGTAGAGACAAAAGAGCATTACTACAAGAGAATAGAACCGGCAGACGCCCACGTGCTTTTGAAAACAATCAGAAAGACAAACCCCACAACTCCGCTGCTCAATGGAACAGTTCCACATGCGAAAACGAACGGTCATGATTGAGCTCAATGAGAACCCCAAATAGTTACTCCTACAAGCCTCAACTTGGTTGTTATTGTGAAACAGCAAGTGATACAATTTAATGTGTTAAGAGTCTTTAAGTCACTTGGTTAACCTACAGATTGAATTATAATAAGACATTGTAACGGATGAGTTAACAAAAAGTTATGCATGTAGATGAGGCCATAAAGATTGTACTAAAATGACTGATTATACCTGGACTCTCGTCTCAATGTTGTACAGAATACTTCCATAGATAAATGCTTGCAAGTGGTCGATAGAAATTTTGAATGCATATTGCATTTTGGAGTGTGTATTAATTAATTTAGTATCTACTTGTACAGGAAATGACATTCAAGTGTTGTCATATAGCTTCGAATTTGTAAATGGATTCTCTTGATTTTGATTTAATATGTGTAAAAATATACAATAATGCTTAGCTCTAGGCATTCTTTTAACTATATCATGTCATAGTAAGTTTGAAGTAAAGTTCTGTGTCCATTTTTTTACTGTATTTGTAATTATAATGTGGTAGGTTTAAAGATCTAAAAAAATTCTAGTTTCCATTTAGAAGTGCAGTATATAACTCGCCTCACAGTTGATTGGTCTAAATGAAGATTAATTTTATGGGGGAGAGTTTGTGGGAGAGGAGAGTTTGTGGGGGAGGGTTTGTGTTCATTGCTATGGCATTGATAAGCTTTGAACAATTTATTTTATTCAGTTTTTGCTTATACTTTGCACCATGCCTACATATTGGTTCTCAAATATTTTATTAACTTTGTTGATTTTTTTATTTAAATTTTTTGTATTTTTAAATATTTTAACCTGATTTCTAGAATGGTGAATTTTAATGTTTGTAACTAAGTCATTGTATTATAACATGAACTGTTACCAAAAAGTCAATTGTGTCCTATCATACCATGCTCCTTCTGAACCGTATTGTTACATCATGTTCACTGCAACTTAGCATTAGTATAAAATAAACATCATTAACATAATGCTGTGCGTTTTTATTGCTTCCTAACGTTCAACACTTATAGTTCATCATATAGATGTACTTATCTTATGGACTTACAGTAGGGTGGTCGGTTGGTTGGCCAGTTATTAGTATCGCGCTTGATCTCGTCACACGTCACACTTGCTCAGCTCGCGCTCGACTCGTATATCGAGTACAGACGGCGTCGGGCTGAGTTATCCCCCTGCAGTCAAAAAATAGGACTTGTGTCTCAGACAAGGACAGTCTAAAGTCCAATAAGGATAACTCCACGCGACGCCGTGTGTACATGGCGATTCTGATTACATATTACTATAGGTATTATTATCACAGGTTTTCATAGTGATTCTGATTACTTATTATTATAGGTATTCTATTGGTTTAAAGTAGACCTACATATGTATCTGATCAGCAGTTATAGTGAATAATCCATAGTACCGAATATTTAGGATACAACTTCATCTGAAAAAAAAAAAAAATTAAATGGCTATTTGTAAATTTCTAACTATAATGTCTGCATTATCTTGGGCCATGTCTCCCTCTTATCAGATTATTAATGCAAAACAAAGCAGCAAATTGTGATGAATATTTTTATTATCTATAAAATCGTGTCTCTGTCAGGGTCTAAGAATATCATGCCTTCATCTATTACGTAACCGTAGAATTACAAGCGGCATTTTAAGTCTAGGAGTTGCCGCACTGACGGACGCGAGCGTTTTCAAAGCGGAGCGACAACGCAGCGAACACGTCGCGGCCGCAGCGTTCACGACGCGGATGCGCAGAGGATTCGCCGCGGAGATCAGACTGATCGCCATTGTTTTTTTGCACCGGCCACGCAAATAAACAAGCTGCCGAATCCGTTGCGCAGCCGCGACATGTTCGCCGCGTGGTCGCTCCGCTATGAAAACGGCAAACGCTCGTGATCCGCCAGTGTGGCAACTCCCTACTTATTTATGTTACTTATGTGTTTGACGTATGTCAAATATGTCTATACTCGCACCTCACGAGTGCGAGTATAGACGCAAATAGTGTGCGAGCGAGAAGTGAATAGATGCGCCGCCATTTCTGATCCCATTCTTTATCCACACAGGTTGTATTCAATACTTGCCTGTGTCCCTGAAACCCTGTTGAATATTTGAATGAAGTACCTATTATAAGATAGTCTTGGGCGCCACTGGCGCCGATTTCGGTAACATCGTTTCTCGAGTATACTGTTATAAAATGTTATTTCACACTTTTTAGTTCGTGGTTTTTTAAATGACTAATTTCACACTACGTTGACAAGGTCGATAAAAAATAAAACAATTATAATTAATTGTTAGCATTAATTTATTTAAAGACATACAATATTGTCAAACTGACTAGTTGATTTTTAGTATGGACATCTTTGGTCGTAAAATACTATTTTGATTGTAATTATAACAAGATATCTCTATGAAAAATCTCATTTCCATATTATAAGGCCTGATAATTATGTTTCATTATACATTGATTTATATTTCATTTCACAAGTAATTTACAACTCCATAGAAGATCTAGTTTCAATAACAATATCAGTGGACAATTCTTTTATTCTATAAAAATATTGTTAAATACATTTTTACAAACTCGTTAAATACACAAACAGACATAATAACAACATACAATATATTTTACAAGTTGTTTTTATAATCGTGCTTTTTAGAATACTGTTCATTATGCTTTTACAAAGCCTCAATTCACTATCACAGACAACGTTATATTGCAATTTACTCATTTACTTTAATAGATATGAATTAAATAAATCAAAAGCGAAATAACGAATGTTAGTTAGGGTGTAAGAAGATCAGGCACAACAGGAAAGCCCAATGTTCGACGACAGTTTTAGGCAAACTGATTGGAGAGCAAAATCGGACTCAAGAAGACTCAGTTCAGGCCTACAAATATAAAAGTATTAGTGCTTTGAGCTCAAAAGCAAAGTGAAGTGAAGCTTTTATAATAGTAACCGTCCGAACTGAGCCGTATGTTTTAAAATTAGGTCATGAGTACGATTTTTTGTTCGCATCTTTATTATATTAGAATAATTTCATCATAACTTAATACGCCGACTACTTATGTAGTATTGATAATAAATTTTTTGGCATTCCATATTGTATGCTGCCTATTATTTAAAATTTACAGTGCTTAAAATTCAGTATTATTGTGATTTTGTATTTATCCAAATACTATTTAGATTTAAAGTTCACATAATATGTAGGTTTGAGATATCATTACAAATGAACGGAAAAAAATGATTTTTAATTCTAGATCTAGTGTAAGCATTCTTTAGATTATTTGGTACAACTTTCATCTAAATGAATATCTATATATTCAAACATTAAAGCTACTGAAGGTGAGATTAATAAAGTAGGTATTCTAAAAGTTGTTTATAGTTCTAGCATTCTTAAAAAACAGATTCTCGTACGTACATCAAATGAGACTTATTATTATACACTTGTCTTGTGTGTATTAGACAATAGTAAGTGGTATGTATGATATAAATATATAGAAGACAAACAATTCATAAAATTTACAATTTAAAAATACAAATCAATATTTTTTTATCTTTAAAATTGTTTTTACTATTTACACAATACAGGTACTTAAGTTCCTTTAGTTTAAGTAAAAAATATTTAAACCACAACAATTTATTAATAATACAACAATAACGGAATTGAGCCGCTCAACATACTAAACTAATAATAATATCAGAAATAAATATCAACAGTTGAATTCTACGTAAAATGCATTAAGTTTTGTAAAAGAAAATTTAAAATGTTAAATGCAGTCATAAATAATAGTATTATATTCGTATAAACATTTAAAATGGCAACTTCTGATACGTTTTAGATGATTGCTTTAATTTTTTTTTCATGGCGCAATTTTAATCGCTTGCAAGGATTACAGTAATCACCGTACCTAAAGTAAGTTTCTTAGTATCTTGTTTCACGAAACGTCTTTTCAGGGTCCTGGCAGGAATTCCATATCGACGAGATATTTCATTCAAGCCGTGCTTATTCTGCCTCATTTCTTCAAAAGCTTCTCTTAGGGCATCTTCCGTCCATTCGCCCCGAGGGCTTGCCCCTACTTTGCCTCACGAGTAGGCATATCTAAAATATAAAAAATCGATTAAAGTTTAATAGGGGATAAATGCCTCTAAGGGCATCTATACTCACAAAAAACTAGGTATCTATCCTTTTTCGAGGGGATAGACGCCGCGCAAAATATTGTTTACTTCAATGATAAAACACACGTAAATAATAAACAAAATCTTTTATTTAAGACATCTACACATAAATAAAACAAAAATTTTTTTTTGCATATTTGTTTTACATGGTAAGTATAAGATAAAACACCAAAACATGATTAGTTTAAATAAATGAAACCATTCTTGTAAACATCGAAGTTGTAAACATTTAAATGCTTGTCTATAGTAGGTACATAAACTTTTTTTATATAACAAACGATTTTAATATCATTTTTATTACCAATATTAGTAATTCATTATGTACTTGTATTTGTGATGTATATTTTGAACATAGATAAAACGAAAATTTAAATTAGCAAAAGGAAAAAAAATACATGGAAACTGAAAAGCTAATTTTATACGTTACATAATTAATGTATAAATATACCCAAATTACGAAGACTTATGTTAAAAAGTAAATGCGGTTTCACTTCAAGATTCAACAACAAAGCTCACTACTTTCAGATTTATTAACTTAAGGCGACGGGTAGCCCTAACTAGCGACACCATTCGTTTTTAGTTGTTAGCTACTAAACCGAATCTATTTTAAACAATTTCGGGGTTACAACCTCTGCGCAAACTCTTATACTATTTATGTCCGTTTTTGTACGCGAAAAATTGATTACCGCCAAAAGCGGCCACTTTTGTCGGTAATCCAAAATTCGAGTGCAAGAGCAGACCAAACAGTTAACTATAAGTATTAAATAAATAGTATAGGAGTTTCCCGAGAGATTGTAATCCCGTAATTGTTTAAAATAGATCCGGTTTACTAGGTAAAAATTCAAATCGATTGGCTTCGCTAGTGTGCCGTACCCGTCACCTTCATATTAGAATTTCGATGGCTCCTTTTTTGTCAAGGAGGTGAATACTGACAGCCAAGTGAACTATCGTAAGTTACAAAAGGGCGAGAAAACATGTTTTCTATTATAATAAACAAAAATAAAATATGAAAGATAGGATTTTTAGAAGATCTACTTTACCCGTTCTGACCGTGGGAGAGCCGCGCTTCGGCATGAATGGGCCGGCTCAACCGGAGTGATACCAAGGCCTTACTGAAAACCGGCGTGAAGCAGCATTGTGCTGTTTCGCTGAGTGAGTGAGGGTACCGGAGGCCCAATCCGGGGGAAAGGGGGTCTAAAGGTTGGCAGCGCATTTGTGACTCCACTGGTATCGCGGGTGTCCAAGGGCGGCGGCAATCGCTTACCATCAGGTGATCCGTCTGCTCGTCTGCCACCTATCACTTAAAAAAAACCCTCCTATGACATTGACTTTTTTCACATACAAGAGTCCACGAGGAATCGAGGTGACTTGTGTACTATTTTTTTAACAATATTATTCTTTTCCATAATCCACACAGTTTCTACAAACTAAATCAAACCATAGAAAATTCCTTTGTATGTTTATAAAGCTTCCGTTGGTATGTAGGATATGTTTAATATATCATGTCGTTTAAACATGCTTTTGGCTTGGGATTTACTATAGAGATGTTGAAATCACCAACTAATACAAATAAGAGAGAAAATAATGTTTAAAACCCAAAAACTATTTAATTTAATTACATAGATAATTTAATTTCCGAAAGAATAAATATGAAGTCAATTTGTCGTGTTGTCAACATCCCTATATGTATGTATGCTATGAATCAATAAAAATAAAATAGTAAATCCACTCATCCTTTCACGTTCATCCAAACGAAAGACCCACCATTTATAAAATACAATATTGATATTACGTACAACCTGTGCGGATAAAGAATGGGATCAGAAATGGAGGCGCATCTATTCACTTCTCGCACACTATTTGCGTCTATACTCGCACCCCACGAGTGCGAGTAGTGTGCGAGCGAGAAGTGAATAGATGCGCCGCCATTTCTGAACCCATTCTTTATCCGCACAGGTTGTACAGGTAAGTTCACAAACATTCACCAATATCGACGACAGCTACCATGTACCCGAGGAACTTTTAAAGCCAGTCTGTTTAGAGTCATAAACAAAATTCGTGGTTTTAATCTAAAAATACGCGATTCGTTTCTAAAATTTTATATAAAAACATTATTGATATACTTTGTGAGGGTGCAGTGTCTTGCCGCAATGACCCAAAGAGGAAAAATCGTAAGCAGGTTATTGGATGGAATAGGCACGTTAGGGACGCTCACGGGAATGCTCGCCGCTGTCTTCAAATATGGCAATTCTATGGAAATCCTACTACTGGGCCCATTTACGAAGACATGGTCGAGTCCAGGAGAACTTTTAAGTCTAAGCTGAGATGGTGCCAGAATAATCAGCAGCAAATTAAAATGGACATAATTGCACAGCACCATTCCAGCAAGGATTTTAAACAATTCTGGAAGTCGACTAATAAATTAAACCCAAAGCCGAGCCTTCCCGTGAGCGTGGCGGGCTTCGACAATCCTGTTGATATAGCCGAGGCTTTCAGAGACAGTTTCAAAGTGAACTCTCCACTCGAACCTGCGGCTGGGGAGCTCGACGTCGACAGCTGTCCATCAAACCACCTTGATGTTAGATTTACCGCTAAAGACGTTGCGCGTGTTTTAAAAGATATGGTTCGTGGTAAATCTCCGGGTCATGACAACCTGAGCGTCGAGCATCTACGCTATGCAGGAGTCCACTTACCGAGGGTGCTATCCCTACTTTTCAATTTATGTATGAACCATTCCTACCTGCCTAAGGATCTTATGCGCACAATAGTAGTACCTGTGATCAAAAACAAAACGGGGGATGTTTCGGACTTGTCGAACTACCGGCCAATATCACTGGCAACGGTGGTGGCAAAAGTGTTGGACCGCTTGCTTGATCAACAGCTGGCCAAACACATTCATCTTAATGATGCTCAGTTTGGTTTTCGACCAGATTTGTCGACGGAAAGTGCTGTGCTGTCTCTCAAGCAAGTGGTCAAATACTATACAGCCAGGAAAACACCAGTGTACGCATGTTTTCTAGACTTGTCCAAGGCATTCGACCTAGTTTCATACAATGTTCTTTGGGAAAAGCTGAGAAGTGAGACAAGTGTACCTTGCGAAGTAGTATCTTTGTTCCGCTACTGGTACAGCCATCAAAAAAACAGTGTGAGGTGGGCTGGCGCTTACTCGGATATGTATGGGTTGGAGTGTGGAGTAAGACAGGGCGGGGTTACGTCTCCTCGACTCTTCAACCTTTACATAAACCGACTGATCGCGGAGCTCACCAGCACCAATGTCGGCTGTCATATTGACGGCGTTTCAGTCAATAATATCAGTTACGCGGACGACATGGTGCTGCTGAGCCCCTCGATAGGTGCGTTGCGTAAATTAATACGTATTTGTGAGTCCTATGCCGTGACCCATGGACTCAGGTACAACGTGGTTAAGAGTGAGTTTATGGTATTTAAAGCTGGTACAAAGTGTCCTCAATCAGTGCCTCCTTTAACTCTAAATGGTTCTCCTCTTAACCGTGTATCACACTTTAAGTATCTGGGGCACTGGGTTACGGAGGACCTATCTGATAATATGGACATTGAGAGGGAGCGCAGGGCGCTGGCCGTCCGCTGCAATATGGTAGCCCGTAGGTTTGCTCGCTGCACTCGGCATGTTAAAAAGACCCTTTTCAGGGCATATTGCCAGTCTTTTTATACGAGCAGCTTATGGGTGGTCTATACACAGCGGGCGTATAGCGCGTTGCGAGTCCAATATAACAATGGGTTTAGGATGCTGATGGGACTTCCACGATTTTGTAGCGCGTCCGTCATGTTTGCCGAGACATATACTGATGGATTTCACGCCATAATAAGGAAGCGGTCCGCGTCACTTTTACATCGCTTGCGTGAGAGCACCAACACCATCCTTAAAACTCTGGTGGACAGGTGGGACTCGCCATTGCTGCAGCACTGGATTCGTCTCCAAATGCTTGTGAGATAGGCGCAAGGTGCTGCGGCGGGGGTAGGTTCTCCTGTCTTAATAATTTAATGTTATTTTTCTTATTTTTTGTTACTAACCAATTTCATTTATATTCTGTTTTTACTAACCAATATGGGCCTGTAATTTTACTTTTGTTGCCTGAAATAAATAATAAATAATAATAATAATAAAATTATCTTTTTATCTAAGGGTGCTTCTCGACCAATTGATCGATAGTAAAATGGATTAGGAAATGTCTCGAATAGTTCCATCACACTGATCGATCGATGGTAGAGTGAATTGGTCGACGTCGTTTGATGTTTAATTGTAGCATAGACAACATCACTGGGGGGTATTGTCCTGGGGGGGACTGGTGTCCAACTTCAATAGCATTGGTTGTTTCGCTCGTCAAATTGACATTTCACGTTCTAAAATAACAAACACCTTGAATATGCATCTCAGTCCTATAGCTTATGATTATTCAATTTCAGTACATACATCGTTTTACGCTAAACTATATACGCCATCTAGCGAATAGTGCCCGTTAGTACAACGCCTCTTTCTAAACCTTATGGCAACGTATGTGACAAGTTATCTAGCTGTATTGTTTTGGATAAACGTATTACTTAAACTCGAGTTTTTTATTGCGTTGTGAGCACTCTTGGTGCAGTGAGCAGAGCTTCGGAGGTCGTCACTGACGGATTTTTCGCGCCGGTGGGTGACGTCACTAAGTGGGCGTATCCACTTAGGGGATGTTTAAGTATTATGTAAGCAGATTTATTACACCCCCACCCCCCTAGTCAGAAAAAGTAAGCAAAGCTCTTAACCCCTCTCCCCATGCTTACAAAACAGCTTGCACAACTCGGCAACCCTACTAACTGTATGCATTTATTTAGGTGATTCCCGGAAAATACGTTTCGTTTTCAAGAAAACAGAATGTGAGGGTTGCCATTTGTGCGAAAAAGAAAATAATTATCGATGACGTAATCATCACCTAGACTCCCCTACCCCCCATGTCATCCAAAATAAGCAAAGCCCCCCCCATAGTGCTTACATAATACTTGAACGGTCCCTTATTGACGCCACCCACCGGCGCCTAATACCTAAAATATCTGATTTCTAGGAATAATGCTTAATTATGATAAAGCGGCCCCCGACCATACCACACATAAGAAGGTACCTAATTTTATTGACATCAAAGACAAGAATAAATAAATAAAACTAAATTTCCACTATTTATTTTGCTCCGAAATCCAAACATCCTGACATTTTCCTAGTCCGGCCGTAATCCTGACGGGGACCAAAAAATACGTACATGTCAGGACGTATGGCAACCTTACCCAGTGAACAGTCCAGTGTAGCGAGGCACTCGCACCCTAGTCTAGGTGGCAACAGAGCCCAAACATTCATAAGTGGTTGTTGTCGGTGGGCTCGGGGCTGTTTTCTAAGTCGAGAAGTTGTTTGATGCGTTCGACGCACAGTTTCGAACCCTCGTTCGCCTCTTTTGCCATCTGCAAGATGAAATAATTCAGTGTTAAAACGTTTTTTTTATTATTTATTACTTATACAAATAATTACAAAATTGTTATAAGGCTCGGTACAATCATAAGTATTTAAAGCTTTACCGTGAACCGGTGTCGTCGACAGATGTTTATTATCTAACTAATACATTAACTTATTCTACTATATACTAAAGAATAACCTCCCATGCACAATACCAGCGCGGCACCTAAGCAAATAATAATAAAGATAAGAATAAGACTCGGCCGAACGACGAGTCTTATTCGCGTTACGTTCACATTCATGTTGCGCCATAAAGGAGACGGTTTACGTTTCTTAGAAACACTTCACTAAAAGTAAAAAGTAAAGTAAAGTATCAGCTTA
The DNA here is from genome assembly GCA_019059595.1 of Marasmia exigua. NCBI lineage: Eukaryota > Metazoa > Arthropoda > Insecta > Lepidoptera > Crambidae > Marasmia > Marasmia exigua. The sequence continues at coordinate 10,463,965 of CM032476.1, read as the reverse complement.
TAAAACTATACTCTCTCTCTCTCTCTACTTATACTCTTTTTTAAAAAAGCCGGCAACACATAAGCGGTCTCTGTGATTTCGCGGATGTTCATGGGCGGCGTTGATTACTTTCCACCTGATGACTTGCTTGGTCGTTTGTCATACATAAAAAAATAACTGTCCCACTGCAGGGCAAAGGCCTCCATCATAGAAATCAAGTTATCGCTACTATGGTGGGATTAGGCTTAATCACCACGCTTGCTTAATGCGGATTGGTAATCATGAACCAAACTATGTTCGAAAATATTCGAAATATACTTTTCGCTTTTGTAATCACCGGTACTTAAACCACTAGACCAACATGGCCACACTAAAATAAATGAAAATTAGAAGAATGTAACAATAGAACACGTATCACTTGAAAAATAAAATCTGAGTCCAGCCAATTTTTCATATACCTACATATTTTTGAAAATACATTTTTGATAGGCCATATTTTACTTATTTCGCTGACTCTATAGTAATTTAAAAGCAAAACTTTATGCAGAATGCATTTATTAACATTTTTAAATTGACAACAACCACTCTTTTTTTCAAACAGGCTTATTTCAATTTCATTTCAAGAATGAGTTCAATTGCCAAATCGATAAATGACATCTCAAAACGGGCTGTTCTCATTAACTTCAAGATTTTCCTAATGTAAATTGGCGAGGCGAAGATTACGCGCGCTCCCCTAGCGACTATAATTGGAAGCTCTTTAAGGGCCGGTTTCTGAATTGAGAATTTGAAGTCAAGCACGAATTGAGTACGAACTTTGACAGTTGAGTCATACTTCAACTGTCAAACTTTGTGCTCAAGTAAAAATTCAGAAACAGGCCCTAAGAATGACACTGCTATATTTTGAAGTAATGGTTAAAAGTTGTGATTTATTTATGTTTACGATTAAATAAGTAATATAAACGGCTCAAAATAAAGCAGAAATACGAAGAAGAAGAAGGAACGCAACAATCCTCAATGTAATACGTACGCAACTTTGGGAATAACTTCCCAAAAGACAAAATTATGAAATTAAACATTTATTGAAGATTGCTCCAATTTCACTGGAAATGAGTTTGTTCTCATCATTTTCAGGCTACAAACTATTTTCCAAACAGTAAATAAAATTGTAATACAATCAATAAATTATTAAGTAGCTTTATTTTTTTTCGAAACATTTCGAAATCTGGGGGCACGGTAGTGCCCGCGCCAAGTCGAGCAAAAAAAAAAAGCGGCAAGTACCATCCTTTTCTCGAAGCAGTTCAGGTTATTTTCGACCCCCCTATAATTTCGTTGTGGATATACAGGGTGTTTGGTAATGGGTATAACATACCGAAAGGTGTGTGTACAGCCCGTGTATGTAAACGCTATGCCAGTGTCAAAAACTGGATTTTGTGAAATTTATAATTTCCGATTCTTCCATACAAAAGTGAAAATTATTTTTTCACAAAACAAAAATTGACAACCCTGATTATCAATGAAATGATGACTCCTCCCACTAAAATCCCTGGTACTTTTTATGGGACAATCTGGCGCCAACCGCGTATGCGCAGTACGAAACCAAAGCGATAAAAACTAACTCTGAACTTCCTCCTACCTTACAGTATTGATAATCCCAATCCGTAGTAGATATCCTGTTGAATAAGATAATCATAAAAACGATCACTTTCAATGATGAAACACAATTCACTACACAGGCACACAGAACAGCTTTATTATTCACAATCTTTTTTTTTGCCTGTATTAATGTAAACCACACCTACTTATTTCTAGCTAGTCTCGACTGTAAACCGATAAACTGAACCTAAGCTAAAATAATTTCAATCACTTAATTCTAACCTATGCACTCTTCGGAACCACAAACCGTTCACAAAACCTAAAAACAAACGTTAAAACCGACTTTTATGTAGCCAGCGTAACTTATTATGACCGAAAAAGGTTACAGAAATAGCAATCAGGCTCATTTTATCAACTTAAATCACGGAATTCACGTAAAACAACAATTTACATATCGCGGGCGGTCAACTGAACAGAAACTGCTCGAACCGAGAGGCGGGGGGGGATTGCGTTTCATTCATCCCATGCCGATCCGTAAAATCGCAACCTGTCGGCAGGTGGCCCTACAGCAAACTTAACGTTATGACCAAATCGGAGTTTCCCTCTCTTTCACACACCCTGTGTATCTCCTTTGTTTGGATACGACAGGTAAATTCTCGTTCGTTACGTCAGGACGGGTTTATTTTAGGCCACGAAAACATAAACATTTTTCGATTTAAGGGATGTCACGTTGGCAGAAATTATCGACTAATCGATAATTATATCAATTGACAGCCCAAACCGAAGTCACGACGATACCGTTTTACCGTAACCGTGTGATACAATACTTTTCTCGTAATAATAAAATAGTTTTTTCGATCATACCGGGCTCGTACAAATAATGGAACGGAACCGATCGTCGTACTGTGAAATGCAAATAAAGTTATTGAGATTTTTATGTGATAGATGGCAGACGAGCAGACAGATCACCTGATGGTAAGTTACTGCCGCCGCCTATTTACACTCGCAACACCAGTGGAGTCACAAGTGCGCTGCCAACCTTTACACCTCCCCTTTCCCCCGATTTGGGCCTCCGGTACCCTTACTTACGCAGCGTAACTGGCGTGTACGGTTTTCTGTGAGGCCGGTAACTTGATGTGACGCCGTGTGTTCGTATTAATAGTACAGCCGACAGCTTTAAGATTTCCGCTTTTATTTGATATTCCTGTGAATCGTAGTCAATAATTTGAAGATAGCGCTGCCAATTAATGTTTATTAACTGTGGTGGAATATGAGACGTTAAAAAAAAGTACTATTGAGAATAAATACTTTACGAAAACTACTAACAGTTTTACGAAAGTACTTTTTGAAATAATTTTTGTACAAGTAACCATAATTCTTCTTATAGCCTAAGGTCGAATTTTAGTTTTAATTCGAAATAAGAGGTCATCGTGCGTGCGTCAATGCGTGTGTACCCCTTGTGTCTTCGAATTGACAGCTTTGGGTGCAAAGCCGTCATTTCGAAAAACGGGGTACGCTTGGGCCATTAACCAGGGAAGTCTGGTAATTACTATCAAGCAACTGCCGTATGAACCTTCGCAACCTTTAGATACACTGCGTCAAGAAAGTCGGGACTAACGTAGTTCCCATGTTTTATAACCAATGGGGTTACCATACCTTACGACGTAAGCGGGATTGGCGCCATCAATTATAACGTAATTAACGATGTATAATATCATGACCAAACTAGTGGTAGAAATACACATAATTTAGAAATTACGATCCTGTTTAGGATGGAGGATTCGAACATGTGACCTCCCGTTTAGGAAGTGCACGGATCTATCCTATGAGCTACCAATAAGTACCTACTGATAATAAAATACTTATTATTATTGAAATAGTAAATGAGTTATTTCGAATAGTTTGAAGTGCAAAAAAGCAAGTATTTCAGTAACTCTGGACTAGAACTAAACATTGCATTTAATTTGAAGCAATCTTAGGACAACAGAAGCTGATATCGACAACTATCGATAACAAAAAAAATAGATTCCGTCCCTAATAGTTCACCTTTTCCCCCGCTCGATCCATTGTAGTGCTGTCGCTAGTGTGCGCGCTGCGTGCGTAAATCGAGTAGTGTACTACTACTGACACGCTCCACACTTTAGGGTTCCTCAATGAAAATAATGACATTATTACAAATCAGTAAACTTATCATGATAACAATTAATTATTAAATGGAAGAACTTATTCGAATACGAAAAAGTTCGAAAAGTAATACATATTCTAAAAAGAAGTTGGAGTAATTCAGCAAAATTTAGGAGAGCCACGCTTCGGCATGAATAGACCGGATCGTCCGGAGTGTTACCACGGCTTCACAGTAAAACCGAAGTGAAGCAGCGTGTGTGCTGTGTTTCTCTGCGTGAAGCAGGTGTGAAAGGGGGATTCAAAGGTTGGCAGCACACTGCAACACCAGTTGTGGGTGTCCATGGGTAGCGGCAATCGCTTACCATCAGGTGATCTGTCTGTTCGTCTATCTCCTATCACATAAAAAATGTAAAATCAATAGCCTCATAAAATAAATTCTAAGTAGTTTCATAAACTTTTATCAATAAAAAAAAACTCAAATCATATTGAGGATATGTAGCTGATGTATGTTAGTCAATAATTTCGATCAATGATGGGCTTAAATTCTTCCTTGTTACAAAATAATTTTATTTAAACAAAGTATGTACGGAACCCATTTATTAAATAATAAATTTGATTTTGATTAGCGACATCTGTTTATGGGCAGCGAAACCGCGTCAGTTCACGCCAAAGGCGGGACTTTTTCGCAACTGTTCAACCGGTTGCAAGAAATTCCCGCCTTTGCTTGTGTGTGTAAATGTGACGAAAAATCTAAAGATTAAAGAACCAGAAGGGTCATAAAGTTCGCTTGTTTAGTATGAACTTACGTTGAGTCAAAGCAGCTTCTCTAACTTTGCGAGTGTAAATGGCGGATTTTTTAATTTGTGTCTTTAGTTCTAATAGCCTAAGACTAACGTACTTAATAAAACAAGTAGCATTTAAAGAAAAAATCCCACCGCATTATGCTCAAAGAAGTCATTTTAATATTTTTAGATCAATTTTGTGTAGGTATGTTCGCTCTGCACGTATAGCAAATGTGACAGTAGCCACTTTTAACAATAATTACGAGTATGATGAATGTTTGACATGAATAAAATTTGTCGATCGGACAAGCGTTCGTAATAAATTTAACACACTGTTTAATTACTAAAACCTACGCATCAGTGTGTGTAGCACATATCCATGGGCGGCGGTAATCACTAACCATCAGGTGAGCCATCATAATGTAAGAAACATTTACTAAAACCAATTTTATCTGATGATAGTAGGTAAGTAACACTCGGTAACAAAACCAGGCCATGAACTTCCTTTACTAAACGTTCATTCATTAAACACTCGTGTTGGTTGACAGACGTATCTCTCAGAAGTAATATTAGTGGTAGGCAGAAAATGCAATATTGGCATGTTCCCTTCTGTTCCTACATAACGACTTTATGTGTTCCCTTGTCGATGAGGTGAATGGCCTCGAGTAAGTTTATGAATAAAATCAGGTGTTTAGGGTTGTGTACAAGCAATTTCACATAAAAACTTTACTCGCTTATTTCTCGGAAACTATAACAGATTAATTTTTTTTACTATTTTTCCAAGTACTCTCAAGGCAAACCCTATTTACAGTTTTCGGTATGTTATACCCTTTTCCTTACACCCTGTAGAAGAAGCCTGAATTTTCAGTAACTAATCAGGCATTGTAAAAACACAGTATATTTAAAATTTCAGTCAATTTGAACCAGTAGTTTAAGAATGACAGCTTGTTAAAGTTTCTGAATTTTATCACTCACTTACTGACTGACTCACCGATCATCATAAGTCCAAGGCACTTCTAGCAGACATTGAAGCTTCAATTTTACAGCCAATAAAGTTACGAATTGACACTATTAAATACCTGCGACCACCAGAAAGCACAACATACGTGTACAATGTTCATCGCAAAGATAATTAAAATGTTTACCTTTCGTCGATTTACCGCTATTTCGTCGTAAATAATGTTTGTTTGACAAAAATGACTGAATATGATTAGCGATGTTGAGGATTTGGCTCCACCGAGTATCGTTCGTGATAATCGGTAAAGATATTCAGATAAATGTCGAAAGTGTTTCCCAATGAGTCCTTTCTTTGAAGATTATTAGCATGAGTGTAGATAAAGTAGTGAATGAGACTGCACATAACGAGTATTAAAACACTCGCGAAAGCTATTAAAAACTTGCCGCGGCTATTTTTTTTAAATCTCGCTCATGCTTTAATAACCCTCAAAACAATAAACCATGTGACAGTCACATAAACCACTATTATCGATTACAATTTTCATTATGCCGGCTGCTTCTCAGGGGATATTTATTCCAATGTTCTATCTCAACGTCAGGTACCTACCACCCAACAAGCGCCAAAGAGTCCTCTTAGCTCTTGACCAATCGAAAAAGTTGTCTTTATAGCTCGCGCGGTCGGTTATAGCTTTCGATTGGTCAAGCACACCTCCCCCACGCTGATTGGCCCAAATAGAAAATAAACCTTTTCAATTGGTCAAGCGCACTCCGACCCCCGTCCACGGGGTGCCATGGGAAGGTAGATTTTTTTGTGGTAAAGCTATGTATATTTGGCACTCGGCAAAAGTGATAACTAATGAAAGACAGATTTTAAAAATCACCGAACGTCACCTGTTTAGCCAGGCTTTCTACTAAATACTTCTACTTAAAGGAGCTACTATTTTAAGGAAAGATTTTTAATTTAATATTTATGAATTTAAGAAAAGTCAAATAAATAACTGTTTGCCCAGCAGTGGGAGTCTATTGATGATGATGAATGTATAATAATTTACAAAGGCCTTTTTTAGAAAGTTAGATCAACAAATATGCTGAAAAATTTATGTTATCCATACATTAATCCTGAAAAGGTTTATCGTTTTATGTGAAACCAATTATAAAAAGGTTTCTCAAACGCATCCTAATAATTATCAACTTAAAATGTTTTTTATATTAATTCTTTTTATATGGGTGTAATATATGTATTTAAGTATATATTTGTGTTCCTCTGTTGTCTGATATCCGTAACACAGGTGCTTAGGCTACTTAGTACGGAATCAGGTCAATGAATGAGATGTTGTGAGAATTATTATTACTGGTAACTTTATTGCGACAATGTCGCCCCCCCTCCCCCTTGTTCATGACACTGAAGTGCCTTCTGATCTTGGTCGGTCTGTATATCCGATCACGATCATTTGGCACTCGGCAAAAGTAGAAACTAATGAAAAATAGATTAAAAATATCACCGAATGTCACCAGTGTAGCCAGACGTTTCCCCCAAATATTTCTACTTAAAGGACCTACTTTTTAACGAATCATTTTTAATTTAATATTTATGAAGTAAAAATATGCAACAAATGAAACAAATTATACATAACAACTGTCTAAACTATCATAATTCCGACAGTTAAAAAGGTTTCTCAAATGCGGCATAATAATTACCAACTTAAAATATTTTTATATTACTCGTAACTTTATTGAGTCATTGTCGTGTCCTCTATTGAGTCATAGTATGGACGGAATCCAAAGCCGTAAAAACATTATCAAAAAAAAAGTGCCTTCTGTCAGTCGGCCTGTATACAGAGTGAACTCACCAGAGAAAAGTTGAGGAAGCCGTGCGGAAGCCCCTCCAGCACGTCGATGCCGACCACGTTGCCGAGCCGCTTCAGCTTCTTGGCGAACATCACGCAGTCGTCCAGGCACGGGTCCAGGTGCACCGTCTGAAACAGTCACGATTATTATCATCATCTTAGGGTTTTGTCCCAGTTGCATCGCAAGCTGTCGCTTCGCAGCCCGATGTCCATTTTCGTGCTTCGAATCCTCCACTTCACACGGTCTTGTGCATTCACTATGGTCAATTTATTGGCGTGCATGTCATTCTTTACAATGTCAAGCCACATCTTTTTAGGTCTACCCTTATTATCATACTCTATGGTCTACCCCTTTTTCTTCTGACGGTGGTGGTGGAGAAAATAGTCACGATAACGAGAGTTTTGCACTTGAAATATTCGTTCGCTGACGTTATGTAGGCGTGATGTCTTCGAACTTTGTCGGCATTTGTAGTTTTATCGTTTAGGTTTTCGTTATTGTTAGATTTTCGCGTTGCATTATAACTACAGGGTGTATCTGTGGACATTTACATCCCTTTAACCACGTGTTCTACTAACCATTCTGAACAACATTTGTTCTACGACTTTTCGAAATTCGCTTCGATTTATTTTGAAACGTGAAGCAAAATATGTAAGCACATAATGTTGTATCTCATAATAAATTCCGTGTTAATGCTCGTCTTCATTAATTATTCGTAGTTTTGTGTTAAACATCGTCATTTTGAAATGACGCGTCACAAATATACCATTCCACTTGTAGTTGAACCTTGTAGTTACGACCGAATTGGAGTTTTGCTCCCTTTCCCACGTGTTGTGAGTCTCTTGTTTGGGTGCGACAGGTATATTCTCGTTTGTTCGGAAGGGTTCGTTGTAAGCCATCTGACGCTTACGTAACGCCATCTAAAGGATTTTGAATTTGCGAAAACGTCTTATTTTGAGATTGATACAGTTACGCTTCCAGTGAGGTAGCTAGCAGAAGTGACATCCTGGTCGGATATTGGACTCCATGCCACCAAAGTCCGACTCGCACTTGGCCGGTTTTCGCAGTCCCGCGAAAACAACCAATTTACCACTTTGGGAGCGTCTCTTGCGCAAAGTATTGTGTTTAGAAAAAATGATGTTATTTTTAACATCATTTTTAAAGACCTGTCCATAGATACCCCTTTTTATTTTTTCCAATTATTGTGTAAAAATCGTAATGCGGTTAACAAAATACATCTATTTACCAAGTTTCAATGGTATAGTTCTTATAGTTTCGGAGAAAAGTGGCTGTGACATACGGACGGACGGACATGACGAATCAATAAGGGTTCCGTTTTTTGCCATTTGGATACGGAACCCTAAAAACGGCGCTTGTGTCGCCATTAATATTCAAATTTGAGCTTTATGGACTCAGACACAAGGAATTTTAAATTTTAGTTCCGTGTTTTTCCGCGGGACTTCGTAGCGGACTCTGGTCGGTCGATTAAACCCCCCCGTCCCCTTCATAAAGGGTTGGGTGGGTGGGTGGTAGTGAACGGTTCATGTCGGTGCACAGTCGCAAGGTGCTAGTATGCTCGAGAACATTCTAGAAACTATTCTCGAACTTTTTAGAAGCTAGAAGATTTCCGGTAGACTTGCACTTGCTATTACGCCCGTTTAAATAGCGGGAAGTGGTAGACCGCAAGTCTTCCTATTTAGATAGTGAACTATGCGAATCTCCTGCGAACTAGTAGTGTGAAAGCTTAACTGCGAACTAATAATAAAGTTAACAGTGTAATTAAGTGTCTACAATTGTGAAATTGCGTTTCGTTAATCAAATGTATTTTTTCGTGATAGTTGGCAGAGGAGCAGACGGATCGCCTGATGGTAAGCGAATGCCCCCTGCCCATAGACACCCACGACACCAGTGGAGTAACAAGTGCGCTGCCAACCTTTAAACCCCCGTTTCCTTCGGATTGGCCCCCGGTACCTTCACTCACGCACAGAAACACAGCAAAGTGCTGCTTCACGCCGGTTTTCAGTGAGGTCGTGGTATCACTCCGGTCGAACCGGCCCATACATACCGAAGCGTGGCTCTCGCACGGTAAAAATGTATGCTTTCGTGGTGTGATTTACTTGGCGTATTACTTGGATGGGGGCTATCGCGTTCGAAAAATCCGCAAGATGGCGTACTATAGGCCCGAGGTCCAACTACAAGGTGATTTTTAGACGTGATATGTCAAATTGTCAATTAATAATAATATAAAGTTTATTGGTACAAATTGTTACAGCTGGTATCTTAGAAATAGGTACAAGATATTGGCGACATAATAATAAGATACGGTTGAACGTTAACGGCTGTACTAGTTTTTTAAAAAAAACTGTATGACAGTCGGTAGCGCCCTCCACCGAAATTTACAGGTCTAGGTAAGTTATAGCCATCTCAAAAAAATTGTAATTAAGGTGACGGGTTGGGCACAAAATACTATTTATTAAATAACCATCGGATTCGGCGGGTAGGGCTAAAAAAAGCTGCGTGCCCTGATGCAATTCAAAAATTTGTGTCTAGTGGTTTTTAGTGTACAAATTTGGTGTTTATTTGCGCTTTTTAACACTGCTATTGTGTGTCGAGTGAGTTGTCTAGTGACAACTTGCTTGGACCTAATAGAGTCTTAAAACCCGCGATTGCTTTTAGGGATATCCACTGAATCCGTAGGTCGAAAAAACGTAAAAACACCGGCGTTTTATTGTGTGGCTGTGACTTTGACTGCCTTCGACTGTTGACTACCTACTTATTCTCAATAAGTTAATTGTCATTGGCAAATTATCTTCAGGTAGAGCCATATTTAAAAAAAATGTAAAAAATAACCATGCACGAATGGGTCCGTTTTTGTACGCGAAAAATTGATACACGTCAAAAGCGGCCACTTTTGGCGTTTATCAATTTTTTGCGTACGCGTTGGACCCAACATTTGTGCATGGTTATTTAATAAATAGTATAAGTGTTTGCCGAGAGATTGTAACCCCGACATTGTTTAAAATAGATCCGGTTTAGTGGCTAAAAATTAAAATCGATTGGCGTCGCTAGTGTGCCCTACCCGTCCTTTACGAATACTGGCATGCCATCTAGCGGATATTTCACACGCGATAGCGCCCACTTCCGCACCCCGTACCTGCAGCAATATTCTAGATACGTACCAATATTCTAACAGGCGGGAATCTGTTGAGGAGCTGGTCGTCAGCCCAGTAGGGGGACAGGAGAGGATCGCGCGGCACCGAGAATATGAACTCGTCAGACGGACTCCGGGCTATCAGCGCGTCGAGGTTTGAGCGTACCGCTAAACTGGAAGAGACAACCATCTTTATTTTAAGTAAGTTTAAAAAAAATATGTGATAGGTGGCAGACGGATCGCCTGATGGTGAAACACCCGCGACATCAGTGGAATCACAAGTGCGCTGCCAACCTTTAAACCCCCCTTTGCCCCGTATTGGGCCTCCGATACCCTCACTCACGCAGCGAAACACAGCACAGTGCTGCTTCATGCCGAAATTAAGAAAATAATTTTAAATTAATCGATTAGGTCCTACCACGTTTATAAGATATATCGGTAAAATTCGTCTGCGCAGAAGAGCTAGTTAAATCCAATTGATTACGATTGCGAAAGCACTTGAAATTCAGACTTTATTGCGTTACGTTAAGATTAAATACGATAAATCCAGAGAGGAATGCTATCTCTCTCTTAACCGAACATGGCGCTGACGCATCATCCAATAAGAAATTGTAATTTTTTACGCGCGTAAATTGACCGTTGAGATTGGTTAAGATTTTGACGCAGTTTTCGAAAATAAGACTTCTGCGCAGGTACATTGGTGTTACTATAAAATTGGTAAAACTATTTGACTTGTTTTGAAAAACCTTCTAATATCATTTATTAGTGTATAGGAACCCTAAAAATAATATTTATTCTCCTTTATTATTAATATTAATCAGTATAAAATATAAGGATTATTTAAACTGTCAAAAGCGCTTCATTCATCAATATGGCGTCGAATCTTTCGAGTGACGTAAAGCTTTTGTAAACAAGTAGGAAATTCGATAGCACACGATAAATTTGATTGATGATTAGCGTTCCGCATAGATAGAACACAATGGCGTCGAGTCTGTCACTTGTTTTTTTACAAAAGGCTGACGTCACAGTAAAGAGAGCCAATCAAAACCGTTTATGGTCACGTGGTTCTAAGCACAAAACAAATTGATTTTATTTTGTTTTTTTTTTGGTGAAAATATTCAATTTTTTTATGTGTGTTTATAACTACTATCTACGCGGATGACTATAAATATTTTTTTATTTTTCATACTGTCAAATAGCCTATTGTCCAATTTCTTCATTCGATTTCCACCTTAATGACGAATACATTCTGTTCAATATCAATTGAGGAATTTTGACTGATGTGCGGCTGTCTGTACAATTTAAAGCTCTGGATAATTTGTCATAATGGGGTATGGGAACAAACTTTTGTATATGGTATGGTTTTAATACTTTTTTTCCAATACCTTTTAATATTTTAAGTAACCAATTTGAATATTTTTGTAAAATAGCAGGTAGTTATTTTGTTATTAATTTTCAAACATCTTGAATTCGAAGCGTATTTATGACGTCATTAATACGCTTAGTGTTCCCATATGTCATTTTCCCCAATTCACGGGAAATATATCGTATGAAAAATGACAAACTTCTAAAAATGCCTTAGGCTAGGGAAAATTTTAAATCACTATCTGGTAACATTACGATACAGCAAAATAAAGACAGCCCACTGCCTTAGTTTTAGCGTCATACTACAGCTTCGTATTACAACTAGCGTCATCTGTTACTTGACCTGAAGACAGCCCACTGTGTTAGTTTCGGTATCATACTACAGCTTCGTTTACAACTAGCGCCATCTGTTAATACTTGGTCCGGGCGAGTAAGTCACTGAGGCATTGTTGTCACCTAAATGTAATCTGAATACAAACTGTCTGAATAGAGAGTTTGTATTTGTTTGGTTAAATGAAGGTCAACGCTATTTTATTAAAAATATCCTTGATCCAGTGGTTTTAAATTTTAAAAATATTAAATTATGTTATGAAATACAAATGCCTGTAAACGGTTTTCGGATTAGATGTTTAATTTTTTCCCATACCCCATTGTCTGTATTATCGAAAATACGTCGTTTTTGCTATTTTATCATTTATTTATGTATGTATGATGTATATTTTCATGCTTAGCTAGCTAACCTAATATGGTTATGTGATTTCAGCTATAAAATATTTATATATTTCTAAGGGTAACATTTTAAAAGATGAGACAAACGAGCAAGCATTTTGTTCAATCTATTACTTACATATTCAAATATGCTCTAAACTAAATTTAATTTCTGCTTTAAGCTTTTGATTTTACCATACATTGTGTCGATGTGTCAACCAGAAAGCCTTATACTAATACTAATCACATTATATAGTATTGATATTTTTAATAGCATTTTTTGCAATTTATTCTCAAGTAAATAACGCACTTAAAAATTCCACCTCCTGTTCAGGCGGGAATACAATATTGATGAGACTACCGACAGCTCATTTCGAATCAAGCACTTACAAATTTCCTCGGCTCAGTAACGCGTTCAGTGGTCTAATTGGTAGTAATTGGTAGGTTCGTTTCCAGTCTGAACACGATATAAAATTTTAAAGTGCGTTATTTATTCGCATTATATCTACTATCTTATACTATAGTGTGCGTACTATAATATTGCTCTGCCTATTCGTAAGTATCATCATGAACGTAAATGTATGATTGTGTGCATGTAAATGAAGAGGCTAGAGAAATTCTAAATTGTAACTTACCCAGATAGAAAGTACCTTTACAGTTAAAACACACGATTTTATTTCAAATTTACATATAAAAAAAATTAAAGCATTATCTTATTTCATTCCTTGTAAATGTTCCGTTAACATAGGTAGTATAGTGTGGTCAATTAAAATTGTTAAACTCTAGTATTTAATGTTTCGTGTTTATGTAAATAATAATAACTATGTCAGTAATCTTTACATTAATTTTAATTTTATGACTGCGTTGATACGTTAGACAATCAGTTTTTATTGAACAAAAACTGAACACATTTCTTTAACAATGGGGAGTAACACGTGTAAAAATATCGCTAGATGGCAACGTACTTACTATAATGAGATGGAATGAGTTCCATCAGCAAGGTGATTCTTTTTGAACGTGATATATCGAATGTCAATCTAACTACAGAAACCACAGGACACCATTGGAACTCAGTATAAGAATACAGGCCGTGTGGTGCCCGGCAGAGTAGAATAGGCCAACCTCACTCTTACCGAGGTGTCGTAAAAGGCGGCTAAGGTAAAGCTGCTGGCATGATCATCAGCACCCAGAGAAGGAAAACTGCATTTATATCAAAACCCTCGCCAACCCGTCTGCCAAGCGTAGTGAGTATGGCAATTACCCCTCATGTGACTGAGGGAGGCCCGTGCCCCAGCAGTGGGGACTTAAATGGGCTGACGATGACGATAATAGTACGCCATCTAGCGGATTTATCACATGCGATTGTTAAAGGCGCCATTTTAGAATCCGCGCCACGAAGGTAGTCCTGCGGAAAAACACGGAACTAAAATTAAAGATTCCTCGTGTCTATGACCATAAAGCTCAAATTTGAATGTTGATAGCGAGTCAAGCGCTTTTTCGCGCGGTGGCGCGGACTCTAAGGTTTTGAGCGCCATGGGGAACACCGGTGACCGACAAACAATAAATGTTTATCTATGTCTGGATTGTTGCAGTAGGTGATAAAGTAATGTCATTATTTCATGGTAAATTAGGAATATCTTGATTGGTGTAACGTATATTTTTTATATAATTAATTACTTCATAAGTTACCGAGGACGGGCTCATTGTCGATAAAAAAGAAGAACGACCCATCTATGTCTGGATTGTTGGCAGTCAATGTGTTAAATTTGCGTTATGGCTAAGTATACTCACTCTTCCTGTGTTGGCCTGGATATAGTATTAGAGCCTGTAATGTAGGCTAGCCGAGACGACATAGCACCCATTATTCCTGTGGCTGCTTCACTGATTCTAAAAGGACAAAAAAATAAGAAAAAAGGAAAAAATATTAAATAATGCAAACAATTAATCGGGTTAACTGATGGTATGAGATCATGGTAGGAGAACCAAGGTCAAAGACCCAAAACTTCCATGCCTTAAGTGACAATGGGCAGGGCACATAGCTAGGAGATCAGACGGCCGTTGGGGCGGAAAGGTCTTCGAGTGGAGGCCACGTACAGGAAGTCTAAAGTGGCGCCCCCCACAAGGTGGACCGACGATCTGGTTCAGGTCGCGGGAATCCAATAGATGCGGGCGGCACAGGATCAATCTGTGTGGAGAATATTGGGGGAGGCGTATGTCCAGCAGTGGACGTCTATTGGTTGAAATGATGATGAGATCATAGCCTACTCCCATGGACTACACCAAAAGTATTCAAGTTGCGTAGTAGGATTGGTTTTTTTTTCACACCAGGACACACATTTTGATAGCCCGATCTGAACAGCAAACCGTTTTCTTTTTTTTATTGGTAGAACACATGGAGATCAATAAATAATATCCTCCAACCGATTACGACTACGGCGGCCAGTCTCAACGATCAGCCACGTGCGCAGGATATATTATAGTGCTCAAGTGTGTGCGCAAACATAAGAGCACTCTCTATTCCCTTACCCTCATATTCCTGATGGGACACCAGTGTGACTCGAGCACAGAGAGATTGGGCGCAGGACCAACGGCTTAACGTGCCTTCCGAGGCACGGGGGCACAATACCGCCAACTTCCAGACTCCGAGCTGACACTAACGACTCGTTAAGCGCAGTGGTTTATGCGCCGATTGAGACGCAAGGGTCGCCCGATTCCCGCACTAACAAATGTTTGTTGATGAAACATGTATGTGGGATTATGAGAGAGTGAAACGGAATGGAAGACGTGTAGAATGGAATTGAGTAAGAGTGAACAGAGAACTAGTGAACGGAGGGAATGATTGAGTTATCTGTAGGTGTGAGACGACGTGGCCGTGTGGCCCCTGGCAGAGTAGAATAGGCCACCCTCACTCTTACCGAGGTGTCGTAAAAGGCGACTAAGGTAAAGCTGCTGGCATGATCATCAGCACCCAGAGAAGGAAAACTCTGCATTTATATCAAAACCCTCGCCAACCCGTCTGCCAAGCGTGGTGAGTATGGCAATTACCCCTCATGTGATTGAGGGAGGCCCGTGCCCCAGCAGTGGTGACTTAAATGGGCTGATGATGATGATGATGATGTGAGACGACGAAAGACGTGAATAGGCTTGCTCTGCGATTGTAATAAAATAAAGAAGATTGGAAGACCCTGAAATCCTGTTTACTTATCTCAAATCCCACATGTATTTGTGTTGGGTCTGGGACCTAGGTGTTTGTGGTACCTTCGTTGTTCCTAGTTTTCCTTAGTACAAGGAAAAACCTTAGTTTGGGAAAAGGACAATGTATGTGATGTTGTCTCAATTTAATTATTATTTATTGACCTGACTCCGAGATAGGTAGCTCAAGCACCTGTGTTACGGATATCAGAATCAACAGTGGGATTACAAATATGTATATAAATATAATACTTTATTTTGTAAATATATACTTATAATACATAGAAAACACCCAAACCAATACAAACAGACATGTTCATGCACACAAATGTTTGTAATGTGCGAGGATTGAACCCGCAAACCTTGGACTAAAGGTAGCGTTCACTACCACTGTTCCAAGCGAGTCGTCTTCTTCAAGGGTATTTTAAATAACTTACGTGTTTTCCTAACTGTTTTTTGTTAATATTTCACTTTTTATTACCGACTTTAATTACGTAATTATGTGTAACTAAATAAATAAGTCTACCTACTAGTCCACCGGTTCAAAGTCGCTCAAAGAGCTATAGAAAGGGCTATGCTCGGAGAATCTCTGAAGGACCGCATCAGAAATGATGTAATCCGACAGAGAACCAGAGTCACCGACATAGCCCACCGAATTAGTAAACTGAAGTGGCAGTGGGCTGGTCATATTAGCCGCAGAACTGACAGCCGTTGGAGCCGTAAAGTCCTTGAGTGGAGACGCGACGCCCTGCGACAAGATGGGATGATGACATTCGAAGGCTGGCTGGTGTGGGCTGGATGAGAGTGGCCGAAAATCGGGAGCAGTGGCGTGCATTAGGGGAGACCTATGACCAGCAGTGGACGAGTGTGGGTTGCTGATGATGATGATGAAATAAGTAAATTTAATTATTTTTATATAGGTACCGTAGTGATTTTGTAATGTCTGTTTGTCTTGTGTATAGCAAATAAATTACATTAGGTATCTAATTTTATTTATATAGCATGAGTACGTATGCCATAAAAACAAAATTTAGCTATTATGTCAACGATGAAAGGATGAATATTTACCTTGTCTTTATCCTCTTCTTACTTTCTTTGGAGTCATAATCGTCTACTAATGGTGGTTCTCCTACGAGTGTACTTGAGTTTTCTGATTCGGCTTCTCTGAAAATGTTGTAAACATAATCAAATTGTTATGTATCTTAACATAAGTTACGACGACAATTTGTCAAAGTGGTCATGAATAACCAACATTATACAGATTATATCGGTAAGGAGTTACATTCCTCCAACCATCACATCTACCAACCATTTTGAATATACCTACCAACGATTTGGAAATTTGTTGATTTTTTTTTCAATTCAAATCAGGTGATCCGTCTGCTCGTCTGCCACCTAACACTAGTAAAACTCCCTAAACAAAATGAACAAGTCACGAGACCGACTTTATGATAAGTGGAATTTTTTTAATCGAATTTCCAAAATTCACAGAAGAAAATGTTGTCCGGAATTGTTAGTACACCTGGTGGTTAAAGGGATATAACAATACACCTTGTATAATTGAACATCAAAAGTGTAAATCTGCCAAATGTGTGACGTCACACATTTACCAGCTGTGAAGTGTTAATTAAAAATTAATGAAATCCTTGATACAATTTCTTCATGAAACCTCTACCAGGATGGCGATTATAAACCTTTACAGGATCTAGAATCAAACAGGCATACCAACTACCCACATACCTGAGCGACTCGTCGCATCTCCGGTTGGGCTTGATGATGGGGATCCGCCGCCCCTCGGAGTCTGTGTCGCTGTCTAGTACATAGCGCTCCAAGAAGTCGGATACGTACTGCTGAGATTTGTCCTCCGGGGGTGTAATGCCTGTTTGCAATATAAATTACATATCACTTAATCAACCCTATATTATAATAATATTATCCTCCAACTGATTACGGTTACGACGGGGAATCTCAATGATCGGCCAAGTACGCAGGATATATTATCGTGCTCAAGTGTGTGCGCAAACACAAGTGCACACTCTCTATTACCTTACCCTCATATTACGATGGAACCAGTGTGACATGACTGTGAGGAATTGGGAGCAGTCCACGTCCTTTCCGAGGCATAAGATATTGCCAATTTCCAGACTCCAAACTGACACTAAGAATTTTTTAACGAAAACTAAGGTAGCAATTTTTGCCCTACCTGAGGATCGATCTCGAGACCTCTTGCGTCGGTATGATTTACACTGTTCATACCGGTATGATCGAGGTCTCGTCATCAAGCGACGACGCGGCTTAGCTTATGCCCTCTGGAAGCTCTCTGTTCAACTGTAGCCGTGTGTTCGCTACTACATCCTGCGTTGCACTGCCCGACGGACCTTCGCTCTTGCCTTCTGGAAGGTTCACATACCTGTAGCCGTGTGTTCGCTCTGCAGCGAAGCAGCGCTGATGGTGGTGTCGGAAGACTTCCTGCGCTCACTGCCCGACTTGTGTGCTTGAAGCTCCGCCAGGTCTGACGGAGACACTTCCTCAAACGACGACGGGCCCTCGCTTATGCCTTCTGGAAGAGAAAGTTTGGCTCCAGATATATTGTTAAATTACACCAGTCTACAAAATGTTACTCGATTATAACTCAAAAGCTAGACATGATATGAAAATTCTGATAACAGATTTATAATCAGGGTCTTTCAGTATAAATATGGGCCACTGACATGTTGCATTTACGTGTTGAATGATGATCAGCTACAGCGACTACTTTGTGTAAGCATCATATTTATTTTAATTGGAGGACTAAGGTATTCCTGACCTCTAGTGCGCTTTGCAGTGACTGGCGATACCAATCTTAGCGCTGAACTTGCGCCCTTAGAGGGAACATGTTAGCACACCACAATTGTAGTTATAAGGGATGGCTGCAGGTGGGCGTGCCTTAAGGTCATCTCGTCTTTTGTCCAAATTTGACCTCCAAACTTTTGCACCTTTTGATGGACGAGTTGCCTCCACTCAGGTCATTGCATAGCGTTATGATAATCAATAATATATGACAGCTTTTATTGACGATCCCACATGCTTGCAGAGCGGTATCAAATGATTGGTAAATTTTAAGTCCGCTAGATGGGAGCAAATAAAGATTATCTGGAATCATCACTGTGACGTATACAGGGCCGGATTTACCATTAGTTTTATGGTACCTTGTACTTGTCTAGATCCCTTGTTCTAATGTTGAAGGTTAGACGGCAGTCGCTTCGAGACTTATATAAATGCTGCACCACGATCGAAATGTACCCCGAGTTCCAAAGTGACGGCTTTGAACGCAACCGGGAATAGCCAGGAATATTAGCATGTCCCTGAGAGTAAATATTGAAAAAACAAGACGTATATGTACTATCAAGAGTTCTGTGAACCTCTAAAATTCTAATGACTAGGTTTTGACTCATAATATATTCTGGTTATTTCCTACCTTGTGACGGACTAACTTTGAGAAACCCGTTGCTGTCAAGTGGTGTGGTGGCGTTCGATAGCGCATTGTGCTGATTGCCAGCGTTTTTATCGTCTCTTTTACTTGCGTTAGGACTTGCATATGCTGTAATTAAAAAAATGGATTGATCAGTATTGTCACTTAGCATTAGAAATGTAGCAAAGAAACGGCCTTTTTTATTTTAGGGCTTAGGCATTTTAAAATGTTTTCAACGTCAGAGTTAAGGTTGGGCCTAGGACACTGCCCTGTGGCACCCCATGGGAGATGAGATGTGATTACTGTTGTAGACATTGCCAATCTTCATTAGTTCCGTACGATCGGAAAGATAGATCACGAAATAACTAAAGTTGTTCTCCTCGAACCCCGACAGGCTGCAGCTTGTTCAGAAATCGGAATTCTGTCCTATAGAAACTGTGTCAAAAGTCTTTGCTAAATCCAAAATATTCCTATAACTTTATATATTCATCCATGTTGGATACTATAAGCATTTCACCTCAATCACACCTGTTACGTGAAGTTGATCTAATGTGGGGCCTTGCTAGTTCTAGAAAAGTCAATCATCTTTTACCTTTTAAACATCTCATCATGAAGCCGAATGGCAGCAGTGGGTCCATCAGGCAAAGCAGCCTCGCCGGGCTTGGGATGAAGCTGACCAGCAGCGGCGCGTAAGCCATGAACAGCCCCTCGGGCCTGCGAAGGCCCATCGACAGGATCTTCAAAGTGCAACCAGCTATGAGATTCGCGCCCGCAGAGTCTCCGGCGAATACTATTCTTTTACCTATAAAGATATGAGATTTTAAAATAGTGGAAAAAATACTTAATAAAATTTGCATTTTTTATTTCTGCCGCACCATCAAGAAATGGAACTCTTTGCCGGCGCATGTATTTCCCCCTTCCTAAAATATGGATTCCTTCAAATGAAGCGTGAAGAAGCATCTCGCGTGCCAGTATGGCGGTGCCAACGGAGGTGATGCCTTGACATCGCTGCCGTTGTAATTGCAACTTAAGTTCCTCTCTTGCTTACCGCTGAGGAGAGCCTATGTACTGTGCCTCTATAAAAAAACCTAGGTAATAGTCGTAATTGTAAAGTACTCTCACACAGCACTTATATAATTTATAAACCATAGCGTAAAACGATAACAGTATGAAACATTTTGCTATAACATGTCAATTTGTTAGAAAAAGTTATGAAAACTGCTGCTGGGACTACAAATCTGTTTATGGAAGCTAACCATAAATTAAAAAATATATATATAAAGACCCAAGACTTACCCGTAGTACCAATTTCTTTGAAATTGTTAAGCATCCAGCAATACGCATAGAAGACTTCCTCCAAAGCCCTAGGAAACGGCGCTTGCGGTGCCAGACTGTAGTCTACAGAGAGAATGGGCACATTCAGCTTCGCCGCCCATTCTCTAAGGTATGTCTCGTGCGACTTCGAGCTCTGGGCTACGAACCCGCCTCCGTGACAGTGGAACACCACCCCGTCTGCTGGAGGTAGCGTCGATGAGCCTTCGCCAGCCTAAAAGTATTGTTGAAAATAGTAACAAATAATAATAATTGAAGTGACTTCCTTGATAGGTATGATTTCAGAAGTCAATCTAACTTTAATATTTTTGCTGCCTCAGTAGGTCAGAGCAGTCATCAGGTTAGTAATAATTAGTCGATCCCATGTGAAGATGTATCAAATATTTTAAATTGAAATATGTACCTACAGTTAATACGACTTATCAAATAACTTCAATTACTATTGATGTTAAGGTGATAGTCGATTGCAGTTTGACAAATATCTATACAATTAGTGTGGCTGTCCGTACTTAAGAATAATTTACATGAATATTGAAGTATGAACTAAAAAAATATATAGTAAAATAAATAGTGACCAACAGAGAAAGATATTCGATATTTTTAAGACTAAAGTAAAATGTATTAATCCGATTCAATCTAACCCGAATCCGTGAATATACGATCAAAAGTAGAACTATTACTTCAATAGTTTTACGTAACGTACGTTACGTTTTTTAGATAAAATACATTAAAAAGCGTTAAAAAGTAGACCTTATAGCGTAAAAATAAATATATTGTTTTCTACTTTAGGCACATCTTCCCTATTCTAAAATTGCAAACCCTATACCAATCGTAAACAGTACATCTGTTTACGATTGGTATTGATTCTTAAACTTTGATATTCTAAAAATATCTTATTAAACTTACCATCCCGATTCTCTTATTGACACTAATCAATCTGACATTCAGCCCTTGAAGCCCTATGTGCACGGTGGGGGGCAAAACTGTGATTTCTTTGCCTTCTGTCGTCGCAACTGTGATAGGCTCTGGTGGGATCGTGATAAGCTTATTTACAGCTACCGTTGATGACATTAGGCTTGGCACTCGTTTCATTATTTCTAGAAATACAATCGCTTGTGTGAATAAATTATGACATATTTTGGCGTGTGTGCTATTTGCATAGATCAATAGAATTTGATAAGAATTATTATACATTAATAAATTCAATCATACATTAACTACGGAAGAATGTATTTAATCAAAGGTTGTGAATTGTGAAATATTCTCAAATTAAAATGCAGTGTTCAAATTCCCTATAAGTTGTTTACTTTATTATTAACGTTGTTGATTTCGATAGCAAATTGACGGTGCCTAGTTAATACCGTGTTAAGTAAAAGAAATATAAAATTTGATATGAAAATACGCACCACTTTCAGCCAAAAACCAAAATGCTTTACAAAACTCTACACTAGCAGACTGGGATATATTGACGATCCTCCGCGCTCTCATCTCAGGGTCGATCAGGTACTGCCCTCCAGTCCATACTGAGCTGATGAGATTGCCATGACTGTAGTAGGCTTCGGAGAAACCCGCCATGCATATCGATATGCCTTTTAGAATGCCACGCATTGAAGGTAAAAACTGAAAGAAACATCGATTATTCGGGTTTTCTCATAGTTGTGGCACTGCCCTTGATATTTCTTTAAACAATTCAGTAGATCTACATGTGACTTCGGCCAAAACAGCCTTGTCGGACTTTGCATTAAATAGTGACTATACACTAAGGTCGGCTCTAGCTAACACTGATATCGGAGAGTTTGTTGACCTATACGCTAGGCAGTATCGTATCGTGTCTCTCCCGCACGTGTTCTTTATAGTTTGTCTGTCTCATGGTTCTTAGTACGTAGGTATACCGCCTGGGGTATTTATTAGCTTAAGGAGATGAATGAAACTTTTGTATTAACCTGAACATTTTGCAAACATTTTTAAATTTTGTAATATGACTGTCACTGAATTTTTCACAATAAACAATGTTTAATATGAAATTTATTATTTTATAAAACTCCATATTTTTTTAGGTTTTTGGTCCATATTTTTAATTTTTTAGTATATATGTACATGTTTTGAATTTTTAGCACACATTTATCCGAGCCTTATACATAAATATCTATTATCGGAAAAAAATACGACCAATAGGTCATCAAGTGCAAAGTTATCTCCAATGGACATTACTACAGATTTACAGCTGTTATAATCTTATAAATTGCGTTAATATGTACGCAATTCATAAGATTGTAATACTAGTTAATTTAATCTTTAGCATGTGGGGACAAAGTTCATTTTACGACTAGTAAATATCTACTTACTTGGAAGCCAAGACATCTGCCATAGAAGCAATACTGATTAATTGTGTCCGCCTGTGAGAAGAGTTCTTCAGGAGAATGTGGTTCAGAAGGGAAAAGATCGCCTGATGGTGCCCAGGAGAGAAGCGTATGAAGGTGGTGTAGACATGTACCCAGTGAAGCTAGCAGTTGGCTGCAGGACTCTATTTCCCTGTAGATGCAATAGTCAAATAAATAAAAAAATATATATCACAATAATATTGTCTCAATACTCAATCGTTCATTGCAAAACCATAATAGCAATAGAAGGTCGACATTGTTTCCTTCCCATGGTCCGCGAGACGCGCGGGTGCGGAATGCGCTTGACCAATCGAACAGGTATATTTTTGCTTTGGGTCAATCAGTGGAAAAAGGAATGAGCTTGACCAATCGAAAGATATTACCGTGCGACTGCGCAAGCTCCAAAGAGAACTTTTTCGATTAGTCACACTCTCTTCCCCGCTGATTGGCTCTCGAGATTCCGAAGCGACAGCTTTGGATGCAGCTGGGAATTACACGCTAATATGAGGAGATGCGTCCGCGAGTTAACGTGTAGGGTCTATCTATAGTAATATCATCATGACTTACTTAACAAAGTAACCCTTTCTGAAGAGTAAGGCATCTCTGCCAGTGCACACTTGTCTACTCAGCTTCAGTCCATGTAGTACACAAGAATCTACGACTGATACAAAGCTGCGATATCCGTTTCCTGGCGATTTTGCATCAAAATCGTACAATGGGGCTATCTAAAAGAACAATGAAACATGTTAAATTGAAGTGTAATGTAAAAGTAAACCGATAATTTAATTACTATTTACTTACAATGAGTACCCATTGTATTATAATTATTGCCAATCAATTGACAGTATAAGATGATAAGTGGATGATTATGACCCAATAGTGAGAATGGTCAGAGTTCAATTCAATTCTGACACATGTTGTGTGATACCAATCCTCAAACAACACGGAATGAATTCACATGTGCAAATGAATCATGTTTTACTTACATGTAATATTAATTTCTGCTAGATGCTTACCAAGTTTGTAGATGTTGAATTACTATATGAAAGAGCCTACATCCCAATTTCATCCTAATGCCAAAAACATTTGGTTTAATATCAAGTGAGGAAATTTTACTGATTATAATAATAATTTAACATGAGGTTGTCTGCTTGCACTCTAGCCATCTATTAGCATAAAATAACTTACATGTGTTAGTTTTGAATGAAGTTTAAAACTATAAAAAAAAAATGTTCATATTTCCAAATCAGTTGGCTTTAACACTAAAACAGTATGAACAATTTTTGATGGCATACAGACAGTAAAAACAAATAAATAGGAATGAAGCAAACTGCACAGCGAAGTTAAAAAAATCTCATTCAATAGAAATAATAGGTATATATATAACCATAACACATACTGCTGGCAAACACATCTAGAGAATGGCCTGTAAGACCTTGTGTAAAGTCGTAATACTGTTTTAGAAACGGCTGCCAATTTTTTTATTTCTGTGATCACCACATGGTGGAAGGAAAAAGAAAATAGGTATATCTAATTTGTAGATGATCAATTTACAAATATGCATAACAAAATTCACAATACTAACATTAGCTGAAAGAGCAAATAGTTCTAATTTAGTGACTTGCATTACCAAAGAGCAAAAGACTTGATCAAAATATAAATTCTAGAATTAAAACTAATTATTGAAATACCTAATGTGCTATTTAAAGCGTAACTAAAAATTTATTTTCTAAATTGGGTCAAATGCTGTCTGGACAGTTGATAATAAATGTTGCCAATGAACAGCACATACATATTAAATAGTTTGACATACTTATATTTTGTTAGAACAATAGGTGCTCAAAAAAATGTAGTCAAATACTTAGTTATAGTTATGCAGTAGGTCTCCAATTGAAAACTGAGAGACACCCATTGAAATCTTGTCCATTTTCTTGCTAACAAATATTTTTATAGATGATTTTCTAGAGGGCAGAAGAGCAAAGCAGACGGATAACCAAGGATACTTACAATAACATATAACATACTATAAGCAGAAGCATGAATTATATTCAAATACCGATAATATTGGACAGCCGAGAACCAAACTAAATTGACACAAAGCTACCAGAAACTTTCAAGGACACAACCTTCAAAATTGAAGATACCGATCACACACACCTATAATATGGATACTCTTGTACTTCGTCATGTGGATGGTAATAAGACTGTGAAAGACACTGTTTGCAGGTATAGAAAGAGACATTACATACCCTTCTCACATGATCCACCAAAGGCCAGACAGTGTCAATGTGATCTATCAGCGTCATGAAGCCCTGGTACAGGCGCTGGCCATTCTCGCTGTCATCAGGCTGGAAGTACGTCGCGTTATTTTGGCACGAATCTTTCAGGGCTTCGTACATAGCGAATGTCGGAGGCGCACCCTCTCCAGAGTCCTCGCAACATAGCGAAGCTTTAGCGGGAGATTCAGTAAATGACATCTTCTTCCTGTACAAACTCCCCGTAGCTAAACGAAGCCCGTTACCGAACCACTTAAGCCTCATCTGCAAATACCTCAACATAAACATCTAACGCACTCATTTGAAATGCAAATAATTATCACACGGAAAAAAAATATTTACAAAAATTTTCACGCAGATTTTGTATTATCATTGTACCATTTTACAGATTTAGATTTAATTATAATAGAAGAACGATTTACATTAATTATTTACGAGAAAATTCACGTTTCCCTCGACTCGACTCGTGAAGAAGTTGAACGAAAATAGTGACAGCTGATTATATGTTACCAGATCAAAAAAAGTTTACACAAATAATAACAGCTATTTTTCTGTCATATGATATTGAGGCCCGATTCGATCAATCTTTAATCTTTATCCGTGGATTATAATGTCAAATTTGTCACAAATAAAGAAAGAAAAAATGTTTATTTGGTACCAAAATAAAACGATTTGTATAGAATAAAGCACTATACCATGGATTTAGTTACTAGTAGTAGATTGGAGCTGCACATTCGCGACGCGTTCGTCGAGTGTTATGTATGCATCCTAACAATCTTTAGACAATCTGCACGAATAAATTCGTCTGAATCATAAAAAGTACTCTGTGCCAGAATCCCAGAAGAAGTCGAGTCTCGTCTCTAGAAATGTCAACTGTCATGTGGCTACTGTCATCAACACGATTTTTCGGCATGGCCGATGGCTATGGGATTCTGTCTGTTGAATTTTGAGTTTCACACTATAATTTAAAATAATGGACGAATTATCAATGGAAGTTGAAGAAACAGAAACTGCAGATCGGACAGAAAGTGTAAAAGAAACTCTACAAGTACCTAACAATACTTCAGTCGAACCAGAGCAAAATGTTTATCAGTATCCAACTTTGTTTACCGGAAAAACTCTACTAGAACTTTGCAGCTCCTCATGGACCCGATCTCTTAAGGCGAATGACAGTATCCAGCCTTTTCTGAAAGGCTGTAAATGGTCTCCGGATGGTACCTGCTGTTTATCAGTCGTAAACAATGATGGGATGCATTTGAGTGAGTTGCCTAGGGATCTGTACACTGGTACTCCTGCACCGAACCGGACAATCGATATTTTGGACTCTGTAGTTCATGTAAAAGAATGTGGTTTAGTTTACGACTTCTGCTGGTACCCTGGCATGAATAGCTCAATCCCTGAAAGTTGTTGGTAAGAGAATGGGATGCATTTATTAAAGTAAAAATAAAATTGGCATGATTTTCATTATTAAACATTTTGAAAGTGTTTTGTAAACATAATTTTTACATAATGGTTTTAATGTAGGAATTATAAATATGAACAAAATCATAAATAGACTTTATATAACATTTCAGTTGGATAACAACAAGGCAAAATAGTCCAATACAGATGTGGGATGCATTTGACGGTTCATTGAGGTGCACCTACAGGGGGTTTAATGCTGTTGATGAAATGGAGCCAGCCTTCTCTGTCACATTCAATGTGGAGGGCTCTAGAATTATTGCTGGATATAAGAAATGTTTGCGGACATTTGATGTAGAGAGGTAACACTTGTTGAGATAATGTCAGTATTATTTGTGGTGTCATCATCATCATCATTTCAGCCAATAGAGATGTAGACGTCCATTGTTGTACATAGGCCTCCTATGTTTTCCACATAGATCGGTCCTGCCCGCATCCAATGATTGTTTTGGTGTAATACCATTTAAACCATTTTTTATTTTTACTAATGTAGCTGTTGTACTCAACATCTCTCGATGAAAGCTTTCTTACAAGATTATTATTTATTTATTATGGGCTCGCAACCTGGCCTTTAAAGTCTGCCTTGCACATTATAGGCTTATAATGTTCCACTGTAGGGCAAAAGGCTCCCTATCCTTTTTCCACCTTCTCCAGTTCTTTTGAAGTCATTGGTCATTGTGGTGAGGGTGCTGCCTGTTCTTACGAGTTTAATTAAAAAGAATAGATTTTTTTTTATGGGATTGGTGTTAACGAGATGCATGCTTACTTGAAGTAATCTAAGTAAGAGATTGATATTTGAATGAATGGGAGAGCAAGATATAAGACAAATAGTGTTACTCACAATCTTATTTAATTTCTGTTTTCTATTTATTGCTTTTTATTACAGATAAAAATTGTTTATTTCAATTCAATTCTTTAATCAGCATTTGTGCCTTGTATATTTACATACTCAAATTCATGTTCTGTTCTCCTCAGACCTGGTAGAGATTTTGCTGAACACAAGATTTCGTCTTCCGCATCATGCTTTGCAACTAGCAGTAATTTGATTGCTGTGGGATCATGGAATTCCACAATAAATTTGTATAATGTTAATGAATTGGGAGGATACAAAAGTATAGGCAAGATGCATGGTCATGCTGGTAAATATTGGTTTACTAATATTTGGCAATTACATACAAATGATTCTAGAAGAATTTGTTATTTTATATGCATAAAATTAGGTTAAGGGTTACATACCGCCATAGGTCTGTAACTCAACTTCAATGTTGAGTAGGTACTCAAGAATAGGGCCATCCCTATTCTTGAGTACCTACTCAATATTGAAGTTGAGTTACAGGTTTATATGGACAAATGTATGAAATATATAAATACGACTTCAATGTTGAGTGCACAAGAATTGCCTCTCAGAACAATCTACAAATCGTTTTTCGATGGCATTGACCCAACAATTTTTTGACGATTGATGGGTAAAATCCATCCTGAAGCATAAATTGACTTAACAATTCTATGGCATTGATTATGATGATCAAGCTGTATGCTATTCTATATGATCATCAAACATTCAATTAGCTTCTTATCTTCTTGGATTATTCAATGTCATCTATCGATTGAAATTGTCAAATCCATTTTCCCATCAATCCAACGAGTTGCTTTTCTATTATGATTTTAGTTGAATGAAAAGTATCCTGATAATATTTTTAATTAAAAAAAGTTACAATTCTTTTACTACCAGGAGGTGTGACTCACATGAAATTCACGCCAGATGGAATAAGGCTTGTGTCCGGAGCACGTAAAGACCACCGCCTGCTAGTATGGGACATCAGGTATTACCGAAGACCGCTCAACATATTGAACAGGCCAGTGGACACTAATCAAAGAATATACTTTGATATATCTCCTTGTGGAAATTATTTGGTCTCTGGAGGAACTGACGGTATTTTGAAGGTGTGGGATGTTAATAAAGTCAATTGGAAATCTAGTCTTGATGTTACTGAAGATGGCAGTGATAATGCAACATACAAGGTGAGATACATCTATTTATCGCCATGGTCATAAGTTGTCAGTAAAATTCATATTTCATTTAATTGCATGTTCATTTCGTGCACAGTTACAGTAAAAACTTAGTACTTATTCCTAAAACAGTGTTTGGATAATTATTTTTGAGCCAAGCAAGCCCACAACCAAATTGTCTTTTGTTTGTGGGCTTGCTTGGCTCAAAAATAATTATCCAAACAATTCAGAAAATATACGAAATGTGCAGGTTTCCTCAAGAAGTTTCCCCTCACCGCCGAGCGAATGGTAGAAATAATACATGTATTTGAAAAATTCAAAGGTGCATGCTCGAATCGCACCTATAACCTTCCGGAACCATTCGGAAGGCGCATGTTCTTATCTACTGAGCTCCCATCGCTCTGAACTTAAATAGAAGTAAGTTGTCTTAATAATCGCCATACTGTAGATGGTTCGCCCCCATGGTATACAAAGTTACCCATTGTCGATCATCTAGGCTAGGCTGATACCCAAAAGTATATCATAATAATAGTAATCTATTGTTTTTGTTTCAGTTTCCATTACACAATGATTGCTGTAATAGTGTTTCCATACACCCTCTTAGGCCAATCTTGGTGACAGGGTCAGGACAGTACCACTTTAAAGATCCTATTTCTTCATTGGATGATGAGGACAAGGCCAAAAATGGGAATGACGAGCCTAAACTCCAAAAAGGTGATGAAGAAAGTGAACAAACTGGCCTTTCTTGTACCAAAGATGACAAAGATACAGTAAGTAATAGTAAACTACACAATGACAGTGATATTATGCAGAATGAAGTAGATATGAGGTACTCAAGTGAGCCAGAAAACTGTTTAGTGTTTTGGTGGATAGGAGAAATCGTGAACTCTTGCACTTAACATAAATAATACATAATATTTTTTTGACTTAAAAAAGCTTTTTTTAATTACAAATCCTATTATTACTCATAAGAAGCAACCTCGTTGAGCTCCCACCAGGGGCGTAGCTACCGTCGTATCTGCCGTATCAATTATACGGGGCCCCCAAAGTGTGTAAGGAAAAAAATAAAACCTTTCTAATTTATTTAAGACAAAATTCTATAAAGCAATTACTTTTTTTCCCGTCTAAAGCGTGCGTTCAAAAGTTCAAAATGTTTTATTTGTAAAGTTGTTAAATTATGTATGTAAATAAATATAATTAAATATTTCTTTTCACAATATTATTTTCTTTTGTGAAAAATCTTTACCCCTATATAAGGGCCTCCAAAAACTTTTTTATACGGGACCCCGACAAGGCACGCTACGCCACTGGCTCCCACTGAGGGTTGAAAGACTTCGCACACATCCGTTTCGAATTCGGACGTTGATATCCACTGAGCCACCGCTTCTATCGGGACCTGTTCGGTGGTCAAATGTCTCCAAAATCACGTATTTCTCATCATGGGCAAATCATTTTAGAGTACTTCCACTTTGCCCCACCAAGACGCCCCACTGGTGGGGCATAGTAAAATGTTTTAAAATTCGAAGTGGAATCTGCCTTACTAAATCGATTTAGTGGGGCAGATTCCTCTGCTTTAAAATTAGTTGTATTCTGCTCCACTAGGGTCGGCACTTTAGAGTTTAGGTGGGTTTAGGTACTCATTATTATTGTAAGTTTTACGTAACTTTAGGAAGTAGAATTAGATCTGGTACTACCTGTGCCGATAAAGAATGGGATCAGAAATGGCGGCGCATCTATTCACTTCTCGCTCGCACACTATTTGCGTCTATACTCGCACTCGTGGGGTGCGAGTATAGACGCAAATAGTGTGCGAGCGAGAAGTGAATAGATGCGCCGCCATTTCTGATCCCATTCTTTATCCGCACAAGTTGTATATGGTAGTCTGTTAAATGAAACTAACTACTTATAAATGTTTTCATAAAACATATATTTTTTTTCTTGAATCACAAATCAGACAGACACCATTAAATGAAAATGAAATATTCATAAATATAACTTAAAAACATATTTTTTAATAAAATATTTGAAATTAAAAGAGCTAGGATGCTCCACCAGCGGGGCGTCTTGGTGGGGCTAAGTGGAAGTACTCAAAGTTTTCGTTGGTCAAAGCTCTACGTGGAAGTTAAATACGTAGAGGCGCTTCAATTGGCAGAAGAGTCAATTAAGTATATTTTTCATGGAAGGGTCGGCATAGGATATTAATACGGAACGTGAGCCCTTCTACGTCCTTTCCTTACTCTATTGAGCAGGATCAGAGGGCCTATTCTCGCGCACCCGACAAAGAAGTCGAATTTAGAGATTTCGTGATTTTTAAGTTAATAATGCAACGCGAAAATCTAAAAAGCATTTTATACATTTGTCCATTCAAACCTTTAACTACATTTCAATGTCGAGTGCTCGAGAATAGGCCTTCAGTATTTTGACCCTACCGTATCTTTGTTAAATAAACTTACCTACCTAATACTAAAACATGATTAAGCCATGCTAATACTTACTTAATATTAGATTAAATAATGGTATAATCTTAGTACTTAATGTTTTTTGTATAGGTAGGTACATTTACAAGTTATTATTTTGACCTTTTTTTTGCAAGTGTGGCTTACCTATGTAGCTACATAGATAATAGCCTCGATCAACAAATTATCGTTGATCGAAGTCTGTGTGGAATTCATAAAACCAGAGATTATGTTATTTGCACCTTTTAAGGTACCTACTGGTACATGCCTATGTATTATACTACGGATCTTAAACAAACAAACAAACATTTATTTGCAAAAAATTACATTTGATATATAATATAGGTCGTAAAATGGTGGTAAGTACCTAGTTTCGTAATCTCCTTGCTAGCAAGCGTGCAAATATCTATTATTTTCACAGTATTTTGATATAGATACTTACTAAGTTTCCTATATAAAATGAACTCTGTGATACTACTAAAAAAACAATATACAATAAATTTAAGTGCTTAAGTACGTGTACAACTTGTGCGGATAAAGAATAGGATCAGAAATGGCGGCGAATCTATTCCCTTCTTGCTCGCACACTATTTGCGTCTATACTCGCGTGTGCGAGCGAGAAGTGAATAGATGCGCCGCCATTTCTGATCCCATTCTTTATCCGCACAAGTTGTATATGGTAGTCTGTTAAATGAAACTAACTACTTATAAATGTTTTCATAAAACATATATTTTTTTTCTTGAATCACAAATCAGACAGACACCATTAAATGAAAATGAAATATTCATAAATATAACTTAAAAACATATTTTTTAATAAAATATTTGAAATTAAAAGAGCTAGGATGCTCCACCAGCGGGGCGTCTTGGTGGGGCTAAGTGGAAGTACTCAAAGTTTTCGTTGGTCAAAGCTCTACGTGGAAGTTAAATACGTAGAGGCGCTTCAATTGGCAGAAGAGTCAATTAAGTATATTTTTCATGGAAGGGTCGGCATAGGATATTAATACGGAACGTGAGCCCTTCTACGTCCTTTCCTTACTCTATTGAGCAGGATCAGAGGGCCTATTCTCGCGCACCCGACAAAGAAGTCGAATTTAGAGATTTCGTGATTTTTAAGTTAATAATGCAACGCGAAAATCTAAAAAGCATTTTATACATTTGTCCATTCAAACCTTTAACTACATTTCAATGTCGAGTGCTCGAGAATAGGCCTTCAGTATTTTGACCCTACCGTATCTTTGTTAAATAAACTTACCTACCTAATACTAAAACATGATTAAGCCATGCTAATACTTACTTAATATTAGATTAAATAATGGTATAATCTTAGTACTTAATGTTTTTTGTATAGGTAGGTACATTTACAAGTTATTATTTTGACCTTTTTTTTTGCAAGTGTGGCTTACCTATGTACCTACATAGATAATAGCCTCGATCAACAAATTATCGTTGATCGAAATCTGTGTGGAATTCATAAAACCAGAAATTATATAGGTTATTTGCACCTTTTAAGGTACCTACTGGTACATGCCTATGTATTATACTACGGATCTTAAACAAACAAACAAACATTTATTTGCAAAAAATTACATTTGATATATAATATAGGTCGTAAAATGGTGGTAAGTACCTAGTTTCGTAATCTCCTTGCTAGCAAGCGTGCAAATATCTATTATTTTCACAGTATTTTGATATAGATACTTACTAAGTTTCCTATATAAAATGAACTCTGTGATACTACTAAAAAAACAATATACAATAAATTTAAGTGCTTAAGTACGTGTACAACTTGTGCGGATAAAGAATAGGATCAGAAATGGCGGCGAATCTATTCCCTTCTTGCTCGCACACTATTTGCGTCTATACTCGCGTGTGCGAGCGAGAAGTGAATAGATGCGCCGCCATTTCTGATCCCATTCTTTATCCGCATAGGTTGTATGTCTAAGTTTTAGTCATCATCATCATCAGCCCATTTAAGTCCCCACTGCTGGGGTACGGGCCTCCCTCAATCACATGAGGGGTAATTGCCATACTCACCACGCTTGGCAGACGGGTTGGCGAGGGTTTTGATATAAGTGCAGAGTTTTCCTTCTCTGGGTGCTGATGATCATGCCAGCAGCTTTACCTTAGTCGCCTTTTAGGACACCTCGGTAAGAGTGAGGGTGGCCTATTCTACTCTGCTAAGTTTTAGTACTCAGAGACAATGTTAATCGGTGAAGCTGACTGCCTATCTCTCTCTACTCAAAGCTGCCTACACATATTTATTGAAACACCTATGAAACTAAAAAGTTATTAGGCATAATTTTGTACATAAAATAAAAAGTAACACTGTTGTTGTGTCCATGGGACAATAAAGAATACGAATATGGGCGGCGGCAATTACCATCAGGGGATCCGTCTGCTTGTTTGCCACCTATCCCTTAAAGAAAAGAGAACATCTAGTCTCACACTAAATTATACTACGTAATATAAACTTAAATAGGTACTTAAGAAATAGTAAGTTATTGTCATGAACCCATGATGCTAGTCACGAATAAGGTGACGGGTAGGGCACACTAGTGACGCCGATCGATTTTAATTTTTAGCTACTAAACCGGATCTATTTATTTTTTTATGGGATAGGGGGCAGACGAGCAGACGGATCACGATGGTAAGCGATTACCGCCGCCTATGAATACCTGCAACACCAGAGGAGTCATAAGTGCGCTGCCGACCTTTTAAAAAGGTATACGCTCTTTTCTTGAAGGTTTGCAGGTCGTATCTGTCCGGAAATACCGTAGGCAATAGTTTATTCCATAGTTTTGTCGTACGAGGCAGAAAGTTTCTTGAGAAACGCACAGTTGAAGACTGCCAACCATCCAAATGCAAATGATGTCTATTTTAATGAAATGACCTATAAGCACCAGAAGTAACACATGTAGGTAGGTACAGTCAGCATCAAAATTCATCTTAGCTTTACCACCAAAAAGTATCTGAGCACTGACAAAAGTAACTTTTAGCACAATACCTAAAGAGCGATGGTAGCTCAGTGGTTCAGAACGCACATTCCATACGGGGGGTCGTGGTTCGAATCCGAGCATTCACTTCTAGATTTTTCAAATATATGTGCGTATTTCTACCATTAGCTCGGCAGTGAGGGAAAAATCGTGAGAGATCGGCTAGTTGGCTAGTTTCTGTAACGTGTAACCTTGATTCAGTTGGTTTGTTTTGCCTGTTAAAGGGTTGCTAAGGTTTTTTTTATGTGATAGGTGGCAGACGAGCAGACGGATCACCTGATGGTAAGTGATTGCCGCCGCCCACGGATGGTCGCGACACTAGTAGAGTCACAAGCGTGCTGCCAACCTTTAAACCCCTCTTCCTCCTGGATTGGGGCTCCGTTACCCTCACTCACGCAGCGGAACACAGCACAGTACTGCTTCACGCCGGTTTTCTGTGAGGCCGTGGTATCACTCCGGTCGAGCCGGCCCATTCGTGCCGAAGCGTGGCTCTCCCAAAGTTAATCAGGTCAGACGGCAGTCGCTTCATTGTAATTACTAGACTCCCCAAATCCTGAATCATGGTCCAAGCATTAAATCGGTGGGCCAAGCGTATGCTGGGCTCCAGAGCGACAGCTTTGGACGCAACCGGGATTTACAGGCTAATTTGAGGACCTAAAGGTATGAATTTAATTTGTTGTCATTTGTTCTAGAACAACAAATGAACAAATGTCCCGCCTGAACACGAGATGAAATTTTTAAGTGTCTTATTTACTTAAGGCGATGGCTAGCCCTAATTAGCGACACCATTCGTTTTTAATTGTTAGCTACTAAACCGGATCTTGTTCAAACAACTTCGGGGTTACAACCTCTCGGCAAACACTTATAACTACTATTTATTAATTAACCATGCACAAATGTTGGGTCCCTATTTGTACGCGAAAAATTGATTACCGCCAAAAACGGCCACTTTTAGCGTGAATCAATTTTTCGCGTACAAATGTTGTATTCCCGAAATTGTTTAAAATAGATCCGGTTTAGTAGCTAACAATTAAAATCGATTGGCGTCGCTAGTGTGCCCTACCCGTCACCTTAACAAATGAAAATGCACCTTGAAGTATAAAAAAAACACCTATACTGAGATACAGTTGTATTTTGTTAAATGCTCAAATATTTATGGTAGGTTCGAACGCTGAACGCCCTGTTGGTATAAGTGGTTTAAGTAGCGGGCGGTGATCTCGGGGTCCTGGGTTCGGGCCGAGCAAAAAGTATGTTTGGAATTTTTGGGTTTGTGATCATTATTTCCAAACCGGAACGACATTGCGAGCTTCAAGAAACGAGCCTATACCTTCCTAAAAGGCCGGCAACGCATCTCCACTCCCTCTGGTGTGGCTGATGTCCATGGGCAGCGGTGATCACTTACCATCAGGTGACTCGCTTCCTCGTTTGCCTCCCTTTCTCATAAAAAAAAAATAAAATCAATCCTTAGGTATTTGACAAGCGTGGTGATTGAGGCTAAAACCATCATAGTAGCGATAAGTTGATTTCTATGATGGAGGTCTTCCCCCTGTGGGACAGTATATAGGCTGATACTTTACTTTTGAACGCTAAGATCAATTTGATGTCGACTGTACTTAATTACCGCCCTAAGTCGCGTGTGAATAGATAAATGTTCAATATGCGGTCAATGCCTTATGCTATGTCTTGTATGAAACATCCCTGGAAACTAAGTCCAACTTGGTCCAAAGTGGCAATGTGTATCAAGCCAATGGGTTTAATATTAAATTCCTACCGACTATTTCCGATTGATCTCCCGGTTTTATTGCCACTTGAGTCTGCATACCAATCGTTTTAGGCACGTTAACCATTATTACGAGGACAGTAGGATTTACAATGGGAAAACATGTTTCATTGTTACCTACACCCTTCTTTGTTTTCCGTAATCGGTTTTGTAGATTTGATCGAAAGGGCAATTGTTCGTGTTTCGACACTTAACGAATCATTTTATCCTACCAGACAATAATGACAAAAAAACTCGCGACGTTTTTAGTATTCCAAAAACAAATAGCCGAAACGGAATCGCGCTATATTTTATGAATAGTCGTTTTTATTTTCTGAATTCGAAATTCGGACAAAAAGTTATTCCAAATATCGGGTAGTTGGCAAATAAAATGTTAAGTAACTTTTATAGTTTATTAAGTAACTTTTATAGTTTAAGCCAAAGGTAAAGTAAAAGCTATGTCGGTGGGCCCCAACCTAGGCTAAGCCTGTATCTTGGAGGCCCCTGCAAAGTAGGTACATTTTGTTGAGTTTGTGAGTACAGTTGCAACTAAACAGTTGCACATTTTATTTGATTACGTATATAGAGTGTATAGGTAGGTAAACACTTAGGTACCGGTACACTCTATATACCTAGGTACTTTAAATAAAATATCCTTGAAGTATCAGCCTATAAACTGTCCCATTGCAGGGCAAAGGCCTCCATCATAGAATTCAAGTCATCGCTACATCATAGTAGGGTTAGGCTTAATCACCACGCTTGCCTAATGCGGATTGGTAATCACAAACCCGAGCTATGTTCAAAAAACTCAAGGAAAAACTCGGACCGTGAGATTATGGCCCGGTACTTAAACCACTAGACCAACAGGGCGTCACCAGTCACCACTAGACCAACAGGGCGTCCTTACATTTATCTAAAATTCATATTTAAGGCAAGATTGAACAGGCATCTTCTAGGCGAACGCGTCATATCCTAGACCTTATCGTCACTTTCCATCAGGCGAAATTGTGGTCAAGCGTTGGCCTATAGCTCATAAAAAAGAGGGGCAAATGTCGTGCACTCGATATTGAAGTCGAATTCACAGATTTCATACATTCGTCAATACAAATCTCTAACTTTACTTCAATGTGCTCGAGTGTCGAGTATAGGCCCTCAGTACCTACAACATAATACCCAACAGTTTCGTAATTAGGTACTTTTAATATTCAAATCTTAATTTACATCTAAAACAACAGGTTGTTCTTAATAAGGCACCTAACTTTACTGTTAGACATTGGGGGAGCGTTTGTTCGACCTACTTTCTATCGAATTTCATCCCCTCAATTTCTCAAGAAGCTCTTGATAAAATATTAAGTCGAATGAAGTTAGTTAACTTGCGTTTGGAGTGTTGAACACTTGGCAGGTGTCAGCGGAATCGTCAGGGTTTTAATTATGTCAGTCTAATAGGTTATTTGCATCATCATCATCAGCAACCCACACTCGTCCACTGCTGGACATAGGTCTCCCCTAATGCACGCCACTGCTCCCGATTTTCGGGCACTCTCATCCAGCCCACACCAGCCAGCCTTCGAATGTCATCATCCCATCTTGTCGCAGGGCGTCCTACACTACGCTTACCAAGTCGCGGTCTCCACTCAAGGAGTGTACGGCTCCAACGGCTGTCAGTTCTGCGGCTAAAATGACCAGCCCACTGCCACTTCAGTTTCCAAATTCGGTGGGCTATGTCGGTGATTCTGGTTCTCTGTCGGATTACATCATTTCTGATGCGGTCCTTCAGAGATACTCTGTTATTTGCATATTAAACTGCTTCTCAAGTTTGGCAATGTAAGCTCATGTCGGGTTCTAATTTAATAGTCAGTCGGCAAACTTCATTAGCCTGTAGTTAAGCCGACCTCTTTTGAGGATTCAAAGACGCGATTACCAAGTTGAATCCCTCACATCCTCTGTTAAGGCTGATCCAGTGGACCTTAAAGTGGCGCTTTGCTATTTAATATCGGGGTGAGGCGAGGTTATTTAGCCCTGAGCTAATCGAGTTGGGAGTTGTAAGTGAATGTGGTGTTTGTTTTGGGACTGAGCACTTTGCCTTGTTGATTTGATGATGGTTCTACTCTTGGGATTAACTGAGTAGATCGTTGGTTTTTGATCTGTGGCTTTGGGGATTCAGAATGAAACTAACTTGGCGCCACTCTATGCTTTAGAGCTCTAGGATTACGGTTGATTTTTGTGTGAAAAACTAGAATATTTTTTTAAGAATTTAAAAATCCGGAAAAGTTATTTAAAATAACGTGTCTATATTAAACTATTAAACGATAGGCCTGTCATAATAGTTCTCTAGTACCCTTCTGGGTAACTAGGTATCTAAGTAAAAATGCCGCGACGCGTTAAGGTGACGGGTAGGGCACACTAGCAACGCCAATCGATTTTAATTTTTAGGTACTAAACCGCATCTATTTTAAACAATTTCGGGGTTACAGCCTCTCGACAAATACTTATGCTATTTATTAAATAACCATACACAAATGTTGGGTCCGTTATTATACGCGAAAAATTGATTCACACCAAAAGTGGCCGCTCTTGGCGTGAATCAATTTTTCACGTACGCGTTGGGCCCAACATTTGTGCATGGTTATTTAATAAATAAATAGTATAAGTGTTTGCCGAGAAGTTGTAACCCCGAAATTGTTTAAAATAGATCCGGTTTGGTAGCTAAAAATTAAAATCAATTGGCGTCGCTAGTGTGTCCTACCCGTCACCTTAATACCTAACCGTGCGATAACTTCACTGCCTCCCTTTACTAACGAACCGCGGCATTCATTCACCCGTAGTTAGGTACGAAATATCACTACGGTTATTTTCTCAATATTGTACTCGTACATATGTGAGACTACCGACTGCTGAATACAGTGTTA
Source organism: Marasmia exigua (assembly GCA_019059595.1). NCBI lineage: Eukaryota > Metazoa > Arthropoda > Insecta > Lepidoptera > Crambidae > Marasmia > Marasmia exigua. The sequence goes on along the minus strand of CM032476.1, from coordinate 10,425,238 downwards.
ATGTTCTAGTTGTGCAAATATGGTCTTAATAGGTTAAGGTTAGAAAAGTCGGATATAAATTTCGCAAGATGTTGTGTACTGTAAAGCCGCGGATCGCAACAGTACTTGGCAAGTCACAAGATGCTAACAGTTCCTGTTCGGAGTTATTTATCGCTTTCGGCGTCTTAGTGAGGCCCCGGGATTGCACGCTCAGCGGAATAATAGCTATCTACCAAAGTATAAGGTAATTATAATCTGGATACTATCAACCTATGCTACGACCGACAGTGTTATAGCCAAGATTATCTACATCTTCAAAACTACTTAGGTAATAAATATACTTTTTAATAAACTAAGTTTTTTTCGTTTTCATAGTACTTAGTAGGTACGTAAGTCCTTCTGAATTAGGTACCTACTTCAAGCTCGAAATCAGTTATAATACCTCCATGAATCGAATACCCACAGTTAATGACGTTGATCGGTAGTGGTAGTCGTGTGGTAGGTACCCAAGCAAGCACAAGGTCCCAGGTTCGATTTCCAGTCGGGTCAATTTAGTAAAGGAATTGATCGGTGTAAAATTGTTTAACGCGTAGGTACCTAAATCTCGTCACTTTGTTATTAGTGGTTATTCAACCACATGATTGGTTCTTAAGATGGTATTAAAGGGCTTATCTAACATTTCACACATGAATTGTGGCGACAAATTAGTTGGGCATTTTAGATAACCATTACATTCAAGATTGGTTAGTTATCAATTAATTTTCCTTAATAAATCACTGCTAACATTTTAATAATGAAACAACCAATTTTAGACGTTTTCCATTATCATGGCGTTGAACGATAGACTTATCGTAAAACCACAAGCTTTTACATGAGCAAATGGCTTTGATTATGGTACAATACACAAGAGTCACAAGCCGCAGAAAGACTAACTTTTTGTATCGTCACCATCATCATCATCCCAGAATGCCATTCTCGATTGCGTCCAGAGCCGTCGCTATGGAACCCGGGTATAATGAAGCAACTGCCGTGAGAATGACATGCTGGGATTATGAATCCCAGCATGCCATTCACGATTGCGTCCAGAGCCGTCGCTATGGTACCCGGGTACAATAAAGCAACTGTCATGAGAATGACATGCTGGGATGATGAATCTCCGCATGCCACCATAATCAGAGTCATTTGCTCATGCAAAAGACTTGAGCAAATGGCTCTGATTATAGTAAAATACACATTGAGTCACAAGCCGCAGAATAGCAAACTTTTTGTATCATCATCATCATCATCCCAGCTGTCATTCTCGATTGCGTCCAAAGCCGTCGCTATGGTACCCGGGTACAATGAAGCAACTGCCGTCTGACCTTAGCAACATTTATCTTGGCCGGCCTGACCAAGATCAAAGGGCACTTCAGTGACATTGAAAGGGGGCGTTGTACACCATTGTTTCTATGGGTAAATGTCAAAACAGCACTAGTTCTGACTTTTGCCATGTGCCAAATAACCGTAAGGCGACTATAGATAGGGGAACTAGACTAAACAGCCGAACCAGGAGGCCTAATTTAAAGCAGACGTTACGACCGAATCGAAATTTCCCTCTCTTTCACACGCTTTGTGTGTCTCCTTTGTTAGGATGCGACAGGTAGATATATTCTCGTTCGTTACGGGACGGATTTAAAATGATCCACCAGAGCAATGGTTACACCTTCAGAATTAATCTCTCATATCTTATCAATTGGGATATTGATTCTTAACTCGAACTATTCTAATTCGATAATTATCGAATGTGGGCATTCGCCCACGTCGTGCTAATATTTCATGCCCTTTTCAACATACCAGTCCATTAGAATAGTTCTTTACGAGATTTCTACCTAGTAAATACCTCATTTTTGAGTTTCTGATATTTCGGCACTGTTGCAAGCGCCATGGTCACGAGTAGTTGGTCACTGTGCTGTGATCCGCTGCGTGAGCGAGGGTACCGGAGGCCCAATCCGGGGGAAAAGGAGGTTAAAAGGTTGGCAGCGCACTTGTGACTCTACTGATGTCGCGAGTGTCCATGGGCGGCGGCAATCGCTTACCATCAGGTGATCCGTCTGCTCGTCTGCTACCTATCACATAAAAAAGTAGGTAGCTGAAGCCTTAGTGGGTAAGTTGTTACTGGCATACAAATCGGTCTAACCTTCGTTCGCACAAAAGGTACATGGTAGAAATCTTGTAATCAATTAGGTATTAATGCTAATGTTAGTGATCAAGTTTAAAATATATTATTAGTCCATGCCTCAGGTAATCGGCTTCTCGCTGGAGTCCAACCAGAGTATTATTAACCTTACTCTATCCCCCTTATTACAGATCACGAACTAAGGATAGTCCCGGAACAAAGTTCGTGTCAGCCCGTTTTAACATTGCGTGATAGAACGGGATGCCATGACCTTTAGTAGGTACGGTAATAACCTAAGATCGCGATTTGTAATAAGGTGGGATGAGTCCTACTAAGAAGTTAATTGTGTCGGTTGCGGTCTATGTCGGCGTCGTGGTCGCAATTAATGGCAACCACCAGGCGCTCGCTTATAATAACAATTTATTTTTACGGGAATTACACTGCCAAGATTTTAAGCGTCACTTAATGTTGACTTAAGAAGAAGATTAATAGGATATTTCTTAATTGCTTGCGTCCATTCAAGGTCGGAACATAGCCTATAAGCATGGAAAAAATAATTAATTTACTAATACTTACTAAATATTCTTAAAAGAGTGAAAATCATGGGTAAAATAGGGTAGGGTTGCTTTGTGCGTAAAAAAGGTACGTACTTACTTTTTTATGATATAAGTGGAAGACGAGCCGACGGATCACCTGAGTACCGGATCATCGGTAAGCGATTACCGCCGCCCATGGACACCTGCAACACCAGTGGTACTCCATTGAATAAGTAGGTAAATCATGATGATTATGTGGCGAACGGCTAAGGAATGGAATTACTCTATGCCGAAAGGTGTGTTCCCTGAACGCTATGATCTGAACTTATTCAAAAAAAGAGTGAATAGGCTGTTACTAGATAGACATGATCCATCCTCGGCCACATCATCACAGGTGAGATTGTGGCCAAATGTCTCGCTATTCTAATTAAAGAAAGAAAGAAAAATGATTTTGATCTTATACCTATTATGTAGGTAGATACTTGTTAATTGCTATAGGACGTTACAATAGCTTCCTATTTTGGCATCAAATGACTGCTCTCTCATGTGATTCCCGGTTGCGTCCAAAGCTGCCTCTATGGACCTCGGGATACGACATAAAAATAACTAAAACGGTTTAATTATGCATACTGTAAGTCATATGGTTAAGTCTAAGTACTTATATTCGTTGTGTTTACTTTACGTGAACAACAAACTTAATAAACTGGCATTTTTTTATGGCTGCCCTCTCGTTGCTTGGAAGAAACCATAAGAACCTCGCTACTAATAATTTTAAAATGTCAAAGTGTGTTTACTTTTAAAGGCGCGTTTATACTAAAATTTAATTAATTTTATGTTTACTGCTACGCGACGACCGGATAGCGCAGTGGCAAGTCTAAAATGAGACGCAAGGGTCGCGGGTTAGATTTCATTCCAACACATTATGTTTGTGGTAGGTACAGACATCCACACGTGCGGTTACCGTCAAATTTCTGCCACCGAACTGAGGGAGTATAGTTGTTCGAAGCTTTCAGTAAAAGACATAACCTATTGTAGGTACGCAAGCTAGTGCAGATGTATGTGTTGCAGTTGGATTGTATAATCCGCCGTATTACATTATGGGTAGCTGTTAGCAAGAATAGGGCCGTTTTGAAATTCGGCGGTTCAACAATTAGCCTTTAGCTGGTTCAACAATTAGCCTCCGTATTTATTATGCAGTTATCAAAATCAGTGCCGTTTTGAAAATTTGAAATTCAACAATTAGCCGGAATGAATGCGGTTGAATAAAAAACGGCCGGAATGTAATTGAGTTATAAAGAGAGAGATTAGCCGCCACATTGACAGTTTTTAATTCCGATTCTTAACACACTCGTGGCGTTGCTTAACACAACAACAATAATAATAAGAAAATGTGTTGCTAAATTGCGTAGTTATGAGTGAATTAAACAAAGAAAACGTATCAAATATGTCAGTGTTTATAAACAATCTTCAGGTGCAACTAAAAAATCTATTTTTTTTAATTTGGAATAGTAAAATAAGTATCGACATAAGACCGAGTTTTAGAGCTATGAGGCTAACGTTCATTCATCAATAAGGCGGCCCCTTATTGATGCCGCCGCATTTTATGACGGCCGTTTTTGATAACAGCTAGCCGGGATGTAATACGGCGGATTAAACAATCCAATTGGGAATATGCATTGCACTCGTAAACTGGTATTTCGAAAAAATTATTGTCACCGTCAGCCAAAATATCCTCATAAGTACTTTATTTCATAGAAGTTTTAGGATGTTACCAGAGCGAACGATCGATCTTCGATCGATTGATAGGTCTTATAGAGACTATTAAGTAGTAGTAGGTACTTAGGTGTTTTTGATTCTTATCATTTCCTAATTCTTATTAGGAAAATCAAATTGATTAACAATATCGTCAACAAGTAACTAGGTATAGAAATGAAAATGTGGGCTTTATTAATAAACGTTCAATAAACCTTTGTGAGCTAAAACGGTGTTATAAGAGTAGTTTTGACGTTTGAAATTGACATACAAAATTTCCGAAAAAAGAACGAAAACTGCTTTATAACGCCATCTAGTTAGCAAAGGTTTAACAAACATCTATGAATAAGAAACTTTACTTTACTTGAAACCCTGTAACTTTTATTCCAATCTCAAATTCGTCTGTCTGCGCCCTAAGGTTTTGTTAACGTTTTTTTGTAGTGGTGGTAGGGTCTAGAATTGAAAATGTAAACTCGAGCGTTCTGGAAGGGGTAACTTAACTAGACGAACGCCTGCGGCTTTACTTGTAGAGATACATTTTCGATTCCCGAAGGGAAATCGTATATTGCACCTCTAAAATAAAGATTTTACACAGAAAAGAATTTGAACGTTTTAGTGAATGTTCAAGTCTCGTATTTCATTCAATTTGAGTACACGTGTAGGTATCTATCTAGTCACAGAGATATGTGCCTACTAAGCGTTTTGTTTTTTTTTTGTTATAAAGTAAGTACGAGTACCTAATATATACAGTAGTACATATTTCATTCACATTTTACGCAGGAATCATGCAAATGGCAAACCAATGAAAATTCACACCTGTAAAAAAAACAAAATAAAATAAGATTCAGGTAGGGTTTTATAGCGATAAAATATGAATGTCGTTTAAAATATTGTGGTGTAATCATTTAAATATAGGACATCAGAACACGCGTGAAAAAAAATGGCAAAATTATGAAGCTAGGTAGGTACCTCACGCACGATGGACGCGTGACAAACATTACTTACAAACTGTGCGGATAAAGAATGGGATCAGAAATGGCGGCGCATCTATTCACTTCTCGCTCGCACACTATTTGCGTCTGGGGTGCGAGTATAGAGCAAATAGTGTGCGAGCGAGAAGTGAATAGATGCGCCGCCATTTCTGATCCCATTCTTTATCCGCACAGGTTGTACTTCCACACTCAGAGTCGTTGATTAACTTAGTTAGGTAAGTACCCAACTAAGAAAAAATATTGACACTTATTTTAATACGCATAAAGACTACCAATACTAAAGTTAATGAACATTAGCTTAAATGACGTCTCTGAGTGCAGCCGTTATGTAATTATCCACAAATGTTTTCTTTACTGGTTGAATTTAATATAAAAGAGCAAGAATGCCTGGTTGAGTGAAAATGATGGTCTGTCAATGGATGGATTGCATTTTTTACAGTTATTAAAAAGTAGGTATATACCTACTTGGGTACACCGTTATTTTTTATCGTTAACATCCCGAAAACCTCATAATAGGTATTGTTCACGTCAAACGGTAAAATAACAGAAGTTGCGAAAATAATACCATCAGATGGCGCTATCTATCCTTTCAATCGCACAAAATTTGACATTTGTTTTATGTTTTACTAGATCGCCGCTATTATTTTTCTGAATAGAGTTTTCACAAAATACAAATCGTTTTTTTTGATAAATACGTTAAGTAAACGCGTGTGGTGTGAACAGGTATCGTGAATAAAGTCTATTTAGCATGTTAATCAACGAAATAAGCGAATAAAAAATCTGCTGTTCTTTACATTAGGTATTGCCGCGTGGATATTCTATTCTGCATGGAACTACTAATTTTTTCTGACTGTTTTCGGGATGTAAAAGATAAAAAATAACGGCTTCTTAAAATGAGGCAATAAAATATGGCATAAGGCACCCTATTTTCGTAATTAGGTATCAGAAGCCATTTTTTTTAATCATTTCAATCACATTTTAAAACAAATTTGCGTCATAACGTATAGTGATTTCTATTTTCTATTTATTACAGTTTGATGGCTCATTGTTTGTAATAGGTATTTGGAATATCCTTTGACCTTTTCCAAACATTTAACAAAAGCTCCTTTCAATTTACAAACACAACCAGTATAAATAAAATTAAGCACCAATTGTGGACGGTACCAACAAATACCAGCAATTGCAAATTAGGGAATCAGCAGGTGCCCGTAACAATGAATATTTGTGTTTATGATATTTAATGCGGTAAGGTTTAATGGGACTCTTACTGCTGAAGCCTTTATATCTGAAAAGATTCTAAAGGTGTTATTATTATAATGGCCGAAAGGGTTTCATGAAATTTGTAAACGCCTACGTAGGCAGGAATGTTTTGTTAAAGTACCTAATAAGGTCTAACGGAGAAGAAAATGACATCTTACTAGTATACTTCTTTCTCGGCGATGAGGAAAAAAATCATGAGGAAACCTGTACGTTTCGGATACTTTCTAATACGTGTAACCATGATTCAGTTGGCTAAACAGCAGTAGCTTCATTGTTATAATTACCAGGAGGAGCCCAATTCTCGTGCTGGTGATTTCTCAAATCATGGTCGGGCTCCGAAGCGACTCTTTGGACGCAAACGCTTAGATAATAGAGTCTTCATCTATTTATCATGTCGAAGGTGATTCAAATTTTGACAGCGCTGTCGTAGGCGAATACCTACTCGTATGTATGAGGTCGTCGTGTGTGCAGCTGAAGACTCATTAAGAAATGAGGCATCTTCTGAGGGGAGGATACAGACTTGTATTTTTTTTTACTTTTTTTGAATCAGAATAAGATGTCATTTATTGCGGTAAACTTGGTTACAGTAAAGTACATACAATTGCTTAGTTTCTCGCATCTAACCGAATAATATCGGCATGCAATAACAGAGAGTGAGCGTCGTCTAAAGTTATCCATATAAAAAAAAAATTACATTAATGAAATATGTGATAAAGTCAACTAATTTACTTACTTACTGCGCTGTCTGATCGGAACCGAGTCTTGGCCTCCGAAACAAGAGAACGCCACTTAGATCGATCTTGCACTACTTCTTGCCAGTACAGACTTGAAGTTCTCGCAGATCAGTCTCGACGACGTCTTCTAGCGATGCCTAGGTCGGCCAACTGGGTGTTGGCCTACCGGACCAGTCGGCCCTGCTTTCTTGACGAAACAATCATAGCTTCGAATCTTTCCAGGTGGCCAAGCCAGCGAAGACGGTGTGCCTTGGCTTCGCCGACGATGTTGGATGTATCCACTAGCGTCTCTATTTCGATAGTTGTGCGAATTCTTCAGCGATCTGTTACGCGGCACCCGGCGAATGTCTTTTTAAAAAATAAAACACCAAAGTTCCTAACACTGAATTTATTCTCGAACCTAAGTAACTACAAGAAATTTAGGGGAACCTCACTTTTTAGGGATTCACGGACACGGATGATTTGCAAGTGATTGCGGATGGTAGGCAACTGGCAACGGACTTCTGGCAACTGGCTTGACCGCATGGCGGCAATTGTTTTTATTAAAAGACAAAATGTCTACCTAAGCAATTGCTATTAACTAACTTATACTAACTTATACGTACTTATACTTTGTTTTTTAATGTATTTCTCATTTAAGTGAATTTATGTAATTCTTATGAGAATAAATGTCTTTGAACCTAACTAATATCGGATATAAGCGGTCTTGCGCTGTTACGGGACTCAGAATTTCGCGTTAGATTTGAACAGGCTTGTATTCAAAAAGAAGTAGTCATAGAGGCAGGTGGCGGTATTGTTTTCTAAAACCTTGCATAGGTATCTACTTCAAAGAAATAAAACCGACTTAAAAAACAAGAACTACTTACCTACTTACCTTGTTTAGGCAACAAAGTGTATTTACATACTTATTTAGTACATAATATTCATTTTACTGTCGTTTAATATATTACCCACCCACATCGGTTGTAAAAAACGAGCACGTTAAATATTTTTTTTCGGCGTTCATAAAAGCAATATTGGTGTTCGTACCCTTGCTGGCGTTCTGCAAATCCTCGCGAATTCATGTTTGTATCGAACTTTTAATTGACATATGCACCTACCTACAGTGGCCTGAAAAAGGTACGTAGGCGAACTCCCTGAATGCTATGAAAGCCAATTAACTGGGGTATAACTAAGCTTCTACATGAAGTTGTTAGGTGGCTTATTAATACTTAAGCCCGGTTTTAGACTTGCGTTGACAGCACACTGATCGTCAGCGCTGAATACTTCTACAAAAACAGCTACCCTTACTTGCTGACGGTTAGCGTGACTCTAACACTGCCCTTATAAAAAAAAATATGTGTCAGATAATTCAGCCCGATCTCAGCATGGATAAGAATAATTCATGAAAACATGAACATTCAAGACAACAGTCATTCGATTATTTAGCTTTAATATAAGTACCTATTGTTTTCAACTTTCATGGTAATTATAATTAGAATATAGACATAGCCCAAAGGATTGCATGCCTCAAGTGGCAATGGGCAGGGCACATAGCGAGGAGAACAGACGGCCGTTGTAGGAGAAAAGTCCTGGAGTGGAGGCCACGCTCAGGAAGTCGCAGCCGTGGCAGGCCCCCCACAAGGTGGACCGACGATCTGGTGAAGATCGCGGGAATCCATTGGATGCGGGCGGCACAGGACCGATCTGTGTGGAGAACATTGGGGGAGGCCTATGTCCAACAGTGGACGTCTATTGGCTGAAATGATGATGATGATGATGATAATTAGAATAAGATTTTTATGGGATTTTTACCGTTACCGCTTGCGACAGGCGCCGAAATATTAGAAACTTAAAAAAAAAGTTCCCAATATTTGGCTCTCCTCAGCCTAATGAAAATCGAAAATAGGATACATGGAAGGAATCCCGTAAAAACTATTCTAATAACGTAGGGCATTTCCTAGCCGGAGGCGTTTAACAGACACGAGAAAATAGTTTTTTTAAATGACCACAGAATTACACCATGGCCTGAGTACCATCCGACCAGCAACATGGACGTTAATATAACGGTTCCACTTGCATATATTGTTTGTATAGGTTTGTACATATCCTGTAATACCTAGTTTTAAGTTTTCATACTTTATTTTGAGTGCAACAAAAGTATATTCATTCATTCATTCCATTCAAGATCGAAATTCTCATACGATTCTACAACGCCAAAGCAAAAATTGGCACACCGACTAAACTTGAGATTGAGATATACTACGACCAACCACCAGGCTCGGCGAAAGATCTTCCCTTTTCATAGGAAATAGGTAGGTTATACCATTTTCATACACATAACTTCATGCGCTCCTTTTTGAAGAAGTTTATTGAATGTCACAAAAGTTTTTAAAGTATGCAGGGATACGTACCTAACTTGGTCCAAACTTTAATACAAGATGTGACGCGGAAAAATTGCGCTTTGGAAACATATCCAATTTGTTAGGAATTGGAAGTCATACGATTATTTTTATACTTTCCAAAATTGCCTAACTTTCGTGTGAGAAGGATTGTAGACGCGAATGTATTTTAATATCCTTTTAATTAACTATGCACTTATGTGAATGTGTATACTTAGCTGGTTTGCTGAACTTTACCATATATTTGAGATTTTTAACAAAATCGGAAATGTACCATATAACCTATGGAGGTTATATGGTTCGCTATATAGATACCTAACCTTCGAGTGAGAGGAAATCGATTGGTACCCCATTCATCAAAATCGGCTGGATATTTTATATCGACATAGGTAGTAGTATCAGCCTACTTACTGTCCCACTTCAGGGCAAAGGCCTCTATCATAGAAATCAAGTCATCGCTACTATGATGGGATTAGGCTTACTCGTAATCACCACGCTTGCCAAATGCGGATTGGTGATCGCAAACCCACGCCGTGTGGTCCCCGGCAGAGTAGAATAGGCCACCCTCGCTCTTACCGAGGTGTCGTAAAAGGCGACTTAGACCAACAGGGCGTTCCATCGACATAGGTTAAAAACCCACATATTTGTCATAGACTGCTAAAATTATAAGGATTTGCCGGAGTCAGGAAAAAATAAGTATTATTAACTTATTCCTCTTCACAGATTAATATTGACGAAATCTCTCAAAACATCAGACAAGGGAAGGAAGAGGGTTGAAATCGGAAAATACTCGACGAATATTACTTGTAAAAATAAACAGTCCTCTTTGATTCGGCGCTCCAATATACACAACTTTGATTTAGGATTTTATGTAAATAAAATGAACATGGAGATTCGCGATATTACAGTTTTGTTATTAACATCTGTATGACTTTGTTGGAAGTTGGGTTCGTGTTTGAAATACGGGGTTATTAGGTCTACTTCAGGGTTCCTACTCACAGGCAATGAGTAGATACGCGAAACTCAAAGGATATAAAGGAATATTATTAGCAAAATGAGTCGCAACGACTACATACTAGCAGTTGAGTTTAGGTACTTATGTTTATTGAACACAACCCGTACGAAACGATGAATGTGTGGTCGGGGAATCTGCCGTTTAACTACTTTCAAACGAAAATCGCTTGCACCCTCGACACAAAAATAGTCTCATATCAAACAAAAAAATATGCATGCTGCAAGCGATTTTTGCTCTTCAGGTGTTTAAGCGACAGACTTCGTGATCGTACCGTTCTACCTAAAACTTAAAGCTGTGTGTGCAGGGACAGGGCGGCATCCTAAGTCTATGGCATGGACAGATAGATGTTGGGTTAACTGGAATCCATAGAGTGAAGATTAGTAAAATAATAATAATACTAACACCGGATAGAGAAAAGGAACAGAAACTCAAGGTTCGCTAATCATGTCACAGTAATATTGTGAAGACGAAAGTTTTTATTCGCGTGCGTATAGCTCGACTAAATTTTGTTAAAATTTGGTGTGCAAGAAGCTGATACCCCGGATTAATGCATGCAATGATATTTACATAAAACCGCTCACGCTGCGAGGCATAGCTTGTAATATTATTATATATATACATAATATTAAATTTATTTTGGCGAATAAAGGCTCACACTATGAACTGCCAACAATCTGGTACACAGCTTGGCAGAAACACTGTGATGTATTTATTTACGTTGATGGATAAAAAAATACTTTTTGTAAAATAAAATTTGCTTTACTTGCTCACGTACACTGCCTGGTATCAGGTATGGTACCTGGTATGGTGGTACAGAAACACCAGGTTATAAGCTGTCAGTTTCCTCTGTTCTAATCATTGAGGTAAAGTTTACCTCAATGGTTGAAATTTAACCAAACGTGTTTGACATTAAGGCGAGAATGTATTGAAGAACATTCCCGTACCAACAACGTATCCATCGATGTTCAACTGGCCGTACTATGAGATAATTTTTCTGTAGCATCTATCTAGGTACTTTCAAGAGGGTTTAACTATTTTTACTCTATCTACATTATCTACCTAAAAATGGCTAAATCCTTATATGTAAGGGAATACTCGTCGTATCCATAAACTTGGATGCCGCCCTGCTAGAAGACCAACAGAGCGTGGGAAAGAGAAGACGCCATCTTATGGACACTGCTTATGGCAAAAAGAGACAGATGATAATGTAACAGGCGTGTCAACTTTTTTCAAATAACGGGCCATATCGGCCCGGCTTGATATTAGGAAAAAATATTTTGCAATTTTTTGGTAGCGCCTATCGAATGACATTGTTATTCTCAGGCAGGGGCAGTGGTCCAACCGTTCCGTCCAACTAGTTGGACCACAGGTCTTTAATAGGGGCACTTGTCCAACTTTAAAAATAGTTGGACCACAGGGTGCTGTGGTCCAACTATTTTAAAAGGTGTATTCTCAAAAGGTGTTTTGAGAGTTCCATGGTCTACTTTTATATTCTTATTCTATGGTCTTATTTTTCTAGCGCTAAATGGGTCATTGAAATAATTAGAGTCCCATAAACAACGGAAATGCGTGTCGTGCGCATAAGCAGACCCTAAACGGCATTTCGGGCCCATTCCCCGGCCATAGACATCACCCGTTTATGGCAGCCGCGCCCTCTAGGCATAAACCAGAGTGCTTTGACGCGACCAAACGGCCGGATTATTCAACTAGTGGCTGATAATATAATATTATTGCGTGTGATAGGTGCATTGAGGTAAATAGTTATTTACCTCAATGAGCGATGGTAGCTCAATGGATACGAACGCGCAATCCACGCAGGTGGTCGAGGTTGCACCAATGGTTTTTTCAAATCTATGTGCGTATTTCTACCATTACTATCTGCTCGGCGGTGAGGGAAAACTTCGTGAGGAAATCTGCACGTTTCGGAAAAAGTTTCTGAAACGTGTAACCATGATTCAGTTAAAAAAATTCTTTATTCAATTTAGGTCCACACAGAGCACTTATGAATGTCAAAATAGGTAGTTGGTCTGGTTCTCCTGTTAAAGGGTTGCGAAGGTCAGACGGCAGTCGCTTCATTGTAATTACTAGACCCCCCCAATCCTGAATCATGGTCTAAGCGTACCCCGGGCTCCAAAGCGGCAGCTTTGGACGCAACCGGGAATTACACGCTAAGATGAAGAGGAAGAGTTATTTACCACAATGGATAGGTGTGGTGTGATTCGATATTAAATAAAGTAGTTGTGGTCGTTAGCTCGTGTTTGATTTATGAAACAAGGGAGAGTTGTGCTATATTTATTTTGCATTACTTTTAACACCCGTTGACTAGAAGATTTCGCATACTCCATACCTACGTGTATGGCTTCACACTGAATATGTTGGATAAAATGCAAGCAAGCTGACCAGGAGCCCAATTCTCGTGCTCGTGATATTTTGAATACGTGGCGGATGGCATACGAAATCCATACAAAAAATCATGTTTTAGTGATATGTCGTAGATATGATGATAATGTCACGAGCCCGAGAGTTGGGTTCCTGATGAGCTGTCCCCTGTTAACTATGACATGCCACCACACACTTAAATAATTTGATTACGTAGCATTATTAAAAATATCGAGCATTTAGTAAGATTTGAAGCCGAATACTTCTATAGCTAATTTTCTATACGTAGTTATCGAAATGTTCAGCTAAACTGGTAATCTGTCAAGCTTTTTATGTCCTGGCAACCCTAAGTTGAAAAACGAACTAGAGCTGTCATGGATCGACGGGCGTTTTTCTACATCAAAGATATCTGACAAAGCGAGTAAGTATTTGATTTCATATTATATTGATTTGACCTCTATCGGAATGACCCTACTCCAGTTTTTGTCAGCCAAAGTCATGCGAGCTTTCGCTATAATAGTTCCTATATTTATTATAATAGATATTTCGAACTTTGAGAAGAAAATTATAATTTCGATCCGATTTCTTACCAAAAATATAACCGATGCAGGGGTTGACTGGTGTTGCCAGGTCCGGTATGTTTTAACAATTTAAAACATATCGGACCTGTTTTCACCTCATGTACTAATGTACATGAGGTGAAAACAAATTGGGATAATGGTTGCAGATTGGGGCAAACAAAACAAGGTGTTTTTAAATCAGGGTTTAATTTGATGATGCATGCCATCTTGAATTTGACATAGTGATGTGATGAGTAAAAATTACGTAGCGTAATATCATCGTCAGCCCATTTAAGTCCCCACTGCTGGGGCACGGGCCTTCCTCAATCACATGAGGGGGTAATTGCCATACTCACCACGCTTGGCAGACGGGTTGGCGAGGGTTTTGATATAATAATAATAATTCTCACAACATCTCATAGGTTGACCTGATTCCGTACTAAGTAGCTTAAGCACTTGTGTTACAGATATCAGACAACACAGAAACACAAATATATACTTAAATACATATATTACACCCAGACACTGAACAAACACAAGTGTTCATCGCACAAATGTTTGTCCAGGGTGGGGATCGAACTCACGACCTTTGGCGTAAGAGATAGGGTCACTACCAATGGACAACATTCCAAAATTGCTAAGCTCTGAAACAAAAAATACCATTTCTTTATTTACTTTTCCGCTGCGCGAATATATATTTATTATTTTTTTATATTGCTTATTTACTGAGAAAAAAATTAAAATCTAAAAAACGTAAGATGACGTCATCGGACGGCAGAATGTAAAATATTTCTTTGCCTAGCACATTATAGTTTTAAATTTACGAAATGCCAAACCCATGACATCAAAAAAAAGAACTTGTCAACGTTGAATGAATGAATGACGTTGACAATGTTGACACTAGTATTATTAACCTTTGACAGTAATACCTTTTTTTTATTAAAATAATGATAAGCAAAGGAATATCGCTGTATTCAGCCGTCCGATGACGTCATTTGGCGCTTACGTCTATTTAGAATATAAAGAATTTTAATAATTATTTTATGCATGAAAATGGACAAATTTTGAAAAAAGAAAAAATATGGGTCCGTTCATTTTATGTCTATTTTCATATAAAAAAACAATATGGACATGTTAAAAATATGAAATGTTGTCCATTGCGCCATCGGGTCAGTCATATAAATGCAGAGTTTTCCTTCTCTGGGTGCTGATGATCATGCCAGCAGCTTTACCTTAGTCGCCTTTTACAACACCTCGGTAAGAGTGAGGGTGGCTTATTCTACTCTGCCGGGACCACACGGCCGTAGCGTAATATGGGTACATATAAGTACATTATGAAAAATTCAGTAATTGCTTACCATCAGGCGAGCCGCATGCTTCAACGTTGTATAAAAAAAACAAAAAATATGCACAGCGCGCATGAAAACCATACAAAAATTGTTTTTGCGATATGTATCGTATGATGACAAATATCACGTCGCGAGAGCTCGTGCACTCGACATTGAAGTCGGATTTAGAGATTTCATACATACGTCCATACAAATTGTTAACTCGACTTCAATGTCGAGTGGTCGAGAATAAGCCTCCAGAAGCGTAAGTGCGGCAGGAAATTGTGCTTATGATATTTAACAAAAATCGATGTATATCGCAATAATATAGTTTATCGCAATAACATAGTTTTTTATATGGTTTTCATGTGGTATAGGGGCTCGTGGGATAAAGATTCGGCCTATTCGGCGTAATAGGTCGCCTGGTACCTTCTCCAACGCTACGATTTGGGATTTAAACCTGTGTTAAATAGAAAATCAATCCTTATCAAAATTAAATCATTTTATTTATGTATTTTTTATATTAAAAACATTTTTGCATTAAAATAAAACATATTTTAGTAATTTTTTATTTATACATTATTTGGATTCAAATAATCTTTTTAGCGCTTATAAAATAATCTAGATCAATTTGCAATGGTTGCAAATTGCGTGCTTACAGAAGTGTGTAGGTATTTACGCGGAATTTCCCGGCGGCACTGTGCCGGCGGTGTACCACTTTTCGACCTTAAGCATTGCAATAGGGTCGAAAAATGGTACACCGGGAATTTCCGCGACTGTACCTATGCAAACAAATATTATTCACCCTGGAAATTTTCTGATTCACTTTTCATATCCACTGACTAACTTGGTGCTATTGTTATTAATCAGCTGGATCATTCGCACATCCCAAACCTAAAAAGCCTAATTTAGTTTTATTGCTTGTTAAGTACCGCTTCTGGTAGAAGTTGCCGAAGAGACAGATGAAGAAGGCCAGGTTCAACAAGCCCACGTAGTATGTGCTCGCGTGCATCGGACACTCCGAGGTGTATGTCTGGATCATCACGTGGGCTATGACCAGTACAAACTGTATCTGAAAGGAACAATCAGTACAATTACATCTCAGCGAACCATTCCTCACGTCTCGGTGAACGCCCTCAGGCCAGATGGGGTGACGATCCACGCAGGATGGCTGGCTGGAGTATGGATGCCAAAGATCGATCGGAGTGGCGAACATTAGGAGAGAAATATGTCCAGCAATCATGACAAATACACGTAAAAAGGCAGATCACGGCGGGTCAAGTTCACGATCTGCCTTTACTGGGTGGAAACACGGACAATACAAGAAAGAGAGAGAATAGATGCATTCGAAATGTGGTGCTGGAGGCGTATGCTCCAAATACCTTGGACGGCTAAACGCACAAATGTATCTGTTCTCTCCCAACTTGGCATAAGAACCGGACTGTCGATCTTATGTCTACAATGCATACTTTCTCATTTCGCCCACATAACGCAATAGGGGATGATAGCTTCGAAAAACTGGTAATTTTTAGCAACACTGAAGGCAAAAGATCATGAGGCCGATCACCAACACGATGGTACCCAACACAAACCAAATAAAAGGAGCTACATCCCTACCAAAGTTCTACGACGTGGTGAAAGCTACTTCAAATCGGAATCAATGGAGAAACTTTATTTGGTTGATGAGTTCCAGTGACCACGATCCTCAGTAATGAGGAGAGAGAGAGAAAGAGGGATGTCCAGCAGTTGACTACAACAGGTGATTATTCAACAATTGACAGGATGCTTACCACCTACTATTGTACACCTCGTCCTGCAGTTTATTAGTATTGGATTAAGTAACTACTACTCCTGACCTATGATGGGAACCTAAGTAGTCATTTTCACTCAAATGTCTCTAGGGTGGTGGCGCTATGTGGCGGGCGGGTCATTGCATTCCCTCTAATATGGTTGAGTGAAATGATGGCTGACACATACGTCATACTTGTGAACAGGTGCCACCTTTGGGAACTGGTCTATTTCGGTTTACCTCATAATATTTATTTTAATATTTCCTTTATTTTATTTTGTATTACAATTAAACTGTATGGCTTGGTATGATGAAGACACGACATTGTATGAAATTTTGGCAATTAAAAAGAGTAACTGGCGAGTTTCTAGCCGGATCTTCTCGGCCAGAAACAACTTTTCGAGCCGGTGGTAGAATCGCATTATGTTTATTTATTTTTAGGGTTCCGTACCTCAAAAGGAAAAAACGGAACCCTTATAGGATCACTTTGTTGTCCGTCTGGCCGTCCGTCCGTCTGTCAAGACCCTTTTTCTCAGGAACGCGTGGAGGTATGAAGCTGAAATTTATATCAATTACTCAGGTCTACCGTCCCTTGAAGCTGTGAAAAAATCAAACTTCTAAGCCAACGCAATCAAAAGATACAGCCGTTTATGCCGCAAATTTTCGACACTTGCAAGGGAATCAAAACCTACAGGGTGCTTCCCGGGAACTCAGAATCTAGAAATTTGGTACGAAGCAACGTCTTATAGCATAGATAAAGGAAAATTAACGAAAACCATAAATTTTTAGTTACATCACATAATATATATTTTTCTTAATAATTTTAAACTTACTACCCATTTCCTCATAAACGCGTAGAGGTATTAAATTGAAATTCATACCAAACACTTAGGTCTACAATACCTTTAAGCTGTAACAAAATCAAACTTCTATGTCAACGCAATCAAAAGAAACAGCAATTTAAGCTGCATATTTTGAAATTCGCAAGTACTCGCAAGGGAATCAAAACCTAAAGGGTACTTCCAGTCGACCTAGAATCTTGAAATTTGGCATGAAGCAACGTTTTATAGCACACATAAATTTTTAGTTACATTACAAAATATATATTTTTTAATAAATATAAACTTATTACTTTTTTTCTCATGAACGCGTAGAGCTATCAAGTTGAAATTCATATCAAATACTTAGATCTAATTGCCTTTAACCCGTGAAAAAAAAAATTCTAAGTCAACACAAAAACGCAAAACGCAAAAGTACAACCATTGATACCGCATATTTTGAAACTCGCAACTACCCGCAAGGGAATTAAAACCTAAAGACCACTTCCCGTTGACATAGAATCTCGAAATTTGGTAAGAAGCAATAGCTTACAGCACAGGTAACAGAAAAATTCCGAAAAGCTTAAAATTTTAAGTAGTTATACCACCAAAAAAATTGTGATTGTAAACATAATTGTAGTTACAGCAATGACCGCGAGTTATTATACTATGTATGGGGAGGGCAACATTTAAAGAAGACGAAATAGCCTTCTTCTTTATATTTCGACGTTCTTTTATTGAAATGATAAGTGTTAATATAAAATAAAGGATTACTTAAACGATAAAGAGATCTTTGTCTTAAATTTATGCTCCTCCATCTTTCCCCATTGTAATGTTATGAATTTCATTTTGCAATAAAAATACCATAGTTATGACTCGATTGTCGTAATGAACGAACTTTGTAAACCTTGCAGGTTTGTACGGAACCATCGGTGCGCGAGTCCGACTCGCACTTGGCCGGTTTTTTTTAGTATATTTTATGTATTAACATGTAAATTATACATACATAAGTACTTATAAATAGTTTTAAATCTTTTAAATGTACGAAGTGCTGTGTACAAGCCTATATAAATAAATAATTATTTGACTTTGACTTTGCAGGCTGATGATAATTATGACCCATTCCTGGTTGCGTCAGGACTTTTCGCTTTGCTAAAAATTAATACCTACTACAGGCCGCACGTAAGCGCTAAACGTTTAGCGCTGGCCGTTAGTTTGCGTACTTGTAAAGTAGCCCACTCATATTAAAATGATTTTACCATCGCTAGACTAATTTTACGGGGCCTGTACTATGCTCTACCTATCATGTTTCTCCTGCACACGAATACGATAATACTGAATAGCGTGCTGTTTATTTGTTTTGTGTTATATCACAATTCACAAATATAAAACGTATCCCTTAAAAGGATTATTTCGTAGGCGTAAGATGCAAAGTGACTGACAAAAAGCTGTTTTCTTTGAGTGAGTATATCATTTGTTGAACAACATTTTCTCAAACGCCTACGCTTTAAGAAAAATACCTACTCGTAGGTGGAAGGTTTATCGCTCTTTGAACCATTTTTTTTATAAAATAGGGGGATCCCAGACGTGAGCATGTGAAGTGGTTACCACCGCCCATGGACATCTGCAACGCCAAAGGAGACACAAGTTGATCGCTGGCTTGAGTACGCTCTTTTGAAGGTTTGCAAGTCGTATTAGTCCGGAAGCCTAGCATTGGTCAACAGTTCAGCACAGAAGTTCAAAAAATTATTTAAAATAGTGTAAGTATTTTATTTAATTCACGGTAAACGATAAAATGTACTGTTATGTATTGTTACCGTTGTGAGTTATTGTGTGTCTACCTACCTATGTAGTAGTAGGATAGATATGTGCGTATTCAGCGGCAGGTTGGGGAGTGCAGCTGCCCCCTTGGGAACCTATGAAACCCAAAAAAGAAAAACAACCACGGATGATTTGACCTAAAACAAAAAAAAACTTGCACCCCTAGGCCAAAAACAGGGTCCATCTGATCTGAAAATCTAACTTGTTCCCCTCTTGGCCAGAAGCTGGGTAGGGTACGCCAATGTTCCTATAAAGATATATACGATACACGATAAATGTGGAAAAAATATATGACAAAATCATTAAATGTTATTCATAATAACAGAGAATATTATAATAAAACTTAGTTACAAAGTGAAAATATTGCCAGAGTTTAAAGTTACTCTTTTGAAGTTGTATGAACCTTCTAAAGAACGCCGAAGTTGCCTTCAAAGATAAGCATTTTGGGATTGCAAAATGCTTAAATTTGCAAGTATTCAAACAAGTCCTTCTCGCGCGTCCTTTAGCTAACATTTTCATGACCCCATCAGCGTACATGGACAGGATAAACGCCGTCGAAATGTGGTGCTGGCGTCGCTTGCTCAGAATACCCTGTACCGCATTCCGCACAAATGAATCAATCATAATACAATTAGGAATCAAAGAACGCCTCTCAACTCTATTCTAAAACGAAAACTACCATATTTTGAACATTTAGTGCGGAAGACCGAATTGTATAGAAAGAGTGATCCTAACCGGGAAAAGACAAGAGCCCACGTGACCGTAGATCCAATGGTCCGACACTATCATTGAGTCACTAGACATGACTTCCCCCCCCCAGCTTGACTGGGGGAGGCAGTGTCGGGCCCGCAGTGTAAGTGGGCCCTGCCTGGGGAGGGACGTGAAGTAAGGTTCTTTAACCCGTACTCATGTCCCCTCCCCACTCTGGCCATGAGGGAGCGTCGCTGGGGTTTAGTCGGTATGCCTCTGGCCGGCTTCTCGCTAGGAGAAGCCCCCTCCAGAGGAGAGCCCGACATAACCCGCCTGCCCCCCGGCAAGAGGGTACCTATGCATAGGGAGGCATTCCCCAGCGTCAAAAAAAAGTAGACATGTCTTTCCGTGAGGCATATAGAGCTGCACAAGATCGTGACAACTGGCGACAATAGTCGCTGATAAATTTAAAATGTAGGGTGGTCACGATCCTCAACACTTGAGGGACCGACTAAGAAAGAAAAGAAGTCGCAGTGGGCTGACCATTTCAGCCGCAGAACTGACAACCGCTGGGGTACCTAAACAAGTTCTAGAGTGGAGATATCGCCTCGGCGAACGCAGTGTAAGACTCCCTAAGGCCAGATGGAGAGACGATCTACGCAGGATAGCTGGCAGAAGCTGGATGCAAGTGGCCAAAGATCGATCGGAGTGGTGAACATTTAGAGAAGCAATGTTCAGCTGTGGACTGCAACATGCTGATGATTTGATCAAAGACTATACTAATTTAATAAAGTAAAGAGGTAAATGTTCTAGACAGCGGCTAGCTTATACGTAAACACGAAACGCTTGCGCGATGCAATCGACACTTAGCGCCATCTATTGGTAAGTGCAACCAATATCCCCAAACGAAGTGAGGGCGGCGGGCCACTAGTTTTATTATAAAAGGGTGACCAACGTGTTAGTGAACTTGTGGATTGCAAATAACCATGGGGAAAATTCCTTTTCATTCGTTGTCTCCTGCCAGTTGCAAAACTCACTCGTATACGAACGACTAGCTAATTCAACTAAGGAAATAAAATATTTCCTAGGGCGTCATGGACATTGATTGAGTAGAATGTGGGTGTACTCATAGTTCGCATGTGAGAGTACGAGTGCAGTATTGCGAATGTGTTTGTGTTCTTAGATACAGTGAACATACCAGCTGCATCATAGTCAAGTACTTCTTCCACCAAAGGTACTTCGCGTACCGGGGTCCCAGCGCGGCCATCCCGTAGTAGGTGTACATGGCGGTGTGTATGCTGCAGTTCATGAAGGCCATGAACAGCCAGTGGTCCGAAGGGTCATACTTGAGGGAGAACCAACTGATCGCCACCTTTTTATAAATATAAATAAGGCTTATAAGTTCACATAAAGGTTTTTAAAGGCTTTAGTTATAAGGTATTACAAACTTCTTAGAAACTCTACAAACGTCATAATTTTAAGGCTGCTCATTTTATGTTTATAAATTCCAATACACTAAGTAACAAAATATCAAAAAACATTTTTTTGTCTTCTTACTGGAGACACAGATATTATAATACTAGTCTGGAGACAAAAAAAGAACACGAAGAAGGTCTCGTTTGGTTTTTTGCTTACTTCTCAAAATCGGTGCTTCGTACGAAATTTTGTTGTACTACATAATAAAAGCCAATTAAATTTTCGTCCACTTTGTCTTTTGCATTTTGTATCTATCTTCTATCATTGTCTAACTATGAGCTTCTAAAAGTGTGTTTGAAATCTACGGTCGCAGCTGAGAACAAATATTTGCCAGAAAAGAGTGTAGAACACATTTTTGAAAATCAACCACTTTTAGAAGCTCATAGCTTGGCAACAATAGGAGATACATACAAAGTGCAAAAGACAAAGTTGTAGAGAATTTAATTGGCTTCTATTGTGTAGTACAATAAAATTTCGTATGAAGCATCTTTTTCGATAAGTGAGCAAAAAACCAAAAAAAGGGACGCCTTCGTGCCGCCCCGTCAGTTTTGCATAGAATGACAGCTCTATACCATTTATTTGTATCGGAATAATATTGGTGGAATCGGCCCTAAGTAAATTGTTTACCTATCACTAACTGAAAATAGATATTTTATAGAGAAACATACTTGATGTAATCTTACCGTGAAAACGTGGTGGTAAACGTGTAAAAATGAAATTTGATTGTACTTCTTGCGGATTACGAAGAATATCGTGTCGCATAAGTCAAGGATCTTGGTGGCCATGTACTTCCAGTAGAGGGTGGCTATTACCTAAAACATGAGTTTTTTTAAATGTGAAATGTGGCAGAGGAGCAGACGGATCATCTGATGGTAAGCGATTGCCAACCCCTTGAAATGGATTAGGAATCCCTTGGATGCGGGCGGCACACGATAGATCTGGTGTGGAGATCATTGGGGCAGTCCTATGTTCAGCAGTGGACGTATTTTGGCTGCCAATGCCCATGCAACACCAATGAAATCAGAAATTCACTTTACCAACCTTTCCCCGTCCTTCCAAATTGAGCCTCAAGTACCCTTAGCCACTTGACTTCAACTGTCGCTTCATGGCGAAACGTGGCTAACCCCCTGTTTTTAGGTTTAAGTTCCACCAAATCATTTGCTTGGTACTGGTAAAAAGTCGAGCACATACAGTAGTGTATTGTAGGAACGTACTTGAAAGGGAGTTCCTTTGTGAGTCCTTCAGCATCCGTTGGCCCATTTATCGCCGTGGTTTTAGCGCCCATTCAAGCGATAGGTCGCGGGGTCGATTCCCGCTCCAACACAGATGTTTATGTTACTTTCGTTGTTTCTACTTTCCATAAAAGCCTGGTCATTTTCTATAGAATTTACCTCGTTACTTCACATAAATAGCAAAGAAAAGATTTTATTTATTCTTGTTGAATAACATTATTATCAAAGATTCTCAGAAGAATCGGAATGATATATGTAGTTAAGTGCTCCTTGATTCCAATAGCAAAATGTTACTTGTTGTTAAAAATGTACTCACATACAACGTTACATCATTGTGATCACATTTTCTTGGAAACAGACCCTTGTCAAAAATATAAGACAGAAACTGAAAAGAAAATGTATTCTTGGTTGGCTTATAAACAACTAACATTTATCTTAGGTTATATAAGACGAAGTACATTAGAAACTAATCATTTTACATTAAATTTCATCTCACGAGGAGTCTCAAATCGGTTTCAACGACCTTACGTTTGTTAATTGAGGGACCAAATGGAATTTTTAATTTTTGAATGTGTCAACCTTTAGTAAAAGTTGTAAAAGTTTATAAACGATTATAAATTCAACCAAAATTTTGTAAAAGTAGGCAAAGATACAATCGACTTAAGATGGTCCGTCAATCGTGCATGACCAGTACCCATATCTCATAATCTAGTTAAAATGAAATACCCCTGTTAAGTAAAGTAAAGAATCGGCCTACTGTCCCACTTCAGGGCAAAGGTCTCCATCATAGAAATCAAGTCATCGCTACTTGTCAAATGCAGATTGGTGATCACAAACCAGAGCTATTTGTTTATTTATTAGTTTGGAAAATTCGAAACATACTTTTTTTTTTATGATATAGGTGGCAGACGAGCAGACGGATCACCTGATGGTAAGCGATTACCGCCGCCCATGGACGCCTGCAACACCAGTGGTGTCACAAGTGCGCTGCTTACCTTTTAACCCCCCTTCCCCTGGATTGGGCCTCCGGTACCCTCACTCACGCAGCGAAACACAGCGCATGCACTGCTTCACGCCGGTATTCTGTGATACTTTTGCTCGACCAACCAACAGGGTGTCCTACTCGTGTAAATGACAACTTTTAGTAAATTATTTGAAAAATATATTTTATAATTATCACCACAGATTTAATAATATCACCTACATACCCTTTCCGTTCATTCATTAATAAATAATAGCGATTGGTGGTCCATCAATCGATCGCGATGAGTTCTCATTAAGTAGGAACCATATTAATATTCAGAATATGGAAGTGACTCATAATAAATATGTGCATTAGAATGGCTGGTTGTCTGAGGCGTTGATCTATGACAGTTGATTGTAAAATTTCTTCATAATTGCTTATATTTGCTACATATAATAAATAATTGCTACGTAGGATATATATATTTAGAAAAACATTTTTTTTTTGCCAGCTACCCTGAAGTTTGGTTTGCTGGTCACCTCATAGTTTATTATAGTCAAGCATGCACAGTTTCCCGAAATGTATTGCGTCAATAATTGTTACATATTTACATATTTAAACAATTTTGTTGTAACTTCAAACAATTATGTCAAATATATTATGATGTAGCAATCATTTAAATGATCCCAAGGAAATGTGCCGGTTAAAATAATAAAGGAAATTAGATATCAATCAGCAATTATTTATTATATGTAGCAAATAGAAGCAGTTATGAATCAATTTTGGAATCGATTCTCATAGACCAACGCCACAGACAACTAGCCACTCTGACGCACATAAATAAGTAAGGAGTTTCTCGGTGGATGAGGACTCCAGGTAAAGTAGATGCCTTTAACCATTTATCTTTTGGTTCGTCATTTATTCAACAGGAAGTGGTGTTAGTCTCCACTATGAGCTAACGTGACAGTTACCTTAAAAGCTAAAAGAGCAGAATTGATCACTTTAAACGCATTGTAAAACAGGAGGAAGCGTTGTATTCGAACCGGGTTCCTCCCATCCATTATAGCTGGCCCGACCTTGAGCACAAAGACAAGGTATGCTACGAGGAGGAATGTGATCTCGTTTGGGTCCATCATGGGCCATTTTTCGACGAAGGTTACTGGGAACAAATGAAAAAAATATTTATAATTCCGAATGAAGAAATAGTACATACAACGTATAAGAAAACGATCACCTTCGATGACAATTAAACGTTAACATCGATCGTAGAAATATCGATTATAAAAAGCTGATGTTTATCTGTTTGATATAAAAATACTCGTATTTTTAAATACACATAAAAAATTAGGAAAAGGAGAACTTCTAGGATGGCGCTCGTTTTATACAATTTTCAAATAGTTCGGTACTATGTTTCGTTGACAGTATGGTTACAAAAAATATACATGTCGAATTGAGAACCTCCTCCTTTTTTTTAAGTCGTTTAAAAATGCTGTATACTTACCCTCTGAACTTCTTTTTCTTTTCTTCATATTAGCGTGTAATTCCCGGTTGCGTCCAAAACTGTCGCTTTGAAGCCGAGGGTACTTAGACCATGATTCAGGATTGGGGGGTCTGGTAATTACAATGAAGCGACTGCCGCCTGACCTTCACAACCCTTTAACAAGGGAACCAGACCAACTGAATCATGGTTACACGTTTCAGAAACTTTTTCCGTAACGTGCAGATTTCCTCACGAAGTTTTCCCTCGCCGAGGAGATTGTAATGGTAGAAATACGCACATAGATTTGAAAAAACCATTGGTGCATGCTCGGATTTGAACCTCGACCACCTGCGTGGAAGGCGCGTTCGTATCCATTGAGCTAATATCGCTCTTACCCTCTGAATTCCCCTGGCTAAATCACATTTTGAGGCAACAAGTAGGTCACCCTATCAGGTCAAAGTTACTATTAAGACTAAGATTTTTAAGGTAGTCGACCAAAGCCTGCTTAGACGATAATTTTTATTGCCAACTGTTATTGATAACCCCTATGAGACAACTGTTATTTTATAATGACTTGTTTACCGACTTAAAATACTAAAATTTTTATAAGGGGTTTTCATCGGATTTCTTTTAATTATTTAAGCTTTTATGCAATATTTTATTATTATCGCCACATCAACACTGCATCGCGTACGCGTTTGGTGCCTAAAACCTAAGCTGTATTGTTATTTTTATTGCAAAAAATATCCCATCTGATGGTAAACGGTAACCGCCGCTCACAGACTCATGTAATAACATGAATTACGGATTTTTTTTCTTTTAAAGTACGGAATCGAGATGTAGCTACCCTAGCTAGAAGATATACGCTTCAACAAATCCGATTTGTATCGATCCTAGCATGGTGTCCATCCACTATAAGCTCAGTAGTGTGTTACAATAGGAAAAGTTCCGGATATTAATATAAAAGTTTCGTTAGCAGGCAAGTACAAATACCAAATTTACTTCCATGTCTATATTACGGAATGAAGATGAGAAGGCGAAATAGGCGGCACTTCATTTAGGCCTAATTTCTCCATCGTCTGATAAATTTTAACAGATGAATAAAGTATTACCCGGAAAAATTTAATTATAGTAGTCTTATTATTACTTACTTGCATGAATGTGACTATTACCTTTAATAGTATTTCATTTTATCGATTTGTTAACTTTTAACGGGCCATTGAAAAACCAGCCCTTAATGATTTTTATAATTTAACGTTATGGTAACGAATGGGGCGCAGATGAAAGCATGCGTTTGTATCGGGATATGGTACGAGCCAGGTAAAATGCCAGTCACGAAAGAAAAAAAATACAAATCTTATGACATGAATCTTATCAGAATCACTTATCTTATAAAATCTCTTGGTCGGGAGAATTGAGGAGCCTACTAAGTAAATTCTATTAGCCGAATTATAATAAATTAAATAACATATAGGTACCCAAGTTAGCATGAGATTGTAATAATTCATGCATATTTAATAAATAGCCTAATCTCAAAATTAAGCCCAACTACAAAACGTTATCGTAAATAGGTACTACAAAAATTTTACTAAGGGAAACAATTAAAAAATCTTACATCGTCCTTTAGGAAGCATTATGGTTGAATGAAAACACCATGTCATTATGTAAAAACTAAATGGAATTCGTCTATAAAACGATTTTCAGGATTTTTCCATCGGATTTTTCACAGTTGATAAGAATCCATTTTGATTGACATCATAATTGGCAAACGTCAACATTTAAAAAAAGGAAAAAGGTTAAGCTTAGGGTCTTAGAAAAAAGGTTAGTTAAAAAAAAACAAATCAAAACTTCGGATCATCTCATCATTGATCACAGAAAAATAACGAGGCAAGTCTATTCAATAATTTACTTTTTTACCCGACTACGGCGAAGCAAACCAAAGGAGGGTTATGATTTTGACCTGTATGTATGTATGTATGGTTGTTAATCGTTTCGCTCATAACTTCTAGTTCATAATTGAACAAATTAGGTGTCGTTAGAAGCGTCTTGATTGTCTTCTGGTTATAATAGGCGACATGATGTCACGTTAAATTGACCACAGCGCACTCTAGGGGGCTTAGAGTAGGAAACTAAAAAAAAAAGTTTTTGCTTGACGCTACCAGTGTGGGGTATCAAATGAAAGGGCTTTTTTAGCACATTTCAAATATGTAATTTTATTTACACAACTAAAAATATGTTAAATAAAAATTAAGTTTAAAAACTAAAACTCGATAACAAAAAAAAAACGCTCTAAAAATTACGAAACAAGAAAATTGTAATTTTTAGAGCGTTTTTTTGGTAGTCGGGCTTTAGTTTTTAAACTTAATTTGTTCCACGCGCATCATAGCACATTAACAAGCCTATTCAATAAATTACTTTTTTAATATGATATGATATGAACAAATCCAAGGGTAGAAACCAATCCATGAGATCTTAGTTAATTTCATGAATATAGTACGTCGATGGTTAATTTACGATGTTTGACATTTTGTGCTATGAGAAGAAAGGATAATTAATCATTTTCCAAAATCAATTACGGAGAGGAAACAATAACAAAATTAAATAATACGCGACCTTCGCGTCGTGTCGGCTTAACGTAGGTTAAAATGTCTCGGCGTCTTAATAAACGGGCGTCACTCAAAATTAGTTAGTTAATTTTGCCTTAAAATATTAGCTCTGTTTTAGCAATACATATGTAAGGAGAAAACCTTAGATTAAATCTAAGGAGAAAACCGCATTAATAAACCGTGGGTAATGATCCACCTACATGACATGCGGTTTGATTTCCTTATTTATCGTGTATAAAAGAAATGATTTGAAGCCTTGGTGGGTTATATCCATGTTCCACTCTGTATAAGGTGTTTCGTGAAAATGGCACACTCCGTTTTAGGTGACGGGCAGGGCATACTGGCGACGCCAATCGATTTTAATTTTTTAGCTACTTAACCCTCAAAGACTAAATCGGATCTATTTTAATTTCGGGGTTACACTCTCTCGGCAAACACCTATACTACTTATTTCATACTTATAGTTAACTATTTTATCTGCTTTTGCACTCGAATTTTGATTATCACCAAAAGTGGCTTTTAGCGTGAATAAAATTAAAATCGATTGGCGTCGCTAGTGTGCCCTACCCGTCACCTTAAAGAAACAGCGCGTTTTCCAATTTCATGGTATTAATAGATTTAATAAATAAAGTCGGCTTTGGCATCGTTGATGCATTAAAAGGAAAAAAGACGCGACAAATGCTTGCATTCAGATCCATACAGTTTTTATAACAAACATAGGCAAACATTTGACCTAAATTACATATTACATCAGTTGATGAAGTACTCTTAAACGACTTTTTTTCTTGTATAACGGCGTAAGTTGTCCCTTTTAGGACCGAACAACGTATTTCCCATACAAACATAATACTAAAATAATTTGCTATTTCAGGATGTCTCGGCGATTTTCTTCCAAATATTGAACCACTTAAAAATATATGCGATTACCTATTTTCTGCCTGTTTGTTTTATTTAAAAAATATACAATTATCATTATGTCAATTTAACAGAGCGTGTATTGTCTAGTTATATCTTTTTTTAATGAGCTATCGGAACACCTGATGGTAAGCGATTGCCGCCGCCTATACCTTACCTTACCCTGACCTGTTTTGTCTTTCTTGGTCACTAAATTATGTATTATCTTATTTTAATTGTTTTGTTTGACTATTTCTTTCCTATGTACTACTGCAATATCTGTTTAATGTTGACTGTATCGTATCCCTGTAAATATTGTATGTGGTTAGTAAATATTTCCTTACTTACTTGTTACTTATATAATATTTTGAAGAAAATCAAAATACACGCAAGTTTCATTAATCATATTGGTATTCGCAAATGCACACAATTTTTTAACTAATTTCAAAAAGCCATCTTGCTGCTGTTTCTACTCGCACGGAAGGTCGGAGAGGCTTGACAGAGATAGAGGCGAGGAACGGCGAAGCTTGTCTCGAATTTAATTTGAACTGACTTCCGCAGGAATCTTGAGGTTAGGCAAAGGACTATATTCAAATTAGGTTGTCCTTTTCATTATCATCCTGTTTGGTCATCTTCTATTTAATCGATCCTCGGTTACTCATCATCGCAGCCCCTGCCAACCGTCTCACAGTTACACTCGTTTTATTACAAATAAATAAATAAAAATATTTATAGATTAATTTAAAATAAAATAACGCAATTTATTAATTGCCAATAATATTGTAGTGCCATAATAGGATCCATGTATATACCAAAAGCACTTTAATATAACACCTAAAATTGATTTAAGCTTTACCTACCTCCATGCAATGGCCACATGGAACAATAAAGAAAATGAATATGAACTCATTCTGACGAAAAATGAAATGTTTAGGTAAGATGGCGCCACGAAAATCATAGGTATCATGGACTATAGTCCATGTAGGTATTTAATTTAGGATGTTATTTTAATTTAGATGTTTTATAGAAAAACCTAAGAGGGTGCTCTGAAATAGCCCCTTTTTTGCTCTAACTCAGATCCTGTCTCCATAAATCGTGTGTGGTTATAAAAAAATGCTTTTACAAGTTTCGTGCTTATGAGGCAATATTGATTGGCAGTTTTACGAGTTGGAAAAGGTTTTCAATTTGTTGGTCCACCGGCTTTAAACGAGGGCCTTTTTAGTGCTTTTCATTAGATTTTCAAGCGGTGAAAATGTTGAGTACTAACTTTTGCTAGACTTCGAAAGTATATTACTTGCTTTAGACTGCACTTCGAACAAGCTTGGACGAACAATCTTAGCATATTTTAGGACCATTCTAGGGACGCAGTATTTTAATGAACGAAACGTGATAAAACACACATGCATTTAAAAAGATAGCATTTAGAATTTACTTCAGTACATTAAGGTCAATAGATGAATTAAAAACAGCGTAATTAAATTAAATCATGGCTTTTATTAGTAAGTACCTACGATCCCATTCATCAAATAAATTGTGAAAATGACTTCTTTCCTGTTTTACGTTGCCTAACATACTCATAGCTTTAAGATGTTTTACAGGATAATTATACCTATGTATCATCATTCTCCTGCCCTTTTCCGAGGTTAACTGGGGTCGGCGCAGTATGTCTTCCTTTCGATGAGGCCTGGAAGGCTTTCGCTGCCTTTCGCGAGAATGTGATGGCTGCGAAGGAGGCGGCGGAGCGCGAGCGAGAGGCAGATCCTCTCGCCCCCGCGCTCCGCAAGGCACGGAGGGGGAGAAGACGACGCCAATATGTGCGTCTCCTTTCTCTCCGAGGAGGTGGTCCGCTGGTGCGTGGGGCTGTGGCCCTACAACCGGCATTGTACGGACCTCCTCCTACGCCTGGTGGGGACGGTTCAACTCTCCTGGCTGTCCCCATTCCCTACCCGACCCGGGGGAGGAAACGCCGTTCCGTCCGGGAGGAAGTTGTGGTGGCAGGTTTCGTTCCTTGGCCCACGACTTTCTCCCACTATGGACGATGAGGGAGAGTCCCAGGAGTTTTAGTCGGAATGCCTCTGGCCGGCTTCTCGTTAGAAGAAGCCGTCGCCGGAGGAGAGTCCGACATAACCCATCCGTTTACAGACGGATGGGTATGAGTAACGCATTTCTCCTGGGTAATAAAAAAATAAAAAGTATATCTTCCTTTTCATACGTCCCTGTCATTCGTCATTTAATCATCCACCTCTTTTCCCATCATGTCATTCTTCTCACTATACATTCATCTCTTTTTCGGCCGTCCTCTGTTCCTCCACCCACTTACATTTAAACTCATCACTCTTTTGGTTACATGTTCTTCCCCTCTTCTCATTATATGGCCATAACACGAAAGACCAGAAAAGATAATGTATATAGCATAGGTATCTATGTATACCCTCCCCAAATTGTTCTTAATCAGGATATAAATCCTCATACTCGACGGGTCCCTATAGTGCCACGTTCTATTGAGTGTGAGGCCTCTCTGAGCGCTAGGCAGGAAACGATAGACAATTCACTAAAGCTTAACTACGATCCACTCTTCTTGGAAAAGAAGGTGAAAAGTTTCGTGAAAGGGCGCCCCCAAAGTGCGAGTTCTCCTTCTGTGCGAGGTTGCTTTAACTAAGAGCTTCCTTTGGGTTGGTATAGTTGGTGGTCCACTTCGCCACGGCTCACTGTCTGGAAGAGAAGGTGAGGAGAGACTGTGGATCCCTTGAGGCTCGCACTCAAGGGATCTTTATGCCGGTGAGCCACCCTTGAGTGTGAGGCCCTTTCAGCGTGAGGCTGTTTGTCGGTCGCCCGCTGCGTCCATTTGAAATTCCATTCCAGACACACCAACGCTTCTTCGCTCTAATGATGCGAACGCAAATGTACACCCGGTTTATAGAGGAGCGATCGTTCGTGTGCGACGTGGACCAAGGGTTGACCTTCTTCGACGAGTGTATAGAGCGAGTGGCGGCGGGGGACGAGCCTCTACTAGGCATGGATACCGCCAATACATCCGAGAGGACGGTTATCGTGTTACCGCCCGATCCTCCCGATTCTGGTAAGAATAAACACGCATTTTTATAATTTATCATTTGATATGCACATTGATGTATGGCATATCAAGGTCTGACGTTCTTAGACGAGGGTATAGAGCGAGTGCCGGCGGGTGACGGACAAGCCTCTAGGCATGGATACCGCAAATACATCGGAGAGGACGAGCATCGTGTTGCCACCAGATCCGACTGATCCTGGTAAGAGAGGAAAATACGTATCTCTGTAGAGTAATTGGTATACACATTCGTGTGACGTGGATCAAGGGTTAAACTTCTTTGACGAGTGTTTAGAGTGAGTGGCGGCGGGTGACGAACCTGTGGAAAAGGAAACGCTGAGTACATAAAATTTGGGCGTGAGTTACCCTTGAGTCCGAGGTACTCTTACGTGCGAGGCACCTTAGAGTGCGAGGCCCCTTTGAGTTCGAGGCCCCCTTGAGTAAAAGGACTGGTAGGCTGTATTTGGTGGCCCATTTCACACAATCCTAGCTACGTCTTACTCTGCTTGGAAAAAAGGCTGTGAGTAGGAGTATCCATAAAATATTTCTTGTACAAAAATCGTTACTTTCCAAGATTCTCGATCACGTAAGAGCACTTTTCTTACATGTTCTTGTTATTAATAATTCCGTGTGAAGCCTAAGTACCTCGAAGCTATTATGGCTACATCAACTCGGATTCCGTGCCTTGTGAGAAGGCTTTCATGGGAAATTACATTATTTCACGCATTGTGCGCCATCTAGGCGTGAACTCGTGTAAACGTGTCGCTAGGAATGAGATTCATTTTTGCATTTATTCGAGTAACTCGAGTGACATCGGGACAAATCATACCTACTCTTCCAAGAAAATTGATTCGATATCGCATTACTTCTAAGTAAGGAGATGAGTTTTATTTAACGTGATAATTATAAATCTAAAGTTACTAACTATACTATAGTTTTGGTCATAGACATTGAATGCCGCTTTAATTCTCTTTATGGTCTTGGCCATAAATTGGCAGGCTTTGTAAGCATAGACATAGAACCCTAACTAACCCATGGAAGAAGAAAACGCGCGCCCTAGGCAGACTACACCAGCTCATCGGTTACAACTCTATAAGGCACAAGTTCGGCCCCATATGGAATACTGCTCCCATCTCTGGGCTGGTGCACCTCAGTACCAACTTCTTCCGTTAGACCGCGTACAGCGTAGGGCTGCTCGAATTGTCGGTGACTTGACTCTCTCTAGTCGACTTGATCCTCTAGCACTGCGGCGGGATATAGCCTCCCTCAGCATTCTATACCGCATCTATCATGAGGAGTGCTCTGAGGAACTGTTTGATCTACTCCCTGCAGCTGAATTCTTACATCGAACTACACGCAAGCGATTGTCATTCGCTTGGCTTTACAAGTATGGCTTCAATGAAAAGGCTCAGAAAAAAGACTGAGCCTTTTTTCTGAACCCGTTAGTTCTGGGGTGACGTGCTGGATGACGTTCTTTCTATATCGCACCCGTACAGAGATGCAGTAAGGCTGTCTCAGGGCCGGTTGGATCTCTTTCACAATCTGTGACGTCATTCCCGAAGATGGCACATACCGATTATAGCACGCGATAACATGATAAATTCAAGGACAGATTACCTACTTGTTTGAGTCAAAAACGTTTTTCAGCACAAAGGTAAGTTGTATTCGAATTACAATCGTAAAATTACTCTAATTAATCGAGTGCTAATTTAACTCAAGTTACTAACATCACTAACGCGTTTCCTTTACCACTTTATTCGCTCTTTGGTGTTGGTAGGTATATTAATTTACTAAGTAAAATATGTGTGTTGAGCAGATGATAATCGTAATTAAAGTGGAGCGGTTAATATCAAAAACAAAAACATTAAAACACTTTAAAACAGCAGGTTATGCTACAAGCTCTGGAATATGGTAGGTAATTATTTTTTCTGTATAGCCGCGCAATATATGATGTCCCGTGAAAAGCGCGCTTTAGTCAACATTCAAATTTCAGCTTTATGTCCATGGACACAAGGAATGTAAAATTTTAGCTTCGAGTTTTTTGTGGAGAGATAATTAATTGTTCAACAGATAAGAATAAATACAAGTTTTTTCTCGGGAAATAAGAAAAATTGTTTAGTAAATGGACAACCTTACCCATAGTATCCATATGTACTCATCACTATGAGCTACGGATGTTTTTTTATATATTATAAGTATATATTTATAAATAACAGTATTATATGTTACCTTTATATTTTTAATCTCACTGTTGATTCTGATATCCGTAACACAGGTGTTTGAACTACATATCTCGGAGTTAAATCAATGTATGTGATGTTGTGAAATATTTATTTATTTATATGTGGTGCTGTTCTTAGAGCAATAAGGAAGAAAAGTCCAAGTTGCTTTAAGTGTTCTATAACTTGACTAATGTTGTCCTCATCTTATCGTGTAATTCTCAGTGTTTAATGCTGTCGCTTCGGAGCCCGGGGTATGCTTGGACCATAATCCAGAATTCGGGAACAATGAAGCGACTGCCGTCCAACCGTCAGGGGAACTAGACTAACTGAATTACGGTTACAGGTTCAGAATTATTATCTCAAACATTGTAGGTATCCACAATTTTGAAAAACTATCCGAGACGTGCAGGTTTCCTCACGATGTCACACACACACACACCGTACACCTGTGTTACGGTTGAGCTACCCATCTCGGAATCAGATCAATGTATGCTAATGCTAATTAATGATAACGTATGTGATATTTATTCCTCACCGCCGAACTATTGGTAGAAATATGCACATAGATTTGAAAAATCCAGAGGTGCACGCTCGGATTCGAAGCACGAGCCCCGAAGTATGGAGTGCGCGTTCTTATCCAATGAACTACCATCGCTCGATAATGTCGTTGATGACCCGTTTGTAAAATACTTAATTATCTAAAATAGTCAATATTATTATAATAAAATTAAATTGAAAATTTAAAAAACCCCTGACAAAAACAAACAGATTTTCGTCATTTTCTGACGGCCGCTATCTTGGATTTGAAATATGTCACAGTAAATATATTCTGCTACTCAAGCCCTTTTATATGATACCCATATTGTGGGAGTTGTGTTAAAACCTACAATCCATATTTTTGTGAAGAGCGGCCATTAAACGAAACACGTTTTCCAAGCAACTGTTTTAATTAAAGAATAGAAAAATACAAATATCAAAAACCATAAATAATATAAGGAGGTTAGTTGCTGGTCGCCAACAGCCATCTTGGGTCGATTTTTATCCAACATAGCTAAGAACACTCCCCCTTTGTTCATCTTTCAAAGGAAAAAAAAACAAAATCAAAATCGGTTTATTTGTTCGGGAGCTACGATGCCATAGACAGACACACACACACTCACAGACACGTCGTTTTTGCGTCGGGGGTTAAAAAAAAAATGTGACACTCGACTAAATGTAGTGTATTTAGTATGTGTATCAAATGATGAGGAACCCTTCCTGCGCGAGTCCGAAACGCACTTGGCCGGGTTTCATTCTTACTTAATCGTTAGTAGTGTTGCTTATCGATAGTCCACTATTGATAGACTATCGATAATAAAAAGTAAAATCAATAGTATCGATAGTATAGCTATCTATTCTATCGATAGTATCGATACTATTGATTTTACTTTTTTACCATATAGTAGATAGTGAACCAATTGTCAAAACTATCGATAGTAAAATTAGATCAATACTATTGATAACGCTAATACTAGCGATACTATCGATTGTTTAATATCGATAGTATAGGCAGCAATACTATGGAAAATAGCGGACTATCGATATTACAAAACTATCGATAGTTTTTGATAAATTCTGTTAGGAAACACAATACTATCGATAGCATCAAGCATTAAACAATCGATAGTATTATTGATAGTACTTTCCATAGTCTTGAATGATTTTCGAGGTAAACTATCAAACGTTCTGCAACACTAATAGTTAGCCAGGGATCTCCAGCTAATTCTAATATT
Source organism: Marasmia exigua (assembly GCA_019059595.1). Taxonomy (NCBI): domain Eukaryota; kingdom Metazoa; phylum Arthropoda; class Insecta; order Lepidoptera; family Crambidae; genus Marasmia; species Marasmia exigua. The sequence continues at coordinate 10,389,333 of CM032476.1, read as the reverse complement.
AGCCGACTACCTAATCTTAAGTTTATTTACGTATCACCTCCGTTACATCTTATTAGCCCGGTTATGTCCAACCTAAGCCGTAGTTTCGGAGTCTGAGATCCGCTTTACCGTAACATATTCATTACAAATTATTTTTTGAAACAAATGATAATTTTATTCATAGAAATACGAATGTAATATGTCTGTTCGGTGATCGTACACTGTATTTCAAGCTGTTTTTCCGTTTTTTACAGACATTTGTATGGATGCGCATATTCATGACGATTGCTGGAATTGAATAAACGAGAGTATTTGAATAATGAAACGAAAAAAATACATCCTGTGCATTTCACAGCTTTTGGGCTCACTGGAGAGATACTGAGAACCAACGTTCATTCGGTACTCTAACAGATACATTGATGAATCAAATGACCGTTAAATTTATTATATTTTTTCAAATATTTCTGTATTAGATTAAATAAGTGTTAATCTCAAAGTAAAATATTCTTTATTTACTTACTTACTTACTCCACTGGCTCAGCGACCCGAAGCGAGTCTTGGCCTCCGAAACAAGAGAACGCCACTTTGATCGATCCTACACTACTTGTCGCCAGTCACCGGCCTGAAATTCTCGCAGATCATTCTCGACGACGTCCTCCCAGCGATACCTAGGCCGGCCTACCGGGCGTCGGCCCATCGGTCGGCTCTGGTATGCTTTCTTCACGAGACGATGCTCGTCCAGTCTCTCGAGGTGACCAAGCCAGCGAAGACGATGCACCTTGGTCTCGCCGATGATGTTAGGCTTCTTTATTTGCTTAGGCATTTTGTACACAGCACTCGATCAATCGTCATACATTAAAGATTTTTTTAAACTATTATTTAGATAGGTATCTACAATATACATGTAATTACATATTACCTATGTCGATACATAACATATGCTAAAAAGGACTTATATTAAGAGAGCTTCTTAAGAGAACTAGACGTTTCTCAACCATCTATATCATTGAAAGATTGATCGGATTCAAATGAGGAAATCACTTAAGGCCAATATCGCTGCCATAGTTTATAAGTTGCTATGGTTGGACTTAAGAGTAACCAGACTATTATTATCTTACTCTATACTTTAGAGAAAGACAAGGTTAAGTACATAGAGATAAGAGGAGGCACAAGCATCTAAAACCAATATGATCGCTATTATCGATCTACAAATGAAAAGATTTTTTGTCCGATGATTGTTTGCCCGAATCCCGAAAATAATTTTTAGAATTATGGTTTTGTATTATTATGTTGACGTCACTATGTTTTTCATTCCACGGACACGTACCCACAAAGGTGTGCAAGCAGACAACCCGTAAGTTTTGTATAAAAGATTTGTTTTTCCGTTTCAAAATAGTTCGATTGATTTTCTTACCTCGTCTTGCTACGTAACATTGTCGTTGCTACGACGTAGCTGTAGCTACGATCGTAGTATCGCCAGGTGTGGCGTAGCGCGTGGGCAGTTTGATTATTTTCACCGCTTTGCTACGAGCTACGAACTGTCGAGTTTTAATTAAGTCCATATAATTAAAATGTTTAGTATAATTTGCACTACGATATCACAAGATTTTAGCATAATAGTTAATGTGTATATTAAAATTGATAGAAATGGCTTTTACGAATAAAATAACACAAAAGAGTGCACAAGGTTCACGAATACTTGGCTTAATATTATCGTAATGAAATTAAATATATTTATTTGCACAATTTCAGGTGGTAGGTACATAAGTCTTAAATGTTTTAGTCTCACTAAAATATTGCTAAATCTATTATGCCAATAATATTATATAATATTAAATATATAATATCTGTGCGTCCTATGAAAAGTGGTACAAGCCGATTTATATCGAATTCGATTTTCTTCTTGCTACTGCATCACAAAAAAATCTTCTATTATTCTGTCTGATCAGACGGAAAAATGAAGGTATTTTTTTGCATGTCTGATCAGACAGAAAAACAGAGGATTTTTTTTGATGAAGTAGCACGAAGAAAATCAAATTCGATACAAGTTGACAAGTACCACTTTTCACAGGACGCACAGATATATACCCACTGTTACACGCGCAGATCGGAAACGTGCTACCAGACAATCGCCAGGCTTATAAGAAAATTGGAAAATAAACTGTTGTTTACCCAACATACAAATACAAACAGGTTTATTTGAAAGTAACGACCTAAGCAAAGTTGGGAAGTAAATTAATTGTTTATGTAAGCAGACTTGTTTCAAATGTTTGTGTAGTTAGAGAGCTGTAGAAATATAATTTAAAGCGTTGTGTATGTCACAAAAATCTCTTACAACCTCTCATTACACTCGTAGAACCCTACGTTTTTTTTTCAGAACTTATTTATATGAGTTGTTTCTGGCTGTAGTTAAAACAAGTTTCGAATATTATAATTAATCAAGACGGGAATTAACACGATATTTATTATGTAACACAACATTGTGTACTCACATATTTTACTCGACGTTTCGGCTACGTTACAGCAGCAGCGTGGTCCGCTCGCGACCACTTCCCGTCTTGATTAATTGAAGTTATAATGCAACGCAAAAATTTGAAAAACTAGTTTCGAATATTATTACTTTACTCTATGGTTCGAATAATTAAATTATATTGATTTACTTGTTTTTTTTTATGATAAAGGTGGCAGACGAGCCGACGGACACCAGATGGTAAACGATCATGATTGCAGTCATGTGTCTTGAAATGTCCGAGTTTATGACACATCCTTCGAAATTAAGATTCAAAAGTGGTTAAATGAATACCGCCCTCACTTCGCTTCGAGACTCGATTTTTCAAATCTTGATTACTTTCATACAAACTTCCAATGCCCATTTTACTCGGTTAGGGGATTATTTTCAAAAAAATATTTTACACGTGTTTCATGACTTTCGATGAAAAACTTTCATATTGAATTTCATTCGAGTAACTTCAGAAAACGGCAAAGTTTCACACGTAATTATAGACCAACCTTTTACTCCGTTAGGAGGTGACTTTAAGAAAAACCCTTCTTAGTGCTCCCCTATGCCTGTGGAAAATCAAGTTTCTAAACCAGAGCCTAATATAAATTAGGCTCTGCGTTGATAAACAGTCAGTTCTCGCTTTAGATTTAGATTTTTCAACTATCCAATTGTACCAACTGCTGAACGTATGGCTCTTCCGAAGAGCGCCAACCGTATCACGCCCTCTTATCCCTTATCGTCGACCTAATTAGACATCTGTTTTGTTTGTTATTAAACTAAGGATTTTTCTTGTAAATATAATATATTTACTATACTCACTGAATATTCTATGAAATTCTAACACGTACCCCTCATAATCAGACAGGGTTTGCATGTATCCTTTATGAATGTTGAAACTTGCCTCGACTTGGTTCCGGGTCTGGCTGATTAAGTCGATGCGAGTTGCCAGGACTTCCTAGATTTCCCCGGGGTGCAGAGTTTAGTGTATTTGTTCTGACAAATCATTAGTGTATCTGGTGGAGAATATGTAGAGCGGGAATTCCCGGGAAATTCCCGCTCCGAAAAATTTTGGGATGCTGAGAAATCAGCACTTGAAAATACTAAATTGGTTTTTTCTCTTAATAATGCTGACTTACAGTATTTTTTTTGAGAAAAAAAAAATCGTTATAATTGAAGTCTGCAAACCTTTATAGGTCATCCATTCAAATAGTCAGCATCAGTTTTGAACAGAGAATAAAAAAGAAAATGTTTTTATTCATTGTAATGTTTCGTTTTTTCTATTTTTTGACACCACGCTATCATTGCCTTTATTAGAAAACTAAACTAATGAAATACATATTACTGCTCGTCTGCCACCTAATACATAAAAATTGGATAGTAGAAAGACGAGCACATTCGATATCAACCTTAAATATTTCCTTGTATGAGTTTTCTTGAGTTTTATACTTATAATCAATATTTAATTAATCAAAAAATCCAGTATTTAAATATCTGGTTTCTACAAATAAATTTGAGAAAATGTATATCTTTATAAATGAATAGAAACCCTGGCTCTCAGCTTCCTTTTTCCACTTCCCGGGGAATTCTCGTGATACGGGAAAAAAGAAATACTCTACTTAATACAACAAAGGATTAATCCCTTTATTAGAGGCAGTTTATGTTCGGACAACTTTGGCTTATTTTGTTGACATTTCGGCTTTGAATAGGGAATAGAATGATACTGACAAAATACGGTATTTGACATTTTTTTTTTATTTTTGTAATCAAAAGACCTCTCAATGATAGAAACATCGTTGAAAGAAATACTTGATTATCATTTCAACTACCTGCGATATCACAACTTTAAAATCACATTATTTTGGGCAAACCTAAAACGCTCCATACAAATGGCTACAAAGGGTCACAAACAAGTATTTTGTATGCATTTCATTGGAATTTAGTATGGTAGCAATATCAAATGTTTCGTTTATGTCAATAGTTCTATTATAATAGTTGCTGCAAATTTTATGGGTTATTCATTGGTATAATTAGTTTTTAATAATTTCATACTTTTAAAATGGACTTGCCCGTGAATCTTTGAATGACCATAAAACCGGCTAGACGTTATATTTTTAGTTGAGAGTTTTTGCTATTGGCACATATTTACAACAAAAAATGATTTATTAGCTATATAAAAATATCCTATACCTACTATATATCTGGTTTATTTCCCATACTTTTTTAAAATTGCTTGTGTGAGCAGGTGGCTTGAGGTAATTGTTTCGAAAACACGCTTTACTAGCGCGATGTAAAAATGTATAGTGCCATCTACCGAAATAACACCAAACTATCTGCTTCATTGCTTTTTAAAGCTACATCTGCTTTTACAAGCTCCATCTAAGGAAAACCGCTGAACTATTTTTCCCATACTAAGGAAAAAAGTACTAAGTAAAATGACATTTTTTTTCCCAGGGGAAACCATCATGGCTGTCAACTTGCTCCACGTTGGGAACATGGTAGTGTGTGGGACTCAAACATAAACTAAAACCCCTGGGGTGTCCATCTCCACGCAATCGCGGTCGGAAACCCCACGTACCGCTAATCACGCTCGCAGCTTCACCCCTGTCTGGCGCAATACAGCCCTTCAACGCAGTACGACCTACCAGGACAAGTAATGTCGTCCCCCGCGGAGTCGTATGCTGAGCAAGCCACTCCCCAGCAGTGGGTACGATCACGTACATAGCCCGTTTAGTCGCCTCTTACGACAGGCCGGGAAAACCTTGGTCTAGCCACAGGACGCAAGCGAAATGACCCGGCCTTAAGTCTTGACAGACAGACACTGCACCATACCTCATCTTGCCGGCTCACCGTTGACACATTTCCGATAAAGGTGCACAACACCGTACTTTCTCTCCCGAACATCTGGCGCTTTCAACTAATTGCTTATTGGTTTTCCGTAAGATCGCCATTACGGGCGGGTAATAATGCCGCATCTAGACCGGAACGGCAACGTAGGTTGACCAGGCCTTCCTTATTTTACATATTATATCACTTTTAACACTTCGAAATTTGCGTTTTTATGAATTAATCTGAACTAATTAAACTTGGGTAATAAAATCGTATTTTTGTTATTCCGGCAGTAAATGTAATAAGAGACTGCTTTCGCTCTCTGTTTAATAGATAAAGTTTTCATAGTCGTGAAACTACTTATCTTGCTACGATAACAAAATTCTGTGGTATAAATAACACATTTAGCATCAATGTTAAATATCACGACCAGTCTTTGTTTCTGTTTATGACATACATTAGGTATGTATACATACCTACTTACTTATGTATGCTTAGTATAACGTTATACGAATTACTTATTATATAATCAGTAAATGGTATAACGTACTATTTTACTGCAAACTTGGTGATAATATTATGTTTTGGTTTATGGTTTAAGACATTTATTTCTCTAAAAGATTATAGATGCACTTATAAGAGTAATGCAAAAAAAAAATCAATATAGGTAGGTAGTTTGCGGGTACGAGTAGTATAGTGTAATTATATGTTATTTATATATGAATATGAACTAAAAGTGAAAGATAATTGTATGTTTCCCAAATAAATAAATTGAAAACCAAGCACGGCACATGTTAGGATTTTAACCTCTGACTACAAAATAAATATACACAAAAGGTGTGTGTGTCAGCTAGCTGACACTGATATTGAGTTCCTTGACCTATATACTAGGAAGTATATCGTACCGTATTTCTAGCCTACTTTGTACGCGATGAAGGCAGCTGGCGTGTGGCTTACAGACACTGAAGTGTCTATGCATTTTGTGCTACGACCGCCCATTTAAGAGACGCATAATCGACTGAACTTCTAGCGCTGCTATGCGCTGATGGTCAGTGTGGTCACCCCACGGAAAGGATATGTCCGCCCGAGCGTGCAACCTACATACAACAAGTCCGGTTTATGTCAAACGATGTATTTATGGCACGTTCTTCGCAATCGAGGTTAGGCAGACGGATAAATGGAATCGCTGAACTGAATGGGCAATGCTTAATGTGTCATTTTGGAGCTGAAGGGGTGAGGGGCAGGAAGTTTGAATGGGGTGATTAGAATGATGACTTTGCTATCCTACTCGCGTAGTTGTTTAAAAAGGTTTCATTTTTCAGGTATTGGACCCTGTGGCAGCAAATGCAGAGGTTGGGCCGTACGTGACTCAATGTTTCTACTGTGTTATTGCACGTCATAATATTTTCTGTCATAATATGTATGACTGCCTCGGTGGCGCAGTGGTTAGTGGGTCGCACTTTAAAGCGACGGCTGCGCAAGAGGTCCCGAGTTCGATCCCCGGGTCGGGCCAAAAATTTGTACCTAAGATTTCGGTAAGAAATTCTTAGTGGCATCTCGGAGTCTGGAAGTTGGCGGTCTTGTACCCCCGTGCCTCGGAAAGCACGTTAAGCCGTTGGTCCTGCGCCCAATCCCTCTCTGGTCGTGTCACAGTAGTGTCCCATCGGATTATGAGGGTAAGGGAATAGAGAGTGCACTTGTGTTTGCGCACACACTTGAGCACTATAATATATCCTGCGTACGTGACTGATCGTTGAGATTGGCCGCCGTAGCCGTAATCGGTTGCAGGAAATTATGTTCTGTTGTTATGTAGTGTTTGCCAGTGGTGTAGCGTTGGTGTTGGCCGCCCGGGGCGGATGACTATTATGCCGTCCTCTTTTCTTCCTCGATCCACCCGCACCCTTCCCACTCAAGATGAAGCTCAGATTTTGCACCCCCCTAAACCAAAAAGTGCCGCTCCTTTTACCTTCTTTGCCCCCTTCCCTAGGATGAAGCCTTCTCTTCTCTCTAAAAAGTTAATGTTCGCTACACGTGGTTTTGGTGTTAGCTTATAATGTCTTTGTAGTCATTAATTGTATTTTCTTTCTGTTCCTGAACTAAGATTAAATCAAATTAAAACAAGTGACACATTAATGGCGCTGATTGTGACTTTGTTTTTAAATATGGCTCTACCCGAAGATAATATGCCAATGTCAAGTAACTTATTGAGAATAAGTAAGTAGTCAACAGTCGAAGTCAGTCAAAGTTAAAGTCACTCAATAAAACGCCGTTGTTGTCACGTTTTATCGACTTAGGGATTTCAACGGATATCACCCTAAAAGCAATCGCGGGTTTTAAGACTTAATTAGGCTATTAGGTCCAAGCAAGTTGTCACGTGACAACTCACTCGACGCACAATAGCATGTGTTAAAAACGATACAATTCAATGATCCTTATTATTAGGATGATCCTAATAATAAGAATCGATTAATTGTATCGTGTTTAGGATCACTTTGAGGTACTTCACTGCACAAATAAACACCAAATTTGTACACTAAAAACCACTAGACATTAATTTAAAACCTTTGAATTGTATCAGCCCACGCGGCTTGTTTTAGCCCTACCCGCCGAATCCCTAAAATGTTTGTTTGTGACATTTTTTCATTTACGTCAGAGCATGGATTGACATGGACGTTGCCTGAAATAGACTTCTCTATTAGAATAGCTTACCTATAACTCTGTAGCTGCCAACGTTTTGGCAAAGTCTATTTGATTTTGAATCTTTATGAGTTTCCAAGCTAACATAGTCATACTTTCATCAATGTACCTATCTATTTTGAGGAGCTTTTGATTCATCATCATCATTTCAGCCAATGGCAGCTGCTGCTACTGCTGCATGCAGCTGGACATAGGCCTCACCTAATGTTCTCCACACAGATCGGTCCTGTCCTGTGCCGCCCGCATCCTATGGATTCCCGCAACCTTCACCAGATCGTCGGTCCACCTTGCTTTTGATTACCAACCAGAAAAAAAGGAAACATGCCAAAACGGAAATGTCATGTTTTATGTCTAAGTTTAGCCTACTTTCAGTAAGATGCAGATCGACCAAGATCAGAAGGCACTTCAGTGACATTGACATGGGGGCGTTGGGCAATATTTTTTCCACGGGAAAATGTCAAAAGCACTGTCACTTGTAAAGGAAACAGCGTTTGTTCAGACTTTTGCCACGTGCCAAATAATCGTGATCCGACTATATGTGGTATTCACTCCCACTCACACAGACAATAACTGTCTCGTTCGCACCACATCAGAGGATACGTGAGCCAACCGGTGAGAGTAGAGTAGTTGGTCTGTCCATTGGGGTCTCCTACGTAGTTTCGTATGCCGCTGTTGCGATTTTTTTTTCTACTGCCTCATAGTTTCGAAAGCTCATGGACTCGAATGATTTAGTTGTGAAAAACGCTGATTTGAAAAACATTTGCACTGCCTTATACGCTTGCAAATGTGGGTGTATAATCTACGAGTATATCATTCCTTTTTGGTCATAAATCGCCTCATCTTAAGCGTTTAATTCCCGGTTGCATCGAAAGCTGTCGCTCTGGAGCATAAGGTACGCTTTGATCGTGATTCAGGATTTTGAGAGTCTGGTAATTCTAATAAAGCGGCTGGCGCCAGACCTTCGCAACCCTTTAACAGGGCAACTGAACCAACTGAATCGTGGTTACACGTTTCAGAAACTATACGTACCAGTTGCATCTAATGAAAAAATAAACAACATATTCAGTGTCCATCAACATTTATTATTTTCAACAAATTGTATGTGTAGAAATACCACCTGATTTCGACGTAAGTAAATATACACCTAATATGTTTATTTGCGTTTATTGTATAATTATGAATATCAACCGACCAATAATGTTGTTAATTTAAATACTACTTAGATAAAATTTTTTTACATTATGACTAATAAATCGAAGTCACAAGAATTCGACCGTTTGAGGTAGTGCAAATGTTTTAGAATCAGCGTCTTTCGCGACTACATCATTCGAGTCCATGAGCTTTTGAAACTATGAGGCAGTAGAGAACAAATTAGCAACAGTGTGCGTCTCGACAGCAGCATTTGAAACTACGTAGGAGACCCGTCTATTGAGTGCATGTACGAGCCTATTGTAATACATTCCCTGTATAGAACTGGTTCCTAGAAGTTACACCAAAAGCGTCAGCGCATTTTCCACTCCCACCTTCCACCCCCGCACGCGAAAAACAAAAACTTAAATACGAAACAAAAGATGTCGTAAATTAACGGAAACTGGAGCAAAATTTATAATCAAAAGCGATAAATATTGCGAACGAGGCGGCCTATTTCCCGATTGTTCGTCATTTCATTGTTCTTATTTTAATGTGAGTTACGAGAAGGCGTTTTTCATCTGTACGTTACTGTTAATGGTTACGTTTTATTAAAAAAGTTTGTGGTGATTTGGGTTCCGTGATCGTTTTGTTTATTTGTGTTGTTCCTGGAAAAATAAAGGCTTTAATAATAACTAGACACCTGCCGCATAACCATCTGAAAAGCAAAGATCGCTGGCAGCTTGCAGTTTTTTGTTTCAAATGACGCCATATTACGTAGTGTCGTTCATGTAAGCGACTATAGTTTGAAAATACATTCGGCTCGTCAGTTAAACTAAACATGATCTGATACTCGTTAATGAAGTACCTAATTAGTTTTATCATCGGTAGTTGAGTTTAACGGATGCACTCCGTACCTTTTCCGAACTGATTCGTATATTTCATCCATCTCGTATTATAGTGCACAAGTGTGTGTGCAGACACAAGTGCACTCTATATTCCCATATTTACACTTATATTCTGTGGAACACAAGTGTGGTACGATTGTCCAACTTCCAGACTTCGGGCTAACACAGGCATTTCTTAACAGTAAGACTCCAGGTACAATATTGCCTCGACTCGAAGATTGAACCCGGCCCATCTGATGGTAAATGGCAACCGCGCCGCTCATAGAGATCAACAATGCCGGAGCACAATCATGCCGCTACCGGCCGTGAACGAAGAACTCTTTTCAAACCTCGTTTAAAAAAGGACATGTAGCGATCCGGGAACACCGCGGCTGGAAGCTCGTTCCAGAGTTTGCACGAGTATTAGTAGGTACATACAGGGTGTATTGGTAAACAGTAACATCCTGATAAATACTTATTCTACCCGTTATTTGAAACAAGAACTTTTCAAACACAGCCTGCTTTGCCATTCGGTCAATATGTGTTTGTGGGGAGTGTACACAATTTCGTGCGAATTTCGAAAAAAATATTTAGACAAAAGATGTTGCAGGTTTTAAGACGGGAGTTATTTTTTGCAGATACATGCCGTTTCGTATATAGTAGCGCTAGTTATACAATGATCAATATTTTTTTTTATGTGATAGGTAGCAGACGGATCTCCTCCTATGCCACCGCACATAGACCCCACAACACTAGTGGAGTCACATCTCTGGTGGAAAGGTACCCTACAGCTCCCGTGGTTTTCTGTGAGGCTATCACTCTGCCTATTCCTGGCGAAGCATTGCTCTTCCACGGTAAATGGTGTCCTCCATGGTGTCCCCATGACGCTCAAAAACTTAATTAAAGGTTTTGAGCGTTATGGGGGACACCGGTGACCGACAAACAATAAATGTTTATTTTTGTCTGGTTTAATGGCAGTCAATGTGTTAAGATCCTTTTGGCCCGGTGGAAAATGCCGCCTTAAGCACACCCGACCGCTGGGAGACGGCCGGGTAGTGTGGGGCTCTCCCAGGGGCCTACCCACTAAAAACCACCGGGGCATTTCCTACTACGTCCGTGTGGGGTGGGCTACGGTAACGGGTACGAAACCAAGTCCGCGGCCCACCCTCGAAGGACGAGAGGCTCGCCAGCACGGCCTCTTCAAAAACGGGCCTCGCCGAAAAACGAGGCCTAGGGCCACTCCCATGGCCCACCATTCCCCCCTCTCCGGAATCGTCCACGTTGCTGGATTGCAACGCAGGCGCTCCGGAAGGGACGACTGCAGACCCCTCCCCAACCCATACCCTGCTGGCTGCAGGGCAGAGAGAGGAGAGAGCACCCACAGACTTTTAAGTGATACCCGAAAACCCTCCCGTTCGAGCATCCCCGCTGGGTTGCGAAGACAATCGACGGGACGGGAAAAGCGGGGGTGGCGAGTCGTAGCTGCATCCCACTGGCTGCGGGACTCAACACAGACCCACCAACAAAGCCCCCACCATAAAGGCGGGGAAAGCGCTCCCGAGAATCGGGGCGCAACAGACTGTTGGCAGGAATTCCACCACCGTGGAACTCCCCAACATTCGAACGCGCCCGAAGGCGCGACAGTTCAAGGCCCGAGAACAAAAAGGCCCCCATACGGCACCATCACACCAGGAACACCGGCCCACCGCACGCCAAAGCGCCCGACAGTGGGTGCCACCACACCCCAACGCCAACCTACGGCAGAAGGGGGGGCTGGATAAAGAAGGCAGCCTCCGTGCCCGGCCCTATTGTGTTCAGGTCCGTAAAGAGAGGCCGGTCCTCTAAGCCCTCAGCAGACAATGAAAGCCCCCGAGTGGTGTGCGCTGCACGCGATCCACTGCGTCGGGGCTGGTCCGCCGGAAATTCTGTGCATCCTTTGGCCGTCGGGTAGCAATCCACGAATGAATTACTACCCGCCGTTGCCCGGGGAAAACCGTGCCCCACGGTAACCGTTTCTGCCTAATACCAACCGAAGCTGGAATCAGGACAGAACTGATTACCAGCGGGGCCACTCTAGGAGGTATATACACCTGAGTCCCCATGTGTTAAGATCCTTTTTTTTTTTTTTTTTTTTTTTTTGTTGGCCCGGTGGAAAATGCCGCCTTAAGCACACCCGACCGCTGGGAGACGGCCGGGTAGTGTGGGGCTCTCCCCTGGGGTGCTCCCAGGGGCCTACCCACTAAAAACCACCGGGGCATTTCCTGCTACGTCCGTGTGGGGTGGGCTACGGTAACGGGTAGAAACCAAGTCCGCGGCCCACCCTCGAAGGACGAGAGGCTCGCCAGCACGGCCTCTTCAAAAACTGGCCTCGCCGTAAAACGAGGCCTAGGGCCACTCCCATGGCCCACCATTCCCCCCTCTCCGGAATCGTCCACGTTGCTGGATTGCAACGCAGACGCTCCGGAAGAGACGACTGCAGACCCCTCCCCCAACCCATACCCTGCTGGCTGCAGGGCAGAGAGAGGAGAGAGCACCCACAGACTTTTAAGTTATACCCGAAAACCCTCCCGTTCGAGCATCCCCGCTGGGTTGCGGAGACAATCGACGGGACGGGAAAAGCGGGGGTGTCGAGTCGTAGCTGCATCCCACTGGCTGCGGGACTCAACACAGACCCACCAACAAAGCCCCCACCATAAAGGCGGGGAAAGCGCTCCCGAGAATCGGGGCGCAACAGACTGTTGGCAGGAATTCCACCACCGTGGAACTCCCCAACATTCGAACGCGCCCGAAGGCGCGACAGTTCAAGGCCCGAGAACAAAAAGGCCCCCATACGGCACCATCACACCAGGAACACCGGCCCACCGCACGCCAAAGCGCCCGACAGTGGGTGCCACCACACCCCAACGCCAACCTACGGCAGAAGGGGGGGCTGGATAAAGAAGGCAGCCTCCGTGCCCGGCCCTATTGTGTTCAGGTCCGTAAAGAGAGGCCGGTCCTCTAAGCCCTCAGCAGACAATGAAAGCCCCCGAGTGGTGTGCGCTGCACGCGATCCACTGCGTCGGGGCTGGTCCGCCGGAAATTCTGTGCATCCTTTGGCCGTCGGGTAGCAATCCACGAATGAATTACTACCCGCCGTTGCCCGGGGAAAACCGTGCCCCACGGTAACCGTTTCTGCCTAATACCAACCGAAGCTGGAATCAGAACAGAACTGATTACCAGCGGGGCCACTCTAGGAGGTAGATACACCTGAGTCCCCATGTGTTAAGATCCTAACCTAACCTAACCTAACCTAACCTAACCTACCCAGGTAAACCACAGATTGAAACAATTAAGATTTATGATTTTGAAAATAAAAGCGGCATAAATGTTGAGCTATATATAATATACGAAACAAAGTATACCATCATGTTGCCAATACAATAGGTATTTTGAATGCGTAACGAAATCGTGTTTTCGTACAAATAATTCTACATACCTTTCATATCCTCTGAACACGAATCCTTACAATATCTCATAATATCGCGTACGAAAATGTTCCATTGTCGCACTCGTATTTTCACAACGCTCTTTATGTGCAGTGACGCGAGTGTGAGAACCAACCGTGTCGGAAAATTCAAAGGAATGATGGATGTCTCCTCGAGGGCATGCTCTTTGAACGATACATTTTTTGTTTCTCGCATTTTTTAAACCGAGTGAAAAATGCTTTTCGCGCGAAATAATATTGCCTAATCGTAAATCATGCTTTTTGAATAGCATTCTTTCCACCCCAAGGGGAAGAAGGATGCATTTTCAATTCCAAATTCTCAAAATGTATTTTACGTAGTAAAATTGAAGTCCACACATTAAAGATGTAACTATCAATTGCCAAATGGCGCTTCAAGCTTTTTTGCTATTTTTGTTTTTATTCATTTCATATGAGGGAATATAATACTCGTAATTATCGATTATGTTATATTCAGACAGACAAGTGAAAAGCCTGAAACGTATTCTTATATACCTACCTAATATCCTCCAACCGATTATGGCTATGGCAGCCAATCTCAACGATCAGCCACGTACGCAGGCAAACACAAGTGACCTCTCTATTTCCCTTACCCTCATATGCCGATGGGACACCAGCGTGACACGACCGGAGAGGAATTGGGCGCGTATTTCTACCATTAGCTCGGTGGTGAGGGAAAACATCGTGAGGAAACCTGCACGTTTTGTATAGTTTCTGGAAACGTGTAACCAAGATTAAGTTGGACTGGTTCCCCTGTTAAAGGGTTGCGAAGTTCAGACGGCAGTCGCTTCATTGTAATAACCAGACTGCCCAAATCAAGAATCATGGTCCAAGCGTACCCGGGGCTCAAGAGCGACAACTTTGGACGCAACTGGGAATTACACGCTAAGATGAGGAGGAAAAGAGTAACTTATATAATATACTGAGATAGAGGCATAAATCGGCTAGCCAGTGCTAGCGCCATCTAGAGGAAAACGACCAATACTCAACGGCTATGGCGGCCGTACTGGCCACCTTCGAGAATTAGTTCTATATAATGGCTACAACTCGACTATTAAAGTGTTAAAGATAACGTATGAGTAAACGTGTCTTTACAACGCGTATTTCGATGTTTAATAACATTAGATACGCTCTCTTAAGATCAAATCAACCAGCACATTTACATGAATTCCGTTTGCTTATTCAGAATACGGCTTAGTAGTTACATACGTATAAAGTACAGTCAACTCCAAAAATATGTATACACTTTAGGACATTGTCACAATATATACTATAAGAAAGTAGACCTCTACTTTCTTATAGGTAAGTATTGTGACAAGGTCCTAAAGTGCATATTTTTGGAGTTGACTGTACCTTCCACACTTCGAACAGTAAAATTGTCCCTAGTATGACACACACATCCACGACGAGGAATTTTATTGTAAAATGTCAAGAGACTCGTGTTTTCATAAACGAAGTAAGCAACTTTGAGCCACTCATTTTAGCTAGATATTTTATTATGTGTATGAAATGTAGGAATTATTTTTTTAGGTTTTCGTAATACCGTGCGGAGTTCACGAATAGTAGCATAATTTACCAGACTGGCTTAGCCCAAGGGTCCCCTCTCTTCAATTAAAACAGGCGACTCCCTCAGCAGATGGTAATTTTATTTTGTTATATTTTCCAGAATACTGAGAGTAGAAATTCTTTTATACAACTTTGGAGTAATGCAGTTACATAGCATAGGTAGCCAAGGACCGTAGAAAAAAGGTTTTTTATTTATATAGTCTACCCAAAGGTTTTCTGGAAGATATTGCTAATAACATTATGTACAAAGTTCCTATAAATGTTTGTTAAAACCTTGATAACTTTCGGGGACGACCCGTTTGGAACAGTGGTAGTGAACGTTGCCTTTGGTCCAAGGGTTGCGGGTTTGATCCCCGTACAGTACAAACATTTGTGTGCATGAACATCTCTGTTTGTATTGATCTGGGTGTTTTATATGTATTATAAGTATGTATTTACAAAAGAAAAGTAATATATATATATATATATTGTTTTTTTTGTTTCCTACGTTAAAATTGCTCTATAACACCGGTTTAGTTAAGAAACGTTTATGAATAAAGCCCTTAGTCTTATGTTTGGTTACAGTAGAGGTACGTTGCCAGTATTTACGAAGTTAGAGGTCTTGCGATTTTAAGCGATACGAACTACAATGGTTTTAGTATATTAATAAAATACCTATGCCTCCAGATTCCCTACTTATTATAATCAATTTTTTTGTGAATGAGCTACTATATTAAGATATTTTAATTATTATTATCAATTTTTTTGTGAATGAGCCATTCATATTTGGAATTGGAAATTGTCTACTTCTTGTAATAATACATGTCACTTTAGCCCCTCATAATAATAACTGGATCCACTGAAAACCAGCGTTAGCGGCTCCTACTCTAGTTGCTAACACATGCTGAGTGGATACCCTTTTGGGCACATATACTTACTTGTACACCTGTATTGATTTGTCTACTGTAAAATTTTAAGTTGTGTTATTCAAATGTACTTGTATTTTTAATTGTGTCCAAATAAATATTTTTTCTTCTTCTTCTTTCTTCTTCTAATAAAGTATGATGTTCTTATTTTTGTCTCTTATTGAGTAGTTGTTTTAATTTGTGGATAATCTCCCGTCGCGAAGGGCTCACTAGGTCGGTAGCAACACAATACTTGGCTGAAGCAATTTACCTTTTCTTATGTTTTTTTTATGACAGGTGGCAGACGAGCAGATGGATCACCTGATGGTAAGCGATTGCCGCCCTCACTCACTCAATACATTTTTAGTGCCGTTTAACTCTCCAGAACCCGTACTGTTTGAGAACCTCTGTGCGGGACAACGAAATGACAAATGACTGCTCAGGAGAACCTCAGAGCTTCCAAAAATGTCATAATAATTGTACTTTACGGAGTAGCTTCGTATTGCGGACGAACTAATGTCGTGGGTCGTTCTGTGAGAGCGATCTAGATAGACGGTGATGTATGCTAAGTGAGTCTGACTTTAGTGCTCATAATAATATTATTATGAGACAACAGCGCGCCCCTTGGGTACAGTCTGCACCAAAAGTATAACCTATTTTTTTGATAATACAGACATTTTGGTCGATGGATTACCTACAATTTTAATCTTAGAGTAAGTCACATTATACTTCAAAAAGACAACAAACAAACAGAGGACTAAGCATTAAAAAAAATATTCGTCTTCTCACTATTTTGTAGGTTTCTTGAGGGTTTCCTATTTTTATTCGAACGGTTCGACCGACACGGGACCGATTTGTGTGGAGATCATTGGGGGAGGTCTATGTCCAGCAGTGGACGTTTATAGGCTGAAATGATGATGATATTTTTATTATAATTAGGACAATGCCTTGCTATTTGGTTGCGTGAGTGCAGGTACCGGAGGCCCAATCCGGGTGAAAGGGGGGGTTTAAAGGTTGGCAGCGAACTTGACCGCGAAACAGCGAAGGTGTCGCGGGTGTCCATGGGCGGCGGCAATCGCTTACCATCAGGTGATCCGTCTGCTTGTCTGTCACCTATCACATAAAAAAAAGTATGACACCCAGGCGAAGTGATGTTTAGAGGGGCCTCCTAAGGCTATGGTGATGCTACGTCGTGCAGTGTACAAAGATGTAAGTCCTAAAAACCCCTTTAAAATGTCATATAAAGACTGATGTCATAAGTCGGAACTAATGCTGTTTAGATATTTTAGAAAATACGCTATACAACGCCCTCTTGTCAATGTCAGTGAAGTGCCTTCTGATCATGGTCGGTCTTTATGTATTCGATAATTTTGTATCTGTTTTGTTATCTTCTGTATGCATGTCAATATTTAAATTTCTTCTAATATAAAGGCGTCACCCATGGTCCAGTCTCAAAACCAGCGCTGTTGTTTGTGGCAGTTGCAGCATATGCTGAGCCTTGTTGGCCGCAACTCTTATGCTCTGTACCGTTTTTTTATTATTTATTTTATGTATTATGTGTTGTGGTCAATAAATAGTTTTTCTTTCTTTCTTCTTTCTTGATACAATTTCTTCACACCGTATACATATATTCACGTTTTCTATTTACTGGAATCTTTTATTTCGTTACCTACTACTGTTCCTTCTGTGTATTTTTCACCTGAACGAGACAAAACATTTTAGTCTCTTTCTATTGGCGCCCGCAATTTAAGTATGTCATTACATTACCCTCGTTCAAAAAGATTTCATGTTCAAAAGTCTTTGAGTGGTTAAAGAGGCTAACGCAAAACAAAGGCGGATTTATGGCTACAGACTGTCTCGCAGATGCTCCGAAATACTTCGATAGGAACCGCGGCCACTTCACCTGAAAAACGCACGCCATTTAACAGCGTCTCGTTAGCAAAGAGCCCGTGAAGATCCGCCATCAGCCTGGTCTATGCACAGTGTAAACATTTCCAGTGTTAAGAAGTGTGCCTCATTTTTACAAAACGCGTGTGGCGGACAGAAAAGGAGACACCGGTAAGGGGGTAAAGAAAATATATTAATAAAAATTATGAAAAAGCGTAAACGTCAGAAGAATAAGAAACGTCAAAAAAGGAAAAATACTTTTCTATTCTTTATAAAGGGCGCCTAAGCGGCAAGTAGGTCTGTCCGCGACATAGACCTCCCCGTAAGGGACCACAAACGATGTGGCGGACAGAAAAGGAGACACCGGTAAGGGGGTGAAATAATACTTATCAAAATAAAAATATAAAATAACACGTTATCGGCCGAAACGTCAAAAGAAGAAGAAACGTCAAAAAATACTTGACTATCTTAAAAAAAAAATGTATATCTGGGGGCCTAAGCAGCAAGGAGGTCTGTCCTCGACAATGTGATCTGAGAAAAGTTCCAGACAAATACTTGTTCCAGTCCCTTTTAGAATTCCCGGTTGGAACGGGATAGCATGATCGTTACTACGGTAATTACTCAAGATCGGGTATTGTAATTTGTGGATAATTTTTCAATAAGTGCCCCTCCAAATATTCGATTCAAAGTCCTTCCGCCATCATTAGAGAAGACTGCGCTCAGTATCTCCCTAACTAGGGGATCATGCTTGTATATGGAATAAGCATTTTTCAATGGACAAAGTTATTTGATATAGCTCGACGAATTAGCACGTAGAAGTGGAAGTCGGCTGGCCGTTACTACCGTAGAACTAACATTCGTTGGAGCAGACGGGTCGAGACCGCAAGTAGGCAGAAAGCCTAGCATAAAAATCTATATCGCAATATGCAAGACTTCCAATACGTCTATGCTCAGCAGCGAAAGGCCTCGTTTGATCTCGTTGAGGCAATGTCTTTGGTCCGAGGTGCATTAGCCCGATTGCTTTATTTATGTATACCCGCTGCCGGAGGGCAAACTGGTTATGGGGGCTCTCATTTGACAGGAGACTAACAAAAAGCCGGGCATTGCACGTATTAAACTAAACTCCTGTTATTCTCCCTCCACAGTGAGGATATCGCATGACGAAAGCACGAAGTATCGCTTCAGGACTTTGCCTGACGCCCAGTTCAAGCTTTTTTTTTTCTTGGTTTCCCGGGAGAAATGCATTACGCAGACCCTGCCGCCGGGGGGCGACAGGGTACTGTGGGAATCACCCTCCGGGCCGATTCTTCTAACAAGAAGCGACCTGAGGGGATACCCACTAAAACTCCCGGGGCTCAACCACCCGTGGGTATAGAATGGGGTCACGGGAACTGCACGAGGCTATTCCCCGCAACCCCACTCCCCCACAGGCCCCTACACGGGGTGTGCGGCCACGCCCCTCCTCAGGCTTGGAAGAGGTTGGTTGGGGACAGCCGGATGAGCTGAGCCGTCCCCAACGAGCGGTGGAGGTGCCAATGGTAGTTCCGGCACAAGGACCCCCGTCCCTGTGGCCGGCTGGCCACCTCCACGGAGAGGACGAAGAGTTCTCCGCCGAACTCGTCCTCTCCTTGCTCGAAGCGGGCCTGCGAGGGGGTTAGACTCGCGCTCCCGCTCCGCCGCCTCCTTCTGCGCCACCACTTCCTCGCAGAAGTGGGCGAAGGCCGACCAGGCCCGCCCAGTTCAAGCTGAGGCAGCCCTAGTAACGTAACAGTACCGCCGATCAGATTATCACCCCCACCCTGATCTATAGATCAGATTAGATCATTATAGATCGACGTTATAACATCGCTAACGTTTCACCCTTACGAGTAAATAAGACTAGAAACTAGTAGTCACTACGCTGTGACCTTGCCCAGTAGCATTCATTTTATGGAAACTGTAGGAGGCCAAATTGCTTCGGAAAAATCTAAGGCCATTTTTTGAATTTACGGAAGATGCGTTACGGAAGGATTATCTATTCTCCGTTTTTTTTAATACAACCTTTTGTAAAAATTTTAAGCCAGTCAATAGCAAAAACTTTATTAAGAATTCAATATAAATATTCGTGAAACACACGCGCAGTAATTTTCTCTATTAAATTCCTTCGAATAAAGAAGTCTGAAAACGGCGGGACAAATTTTATGGGGTTTCTGCTGCAATTTATACGAGGTTTCGTATGCTAGTAGGCCAAGACAAAGTATGTAAGTACCTACTATTAATTTCATATTTTTGTTTAATTTCATATGTGCTTCACGTAATGAATATTTGGCATGACTATAATAAATATAGCGATGTCAATTGTGATCCAAACACTGTCTGCTATGATACAATTTAACGTATTATTGTTTTTTAGATCCTAACTATCGAAAGAAAACTTTTGATTGCATATATTGCATTGTCAAAGATTGTTTGGTTCTGTTTGATTTCTATACTTATGACCATACTTATAGCACTTGGTTATGTTGTTGTCTTATTATAATTTCCCGGTTTGACTTCGATAGAAACGGTAGGTTTATAGTCTACGGTGAATGATGCGTTAAGTTCCGTATGGTGTGTAAGGATCGAAAATTATCAAAAAAATTACAATCTTGCTAGATCAAAATAAAGATTTTTTTGGTAAAGACGGGGACATATTTAATCATTATGTTATAGAAATTGTTTGCAATTTATTCTTAAATTACGAATAAAGTACTCTACTTGAAAAAATGCTTCGCATGTTTACGTGGGAACTGAAACCACGGCCTACCACGTAGGTGGATGTTCATCCAACTGAACTACCAAATGCGATAGTAAGTTTACAGATTTTTCGTAAGATTATATTTAATCGGTGTCTGATAATAAGCATCACCTTCTAGAAAAAACTTTATCAAACACCTCATCGACCTTCACTGTCGTTCTTACTTTCTCGCTGATCTATATCCCCAAGTCAGATAAAAATCAGTCGAGCATTATCTCAAACATCTTATTTATTTATTCTTCCGTAACGCCTGTCATCCCTGACTGGCTATCTACCAACAGGCATCGAAACTTGTTTCCCAGAAAAACTTATCTCTTATCTTATACACAAAGAGCTAGGCAGTCCTCATTACAGCTGACGGGACACAATATACAACAGGCTAAAGGGCCATAAACTGATATGCGACCGGCAGAGTAATAATACGGATGCTTGAGTCTTTGCGGTACTTGGGCATCAACGGTTCTTGTCCGATACGAGGTAAACGTGACAATGGTATGCCACTTGTATGCAGGTAATAAGGAAATTTCGTAGGTTAGTTATTTTTATTTCACAATTGGAAAGCGCTTTGTTTTCTTAGGCTTATTGTCCACATTAACCGCTTTCATCAATTGAAGATACACGAAACAGTGACCACGCTGCTGTGGGCATCGCATTACATAGGCAACAGAGGAGAATATGCCTATAATTGTCAAATAGATAAAAGTGTGCCATTGACATGCGGTCTAGGTGGACCCTGGTGATATTAGATTTTTGCAATCTACCACTCCACATGTCGTGTCTTTCAGGTACCTAAGTAGGCTATTAAAATTTGCTGACTGGCATAGTGAGAAAATCTTTTCTTTGTTATTAGCCTGTTACTCTATTCTTTATGAGGGGATAATTTCTGCTTATTTCAAGTGAAAATTAATAATAATGGCAGTGTGAAAATCCATATTTTTAGATTTTTATCACTTCGAATCCGAAATTCAACTGACGAAACTTTCCGTTTGGATATTATTGGATGTTCTCCGGTTTCGTGTTGCTTTGACAATTAGTCTAAACTAAATCAGGTTTGAATGAGATGATCCAGTTGTGTAATTAGTGTTATGTAGTTAGGTAGTTAATGGCACGTGTAATTTGATTGGATTATATCAGCGGTTGCGTAACACTTTGATTTATATCGATAACAATATCTTTCGGATTCTGCCTACCTACAAAGGTGTGAATAATTTTTGATGGTAGCTAAGGTATTCCGTAACAAATAGGTATGTTATAAGTTTATATTATAAACTATGTGCAGGTTATAATTGATAAAATAATGAGCTCAAAAACTTTTTTAAATAATATTATCGTCCAAAAGTGAACACATCTTTTTTTCGATCAAACTATTAGTCCCATAGAAAAAGTGAGAGTTAATTTATATGTTAAAAAACTAAGTGTGCTTGAAAGTGTGCAATCGTAAAATATCTAATTAGATAAGGATCATACAAATAAACAAAACCAACAAAATAATGAAAAAATCGCATCGAGACAAAACCCTAAAGTGAAAAAAACAAATTACAAAACAAAAAAGTGTGATATTTCTTGTCTTTGTCCTCGCAAGAGTTTTTCACTAGATACACAATAGATATTCGCTGCCACCTTGATGAGGCATTGTCATGAGATTTCAGGGATGTGACTAGAGTTGAATTATCCGTTTCATTCGACTCATTTTGAAATGTCACTCATGTGAAATAGTAACAAACGAGTTAGCGTGTCACCTGATTTAATCCTTATAAATGCGTTAGTAACATGAGAAACTTACTCTAGTGTTAGGCATTGGCGCCATGGTGGCATAAGAGCAATGGTAGCTTAGTGGATAAGTACCTACGAGCTTTCCATACGTCGTTGTTTCAATCCTAGCATGCGCCTCCATTTTCAATCTATATGCATTTTTGTACCGTAAACTGGAAGACTGCCTCATCATATTTTCACGATTTAATTTACAAATTATAGGCCAAATTTCTATACCTGTATGGAAATATGCCAGAAGATGCATTCTCAATGAGGAAGGAATTGACGAAGAAAAGAAAGAAAATCCTGCAAGGAAGAAATGCCGAGTCAATTCAGTCATTTGCATTTAAGTGGTTATTCAATCAACTATTTTTGACCGACTTAAAAAAAAGGAGGTTCTCAATTCGAATGTATATGTATTTTTTTATGTTTGTTCGCCGATAAATTTGCCATTTATGAACCGATTTAGATGATTCTTTTTTAGTTGAAAAGTAGTAAATAGTCCCGGATTGGTACCATGATCAGGATATCAGGATCCGATGATGGGATCCTGGAATAATTGAGGGGAACTCTCAAATTTTATAGGGAAACAAAATGTTTTTATATCTTTTTTCAAAACTGCACCAGTATTTACGCTTGACTGTATTAATTTTGTGGCTCTGCTGACGATGGAAGGTCAACTCCTAAACGGTAAGGAGTTAAAAGATAACGATTCAAAAGAGATTAGGCGCCGACTTCGGTAAAACCTTTTCTCGAGAGTACTGTTATAAAATGTTATCTGAGGTGTATAAAGTGTTAAAAATATTAATTTACACTTTTTAGTTCGTGATTTTTGAAGGCGGTTTTTTTCGCAGAAAAATTTTTGTTCAATGTTTTTGAAATTGTTACATGTTTGTGTTGTCAATCGAGTCACTCGAGTCACTTGTAAAATGATTGTACTATAGCCGTACGCATCACTTCGAGATTTGTTGATATATTTGGCCGGATCCCGCAATGTAGACAGAAAATATGAAGTCTAGTAATTCGTCCGGCTTTGTTCGGAAATAATGAACTGTGTGAAGTTATGGCCTGGAAGACCGATGCGACTGGTCATCTTTCCTGTGTTGAAATAAAAATACCAGAGATTTTTTTTCTGGATGTATAAGTGTTGCATGGGTAATTGGTTACTTTGCTCTTAGCTTATAGTACGAGAGCCCACGACCAAAACCATGTCTCATAGCAATACGGCAAAAACCCTATAAAATCGTTAGATTGTATGATTCTGAACCCGACTAGGCGTGTAGTAACGGTCGAAAGTGTAGCAACTGCGTGGGAGGCCATTTCTGCTGTGTCAATAAAAAAAGACAGTCGGTATTATAGCAATACGTCTGATAGTGAAAATGTACATAGATTTTATAATTGTATTACGAAAAAGTTTGTTTTCAGACATTTTGCGCGTAGCATATAGCCTGAGCGCATTTTTGAAAATGTCAAAAAATTTAGCCGACCTGTATCATAGCAATACGGATAAAATTTTTTTTCAACTTTTTGTATTGCTGCCAGGATTACCAAAAACCTGTTTTCAGACACTTTCAGTGTAGCATATACTCCCAAAAACGAAAATAACGTTTCGGAGTCGCCTGACCGACGCACACTGGGGCAAGATACCCTTATTTCTGGCATTAAATCAGTTTACTGGCTAAATGGCTTTTGTAGTCACTAAATTGAAATAAAATAATGTTTTCGATGATTTAGAATCATTTATATGACTTTAAATACATAAATGTATGTTTTTTAGGTAATTTAACACAAATAATGAAACAAAAAGACGTAAACAATCGCTTATATTTTATTAAAATTATTCTGAACCTACTATTCTAAAGATATGCTAGCGCATCATCATCATCTTCATCAACATCATCTTCATCATCATCATCTTCGTCATCGATATGCGTTACTTTATCGGAATTTATGTTTGAAGATGGATCTTTTAATAAATTTAAGATTTCTTTTGGAAGAGTCTGAGGATTTCTTTTCTTAGATTTCTGCTTGTAACTTTAAATAAACCGTTTTTTTTTTTCAACTTCATCCTAGTTTCCTTTTGTGCGATTTATTTCAGTCCTTCAACTTCAATGTTACGGTTTCGGGTAAATTCTTTGTTAATTATCATCTAATAAATTCAGGGTCGCAACGTATTCATTGATTTGTAACAGAAAATTCAAGATGCCTCAATACGATTTTTAAATGATATCTGGGTATCGAAAAGTTGTCTGATAGAGAACGTACTACACTTAATTTGTCTGATATACATTTTTTGCACATGTGGACAACTTATTTTATCATGTCCAACAATTTTCAGACATATTGCTATGATACCGATCGGTCAAATTTGTTAACATTTTCAAAACGGTCTCAAAATTTAATGCGTTCACATTTCCGTCTGAAAATTGTTTTGTTCGCATCAAATAACCAAAATTTACTAATAAAAAAGATTTTCAGACGTATTGCTATGAGACATTTTTTTTGTCTCATTTTTTATTTTTGTTAGTGATTTTACGGGTTTGCGCTACACCACTAACGTCTGAAAAATAGGTTTCCGGTATCTCAAAACTACCATTCAACTACAGTCTGCAAATCAGACATATTGCTATGATGCAGTTCGGCAAAATTCTTTGACAATTTTGAAAATTCGGTCAGATCAAACGCTACGCGGAAAATGTCTGATATTGGTATTTTCGAGTTCAAGATAATCGTATCTATCGATTTGATGCGGTTTTGGCCGTATTGCTATGAGACAAAAATTTTGGTCGTGGGCTCTCGTACTATTAGACAGTGTTATTGTCTAAGGCTCTTAGGGAGGTAGGTAAATATTACAAGCAACTGGATTATTTATTTATTTATGCTAGTCAAATGGTTATTACAGTTAGTATAATCGGTAACAGAACATTGATCACGTGACATCCTGTAAGGGCGCTGCAATATCTAGAGAGCGATAGAATACATAATTATTTATCTTAATATAAT
Organism: Marasmia exigua; assembly: GCA_019059595.1. NCBI lineage: Eukaryota > Metazoa > Arthropoda > Insecta > Lepidoptera > Crambidae > Marasmia > Marasmia exigua. The sequence goes on along the minus strand of CM032476.1, from coordinate 10,363,946 downwards.
AACAGGGATATATAAAACTTTGGATCGTCATCGTCATCGTCAGCCCATTTAAGTCCCACTGCTGGGGCACGTGCCTCCCTCAATCACATGAGGGGTAATTGCCATACTCACCACGCTTGGCAGACGGGTTGGCGAGGGTTTTGATATAAATGCAGAGTTTTCCTTCTCTGGGTGCTGATGATCATGCCAGCAGCTTTACCTTAGTCGCCTTTTACGACACCTCGGTATGAGTGAAGGTGGCCTCTTCGACTCTGCCGGGGACCAAACGGCAACACCCAAAGTTAATTAATTAATATTAATAATAAGTTAAGTAATTATGTTTAATCAGCCGTTCAATCAACAGCCTAGCTACTTGACTAAATGGCGCCTTAGATCTTACGGCCTGAATGATAACTACTTATGTCCTTTCTTAGAGATAAATAGTTTTGGTATAAGTACTTACCGCTAAACATTTGTTCACTGTAAAAAAAAATCTTATATGTAACGAGATATTTATGTAAACAAATATGTGTTAGCATTACACACTAAATTGTCTAAGGTGTTAGCAGTACGACATTGTACACAGTACAACCTGTGCACTTGTGGAGTGCGAGTATAGACGCAAATAGTGTGCGAGCGAGAAGTGAATAGATGCGCCGCCATTTCTGATCCCATTCTTTATCCGCACAGGTAGTATTGTTAACATACTGACTGCCTCGGTGGCGTAGTGGTTAGTGGGTCGCACTATAAAGCGACGGCTGCGCAAGAGGACCGGGGCTCGATCCCCGGGTCATGCCAAAAATTTGTACCTAAGTTTTCGGCAAGAAATTCTTAGTGTCATCCCGGAGCTTTGGTCTAGTCTCTTTTTTTTTTTAGTCTCGGAAAGCACTATATCCGTTGGTCCTGCGCCCAATACCTCTCCGGCCGTGGCACCCAGGTGTCCTATCGGAATATGAGGGTAAGGGAATATAGAGTGCACTTTTTTTTTTTATATGAGAGGTGGCGACACCCGCACCACCAATGGAGTCTCAAGTGCGCTGCCAACCTTTTCCCCTTCCCCCCCATTGGGCCTCCGGTAACCTCACTCACACGGCGAAACACAGCGCAGGCGCTGCTTCACGCCGGTCTTCTGTGAGGCACTTGTGTTTGCGCACACGCTGGAGCACTATAATATACCCTGCGTACGTGACTGATCCTTGAGATTGGCCGCCGTAGCCGTAATCGGTTGGAGGATGCTATATGTAATAATAGTTAACGTACACAGTAAGTGACGACAGATTACTATGGCGGGCTAATAATACCTGAATAAGGATATTCCTGAAAGTGTCTCAGGTTATTAACCCTCCACAAAATTTAAAGCTGTTCACCTGATATCCTAACCATCAAATGAAGATTATTATTATAATAAATAGAGAACCTGAAATCTCCATATTTCCACTAACTTATAATTTTTCAAAAAAGGAAATTCCGTCTTATTTTTCACGGCGTCCACTTCTTTGCTCTTTCAGTAATTTCGGAGTGGCCGTGGAATTTTGCTATTTACGATTCCTGAACTTTCATCTAGTTCTTGCTTGCGATCTCATTGGGGGGTGTAAAATTAGTGCGGACCCTAGAGGGGTTATTAATAAAGAGAAATGTGAAATGGTTAAGGTAAATAAGTGAGAGAGCGACGTGAGAATAGATATTGCTAATAAATAGTGTGAAAGTGAAAAATTGTAGAGGATACTTTTGTAAGGCCTAGCAGAGATCTGAGCGCTTCACGAATTAGCTAAAAGGCTTGATTCGTAGACATTAAATAAGGCTTTGTTAGCTAAAACGGTGTTATAGAGCAGATTTGCCGTTTAAAACCAAATAAATCATAAAAATTTTCAAAAAAAGAATGAATATTGCTTTATAACGCCGCTTTAGTTAACAAAGCTTTAACACACATTTATGAATAAGATCCATGCCTTGTTACTTTGGTGTTAGGTGTAGCTAAGGGAACGCTGTGTAAATATTATTAAGGGCCAAAATATCGCATAATTAGTCTCACTCAAATAAGGTAAAAATATACTGACTTATTTACTTCGATGGCTCAGCGACTCAAAATGTGTCTAGGACACTATCTTAAATTCGAATTTTTAGAGCAAATTTCATTATAGCGAAAACGTTTTGCCACATTTTTCTTTTCCATATTTTCATTTGACCGAAAAAACGGTTGACATATTGCTGACATTCCGATTTTCAAATAAAATATTTTTTAAATCTATACGTTTTTAAATATTCCTCAATCTTTGGTAGATAAACATATTTTAGATAAACATAGGCAAGACTACGTGGAGTCAGTTTTGCAGCGATACGCTTCTGTCAATACATTTTGTAGCGCAAAATCGAGCACTAAATAAACCAATGTTATGAACCTTAATTAAAAGAGATCTTTTTTTACACTTGTTTTTTATTTCAATGAATAATGTTTACAGATAAATAAGTTCGTTTGCAACAATAGGAGAAAGGTTACTTCGATACCAGATTCTCGCTCGACACGGGGGGGTGTTAAACCTTATTGGGTTTCCTTAGACAAAGTCTACACTCTGGATTTAAGAAGACATCCTGTATGTCAGTCTGTTCGGTGTTCAATTGTCTGCTTACCCAAATATATGTCGTATGTAAATACAAAATATGCCTGTTTACTTTGCCCCTCTACCGATATAAATTCGCGGTTTCGCGCCAATCGCTGACACGTAGCTCACGTTAAATGTACGTTTCCATTTTTTATTTTTAAGTGGATATCACACAGTAACAAAGTATATTACAAGTAGCGCCAAATAAGTCTAGCGGTGACCTTGAGTGCGAAACCATTTTTAGTATAAAAAGTGATACACTCGTATTTATAAGTGTATGATAACGTTTTATTTCTTATCTAGATATATGTATTTATACTAGACATTTACTTAATCAATGTTGAATATCTAAAGGATTGCACCACCCTCCCCTCTTCTATATAATGTCCTTTAACTGAAGGTTGCCTGGTAGAGAACGCTCCCCGCGATAAGACCGCCTAAATTGTACATTGTATCTCTGTATACCGAGTTTTTAAGTTTTGTATGCTGTGCAATATAGAGTATCTATCTATGTATATTTTTCAAGTGCGCAAACTAACGGCGAGCCTTACATTTACGTGGCGCGGCCTATACCAATCTTTATGTCACTTAAATCGTATTACAAAACCAACTCTATCACGGCCTGTCAGAACAACTTTACGGATCCCTGATTTGTTAGATAAACTTTGACTTTCTTTTTAATCAAGAGAGGAAATCTAACCGTCGTCTAAACTCTGAGGTCATAAAGAGACCCAGAAGTTAGGCAATCGGTTATCTAGGAGGCGAGGTTAAGCTACGGCAATAGGGTGACACGATGCCCTGTATTTTAGGGGTTGAATCATTTCCATGTACCAAAATGCGGAAACCCGTATTTCTTAAAATTAAATTAAACGAATTTGGAGTAACAAATGAAAGTTATAAATTAGTAGATTACAAGCGTGTGGTCCCGGCAGAGTAGAATAGGCCACCCTCACTCTTACCGAGGTGTCTTAAAAGGCGACTAAGGTAAAGCTGCTGGCATGATCATCAGCACCCAGAGAAGGAAAACTCTGCATTTATATCAAAACCCTCGCCAACCCGTCTGCCAAGCGTGGTGAGTATGGCAATTACCCCTCATGTGATTGAGGGAGGCCCGTGCCCCAGCAGTGGGGACTTAAATGGGCTGATGATGACGATGATGAGATTACAAGCAGCGCCAAATAAGTCTAGCGGTGACCTTGAATTAATACATTTTCTTCACTCATAGCTTTAACATTTAAGATCATTAAATATTTTTTATCATATAAGGGCGCTACTTTGGTCCAATAGCATCCCCATTTGATTTTTATTAATTGTCATGATTTGAGACATCTAGGTAATTGAAAATTTTGCATACGATATTCGTGTCAAAACACAACCACTATTATTGTAATGACCACTTTAAACAATAATCACGAATTTGCTTCATGTACCTAATAAGACATAAAATTGTTCATCAAGGAATAAATTCATGCGGTATTGGACCCAACAAGCAGCCTTAAACGATTGGGAAGCCAGCAAGGGTTGGCCATTTAGCAAAAATACTCCCGTGGGGAAAGCAGCTCTCCCGTGCCTTTATTGTAAAGACACAAAACGTACTAGAAAAAGGGGATTCGATTCGCAGAAATCAAATTTTGTGGCTGGTTTTGGTCGCCCTATACGGTAAACCACAAAATGGCCCCCACGGATTATTCGGAGCCTCTGATTTACTGCACTTGTACACAATTGGCGATATAAAGTTTGCGTGGCCTCAAACTGGGGCCTTAGCGCGAACCGGATGTTACAACCCAATTCAGAGTTGCCCTCCTTTCACATGAGCTGTGTTTCTCCTATGTTGGGATGCGACAGATATAATCTACTTTGTTACGAGACATCTACGCGTCTTCGCGCTAAGGCCCTGGGTTCGGTGCCAAATTAACGGGAGATAGACTATGAAATTTGTTAGTTTCGTTTTCGTAATAAGTCGTTTTTTCATTTAATGTTCGTCTTTATTTGTTTATGAAATAGGTGGCAGACGAGCAGACGGATCACCTGATGGTAAGCGATTTTGGTATAACCACAGTTTTTATTCGCCCATGTTAGCTATTACATCAATCGACGTAGTATACGGGTTGGAAAAAAACATTGGGCCCTGGAGAGAAACTACCTTATATCTAGATATTTTAGGTACTATCCTAGGATAGTACGTGCTAAACTTTCAATTTTGAATTAAAGCAGATGTCGCTTGTAGAACAAGCACGTAGAACCTATCTTAAAATCCCCATTAAGCATACGCACTACTTGTATGTGTCTTGTTGTGTGTGTGTTGACGATTTTACCTAAAGTAATACATCAAAATCGGCTGGGTAGTTTAGGCAGAATCTTGGATCATACAAACATATTTAATAATCTATCCTCCAACCGATTACGGCGACCAATATCAACGATTAGCCACGTACGCAGGATATTATAGTGCTCAAGTGTGTGCGCAAACACAAATGCACTCTCTATTCCCTTACCCTCATATTCCGATGGGACACCAGGGTGACACGACCGGAGAGGCATTGGGCCCAGGACCAACGGCTTTACGTGCTTTCCAACGCACGGGGATACAAGAGCGCCTTCCAGTCTGGAAAGACTCCAGACTGCCTCGGTGGCGTATTGGTTAGTGGGTCGCACTATAAAGCGACGGCTGCACAAGAGGTCCCGGGTTTGATCCCCTGGTCGGGCCTAAAATTTGCACCAAAGTTTTTGGAAAGAAATTCTTAAACATATTTGCATATATATGTACTTACATATATAGACTGCTAAAATCATAACCCCTCCTTTTTGGCTTTGCCGTAGTCGGGTAAAAATAAAACATCCGAAACATTACCTTTTTTACTTGTTTTGCCGTTAATTGTCAAGTTTTAGTATTGTTCTCGCCCCCCAGCAAGCCTACCAGAGGAGTCTTCTCTAGTCCGCCCTTCCGCGGAGCCCTGTGGTCTCTGAAGAACTCCTGCTCCCTCCAAGCAGACCAAAAGCTAACTCTCCCACTAACACTTCATCCGATCACCATAGCGAGAGATTTTCCCCCTGATTGTATGAGTATTATAATAGTATTTTATTTTTCCACAAAAACGGCACGGCACTTCGGAATACGAAGCACAGTTCTGGGCGCACCCCGATGAATCTGTTGGTGGCGTCCCATATCACCTGCGACGGACAGGCGCGCATGATACTAGCAAATCTTGGTGCAGCACGTGTAAATGGTGATGCATGGGCAGCAACATCCGCCGCAGCCGCCACCGCAGCAGCCTCCACAAGGTCCGCAGCACATTTTGGTTCTAGGGGAGTTTAGAAGAGTACGTAAAAGTCGAAATTAGTTAGTCGATTTACTTGAAAGGTCTGTGGAAAGAGTGAGTGTTGCATGTTTGCAATAAACAGCGGCTATTTACATTAAACGGGATTTTTATTTAGTTTTGTTCTGTTCCATGACTGAAGTATCTGAAGCGTGACGTTATTATATTTCTTTTTATTTTAACCGTAACTCATACTTTTCAAATGAAATAAAGCCACAAAGAGAACGAATAAATGTTCTCTTTGCGAACTACTTTGGCATATAAAAGTAGTGCTGCAAAATATAAAAGCTTTCAACATACACAGTGAAAATGTTTGTCCATACGAAATAGAATCCCGGGATTAAGTCACTACGAACTACGAACCTAATCCCGTTTTTGACGAACATTTTTCATTCTTTTTGTCAGTTGCTTGGACTTGTTTGGACATTGACATTTTTTTACTTAAGGTGACTGGTAGGGCATAATAGCAACGCCAATTCCTTTAAATTGTTAGCAACTAAATCGGATATCTTTTTAACAATTTCGAAGCGGCAACCTCTGGGAAAACACTTAAGTATACTATTATTTAATACTTATACTTAACTTTTGGATCTGCTTTTGTACTCGAAATTTGAATTACCGCGAAAAACGGCCACTTATGGCGTTAATCTGTATTGGTCTGGGCGTTATCTATGTATTATAAGTATGTATTTACAAAAGAAAAGTATTATATGTATATATTTGTAATCCCACTGTTGATTCTGATATTCGTAACACAGGTGCTTGTGCTACCTATCTCGGAGTCAGATCAATGTATGTGATGTTGTGAAATATTTATTTATTATTTATTTATTAATCTAAATTTCGAGTGCAAAAACGTAGTTCTAAATAATTAAATAAATAGTATAAATGTTTGCTTAGAGACCCCCGCTCTGAAATTGTTTAAAATAGATCCGGTTTAGTCGCTAACAATTGAATCGATATTGGTGTCGCTATTCGTTGCCTGAATTCATATAGTAAGCTAAAATAACTCTGGTTGCTTAACTAATGCGGTGACGATGTAATTTCATAGGTAAGTTTACTGCCTCAATAGTGCAGTGGCTAGTTGGTGGCACTGTTGCACTTGGAGTTTCGGGTTTGATTCCAGGGTTGGGCCAAGACGTGTACCTGAGCTTTTGTGTTAAGAAATGTCCAGTATTAAGCCAATTCGCTATTCTATAGGGCTAATGTTGCAGTCAAGTGGCGACAAACAGCGTGAAACAGAGCCAAAATTAAAATAACTTATATCATTGTACCTACAAGTATAAGGGTAACATACCACATTTTATATAATATAAGAAGGCATTTCTTACTAGCCACATAACTTATTATAGGAAAATTTCGTCTGGGACCCTTACGTGAGGCGAATCGCAACGGAGCGACCGGCGGGTGACGCACCAATATCAAAGACATATAAATCAAGCTTTCCATATATCAATTGAATGAGGCCTTTATTTGATTTGCTCGGTTCATCTCTTTTTATAAATAGGTATTCACGTCTTTGATATGGCGATTCTTACTTATTCCTTAGTCATACGACTGACACTACAAATCAAAATCTGTTTTCATTGGAGTAGAACTAACTTAGCTAACTTATTGAGAAGTTTTAAAAGGAAAGCATTTATTCTCCAAGTATCTAACGTTTGTTTACTTGTCTTAATTTCTAAAGATTTTCAGTATTCTCTACAACAATCCGCTATCGTTGTTTGTCTAACTTTTAAAGTTAATAAGAGAAATATCGCTAACTTTTACTGCATGATTTTCTATACCTAACAAAAATCATTTCGGAAAACAGTTCTGAATGCGTTTGTTTTTCCCGAATGAAGGGAATCTTATTATATTTATTGAGGAAGAGGAGATAACACATAACCAACATTATACCTACCTTAGATTCTAACTTACTAAATACAGCTGTAGCAAAAAAAACACATAAAAAGTAATTTGTATGAAACAAAATAAACTATTCTTAAGGCGACGGGTAGCCCTACCTAGCGAAACCATTCGTTTTTAATTGCTAGCTACTAAACCGGATCTATTTTAAATAATTTCGGAGCTGCAACCTCTCTGCAATCGGCAGTCCTTGAGTGGAGATTGCGACTCGGTAAGCGTAGTGTAGGACGCCCTGCGACAAGATGGGATGATGACTTTCGAAGGCTGGCTGGTGTGACCAGCCCACACCAGCCAGCCTTCGAAAGTCATCATCCCCATTCTTTATTAACTATCAAGCTGGCTGGTATGGGCTGGATGAGAGTGGCCGAAAATCGGGAGCAGTGGCGTGCATTAGGGGAGACCTATGTCCAGCAGTGGACGAGTGTGGGTTGCTGATGATGATGATGAACCTCCAACCAATTTTCCCCAACCAAATTGTTTTTTTGATTTTGATTTGAAGGTTATTAAATAAATAGTATAAGTATTTGCCGAGAGGTTGTATTTTTTTTTATTTTAAGCGGGCGGCACGTCCTATTCAGACCATTGCGACCAGTTTGATCTATTGTGATCGCCACTGTGCTACATATCAATCCCAAACCCTACACTTTTCAGAAAGTGTATTAGTTGTTTGGGACTAAGATCCCTAGCTTCGTTAGGGCTCAAAAAGTGCTTTCCCAGATGTAAGCTACGTTTGCGCATCAGTGGTCCGCATTCAGTGATTAAGTGTATAGGGGTTTCATCCGCCTCGTTACACATTCTGCAGATTCTCGTGTCACTCAGTCCTATAGTGGCCATGTGCTTATTGAGGCAACAGTGACCGGTTAAAGCTCTTACTAGGATGCGTATGTTGTTCCTACTTAGACCAAGAAGCGCAGCGGAGGATCTGCGGTTAAAGGGCTTTATGAGTAGCTTAATGGGTTAATGCCGGCAATTTTATCCATGATTCGCGTGATTTGTGAGTATAGATTCTTTCCAGTGTCAGACGGGCAAGACTTTTGGGTATGCCGCAAAGGGGTTCTCGGCCGTACCATGTACCCTCCGACCCTGCCCTCGCGAGCTCATCAGCAATCTCGTTGCCTCCAATCCCCGCGTGACCTGGAACCCACCTAACAGTTACTCTGTTACATTGACCTAAAAGTTTTAGTCTAGTCATACAGTCTTCTACTAGTTTGGATGTTGTAGAGGACGCCCTAAGTGCTAGCAGAGCCGCCTTACTGTCAGAGTTTATGTATATAGTTTTGTTAAAATATTTCCTTTGCAGACTGGTTTCCGCATACTCAATATACGGCGTATACCTCCGCTTGGAAAATGGATGCTAGCTTGCCCATGTTCTGAGAAATCTTGATTGTGGGCTTCTCTGCATATATGCCGAAGACTACGTTGGGTCCCATTTTAGACCCATCAGTATACCAGACTATACTGTCTTTTTCACAAGGTATACGCCCGTTCATCCAGTCATCTCTAGTTGGTATTTCCACAACATATGTTTTTTGGAATTTATGTGTTTTTGCAAGTGTATCAGAGGGCATGCTCAGGAATGGTGTTTCTCTTCTTGAGTTGAGTAGAGATCTCAACCTCTGTAAGAGGTGAAATGTTGTAACCCCGAAATTGTTTAAAATAGATCCGGTTTAGTAGCTAAAAATTAAAATCGATTGGCGTCGCTAGTGTGCCCTACCCGTCACCTTAAAGAACGTATTCCTCCCTTAAGAGCCAGCAACGCATCTATAATCCATCGCTGATGTCCATGGATGGTGGTAATTCACTTATCATCAGGTGAGCCGTCTGCTCGTTTGTCTGCCATAATGAAAAAAAAAAACTAGAAGGAATTTTTATTGAACAAAAACACAAGAAAATTAAGACAATAACTAAGAAATAAAATTAAACTAAAAGTAAATAAAAAGGAAAGTTAAAACAAAGTAGATCCCCGTGGCAGTGTCCCCAAAATGCTGGCAGCATTACACCGCTGGATCGCGATGGAAATTCGCTGGGCGAGGTAGCTGCCAGCTTTTGGCTCTCCCGTGACTTCGACTAGACGCTTAGCTAAGTCACGGAAGAAAGAGAGAGCGTCGGAACCCCACGGGCCCATTGTTTCAACATCGAAAGCTACAAAGTGGTAGGCACCAGATAGATGCCTATACTTTGAAGCTTTCAGTCTCTCTGCAGCGTCAGCCGCAGCTCCGGCACTCCTCGTAGTCCCGGGAAGATGAGACGGTGCCAGAGTGTCGACGCAGGTAGCATCCCACACTAGAGCACGTCCCATCTTCCAAGGGATGAGAGACATTCCGTCTGGTCTCTTGCCATCATCACGTAAAATGCCGTTCGGCTCTAAGTTTGCCGGCACATTGATGGTGGCAAGCGACCGACGGATAATGTCGTTTAATGAGGAATGCCTGGAGAGACGGCCGGCACTTTTTACACAGGAGAGCCCATGGTGCCCCAAGGCGCTAACAGTGATGCCACAGAGACATTTGTGTGGGATACAAACCTCAGCACCCAGACGGACGCCCACGGCGACTATGAAAATATATTTTTTTATAAATAATTATTAAGTATAGAAATTAAGTTAAGTTAAGCAGCCGTGTGGTGCCTGGCAGAGTAGAATAGGCCACCCTCACTCTTACCGAGGTGTCGTAAAAGGCGACTAAGGTAAAGCTGCTGGCATGATCATCAGCACCCAGAGAAGGAAAACTCTGCATTTATATCAAAACCCTCGCCAACCCGTCTGCCAAGCGTGGTGAGTATGGCAATTACCCCTCATGTGATTGAGAGAGGCCCGTGCCCCAGCAGTGGGGACTTAAATGGGCTGACGATGATGACGATGATGATAGAAATTAAGTTAAAACTTTTTGCAATATGAACGACATGCAACTTTCAATGTTCTATTATGTACATTGTATTTTATGGTTGTTAAAATGTAAACAAAACTACTTCTAAAAGTAGTTACCTATGTTTAATAAGTTTCAGCCTGTAGTGGATCATGGTCCAAGCGAACCGCGAGCTTCGAAGCGATAGCTTTGGTCGTAACTGGCAATTACGCTAAGATGAGGTGAGGTTTTATAGTTTTCGGCCCAGTTATTTATAGTAGGTAAAGAGTACTAGGTACATTTTGTGCGAGATCATCATCATCATCATCATCAGCAACCCACACTCGTCCACTGCTGGGCATATGTCTCCCCTAATGCACGCCACTGCTCCCGATTTTTGGCCACGCTCATCCAGCCCATACCAGCCAGCTTGATAGTTAATAAAGAGACAGAATTTAATTTTGTACTCGTATTAAAATAAAATAATTAGGGCGTTGAAATTGTTGGTTGATATTATTACTGAACGAATTGGAGACCTCATTTGTTGCGGGGCAATTTCATTGGGGTCAAACTTTTTGTTGAAAATCGCGAAAGCCTGAGTTTCACCAATAAATTTCGGTTGTGAACGCCCAATTTTGTTTCATGTTTCTTGAATTTCGTCACACAATAGAAAACAGTGCTCTGACCTTATTTAGATCGGACGTGAAAAACATCCTTTGGCCTTTGTCGCAAGAATTTATGAGAAAACCCAAACAATAGAAAATAAATTTAAATTATGTCGGGTTATGCAGCTTGGTATTTCTTTAATTTCGTATTGCGTTATCATCCGGTTTCGCTCATCATCATCAGTCTGTTGCAGTCCACAGCTGGACATAGGCCTATCCAATCGTCACTTTGCTTGATCCTCGGCTGCTCGCATTCAGCACTACCTTACGCAATGTTTTACTCAGTTTTTCCTTTGAAAAATCGAGGTGCTATAATCATGTCGAACTATCTACAATTAATATACTCGATCATTTTTATAGGCAAACGCGTAACATCTTAGACCTCAGCATCGCTTTCCATGCCTAATTAGTCAAATGCCCCGAAATGTTTAACGCATGAGTGGTCATGATTTACATCTGATGAGTGTGGACTCATCAGATGTAAACTCAATGTAGGAGGCATGGATATTGTTACCCTAAGGGAACGCTTCCCATGACTCCTACATGGAGTTCGAATTCAAATGCTAACAGTTTGCAATTATCGATAAGAATTGTCTGGTCAAAAAGCTCGATGAACTTTTAATTACTCATAAAAATTGCATACTTCCTCATTTAGTAGCTAACTCGTCACTATAACAAACCTATTACAGTCTGAATGTTGCATGGTTCATTAGCTTAAGATTTCGGGTGCCTAATGAACTATGAACGGCCAAGATATCTGGAAAGGGTAATCAAGTTTGAGGATAACAAGTTTATCGATGATACGTAAGTAACGAAGGGTATCGTTCTTGTAAATCGAACGTCGCACTTATTGCTAAGTATTAAAAACATATATATGTCCCTACGTCTAAAGGAAAAGGAATTTAATAAATACAATAAGTTAATAGACATAGGACTCGCGCAGTCAAAGATTTAATGGCACCCAAAATCGTATAGCATTACTTATGAGTGTAGATAATGCGTACAGTACTGCCTCTGTATTGCAAAGGAGGATTAAAATTTGAAAAATGTGTTAAAATGTAATTTTAGTTACGAGAGCAGGACAAACCAGATAACTTTTACTTTTCTTGCATTAATTATGTTAGCATAATTTCATTTATAAGTTATGATGAGTACCCAAACTTTCTGGACCGCTTATCTAATTCACTGATTTTTGAAAAATGACATGACGCTTGAAATAATGTCAATAAGTAGAGACCTAAGATTAATATAATTTTTCCAAATATTTAGTATTCTAAATAGTAGTAGGTGAAATATAATTTCTTTTGTTCTGGGTTAACTATCGTAAAGCCAAATAAAGAGTACCAAGAGTAAATTTGTCTTGCAACTGACACGTGTCAGTATAGTATACCAATGTACTCGACATTGGTATCAAATTGAGAATAGTAACGTTACAGTATCTTGTTATACTGTGGTATGAATGAATGAATGAGACAGTTATTGACATAACAAGTACACAACAGATAACAGGTTTCACACGAAGGAAGATAAATGGAAACAATCATTATTTAAAAATAACAAATATAAATAAGTGATGTGCCAAATAGGCGCCCGCGCAGCATTTGTCTTGCCGGGTCTTTGCTGACACGTCACGACGCTGGTATTCTGCGGGTGACCCTGTAGTATATTGCGTGTCTGTTCAAGATAAAAAAGAAGTATTATGAAAATAGAAGAGAAGAAATAAAAATAAATATGGTCCAGAACAGACACACACATGGGGTTAATAGAAAGAAAAAATACTTATCGTATTTTTAGATTTTTGACGATAATGAAAACGTAAATTTTTTTCATTGAAATCATTGCTGGAATGACTAACATTTCATCCATTTTGAACATCCGTTTTAAGTTAGGTACAGAATCCTCGAGTCGTAAATTCCACTTAATTGCCAAAATAGTAACCCCAGAAGCCAGTTGCGGGTATCACCATCACGGAGCGATTATGACGTCTGTCCAAGATTTAAGATTACGAGAATGGCCGGTGCTCGGCTGGAGTGCCATTGGGGTGACCAGATCTCACTACAATGGCATACTGTTACTAGACAAAACTTACACGTACGGTCACTCACTACGGTAGTCAGTATCTTTCAGATCTCTGAAAAAAAAAACAGCTTACTAAGATAATAATAGTCCAACTAACCTACGAAAAATTTAAAATGTCAATGGAACAACTGATTTTCTAAGCTTATGACTATACTATGACACGGAATAGGTACCTAGATCACAGATCATTGCATTTACATTCCCTACCAAATAACAATATTAACACGTCCTTGCGAGACCTACTTTTTTCGGGAATTCGTATAAAAATCATAATTCTTTAAATAAAACACGAAATCAAAGCTGTTTTGTTCTCACAATTTCTGACATGGCTGATAATAAAAAGCTTTACAAAATGAAGTTCTTTTGAAAGTTATTTTACATACAAATAAGTTACAATTACAAGCTAAAAAATAAGTTTAGTTAATTAAGTTAGAAATTAAAGGAAATCTGAAAACTGGTACCAAACACCATTTGGGTCTGACGAGGCTACGACGACCTACAGAGAAATGTTCTTTGACAAGGGTGTGTGTGGGTCAGGTCTTGCGTTATAAAATTCTATACCCAGTATTTTGACATTGGCAGCCTTTGAATCAAAGGGTGGCACCTGGTCACCCTAAGTATCATCATTTAAGAAAAAGTGCTCTTCTGATCTTGACAAATGTGCCTCTTGGCGAGAAGTGTGCAAGCGATGGCCTTCATTATTCTCTGTTTTTTATAACCTTATTAAATGTTGTTGGAATAGACGACGCTGGTTTATCGTGCTTATATTTCTGCCGCATTTTCGGTCTAGCTGTAGAATGTTTCGCGTATTTTTAGATGGAAATATCGTCGTTTTAGCGTTGCTTGACAGCTACTTTGTTCGCTCCAACGCGTGACGAACACACGGGGGTTGGTTATTGGAACTAACCGACGCCGTTTTCGTTTACCACGCCTGTCATGTTCATTGTGGAAAAACTCAAGCTTACTAGGGGGGCTAGAGTTTGAATGATTTGGGTTTTTACGTTGTTTTGCAAATAATTTAAAATGAAATTTGAATTTGCCATAGTTGTTTGTACACCTTTCTTAATTAAAATAAATAAAAATTTCACAACATCACATAAATTGATCTGACTCCGAGATAGGTAGTTCAAGCACCTGTGTTACGGATATCAGAATCAACAGTGGGATCACAAATATACATATACTTTTCTTTTGTAAATGCATACTTATAATACATAGAAAACACCCAGACTAATACAAACAAACATGTTGATGCACACAAATGTTTGAACTGTGCGGGGATCGAACCCGCAACCCTTGGACCAAAGGCAGCGTTCACTACCACTGTTCCAAACGGGTGTTATTAGTGACCAATAGCCCAAAGCTGCTAATGTTCTAAATCGCCATAAAGGACCTTTATGTTGTTGGGTTTTTTACGTTGATTAGCTCAATGTGTCCGTCGAAGTACAATTCCACGCGAGCGAAAAAAAAATTATCTCGTCTATAACTAACAATTAAATAAGCTAAATTTAGTTATTTATATTATATTTTCTAACGTAAAAAAATAAATAGATAAAAGTTAGGTACATACTTGTCCGAAAGTATGTTGCTAATGTCTCCTTTAAAAGAAAAAACCTTGGTTTGATCTGGGGGCACGGCAGTGCCCACGCCAAGTGACTCTGAATGACTGACTCACTGACTCACCGATCATCATTAGTCCAAGGCACTTTTAGCAGACATAGAAACTTCAAATTTAGAATACAAATAGAATTTAGTGTCTTTATCATGGGAAAACTTATTTTTTTTGTAATTTCGGTCCAGTTTTCTAAAAACATCAACTGCATGAATAATTTTGTACTTTCATATAAATGTATAGGATTACAAAGTTACGTTTGCAGTTGAAGGTGAAGGTACCGGAAAGAAAAAAGTAGGTGGACTATAAAAAGAAATGATATCCCATAAAAAATCAAACTTGTCCAAAATCCAAGTCTTGCACTCAGTTGTTCTACCGTGAAAAGTTGTGAGATCTGTTACCAAGTCGGTTATTAACTTGGCAATCGGTTATTGAATATTTGACTCGGCCATTGCATGAAAACACAACCGAATATAGATCTCACAACGTTTCACGGTAGAACAACTGAGTGCGAGACTTGGATTTTTTGCCAAGTTTGGTTTTTTACGGTTATTTTAATGTTTCACAAAACCTCATTACATGACTAGGCTTTTCCGCAAAAACAAGCAGCACATCACATCAACATCACACAACATGGCATTTATTTCCCGAAACGTCCCACAATGAAGACGGACGTGAATTTTTCCAAAGGGATGTTATATTGCTTGTTTGTTTTTCTGTTTATTTATTCCCCGAGTGCTCGGCGGCCATTCGTCATGGTGGCCCCAATACGATCTGTTGTGGTGTCGACAAATCCGCGTCTGGAGTGACAGAAACTTATTCAGCCAGGTGAAATATCGCTCGCCATTTCACAGGCCAATGAATGTTCTGTTGGACTAGAAAAAGTTGTTCCATTTTTTTACCACGCGTATTTTGTGGGTGGAATTCGGGAAGTTGAGTAACGTGGAAGAAAGAGGCTGAAGAAAGAATTATTTGGAGTAACATGTTACAAAATTGGATCTTTGTTATATTTTGGGTTCGAGGGCGCATTTGTAACGACCGAGTCATGGGCGCCAAGGGAAGTAGATTCGATTCCCGCCTGGGAAAACACTAATGTGATTCTACATTTGTGTTTGTTCTAAGTACATATTTACTTTGCGTTTCCTGTTGCTTGATATACGTAACACAGCTATATGATGTTGTATATTAAATTATACATGTTAATTGTACCATAATAGAGGTTATCGTATCCGGTTTAGGTATGTTTTGTATAACCACGAGATGATATCAGGACGTGTCGCTACTGTACCAACAAATAGACATAATTAATCCATCTCTAACATTGTAATTAAGTCGTACCGTCTGTAACGTAGACTTTGATGAATCGTGCCTTCTGTGGATGAAAGTTACAGAGGGTAAACTTAAAACCTTAAAGTTAAAAACCGGCATGAAGCAACAGATGTGGTGTGAAAATATTTTTTAAGTGTTAGGTACACATAAAAATATTTTCCTTAATCTATAAATATCATTTTATCCCACCATAGTAGCGATCGATGACTGGCCGGATAGCGCATTTGGTAGTGATCCTGCCTCATACACCAAAGGTTGTGGGTTCGATCCCCACCCTGAACATGTTTTTTTATTGGTCACACTAAACAGAGATACAGTAGCTACAGTACAACAAGACATGTTAAGCTATATTATTAAAGCTTTAACTCCATTAATAAGTTTAGAGTGAACAGCATGTTTGTTATCACGAAAAAAAATCTTTACATATTTGTACGTTCATGTGATGAATACTTGTATTAGTTCAGTGTCTGGGTGTAATATATGTATTTAAGTATATATTAGTAATTCCTTAGTGTTCTGATATTCGTAATACGGAATCAGTCAATGTATGCGATGTTGTATACATTTATTAATTGATTTACCGATGACATGATTTATATGATGGAGGCCTTCACCCAGTTGGTCAATATATATACTTTTACTGTAGCATTGAGTCCCTACTGTATTTTCGTATTCTGTGCTATTTCAACCGCAAGAAGCAATGAACCCTCCATGACGCCGGATTATGCGATTTAGCAATATCCAAGTAATAATAACACTCCTTTATCATACAGAATATAAAGTTGAAATTTGAGCAGCAAATCAAAGCGTCTAGGAATCATTTCTCTTCCTCAAGAGGATGAATCGTCCGGTCCTTTCAAAGCTTAAGTAGGTATACGATTAAAGCTATACGGAAGCTAATTTATCAAGCTTTGGTTGTCTTTCAAATTATAACCAGTTAGATAATATTGCGAGTAGGTACTATATTAGGAGCGATGGTTATATCAGTGGTTCTAAACGTGCCTTTCATGCGGGAGGTCGTGGTTCAAATCCGAGCATGCATTGGATTTTTAAAATATATGTGCACATTCGGCAGAGAACCAAAGTTATCGACATTGCTCACCGGATTAGCAAGCTTAAGTGGCAGTGGGCTGGCCATATTAGCCGCAGAACCGACAACCGATGGGGTAAACGGGTTCTGGAGTGGAGACCGCGTCTTGGCAAACGTAATGTAGGGCGCCCTCTAGCTAGGTGGGGGGACGATCTGCGCAGGATGGCTGGCAAGAGCTGGATGCGAGAAGCCATGGATAGATCACAGTGGCGAACAATTGGAGAGGCCTACGTCCAGCAGTGGACTGCGATAGGCTGATAATGATGATGATGATGATGTGCACATTTCTACCACTACCTCGACGGTGTGGGAAAACATGGTGCCGAAACCTGCACGTTGGATAGTATCAGGAACGTGTAACCATGATTCAGTTGGTCTGGTTCCCCTGTTTAAGGGTTGCGAAGTAAGTAAGTAAGTAAACATTTATTGACCACATACAGGGATAGGACACAGGCAACATTAAACAGATATTGCACAGTAATACATAGGAAAGGAATCATCATCATCAGCCCATTTAAGTCCCCACTGCTGGGGCACGGGCCTCCCTCAATCACATGAGGGGTAATTGTCATACTCACCACGCTTGGCAGACGGGTTGGCGAGGGTTTTGATATAAACGTAGAGTTTTCCTTCTCTGGGTGCTGATGATCATGCCAGCAGCTTTACCTTAGTCGCCTTTTACGACACCTCGGTAAGAGTGAGGGTGGCCTATTCTACTCTGCCGGGGACCACACGGCCTAGGCTAGGAAAGGAATAGTCCAACAAAAACAAATGAAATAAGATAATATATAAACTAATGACAAAGGAAGAAAAAAAAGGAACAAGGTCCAAGCTCAGCAGCATATGCTGCAACGGTTTGGAGCCGCTGTCGCCGCGCTGGTTTTCAGTTTTGATCTTGAGTGACGAAATAAATTTTGAATGTGACATAAGAACAAAGGACAACAGGAAGAACGAAAAGATAAACATTTCAGTACCTAATTACATAAAATGTTTCAAATAAACTTTATAATACAAAATAATAATAATAACAGACCGCGCCAGACGCGCGATGGTCAGACGGCAGTCGCTTCATTGTTTTTTTTTTATGTCATAGGTGGCAGACGAGCTGACGGATCACCGGATTGTAAGCAATTGCCGCCGCCCATGGACACCCGCGACACCAGTGGAGTCACAAGTGCGCCGCCAACCTATGATTAAAAGACTCCAAATTCTGAAACATGGTCTAAGCATACCCGGGTTCCAAAGGGGCAGCTTCGGACGCAACCGGGAATATTTCAATGCCGAGTTAGACATTTGTATGGACAAATGTATAAAATCTCTAAATTCGACTTCAATGTCGAGTGCACGAGAATTGCCACTCAGAACGACATGAAAGAAGAATAAAAACAAAGTACACGTTTAAATGCCCAATTAGAGTTTTCGGAACACTCGGAAACAAGGTTTTTCAAGTGGCCAATATTTGACCAAATCTTTTATTCCTAATGTTACCCCGACATTGAAATTGATTAGGAAAACTGATGAACTGGAAATCATTTGTTCAATTTTGTTTGATTTTGGTATTGATTTATTTAATAACCGTGTCGTGTCCTTTCACGAATGATCGTGAATATTTTCCATTTTAATAAGCGGCTTAAGAGATTTAAGGAAATATTTTTCGTAATAATTTTAACTGTTTGGAGTGGTTTGAATAAATTGCACCCTAAAGTTCCTATGTATCTTATGTATTATAAGTATGTATTTACAAAAGAAAAGTATTATATGTATATATTTGTAATCCCACTGTTGATTCTGATATCCGTAACACAGGTGCTTGAGCTACCTATCACGGAGTAAGATCAATGAATGTGATGTTGTGAAATATATTTTTTTAATTATTTTTATTTTAAAGTGCAAATTAATTATTGCCGTATCAGAGTATTGAAACTAAAGTAGGACATAATTTGTTTGATACTTATAAAGAGTAGGTGTATTGTATTCATTATTGTGTTCATTGTTAAATTATTTATTGTGATGGTCAATAAAATGTTTCTTTCTTTCTTTCTAGTCTGGTTTTAGAGTAGAATATCTACATAATTTCTGTAGAATATCTGAAATATGGAATATAACATTTTCCAGATTCCATTCGACTCAATAATCTTATCTAAATCTGAGTGAAAGTTGACTGACTAATTGACTGATCTATCGACTTCAAACTATAAGAGTTAGAAACTTGAAATTTTGCATAGGGGAGCACTAAGAAAGGATTTTTCACCCCCTAAGAGGTAGTAAAACAGGGTTAAAATTAGGGGGGAGGGGGAATAGTCTATGTTTGGGCCTCGACGCCATATACAAAAAGAAGAAAAACTCTTTTTGACATGTCATGTCACTGTGGAAAATGAATTCTGAATGAATGAAGAATGTGTGTGAATAAAGAGTGTGTTATTTAATACCACCGTATGCCGGATCTGTTTTTGTTTTCTATTAATACTATTGAATTTTATTGTCTCTTCATTCCATTTCAGGTGAATATTTTTCTTGTGTGCTAAATAAACTTTTCTATTTCTCTTAAGTCTTAAAATCCCGAAACGAAGTGAGGGCGAGCCACTATGTTCACATATATGAAACAACTCAAAATGTGAAAGTTTCTGGAATGTACTTATACTCGTATACATATTTGGAATCTCGCAAAGGATGATATGATAATGTTGCTTTGAGGCTGACGCGATACGTGGTACCCTAGGGTATCCTAGTGTCGTAAGGCTAATGTCCTGAAGGCTCCTACAGTCGAATGCATCCCTATCTCTACAAATAAATATTCTTAGATGTAAGAGGTGTTAGATTGAATCAAAGGACAAACATTTTTTTTATGATACGACAGACAAGCATTTGACCTCAATCGCACCTGATGTTAAGTGAAGATGAGGTCCAAGGTGGGCCATGCTTTACCGTGAAAAGCCTATTCACTCTTGCCTTAAAGATGCCCAGGTTATATTGTTCGGGAAATACATCGGCGGGCAACAAGTTCCACATCAAAAAGGAGTTTGCGTAGCGTTTAGTACGGATACATACCCAAACATTGATCCTTTACCAAGACACTGAAGAACTGGACAAAGTCACACAGACGAATGTTCCCAGGTTGAGAATCGAACCCCTTTTAGAGCTAGGAATTTATAACAGCTGTCGGTCCTGCTTCTTATCAGAACAATATTCTAAAAGAACTCGTAGACGACATCAACACTGCGTTGGTCTCGAAATTTCCTTCCCAGGATATCTGTCCAAATATTTTACACCGATAAAATCTTAAGGGACTGCCGTCTAATAGGGCAATTTACAAATCGCCCGGGCAGATCGCATCTGAGGAAGCAGGCAGTAGACTTGCGCAAAGCAGTTCACTTATAAAATCAGCAGTAATTTTAAGGAACGATCTTGAAATTATTTTCAAGAGTGAGCGCATTTCGTAGTGAGAGTCACTATCCGAAATGTGCCATCGGGCCAATAATTTGAAGATCGTTCTATCGGCCACCGGGTTTCATACGCCAAAGGTTGTGGGCGAACTCCACTCAAACTGTTTATGATTTTATGTATTTAACTAATAACGATTTTGCTATATACGCATTGCAAAGACTTCGCAGAAGGTGTTAAATTGTAGTATGTTTAACTAATAACGATTTTGCTATATACGCATTTCAAAGACTTCGCAGAAGGTGTTAAATTGTAGTATGACACCATCTGCTTGTTAATAATTCATTTCAGTTGTGAAAAATGGTCAGTAGGTTCAAAGGAAAGCAATTGTTATATATAACTCGCAGTCGGTACTCGTCAGGTGTCAGATAAGTGTCCGCCAAGAGTCCTTGCGGAGTTTTATAGACTTATAAATAAAAAAAAAAATTTCTTGACAATTTTCTTTCTCGAAGGCTTGTTCAAAATATTTTGGTATTTAGACTGGTCTAACGGGCCTAAACCAAGTGAGTTCCAGTTTCCAATGTCGGATGGTAATAATTGATGTATTATTATTAGTAATCAGAGTTTTAACTTTCACCGTGTAGGCGTTTCATTTTAGATCGTTTATCATCAATTCTGCTGTTATTTTCACTCCCTAACACTACATCATCAACTGCACTACTGAACTACACGGAAACTACTACCTACCTACCTACAAGAAAAAGTGAGTGATTAGAACGAGCTTGTCAAGTAATCTGTCAACTTGAACGAATCACTCAGGACTTCCTGCTAGGAACCGCGGTGGCGCCTTATCGCGTCAGGATATTTGCGTCTCCCTGGAGGCATTTGTCTCACTTCATTTTGCCAGACCTCTGTGCTGATAAGAACTTGAAACCTTATTTTGTTTTTCGTTTCCATAGGCACAACCTGTTACTGTACCTAGTATTATAATATCTGTGCCTTTACTAACTAATGTTATGTTGCGTACAATTAAATGCAGAGCCTCACGTGTACTTTCATACATTTGCATTTGATTGTTCTTTGGCATAAAGTTTTATTATGTTCAGTGCTTCTCATACTAGTATTATCATAACGCATTTGTCGATAATAATAATAATCGATTATTTCAGATAAAGACCATAAAAATTAATAAACAAATTCAATGACAAAACACACAAATAAATACTGCTTGACTGAGACTTGCTTGCATTTATTTATGAATTCATCTGTTCATAGATAAGTCGGCGGTCTCCCATGGACAGATTTGTTGACCCCCGGGGGTCCACGGACCATAGGTTAAGAAACGCTGAACTAACATACCCTGAATTATATATAAGTAGGTATAGGCGATAGCCGTGGGTGTGTCCCAGAACACTTCGTCTCAAGAATAGTCAGGATAAAGAAAAGTCCGTTTCCTAAATAGACACGATCAGGAATGGAACCCGTTACCAGCAATTGGGCCCAACACCGCAATCAAGTCTTTCAAAATGTCGTCATCGGCCTGAACAGATTTGTCGCTGTTGTCGAGGATGGGACTTGACGTCACATCACTCAGTGTTGTTTTCTTAGGCCGCGTTCCGAGAGACGCTCTAAGCGCTGTCAGCACTGACAACGCCAACAGCCGTCCGATTTAGTTTTCGTGCTTAGAGCGTTGATAGCGATATTTCAATTCGGAACGATCTGTTGGCGCGCTAACAGCGAGTATGACGTTTTTCAAACGGATAGTTCGCCAAAGATTAAATTATTATATTATTTTTGTCTGTCATATCTATTCCTTAAGTAATTAAATAGTTTTTACAATAGATAAATGTTCATTTGAGGTAATAACACAACAAACAATTCTATTTTTGAAATGTCAGTTTTGACAGCGCTTACAGTAATATTGCCTCTGAGCGTGAGCACTGTAATTGTAAGATGGCGCTGATAGACGCGCGCACGTCAAAACGGAACGACTTAGCGCGCTGACAGCGCTCAGAGCGTATCTCGGAACGCGGCCATTCAAAAACACCTTTTAGCACACACACACTACCACTATTGTGCGTGTACTGCACTAGCGTGTTTGTGTGCCTGTCAGAATTTATAGCTGTCTATTTTGATTTGGAGCGAAACGTAATAATCAGTCCTGCCGATTTAAAAACATTGGTTCTTTCCTTAAGCAGGGAAAGATTATTCCAAAAAAAGGAAACTCCGTTTTGAATAACAAATGATAATTGCGAAAATGAACGGAGTCCCTTCCAACTAATGAATACCGCTTTTGTGATAAGTAGGTAGGCAGCGTGAAAGGGCCGACGCGAATTTTGACCAAAGTTAAATTTTCTCCATAGAACTTGGTAGCACAGTAAAATGTTATTAGTATACTCATGCATTCTGATGTTGAAAAGTTGTCAACATTATCAAAAGCCTGTTGAAATCCACTGCTGGACGTAGGCCTTTCCAAATATACCCCATTCCGACACTACTGGCTATCCTGCGTAGATCGCCACTGCATCTGGCCTGAGGGAGCCCTCCACTACGTTTACCGAGACGCGGTACACCACTCTAAAACTCATAGAATGACCCAATGGTGAGCGATGCCCATGGACACCAGACACATCTTTGCATATTTGGACTGCCCCGGTGGCGCAGTGGCTAGTGGATCGCACTTTACAGCGACGGCTGCGCAACAGGTCCCGGGTTCGATCCCGTCAGGCCAAAAACTTGTACCTAAGGTTTCGGTAAGAAATGCCTACAAGTTGGCGGTCTTGTACCCCCGTGCCCACGATCTGTGCCCGTGCCTCAGAATGTACGTTAAGCTGTTGGTCCTGCGCCTGATCTCCGATCGTGTCACAGTGTCCCACCCGAATATAAGGGTAAGGGAATAGAGAGTGCATTTATATTTGCGCACACTTGAGCACTATAATATATCCTGCCTTCGTGGCTGATCGTTGAGATTGGCCGCCGTAGCCGTAATCGGTTGGAGGATTTTATTACCTTTATTTAATTATTATAGGTGATATGTTGTTACTGTAGTGCCGTCACGTGCATACCTCAGTACTGACGGCTAAAAATCAGTGGTTTTCTCGTCGAGCAAACAATTTACTTAGCCATTGCCATTTCGCACCACCGCTGCACACATGCCTCATTATAAGCCCTTCTGTTTTTTTACTTACATCTATATATACTGCTCCAATTGTTTGTTTTTGGATGCTAATAAACGTTTTATCTATCTATCATTGGAGTCGTAAATGCGCTGGCAAACTTGTAGCTTTGGGCACCTAATTTCGGTCAATTAACGGTTCCGATTAAAATGGAGAGGCGCTAGTTTGAATTATTTTTTCTACTAGTATTTTTTTACTGTGTTTGTAGTGAACGCTTTTTTTTTTCATCGAGAGACGAGATTCTTTAAAAGATTGTCCTGAAGTTAATTCAGTTATCTCTTCCCTTTACGGTTATTGAGGGGTTGAGGGGAAGTTTTGAAGAGAAAAATACTTTCCGTTGTCTTGGCTACTTTGAAAGTATTTTTATGAACTGTGATTAAGGTAGGTATTTGTATAAGTAATTGGCAAAGAAGTTCTGATGAACAAAGATGTTGTAGGTATCCCCCCCTCCTCCCCCCATCCCTGCTCCTACTCGGTAGTTATCGACGGTTCGTTTATCAGTATCACAGAGTAAACGAACCATCGTTGATTACAAAAGTGGTCAGTTGATTGGTGCGATTTGTATCGGAAGGCGATTTTTTTTTGATTATAGACCATATCTACTCGTATGTCACTTGACTTCGGAAAAAATATCATTTTCAAATAATGAAGTTTTCAAATACTGCCATCGATAAGTATGTAAGCACAGTGCATAGAAGATGTATCGAAAACTAGCTTTTGCCCGCGTTAGAAAGAGACAAAATGTAGCCTACGTTACTAGCCATCCCTTTAAGGTAGGCACACTAGCGACAATTTTAATTTTTAGCTACTAAACCGGATCTATTAAGTCGCTAGACTCGCTAGTGTGCCCTACCCGTCACCTTAACTAATCTATACTATTATATATAAAGAGTTAAATTCTAAAGATCACGACAGCGCTTATAGGCAAAGCGAAAAAGCGAAACACTAGCGATGTAATCTACACCCAGCGCCATCTATTGGTATGATTTGAAATTAATGTCCTGAAACGAAGTGAGGGCGGGCCACTGGGCTATTATAAATAGGATTGATCTGTCTAATATGAGTTGTTCTATAGACCTGGCAAAAACGTATCTTTCAAAAGATTGGAACATTTGCATCTGGATCAGTGCAGAGATGCGTAACAGTGATACGCTTCATTTGGAACATGGACTCCCATTGTTCATTCATTCTGCTCATTCGGCTTATTCGGCTCACTCGATCATTCAGCTTATTCGGATCATTCGGCTCACTCGATCATTCAGCTCATTCGGATCATTTGGGTCACTCGGACTCGAGATCTGTTTGAGTCGAATGATACATTCGGAGCGAACAGTAGAGATTCGGAACAGTATATGATTTGGCTGAGTCGGATCACTGAGTTGTTTCAGTAAAGAGTTACACACATCTATTGTTCTATTTGTGAGCTAAACAAGAGTTCAATTCGACGGAAACTTGTCGGAACATCTAAGTTAATTTGAACAGGGCTGTTGTGTGGAGTTGAACTTCTTCAACAACGATTTTCTGCTTGTTTGTATTGTTAAAACTTGTAACACGATTCTATTAATTAGACGTTGGTGTAGAAATAATTACTGACTTTGGAGCGATAGCTCACAGCAAAAAATAATTTTACAGAAAGTCGGCTCTCTCTCACATTGATATCGAAGAGTTGACCTATGCGTTAGCAGTATATCGTACCATGTTTCTCCAGCACGTCTGTCTCTGTCATTCATCCCGAAATATGCTGAGATTGCAGTAAACGTGCATGTATGTGTGAGCCTTTTTAGTTCGCAAACGCCAGGTGCCTAGCGTTCCGGATCAATTTTTTTTTACATTATGGCAGACAAACGTGCAGACGGCTCACCTGATGGTAAATGCTTACCGCCGCCCATGGACATTTGCGATACACGGGGCATCACAGATGGATGAGGAATAAACTCTTTTCTTGAAGATCACTAGGTCGTATCTGTTGGTGGCTGATTCCATAGTTTTATTACGCGCGGTAAGAAGTTGCGTGAGAAGCGCACTATGGTGGACTAAAATCCATCCAAGCGATGTAAGTGAAATTTGGAGTTATTATTTTATGGTCTTAGGCTCGAACGAGCACCTTTTTTACATTAATGCGGAGAAACTAGCAGACCTGAGGCGACCTGATGGTAAGTGATCGCCAAAGTTCGTGGACATCTGCAACACCCGAGGCATCACAGATGCATTTCCGGCAACCTACCTGAGAATTATTCAAATATTCGTGCGTATTTCTACCACAAGTACAGTCGTGAGCTAACTCCAGCTAACGTTACTAGGATTTCATCTATGTACATAGGGCGCAGGTGTCGTTATCCCCCCACAGTGCAAAAATAGCACTTGCGTCTCAGACTTACGGACGAATCAAAGTCCAACAAGGGTATCTTCACGTGACGCGCCGTGTGTACTGTTAGCCGAATAAACATCGAATGGCTAGACATCACTAGTCGATACATACCTCATTCCTTTTCGCGTCTTTCACTCAAGCTGTCAGAATCATTGTAGATTTCGTTCGGTTTTGTTAATTAATTATATTAACCTTTATAATATTAGACTGTAAAATAAAATAAAATTAACCTCCCATTTAATACTGTGTTGTCTATACGTTTGTTATGTTATATGTGGTGATTTTCTAAAAAGAAAAGTCAATTAATTAAGAAACCAGCTTAAATCACCGGTCAATTCAATTCCTGGAGCCCAATTGTCGTGCTTGTGATATTTTTAGAAAATGGCGGATATCACTTAAAAGCCATACAAAAAAAACTTTGATATATGTCGTATGAAAATAAATGTCACGAGCACCAGAATCGGGCTCCTGATATATGTCTCTACCACTTAACATTGGCAGAGTTCACTACGTCTTTGACGTACAACACTAATAACCATAAAAAATAATGCTATTATAATTGTACCTAATCCTACTCAGAATGCATATCATTGTTAGTAGTACTTAACTAAGGTTCGCCAATAGGCTTCAGGGCGGGTCGATCAACGATTGACGCCCTGTCCCGGCTCCGCTCCCTCTGTGAGGGAGCGTCGAGCAGGGGGGAGGGGTTGTTGGCAGTCTCGCTGGACATCAAGAATGCCTTCAACTCCCTCCCCCATGCAGTTATTATGGAGGCACTCCGGCATTTCCGGGTGCCTCCATACCTGATAAGGGCTGGTCGGCGATTATCTCGCCGACCGGTCCGTGGCGTTTGTTGACGCCGCTGGTTCTGTCCAGCGGCGTCAGGTCGTATCCGGTGTTCCACAGGGGTCCGTTTTGGGGCCCCTGCTCTGGAACATTGGATATGACTGGGTGTTGCGAGGCGCGCTTCTCCCGGGCATGGGTGTCATCTGTTACGCAGATGACACCCTAGTCACCGCCCGGGGGAAGTCCTTCCGGGATGCAGCGCGCCTCGCATCGGTCGGCGGCGATCTGGTCGTCGGCCGTATCGGCCGGCTGGGGCTAAACGTAGCCCTGGCCAAAACCGAGGCCCTTTATTTTCCTGGGCCTCGGGAGAGCCGACCACCCCCCGGCGCAGCCATCCGCGTCGGGGGGGTGGACATCCCGGTGGGGGCCGAGATGAAATATCTCGGCCTCACACTGGATCCGCGCTGGCATTTTGGCCCCCACTTTAGGGGGGTGTCAGCGCGGGTCCTAAAGGCGGCAGACCACCTTTCGTGGCTGCTGCCAAATCTGGGAGGGCCTGGAGAGAGGTGTCGGCGGCTATATGCCGGCATCCTCCGCTCCATGGCCCTCTACGGGGCCCCTATCTGGATTGGGGCCCTGAAGAAGAAGGGCAATGCGGCCCTCCTAAGGAGGCCGCAAAGGGCCATTGCCCAGCGGGTCGCGAGAGCCTACCGGACGGTAGGTTTCTCCGCGGCCTGCGCACTCGCCTCCACCCCGCCATGGGAGTTGGAGGCTGGAGTGCTAGCCGCCGTCTACGAGAAGACGGCGGCCAAGCGAGCGGCTGGCGATCCCCTCTGCCCCCGAGAAAGGGAGGCACTGAGGATGGAGGGTCGCCAGGAAATGGTAGAGGCATGGACGGCCTCTCTCCAGGTGGAGAGATACGGCCGTCCCACGCTCGCGGCGCTCGCCCCGGTACTGGACCGGTGGCTCGAGCGCCCCCACGGGTTTTTGTCCTTCCGGACGGTGCAGGTACTTACCGGGCATGGTTGCTTCGGTGACTACCTGCACCGTATTCAGCGGGAGGACACTCCTTCGTGCCACCAGTGCGGCGCTGCGGAGGACTCGGCACATCACACGTTGGTGGTGTGCCCGTCCTTCGACCAACAGCGGTCCGCGCTGGTCGCGGAGGTCGGACATGGCCTCTCATTGCCCAGCATAGTCGAAGCTATGCTGGATAATGAGGGGGCGTGGACGGCCTTCGCCCACTTCTGTGAGGAAGTGGTGGCGCAGAAGGAGGCGGCGGAGCGGGAGCGCGAGATTAACCCCCTCGCAGGCCCGCTTCGAGCAAGGAGAGGACGAGTTCGGCGGAGAACTCTTCGTCCTCTCCGTGGAGGTGGCCAGCCGGCCACAGGGACGGGGGTCCCTGTGCCGGCACTGCCATTGGCACCTCCACCGCTCGTTGGGGACGGCTCAGCTCTTCCGGCTGTCCCCAACCCCCCTCCTCCTAGTCTGAGGAGGGGCGTGGCCGCACACCCGGTGTAGGGGCCTGTGGGGGAGTGGGGTTGCGGGGAATAGCCTAGTGCAGTTCCCGTGACCCCATTCTATACCCACGGGTGGTTGAGCCCCGGGAGTTTTAGTGGGTATGCCCTCAGGTCGCTTCTTGTTAGAAGAAGCGGCCCGGAGGGTGAGTCCCACAGTACCCTGTCGCCCCCCGGCGGCAGGGTCTGCGTAATGCATTTCTCCCGGGAAAACAAAAAAAAAAAAAAAAAAGGTTCGCCAATAGGCCCAGTTCTGCACGTTCAATGTTTGTAAAATATTTTAAATATCGTATGACATTATAAATAAATAAATAAATATTTCACAACGTCACATACATTGATCTGACTCCGAGATAGGTAGCTCAAGCACCTGTGTTACGGATTACATTAATTTGATAAGTTAATTGATAAGGTTAATTTTATTAATGAACTTTCCGAATCCTCGAATATGGTTCAAGCCTACCCCAGGCTCCGAAGCGACAGCTTTGGATGCAACTGAGAATTACACGCTAAGATAAGGATTCATTTGACAAGCTACTAACATGACTCTGACATAGAGCTATTGGAATTCCGATTACTTATTATTGTAACAAGATAAGGATAACCGTAGCAAATATTGGAGCGGTTGAGACCTAAGTTTTATCAACTGATTCATCTCTTGGTATCTATTCGGTCCAACCCTATTAAAAACTCATCAGTAATATTTTTATTGAGTATCTTTTTTCACACTCTCAGTTTCATAATTTGTTCAGTCCAGTAGTTTAAGGTGACGGGTAAGGCACACTAGTGACGCCAATCGATTTTAATTTTTAGCCACTAAACCGGATCTATTTTTAACAATTGCGGGATTACTACCTCTCGGTAAACACTTATATTATTTATGAAATAACCATACAAAATATATACATAGTAATTCCGAAATTAGTTAAAAATAGATCCAGTTTGTAAGCTAAAAATTAAATTCGATTGGCGTCGCTAGTGTGCCTTACCCGTCACCTTAACGAATTTCTCTAAAACATAGGGTTGAATGAAAATTATCTTTCTGATAAATGTGATGTAAAGGTGATTCTTTAAACATGGAAAGGTCACTTACAACGCACCCTTAGTAAAATACCGACCTAACTCAAAATTGTTGATATTTTTATAGCAATTCTTTGCAATTTATTCTTGAGTAGTCTTGAGTAAATAATGCACTTTAAATTTCATCTCGTGTTCATATGTGAGTGTACTTATTTACTTAACTCAAAATTGTTGTTAGATGACCTTTCATCCCTGGATTTTAGCCGATACTATTTTCACTTAGCATCTATATTAAAATTTTGAGTCAGGTCGGTATTTTACTAAGGGTGATTTATTACACCTTGATACTGAACAAACATTAGTGTTTATTACTCGAATGTTTGTCCAGAATGGGAATCGAACCACGATCTTTGGCTTATGAGGCACAGTCACTACCAAATGCGATAAGTGTCCTTCATCTAATCTCAATAAGCGAAAGCTGACTGACTCACTAATCTATGAACGCCGGGTCTGAACTATAAGGGTTAAAAACCAGAAAAATTGTCATTCCTTTTATAGCGTAGGAAAGCAATGAGACATGATTTTTGTAAATTCACCCTCTAGGATGTAAAACGGGTGTTTAAAGTTAGTATGAAATATAATCAGAAAAAGAAAAAAGTCATTTTGACACTTCACTCAGTACTAGATTAAATATTTGCCATTCATAAATATTTTGTATGCATTTAAATTAAATACAGATTTTTTTTAAATTTCATGTCGCTTTGCAAAATGAATACCCAAAACGAAGCGAGGGCCACTATACTGTATGATAAATAATCTCCTTTAACAATTCGATACATCATACTAACTCTAAATAGATATCATAAAATATTATGTTATTGTCGCCAGGGAAAACTATTCAGGTAGGAGTAAATTGATTTATCGCTTGCCGTTCAATGTCTATGGAATACAGAAGTAACATTGTATTTCTTATGTGTTATTGTTACGATCCTCTTGTATTTCTTTTAGTAGGTATTACGAGTATTTTGATATTGTTGTCTCCTTCACACAACAACACACACAGAATTTTTTCACATTTAGGTATCTTCCTAATGTGTTCTTAATACAATTTTCGGCATTTACTCAAGTTATTTTAAAAAGTCTAAGCCTTTGCAGTGACGTAAGAAATCTAAATTGAACATGTCAGGCAATGTGAATTATAGCGCCAAGTACGAGTAAAACGAAATAGGATTCCGGCGCGCGGTAGAAACCCATATCGTGTCGACTGATGCAATTCAAAGGTTTTAAATTAGTGTCTAGTAGTTTTTACTGTACAAATTGCTGCTTATTTGTGCAGTAAAGTGCTGCGAAGTGATCCTAATATAAAAATCAGTGATTTGTGTCGTTCTTAACACTAATATTGCGTGTCGATTGATTTGTCAAGGGACAACTTGCTTGGACCTAATAGTCATAAACGTTTATTAAACGATGATTTAAAATAATTGTTATTCCTTTTCCGAAAATTGAGTATGATCATTTCTTGTTTCAAACGTCAAAAATGGTTTTTAACACCATTTCAGATAATAAAGATTTATTTAACGTTTATGAATAAAGTCTAAAATGTTTTGACCAAATTTTGCACCTATATTGACGTAGGTACAAGGAAAAATAAAGTCTTGCAGAAATAAAAAAAACAAAATAAGTTGAACATTTCAATTTATTTTAATTACATCTTTGGTAAGTACAATGGCTTAAGGGTTTGGATGGCCCCAGGAGATTGGTCTTTGGTGGATATCATTGACTGTATGTAAACAAAATATATTCAGAGTATTATGGTCAACGCTCACGGTCAACGAAACGATATTATAGATATAATATAATATTTTGGTAACAAATTTAAATTAATACAAAATAGCGGAAGATAAGGCACTTCCCTTCAATTAGATAACAGAAAACGGGCTTGATGCACAACTACATGCGCACGCACTCACAGCTCATGACACATTTGTGACACGACCGCTTGTCAGACTGACCAATTTGCGACTGCGAGCAATTAGGCGGCGGGGACCTATAAGCGGTTCACGCGGTTGTGTCTAGCACCTACTTATCTTCCGCTATTTCATTTAATTAATCTATGGTGACAAACAGCATTTACCTTGTAAAATATAGCTAGATCTCTGTGACAGCAGGACGAAGTCATATGTTAGAAAGAGACTAACTTAAGAAATGTATGGAATTAGACGGTCTTTGACAGCTGTCACAGAGAATAAGCTATATTTTACAAGGTAGGTACATAAGTATAATTATTATTTAATAGAACAAAAAAAAACAGTCAACTTGAGAACCTCTTTGCTATGTAGAAATCGGTAGTTTTCTAGTATCGAGAGGAATAATTAAATTTACTTGAGAAATTAAATAAATATTTTTGCACATCTTGTTTTGTCGACGAATTTGTAAGGTATTGTATGTCTTAAGATAAAGAGACAGTAAATATTTTACTACTTACCTAAGTAATTAATGAGTATTATGGAAATTCAATTTATTTTAACACCAATTTTAGGAATAAGAAAGAGTTTTTTATTGCAAAAGTATAAAATCCAAAGTATTCTGAGTCATCGATTCGTTACTTATGTAATTGATACGTGGTCTATCTTTCATCTACTTAACATGTGGTTTTAACCACTTAGTACCAAATACGAGTACACTACCTGTAGGTATAGGGCATTACATAGTTAGATAATTTCAATGCTGAAAAATCAATATCCTACGTTTTTAATTTCACACAAAATAATTCATAAATAACTGGAGCCTTAGTGCACAATGCTTTCGTAATACTTCATAATTTTCTTTCTTACAAAATTAGACCTTACATTCTTTAATTTGTCAAGTGTCTTAAAAATATTTGTTACTTTCTTCTTCACACATCAACAGTAATGAAGACTTTTATTTTACAGTTACAGTTTACAATTTGACAGTTTTATACATAGTCAAATTTCAGTTATTTTTGTATGTACCGAAGCCTTCCTCTAAGTATAACGAATAAGTCCCTTTAGCAAGTTTGGTATAAAAAAAACTTTAGTGAGTAGGAATGCAAAGGACACAACGACGAACAAACGATCTCATAGGGTCACGTGCTCCATGTAAATAACAGGTAAGATAAGAAAGTTCGATTTACAATAGGTGATATGTCTATTGTAAATCGAACTGTATAAAATCGACTGTTCCATACAAAATAGAACGCCCAGTGGCCTATAATACCTGTGTTTATTTAAATTCATGATAAAATGTTCCAAGGATTTCGGCATGTAAACAGCTAACATTTTGACGATACATAAAGTAAGTAAAGCTTTAAATATTGGACATTAAATATCATGATAATAAGGTTTATGTTTTAACGTTTTTTTGGCAATCATATATTGACTATTGCGGTACTATATCTTTGGAAATCTTCGGTAATCTTAACATCTTAATATTACATACGTGTATTGTATAAAACACTAATTATTACTTAGTTCTTAAATTATTTATCAAAACATTAGTACTAATTACAATTTAGACGTGAGACAATATGGAATGGTATACAAATCAAGCACAATTCACATTATTTAAGTTCATTTGTAATAATTAAACCATACTGAGAGAACAAACTATATTAAGTGCTCAGTTTTTTTTATTTAAATAGATAGTTCTTGCAATAAAGGAATTCCGATGGCTACTCAATAAGCATGTGTTCACAATGCGTTGGTGTGTGCGTGTGTGTTTGTGTGTGTGGGTTTGCAACGGGAATTTTATTACTTACTTCAAAATTCAGTGAGTTTTAGCTGCACATAAGTACCAGTGCACTTTGTACTACACACAACAGCACTCTTGACGAAATTGAGGTCGTTAAAAGAAAAACTTTAGCCACTTGAGTGGCTATTTCTGGCATCGATTCCCAGTCGAGTCAATTTAGGAAACGATCTTTTCGTTCGATATTGACTCGGTTTTGAGTGTGCTGAGAGACGCTCTCTACGCATAGCACAGGGTATGCCCTAGTTTCACGTCACGTCACTATTGAAAGTCTGACTGATTTTTGTACTAATATACCAACAATTCCTCGTCTACATAATTTGCAAGAACTATGCAACACAAGTAATATAAACACATGACTTACAGCCATAAGCTTTGCTCTCTTGATCGTAACACAACGCTGCGATATTTTTTTTATATGATAGGTGGCAGACGAGCAGACGGATCACCTGATGGTATGCGCTATACATACGTTTGACGATTTTAATACGATATCGGTATCGACGATATGCAATATGGGTAACAACATCCTCCAACCGATTACGGCTACGGCAACCAATTAAATAATCAGCCACGTACGCAGGATATATAATAGTGCTTAAGTGTGTGCCCAAACACAAATGCACTCTCTATTCCCTTACCCCATATTCCGATGGGACACGATTGGACGCTGGATCAACAGCTTAACGTCCTTTCCGAGGCACGGGAGTACAATACCGCCAACTTCCAGACTCTGGGCTGACACTAAGAATTTCTACCGAAAACTTAGGTACAAACTTTTGGCCCGACCCGGCGATCGAAAACGGGACGTCTTGCGCAGCCGTCGCTTTAGAGTGCGTCTAATCACGGCGCCACCGGCTGTCAACAATATGGGTATTAATGTTGCGGCACAGTATAACAAGAGCTTTTTATACTGTGGTTGCGGTAATTATTAGGTAACCATTGTGCATACCGCAGCGTTGTGCCTTATTATGATCAAAATACCAAACTTTTACATTCAATTCTAAAACGATCGACTTTTATACAAACAATAATACGTAGGTAATCGTGTGTTTTAACTTTTAAATCATTTAAACAGCACCTTCTTCGATTCAATAACAGCATATCGAAACTCTTATGTCTTTGACAACCACCTTATATACCATAATATCACACATTGATATTGTACATTTTGTACGAAACATTTAGTTTATAAAATTTAGTCAAATAGCGGTCAATATCTAAACTGAATATTTGTTGACTTCATTATTTATTATTTACTTTACCAACATGTCGAGAGAAGTACGATGGTTTAACGGCAATTATATATATATATTATTTTCATCGTATACAACGTGCTTTTAACCGTCTTACGCCCTTGGCATTATACTGATGAAAACAAACATTTTTCCTCAAGGAACATAGGGTCTTAATTGATTAAGAGAAAACAAACACCTTCCCATACAAAACTTTTTTTTTAAATCAGCCTATAAACTGTCCCACTGCAGGGCAAAGGCCTACATCATAGAAATCAAGTTTTCGCTACTATGATGGGATTAGGCTTAATCACCACGCTTGCCAAATGCGGATTGGTGATCACAAACCCGAGCTATGTTCGAAGAATTCGAAACATACTTTTCGCTCGACCCGGGAATCGAACCCGGGACCCTGAGATCACGGCCCAGTACTTAAACCACTAGACCAACAGGGCGTTTTTTTTTTGCATCATCATCATCATCATCGTCAGCCCATTTAAGTCTCCTCTGCTGAGGCACGGGCCTCCCTCAATCACATGAGGGGTAATTGCTATACTCACCACGCTTGGCAGACGGGTTGGCGAGGGTTTAGATATAAATGCAGAGTTTTCCTTCTCTGGGTGCTGATGATCATGCCAGCAGCTTTACCATAGTCGCCTTTTACGACACCTCGGTAAGAGTGAGGGTGGCCTATTCTACTCTACCGGGACCACACGGCATGCATTGCATGAAAAGTAATTTAATCAGTGAAAATTGTTTTTTGAGACTAGACCCTATGTTCGTCGGGGGAAAATGTTTGTTATCATCAGTATAATGCCCTCGATAAGGGAATAAGACGGTTAAAAAAGCACGGTGTATATCATGAAGTATCTATTATATCCTTAATCATTTTACATTTAATATAAATCGACATTCCGAACCAGCAGATTATAATTTTATAACATTCATAAGTGTAAGACTTTTTTTGTTTTCTTTTCGGTATTTTACGTACACTTTTAAAAATTCTCCAAAAAATCACAAAGCTCCCACTGTCTCCCTCTATTCTTTAGGCCTGAACAACCTGCTATTGAATACCTGATACAAAGGTGTACATTTTACAATTTCTTATAGCTGTCCTTTTCTTAATAGATGTAAATATTAATTAACATTAATTTAATTTTAGTCATTTCTATGAACTACAAGCTAATGAGAGGTACTGAACTTTTACCAAATAATACACATATAGAAAGCAAAGTATTTACAAAGCTTCTTTAAAAATAAAGGTTATATTATAAATATAGTATTTTCAATTTATGACCGAAATCACATCTAATTTCCCTAAGTCTTTAATGAATTTCTAAAGTCAATTTAAATGATAAAAATATATCAAAAGGTTTATTCATTATAACTCTTATTTTACATTATGCTTTGGTTTTTATCTAATAACTAGAAACTTACAATATTAGAGTATGGCATCAGATTGTCTTTGTCATTATTAAATACTGTACATACATTATAGTTTGTAACAAAACGCCACATTAATATATCTGACATTCTACTTACTACAACTTTATTTACATAAAATCACCACGTTCAATACAAACTTCCATCGTTTCCATACAAAAATTTAACACAAAATACGGACGGCCCCCGCTTTCCGCGAACTTCGCGGAGTAATATTGAGTCATACACAAATACTTATTCATAAACCTTCTACGTGGGCAATTGGGTATTTACCGAATTGAGTTTTTTTGTAGAACGGCGAATGGAAGCCAATGCTTTTATGCTAGTTATGCGCCGGAGTGCCGAGGAATCGGCGAAGTCGTGGTCGCCTTTACGGCATGATATTAGATTCTTGTACGCCTGTCTATACTCATTAGGACATTACCACATATATGATTGGATTAATGCAAGTAGTCAGGTACAAGGCGATGTAGCTGGCAATGTTGAGGTAGGGATGTGTAGTGAACTCAAGAAATATCTTAGTCACTGAAATAGGCAAATGGCAGATGACGAAGGAGAGCATGATTGCCATTATCAAAGTTCGTAGCTTTTTGTCTTTTTTTGATGGAAGAAGTTTCTGGGCTCCAGGTGGCTTAGGAGCCGGCGTGAGAGCCAATCGAAGCTTCTGTAAAGCTTCGCTGCTCCGTGAAAATAATCTGTCCGAGTCAGTGATCTTTTTGTCGCGATCTTCATTTGCTGAATTGTCTCCACCAGATGTAGACGAGATCTCAGGAATAGTAAGGCATGTGAATGGGTTCTTGGATCGCTTGGGCGGCAAAGAAGTATGGTTAGGTCTTGTTTGTAACGAACTTTCCATCTGAATAGACGATCCAGTGTTAATTTCAGATTTTGGTCTTGTTTGTAATGTTGGTCGAGACTTCTTGGCGACTTGTCTCACTATTATGAATATGCGGGCGTAGCATACCATTATTGCTAGACCGGGTATTAGAAATCCACCTATAAAGAGGTACTTTTTCGGCGAATTCCCATTTACGTCCGGGATGATGCTGCAAGATCCAACTTTAGTGTCTAAACTGAATCGCCCCCATACCTCGTGCCACGTTGGGATCAGTAAGCAGAAGCAGAACAGCCATAAGACAGCTATCATCAGTATGAGATACCTTTTTGTATATAACCTGTAAACGAAATAATACAGTAAATTAGCAATATTGTACGTTTGTTTCAGTCTAGTAGAAATTATTATGATGGCAGTCTTGCTATCATAATCATTGTCATGCTATTTAGATTCTTTACGGATTATGGCATCTTATAATGAAGCCCAATTGTAAGTTTTCCAAGATAAGCTGTTTGAAAATAAATACATTGTTCGTAATAAAACAATTCGTGTCAGAGATTCGTGTCCTTACAATACGATAAATAACTTTAGGACAAACAAAAAATAATGATTTGTTACGGTGACGCAATTTATAGCGATGGCTATTCTTGGCGTTCATCTTTCAATTTGTGTCGGGGTGGACAAAATTTTAACTGAATTATTCTGTTGAAAGTTGGCGATCTCATAACGTGTTTTGAAAAGCACGTTCTGGTCTTATCTCGATATCGATGTATCTACTTGATTAATTACTGAAATTAGTAGACGCGTTAATTTGGGCACAAATTATATGAAAACTTACTTAGGATAAAGTCTTGGTCGCGCAATCATGATATATCTATTGAGGGTGATGGCCAGCACTGTCAGCAGCGACACGGCCACTAGGGCGTATCGCGCCATGGGGAACATCTTGCACAGAATCTTGCCATGTCTCCAGGACTGGTTCCAGAAGGTGGACGCTGCAAGTGGTAGGTTGAAGCAGCAGAAAGAGAAGATCCGAAAACGATAGGCTTATTATGAATATCGCTGTTGCGTTACGAACCTGGAAAGAAAAATAAAATATGAATAATGTTAATAACCGCGATCTGCGGAGGAATATTATCTCTCAGGACTCAGACCCAGCTTTGGATGCAACCGGGAATGATACGCTGATACAATGACGAGCTTATCTGACAGATGTTTGGCATTATTTTGCAATGGAAATGTTTAAATGTATGTGTTAGATAAGCTATATGAAACTTATAAATGAGCAGGTGATACCAAAAGGGAATAACGCAAGGCAGCGTACCGGTGTCGCATTTCAATGTAAACCAAGAAAGGTAACTTAGTATGTGGAAATTCTACGTAGGTACGTGTATCAATACGCAAATAAATATTTACCTAAATATTAAAAAAAACCTGAGTAAAATAAGAAAATTAAATTTAGAAATGGTTTATTGGCATTAGTAGAATTAGCCGAAAATTGTGAACTGGTAATTAAGATCTCTTTTTCCAATATAAGTCAGACAAAAGAATAAATTTAAAAATATAAACAATTTGAATACTATTTCAATACTTGAAAACTACGTTATTTCTAAAGTAAAATAAGCTTCATTTTACAACAAACTAATGTTTTATTCATTCATGAATAGTTCTGCCTTTTGTACCTAAATGAGCTGTATCATTGGAATAAAGCTATTATTTATTTATACCAGATACCGTCGTTAAGTTTATTCGGGTAACAGCTGCGAGCAAAAAGGTTAATAATAAGTTAATAATAAAACACTAAATAAATATAAACAAATAAATACTTCACAACATCACATACATTGATCTGACCCTGAGATAGGTAGCTCAAACACCCGTGTTACGGATATCAGAATCAACAGTGGGATAACAAATATATACATACATTTAATACTTTTCTTTTGTAAATACATACTTATAATACATGGAAAACACCGAGACCAATACGAACAGACATGTACATGCACACAAATGTTTGTACTGTGCGGGGATCGAACCGGCAACCCTTGCACCAGAGGCAGTATTCACTACCACTGATCCAAACGGGTCGCCAACACTTTGATAACCTACCATATTATGAGTACCATGGTGATACAAGTTGTATGGACGATTGTTGTTTTTGATAGATAATATTTACGACTTATGATATTTTAATTTTGTAAATTATATAAGCCAGTGTGGTCCCCGGCAGAGTAGAATAGGCCACCCTCACTCTTACAGAGGTGTCGTAAAAGGCGACTAAGGTAAAGACGCTGGCATGATCATCAGCAC
This sequence comes from Marasmia exigua, assembly GCA_019059595.1. NCBI lineage: Eukaryota > Metazoa > Arthropoda > Insecta > Lepidoptera > Crambidae > Marasmia > Marasmia exigua. The sequence continues at coordinate 10,324,682 of CM032476.1, read as the reverse complement.
CCAGAGAAGGAAAACTCTGCACTTATATCAAAACCCTCGCCAACCCGTCTGCCAAGCGTGGTGAGTATGGCAATTACCCCTCATGTGATTGAGGGAGGCCCGTGCCCCAGCAGTGGGCACTTAAATGGGCTGATGATGGTGATGATGATGATGATGAAATTATATAACAGAATTTAGAAATTACCTATTTAGTTATTTTGATAGGTAAATTATTGAAAAATTAAAAAAAATCAAGCTTAATCGGATCGGGTACAGACAATAAAGTGACAAGAGTGACATCTATAGGTACCAAAGAAAAAGGAAGTTGACTATTTATTATTTGTCAATATTTTATCATTTATTTTGTGTGCGTAACTTGAGCGTGTTTTCCTTCTACATCAGAATATAGTAAAAACCACAGTACATACTTATTATAGGTGATTAACCAGTTCATAAGTACGTCTTCAATTAAGTTAGTCATGTTAAAATGTACGTATTTGATTCGTGAAATGTTTTTCAGTAACCTTTGCCGTGGTTATTAGTGATTTAGTGATATTGGTTATGCGGATGATAATGATAGATGTACTTAGCTGAGGTAGTTATGGGTGCGGAAATGATGAAAGCGATGAATTTTCAGCGGTTTAATTCCACAAACAGAAATCGTCACACACAGTAAGTACACAAGTAACACGCAGGTCAATAACACAAGCAGTAAGAAGGAGAAGCCATAGTTCACAGTGACAAGAGATTATAGAAGACGAAAGATGAAGAAGGTTTGTAAATACGCGAAACAATAGGTAGCGGTAAGCAGGTGCGCAAGCGACGTGCGTTCAATTATTAGGATTTAGGTATATTATATATAGAAGTAGAATTATATATTTTATGATATGTAAATAAATACTTTTGTTTAGTAGTAAAGTGGGAGAAGCCCACAGTGATTATATGGAAATAATGTAGGTAATAATCTTTTATAAAACCAATTTGTCTTACTCTGAGAAAAATCCAGAAGCCATTATGTTGTCAGTTATTAAGGACATTTCATAAGGATAGAAAATATTATATTAATTGAAGGTGCCTTCAAAGCCCTTGTAATACTCGTGACACTCAGTAATGATTTGATAACGTAATATACACACCCAAAGAGCAAAACTAATATTGAATAGATGATCTACCTATAAAGTTCACAAGAGATAATGTTAAAGATAGATGGTATAAATATTATTGCATTTCAAATGTAGGTAATAACTGCTTAGAAACATGGAAGACGGACTTCCTTTGATTTCGATATGGATTGGAAAACAATCTCTATAAATAATGGCATCACCTAGTTTGCAGATAAAGATCATGTATCTGAAAACTAGGCACCACAGCAAGTCTGGATTCGGTGACACCGGCACATTAGTAGGAGTGCCACGCTTCGGCATGAATGGGCTGGCTTGACCGGAGTGATACCACGACCTCACAGAAAACCGGAGTAAAGCAGCACTGTGCTGTGTTGCACTGCGTGAGTGAGGGTACCGGAGGCCCAATCCGGGGTAAGGGGGGTTAAAAGGTTGGCAGCGCACTTATGACTCCACGGATATCGCGGAGTCCATGGGCGTCAGCAATCGCTTACCATCAGGTGATCCGTCTGCTCGTCTGCCACCTATTACATAAAAAATCAGGAAGCGGAAACTTTTGTAAGGAGAGATATTGCTGGATGACACAAAAGTAGTTTAAATTTGAATTTGACACTTATTTAAAGAAGAATTCTCACTTTTTTACAACGAGCCAGAGCCACAATGGTGATCAGGTTCCCTGGGACGCCTATCACCATGAACAGGCAACAGCAGACGGATGCGAAGGTCAGCAGCCAGTCAGGATACCCGATGAACAGCTCCACAGCCGCCAGGGCCGCGTCTGACCCGTACTCCTCCAGCCCCAGCAAGGTCTCATTAGCCACACTACCTATACTCCCTATATTCCCACTACCCTCATTTTCATTCCCCACACCGAAACCACGCACTGTTTCACTCATCTTTGTTTACCACTCCTCAAATCACGTCATACAAGAACAGACATCACCGAACGAATGAATTGGATTACACTGACTTTTGCTACGATTACTGTTTATTATGATTTTCCTTAATGGGTGATGATGAGTCAGTTTACGTGTAACGGACGTAGGCGCAGATAAGTGCTCGCGCAGTTACCATTTTCATAACTTTACAACTTACTTATTGCTTTCCAACATTATTGTACCTTTCTTGGTCCTAACCACATTTATTGCTAACTTTTCCACATATAAATCGTTAAACGACTCCATTACAATGGTAGACATATGGTAATCAAAATTACATTAATTGGTATACATCGATGTCACATCAATATTCATTGCAATAATTTACAGTGTTTTAAATATTATGAAACATACTTTATCATTATAACATTTATCTTACATCTAAAATAATTTAAGAGATTGCACAATATTTGCATTACAAATGCTGTAGAAATAGTCACAATACTTAAAAATTTGTCGCTTGTTTACAAATAACAGTCTATACAAAATCTATAATCCTTAACATTACCTCGTAACTTCCTTTCAGCACAAACACGGACGGTTCACAATCAAACTTTATCCATGCACGTTTTGCAAACGCGACGTTAACGATACTGTCTTAGAGTTCAAAGTTCGGATGCGTGCAGCCTGTAGTGCCTGAGGTGGCCTATGGTTCAGGATGCGGCATCGTTGACGACTAGTCACGGCGGGCGCTTCTCGGAGACGCCATCGCCGGACGAGCGTCACGCCCACCGCCGGCACATCAGCAGGTTCTTATACGCCTGCCGGTACTCGCTCGACATCACCACGTAGATGATCGGGTTGATGCACGTCGTCAAATAAATCAGGATGTACCCGGCTATGTTCGCCGCAGGGTGTGATGTGAACTCCCTGAATATCTTCGTCAACGTTATCGGCAGGTAGCACACCCAAAATGAAAGCATTATAGCCATAATCATCTTCAAAAGCTTCCTATCTTTTGGTGTTAATCGAGCTGGCCGGACTGAAGCAGGCGAACGCCTTAGAGCCACGGCGGCTTGACGGAGTCTTTTCGCAGTTTCACCGCCACTAGGTGTTCGCGGTTTCGCATCGAGTGCGCATTCTTCATCATGACCGTCCAAAGTGTCAACTCCGGATGAGGAGGACCGTTCAGGGCCCGGTGTTGGTGGACAATGTAGCGCGGGTGGGGCCAGTAACGCTCTCCGCGGTGGCGCGACATGGTTAGTTCCATTTTCAGGACCAGGAGATCTTTCTAATGCTGTGGATGCTGATCCCACAGCAGAATCTTCGAGTCCAGGCCTGGGTCTTCCTCTGGCCGGCGCCCGAGATTTCCTCGCAGCCTCTCTTACAATACAGAATATTCTAGCGTAACATATTACTATAGCTAAACAGGGCAGCATAAACGCCCCAACAAATAGAAATTCTTTGGGAGATCTGTTGTTTTTGTCTGGTAGTATGGAGCAGGAGCCGATCGTTGGGTCCAGGCCGAACCGGCCCCATTTCTCCAGCCAGGTAGCGATCAAAGCCCCGAAAGAGAAGATCCACGTACTGGCCACCATTACCGCCAAATATCGACGTTTGTATAACCTGTTGAAAAATAAAAGTAGATTAGTATACCTCGCATAAGTAGGTATATTATTATAGGTACCTATATTTGTTTGAGACAAACAATGACTCAATTTAAAAGTAAACTTCTTTTGTTTTTTATGAGAATGACCAAGTAAAACAAATGAATCAATAAGTAGGTACCTAGCTTCTTGGGCTATCCCATCCTCATGATCTCATATTTAAATCTATGGCGCGTCTAACAGAGAGCTCTGAGTGTGCTTATTGGCAGAACATGTAATAAACGCTAATTTAGGGTAAAGCTATGGAGCTTTACCCTAAATTAGCGTTTATTACATGTTCTGCCAATAAGCACACTCAGAGCCCATCCATATGGGATATCATTGTATATCTGTTGACGATGGTGACGCCGAAGATTTTCAACAAAGTGGTATATGATAAATCGTCACGTCTTTATTGATGGAATCTGTGAATAATGTATCAATTCAGGGATTAACACGATATTTATTATGTGAAACAACATTGTGTACTCACATATTTGGCTCGACGTTTCGGCTACGTTACAGCAGCCGTGGTCACGAGCGGACTGGTACACAATGTTGTTTCACATAATAAATATCGTGTTAATCCCCGTATTGATACATTATAGTTATAATGCAACGCGAAAATCTAAAAAACTATCTGTGAATAAATCCGTTAACAACGAGTCAGCAATCAATGCGTATTTCGCATGGAACATGCAGCAGGAATCATTCTGTACGCGCAGGGTTTTCTCTTGAAGATAGGTAGAAAGAAGTAACGCACTTACCTAGGATAAAGCCTCGGATGTGAGATCATCACATATCTGTTGATGGTGATGGCAAGGACTGTGAAGAGTGACACGGCGACCAGCGCGTATCTCGCCAAGGGGAACATCCGGCACAGAATCCTGCCGTGCGCCCAGGACTTGCGCCAGAAGGTAGACGCAGCCAGCGGTAGGTTGAAGCAGCAGAACAGAAGGTCGGAGCAGGATAAGTTCATAATGAACACTGCTGTCGCGTTGCGTACCTGTGGGTTAACAATTAAATTAGGTGACTAAATATTTCACAACAACATCACAACATCACATACATTGATCTGACTCCGAGATAGGTAGCTCAAGCACCTGTGTTATGGATATCAGAATCAACAGTGGGATTACAAATGGGTGGCGGAATTGCTTACCATCAGGTGATCCGTCTGCTCGTCTGCCACCACTCATATAAAAAAAAAATACATATAATACTTTTCTTTTGTAATTACATACTTATAATATATAGATAACGCCCAGACCAATATAAACAGATATGTTCATGCACACAAATGTTTGTACTGTGCGGGGATCGAACCCGCAACCCTTACACCAGAGGCAGCGTTCACTACCACTGTTCCAAACGGGTCGGGTCAACGGGAGTAACAAAGTAAACAAATACCTACATACATTCATCATCATCATTTCAGCCAATAAAAGCCCACTGCGAGACAAAGGCCTCCTCCAATGTTCTTCATATAGATCGGTTTTGTGCCGCCCGCATCCAATGGATTACCGCTACCTTCACCAGATCATCGGTCCACCTTATTCGTACATACATAAATTAAAGTATTGTATATTGTTTTAACGTCCTGTAGGTCTAGTGGTTTAAGTATAAAACCGTGATCTCAGGGTCCTGGGTTCGATTTCCGGGCTAAGCAAAAAGTATGTTTCGAGTTTTTCGAACATAGCTCTAGTTTGTGATCACCAATCCGCATTAGGTAAGCGTGGTGAGAAAAGCCTAATCCCATCACAGTAGTAATGACAAGAATTCTATGATGAAGGCCTTTGCCAGTAGGATAGTAAATAAGCTGATGATTTCCCTTTTTTTTTACTTTATATTGTTTTGCATATTATCGTAAGTGGTCGCTTTGCACAAATCTTAGGATTTTGTTCAGTTGTTTGTGCATCTGCTAGAGTTTTAATTAATCAAATTTTTAAGTTATTATGACTGGAAATATGGTTCTAATAAGCATCAGCGATAGATACCTTTGGGTTGCCGGTTGGCTGCCAATACCAAATCAATCACAGGGCATATTTCTTTCCCAACATTAATGATGATCATTTATTTGTACGCTTAGACAGTGTTAAATTGTCTAAGTTTGTACGGGCTAACCTTACATAATTTAATCATACTTATTGTGTTATTTCTCACTTGACCCAGATTTAGCGTATGATTCTTTTTACGTCACACAAATGTATTTCTTACATAAGCAATTTCATTTTAAAAAGCAATAAATCAGTGTTCAACCATCGTTCAACGGGTTCGGTTATTTAGCTCTCTTCGGAGTCACCATCCCACAGCTTCCTTATTAGCATAGTGTGTGGTATATGCCACACATTATTTTTTATGTCAAAACACGAATGGTAGACGTGATTGAATGTTATGAATGTGATTATAATCTGTGTAATAATATGCTTTATTGTAATAAGTGTTGTGGCTATACAATAGCCACACTAGGTCACTAGGTAGAGGCACTTATTTTTTTATCATATCTTAGTCATTTTATGCATCATGAATTCGCTGTTTAATACGTACGTGCGGATGTGACAATGCTAATGAAACATTGATTACTATTTTATCGATTTTTTACTGTTCAAACGCCCCGATGGTCTGGTGGGTTAAGTATTGGGCCATGATCTCGGGGTCCTGGGTTCGATTCCCGGGTCAAGCGAAAAGTATGTTTCGAATTTTTCGAACATAGCTCGGGTTTGTGATCACCAATCCGCATTTGGCAAGCGTGGTAATTAAGCCTAATCCCATCATAGTAGCGATAACTTGATTTCTATGATGGAGGCCTTTGCCTTGCAGTGGGACAGTTTATAGGCTGATACTTTACTGTTCAAATGATAATCGATCTTGATTATAACAACAAACCGTTTTGTTGTTGTTTGATGATAGAGGACAACGGTTTCTACGTGACCGTCAATATTCAACAAGATAAAACTGCTAAGATTCAAACCTTTCAGGGCTCTGATTAGAAATATTGAAAAAGTAATCCCTTGGGGATAGGAGAAGTAAGTAGAAACCGTGCTTTTTAAAAGTTTTACTTATCGATTAAAACTGTCGAAAACGAAAATGGGGATAGGTTCTAATCTTTAAAAAAAATGCACCAATCAGCTGGGAAGGTGTTTCCTTTCTTCTGATATTAGACCCTACGTTAAATGTTTGTTTTCGTCAGTATAATGTCTTCGAGAAGTAATTAATCGGGTACACCCTTATTTTTTATAACTACAAATGCTCTTAGGGTAGTTTATTTACTCATTATTGAAATACAAAAAAAAATCGTCTTCTATCGTCTTCTCAAACAAACGTGATCGATCGATGATCGATCGTGGGAAGGCGTTCTTTCATATTTCACCATTATGTTTCTTAGAGAAAAATGTTCATATTCAATGTATATAAACTACCCTTAAAAGGTTTGTACTATTAAAAATAAAGGTGCATAGTACGAGTATCTTTTTTGTATTTATGTGATAGGTGGCAGACAACCAAACAAAGACAACGGACGGATCGTCAGGTGATCCGTCCGTTGTCTTTGTTTTGGTTAAGCCGTTCCGTGGTAAGCGATTGCCGCCACCCATGGACACTCGCGACACCAGTGGAGTCACAAATGCGCTGTTAACCATCAAACCCTCACTCACATAGCGAAACACAGGACAGTGCTGCATCACGGTTTTCTGTGAGGCCGTGGTCGAAATAAATTAACGTCGGTCGAAGTAAATTTTGAGCAGGTTTTATTTAGACGACCCGTTTGGAACAGTGGTAGTGAAAGCTACCTTTGGTCCAAGGGTTGCTGGTTCGCTCCCCGCACAGTACAAACATTTGTGTGCATGAACATGTTTGTTTGTATTGGTCTGGGTGTTTCCTATGTATTATAAGTATGTATTTACAAAAAAAAAGTATTATATGTATATATTTGTAATCCCACTGTTGATTCTGATATCCGTAACAGTGCTTGAGCTACCTATCTTGGAGTTAGATCAATGTATGTGATGTTGTGAAATATTTATTATTTATTATTTATTTATGTATTAATAAAACCATTTCTATTTTCGCGATTGATATAATTATATTGTAACGTGACGTGGTTTGTTCTGCCAAGGTCTCGGGACTCGTAAAACGATTGGATCCTTCAATAGATAGCAATTGTCGTACTCTTATCAGCACGTTCTCCTCAGTCTATTTGCGTGGGTACTTTGAACCATGACCTAGGATAAACAACTCATTTAATATTGAGACGGTGGAAACCTCCATGTTTGTGTAGTCATTTGTTTTGAAACTGATATTTTTAAATTTAATTTATTTGGCGTGAATCAATTTTTTGCGTAAAAAAGGGACCCAACATTTGTGTATGGTTATTTAATAAATAGTAGAGTGTTTGCTCAGAGATTGTAATCCCGCAATTGTTTGAAATAGTAGGTTTAGTAGCTAAAAATGAAAATCGATTGGCGTCGCTAGTGTGCCCTACACGTCACCTTAAGTGCAGTCGTTATTTATTAGGATTCTATTTTGTTGTGCAATATCGCTTAATATGTTTGACGGCCCATTTGGAACAGGGCTAGTGAACGCTGCCTTTGGTTACAAAATTAACTGGAATTCGTACCTACCAAGAATTCAACAATTTTTAATTAGTTACTAGTTTTGACGTATTCGTTTTTTACCTAAACATCTTGTTAAAAAGAAAGGGGTAACAATTTTTGCGTAGGAGTAAAAGAGATAGTGTTCAGTGTAACATCCCTTACGTCGCAAGAGCTACAACAAATTGACGAGAATAAATAATAATAAATAATAATAAATATTTCACAACATCACATACATTGATCTGACTCCGAGATAGGTAGCTCAAGCACCTGTGTTACGGATATCAGAATCAACAGTGGGATTACAAATATATACATATAATACTTTTTTTTTGTAAATACATACTTATAATACATAGGAAACACCCAGACCAATACAAACAAACATGTTCATGCACACAAATGTTTGTACTGTGCGGGGATCGAACCCGCAACCCTTGTATCAGAGGCAGCGTTCACTACCACTGTTCCAATCGGGTCGTCAAGAATAAAGGCGTAATAGGCGTTTACAAAATATAATCTCTGGTAATAGGGCTCTCACTCCTTGCGTCGTTTCTCCTCAGTGCTGAGGGTCGTGGTCTCTATGAGTAATTTTCTCCCGGACTATCTTCCGCCAGCTCACTCTATCCTCGGCCGCGTGGATCGCATCACAGACTGTGGTAAAAAAAAAAAGTTATCATCTCTCTTTCTAGCGATATGACCAAAGAACTCAAAGCTCATCCGTAAGCACGTGGTGCTGAGTCTCACTGGAATTTTGAGCTCGGTCCGTATAGATTCATTAATCCGATGCTCAGACCAATGGACGCCGAGCATCCACCTCCAGCATCAAAGGGCTCTAAGCTCGAGATTTTACAAAATATAATTATTTTATCAAAATATACATACATAAATATGTGCCGATAGCAAAAATTCTCAATTAAAAATATAACGCCTAGCCTGGATTCATGGGCATGTCCATTTTAAAAGTATGAAATTACAACTGAACAAATACAATTTGCACCAACTATTATAATAGAACCATTGACATAAACGAAACATTTGATATAGCTACCATGCAATGCAAATGAAATGCATACAAAATACTTGTTTGTGACGTTACATCTTAGTAGCCATTTGTATGAAGCGTTTTGGGTTTGCTCAAAATAGTGCGATTTTTAGGTTTTGATATCTCAGGTAGTTTAAATGAGAATCAAGTAATTCTTTCATCGATGTTTCTATCATTAAGAGGTCTTTTGATTACAAAAATAAAATAAAAATAGTCAAATACCGTATTACTTCGTATTAATTGTTTACCTACATATGTTTATAAATAGGTATTTATTTTGGAAAAAGCGGTTAACAGTTTTATTGATATTTTTTCTCAAGGAAAATAGAGTAAAGATGTTCGCCGATTTTTTATTTTATGTTTCATGAAGTAAGAAAACATCACATAACTTAATCGTTAAGTAATTTTGCGTACAATAAAGCTGTTAGTCTAGTTTAATACATTTTAAAGGTGACAAAAAAATCTGATAAAAATTAAAGGTTGAAGGCAGGGAAGCCAAAAATCAAATAACAATATAAGGGCGTAATAGTCAATTACCGCATTATTGCCCGGGGCCAGCGAAATTATAGTAGAATAGAAGAACTTAATGCCTACAGGCATTCTCTACCAGGCATGCGTAGACTATTTTTACATAAAAAGATCTAAGTTTAAAACTGAGACATCATTTTCTCAATTTTTATCTATTACGGTGAACTTCACATAAACACTGAAATACTATGCCAAGATAATCATGTAAAAATACCTTCACTCCCGTAAAAACATTCTGAGCAAATAAATCAAGCAAAAGAGGCTCGTCTCGCTTATCTCTTATCATCCCTGACAACGTGCTCTCTCTCTTATCACCGTTGGGGATTTAGATATATGTAGAACTCACTAGCGCCCGAATGATTATTTTTTATTTTCACTCGCAGGAAACCGGCACGAAGCAACGCTTATCTTATCTTATCTTGCTATTGGGGGCTGACTAGGAATAGCCAGCGACACTTCGACCCAATGGGATCTTTTGTGTCATCCCCATTACCCTATATTCCTACTATCTCCCTGTGAATATATTGCAACGCTTGCTTTGTGTTTCTCCTAGTGAGTGACTCGAGGTATATCGAAGGCCCAACCTGGGGGTAGATCAGCTTAAAGGTTGGCAGTACGCTTCTGACTCCACTGATGTTGAAGCGGCAATCGCTTATCCTCAAGTACGTCTGCTCGTTTGCGAACGATCACATAAAAAGAACTCTAAACCACAAACTTTTGATTACGTTTCCTATAATTCTTTATACTCCTGTGGGCTATGGTCTGTGATCCAAGAATCAACTTTGACGGTATATCGTTAAATGAGATCCATCTGCTCGTCTGTCTCCTATCTCATAAAAAACATGTTACGTAAGAAAACCATTTTTGTGCGCGGTGCAACATTATTTATAAGTTGAAATCAGCGAACAAACTAAAAAATACGGATAGATATTCTTTATTGCACAAAAACAACAGACAGTACAATAAGGCCTACGGACCTAGACATTGTGGTTTGTAATTATACCAATAAAAATACAACCAGGCAATAATGGCAAATGATTCAAATAGAACATGTGATTTAAATATCAAGTTTTTTTTTACATTAGAGAATCACATCTTATAACAAGTCTATGTATATCTGCAACACGATTGGCATCACACGTGATCTTTTACTGACTGAATAAAGGGAGGGATTAAGCTTTTTTCATGAAACAGCACTGTGCTGTTTCGCTGCGTGAGTGAGGGTACTGGAGGCCCAATCCGGGGAAAGGGGTTTAAAGGTTGGCAGCGCACTTGCGACCCCACTGGTGTCGCGGGTGTCCATGGGCGGCGGCGATCGCTTACCACCAGATGATCCATTTGCTCGTCTGCCACCTATCACATAAAAAAAGGTCACCAGGTCGTATAAATTCGAAAACACCGCGGATAGCAGCGGTTTCCACAGTTTTCCTGTGAGCTTTAAGTTGTGACGTAAGAAATTTCATTCTTGAATAATAGAAATAAAAGAAATAAAATATAGTGGCGCTATTTGATTCTTATCTGGCCCTTAACTCAGCCATCAAGTAGACATCTCATAAAGTAATTCATTGTTTTCGTTGAGTGACCGCGCTATCTAGAGTGTGTGAATCGTAAACTTATCAGCTGATTTATATTGTCATTCACTATTATCTAATTAGTGTAGAGATATTACTGCGAACATTAGAGCTATGGTGGCTCAGTGGTTCAGAAGGCACATTCCGTTCGGGGGCCGGGTTTGAATTCGAGCATGGACCTCTGGATTTTTTAAATCTAGGTGCGTATTTCTACTATTAGCTAGGTGGTGAGGAAAAAAACCGTGAGGAAACCTGGACGTTTTGGATAGTTTCTGAAACGTGTAACTATACTTCACTTGGTCTGGTTCCCCTGTTAAAAGGTTGCGCAGGTCCGACGGCAGTTGCTTCATTGTGATTATCAAACTCCCCAAATCAAGAATCATTCATGGTCCAAGCATACCTCGGGCTCCAGAGCGACCTCTTAGAACGCAACTAGGAATCACACGCAAAGATGAGGAGTACATTACTTCGAACAGTTGCGTGGTTTTAGAAATAGTTACGTGGTTTTTACATCCTGATATTTTTAGAACCGAGAATAGAATAAAATTAGACTGAGAGCCGCGACTGATATTCTTTGAGATACTTTTTTTTAAATAAATAATCTCTTAGATCATATAAATTAACCTAATTCCATACTGAACCTAAAGCACATATATTACGGATATGAGACAACTTCACTGTTGTCTCATATCCGTAACAAATCAATTTAGGAATTACAAATATAATATAATAGTTCAATTGAATAATAAACCTACAAAAGGAAAAAGGTAGACAAAAGTTCACAATTATGAATTTTTGTCCTGAGTGCAAATTAAACCCACAAAAATTGGCATATTAGGCAAGGTCCCCAAATGCACCATCGGGCCAGTGGAAAGTTCCAAGTTAACATGTTTCTGACATCCTTTCTGAGGCACCTTTAATAAACTCACGTGGCAATTAGTGACATAAATATTAGGGCATTAGACAGGATAAAGTCGTGTTTATTTAATAGATAACAACGAGTGGAAGTCGCTAATTTGGATGCTCAACACTATGTTTTAAAATAAAAATTCGAATACAATACTATCTAATGCCACGTTTTTAGGTCCGTTTCTAATGCTTGGTTACTTCAGCAGAATTTTTGTATAGTGAAAGTGATTATATTAGATCCTTGACTTGAAGATAGACTATTAATACTGTTATTGTTAATTAACTAGGCATGCAATTACTATCTTTATAGTAAAGAAGCAACTTGAATATACATAATGTTTAACTTTGTACCACTCCATCTCTTGTAACTGCATTATGCAAAGTCGTCTGTAAAGTCAGCCATAATAGTACCTATATAAAATTCTGATTTATTTTTTAACGTTTTGATTAGGTTTTGTCGCTAATTTATGCAGTAAGATTAACTAATTGTCTGCAATAATATAAGGCGGCCAAAGTTTAAAAATACATCATCTCATGTATAAATAAGTTTGTGAAAGAGTAAATTGTGGTATCTACTTTATGTACAAACAACATGTAATAAACATAGCGAGCAGTGTGGTCCCCGGCAGAGTAGAATAGGCCACCCTCACTCTTACCAAGGTGTCGTAAAAGGCGACTAAGGTAAAGCTGCTGACATGATCATCAGCACCCAGAGAAGGAAAACTCTGCATTTATATCAAAACCCTCGCTAACCCGTCTGCCAAGCGTGGTGAGTATGGCAATTACCCCTCATGTGATTGAGGGAGGCCCGTGCCCCAGCAGTGGGGACTTAAGTGGGCTAACGATGACGATGAAACATAACAAAACAATTGTAATGGTTTTGTTCGTTGGTTCCTGTATTTATTAGTAAGTATGATTTGACATCTTACATTTTTGCTGCTTAAAGAAACTAGAATATAAGCACGAGGAATCAATTATGATGTATAAATCCAAATAGTTGTTAGTTATTATCATTTTAGGCTTTTGGGTCATCCAGATAAAGTTTATCAACAACGAATGTAATAATGACAAACGACACGGAACTTACACTAATTGAACCAAACATCATGATTTGAAAAATACTTTCCTAGTTGCTTAGACCTTGAATAGGTCTATTGTTATAATATTTTGCTATTGTGTATACAATTTGCTTGTATTTACTTAATTGTTTCTTATTTATAAATTTGTTTACGTCAACAATCATAAATAAATAAATACTTCACAGCATCATATACATTGATCTGACTCCGAGATAGGTAGCTCAAGCACCTGTGTTACGGATATCATAATCAACAGCGGAATTACAAATATATACATATAATACTTTTCTTTTGTCATCATATGTCATTTCACTATTGTCTGAATCTTGATTTATATTTTAGGCTCGATGAACTAAAAAAATTAAAGCGAAATTTATCGTTTATGTTTTCAAAAACATTACGAGTTTAAGTAAACAACGAAATTGTATTATTTCGAGTAAAGCTGTTGTAAATAGGCATCATAAATTAAATCTAACACCCTCACAAAATCAGAACATTAGTTATGTAAAGCTTAAAGTCATCAACTAAATAACATAAACCCTTACTTAACATTTCAGCAACTGATTTAGCCTAGACTAGATTTAGTAATTTTGTTAAGTTGACGGGTAGAGCACACTTGCGACGCCAATCGATTTTAAGTTCTAGCTACTAAACCGGATCTATTTTAAACAATTTCGATTACAACCTCTAGGCAAACACTTATACTATTTATTAAATAACCATGCACAAATTTTGGGTCCGTTTTTGTACGCAAAAAATTGATTCACGCTAAAAGTGGCCGCTTTTAGAGTGAATCAGTTTTTTACGTACGCGTTGGACCGAACATTTTTGCATGGTTATTTAATAAATAGTATAAGTGTTTCTCGAGAGGTTGTTACCCCGAAATTGTTCAAAATAGATCCGGTTAAGTAGCTAAAAATTAAAATCGATTGGCGTCGCTAGTGTGCCCTACCTGTCACCTTAAATAAAAAATAACAAACCTTTTTGCAACGCGCCAGCGCCACTATCGTGATCAGATTGCCCGGTATCCCCACCAGCATGAACAGCACGCAGCAAACAGAGGCGAACCGCAGCAGCGCCTCAGGGTAATCCCTGAACAGCTCCACAGCCGCCAGGGCCTCGTCCGAGCCGTACTCGTCCAGCCCCACCACGCTCCAGTTGTGTCCGTCTACGTCACTAGCGAACGTGCTCTTCGGTATACTCGGCAGCAGATCACCCATTGTAACTTTTCACTCACACACATCATCTAAACCATCACTTGTATTAGGTCGGAATCCCCGGCGTGAGCGCACGCGACTGTCTTGCACCCTTCAGTATCAACAACTCAGTGTGCGCGTGAGTGTAGTAGAGCATTTCGATGCGCGGGGTTATCGCCGCACAGCTGCTCAGGAAGTGGTCGCGTATCACAGCCATGTCGGTCCCATTGTACGCTATCTGCAAAGATAACACAGCTTTCGTTAGGATTCAGTGCACATACTGTTTTCTTGGGACGATAGAGGTGAGAGGTTGAAGGTTATGGAGTTGAATATTGCTGTATCTCTTTCTGTTCAATAATGTTATCGTCTTTAACTTCAACAGATATCTTTGTTTAACTTTTTTTTGTATTTGTATTTGTTTTATAATGTACTAGTATGTATTAGTATTTATAGCTAGTATATATTTATTTAATATAATGTATGTATGTATATAACATACTCGTATTTATACAAGTCTTTTTTTTTCTCTTTTTCTGACTTGCACTGCCTTACCCCTTTTCTTAATTCGCTATACTTTTCCTCTACCCTGAGGTTGTCTGGAAGAGATCGCTATTAGCGATAAGACCGCCTACATTGTTTTAGTATAATAACTTAGGGTAAGATTTGTAAATTTTGTGCAATAAAGTGTATCTATCTAACTTTTTAAAGTGACTTTGGACAAAATTAAAGTAACACTGTTAAAGTACTTATTTACTCGAAAAAAAAAACAATCTTTGTCGAAATTAATGTTAGAGTAATTAAAGCGTTACGTTTGACCTGATATAATTTGTATGACCATTTGGAAGTGCTGTAGGTACAAGCTTGTACAATGAAATATGTATTTTAGAAATATAAATGCAATAAATAAAATTAATTGCATTTACCTTTTTTTTGATAAGACTGTTTCGGTAAACAGTTCTACCAATCACTTTTTTAAATCCGCATAAAACAATTTAGCGTTCCATTTAAAGTCTGTCACACGTCGTGGTGATGTTTATCGATACATCCTGTATAATACAAAATATTCCACTGATTCTCTTAAAAAAATCTATGATTGGGTAGTGGACAGTGAATGCACTTACTGATAAACATTTTTTTACTTTTTACAGAAAGATAAATCGTCAATTCGAAGATAAGCTGCGAACATTTTTATCGAAAGTTAAGAATAATCATAACAACTTTTTATGGCGACTCAGGTATATTTTTGAGTTAGTCGAATAAAAACATTCAGAATAATGTGTCGTCGTTAGGTTGTTTTGCAAGATAAGATTATGTACATACATCATCGTCAACCCATCGTCAACCCATTTAAGTCTCCTCCTCAATCACATAAGGTTTGACGACCCGATTGGAACAGTGGTAGTGAACGCTACCTCTGATACAAGGGTTGCGGGTTCGATCCCCGCACAGTACAAACATTTGTGTGCATGAACATGTTTGTTTGTATTGGTCTGGGTGTTTGCTATGTATTATAAGTATGTATTTACAAAAAAAAAAAGAACTATATGTATATATTTGTAATCCCACTGTTGATTCTGATATCCGTAACACAGGTGCTTGAGCTACCTATCTCGGAGTCAGATCAATGTATGTGATGTTGTGAAATATTTATTTATAAGGGGTAATTGCCATACTCACCACGCTTGGCAGACGGGTTGGCGAGGGTTTAGATATAAATGCAGAGTTTTCCTTCTCTGGGTGCTGATGATCATGCCTGCAGCTTTACCTTAGTCGCCTTTTACGACACCTCGGTAAGAGTGAGGTTGGTTGGTACATACATCGTCACTTTACAATTACCTACAGGAAATAGGTACCTACCTTATTTTGTGCCTTATTTAGGTATATTAGGTATGACTTATTTATTATTTGGGTATTACTACAACATAATACCTACCTGAGAACCTACATTAAAACGGCCATCGAGATAATCTCCACCCTAATAATGAACACTTTATGGAAGGATTTGATGTTTAATTTATAACACAGCAGTTCTATAATGCTATAAAACGCTGTGTAGCATGATAGCAATCTATTACTTTTTAGGGTTCCGTAGCCAAATGGCAAAAAACGGAACCCTTATTGATTCATCATGTCTGTCCGTCCGTCCGTATGTCACAGCCACTTTTCTCCGAAACTATAAGAACTATACTATTGAAAATTGGTAAATAGATGTATTTTGTTAACCGCATTACGATATTTATACAAAAATTAGAAAAAAATAAATTGTGGGGGGTCTCCATACTTGAAACTGAAACTCAAATATTTTTTTTCATTAAACCTATGCGTGTGGGGTATCTATGGATAGGTTTTTAAAAATGATGTTGAGGTTTTTAACATCATATTTTTCTAAACACAATACTTTGCGCAAGAGACGCTCCCAAAATGGTAAAATGTGTGTCCCCCCCTCTAACTTCTATAATAAATGAATTATAAAACTAAACAAAATATATGATGGACATAATCATGAAAACTAACAACGAAAATTTGTTTGGACTAGATCTAGTAAGTAGTTTTTTTTATACGTTATAAACCGTAGACCGCAATTTACCTTCCATATATCTTACTTGCTGCTACGGAACCCTTCATGGGCGAGTCCGACTCGCACTTGGCCGGTTTTTTACATTATAGCGGGAAAACGAGCAGACTGCACACCTGATGGTATGTGACATTTCAATTTATAACTTTGTATAACATTTGATATTAAAAGTAAATTTTGTTATTTGTTGTAAACGTTTCCAAACATTTCTTTACTAGGTATTAAGTAGTGTAATATCAATAAAAAATATTAAGTACTTTCCTAGTGACAAAAGTTATACAAAGTTATTATAAAAATGATCAAAAATTTTAGAATTATGAAGTGCTCCTTTTTTATAAATAAATATGACATTAGACATCAAATTGTAACCTATATAAGATACCGATACGTGCCAATACAATACATTAAAGTTTTGGTTGAAAATTAAGTTTTGATTGAGGTGTGTGTGTGTGTGTGGTCAATCAAATGTAATGATTGTATATCTGCTACTTACATACATAGTACTCTATGTACTTACCTTCCTTGTATCCAGGTCGCGTCTTGTGTGCCTATTGTATCGTACTTATAATACTGTAAATTTGTTCTATGTCTATCGTGTTGCTCTCTGTGCAGTGAATGTTGTGATGGTCAATAAATGATTTTTTTGTTTACATTATAGCGGACAAACGAGCATACAACCTGTGCGGATAAAGAATGGGATCAGAAATGGCGGCCAATCTATCCACTTCTCGCTCGCACACTATTTGCGTCTATACTCGCACCTCACGAGTGTACAGGTTGTACTTTCATTATTTCTTTACGTTTGTATTGTATGCTGTAGTTGACGGAGAATGGACGGTTTTTTGTACGTTTTATATCCATAATTACTGATATAACATTGTCATTTCATGTATACTCTACTCAAAAGCAAATAAATGATTTCTAATTTTATTCTAAAGATAAATTAGGTATCGTGGCTCTCGGAAACTTCGTACCGAATAACATTAATTTGTTCACGTTATTTATTCATTTGTTTTTTTTTATATTATTTAATTGTTATAAAATTGGTTTGTATCTAGGTATCTACTAATTTTAGCTGTGCCAACAAAAGACATCGTGACAACATCTTTCCAAAAATATCTATTCATTACCCTACATTTAAATGACTAAACAATATCATGGCAAACATCATTAAATTGTAACTGCATAGTTTACCTCATTATTTATCTGTAAACAAATAACCAAGCTAATGATCTTAATGACCAATTGTTTTGAAGAACAGACCTATGATTCTTATGGGAACGTCAACTTCTAAAATTATGACATAAATGTTAGTCACATAAACAAAATCCCTTTGGTATTAATGATGTAATAATATGATTGTAATATATCGCCTAATGGTGAAACATCCCGTAAATATCAGGAAGTATTAATAAATCTGCCGTGTGGTCCCGGCAGAGTAGAATAGGCGACCCTCACTCTTACCGAGGAGTCGTAAAAGGCGACTAAGGTAAAGCTGCTGGCATGATCATCAGCACCCAGAGAAGGAAAACTCTGCATTTATATCAAAACCCTCGCCAACCCGTCTGCCAAGCGTGGTGAGTATGGCAATTACCCCTCATGTGATTGAGGGTGGCCCGTGCCCCAGCAGTGGGGACTTAAATGAGCTGACGATGAATATGAATACATAGAAAATACCCATACATGTATAATACATACTTGTCATACATGTACTTGCTTTTAGGAAGATATCTCTTATAGATTTCAATGTCTACTACTCAATAGGTGGGTATTATTTCCTAACATTACTAAGATTTCTATAAATGCAGAGTTTTCCTTCTCTGGGTGCTGATGATCATGCCAGCAGCTTTACCTTAGTCGCCTTTTACGACACCTCGGTAAGAGTGAGGGTGGCCTATTCTACTCTGCCGGGGCCACACGGCTAATACACGGCTACTTTCTATGTATTAGAAGTGTGTATATACAAAAGAAAAGTAGTATATGTTTATATTTGTAATTCCGCTGTTGGTTCTTGATATCCGTAACACAAGTGCTTGAGCGGAGTCAGATCAATGTAGGTATGTATGTGTCATCATAACATACATAGATCTGACTCCGAGATAGGTAGCTCTAGTAACTCCGTCGTCGTATTATTTATACATTAGCTATCTTACTATTATGAATTTGTCTTACTTTTAAATCATATTTATATGTGTTGGGTATCTCTGGGTTGTGATCTCATAATTCTTAAAAATATGCAAATTATATTAGTAATGAGAGAAAAAAATCAATCGTGTTTTTGTGCAGGATTGTAATCAAAGAATTGAAGATTTATATGCAAAAGAAACAATATGAATATGTGGTGATTCTCCGAAATTCCTTCCGGTTTCTTCGCGTCTGATTTCTATGGGCTCAAAAATATTGATCAAATTAGAAGTTTATATTGAAATCAGAAGAAGTTTTAATTGAAAGAAGACTAGGTGTCTTTACGTGTTCTTATTTCAATTTAAAATTCTAATTTGAACAATATTTTTGAGCCCATGGAAATCAGATGTGAAGTAACCGGAAAGTCAAATTTCGGAAAATCACCCTAATAAAATATCTCAATATTTAAGACTCATAATAAGTTTTTAAAAACAGCATTTTACTTTACGAGTACAGCGCTTTAATCCGGAAATATAAAATTTGATCGATTAAATTCGTAATTTTCTAGGCAATAATCAATTATTGGTAAAGTATCTGTTAGTTATTTTAATAATTTAAATGAATTGATACACCCTGACCGATAACGTTTTCAATGGCCGTAGGTTTATCTAGGTAGATTGTATTACCTATTTGTGATAAAGATTTACGTCACGTTCCGTCACTGTGACCGCCATAATAAGTACCATTCCAGTTCCGTTCATTATATTCCTCCCCAGTAATAAAAATCTCAACTCTTGATCCCTGACGTATGCGGCTGGGTGGGAGTGGGAGGGGGGCACCCCCGAAAATGAATGGCTGAACTGACCTGCTCCATTTCAGTGATGCGATGTTACGTGCGCCCTAGAACTTCGGGTTGAAAGCGGGTCTTCAATGATAATTTTGTGATACATAATAGGGAACAAGATCTCAACTCTAGTCGATGTTGCTTTTTATGGTAGGTATTTGTCTCATATAACTGAATTATTGTAAGACATATCCACACATCAGTCTTTTCCGTAACATGATGTTTTCTCAGGGTCATTTCACTTAGTTCATTTTTCCTTAGTATTGGAAAGCAATCTAAATACAATAATAGATATTGAGCTAGAAGCTGACAGGATATCAAATGCGTTAGCTATGACGTGGCAGGATAACTGCCCAGAAGGCAAAGTGATTGGCAAGAGGCTACCATGGTGGACCCAGGAGGTGGCTCAAATTAGAAAAGAAACAAGGAGGGCGTTCAATGAGGCTAAGAGCAAGAACGACTTCACACAGTACAAAAAAGCACTAACGCGTTACAGCAGTGCGGTTCGTAAAGCCAAAAGAAAAGCTTGGAGAACGCACTGTGAAAAGATATGCTCAATCCCAGAGGGGATGAGGCTTACAAAGGCAATCTCCATTTCTAAAGCTATTCCACTAGTAACGGTGAAAAAAGCAAATGGGGAAAGCACAGATACTGGGAAAGAAACCCTAAGGATAATGACGAATATCCATTTCCCCGGCTCAGAGGTCTTGCAAGGGACAGAGGATGCTATCAGCATAGAAGACCAAAATAGGAAAACGGCTAAGAGCGATTGGCTCACAGCGAAAAATGTAGTAGACGAAAGCAAAGTCAGCTGGGCGCTAAAGAGTTTTCAACCTTTTAAAGCACCTGGACCAGACGGAATATATCCTATCGTGCTACAACATGGGATTGCTATTCTAAACCCACACTTATGTAGGCTATACAGAGCATGCGTAGCATTAGGATACATACCCAAAAGGTGGAGACATGTAAAGGTAATATATATACCAAAACCAGGAAAACCGAACTACGAGGAACCAAAGGCGTTCAGGCCGATCAGTCTTCAATCCTTTCTGCTAAAGGCATTGGAGAAGATGATTGACAAACATATAAGGGATGGCCCCTTAAGGAAGTTTCCGCTGCATGAACTGCAATGTGCATATCAGCCGGGAAAGTCAACAGAAACAGCATTACACCACGTAGTGAGTAGGGCAGAGGCCGCACTGGAATCAAAGGAATTGTGTCTGAGTATTTTTGTTGATATAGAAGGGGCCTTCGACCGCACAACCTTTAAGTCTATAAGAAATGCAGCAAAAATACATGGCATAACGGAGACTATCTGCAGGTGGATAGACTGCATGCTTAGAGGTAGAATAATCCATTCAGAACTACAAGGTGAGAAATTAGTAGTGAAGACCACAAGAGGATGCCCCCAAGGGGGAGTCCTATCCCCCTTACTCTGGAGCTTGGTTGTGGACACACTAATCAAAAAACTCAATGAAGGTCCGCTGTTCACAGTTGGATACGCAGATGATCTGGTCATCATGATAAATGGGAAATTTCCCAGTACGGTATCGGAACTATCGCAAAACGCAATGAGGATTCTCGAAGAATGGTGCAAAAAAAATCACCTATCGGTGAATCCAGAGAAAACCACGCTAGTTCCGTTTACGAGAAGGAAAAAAATGGAGGGTCTCAAAACACCAACTCTATATGGAACACAACTTCATAGTTCGAAAGAAGTTAAGTATCTAGGTGTGATCCTAGATAAAGAACTGAATTGGAGCAGCCACATGGACAACGCCATTAAAAAAGCTCTAAGGGTGTTCAATATGTGTCGGACAACCTATGGAAAAACATGGGGACTAAAGCCGAAGATATTAAGATGGATATACACGATGATGGTCAGACCAATACTGACTTATGGTAGCATTGCATGGTGGTACAGAACAAGGCTCAAGACCTGCCGGAATACACTGGGAAAGATGCAGAGAACGGCATGTCTTGCAATCACGGGAGCATTCAAAACAACTCCAACTGCAGCAATAGAGCTCCTGCTAGACCTTCCGCCACTGCATATAGTGATAGAAACAGAGGCAAGGAAAGCTGCTCAAAGGCTAAAAATAGCAGGAATATGGGACGAAACCAAACCTCGAACCAGACACACTAAATGGAACGAGGCACCTCATCTCAACAGGATAACCCAAATGGGATATGATAAGATATGTCCCAGATATAGGTTTCAAAAGGATTTCAAGATAATCATACCAACTAGGGAAGAGTGGAAAAAGAACCCACCAAAACCTGAAAAGGACAGTCTGATCTGGTACACAGATGGTTCCAAGATGGAGACAGGTACTGGAGCAGGCGTTTACGGACAAAACTATGAAGAAAGTCAAAGTATGGGAGAAATGGCAACAGTTTTTCAAGCTGAAACGTATGCCATAATCACATGTACAAGGAGGAATATAAACCTTAAAGCAAAGAATCGTACTATATACATTCTTAGTGACAGCCAAGCGGCACTGAAGGCATTGGCCAAGCCGAAAGTGGAATCTAAGTTGGTGTGGGATGCCATCAAAACCCTAAACTGCTTAGGACGACACAACAAGGTAAGGCTATTGTGGATACCGGGTCACGAGGGCTACACAGGAAACGAAAAGGCAGATGAGCTAGCAAGAAAAGGCTCTAAAGCAAAATACATTGGACCGGAACCTTTTGTTGGACTATCGAGCTGCACCATCAGTATGGCCTTCCGGCAATATGTATACGAAGAGCAAGCTAAGGAATGGAAGAAAACACTAGGAATGAAACATTCAAAGGCCTTCATAGGAGACAATACAAAAATATGGAGGAAATATATTCTCGGAGGCAATAGACAACAGACAAGGATGCTCATAGGAGCGTTAACAGGGCATTATGCAACGAACAAAATGCTGATGAAGATGAACATGACATCGAACAGCGACTGCAGAGCATGCAAGGAGGAGACGGAAACCATAGAACATCTTTTATGTGAATGCGACTCACTAGCCAGAGGCAGAATGTGTCTTCTAGGTAACGCTTATCCTAAACCAGGAGACTACAGGCACTTCAATCCGAAAGACATCGTGATGCTGATGAAACGAATCTTTCGTGAGTAAGAGCGCAAAAGAAAGGGGAGGTACAAAAGATCCCTTAGGGTCGACGTGCCCCATGAAAATGGCCCCTAACAGATAAGATAAGATAAGATAGTATTGGAAAATAGTTCAGCGGTTTTCGTTAGATGGCGCTCGTAAAAAGCTGAAGGAGCATGTAAAAAGCAATCCAGAAGGTGGTTCGGCGTTGTTTCGGTAGAGGTCACTATACATTTTTATTTTGCGCTAGTAAAGCGTGTTTCAGAAACAATGACCTCCAGCCGCCTGCCCACATTAGTAATTTTTCTTGTGTACTGAAATGAATTCTGAGGTTCAGAAAGTATTGGGGATTTTATTATAGAGAAAATCTATGATTTCTGATATATTGTTTAAATCATCTCCCTTTGATTCTTGAAGGTGGCTGTTATACATAAACGTTAAGTATTGGTCGTATTCCTCTAGATGGCGCTAGCAAGTTGATGCCTCTATTTCAGTATATATATGTCACTCTATGGTTTTCTTCTTATTCGATAAACCGACTCATCGTAGTCGACACCAAATAGAAATGACGAGTATCTTTGTATTTTATATCCCTTACAATATAAAAACACTGCTGTAGATTTTTCTGTAGGTCAGAAAAAGGCCTTTGAATAACTTTACGGTGTAGGTAAGTTGAACCTGTATGCAGTACACAACGTGTTCGTTAAATTGCCTCATACTTTCTCATGCAAACGTTAAGAAGCGGCCACAAAGGAAGTAGGATAATTAAAAGAGGTGCTTCATTATTACCCTATTAGTATAACCTACATTAAGAGACCCATGCAGTGCCTTACACACAAAGGCGCTAACTATGCAACTTATTTTGCATTGTTTACTAGATCACAAAACTATTGAGGTTCTTCTTTGCAACATATTCCTATATCGTTCAACGATTCTAAAACAATAAGTACTAATCTTGCATGCAAGGATACATATCTACAGTCACGTGTAACATTACTTTAAGTTTTCACAAATTATAAATTAAATAAAGTATCATCCAACATAATTAGCACAGTCACTAAAGGGACTTAATAATTAATCGATTTCCTTCCGACGTAAATAAATATTGTTTTAACGTCCGGTTGTCATAGTCTCTGCTTTGACTCATGCTTTAGTCAAAGCAGCGACTATAAACGATTTAATGAATATTTAGAATCGGTTTCCGTCCGGTAGATTAATATTATTTTAACTTCCGGTAGAATATCGTAGCCCCCGATTTGACTGTTGGTAGAGTCAAATCAGCGACTAAGACCATTAGTAGAGGGAATATAAAATGTCGGCAATCGACTCTGAACGAGGCCAGTATCGTTACAGCTGTCGTCTAGGTGGTAGCTCTACTCGAATGTGGTGTAACTGCGTATCGAAATACAGTGTTAAAAAGTGTACTTGCCTTTAATTTCACATTCCACGATAGTAAATTAATAAGTAAGGAGAGCCTGCAGTTTTCACACGTGACCTTTAAAACTAATTTAGGTATTATTTAATAGCTTAGATAGTTGGAAGCGTACCTATATTGCGTATCCATTACAATTTTACTGCTATGCGTGTATAACTAGGTTTAGTTAGATTGTAAGATAATAATCGCATCACCTGGATACACCCTCCCTGGAACCCTGGAAGGTTGTCTGGAAGAAATCGCTACAAGCGATAAGACCGCCTTATTGTACTGTCTGTTGCTGTTGTATCATGCTTGTATTTTATTTTTGTGCAATAAAGAATATCTATCTATCTATCTACCCTCGTATTTTCCGCTCAAGCCAGATTAAAGCGTAGACATATACTTCCTGATCGATAGTATAATACTGCAAATGTAGGTAGGTAATCTAACTGAGAGACCAAGTCGCACAGACTCCGACGGCGCGAGCACATTCAAAAAATGGTATCAGAGGGGAAATTCTCGCGCAATCGACATTCATTTCATACGTTCGTCCATACAAATCTCCAACTCGGCTTCAATGTCGAGTGCTCGAGAATTGCCCCTCAGATCGGGGCGGCAATAAGGCATATCTCAGACAACCCACTGGGTGGGCCAGTTGGCCTTCCACGTTTTCGCTGGCAACATTTAGTGAACGCGGACTTGCACGAACCGATGGCAGGAAATTGTCATCAAGACCGAGGCGAATCCCCATTCGCCTCGGTCTTGATGACAATTTCCTGCCATCGGTTCCCACATCCCCACATCACATGAGATGTTCCCACATCTCATCTCATAGAAGACTCAATTTTGGTCATTGGGTCATCGTAATAAATTAACATAGATGACATCCCCACATCACATGAGATGTTCCCACATCTCATGTCATAGAAGACTTAATTTTGGTCATTGGGCCATCGTAATAAATTAACATTGCATCCCAGTGAAAAGGGCCCTAATGTTAGGAGGCTATAAGTATGCGCAAGCTAGCACGCGCCGAAAGAGATTAGGAAGCTGGCAACTTAATTAATTTGTGCGAGTGTACCTGCACGGGAATAGAATATCCTTATTAATGTTGCGATTTCATGTTTGAGTAGATCTTCGCGTGTTGGAAACATTGATATCACAGTCATAACACAAACATTTCAGTACCTACACGTGCGTTCAAAATGACGATTTGATTCGAGATAAGAGACAGAGATTGAATGGCTTTATTATACATAATATTCATCATAGTTCTTTACTTTCCCGTATTTACCGATCTAAATGTGCCAATCTATATGTCTACTTTTTTCACCACATCAAAAAGTACCCAATATAAACGCGTTAGTATAAGGCCCGCCTTTGGGTTTGGCATTTTACAAGAATAGTTTATAACTTCTGAACCCTTACAAACGCGCTCCGCTTCAACACACCCTGAAAATACATAAGGTATAGTCATAGGTTATGCAAATATTATCGGAAATTCTTTACTGTATATTGCTAGTAGGGTTGAGAAAATCTATTCATACTTATGTAGTACACGGAAATATTTACTATGTATACATCTTTTGAATTGATAAATTATTCAACTTAAGGTGACGGGTAGAGCACACTAGCGCCGCCAATCGATTTTAATTTTTAGCTACTAAACCGGATCTATTTTAAACAATATCGGGATTACAACCTCTCGGCAAACACTTATGCTATTTATTAAATGACCATGCAAAAATGTTGGGTCCAACACGTACGCGAAAAATTGATTCAATCAATGTTTTTTTTGTATGCTAGAGGCGGACAAACGAGCAAGCGAGTGATGGAAAGTAATCATCACCGCCCATAAACATCCGCGAAATCGGAGAGATCGCTAATGTGTTGCCGGCCTTTTTAAAAAAGAGTATGCTCTTCTCTTGAAGGTCCCTAAGTCGTAGCCAATAATAATAATAAAATAAGCAATTTTTCGCGTACAAAAACGGGCCCAACACTTGTGCATGGTTATTTAATAAATAGTATCAGTGTTTGCCGAGAGGTTGTAACCCCGAAACTGTTTAAAATAGATCCGGTTTAGAAGCTACAAAATGTAATCGATTGGCGTCGCTAGTGTGCCCTACCCGTCACCTTAAAGGCTTGATCCGCCAAATGCTTAAAAATAACCTTTATTATAAATAAAATTATAAGTTTGTGATTCGTGTCATTCTCGCTTCTTAAATGCTGATTGACAGAAAGAAGCAAATAACAAATAATTTATGTAGAGTCTCTAGAATATTTACTTCTACACATACGAAAGAGGTCGCAAGCTACAAATAACAAAATTCTGCTTCCATTGAACAACTTCAATGAGGAGAAGCTAAGGTGATAATGTTGCACCTGAGTCAGGCAGATTCCGGGTTCGATTATAAACTTTTCTTAATTATCTGCGCTGACAGTCACCCCGACTATTTATCTTTTAATAGGGAATATCCTTATTTTTGACGAAATAATTCACGTGCATTAATCTACCACATTTACAAACAAAATCAGACGAAATTGACAAAAATCCAGCTAAGACCATCTCAATACAGGAGGCTAGCAAAAACTCCGACTCAGTTTTCCTAGCATATTGAAGCATTGCCAACCCTGAAGTGGGATAAATCTTTCAAACTTCGAGCGAAATGTGTCCGCAGGATGTAGATTTACGGGTTACGGCTGGGTTATAATATCTTAGCCGGAAAGTGTATTTTGGAAACGTAATTTTTATCTTCCCAGGCAGGCTATATATGCCCGGAATCTTACGTCGTTGTAATCAGAAATGATGAGATCGTATCAGAAATGATGAGATCCGCAGGAGAACTTGGGATATGTCTGGAACCTCCAGACATATCCCAACGGATTACATACCTCAAGTGGCATTGGGCAGGGCATCTAGCGAAGAGTACAAACGGCCTTTGTTGGTGCGAAAAGGTCCTTGAGTGGAGGCCGCGTACAGGAAGTTGCAGCCATGGTAGACCCCCCACAAATTAAATAAATAAATAAATATTTCACAACGTCACATACATTGATCTGACTCCGAGATAGGTAGCTCAAGCACCTGTGTTATGGATATCAGAATCAACAGCGGGATTACAAATATATACATATAATTTTTTTTTGTAAATAGATACTTATAATACATAGAAAACACCCAGACCAATACAAACAGACATGTTCATGCACACAAATGTTTGTACTGTGCGGGGATCGAACCGGACCGATCTGTGTGGAGAACATTGGGGGAGGCCTATGTCCTGCAGCAATAATAAGGAATAAAATACATTAGTATTTTACGGTTAAGATTATCATTTCAGCCAATAGACTCCTACTGCTGGACATAAACCTCCAAAACAGATCGGTCCTGTACCACCCGCATCTAATGGATTCCCACGACCTTTACTACATCGTCGGTCCATCCTGTCGGCTGTACTGTGTATACTGTATTACGAGTACTACCTACCTAAAAATGTTATAGAAAAAAAAACAAAGTGCAAAAAAATACGTAACTTAAGGCTAACATGCGACTAACAATTAATTAAATTTGTTGGCTACTGAACCGGACCTATTTTAAACGATTTCGGAGCTCCGGTCTTTAAACAAATATTTTTACTATTTATTAAATGATTGCGTAATACTACTATTTGATCTGTTTTTGCACTCGAAATTTGGATTAACCCCATAAGTTGCTGTTGTTGCTGGTTATTCAAATTTCGAGAGCAAAAGCGGACCAAAAAGTTTAGTATAAGTATTAAATAAACAGTAAGTGCTTTCCGAGAGGCTGGAGTTTCGAAATTGTTAAAAAGATATGTGCCCTACCCGTAACCATCCCTCCACAAAACGTCCTATCAGCGCAATAATCTAATAAATAACCCGGGCCAATTTGGTGATCCCTTCTAATCTTCGTGCGCCTCAGCGTATAGCCTATTGAGTCGCAAAGCTGTTACATTACGAGTACCTCAAAGGCTTCACACATCACGGTAAAGCGAGGCAATTAGTCCTACTAACTGTCGCACTAATCGTGGTGGTAACTACGTGGCGAAAGAGAAATCTTTGAACTCACCAATTTTGTGGATACCCATTAAGGGCTACAGCCAAGCAAGTAACACGATTTGGGTCTTATAGTAAGGGAAAATGGGCCCATTTTTCATCGAGTAGTAGGTACTATATTTTTAATCAAGTAAATAGGATAAATTTATAAGAGCGATGGTAGCTCAGTGGATAATTCTCAAATTTATGTGTGTATTTCTTATCATTAGCTAGGCGGGAAACCTTCTTTTACGTTTTGGATAGTTTCTGAAACGTGTAATCATGATGGGTCTGGTTAACCTGACAAAACGGTTGCGAAGGTAAAACGGCAGTCGCTTCATTGTAATTACAGACTCCCCAAAAACCTGAATTTTGGTCTAAGCGTACACTGGGCTGCGATAGCTTTGGATGCAATCGAGAATCTCACGCTAAGATGTGGATAGGATAAAGTTGTCCTAATCGAGTAAACCAAATGTCAATAACCTCAATCGTTATTGACCAATCTTTGTGTTGGGTGGCAGACGAGACGATTCACTTGAATAGTGGACTTGACAATTGGTAGAGTCATAAGTGCGCTCCCAACCTCTAAACTCCCCTTATGAAAAAGCAGGCGCTGCTTCTTGTCTGTTTTCTGTGCGACTACAGTATGGTAACTCGAATGACTGAAGGACAGACCAAAGTTGTTTCATTTGCAACGATCCGGGGCGAGGCGATTAATGTTGTTGGCATGGTCCTTATTGATCATGCATATAACCTTTCTATTACACAATGACGAGGTACTTACACAGTGTACTGGGACACGTTTTGGCTATATATTTCAAAAACATACGATCGAATGTCTATTGTTTTTAGTTTAGCCTTACTCCGCCGACTCAGCGTAATGGATCTTGGCTATTTATACAAGACTTCGACATTCTTTTGTTCTGCTCGGAAACAAGAAATAATAAAAATTAACAAAGAAAAAAAAAACACCTCCAAAAACATGAACTGTTAAAATAATAGTTCAAAAAGAAATGGTTTTTAAACCTTTGCTAACTAAAGCGGTTTTATAAAGCAGTTTGAAAATGCTTTTTTATGAGTTATGTTTTTTTTGTGTCAAATGTCAAATCTGCTAAAGGTTTATTGAACGTTTATGAATATAGCTCTAAAGTATTCACTGCATGACCACTTTATAGCAGGTCATATGGTTGGTTGGTGTCAAATAGGTAACATTTATAGCTGTTTTTATTTTTTAATACTTTACTTT
The DNA here is from genome assembly GCA_019059595.1 of Marasmia exigua. Classification (NCBI taxonomy): domain Eukaryota; kingdom Metazoa; phylum Arthropoda; class Insecta; order Lepidoptera; family Crambidae; genus Marasmia; species Marasmia exigua. Next base: position 10,294,787 of record CM032476.1, on the reverse strand, counting down.
CCTGGGCGCCAGGACTTAATTTAGGATGTGGCATCAACTTTAATAATTTTTAACTACCTTTTTCTTGGTGTGTTTTGGAGGAATTTATTCTCGGATTTTTGGTGCAAGCATAGTTCAATAATACCAATAATACATCGTTAAACAAATAATTAACTTCAATATTTTTATTGGAGATTCTCGCGTATTTGACATAAAGTACCTACTGATGTAAAATTACAAAATTCGAATGTCGTTGAAAATTAAAGGCAAATCATATCATTACCATAAAGCGACGTAGCAAGGGAAAGATATGTGTCTACGCTAAAACTTATTTGCAATTTCTGCTTTGGGATTGATTTGAATTTTGACATTTCAATATCAGTCCGATAACGGTTATTTGGCACGGGGCAAAAGTTGTAACTAAAGCTGTTTCCTTAATTAGACGTGTCAGTGCTTCCCATAGAAAAAATATTGTACAGCGCCCCCACGTTAATGTCACTGAAGTGCCTTCTGATCTTGGTCAGTCTGTAATTTCATGTAGAAAGTGCTTGAATCGCCTCACATATATTTCAAATCTATATCCTATGTAAGCACATTTGGGTTGTATGTGGGCGGAATCATGTATACCAACTTTCACTACTCCTAATAGATTTTCCCTATCTTTCTATTTTGGGGACGAATTTTTCCAATTCGGGGAGTGATTGTCCAAATCTCTACGACATCTTTTCATAAACGCGCGGCCTTCTGTCAATATCCGACCGTAGATTGAGACACGAGATGATTCTTCCAGATAGCGAATTGTAGATCCGGGTCATTCCATAGGGCTATTATGGTGACCGTATTATGGTTCTTCATTTATTATTATAAATGTAAGTCTTTATTTAGGTACATGCGCCCACATATCAATGCATAAGATGCAATCCATGCATCAAAAATCTGTCAATTTTCTTTCCATCCACAAAATCCATTGTCATTTAAATGTCAAAAATTTGTGGTTTATTTTTGAAACTTGATGTGTGGTTGTTTGTACATAAAGAGTTTTTGGCTGCTCATCGTGTTTTTTTTTCGATATAAATTTCATGCGTCGTAATGAAACGAGATGCGGAAAATAAATTTGCGTTTCATTGCAAAAAGATATGTGACCATTAATTGTTGGTCATAATGGATAATGTATGGACATAATTGTATGGACATGGGCGGCGGTAGTCGCTTACCATTAGATGATCCGTCTGCTCGTCTGCAACCTATCACATAAAAAAAAATTGATCAGAAAATAAAGAAGCAAAAGTCTTGGAAAGTCATGGATAACGTTTAACGTTTTCTTTAATATTATTGCTTTTATCTGGATATCAGACTGTCCTTCCATCATCAGCAGAGCCACTAAATTAAAACAATCAGGCGTATATACTGGTGCAGTTTTGAAAAAAAATAAAATTAAAATTTGAGGGTACCCCTCAATTTTTCCCCCCGGAAAGGATCCCATCATCAGGTCCTGATATACTTATCATGGTACCATTTTGGGACTATCTACTTTCCAACTAAAAATAATCATCTAAATCGGTTCATAAATGGCAAAGTACTCGGCGAACAAACAAAAATATATGTATACATGTCAAATTAAGAACCTCCTCCTTTTTTTGAAGTCGGTTAATTTTCCTTATTCACTTGGCAGAATTGACATTTTATTAATAATAACTTTTTGATGAAAAAAACAATTCTGAAAAACTGTCCCACACGTTCTTAAACATTGCCCATTAAAGCACAGTTAATTAAGGAGTGGTAAGTACCATTAAATAGTTATTTGTCAAATTAAAAAATGTAATATGGAAAATATAACTTCTAAGATAATCGCCATACAATACGGCAAGTTCATAGGTATAGACCATATTATTAAAAGCTATAAGCGAGCATAGCAAATACGGAGTCGTCTCTGTAACGAATCTAGCCAATAAGGATGGATTTTAGAGTTTTTTCCACAATTGTCCATCGCAGGATCATCTGGAGGCTGATCAGGGCCAGGCCAGGCCAACAATAACACACGAATATTATTTAAAGTTTTCAAGAAAGTTGATACAAAAATCCACCATACTACGAGTTATGATGACGTGATGAGGGTCCCGAAGTAATGATAGGCTCAAAACATTGTAATATGGGCTCTGTATAATTTTGTTGCCTGAAATAAATAATTATTATAATTTTGTATCTTTCCTTCGGGAAATCACGGCAAAAGGCCGGTCCGGTTTTAAAGGCGTACGTATTATTATAATCCGAAACTTCAAAGTACTTAAACTTTCTGGGCTAACTGAAGTTTGGGCAAATGGAAATTTACGACAAACCGTTTAGAGCTAGTGATTTTAATTCACTTTGAACTTTAGCTTCTTTACCGTGAATTAGATCACTCCCTCTTATAAGGGCTGGCATCGTGGGAGGCTTAGCTTAAGCTAATAGCAAGATTGTACTTTCAAAGGTCAACACTGAGTAAGATGCACTTAATAAATCCTTGTTGCGCGTTCAGACTGATAACGTCCGGTTAGTGAAAGGTCGAGGGATCGAATCCAACCTAAAGAAGCATGGAGGAATTTTAAATGTATTTAGGTAAGACTACCTTCAAGAGAAGAGCGTACTCTTTTTTAAAAGGGCCGGCAACCATCGGCAACACATTAGCAATCTCTCTGATTTTGCGGAAATTTATGGGCGGCGTTGATTACTTTCCATCAAGTGACCCGCTTGCTTGTTTAAAGTTCGTTCGTAGCATAAAAACAATAAAACAAAATATTAAAAAAATGCTGTAACAAAACTAAATGTGAGCTCTGCGATAGATATCAGGCAGGGCAAAGGTAAGTCAATTGGAGCGTTTGCCTTACTCCTGGTTGTAGGGTTGTCGCTACGCGGATGCCCGAGCATCTTTCTCTAATTTTAAGTATAATCACGGAGTTATTGAAGACGGAGAAAACAGGGGAAATGCTGAAATAGATCTTTAGGGCTTTACGCCAACCACGCGTTTGCTGACTGCGAGTAAGGCCGAAGCGCGACCTCACGTGTTCACTGTGCTATTGCACTGTGTCTACTTGTGCATGTTTTGAAATTGTTCAACGCATCTTTGGCAACCTTGAGTTTCCATGACAAAACCATAGCGACACTCAATGAAATGCTTCTCTTATCGTTAGTAAAAGATCCCAGTAGGATTTTTTACTAACACTGATAAGGTTAAGCGATATTTGTGGGGGACTGTTATACCTAAGTAGAAGAGACTCGCAGATAAGCTGAAAGAATAAAAAGAAACGACGTGCCTTTAGTAGTTACGTACAGACTAAGGGTGTGAAATTTATAGTAGCTATCTTTGCAATTTATTTATTTCTTTCCTTTTGAATTTTTGACTCAGTGTGGAAGGTGACCTCTCACGTTAGCCTTACCATTACTTTCGTCTCGGGTGACGTGAAAGAATGAAAATGCAATGCTATATAAAGGATCATAATTCATGTCAGCTTTACCATAAAAAAATAGACATATCAAAAATAGTGACACTTCGTGGCAAAATGATATTCATTGAATTTTAGCAACGGGCTAAACATCCTTACCATAATGTACATTATTTTTGTATTATTATTTTCACATTTTTTATGCTATATGGCAGACGAGCAGATGGATCACCTGTTGGTAAGCGATTACCATCGCCCATAGGATATCAACAACAGTAGGATTAAAAAAGTGTGCTGCTAACTTTTCCTATTCCTACCAAATTGGGCCTCTCACTTGGCAAAACCCAGAGCAAGCATAGCTTCACGCCGATTTTCTGTGAGACCGTGGTATCACTCCGCTCATTTTGTCAACTGCTTATTGTGAATACCGGCGTTTGCGCCAGCCTACAGACATAGTAAAAAAAAGCACAACATTAGTGTCCCATCGGAATATGAGGGTAAGGTAATAGAGAGTGCACTTGTGTTTGCGTACACACTTGACTACTATAATATATCCTGCGTATGTGGCTGATCTCAACAGATTGGCTGCCGTAGCCGAAATCGGTTGGAGGATATTATTATTATTTTGTATTCCGGTCATCCCATGTAACTGTACACTGTCCAAGTATTAGATGATATTTGCGGCTTCCATATGGGAATCATGTCAAGCCACCCTGTAACGCTTTGTCTGGAATTAGGCCACGGTTGAAATCGGCAATATCTGTGAAAGCACGCATTACGATCAAAGTGCCGCTCCCTCTTTATGGAGACGATAAACAGTAGACAGTTCCGTTTTATGATGATGGTCGTTAATGTCGTGATCTATATCGTAGTACCTTACTAGAGAACTGTACTCGCGCGCACATTAGCCAAGAATAGGCTTAACTGCTAAACATATGCTAGATTACTAACTACACATGTCATATCTACAAGAAAATGTTAACGTGCATAAAGGTGTTGTCCCAGATTGTATGGCCCCTGGGCGAGGACCTTGTACAGTTGGTAAAAAAAAGACAAATATACCTTAAATACTTTGTTACCGTCCAATTACTTTAAAATTACTTCGTTTTCTGGTACAAATAAAAAGGTCACGAAAAATATAGCAATACTTAACAGCAAAAACCATCATGGCAGGAATGACATTTGTTTACGACGTCTGTCACTTTTGACAGTTTCAAAATCGCGTCGCGCACAATTGGTGTCGTCGACTGCTTTTTACTATCAAAAACGAAGCTGAATGGTTTCAGAGATATCGAGACACATTAACGCAACAAACAGAACAAGACGAATAACTTGAAAACAAACTTGATAAGAACGGTGATATGAGTTGTCAAAGTGACAGTGACAAGTGAAATCAGACAGCGGTTATCATTTATAGTTTATGGTGTCTTTTTTTTTTTATTTAGACGTCATAATGTGGTCATATTATTTATGCTTTACTGAGAGAATTAATAAATGGTTTTCATTTTTGTACCACCATACACGTTAAATGTTTTTTTTAGCATTTCTATAACAATCAATAGAATTTTCTTGATTTTTTGAAATACTGTACAATGTCCTCGCCCACTCTGGGACATCACCTTTGAGTATACGAATGTAACAGCAGAAAAACTATATGCCGTTGTTATTTTATCGGTAACATCCTGAATACTTCATAATAGAAAGTCTCATGAATAAAGTCCATTTATAGATATATAGATACTCTTTATTGCACAGCATACGAAACTTAAAAGCTAGGTATATATAGATACAATGTACAATTTAGGAGGTCTTATCGCTGGGAGTGATCTTTACCAGACAATCTTCAGGTAAAGGACATTAGATAGAATAGATGAGGGTGGTGCTATCCTTTTGATATTCAACATTACGCCAAAGGTCGTGGGTTCGATCCCCACCCTGGACAAACATTCGTGCAATGAACACTTGTATTTGTTCGGTGTCTGGGTGTAATATATGTATTTAAGTATATATTTGTGTTCCTCTGTTGTCTGATATCTGTTACACAAGTGCTTCAGCTACTTAGTACGGAATCAGGTCAACGTATGAGATGTTGTGAGAATTATTATTTATTATTTATTTATTTATTGATAAGGTAAATTTATATTATAAATCTATTATTATCTAGATAATAAATAAAACATTAAAAAATAAAAGATTGATCAATAATATAAGCAAATAAGTCAGCTGTTCCATACTTAATGGGTGGATGATTTTTTTTCGCCTATATTGTTGATCTAATATGCCAAATGGACTTTAGATATTCACGAAACGAGTTTTTGTCTCACGAGTTTCCCCCTTTGGGCTATGTGTGTAAATATAGTTGTTCTAAGTGTTTCTGTGTTATCTACCTTGCGTTGTTGTATTGTTTGTTACATGTTATTAACAAAGAGCAGGCTTCATCATAACTATTTGAAAATTAACTTCTACTGGTTATACTATGAAATCGTCTCTCTAATTTAGCTTATTAGGTAAATATAGCATGTTTAATTGGGCACGCTTCGGCTTGTTAAAACACAAACACCTTGTATACGAAACCCCTAGTTTATCGTAGCAGCTACTTAGGACATCTCATCATCATCATCATCATCATTTCAGCAAATAGATGTCCACTGCTGGACATAGACCTCGCCCAATGTTCTCCACACAGATCGGTCCTGTGCCGCCCGCATCCAATGGATTCCCGCGATCTTCACCAGATCGTCGGTCCACCTTGTGGGGGGCCTGCCACGGCTGCGACTTCCTGTGCGTGGCCTCCACTCCAGGACCTTTCTGCCCTAACGGCCGTCTGTTCTCCTCGCTATGTGCCCTGCCCATTGCCACTTGAGGCATGCAATCCTTTGGGCTATGTCTGTAACCTTAGTCCTCCTGCGGATCTCATCATTTCTGATACGATCACGCAGGGAGACTCCGAGTATAGCTCTCTCCATTGCTCTCTGGGCGACTTTGAGCCTCCTTAATCGGCACATTGTAAGCGGCCACGTTTCGGTTCCGTATGTCATCACTGGCAACACACACGCATTGAAGACTTTCGTCTTGAGACACTGCGGTAGGTTAGGACATCTAATGCACATTAAATGATAATACATACCATTGTATAGGTTCGTTTAACCGTACCATCTTATTAGCAAGTACATATGATCCAGAAAGTGTGCTGGTTCTTATGTTGAGAGTTGTTGAAACATATGACGGGATCGTTAAGTATAATAAGGAAAGGGCTCGTCACTTCTTTTTATTGTAAGTGTGACAATCCCGTTTTTCATCGGACCTTTTCTCAAGCGCATATGGTTTGAATTATGGTGTCCGATTACACATATGAGGGGAGGTCCAAAAGTGCACGTAATAGAATAGAAAACTATTTTTTCTTATTCAATATATTTGATGACAGTACTTTATTTTAAAGACCTAATTGATACCAAAATAAGCAATATTTTTTTATGATTATGATTTTAATCCCCCCTGAGCTAGTAATACCATTCCTTCATCTTCGTTCCGGACTTTTGGACTTCCCTTCGTACCAACCGAGCCCCATGATCATCAGAGTTATGTACTTATACAGCAGTTTTTGATTTGAAGTTGAATTGATTTACGAAACGTGCTTTTTAAATTGTTTCGTATTTGAGTGTGCTGGGAGATGTCCCGGTCATCGCTATATAATAGGAGTCTACACACCGAAGCCGCCGTCCCGCGCCTTCACTTACCGACAGACACGCTTGCACTTTCCGAGCATTTGACAATCACTAATTGTGAACACTGCATGCCGCGACTCTTGTGCCGATGGGAAAATTATTCAACTCCCAACTTCTAAAGCCGCCAGCACACCCGTCGTCACTACCCCGTCAGGTTCGTGCCGGCGAGCCGGCGGATTCGGTGTGTAGACACTTTATCTAAATTCTCAGGTATGGGACTAGTTTACATATTGGTAAGTAAATAACGCACATCAAAATTCCATTACGTGTCTAGGGGGTGTTTAAATGCAATAATTATTTATGAATAAATTGCAAAAAAATATTAATATTTCTCTATTTGTAAAAAACAAGTTCTATTGAATTTTCCTCATCATCGTCGTTTTCAGACTTTTGTTTCCTATTATTGGACATTTTATTTTATTGATGATGGATTTGCTCATGGCTTCACAATGAACTCTAGAGAGAAACCTACGATGGAGCGAGCTTACCCAGAAGTATTCTATTCACCCTAGCTTTAAAAATATTGGAATATTACATAAGCCTCTTTCAGTTATCTCCATTGAAAGCGAGCTTATGCTCCGGTTCGGCTGAATTTTTCGGCGGTATTGATTGTCTCATACGCCAAAGGTTAGGAGTTCGAATCCCATTCTGGACAAACATTCAACATTAGGGCTCAGTACCAAGTCGAACAACATTTGTATTCTATTTGTAATTCCTCCGTTCTGATATTCGTAATACAAAACGTAATCAGGTCAAAATCGTTCATTCATATCTTAAGGAGCGACTTATTTCTATTTTAAATGCTTATTGTTACAAATACAATAGGAATGTAATTGTTTAGCAACGATTCTACAAAAAGACAACAAAAGTAACTTTTCAAAGGGTGAAACTTTTACGAACTTGCCTTTTGTTTTTGACATTATTTATTGGATTTTTCCTCTCAAAGATGTCCAGCGACCCAAATTCTCTTCCGGGTCGGTGTAAATGAAATATTGTTTACCATTCGGATGCTTTCTTTATTAGGTTGTAAAAGATCGTTTGTTTTGCTCCGTTGACGTCATCGGGAGCGCGCGGCTCATTTATGCGTTCGCACCAAACACCATGTGTAGTGAATCTAAATAAATTATTCTTACCTGTAGGGTTTACAATATCCGTCATGTTTTTTGAGGTTAATGACGATTTGCTAGTTCCTGTTTAGAGGAAAAAATAGTTCATGAAAGATTATTAGTATTATAGTACAGTAGAAAGCCCATTATCAGAACGCCGATTATCCGAATCACCGATTGTCCGAATCGGTCCTAAGCATAGCATACAAAATATCAAGTATTTTTTCTATAAAAAACACTTTTCTGGGGACGCCAGTATGGGGGTTGGAACTCACTCAGATAGAGATGAACAAGCGTTATTGTAGAATAAGTTTATTCTATGTATAATTTTCTTATTCTTTATTACCAGTCTATATCCGATCATCCGAATATCCGAATCTACTCCGGTCCCAATCAATTCAGATAGTCGGTATTCTACTGTATCTTCGATTAACAATCGGTTGATTGTGATGCGATAAACAAAACGGTCAAAGTTTCAAAAATGGTGATGATAATAATCACTTTTTGGAACTTTTCTCTAAAATATTTTGAGCATTATGAATGACTTAATTTCTTTTGTGATATAAGGCTGCAACTATGCAGCCTTATATCACAAAAGAAATAAGTCATTCATAATGCTCAAAATATTTTAGAGAAAAGTTCCAAAAAGTGATTATTATCATCACCATTTTTGAAACTTTGACCGTTTTGTTTATCGCATCACAATCAACCGATTGTTAATCGAAGATACAGTAGAATACCGACTATCTGAATTGATTGGGACCGGAGTAGATTCGGATATTCGGATGATCGGATATAGACTGGTAATAAAGAATAAGAAAATTATACATAGAATAAACTTATTCTACAATAACGCTTGTTCATCTCTATCTGAGTGAGTTCCAACCCCCATACTGGCGTCCCCAGAAAAGTGTTTTTTATAGAAAAAATACTTGATATTTTGTATGCTATGCTTAGGACCGATTCGGACAATCGGTGATTCGGATAATCGGCGTTCTGATAATGGGCTTTCTACTGTACTATAATACTAATAATCTTTCATGAACTATTTTTTCCTCTAAACAGGAACTAGCAAATCGTCATTAACCTCAAAAAACATGACGGATATTGTAAACCCTACAGGTAAGAATAATTTATTTAGATTCACTACACATGGTGTTTGGTGCGAACGCATAAATGAGCCGCGCGCTCCCGATGACGTCAACGGAGCAAAACAAACGATCTTTTACAACCTAATAAAGAAAGCATCCGAATGGTAAACAATATTTCATTTACACCGACCCGGGAAGAGAATTTGGGTCGCTGGACATCTTTGAGAGGAAAAATCCAATAAATAATGTCAAAAACAAAAGGCAAGTTCGTAAAAGTTTCACCCTTTGAAAAGTTACTTTTGTTGTCTTTTTGTAGAATCGTTGCTAAACAATTACATTCCTATTGTGTTTGTAACAATAAGCATTTAAAATAGAAATAAGTCGCTCCTTAAGATATGAATGAACGATTTTGACCTGATTACGTTTTGTATTACGAATATCAGAACGGAGGAATTACAAATAGAATACAAATGTTGTTCGACTTGGTACTGAGCCCTTATGTTGAATGTTTGTCCAGAATGGGTTTCGAACTCCTAACCTTTGGCGTATGAGACAATCAATGCCGCCGAAAAAAATCAGCCGAACCGGAGCATAAGCTCGCTTTCAATGGAGATAACTGAAAGAGGCTTATGTAATATTCCAATATTTTTAAAGCTAGGGTGAATAGAATACTTCTGGGTAAGCTTGCGCCATCGTAGGTTTCTCTCTAGAGTTCATTGTGAAGCCATGAGCAAACCCATCATCAATAAAATAAAATGTCCAATAATAGGAAACAAAAGTCTGAAAACGACGATGATGAGGAAAATTCAATAGAACTTGTTTTTCACAAATAGAGATTTTTTTTTTTTTTTTGCAATTTATTCATAAATAATTATTGCATTTAAACACCCCCTAGACACGTAATGGAATTTAGATGTGCGTTATTTACTTACCAATATGTAAACTAGTCCCATACCTGAGAATTTAGATAAAGTGTCTACACACCGAATCCGCCGGCTCGCCGGCACGAACCTGACGGGGTAGTGACGACGGGTGTGCTGGCGGCTTTAGAAGTTGGGAGTTGAATAATTTTCCCATCGGCACAAGAGTCGCGGCATGCAGTGTTCACAATTAGTGATTGTCAAATGCTCGGAAAGTGCAAGCGTGTCTGTCGGTAAGTGAAGGCGCGGGACGGCGGCTTCGGTGTGTAGACTCCTATTATATAGCGATGACCGGGACATCTCCCAGCACACTCAAATACGAAACAATTTAAAAAGCACGTTTCGTAAATCAATTCAACTTCAAATCAAAAACTGCTGTATAAGTACATAACTCTGATGATCATGGGGCTCGGTTGGTACGAAGGGAAGTCCAAAAGTCCGGAACGAAGATGAAGGAATGGTATTACTAGCTCAGGGGGGATTAAAATCATAATCATAAAAAAATATTGCTTATTTTGGTATCAATTAGGTCTTTAAAATAAAGTACTGTCATCAAATATATTGAATAAGAAAAAATAGTTTTCTATTCTATTACGTGCACTTTTGGACCTCCCCTCATATGTGTAATCGGACACCATAATTCAAACCATATGCGCTTGAGAAAAGGTCCGATGAAAAACGGGATTGTCACACTTACAATAAAAAGAAGTGACGAGCCCTTTCCTTATTATACTTAACGATCCCGTCATATGTTTCAACAACTCTCAACATAAGAACCAGCACACTTTCTGGATCATATGTACTTGCTAATAAGATGGTACGGTTAAACGAACCTATACAATGGTATGTATTATCATTTAATGTGCATTAGATGTCCTAACCTACCGCAGTGTCTCAAGACGAAAGTCTTCAATGCGTGTGTGTTGCCAGTGATGACATACGGAACCGAAACGTGGCCGCTTACAATGTGCCGATTAAGGAGGCTCAAAGTCGCCCAGAGAGCAATGGAGAGAGCTATACTCGGAGTCTCCCTGCGTGAGATGAACAAGCGTTATTGTAGAATAAGTTTATTCTATGTATAATTTTCTTATTCTTTATTACCAGTCTATATCCGATCATCCGAATATCCGAATCTACTCCGGTCCCAATCAATTCAGATAGTCGGTATTCTACTGTATCTTCGATTAACAATCGGTTGATTGTGATGCGATAAACAAAACGGTCAAAGTTTCAAAAATGGTGATGATAATAATCACTTTTTGGAACTTTTCTCTAAAATATTTTGAGCATTATGAATGACTTATTTCTTTTGTGATATAAGGCTGCATAGTTGCAGCCTTATATCACAAAAGAAATTAGTCATTCATTCATTATTCAATTCATTAGCCCAATTATGGGCTGGTTATATTGGCAAATTTGTGATAGCACTAAATGTTACAGGGGAATGGCATTTTGTGGTTTGGTTTTAGTGTGTGCCCCAAAAAATTATTTAGCTATATCTACTAAGTTATGGTTGTAATACAGGCTATGTAGTAGTAACAAAAACAGTCGGGTGTAATATAGCATTCAAAGTGCACCTAGCTCACTAATCTTAGCTAAATAGTCATGGTTTTATATTTCTTTAACTAACTGATCTGCAATCAAATTCGTGTATGTATTCGTGTGACTATGGGCGAGGATGATGCTGATCTTTTAAATTACCACCAGGAGAGAGTAATCCTTTAAGGCAGAGTTCACTATGTTTTTAAACGGCGATAACCAAACATTGACCGTGCTTTAATATTACTTATCAATGGTTAAAGTGTGATTTTAAGGTTGGTAAACTGGGTTCTAAAAAATAAAATATAAAAACTAGTCGTCTCTCAAGTATAAAATGATTAAGATTGATATTTAATTATTTATTTTATCAATTCAAATTTGAACAGAAAACTGAAATAACTCGAGCATTTTTTCGGTAAATTAATATTAACGTAATTGTAACGACAACAGTCACTGGAAATATGAAATTCAAATCACGTATTCAAGCTATTACGCCACCAAAGCTTCAAAATATTATTCCACAAACTTCGACATAAGTCCAAATCCTATTTGCTGAATACAACAACCATTTCTCTCAATTTTAATTGTACTTGTGGCGAATTAGTATGTAAATGTGCTACGTAAAACGCTTGGTAGACATAGTGGCTCAATTACCAGGCTCGTTATGTTACAAATTGGGACCGTTATCACATTGCAGTCCCATAAAATGGTACTTACTATTGTTGGCGCCCAACGTGGTGTTATTATATAGCGATAATCAGCGTAATGTGGTAACCGTAAATTGCTGTTCGCTGGTGAAAATTAGCCAAGTATTAAAAATATTTTATATTTTATTTTTTTCTTAATTTGGGGACATTGACACTAAATAAAATGGGCATGACTTTACTAAGAGAAATTTTGTTAGCCCCATGACAAAGCCAAAAGTAACGGCACGAATTTGTATAAAAATTTTGCAACAAAAAAAGATATTTTTGCTGAAGGCACTTCTGACCTTTGCAAATTAGTCACGGCTCGAATGAAAACTTTGCTCAGAATTTAGTTATAAAGTTGGTAAACTCTCGAGAATGCTGATAGAATAAGAAGTTTCTATTATACCAAATTATATTGTCAAGTCTTATTTATATAAAATTAGTAAAATAGCTTTAAGACATTTTGAAACTAAAGTAAGTAAGTAAGTAGGTCTTTATTGTGGAAACGGGTTACAAAAGATAAAAAATTAAAAATACATCCTCCGAGTCCTGCCCATTCCTGAGCTTACAATTTGCCCTTTTTTTCAAATAATTTACAATAGTAGAAATTAATAGCAATAACAACATATTGTTATTGCTATTAATTACACACAATAAGTAAATCAGGAAAAACGAAAATTCTAAATGTCAGCAAAAGATATCATTTATATTTACATAGCTATTTAGGAAATATTCATCAGTCAAAATAAAAGGAACATAAAAATCAATAGGTAATGTCATAATCAATTTAAAATAATAGGAATTACAATAGGATAAATAATAAAATTGCTCATCTTGGAATACAATGCAAATAAATAAACATAAAAAATGTGTAAAAATTAACAATGTCATATTTTATACTATATAGGGATATGTTAGGAATTCATTACTGTCATAATAACATTTATCTATCAGGATAGTGCGAAGCTTAGATTTAAATCCCTGTATTGTCAGCGTTTCAAGGTCATTAGGTATCTTATTATATATTTTTGGTGCCATATACATTATACTATTGCGTTTTAGAGCAGTATTGCATTGTGGTGTATCCAGTTTATTAGTATTTAATTATGCTAGGCGTTTTGAGTTGTCAACGGAAGCTGGAAACAAAGCTAGATTACGTTTGACAAATATTGCTACTTCATACACATAAATATTCGTTAGTGTTAATAATTTAAATGAATCAAAATATGGTTTACAACTATCTGGTAAAAAATGTATAAACGGCAAATTTCAATTTAACTTAAGCTCAGTAAAATCTAACGCGATTATGAATCTCATCTAAAACAGTTTTTGGATTATCTTTTAATTTAAAACGTACTTTTAATTTACTGTGTACTACGTGCACAGAAAACTAAATTGTTTTACTTGTTTTTAGGGTACTGGAGCACAAAAATATCAAGAAGCTTTTGTAAGATCACTCGCTTGTCATTCTGCCTCTGTGTCTATTTTTTTTATGGAATAAGGTACTCCTTATTCCATAAAAAAGAATAGACGAGCAGATGGATATCTGATTATATGGACACCTATTGACGCCTATGAAGGTCGCGGGAATCCTTCGAATGCGAGCGGCACAGGACCGATCTGTATAGAGAACATTGGGGGAGGCATATATCCAGCAGTGGACGTCTATTGGTTGAAATGATAATGGACGCCTGCAAATCCAAAGGCTACAAACAAAAGTGCGCTGCCGGTTTTTCTGTCAATACGATTATTATCTTACTATTTGGAGTAGGCGCTCCATATAGTAAGATAATAATACTCTATAGCCTACCAGAGAGTATACTACGAGTATATATACGGTTTACTAAAGGGTATACCTTTTACCTCTCTAGGTATCAGTTAAGGTGGAATTAACATTATATAATAATACCAAATTGAAATGTGGTGTTGGCGAAGGATACTCCAAATCCCATGGACTGCTTTCCGTACAAACGAATCCATCCGCAGAGAACTCCACATTAAAACCAGGCTGTCCACCACTTGAGAAGAATGGAGTTTTTTGGTCACATAGCCCGGAAAGAGGGGCATAATCTGGAACAGCTGATAGTCACCGGCAAGGTGGATGGAAGGAGACCCAGAGGTCATAGCCCTATCAGATGGTCGGACCAAATACGTTCGACGCTGGACACCAAAGCTGCATGACGTCCTCCACATTGCAAAAGACAGACATAGATGGAGGTCTATTATAAAGAGCAAACTGGCCGCCCACGGGAGGAATCACGACCCTCAGTAATGAGGAAAACGACTAGAGGAGGAGGAATAATACTAAATAATAAATCTGACCAAAAATCACTTATTTAATTCGTCCTGTTTGATTATTTCCTGACTAAATGCTTTTAGCCAACATGGGATCGTAATTATATAGTTAGTCAAAGTCAAGTCAAGTCGTTAAGCACTTACAAATCGTCATACATTTGAATGACCTAAAACTATTTATAAGTACTTATGTATAATTCACATGTTAAAACATATATATAGATAGATAGATATTCTTTACTGCACAAAAATAAAATACAAGCATGATACAACAGCAACAGACAGTACAATAAGGCGGTCTTATTGCCTGTAGCGATTTCTTCCAGACAACCTTTGGGTAGAGGAAAGAAATATCGTATTCGTAATAATAAGGGAAGGCAGTGCAAAGTAGTTTAACAAATGAAATTGAGAATGGCAGAAATATACATTATTTTATATATTAATATTATTACATATATATGTTGATACATAATATATACTAAAGAAATAAATAAACATAATGCAATTCTACCACCGGCTCGGAAAGTTGTTTCTGGTCGAGAAAATCCGGCAAGGAACTCGCCAGTTACTCTTTTTAAACGCCAAACTTTCATACAATGTTGTGTCATCATCATACCAAACCATACAGTTTAATTGTTACACAAAAATTAAATGAAGGAAATAATAATAAAATAAATATTATGAGGTAAACCGAAGCAGACCAGTCCCCAAAGGTGGCACCTGTTCACAAGTATGACGTATGTGTCAGCCATCATTTCACTCAACCATATTAGTGGGAATGCAATGACCCGCCACATAGCGCCAGTTGTTTAGTAAGCCTCTCCATTCGTAATGTAGACAAATAGTAGCACTTAAGGAAGTTATTCTTGTGTTATTAAGCTTAAGTGTTGTCTGATAGATACCCAACAAGCTCTTTTTGGGTATCTATAGATACTATTATATCTACAAAATGCACCCTGAATGTTTTTATGAAAGCATTCCACATTTTGATATAACATTAATTATTTCATTATTATTCTTATGTTACGACAGTTTTTCCGTCTGATCAGACAGAATAATAGAAGATTTTTTTTGTGGTGAAGTAGCAAGAAGAAAATCAAATTCGACATAAGCCGACTTGTACCACTTTTCACAGGACGCACAGAATTGATCCCCGTATTGGCATAAAGGTTTTATTGATGAATTATATGCTATGGCCATTTCGTGCAAATATCTGGTACATAGGTATTGATTGGATTTTAAACAGACCGGAGAATTTTGAGTGGAAAATTGAGCCCGTGAGTGAAATTTCAATAGACCTGTAGCATATTTCTATGTAAATGATTTATCATTTACATAAAAATATGCTCTCGATTGTATATCGATCACTCACCTTTCTGACATGCGATAAAATTGTATTTGACGAAGACGAGTTTAAAACAGGGTTTAATTACTGATGCAACGATTACATCCTTATCAACACTTCTTTCTAGTCTATTAAACCTAACGATATTTTAACTATTATTATAAGAACTTTTTTCGAAAATCTCTTTCCCATTCCCTATATTCATACACAAAGGTAGGCTCTGTAAGTATTACGAATAATAAATAAAACAGACAAAAGTTTTTATCGTACTCGTGAAAAGTTACCTACTTGAGATTAGATAATTTTTTTTAAAATAAAAATTAAATATGTCGGTCACCGCCGCCTGATTACCTTTAGAGTCAGAACGCTATACACAATTCTTAGGTAGTTAATAGGTAGATAAGAACCAAACTTACATGGGATTTCGTCGTAAAACTGAATAGGTGTCAGTGACCTCCATAGTACGCACATAACATTTGTAACCTCTTAACTAGAAAAAGAGATTGTTTATGTCTTACGATATCTTAACTATATCAACATCGCCCAATTTTACCAAATCTTTTAACACCTCACTTTAACCCCATCAATCCTCAAGTCCCTAAAGAACAGCGGCAAAGCTTATACAAACAGAGTTTATCCCAGCTGTTTGGCGTTCCAAATCAAATAAAAATACCCTAGAACATTAATTGATATATCAGACTCTCGATGTGTAAGCGTGACGTAGTGATGCCACTCGAGTATAATCTTATCTCGAAATGATTTTTTTTTTAATTTCACTCAAACTGTAACGGTTCGTCCGAAACACTTTTCCTTTGGGTTTGAGATCTAGTGAACTCATCATCATCATCATCAGCCCATTTAAGTCCCCACTGCTGGGGCACGGGCCTCCCTCAATCACATCAGGGGTAATTGCCATAGTCACCACGCTTGGCAGACGGGTTGGCGAGGGTTTTGATATAAATGCAGAGTTTTCCTTCTCTGGGTGCTGATGATCATGCCAGCAGCTTTACCTTAGTCGCCTTTTACGACACCTCGGTAAGAGTGAGGGTGGCCTATTCTACTCTGTTGGGGACCACACGGCAATGAACTCAAGTTGCATGTTTTTTCTGATCTCACTCAGATTGACTTAAGTTACTGGAATCCATGTGAATAGGAGTCGTCTATTGTAATAAATAGACGACTCCTTTTCAAATGGATTACCATGCCAGATGGACTACCATCTGGCATGGTAATCCATTAATCTGATAGGTACTGGAACGATGGTGAACTCCTTTGCTGCTGGCTGTCGGTTTAATGTCAGTCATTTAAAAGAAAATTTATGCTTTTGAATATGGACTTCTGGCGAGAGTGTCAGGAGGGCTTAGAGAGGTTTCTTGTAGAAGGCCGCCGCCCCAGCACTGAGAGTTTTTATCTAGAAATTGAGAGCGCACGGTCGGTACACAGTGAAAAATTCCACAGTAATGAACGAATGAACCGCTGCACGTCTATAATATTGTATATTTTTTAGGTTAGGAAAGTCAAAACAAAAACAAGTAAGGAATCTGCGTTGGTTTCAATCTTTATAGTACCCATCTGAGGAGCAGCGGTCATGTCTTTGAATAAGTAGAAAGGAGTTTGGGGATCTGGCGGTCAACCTTCAGAACTAAAGAGGCACACCACATTTTTTTCTAAGGATACTTTTTTTTACGGTAATTCAGTAACTCGTGTAGGTCTCATTCAAATCTAATCGCATCTCTAGTTCAAAGAAAATAAGGGGGGGGGGGGGGGGATTTTTCCGCCTTCTCATCTGTCATTGCTTTGTTTGTGATTCGATTACAACTTGTGATTGGACGAATGCGAGAGTAAATATTTCGGTGTTGAAATAGATGGGATTTTGTTTATATTTGCGAGAGGGGACTTAAACTCCCAAAATAACAATGGCTGTACGCAATAGAAAACACAGAATGTTATAATTTACAAAGTTAAAGTAACTATCGGTTGTTTGCTCAAATAATCCCAGATAAGTTCGCTGGGTAAACCATTGAATAAAAGCGAATGAATAACTAATCGTAAAGCACTCGACTTTGATTTTAAAACTCCTTACGGTATTTCATAAGATGTATAACGTATAACATCTATCTACCAACATCATTCCTGCAAAAAAAAAAAGCCGACTTTGAGTAAGAAATGTAAATGCAAAATATCTTTATTTGTATAGGCTCGTATACATACAGCATTTTCAAATCATCATACATTAAACATATTATAACTATTTATTTATGGGTAAAATATAATTAGGTCGTCGTCATCGTCGTCAGCCCATTTAAGTCCCCACTGCTGGGGCACGGGCCTCCCTCAATCACATGAGGGGTAATTGCCATACTCACCACGCTTGGCAGACGGGTTGGCGAGGGTTTTGATATAACTGCAGAGTTTTCCTTCTCTGGGTGCTGATGATTATACCAGCAGCTTTACCTTAGTCGCCTTTTACGACACCTCGGTGAGAGTGAGGGTGGTCTATTCTATTCTGCCGGGGACCATACGGCACTTCCTTTACCCATAAAATATAGGTAGGTACCTACATGTAATTAACATAGGGCAATATAAAATAAACGCCTTTTATATTCCATTTCTACATTATTCCGCGCACATTTACAACGCATTAGGCTCTAATCATACGTGCCTCTTAAATCACTCTAGGAGATATTTTCTCCTTTGAACGTGGGAGAGCGAAGCTTCGGCATGAATGGGCTGGCTCGACCGAAGTGATACCACGGCCTCACAGAAAACCAGCGTAGAGCAGCACTGTGCTGTGTTTTGCTGCGTGAGGGTACCGGAGGCTCAATCCGGGAAAAGAGGGTTTAAAAGGTTAGCAGCGCACTTGTGACTCCACTGGTGTCGTGGGTGTCCATGGGCGGCGGCAATTGCTTACCATCAGGTGATCCGTCTGTTCGTCTGCCACCTATCACATAAAAAAGTAAAGTACACTAAGGGCT
Organism: Marasmia exigua; assembly: GCA_019059595.1. Taxonomy (NCBI): domain Eukaryota; kingdom Metazoa; phylum Arthropoda; class Insecta; order Lepidoptera; family Crambidae; genus Marasmia; species Marasmia exigua. Next base: position 10,275,704 of record CM032476.1, on the reverse strand, counting down.
GATTCGACCAATCTTAATTCAATACTAAATCTATGGCATAGCTTTGTAAACATTAAAAAAACAATCGTTATACCACAGATTTATCCACGGATAAAAATTGTTCGAACATAACCTTAATAGTTCACAAAGATAGTTGCAACTAACGACCCCATTTTAAAATAACATCGACATAGATATTATGGCAATTGCAAAAGCAAACATGAAATACAAAGAAAACAAGCTAAGCACTTCCTTTACCCATACAATTCTAAGTGCGTTCCTTTGTGTGATGTACTTAAAAGCCATTTTCGAATGCATTTAATGATGCTCTGGTGTACACCAGACACAATTTGTGCAATTTTGAACCTTATTTAGCAGAGTCAAGTACCTACGAATAAACGAATCATTTTAAGGGTGATGGTACTTAACGACGTTTGGGTCGTTGCCAGATTAGATAAAGTTTGTCTTTTTGTGAAAATATGTGTACGTACTAAGCATTGATGGCGATTTAATCAGGAAACTCCTGAATGAAAACATATTGTGAATGTGCTATTATTTTGACGTTATAATCTGGCAGGGTCATAAAATGCGCCATCGAGTCATCTTCTTACATTCATGGACATAGGCAATGTTTGTCCAGGGTAGGGATCAAACCCACGACCTTTTTTTTTATGCTAGAGGCGACAAACAAACAAGACAAAACAAGCGAGTCACTTGATGGAAAGCAATCATCGCCGCCCGTTAACATCCGCGAAATCAGAGAGATCGCTAATGCGTTGCCGGCCTTTTCGACCTTTGGTCAAAATCAGGCAGGGTCATCAAAAGCGCCATCGAGTCAGCCTCTTACACTCACGGCCATAGGAAATGTGTCCTAATATCCAAGAAACAGCATTTTCTAGAAAGGTAATCTCAAAAAATCAATAATAATAATGTCGTCCAAACCGATATTTCGGTCATGGCGGCCAATCTCAGCAATCAGCCATCGACGCAGAACATATTATAGTGCACAAGTGTTTGCGTCTCTCCGCCAGATAAAATTCGTAACGAAGTTATTCGTCAGAGAACTAAAGTCATGGACATTGCACGCAGGATCAGCACGCTGAAGTGGAGATGGGCCGGTCATATCTCTAGACGCACTGATAAAAGATGGAGTCGATACGTAATGGAGTGGAGTGGTCGACACGTGGGGAAACGCAGTGTTGGACGCCCTGCGGCGCGATGGACTGACGATTTGAGAAGGATGGCTGGTGTGAGCTGGATGCGGACCGCTCAGGGTCGGGTTGGTTGGCGCTCTTTGGGGGAGGCCTTGGGGGAGGTTCAGCAGTGGACGGCGATAGGTTGATTGAAGTGTTTGCGTCGACACAAGTGCATTCTCAATTCCTATACCCTCATATTTCGATGGGACAACATGTGACACGACTGAAGACGGATCAGGCGCAAGACCACGGCTTAACGTGCTTTTTGCGGCACGGAGGTACAAGACCGCGAAAATAATCAATACTCAGGTAATGTTGTACATATTTAATAGATAAAAACTTTTAGTAACTTTCCCCGAAGCTCTGTTACCATTTCTTAGAATTTAGAGAACCTGTCTTCAAGGAAAATACAGACCGCCATGGAGCACCGTAAAGTTAGCGATATTAAAAAAGTTTAACGTTACAATGCGTTGAATGTTGTACAGTAAATTTACATCCTGATTGTTTTAAACAGCCAAGCATCACTTTTGCCGTCCGCAACCTATATCCGTCTGCTCGTCTGCCACCAATCAATAAAAAAAATGATACCTCTTTAAATGCAATACAAGTTACAGACAGCCAACGTTGGATAATCCAAGTCCATCAACCTTCAACCGAGTGTCAACCTTATATCAAACTCATTTGGTTGAATATTAATTAAGTAAATTTGACGGATTGTAGTAGATCATCGTCAATTGCCTACATATTTTGGTTGGTATTGTTTATTCAATACAAAAAAGGTTAATTTCGCTTAGCACAATATGTAACGTGAGAAATGCAATATGTGTCTCGCATATAAATAGGTATTATAATAACACACGATATTGTGTTTATCCAGTATTATGTTTGCGTGTTCGCCACGTTTAGATTCTTGTCGGATGATAAGGCGCTTACACATCCGTTCTTCCTTCTCACTTAAGCTGTTCGGGGAAATGTTAGTCGTTCGGTGTGCCTCCGCAGCGTAGCGTGAACAAGAACAGCGCGAACGTACGCTGATCAACCGATCGGCGGCGCGCGAACGTACACCGAACAACCGTGCGGCGTAGCGTGACCACGAATTTAGCACGACCGTACGCCGAACCACCGTGCAGCGTAGCGTGAACAAGTACAGCGCGAACGTACGCCGATCAACCGTGCGGCGGCGCGCGAACGTACGCCGAACAACCGTCCGGCGTAGCGTGACCACGAACTTAGCACGACCGTACGCCGAACAACCGTGCAGCGTAGCGTGAACAAGAACAGCGCGAACGTACGCCGATCAACCGTGCGGCGGCGCGCGAACGTACGCCGAACAACCGTGCAGCGTAGCGTGAACAAGAACAGCGCGAACGTACGCCGATCAACCGTGCGGCGGCGCGCGAACGTACGCCGAACAACCGTGCAGCGTAGCGTGAACGAGAATAGCGCGAACGTACGCCGATCAACCGTGCGGCGGCGCGAACGTACGCCGAACAACCGTGCGGCGTAGCGCGAACAAGAACATAGTGCGAATGTACGCCGAACAACCGTGCAGCGTAGGGTGAACAAGAACAGCGCGAACGTACGCCGATCAACCGTGTAGCGGAGCGCGAACAAGAACATAGTGCGAATGTACGCCGAACAACCGTGCAGCGTAGGGTGAACAAGAACAGCGCGAACGTACGCCGATCAACCGTGTGGCGGAGCGCGAACAAGAACATAGTGCGAATGTACGCCGAACAACCGTGCAGCGTAGCGTGGACAAGAACAGCGCGAACGTACGCCGATCAACCGTGTGGCGGAGCGCGAACAAGAACATAGTGCGAATGTACGCCGAACAACCGTGCAGCGTAGCGTGAACAAGAACAGCGCGAACGTACGCCGATCAACCGTGTGGCGGCGCGCGAACGTACGCCGAACAACCGTGTGGCGGAGCGCGAACAAGAACATAGTGCGAATGTACGCCGAACAACCGTGCAGCGTAGCGTGAACAAGAACAGCGCGAACGTACGCCGATCAACCGTGTGGCGGCGCGCGAACGTACGCCGAACAACCGTGCGGCGTAGCGCGAACAAGAACATAGTGCGAATGTACGCCGAACAACTGTGCAGCGTAGGGTGAACAAGAACATATCGCGAACGTAAACCGAACAATCGTTCGTCTAGTTGGAATATACATTATATAACTACGAGTTTGGATACGCGCCCTATAAGATTATTTTTAAGTGAAAACCAAAGGACGTGGTTGGGAAGGATCGGATTTACGTTTCGGCTTAAGAAAATGTTATGCAACAATAACACATAAATCTTAAATGATATTAGAAAGTGTTAGTTGAAAAGGTTTTCGGCTAAGTGTTGCGTACTTTCGGAAATAATGGTCAGAATTTATTAAGCCTTGGGGATAAGCCGGTCCTTCGAGATACAGTTAATTAGGTACTTTGTACTATGCGTCCACAAATTTTAACACTCCTGAAGTATTAAAATAACTGAGCTTAGTCCACTACCGGGTGAAATTTTAGTGGTTATTTTCCCGATGCCCTCTTTATAGGTATGTTTTTTTTATGTGATAGGTGACAGACGAGCAGAGGGATCACCTGATGGTAAGCGATTGCTGCCGCCCATGGACACTCGCGACACCAGTGGAGTCACAAGTGCGCTGCCAACCTTTAAACCCACCCTTCCCACGGATTGGGCCTCCGGTACCCTCACTCACGCAGTGAAACAGCACAGGGCTGCTTCAAGCCGGTTTTCTGTGAGGCCGTGGTATCACTCCGGTCGAGCCGGCCCATTCATGCCGAAGCGTGGCTCTCCCACGGTCATAACAGGTATCATATCAATATCCTATGTACATGTATATTGGACGACCCGTTTAGAACAGTGGTAGTGAACGCTGCCTCTGGTGCTTGCACCGCACCCCGCAACTGGAATCGAACCCGCAACCCAAGGGTTACGGGTTCGATCCCCACACAGTGCAAATATTTGTATGCATGAACATGTCTGTTTGTATTGATGTTTACTGTGAATTATAAGTATGTTTTTACAAATGAAAAATATGATATGTATATAATTGCTATCCCACTGTTGATTCTGATATCCGTAACACAGGTGCTTGAGCTACCTATCTCTCAAATCAATGTATGTGATGTTGTGAAATATTTAGTGTTATTATTATATTAATTAATTTCGCATATTTCTTTGATCTTACTTGGGCATATTAAAAACTTAAAAAGGCTTCATTTATGACACAATACTTTACTTGGCTTAGGGAAAAAACCACTCTCACCCAGGATATAAATGACTAAGTGTTTCAATTCTGCTACTTTTTGCGTAACTATTTAAAAAATATCGGATGTCGGATTGTAACAAACTGAGATTAGATTTTTATAATCTGTTACTCTGTCCGCTAGATGGCTTACTTGCTCGTAAGCAAGTAAGAAATCTAGCGGATTTTTCACACGCATTGAGGAAAAACAGATTAAGTGGTACATCTCATACAAATGAGATTAAAACTTGCAACTCATGATTGAAACGCGCAATTTGGCAAAACGGTAAAAAGTAATATTCGTTGCAGATACTGTTCATGTCAACCCCGGGCGCGCTGGAAACGACCGAAATTGATGAGTTTTGTTACAATACTCCCATCTTGAAAGCTGATGGTTTGATTGATGATGCTCGCCAAATTTTAGGCTCGAAAAGGTACTTATTATTAATATTGCAGTGCAGTTTTTTCATACAGGCGTACATACATAAATTTATTTATTTAATTTGCATTACATATAACTATATGACTAGGTATATGGTAACATTACATAATCAAAAGAACATATGCGCCTTGGTAGGCATTGCAAATTGGCATAGAGAGGAGCAGATTTTTTTTATTTTATTTACCTAATATTTGCTTTTGATATAAATATTCTTCTATGTAAAAGTATTATTTGAAATTTATATTATTTATGATACATTTATTATCCCCATGTTCCTATACATTGTAGGAGAATAACTCATTTAGGTGTAAAAGACAACTTTAGAAACAACAAGATTTACGTACAAAAATTTCAAAATTCAAAGTTCAAAAGTACTTTATTTGCATAGGCTTATATACAGCTCTTACAAATCGTCATACATGAATAACAAATTATAACTATACATGTAATTAAACATATACGTCGATACAAAAATTAAACTAAGAAATGAATAAATAAAATGTGATTCTACCACCGGAATCGGAAAGTTGATTCTGACGAGAAGATCCGGCAAGAAACTCGCCAGCTACTCTTTTTAATCGCCAAAATTTTTGTAAGTACAGTATCATGGGTGTATAATTTATCATTTCCACAAATTCTTGTCATTTAACTAATCATTAACTGTATAATAGGCTTTTGTCGTTAAATAATTTTTAACATGTAACATGTTTTAAATTTAGGCATAGGTAAATCAAGCACAGAATCATTTAGTGGCATTAGGTATATTTTGTATCAGTAGGTATTTTTTAGTTACAAAATGTTCCAAGTATCCCACACGGGAGAAAATGTATTTTTGTAGCAGCTAACAAAATACTTTTTTGCTATCATAGCAAGCTATATCCGCAGGTTGTGAAGTCCTTTAAAAACGACCACTTTCTCCGGGAAAACATAATATTTCTGTTTAAATCTGTTTACTGCTTGCTTATGAGGGCGATCTAGATACATAATGCAATATGTCGAGTGCTTCTGTGGACTCGGGAGCTGTATTGATTGAATTTCATCAGAACGGTACAATAAGATTGTTATTTTAGTAAGGAACGGAGATAATGCTTTATTTATTTATCTAAGACGATCAGTCCCCCTCACCTTAGCGTGTAATTCCAAGTTGCGACCAAAGCTTTTTCGCCGTGGGAGAGCCACGCTTCAGTATGAATAGGCCAGCTCGACCGGAGTGATACTACGGCCTCACAGAAGACCGGCGTGAAGCACCGCCTGCGCTGTGTTTCGCCGAGTGAGTGAGGGTACCGGAGACCCAAATTGGGGGAGGGGGAAAAGGTTGGCAGCGCACATGTAACAACACTGGTGTTGCGGGTGTCCATGGGCGGCGGCAATCGCGTAACACCAGGTGATCCTTCTGCTCGTCTGCCATCCTTTTGCATAAAAAAAAGCTTTTTGTGAGGGATCTAGCACAATCAAAATATGAAATTATTTCATCGGGCGTACATGTTATAAATTGAATTAGATTACGTACAGAGTACGAGTACGTATTTTTTTATTCCCGATTGTATTATTTCAAAAACCCGCCATATATTTTTGACCGTGGGAGAGCCACGCTTCAGCATGGATGGGCCGGCTTAATCGTTGTGATACCATGGCCTCACAGAAAACCGGCGTGAAGTGCTATGTTTCGCTGCGTGAGTGAGGGTACCGGAGGTCCAATCCGGGGAAAGGGGGGTTTAACGGTTGGCAACGCACTTGTGCTTAGCTCCGCTGGTATCGCGGTCGTGTCCATAGGCGGCGGCAATCGCTTACCATCAGGTGATCCGTCTGCTCGTCTGCCACCTATCGCATACAAAAAATATCCATATAAAAACAATAATATTAAATTGGATATTTATGGCAATAAACAATTGACCCGGAGTAATTCAAATCTGTAATTCAAATCTGTTACTGTGATTCAGGATTAGGTATGAGGGAGGCATCTGGGTCCTTAAACAACTTCCAGAGAGGGAAATAATATAAAACCGTCTTATCGTTAGGGCCAGGTAAATGCTTTAAAAGATTATGGCGGAAGAAAATGTTTTCATAATAAAGCAAGATTGGATCTGGGTGCCTTCGCAGAATCTTCTGACAGTTTTCGTCTCTACATCCCGCGACACCAAACCTCGTTCACCGTGCAGGCTTATTACCATCAAAACCGCTCATAATAAAGATGCCTTCAAAAAAGAGTACGTGAGCATTCTTTCGCATCTTTACTTTTAATATAAGACTTAGTTGCTTGTATATACATATATATTTACATATAAATATATTATATATATACATACATATTTATTTTATGTATTATTTTATTATTCGTATAATTTATAGTTTTTTATTATATAATCAGGAATAGGTATGTACGTATTTCTTATTAGAATAAAGCTAAAGTTTATGTTGCCATTATTTTTTGGAAATTGTAATAATTAATTATATAAGTCCTTTCTGCATGACCCAAAGGTTGACTGGTAGAGAATGCCTCTGGGCATTAAGTTCGCCTATTGTATCGTTTTTTGCAATAAAGTTTTAAATAAATAAATAAATCCTCACTTCGTGATAACATCGAGTAGCTTGTCGTGAACGCAAAAGTCAACGGGAAAAAGCCTTATGGAGGCAACTCCATACGTTGGTCTGACAAAATCCGCACTGCACTCTACTCTAAATGCCCTGTTGGCCGAGTGTTTTAAGTGCCGTGATCTCGGGGTCCTGGGTTCGATTCCTGGGTCGAGCGGAAAGTATGTTTCGAATTTTTCGAACATAGCTTGGGTTTGTGATCATCAATCCGCATTTGGCAAGCGTGGTGATTAAGCCTAATCCCATCATAGTAGCGATGAAATGATTTCTATGATGGAGGCCTTTGGCCTGCAGTGGGACAGTTTATAGGCTGATACTCTCTGACTCTCTCTACTCGACTCTACAGTTTCTGTACTCGTACATAATGCTCTATACAACGCCGGCGTTGTATAGAGCATTAAGTACGAGTACCGTAGTCTGCATCATTTTCGTATGGTGTTCTGTCTCCGGAGACAGAACACCATACGAAAGTGATGCAGAAGGGAGGTCACGACCCCCAGCACTGAGGAATTTGACGCAGGGGAGAGGAGGATTTGTCTGATATTTATTCACAGTAAAAAAAAAAAATTAGAAATACTAACCGTAAATAACCTAACCGTAAAACTTAAATTGAAAATTTAAAAAACCCCCGACACAACTAAAGCTCTTTCATTTGATACCTATATTGGGGCAGTTGGAACAACAAATAGGTTATTCGTCATTTTCTGACGGCGGCCATCTTGGATTTGAAATTTTTCACAATTAATATATTCTGCTACTCAAGCCCTTTTATATGATACCCATATTGTGGAAGTTGTGTTAAAACATAAGATCCAAATCTTTGTTCGAATCTTGGATCGATTTTTATCCAACATAGCTAAGAACAACTTTTTTTTTGTTTGAAAGATGAATAAGGAGGGAGCTCCTTATTCATCTTTCAAACAAAAAAAAAAACAAAATCAAAATCACAGACACACACACACACACACAGACACGTCAAACTTATAACACCCCGTCGTTTTTGCGTCGGCGGTTAAAAAGTAATACTTACCGTTTTACCGTGGAAGAGCCACATTCGGCATGAATGGGCCAGCTCGACCGGAGTGATACCACGGCCTCACAGAAAACGTAAGCAGCACTGTGCTGTGTTTCGCTGCGTGAGTGAGGGTACCGGAGGCCCAGTCCAGGTGGGAAGGGAAGTTTAAAGGTTGGCAGCGCATTTGTGACTCCACTGGTGTTGCGGATGTCCATGGGCGGCGGTAAACTAACGCGTATGTAACTAAAGTGGTGAAGGCTGAAAAATACTTATGCATACTTACTACAAGTAGGTACAGCGTGTTTTCAAATAGTTTTATAAAATTTTCGGACTAGTCTTCTTCTACTTAGATTTTAAATCCCTAAATTAATTTCTATACGGGGTATGCACGGCCCATGATCCAGGATTGGCAAATCATCAGATTTTTGGTTGGTAATTACTATCAAGTAATTAAAGCGATGGCTGTCTGACCCTCATAACCTTTAAACATGGGAATGTGACCAAGTAAATTATGGCTTGAACAATTTTCGAGGGGATTATTTTTCCAAAACAAAATTGGTTGGTTTATACAAAACTGACGGGTAGGGCACACTAGCGACGCCAATCGATTTTAATATTTAGCCACTAAACCGGATCTATTTTAAACAATTTCGGGGTTACAACCTCTAAGCAAACCTTTATACTATTTATTAAATACAAATCTTGGGACGCCAAAGTGGCCGCTTTTGGCGTGAATCAATTTTTTGCAAACATGTTACACCTAAAATTTGTGCGTGGTTATTTAATAAATAGTATACGTGTTTGGTTACAGGTTGTAACCCCGAAACTGATTAAAATAGATCCGGTTTAGTAGCTAAATATTAAAATCGATTGGCGTCGCTAGTGTGCCCTACCCGTCACCTTAAGTAGTGAATAATAGTTTTTTGCATTATGGCGGACAAACGAGCAGACGGCTCACCGCATGGTCCGCGCGCGAGTTCAAGTGCTTGTCCATAGTATTATAATATCTGTGCCCATAGTTAAAGTTCCCCGTTCCAAGTTGGCCGTGTGGTCCCCGGCAGAATAGAATAGGCCACCCTCACTCTTACCGAGGTGTCGTAAAAGGCGACTAAGGTAAAGCTGCTGGCATGATCATCAGCACCCAGAGAAGGAAAACTCTGCATTTATATCAATACCCTCGCCAACCCGTCTGCCAAGAGTGGTGAGTATGGCAATTACCCCTCATGTGATTGAGGGAGGCCCGTGCCCCAGCAGTGGGGACTTAAATGGGCTGATGATGATGAGTTAAAGTTCTGCTTAAAGGTACTGCACAAGTATAGGTATGTTCGTAAGAATGTGCATGTCTTATTGTTTTATAGATAGCCCAAGTATAGGCAGAGTAGGTTTACTAAGCACACAGCGCTATATGGAGCAACGCGTGAGTTGAAGCCAGGGTTGTCCATTTATATTCTAAATGACTGACATTAAACCGACAGCCAGCAACGAAGGAGTTCACCATCGTTCCAGTACCTACCATGCCAGATGGTAGTAAATAGACGACTCCTATTACATGGATTCCAGTAACTTAAGTCAATCTGAGTGAGATCAGAAAATCATAAATAAATAAATAAATATTTCACAACATCACATACATTGATCTGACTCCGAGATAGGTAGCTCAAGCACCTGTGTTACGGATATCAGAATCAACAGTGGGATAGCAAATATATACATATCATATTTTTCATTTGTAAAAACATACTTATAATTCACAGTAAACATCAATACAAACAGACATGTTCATGCACACAAATGTTTGTACAGTGCGGGGATCGAACCGGCAACCGTTGCACCAGATGCAGCGTTCACTACCACTGATCTAAATTAAAAGTTAAGTATCGGTTTATACGAGTGGTAATTTAGTTTTAAACTAATGAAATCGTTGGTGCTGTTACATTTAAAAGAGGAGAATTTGTTCAACAGTCCAAGGCGTTAATACAGGCGTTCAACCAGAAACGAGCTGTAGAAATAATAAAACTGAGCAGAGGACATGTTAGGGCACTCACTCGGACCCTCACGGGGCACTGCAAATAAAACAAGCACCTGCACAACGTGGGCCTTTCAGATACCAAAATGTGCGGGTTCTGTCGCGAGGACGAGGAAACGATTATCCACGTCCTCGGCGAGTGCATAGCGCTGCACCGCTGCAGAAGCCGGCACCTGGGAGCACACATTATTTCGGCAGACGAGATCAAGAGCTCCCCCATCAGCTCCAAACTCGGGTTTATCCTGAAGCTGGGGCTACATGAGGTGCTGTAATAAGTTTTGGGGCTGCCACAATAGATCTTCTACTGGTCGCAGTGGCTATGAGATGCAATGCTCACTCCATTTCATTCAAATATATAATATGTATAATTTGTTGAACATTACATCCAATCTTGTGATCAGATACGTTACCAAGGCATTAGATGTTAGTGTTAGGTGCCTAAACACGTCTAACACTCATTCCGCCTTATTCTACTAACGATGACATTTCTCAAAAAAACCTTAGGTGTTACACTCGTCCGTCGTGGAAAATATACCTAGTACTACCGAATATTTAGCATTCATATAGTTGGGTGTTGTGGATATCTAATGTTTATTTGTTGTACTAAATGTATCGATTGCTGGAATAAAATATCCATGTTACATTAAAATAATCCGGATAAAGATATTGTACACTAAATAGTCGATACTAAGGACATTTTTGTAAGACCTGTAAGTTTTTAGAGTTTTTTTATCGTCCGGAATGACTGTATCGATTGGTGGAATGAAAAAGCCAATTTTTTTTTTTTTTACTGTAGATAGGTAAGCGTTTGACCATATTTCATAAATAAATAAATCATAAATCTTTATTGTTTCATTTGGTATACAGGTCTTAAAAATAGCATAATGTCCTCAAATGAACCCTGCAAAGGGTATCACAATGAAAATAATAATACAAATAATAGCATAACATTTACATTTCCTCTTAATTATTAAGTAATTATATTCAATGTCTTATAGCAATCGAATTAAAATGAAGTAGATAAATTTATGTATAAATATTAAATTATATATTTTAAGGGTTCAAATATTCATTTAGACTGTAGTAGGCATTTTGCAAAAGATATTCTTTTAATTTTATAAAAAAATCGGTATCCTTAGCAATACTTTTAATATGTTTGGGTAACTTGTTATATATTTTTATTGACATGTGCTCGGTACCTGAGCTTACTAAGTACAACTTTGTGAAACCACCTGATGGTAAGTGATAATATGGTCTAAGATGTAGCACGATTACCTAGAAGATACCTATTCACTCGCGCTTTGAAAACCCCCAAATTGTAGCCACTAGGGAACACCTCTTCAGGCAACTGATTCCACTGTTTCGCAGTACGAATTAGAAAACAGGATTCAAACCTCTTTGTGCAGACTTTTGGTATTTCTACCATGTACCGGTGTCGATTGATTTAACTCAATCAATTTTTTTATGGTTCGATTGCCGTGCAATACAAGGACAATCCAAAAAACTTTAAATGCAGTTCTTTTATAAATAAAGTGTTCTTTAAGTAAAAATAGAATTAACTTAACGATTTCAGGTACTTTTCCTTCATGTCCCATAGCTGGGGGACGCCCTGTATCATAATATTATGAGCCCACATTTGTCAGATTTAAATAAAATTAAATAAATTATTATTATTATTAGTACGAACTGCAAACATTCAAGAAAAGAGCGTGAACAACTTGTACTTGCGTAGAGCACTTGTGAATCCGCTGGTGCTATCGGGTTGTCCGTCTGCTCTTCTGCCTCTTATAAAAAAATAACTTGGAGTATATCTATTGGCAGCCCTGATCTAGCACCCGGGGTGCACGGCGGGCTGGCGCCTGCAGGATATCTGATTTATTTTCCACTCGTGAGTTCAATGAACCCGTAAGGGGTATCACTTACCCACTATAAATTTTTAGCTATTTTATATAGGTTATATAGAAAGATTGATAGATAGAACATAAAACTTATAAGCTTCGAAAAGTAAAAAGTATAAAAATACCAGTGTACAATTTATTCGGTATTATCTCTGGAAGTCATCTCTACCATACAAACTTCAGGTAATCAACATTTGCTAGAAGAGCATTAGTAAGTTGTACAATATTTTATTGTATAAACTTTAAAAAGTATTGGGATTGGGATAAGAAAAGAATTTTGAAAAGTCGTAGAATAAATAATGTTGTTCAGAATGGTTAAAGGGGTGTAAATGTTTTCAGATACACCCTGTATATAGTTCTCTTTCAAAGTCCCTTTTGAAATAAGACTAATAATATCTGCGCTGCACTGCTGCGCATCACTATGGGCGCGCGTGCGCCGCAGCCCCAACAGCATCCTGAGCGTGCTGGCCGAAAGATGGGACTCCCCACTACTGCACCGCTGGGTGCAGCTACACTCCCCGGTGTGTCGCTTTCCATACTTGTAATAAAGTTCCACTCTACTGATATCTTCTGCAATAGTACTAACACTAGAATAAGTTCATTATGTTACTAACACATTTTATATGGATTGAAGATCTGAAGTAATTAATATTAATTTCATCATCGTCATCGTCAGCCCATTTAAGTCCCTACATGCTGGGGCACGGGCCTCCCTCAATCACATGAAGGGTAATTGCCATACTCATCACGCTTGGCAGACGGGTTGGCGAGGGTTTTGATATAAATGAAGAGTTTTCCTTCTCTGGGTGCTGATGATCATGCCAGCAGCTTTACCTTAGTCGCCTTTTACGACATCTCGGTAAGAGTGAGGGTGGCCTATTCTACTCTGCCGGGACCACGGCCGAAGTAGAAGTAAATGAATATTTAATTTAATTTAATAATATTATGTAAATATCGTTGGTCGCATTTTGCAACGAATACTCATTACCTTAATATACATAGAGATGTAGTATAGCATATCAAATATCTTTACATTGAACTACTATAAGTTCACTGCACTAATAGCACTTCAATAAACATCAAACGTGGAATGCAGGCACGAGGCGAACACGTGCGCCGTAGCGCTTTGCGTTTCACGTAGCCGCTGCTACGAGTGCTACGAGTGCTACGAGCGCAATGTTAATGTAATTTATATGAAGCCTTATTGCGCAACGTTTGTAGGTGCTACGTGAATTCGTGATGTGTGATGTTTTGGATATATGGTATTGCAATCATGTACAGACGGCGGCAAGTCGAGTTATCCCCCTGCAGTGGCAACAGTAGCACTTGTGTTTTAGACATAAAGTTGGTATAAAGTTCAATAAGGGATAACTTCACGTGACGCAGTAGGATAAACGTTTTTTTTTAATAAATATTTCACCACATCACATACATTGATCTGACTCCGAGAGAGGTAGCTCAAGCATCTGTGTTACGGATATCAGAATCAACAGCGGAATTACAAATATATACATATAATACTTTTCTTTTGTAAGTACATACTTATAATACATACAAACACCCAGACCAATACAAACAAACATGTTCATGCACACAAATGTTTGTACTGTGCGGGGATCGAACCCGAGACCCTTGGACCAAAGGCAGGCGTTCACTACTATTGTTCCAAACGGGTCTAACTACATTATTCTATTTCAAATCAATTTTCAAAGAATTTGTACAATAAATGAAAATTAAATAATAAAATAAAAGTAAAATAATCAAATACAAAATATTAAATTGAGGATCAAAACCCTAATATTGGAATAAAAAAATCGGTTATTTGATTATCCGAAAGATTTTGCGAGCTGTTTATTTCGTCTTTCATTGGTTTTTTAATTTCTTTTTATTTCATTTTACTAAGAGCAATCATACAAGTTAGTCATTTGATCGTTATTATGATATCGTTAAGTTTAAGTTTTCGTACTGTTCTGGATGCAATAAAGTATATTTATTCATTCATCTATTTATAAAAAATCTCTAAACTAGAGAGGAACCATAGTAGTGACGAAATATCGTGTCGGAGTGTAACTCTTTAGATTGCTTAGCAATCAAGAAGGGAAACAAATAGGTTCTACCCTTATAGTTAAAAGAGATATTTCATTATCCTTATTACCTGTTTAGTGTGAGTAGAAGATTGTGCAAAAATTTAATTATGTGAGCAAAACATTATCGTTTGTTTGTAAAAATTTAATTGAGTGGACTGGTTTTTTAAAGAAAAACAAACTGTGCGTGCAATTGATAATTAAAACCATATACGCATACTGTAGATTACTTAAATCAATTCTACAAATCCGAACTCAATTTAACTAACACAAACCATTCCACAAAGTTTGATGGGGATACATTGACTTAATGCATTCGAAGCACGTTATTTAAACATAAAATTTCTAGCACATAATAACTTTTTGCAATAATATAAAACGTCGGCAATCGTTAAGGTAAATCGTTTACATACACGCGTTAAGAAATATATTGAAATGCAATCGCAATCTGCCGGGACCTGGCAGAAAAGGCGATGAGGGAGACCCGCAAAAAAGGGGTAGACCCAAAAAGGCGTAAGGTATTACATGCGTGTTAATAAACTGACCATAATGGATTTACAATACCGTGCGAATTGGAGGAGTCCTTGCAAGAAAGCGGACCCTGGGATTTCGAGCGACAGCTTGAGACGAAACCGGTATAAAACGCTCAGATGATGAAGAAAAAGAAAAAAAAGTAAACAAAATATAAAAAAAAAAGATTATGCGAATACCTATTAATAGATAATTAGATATAAAAACGTTGTAACCATAACATCATGAAATTAAGGCTGTGGGTGTTCCAAATAATATGAAATTGAATGATAAAGTAACCAAGCAATTATTTTATATCATCATCATCATCTTTTCAGCCAATAGACGTCCACTACTGGACATAGACCTCCCCCAAAGTTCTCCACACAGATCGGGCCTGTGCCGCCCGCATCCAATGGATTCCCGCAATCTTCACCAGATCGTCGGTCCACCTTGTGGGGGGCCTGCCACGGCTGCGACTTCCTGTAGGCGGCCTCTACTAGGACCTTTTACCCCCGAACGGCCGTCTGTTCTTCTCGCTATGTGCCCTGCCCATTGCCACTTGAGGCATGCAATCTTTTGGGTTTGTCTGTGACCTTAGTTCTCCAGCGGATCTCATTATTTCTGATACGATCACGCAGGGAGACTCCAAGCACAGCCCTCTCCATTGCTCTTTGGGAGACTTTGAGCCTCCTTAATCGGCACATTGTAAGCGGCCACGTTGCGGTTCCGTATAACTTTATATAAATTTTATAAATAAATTCAAAACGCTATCGCTTATTTTCTTGTATCATCCTTGCTATCCTTGTGAATGCGACCTAAATGGCTATAACTTAAAGTAATTCGGCTCGGATTCCGATATGCCCTGGCCGAATGTTACTTAAGTGGTTTTGTTTGTCCCTAAGGATGTCATGCCACGAATAGAAATAGCACGCATGATAAATATTTTGTGGTACATATAAACTTATTATATTATACACCTCGACACGTGTTGTGTGTACTGCCTTTTGAGCAGTTTTTTTGTTATCAGTGTCATTTATACCACCCAGTGAATTTGTTTATAGATACTAAAATTGTAACCATGTATGTTTCATTAAATAAATATTTATTTGCTTACTTAGATTTTTTTGCTGATGTAAGCTTTTGATCGGAAAATTGAGGACAATTTTGTTCTAAAATGTCAAAGGCATCAGATAAATTGAAGTGATCCCAACATTTACATAACCTCGCTCGTGATAATATCCTCAAACTTATAGTGGGACTCGATTCTTGGTTAGTAGACAGGTTTCATAAAAAAACTTAGTCATTATCTCTTTCAAAATGTTTACGGTTTTAGTTCGCGATGGGTTGATTAACTATTTCACAGACTAAGAAGAAGATGCTATAAACATGACGTAAGCATAATGAACTCCGTTGAAATCTCTAGTGTTTTATCATTACTGTCGTTGTTATGAAGACATAACCATAGAATTAGAATGTACACGGCATCCTCAGTTTATCGACATACCGCATAAACGAGTTTACGATGAGTTTACGTCACAATAGACATTTTGCGAGTATCTTTCATGTTTCTTTTATTATTCTAAAACGCAATTGAATAAGAGTTGTATTTCTATAAGCGTAGAGTTGACACTTGAATCACTTTTACTTGAACACCTTCAAATGCATTGTAATGGTGAGGTTTTATTAAATAAGGGCAACGCAAATAGTGGCAGTCTGCGCAAAGATCTAGTGCGCTTCATTAGGTTTAGACAAATCAAATTTAATGCTGAACCTCAGTTCAATTTAGGGGGATTTTGCGTGTCAACTACAGGCGAGATGTCTGATTTAGCCAGGTGCCTTTGATCCCACAATTATTTGTAGTCTGATTTAAATTCACACTTTTTTAACAAAAAATTTAACCTAACAGGTTAAATACTTATTCTATTTATTGATTGATTATTTATTTTGCAAAACTGGCCCCCGGTAAACCTTGTATACAGCAAGTTAAAGAATAAAAATTATTGATTTTTTTAAATATTTTTTACTATTGCTATTATATTATTGTGCTTATATTACTGTCATATTGTGCGATTGGGATAAAAAAAAATTAAATATCATTAACACTTTATAAGCAAGGATATCAGTATCCATGCTCAGGCCATCTTGTCCAGATCTAGAATCCATCTTATACTATGATAATTTAATGGAACATTTTTAAACCAAATATTATAAACGGCATGAGGTTTATTTAACCAGGGTACTCGTTTTCAGTTTAAAATCTATTTTGGAATTAGTACGAAACCCCATAGAATTTAATTTGCGCAACCTTCGACAAGACCTCATTAAGAGATCCCTATAAGACCCTTTGATCAAGACGAAACAATTCAATTAATGATTCCTTAATGATGTGCTGCCAATTTGTAAGGAAATTTGGTACGGGCTTGTAAATGAGTTCCTCTTTAAGTAAGTAGAGATTTAATGGTCCCATTTCTTAAACACATTTTGACGTAATGAATGAGGTGAGCGAATAATGAAAAGCTGCTTTTCTTGGTAACACGTAGTTCAAACAAAATATGGTAATCAAATCAACGCCCTGTTGGGCTAGTGATTACAAATATGTATGTACTTAAATATTAACACTGAAAAAACACAAGTGTTCATCACACGTCATTTTTGTCCAGGGTGGAAATTGAACTCCAAATGCGCCACCCGGCCAGTCTATACTTTAGTTCTCTGGCGAATAATATCATTCCGAATTGTTTTCGCCTGAGAAACTCTGAGCATAGATTCCGATTATCCGATTTAGATTTGGTAATCCGATAAGTAAGGCATAACAATCAGTTAAGAGGTGATCAGGAAAGTAATTGGGTCTTTCTTTTATAGTTGCAGTGATTGATTTACTGCTACAGTAACGACTGCTGTTTACGACAGTTGTATGTAACAATGGCAAACACAATATCGTTATCATATACGTTTATTTGAAACTTCTTACGGGTACAGTTGAATTCCATTTCTATAGTAAATTCATAAGATACATTGACCTGATTCCGTACTAAGTAGCTTAAAAACTTTTCTTATGGATATGAGACAATAGGGGAATGCAGGATTTAGCAAGTCCGGTAATTACAATGAAGCGACTGCCGCCTGACCTTCGCAACCCTTAGACAAGGGAATCAGACCAAGTGAATCATGATCAGAACAAGTGTGTGTGTACGAACAAATTCAAACATCTAATATATTGATCTGTTCCATATCAAGTAGCGTGGCGGGCCCCCCACAAGGTGGACCGACGATCTGGTGAAGATCGCGGGAATCCATTGGATGCGGGCGGCACAGGACCGATCTGTGTGGAGAACATTGCGAGAGGCCCACGTCCAGCAGTGGACGTCTATTGGCTGAAATGATGATGATATTAAGTAGCAAAATCACGGATTTTAAGTTTTATTACCAGGTCAACTTCCATAATAGAAAAGGCATCACGGTGAGACGATGCATGCAGCACGATGGATTGACAATTTGCGAAACATGATTGTTGGCAACAGACCTCTTTTATAATATTTATGTTTTTGTAAGTATTTTATATTTGAATTTAGCTTTTTCTATTTGATATTCATATGTTTACATAGTTTGCTTACTGATTATATTCTCTTTGGGTATTGACTGTAGGATGAGTAGTTGGTAGAACGGATTTTTATTTTACACTGCATATAACTGCGCTATATCAGAGATTTATCGTTGGATAAAGATTGGAATTCGGTGGGCCATGTCGGTGACTCTGGTTCTCTGTTGTATTACATCATTTTTGATGCGGTCCTTCAGAGATACTCCGAGTGTAGCCCTTTCCATACTGAACTGAAGTGGCAGTGGGCTGGTCACATTAGCCGCAGAACTGATAGCCGTTGGAGCCGTAGAGTCCTTGAGTGGAGACCGCGACTCGGTAAGCGTAGTGTTGGACGCCCTGCGACAAGATGACATTCGAAGGCTGGCTGTTGTAGGCTGGATGAGTGTGGCCGAAAATCGGGAGCAGTGGCGTGCATTAGGGGAGACCTATGACCAGCAGTGAACGAGTTATAGTTGTTAATGATGATGATGATGAAAGATTGGAAGAATCCTCGGCATTATTTAATTACATAGAGTAAGGTAATAATAGTCTGGTTCACTAAAATATATTATCTTTACTTTCAACTGGTCGTCTAACCTTAGGAATCTTTAGAGAGTAACCAAAACAACTGATCATGGTAACAAGTTTACTTCCAACTTTTAATATATAAATTTTAAATAGTATAATTTAAGAGCTGTAGATTTTGAAAAACAATAAATAAATAAATAAATAAGTTTCAAAAACTATTCATAATTTGCAGGTTGCAAATTGCCAATCCTTCTGAATATCCAATTTTGTGAATGTCACGTGCAGGACATTCCATATATTAAAAATATATATGTATATATAATGGCGGATGTGACGAGAAAGCGGCTTTACATCGGTTATATATATATATATATATATATATATATATATATATATATATATATATATATATATATATATATATATATATATATATATATATATATATATATATGTATGTATATATATGTATGTATGAATCCCTGCTGGTTAGCGCTTCTTCAGTGATAGTGACCACAAGAAACTGGTAAAATGCCCAGGAAATTTAAGACCGTTCACGTGAAGATGGATGGAGATAGCCCGAGGCATCTTCTGACACACCCAAACCCATTAAGTAAAGTTAGCTATATATTAGACTCCATATTTTCAGACTCCCTCTGGATTATCTGACGTATTTTATTATTTATCACCGTAGGCCCTAATGGCCATGTTCCAATAAGTGAGCACAGAAGTAATTTGATCAAATAATTAAAATGAACATAAAAGGTCGACAGAAATGAAATGAAATGAAATAACTTAATTTCATTTCTGTGGTAGCTTGTTACCTACTAATGTATTAAGCTACTTTTGATGCTGACCGTACATTGATAACGTTGACGAGTTTGCAATCAAGACGTCAATCGCGTGCGGTTGTGTCGGTGACGATAGTAATGTATTCCAACTACCTCGAATCAATCACAGTGATGGATTGTGAGCCATAACAAACACGCGGAATATGACGATATATGAATGGTTTCGACTGATTTTAGGATCGATCTTTTCCACAAGCCAATTTACAGACCTCGCTGTCAAAGCAAACATCCACCAGCCAGTCAAAACAGACCTAGCTGACAAACCAAACAAAACAACGTCGATACCGCTTGTTAATTTCCTTCTTCATAAGTTCATATTCGATTAAATATAGGCCAATTTGGGCCGCTTTTATATTTTGAAAATCTGAATAGCCATTAATTTCCGTTAAAAAGTAAAGTTACGTCAAAAGGAACAACATTAATGTTTCTTAAAAAATTATAGGAAATACTAAATAAGAAATAGTATAATATAAAACGATGATGTATTGAGGTAAGAATTGGCCATAGCTACATATCTTCCTCATCTGTACATATTACGTTGCCAATGTTATTGACCACAATATAAACAAATCAAAAGGACGCCGCGCAGGTGTGAAAAATAGCGAGAAACCCAAGACAAAAAGGGAAAGGAAAAATATGAAATATTAAGACAAGAATAGAAGAAAATGTAACAAGGAAGAAAATCTGTTCTCGTTTTTGAATCGTTAATGAATATAAGGAATATATAGAGGTGAATCGCTTTAAGATCTTTAATTTAGCACTAGTGACCTGCTCTCACTTCGTTTCAGGATATTCGTTTCACTTTATACAAACAGATGGCGCTAGGCGCCGATTACATCGCGCAAGCGTTCCGTGTTTTCAGATTACCTATAAGCTATGCCGCTGTCTGTAATTGCCGTTGTAAAAAAGTGAATAAAATGCATTTACACCAAACATGTCTTTTTATTTCATTGAAAACCCAGACGAGGGTATTCGTTATCCATAGGAATAGTAACATGAAAATCACCGAAATGCTCGTTTTAGAAGTGATAATAAATGGCGATTCTCTCCAAGGGACGCGCTCTAATTCGATGTTTTAGAAAATCGGATTATGAGCATACGACTCAGTGATTTTTCAAATCGGATCAAAGCCGAATCCACTTTAAAACTTACGAGTGATTAACGGACTGGCAAATATATAGCTTGGGTAGAAGAAATCCACTTGGTTTCATTCTTAGAAATATTTCATTCCTGTTGATTTTTATTCGTAAAATTATATAGACAAGTTATGTACAAAAAGTCAAGAAAGTAAATACACCGTGCTTTTTTAACCGCCCAACTCTCTTATCCAGGGCATTAAACTAATGAAATCAAACATTTTCCCCCAAGGAACATTGGGCCTAATCTCAAATAAAAATATTCGCCTTCCGATACAAATTGCACCAATCAGCTGATCACTTTTGTATGGGAAGTGGATTTTTTTTCAGAGATTAGACCCACACACACACACTTATCTTACCTCATATACTCACACTTACGTTCGCACATATAGTATAGCTGCATAGATATGATAAGCTTATTCATTTACACCGGATCCGGAGTAGGAGAGGCTGGTAATCTGTCATACAGGTCTCCTAGTACAGATACTAGTCTCTTACATAGTTTTAGTAACACTAGACTAAGCTTTATTTTGTATGTACCAACCAACTATGTGAGAGAACAAATAAAGATTTATTTATTTTATTTAATTTTATTTTCCTCGGGGAAATATGTTAGTGTCCATCAGTGCGTATAATTCCCTGAATAAATGAATAAGAAGGTTAAAAAAGTATGGTGTTATACACTTACGAAAGATAAATTTCCAAATATCGAATCTTGCATTCATGTGGATCGGTTCTTGGTTTTCCCGAAATCCGAAAATTAGATTAGTCAACAAACTAGCTCACCCTTAATTCTGTCGTAACCATTGATGTCATAGTAAAACACACCATAAGTAAGGCAATAGGTACTTCGTAGCAGTCTTGTTGATGAGCCGGAAAGGTAATAAAAGATCTCATGATCCTAAATTATTTTTATGCGTCATTCTTTTTTTATATTATGAGGGATAGTTGTTACTCACTATTTTATTCAATGTCAATGTGTATTTTCTATGACAGGCTTTTGTAACAATTTAATGGGAGATTTTAGATATGGATTAAAGTTGGGGAGTCTGGGGCTGGAAATTCCCGGGCTATGTTGTTCCCCTGCATAAATATGTATTGAAAACAATAAAGGATACGTCGCTCGTAGGCAGGTTCGATCTGTTAGGAACTACGTGACGTGACATGATTGTATATTTATCCCTTATTGTTTTCAATATTTGTGCTGGAACTACTTGCCCCGGAAACTTCCAGCGACGGCCTCCCCTAATAGCTTCCTTTATGATACAATAGGTTCAATCTCCTCAATTAATAGTGTTTTTTTATAAGTTTAGAGCCGATTGAAGAAGTTTGAAAGTTTTGCATAATCAAACGTGTGCGCGTGAATTTTGACTGTGGGAGAGACACGCTTCGGCATGAAGCCGGCCCGGCTTGACCGGAGTGATACCACGGCCTCACAGAAAACCGGCGTGAAGCCGCACTGTGCTGTGTTTCGCTTCATGAGTGAGGACACCGGACGCCCAATACACATATTGCCTGGTGGAAAGGTCCTATCACATAAAAAAAACTTATAAATTTTGAAGGCTTATACTAATTATTAAATAAACATGCACACAATGATGGGTTCATTTTTGTACGCGAAAAATTGATTATCGCCAAAAGTGGCCACTTTTAACCACCGGCCGGTGAGGCTCGAACTTCGAAATTGTTAAAAGTGGCCACTTGAAACGGAATTCACCACCGAATTTTTCTTATGCGCTTTGCGTCTCCTTTGGCAACTGGTTGTGAATCTTAGTTGCCAAAGTGGCCGGAGGGCTCTTTTGTTTGTATGTGACCGGTATATTCTGGTTCTTTACGTGACGGTTTTTTGTAATATGCTTTCTGCATGGAACACTCTCATCACAACCTAGTCCCAAGTTTCTTGAGTGAATTATTTATTACTTAAGAAAATAAATAACTATGCACAAATATTCTTCTATCGCATCTACAATGGGGAGTGTTCCGAGGAGCTGTTCGGCCTTATTTCAGCTGCAAATTTTCACCATCGTAAATCACGCCAGAACTCCAAATTTCACCCACATCACTTGGATGGATTTTACTCCACCACAGTGCGCTTCTCACGCCACTTCCTACCGCGCGTAGTAAAACTATGGAATCAGCTACCAACGATGGTGTTTCCGAACAGATACGACCTGGTGATCTTCAAGAAAAGAGCTTATTCCTCCGTTAAGAGCCGGCAACGCATCTGTGATGCCCGTGTGTCGCAGATGTCCATGGGTGGCGGTAATTCACTTATCATCAGGTGAGCCGTCTGCTCGTTTGTCTGCCATAATGTAAAAAAAAAATTGTTATGTTCATGAGGATGAACAGGCTAAACGACCTGTTAAACGCAGTGGTTAGAGCGCTGGTTGCGACCTTAAGCCTGTACTTTGGTGGCTTAACTAAACACAAATACATACCTACATGGTTAGGAAGGGTCTAAAACAATAGATCTTCCTAGCTATTGAGACTTGAAACCGTTTCAATTTTCGTGGAACCCCAACAATTGTTTACAGCATCTACTTTACGAGTAAAATCTCCGAATATTCATTCTATTTGCTTTCCGCTTTACAGCTCGTAATGAAAACAAATAGTCCATTTAAATACCTCACTCATCGTGGAACATTTAAGTACCTATTTGCAAGTGATATCACTTTATTTCCCTTTGAACTACTTTGAGAATTCACTGTTGTGGCAATGGCCATCTCTCATTAAAATTCGAATGGCTACTTGGCAGTAGAAATAAAATTACACCAGCGAATACCGAATTTCCAAACTAAATTAATCGTAAATTAATAGTATAACATTAGTATTCTGTAGTGTAAATCAGTTTAATATGAAATAAAAAACTCGGTGGGGTCTAATTTTTGTCATGACTTTGTTTCGAGTTTCCAAAGCGAAAAACAAGTGTAAGCGACAACATTGGAGTGGGTGATCTGGATTTTTAATTGAAGAACAAATTTATGTTGAGGCGTAAGTACAGTCAGTCGCCTGCAATGAAACGTAAACACCTCGACACTTAAGGCGAAACAATACAGGTCCATATTTGAATGAGGTTGTATACGTACCTATTAGTGCACGTGCCTGTACCTACACACACATGGTATTTGCTATATGGTAGTTTGCATATGGTAGAACGAACACATTAATCTATTATCTCTTTTTAAAAATCAATATATATTAAAAAAGAATGAAAATGCCAGTGGCACTGTTTAAAAGGTGTATAAGAAGTGATTTTCCAAATATCTAAAAAAAATTATCAGTTCTAGTCATGTTCATAAGTCTGTCAGATATCAAAGTATGTTCTGTGTTGTGATGTCTATAGTTATAGTTTTCTGTCTTTCTTTCTTTCTTTTAATTAAACCAGATATCATTTATGAAGTCAAAACATTATTATTGAGACAAAATTCATTGTTTCATTCATAATCTTCCCGGGAATCCGAAGGAATGATTATATCTGTGTCAATTAGGATGGGCGCCCATGGCCGCCGGTCAAAACAAAGGAGATCCATCTATAAAAGTATCTTTTGGTTCTGGGAAAATTTATTCGGAGATAAATCAATAAGTGGGCAATGGTCACTAATATGAAAGCTCCAAAGGTGACATACCTCTAGTAATAATATTTGGGGAAAAAGTGCTATTGTCGAGTCATCGCTTTCTCTGACAGATATAAATTACCAAGTTGCGACTAGTGAGGTCACAGCTGTCGGATGTCTATCGAAAGACGTTGTACTCGTATATTAGATGTGTAGTTGTATATCGACATGATTTTTTTTTATAAATGATCCCTTATTAGCGAGCAATTCCCAGTTGCGTCCAAAGCTTCCGTTTGGACCATGATCCTGGATTCGGAAAATCTGTTAATTTTAACCGACTTCAAAAAGGAGGAGGTTCTCAAGTCGTCGTTGCTTTTTTTGTATGTATGTTACGTACTTCGTAAATTATTAACCGATTTTAAAATATTTTATTTGACGCCGGTTTTCTGTGAGGCCGTGGGGCCTCACAGAAAACCGGCGTGCTACTATCACTCCGGTCGAGCCGGCCCATTCATGCCGAAGCATAGCTCTCCCACAGTGCATGCTCGGATTCGAACCACTAACCGTTGTGTCTTTAAATTATTGGAATGCTATTGTATTTTGTGTAAATATTATAGCATCACTATCAGGCCGGATATTATTACGTAAAATCGAAGAGAAGTGGCATGCGTATAATTTATGTGACCACTCTATCGGGCGAAGTTACGAGTGGCTGGCTCCTTCCGTTACATAAGGGCCCGTCTCGCGACTATGGATGATGGCTAACAACAAACAGGTCCCGTAACGATCGAGAATATAACTTTTTTTTGTCGCTGGGGAATGCGCCTTATGCATACTCGTACCCTCCTGCTGGGGAGCAGGAGAGTTACATAAGTCGGGTTCTCCTCTGGCGGAGGTTTCTCCTAACGAGAAGCCGGCCAGAGGTATACCGAATAAACCCTAAAGGTTTTCCTCATCGCCCTTAAGTGGGGAGGAGTCATGGGTTCAAAATGGCGAACCCTGGCACCATGACCCTCCCCAGGCGGTGCCCACCTGCACGGCGGGCCAGGCGGTTTCTCCTCCGGCTTGGCCGAGAGAGGGGTAGGAAAATTGAGCCGTCCCTACCAGGCTGCGGAGAGGAGCCTGTGCGATGGCGGCGCTGGTGTCCCCACACCACGTGCCAGCGGGCTCCCTCTGCGGAGAGGAGGGAGACGAGCATTTCTTTGGCGTCTTCTTCCCCTACTTGCCATCGAGAATATACTTGTCGCATCCTAAAGCGCACAGCGCGTCCGAATGGGATTAGGGGCCATTTCTCGTACTTAGTTTTTTTATGTAATAGGTGGCAGACGAGGTGATGGATCACCTGATAGTAAGCGATTGCCGCCGCCCATGGATACCCGCGACACCTGTGCAGTCACAAGTGCGCTGCCAACGTTTAAACCCCCTGTTCGGAACGAGCACTTTTATGATGTTAGGTACGCGCGGTAATGAGGTCAAACAGCCTACGCGTCGTACTATACTTTAAACTTACAAATTAGTGCATATTTCGCCGTTGGTACAATCGGACGCACTCATCAACATAACATTTCATCAAACATTAACTATTAGTTTTAACTCATAACATTTAAGAACATTTGTGAAACTTTTAATACATTTTATTTACATAACTCAACTCTATCATTTAAATCAAACAACTATCCCGAAGCTCAGGCACCAACACTTCCCTCGGATTGGGCCTCTGGTACCCTCACGCTGCGAAACAGCACAGTGCTGCTTCACGCCGATTTTCTGTGAATTTATAAATTGAAGTCGAATTAGAGCTTTTATACATTCATTCGACTTCAATGTCGAGTGTCCGAGAATCGCCCCCCATGTCCCTCGTTTTCAGGATCATCAGGATTTGTTCTCAGCCCTCGGGACTTTTGGGTTAAAATATTATGTAATTTTCATTTATATATAAAATAAAAAAAACAGAAAGTAGTAACTTCTTATATGGTTAATAAATTATGGTCATCTAGTTAAAGAATATTGCAACATAAAATCATTATTTTATTATTAAACTGTATGGCTTGGTATGATGATGACACAACATTGTATGAAAGTTTGGCGATTAAAAAGAGTAACTGGCGAGTTTCTTGCCGGATCTTCTCGACCAGAAACAACTTTCCGAGCCGGTGGTAGAATCGCATTATGTTTATTTATTTCTTTAGTATATTTTATATATCAACATATATATGTATTAACATGTAAATTATACATAAGTACTTATAAATAATTTTAAGTCATTAAAATGTATGACGATTTGTAAGTGCTGTATACAAGCCTATGCAAATAAAGAATTATTTGATTTGATTGATTGATATTGTAAACGTAAAGAATACTAAATAAACTAGTAGTTGATATTTTTATAGCAATCTTTTGCAATTTACCTTGTCCCGCCTGAACACGAGATGAAATTTTCAAGTCTGTTATTTACTAAAATAAACGAATTATGTAAACTAACTTTAGGAAATTGTCTTTGGTTACAAGCAAATCTGGAGTGTTTTTTTCCCACGTCATTATATTTAACGTTAATACAGGGTTGGCCATTGCCCGTGGTGCTAAAGGGCAGCCCTTTGGCCCCGTCGAGCGGGAGTCCGTACGAAAGGAGGCCCGTCATGTCCTCCTGAGGCGATGGTCGGAGCACCTCGTCTGCATCCGTTACGGCCGCAGAACGAGCGAGCGCGTCGAGGGCGCTCGGCCTGGTCATGGACCGGTGACTTGAGCGTGCCCTCGGTGTCGTCTCCTTCCGGATGGTGCAGGTAATGACCTGGCATGGCTGCTTGAAATGTTCCTATGGTCACCCTACTCGCGATCCGCCTGATGTTGATTGAGTACGTATCTCCACAAACTTCGTTAAATAGTTTCCTAGCTTTCATTAAAAACATAGAACTTAATATCACACGCTTCGGAATGAATGGGCCGACTCGATCGGAGTGATACCACGGCTCTACAGAAAACCGGGGAGGCGCTGTGGTTGCGCTGTTTGGCCGAGTTAGTGGGGGAGTACAAGGGGCTTCCTGGGGGAAGGGGAAATGGTTGGCAGGGTCTTTGTGAGTAAAGGCTGTGGTTGCGGGTTTTCATGGCCGGCTGCAATCGCTTCCTTTAAGGTACCCTCTTATCATGCATTGTACGAGTAATACTTATTAGTCATTACTATTAGAAAGCAATTAATCCCGTAAATATCTCGACCATAGAGTAAGGTAAAAAATGTATTTATTTGAATCCATATAACACGGCAAATAACAATTACATTATTTAGAAAAATAATGTAATTGTTATTTGCCGTGTTATATGGCATTATTATTGTAATGTGTTGTATGTACTTAGTTATATATTTAAAATTATTTAAAAATATAACTAAGTACATACAACACATTACAATAATAATAATTATAACATAATTGAATATAAATAATACTTGTACAAACACAGGCCCTGTCATACATCTTGCTAACAAAATTTCAATCATTCAGCCACCACCTTCATCCTTGCATCTGCAAACAGATCACACCGAGGGTTGACATTTAAGAGTGCGTTGAGTGCAGTGAGTGCGCGAGAAATCGGGGAGTGCGCTCGCGCCACGGTGCGTCAGCGAGGCACGACGAACAGGTTGTGCTTGCGTATTCGTCGATAGTTACCCAGCACAAAGAAGTGACAAAATAGATTATTCATATCTTGAACATCTATGATCAAAATACCTTGCACGCCATTATTATCTGGTTAAATGCTCGCCGAAGCTCAAGGAAGGTTGTATCCGAGGCAACCAAGCAAGAATTTTGTTAGATACATGTAAGTATGCAAAGCGCCATATGTAAAGTTCTCTCAAGAAGGCTTTTTGGACGTTTTCAAGTATAAGAGCATATGTACTTTCGTGCGGGTTCCATACACAAGCACTAGTTTCGAGTTTTGATTTAACCAGGGCATTAAATATTAGCTGAACCACGTGATCACTCTGAAAACTCTCTGCTCTAAAAAAACAAAACCAAGACGTCTAAATGACTCCTCCGCCAGTGCTTTTATGTGGGCATGGAAGGTGAGATCCTGGTCAAAAGTAACACCCAAATCCTTTTTACAAGTTTTCCTAGTGATGCTTAAGTTATTAATGTGATAATCTGTAAGGGCAGGACACCTTGACAGGCTGAAAGTCAGAGAGTAGCACTGCTAGAATTAAATTCCATTTGGTTGACAACACTCCACTCAAAAATTGCGTTAATGTCTTCCTAAAAGAGGTGGGCTGTCGGTACCTTCTCCTAACGAGAAGCCGGCCAGAGGCATACCGACTAAAACTCCTGGGACTCTCCCTCATCTGTCCATGGGTGGGCGAGTGACATGGGGCCAAAGCTCGGAGCCTTTCACCACGTCACCCCCCGGACAGGGACGCCCGCCTACACGGCGGGCCCGGCGCTTCTCCCCCCGGGGTCGGGGGGAGGGATGGGGACAGCCGAGAGAGTCGTGCCGTCCCCACCAGGCGTAGGAGGAGGTCCGTGCAATGCCGGTGGTGGGGTTACAGCCCCACGCACCAGCGGATCTGCTCCTCGCAGGGGAGGAGACGCAAGTATTGGCGTCGTCTCCTCCCTCTACGTGCCTTGCGGATCGCAGGGGCGAGAGGGTCAGCCTCTCGCTCGCGCTCCGCCGCCTCCTTCGCCTCCATCACATGCTCGCAAAATGCGGCAAAGGCCTTCCAGGCATCCTCACTCGCTAATATAGCTCTCGCTATATTAGAGAGTGAGAGGTCCTGGCCGACCCTTGCCACCAATGCGTGGCGAGCCTGTGCCCACGGCGCACACACCGCCAAGGTGTGCTGCGCCGTGTCCACAGGGTCGCCGCATGTGTGGCACGAAGGCGTCTCCTCCCTGCCGATTTTGTGCAGGTAATAACCGAAGCAGCCATGCCCGGTCATTACCGGGCTGTCGGTACCTGTCTTAACCTCAGTAAATATTTTTAGGTCGTCTAATAGTTTGGGGACTTAGCGCAAAGACGTCCTGTAACGATTGAGAAATACCTGTCGCATCCAGACAAATTAGAAACATAGCGCGTGTGAATTGAAGGGGAATTACAGTTCGGTCGTACCGTACGGTTCGCGCTAGGGCCCCTGGACTCGACACCCGGGTAATGGCCTTTTACATTTTCATAGGGAACAGCATAAACAACACAGCAAAACAGTATTAGTTAAACAAAACATCCCCTTTCATTGTTTCGCAATCCTAAGGGCAGGATGTTTTTATTTCCTACTTGTATAAATTATAACAACATTTTAAATTTATAAACAACAAGTATTGTTAAAGGAAAACCCATTATCAAATTTACCTAATTAGGTACCAAATTGATAGTAATGAGGGTTTTCGCGTATGAAAAATTCGTTAGATGGCGTACTCTTGGACTGAGGTCCAACATAAATCGCATTGGTTCTTTAATTTGTCAAACTGACATTTTGACATATCACGTTTAAAAATAACCAATCACATTGTATATAGGCCTCACTCCTATAGAACTCCATCTAGCGGATTTTTCACTCGCAAAAACCCCCATTGATTTGACTTCCAAAATCGAAACCGCTAAAAAAATAACTTCAATTTTTTTTCGATATGTGAACGTGAGACAGCAAAGCACCCATACAGTGTCACGCTTTGGCATGAATGACCGGAGTGATACCACGGTCTCACAGAAAACCGACGTGAAGCAGCATTGTGCCGTGTTTTGCTGCGTGAGTGAGAGTACCGGAGGCCCAATCCAGGGGAAGGGGTTTTTTTATAGGTTGACAGCGCACTTGTGACTCCAAAGGTGTCGCGGGTGTTTATGGCCGGCAGCAATCGCTTTCATTGAAGTGATACATCTGCTCGTCTGCCAGTTATCCCATAGAAAAAACAAATAAAAAAAATATCTAGCGTATTAATTGTTTTCTCCACATAGATTTCATAAGTGGTTATGGAGTCGTAAGTCGTTACGTATTACCTATGGAGTGTTTCACCCCTATTTGTCCCCATTGTTTATTGAAGGTAGATAAGAGCGGCGTATTAATTGCTCGGCGATAAATTGCTTCCTTTTAGTGATTAATGCGAGCTCTCGTATAACCTGTAGGGTGGCTAAACTATCGATAGCACGTTATCGATAAGGTAACACATCTTGAAAAAATATTGTAATAAATGGATACTGTAGCAAGGTGAATGTAAACAGAAATGTCGCCGTCATTTATTTTCATGAGTCGTCAGGAATTTAGTTTTTAAACATATTCTGGGCTCGGATTAAAATTTAAAAAAAATCTTTAATTACTTTAAAACGTATACCTATTATAATTTAGTGGTGTTCTCATCTGCAAAGTTAAAAACTGATGCGTAGTGAGAGCGCCCTCTCCCAAACATTTTTTATAACCAAACTTACAATCTGCTTTTTAATTCTTTATTTTCTCAACTATCACATTAGTATCGAAAACTTACGGATTATAGCGACCAATAGAAGATAGGTATGTCTTCGATAGATCTTATTTATGCTCTAAATTAAGTACATTTGCATACAGATCACCTGATGGTAAGTGATTGCCGCCGCCGATGGACACCCGCGACAAGAGTGGAGTCACAAGTACTCTAGCAACCTTTAAACCCACCTTTTCCCCGGCTTGGGCCGCCGGTACCCTCACACACGCAGTGAAACACAGCACAGTGCTGCTTCACGGCGGTTTTCTGTGAAGCCGTGGTAACACTACGGTCGAGCCGGCCCATTCATGCCGAAGCGTGGCTCCCCCCGGTCAAACAGTGTTATAATATTTGATGACATATCACCTAAAATTATTAAAACCCTCTCGTTACTTGTATAAGTTGCGTGTTTGTACTTAATCTATCGATGAATTGTGATAATCTACGCTACACAATTTAACGCATTATTAACTTTTGAATCGGAAAGTTGTGTTAAATAAGCACGTCATATATTCTGTGACGCAACACGATGAGATGAACGTGGAAGAGCCACGCTTGAAAAGTGATGCCACGGCCTCACATAAAACCGGCGTGAAACAGCTTCTGTGCTGTGTTTCGCTAAGTTAGTGAAGGTATCGTAAGCTTAAAGGTTAGCTCACTGGTGTTACGGGTGTTTATGGACGGCAGCTATCGCTTACCATCAGGTGATCAGTTTTCTCGTCTGCCACCTATCTCAAAAAAAGATGAGGATTGATAACCGTGACTACTACAATAATGGTCGAATGTTAATAGACAACACTAGCCGAACACAGGGCGGTAAATCTTTATCGGCTGATAAAAGATTTGCTCAGAATCAACACATAAATAAGGGGTGATGAATAAGGAGTAATTGTTACTTCGTAGGCGAAAATATAGCGCCATTCATGGTTGTTTTCCAACAGTGAGAGTGGAAAATGGAAGTGTTCCGTTTTGTTTTGAGACATGGAATAAATAAACAGAAACAGCCACAGATAGTATAAATGTATATGATCTGTGATCTGTTACAGCCCATCAACTAATAATAATACCCTCCGACCGATTTCGGCTACGGCGGCCAATCTCAACGATCAGCCACGTAAACTGGATATATTATAGTGCTCAAGTGTGTGCGCAAACACAAGTGCACTCTCTATTCCCTTGCCCTCATATTCGGATGGGACACCAGAGTCGCATTTGTGCATAGTTATTTAATAAATAGTATAAGTGTTTGCCGAGAGGTTGTAATCCCGAAATTGTTTAAAATAGATCCGGTTTAGTAACTAAAAATTAAAATCGATTGGCGTCGCTAGTGTGCCCTACCCGTCACCTTAAAGTGCGACCCACTAACCACTGCGCCACGGATCCAGTCCATCAACTATCAGTGCAGTGTACAGAACGACTGAAAATTGAATTGAATTGGAACTGACTTACCATATGATTTCAGTTTTCCGCCAAATGAATAGATGAACCTGAAAAGAAAAAACATAATATTATCAATACTTTAGTTATTGGATCAAACTTCAAAGGAGATTACAAATAAAGAATATGTATAAGAAATTATGGTCATCGTCAGCCCATTTAAGTCCCCACTGCTGGGGCACGGGCCTCCCTCAATCACATGAGGGGTAATTGAAATACTCACCACGCTTGGCAGACGGGTTGGCGAGGGTTTTGATATAAATGCAGAGTTTTCCTTCTCTGGGTGCTGATGATCATGGCAGCAGCTTTACCTTAGTCGCCTTTTACGACACCTCGGTAAGAGTGAGGATAATAACATGCCAATTTAGTATTTATTCTAACATTTAAATTTACAATTTTATTTTATAATTATGCATTTTTTTCTCTTTTGCTTGTTTTTATTGCATGTCAATATTTAGTATTATTTTTTCCTATTCAAAGGCGTCACCCAAGGTCCAGCCTGAAAACCAGCGCTGCAGCTGCTGTGTGTGGCAGTTGCAGCATATGCTGAGGCTGTTTCTTGTTGGCCGCATCTGTTTGTCTCTGTACCTTGTTTTCTCTGTTTTATTCTATGTATAATGTGTTGTGGTCAATTATTGTTTCTTATCATATGTTAATTCTATAATCACGAATTATCCCATTTATATAAATTAATAATGACGTACATAGGATATTAATCATCTGTGTTTTTATAAAGATAAGTAAGTAAGTAAACATTTATTGACCATATATACAAGAATTACGGGGATAGGACACAACCTGACAGCCATTATTAAACAGATATTGCACAGAAATACATAGGGAAGAAATAGTCAAACAAAAAATAATAAAATAAGATAATACTTAAATTAGTGACCAAAGAAGAAAATAACATGACGTTTGACCGTGGGAGAGCCACGCTTCGGGATGAATGGGCTTGTTCGACCGGAATGGTACCATGGCCTCACAAAAAACTGGCGTGAAGCAGCACTGCTGTGTTTCGTTGCGTGAGTGAGGGTATCTGAGGCCCAATCCGGGGGAAGGGGGGTTCAAAGGTTAGCAGCGCACCTGTGACTCCACTGGTATTGCGGGTGTCCATGGGCGGCGGCAATCGCTTACCATCAGGTGATCCGTCTCCTCGTTTGCCACCTATCAGATAAAAAAAGGAACAAAGTGAAGTACTTAAATCTTAAGTAAGTGGTAGATACTTAAATCTCTTTGTTACTCTTATTTTTTTCACCTTGAATACACTTATAGGTAAATATTATGAGGGAAGATACAGTTTAGTAGATAACAAGATAAAAGGGACTTTCTAAAAGTTCAAATACGAGCAAGTTTATTTTTAACCACTAAACAATGACGTTATATACCTACCTACTTTTGTTCCAAAATTGAATACCTCGATTAATTTGTACAAAACGAGACAAGAGAAGCTTGTGGGTGTGGGAAAATACATGAGTGTGGACTCACGAAAATACCTGGCTGTTGCGACCCCGAGATGACAAGGTGAAATTTAACCCCATAATCCATCAAGCGCCCTACAACAATAACGCCCACGAGATCAATCTGTTCCAAGAGCGTATTGTGCCTAGCGCGTAATATAACTGCGTAAGGGTCACTAACATGGAAACTGCCCGGAACCCTACGGGCTAGGCAGGTCATAGAAATTCTCAGTTCCTGTTGACAAGGTTTAAAATATGTATAATAATCTAATACATGCATAATATTATACCCGTGTGAAACTGGGGCAGGTCTCGGTTATGTAAGTATAAACATATTCATTAGGTTGTTTGTATCTCAGTTCTGTGGAACGGTTTGGCTGCATGAGTATTTCTCTACAGCTACGACTTAGGGACCTTCAAGAGAAGAGTGTACTCTAATTTAAAAAGGCCGGCAATACATTAGCGCTCTCTCCAATTTCGCGAACGTTCATGGGCTTCGTTGATTACTTTCCATCAGGTGACCCGCATGCTCCTTTGTCGCCTCTAGCATAAAAAAACTTTAAGGTGACGGGTAAGGCACACTAGCGACGCCAATCGATTTTAATTGTTAGCTACAAAACCTGATCTCCTTTAAACAATTTCGGGGTTACAAAATCTTGGCAAACACTTATCCTTTTTATTAAATAACCATGCACACATTTCGGGTCCGTTTTTGTACGCCAAAAAGGTATTCACGACAAAAGTGGCCGCTTTTGGCGTGAATCAATTTTTCGCGTACGCTTTGGACCCAACATTGGTGAATGGTTATTTAATAAATAGTATAAGTGTTTGCCTAGAGGTTGTAACCCCCCAACTGTTTAAAACAGATCCGGTTTAGTAGCCAAATTAAAGTCGATTACTAGCTACTCCTGCGCCTTTTAGGACGTCCTATGTCTTGATATAGGACCATCACCATCGAGTTGACCAACGGAAACGGCGCGGTGGTTAAAGGAAACTTAAAGTTGCCACAACAGACGAACGTTGGTTAGGTTTTATTAGATTTCTCAGTACAGTAGGCGCCATAAATACACGACGATGTAATGTGCTAGCCCTGCTCTGGATTCTTCCCAGTTAAGTCAAACTGTCCTATTGAAATTTTAAGGGGAAATTTATTAAAGTAGATAGGTACACTTGTGCATTATAAAATTTCCCGGGCATCTGGCATCGTTGAGATTGGCCGTCATAGCTGAAACTTGGTTAAGAGAACTATTTATTATGTCTATTTACGTAAAAAGCGAGAGCGTTTGACCGAATTGACCTAGCGTTAGTTTCAGCCGTATTGGGAGCAAAGTTTACTTTTTGCGGTAACTAATTTACGAACGTCAGTAATAGAGGAATTTAAATGAGTTTACAGCAACCACGCCGCATCAAGCCGGGCTACCCGTTGCTTCAAATAATTTTAACCGTTCGAAATTACCCTAATTAGCTATGATAGGAAAACTAGCCGTTCGATAATAAGGCTAATATTATCAATATAATATTTAATACCTGGAGCCCAATTCTCGTGCTTGTGATATTTTGAGAACATGGCGGATATCACCCGAAAACCATACAAAAAAACGATGTTTTAGTGATATATGTCGTATGAAAATAAATGTCACGAGCCCGAAAATTGGGCTCCTGGCTGGTTGGCCATGGATGACTTAAATTTTCATTGGATTGGATTGGAAAACGCCCTGTTGGCCTAGTGGTTTAAGTAGCGGGCCGCGATCTGGGGATCCTGGGTTCGATTCCCGGGTCGAGAGAAAAGTATGTTGCGAAATAGCTCGGGTTTGTGATCACCAACCCGCATTTGGCAAACGTGGTGGTTAAGCCTAATCCCATCATAGTAGCGATAACTTAAATTCTATGATAATATTTCACATCACATATACATTGATCTGACTCCGAGATAGGTAGCTCAAGCACCTGTGTTAGGGGTATCTGAATCAACAGCGGAATACAAATATATACATATAATATGATGGAGGCCTTTGCCCTGCAGTGTGACAGTTACTTGGGCTAATACTTTACGTCATTATTTTAATTGATTGGTCTTACGCACAGACGTGTACCCTAACCAGACTGAGGTTTTTCATAGAAAGACATTTTGAAAAACTGCGCGAAGCTATACCAACTGGTGTGACATACCTGGCGACGTTTTGTCTCTACCGAGATGCATTAAAGCTACGCCAGGGCCGATGGGATCTCTTTCACACTCAGTGACGTTTTTTTCCGAAACTGGCACATTCCGTTTAAAGCGCACCCGTCTAGTTGCATGGTTATACGTACGTTATATATTAGGTATATGTTACGCCAGAAAACTTGATTTGACATTTGATATAATTACCTACGCAAAAAGTTTCGAAGATAATTATTATCGTTTAGTTTGTTCTTGTGAACAGGAAATGTATATTGTTTTAAACTTTCATGGTCACTAACATTAGAATAGTTATTTACGGGATTGCTACCATGTCGTACCTTATTTTTGAGTATCCGATATTTCGGCGCTGTTGCAAGCGCCATGGTCACGGAGTAACTGAAGATTCTGCGGGTAAGATGTTATTGGCAGACATATCGGTCTACCCTCCTTCTTAGTCTTTTACTGCGTTCACCTCCGGTACCACTGTTTCCTAACTCACTATTTATTCGCACCTGTTCTCGACACACAACACTCACAGTATCTGCCCGCGAAACGACACTTTGTTTAGTTTTACGGTTCCTACACTTACAAATCACTGGATTCCAGACATTTGACAATTTAAAACCATCCTCACGATTGAAATTTTTGAATTTCCGGATTTCAATCGCTTCCCTGACCAGTCTCGGTATGTAGTGGCGTTCTGTCGAAATTATCTGAGGGTTATAAAACTCAATCCAGTGATTTGGACCCGATTCCAACAAATGTTCTGCAATTGCTGATTTCTGCTTGTCATTGTTTTTAACTGCTTTTATGTGTTCTTTTAGTCGGCATGATATGGTGCGTTTAGTTTGGCCAATGTATGAACTACCACAGCTACAGTCAATTTTATAGACACCAGGCTTTTCGAGCGGAAAGCTGTCTTTGGGCGATCGCAGGCATTGTGCCACTTTTTTAAGGGGAGTGAAGACAGTTTTTATAGAGTATTTATTTAGCACGTTGGAGATCTTGTCTGTCACGCCTTTAATGTAGGGCAAAAATACCGGCTGTCTATCTACCCTGTCTTTATGTTGCTTAATTGTGTGTCTTGGTGGAAGATGCCCTTTATATCCGTTGTTCTGTAGGACTCCCCGAATATGATCCAGCTCCTGATCTAGGTGTTCATCATCGCAGAGATCATAAGCTCGG
Source organism: Marasmia exigua (assembly GCA_019059595.1). Lineage (NCBI taxonomy): Eukaryota > Metazoa > Arthropoda > Insecta > Lepidoptera > Crambidae > Marasmia > Marasmia exigua. The sequence continues at coordinate 10,238,375 of CM032476.1, read as the reverse complement.
TTCGTCAATGCAGTCACTACAGAATTCAGATGTCTCGGGTGATGATGAGACATGGCACTTAAATAGCGGTCAGTGTGTGTGACTTTCCTGTACACTGAATGGCCCAGTGATCCGTCATTCCGCACACATATTTTGACATCAAGAAACGCTAAACTCCTGTCTTCTTCCGTCTCAGAGGTGAATCTCATTTTCGCGTGGATGCCATTTAAATTGGCCAGATGGGACTCCACATCATGTCTGTCACCCTTCAGTACACAAAATACGACGTCCGTCCCACTAATGTATTGCAGCCATTAGTGGGACGGACGTCGTCGTACGTCAAGGATTCCCGTCATTTCATAGACATTCTGCACCAAAACAAAGTGGGCGTGAATGAGTTGATGGTCAGTTTTGACGTAGAATCACTCTTCACGAATGTGCCAGTAGCAGATTGTATGGAAGTAGTAAAGGTGAAACTTCAAGAACACAACATCCCGATGGAGTATGCATCACTTTTACATCATTGTCTGTCTACTAACTTCTTTGTATATCGCGGTCAATACTACCTCCAAATAGATGGGGTCGCTATGGGCAGTCCGGTAGCTCCAGTAGTTGCTAACATCTGGATGGAGTTTTTCGAGGATAAAGCCCTTGCCACGGCACCCACGGAAATTAAACTATGGAAGAGGTATGTGGACGACGTATTTTGTGTACTGAAGGGTGACAGACATGATGTGGAGTCCCATCTGGCCAATTTAAATGGCATCCACGCGAAAATGAGATTCACCTCTGAGACGGAAGAAGACAGGAGTTTAGCGTTTCTTGATGTCAAAATATGTGTACGGAATGACGGATCACTGGGCCATTCAGTGTACAGGAAAGTCACACACACTGACCGCTATTTAAGTGCCATGTCTCATCATCACCCGAGACATCTGAATTCTGTAGTGACTGCATTGACGAACCGAGCTTATGATCTCTGCGATGATGAACACCTAGATCAGGAGCTGGATCATATTCGGGGAGTCCTACAGAACAACGGATATAAAGGGCATCTTCCACCAAGACACACAATTAAGCAACATAAAGACAGGGTAGATAGACAGCCGGTATTTTTGCCCTACATTAAAGGTGTGACAGACAAGATCTCCAACGTGCTAAATAAATACTCTATAAAAACTGTCTTCACTCCTCTTAAAAAAGTGGCACAATGCCTGCGATCGCCCAAAGACAGCTTTCCGCTCGAAAAGCCTGGTGTCTATAAAATTGACTGTAGCTGTGGTAGTTCATACATTGGCCAAACTAAACGCACCATATCATGCCGACTAAAAGAACACATAAAAGCGGTCAAAAACAATGACAAGCAGAAATCAGCAATTGCAGAACATTTGTTGGAATCGGGTCCAAATCATTGGATTGAGTTTTATAACCCTCAGATAATTTCGACAGAACGCCACTACATACCGAGACTGGTCAGGGAAGCGATTGAAATCCGGAAATTCAAAAATTTCAATCGTGAGGATGGTTTTAAATTGTCAAATGTCTGGAATCCAGTGATTTGTAAGTGTAGGAACCGTAAAACTAAACAAAGTGTCGTTTCGCGGGCAGATACTGTGAGTGTTGTGTGTCGAGAACAGGTGCGAATAAATAGTGAGTTAGGAAACAGTGGTACCGGAGGTGAACGCAGTAAAAGACTAAGAAGGAGGGTAGACCGATATGTCTGCCAATAACATCTTACCCGCAGAATCTTCAGTTACTCCGTGACCATGGCGCTTGCAACAGCGCCGAAATATCGGATACTCAAAAATAAGGTACGACATGGTAGCAATCCCGTAAATAACTATTCTAATACAGGAAATGTAGTTTCTCTATTTCAGTCATAGATTTCAGATAAGAATAAGCCTAGTTATGTTTTGGAAATAATTCATTTTTATGTTAAAGATTTTGGGTCATATAAAAATTCTCTAGCTATTACAGAACAACACATTTAAGTCTTTATTTCTACAAATAATATAATATTATTATATATTATTATTAGTGAGGTTACCGGAGGCCCGATAGGGGGAATGGGAAAAGGTTGGCAGCGCACTTGTGACTCCACTGGTGTTGCGGGTGTCAATGGGCGGCGGAATTGCTTACCATGAGGTGATCCGTCTGCTCGTCTGCCACCTCTCATATAAAAAAACATCAAACGCCTCGTGCTGGTATTTATTCCTATTTTGAATTGGAAATCGTGTAATTCAGCGGAAGGTATGATCGTATTAATTTGGAAAAACAATTTTGTTTTGATACAGGCAAAAAAAGCTTACCTATATAGCTTTGTAAATAAATAAATAGAGACATTCCATACGAGTAGGTTTTCGAACCGACATTGAAATCTTCAAGAAACGACTCTTTATCTTATTTAAGGGACGACAACGTATTTGCATTCCTCAGTGAAGCTGATAATAATATATAATTCTCACAACATCTCATACGTTGACCTGATTCCGTACTATGTAGCTTAGACACTTAGGTTACAGATATCAGACAACAGAGGAACACAAATAAATACTTAACTACATATATTACACCCAGACACTGAACAAACACAAGTGTTTGTCCAGGGTGGGGATCGAACCCACGATATTTGGCATAAGAGGCAGGGTCACTACCGATTGCGCCATCCATTCAGTCAAATGATGCTGATGACCAAGGATGTCGGTGATTAACGTCGGTGTGTCGTCGAATGTCGGTAAGTTAATCAAAAGGTGATATGGTAAACAGCTTTTTCGTTTGCCTTCCTTTCTAAAAAAAAGAACATAGGCTGCTTATAGACTTTGGGTGTTTGGTTCTTTGATTTTGCTCAGTATAAAGGAAACTAAAGACACAATATGCAGACTAAATGAAATCTGCACGTTTCGGAGAGTTTCTCTGTGGATACCTACCACAATTTTTGTGATAATGATTCTGAACATCCAAGATTGGTCCTGCCTTCTGCCCTTGTCTTTTCTCCTCTGGTCAGACGGCAGTCGTTTCAATGTTTGACTGCCTCGTTCGCGCAGTGGTTAGTAGGTCGCACTTTAAAGCGACGGTTGCGCAAGAGGTCCTGGGTTCCATCCCCGGGTCGGACCAAAAATGTGTACATAAGTTTTCGGTAAGTAATTCTTAGTGGCAGCCCGGAGTCTTGAAGTTGACGATCCTGTACTCCCGTGCCTCGAAAAGCACGTTAAGCTGTTGGTCCTGCGCCCGAACCCTCTCCGGTCGTGTCACAGTGTGTCCCGTTGGAATATGAGGGTAAGGGAATATAGAGTGTACTTGTGTTTGTGCACACACTTGATTACTATAATATATCCTGCGTAAGTGACTGATCGTTGAGATTGGCCGCCGTAGCCGTAAACGGTTGGAGATTATTATTATTATTATTGCTAGACTCTTCGAATCCAGGATTAACAAAAACGTACCTCGGTTATTGCAAAAATGTTTTATAAAGGGGTTGTGTGTGATGTGAAAAACATCACACGAACTGGTATACATAACATTGAAAATAACACTGACCTTTAACCAAATAATGCCTGTTACTCCACTCAAAATATTTTTTTGTAAAACATACCACAATAAGCTTTGTTTGTTCTCAAAGCGAATACAAATTGGAAACTATTTCAACTGTTTGTGCAGCTGACTTAAGCCTAATCCAATAAAAATGTATTCCCATACAATGCACTTCTGGAAAAGTAGATACTACATTTTTATTACAGCCACAGTGTAAAAACAGTACCAGTGTGCGTTGTCTCAATGATACATGGAGCCTAATTCTTGGGCTCGTGATACTTATCTTCATACGACATAATATCACTAAAATATAGTTTTTTTGTATGGATTTCATGTGACTTCCACCTGTTCAACCCTAGGTTGCCCAGGTCACAGTCGTGAGGAATGCTAGGTCTCACTTTGCTACAAATAAAATCCAATCCAAGTTCGCAAACAACAGTTTATTTTTATCCGTATGGTCCCAAACGCCGCTAACATACATCTCTATTTAACTTAAGTAGTCTTAGAAAATCGCTTTGCTGGTGCGATGTAATTATGCACAGGGACCTCTCTTGGTTCTTTTATGAACTGTTCTTACCATAGTACATTTGGGATCGATCCGAACGAAGTGATCGATTGTACACCACCATGTATTCCAAATATAATCTTGAAATCGACATCTTTTCTAAATATTGAAATCGACAAAAAAAACTGCTTTTAAAAAAACCAAAAATTATTTCAAACACAAGTTTTTTACCTAGAAAAGATTTGTAGATATAATTATGATTTTCAGACGCCGTCTATTTATACATGTATGAAAAATATTTTTTAGTCCCTTTAAGGACGTTATTATAAAAATCCTTTTACGGACCAGTGGCAGGCCACCACTTTTTTCTTGTTCGTAACGAAACTAAGATAATAAATGAAATATTGATCGACACATAAAATTAAAAACGATGTATGATTTTCATGTTTATTTAACACTCGCCGTTCATGTCACCATAATCTTAAAAGGCAAGGTTTAAATTTGTATTGGCCACTTTTTTTGAAATCTTGTACTAGCAAGATTTAAAAGAAAGTGATGAATTGAAAATGAACGTGTGCAAATCAAGCTTGAGAAATCGCAAATCCATTTTTACTGAAAATGTCTTCATACATTTTTTATTGCCTAATATTTTTTACAGTAAATAAAAAACGAATATTTCAACGAACGAAACGATAGTTCAACGAGTGTCACGTTTGTATGTGGGTGTTATCAGTGCATGGCCATTAACGGTTTTTTTTTAATACATAAGTAGTAGTTTTCTTTCATGAATACAACGTACAGAGCTTCTAGTTGGTACGGAACCTTACGCGTTTCAGTCTGTACGCACTGGACTGGTTTCACGAGAAAATCCTAAATATTTTCCACAATAGAATTTTAACATGTATATGAAAATATAATTTGAGTTTTAAATTTTAAACGTTGTTTTCATGCCATATGAAAACTTTCTGTAGCGGTTGAAACTTTTCGTGTAAACAAGGATATTAGTAACATGGAGAACGAAATATTTGCAGTGGGAAATGGCATTCATTATTAGAATTTTTAATCCCGTGTTCGTATTTTTAACGTTTTGAATACATAAAAGCAGGTAGGTACAACGATTTTTATGGAAATCTAATTATGCGAACAATTTTACAATCAAAGTTTATAACCGGGATTCAGCAATATTAATCAAAAACCTGGCAAGATGTAACGAGACAATGGTTAATAGTAAAAATTACGTTAGATATCAAGAGATGATAGCGAGATCCAAACAAAAGAGACGCACGGTACCTACGTGAAAGGGACGGGAATAAATATAAATAAATAAATATTTCATCACATCACATACAAGGTAGGTAACACATCCGTACTGATCCGTACCCATCAGAATCAACAGTGTTAATTACAAATATATATATTTAATACTTTTTCAAAATACATACTTATAATAATACATAGAAAACACCCCGACCAATACAAACAGACATGTTCATGCACACAAATGTTTGTAATGTGTGGTAATCGAGCCTGCAACCCTTGAACCAAAAGCAGCGTTCACTACCACTGTCCCAATCATCATCATCATCAGCCCATTTAAGTCCCCACTGCTAGGGCACGGGCCTCCCTCAATCACATGAGGGGTAATTGCCATACTCACCACGCTTGGCAGACGGGTTGGCGAGGGTTTTGATATAAATGCAGAGTTTTCCTTCTCTGGGTGCTGATGATCATGCCAGCAGCTTTACCTTAGTCGCCTTTTAAGACACCTCGGTAAGAGTGAGGGTGGCCTATTCTACTCTGCCGGGGACCACACGGCCACTGTCCCAAACGAGTCGCCAAAATAAAGATTTGGTATTAAATATCGTCTCGGAATCCCTCAGGATTTGGCAAGTCTAATGCCGGGTCTTCACGCTCGCGAGATCGTATGCCGAGCCCACTTGTACCAGTGATTGGGATGTCTCGCGTGGTCTCGCTCCCGTGGCGGTATTTTGCGAGTCGAAGGGTTTGGCGAGAGACGCTATCAAAGGCGAGAGAATCTGAGAGCATTACTGTAGGTACACTCTAGCCCAATGTCCGTTCCAGTGGATACCGGGCGGAACACACGTGTTTCTACAATGTATAAAATTATATACTTTACTATTAGATCCTTTTGCAGATGGCTGTCCATCGTTTTATTGTGTTGTATTTCTGTTGCCTACAAAAACATGTTACAATAATTTAAATTGAGATTATTTTAAAATAATTCATAATTTAGAATCGTATTATTAGTATACCTTTCTATACTTAAAAACGCATTTCTTTTATAAAATAAAGAAACTAAGCTCAATAGCGTCCAGCTTCTCGGCGTTCTCAACTGTAATAGAGCCTGACTGAGAGTGGACATGGTAGCGTTCGCGAACGAGAGCCCCGGGCGAGACATAACGAGTGCCCTCGGACGAGAGTGTAGAGCCGGCATTATAATTGCAATGAGTGACTGCGCCGTCTGACCTATGTTTTATTTACGCGGTATCCAATGATAAAACTTTTCAACCTATTTGCATATGTATTCAGAAGTTACAAATATTTACGACAAGTCTCCCCGGGATATGCGTGTTGTGTGTCACGAGTATTATTCGCTAAGGCTTTATCCGGGTTGGGAAACCCGGATAAAGCCTTAGCATTGTTTGCAATATTTCTTGTGTCCATCCACCGCACCTTATTCTTGTTTATGTGCTAATAGACTAACGGCTCCGACGCGAGTGATAAGTTATTATCTTAATAAATAACCGCCAATTTGCATGTAGCCTTTGTAAACATAACGGTTAAACATTTGCTTTGGAAGAGGGTTAGGAATAAATCTTACTCGTGCGGAAAAAAACCGAAAAGCCTTGTCAGAAGACTGTGTGCAAAATTCCTATTATTTTACAATTCTCGAGAACCTACCTAGATAGATATATTTAGCATTTAGGGTTGCTGGTTCGATCCACGCACAGTACAAACATTTGTGTGCATAAACATGTATGTTTGTATTGGTCTGGGTGTTTTCTATGTATTATAAGTATATATTTACAAAAGAAGGAAAGTTGGTTCTGATATCCGTAACATCTATTACGGATAGTACTATCTCGGAGTCAGATCAATGTACCTATGTGATATTGTGATATATTTATTATATGTGATTTTTTTAATTATTATTATTTATTTACAGGCAACCCAAACACTAACGCAGGACGGTTGAATTGGATTTTTAATTCATTCAACAAAAAAATCGGTAAAGTAAATAATCTTCGATTTTGTCGCTAATATAGCGATATCTAAGCCGTGTGGTCCCCGGCAGAGTAGAATAGACCACCCTCACTCTTACCGAGGTGTCGTAAAAGGCGACTAAGGTAAAGCTGCTGGCATGATCATCAGCACCCAGAGAAGGAAAACTCTGCATTTATATCAAAACCCTCGCCAACCCGTCTGCCAAGCGTGGTGAGTATGGCAATTACCCCTCATGTGATTGAGGGAGGCCCGTGCCCCAGCAGTGGGGACTTGAATGGGCTGACGATGATGATGATAGCGATATCTTCAGATGTAAATATGCATTTGGTATTGACCCTGATTCATACACTACACGATAGGTCACTCGTAGTCAGAGGGCCTAATTTAAGGCAGACGCTACGACAGAATCGGAGTTTCCCTCTTGCACACGCGCTGTGTGTCTCCTTTGTTTGGATGCGACAAGTATTTCTCGTTCGTTTCAATTCAATTCTATTCAATCTCTTTATTGCTTTCTCATAAGTTGGACAAAGATCTTAGTTTAAAGTATTTTGTTTTTTTACTATGTGCGGGTTCGAAACTGTCTCGCCTGATAAGAAGAGACGAAGTAAGTTTGTATTTTTGGTTTTTCGTTGTTTTTGATATCCATAACACAAGTGTTGAGTTTAAACGTAAGTGGGTGGAGGAACAGAGGACGGCCGAAAAGACATGGATGGATTGTGTGAAGAATGACATGATGGAACAAAAGGTGGATGATTCGATGACGAATGACAGGGACGTATGGAAAAGGAAATGCGCTGACCCCAGATAACCTGGAAAAAGGGCAGGAGGATGATGATGATGAACACAAGGGCTAAAGCTACTCACTTTGGGGTTGGACCGACGTTTGTGCTCTTGCCTGATGTTTATTTAATTATCATATCTTTAATAATGAGAGTGATAATCCACACTCAACTCCACGCCACGTTTAGGTGGGTGATTGTTAGGTGCCTGTGTCAGAATTTACGCACTTGAGAATTTCCCACACGTTCGAACCCACACTTTGTGGAAGGTGTGCGTTCAAAATTCCGCCCGAACACGCAATATTTTTTTTAAGAACTTTATTTAGTCTGAAAAAAATTGTTTCAAAATTGCTATTATAAAATTTTTGTTTTATAAAAGAATCCCTAAAACGACTTTCTAGGTGGTTATTTTTGGATTTTTAGATAGAACAAGAAAGAGGTAAAGGTACAGCTAACAAAAGCTATTGTTTAGTTTGTTAACCAAACACCGGCCGTTTCATTTCAATTCCACAGAATATAAAATAGAAAACTAAAAAAATTAGGAAGGGAAATAGAAAAATAATAATGGTAGCCGAGTTTTGATGTTATTTTTTATAAGAACAAAGTGCTTAGTAAGTTGATTAAAGGCTATAATGTTATGGAATGAACCCTTATCAGTAGCAGACCAGCAAGTATCTTTATTTTACCAATAAGCTAACGCTTGACCACAATTGCATCCTGATGGAAAGCGACAATGAGGTTTAGGATGATACGCGTTTGCCTAAAAGATGTCCAGATTATAGTTCTTCTTAATAATTAGGAAACGATGCGTACGGATAACATTTTCTTCGTGATCGTCTTTTTATGATAAAGCGTGTAGGTAAAAGTGTATTTTCTATGAAATAATTTTGTAGGTATAAGATTTTAAACTTTCGCGTTGTATTATAAAAATTAATGTACACGGGACAAAACGCGGTTATTATTATATGTAATTACATACTCGTAGTAGCATATACTCACAACTTGACGTTTCGACCGCGTTACAACGGTCGTGGTCACAAGCGTACTGGAGGTGCACGGCGTCGTCTGCTATGCCCGGCTGAGTGAGAGTGAGCTGAAAAGTGAATCTTCGGATACCCTCTCATTTTTGTTATCTACACTGCCACAAAACGAAACGTCAAGCTGTGAGTATATGCTACTACGAGTATTTACTTACATATAATAATAACCGCATTTTGTCCCGTGTACATTAATCATCTTGTAGGTTCCTATTACTAACGTATTGTTATGACTATGCTGCATGCTTGTTTTATGTGCTCCATGTCTCAAATGCCCGGTCGACCGAACATTCTACCCGTTGATTCGATTGGAACGTAGTAGAAAGAAATGGAATAAGTCGAACGTTCTAGAAAAATCTACTGATCTCCAGATACCCTAGTCGCAGTATGCGGTCGAAAGTTCGAGAAGCTTTGAATCGAAATTTCTAGAACGTAGTAGAAAGAAATAAATTAATGTCGAACGTTCTGGAAAGTTTACACTAATCGAGAGCGCGAGTATAAAAGCGGGCCGTGTTAACCCGTCGAGTCACTTCCGATTTGGAAAGCGAAGCGACTTGGTTTCCTGCGAATCAGGAGTGAAGAAGCGAATAATCTGCGAAGTATTTTGGAAGTGCATAGTGTTAATCAAGTGAGATTAGTGTGTAATTGTTTCTCGTCAATAAAATTAATAGTCTTTTTGTGACTTTGGAGTTTACTTGAATCTACGTAACCCCATATTACACGCAAAATACAGCTTTCTTTCGAAACTATGTATTACTGATGCAAACTTAAATCTACCTGTGTAAACTTCGGCAAAGAAGTTTTAGTTTATATTGAATATTTTGTGAAATAGTCACATTATCATCATCACGTAGGTAGATGTTCGTCGAATGTTCCTCTTTGTTACAGATAGATTTAAAAATATTTTGCTTTAGGTACACTTTCCAATATTAGTTTTATTCGACACAATACTGTAATCGTCTAGACGCACTTGTATGTTTTAGATAAAATACGTCTCGACTCTTATATTGTTTTACGTTTTACTATAAATAGTCGTCCGCAGGATATTCTTTATTCAATCTCTTTTCACTTAGTCTCATCACACAGTCTAATAAACTCACAAAAGACTCTAATAGATTCCCCACTCGTGACAGACTTAAGAAATAATTGTATTTATCCCGGAAATTAACGCATGAGTACGCTATTTGACTGTTTTCTAAAACGCGGTGTTTTATTCTTTTAGCTATTTCTCTTGCAAAATGGCCGCACAGCAATAGGTATGGCGTTGTTAACAAGAAGCTTATCGTGACATTTAACATCATACGACATATATCACTAAAACATGGTTTTCCAAGCGGGTAATTTTCAGTTGCGTCCAAACCTGTCGCTTCTAAGCCCGGGTAACTTACACTTTACACTTACACCTAGATCCATTATTTTGAGAGTCTGATGATTACAATGAAGTGACGGTCTGAGCTTCGTAACCTCAGACCAACTGAATCATGATTAAACGTCTCAGAAGCTATCAAAAACGTGCAGGTCTCCTCATGATATTTTCCCTCACTGTCAAACTAACCTACTACTCGGTACTTAATCGCTAAAGAAATACGCACTTCGGTAGGTAGATTTTAAGAATCTAGTGGTGCATGTTCGATTTTGAAGCTAGGACCTTCTGCATAGAAGGCACGTTTTTATCCACAGAGCTAGAATAATTTTTTGCTGTTGCGTACAAAAATCTGTTTTGCGTAAGTAATTCAACGTTAAATAGCACAAGTTTAGTATGTATGCTTGACAGTCTTTTAAAGTCAGATTCAACTAAATGCGTAGTTTAAATACATAAGATATCTGTTCCATCTGAGAAAATAATCTACGAATACAGGCCCCTTATTTAACTAACAAGAAAAGCTAACAAAACGAAAGGAACACTGAACAAAAAACCAATATACTTCCCAGCATCTCCCATTTGATGTCTGTTTGACGACCCCCGCCAATAAACAATTGGGATCAAGGTTGCGCCCCCAATCTACAGTTTTAAAGGGACACGCAAATCTATTTGGGCCTAGAGATTAGGGGCAGATCGTTAAGCCAAATTGAGCCTTATCATTTACATCCTAAAAAGACTTTTCGGACAATTAATCGTGATTTAACATAGCTCAGTTAACCCTCGAGTGTTTTGTTGTTTGTTTGTTTAACCTAATTACTTTTTGAATGGTGTAAATCAAAAATAGTGTGCATTTCTCTTCATAATATTTAACTTCGGATGCTTTTGACACCAACTTTATCATGCTTCATGTAAATTCTAAATCATTTGTTTACATTGTAGTTAAATAAGTTAAATTGTAGTTTAACACTCTCACCGTATCCAATCAAAACTAAAGGGATCCGTGGAATCCGTAATGCGTATGTTATTAGTTTGCTCAACAAATAATGTCACTTTTAGTTGTGGTAATAGCAGTACGTAGGTACTGCTACTGCCGAGAGATTGTATTCCCGAATTTGTTTAAAATAGATCCGGTTTAGTAGCTAAATAATAAAATCGATTTGCGTCGCTAGTGTGCCCTACCCGTCACCTTAAAAGGGTTGCGAAGGTCAGACAGTAATCACTTCATCGTCTCACCGGACTCCCCAGATTAAGAAACATGGTCCAAGCGTACCACTCTAAAGCCGCTTTAGAGCCGCTGTAGGGCTTTAGTAAAGCGACAGCTTTAGACGCATTTTGGAAGTACAAGCTATGATGAGGAGTAGCAGTACCTAGCAAATTTTTCAAACTTGCGTTTTATACGTTTCACTCATCATCAAAACCATCATAATCATGAATACGTGATTATTGTGGTTTAACAATCACGAACTTTCTATGAAAAAAGGAGAAGGTTAGTTCGTTTTAATGAAATTTGATTCTATATTATTTGAGAAAAAAATTTGGTTATTAGAATTATGGTTTCCTTGAGAAGCCAAATAAGCAAATATTCAAACAGGTAACACGAGGGTTTTAATAATTTTAGGGTGACATGTCATCAAATATTCTAACACCGTCTGGACGTGGGAGAGCCACGCTTCGGCATAAATGGACCGGCTCGACCGGAGTGATACCACAGCCTCACAGAAAACCGGCGTGAAGCAGCACAGTGCTGTGTTTCGTTGCGTGAGTGAGGGTACCGGAGGCCCAATCCGGAGGTAAAGGTTGGCGGCGTTTTTGTGACGCCACTTGGGTCGCGGGTGTCTATGGGCGGCGGCAATCGCTTACCATCAGGCGATCCGTCTCCTTGTCTGCCACCTATCACATAAAAAAAAAACCTTAGGAATTAACGTTTTAAATTACACCTGCATGTTTAGAGAAACGCTTTCCTTATAGTCTGAGAGCACGGGTTATTCCGAAATTATATAAACATTAGTAGGTATGCGTCAGAGACCGATAATATCAAAACAGGAAATTAATAATCTTGAAACGTCATGTGTTCATAATTTATTGCATTTTCAGTTTGAAATGTTAGTTATCTATGATGTTGCAATATTAAGTTTGAAGATTAATTGGAAAACCATATACATCTTACGCTATACCTCGTATAGCGCCACCAAATCATTTATATTGATTGTGGCCGGATAGTGGACTATTTTCAAAAAGTGAGCAACGATTATAATTTTTTTGTGACCCATCTATGTGATAATTTCTTCCTACAAGTAATAAAAATCTCCACAGTTACTTAAAGTACTTTTATCAATTATCAAGATTAATCTTACTTACAGGACGAAATTGTTACATAAAATGTTAGTACTAGAAAAAGTGAGCAATGAACTCTTAAAGTATTCATTGCTCACTTTTAAAAAAGCCTCTTATTCGATATAATCAATATAAATCAATTGACGGAGCCAGTATTGTCTCAGTATCGCCTTAAGGTGGCGGGTAGGGCACACTGGCGACGCCAATTGATTTTAATTTTTAGCTACTAAACCGGATCTATTTTAACGGGTTACAACCTCATCGGCAAACACTTATACTATTTATTAAATAACCATGAAAAAATGTTGGGTCCAACGCGTAAGCGAAAAATTGATTCACGCCAAAAGCAGCTACTTTAGGCGTGAATCAATTTTTCGTGTACAAAAACGGACCCAACATTTGTTCATGGTTATTTAATAAATAGTATAAGTGTTTGCCGAGAGATTGTAACCCCAAAATTGTTGAAAATAATTCCGGTTTAGTAGTTAAAAATTAAAATCGATTGGCGTCGCTAGTGTGCTCTACCCGATACCTTCAGGTATTTGCGATCGCTCTGATTTCGCAGATGTTTAACGGCGGTGTTGATTATTTACCATCAGGTGACCCGCTTGCTCATTTGTCGCCTCTAGCATAAAAAAGGCGACTTTTTAATAGCTATTAATAGAAACTGTAACTGTAATCGCATTTTCTGTATTTTTTTACAGTTTAACGATGTCCTAACCTGAGCTCGACGGATGCAACGTAGAGCGTAGTGTTGAGTTGAAATGAGACAGTTTCGATCGACAATACTTATCCATCAAAAATATGGACATTCTGCAAAACTATTGATAGCGAAAATAAAGCGATAATTCCACCTTTTTTCGATAACATTGATTCTATCGATAGTATCGCACCGTTAAAATCGATATTACTATGACCTATCAGTTATTTGCTCTAATTAATATCGAGGTATTTTTGAGGCTCGACTGTAATCAAAATGAAACCTGGTTTGTAAGAGAGACAGGAATACCTGTATGACCATGCAATGTATTGTTGAATGTTCTGTTATTGACATGACCAAATTATTGACTCTTTTATGTGATAGGTGGCGGACGAGCACACGGATCACTTGATGGTAAGCGATTGCCACCACCCATGACATCACCACTACCACATATCATGTCCTATACCATTGATATTATCGACACGTATCCTATAATAGTATCGTAACAATAGTATTATGTATTTTTATCAATCGATAGTATCGTCAAGGGTCGAGAGTTTCGTCAAAACAATCGATAAATAGTATGACGATGTCGCTACAACCCTAGTGTAGCGCTATAAACCGGCAAACTTTACATAAACTCGAATCCCGGGATTATCACCGTCCTTAAAATGAATAACCTATTTGCTAACTTTGTATTTTTAATGCGAGAAACAAAATGGGCAACAGATTAATATCATTAAACAGCGTAATTTATAGAGCTATTTATTTAAACAAACATTTTTAAGCACGTAATTGTACATCGTGTTGTTTCTTGTTCAAAACATTTTTTGACGCATCTCAGTAGGGAAAAAGGAGCGACGGTATCTCAGTAGTTCAGAACGCACTTTCCATATTAGGGGGTCGTATATAACCGTGCACCTCTTGATTTTTCAAACATGTATGTATATTTCATTTCTTCTATTAGCTCGGGAAATATCGTGAGGAAAATTGCCTGTTTCGGATATATTCTGAAACGATTCAGTTGGTCTAGTTCCCCTGTCTAAGAGTTGCGAAATTCAGACGGTAGTAGTTTCATTGTAATTACCAGACTCCCTAATTCCTACATCATGGGCGTATCCCGGACTCCAGAGCTACAGATTTGGATCCAACCGGGAATCATACACTACGATGAGGAGGAGGGAATAATGATACTTCGCATCTTACCATCAGCAATCGCTTACCATCAGGTGATCCATGTGCTCGTCTGCCACCAATGTTATAAAAAAAATCTTAATCGAAATGTTCGTCGATTGTAACTAAGTTAAATTTGTAATTATAAAGCTACGGATGTCTTTATACTACGATAGTTTTAATATATTATCGTACCTATTCACTCGTCCTCACATAAAACGCCCTCAAGATGAGTGAGTAATAAAATCCAACACTCAAGTCACATTCATACAATATTTAAGAGTCCTTTTACGGATCACTGGCGCCACCGTCGGTTTTTTATTGATTGTAACAAAAAAAGATTCCTGATTTTTTAAAGCTTACAAAAAGTAGTTACTAAAAGCTGATTTTCACATGCAATGCGTGTGCAAAATAAGCTTGAAAAATCACAATCCTTTTTTATTTTCAATGTCTTGATGAATTTTTCATTTAATGCTTGAATTTCATTAAAATCAATTAAAAACCGGTGGAGGCGCAACTGATCTGATAAAAGGGCTCTTAATCTTTCACTCACGCACGGCCTTCTCTCTGTACCTACTTTATTATAAATAAAGATGTCACCGTTTCTAATACGGTGAATAAAACTTTAGACCTAACTATCCAAAGTAGGCCTGCTTACATTAAGGTGACGGGTAGGGCACACTAGCGACGTCAATCGATTTTAATTTTTAGCTACTAAATTGGATCTATTTTAAACAATTTCGGGGTTGCAACCTCTCGGCAAACATACTATTAGCATTCTTAAGAACAACGTTTTTACATTAACGGTAAGTAGACTAACTTTGTACGTCTACATGAATTCTCTAGTGGTCTGTCTTCACTTCGTTTCGGAACTTTATAAGTTCCAAATTAGTACCATTAGATGGCGCTGGGTGTCAATTGCGTCGCGCAAGTGACTATCTGATTGTTTATAGATTACTCTTAGAAATAGTATAGATAGATTATGACTAGGTATCCCAAATTTAGCGCATTTAATAGTAAGCCTGGCTCACGCTATAAAAGTTCGTGTTTGCGAAGTGAAGTGAGCAAATATTCGCATAAAGATACAGTAACCTAAAATACCATTAATACATTTATACTCAATTTTTGTGCGTCAAGTGACTCACGTCACTTGTGACCCCACTGGTATCGCAGGTGTTCATGGGCGGCGGCAATCGCTTACCATGAGGTGATCCGTCTGCTTGTCTGCCACCCATTACAGAAAAAAGTATCGTCTGCTGAGTTTCGATGAGTGAGTGGGTGTTCTTTTTGCACGATTGGTCGTGGTCATCATCTTGGGTCGCGATGAGAGATGATCCTTGAAATTCGACGCCATTCATTGCAGACTGCCGCTTTTCGGGTACACTCGTGAACAGAGCACTTAGTTGCACCTTTGATTTGGTCGGCCCACTCATTGGTGATCTTCCACGTGGGTTTGCGCACTCAACTTTCTCTGCACTAAGTTCCTTTAATACTCGTATGGAATGTGAAACTCTGTCCACGATACTTTAAGAATCCGTCTCCAGCACCACATCTATGTTAGGGTACCGGAGGATGTAATTCGGGTAGCGCACTTATAACTCCACTGGGATTACCTATGTCCATGGGTGTAGAGAATCTCTTATTATCAGGTGATCCGTCTACAGGTTTAACTTTGTGACAAAACTACTTAGTTCAAAACTAAGTAATCTTGACACAGGGTTAGGGCAATTCTATTAATATTTCACACCTGTACCTTTTCTAAAGTCTACCGCATGTCAGTTGCCATTCGCCGTCAACATTAAGGCGACGGGTAGGGCACACTAGCGAAGCCAATCAATTTTAATTTTTAGCTACTAAACCGGATCTATTTTAAACAATTTCGGGGTTACAACCTCTCGGCAAACACTTACACTATTCATTAAATAACCATGCACAAATGTTGGGTCCGTGCACAAACGCGAAAAATTGATTCACGCTAAAAGTAACCGCTTTTGACGTGAATCAATTTTTTTCACAAAAAATCGATTGGCGTCGCTAGTGTGCCCTACCCGTCACCTTAAAGGAAATATGATGGGGAATACAATGTACCTACGTTACTCTTGACCCGGGTAGCAAAGTTTAGACAGGATGACTGATGTTCGGTATAAGGGATATGTTCCAAACTTTAACCGTTTCTATTATATTGTTCAGGGATTTCAACGGAACATAATGTCATTAGCAGAGAAAATGGTCGGATTGGTTTGTACATGT
The DNA here is from genome assembly GCA_019059595.1 of Marasmia exigua. NCBI lineage: Eukaryota > Metazoa > Arthropoda > Insecta > Lepidoptera > Crambidae > Marasmia > Marasmia exigua. The sequence goes on along the minus strand of CM032476.1, from coordinate 10,221,475 downwards.
TTGTATAAACCAATTTCTAACCTTATTATACGACTGCCATAAAAATGTTCATGGGCGGCGTTGATTACTTTCCATCAGGTGACTCGCTTCGTGAGCGACTGGACGAGCATCGTCTCGTGAAGAAAGCATCCAGAGTCGACTGATGGGCCGACGCCCGGTAGACCGGCCTAGGTATCGTCGAAAATGGAAAGACGTCGTCGAAAATGATCTGCGAGAACTTCAGGCCGGTAACTGGCGACAAGTAGTGCAGGTCGACCAAAGTGGCGTTCTCTTGTTTCGGAGGCCAAGACTCGCTTCGGGTCACTGAGTCAGTGGAGTAGTAGGTGACTCGCTTGCTCGTTTGTCCGCCTCTAGTAAAAAAAAGGAGTATTTTCTATTCTGGCTATCTGAGGGCACAGCTAGTGCCCTAATCATAATCTGTTTTTTCTTTTTTTATGTGCATGGCGGCAGACGAGCAGACGGATCGCCTGATGGTAAGCGATTGCCGCCGCCCATAGACACCCGCTACACAAGTGGGCTGGCAACCTTTAAACTCCCCTTTCCCACGGGTAGGGCCTCCTGTACCCTCACTCACGCAGCGAAACTCAGCACAGTGTTACTTCACGCCGGTTTTCTGTGAGGCTTTGGTAATACTTCGGTTGAACCTGCCCATTCATGCCGAAGTGTGGCTCTCCCACGGTCAAATGAAAGTTGCATCTAAAGCTGTAGCTTCAGAGCCCGGGGTATGATTGGACCATGATCCAGGATTTGGGAACACTAAAAAGCTGTATTCTCGTGAAATTCAATAACTCCACGCAATGTAACATTTCCCACATAAATCAATTACGCAGTTGGCCCGCTAATATCATTGGACAGTCGATCTAATAACCCGCGACTGGTTTACTCGGAACGGTACATGTGAAAGATTCGCGTCTGCGAATATTTATTTACGGTGTGCTATTTTGGATTTAACCTATTTACCTAGTCGTCGGGCGATAATTAGCGAAGAGACACACCGCGCGCCGGTGATCATCAAAATGACAATTGCAAACGTATTTGAAGAAATGCAGGTTTTTTTTTAAGAATTTGTATAAAAGTAAAATCTCCCTTAAATCGCCGTGTGGTCCCCGGCAGAGTAGAATAATAATAATAATAATAATTCTCACAACATCTCATAGGTTGACCTGATTCCGTACTAAGTAGCTTAAGCACTTGTGTTACAGATATCAGACACAGAGGAACACAAATATATACTTAAATACATATATTACACCCAGACACTGAACAAACACAAGTGTTTATAGCAGGAATGTTTGTCCAGGGTGGGGATCGAACCCACGACCTTTGGCGTAAGAGGCAGGTTCACTACCAATTGTGCCATCCGGTCAGTCACCAGCCAGAATAGGCCACCCTCACTCTTACCGAGGTGTCGTAATAGGCGACTAAGGTAAAGCTGCTGGCATGATGATCAGCACCCAGAGAAGGAAAACTCTGCATTTATATCAAAATCCTTGCCAACCCGTCTGCCAAGCGTGGTGAGTATGGCAATTACCCCTAATGTGATTGAGGGAGGCCCGAGGGGAGCCCGTGAGCCCGTAGGCATCATCAGCCTATTTAAGTCCTGTATAGTCCTATAAAGACTTAAATAGGCTGATAATGTATAAAAGTAAAATAATATGATTATCATCCGACTGTAATTACTAGACTTCCCGAATTTGCATCATGGTCCAAGCGTACCTCTTGTAATTACACGTTAAGATGAGGAATATAAATATATCCTCCGACCGATTCGGCTACGGCAGCCGATATCCACGATCCACGCAGGATATAATAATATTATATTGGATAGAGCATAATTATGTGCGCAATCGCAAGTGAACTGTACGTTACTAGGGAATACCCTTACCCTCATATTCAGATGGGACACCAGTGTGACATTTACCGGAGAGAGATGGCCCACAGGACCAACTGCTTGGCGAGCTTTTCGCGGCACGGAGTTAAAGGACTCCAGAAGTTCATTTCTCGGGACGTGATTTAGATATCGAATTCGACATTTATATGGACGAATGCATGGAAATCTCTCATTCGACTTCCATTTCCAGTGCACGAGAATAGGCCCACAGGCTGACACTAAGATAATAATAATAATAATAATAATTCTCACAACATCTCATACGTTGACCTGATTCCGTGCTAAGGGGCTTAAGCACTTGTGTTACAGATATCAGACAACAGAGGCACACAAATATATACTTAAATACATATATTACACCCAGACACCGAAGAAACACAAGTGTTCATCGCACAAATGTTTGTCCAGGGTGGGGATCGAACCCACGACCTTTGGCGTAAGAGGCAGGGTCACTACCAATTACGCCATCCGGTCAGTCACTAAGAATTCCTTCCGGAAAAACTTAGATACTTTTGGCCCGGGAGCCCTTGCGTCTTTTCACATAAAATGACCGGACTGGCGATGAATGGCTGAAAATAGAACGGAATTGTGAATTGTCGTGTGGGAGGTCAAGATCCACTTTGGGTAGCTGAGACAGCATAGTAAGTATCTTTTATTGTTATTACTGTTGATGGGCTTTTTCTTGGATTTTATTACACTGAAAACTAAAGCGTAGAAGATGCCTACGATAGAATGGAAGAAATTGTTAAGTTTTATGCTTCATTGAAATGGTTTCATAGCAAAATTAGCATCTTATTGACATGCTTCGTTTATTACAATTAAAAGTTTCACGTTTAACAAACGGTGAATTGAGAACATTTTTTCTAAAATTACTTGGTGGCTTAGATATGCCTATTTATGTAGATTTAGCATCAAAAGTAGCTTAACACTTTAGTACCATGTCAACGTAACTATTCTGCCTATTATAGACAGTTTCCAAGGGGATCGTAAAAAAATTTACTCCGACATGGTACCTACTAAAGTGATAAGCTACTGATGCTGACTGTACACACAATGTCACAGGCACCTTTTCATCTACTTACCTTGTGTGTAATTTTAAATTGTTAGTCGAAATAAGGATTCTAATCTAAATTTGAAATATTAGACGACACTGGCTACCTTTGTCCTATCCAGTTATGTGGGACAGTACAGGCTTCTTAATAAGTCGATAACTTGTATTCCAATTTTACTACGCTGTGTGACAAACTTTTTATTCACACTTCGCACGTGTACTGAAATCGTTTGCTTGGTGTGTCACTAGACAAAAGCTGTATTTTAAACGTTACATGAGTAATCTCTGATTCATGACGAAAGGGGCCGGTCATCGCCATCGTTACCTGTGGGATTACGTATGCGTCCCTTTTTTACGTCATTGTCATACAAGTATGTGGGTCGTTATACGATGTTTATACATACAACGCAACGTGCCAAATACATTATATAAAACTTGCAAATTGGTATTTAGATATTTTGTGTACAATTTCAGCGATCTTTCCCTAGAATATTATTTCACCTAGTAAACAAACTAAGCTTGATTGCTATAATTTCAAACCAAATATTTTTTAAACAGAATTATAATGACCGTTCCTACAAAAGGCGAGTCTTTAACATTGCACCATATTACTATTTGACTGCTTCGATGGCGTATTGGTTAGTGGGTCGCACTATAAAGCGACGGCTACGCAAGAGATCCCGGGTTCGAACCCCGGGTCGGGCCAAAAATTAGTACTTAAGTTTGCGGTAAGAAATTAAAAAAAAATATAAGTGTCAACCGGGAGTCTGAAAGTACCCCCGTGCCTCCTGAACCGTTGGTCCTGCGCCCGATCCCTCTCCGGTCGTGTCCCATCGGAATATGAGGGTAAGGGAATAGATAGTGCACTTGTGTTTGCGCATACACTTGAGCACTATAAAATATCCAGCGTACGTCGCGGATCGTTGAGATTGGCCGCCGTAGCCGTAATCGGTTGGCGGTTTATGTGTACATATATTACTAGCATAGTTCCAATTCACTGGTAGAGTCCGCGCCACCGAAGAAGTCCCGTTAATAGCGCGCTTGAGTCGACATCATCATTCAAATTTGATCTTAATAAGGAATCTCAATTTTAAGTCCCGTGTTTTTTTCCGTGGGACTACTTTCGTAGCGCGGACTCTACTTACATACACTTATAAATATATCCTGCACTATAACTAAGTAGGTATATGTGTCGCGGCAGCAAACTATTTATTTTATGAGCTCAAAAGCAGGTCAGATGCCGAAAACTAATCGCAGGTATGAGGAAAATTCGGCGAATTTCCACAAACAGGAAAATCTAATAAAAATAAAACATCAAACAAAGAAAAACCTACAAGTTTTAAAAATTCAGCCGGGCAATATATAATATTATTATTATTAAGCTTTTATTGCAGATAAATAAATCCATACAAATCCATATTAATTATTGTGTCCAGGTATGTCGCGGTGCCTAAAAAAAAAAGAAGCTCACTCAGCTAAAGTCACGACTTAAAGAAGGGGTAGGTACCTTCCTATAGGCCATGGCCATTTATCACGTCGCTAGTTGCATAAAAGCGACGTAGGTACTTTGTCCAGTCCGAGAACTCAGCACGAGCGAGTTGCTTCCTCTGCTTCAATGGGATCAAATGTCAAACAGTTTCCGTTTACGTGCGCTCTCGTTACTCAGTGGACCGGTAATTTTTTTATGGACTGGATTCTATCTTTGTGTATCGTTTAACATCACAATTTTATTATAGGCACCTTTACATTTTATTTTATGTGATAGGTGGCAGACGAGCAAATGGATCACCAGATGGGAAGCGATTGCCGCTGCCCATGGACACCCGCGACACCAGTGGAGCCACATCTGCGCTGCCAACCTTTGAACCCCCTTTCCCCCGTATTGGGCCTCAGGTGACTCACTCACGCAGCGAAACAGCACATTGCTGCTTTACCCCGGTTTCCTGTGAGGCCGTGGTATCATTCCGGTTGAGCTGGCCTATTCTTGCCGAAGCGTGGCTCTCCCACCGGGCTATATGGGCTTATTTGACTACTGTTAATAATGATAGCACATTGGTCGATTAAATGTTGCCAATTTTTCAGTAAGGTGACGGACGACGTTCTAAGGTCTCTGATTTTACCTCCCTCTAATTGGGTACAAAATTATTAACGGTATAGTAGTGTACCGTGGGAGAGCCACGCTGCGGCATGAATGGGCCGGCTCGACCGGCGTGATACCACGGCCTCACAGAATACCGGCGTAAAACAGCACTATGCTGTGTTTCGCTGTGTGAGTGAGGGTAGGTACTGGTGGCCCAATCCGGGGAATGGGGGGTTTAAAGGTGGGCAGCGCACTTCTGACTCCACTGCCACCTATTAAATAAAAAAACCAAATAAAAATAGACAATATTATGAAGTCTGAGATTTGGACTGCAAGCCTATGTTTATTTTTAGTGTCCTGGTTCAATCAGTAACTACTTAGTTCATCGCATCATTAGAGGAGTTGCGTAGTGCAAAAGTTGTTTTAAATAAGAAAGTAAAATAGACACTGTGTTATTTTTCATTAGCCTACCGTCCTCAAAGTTGCTAATTCTTCGTCGTGTCGTGTCGAATATTAAATTATATAGATGAGAATTTTAACGAAGTGAAATTGTAGAATAAAGTTTATGTTCATCATTTTATAAATGACAATCTAAAAGATTTAATATTTAAGAGGAGCTGGGATTATGCGATGTTAATATCATATTTAAGTAGGTAAGTTCATAAGAATGTATGTACTTACTGCTTAATATTACGGTTACTTTACACCATACCTATTTATAATTTTCAGACCCTAAGGGAGGTGAAACAGGGATTTGAAATTTGCAATCAACTCACAAGTATAAGACCCGATTCAAAGTTCGTGTGAAGACCTATATTTACATATTCAACAAGACAGATAATTTTTATGAGAGGAGGCAGACAAGCAGGCAGATAGTCTGATAGTAAGTGATTTTTGCCGTCCTTAGTCATTCGCAAAACCAGAGGAGTTACAAGCGCGCTGCCAACGTATGCCCCTTCCTCCCGAATAAGGCCTTTACTTATTATCCTTACTCAGTGTTCGAACAACGCAACCGTTGCTTTCACCCCGGTCGAGCCAGCCTGTTTATGCTGGATAATGGGTCTTCCACAAATGAAATGATGTAATCCGACAGAGAACCAGAGTCACCGACATAGCCCACCGAATTAGCAAACTGAAGTGGCAGTGGGCTGGTCATATTAGCCGCAGAACTGACAGCCGTTGGAGCCGTAAAGTCCTCGGTAAGCGTAGTGTAGGACGCCCTGCGACAAGATGGGATGATGACATTCGAAGGCTGGCTGGTGTGGGCTGGATGAGAGTGGCCGAAAATCGGGAGCAGTGGCGTGCATTAGGGGAGACCTATGTCCAGCAGTGGACGAGTGTGGGTTGCTGATGATGAATGGGTCTTCCACGGGCAACTGCATGTATTTCCTCCTTCCTACAATATGGATTCCTTCAAACGAAGCGTGAAGAATCATCTCGCGGACCAGTATGACACCCCCAATGGAGGTGATACCTGACTTCGTTGCGTTATAATTGCAACGTGGGTTTTTCATTTGCTTACCATCAGGCTGAGGAGAGCCAATGCTGATACTGTGTCACTATTAAAAAAACTGTTATAATTCAAATCTGCTTGAGCAACGCCGCGGGCCTATAGTAGTTTTTCATACACCGACATCCAGCTAATTCGGTCGTGTCAGTGCGTTTCTCACGTCTGCGCACATGTGTCTCAGAGGGCGACGTCTTTTGTTCTCTTTGTGACCACATGCGATGCGCCGGAGTCTGATTCTCGAGATGCCTAATTATCACAGGATTTCATGTTTGGGTTCGAACATTTATCTGTTTTTAGATGAAGGGTAAAGTATTCATGTCTGCGTTTTTTTTTTATGAGAAAGGGAGGTAAATGAGCAAGCGAGTCGCCTGATGGCAAGTGATCACCGCCGCCCATGGACATCAGCTACACCAGAGGGAGTGGAGATGCGTTGCTGGCCTTTTAGGAAGGTATAGGCTTGTTTCTTGAAGATCTCAATGTCGTACCGGTTCGTAAATACCGCTGCGGGAAGTCGATTCCACAATGAGGAGGTGCGTGGCAAAAAATGACGCGTAAAGCGCAAGGTGGTAGACCTCCACCCATCCAGATGGTACGGGTGGAATCCTAGTTTACAGCGTGTAGGGTTTTTAAAGACTTTTTACAAGTAGAAGTATTTCTGTCGCACTCAGAGAAATCAAATTAATTTTATAGGTTCTTCTTCTTCGTCTTCTTAAGCCGTATCAATTTGGTGGAGACCTCCTTCGATTCTCGGTTCTGATCTACATATTTTGGCAGTTGAAGATTATTTAAAACATTGAAACTCATTTCAGTATGTATAAAGACTATCCATAATTAAGTTAATGAACATTTAGCTTAATTGACATCTCTGAGTGCGGCAGTTTATGCTTGTGTTGTGAATATCCCGTAAATTGGGATCCCGCACAATCAAGTGGGATCTCTACCCTGCGGTATCCAATAAAATCTGCGAATCCGCAATGCGAATCTGAATACTACATATCCATAAATGAATAAATTTATACAACATCTCGTACACACATTTACTCAAGGATTTCAAATCTTCGCATTTAACTGATTTCATGTTGTAGCTTAAGGTGACGGGTAGGGCACACTAGCGACGCGAATCGATTTTAATTTTTAGCTACTAAACTGGATCTATTTTATACAATTTCGCTTACAATCTCTAGGCAAACACCTATACTATTTATTTAATAAAGTTTACCGTTTGGTCTGCTTTTGCACTCGAATTTTGGATTACCGCCAAAAGCGGCCACTTTTTAGCGTGAATCAATTTTTCGCGTACAAAAACGTACCGCACATTTGTGTATGGTTATTTAATGAATAGTAAAAGTGTTTGCCGAGAGATTGTAATCCCAAAATTGTTTAAAATAGATTCGGTTTGTTAGTTAAAAATTAAAATCGATTGGCGTCGCTAGTGTGCCCTACCCATCACAGAGTAACTTACTTTTACAGCCAGACACTGCTTTGAATAAACAAACCTTTCACACAAATGTTTGTCCACCTTAGATTAAATCAAAAAGAGTTTTTGGTTTAATTTAAGTTGTCCACAATAGGAATCGAACCGTGACCTTCGGCATGAATGGGCTCGGCTCGACCGGAGTGATACCACGACCTCCCAAAAGTGAAGCAGCACTGTGCTGTGTTTCGCTGCGTGAGTGAGGGAACCAGAGGCCTAATCCAGGGGGAAAGGGGGGTTTCGAGGTTGGCTGCGTGAGTTGTGACTCCACTGATATCACGGGTGTCCATGGGCGGCGGCTATCGCTTACCATCAGGTGATCTGTCTGCTCATCTGTCACTTACCATATAAAAATATATATACATGTCGAATTGAGAACCTCCTCCTTTTTTTTTTAAGTCGGTTGAAAAAAGAACCAAGTAGTTTTAAGTGTATGTGGCAGAGTCATTACCAAATGCACCATTGGGCTATTCAAACATAATAAATATGGAATAATTCCATTTACCTACATCAGTCTTGTCGTGAGTACCTATCAGAATAAACGAAGGTGTTTCATCAATTATACGTAGGTAGTCACTATAGCCCATTCTGTATGTGAAGGCGAATAGAACAGTTAAAACGTTTCGGGTCATGCATCCAACTTTCTACAAATAAAAATATGAAGCTGTAAGAATAATTAACTTTTTCGTGTTCTCATTCTTCCAAAATAACAAGTATTAATCTTTCTCAATTAATCTAAACAAGAACTTAAAATATCAATTACCAATAAAATTTGTAAATAATATCTTATGAATCGCATAATGCGCTAATCAGAATGTTTTCTCATAGGGATTGACACAATAAGTAGCAATCAGTAATCGGTATGGCAGCCATCTTACCATCGAAGCGCTTATTGTCTCGTGTTTATGAAAATATGTCCGCATGGATTGCATTAGGGACCAAGAACTGGTAATTTATCTTGGTGATGAAGGTGGTTCCGACACGTCAAGCGAGAGTTGTTATTTTTCAGATGAATAAGATGCATATTATTTCATTATTAATGATTTATTGCGTGTGTACTGCTAAGAATATTTACATATTGTATTCAATATCCAGATAGATCATTTTCGTAGATAAAATGTTCATTAAGGTGACGGGTAGAGCACACTAGCGACGCCAATCGATTTTAACTTTTAGCTAATAATCCGGATATGTTTTAAACAATTTTACAACCTCTCGGCAAACACTTATACTATTTATTAAACAACCATGCAAAAACGTTGGATCCAACGCGTACGCGAAAAATTGATTCACGCTAAAAGCGGCTACTTTTGGCGTTAATCTAAAATTCGAGTGCAAAAGCAGACCAAACAGTTAACTGTAAGTATTAAATAAATAGTATAGGTATTTGCCAAGAGATTGTAACCCCGAAATTATTTAAAGTAGATACGGTTTAGTAGCTAAAAATTAAAATCGATTGGCGTCGCTAGTGTACCCTACCCGTCACTTTAAGATTAAAAATCAAAGAAATAAAAAGTCGATTAGTTTTTTTGTAAAGAAAACATTCTCGATTCTTAAAAAAATCGGTTAGATTTTAAAGGCCGTGTGGTCCCCGGGCAGAGTAGAATAGGCCACCCTCACTCTTACCGAGGTGTCGTAAAAGGCGACTAAGGTAAAGCTGCAGGCATGATCATCAGCACCCAGAGAAGGAAAACTCTGCATTTATATCAAAACCCTCGCCAACCCGTCTGCCAAGCGTGCTGAGTATGGCAATTACCCCACAAGTGATTGAGGGAAGGCCCGTGCCCCAGCAGTGAGGACTTAAATGGGCTGATGATGATGATGATGAGAATTAAAGGGAGCGTCTCACTTTTAATGTCAAAATAGAACTGTCCTATTCACCTTCACATACTGAATGGATAGCTCGCGCAGAATTCGGTTTGCCACAAAGTAGGTATCCTATGTCACTCTATATCCCTTCAACTAGGTATCTCCACTTAAAAAATCACCTCTATCCGTCGCTCCATTTTAAAAGTCGGACAAACCGACAGACAAACACTCATTTTCACATCTATAATAAAAGTAGGTAGATGTTTGTCCAGAGTAAGAGCAAAAATAAAGCTTAAAAAAATCTTAAGTGTCCACGTGTACACGTGTTAGCAATTATTTTAAAAGACTTATTTTGTTTACAGAACGAACCTGTTTCCGGATGAAACATGATCTCTACACGAGTCCGCTCCCTCGGGCTATCCCTTACAGGCTACTTCTAACCAGTCTTAGTTTCATTTATCACTATGTCATCCTTCCGTTTCCTTTTTACGACGAGCTTTTTACTACTGGAAAAGCGGGAGCCTATGAACATTCCGAACCATCGACAGTTCAGGTTGAGGTCATCCATAAATTTACGTCACATGTCAAGGGTCGACGAAGTGTGACATAGTGTGACAAGGGGTGGAAGGGTTTCTAAATTTTGAGATGACACATTTGAAAACGATAATTTAATAATGAATATCCCTTCTAGAACTGTGTTGTGAATGTGATTCATGTTTTAGGTATTCTAATAAAAAGAACTCAATGAATCAAAGAGGAAAGAAGTCTAATAAACATTATCATAACTTCGCGTTTCTCACTGGCAGAATGAAACGAGTGTACGACACGCTATAACCATAATTAAAAAAGAAAAACGTTAATTGCAATACTCCTTTTTTAGAGGCACAGTAATCAAGAGGAGAGCCCACGCTGCAGTTACAACTGGACGCGATGTCAATCGCTTCCTTTATATTTATCCCTTTCATTTACATTTTCCACGATAGTAAAATATTGAAAATTAAAACTCTAAATACAAATTTGTCTTCAGTGGTTTTTTTATGTCATAGGTGGCAGACGAGCAGATGGATGCCTGATGGTAAGCGGTTGCCGCCGCCCATGGACACCCGCGACCCCAGTGGAGTCACATGTGCGCTGCCAACCTTTATGCCCCCTTTCCCCAGGACTTACTACTTACTGAGGTTTACTTTTGTCATCGTAAAAAGACTTTATAATGTAAACCAGTCATCGTCATCGTCATCTTAAATATTTTACTAATGCGCAAAGATCTACATTATTTATTCATAGGAAAAAAGCACTAACATTTTTTTCTGACGGTCACCAGATTGTATCTATTCAGGAAGACCACCGAAGGCAGTTTCAGTTTTTCAGGTATTAATAAAATCACGGTGTTTAACCTATTAACTGGATTGGCCATACTTTCCGAAAGGAACTCTGATCATATCCCTAAACAGGCTCTGGATTGGAATCCCTAAGGGAAACGCAAACGTGACCGTCCCGAACAAACTTGGCGACGTTTTAGCAGGACCAGGTGAAGAACATCAGCTGGACTTGGAGTGAAGTCAAACGCGAAGCTCAAGACCGAACGCGATGGAAGACCACTGTGGATGCCCTCTGCCCAAGCTCGGGAACATAGGATAATAAGTCAAAGTAAGTCAAAACCATGCCGTGTGGTCCCCGGCAGAGTAGAATAGGCCACCCTCACTCTTACCGAAGTGTCGTAAAAGGCGACTAAGGTAAAGCCGCTGGCATGATCATCAGCACCCAGAGAAGGAAAACTCTGCATTTATATCAAAACCCTCGCCAACCCGTCTGCCAAGCGTAGGTGAGTATGGCAATTACCCCTCATGTGATTGAGGGAGGCCCGTGCCCCAGAAATGGGCTGACGATGAAGTCAAAACCATTAACAATAATAATCACATTCCTAATCACATTCATACACGCTGTTGATCGATTCTACGAATAGATTGTGGAAACGATAGACTATCCATACTGCTCTCTCGACTTGCTGAGTTTTCATCTCGCGTTAATATTACCATTCTCTCGAGTCCAGTTCGCCCCACTATCACGGCCAATAATTTAGGGCACGAGGCAAATCGTCCGACGATGGAATAGGATGTTTTGCTCATAAATCCGCGAATATTGCATGTTTACACTTATGACGTCACTGTGTATTAAGGTGCTCTCACACAGTTGTTAAAATATATCCATATTCTTTATTATAAAATACAGCAGAAAGCAGTGATTTTTTTCCAGTCAATAAATTCTTGGGCTATAATCTAAGGTACTAAAAGTTCATTACTTTAGAAGCTATGCAGTAGCTTTTTATGTTTTTTTAATATAATTTTCCATCACTTCACTATCCAAGGCACACCAAGGTGAGAGTATCTATTGAAATGAATACATGGTTCAGAAACTCATACATATATCGGGGCTAAAAGAAATAAACAAGTAATTTGTAGTAACATACTGCTTGACGTTTCGACCGCGTTACAACGGCTGTGGTCAGAAGCGGATTTTTTAAACAGTTGTTAAAATTTAAACAATTGATTTGACTACATTTTATAAATTATCGCCAATCAAGCTGTCAAGTTTTGTTAAGGTGACGGGTAGGGCACACTAGCGACGCCAATCGATTTCAATTTTTAGCTACTAAACCGGATCTATTTTAAACAATTTCGGGGTTACAACCTCTAGGCAAACACTTATACTATTTATTAAATAACCATGCACAAATGTTGGGTCCAAAGCGTACGCAAAATTGATTCACGCCAAAAGCGGCCACTTTTGGCGTGAATCAATTTTTCACGTAGGAATGAACCCAACATTTGTGCCATGGCTATTTAATAAATAGTACAAGTGTTTGCCTAGAGGTTGTAATCCTGAAATTGTTTAAAAAAGATCCGGTTTAGTAGTTAAAATTAAAATCGATTGGCGTCGCTAGTGTGCCCTACCCGTCACCTTAAACAACTGTTCTAGAAGTCGTTGAACTCCGCCCTAAGCTGCAACTAATCTATCGTCCTTATTAGAATTCGAACTTTGAACTAGAATAGAAACACGTGATATCTAACTACATTGTGGAATAACATCCTCATAATTTAGTTTTATTTTTAGCATAAGAAAATGGAGCTATTCTAGCAAGTAGCGCTAACATCATACAGTGAGTCGCAGTGGGGCAATAACGAGTGCCTCGAGCGAGACAGTTTCCGCAATAAAGGCAGGTTTGCTTTTGCTTTGCCTCGGCCCGTAGGTAGGGTTGCTCCGTCAACATATACATATATTTTTCATTTTATTTATTCATTTATAAAAACTATTGTGCCGTGGTGTCTCCGGCAGAGTAGAATAGGCCACCCTCACTCTTACCGAGGTGTCGTAAAAGGCGACTAAGGTAAAGCTGCTGGCATGATCATCAGCAGCCCAGAGAAGGAAAACTCTGCATTGATATCAAAACCCTCGCAACCCGTCTGCCAAGCGTGGTGAGTATAGGCAATTACCCCTGAAGTGATTGAGGGAGGCCCGTGCCCCAGCAGTGGGGACTTAAATGGGCTGACGATGATGACGATGAAAAACTATTGTACACGCATTATTTGGCTTAATAATATCTTAAAAACCTACATCAGATTTGTCTAGATACTATAGTTCTCTTGGCAAACTGAATTAATAAATAAATAAATATAAATATTTCACAACATCACATACATTGATCTGACTCCGAGATAGGTAGCTCAAGCACCTGTGTTACGGATATCAGAATCAACAGTGGGATTACAAATATTATACATATAATACTACTTATATTACATAGATAACGCCCAGACCAATACAAACAGATATGTTCATGCACACAAATGTTTGTACTGTACAACCCTTGCACCAGAGGCAGCGTTCACTACCACTGTTCCAAACAGGTCAGGAATTAGGTAAAGCATCCATATAATACTTAATCTAAAATTAGGCATTTACAGATATTACAATACTATTCTTGGTGAATATTCCTCGATTTCGTACAAAGCGATTTTCCTTCTCCTTCGTGATGCGCACTGCCAAGGAGTGGAACGCCCTGCCAACGTCTGTTTTTCCCAGTGATTCTTCTTCTTTGAGTGCCTCTCCAGTTCTGAAGGTTGGCCGTCAGCTTTCCAAAATCCTCTCTGTTCATTGCGAGACGAAACAGCCGATCCACAGATGCGATGCCAGTCTACTCCCTTATATTATGAGTTGAAGCAACCTGTACCTCTTATGCATAAGTACGTGACCTAGGTATTCGATTTTCCGCTTTTTGATGGCATCCATGGCAAGATACGGGTCATGGCGACACGTTGGAGTACCGTTTCGTTTGTCACTCTATGTGTCCAGCAGTGACTACAACCCCAATATTTTTAAAGCTAGAGTGAATAGGCTACTTTTGGGAAAGCTCGATCCATCGTAGGTTTCTTCTCAACTCTAGTTCAGTGTGAAGCTAAGAGCAAACCCATCATCAATAAAAAAAAACCGTATAATGGACAACATTTCATATTTTTAACATGTCCATATTGTTTTTTTATATGAAAATAGACATAAAATGAACAGACCCATATTTTTTCTTTTTTCAAAATTTGTCCATTTTCATGCATAAAATAATTATTTAAATTCTTTTTATTCTAAATAGACGTAAGCGCCAAATGTCGTCATCGGACGGCTGAATACAGCGATATTCCTTCATTGTTTTGATAAATAAAAGGTACTACTGTCAAAGGTAAATAATACTAGTGTCAACATTGTCAACGTCATTCATACATTCAACTTTGACAAGTTGTCTTTTTTTTTTACAGTTACATGTCATGGGTTTGGCATTTCGTAAATTTAAAACTATAATGTGCTAAGCAAAGAAATATTTTACATTCTGCCGTCCGATGACGTCATCTTACGTTTTTTAGTTTTTAATTTTTTTCTCAGTAAATAAGCAATATAAAAAATGAATAAATATATATTCGAGCAGCGGAAAAGTAAACAAAGAATTGGTATTTTTTGTTTCAGAGCTTAGCAATTTTGAAATGTTGTCCATTGCACGCGCGCACAGCGACAACCCTCTTCTATTAAATTGTGTTCTCCTCTCTCATAATCGTCTGATTCCGGTTTCGTCCAAAGCTATCGCTTCGCTATAGCGCCCCGTTGGTCTAGTGGTTTAAGTACCGGGCCGTGATCTCGTGGTCCTGGGTTCGATTTCCAGGTCGAGCAAAAAGTATGTTTCGAATTTCTCGAACATTGTTTGGGTTTGTGATCACTAATCCGCATTTGGCAAGCGTGGTGATTAAGCCTTATCCCATCATAGTAGTGATAACTTGATTTCTATGATGCCCTTTTCTATCCTTTTACCTGCAGTGGGACAGTATGTAGGCTGATACTTTACTTACTCATCGCTTCGGAGCCCGGGGTGCGCTTAAATATTGATCCTATTTATTTATTTCATATTTATTAGGTATGTGTATGTATGATGTATAAGCAGGCCTATTCATGCCGAAGAGTGGCGTGAAGTTTTCTGCTAATTAAACGCTAGCAAGGATTCCGAGCTTATTTAGCAAGTATGATGATGGACTTCTTACTCAATGCGACGGCTAAATTTAAATTAAGACTAGTTCGTTGAAAACCCTAGCAGCCAAGCAGTGGATCTTGCTGACACCTGAGTTTAATGTCTTTCTTATAGTTGTTTTAGAGCCACCAGTAATTTCCTTCAGGTACTGTTAAAATGGAGATACACTGTAATTTAATAGCTGTATGTTGTAGGTACCTTAGACCAACGAGAGCGAGCTTCTGCGTTCGGGTGAGATTGTGGTCAAGTGTTGACCTATTTTTTTTTAATCAGCCTATAAACTGTCCCACTGCAGGGCAAAGGCCTCCATCATAGACCCAGGACCCTGAGATCACGGCCCGGTACTTAAGCCACTGGATCAACAGGGCGTTGACCTATAATTCGAAAAAATTAAAACTAATATTCCATTACCCAATAAATGGACCGAAAAGTGACTTGTATACCTATCACTCTTGTAATTTTTTTCCTCCCACTAATCCTAAGCGAAAGAAAAAGAAATTATAAGTAAAAGCATACAAAAAATGGGAAAGGAAGTGCCAAGGTCGACCCACGTTGGCCATGTTTTTTATTCCAATGTAATACTCGTAAGTCCTGCCGCCGGCTTCTGTCCCATAAGTGCTCTTCGAAACTTATTACGTAAATGTTTTAGGGAAATAAGAATTATGTATAAATTTTTGGGAGCCAGTTGTCATTTGCATAATTCACACATACAATGGTTCAGTGAAATATGTAGCTATTTTGTCGGTCTGAGGGAATGAAATATGTAAGGTGAGCACCTTAAGGGACTAGGACCCCTAGCTAGCAGGGTACTTTGTTCATTTTTCTTCAATATGGAAAAAATAATTCAGCGGTTTTCGTTACATCATTATCATCATATCAGCCCACATCCACCCACTGCTGAGTATATGCCTATTCTTTATCACGCCATTCTCTTCGATCCCCTGCCAACCTTATCTATTGTTTCCCTACTGCCGTCACAATATCGTCGGACCATCGGGCAGGTGGTGTACCCACAGGACGCCGTCCCGTCGTTAGATGGCGAAATTTAATCAAACCAAATGTCTTCAAAAAAAGAGTCATGGCATTATCGCTGTGACCCTAAGAGTCATACTTAAGATAGGGCACACTAGCGACGCCAATCGATTTTAAATTTTAGCTACTAAACCGGATCTATTTTAAACAATTTCGGGGTTACAACCTCTCGGCAAATATTTATGCTATTTATTAAATAACCATGCACAAATGTTGAGATCAACGCGTACGAGGAAAATTTATTCACGCCAAAAGCAGCTACTTTTGGCGTGAATCAATTTTTCGCGTACAAAAACGGACCCAACATTTGTGCACGGTTATTAAATAAATAGTATAAATGTTTGCCGAGAGGTTGTGACCCCGATATTATTTAAAATAAATCCGGTGTAGTAGTTCAAAATTAAAATCGATTGGCGTCGCTAGTGTGCCTTACCCGTCACCTTAAGTTAAAATATTTTATAGTATTGTTGAATACAATAATATGCGTCATAATATGATTATTATGACCGAACAACTTGTATCCTAGGATGATTCCTAGGATACAAGTTGTTCGGTTATAGTTATATAATGACCGGATGGCGCAATTGGTAGTGACCCTGCCTCTTACGCCAAAGGTTGTGGGTTCGATCGCCACCCTGGAAAAACATTTGTGCGATGACCACTTGTGTTTGTTCAGTGTCTGGGTGTAATATGTATTTAAGTATATATTTGTGTTCCTCGGTTGTCTGATATCTGTAACACAAGTGCTTACGCTACTTAGTACAGAATCAGGTCAATGTGTGAGATGTTGTGAGAATTATTATTATTATTATTATGCACGTAAGCATACTTATACTATGCATTATATTGTAATTGTAACTGTAACCTGTTTTGTGTCATAATAAACAAAAAATAAAAATAAATAAAAAGCAGATAGAGCTTGTAAAAAGCAATCGACCGTGGGAGAGCCACGCTTCGGCCTGAATGGGCAGGCTCGACCGGAGTGATACCACGGTCTCACAGAAAACCAGTGTGAAGCTGCACTGTGCTGTGTTTCGCTGCGTGAGTGAGGGTACCGGAGGCCCAATCCGGGGGGAAAGGGGGGTTAAGAGGTTGGCAGCGCACTTGTGACTCCAGTGGTGCCGTGGGTGTCCATGGGCGGGGGCAATTGCTTACCATCAGGTGATCCATCTGCTCGTCTGCCAACTATCACATAAGAAAAGCAATCAAGCAGGTGGTTCGGCGTTCTTCCGGTAGAGGTCTCCATGCATTTTTACATCGCGCTAGTAAAACGTGTTTCCGAAACATTGAGCTCAAGCCACCTAAATAAACTACTAGTTTAAAAATGACTAGAGATTCTAAACTATCAAGAAGGTATTAGTTATATTTTAGAGCAAAATTTGTGATGATATCTGTTTGACTGATTCTCGAAGGTTCTACATAGCCGTTGGGTATTGGTCATTTTCCTCTAGATGGCGCTAACACTGGCTAATCGACTGATGCCTCCATCTCAGTATATATAAGTTACTCTATTATACATATTTACTAGTGAGTTTCATTAAAGTGTTGCTGGGAGTAGGCAATTGAACTTAAGTTTAGACATTAAATAGGCCTGACAAGTACAAACGGTACTTTACATGTAATAAGACTATTTCGATTGACTAAGAGTCTCGCACTTATGCTAATCTTTAAACGTTTGCAAAACACCTTACCTTCTCTAATAAGAATAACGATTTAATTTGGTCACTAAATCAAAATCAATCAGCCAATCGTCAGTTACATCTGAACATGAACCCTCTTATTCCAAAACGTGGTTTAAAATAAGTAGTGTGATTAATTCTGGGAAAAACTAAAGAACTAGAATAATCATTATTACAAAACTAAGTTTAACGTTATTAAGTATATCAACTTTAATACTTAAGTTAAACCACCCGGACCCCTAGTTTAAAATGAGTACTAAAATAATAACCTCAAAATTTCGATTTAGTAACCATGACAACTTATCCCTGTGACAGTTCATTCCGTTTTACACTAAAGTTATTTGTGAGAAAGTTGCTAATTTATTTTTGGGATATAATTTATGGTTAAAAGAACTTACCTTAAGTGAATTTCTACCATAATTATACGAGATGTTACATCCGAAGAGATTTAATATACCATGTAGATGTTTAGCGTATGTTGCAGAATGAAAAAAATAATAATAATGCAATACTCTTGCAAAAAGAGCCTTATAATCTATATGTATAACAACTTTTTTAAATGGTAATCACCTTTTTAACATATAAGTAGATAATATTAATTAATCACATGACAGTATAGCTTCAGCAAAGGCAGTGCCTTCGGTATCAACTAAAGGTTGATTGTAAAATTTCGCAAAACAAAGAGAGTTGCCTGTCCATCCTGCAGTTCGTTTGATCAAGTCGATGGATATTTCTGACCTGCTGGCCGCGGAGGTGGAGGCGTGGCGCGTGCTGTGCGCCGAGAACACGCTCACGTCCACGCCGCCTTCACACAACGTTTGTTTTATCCATCGACTGATGGTTTGAGAACTGGCATTGTGGATAGGCTTTTTTATTGTGAGAATTAGCTTTTCTGTGTCGGGCAAATGACGAAAAAATTTAGTTCTTTCGATGTAAGAAGTCAGTGCCTTTGCTGGGCATATAGATTCATTTTGAACAAAAAATGGTACAACTAGACTTGGATTACGACGACTGGGCATGGATGTCTTAATAACATCATTGATGGTTATTGTGACATGGGATGTATTTACGAAAATACAATTTAGTTTTATAACAGATAACGTCTGCACGCGTTGTCCTGTAGACAACGCGAGAAGAGTCACTAGTTTTTTAGTTAACAAATCGATCGTAATTGACTCATTGGGATAAAGATTGGATAAATAATTTAGAACAATATTAGGGTCCCAGGTCGAACAATATTTAGGAAAATTAGGTTTCAATTTAAACACACCTTTGAAAAATCTATTGATATGAGAGTTATTACAATTATCTTTGCCAATAATCAATGATAGTGCACTTCTAAATGAATTTAATGTTCCATAGCTAGCTCCATTTTTAAATTGTTCAGTAAGAAATCTTAAAATTTCTCTATGCGGTGTATCAAAACAATCTAAATTATATAATTGACAAAATAAAAACCATTGTTTTAACGCTACGTTATACTGAGACAAAGTATTCTTGGATAAGGAATTTAACATAATTTCTATAGTATCATCGCGGATATCTTGTCTTGGATACGCCTGCCGGATAATATTGCGCACGCCAGGGTAAGGTTGCGCCATAATGGATGGTGTTCTCTGGAAGGAGACAACAACAGATTCTTGTTGGGTTCCATATAAAAAATTTCAGAGTGTACTAAAGATTTAAACAAAGGGAACCAAGGTTGATTGGGCCAGTTCGGAATAATGAAAATACCAGTTGCTTCTTCTTCTATAATTTTTCTGAGGCATTTCAAAACTAATGCAAAGGGGGGGAAAGCATAAAAGAAATAACGGTTCCAATTAATTGTGAATGCATCAATTTCATAAGCACCCGGATCACGTTTCCAAGAAACATATTTAGTGCATTTGTTATTAAGCCGGGAGGCAAATAAATCAATATCTGGTTGACCAAACTTTTGAACAATATCCTGAAAGTTGTTAGTATTTAAGTCCCATTCGGTGTCGATGTTGGTGTGTCTAGAAGCCCGGTCTGCGTCAGTATTGTCACGAGATCTAATATAAGAGCTAAATATGAAAATTTGTCTAGCCTCACACCATTGCCAAATTTCCCTAGTTATTTTATTGAGGTGAGGGAATTGAATACCACCCATCCTATTAATGTATGCAATGGCTGTGGTATTATCAACTCTAAGCAGAACGTTAATGTTACAAACATTTTCGCAAAACGATTTAAGACCTAACAAAACGGCTTTGAGTTCGAGGTAGTTGATATGGTGGGTCTTTTCGTGAGCAGACTAGTGGCCTCTAGCTACCACGTCATCGCATACGGCACCCCAACCTGTCAGTGAAGAATCTGTGAATATTTCCAGATCAAAGCTATGTCTATGTAATGGGTTGACTGCCCTTTTAGTTATATTTTCCCACCAATTGAGATCTTCTAGTAAATATTAATTTAGGTCCATTCGGGAATCATAATCATCATTATGTTTTTGAAGTGCCAGATATTTTTCTCGCTCAAAATGTTTAGTATAAATCCAGCTATAAGCGATAGCTGGACATGAGGCGGTCAATGTACCTATAAATTTGGCAAATTCACGAATTGGAATCGATCTTTTTATTTTTATTTCTTTTACCAAGGCTATAATTTTTTTTATTTTTCCGTGGGTAGTTGTAATACCATATCCTGAGTATTGATTTCAAAGCCTAAGAATTTACATAATTGCCTAGGTTGCAAATTACTTTTCTCATGATTTACTACGAAACCTAGATTTTCCAAGTGTTTGACAACAGTGACCACTGTGTTTTGACAGGACATAAAATCAGAACCTATACACAGTAAGTCATCAAGGTAAGCAACAACTGTGTGTCCTTTATTACGTAATAGAGAGAGCAACGGTTTTAATAATTTAGTAAAAACGTATGGCGCAGAGCTGAGGCCATAAGGGAGACAATTAAATTCATATAATTGGTCCAATCTAAACCTTAAATATTTTTTATCTGCTTGGTCGATAGGCACTAAAAAATATGCCTCTTTTAAGTCGATGGTGGCCATATAGTCACCAGCAGAAACCAGTTTCGACGCGGTGCGTATGTCCTCCATTTTAAAGTGGTATGTTATCACAAAGTTATTTAATTTCTTTAAATTTAAGATAAACCTATAACCACCACTACTTTTAGGTGTTAAAAATACTGGTGAAATATACTGACCCCTTTGTTCAACACAAGGAGATATGGCTCCAAGTTTAAGTAGCTTTGATATTGCCTGAATCATTTCATTCTTAGGAAAGGGTGGATTATTAGCTTCAGCTATTTGTGGCACTAAGTTAGATAATGGAATTTTGTATCCTTGGACGTAAGACAAAATGACTGGGTCATTCGTTATTAAAAGCCAATTACTATAGAAAAAATGTATACGTCCAGCATGCGGTACCTCTAACGGCGGCGGCGATCGCGCGGCTGGTTCGCCGGCGGGCGGCGGGCTCGCGGCGGCGGCGGCTGCGGCGCATTCGTACTCCTCCTCGTCGACGGCGGTGGCGGAGGCTCGTAGTACTGGCTCGGGGCTGATGCTGCGGTTGGCCTCGGGTTGGTCCGTTGACGAGGAGGGAATCGCACGTTTCCCGACGTGGCAGGTCTACGTAGGTTAGGTCTTGATGTAGCCGGTTTTTTAATTTGCTGACCGGTTTTCTCAATATCTTTTGTGGTTTTTATTGTCTCGCCTAGTTTGTCCCCAAATAAGAAAGTTTCTCTTTTAACTCCTTGTATTGCGCTCCAGAAACATTTATCCAATAATGGAACTATTAATTTACGTCTATTGAAAGATTCTTCGAAATGTAAGTCGAGTAGGATTTGGCTTATTTCCGAAATTCTTTTAATGATGTCTAATTTATTCATATCAGATTTTATTAAATCTTTAGTTAGATTAACCAATCCCGCGATTGCTGTACCTAGCTGATTTTGTGCTTGTTCTAACCTTTTATCGCGATTCTTCACTGGATCTGTCAAGACTGCACTTACTTCCGGGTTCAACTTTGGTGCCCGGGCTAGTAGGAAATTTTCTGGAATTAACATTTGCTTCGAAATCGATTCCTTTTGCTCCTTAGCCAGGCCATCTAGTAGAATCTTACCCCATCGTTCGGAGATCTCGTTTGGTATTTTTTCACCTAAAGGTTCCTCTACTGCCTTTGATTGGCCAAGCATTTCCAATATTTCATCAGGTAAAACTGTAGACTGTTGTTCTATCTCCGGCGGAGGTGTTAGGTTCATAGGAGCTAACGGCGTAATAGGAGCGCATGGGTCTGGTGCGGATGATGGACCCGGTGTAGGGCTCGTAGAGATCAAAGGCGTCTGCGGTGTAGCATGAGAAGTGGCTACGTGTATAACAGATGCCAAACTTGGTTCAAGGTCGTCTTCTTCGACGTACGTAGCATTGGGGGCGTTTTCGTCGTCACTTAAATACCGATCAGACCCCGAGTACGAAGAAAAGGTATCCGATCTTTCATCCCGATCTACGGACAATTTATTTTTCCGATTAAAAAATAAAAATGATTACTTTCTGGATGATATCTGGTATCACCACGTTAAGAAAGCAGGCAGTTATATTCCGGGATAATATCTCGTATTACCACTTTAGGGAATAATATTTCGATAATACCATCAGGATAACATCACGTATTATCACATTAAGATGGTCAAAATATTTAGTTAAAGGAATTATTACAAATTAAAAACATTGGCGGTAGTTGGACACTCACCTTCATATCGCCTAGAACGGCGGCGATCCAATTTCTTCTCTAAACGTCTTATTTTGCGACGAATAGTGTTTGCATTGTCTTTCTGTTTTCTTTTACCCATAACTACACAAAATTTTGTTAACTTTACGAACTTTTGCTACTGGGAATTAGTATCCGTGATGTAGATGTTAACGATGCAGCACACGAAACACGAATGAAGTTATGTCAAATAGTGTTGCCGTATGACCGAATAATCGATTAAGTGATAAACAATCGAATTTCAGATTTTTTATTTTATTTTAATTACAATGATTAAAATATGCTTTAAATAGTGTGACGATGCAGTATCTCGAGAGACGGACTACATGGTATATTAAATCTCTTCGGATGTAACATCGAAGTATAATCCCAAAAATATAAGCAATTCCTATGCATATTACTTGGAAACCTTACTTAGGTAAATATTTTAATTTATTGTTGCTTAAAAACCACTTCTCTAGAATTTTTACTTCAGACAACAAAATAAAGGTTATGTAAAATGAAATGTCACTGAACGAATGATTGAATGATTCGATAAATTTTGACACTATCCTGCGGTACTAAGTTCTCTATGGTTAGTCGAGGATTTGTAATAAAATTTTAAAAACTAACATTATTCCGTAATAATCATAAATTGCTAGTTAAGGATTAAAAGCGGTATCAGAGCAGTTTTTTGTAATAAGAGGGATCATGTCTTCGCTGTTTATACTCAATTCACACACAAGCTATCGTTCCCAAATCGTCAGTCCACCGTGATGCAGGGCATCTTATACTATGTACAGTCGCCTGCAATGACATGTAAACACCTCGATCCTTAAGATGGAACAATAAGGTTCATATTTGAATGAGGTTCAATATTTATTAGTGCACATGACTGTACCCTACGTGGTACCCAATCCACTCTAATATGTGTCGACTCCTTCCATCCGTTCGCCTAGAGACTTGGAGCACTTCACGTCCACTTAATTGTTACATACGTACGTAGCTCGTGCAATATAAATTTTAGTTCTCTGCCAAATAAGATCGATTTTAATTTTATTCTATTACTGAGGCACAAAGACTGGCGTGTCGAAGTAAAGATACAAAATAATATTAACAATATTTAATGAGAAATAATCTGATCCGTATCCCGAAGAAAAGAGGGCGGCAAAATAGATTTCCGCTCCGGGCGGCCGACACCTTTGAGTAAAGATATTCAAAGGCCGGCACCTCCGGTACGCCACTGCCCCCAGCCTGTAATAATGAGAAAATAGAAGAAAAGTAGGTATTTTCAGGATTTGACTCCACCAGATAATTCATCAAAAGCATTAAGAGTCTTTTGCCAGGAAAATCTACTAGTACTAGATTATCAGGTACTGGTGGCTCGTCCTCACTTCGTTTCGGAACATTAGTTCCACTTATTACCAATAGGCGCTAGGTGTCGATTACATCGCGCAACCCTTTCGTGTTTTCTGATTACCTATAATCTTTGCCGCGGTCAGTAGGATTTACTTCTTTATATAGAAATAATATAGACATAGAAGAGAAAAACAAACCTAATCAAAATAGTTTCCGTATGATTTATTACTTTGAAGGTTAAAGTATGAGCGTAGACAAAAGTATGCAGTGTATGAGACTGCAAATAATTTGGTACTATCAATATTTCTGTGGTATTATAACACTCGCGAGTGCTATAAAAACTGGCCAAGGTTCGTTTTTTTAATCTAGCTCGTGTTTAATAACCCTTACTGTGCGACATGGCCGTGTGGTCCCGGCAGAGTAGAATAGGCCACCCTCACTCTTACCGAGGTGTCGTAAAAGGCGACTAAGGTAAAGCTGCTGGCATGATCATCAGCATCCAGAGAAGGAAAACTCTGCATTTATATCAAAATCCTCGCCAACCCGTCTGCCAAGCGTGGTGAGTATGGCAAATACCCCTCATGTCATTAAGGGAGGCCCGTGCCCCAGCAGTTGGGACTTAAATGGACTGATGATGATGATGATGATGACTGTGCGACAGTCAAATAAACTACATATTAAAGCTTTTTCATATTTTTACGGCAACGTGGCTTGGCACGCAGCACGTGCCTTCTGGCTTTTGACATAATTAATGTTTGGACTAACTTTACAAAGGGATTCGAGCCTATATCATTACATTTTTTATTTTAGATACATTCGCTTAGAGATATATGATTGTTCCAAAATATTTTTAGTTAGTTTATACTTCATGTAAATACGGTAAGTGTTTTTTTTATGTGATACGTGGCAGACGAGCAGACGGATCACCTGATGGAAAGCGATTGCCGCTGCCAATGGACACCCGCGACCAGTGTAGTCCCTAGTGCGCTGCCAATCTTTAAACCCCGCTTTCCCCCTGAATATGGCCTCCGGTATCCTCACGTGGTATCACTCCGGTAACCGGAGTGATACCACGTGGGCAGCTTGACCGCGAATGGGCCGGCCCATTCATGCTGAAGCGTGGCTCTCCCACGGTAGACGGGCGTGTCCCACGTCTCCCACGGTCGTGTTATTTACGGCATCTTTTTGAAATTAGTCAAAGTCAAAAGAAGAAATCTTGCGTTTCTTTGTAATGCTTTATGGTTAATTCTGTAAAGAGTACCTAAGCTTTATTGAGGTGCTTTATCGGACATCTGAAAAAGTGATCATGAAGCGAAGTAGCTACAAAGGTATCGTTGGAGCAAATGTAATATAATAATAAAAACATAATTAGATACCTTTACCATTCATATGATGCCGGATGAGTTTTAATTAAATATTGCATCGACTGCCTCGATGGCGCAGTGGTTAGTGGGTCGCACTTTAAAGGAACGTCTGCGGTCCAGGGTTCGATCCCCGGATCGGGCCAAAAACGTGTATCTAAGATATCTAAGTCCAGCCCGGAGTCTGGAAGACGGTGGTCATGTAAGTCCCGTGCCTCGGAAAGCACGTTAAGCCGTTGGTCCTGCGCCCAATCCCTCTCTGGTCGTGTCACACTGGTGTCCCATCGGAATACGAGTGTAAGAGAATAGTGAGTGCACTTGTGTTTGCACACACATTTGAGCACATTAATATATCCTGCGTAAGTAGCTGATCGTTGAGATTGGTCGCCGTAGCCCGTAATCGGTTGGAGGATATTATTATTAAATATTTCATAATTTTGTCTTATTATAAATGGGACAACTTTTCTTTATAAACCAGACTAATATGTACACTCTTCTTAAAAGGCCCTCTGAGGGCCTTTTTCCGCGAACTCGACATTGAGTCCAATTAGAGATTTGTATGGACGAATGTATGAAATCTCTATATTCGACTTCAATGTCGATTGCACGAGAATAATTGCCCTCCTGAGTAACTTTTCTGAAGCACTCGCCATTGAATTCGAGTTAAAGATTTGTATGGACGATTTTATGAAATCTCTATATTCGACTTCACTCTCGAGTACTCGAGAATAGTTGCCTTCTTGAGGAGCTATTCTCGAGCACTCGACATTGAAGTCGTGTTGAAGATTTGTATGGACGATTGTATGAAATCCCTAAATTCGGCTTCAATGTGGAGTACTCGTGAATAGTTGCCTTCTTGAGGAGCTATTCTCGAGCACTCGACATTGAAGTCGTGTTGAAGATTTGTATGGACGATTGTATGAAATCCCTAAATTCGGCTTCAATGTGGAGTACTCGTGAATAGTTACCTTCTTGAGGAGCTATTCTCGAGCACTCGACATTGAAGTCGTGTTGAAGATTTGTATGGACGATTGTATGAAATCCCTAAATTCGGCTTCAATGTGGAGTACTCCTGAATAGTTGCCTTCTTGAGGAGCTATTCTCGAGCACTCGACATTGAAGTCGAGTTGAAAATTTGTATGGACGATTGTATGAAATCCCTAAATTCGACTTCAATGTGGAGTACTCGTGAATAGCTGCCTTCTTGAGGAGCTATTCTCGAGCACTCGACATTGAAGTCGAGTTGAAAATTTGTATGGACGATTGTATGAAATCCCTAAATTCGACTTCAATGTGGAGTACTCGTGAATAGCTGCCTTCTTGAGGAGCTATTCTCGAGCACTCGACATTGAAGTCGAGTTAAAGATTTGTATGGACGATTGTATGTAATCTCTATATTCGACTTCAATGTCGAGTACTCGAGAATAGAATAGCTGCCTTCTTGAGGAGCTATTCTCGAGCACTCGACATTGTAGTCGAGTTAAAGATTTGTATGGACGAATGTATGAAATCTCTATATTCGACTTCAATCTAGAGTGCACGAGAATTGCCCCATTGTACCGTTTTCGTAATTAGAGTACAAAACACAAAAAGCATAATGGAGATAATTTGCTTGATCATTATTCTCTCTGAAAATGAAACGATGATTTAACGCCTCAAGAGAATACTTATGCCATTAGTAAATTATCTCCACCGCTTATGGCTCCCGATGAGAAATGACACATAATTATTTTGCAGAAAACATTATTATTTAGATGCTTGCGTGGGCGAGGTTCGTAGTTTATCAATTTCTTTGAAGCTGAATAAATTGTGTCACGTTAGTGTGTTTTTATGTTACGCACGACAGACATGCATTTAAATAAATAAATAAATTGAGTCAACATACCAAGCTAAGGTTTTCCCTTGTAGGTACTAGGAAACCAGAAACAATTACGGTACCAAAAACCCAAACTCAAAACAAATACCTGTTTCATCAACAAACATTTGACAACCCGTTTGTAACAGTGATAGTGAACGCTGCCATTGGTCTAAGGTTTGCGGGTTCGATTCCCGCACAGTACAAACATTTGTATGCATGAACATGTCTGTTTGTATTGGTTTGGGTGTTTGCTATGTATGATAAGTATATATTAAAAAAAAAAGTATTATATGTATCCCACTGTTGATTCTGATATCCGTAACACAGGTGCTTGAGCTACCTATCTCGAAGTCAGATCAATGTATGTGATGTTTGTGACATATGTATTTATTTATTATTTGTGTGGGTGCGGTAATCAAACCCGCGGCCCTTGCATCTTAACTGGCGCACAAACGGGTCGTTCTTTTACCTCAATCGCATTTGATGTTAAGTGAAGATAAGGTCTAAGGGCCTATTCTCGAGCTCTCGACATGGTAATCGAGTTAGAAATTTGTTTGGAGGAATGTGTGAAAGCTCTTAATTCGACTTCAATATCGATTGCATGAGAATGCCCCTCATGCTTGCCCGTATGAAGCCTATTTAGAGGCCCAGGTTATATTGTTCAGGAAACAAATCGGAGGGCAACGAGTTCCACTCCTTGGCTGTTCGTATTAAAGAGGAGTTTGCGTAGTACTTAGTATGGATGGCTGGAACTTCAACCACATAGGAGTTGTAACCTAGTCCTCGCCTAGTATCATAATAATCAAATAATTAAATTACAACGAATGAACTATAAAGGTATATTTCCGTTTATTAGAACATAATATTAGTAATTGATATTTTATAGCAATCTTATGCAGGTTATTTTTAAGTAAATAATACACTTAAAAATTTCATCTCGAACCCACACCATCCACAATCCGGGTGGGTGTTCTACCAATTAGACCACTGAACGCGTTACGAAGCCGACGAAATTTGTAAGTGATTGATTCGACATGAGCTGTCGATAGTCACACACACTACATGAAATTTTTAAGTGTTTTATTTACTAAAGAATAAATGCAAAAGATTGCTATAAAAATATCAACTATTGATTTAGCAGTCTCGTCTTACCAGTTAAGAGCGGGTTTGACCACGCCAGGGTGGTCAAATATTTGTTATATTTCCACTGGATATTGTAAATATACCTACAATATTGATGAGACTATCGACAGCTTACAAATTTCGTCGGCCTAATAACGTGGTCTAATTGGTAGAACATCCACCCGGATTGTGGAAGGTGTGGGTTCGAGTCCCACCTGAACACGAGATAAATTTTTCAAGTATGTCCTTTCATCATCATCATCATCAGCCCATTTAAGTCCCCACTGCTGGGGCACGGGCTTCCCACAATCACATGAGAGGTAATTGCCATACTCACCACGCTTGGCTGACGGGTTGGCGAGGGTTTTGATATAAATGCTGAGTTTTCCTTCTCTGGGTGCTGATGATCATGCCAGCAGCTTTACCTTAGTCGCCTTTTACGACACCTCGGTATGAGTGAGGGTGGCCTATTCTACTCTGCCGGGGACCAAGCGGCCTAGTATGTCCTTTACTAAATAATATTTGTAAGTATAGAAATAAAGTACGAGAGAAAAAGAATTTTTAGGGAGAACATAGCACAAAGAGTCTCAAATGGCAATGGGAATTGCGAGGAGAACTGTTGGCCGCTAGGGCGGAATCGACCTCGAGTGAAGGCTGTGACCATCGTAGCCATGCAAGGCTTACAAGGTGGACCAAGGACTTTGAAAAAGCCGTGGGTATTCATATGATATGGGTGGCACAGGACCAATCAGTGTGTGTTGATTCTTGCAGGAGGCCTATGTCCAGTAGAGGGCGTCTCTTGGCTGCAATGATGATAAATAGAAGAAATGAAAATTATACCACGAAAATCTACTTTGATCAAAATCACTTCTTTATTTTACATTACGATGTGAATTTCCAAAAATGTATCTTACATCCACTTCTTTTTTCTCGTAAGCATTTTAGCATTCTTCGCGAGTATTTTATTTCAATAAAATAAATGCTTTCTTGAAAAATTCCGTCGACCACAGTCTTGGAGGTCAACTAGTTGGTACAGACTTTTTACATTTGAGATTTATTGTCGACTCGGGGATTTAAACTTTTTACAGTTATCATTCTTCTAACCTTTTACGTTCCAACAGAATCAGCCGTGATATATATCCACATGGGCCAAATTTTCAGATACGAGGCGACTGTAATGGCGACCCCTTAAGGCGTTGCCAAACTGTCGATAGTCCCATTTATCGATAGGAAGGAAAGATTAATACAATGTTGGAATTTAGTATTTAAACATTCTCTATTGATAAAATAAAGTTTATAATGTAGTTTTCTATCACCACCGGGCCAGTAGTATGAAATATGCACTAATATTTTGAATATTCAACATGTCTGCTAAGATTCGAACTTAAGACCTCCGAAGCTAATTGGTAAGTATTTAACTAAATTACTATATGGTAACATTGCTGGTATAATGTTCTCATCTCAATATTAAGCTATTTATATGCTATATTTCAGCTCCAAAACACTGATCAAAAAGTTTTGTGGTTTAATTCTTGGGGATCCCTAGTTTCATTGCGGCCTGCTAGATGCTTTCCAAGTAAGATGGTAATTCGCAAATACAGGTAATTCGGTAATTGTATCTATATCTATGATACATTTTTTTTTATGTGATAGGTGGCAGACGAGCAGACGGATCGCCTGATGGCAAGCGATTGCCGCTGCCCACCACCCGCGACACCAGTGGAGTCACAATTGCGCTGCCAACCTTTAAACCCAACTTTCCCCCGGATTGTGCCTCCGGTATGAGTACCCCCTCTCACGCAGCGAAACACAACACAGTGCTGCTTCACGAAAATTACGTGATTTAGTAGTCCTCTCGGTGGTTTTACTGTATTTCAAAGTTAAGATAGTATCGATAGACTATCGATAATTTGTACTATTTCTTGCAATACTACCCTATATTCAGATAATAAAATTGACTGAGAGTCGGTTAGTCTCTAGTGTCTAAAATAATATCGTCGGGGACATTCACGAGTTTTCTTCAACTGCGTATGCAAATTCCAAGCTTAAGCAATGAATCCGACGCAAATATAAAAACAAAATGTTTTCTTCTTTGGCTTGAGGATTTATTACTTTACTAAGGGAAATCATGCATTTTTATGCGATGAATTTGTATGTTGGTTGCGGAGTTTGGTAGGTTTTACATACATACGTCAGCATAAATTGGAATTATATTTAGTTCTCTTGGGAACTGAGAACTAGCTGGTGTTTGTTAACGCATGTAGGGAAAATTTCATTCTTTATTTATTACTAGACTGCGCCCGGGGCGTTACTTACGCAGTTTTAGTCTTTATTACAAAAGTCTTCATTCAAACTTCAAACCCGCGCTACTACCTCTTACGGGTTGAAAATCCAAAAGTCACTTCTTTATTCAAAACCGGTGGCAAAATTCAATTTAAAGATTCTAAATTTTAAACTGTCTAATCCCCCAAACTGCATTTCATCGCCTAATTTAGGGGTGATTTTCCAAAAACGTTTAAGTGGCCGCCGCCCATAGACACCCGCGACACCAGTGGAGTTGAGTTGAGTCACAAACTGTTGATTTTCTGTGAGGTCGTGTTATCACCACTCTGGTCGAGCCGGCCCATTCATGGCGAAGCGTGACTCTCCCACGGTTTTTATAATTCTTCTACTACTTCTACGGTACTTTTAATAGGCTTAGTTATTTTATTCTGTATACGTGGGTGTACACTTGAGCTTAAATCTAAGTAACTGTCGTGTGCTCGAGAATAGGTCCTCAGCTGGGAAAATGGAAAAGATCCGCCGTGAAAAATACGGCCCCTTAGCCAAGTCGTTTGGAACTTTCCTCTAACGCACATTAGCTGTAAGTCTGTAACATGTTGCCACAGTCTAAAAATACCCAATCCTCGACTTAGGTACCTCCAAAGATCGACGCTACAGTTAAATAAATATATTCTTTATGTTTAATAACATCTCATACATGGACTTAATTCCGTACTATGTACGTATTGTTACCTCCGTGGCGTGATATAATGGCTTAAACCTGCTTACCATGGGTTACGTCCCGGGTCGGATGCTCCAGGGGCAACCTGAGTATTTGAGGAGACTCGGACGCGTTCAGCAATGCCTCTGAGTAGTGTCACCCCCAAGACCATGGATTATTTTCTGAATTGCCCTCTGCTCACGGACCTCTTTAAGGCAAGAGTGAACAGGCATTTTTAAGGCAAATGCGTACCATCCTTGACCTTATCCTCGCTTTCCATCAGGTGCGATTGTGGTCAACCGATAGCCCCAGAGTAAGAATTTGGTTTGGAAAAATCGAATTTATCGCCATTGTATCGGTCGGAGTGATTCCACGGTCTCACAGAAAACTGGCCCGAAGTGGTGCCTGCGCTTTGTTTCGCCGAGTGAGTGCAGATACAGGAGACCAAAGGAGGTCCTCGGACTTACATATATTTTTTGTCCAAATATGAAAGTTCAGGCCAAAAAAATTATGCTGTATTATGTTAGGGCTTGTCCCTCTGATGTTTAAATGTCAAGATTTGGAATAGCGTAAATAAATGTATGTATGGTGCTATAGTAATAAACGCCCTGTTAGTCTAGTGGTTTAAGTACCGGGCCGTGATCTCAGGGTCCTGGGTTCGGTTCCCAGGTCGAGCGAAAAATATGTTGCGAATTTTTCGGATTCAGCTCGGGTTTGTGATCACCAATCCGCATTTGGCAAGCGTGGTGATTAAGCCTAATCCCATCATAGTAGCGATAACTTGATTTTTATGATGGAGGCCTTTGGCCTGCAGTGGGACAGTTTATAGGCTGATTAAATAGTAGTAAATACTCAGGGGAGCGAGTACTACAGAATGCTGCAAAATATTCAGAAAGAAAGAAAGAAAAAAATATTATTTTGGACATCACAACACTATCTACGAGTACATCAATTACGAAAGAACAAACAAACAAAAAAAATAGACACAGAAAAAAAAGAAAACAAAATAATAAGGGTACAAATAACCAGGCAGTGCATATATATTGTGTGTTGTGATCTCCAACATAAATGTATGTCATGACCCTGAAAAAGGTCATGACGCTGATTTTCAGTAGGGCCAATTTAGTAGAACCAATTTTCAGTAGTATTTACTGGCCGACGCTTGGACCAAAAAAGAGGATTCCGGGTGTTTTCAGCGCACTTTTGTCTCCATTGGTGTTACCATCAGGTGGTCTATATTATCCATGACAAGTAAGAGCCGCGCTATTATTTTTATACTGTGGCGGTACCCTCCCGGCTAAGGAGAACTCTCGGGAGTGTCGAAATAAGGTAATTACAATACAAACAACAGCTATTTAGATTACTGCTCTATCGAACACGTATTCTTTTCTATGTACTTTGGAAGGTGCCCTTAATCCCGTAATTGTATTTTATTATTCTTCTAGCTTTTGCCCGCCACTCCACTCTCATTTGAAAAAGACAAAAAAATTTACTATGTCACTACTCCATCCCTTCAAATATCTATACTTAAAAAGCCACGTCAATTCGTCGCTCCGTTTTGTCGTAAAAGACGGACAAACAAATGATCAAACACATACTCTTTTCTATTTATAATATTAGTGTGGTTGATCCACATGTTAGCGTATAATAACCAGTTTTTTTTTATGTGATAGGTGGGAGACGAGCAGACGGATCACGTGATGGTAAGCAATTGCCGCCGCCCATGGACACTCGCGACACCAGTGGAGTCACAAGTTGGCTGCTAACCTTTAAACTCTCTTTTCCCATGGATTGAGCCTCCGGTACCCTCACTCCAAACTAGTTGCATCCAAGGCTGTCCCTTTAGAGCCTGGGGTGCACTTAACCATAATCCAGGATTCTGCAAGTCTGGAAACTTATTTTTGGTTTTTTTTTAAGAACTATAGGCTATCGCTTGACCACAATCTCACCTGATGGAAAGTGACGATGAGGTCTAGGGTGTAACGCGTTCGCCTTGAAGATGCCTGTTCACTCTTGCCTCAAAAATGTCCAGATTGTAGTGGTCCGATAAAATAGACCTTGGCAAGGAGTTCTATTCCTTAGCTGTCCGCATTATGAACGTGGAAGCAAATCGCTTCGTGCGTATAATGGGGTAACCCAACAACGTACGGATGAAACCCCTCGCCGCGCTGCGATGGAATGGGCTAGGGATGAACAAATTTTGCAGAATCTCTGCACACTCTCCGAAAGGAATCCGGTAGAAGACTGAGAGGCTTGCCACACGTCTGCGCTATCTAGAATTACGAGTATAATATCTGTGGTACTACCTTCGTGGTCTGCTTCGGTTTACCTCATATTTAGCTTTTAATTTGCTTCATTCTATTTTGTGTGGCATTAGACTGTAGGACTTAGTATGGAGGATAATAACCATTGTAAAAAAAGTTGTGTCGATTAAAAGAGTAAACTGGCGAGTTTCGCAGGCTCTTCTCGACCAGAAACTGTTTTCCGACCGGTGGTGAATCGCATTATGTTTATTTACTTTTTTAGTATATTTTATGTCGCAACTAATAGTATTAACATGTAAATTATACATAGTACTCATAAATAGTTTTAAATCATTCAAAATGTATGACAATTTGTAAGTGCTGTGTACAAGCCTATGCAAATAAAAAAATATTTGATTTGATTTGATTGACCTACAATGAAGCTGCCTTTTGATCTTCGCAACCCTTATACGGGGTAACCAGACTGGATCGTGATTAAAAGTTCAGAATCATTATCTCAAATATTGTAGGTAGGCTTCACAATTTTGAAAAACTATACGAGAAGTGCTGGTTTTCCCTCACGATGTTTTCGCCGCCGAGTTATTGAAAGAAATATGCAAATATATGCGCGTTCTTATCTAATGAGCTACTATCGCTCTACCTTATACAAGTGTGGATATACCTTCAAAAAGAGTAGGTAGATTTTTTTTAGCAACTCTACTATTCGTATGGTTGTATATGTTACGGGTAACTTAAGAAATCTGGTCCCTATAAATAATGATCGGCCTGTATCAATTAAACCCATGTCTCTTGGGCCATTTAATTAAAATTTCATCCGTTATCACTTTTCCCGGTCAGTATGAATAAGGGCAAATGCGTTTGGGCAAAATAATAAAACAAATGAAATGAAATGTTTTTGTTTATTTTAAATTTTCGCGTTGCATTAAAACTATAATTAATGAAGACGGGAATCAACGTGATAGTAATTATTAATATCGTGTTAATTCCAGTCATGATTAAGTATAAGTAACATTACCCTTATTATTTTTAGAATTTTGAGCTAAATGATAAAACACGTGAAAAGTATTTTTGCTTATCAATGAAATTAAACTTACAACATTTTCATAGTAAGGAACATAAAAAACTATTTAAAATAATAGTATAAAAGACATTTAACAATCTAATATAAAATTATGAAATTAAATAACCTTACTAGTTACCTTTCCTTTATTTTAATTAAAATATTTTTCAATAATCAAATGTTTTGATAGGTACAATACTGAGTTTAAATATTAAAAATCTGAATAAAATATCTTTCGTAAACTGAAATTTCAAATAATGTAGTAAGTACTAATATTTAAAACCTTAAGTTTGTGAAAGAAAATTTTATTACCTAAAATATATTTATTTTTGCAAGTCGAGCTTTTATGACATTTAGAATTGCATAGAATATTTGATTTCTTGCATTTACAACGCTTAGAATAGCAGTCACCAGTGCAATTGCAATGGAAGAAGCCTGATTTTTTAAATGGACCACGGGCTGTCGGGCATTATAATATAGACCGGTCTAAGTAATAAAAATACTAAAATTAATCAAATAACCCGAGGCTCTTGGCAACTATTCATAATAGTACGAGCCTGTTGATCACGTTGCCCATAACATATTATATTCATTGACGATTAATCTAAAATGCTAGTTTTCGTTTGATGTTAATAATGACGATTCAAATATTCACAGAACATTCGGTTGATATCTCAATTGAAAAAATCCCATACAACATTACCTATAAAAAGGTCTAATAACTTTTATAGATAGGGAATGTTACGATACCCTTTAAGGACAAGTCCGATTTGCATTTACCGAGACGGTTATTTTTTGTTTGAAGTTGGTGGAAATTATTCGTTGCAAACCTTCAAAAATATAAAGCTTTATTTTTAGTTTGAAAGTAAAGATCGCTATTTATATTTAGAACTCGCTGTTGTGTACTAAATGTAATATTGACAGACAAAATCTTTGAACCCACCAGAACATTATAGGACTTCATTTTCTTCCAAGATTCCATTACTCTTGTCAGATCTCATTATGTTTGTCATAACTGTAGGATATGAAACATAATACAAAAGTCATTTCTGAACATTTTTGACGTAAGTAGTCGAGACCGGAGATTGCTGATTCCTATCACACTGGAAAAGTTCGACAAAGGAAACCTTAAAAAGAAATTATCACCCTATATATTTGTAGTTATCATACTTATTTACAGGGTGATAGTGGTAGCTTGGAGACGAAGACATTGAACCAGACTATTATTACCTTACTCTATGCCTTAATCTAAGTATTTAACTAAGGGCGGATTCGTCCAATCTTTATCCAACGATAAATCTATGATATAGCGCAGTTATATGATAGGTATAGTCAACGACCCGTTCGGAACAGTGCTAGTGAACGCTGCCTTTGGTTCAAGAGTTGCGGGTTCGATCCCCGCACAGTACAAACATTTTGTGTGTATGAACATGTCTGTTTGTATTGGTCTGGATGTTTGTATGTATTATAAGTATGTATTTACAAAAAAAAAGTATTTTATGTATATATTTGCAATTCCGCTGTTGATTCTGATATCCGTAAGACAGGTGCTTGAGATACCTATCTCGGAGTCAGATCAATGTATGTGATGTTGTGAAATATTTATTTATTTTTATTTAATTTATGCAGTGTAAAATAAAAATCCGTTCTAGCAACTACTCATCCAACAGTCAACGCCAATGGCAAATCGTTAGACCGCCAATTTGATGAAAGAAAAACTAATCCTAGGGAATTTAAAATGGCGTTGTCATTTTCACAGCTGTTTTTGATTTTTGACATTAATACTCAATACTCAATATTTTATTCATCATCGTCAGCCCAATTAAGTCCCCACTGCTGAGGCACGGGCCTCCCTCAATCACTTGAGGGGTAATTGCCATACTCACCACGCTTGGCAAACGGGTTGGCGAGGGTTTTGATATAAATGCAGAGTTTTCCTTCTCTGGGTGCTGATGATCATGCCAGCAGCTTTACCTTAGTCGCCTTTTACGACACTTCGGTAAGAGTGAGGGTGGCCTATTCTACTCTGCCGGGGACCACACGGCAATTTTTATTGCTTTCCATAATTTGTAGTTACATTGGTTGTTAACTTAATGTATATGTTAGGATCAAAATCATGGACCCTGATGGGCACAGCAC
The DNA here is from genome assembly GCA_019059595.1 of Marasmia exigua. Lineage (NCBI taxonomy): Eukaryota > Metazoa > Arthropoda > Insecta > Lepidoptera > Crambidae > Marasmia > Marasmia exigua. The sequence goes on along the minus strand of CM032476.1, from coordinate 10,184,511 downwards.
AGTTTAGGAGAGCACCATTTATACATAGGAATAATTATGTATCAGATTACTATTTCTATTTTATTTATATATTTATAATTTGGCGTAGTGTAGTAATTGTTTCATGTAGAATGTGCGTGTGGTGTGTAATTATGTCTTATTTTAGTCTGTCATTTAAATATTCATTTAAAGCATAATAGTGTTTCTACTTAACAAAAATATCCCGGTCACATTATCATGAACCACAAAACAATAACGGACGGAATTACTCCGTGACCTTGGCGCTTGCAACAGTGCCGGAATATCGGAAACTCAAAAATAAGGAACATGGTAGAAATCTCGTAAATAACTATTCAAATGTTAGTGACCATGAAAATTTAAAACAAAACAATACATATTGTTTTTTGTCGGTTTATAATGTCATTCGTTCATTCATTCGTAAAACAAGGTGTCTAGGCCGACTTTGGATGAATACAATTTGAGTTTATTACGAATAAAAGAGTAACGGAGTAAATTACCACGCGGATAGTTATTCTCATAAATGTGATGTAGGTCGAATCCACCCTTAGACTTGTAACTGGCTATTGGACTGTTTTCTGAAAACTTCTTGTATCTATAGCCGATTCAGTATATAAAGGTGAATAGGACAGTTTTATTTTGACATTAAAAGTGAGACGCTCCTTTTAAACCTAACCAATATTTTTAAGAATCGAGGATTTTTTTTAGAAATCTAATAGACTTTTTAATTTTAATCAACATTTTTTCTTTGAATTTAAACTATCTGGATATGGAATACAATATGTAAATATTCTTAATGGTACACACGCAATAATTCACAAATAATTAAATAATATTAATCTTATTCATCTGAAAAATAACAACACTCGCTTGACGTGTTGGAACCACCTTCGTCACCAAAACAAATTATTAGTTCTTGGTCCCTAATGTAGTCTATGCGGATATTTTGCACGAGACAATAATCGTGATTCGATGGTAAAATGGTCGCCATAGCGGTTACTGATTTATTGCGATTGTTTTTGTCAATCCCTATGACCGAAAATTCCGATTAGGGCATTATGCAATTCATACGATACTTGTTACAAATTATATTGGTAATAACTATTTTAAGTTCTTATTCAGATTAATTTAGAACTAGTCGGGATAGCCGACTAATCGGCATCTTCAGTAGTCGGCGACTAGTCGGTGACTATTCGGCAGAATGTGCCGATTATAATCGGCACTAAAATTGAATTAAAAGAACAAATTTACTAACCGCATATATTATTATCATCAAAAAAACAGGTAATGAATTATATGAACTTAGTAACAGTCTGTGTGACATCAGAATGTATGATAAACATATATATATTACTATGAAAACTAACAACGAAAATTGGTTTGAACTAGATCTAGTAAGTAGTTTTTTTAATAGGTTATAAACAGCAATCCGCAATTTACCTTCCATATACTTGCTGCTACGGCGGAACCCTTCATGGGCGAGTCCGACTCGCACTTGGCCGTTTTTTTTTTGTTTGAAACATTGAACCAGCTTAATAATACTGTTTTAGCCTTAGACAATTTAAGAAAAATATTTTATTGAGCGTTAATGAATGATTCCCTAAATGTAAAAGTACCTGTATATCTAACCTATAAACATTAGTCCTAATTAAATTTTTTTCTCCTCTTCCTCTTTGTTGAGTCCAAACGCTCGGAAAAAATAGAGTGAGTTGAGTTTTATTTTCGGGAACAAATATGTAAGTCGGTATTATTTCACGAAAATTCTAAATTCAGTCTAGTGCAAAGCGACAATGTTTGTGTATTTTCGCAGTATTTCTTGACGAATGCCTGAATTTAATTCAATTTAACTTGCTGTTACGGATCGGAACCCTTTAATGGGCGAGTCCGACTCGTACTTGGCCGTTTTTTTTTGTTTGAAATGTCGAAACTGCTTAATAATACTGTTTTAGCCTTAGACAATTTAATACACAAACAGTGTCGCTTCGCAGTCTGAATTTAGAATTAACTACGTCGTGAAATAATACTGACTTACATATTTGTTCCCTAAAAAATAAAACTCAAATCACTCTATTTTTTTTTCAAGCGTTTGGACTCAACAAAGGGGAAGAGGAGAAAACAATGGAATTAGGACCTAATGTTTATAGGTTAGATATGCAGGTACTTTTACATTTGGGGAATCATTCATAAACGCTCAATAAAATATTTGTGTTTTCGCAGTATTTCATGACGTATGTCTGAATTTAATTCAATTCAATTCAATGTATTCGATAATAAGTAATTTTACAAAAATAATACATATACTACCTATTACAATATGGTCAGAAATAAATACAAATGGCTGAACTAGGCGAACCTGTCTTTCAGGCTAGAAAGTTAAAACATAACTGTAAGTACTCATAAATAGTCACAAAAATATTTATCTAAGAGATAGTAACGTAAGAAAAACAAAAACTTTTATAAATTAGCTACTTCAAAACAATAAGAAATTTCTCTGTATCATCATATGACATGTTAAGTAGAGCATCATGGAGGGTACGCTTGCATTTAGCAAAAGTAAAAGGATACAGGTCTAAAATACCATTTAATCTATTATATAAAAGTGGGCATATAAATATAAAGAATCTAGAGGCAAAATGATATGTTTTATACATTTTGGGGCAAACAAGATCTTTTCGTCTTTTATTAGTAATGGATGTGCTATAAGAAAGTTCAGCATGCTGTTTAAGAACTGTGCTTAGTATAAATAGTTGTCGCTTAATACTTTGCGCTATTTCCATAGGAGGTTTGTAGGAAAGAGAAAAGGGCGGTGAGTTGAGACCTTTAGAATAACTCTCTAGGGTTATTAGGGAGGATTCGGCCGAACCACCCCAAGACGTAATGCATGACATAGAATAACTTATATACACTCTGAATGAATTAACTAGCTTCAGTTTATTGTCTGTGTCTGAAATACACGTTACAAGTATGCTTGACTGCCTAGGTGGTGCAATGGCAAAGGGATCGAATCATAGTAGTCCAAGTTCGATTTCCGCGACGGAATGAAAATCAAATAAAATCGATCAAAAAATCAATATATCACAACATCACATACATTGATCTGACTCCGAGATAAGTAGCTCAAGCACCTGTGTTACGGATATCAGAATCAACAGAAAATTTATACCTAACGTCTATGTAGATCAGAATCCCGCTGGTGTTTCATCAGAATGTGGTTGTTTAAGAACCGGTGAGACCGTAAGTTCAATTTCCTTATCAACGTAATTAATGTTTATTGATTAATCATGTTTGTTTTACGAGCAGACGGCTCACCTGATGGTACGTGATTCCCGCCGCTATCATGGGCATCTGTAACACATGAGGCATCACAGACACTCCGTGACTGGTACCTAGTTATTCAATCAACAATACTTTTTAAAACCAATTCAGTATCGTTGGCGCAACGCGTTGCCGGCTCTTAAGGGAAGAATAAGCTCTTGAAGATCTCCAGGTCGTATCTGTTCGGAAACACCATCGTTGGTAGCTGATTCCATAATTTTACTACGCGCGGTAGGAAGTGGCGTAAGAAACGCACTGTGGTGGAATATATTCCATCCAAGTGATGTGGGTGGAATTTGGAGTTCTGTATTTCAATTACTATTAGGTCTTCATTTGATATGGTTTGTCATAAACACTATTTATGAGGAGGTAATTTGACAAGACCACAAAATGGTTTTTAGGTATTTTGATAGAAATGGGGTGAGCCCTGCGTCTCATAGCCACTGCGACCAGTAGATGATCTATTGTGGCAGGGTTTATAGGTAAATCAAAAAGGCGAAACACTTGGTGCATACGACGCCATCTATTGATACGATTTGAAACTAATAACAAAATTAAGTCTCGAAACAAAGTAAAGCGGACTACTAGTTTATTATTCATTTAAAAAGCTTAATTGACACGGTATGCTCGTTATTGATTTTTCAAATCGATGTGCGTATTTCTACCATCAGCTTGGTTGTGATGGGAAACATCGTAGGAAACCTGCACGCTACGGATAGTTTCTGAAACGTATAACCAAGATCCAGTTGGTCTGGTTCCTCAGTTAAAGGGTTGAGAATTTCAAACCGCAGTGGCTTCATTGTTATTAATCGTACTGTTCACTCTCCAATCTTGGATTATGGTCTTGCGTGCCCTGGGCTCGCAACCAGAAACTACACGCTAAGATGAAGAGAGACCTGTCATAAATAAATAGGATCCTCTAGTATTAATCATAATTATCATTTTAGTTATCCAGTAACTCAACAGGACACGAAACGACTCGACTCCTCTCTATATTTTCAGTTTACTAAGTAAACATTTATTATCACGTCGAGACAGTTAATTGCGACGATCAATTTCTTACCCTCCCCTCAGGCTTCCACCCCCCTCAGCGTAACAAACCAAAGCAGGCGCCCCCCACTTTCTATTGCCATTTATCTCTACAAAACACTGGGGTGCTCTGTAAAATTCTACTGTCTACGTCTTCCTACAAAATTAGAGAAATGATAAAAAAGTGGTAATATCTTTTGTTATCATGACATAGTCCCTTTTGACTCTTGCATGGTTGTGTTTTATTTCTGTTACTATAATTAAAAGCAACATAACTGTGTTGCTTCATGAAAACTTGTCAATCTTTATTAAGTGACTAGGAATGCACCCACGGCCCAACTACTGACCCTAGAAATTTGAAATTTGGAAAGGGGGTTCCTTTAATACTGAAAGTGAGGACTAAGAAGTGATTTTCGAAAATTCAAAAAAAGGTAAAAAGGGGTTTACAAGTTTGTATGAAAGTCCGCCATCTTTGATTTTAGAAATGTTAAAGTTTGTATTTAGTATAATAATTTGAAATAAAAAGTAACCCATTTAATGTTTGTTGAAAATTACCTTCAAAGGGGGTAAAATAGGGGATGAAATTCCAGTATGGGGAAATTCCAGTATGACCATTTTAAAGTAACAAGGCCGAAAATCGCTATACGTTCTCTTTATTTTAAACCAAGAACAAGTTTTTTCACATTTTTACAAATTATAGCCATAAGGGGGTGAAAAGGGGGTTTGAAATTTGTATGGAAGTCCGTCATCTTTGATGTTAGGAAAGTGAAAATTTGTTTTTATCCGTATAATTTAAATAAAAAGTAGTTCACTTAAGATGAAATGCAGTATGAGGGATTAGACAGTTTAAAAGTCAGAATCTTAAAATTGATGTTTGGGCACCGGTTTTGAATAAAAAAGTGACTTTTGAACTTTTAACTCTTAAGGGGCAGTTTCGCGGGTTTGAATTCTGAATGAAGACTATTGTAATAAGGACTAAAACTGCGCGGGTAACACCGCAGGCGCAGTCTAGTTTTGAATAAAACCGTGTATAGAGTAAGGTGAGTGATGGATAGGACTAAAACACTCCGCGTGGGCTGATGCAATTCGCTAGTTTTAAATTATTTTCTAGTAGTTTTTAGTGAGCAAATTTGGTGTTTATTTGTGCAGTGAAGTGCTGCGAAGTGATACTAATAATAAGAGTTGTTGAATTGTTTCGTTTTTAACATTGCTATTGTGTGTCGAGTGAGTTGTCACGTGACAACTTGCTTGGTATAATAGAGTCTTAAATACAATTGGATATGAAATGTTTTACAATTTTGCAACTTTGACTCATTTTCCTTTAAAGTTTGTCAAATTGTAAATATTTGGGTAGTTTAGAGTCGGCGCCTCTAAAGAATACCCGTGGCAAAACACGGCATTATTTAGATTCCTTGTGTCTATGAACATAAAGATCAAACTTGAATGTTGACGGCGACTGAAGCGCGCTTTTTACTGGACTTCTTTGGTGGCGTGGACTCTACTCTTTTTTCTGTTAAACAACCATATATTCTGTAACCATACTCATTCACACACTTGCAATAATATTGCTCAATATAGTTGTTTTCAGAATATTATCTACTCTTAGATTAAACCATTTTGATTTATTCTAAGTATCTACTAAGTACCTATTTGAATTTTGTACGTGTTTTGCCTTTATTGAGTGATTTTATGAAATCAATAATTTTGGGCCTTCAATGTTCATCATCACCATTTCAGCCAATAGACGTCCACTGCTGGACATAGGCCTCCCGCAAAGTTCTCCACACATATCGGTCCTGTGCCGCCCGCATCCAATGGATTCCCCCAACCTACACCAGATCGTCGGTCCACCTTTTGGGGGGCCTGCCACGGTTGCGACTTCCTGTACGTGGCCTCCACTCGAGGACCTTTGCCCCCTAACGGTCATCTGTTCGCCTCGCTATGTGCCCTGCCCATTGTCACATGAGACATGCAATCCTTTGGGCTATGTCTGTGACCTTCAATATTATTGTACAATAGTGTTCTGAAATAATATTATTCAATATATACGTGGCGCTATAGTAATTCAGGGTGCTTTGCATGTATCAAACCCAGCACCAATGTCATCAGATACTCTATATTGACTACGCTAAACGGAGCATCGATGTGATGATAACTATCTTTTTATTGTTTCCGTGACATGTTTGTTTAGGACGAGGGTAGAAAGTGTTAGTTCAATGAACTATGTTGTTCTAGTTCTGTAAAATACTCGTTGTATGTACCTACAGTCGATATCGGTAAAAATCAACTGGACTGTATCGGATCCATCGGATCTTTCCGCTAGCTGTCATTGACAATTCTAAAAACCATTGCAAATTATTTTATTACTTTTGTATGGAGCTATCTCTCTCTCTCTCTCTCACGCATTGCAAACACACCGTGCTTTTTAAACCGTCTTACTCCCTTATCGAGGGCATTATACTGATGTTAAAAAACACACACAACCCCGAGGGTATATTCTAAAAAAAATTGCCTTCCAATACAATTTGCACCAATCAGCTGATTTATTTTGTATGGGAAGGTGATTTTTTTCTGACATAACACCTGTAACGTTGTCTGAAGTCAGCCCCAGATACATTCGTTCCTCATTTTATTTTGTTGGGTTTTGGCGCCGCATTTTGATTATGGCATGTATAAAGTTTCCAGTGAATGAAATATAATTTTTTGTTTTTTAGTTAACGGTTTTTTTTAACTCAGTTTTATTTTAATTTTTTTATTAATTGAAGTTGTCAGTGTTGATTGATTTTAATAAGAAATAAGCTTAGACAAAATTGTCTAAGCTTATTTCTTATTAAAATCAATTTCCCTGCCAGCTAATATATTGTGACGAAAAAAATTATATATTTAAACTGGTAGGTTCCCAGTTTTGGTTCAGAAAGGGGAAAGTAGGAAATTATAAATTTCCTACTTTCTCTTTGTTTTTTATTTTCTTATTTGATGGAAGTGGCAGACGAGCAAACGGATCACCTGATGGCAAGCGATTGCCGACACACATGAACACCCGTGACACCAGAGGAGTCACACGTGCGTTGCCAACCTTTAATCCCTACTTTCCCCCGTATGGGCCTCCGGTACCCTCACTCAGGCAGCGAAACACAGCACAGTGTTGATTTGTGAAGATGGGAGGAACGCTCTGCCAGCCCGCACGTGACAAATACAATGTAAACACCGTAAATAGGAGCCCAATTCTTGTGCTGACGTGATATTTTGACGTGAAAACATGACGGATGTCACCTGAAAACCATACAAAAAAACTATGTTTTAGTGACATATGTCGTATGAAAATAAATGTCACGAACACGAGAATTGGGCTCCAGGTATTCTAGTAGAAAATAGCGGTTCATTTGCTGCTAGTTGTTGAATATTAAACATTCAGAATAATTTTCTCGATCTCAACAGTATCAATAGAATCAGGTCAATGTATGCGATGCTGTATGAATACAATTTTGCATAATATTATGAATTTTATGTGTTCGAGAAGTCCAAACTCAAGATTTGCCAAAGAGCTATGGAGCATAGCATTCTAGGGATCAAAAGATCAGATAGAGTGCGCAACTCTGATATACGCTCCAAGACGGGAATCACGGATTTGAAACAAAAAACTGCGAAGCTAAAATAGGAGTGGGCGGGCCATGTATGCAGAATGAACCCTGAAAGATGGACAAAAATCGTCACCCAATGGCAACTGACCGCAACCGACCGATGGACGTCGACTACGCGGCAAGCCCAAAAAATGATGGTGTGACGATTACAATACGTATGTCCAATAATGGCGAGTAAAGGCATTGGATAGGGAGGAATGGAGAGACTTGGGGGAGGTCTTTGCCCAGCAGTGGGACTCTGCAGACTAAAATAAAAAAAAAATGTGTTTGACTATTGATGATATATGATGTGTAGACTATCCAAGATTTATATAGAAACGCCCTCTCCGCCGATCTAGAAAATTTTGACATTCATGTTTCGGCCTAAGTATATAAATTCAATAAACAATAAAAAAATATTTCATCATCATCAGCCCATTTAAGTCGCCACTGCTGGGGCACGGGCCTCCCTCAATCACATGAGGGGTAATTGCCATACTCACCACGCTTGGCAGACGGGTTGGCGAGGGTTTTGATATAAATGCAGAGTTTTCCTTCTCTGAGTGCTGATGATCATGCCAGCAGCTTTACCTTAGTCGCCTTTTACGACACCTCGGTAAGAGTGAGGGTGGCCTATTCTACTCTGCCGGGACCACACGGCCTCAAAAAATATTTAATACATACTTAAATGAAAAGTTTTTGGCCCTTACCAGTTTTCATTATCATCAGATATTTGTTTGTGTTGGGTATGTGTATTTGTGGTAACTTCGTTGTTCTTGGTTTCCATAGAACCAAGGAAAACTTTTGGGACCTGGACGAAATAAGCGATGGTGTATCAAATAATTAAACTTTAATTGTTACTTTAATCAGGATTTTTCATTTCATTTTCATTTTTATTTAATTGGACATGCATGTAAACAATTGAAACTAACAATAGCTGATCGAAGGATGTTGATGTTACCACAATGGATCCCTTTTCTATAGTATTCCATTATTTGATCACCGCCCCTTGTCCTTAGGCCGCAAAGCAATCTATCTTGGGTTGTTTGTCAATCCAGCTGTGACTGTAGGCCTTTCACACACTGTAAGAGGATAGATTCTCCTGGCCAATTTCGCTTTTTCTTTCCTCAACCTAATGGTTGTCTGGAAGAAATCGTTACAAGCGATAAGATCTCTTTGTTGGACGTTTTTTTTGTGTAATGTAACATACCATACCTGTATCATAATTCTCTACAATAAAGAATATCTATGTAAAATTAAACTTTACTTTAAATCTCGGGGTCTCCGAACAAAGGCAATTTTTTCACATGAAATATGGTCCATAATGTGACGGGTAGGGCACACTAGCGATGCCAATGGATTTTAATTTTTAGCTAGTAAACCGGATCTATTTTAAACAACTTATCCGCAAACACTTATACTATTTATCAAATAACCATGCACAAACGTTGGGTTCAACGCGTACGCGAAAAATTGATTACCGCCAAAAGCGGCCACTTTTAGCGTGAATAAATTTTTCGCGTACAAAAACTAACCCAAAATTTGTGCATGGTTATTTAATAAGTAGTATAAGTGCTTGCCGAGAGGTTGTAACCCCGAAATTGTTTAATATATATCCGGCTTAGCTACTGACTAAAAATTAAAATTGATTGCCGTCGCTAGTGTGCCCTACCCGTCACCGTAAATTTATATTTGCATTATTCTGTGACTTTGGTAACGAACATAATATTTTATTGATTTTTTAAAGATATAGGTGGCAGATAAGCTGACGGATCACCTGATGGTAAGCAATTACCGCCGCCCACGGACACCTGCCAAAAGTGGTGTCACCTTACCTTTTGAATATTTTATTTATAAAGTGTTATAACAATTTATAGTATTATAAATAATTTTAATATTTTTAGCACGAGGCCGTGCAATAGTTTCCCGAGTCGTTTAAGTACCGGGCCGTGATCTCGGGGTCCTGGGTTCGATTCTCCGGTCGAGCAAATGTATATTTCATATTTTTCGAACGTAGCTCGGGTTTGTGATCACCAACCCGCATTAGGCAAGCGTGGTAATTAAGCCTAATCCCATCATAGTAGCGATGACTTGATTTCTATGATGGAGGTCTTTGCCCTGCAGTGGGATAGTATATAGGCTGATACTACTATATAGTGCAAATCGTTCTAGTTAGTCGCAAGTAAGTAATAAACCTTAATACATTCAGTCCTCAGCTACGTATGCCAATACACAAAAACGAATGCCAATTGGTCATATATTTTCTGTGTGTCTTTTATCTAATTCAAAAGTGGTAGATAATTGTATTTGTAATTTACAAAATTGTTTAACAAACACAATCTGTTTGGAAAAAACGAAGGCACGACGAAATCACATTTTTCCAATCAGGAAAACACAAATGAAAAGTAAATTTAAGGAAAAACTCAGGCCACGTTCAAATTGAATTTGCTGGGTTCCGTACAAAGTTATCTTATTTAAATGGTAATCATATTTAAGTTCTGTTGTGTTTGTATTGCCAAATTTAATATTGAACATATTAATACGTATTATTTTACGGTCATTAAGGTTACACAATACACACACACAAACATTCTATAGACACCAAGTTATGTTGTAAAAATTCATTCTATTTTTATAAATAGGAAAGTATGTATTACTATTTTTTTGTCCGTCTTTCACAGCAAAACGAAGCTACGAAGCATTTAATTTTCAAGATAGGAAGCTCAAAATTGCAAAAGGACAGGTAATGTTGAGAGAATGGACAAAAGCAGAGCACCAAAAATAATGACCGACTGGAAGCCGCAGCAGAAGAGACCAAGGGGAAGGCCTAAGAAGAGATGGTGAAATCGCATCGAAGACCATGAAAAGATCTTAAGGCGATGAAAAAGTTCACGAACTGGAGACGGACATCCAGGCATCGTCGCGCTGTGAAGTCCATAGTAGAAGAGGCCAAGACCCACAAAGGGTTGTAGCGCCGAAGAAAGTAAAGTTAATAATTGATGTGCGGACTATTTGTAACAGACCAAAATCTTCACAGAGATTTAATATTAAATAACAATAATGATACATTTTGCCGTAGGTAGTTACTTTAACAAAAATAATTGTTAGAATATCAACCGTTTTCCTAATTAATTAAACATTAATTAACCGCATTACCAATAAATATACTTTATTTGCATAAGCTTATATTACAAATCTTCTTACATGAAAAATATAAATTATAACTTTGTTTATTATACATCAAATTAACATATATGTCGATACAAAAATGCACAAAGAAACGAATAAATATAATGTGATTATCGTTAATTTACCTCAGCTGACAGCTAACTTAAACAACGTAGAAATATGTACTCCAATGCCGTTATGTGTATGTATTAAGTATCAATGGATTAATATCCTATACACAAATGTAAATAATGCTAATTAAGGAGTACTCACATAGGACATCGATTACGACGACAAGGCACGAATGGCCGATGCGTGGGCCAACCCATCGCTAAGATGATGATGAAGAATAATTTTTATCCTTCTTCTACATAATATGCGAAACAAACACAATCCTGCAAGGGTTTTGTTTTTCCCTTTTTGTATACCTACGGAATCCTAAACAAAATAAAATACGGCGTGGGAGAGTTTATTGTGGCAATTTCTAACCTTTACATTTTTTGCATCATTAATAATGTTATTTTTCATGGCGATTTTCCAATAATCTAACTCAGAAGTAAAGTAGCTCAGTTGTACCATAGTATAATATAATTCCAGTATCAAAACAAACTGTTTTAACAAAGCCGTTGCCATTTCGTATTACTCAAGATTGCGAAAACTTTGAGTAGAAACAGATTTTTTCACGTAGGTGTTAGGCCGCACCTACATTGCAATGGTCAACTTTATATCGTAAATAGCTTACCATCTGCTCCGTCTACCAGGTGATCCGTCTGCTCGTCTGCCACCTACACCATAAAAATAGCTTATGTTTTTATTCCCGGTGTAAGCAATAGTACTAATACCTCCCGAAAATCCTAAGTCGGATCACTATTGGCAACCATTGGACTACAGTGGGAAAAAAACGCTGATCGAATCCCTGTCGCACTCAGTCCCTATCTATTATACAGTGTTGATCTTTCTGACTGTGTAAGTTGATGCATTGGTTATTATTTCACTATGGTTGTACAGTGTATTGCGGTGAAGATGATTTGTCGCTTTTAATTAAAAACCCGCAGCCCCAAATCAGCCATCTGTGTTAACGAGCCGCTGCGTTTTATAACATTCCCACATTTAAGGTAACCTCAATAAACACGAATATGGTCACTAAAACTTACTTTAGGGCTACCAAATGACGTAATTTGTTATATTTACTAAAATTTATCTCTTATATTTACCGGTGTGAAGGAGCACCTAGGCTGGGTTTGTTTGTGAGTGAGGGTAACCTAATTCGGGCAAAGGTAAAAAGATTGGCAGCGCACTTTTTACCCCCGACGCAAAAACGACGGGGTGTTATAAGTTTGACGTGTGTGTATGTGTGTGTGTGTCTGTGTCTGTGCGTCTGTCTATGGCATGTAGCTCCCGAACAAATGAACCGATTTTGATTTTTTTGTTTGAATGATAAATAAGAGGGGAGTGTTCTTAGCTATGACGGATAAAAATCGATTCAAGATGGCCGCCGTCACAAAGATATGGATTGTATGTTTTAAACACAACTCCCAGAATAGGGGTGTCATATAAAAAGGCTTGAGTAGTAGAATATATTTATTGTGACAAATTTCAAATCCGAGATGGCCGCCGTCGGGGGTTTTTTATATTAGCAATTTAATTTTTTTTACTACACTAGAGTTACGCGTAGCCATGGGCGATGGCCGTCGCTTATGATCATCCTTCTGGTCGTCTGTCACCTCCGATGTATGAGTACGTGGCTGATCGTTGAGACCGAGGTATTATTATTAAGGGGTTCATTATACTTTTATTGCACTCAAAATAAAGTATGAAAGCTTAAAAACTAGATATTACATAATGTGTACAACGAAGGCGGCCTTATCACTATGAGCGATCTCTTCCAGGCAACCTTTGGATAAAGGACACTTGATGAAGGTGTAGGGCGGTGCAATCTTAAATATTTATATACTTACCCATCATAGTAGCGATGACTTTATTTCTATGATAGAGTCCTGTGACCACAGATCATATTATGATTTGCAACTGTGACCTTTAGTGGGACAATAAATAAGCTGGCAGCATTAATGAAAAGGCACTGTAGTAAGAGAAAATAATCCTAGAATTACATGAGTTGCAAGACCACAAAGGGTCAGTTTCAAGTGTTATCTTATAATTATAACTTGAGGGACTATCCCTCATAACCTTATACCAAACTGGGCGTACTTAATGTAATTAATTTTCTAACTATGTGGCTTGATCCCTCGGCAAATATGGTTTGTAACGGACACTTTGCGAGTTTATGTAGGTAGCTACGCATGGTAAAATCGTAAGTTAGATACTTAGGGCTTTATTCATATACGTTCAATAAACCTTTACTAGCTAAAATGGTTTTATAGAACACCCACCCGTATTACCAATGGAGTCACAAGTGCGTTACTCACCATTTCTCCTTTAAACTGGGCTTACTGGATCCTCACTCACTCAGCGAAACACAACACAGGCGCTGCTTGACGCTGGTTTTATATGAGGCCGTGGTGGGGTGGAAGCGTGGCTCTCCCAAGGACTGCTAACTGATATTCTTACTTGTTTTATGTGATAGGTGGCAGACTAGTAGATGGATCGCCTGATGGTAAGCGATTGCCACCGACGTTTCCCCCGGATGGGGCCTCCGGTACCCTCACTCACGCAGCGAAACACAGCAAAGTGCTGCTTCACGCTGGTTTTCTGTAAGACCATGGTATCACTCCGGTCGAGTCGGCCCCCATTCATGCCGAAGCGTGGCTCTCCCAGACTCAAATTTTACTAAAGAATGGTTACCATAGTGTACAGTAGCGTACGAGTTAGCCTGCGAGTTACTGCAACTGGCAGTGTTTGGACGTCACATTCGAGTATCTCGCACGAGCGACCTAGAAAGAAGTTCGCAAGACAAGCTGAGTAAGAGCTACAATCTACGGAGCGTAGCTTCATAGATTATTTCGGGGATAATTTGATACCAGCACATTCCATCATTGGACGACAAGGCAAGGCGAGGGCTTCCAACCTTATGCGGTAGAATTGCCCCTTATCAGCATGAAGAGATTCACTTCCACATTTAAACGATCTACTACGCCCTTGTCCAGTCAATACTAACATATTGTATACCAGTCTGGGGAGGTGCATGTAAAATAACATTGCTTCAGCTGGAACGTGCCCAGCGATCCATACTGAAAGTAATGCTTAGGCAACATTTTATGCACCCCACACAAGAACTTTATAACAACGCGGTAATTTTGACAGTGCTACAACTATTTATTCTACAGGTTACACTACGACTACACAAACGACTAACATTTACCCCAACGACACATCAGACCAACAGCCGAAGATCGTCTAAGGTATGCCAAATGGGCAAATATCACACCACTTTCATAGGACGCCACACTTATTTTCTATCAAAACACTTATACAACACACTTAACACAAAACTGATATTGTACCCTAAAATATACTACGATTGTAAAAACACCATTAAAAATCCTACTGCGCCTCAATTACTATGACACAGAATCTCTGTTGAAGGACGGATTGTTACACTGAACCTAAAGCACGCACCCTAATCACTCAATGGTTCACTCACACACACTCTCTCTCTTACACACACACACACACGCACGCACGCACGCACGCACGCACGCACGCACGCACGCACGCACGCACGCACGCACGCACGCACGCACGCACGCACGCACGCACGCACGCACGCACGCACGCACGCACGCACGCACGCACGCACGCACGCACGCACGCACGCACGCACGCACGCACGCACGCACGCACGCACGCACGCACGCACGCACGCACGCACGCAGAGATTAGATTTTATTTTAGTTTATTTTATAAATAGCATTTCATAGTTCCGGCCGGGGGTACCTGGAGTCCTAAAATACAGGTTAATCCTACATTAGGCTCCAGTCCCCCCGAATTGTTGTTCACTAGCTTATAAGAATAACTATGTTTTTACATAAGAAACGTATAATGTTTAAAGTGGAAAATAAAGATATATTTATTAAACGCGGAAATCCAAGTAAGTAAGAAGTATAATCGTTATAATCTGAAAATCTTTAAAGCAAGAGTGAACAGTCATGTTCTAGGCAAACGCGTATCATCCTAGACCTTATCGTCCGCTTTTCTTCAGGCCCGATTGTGATCAAGCGTTAAGTATAGTCCAGTTAGCGCCTATAGTCCAGCAACAAGTGTACACTACCGGCAGCTGCCGGCTGTCTGCTAGCTAGGAAGCAGCTTGCACTGTGTGTATCAGTCTTTATATCCCCGAGAAGATAAAACAGAGAAACTATTAATCTGAGATTAGTTGTCATTGTTTTGTTATCGATATAAATCCAAGTATTAAAATCTTTTAATCTACCTCGTGGTAATCTCAGCGCTGTCGCGTCAGACCTAACAAATCGAGCACTCGACCCCAATTCCCAGCTTTATGGGGGTTTAAAACGCCATTTTATTTTCTAACATGAAATAGTGATGTGAAACAATACAAAGATAATGTGAAAGAATACTCTCCCGATGTGGCGTTTGGTTTGGTATATCACCAAGATTTTATAAGTACGCCATCTCTTCCATCATCATCTTCCATCTCGTCTCATGTTAGCGTGTTATTCCTACATAGTTGCGTCCAAAGCTGTCGCTTTCAGAGCCCGAGGTACGCTTAGGTCATGATTCACGATTTGGGGAGTTAGAAAGAAGCGACTGCCGTCTGACCAATATATATAAGGTATATACTTTCTTCGAACCGGATCAAAGTACTGTTACTCGTAGTGTAGGGCTTCTATCACAGCACACTATTATAATATCTGTGTAAAATTATATGGCTGATTGGATGCAGCTTGCGCATCAATCGCCTGAGAACGAATGATTTTATCTCCTAAAAATGTTCTTAGTCAGCGGTAGATAAATCAACGTTCAACAGGAGGTGGCAATTTCCTGATTGTTTGAAGTATTACACACCACACGTCTTTTAGCAAAATGTGAGTGTTGTAATTATTTCCTCGTAATTAGGTACTTGCTGTCCCTCGGGGAACAACGCAGGGCACCTCGAGTCATGCCACGATGAATCAAAGAGTATGTCGCAGAAAATGAACTAAAAGTACCGATTTGTCTCGTACAATGTCACATCTCTACCATGAAAACTCCCTCATATGTACAGATATGGACGAAATGCTTACGCGATCCGAGAATGCCTTTATGTTAATTTTATATCCAAGTTTTACGACTTGCTTCTTATATGCTGTGTAATGGTTATTTTGAATTAGTCATAATAATGGCTGTAACATTTATCGCTTATGACGTTAAAACTCTAAAACATGAAAGTACCTATTAAATACTTTTGGTGCATCTCAATTTCATAATATCCAATATTCCTAACCTAATTTCATCTTGTATTATAAATGAAATCAGTTGAAGAAAACGTTATTAAATAATGTTGTGGAAATAATGATAAAATAAATAATAACGGTATTACCGTTTTGGGTTTGCCGTAGTCGGGTAGAAATAAATAAGCGACGATACTATGATACGACGAGGAGTGACAGTAAACCGGCGTGGAGCACCGCCTACGCTGTTTCGCCGAGTGAGTCAGGGTACCAGAGGGCGTGTTTAGGGGAAGAGGAAAGGTTGGCAGCGCATTGTGACTCTACAGTGTTGCGGTCACCCGTCTGTTCATCTGTCATTAATGACGTAAAAAAGCTAGTACAGCTTCTCAAGTGTTGTACAACCTACACACAATACGTTAACTTTTTATGTGTTTACTGTTAATGCTAAGATATATAACTTATCGTTTGGCAAATAATGTAAGCAATAACGATTTTAGTATCTGTTCGCCAGAATGGGCGAATAAAACATGGCATTAAGAATGCTAATAGTATTGGCTCTGCGTTCTTTACATCATTTGGGTGACCTATTCGTTTATGCTACACATTGTACATTACGTTGTCTAGACTGGATATTAACCAATAAAGAATATAAATAAAGAATATAATATACCAGACTATGTTATACTCTAAGTTGTAACACTCCTAATGCAGCGAATGTTCAGCTTGCAAGCCGCGCGTTCACTGCATGCGAGCCGCTCGCACGCACCTTCGGCATAACAACGGCTTGTGCCCTTATTATAACGAAGGCTGAAGCTTTTGAAATTTTACAGGAGAGCTAGTTTAGATATGTTCTTCTTTCTAAAGTTCTTTTTTTTATATATGAGAGGTGGTAGACGAGCAGACGGATCACCTGATGGTAAGCAATTCCGCCGCCCATGGACACCCGCAACACCAGTGAAGTCACAAGTGCGCTGCCAACCTTTTCCCCTTCACCCCATTGGGCCTCCGGTAACCTCACCCACACGGCGAAACACAGCGCAGGCGCTGCTTCATGCTTTTTCGTGCTTGAGATAAATATATTACATTTGGTAACAATATATGAACATAATTATATATTAAAAGCTTTGTACCCCTCAGGGCTATTACTTTTGCTCGTTTATTTCTATACTTAACATGAAAATGAAACTATGAATAAAGAAATTATTATAATAGGAAATTATAAATGCGATCTATGGTTCAGTAGAAAACCAAACCTTTTCCGTAAATTGGCGGGCTAACGAAGCGAACTAACAAAAGGTAGATGTTGAATTAAGTCATTACACCCAGCTGTTGCCACTTCCACCAAAACGCCCTTCGTGAGCACGCAGCCTCAATGACCCACTTGTCCGATCAGATATTGCGGACAAATTATTGAAAATGTACTGAAAAGTGTGTAATAACAATTTGTGGCTGGTTTTACGACCTCAACGACTCGGTGTGAAATGGAAACATGAACTGATGCGGGTTAAATTACCAATCTCAAACTCAATCAAAGTAAATTATTTAGAAATATTTTTCGGTGGAATTTTGTACAAAGACGATAAATTCTATCTACAAAAGTGATTGAAGTTATTTGATATTGTGTAGAATTAATTCATTTTCGATATCGACATCGACCCTAATTTAATTTTAGAATCGAATGAAAACATCTGTAGGTTAGAAAACAGAAGTGCAGTATTTCCGTTTTCAACAATGCAACTCAGTCATACTCGAACAAATTATAAATTATTTTTAGTTAGTACTTACACTTTTTTTTTGTTTCCTCCTAATACTAAGTGTCTAATAATAAGTGAAAAAAATAATAAACGTAGACATAGCGGACAGGTACGTCTGGCGCCGACGGAGGCCTCTGTTCGCAGTTCCACACGCACGGACTGGCGGCGGTGCTACATCGATGACAAATGTATAGTGGTGATTGTGAGACATTATTTAAACAAAGTACAATCATAAATACTTGGAGGAACGAATAATCTTTTTTTTTGAGACGGAATACAATTTCTTTTACATGCGACAAGTAACAATAATATAATCTGCATTATTGCTAAAAGTGGCCATTATGCAGATCATTGTTAATTGTAGGAAGAAATCATTTTATAAGATTCTCTTTAAAAACCGTTAATACATTCCTGCAAGTCTTTAAAATTGTACTTTTTTAAATAATGTCTCATGATCGCCACAATAAATTTAAATCTGCAGGCACCGCTAGTTTCGCGGATGTAGCACCTAAAAAGAAGCGCCACTAACACGAGCATTAACACTTAACAAAGTCGCTGGGACCGTCGACGTGTTTAGCTGATCTTTGACTTCACAATACTTTGTTTGTTTTAGTGCCAAATAAATCAAGCTAAGCTAACGCCGTGTGGTCCCCGGCATAGTAGAATAGGCCACCCTCACTCTTACCGAGGTGTCGTAAAAGGCGACTAAGGTAAAGCTGCTGGCATGATCATCAGTACCCAGAGAAGGAAAACTCTGCATTTATATCAAAACCCTCGCCAACCCGTCTGCCAAGCGTGGTGAGTATGGCAATTACCCCTCATGTGATTGAGGGAGGCCCGTGCCCCAGCAGTGGGGACTTAAATGGGTAAAAACTTAAATGATGAAATAAAGCTAAGTATCTACACTATCGCATTGGGGTAACCTGTAATGTTAATTGTACGATTTTTTAATCATCATCATCATCATTTCAGCCAATAGACGTTCACTGCTGAACATAGGTCTCCCCCAATGTTCTCCACACAGATCGGTCCTATGCCGCCCGCATCCAATGGATTCCCGCGATCTTCACCAAATCGTTGGTCCACCTTGTGGGGGGCCTGCCACGGCTCCGACTTTCTGTACGTGGCCTCCACTCGATTTTTTGAATAAATAAATAAATAAAAATACTTGAAATTTTTTTGTTATTTCCAATACATTTAGTAGTCCTGATAATTTCAATATTAACTTTATTTCATACTTATTTAATTTTCATAGTCCAGGACGAAATTGAAATCATATTTTATTAGGAATTATTGCACTTAGGATTTTTGAACCGTTTTTTAGTTTATTTGATTTCGTTAACTCGTAGTATGACAAAAAATGTATAATGTTACTAGCTTTTGCCCGCGACTTCGTCTGCGTTCACACAATATCTTTATAAATTATAGCCTATGTGTTATTCTGATCTATAAGCTACATTACTGTAAAGTTTCATTAAAATCCGTTTAGTAGTTTTTGCGTGAAAGAGGAACAAACATCCATACATCCATCCAAACAAACTTTCGCCTTTATAATATTAGTAAGGAAGTAAGGATATTATAGTCCTAACTTTACTGGATTGAAACATATTAGACCCCTCCTTTTATTATGATAAAAAAATTAAACTTTTTGATCTTCCTCAACATCGTCCCTATATAACAATCTCTCGCACCTTAAGGCAGGCTTCATTTGAAGGGTGGTACAAAATAAAAAAGTTTAGTAGAAATTTCGTTTAGAAAAATGATGAAGTACTTATACATCATAATTTAAACGGTTTTATTTAGCTTACCCCGTTTGTTTTATTCTTCTTGGGTCAAATTTGGTTGTTTTTATTATGCGCAGAATATTCAAATCATTTGGGTAGAAAAAGGAATTTTGTTGAACTGAAGTGGGCTATAACGAAAATGACCTAAAAATATACATTTTACATTTAGTGAGGTAAAGAAGTCTTCTCTCAAATCGCTAAAAAGCCACTGTGCTTTAAAAGCTGCTTTTCATTGACAAAGAGCATTTATTAAAGTGATGCAAGGATACAATTCAATGAGATACGAGTATATTTACTATAGAAACGTTTTTATTTCGCATAACCAAGTGTCTCTTGACACCCTTTAACAACCTCATTAAATCCGGAAAATTTGTGATGGGTTCTTGAACGCCGCTTCGAATTTTCTCTTATGCCTAAAAAGGCCTTACAGAATGGCTGGTAAAATAGGTCATTCCAAGCATTAATATTGCTGCCATTCTTGCACGGACTCTCAAGCCTGACATTTGTTATGAACCTATTAGGAGATTAAGAGATTCTTTGCCGAGCTCTTTATGAGTGTAATGTCCTCTTTGCGGTCACTCGGTCATCCCCATACTGTGTTAAGTAGGTCAAGCATAAAAAAACAATCATCGTCTAAGTATTTACAAGCTATTAAATTGATATGATCCTAATAAACATTTGTAATAGATGTTTTTCCTCCCAAAAGATGCCCCAGCCAGGATAAACTTATGCGGCGTAGCGGCAGTAGGCAGAGCATGAGAGGGAAAGGGATCGTAGGTTCGGTGGCTCAGACATTGATGGGTCATTAGCATAAGGGAGTCACTACGACTGCCTCGTTGGCGCCGGCTGCGCTTGGGGTCCCGGGTTCGATCCCCGGGTTGCGGTCGGGCCAAACTTTGTACTTGAGTTTTTCTGTTAAGAAATTCTCAGTGTCAGCCCGGAATCTGGAAATTGACGCTCTTGTACCTCCGTGCCTCGGAAAGAATGAAAGAATAATAAAATGATTTATTCAGCGTCAAACATACACAAAATAAAAATAGAACAAATGGACACTACAATGACACTGAAATGGACTCCATTCAGTATGTGTCGCAGTGTCTAAAGGACACCCCGACGCTGGTTTTCCGTGGAGTCCAAAGGAACTAACTACGTCACTGTGTGTGCCGACGTCATAAAATAGATAAGCACGTGAAGCCGTTGGTTCCACGTCCGAACCCTCTCCGGTCGTGTCACACTGGTGTCCCATCGGAATATAAGGGGAAGGGAATTGAGAGTGCACTTGTGTACTTGAGCACTATAATATATCCTGCGTACGTGGCTGATCGGTTGGAAGATATGAAGGGAGTCAGAATTAGGCATGAGATCTAAAACAGCTAATATTATAGCTCATGACTGCAAACATATCCCTAATAAAATAATTGGAAAGGCCTGCCAACGGTGAAATGCGACAGGCTGATGATGATGAAATGAATAAATAAAAAACTGTACCTATATCGATTTTGTTATAGACAGTATTTACTGTGGTGAAGGACAAGAGTCTAGGTAGATTTATGAATAAAATGTTCTCTTTCCTTAAAAATAAGAGGCCGAAATAAATGGCCCATTCATTTATTTATTTAGAGCCCTGAAGAGTTACAGTACCCAAAGCCTAATTGTCTCACGTCCGCTCTAGGAGTTATCCAATAGCACCCTTATTAGACTTTTATTTATCATCCCCTTACCCTGTTCATAGGTTATGTATGGTGAAGTGCTTATTTTTCTTCTATTCGTATTTTATTATAATATGGAGAGCCATCATGCCCATCCCCATGGATATTATCGGGTAGAGGCTTGAAGATATCTTGCATATGTCCAGTAACTTATTGAGAAGAAGTGGGTAGTCAACAGTCGAAGTCAGTCAAAGTCACAGTTACTCAATAAAACGCCGATATTTCACGTTTTATGAACCTACGGATTCTGCCGATACCACTCTAAATACAATCGCGGGTTTTAAGACTCTATTATGTCCAAGCAAGTTGCCACGTCACAACTCACTTGACACACACAATATAATAGCAGTGTTAAAAACGATACTATTCAACGTTTATTTTTATTAGGATCACTTCGCAACACTTCAATGCACACCAAATTTGTTCACTAAAACTAATTTAATGCATTTGAATTGCATCAGCCCACGAGGAGATTAGTCCTATCACCAGAATCCATTTATTCGTAGATTTTTATGAATATTAATATTTCTAAATTAATATCATCATCATCATTATCTCGATGGATGGCGGTCTAATACTGTGCGTTTCTAGCGGAACTTTCTACAACGTACCTCAGTTCTGTGGAACGGATTGGCTGCAGGAGTATTTCCCGACGGCTATGACTTAGGGACCTTCAAGAGAAGAGCGTACTCTTTTTTTAAATGGGCGGCAACACAATAGCGATCTCTCTGATTTCGCGGATGTACATGGGCAGATTACTTGATTACTTTCCATCAGGTGCCTCGCTTGCTCGTTTGTCGCCTCTAGCATAAAAAAAAATAGCTGTACAATTGACAGGAAAACATTTTTTGGAGTTCACGTACGGGGGAAAAGTAATTGTGATTTTTGAGAGTTAATTTGTAGATATTGTTCATGTAAAAATTAATAATTGTAAATATTTACTTGCCACTTAGATGGCGAAACATGTGAATCAATTTATGTAAGTACATCCACACATCACAGTATACAAAACTGTAAAATTTCTTCAGTCGATTTTCACCTTAATGTCAAACTTGTTCGGTTCAATATCAATTGAGGAATTTTGACAGGTTGTAGTAAACTGTGGCTGTCTGTACCGTCTTCTGACTAAATAGGCCAGTATGGTAGTCCCAACGGAGGTGATGCCTGACATCGCTTCCATTGTAATTGCAACGTAGCCCATGTTGCAATTACAATGCTTACCATCAGGCTGAGGAGAGCCAATTTACTGTGTCACTATAAAAAAAATAGATTTTATGATTACGCGACAACAGCAATTCTCGTAATTATTGTTAAAAGTGGTTACTCCTACGATTATCATTAATTCATTCCTGGCTTTTTTGTGATTACGCTAAAAGATATTTTTTCTATAGATGTTTGAAATTCCTTAACAATTAACAAAACCCAAATTAGGACTGTATTGGTCTGGGTGTTATCTATGTATTATAGATATGTATTTACAAAAGAAAAGTATTATGATGTTTATATTTGTAATTCCGATGTTGGTTCTGATATCCGTAACACAGGTGCATGAGCTACCTATCTCGGACTCAGGTCAATGTGACATATGTTATGTTGTGAAATATATACCTATATTTTTTATGACATAAATTTCAGACGAGCAGATGGATCGCCTGATGGTAAGCGATTGTCACCGGCCATGGACACACGCAACACCAGTAGAGTCACAAGTGCGCTGCCAACCTTTATACTTCACTTCCCCCCGGGATCGGGCCTCCGGTACCCCCATACACGCTGCGAAATACAGCACAGTGCTGCTTCACGCCGGTTTTATGTGAGGCCGTGGTATCACTCCGGTCGAGCCGGCCAATTCATGCCAAAGCGTGACTCTTCCACGGTCATATATTTAGTAATATATGGCGCTTGTGGACCAAATGCTCCCTGAATGGTAGGTACGCTTATCAGGGATCTCGGTGGCGGGTCCGCCTAAGTCCGGATAAAACATTGTTTTCCTGAGTACAAGTGAAAGAAATATGTTAAAGCCAGATTTATGTTCGTCTCTTTGAATGGCATTAGGTATAACAAATGTTGGATTTGCACCTCACGCCTAGGATTTAAGGGATATAGTATCTACTTACATTCAGAGGCACGATATTTTTAGACCTGATGACGATTTAGGCACTATAGAGGGATGATAGCTCAGTGAACACCTTTAACATGCGCTTCCTAATTTGGGTAGGCGTATTCCCTTCCCGATTGAGAAACTTAATCACAGCGCGATGCTCAAATTTGATCATTTTGTTATTTTCTTCCGACATGATGAACACAACACCGCGCACCGCGCCAAATATTTATGAATGTATTGAAATAAATGAATGTTATGTTTTTTATTAAAGGAATTAACAAGGCACATAAATAAATTGCGGCCAGTTCCATTTTCAAAACTTTCTTTAACAAAGTAGATCTTATATCAGCCACCCCTCGTATATTTTACAAGTAGCTAATATAATTTTGCGAATTATAAATCCAACCGTTTCTTTTCGCTACTGAAATTATTTGAAGTATATATCTACTAAAGGGATATACCTACATATATTTATATTTTACAGACAAAGATAAAGCTTATAAAGAGATGAGATAATTCTCACAATAATTCTCACAACATCTCATACGTTGACCTGATTCCGTACTAAGTAGCTTAAGCACTTGTGTTACAGATATCAGACAACAGAAGAACACAAATATATACTTAAATACATATATTACACCCAGACACTGAACAAACACAAGTGTTCATCGCACGAATGTTTGTCCAGGGTGGGGATCGAACCCACGACCTTTGGCGTAAGAGGCAGGGTCACTACCAATTGCGCTATCCGGTCAGTCAATAGCACATCTCATTGTATGTTTCATCCAGTTCGAGAGATGATTAAGTAGGCGTTTTGTATTAAGACAACAGGGACATACTTTGTTGTATTTTTTTACTTACTTTTAGTTTAACTTTAAGATGAATGAATTTATACATTTATTAAAAATGTCGAAATTTTATAAAAATGCGAATATAATTTTATTGCACTCAAAATAAAGTATGAAAACTTAAAAACTAGGTATTACAAGATATGTATAACGAAGGCGGCCTTATCACTATGATCCAGTTATTGCTTTACTTTCTTAAGGGCCGATTCGACCACGATTAATCTGATACTAAATTTGTGGTAAAGCGCTGTCATTCAATACAAATCTGACGTTATACTATAGAATTATGCACGGATAAAATTTGGTCGAGGATTGCTCTACCCGCCGTAGGGCTAAAACAAGGCGCGTAGCCTGATGCAATTCAAAGGTTTTAAATTAGTGTCTAGTGGTTTTTGGGGTACAAATTTGGTGTTTGTTTGCGCAGTGAAGTGCTGCAAAGTGATCCTTATAATAAGACTACTACCTACTTTTTTTACCAATAAGTTACTTGACATTGGCAAAAAAGCCATATAAAAAAAAAAAACTTTTTTTTTGGTTACATTATAGCGGACAAACGAGCAGATGGCACACCTGATGGAAAGTGATCACCGCCGCCCATGAACACCTGCAACACCTGAGGTATCACATATGCGTTGCCGGCTAAGAAAGGAATAAATGCTTTTCTTAAAGGTCACCAGGTCGTATCGGTTCGGAAACACCACGGATAAAAGCTGGTTCCACAGTTTTACTGTGCGTGGTAGGAAATGACGTGAGGAACGAACTGTAGTTGATATAAATCCATCCAGGTGATGTGGATGGAATTTGGCGTTCTGACGTGATGTGCGGTGGTGAAAAATTGCATCTGGAATAAGGCCGAACAGCTCCTCGGAACATTCCCCATTGTAAATGCGATAGAAGATGCACAGTGATGCTACATCTCTACGCAATGACAGAGGATCAAGTGCCTGGTCATCGACAATTCTGACCGCCCTTTGCTGGATACGATGGATGCGAGGTCGCACCTGCGCCTTACAGAGCTGCAAGAGATGCCCCGGCATGAAATATCCCCTCGACTCATTGAGCAGGCCGAGCTTCTTGGAAGCCAATTTAACTTTTTCCTCTAGATGGCCGCGGAACTTTTTTCGAAAATTCCTCTCAATTTTTTTCAAACTTCAAAACTGCTCTATACACCGTTTTACTAACAAAGGTTTATTAAACGTTTATGAATAAAGCCCTAAATCTTTAGGACAACCACATTGGATTATACATAGTACTTATGGATAAAAGTTCATGTATAGACGACACTAAGTGACAAAAACTAAATTGAAGACAATTTTCCCTGACAGTCACCACGCATTAATTTTGTTTAGTGGCAAGGAAATTGTTTCTTGCGTCTTTACAAGCAATTCATTTAGCTTATGTGTCCTTATCTGTGATAATAAAACGCGTGTTTGTGATGTTGTATCCAGTCAACCTGAAGAAATCCTCGGAACGGTGTGAGAGGGATAGATTGACACGTTGCTTTATAATTAATCTAAGTATAGGTAATGCACGCTCGTGCAAACTCTAGAATGAACTTCCAGCCGCGGCTCCCTGATTGCTACAACATGTATTTTTTTAAACGAGGTTTAAAAAGAGTTCTTCTTTCACGGTAGGCAGCGGCATGACTGTGCTCTGGCATTTTTGATGTCTATGAGCGGCGGTTACCGTTCACCATCAGATGGGCCGCAAGCTCGTCTGCCTATTTTAAGCAATAAAAAAAATCTTATAAAGTGGTCAATCTTACAGATAGCGCAATTCGAAAACACGAAAACGTTCCGTTCCGTTTTTTGCCATTTGGCTACAGGACCCTTAAAACGGGAGTCCGCTTGTAACCAAGATCTGCTATAATTTAGCCGGAATGTCAAGCATTAACGGTACTTAAAATTTACCGTCGCGTTAATTTCCGTCTTTATTATTGGTGAGCGAAAAGGGGGAAAACCTGTGAATTTCCCAGGAAGCTTCTGCGTTCCTGGGCGGAGTTAGGCTGGCTTAATAGCCAGGACCCAACATGCATAATGGACGGCCGACCTAATTTCGTGTTGAGAAGCTTAACCACTTGTTAAGGTTATCAGGGAAGTCCTTTTTACATTACACTAGCCTTTACACGTGCTTTCCTCTTTCCAAAAAAAAAATATACACGACTTTTTAGTCACAAATAGTTCAAATACCAATTTTTAGCTTGCTGCCTACAAATTTTCGGGTCTACACCATTTTTACCTCGCCTTTTAAGATTAGGGGGTTAGAATGAGACAAAAAGTAGCCTATGTTAGTGCGCTCTCCTCTTTCCAAAAAAAAAATATACACGATTTTTTTGTTAGTTACAAATTGTGCAAAACCAATTCAGCTTTCTCCCTAGTAAATTTCGGCTTTACAGCATTTTTACCCCGCCTTTTAAAAAAGTAGGGGGCTAGAAAGAGACAAAAAGTAGCTATGTTATTCTCGATCCTAAAGAGATGGAAACCAATTTTTAGCTTTCTCCCTAATCCGACATTTTTACCCCGCTTTTTAAGAATGTGTGGGGCTAGAAAGGGACAAAAAGTAGCCTATATTAGTGTACTTTCCTCTTTCCAAAAAAATATACACGATTTTTTGTTACTCACAAATTGTCCAAAACCAATTTAGCTTTCTCCCTAGAAAATTTCGGCTCTACAGTCTTTAAAGAAAATAGGGGGCTAGAAAGAGACAAAAAGTAGCTATGTTATTCTCCATCCTGAAGAGATGGACGACATAGACTATCTTTAACAAATAAATACACTTCCATTTTGCCGTGAAAGACGGACAAACAGACACACAGCACACACACACGCACATACTATCTCATTTATAATATTAAATTTTACGTATTTACTACCGCACATGAAATGGAAGAACGGATTTCTAATCGGTTTGTCTATCTGTCACACCCAATTTCTTCTAATTTACCAAATTTAATGAGATTTTAATAACTTTTATTAGCTCACACCAACATCGATTTTAAGAACCATTTGTTATCTATAATAATGTTTGGGTTCCTGGACAAAGCCAGTCAATGAGCACACAGTCGAGGGCGGTTGAATAGAACGAATGAATGAGTGTGGGCACGGCTGATTGAAGGCAGGATTACAATCAACTTAGCATTCCCCATTATAATTCTAACAAGCTACGAACTATTGTTGGTCGAAATCGGATTTTGTTTGCAATTCCTATTTCCTGTTTACTTTGTATTATTTAGGTAGATCATTGAGAAAAGTAAATATGTACTAGAAAGAATTTGACAAAAGTCGAGGAATACGGCTGAAGTATAACCTGACCCAAAATAGGTCACCAAATCTGAATCATATTCATTAATTACATCTCCTATATCTGAAGTATCCTATGTGGCGATTGGACTGTATATAAAACGCTGGTGAGGGATGCCAATAAAATCCTCGGATAATGGCTAATACTATATTATTTACGATCAAAGTGGGGATCTATTACAGGTTCACAGGCAATAAGACAAACAATAAAGAGCGTACTCTTTTTTAAAAAGGCCTTCAGCACATTAGCGATCTCTCTGATTTCGCGGATGTTCATGGGCGACGTTGATTTACTTTCCATCAGTTGTCACGCTTGATCGTTTGTCCGCCTCTAGCAGAAAAAATAAAACAAAACAATAATATATCAGAATCAGTAAAAAAGTATAACAATAATAATTCTCACAACATCTCATAGGTTGACCAGATTCCGTACTAAGTAGCTTAAGGACTTGTGTTACAGATATCAGACAACAGAGGAACACAAATATATACTTAAATACATATATTACACCCAGACACTGAACAAAGTAAAAAAGTAAATAAGTATAAAAGCAAGAACAATATAAAAGAGGTTGGTCCAGCCGTCGATCCTCAACATCTAAATATGATAAACGTCTTAACAACGTTAAGGCTTAAAAG
Organism: Marasmia exigua; assembly: GCA_019059595.1. Classification (NCBI taxonomy): domain Eukaryota; kingdom Metazoa; phylum Arthropoda; class Insecta; order Lepidoptera; family Crambidae; genus Marasmia; species Marasmia exigua. The sequence goes on along the minus strand of CM032476.1, from coordinate 10,155,894 downwards.
CAATTGGAAATAAAGAAACTGTAACCTACGTGGTGTAATCGACACCCAGCACCATTTTGTAAAGTTTGGAACTAATACTAAAACTAATTCCCTAAACTAGGTGAAGTTCTGAGGAATTGTTCGGACGGATTTCTGCCGCTTCATTCTATCATCGTTCCACTCGTCAACAGTTTCATGCCCATCATCTAGATGGTTGGCAGTCTTCAACTGTGCGTTTCTCAAAAAACTTTCTACCTTGTACGACAAAACTGTGGAATGAACTATCGTTCGTTCCACAGGTACGAGGTCTTATGACCGATACGACCTGCAAACCTTCAAGAAAAGTGCGTACTCCCTGTTAAAAAGGCTGGCAGTGCACCTATGACTCTTTTTACGTGGCAGGTGTCCACGGGTGGCTGTAATCACTTATCATCAGGTGATACGTCTGCTCGTCTGCCCCCTATATTATAAAAATAAAAAAAGGTCTAGTCTAGTCATAATGTAAAATTTTATTCAAATGTACGAAAAGCTACCAACTTTGCATAGTTTTTTTTATCTTAAAACAATATAATATTGTGCCATTTAGTGACCTTAATTACGTTAGACTAAGCTATCAAATTTGTCGTAATAAAGTTGAGGATAATAATATTAAATTCTTTTCTTTATACAGCTAAACTTTTCTATTTGAAATTACGTACAATTCTTATGTTAATTGTCCCAAAACTCAAGTACAACAAGAAAAACATTTTAGCCTCGGGCTGGAGAAAATTTATATGGGAAAAAGAATCTTTTGTGCATAAAAATGATGAAGTTTATTAAAATTGCTTAGTATGGAATTACGTAGCACAGAGTAATAAAAAGCTTCGACAAGCAAGAGTCTCAGGACAGGACTCAAGACTTAATAACTTACAGGGAGTGGCAAAGTTTTAAAGTTGAAGGGTTCAACGATTTAGTGAAAATGGTGTGAAGAATAACAAGTTGACATAATGTATCAGATTAAAATAACGTTATTTCGTCATATTGCGTACGCCTAATCCAATGGAAACTGTTCATGTGGCGATTGGACTGTATGTAAATCACGCTTGGATGGGATGCTAATAAAATTCCTGCTATCAGCAAAACTATATATTTTCCACGATCAGGTGGGGGTCTTATCCAAGACAATAAGACAATTGATAAAAACAAAACAATAAATATTAAAAACAGCAAACAGTATAAAACATAAACAATATATAAAAGGCTGGTCCAGCCGTCGATCCCCAACAGTTTCCATACTTTACAGTTTACAGTGTATTTTTTTTGTATTTGGTGGCAGACGAACATACGGATCACCTGATGGTAAGCGATTGCCACCCGCCCTTGCACAGCCGTGAAGCCAGTGGAGTTACAACTGCGCTGCCAACCTCTAAACCCCCCTTTCCTCAGGATTGGGCCTACGGCACCCTCACTCACGCAGGGAAACACACACAGTACTGCTTCACGCCGGTCGTCTGCGAGGCCGTGGTATCACTCCGGTCGAGCCGGCCCATTCATGCCGAAACGTGGCTCTCCCACGGTCACTATTGCTTTGCCGTTGCAATACTAAACCAAGTTTTTTTTAATTGATTTGCTCTTGGCTTCACACTGAACTCAAAAGTTGAGAAGAAACCTATGATAGAGCGAGCTTACCCGAAAGTAGACTAATCACTTTAGCTTCAAAAATATTGGGGTTGTAATCACTGGGAAAGACAGACGCTTTCCACTCCTTGGCAGTGCGCATCACGATGGAGGAGGAAAAGCGCTTTGTACGCCATCGAGGAATATTTACCAAGAAGGGATGGTATACTCCAGTTTGCTCAATCGATGGTAGAAAGGGGATGGCCAAGTGCCAATGGCTCCGAGTTCTATTTAGGAAAAGAACGTGCCAAAATAGTTACGCTACATGTGCTGAGATCATGGCTGAGAGACGCCTCGCCTATTTCTCAATGGGACAAGACTTTTAGATAGGGAATAAACAAAGGCTGCAAAATTTCTACTGATAGAAAAGTTTCAATAGTATTATGGTATTAGTTAACATTTTTGCCATCAAACGGAATTTTGGCATTAATACAGAACTTACAGATACAAGGACTTTCATAGTTAGAAATATGATAATTTGGTGCTAATATAAAAAACCGACACTATGGTCAGACTAGATCAGTACCACGCTAAACACCTCAGTGTGCGATGCCATTCACGCCGCTGAACACAGGTCAAGCTGGCGAAAGAATCCTGGAAAGAGTGCTACCTCGGGGTCACGACCCTCAGCATTGAGGTCATCGATACAAGGAGGAGGAGGATAAAAAACCGAACCAATGCTGAACAAAAAGACTTGAACTTACCGCTTCCACGTTGTTCAGAGAAGTTTTTCCACAGACCTGTAACAAATTATGTTTTATTAAGTAACACTGTGAATGTTATTATATCAAGCCTTGCCTGAGACACATAAATACATTTTTATGATGCCAGAGACTTAAATTAACCTCTATATTCATAAGGATTGCGTTCATCACGCTATATATTGTGTTAAAAGAATCTTGGGGGTTCTTTATCACCATCAAAACTGACTTGTCGGAATGTTGGCAGCTTTTTTTTTGCAATAGGTGGCAGACGAGCAGACGGATCAGCTGATGGTAAGCGATTGTTGCCGCCCATGGACACCAGTGGAGTCACAAATACGCCGATAGACCTCTAATACATTACCCCATCACACCAACCTCACTCACGCAGCGAAACACAGCACAGTGCTGCTTTACGCTGGTTTTCTGTAAAGCCGTGGTATCACTCCGCTCAAGCGTTGCTCTCCCATTATTAAAAATCTTTGTTGACGTTGTTAATTTAATCACTAAACTCAAAGAACTTTTCGTTCTAAAATTTTACGCAGTATTTTCTGAAACTCTATTTAAATCTGTGCGCAAACGTTAACGTTACACGTTACAAACACAAGCTGTGCCGTAATATTTTCAGCGGTAAGTAATTAAACGCCAAGTGGATGTTGCGAATGTGGGTGCAAACGTCGCGTAACATAGTATAGTGACGTCAACATCGTAAGAGTTCCAGATTGTGCGAAACAGTAATTGTGGCGCTTGTGCTTATTTAAGGAATTCATAATGAAATATTCTTCGTTTCAGCGTTTTCCTAAATTCAAAACAAAAGACTGCGTTCACTGTAGTGTTTGGTTTTTGCTAGAGGAATTCTCCTTTATCGGACTCTCCTCTGGCGACGGCTTCTCCTAACGAGAAGCCGGCCAGAGGCATACCGACTAAAACTCCTGGGACTCTCCCTCATCTGTCCATGAGTGGTTGAGTGACATGGGGCCAAAGCTCGGAGCCTTTCACCACGTCACCCCCCAGATAGGATCGCCAGCCCACATGGCGAGCACGGCGCCGGGGGACAGCCGGGACAGCCGTGCAATGTCGGTGGTGGGGTTACAGCCCCACGCACCAGTGGACCTGCTCCTTGCAGGGCCAGGAGACGCAAGTATTGGCGTCGTCTCCTCTCTCTACGTGCCTTGCGGATGGCGGGGGCGAGAGGGTCAGCCTCCTGCTCGCGCTCCGCCGCCTCCTTCGCCACCATCACGTGCTCGCAATATGCGGCATAATCCTTCCAGGCATCCTCACTCGCTAATATAGCTCTCGCTATATTACAGAGTGAGAGGTCCTGGCCGAGTTTTGCCACCAATGCGTGACGAGCCTGTGCCCACGGCGCACACACCGCCATGTGTGCTGTGCCGTGTCCACAGCGTCGCCGCAAGTGTGACATGAAAGCGTCCCCTCTCTGCTGATTTTGTGCAGGTAATTACCGAAGCAGCCATGCCCGGTCATTACCTGTACCATCTGGAAGGAGACTACGCCGTGTGCTGAATATTTGTGTATGAAATTGCGCGATGAATGCAGCATTCTAAAGGACATCCTCTGTTTTGGTTCAAGTGCCGGCCAGTATTTTTGTTTTTGCTGTATTCTGTAGTGCTTACCCCTCTGAGTATTTATTTATATAGCACCAAAGCTATAGGGTCATTATGCTTTGTTTTATTTGAGGTCAAAAATCAACATCTTCATACATTTTCAGTGAATTAACAAAAAGAAAAATTGTCCCGCTATGCCAAATTTTGACATTGGAACATCAGCGGGACAAGCCCTAACAGAATACAGCATTATTTATGGCTAGCACTTTCATTTAGGACCAAAACTTTATGAAAGTCCGAGGATCTCCTTTGGCCTCCGGTAAGTATCTTCACTCACTCGGCGAAACCAAACACAGGCGCCGCTTAAGGCCAGTTTCGTGTGAGGCCATGGAAACACTCTGATAATATCAATGGCGATAAATTAGATTTTTCCAACTGAATTCTTACTTCGCCAAACGGACTGCACTGTCGGTAGCCTTCATGAGGTTGCCATATGTGCAGCTAACTGGGAACAGAAGGCAATTCAGAAGATAATCCATGGTTTTGGGGGCGACACACTACTTGGAGGCATTGCTGGATGTGTCCGAGTATCCCTCTTCTTTAAATTTTTTTCTCTATTTTTTGACATTGTGGGAAACTGACCTCTTTAAGTAAACATTTTATTTTCGTTTTTATTTTGTTTTCTCAATTTGACGTTTTTATATTGTCATTGATTTGGTTTGGTGCAAAACGGTAAGTAAATATATTTTATTTTTATTGTTTTCTTGCTATTTTTACCCATCCCCCTCGCTCGCTATAAGACGTTATCAAAATACTTGCAAGGTACTACTTATATCGTCGATTTAGGGCCGGTTTCTGAATTGAGAATTTGAAGTTAAGCACGATTTGAGCACAAAGTTTGACAGTTGAAGTATGACTCAACTGTCCAAGTTCGTGCCAAGACGTGCTAAACTTCGAAAATTCTCAATTCAGAAACCTCACAGAAGACCGGCGTTAAGCAGCGCCTGCGCTGTGTTTCGCCGTGTGAGTGAGGTTACCGGAGGCCCAATGGAGTGAAGGGGAAAAGGTTGGCAGCGCACTTGTGACTCCACTGGTGTTGCGGGTGTCCATGGGCGGCGGAATTGCTTACCATCAGGTGATCCGTCTGCTCGTCTGCCACCTCTAATATAAAAAAAAATCAGAAACCGGCCCTTAATCTTATATAGATTAAGTAAGTTAACAATCGATCGACTTGTATCTACATACATACATCGTACATGAACTACCTAAAACTACGTTCATAGAAAAAATAAATTCGGCTCTCCACATTTAAACGAATCCATAACCATATTTTTATAATATTATGACTACCTATTGCTCGTCCAGTCAAAAAAGAATATCAGTGGCCAATAGCAGAAAAGAAAAGCAAATATCCTTTAATCTACAAAACATTTATTCCTCTACGATTTGTAGTAAAGCTGTTATTGAATCGGTCTAACGAACAAGTAACAATGGACATACTTATTTGTACAGTTAACATCAGTGAGAACCAAAATATATACGTCTAATTTCCAGCGGAAATAGTTTACTTAGACTGTTTAGCAAAAGATCCATTAATGTTTGGCCACGAAAACGAACTTTTTCGTGGGAATCGTATTAATTGATAATCAATATTTTTTATAGCAATCTTTTGCAAATTATTCTTAATTGTGTTATTTACCATATTGTTGACCTTGTTCTCCTTCTTACTCATATTGTGTCGATGGCTATAATTTTTCGCCACGAGAACTGCGCTGTCGGTTGCCTGTAATAGTTCGCTATACGTGCAGTTGCTGGGCACAAGGGGCATGCCAGGAGATGGGTTTGGGGAGCGGCGCCGCGCTTGCAAATATTGCAATATGGTTAATATTGAGTTATAATAAGTAGTAGCTAGTCATATCTAACTAATATAGGTACTATTTTAACAGAGATTGTTGATCTAGAAAAATCATTGGTTCGATACCCACTCTGGATAAACATTCGGATTACGAAAACTTGTTTGTTCAGTGTCTGGGTGTAGTGTAATTTCCCCACATCTAAAAGATACAGCAATGGCCAATTGTAGAGGAAACATGTTGTTAATATAATATACCACCTAGACGACCCCTATACCACCACTATGACGAATATTTATGAATGGAATAGCAAAAAGATCAGTCACAAAATTATGGGCTCAGTGTCATGAAACAGGTGCCTTAATTTGAAGCCGTCCCGTAACGAACGAGAATATAACTGTCGCAACCAAACAAAGGAGACACACAGCACGTGTGAAAGAGAGGGAAACTCCGATTCGGTCGTAACGTCTGCTTTTAAATTAGGCCCTCAGGTTATGTATCTAGTTTATTTATTTTATGATTATCCTATTCAAAATCGACATTAAGATGTCAGATTTTAGACTAAAATCTGTAAAGCTGTATCTATCTATTTCTTATTAATGAAGTAACACATACCTATTTAAATAGTCACATCCTCGGTTTAGTATACCGACGATCTGGTGAAGATCGCGGGAATCTATTGGATGTGTGGAGAACACTGGTGGAGGCCTATGTTCAGCAGTGGACGTCTAATTGACTGAAATGATGATGATGATGATGTCATACCTATTTTAAACGACGGATTTTTTTTTAATATTAATAACAGTAAGTAATAATAACAATCACACAGGGATGATTAATACAATATTTAAATCTACATAATATACATAGATATATTAAATACAACACACATAAATTTGTAATAAAGCTCATTTTATACTAAAATAAATTTCTGCGTACTCAAGGTCACCGCTAAACTTATTTGCCGTGGCCTGTATACATATTAGTTATCTTCGCTCCGCTAGTTTTATGGCCTTTGCAATTACTCATATGCGTTTGCTGATCATTATAACAGAGCTAGTCTCGCTCTCCCACGGACAACTTGCTGTATAATTATTTAATCACCTAACATTTGTTTTTGAACTTACAACTAACATCACGTATGTTGTACAGTTATGTCCCGGCAGACCACTTTTAAACCTTATTCCATTGGATCAAAGTAGAAAAGTGGTCTTTTCTGAAAGTACATCTATGTTTCTGATAGTACACCAAGCAATGCGAGAGACGAGTTTTGCCACAAATATCATGAATATGTTTTAAAGACAAATATTAATCCACACACAATCACACACGCACGCGTAGTGCGGAAGTTTTTATGTTTAGACTAAAATCAAAATCATGTCCCGTATTGGTCAAAAACCTGTGGAAATACAATATTCCCCAGAAATAAATAATAATAAATAAACATAATTTGCAAGCTACATTCAAAACCAGCACAGTGTGGTCCAAATTTTATTTAAGGCGATGGGTAGGGCACACTAGCGACGCCAATCGATTTTAATGTTTAGACAAAAAACCGGATCTATTTTAATCCATTTCGGGGTTACAAACTCTCGGCAATCACTTATACTATTTGTTAAATAACCATGCACAAATGTTGGGTCCGTTTTTGTACGCGGAAAATTGATTCACGCCAAATGTGGCCGCTTTTGGCGTGAATCAATTTTTCGCGTACGCATTGGACCCAACATTTGTGCATGGTTATTTAATAAATCGAATTAATAAGTAATTGGCCAAGAGGATTGTGACCCCGAAATTGTTTAAAATAGATCCGGTTTAGTAGCTAAAAATTAAAAACGAATGGTGTCGCTACTTAGGTCTACCCGTCGCCTTAACATACATCTTCCAACACATAATTCCTACATTATCGTTTAATCGGACAATGGTAAAATCGTCCCCACCTATATTTTGAACCTTATGTGTCATGGCATAAGAGCGAAAACCAATGAAATCTTCCATTGACTCATATCCGATTAAGGGTTATTGAATAAACAAACTTTAAGCATTAACCTTAATACTCCATTACACACAGGAGCAAAAGAACAACGTTTGCTAGCGCATCATTAACATACGCTGGTGTTTTGTTCAGATAAACATACACACATACATAGTAACATACATACAGGTAATAATCATAACCCTCCTTTTGGCCATAGTCGGGTAAAAACCCGAGGATGAATGAAATCAACTCAAGTCACGCCACTCACGTATACTCGATCCAGAGCGATCCATTACTGGGAAATCGAACCTCATTTATTCTTGTGAATAGTTTAGTTCGTGAGTTCCATAGGCAATTAGGGTAATTTGCAGAATTACCCATGTAGAAGTTACGAACTACTCAAAAACTTATATTGCCCTATTATCCCTATTTTAATTACGTACGTACTATTTTATAAAATCAGATATTGTTCATACAGCATCTTTTCCATCTTATCTTATCCCATGTTGCTTAGTAAACTAAACTTCAATATTCCGAACAGAATACCTCGGTACCCTTGTGGGTTATTCAGAAAGCAGTTTTGCAGAACGAGAATGGGCCGCGACTCACCTATCATACGTATATCTCGCCTCTACAACGAACTTATTAAAATAATACCCGAGCTTGATATTCATTCTCAAGGTCTTCCCAAATTTCTATGTCTCCTCAGAAATAGTGATATACAGTAATGTTTTATTTCTTTATTTTTTTTTCTTATTTGCTGTGTATTTATTAAAATTTGTTTTTATTTCTAAGTCTTTGTAATTTAATTGTTTTTTTTTATAATTTGTAACTACATATTTTTAATTTTTACGAATGCTGTGATTACCTGTTATTATAAGTACAGTTAGATTTTTGTTTAATCTTAGGTTAATTATGTATAATTGCTGTAACTTATGTTGGTGATCCGAATAAATAAATAAATAAATCTCAAGATCCTGGTAGAGAATGCCGTAATTTACTAAGTCCGCTAATTGTTTTTTTTTCGGGGGTCCTAAATCGGGGTCCTCTTTCAAGCGTGCCGAAGCTAGTTCAGCGAGCACACAGCGTTGTCTATGGTCATTAATTTTGAGCTCTTGGGTCAGTTGGATCTTGTATGGATGCAGGCCCAAGTTCCGAAGAAAAATTCTCCTAAGTTAAAAGTCTGTGAAAGGCCGAGTTCTTTGCCCGGCGAGAAATCGACTGCCTAGGTGTCTCCTGAACACTTTCAAGCACAGCGGCGGTTCTGTTCCTTTGACGTAAAGGCTGGTTGTTTACCGAAACGGTCGTTTTAAATTTGGTCACCAATCGTTGGAGAGTAGACTTTGAAGGGCCACCGCGCCTGCCGTAAAATGGGCGCAAAGCGCGCAACGTTTGCACTACCGAACACTCATTTTGATAATAAAGTTTTATCATTTGCACATGCTGCTCAACCGTGTAACTTACCATGGTGATTTGGCATGATTCAATGAGTGATTGAATAAAAAAAACAGATTTGACAGTTCCCGCCAAAAGAAAATGCCCGCCACAGATTATTAACATCGACCCGCTCCAATTGAAAGACCCTTTACATATTGAGGTGTGCTTTATTTGATTTCATTGCCTGTTATAGGATGGTTTTTATTTCCCCTGACAGTTGCGATTTTATCATCTATTTGCGTTAACGCCCTGTTTAGTCTAGTGGTTTAAGAACCGGGCTGTGATCTCGGGAGTCCTGAGTTCGATTCTCGGGTCGAGTACGTTAAAAAAATTTAAAAGTATGTTTAGAAAATGTCGAACATAGCTCGGGTCTGTGATCACCAATCCGCATCTGGCAAGCGTGGTGATTAAGCCTAATCCCATCATAGTAGCCGTGGTTTGATTTCTGTGATGGAGGCCTTTGTTCTGCAGTGGGACAGTATGTAGACTGATACTTGTGTTAGAATATTTGTCAATTGCGCCTAAAGTATTGAAACGATTTTAATGAATGAGGCGTGAAACCATTTGTAATTTATTACCATCAGAGTACCTACGGATAAAATACGAAAGAACTATGACAGATTCTATGTATATGAACTTATTTTTTCAATTCAATTCAAGTAGGATCAAATTTTAAAGTAGCAACTAAGCTTAAAAATGCAAAAGGGTTGTTCCAATTTTAGGCAATTAATCGTGGTCGGTTTGGCAATTTCACCGTCACTATAGAGTGACGGTATTGATTTTATTCAAGTTTTCGAAAGTTAGAGCAAATTAGCACTTAAGGACATTCCGGCAAAAGTTATGAGCATCAACCTAGAGATACCATTAGGGACTTAAATTCTAAATACAGGATAACTGAGTAAATTGCTTCCGCGTTAAGCGTTAGACTAAAGGACCAGTCTATATCGGGCATGTGCGGTCAGTTTTATTTGATTTCATTGCCTGTCTGTGCGGGGCTTTATTTCTGTTCTCTTTATTGCCTTTATCGGTTAACTCCGTGTGAGATCCGACGATACCGAACCCTCGGCTCCACACAATCGTGATAGTCTAAGCAGTAACATTGCTTTCTCCATTATGTTCACCAAGCAAAATAAACATTTTATTTCACTTCATCATATTTATAACCCCTGACGCAAAAACCACGGGTGTTATAAGTTTGACGTGTCTGTGTGTGTGTGTCAGTGTGTCTGTCAATGGCATCGTAGCTCCCGAACAAATGAATCGATTTTGATTTTGTTTTCTTTTTGTTTGAAAGATGAATAAGGGGGGAGTGTTCTTAGCCATGTTGGATAAAAATCGATCCAAGATGGCCGCCGGCACTAAGATATAGATTGTATGTTTTAACACAACTCCCACAATATCGGTATCATATAAGAGGGCTTGAGTAGCAGAATAGGTATATTTATTGTGACAAATTTCAAATCCAAGATGGCCACTGTCGAGGGTTTTTAAATTTTCAATTATTTTTTTTATATCGCTTTTGTGTTTTCATTTCAGTAAAATTTAGAACTTCTTCCTACAAATCGTCAAATTGAATATTAAACGAGCACTATACACGAGTACCTAGTATTGTTTTTCTTAAGAATAAAAAAATGGTTTGAGTAATCATAACTTTAATTTTCTATTATTCTATGTATATTTCGTTCCTCGCAAACTTAAAACTAATAAATGTAAATAAGGTTAAGTTAAACATCTTACTGATAACGAAAATATGTACCTAATATTTGCACTCTATGAAACTTACAAAATAGACTGGAAAACAGAGCGTCCATTAAAAACATTTTTTTTGCCTAATAACTTTCCTGTTCTACTAACCATTATGGACAACATTTGTTCTAACACTTTTTGGAAATTCGTGGAATTTTTTTTTTTCGGTTTCCCATACAAAATAACCAAGTCACGTGACCTATTTTGTATGAAGACTGGAAACTTTTTTAATGCGAATTTCCAAAAGTCATGCAACAAATGTTGTTCAGAACGGATGATAGAAGACGTGGTTAAGGCTATGTAAATGTTTATCGATACATCTCGTAGAACAAATTCGCTTTAACTACTACCAGCGTCGGTTACTGTTTAGTTGCACACTGTGCCGGGTGCAGCGTACGACGAAATTCGTTTTTATTATGGTCGCCAAGATTCCAGATGTTAGTTTATCTCCCGGGATATACTCGTAGTTCTCTGTAGGGTTGTTTTTTATTACGGCAGCGTCGGTTTCAGTTCCTGATCGCTGAGCCAGTGAAAATATTTTTGAATTACTCTGAATGAGTTACGAGACTAAACACATAAATCTTAATGAGTGTTGAAAGTTTAAGGTGAGTTTAACACCCAATTTGAGTGTTCTAAAATTGAACCTAGTTTTTATACCTTTAATAAAATTTTATATTGTTAAATTACGACCGGTTAAGACAATAATGATCTAGCAAATCTCTAACTTACTTAACTGTTTTAATAAAAGTGTTTGTTTGCCTATTAAAAATTAATACCACGAAATGAAACTAGATGGCGCTGTGCATTATTGCATCATTATTTCTGTGAGCGTATATAGGTCAAAGGTGATGTTTGAATAAATAAGTACGGTTCAATTACAATGCGTGTTTTGATCAGTTCATAGCTGGTCCTTCGAGCCGGATAGTGCAGTGTAAAGTAAAGTAAAGTTAAGTGACCAGTATCGTGCGTGAAAAATCAAGTGATAAGAAGTGTCGTGCGTGAGAAAAGTGTGCTGTGAATACGTGCCAAGTGTTGTGTCAGGATTTAGCAAAGTCATTGTTTCGCGGTCGTGAGTAATAGAAAATAAGCACAAACACTTAGTGAAATTTCGTAACAACTCCAAAGACTTAGGTTAATTTGATACAAGCTACAGACACTTAAAAAAATTTCCTTACAGTGACAATTTTAGACTTCAAATTAATGAGTTTGGACTTAGAGTTTTTTCATAAATAGTGAAAATTTTGAACTTTGTTTGAATTTGAGTAGATAAAACAAGATGGCGGAAATAACAAGTCACATTACGATTATTTTGGAACACTCTAATAAAATCAAAAAATTACTTACAAATACAAAGAAGTCTAGTAAATCGAGAATAACTAGAGGTTATTTAGAAACACGTTCGGAAACTGTGAATGAATATTGGAACAGTTACAGCAAACAGTACAATTTCTTCTTAGTTAATTACTCGGAAAAAGAATTACAGCAACATGAATTTGATTTGGAACAAAATTATTCTACTACAGAAGAAGCTTATATGGATCTGAAAAGTTTGATTAAAGATTATTTATATGATTTGAGTACGACTTCGACACAAAATGAAAGTATTTCGGACACACCAAAAATGAGACCAAAACTACCTCCAATTTCAATACCAAAATTCAATGGAGATTATAACCAATGGACAAGCTTTCGAGATTTGTATTTATCGCTTATACACCAAGATAACAATTTAACTAAAATCGAGAAACATCATTACTTAAAAGCGGACCACGTGGAGCGAGGAGTCCGCTCGTGACCACGGCTGCTGTAACGTAGCCGAAACGTCGAGCCAAATATGTGAGTACATAATATTGTTTAACATAATAAATATCGTGTTAATCCCCGTATTGATACATTATAGTTATAATGCAACGCGCAAATCTTAAAAACTATTATGTAACCTCAAAATGTTATATAGATTAACTTGCTTTGATTCAAAATGATTTCGGTTCAAAAACCCTAATCGTATCTCATATATGAAAACACCCTTAGGGGAGCTTTTGGGTATTTTCTTCAGCCAAGATTCAATAAAACGTTGCAGGAAAGTGAAAATTTGCAATTGAACCAACACCATTATGGCAAATTTATTGGCGGTTAACGGCTGTTGCGTATAATTAGAACTTTTACGTAGATAACCAACTATGAACCTAATCTCGTTGTCATAAGATCTGAGGGGACTTCTGTATTGTGCGGCTCAGATAAATCTACTTCTAGGGAGATGATGATAGCGATACATAGTAAGCACTAGGTATTGCTATCATCTGCCTATAAGTGATAAGTATCACGCCCTAGGGCTTAGTTAAAACTAGGTTCTAGCCGAAATGATGCCGGCCTGATTCAGTTTTATTTTACATTTGAAACATTAAATACAATTTATCTTCTCCTTCTTAAACTGCCTCTCCGACTAGCAAAGGTTGGCCGTCAATCTAGCATATTCTACTCGGTCTCTAGCGAGGCGAAACAGCTCGGCGGCTCTCGCAATCCCCGTCCACTCCCGGATGTTAGTCAGCCATGATTTAAAAAAGAATGTGAAAGTAAAGTCAGTCAATCTGTCAAATAATTCTTTATTTGCATAGGCTTGTACACAGCACTTACAAATCGTCATACATTTGAATGATTTAAGACTATTTATAAGTACTTATGTAATAAATTACATGTTAATACATATATATCTTGATACATAAAATATACTAAAAAAAGTAAATAAACATAATGCGATTCTACCTCTAGTTCGGAAAGTTGTTTCTGGTCGAGAAGATCCGGCAAGAAACTCGGCAGTTACCTACTCTTTTTGATCGTCAACTTTTTATACAATGGTTTATTATCCTCATACCAAGTCATACAGTCTAATGCAACACAAAATAGAATGAAGCAAATTAAAAGCTAAATATGAGGTAAACCGAAGCGGACCAGTCCCCAAGGGTGGCATCTGTTCACAAGTATGACGTGTGTGTCAGCCATCATTTCACTCAACCATGTAAAAATGTTCTATTACCGATTAATTTGCAAATAAAATCTAATTTACGGTATTTCATATGAAAGAATAAAAAAAAAAAACATTTTATTACCTGTTTATTGAGATGGTCAATAAAATGTTTTCTTTCTTTCTTCTTTCTTTCTTTCTGTTTGCATTTGACAAATACATGGAGTGAATTTTTTATACTAGAGGCGGACAAACGAGCGAGTGAGTCACCTGAAAGTAATCAACGCTGCCCATGACCATCCGCGAAATCAGAGAGATCACTAATATGTTGCCGGGCTTTTTAAATATTGAAAAAGAGGAGGAAATCCTCGAACAAACATTGCAAAAGGTCCATTTATTTTCCTTTACGAGGATATCGCTGACACTGCACTCGTAATAAACGTTTTCATTGACACTATAAATCGAGTACCTACGCAAAGAGTGGTTTCGCATTTTACATGATCCGAATTTGTGAAAATATTCACGGCCCGTGGGTATATTTGTCGCAGGGAAATGTGGAAATCGATAAATGACGAATATTGTCGTAGTTTAGTCAAATGAAAAATATCAATGATACTCTATAGGCATGGACGAATAAGTATTTTCTAAAATCACTAATATTTTATGAAACAAGACATAGTAAATGAATATGTTCGTCGTGATTTCGTGATATCCCTAAGGATCGCGAAATATTTGATATCCTCATTTCCCTGCGCCATACTTACGGATCCGAATCGGATCTCGTCCGGAACCAATCTTTAGATAGTAATTTAATTAATCAAATATTTCAAGCTTACCTCAAAACATTCAAGAAAAATTGAAAGATTCTTTTAGTACGTACTTTAATCAGAGAAAAGAAAACAATTTAATTTGAAACGGGAATTCCTAATTGGATTGATTGCAAATGATGGTTCTACTTTTCTTTGTTTCAAAAGGTTTCAAAGTACAATCTACCTGAAGTGCACTCTTACAAGATTTTATTTGAAGATCTGGTTATTGAACTTACAGAAGTAAACCAGTATAATTTAAATTTCTTGGTAATAGGACCTGAACATGATCTCAAAATATTGTTTCAAGAAATCAAAAATCTCTTTATTCAATTTAAATACAGAACATTTATGAATGTCAATTATTATAATCTACCGTTGATTTCTACCGAGAAGAATCAGCAAGAAACTCAGTAGTTACTCTTTTCAAATAATATGGTAATTAAAATTTTCAATGGTAATTGCAGTTTGTTATATGAGTATCGAAATTAAAGAAGGTACCAAACAACATCACATTCACTTACTAGCAAATCACTATTGGATGGATATTTTAAAAGCATTAAAAATACACAACAATCGTCACACGTCAATGCTTCTTAGTTTGACACCAATGAAGCTAGGGATCTCAGTCCCATACAATCAATACACTTTCTGAAAAGTGTAGGGCTTGGGACTGAAATCAAACTGGTCGCAGTAACACTGATCTGATTAGGACATGCATAGCCGCCCGCTTAAAATAAAAAAAAAACAGTTGTCATCGCTGGTATTCCAAAACAGATAAAAACCTAGTGATCTTCAAGAAAATACTATGATGCCTCGAGTGTTGTCGATGAGCGGCGGTGACCACTTACAGGTTTGCTGGTTTGCCGTCGCACGTTTGTCCTCTAAAAAAATGTCCAAAGTGGAAATCATTTTTTTTTTCTTACTTTTACCAAAATATTGGCAAGTAGATACTAGTTCTCACTGCGGCTATTGGTATTCTGAATTAATATACGGATGCCCAAGCGATGCCCGAATAGAATAATAAGTAGTCCATCGAGACGGGCCCGGCCGAAGATTCCTATCACTGGAACTTCTACAAGGATCTTTGCCGTAGTTTTGAATAATACGCAAACAAATGAAGCGAAAGAGTTTGGGCAAGTTGTTACACGCGGTCAAAACTTTACTAATTTATCTATCATACCTAATGAAAAAGTTGTGAGCGTGGCTGAATGTAATTTGATTTGTAAAAGAAACAAGCAAATCCTGTTATTGGGTTGGTTAGTTATGTAACTATCTTTTTGATAGGCGTACGACAAGACACTGAACTATAGACTACTTGTGAAGTTAATGCGACCGTCAAATGAAGTATTGTAAACATGATGAGACATTAAATTATTTCATTGCTTTTTATATCAATATCATTTTGGTAACACTTCACTGGATAAAAAGTACCAAAGTTGTACACTACTCATACAAACCAAAATACTAATTTAAATCTTTGAATTAACTAATTTAAAGCCGACATACACACTACGGTCCTGATTGGATACTAAGATATTTCTTCATAAAGCATTAATGCATAAGGACTAACAAAACTACAATTTGGTTTTTTTTTTAAATATAGATGAACCCCCTGCAGACAAGTGGTTAAATGTTTATAATTAAAATGTGTAAATGCCCAAGCATAATTAGAAATTCGCGTAAAGAAATAGAGACGTGCTTCACTACTGACGTTAATGTGACATTGATTGACGGCGTCAATAAATTATTAACCACTCGCTATTATCTGTCTGAACCACTGCTATGTTTAATGTTGTTGATTTTTAAACTTCCAAAGAAAAGATTGATGTTGGTAATTTCCGGAGGATGCAGGTGGCCCTAGGACGATTATCATCTTAAACAAGTCTATAAATATTACACTTTGTCTGGTTAGTTACTTAAAAATAACAATTATTCCTCACATTATTAAAACTGACCAAAATAAACTTAAAATTGAGAGAAAAGAACGAAATTAATTAATAGTAACAACCTATATTTATTAATTCAAGAATGTGCCAAAAATAAAAAAACGAAATGTAAATTAAAAATGTACCTAATACCATTATATTGAAAAAGAAACGTAAATTATAGAAATGTATGAGTACAATCAGTACGCGACATGGCAAATGACAGCAATATATTTTAACCTTTCAAGTTTTTAGTCAAAAATTCATCTCTACATTTCACATCGATAGGTGTCTAAGTCTAATGATCTAAGTTTTCACTGAAAACGCCCATATCTACAGCTGCTATATTAAGCAGCTTCGTAAAGAATAGAAACGTACAGTCAGTGACGTACGTGATTGACGGCGTCAATAAATTTTTAGCTACTCACTACTGTCTGCCCAACCCGCCGTGTCAGCCGCTTAGTCTTAATTTAGAGAAGTAATTGCTGGACTGAAGAGACATGTGCTCACTAAATGTTCAGCCATTTGTACAAACAGACAGTTATGCGTCGGTTCGCTTGTTTCTTAAAGTGTTAACGTCCTATGTACCTATCAGATTCGGGCATGACAAATAATCCTAGAAAAACATGGCTATTTGAATTTTTGCGCAAAATAGGACCGACACACACTGTCTAAATACGGCGGGAGACAGCGCCTGCGCTGTGTTTCGCCGAGTGAGCGAGGGTACCAGAGGCCCAGTCCGGGGGAAGGGGAGTTTAAAGGTTGATAGCGCACTTGTGACTCATGGTATTTCGGATATCATAAAACGTTCAGCTAGTCTCAGGATCAGGATTTTCTACTAAACGAAATTACTTTCTAGGGGCACAGATGGCAACTTATTTTATTCATTAATTATGAATGAAATATGACACATACTGTCACGACTATTTACATTTAGTATTTCCTCCAAAGCTCTATGTTCATTAGTCACCTTCTATGTTGTTTATTTCTATTAAATGGAAATGAAGATTTCTTGTGTTAGAGGCCTACTAATCGCAAAACTTTGTTTCAGACGGTTATAAGAAATTACTTCATAATTATGAATGTTTTTAGTTGTTTATCAAAGATTTTTAGGTTCCCAGAATCATATTTTATTATTTTCATGTGATCATACACCAAAGAAACTCCCGGATAATCCATTATTAATTATACATTCGAAGCAAATATCAGCACAAGAATTTTCCTTACCTATTCAAGTAATATACGATAAGTACAATTTGAGAAGCTATAATTACATATTATTATGTTCCTAAACTCATTAAAACTGTTTTAAATGTAAATTTATTTGAAGTTGAATACGTATCTACTACCTACCTATCTTAGCACCTACCACCCCGTGTGTTACCTGCAGTGTATTTTTTTTTCTATTTTGGCACAAACAATCATTACAGTAATATTTTTATAAATAAGTAAATCGCTGTACACATTTTTAACAGACAAGTGCTGAAACATACATTAATTTGATATTATGTAACAGGGTATTTGTTACATGAAGTACTGACAATAATTTGTTGTTGACAAATTGTTGTTTATACTATCGGATGGCTTAAAAATACGATTGTAATGAACTAAGCCTGAATAGTCGATTGTTACAAGTGTATATTTAGTTGTGTACAGTCAACAGTAGAAGTAGCTGCAAACATATTTCGCAGTTTGTAGTTCTTATTCCGAGGAGCATAAGAGTCACTAGCTGCGAAGTGTGCATCAACTTTTGCTGTGTGTACAAAAATACTTTAAAATATGGCTATGTTATTTTATTCATGGTGTCAGCTTGCTGTATACCAATTTTCATCAAATTGGTCCATCCTTTTGCGCGTGAAGGAGTGACAAACACACTGACACAGTTTCGCCTTTTTGTTGTTAGTGTGATATAATGAGGTGGTACTTTGGTCGTGACATCTAACTTCATTAATCTCAACTATATTTGTTACAATTTCATACCAACGACTCAATTTATGGTTATAATTTAAAAAAATAAAACTTTTCATTGCAATATTTTTTTACGTTATGTGACCCTTAGTTTTATCACCAGTGATCAGAATAGGTAGTATCCATACTAATGTAATGTTTGAGGTCACTAACCCTAAATTGCACATTTAGGGTCAACAACCTCAAACGTTACATTAGTATGGATACGCCCGCAGGATTGCGAGATTTCGGAAATGTTGTATACGTTAATATATTCTCTTATCAGAAATAAAAGTAAACAAGTAAGTATTTAATTATATTAAATATTACATTTAGTATAAGTAGGTCTTATAGAAATTTTCATTCAATTGTAAGCGCCGTTGGCGTGTTCAGGTGAAGATTTTGTCAAAAATTACACACCTAAATCCACGTATTGTTTATGACGCATGGAAACTTCCTAATTTGCCCAAAAAATCTTAAATACCTACAAGTCATGTTATGTAAAAAAACAACTCAATAAACAGTTTAACTTACGATTTTGTACGAAAAATATGTAATTGAGTATTTAGTTTAGTCTTCGAGCGCTCATTTTTCCCACGCTCGTGCAAACTCTGGAATGAACTTCCAGCCGCAGTGTTCCCTGATCGCTATGATATCCTTTTTTAAACGAGGTTTGAAAAGAGTTCTTCTTTCACGGTAGGCAGCGGCATGACTGTGCTCCGGCATTGTTGATGTCTATGAGCGGCGGTTAACGTTTACCATCAGATGGGCCGCATGCTCGTCTGCCTATTATTCGCAATAAAAAAAGTAATGTTTACAGAGCAACTTTGGCATTTCCTCTATGGGCACTACAACAGTATCGCTTTGATCAATCCAATTAACTAATGTCAATAACCAATTACCTCATAACATCTCAGGAGAATCCTACAGTAAATATTTTATTATAACTGACAAGCCTTATAATAAATCACTGTGTGCCTCCACAGGAAACAAAAGGAATGAGTTCTTGATTAGTATTACTTTAAGTTGCGAATCATCGTCAGCCCATTTGAGTCCCCACTGCTGGGGCACGGGCCTCCCTCAATCAGTTGGTCTAGTTTCCTGTTAAAGGGGTTGCGAAGGTCAGACGGCAGTCGATTCATTATAATTATAATCACCAGAATTATAAAACCATACTCCCAAAATCCTGATCTAAGCGTACCCTATGCTCCAGAGCGACAGTTTGGATGCTACCGGGAATTGCACGCTTGGATGAGGTAATTTATGCCCAAAAAAGCTAAGGCATTATATAGATATACAACCGCATTCGAGCGTATGAGGCAGTGCAAATGTTTTGTATCAGCGTCTATCGCGACTACATCATTCGAGTCCATGAGCTTTCGAAACTAGGAGGAAGTAGAAAAAAAAATCGCAACAGCGTGCGTCGCGACAGCGGCATTCGAAACTACATAGGAGACCCATTTTATTTACATAGATGATACGAGTATAGAAAGTCATTAAAAAAATCCCCTGGATGGATTGTGATTGTGATTGAGTTTTTTTTTTAAATAGAGAATAATGTATCTAACGATTCGCATTACTCTGATCGGTGCAGGCTCTTGGAACGCTTTCGCCCATTGTCCTTTAGTTTACAAATTACACTTGTCCTGCAAAACTGTTTACTCAGTTTGTCTAAGCAATATGTACAAAAGAAGAATAAGTTCGTATAAACAGAATGAGGGTCCTAATAAAATTATAATATTATGGCTAAAGATAAAGACGGGTGAGCTGAGGTTTTCCCAGACGTAATTTGTATGTCTAACCCAGTGAACGAATATTCGCTTACCTAATACATGTTTGAGTTTTTATGAGATCATTTTTAATTTTAGATAGCAGCTCAATAGCAATGCGAAGTACCTACTAAGCGGGGGTAAAGTATCAGCCTATAAACTGTCCCACTGCAGGGCAAAGGCCTCCATCATAGAAATTAAGTAATCGCTACTATGATGGGATTAGGCTTAATCACCACGCTTAACGCTTTAGGTGGGAGTACTACAATTGATTACAGCATCCGTCGTGGCCAGAAGTAGGTGCCAATAGAAAAATACTGTGATTTTTGTCAAAAACTATAGGTACGTACAGTCAGCGTCAATTCAAGTTGCAGTGGAAAAATAGCACTTGTGCCCTAGACATAAGGACGGTCCAAAGGTCAACAAGGGTAATTATACGTGACGCCGTGGTACATCTAAATATATCCAGAGCCAGGCGTTATCCTTATCGTCATAGGATAACGCCTTCTTAGCAAAAGATTAAAATCTAACCATGTATCATTTACCTATAAAAACGGGGTTAGGCCGTTAACTTCCAGACTCCGGGCTGACACAAAATAAATCTTAAGGACAATTTAGTCCTTAAGGACTCGGGGGTCGAGACCGGATCCTCTGGCGCAGCCGTCGCTTAAAAGTGCGACCTACTACCTACATAAATACCATACATATATACTCATAAATACCTACATAGTCACATAGCCGTTAAGTCATGTTTTTTTTAATGTAATAGGTAGGCAGACGAACAGGCGGATCACCTGATCGTAAGCAATTGCCGCCGCCCATGGACACCCGCGACACCAGTGGAGTCACAAGTGCGCTGCCAACCTTTAAACCCCCCTATCCCCCGGATTGGGCCTCCGGAACCCTCACTCACGCAGGAAAACACAGCACAGTGCTGCTTCACGCCGATTTTCTGTGAGGTTTCATGTAGCAGAAATCGGCAGGGGAGGTATGAAACAATGTAAAAGTTGACATACTGTAGGAAATCTCAACTGTGCTGTTTTTAATAAGACGATTTTGGCAGCAACACGAAACACTTTGTAAGCACATAAAGTTACTTTGTTTGTCTCGGGCCAAAATTGGGAATATGGGCCACGCCGTTTAAACTAGCCTTGGTTACGTACGATTCTAAAGTAGGTGAGGATTTAAAGTCGTCTCATTTTGACGATTAAGATTAAAATCTACCTAAGTACCTACTTGCTCTTATTGTACCTAAATGAACTGCATTTGTTTGGTGTACACAATTCCGTTAAAGCTCCCGCAAAAACGTCTTTAAGACGACGGGTAGCCCTAACTAGCGACACCATTCGTTTGAATTGTTAGCTACAAAACTGGATCTATTTCAAACAATTTCGGGGTTACAACCTCTCGGCAAATACTTATACTATTTATTAAATAACCATGCACAGTAGCTAAAATTAAAACCGATTGGCGTCGCTAGTGTGCCCTACCCGTCACCTTGAAGCGGACATCCGAGTAATAAGCCCGCACGCAGACAAAAAAAGATAAACGAGAAACGCGTTCCCTCCCGACCAGTGGTGCAAATGAGTTGACCAACTGGTTGTACTACGAGGAAGTAAAGTTACCCATAGTTCAACAATTTTTTTTATTTTTATGATTATGACCCGTGGGACTACATCCTTATGTCCAACTGGTTGGACCACGACACGATGATCGTGTAAAACAAATGAACGTCTCCAAAACAAATTACTATTTATTTATTAATTAATTAAAGACACACCAACAATACATGCATAATCTGTTCGCTATATATATTAAATAAATAAATAAAAATAAAAATCTTTATTTACCAAAAACAAATACATTGTACATAATTTTATCAGGCGGTCGCTGCACTAAGCAAATGGCTTGTCTTGCAGCGGCCAGTAAGCATTTCCTAAACCTAATTATTGTACGAACGCACGGTACTCAATATTTAAGGTGAATTTAAATTTACTACAAAATAAAAGGAGCAATTTATAACATAAAAGGGTACAAGAAGGAAATCTATCTAAAGGGCTGATATTTTATACTATAAAAGAACATTTTTGGGATCTAAAACCTATGTGTGTTTGTGTGCGTGTGTGTATGTGTGTGTGTGTGTATGTGGGTGTGTGTGTGTGTGTGTGTGTGTGTGTGTGTGTGTGTGTGTGTGTGTGTGTGTGTGTGTGTGTGTGTGATTATGTGTGTGTGTGTGAGCGTGTGTGTGTGTGTGTGTGCGTGTATATTACTATTCTCACTACAGTACTGATACATGTATCAATTATAGGTGAGTACAGCTTTCTTAATATAAATGTGTTAGTTTATTTATTAGTTAAATCTTAAGGCGACTTTAGTATTTAATTGAAATTAATTTTAATTCGATTTCTTTTATTTAAATTCAGTTAAACTAAAGTGCCTCTGATTTTATGAAGTGTAAGACCTTCCCTTTGAATTAAGCGTAAGTGTCATTAAATATGTCCAAGTCCTGCATATTATATACTACTATTCGTTATGTGATCTGAAAACGATTATGATTGTAAAAAATAGACGCAAGTGACACCTGCAGTTGAACCATGGGTAACTTTACTTTTAGAGGTCCCGGGTTCGAAAATTTGTACCTAAGTTTTCGGTAAGAAAATCGTAATGTCAGCCCGGATTCTGGAAGTTGGCGGTCTTGTACCCACGTGCCTCGGATAGCACGTTAATCCGTTGGTCCTGCGCCCAATCCCTCTCTAGTCGTGTCACAGTAGTGTCCCATTGGAATATGAGGGAAAGGGAATAGAGAGTGCACTTGTGTTTGCGCACATACTTGAGCACTATAATATATCCTGCGTACGTGGCTGATCGTTGAGATTGGCCGCCGTAGTCGTAATCGATTGGAGGATATTAACTTTACTTATCCGTACTACAACCAGTTGGACATCGCAGTTGTACCACGAGTCGGGAGGGAACGCGTTAATGAAGATAAAAGATAAAAAATTCTTTATTCAATTTAGGTCCACACAGAACACTTATGAATGTCAAAATAGGTACATTATATCTACCGCTGGTTCGGAATGTTGATTTCTACTGAGAAGACACCAGCAAGAAACTCAGTAGTTACTCTTTTCAAATATTGACGATGTTACAGAGTTTCAATTGAGAAGAGAAAAATACAATTATGAAAGTTAATAGACTACTATGAATAACAACTCAAAAGATTAATCAATTAACATGTCCAAGAATCCTTATCATTTAAATAGTCTTTTACACTATAGTAACCTTTCTTCATTAGGCAGGTTTTAATATAAGACTTAAACTTATCCAGTTATAGGATAATGACATTTTGTGGTAGCTTATTAAATATCTTAATACTTAAGCCAACAAATGAATTACCGATTTTATGAGTCTGGGAGAAAGAAAAAATAAAAAATCAAAAATGTCTTTATTCAATTTAAGTCCATACAGAACATTTATGAATGTCAAATATTATGTAATCTACCGCTGATTCGGAATGTCAATTTCTACCGAGAAGAATCAGCAAGAAACTCAGTAGTTACTCTATTCAAATCGAAGAGCAAACGTATCAGCCTATATACCTATAGTTCCACTGCAGGGCAAAGGCTTCCATCGTAGAAATAATGTCTTCGCTACTATGATGGGATTAGGTTCAATCTCCATGCTTGCCTAATGCGGATTGGTGATCATAAACCCGAGCTATGTTCGAGCTTTGACCCCGAGATCACTGCCTGGTGCTCTGGGCGTTATTTGGTTTAGCATAAATTAATCTCCTTAAAGTATTTATTGGTTTAGGAGCAATGTTTCTATTCCCGTTGTGCATTACATGGCCAAGATTCCCATAACTTAGCTTTAGAAGACGTACGCCTGTTTGAGCTATATTTAAGACATATACTCACCTGTGTTAAACACTATTTATTTTGTACTACATACGCTGTATCTGGCCTCGTTTTCATCTTTGAAGAAAAGGTCAGACTGCTTGATAATTCATTGTTCCGTGAGAATATTCTAATGAACTTAGAATTTAATTTTAGTTTTATACTAACGTTTCGTTTTAATACGAATAAAGATGCCAATCTTAACAAAACCGCCGACGACCGTTATAGAACTAAGAATTCCTTTTGTTAAGTTAAATGTTGATTGTTGCATATTTAAGCGAGAAAAATCTGCTGTTCCATGTACTTGCCTTAAATGAAATAGCTACATGACAATAATAAATAAAACTAAACGCAAAGACTTGTGGCAGACGGTAGAGTATTTCATATGCATATTATCTTTTTTATGTGATTGGTGGCAGACGACCAGGCGGGTCACCTGATGGTAAGCGATTCCCACGGATTGGGCCTCCGCTACCCTCAATCACGCGGCAAACACAGCACAGTGCTGCTTTACGCCGATTTTCTGTGAGGCCGTGGTATCACTCCGGTCGAGCCGGCCCGTTCATGCTGAAGCGTGGCTCATGATTATGACCAATTAATGACGTTGTTCAAAACATACAGAAGTTTTAAAGGCAAGCAACTGTTCACGAGTCATAGACATGAAAGTGACTAGACAATTTAACGATGTGTTGGTATACCTACTCGTGTGTAAGTAACATAGGTACTTTTCATATATTATCTATAGAAGGATTCCAATTTAGAAATTGCGCTGGATTAGGACCGGGTAAATGGACTCTGATTATCGTTAAGACATTTTTTCTGCACCATTAACTTTCTAATTACACCAAAGTAAGATATTATCTTTCACGTTAGAGTAAATAACTAAATACTGTCCATCCCGCCCGAATACTGATGAACCAAATTGATTCCATCAAGATCTGAGATTAGAAGATTTCTTCTCGTGAGTTTGAGTAAAAATATGAACGATTTTCGTGTTTCGCATTCAGAAAACCGGGTTTCGGCTATTATGGCTACACAGCCACGTAACTCGGTTACCGTATGCAAATGGGTAATGCAAATTATTCAAATGAACGCGAATTATTATGTGAGTACGTAGCTGAAGTTAGGTAAACCTTCATAAGCATTATGTACATATTTATTATAACCACCTTCAACAACCATGATCTAAAAAGTGTAAAATAATATTTTTAGACTTTATACACTTCAAATAACATTTTATAACAGCACACGCGAGAAAAGGTGCTACCGAAGTCGGCGCCCTATTTTTTCATTATTTTTAGTCCCCCATTATTTGGCAGCCCCCCCCCTCCCCTTCTCTCCCCACCCCCGCCAAATAACTAACAAACTAATTGTGAGTACAATATTGAAAGAGTTATCCTTTAACTCCTTACCGTTGAGGAGTTGACCTTCCAGCAGAGCCACAAAAAAATCCCACCATCAGATTCTGATATCCTTATCTTGGTACCATTTCGGGACTATCTACTGTCCAACTAAAAACTAATCATCTAAATCGGTTAATAAATGGCGAAGTGATCGGCGAACAAACATAAAAAAAAATATATATATGAGTCGAATTGAGAACCTCCACCTTTTTTTGAAGTCGCTTAAAAATAAGAGAGATTCATGTGTATGAAATGTATGAATGCATATCATAGTATATCAGTCAGTTGATTAGGTGGCAGACGAGGAAAAGTATCACCCGATGGCAGACGGATGACTTGGTCATGATGACAGTGAAGTTATAAGCTTCAAAATTATGAAATTGGTACTTATTGGAATCAAAACTTAATCCACCATTACCCTCTATTACAAATGGCGATATAATGTTATTAACGTACTTAAACTCATATCATTCCATTCCACTGGCACGAATTTTGTTCTGGGACTCTCCTTAGTTCGCGGTTTGTACTCGTAATAAGGGGGAATGTGTTATATTAATAATCGCAGAAATATCTTATTATATTATTATACAAAAGAATGCCTTCTCGCCTGACTTTCCCAATGACCTTCCGAGTACCATACTCAGAAGCAATAGGCCGAGCTATTCTAATAGGCCACTTATAAAGACTTTGGTCTTCCTTGTCAGAAGAACATAGAGCGGCTCAGTGTCCTTGTTGTTTCAGAAGAGAATCAGGTTTATGGCTTCAAGCTCTACCCATGCCGAATGTTGGAACCGTTCTGGAAAACGCCTCTCCGACGCTTTCTGAAGTTCGAAATTCAATCATGTTTTAGTAATAAACGACACACACATATAGTCATCGTACTAAATGAAGAGGTAGCCTTAAACTTAAGACGTATGATTTTTGGCCATCGTATTGTTTTGTGTCAAATTGCGTCATTATTAATAGGCAAGTTGCTACATGTCACCATTAATAAAAAAACTTTTAATTAAAATATTATTCCGTACAAGGGTCCGAAATATAATCTTCAATAAATATTAAGGGATTGCTGTAAAAACTCAACTTAAACCACTCTTGATTGAAAACACCGTCCGCCATGGTTCTACGTCACCATTATTGTAAACAACAAAACTTCAAACGCCAGTTTCAGGTTATTTGTGGTCTTTCATTAAATGTGGGAGAGCCACGCTTAGGCATGAATGGGCCGGCTCGACCGGAGTGATACCACTGCCTCACAGAAGACCGGCGTGAAGCAGCGCCTGCGCTGTGTTTCGCCGTGTGAGTGAGGTTACCGGAGGCCCAATGGGGGGGAAGGAGAAAAGGTTGGCAGCACACTTGTGACTCCACTGGTGTTGCGGGTGTCCATGGGCGGCGGAATTGCTTACCATCAGGTGATCCGTCTGCTCGTCTGCCACCTCTCAAATAAAAAAAAAAAGGTTATGACAGTCACGCGTATTACTTACATTAATAGTGACGTCACGGCACAGATAAAATTAATAGACCATCATGGCGGACGGCTTTTATGGCTATATCTATAGTGAAAATATAATTTTAAATAGGTATATTAAAATTAAAATAGGTAAAAATATTTTTTTAGGCGTAATAAAATCGTAATGAACTGTTCTATCCAATAATAAAAATAGTGGCAACTAGCCTATTCCATGTTGTTTGAAATTAGAGTCTATTGGACTATTGAAGGTACACGTGCGTTATTTTAAACTTGCGATAGCTATTCACAATTCTTTATCAGCACGTACACTCTTTGAACAGGCATTGCTTATCCTTGTGCTAACATTACGGTATTTTCCTCAAATATT
Source organism: Marasmia exigua (assembly GCA_019059595.1). Lineage (NCBI taxonomy): Eukaryota > Metazoa > Arthropoda > Insecta > Lepidoptera > Crambidae > Marasmia > Marasmia exigua. Next base: position 10,128,433 of record CM032476.1, on the reverse strand, counting down.
AGGCACTCGAATTACTTAACTGCGATCTTAAGATAATATGTCCATGGTAGTCTGGTCGACAAAATTACTTATAGGTGGCACAAGAGCTGACGGATCACCTAATCACCCGCGACACCAGTGGAGTCACAAGTGCGCGGCCAACCTTTAAACCCCCTCTTCCCCAAATTGGGCCTCCGGTACCCTTACTCACGCAGGGAAACACAGCAGTGCAACTTCACGCCGTTTATTTTTTTTTTTTTTTTATAGAAAGGCCAATCAGGATGACCTCACTCCACCTGATGGTAAGCGGCCGTGAAATCCATAAATGAGGCTGACAGGCACAGAAGAACTAACAAAGTACCCATTGTGTCTGCCATCCTCACCCTAATGGCCTGCTGAGATGCCGTTTCACGCCCCGCCTAAAAGACCCCGGATTGTATGAAGGAGAAAACACATGAGCTGGGAGGGCATTCCATGCCTTCATGGCTTGAAAACCTCTGTATGGTATGATGGTATGCGGATGGCAACGCTGTCCAGCACGTGTTGTTCGGAAGTGGAAAGGGGAGGATGGGATAATTTGAAATAACTCATCAGAGCATTCCCCGTTTTCTGTAAGGCCGGCCCATTCATGCCGAAGCGTGGCTCTCCCACGGTCAAAAGGATAATTTACATTTGTAGAGTCGAACAAGGGATCAAGGTTTCCTCTTTGTTAATTTTCTTTAACGTCGTGCTTTAACTAAGTGCTGCTTCACACCGGTTTTCTGTGAGGCCGTGGTATCACTCCTGTCGAGCTGGTCCATTCATGCCGAAGCGTGGTTCTCCCACAGTCAGCATACATTTCTTTGCAGCCGACCGCACGAGTAGCATTACATAAAAACAATTGTACACATACCAGCCCGACAAGTTTTGTATGAAGAGCGCTATTCACGGTGACAGCGTTCAAATAATAGGGCGCTGTATTCTCTTGTCTTTTTGGCTCCATTGTGAGAAAATGCAGGCGAATACGTCATACGAGCTTTGCAGCAATAAAATGGATGCCTTTGATTATATTCACTTTTTAGTGAGAAAATCAGGACACACGAGAGTAAGGATTTCTATGAATTCTATATGATGTAGCTGGCTTGTTACTTGATGGATAGGTACTACAAGCAAAATACATACTTGTATCTCCTTCATGTATATTGTAAGTAGATCAAACAAAGTAGTTATAGTTTGCTGTTAGGTAGGGTACATAATTATGTAAAACGATAGCACAGGTAGTCAGAAATTTTGAAGTTGCGAATATAAATCAGCTTGTTTATGATCGCTTGAAATTAATTAATTATACCGATTATTTTTTATCCAAGTGGTAAATCAGACATCAGGCCTATTATCGTATTTGCTAGACGTATTCATATTGTTGTTAAAGCAAATTTCAGGCATTTTTGGTTTACGATTTTACTGCGATATTGTAGTATATATCGTTTGCTATTCATAAATTATAATAGAAAATTCGTCATTTAACCGATGGCGCATTTGGCAGTCACCCTGCCTCAAACGACAAAGGCCGGTTCAATTTCCACTTGATATAATGAGCCTTTTTAAAATACCCGAGAAAAATGCTAATAAAAACATTTGTTAACCAAAATAAAATCACATTCCGAAAGTGATCAGCTGCAATTTGGTTAATAAGGATTTTTTATTGCAAAAAATAGGCAGATGAGCATGCGGCCCTGATGGTATATGGTAACCACCGCTCATGGACATCAACAATGCCGGAGCACAGTCATGCCGCAGTGACTTATACGGTGAAAGAAGAACTCTTTTCAAAAAATTACATGTCGTAACGCTCAGGCAATACCACGGCTGGAAGCTCATTCCAGAGGAAAAACCGGCCAAGTGCGAGTCGGACTCGCGCACCGAGGGTTCCGTACAAACCTGCAAGGTTTACAAAGTTCGTTCATTACGACAATCGAGTCATAACTATGGTATTTTTATTGCAAAATGAAATTCATAACATTACAATGGGGAAAGATGGAGGAGCATAAATTTAAGACAAAGATCTCTTTATCGTTTAAGTAATCCTTTATTTTATATTAACACATATCATTTCGATAAAAGAACGTCGAAATATAAAGAAGAAGGCTATTTCGTCTTCTTTAAATGTTGCCCTCCCCATACATAGTATAATAACTCGCGGTCATTGCTGACAATTACGTTTACAATCACAATTATGTTTACAATCACAATTTTTTTGGTGGTATAACTACTTAAAATTTTAAGCTTTTCGGAATTTTTCAGTTACCTGTGCTGTAAGCTATTGCTTCTTACCAAATTTCGAGATTCTATGTCAACGGGAAGTGGTCTTTAGGTTTTAATTCCCTTGCGTGTAGTTGCGAGTTTCAAAATATGCGGTATCATTGGTTGTACTTTTGCGTTTTGCGTTTTTGCGTTCACTTAGAATTTTTTTTTTCACGGGTTAAAGGCAATAAGATCTAAGTATTTGATATGAATTTCAACTTGATAGCTCTACGCGTTCATGAGGAAAAAAGTAATAAGTTTATATTTATTAAAAAATATATATTTAGTAATGTAACTAAAAATTTAAGGTTTTCGGATTTTTTCCTTTATGTGTGCTATAAAACGTTGCTTCATGCCAAATTTCAAGATTCTAGGTCGACTGGAAGTACCCTTTAGGTTTTGATTCTCTTGCGAGTACTTGCGAGTTTCAAAATATGCAGCTTAAATTGCTGTTTATTTTGATTGCGATGACATAGAAGTTTGATTTTGTTACAGCTTAAAGGTATTATAGACCTGAGTATTTGGTATGAATTTCAATTTAATACCTCTACGCGTTTATGAGGAAATGGGTAGTAAGTTTAAAATTATTAAAAAAATATATATTAAGTGATGTAACTAAAATTTTGTGGTTTTCGTAATTTTTCCTTTATCTATGCTATAAGACGTTGCTTCGTACCAAATTTCAAGATTCTGAGTTCATGGGAAGCACCCTGTAGGTTTTGATTCCCTTGCAAGTGTCGAAAATTTGCGGCATAAACGGCTGTATCTTTTGATTGCGTTGGCTTAGAAGTTTGATTTTTTCACAGCTTCAAGGGACAGTAGACCTGAGTAATTGATATAAATTTCAGCTTCATACCTTTACGCGTTCCTGAGAAAAAGGGTCTTGACAGACGGACGGACGGACGGACAACAAAGTGATCCTATAAGGGTTCCGTTTTTTCCTTTTGAGGTACGGAACCCTAAAAATGAGCGCTGGAAACGAAGCGTTCTGGAAGGGATTAGTTTCATATAGTATTTTTTTGATTGCTATCAAGTTCTACTCGTACATTTATTTACGACGGCAACATTTTCTTCTTCTTTCCGAAAGACTTATTATCGTGACCGTAAAAAGGTCTTCACTCCCGGCCATAGGCTTCGGCCCCGAAACGGGATATGCAATTTGTCTTCCGTCGCACCGTGGATATTAGCGTTTGTCTTTATTTGTCTTTACGAATATCGTATTTTTCTGAGCTCACAATGTGATACCCTCCTTTACACATCTGTTACGTTTCGAATGGAAAATATACAAGCTGGACGGCTTTCTTTGATATAAATTAGGTGAGCAGATGTTAGTCTTTTGTTTGAAATACGTACGTCATTTATGGTTATATTAAGCGCTATAGTCGAACCAAACTAATGAGCCACATTTGACGTTTCTAAATTTTAGCTTCATAGAGAGGTGACCTACTAAAAAACTTTGATTAAAGTGAATAATCCATTTAATCGATTTGTACTTCAAACAAACGTGAATCGAATACTATAATAATGGAAAAGAAGTTATTAGTACTTTTATTTAGAGAGATGTGAATCAAAAGAAAGATGAAAGTAGGTACCGATCCTAGATATCGATCCGCGGCCAGTTTCTTGCTTTTTCTTCGAAATCAAAGCGCTTATATTGAGTGTCATACATTTATTTCTTTTTACAAAGTTATTAATGTATTTATATTTTTAAACAAGAGAATAATACGTTTATTTTTAACCAGAATGTGGCTTTTAATTTATGGATTAATATTCCTACACGATTAATATTGTATTCATTCGATTATTTGGGGCATATCACTATACCTATACCAACCCATTTTCTTTTTAAGCTCTATATACCAATATATAGAGCTTAAAAAGAAAATGGATTGACAGATACAACATTGTACCAACGTTCAATTCTCTATTTTTTATAAGTTTATAAATAGAGTAACAGAGAAAGTAAATCGTAAAATTATCTTTTTTGCCTTTATTGAAATAAATGAATGCAAACATAATTTCAAAAAGTTAAGAATACTTTTTTTAACATAGGAAGATTGATAAATCCAATGACCGTTGTTACAAGATTACGTTGTCGGATTTTGTTGAAATGTCTAATGTAGCTTTGTGTTTTGGCCCAAATATTGTATAGTTATAAAGTTATGTATAATCATAAGGTTTAAAAGAGCAATGGTAGCTCATTGAATAAGAACGTGTGCCTTATATACAGGATGTCGTTTCGAAACCAAGCACACATCCTAAAATATATTTGCATATTTATCGCTAGGCGTCTGTTTATTTGGATGCGACAGTTTCTCCTTTGTAACGCGACGGTGCATTGTAGACCCTTTGGTCGGGCATTCCTGTTAAAGTGTTGCAAAGGTCATACATTATGTTATATTTATTATTTAGAGTCGGCTACCAATGCAAAATTTAAAATATTACAAAGTAAACAAGCAAAATTTTATAGTGATAACCCAATCACACAATACTTACGGACATTTCTTCTATCCAATCTGTGTTGTTCTAAGGTTTTAACGTATGTAGGTAGGTAAAAATAACGTAAAGATTAATTTAGTTTTTAGTATAATTATATGAAATTGTAAGCACTTAATAGCCTATGGTTAAACCTTAATGGTTTTATGTATAGTTTTAAAAAAATTTGCGTTGCAGTATAACTATAGTTATTCAAGACGGGAATTAACACGTTATTTAATAGGTATGTGATACAACATTTTGAACCCACATATTTTACTCGACGTTTCGGCTACGTTACAGCCCGTGGCGTGGTCACGAGCGGACTGCCGCTCGTCCGCTCGTGACCACTCGTTTATTGTTAGTGTGTGACAAGTAAAAATAAAAGAAAACTTTCACACACATAAGGGATTTGAATAATATTTAATGTTCGAATGATGCACTCTTTATATTTAAATATTGTAATGGTCGCAGCACTTCTCATAATATTATTTAATTGTTAGTGGTTGCTTTACAATAACAACTTTATTGGCAATTTCATGGAATAGAGTTGAGAAGTTAAATTTGAAACCTATAGGTACAAACATATATCTGCAATTCCATCGTCATTCTAGCGTTTTATTCCCGGTTGCGGAGATGGGGTACGTTTGAAGTAAAAAAAACCGGCCAAGTGCGAGTCGGACTCGCGCACCGAGGGTTCCGTACAAACCTGCAAGGTTTACAAAGTTCGTTCATCGACAATCGAGTCATAACTATGGTATTTTTATTGCAAAATGAAATTCATAACATTACAATGGGGAAAGATGGAGGAGCATAAATTTAAGACAAAGATCTCTTTATCGTTTAAGTAATCCTTTATTTTATATTAACACATATCATTAATCTATAATATAACTGAAACACTTATACTAGCCTTGCAGCAGACTTGCGAAAGTTCTTTTATTAAAGTTATTTATTTACTAAGTTTTTTAGTTACTATTTAGAAATTCACAATTTTTTTGGTGGTATAACTACTTAAAATTTTAAGCTTTACGGAATTTTTCTGTTACCTGTGCTGTAAGCTATTGCTTTTTACCAAATTTCGAGATTCTATGTTAACGGGAAGTGGTCTTTAGGTTTTAATTCCCTTGCGTGTAGTTGCGAGTTTCAAAATATGCGGTATCAATGGTTGTACTTTTGCGTTTTGCGTTTTTGCGTTGACTTAGAATTTGTTTTTTTCACGGGTTAAAGGCAATAAGATCTAAGTATTTGATATGAATTTCAACTTGATAGCTCTACGCGTTCATGAGGAAAAAAGTAATAAGTTTATATTTATTAAAAAATATATATTTTGTAATGTAACTAAAAATTTAGCATTTTCGGAATTTTCCCTTTATGTGTGCTATAAAACGTTGCTTCATGCCAAATTTCAAGATTCTAGGTCGACTGGAAGTACCCTTTAGGTTTTGATTCCCTTGCGAGTACTTGCGAGTTTTAAATTATGAAGCTTAAATTGCTGTTTCTTTTGATTGCGTTGACAAAGAAGTTTGATTTTGTTACAGCTTAAAGTTATTATAGACCTGAGTATTTGGTATGAATTTCAATTTAATACCTCTACGCGTTTATGAGGAAATGGGTAGTAAGTTTAAAATTATTAAAAAAATATATATTATGTGATATAACTAAAAATTTATAGTTTTCGTAATTTTTCCTTTATCTATGCTATAAGACGTTGCTTCGTACCAAATTTCAAGATTCTGAGTTCACGGGAAGCACCCTGTAGGTTTTGATTCCCTTGCAAGTGTCGAAAATTTGCGGCATAAACGGCTGTATCTTTTGATTGCGTTGGCTCAGAAGTTTGATTTTTTCACAGCTTCAAGGGACAGTAGACTTGAGTAATTGATATAAATTTCAGCTTCATACCTCCACGCGTTCCTGAGAAAAAGGGTCTTGACAGACGGACGGACGGACGGACAACAAAGTGATCCTATAAGGGTTCCGTTTTTTCCTTTTGAGGTACGGAACCCTAAAAACTAAAGTATCAGTCTATATACTGTCCCATTGCAGGGTAAAGGCCACCATCATAGAAATCAAGTCATCGCTACTATGATGGGATTAGGCTTAATCACCACGCTTGCCTAATGCGGAATGGTGATCACAATCCCGAGCTATGTACGAGAAATTCGAAACATACCTTTATTCGACCCGGGAATCGAACTCAGGAGCCCGAGATCACTGTCTGGTACTTAAACCAGGAGACCAATTGGGTGCGTTAGCCAGAATTAGGTGTGCGTTAACTTATTAATCATAATGAATCGACAGCACGCCGGTCTTAAATGCTTGGACCATAATCAAGAATTCAGGAAGTCTGATGTGTTGTATGTGGATAGAATATTTAAAACTGAATAATAAATCTATGTCTATATGTATTAATTATAAATAAGTTAACCCTACTGACAGCGGCAGTGCTTATAGGTAATCCGAAACGAAAACACGAAACGCTTGCGCGTTGTAATCGACACCTAACGCCATCTATTGGTATAAAGTGGAACTAATGTTCCGAAACGAAGTGAGGTCGGGCCACTCGTTATAGATAAAATTAAAAGCGATGATAGTCTCTTATATAAAGTATTTATTCGAAAGCTCTGAATTTTTCAAATCTTATTGTGATTTACCATTAACTCGGCAGTGAGGAAGATTTCGTGAGGAACCTAAAAGTCTCAAACATTTTCTCATACTGTATGATTTTGAACCTTTTTCTCATCTTAGTGTCAAATTCCCAGTTGCGTCCAACCTAAGCTGTCGTTTCAGAGCCCGGGGTAATCTTAGACCATGATCCAGAATTCGGTAAGTCTTGCAATTACAATGAAGCGACTACCGTCTGACCTTCGCAACCCTTAGACAGGGGAACCAGACTAACTTTTTTTTTTTTTTGGCGACCCAGGAGTAATGCGTTACGCATACCCATCCGTCTGTAAACGGATGGGTTATGTCGGACTCCCCCCCGCAGAAGGCGGGGGTATACCGACTAAAACTCCTGGGGCTCTCCCTCATCGTCCGTAATGGGAGAGGTCGTGGGGTGAGGTACGAAACCTGGCACCACGACCTCTCCCGGACGGAAGCCCGCCTACACGGCGGGCACGGCGCTTCCTCCCCCGGGGTCGGGGGAGGGAGTGGGGACAGCCGGGAGAGCTGTGCCGTCCCCACCAGGCGTAGGAGGAGGTCCGTGCAATGCCGGTGGGGTTACAGCCCCACGCACCAGCGGACCTGCTCCTCGCAGGGGACTAACTGAATTATGGTACATGCAACATGTTGGCGACGGCCACAACCAGCCACAACCAACCTTTTTACCTTTTTTGTTTAAAATATTAACTTTTTTATATTCTTATATTTTGTTATGTCTTTTTGACGTTTATTGTAAAAACCAAGGAATATAATGTGTGTGACGAAATATATGTTACATCTCGGACAAATCCAGCCGTCCGTTTTTTTTTTAAATGTACCTGCACGTTTTAGATAGTTTCTCAAAATGGTGGATAACTATAATATTTGAGATAATGATTCTGAACGTGTAACCGTGATCCAGGTTCCCCTGTCACTTCATATTGTAATTACAAGACTTCCCGAATTCTGGAATACGGTCCAAGCGTACCCCGGGCTGTTAATTTACAGATTTGGTTGAACGCAACCAAGAATCATACACTGGAGATGATGATGAAGAGGAGGTTCAGAATCATACAGTATGAATCGAACTAATTGAAATCTCTAGGTTCCTCATGAAATTTTACCTCACTGCCTAGTTAATGGTAGAGGTAAAACCGTAATTAGATTTGAAAAATCCAGAGATTTCGGATTTTTTTTAATGAGAAATGCAGGCAAATGAGCAAGCTAGTCACCTAATGCTAAGTGATCAGCGCCGCCTCGGCATTCCGCTGCTCCATAATAAGGATTAAATCCTTTCTACAATATTATTATTCAGTTTAAATATTCTATCCACATAACATAAAATCATAAACGTTTATATTTTGATTTCTAAGAGTACCTACTAAAAAGCTATTTAATGTTGATGTTAAAAGGATTTTGAATTTCATAGAAGCTTAAAATAGGTAGACTAATATGTACTACGAATATATTAAAACCTCTAATCTACCTACTGACTACTTAGATTTATTAGCAAAAGTCACATCAGGTTTGATGTCTAATTAACTAACATATCAAACTTTCTCAGCATTTTTGGCGAACCAGCCACATCTATAGCTCCAAGAATGTCCCAAATTATATCCCTCTAAGGGTCTCGACTGCAATTTGAGGTTCAGATACACTTTATAGAGCTGAAGTTTCAAATACATTCCTTGAAACGCTCATCAATCCTAGACTGAAGCACTAAATTAAATCGTTGGTTCTGACGTTCTTAGGTTAACAACCTTAATCCTAGTCGCTATCAGGTTTTCATCGACCAATCTCAGGTTTGCCTGAAGTTTTCCATTTCCAATTTATAGCTAATCCGAGGACGCACGTCAACAACATCTGAATTAAATATTGCCGTGGGCATAAATTTGAATTTTCCAAAGTTTCCCGTTGTCCCAGGTGGACGTGGCGTGATAATGTAAAGCAACTAATGGATACGCATTACAACGCATTGTCAGACGTTCGTTATTCTGTGACGAGATACAACCAAGTACAAAGTTAGTCGTAAGTTTTATATAATTTGTTCTTGTGTACTAAATAAACTTTTTCTATTTTTTTTTCCAAGTGTGATTTTTTTATGCAACGATTTTCTTACACTGTTTAATGTTTTTGGTGTTTTTGGTGGCCATTGCTTGCCATCAGGTGATCAGTCTGCTTGTCTGCTTCCTATTTCATAAAAAAACTCCTTTCTTCTCCTCCTTACTCCTTCCTCAAATTCTGAAGAAATTTGATAAGATAAAGATAAAAAAATCTTTATTTATATTAGATCCATACAGAACACTTATGAATGCTATCTACTCTACTAATCTACTGCTGGTTCAGAATGTCAATTTCTACTGAGAAGACACCAGCAAAAAACTCAATAGTTACTCTTTTCAAACATTGATGATGTTACAGAGTTTGAATTGAGAAAAGACTAAAATACAATTGTCAAAGTTAACAGACTACTATGAATAACCACTCACAAGACTAATCGATTAACATGACCAAGAATCTAAATAACATTAAAAAGAAGATAATCTCCATTATCCTGAATCGCGTTTAAGGATATCTGATAACATCGCGCCTCATCGCTATTTATCGCATCCTATCTTTCGACTAGCTAGGACAACTAACTAGGTACAACGTAGTGAAAAAATAAGTATGAAAAATGTTTAATGTTTCCGTCAAATTTTTAGCTAGGGATAATTTATCACGATGGAACCACGTACCTTTTCATGATAATTAAAAAGCGACATTAAGATTAAGGCTTAGACTGCATTTCTTTGAAATAATTTGCTACAGTGCACAAAAACATAGGTTTTGTTTTTATACCCAAATCTAGAGTAGACAAACTTAGGTTCTGTTTACTTCTTAAACAGAATCTAAGTTAATTTGACGACATCACCAAAATCGTGGGGACTACATGGACCCGAGATCGGGTATATTGGCGTAAGGGAAAGGAGACCTTGTGCCGTGGGATCCTTAGCGTCAGGCGACGGTAACGAAGTTCGGCCAGGAACTCTCCCTCCCTAGTATAGCGAGAGCTATACTACCGAGCGTTGCCTTCATGGTAGCGAAGGAGGCGGCGGAGCGCGGGCAAGAGCGAGATCCCCTCGCTAGCGCGCTCCGAAGGGTGACTCTCCGCGGAGGGAGCCCGCTGGTGGGTGGTACGGGAATACCGGCACCGGCATTGCACAGGCTCTCTCTGCTGCCCGATAGGGACGGCTTTCCTGGCTGCCCCTATCCGCTCTCCAGGCGGGCTAGGTGGTTCCTCCCCCGGAATATCGTGGAGGGAGACTTCGGCTGTATTGGCATAATCCCCATGGTTGATGAGGGAGAACCGCAGAGAGGGTTTAGTGGGTATGCCTTTGCCCCTACCGATGGAGAGCCCCACATAACCCGGCCGCCCCCCGCCTGGTATGCATAAGGTAGTCGTCTCTTCTCTCGAGTCAGCGGCATTCTCCCTGCGAAACCAAAAAAAAGGAAAAGGAGGCCTATACTCAGCAGTGGGTACTACCGGGCTGATGATGATGATGATAATGAAGTTAATTTGATGTCGAATGTACGACGTAAACCAAGTAAGTAAATATACGTGCGTTAATTAGAAAATAAATGTAAATTAGGTCTCGAAATATAAAATCCACTGTTCTTTATGGTAAAAAAATATGATATAGGGGGCAGACGAGCATATTTATCACCTGACGGTAAGCTATTACCGCCACCCATGGACATCTGCCACGTCAAAGGAGTCACAGGTGCGCTGCCGGCTTTTTTAAAAGGGAGTACGTTCTTTTCTTGAAAGTTTGCAGGTCGTATCGGTCCGGAAACACCGCAGGCGACAGTTCATTCAACAGTTTTATATCTATATATATTATAGTGCCGTGTGGTCCCCGGCAGAGTAGAATAGGCCACCCTCACTCTTACCGAAGTGTCGTAAAAGGCGACTAAGGTAAAACAGCTGGCATGATCATCAGCACCCAGAGAAGGAAAACTCTGCATTTTATATCAAAACCCTCGCCAACCCGTCTGCCAAGCGTGGTGAGTATGGCAATTACCCCTCATGTGATTGAGGGAGGCCCGTGCCTCAGCAGTGGGGACTTAAATGTGATGACGATGACGATGATATATTATAGTATTATATCAATTCTTAGAATTAAATGAAATAGATGTCGAATAAATAGAAAACTTTTCGTTCAGCTAGCAGCTACTCTACTTTTCTTTAAGAGTTTTCTTAGAATAACGTGAACACTAAACCGTAATATATTTTCTATTAACCTTTGAGTAAGCCTTTACTACAGTGACTCTTATGTTCTCCTACAGTTGTAAGAATAAAAATGTACAAACGACGACATGATGGGTTGAATTCATATGGAAACATATCTACCGTGGAAGAGCCACGCTTCGGCATGAATGGGCCGGCCCCGGTGATGGTGATGGTGAATGGACCGGAGTGATACCACGGCCTCACAGAAAACTGGCCTGAAGCGGCATTGTGCTGTGTTTTGCACCGTGAGTGAGGGTACCGGAGGCCCAATCCGGGGGAGGAGAGGGAGGGGAGTTTTCAAAGATTGGCAGCTCACTTTTGACTGCACTGGTGGCGCGGGTGTCCATGGGTGGCGGTAATCGCTTATCATCAGGTGATCTGTCTGCTCGTCTGCCACTTATGACATAAAAAGAAATTTAAAAAAAGTGAAAATCGAATCAAGAAATATTATTACAGATTGTTAAAACGTACATGGTTGGTTGTCTACATGTTGGAGTAAACTAGCCATTCAATCACCACATTCCAGCATTCAATAGCCTCTTTACTAAACAGCGCCTTTTATCTGCTGAAGCGTTTGTTACTAAGCGTAAGCAGTGACTTCAGTAACACCTTTTTTATAAAATGTGTAATGAAGGCGGTTTCTTTTCTTAGATTTTTGTTAATGCTTTTTTGTGTCTCAATTTTTCGGCAGCTGCATAATTCCATCTCCCCCGCCAAAATACTAACAGCCTAAATGTGCGTAGTGATGAAAGAATTATCCTTAAATTCTAACCGAGTAAGTGACCTTCTATCATCAGCTTGGCCACAAAAATAATACAATCAGGCGTAATTACTGTTGCAGTGTTGAAAAAAAAAAACAATACATGTGCATACGAAAATTGAGAGTTGCCCTTGATTTCTCTGGGACCCCGTTAGAAAACCCTAACATGGTGACAATGGGACCAATTTGGGAATGTGTTCTTTCAAATAAAAAATTCGATTCGGATCGGATTCTGCAAATCGGTCAATGCTTATATATGTACAGTCGAACATAGAACCTCCTCCTTTTTGAAGTCAGTAAAAATGACTTAGGCTACCAGTTTTCGAACAAACTTTAAAAAAATACTAATAAGTGTATAACAACACGCAGGGTCTCACAAGACACTACGCAGAAACAAATAATAATGAGAGATTTTGATAAATTGTTTTAAAGAATAAGGACCCTTGCTGACGAAATTCGTTGCTCACAAGAAATACGTTTAATGAGAAATTTAAGATGCTTTTTATACCGTATTTATTGAAATACGAGAATATTGTCTCGTCATATTTATATGAAGAGTAATATATTTTTTCAACAAAGGTATGATGTTTGGTGAAATATAATACGATTCACTCTTGGAAAGTTATGTAAAACAAAAATCAGGAATAAATATCTCATGTTATTGTGTATATACAAGGTCCTATGTTATGTATCTACTGTAAAAATCTTGAGCAATATAATTATCAGTTATACATGAAACGTATCATTGTGATAAGGTCGCCTTCATTGTACATATTGTTATGCTGCAATACCTAGACTTGAGCTTTCATACTGTATTTTGATTGCAATAAAAGTATATTCATTCATTCATGAAGGAAGTACACACTCCTTAAGATTGTTGGTAGGACATAATTACTTATAAGGCCGGCAATGCATTAGCGATCTCTCTGATTTCGCGGATGTTTATGGGCGGCGTTGATTAATTTCTATCAGGTGACTCGCTTGTTCATTTATCGCCTCTAGCATAAAAAAAACTTATTTGGTCGAATGGATTAAATTGTCAGAAAGGTCAAAGTCACGTATAAGGCGATTATTTTCTGCTTAATTCTATTTGTAATTTTTTGCGACGGGAAATGTGCACACAAGTACAGTTTCGATACATATATTCAAAAACAATACTGTACAGATGACATCAATAAAAAAAAGTGAAAAAAAAAAACAATTAATGTGAACGGGCAATGTACCCTTCAGTGTTGCTCTATGCCCACTGCCTCCCGTGTTGCTTCATCCCTTCGGTGTTGCTATATCCCTACTCTCTTCCATGTTGCTCCATGCCCACTCCCTTCATTGTTGCTCTATGCCTACTCTCTTCCGTGTTACTCCATGCCTACTGCCTTTAGTGTTGCTCCATCCCTTCAGTGTTGCCCTATGTCTACTCCCTTTTGTGTTGCTCTATGCCCACTCCCTTCATTGTTGCTCTATGCCTGCTCTCTTCCGTGTTGCTCCATGCCTACACACTTCAGTGTTGCCCTATGTCTACTCCCTTTCATGTTGCTCTATGACCACTCCCTCCCTTGTTGCTCTATGCCTGCTCTCTTCCGTGTTGCTCCATGCCTACACACTTCAGTGTTGCCCTATGTCTACTCCCTTTCATGTTGCTCTATGACCACTCCATCCCTTGTTGCTCTATGCCTACTCTCTTCCGTGTTGCTCCATGCCTACTGCCTTTAGTGTTGCTCCATCCCTTCAGTGTTGCCCTATGTCTACTCCTCTCTATGACGACTCCCTCCCTTGTTGCTCTATGCCTGCTCTCTTCCGTGTTGCTCCATGCCTACACACTTCAGTGTTGCCCTATGTCTACTCCCTTTCATGTTGCTCTATGACCACTCCCTCCCTTGTTGCTCTATGCCTGCTCTCTTCCGTGTTGCTCCATGCCTACACACTTCAGTGTTGCCCTATGTCTACTCCCTTTCATGTTGCTCTATGACCACTCCATCCCTTGTTGCTCTATGCCTACTCTCTTCCGTGTTGCTCCATGCCTACTGCCTTTAGTGTTGCTCCATCCCTTCAGTGTTGCCCTATGTCTACTCCTCTCTATGACGACTCCCTCCCTTGTTGCTCTATGCCTGCTCTCTTCCGTGTTGCTCCATGCCTACACACTTCAGTGTTGCCCTATGTCTACTCCCTTTCGTGTTGCTCTATGACGACTCCCTCCCTTGTTGCTCTATGCCTGCTCTCTTCCGTGTTGCTCCATGCCTACACACTTCAGTGTTGCCCTATGTCTACTCCCTTTCGTGTTGCGCTATGACGACTCCCTCCCTTGTTGCTCTATGCCTGCTCTCTTCCGTGTTGCTCCATGCCTACACACTTCAGTGTTGCCCTATGTCTACTCCCTTTCGTGTTGCTCTATGCCCACTCCCTCCCTTGTTGCTCTATGCCTGCTCTCTTCCGTGTTGCTCCATGCCTACACACTTCAGTGTTGCTCTATGCCTACTCTCTTCCGTGTTACTCCATGCCTACTGCCTTTAGTGTTGCTCCATCCCTTCAGTGTTGCCCTATGTCTACTCCCTTTTGTGTTGCTCTATGCCCACTCCCTTCATTGTTGCTCTATGCCTGCTCTCTTCCGTGTTGCTCCATGCCTACACACTTCAGTGTTGCCCTATGTCTACTCCCTTTCATGTTGCTCTATGACCACTCCCTCCCTTGTTGCTCTATGCCTGCTCTCTTCCGTGTTGCTCCATGCCTACACACTTCAGTGTTGCCCTATGTCTACTCCCTTTCATGTTGCTCTATGACCACTCCATCCCTTGTTGCTCTATGCCTACTCTCTTCCGTGTTGCTCCATGCCTACTGCCTTTAGTGTTGCTCCATCCCTTCAGTGTTGCCCTATGTCTACTCCCTTTCGTGTTGCTCTATGCCCACTCCCTCCCTTGTTGCTCTATGCCTGCTCTCTTCCGTGTTGCTCCATGCCTACACACTTCAGTGTTGCTCTATGCCTACTCTCTTCCGTGTTACTCCATGCCTACTGCCTTTAGTGTTGCTCCATCCCTTCAGTGTTGCCCTATGTCTACTCCCTTTTGTGTTGCTCTATGCCCACTCCCTTCATTGTTGCTCTATGCCTGCTCTCTTCCGTGTTGCTCCATGCCTACACACTTCAGTGTTGCCCTATGTCTACTCCCTTTCATGTTGCTCTCTGACCACTCCCTCCCTTGTTGCTCTATGCCTGCTCTCTTCCGTGTTGCTCCATGCCTACACACTTCAGTGTTGCCCTATGTCTACTCCCTTTCGTGTTGCTCTATGCCCACTCCCTCCCTTGTTGCTCTATGCCTGCTCTCTTCCGTGTTGCTCCATGCCTACACACTTCAGTGTTGCCCTATGTCTACTCCCTTTCGTGTTGCTCTATGCCCACTCCCTCCCTTGTTGCTCTATGCCTGCTCTCTTCCGTGTTGCTCCATGCCTACACACTTCAGTGTTGCCCTATGTCTACTCCCTTTCGTGTTGCTCTATGCCCACTCCCTCCCTTGTTGCTCTATGCCTGCTCTCTTCCGTGTTGCTCCATGCCTACACACTTCAGTGTTGCCCTATGTCTACTCCCTTTCGTGTTGCTCTATGCCCACTCCCTCCCTTGTTGCTCTATGCCTGCTCTCTTCCGTGTTGCTCCATGCCTACACACTTCAGTGTTGCCCTATGTCTACTCCCTTTCGTGTTGCTCTATGCCCACTCCCTCCCTTGTTGCTCTATGCCTGCTCTCTTCCGTGTTGCTCCATGCCTACACACTTCAGTGTTGCCCTATGTCTACTCCCTTTCGTGTTGCTCTATGCCCACTCCCTCCCTTGTTGCTCTATGCCTGCTCTCTTCCGTGTTGCTCCATGCCTACACACTTCAGTGTTGCCCTATGTCTACTCCCTTTCGTGTTGCTCTATGCCCACTCCCTCCCTTGTTGCTCTATGCCTGCTCTCTTCCGTGTTGCTCCATGCCTACACACTTCAGTGTTGCCCTATGTCTACTCCCTTTCGTGTTGCTCTATGCCCACTCCCTCCCTTGTTGCTCTATGCCTGCTCTCTTCCGTGTTGCTCCATGCCTACACACTTCAGTGTTGCCCTATGTCTACTCCCTTTCGTGTTGCTCTATGCCCACTCCCTCCCTTGTTGCTCTATGCCTGCTCTCTTCCGTGTTGCTCCATGCCTACACACTTCAGTGTTGCCCTATGTCTACTCCCTTTCGTGTTGCTCTATGCCCACTCCCTCCCTTGTTGCTCTATGCCTGCTCTCTTCCGTGTTGCTCCATGCCTACACACTTCAGTGTTGCCCTATGTCTACTCCCTTTCGTGTTGCTCTATGCCCACTCCCTCCCTTGTTGCTCTATGCCTGCTCTCTTCCGTGTTGCTCCATGCCTACACACTTCAGTGTTGCCCTATGTCTACTCCCTTTCGTGTTGCTCTATGCCCACTCCCTCCCTTGTTGCTCTATGCCTGCTCTCTTCCGTGTTGCTCCATGCCTACACACTTCAGTGTTGCCCTATGTCTACTCCCTTTCGTGTTGCTCTATGACGACTCCCTCCCTTGTTGCTCTATGCCTGCTCTCTTCCGTGTTGCTCCATGCCTACACACTTCAGTGTTGCCCTATGTCTACTCCCTTTCGTGTTGCTCTATGCCCACTCCCTCCCTTGTTGCTCTATGCCTGCTCTCTTCCGTGTTGCTCCATGCCTACACACTTCAGTGTTGCCCTATGTCTACTCCCTTTCGTGTTGCTCTATGACGACTCCCTCCCTTGTTGCTTTATGCCTGCTCTCTTCCGTGTTGCTCCATGCCTACACACTTCAGTGTTGCCCTATGTCTACTCCCTTTCATGTTGCTCATGACCACTCCCTCCCTTGTTGCTCTATGCCTGCTCTCTTCCGTGTTGCTCCATGCCTACACACTTCAGTGTTGCCCTATGTCTACTCCCTTTCGTGTTGCTCTATGCCTACTCTCTTCCGTGTTGCTCCATGCCTACTGCCTTTAGTGTTGCTCCATCCCTTCAGTGTTGCCCTATGTCTACTCCCTTTCGTGTTGCTCTATGCCTACTCCCTCCCTTGTTGCTCTATGCCTACTCTCTTCCGTGTTGCTCCATGCCTACACACTTCAGTGTTGCCCTATGTCTACTCCCTTTCGTGTTGCTCCATGCTCACTTCCTCCCGTGTTGGTCTATGCCTACTTGTTTCCGTGTTACTCGTTAAGCTCGTTATACTTAAGTACCTATACAAGGTATAACGAGCTAACTGAATAGGTGTTTTAGTACGAGAAAAGCAAGGAAAATTAGCAACATATTTTCTTGTTTCTGCATTTGCGAATTCGATTTGTGCTGTTGTTCATTTGGGTGCGCAATGTTCCATTTTGCCGAGTTACATTAGAAACATCCGTTTCTTGTTGCCATTGTTATTCTAACACGGATGATATTATCGAAAGCACGAAATTCAGATTTTAACGAGATACGATTATTAATTTTGAATATTGAGTCTATGGTTTTCGTTAGTAAATAACATTTTGTAGTCTCCTTTGTTCGATATTAGGTGCTTTGATTAAGATACCTAAATAATCTAAATGCTGGTTGTACACGAGTACAATACAATTCGAAATAAACCCTTTTATTTTGTTAAAACACAATAAACTTGCTTTCCATAGAAGAGACCAAGTTGAGTGGTAAAATCTATCCAGGTGAGTTGTAACTAAATTCAATTTCAGGGAAATGACTCCCGCCGGTTGCATTTTAAATGAAATTGCAAATTGGGAAAGTATCACATACATTAATTGTTCTGGTCCTTTCTCTTGAATTAAAAAAAAAATAATAATAATATCCTCCAACCGATTTCGGCTAAGGCGGCCAATCTAAACGATTAGCCACTAACGCAGGATATGTTATAGTGTTCAAGTATGTGCGCAAATACAAGTGCACTCTCTATTCCCTTGCCCTCATATTTGGCGTCAGCATGACAGCCTATGCGGATGATATCACGATCGCGATCGAGGCACCAACCAGAGCTAAAATAGAGCGAGATGCACAATATATGCTCCAGGCGGTGTCCGAATGGGGGCATCGGAACCATCTGACTTTCTCAGCTGCTAAGTTACAGACACTTACCTTGAAAGGCAAATTCAAGCGCCCCCCAACGATACGTATGAACAATAAACTAAATTCAATTTCAGGAAAATGACTCCCGCCGGTTGCATTTTAAATGAAATTGCAAATTGGGAAAGTATCACAAACATTAATTGTTCTGGTCCTAAACTAAGTATTTCCCTTGAACTAAAATAATAATATTAATAATATCCTCCAACCGATTTCGGCTAAGGCGGCCAATCTAAACGATTAGCCACTAACGCAGGATATATTATAGTGCTCAAGTGTGTGCGCAAATACAAGTGCACTCTCTATTCTCTTGCCCTCATATTCCAATGGGACACAAGTGAGACACGAGCGGAAAGGGTTCGGGCGCAGGACCAACGGTTTAACGTGCTTTCCGAGGCACACGTATACATCAACGCCAACTTCTAGACTCCGGGCTGATACTGAGAATTTCTTAACATAAAAACTCAAGTACAAATTTTTGGCCCGACCCGAGGTTCGAACCCTGGACCCCAAACGTAGCCGTCGCTTTAAAGTGCAACGCGCTACCCACAGCGCGAACGAGGCAGTCAGAAAACTAAAAAAAAATTAAACGTAACTGACTGAACACAAATATCTGCTCCTTCAACAAACATTTGTGGGTGCGGGAATCGAACCCGACCTAGGCGACCTTTGCGCCTCAAGCGCTAACCATTACGCTAAAATGATCGATTTTGCCAATGTCAATATTGAAAGTTATTAAATAAAAACATCGTGCTAGCAATAATCATAGCTCAAAAGGTACGGCTTTTTGTAGGTAATATGTGTATCCATTTTTTTTATGAGAAGAGATAAGTGGCAGTCGAGCAGATGGATCACCTGATGAAAAGCGATTGCCGCCGCCCATGGACGCCAGTGACACCAGTGGAATCACAATTGCGTTCATTATCACTATCAGTTCAGCCAATAGACGTCCACTGCTGGACATAGGCCTCCCTCAATGATCTCCACACAGATCGCTCCTGTGCCGCCCGCGTCCAATGGATTGCCGCGACCTTCACCACAACAAGTGCGTTGTCAAGCTTCAAACCCCCTTTTCCCCCGGATTGGGCCTGCAGTACTCTCACTCACGCAGCGAAACGCCACACAGTGCTGCTTTACAATGGTTGTTGAAGAAAAATTACGAAGACATTGAGGGCATAGCACAAGCAATATATAAATAAATAGTAAGTACACTTTACACACTACACACATATACCTACACACACACTAACACTTTAGGCATATTGTCAGCTTCCATCCCTGAATTAAAATAACATGTCACTGTTTTTGATGAAACACTAGCTAAATTCAGTATAGTTAAAAAAAATTAATAACAGTAATCGAATTTTTCTTTTTCATTTTACATTTGCTTATATTTTCAGTTGTAATTGTAATTTTAACAGTACTTCTTTACAAAATGTATTTTTTCCCTAACACAAGCAATGTTCAAGGAGCTCAACCTTGTATGAAAACTACTGTAGGAAGCTGAAATAAATATTTTCGTATTTTTTCGTATTTTGACTATCTCTCTCTCTCTCTCTCTCTCTTTATTTAAACCTAACGGCAACGGAATAATTCGATTACCAGTGTCAGTAGGTACCACACTAATTGGCGCTTGAGACTCATTAGTAAGAACAACATTACAACACGTCTCCCTTTAACGAGTATCAGTGTTTGTTTCTCAAGTTCGGGAGAGAAGGACTATTTTAGGGGCAGAATAGTTCTAGCGCTATAAATGATTTTATTTGACTTCTAAATCAGAACAAACTTTAAAATTTCTTCAGAATCACTCTCCAAAATTGGTTAATCTCAATATTACCTGCCGTGTGGTTCCCGGCAGAGTAGAATAGGCCACCCTCACTCTTACCGAGGTGTCGTAAAAGGCGACTAAGGTAAAGCTGCTGGCATGATCATCAGCACCCAGAGAAGGAAAACTCTGCATTTATATCAAAACCCTCGCCAACCCGTCTGCCAAGCGTGGTGAGTATGGCAATTACCCCTCATGTGAATGAGGGAGGTCCGTGCCCCAGCAGTGGGGACTTAAATGGGCTGATGATGATGATGAATATTACCTGCGCAACATTTGCACACTGGACAAAACGACAAAAAAATCATTAGCATTTTTATACGCTTTTTGAATAAAGAAATAGCAAAATCTTTATTAATTGTCATGCCGAGTCATGACGTCACAGAAGGATTTTCATTTAATTTTTTTTTCACGACGTGTGAAGAATCGTCTCGCGATGTCATGTGCCACGCGTGGTATTTGCGAGGTACTTTTTTTTGACTGTTTACTCAGTCAAAAAAAAGTACCTCGCAAATACCAAGCCCTCGCCCTCCGCCAAGTCTCTCCATTACTCCCTATCAATTACAGGTGCTGCGCTGTAAAATAAACTTTCATATTTTGATGGAACAATATATGGCTGTCTCCACTGAAGAAAAAATTTTTATATTGCAGAAAAACTGAGGTAGGTACAAATTTAGACGGGCACGAAGACCGAAATCAGGATTGCTAGCTCAGCCGTTCCTTTTCAATGTGCTACGCAAAACAGGAGAGCTAACGTCACAGACATAGCCCTGATTGCATGCCTCAAGTGCCTATGGGGAGGGCACATATCGAGGAGAACAGACGGCCGTTGGCGGAAAGGTCCTCGAGTAGAGCCCACGTACAGGAAGTCGGAGCCGTGGCAGGCCCTTACAAGGTGAAGGTCGGAGGAGTCCATTGGATGCGGGCGGCACAGGACCGATCTGTGTGGTGAACATTGGGGGAGGCCATTGTCCAGCAGTTGACGTCTATTGGCTGGAATGATGATGACACAAAACAATCGGCTATAAAACTTGTGGCAGTCGATGTCGTAGTCTTCTGTTCGAGTACCTCGAGTGCGATTGCTCTACCAAAATAGTGAGAAATACAACAATTGGTGACGCTAGTAACCACGCCTGGAAGGTGTCTCCAACTAGTCCCTTTAGTAGGCTGATAGGTTCGGCAAAACTACATGTCACGATAGAATTATTTGAAGGTCGCTACCCCAACTACTTCGGGTTTCATCATTTGAATATTCACACGGGTGCTTTTCAGCGATCCTTTATTTTAATTGGACCAATTGCACGATCGCCCGTCCGGACAGACAGAACTCTTGAGCAATCTTTAATAATTTTTCGAGACTTCGGTGGAAACACTACCTGTGTTTTCGTGATAAAATTATGATTTGGGTAGCTGTTTGTTTTATTAGGGATTTTGATTTGGGTTACCTTATTCTGGAGGAGCGTGGGTTTTTATTGAAACTGTAGTGGCTATCAATTCAAACTATGTAAAGATAAAGATAAAGAGTTCTTTATTGGCCACAGAACACAAATCAAACATGAGTGACATAAATACAAGTATGACAAATTCTGTAGCCAACAAGGCCCAACCTCAGCATTTGCTGCAGTGGCCGAAGCCGTTGCAGCGCTGGTGTTCAGGCAGAGCCTTGGGTGACGTACGTGCACACATACATAACATACAATAGGAAGAAAGAAGATATCTTTTTTATGTACATATCTTTTTTATGGAGAATGTGCGAGTAAGTTGTCAACCAAGGTTAATTTACTTTGATTAGGTATATACTGCGACATACATCTTTCGGTGATAAAATTATGACAATAATTATCTTTCTACAAGTAACCATAATTTGTGTAATTGCTTAAAGTGGCTACTTTAGGCATTAATAAGAATTATTGTTAATTGTGCGAAGATAATAATTCACAAGTAAGTATATCTAAAAAATCACCATTGTACAAATGTTGGGTCCGTTTTTTTACGCGAAAAATGGATTCACGCTAAAAGTGGCCGCTTGGCGGTAATCAATTTTTCGCGTACGCGTAGGACCCAATATTTGTGCATGGTTATTTAATAAATAGTATAAGTGTTTGCCAAGAGGTTGTGACCCCGAAATTGCTTAATATAGATCCGGTTTAGTAGCTAAAAATTAAAATCGTTTGGTGTCGCTAATGTGCCCTACCCGTCGCCTTAATAAAAAATTCTCATAATCACCGCAATTAATATAAACCTACAGGTGGTTATATCGATGCCTTTTACAGGTTTCATGTTACCGACCAGTTTACTTGCCAGTTAGTACTAAGTTTAATAATATACTCATCATCATCATCATCATCAGCCCATTTAAGTCCCCACTGCTGGGGCACGGGCCTCCCTCAATCACATGAGGGGTAATTGCCATACTCACCACGCTTGGCAGACGGGTTGGCGAGGGTTTTGATATAAATGCAGAGTTTTCCTTCTCTGGGTGCTGATGATCATGCCAGCAGCTTTACCTTAGTCGCCTTTTACGACACCTCGGTAAGAGTGAGGGTGGCCTATTCTACTCTGCCGGGACCACACGGCGTAATTGAGTATACTCAAACCAACAGGGCGTTATATTAACAGATAATGTAATTCAATTTTTAATAATATACTGCGTTAGTTTTAAGACTGAAAATGTAATGTTTGTGCAAAGATATTTTGTCTTTAAAATTCCGAAGAAGTTGGTAGCTATCTCCAACTTCGAGTAGGTATATCAGTTAATTTAAATTCTAGTGTTTGGAGACCTCTCCACCAGATGAGGCAGACATTAAAGCGACCGCTAGACGAAGGGGCAAATATGTAGTGGCTTTCAAGTGCTCTACAAGAGGACTCCGCATTAGATGGACGATCTCCCGCTAGTAGTACGAGTGGTGCCCTTTAAATGTTTGATGTGCTCTAAAGGTATTTTCTAACTTGGTAGTTAAAGTTTTCAATTTTATTTAGTTAGGAGAAAAGTACGTGTGTCACTTAAATATATTCTAACATAGTTTGTGAGGCAATATTGATACTAACACCTATGGACTCTGTAACTTGCTATAACTTTAAATAAATTAATATTTAGTATGTAATAATAACAATAATACATAACCGCTCAAAAAACTATTAGTAGGTACAACCTTTGCTGATAAAGAATGGGATCAGAAATGGCGGCGACACTATTTGCGTCTATACTCGCACTCGTGGGGTGCGAGTATAGAGGCAAATATGTGCGCGAGCGAGAAGTGAATAGATGCGCCGCCATTTCTGATCCCATTCTTTATCCGCACATGTTGTATGTAATAATAACAATAATACATAACCGCTCAGAAAACTATTAGTAGGTATAACTTGTGCGGATAAAGATTGGGATCAGAACCTCACGAGTGCGAGTATAGACGCAAATAGTGTGCGAGCGAGAAGTAAATAGATGCGCCGCCATTTCTGATCCCACTCTTTATCCGCACAGGTTGTAGTGTTAAGATGTAGTGATGAGATGTGAAGTGATCGAATATTCACTCGAACTTCGAACCATCGTGACTTCACTCAAAGCAGTACTTCTTTTTCTTCTTCTTCTCTCTTTTATGGCTGAGGATCGTGTCTATGTGGAGTTGCTTCTGTCGCTGTAGTTGTTATCTTCCTCCATTCTTCGCGATCTTGAGCACTGCGTAGGGCGTTGTTAACCGACATTCCCGTGAACTCTAGTATTCGGTCAGACCATGGAGAGCGGCCTCTGGGTCTTTTTCCCGGTACTTTGCCCACAAGTAGCTTTTCCAGGTTTTGTCCATCTCGTCTAGCTATGTGACCAAAATAAGTGAGAATCCTCTGTAGGCATATGGTACCCGTAAGCACCCGTGTTACGGATATCTGATTCTACAGTGGAATCACAAATATATCATTTGATACTCTTCTTTTGTAAAATTCAGCGTGAAGCAGCACTGTACTGTGTTTCGCTGCATGAGTGAGGGTACCGGAGGCCTAATCCGGGGGTAAGGGGGGTTTAAAGGTTGGCAGCGCACTTTTGACTCCACTGGTGTCGCGGGTGTCCATGGGCTTAGTCAATCGCTTATAATCAGGTGATCTCTCTGCATGTCTGCCACCTATCACATAAAAAAACATAGTGCGCGACGACCTGTTTGGAACAGTGGTAGTGAACGCTGCCTTTGGTCTAAGGGTTGCAGGTTCGATCCCCGCATAGTACAAACATTTTTGTGCACGAACATGTCTGTTTGAATTGGTCTTGTGTATTTTCTATGTATTATAAGTATGTATTTACAAAAGAAAAGTATTATACTTATGTATATATTTATAATCCGACTGCTGATTCCGATATCCGTAACACAGGTGCTTGAGCTACCTATCTCGGAGTCAGATCAATGTTTTGATGTTGTGAAATTTATTTATTTATTTATAGTTTGGTATTTGATAGGTTAACGAAATCATTGAAAAGAGATTAGAGATAAATAACTCTTTTTCTTACAAGCTTACTTACAATCGATTTAAGTAGTATGAGTTACAGTGTATTTGGACACATGTTGGTTGAATGTAGTCTAAAACGATAATAGTTATGATAAGTGGACCCCACTGCAGGGCAAAGGCCGCCATCATAGAATTAAAGTCATCGGTACTATGATGGAATTCCGCTTAATCACCATGCTGGACTATTGCAGATTGGTGATCACAAACCCGAGCTATGTTCGAAGAACTCAAAACATAATTTTTGCTCAACCCGGGAATCGAACACTGGATCCCGAGTTCATGGCCCGGTACTTAAATCAACAGGGCGTTATATTAACAGAAAATATAATTATTTTTTTTTTGTCATTAGACACCAAACGTTTATATACTTTATTTCTATTATAGAAAAGGCTCAGATTCATATATTTTGTTGAACTCGAACACAACTTTGGTTTTAGAACGTTTAAAATTACATACATTGCTACTAACTTACCACTTAGGTACTGAGAAAGTACTATCTTGATTTGGTTTACAATTATATAACTTATTGTCTTAAGACTCAACTGATACTGCAGACAAACTGTATAAACAGTTTTGCAGGACAAGTGTAATTTGTGAGTTACTTGTAAGTAGTTTTTTTGGATTTTCTAGTTGCATTATAACTATAATAAATTAAGACGGAGATTAACACAACACGAGATTTACTACGTGATACAACTTTATGTACTTACATATTTTGCTTAGGTACCGGTATCGGCTACGTTACAGCAGCCGTGGTCACAAGCGTCAAGCAAAATATGTGAGTACATAATGTTGTATCACATAATAAATCTCGTGTTAATCCCAGTCTTAATTAATTATAGTTACATTTGTAAGTTTAATAATAAAACATACATATTTTGGTCCCAGACTATAATTTTTCCTTTATTCAAGTAACAGTTTACTTATTTCCTCAGCGACTTTATCATCATCATCATCGTCAGCCCATTTAAGTCCCCACTGCTAGGGCACGGGCCTCCCTCAATCACACGAGGGGTAATTGCCATACTCACCACGTTTGGCAGACAGGTTGGCGAGGGTTTTGATATAAATGCAGAGTTTTCCTTCTCTGGGTGCTGATGATCATGCCAGCAGCACCACCAGCACCTTAGTCGCCTTTTACGACACCTCGGTAAGAGTGAGGGTGGCCGCCTATTCTACTCTGCCGGGGACCACACGGCTCCTTTATGTGACTTTATGTTGTTGTTTATGTGACAAATAACAGTTTACATATTTCCTCCGCCACTTTATGTTAGCTTTCAATTACGAGTATCTGACGAACACAAAACAATGGATGCACGGTATCAAAGTTTGTAAGTTGTTGGATGGTAAATATTGGTCTATGTGGTTTCAGTCGGGTAACGTACCTACCACAGAGTACTTTTTAATATACTGAAACGACCCACATATATTTTTTTTTGGTCGTAAGAATCTAATGTTTCCTTCATTCTAATAACAGTTTACATATTTCCTCCGCCACTTTATGTTAGCTTTCAATTACGAGTATCTTACGAACACAAAACAATGGATGCACGGTTTCAAAGTTTGTAAGTTGTTGGATGGTAAATATTGGTATATGTGGTTACAGTCGGGTGACGTGCCTAGCACAGAGTACTTTTCAATATATTGAAACGACCTAGCTGCTTTATAAATTCTACGAAAATCAATTACAATGAAGAGGTTGCCGTAGAAAACTTGAGATTGTATTACGTAATTCTCAATCTTTTGTATATGATCACAATTTCGTACGAATAATCTTCGTTTAGTCGGGTAAAGGCGTTCTGGGTTGGAGACCACGTATCGGTAAACGTAGTGTAGAAGCCAGGTAAAAAAAAAAAGTCAAAAAAAAATTAAATCCAAGTAACTTTTTAATAAAACCAATTTTATGGGGACTTTTTTACAGCTGTCATAGGATTGCAACTTACTCTGATCGAGGTGTTGAAATGAACGTCAGGGGCGTCTTTACCTAGAGTGCAGGTGGTGCGGTGCACCCGGGCGCTACCGGTACCTAAGCAAAATATGTGAGTAAATAATCTTGTATCACATAATAAATCGCGTGTTAATCTCCGTCTTAATTTATTATAGTTAAAATGCAACTTGTAAGTAGTTTATTTAGATTTTCTCTAAAAAAACTATTTACAAGTAGCTCACAAATTACACTTATCCTGCAAAACTATTTACACATTTTGTCTGTAGGATCAGTTGAGTCTTAAGACAATAAGTTATATAATTCTAAACCAAATCAAGAAAGTACTTTCTAAGTACCTAAGTAGTAAGTTAGTTGCAATGTATGTAATTTTAAACGTTCTAAAACCAAAATTGTGTTCGAGTTCAACAAAATATATTAATCTGAGCCTTTTCTATAATAGAAATAAAGTTTATAAACGTTTGGTGTCTAATGAGAAAAAAATAAATTTCATTTTCTGTTAATATAACGCCCTGTTGGTTTAGGTACCGGACCATGAACTCGGGGTCCAGTGTTCGATTCCCGGGTTGAGCAAAAATTATGTTTTGAGTTAGAGGACGCCGAGAGACCCTCGCTATACATAGAGCCTCCACTGTAACGCTCTGCAAAGAGGGGGCGTGAGTACTGATCGTTCTCCTCATCTTAGCGTATGATTCCCGGTTGCATCCAATGCTGTCGCTTCGAAGCCCGGAGTACGCTTGGACAATGATATGAGACTCGGGATCTCTGATAATTACAATGAAGCGACTGCCCATAGGTAGTCGAACAAGTTGCAACGGCGTGTACTGTACAAAGCCCAAGTACGGCTTCACGTGGAATACTGCTTCCATCTTTGGGCAGGAGCCCCTAAATATGAGCAAGACCCATTTGATGACTTGCAGAGACCAGCTGTCCGGGTTGTTGGGCATCCCGATCTCACTGACAAATTAGAGTCGTTGGAGGCGCGAAGAGACTTTGGCTCTCTTTGCCAGGCTCTTCCATGGATTCCAGTGCTCTGAAGAGCTGTTAAATATCATACCAGGGTCACCATTTTACAATCACACGACTAGACGACGTGGTAAACTCCACCCATACTATCTGGAAACAACCTCTCCTTGAACGCTCCGTTTCCAGCGCTCATTTTTCGTGTCCACGTTCGTGCAAATTCTGGAATGAGCTTCCAACCGCGGTGATCCTTATTCGCTACGACATGTCCTTTTTTAAACGAGGTTTGGAAAAAGTTCTTCTTTCACGGTGGGCAGCGACATGACTGTGCTCCGGCATTGTTAATGTCTATGAGCGGCGGTTACCATTTACCATCAGATGGGCCGCATACTCGTCTGCCTATTATTCGCAATAAAAAAAAGTTTTAACATTCCATTTTGGTTACGCAATTTGAAACAAAAGGGCGCCTGGTTAGTAATGGACAACATTTCATATTTTTAACATGTCCATATTGTTTTTTTATATGAAAGTAGACATAAAATGAACAGACCCATATTTTTTCTTTTTTCAAAATTTGTCCATTTTCATGCATAAAATAATTATTGAAATTCTTTTTATTCTAAATAGACGTAAGCGCCAAATGACGTCATCGGACGGCTGAATACAGCGATATTCCTTTGCTTATCATTGTTTTAATAAAAAAAAGGTACTACTGTCAAAGGTAAAGAATACTAGTGTCAACATTGTGAACGTCATTCATACATTCAACGTTGACATGTTGTCTTTTTTTTTGACAGTTACATGTCATGGGTTTGGCATTTTGTAAATTTAAAACTATAATGTGCTTAGCAAAGAAATATTTTACATTCTGCCGTCCGATGACGTCATCTTACGTTTTTTAGTTTTTAATTTTTTTCTCAGTAAATAAGCAATATAAAAAATGAATAAATATATATTCGAGCAGCGGAAAAGTAAACAAAGAATTGGTATTTTTTGTTTCAGAGCTTAGCAATTTTAAAATGTTGTCCATTGCGCCCGCGCTTCTAGGGCTATAGCCGCCCCTGGTGAGCGTTATTGTAGAACTGTGTTTGATATAAGAACGAATATCGTTGATATATAATCATAGTTCCTTTGTCTCGAATCGTGTGATAGTTCCTTTGTCTTCATAAGTGTATGTTTGATAATCCGAATTTTCGATTATCCGAATTGACACCGCTCCCAATTACTTCGGATAATTGGCGTTTATTATTCGTGTGGTAGGTATCATAATTTTGTCGCTCACAGTCAGACAATAAAGTCAGATGAAGTTTAATTACTAAGGTGATCACTTCGTTAACAGTAAAATCTTTTAACCATTGTTGTGGGCAGATTATAGGAGTTGTTTGGAATTAGTCGCTTTTAATTGGTTTTGGTACAACTTGAAGTATTTTGCTTGTTCTGTGTGAGAAGTTTCGTAATTTGCTGTAACTATTGGACAAAGACAAAAGTTTGCATAGTTGACATTTTAATGGCAGATCGTGAATTTCATCCCCGATAAAAAACTAATTAAATCACGGTACCTATTGGACTTTTTTTTGGGTAAAAGACCTCTCAATAATAGAATACTTGATTCGCATTTAAACTACCTGAGATACCGCATCTTTTAAATCACATTATTTTGGGCAGACCCAAAACGCTCCATACAAATGGTGTTCGCGTCACTCTTCCAAGTAAAATTAGTTCCGAACAACTATAATAGATGGCGTTAGTAGTACCTACTTTACTACGCACCTGCGTTTCGTGTTTTCGATTTACATAAGACTAAAGGTATGCCAAATAAAATAACACTTTTACAGTTCATTGTGTTTTCTTAACACCATAATACTAGGACAAACCCCATCAAATGGCGACTGGCATGTGACGTCACACGCAAGTATTTTGTATGCATATCATTCGACTTTTAGTTAGATATTTATATATTAGATTTTATATGTTATATTTAGATATTTATATCTTAGATAGTTTCGTTTATATCAATGGTTCTATTATAATAGTTGGTGCAAATTGTATGGTTATTCAATGGTATAATTATTTTTTAACAATTTCATATTTTTATAATAGACTTGCCCATGAATCTGTGAATGAAAAACCGGCTAGACGTTATATTTTTAATGGAGGAATTTTGCTATTTGTAGGTACATTTACCTATATTTTGATAAAATATTAATATTTTGTAAAACCTCAAGCTTAGTCAAATACGCTATTCAGCACCTTATTTTTTATTTTTTAAAAACGTAAAAAATAACTTTTTTTTGCATATTTATTGTTTCACTGCTGGGAAAAAGCTTCACCCGAGTTCCTCCCTCGTCAACATCCTAGTGGGTTGTTCCTGGTTGCATCCAAAGCTGTCGTTTGGGAGTCCAGTGTACGTTAAGGCCATGATTCAGGATTTGGGGAGTCTGGTTATTACATTGAAGCGACTGGCGTTTGACCTTCACAACCCTTTAATAGAGGAACCAGTCCAACTGAATCATGGTTACAAGTTTAAAAAACTATCCGAAACGTGCAGGTATCCTTATGATGTTTTCTTTCACGCCCGAGATAATGGTAGCAATACGCGGATACATTTCAAAAATCGAGAGGTGCATGCTCGGATTCAAACCTCGACACCCCCGAAAGGAAGGCGCGATCTTATCCACTGAGCTCCCATTGCTATCATATAAAAAATCCTACTTATTATCAATATATACAAAAGATATTACTGTATAATTTAATAAATGAAATTAATCACAATATTATGAAAAATAAAATAATACAAAATATATATATATTATGATAGCTAATCATGAGTTTAGCTTACATTTGGAGAGAAGACGATCAGTTGGAGAAAGAAATCATGGTTGCATAACAGCAGAGAATGGTCGGGGAACGCCAGTGCCTCAGAGCTGTTTCATCTAGCGAGATATCGAGTGGGAGATAGAAAGAGGAGTGTTGGCGGACCAACTGCCTGATGGTCCGATGACATCAAGGGTCAAGCTGGAGTAGCGTGGTCCAGGAAAACTGACGACAGAAGAAAGTGGAGAAACATTGGAGAGGCATATGCTCTGAAGTGGGAGAACACATGCTGCTAAAGAAGAAGATAATAAGATATCGAGTGGGATATGTGGGACTACCTACCAACCTTCACTATTTGGAGAGGCACCAGAAGTAAAAGAAGAATCACAATACAAATCAATTTCATTTGTTAAACTACTTTGCTCTGCCGTCCCATATTACGAATACGATATTTCTTTCCTCTACCCAAAGGTTGTCAGGAAGAAATCGCTACAATCGGTAATACCGCCTTATTGTACTGTCTGTTAATGTTGTATTTTCTTGTTGTTCAATAAAGAATATCTATCTATCTATCAATAGATCAAGATCATATTCATGCTCTGAAAAACTTACAAAAAGATTCCCTTTCCTTCTATTAAAGAGCAATTTCCCTAAAAATGTGAAAAGAAATAGGTACGTCAAATACTGTTCAAATGTTATTTCTCGAAATGAGGTTACTTTGATTTAGGGGTGACTTTGAATAAAACTTCAAAAAGCTAGCTAGCTTTTGGAAAAAACGAAACGAGACCTTTTGATGTGTGTTTGCGTTAAGGCTCCGATTGGCAATCTTTTATTTGGCTCTAGCGATATATTTTCGTATTTCTTTTGATTTTTTTTTATCTAATTAAACAAGTTAATTGAGTTTCGTGTCTATTGTCAGTCCCATATCCGTAACACAAGTGATTTCCATTGGGCCCCTGCAATATGGCTGTCGGCCGATTCCGACCACTTGTGCTAAAGTAAAGTGCTACTAGTATTTCACAAACTACATGACACGGAATCCTCTTTCCCCTCCGATTGGGCCTCCGGTACCCTCACTCCCTCGGGTAAACAAGCGGGCTGCTTCACGCCAGTTTTCTGTGAGGCCGTGGTGTGACTCTGGAAATTTAAATATTTCCACCTATGACTCTTTCTGAAGTAAGAGACACAGAAAGGACCGGGAAATACACGATATGGTTCACCATCAACCACCAGGTTGTGTCTAAACCTGTCTGGAGTCCAGGCCGCTTAGACCATGATTCAGGATTAAGGGAGTCTGGTTATTAAAAGCAAATGCCGTCTATTTTTGGCTCGTAACCCTTTAATAGGGAAACAAGACCAACTGAATCATGGTCACACATTTTAGAAACTACCCGAAACATGCATGTTTCCTCGCGATTTTTGCCTCGAGCTAATGGTGGAAATACGCGCATAGATTTGAAAAAGCCAGAGATACATGCTTGGATTTGAACCACAACTTACCGTGTGAAAGGCGCGTTCTAATCTACTGAGATACCATCGCTCGAATCCACGTGTAACTTTAGGTGAAGTGTATAATCCACTAGCGACGACATTTGATTAAAATTTTTAGTTATTACTTAAGCAGGGCTATTTTGAATATTTTCGAAACTTAAACCTCTCAGCAATCACCCATACTATTTATTTAAGGCGACGGGTGTCCCTAACTAGCGACGCTAGTCGATTGATTTTCGATTTAAACAGGATCTATTTTTAATGTTTTCGAAATTTAAACCTCTCGGCAATCACCTTTACTATTTATTTAAAGCGACGGGTGGCCTTAACTAGCGACGCCAATCGATTTTAATTAATAGCAACTAAAACGGATATATTTTTAACAATTTTGAAGTTCGAGCCTCTCGGATAAAATATATTCTAGTTATTTAATACTTATAATTAACTTTAGATAGATAGATAGATATTCTTTATTGCACAAAAATAAAATACAAGCATGATACAACAGCAACAGACAGTACAATAAGGCGGTCTTATCGCTTGTAGCGATTTTTTCCAGACAACCTTTAGGTAGAGGAAAGAAATATCGTATTCGTAATAATAACTTTGTTTTTGCACTCGAAATTTGGATCAACGCCATAAGTGGCCGTTTTTGGCTGTAATTCATATTTCGAATAGGAAGCAGACCAAAAACTTAATTATAAGTATTAAATACATAGTATAAGTTCTTTTAAATAATCGATGGCGCCACTGTCGCTTTTATAAATAAGTTAGTTATAATTCTATCTTCTTCCGTTCTATATAGTAATTCTATCTCTCATTATTTATGTACATTCCTATTTATTTATTTATGGTTATTCATTAACACGGTCGTCACTCACAATAGGTCCTGCCAGAATACCAGCGCTGCCGCGGCATTTCTGTCGGTGTCGTGGCAGCACCATGCTGAGGCCAGGATCTGATGGACCTCACACTTCACACACGCCTATTTATTTGAAATATTTTCATTATATAACTGTGTATTTACCTACCTATCGTCTGTTCTCGTACTCAGCTTTCTTTGTCTGCAGTTTTAATGTGTCAATGTTACCTATGTTAATGAGTGTTCATTGTTAAATTATTTATTGTGATGGTCAATACAATGTTTCTTTCCTTCTTTCTTTTTTTTACTCGAACTTCGAAATTGTTAAAAAGATATCCGGTTTATATACTACCCGTCACCGTTAATACTTATAGATAACTTTTTGGTCAGCTTTTGCAATCGAATTTTGGTTTACCGCCATAAGCGGCCAGTTTTGGCGTAAATCGATTCTTCGAGTACAAAAAAAGACATGAAATTTGTTCATGACTATTAAATAAATAGTATAAGTATTTGCCGAAGGACTGGAGCTCTGAAATCATTAAAAATATATCTAGTTGACTAGCTAAAAATTTGAATCAGTTGGCGGCGTTAGTGTACCCTATCCTATATAATAATAATAATGATCATCATCACGGCTCTACGAAATCATTGGTTTACGATCGCGTCTGGTTGTATTGTGGCTTTACCGATTTCACCACATGACGGTGTTCATTAATTTAACGATGATTACCGAAATGTCACGCAAATAAACGGTTTTATTTTGATTCTGGCGGTACGCACACTCACACAGTCAAGCACACTGCGTGGGCTGATGCAATTCAAAGGTTTTAAATTAGTATCTAATGGTTTTTAGTGTACAAATGTGTTTATTTGTGAAGTGAAGTGCCGAGAAGTGATCCTAATAGTAAGAATCGTTTTTAACACTGCTGTTATGTGTCGAGTGAGTTGTTGCTTACTTGGACTTTATAGAGTCTTAAAACTCGCGATTGGGTGAACCAAATAAAGCCTATGTCCTAATAAGACCTATTTTTAAAATTGCCCGCTACACGAGTTCAAATGGCCACTAATGTTTGTAGATGTGTGCGTGCACATTAACTAACACTCACAAGCACAGCAATTGATCCGTACCGCGAGCGTGTTGGAACCTGCAGTCGAAAACAACAATGACGCGAAGCGCACGCTTGTTTGTTTAAAATTCTGGCAAAGTAAACAGTAAGTATTTTTATTTGAACACGTTGTGCTGTGTTTTGTCTATAGATTAATTATACGTGTAACCATCTCCTCACATAAGTGAAACACCTGTAATATCGGTGTATTCCATATAATTTTTGTTTTGTTTACCCATGTGCCATGCCCTAATAAAGCCTACAAAAAATGTATAGGCCTTAAAAGGGCATATGTGCAGACTTTATTAATACAGAAAATAGCAAACTTTTGTTTTCAGTATCATCATGGAGAACGAATCACTAGCTTCTGCCACAAGGAAAAAAGGGCTCAATGGACTTCGCAACAGATGGAAAACGCTATTAAAATGGTAGAAAGAGGTATATTATCTACATATGCTGCTGCAGCCAGATACAACATCCCTACTTGTGGAGTTTGGTATCATGATTCGTGTTTTGGACTTACACTCGCTGATAAAATGTTTTACTGTTCAGGTGATTGCATAAAAAAATAAAAATGCTGATTAACATAAATAGTACTTTTACATGATGAGAAACAATATCAATAAATCTGATCTAAAATGATGAAAAGTAATTAATGGGATCTCATTAGATATAAAAAGTTGAATTTTCAGTTGTTTGTAATAAGGCTTTATTAAGACATAGGGTTCCCAATAAGGCCAAAGTGACATTTTAGTTATTTGTGTTCACAAAAGTGTGATTTTTGTTTCTAAAGCAATTTTGTTTATTTTATTTCAAAGTTTAATAAATAAATATAACAATTTCAAATTACCAGTGCAATGTTATTATAAACCCGCCAGTTAGATAATAAAACAATTAAGGCAGGCCTTATTTGGTTCACCTACCTTATTTAGAAAGGTATCAACAGAATCTGTAGGTCAATAAAACGTGAAAAAATCGGCGTTTTATTGAGTGACCGTGACTTTGACTGACTTCGACTGTTGACTACCCACTTATTACATACATACTAGGAAAATATCTTCGATAGGGTCATATTATAAAAAAAAAGATCTGTTGATTTAAGGGTTTCAAAATTGTGTTAATACAAACTCCATATTTAAGTATCTCCATTTTTATTTATAAAGAGAAGATCAAAAGAGTTTTTTACTTATTAACAGATTATCCCTTACTAAACGGTCAGCAATGCATATGTGATGCGTCAGGTGTTGTTGATATTCAAAATCATTGTAATCTCTTACCATTAGGTGTGCCGTCTGCTCGTTAGCTCGCTAGGTATAATATATAGATAGATAGATATACTTTATTGCATAAAAAAACACAACTTAAAAATCTAGGCATTACAGGAACCTAATTGTACAATTTCGGCGGTCTTATCGCTGGAAGCGATTTCTACCAGACAACCTTCACCTTCAACATTATAATATAAATATTTCATAACATCACATACATTGATCTGACTCCGAGATAGGTAGCTCAAGCACCTGTGTTACGGATATCAGAATCAACAGTGGGATTACAAATATATACATATAATACTTTTCATTTGTAAATACATACTTATAACACATAGCAAACACCCAGACCAATACATACAACCATGTTCATGCACACAAATGTTTGTACTGTGCGGGGATCGAACCCGCATCCCTTGTATCAGAGGCAGCGTTCACTACCACTGTTCCAATCGGGTCGTCAACAATATAAACTACGGAACCCTAAAATTGGCCGCAACTGGGAATTACACGCTAAGGTGAGATGATAAATGTACAAACAAGCCCAGGAGCCCAATTCTCGGGCTCGTGACATTTCTTTTCATACGACATATATCACTAAAACATAGTTTTTTTGTATGATTTTCAAGTAATATCCGCCATGTTTTTGAAATGTCACAAACCCGAGAATTGGGCTCCAGAGCGAGTTGGCGAGAGAAACGGACAACAAAGTGATAAGGATTTTGCTTTTTACGTTTTGAGGTACAGTGTGGGCGGAGTATGGCGGCGTCAGTGATGTTTCAAATGATAAAAGCGATTTTCATGAGTTTAACTTGTTTTATTTATTTTATAACAATATTTAAAATATATTTTTTTAGTGATTCTGTGTTCTTGACAATTAGCTTAACATACACTTTCTTCTGACGACTGTTCTTGTTTTCTTTATAAGCTATGGATGGCATCATTGCTGCATTGGGTCGTCACTCCAACATAAATGTGGGAGAGCCACGCTTAGGCATGAATGGGCCAGCTCGACCGGAGTGATACCACTGCCTCACAGAAGACCGGCGTGAAGCAGCGCCTGCGCTGTGTTTCGCCGTGTGAGTGAGGTTACCGGAGGCCCAATGGGGGGAAGGGGAAAAGGTTGGCAGTGCACTTGTGACTCCACTAATGTTGCGGGTGTCCATGGGCGGCGGAATTGCTTACCATCAGGTGATCCGTCTGCTCGTCTGCCACCTTAAATATAAAAAATAAAAAAACAGAACTCCAAAATGACTATGTTTAGCCAAAAGGTAGAAAAAGAAAAAATAGCCCGTTAAAATCATAAATAACCCGCAATTCGCTTAGTCATTCATTTTGATGCGAAAGCTACTAACCTATCTAAGCAAACAGCTATACACTTCCTTTAAGCCGTCACGACTCAGCCCATTCAAAGACTCCTCGCCATTCCGAACACGTCTCCACTCGTAAAAAAAATATTGCTAGCCACTGGGCGTCCTTTGATTCCGACTCTCTTTTCGAGACATTCCACTGAGAACCTACTTTACGGTTGAATGTGCCTTTTGAAAAACTTGACGTCCTATAAAACATTAATCGATTTTGCGGTGGCGATATATGATATGTAAGGTTGTGTTTTTTAGTGAAACTAATGTATTTACGATATTTGGGTACGAGAAAATAATGAGCGTGTAATAACTTCTTGCCAACCCATAAAATACTCGAATAATGTTTTACTGAAGCTTGTGAGATAAACAATTGCCTTATTTCTAATAACATTAAAAAGGATGTTACTAAATCTATAGATAACATCAGATGAAAAGTAATACTTAACGATCAGCCATATTATACGCAAGTTATGTTATAGTGCTCAAGTGTGTGCGCAAACAGAAGTGCACGCTCTATTCCCTTGTCCTCATATTCTGATGGGACACCAACGTGACACGACCGGAGAGGGATTGGGCGCAGGACCAACGGCTTAGCGTGCTTTCTGAGGCCCATGAAAATGTAATATAATTAAAAATAAAACGACTATTTCAAGAATAAATATAAATATAAAGATGCTGATTTCTTAGCATGTTTATATTTATATTTTTTCTCAGTTCGAGTACATTATATTTTGAACTGAAAGCTAACTTTTTTAATATTATTTTTACTTAGACTAAAAAGGAAGGACACCTTCTTTTTTGGTCCAAGTGCCGGCTAGAATTTTTTTTGCGGTATTCTGTTGAACTTGTCCCCTTTAATATTTGTGACTTTGACACCAAAGCTGTAGAGTCAATATCCTTGGTTTTACAGGAATTAAAAAATTAACATTTTCAGTAAATAAATTAACAAAAACATTTTTTTTTCTAAATCTTGATCTAAACATCATCGGGACTAGTCGTAACAGAATACAGCAAATTATACATAAATAAGAAAACAACGCCATTTAATATCATAAAGTGACATCTGTAATGACAATGACGGAGTTCGTATTGGAATGACGGTTCTACACGGAAATGTCGATCTAATATAAATGTGACTTGGCCCCACGAAGTTACATAACCAATGCAATGGCGCATTCGGTAGTCATGTAAATATCATCAATGACAATAACATAATTATGTAGGTAAATATCAGATAAAATCACATACTGGACCTTAAATTATTAAATATCGAAAATACAAAATGCTGAGCAAGAATGAAATATAATTATGATGTAGAGCAGACTCAAAAGTTATAGACACAGTCCCTCCACCAGCCCATGGTCCTTCCTACCGTCTCGGTCGGACGGACCGAATCTTGGGAGACGCTCACTAGGTACTTGCTAAGGGCTCTTTCCCGGTGCGTGCCCGGACTCAAAAGTTATGCTAAATTTTTGGCCCGACCCGGGCATTGAATCTGGGACATCTTGCGCAGCCGTCGATTTAAACTGCGACCCACTAACTACTGCGCCTCCGAGGTAGTTAGTAGGAAATATAAAAATAATACATAATAAATAATAAATAGATAATATCCCTAAGGAAAAATTCAAAAGCCTCGTTATAATAGGAAAAACCTCTCACGATCGCGTGAAAAAGTTGATGTATGGTTAGAAAGAGACGCATGCCATCTTTTTGTTATGGAACATTTTTGCGTGGGTTTCCAAAATTAAGGCACGCAAACACGTGCCAAGCTCATTACACAACGGTTACCTTGTTCAGAGTACC
Source organism: Marasmia exigua (assembly GCA_019059595.1). NCBI lineage: Eukaryota > Metazoa > Arthropoda > Insecta > Lepidoptera > Crambidae > Marasmia > Marasmia exigua. The sequence goes on along the minus strand of CM032476.1, from coordinate 10,090,005 downwards.
TGCCTATGTCCTTCGTTAGATTCTTCGGAAGCGTGTAGGCGTTTATGGTTATTCAACGGAGGGACATAATTGGCGAATATTTCTAACTTTCACAAACTCAGAAAAAAGAAATGTTGTAGTTACCTCCGTGATTGATATTTAAAAAACAATCGCTCATCTTCAAAGGCAATATTTACGGAAGAAGTGATCTGATGTTACGACGCGTTGAAGAAATAAAACAAACAGATGAAGGTAATAATAAACAAATGGATGCCGAAAATGGTTCAAGCCATATTTCGATTAAAAATGCATCGTGAAAGTAAACGAACAGATACATTGTGAATTGTTACAACAAACAAGCTTCGTGGGAAAATAAACGTGCAACTTACCGTTTTGTTCGGCCCAGTCTATTTCGATCCTGCCGATTTCCGCTACTGTCAGCAGGAAGCCGGCAGTCAGACCAACTGCAGTACGAACGATTGTTTCATAACACAACGCCGATATTCATTATTATGTCCTCACACAATCAACATTTCCACACACGTACTGTTAGTAACGCGATCGTAATCGATTCGCAACTGCTTTATATCAGTGCAAGTCCGGAATTCAAGGGAAAATTCGCTGAATTTATTTTTATTTATTACGAAATTAATTAAAAAACGAACAAAAATGCCATATTTTTCTTCCTGCGATCTCAAAAACACATTAGAAACTCTGTGAGTTACGAAATGGTAGGTTGGAAAAAGTTTGAGTAATTTTTTCGAAGTATCTATCGATGTTATTTACGCGACGTGGATCGAGAGAGCGCCTCGCACGGACGTGCGTTCGCTAGCACGGCTCGCCGCGAACTGACTGCCTCAGTTTCAGCCACTGAAACGAGCACATGGTGTAGCCTTTTTTATGAGAGGTCAATCAACTTAGGGATGAAAGTCTCCGCGATAAGTGCTACCCACCACTGGTTCCTTTTAAACCCTGATACAATTAGAATGATTTAATTACATTAGAGTGAATCGAAACGTCCATTGATAGATCGGTGACATTTAATCGGATTTGTTGTTTTACGTACTATTGGAACTGTGAAATTGTAGTACATTTTTACTGTTTTTACTAACAATTTTCTGCAACTGAGTTTCATCATATAATAAATCAAAATCAAGTAATTCTTTATTTGGATAGGTTTGTACACAGCATTTACAAATCGTAGTAAGTAATTTTGAACTATTTATAAGTACTTATGTAAAATTTACATGCTAAAACATATATATGTTGATACATAAATCTACTAAAAAAAATTATATACATAATGCGATTCTACCACCGGCTTGGAAAAGTGGTTTCTGGTCGAGAACATCCCGCAAGAAACTCGCCAGTTACTCTTTTTAATCGCCAAACTTTTATACAATGTTGTGTCACCACCATATCAACATAATAAAATAAAAGAAATAATAAAATAAATATTATATGAGGTAAGCCAATTCCGACCAGGCATCTGTGAATAGCTGGTGCCACTGATTGACCAAGTATGATTATAATATTAGAGGGAATGAATGACATAGCGCCACCACTTCAGAGCATCACATCACATTTGAGTGAGCATGACTACTTAGGACCCCTTCATAGGTCACAAAGAGTCATCATCGTCATCGTCAGCCCATTTAAGTCCCCACTGCTGGGGCACGGGCCTCCCTCAATCACATGAGGGGTTATTGCCATACTTACCAGTAGCCATACTCAGCAGACGGGTTGGCGAGGATTTTGATATAAATGCAGTTTTCCTTCTCTGGGTGCTGATGATCATGCCAGCAGCTTTTCCTTAGTCGCCTTTTACGACACTTCGGTAAGAGTGAGGGTGGCCTATTCTACTCTGCCGGGGACCACACGGCACAAAGAGTGGTAGTTACTTAATCCAATATTATTAAACTGCAGGGATTATTAAGAAATTGAAAGATTCTTTAAAATTAATAACAATACCTATTTAAATAATAAAAATATCTATTTAAGGAATCTTTAACAACTACTTAAATTTGTTTTGGCATTACGCCAAATATGAAATATTCCGCAGCACATAATAATTTGAACAAATATTGATTTAATATCGATCTACCCTCCTCTGTACAGATAAATTCGCCAATGTCAAGTCTAAATTTTTTTATGTTAGTGAGTCAACTCTCGAAGGAAATCAAAGTCACAGTCTCACTACTGTCACTGATGTTTTATTGCTTACGGATTCCGCCGAGACCACTTTTAACAAAATTGCAGGTTTTAAGATTCAATTAGGACCAAGCAAGTTGTCCAGGTAACAAAGTACTCGACTCAAAATAGCAGTATTAAAAACGATACAATTCAACGATCTATCTTGGGTAAATTTGGGGGCACGCGGAACCCGGAATACCCCCATTATTATCTTCTACGCATAACAGCTAGGTGCCTAACCCAGCAAATTTCCATCGCGATCGAGCGGGGTAATGCTGCCAGCATTTTGGGGACACTGCAGGGACTTACTTTGCTTTAACTTTCCTTTTTACTTACTTTTAGCTTAGCTTTAGGTCTCAGTTATTGTCTTAATATTTTTAAGTTTTTCAAGAAATTTAAAGACATAACCAACTAGTTAGCTAATTAATTTTAAAATTAGCCTAATTTGTCAAAGTTTTTAAGCTGTTGAGAAAATCTCTGAAATTCGGAAAAAATTAAAAACTCTGAAACTAAAAATCATAGAACATACATAGGGTTGTTCCGGCTCCAAGGGGTTCTCTATCCGTGGACTTCCGCTTGATATATAAGCTTCCTATATGAAACACCCTGTATAATGGGTTTCATGTACCTAAGTAGGAAGTTATGTCATAAAGGACGTACTTAGGTGTTGACGTTTCAGTAGAAAGTAATTTCTCGTGAAAATCCGTTCAGAAAATGTTAATTAAGCCTTAATTAAAACGTCGGATACCTTATTAACTTACATTTCTGAGTAATGAGAAAGTTAAAGGGGAATAGAACAATGTTTAGCGTGGTTTTTGATAAACAAATACAATAAGATTAACACTTTTACAGTTCTTGTTTTAATGGTCGATGGAATAAAAAAGATTCAATTAGTGATTCATACTAGTACATTAACGTTTAACAAACATTTGTTAAACGGGGTGTTGTAAAGTAATTTTCACACGATTTTTTCGAAAAAAGAATAAAAACTGCTTTATAACTAAAGAGCGTTTATTAATAATAACCCTCACATTTTAACACCATTGTCACAGTAGATCAAGCAGTATGGACACTACGAACAAACGCTGGATTACGCACGCACACAGACGCACACTTTACACGGATTCAAACGAGTACAATCGTAGGAACAAAATTCAGGGTTGTCGGTTTTACTCGAGTGCCGCATACTTTATTTTGGTAGAGAAAATAAGTAGATACATTATTATGTACGTCATCAAAAAATGGTTTCGGAATTTAAAGTGATATGATAGGAGGGGAATTGTAAGTGGTGTTTCTAAGAAGCTTTCTTTCTATTTTCGAAATTTACTGTTGTCTGCAGTATTTTTCGAATTACGATCACAATTACATTTTTGTCGGAGATAGTAGTAGGACCTCAATGTGTCTCGGCCCGAGCGATCGGGTGCATGACCAATACCTTAATGTGGTTTCCAAGTAACGAAACAAAACGTTATGAAAAGTATGTCTAATTTTATGTATCTTTGCGAAGCTTTTTGCAACATTACGAATCATTTTCACCAGTAGTCCCAAAGTAAGAATAATATATTTACAAAAATAAGAGGACAACCCTATAAGGTAGGTAACTTTCTGTCCAAAATGGCGGAGTGTTGATACTGCTTTAGCGTATTTATCTACTGTGCCATTGTGTACTACTAGCTTTATTGAATGAAATTAATGAAACGAGTGATTAATGACTACTTATATTTTTATGTGATATGGGCAGATGAACAGATACATCATCTAATGAACGTTGCAGCCCATGAACATCTGCAACACCAGAGAAGTCTCACATGAAAAATTGAAAGCTTTTGGATGCCCATCATGGAGCTGTCAGTATTTATTTGACAATCATACTCGTAATACTGTTCTGTGTTGACAAAAAATGTATAAAGAATTCATTCGTTACCATCACTGAGCCCATATTTGATGTCTGATGAATGAAAGGATTACCACTTTAATTTACATTTATATTCGAATACGGGAAGGGAAATCAGTTACAGTGCAATCAAAGGTCATTTAGAGCAAAGCTTATGCAGTTTTTCGATAGACTCATACCCCATTTTTAATTAGCTATTGATTGGTTGAAGGATTTAAACCGATAAATATGCATGAAACTGAACTGAATTGATCGACGTATTGTTTTGACACTATTGGGAATTCTGGCAATATTTCACTTTAATATTCAAAGCTCCGTTATTATTCGTAGCTCAATGAATTCTTGCGAGTTCGTAATTAGAATGCATGCACCTTCTTAATTTTTCAAATCAATGTCTCTTACGCCTAAGGTCGTGGGTTCGATCCCCACCCTGGACAAACATTCGTGCGATGAACACTTGTGTTTGTTCGGTGTCTGGGTGTAATAAATGTATTTAAGTATATATTTGTGTTCCTCTGTTGTCTGATATCTGTAACACAAGTGCTTAAGCTACTTAGTACGGAATCAGGTCAACGTATGAGATGTTGTGAGAATTATTATTATTATTATTAATGTACGTATTTTTACCATTGGCTCGACAGTGGTTATCGTAAGGAAACATACAATTTTTAGATAATTTCTGAAACATGTAACCATGATTCAGTTGGTCTGGTTCCCCTGTTAATAGATTGCGAAGGTCAGACGGCAGTCACTTCATTGTAATTACCAGACTCCCCAAATTCTGAATCATGGTCAATAATCATAGATGGGTGCACCATAAAAATTCGATTGTTCTATGATTTCGGACCGTTTATAAACTCTTACAGCAAAACATAGTTTACAAAACTAATATAGGGTCTTACTTGAAACATAAACCTCCTGAAGTTAAAGCTTATGATTGAAAATTATAGAACCTAACTCCTCTGCAATAAATTTTGTTCCACTTAATTATATATTAATTACAAGTTTACAAGTACTTCCACAACTTCGAAGAGATTAATTATTATTTCATAGTCTCTTCATCTGTGAAGTTTGCGTACTATTTCATTACTCTAACTTCCAAAATTTGACTGAGATATTCATTGTTCATAACATATTTTCTGTACATAACCGTAAGGTAATAATTACAATAAGTTTATTCGTTTATTTACTTACTCATAAATGCTGCTACTCAGTGAACGAATATTTACAGGATAAAATATAAGAAAAAATAAGTACATGTGGATTATAAATAAATTGCAAATTCCAAATACTACTATTACATAGAAGAATACATATCAAAAGCAAATATCAAGTAAATAAAATAAGAAATGTCTGCTCCTCTCTATGCCAACTTGCGATGCCTACCAAGGCGCATATGTTCTTTTGATTGTGTAATCTTACCATATACCTAGTCATATAGTCATATGTAATGCAAATAATAAAAAATAATAATAAAAGGTACGGGTTCCCAAACTGTGAATTATAACTGCCCATTAGCATTTGATAACGCTTTATCTAAGTGGTGCGTGGTGATAAAGGAATTTTGCGACCTGGCGAAGAGTGCCTTTGTATGATAGCCATTTTTTGAATATATAGGGGTATCCGATGGTCCAAGGTACAATGGGCCGCCGCATCCTTTCGGTTCTAGGTACTTATACGAGTATGCAAACCCGCCCGTTGGGGGCGGACTTCTTCTTCTTCTTCGTGCAGACTTTTCGACAATCAGGCAGCAGTTGTGCCTGTTTCGCGTGCGAAGGGTTAAGTCGGCCGGTGTCACGCCGAATAGCCGAGTTCTTCAAGGAAACCTATCAGCACCTTGGTGTTCCCTAGATCCATAGTAGGGTCAGTATGTTATGGAGTCCTACCTTGTTTAGTTCACGATGGCACTCCATTATCAGGCCTGAATTTATCGTAAAGCTACCGAGGGCCTGTAGCACCAATTTGCTGTTTGAGACGATTCTAATATTGTGGTTAGTTACCCTTGGGGGTGGACACTGGGACATTCCTAACAAGAAAGCCGGCCAGGGGATATCCACTTACTGTATTATAAAAAAAACTGCAGTTTTCCTTAAGATGACGGGTAGGGCACACTAGCGACGCCAATCGATTTTATTTTTTAGATACTAAACCAAATCTATTTTAAACAATTTTGGGACTACATCCTCTCGGCAAACACTTATTATTAACGCCAAAACGTCCCTTAACGAACAAGAATATAATCCAAACAAAGGAGAAAAACAGCGCGTGGGAAAGCGAGGGGAACTCCGATTTTTTTTTATGTGATAGGTGACAGGTAAGCGATTGCTGACACCCGCAACACCAGTGGAGTCAGAAGTACGCTGCCAACTTTAAACCCCCCTTTCCCCCAAATTGGGCCTCTGGTACCCTCACTCACGCAGCGAAACACAGTGCTGCTTCACGCCGATTTTCTGTGAGGCCGTGGTATCACTCCGATCGAGCCGGCCCATTCATGCCGAAGCGTGGCTCTCTCACGGTTGATTCGGTCGTAACGTCCGGTTGGGACTAAGGCCCGAGGTCACAATATGAACTCTCATACATTCATATAACCCCTTGTATAAATTAATTTATCTATATTATTGATCTTAAATATAGCTACGTATCTTTAGAAGCTTCCGGTTTAATTAAAAGCAGCCCTGTAAAAGGTAAGGTTAATAATGTCGACTATGCCTAAATAATGTTCAAGGCTATAAACTATGAAACTAATTAAAATGCTTTCACTACCGCTATTCATTTTTCAGTGAAAGCATTATAACACCTCTATCTAAGCACTTAGTTTTGTGTCATTGGTTGTTAAGGGTAGTTTTCAGTCATAAAAAGTAAATAAGCACCCTTAATTTTGGCACTTAATTTTCTAATTGATATTTGGTATAAATATTAAACTTATCAATGGAGTAGAAAATTCAAAGTAATACTTGTGCATGTTAAGTGTGTCGTTTCGGATAATTTTTCAAAATTGTGGATATCCTCAATAGTTGAGATAATGGTTAAGATAAACCACTTGGTCTGGTTCCCCTGCCTAAAGCTTGCGAAATTCAGACGGCAGTCGCTTCATTGTAATGGACAATACGACAAAAAATATATATTCGCATTTTTATACGCTTTTCGTATAAAGTAAGAGAAAAAAGATGACCCATATTTTTTTGTTATCATTAAATTTGTCTTTTTATTCATCGTCATCGTCAGCCCATTTAAGTCCCCACTGCTGGGGCACGGGCCTCCCTCAATCACATGAGGGGTAATTGCCATACTCACCACGCTTGGCAGACGGGTTGGCGAGGGTTTTGATATAAATGCAGAGTTTTCCTTCTCTAGGTGCTGATGATCATGCCAGCAGCTTTACCTTAGTCGCCTTTTACGACACCTCGGTAATAGTGAGGGTGGCCTATTCTATTCTGCCAGGGCCCACACGGCACGTCTTTTTATTAAAATATTTATTTTTTTAATTATTAATTAATATGCCGTATTTTTTTTAAATTATTAATTAATATGCCGGAATTGACGTAGTCCTGAGGCTTAACAATACTGTGATGTCGGTGCTATATGCCCAATAAAAATAGTTTAGGCGACTTTAAGTAACTCACTGTCACTGTCCTTACTTTGTCTTGTAATTTTATAATAAGAGATTTTACTTTTTTTTAATTAACGCGTGTAAAAGTGTTATTAATTTGTAATGCCGAGTGAGGACGTCACTGGAGGATTTTTACATTTTTTTTTCTCCATAAATATCTGCTTAAAAAATCTGGAATTTATTTCTGAAATTAATCTAGAAATAGTATTTTTCATTTCGGAAAATGATTTTTTGTTGTATTGTTCATTACCAGTCTTCCCGAAACCTGTCATGATGTCCATTGTCCATGCGTACCCCGGGTAAGATATTGACATCAATATTATTTAATCATGGACATTATCATCACGAGCAACTTGCCCGTGATCGATATTTCACCTTTTCGACACATCGGTAAATTAATTCCATAGAAGGTCGCATCGATAATAGGCAACTACAGAACCCTATATTGCACGTGGCCCATACGCACTTGATCAGTTTTCATATTTATTCTGTTCTTAGAGGCAGAGATGATCCCAAAAAGATTTAAAATTAGTTTACTCGTTCCCGAGTTATAAGGGGTATAAAATTACTTTCGTCTATAAAAAAAAGATTTTGATATATATTTGAGAGCCCCGCAGATAAGGCTTTTTATGAGTCATCATAACACTATTAAAGCTATGTATACTATGTAGCCTTGTATGTACATATATTCATGGTGACATGTCCCTCCCGTAAAAAAACCAGTATGACATTGAAATCATCAAGAAGCGAACCTACACCTTCCTAAAATGCCCGCAACGCATCACCACTCCTTTTGGTGTAGCTCATGTCCATAGGCAGCCGTGATCATTTACCAACAAGTGACCCACATACTTCTCATATGAAAATAAAACAAAAATTAAATACCTAGGCACCAAGAGAACTTTGATATGATGACAGATAATACAATACTGGCGGTCTTATAGTGGACAACTATGTCTTCACACCAGATAAGACTGTCGTTTATTCCACTGTACTTGACAACAAAAGGTAATTAAAAAGCTATTTAAAACAGTAATTAGACTTTAGAAGATGTAACTTAAGTTACTTACACTAAACCTTAAAGTTTGCAAACTTACATTAGGAACGATAATGTGTAACTATAAAGCTCTCAGGATTAGTAAGGTGGCATATTTAGATATAAATATATATAAGTATTATATACCACATTACACACATACACGTTAGGTTACACAAAATACACTAGACAAGCATTAGTGGCACTCACTCAGCTGGACTAAGTTGAGTGAGGGCCATTTATACTTGCGCCGTGGGCACAGGCTCGCCACGCTTTGGTGGCAAAGGTCGGCCAGGACCTCTCACTTTCTAATATAGCGAGAGCTATATTAGCGAGTGAGGATGCCTGGAAGGCCTTTGCCGCATATTGCGAGCATGTGATGGAGGCGAAGGAGGCGGCGGAGCGCGAGCGAGAGGCTGACCCTCTGGCCCCACGATCCGCAAGGCACGTAGAGGGAGGAGACGACGCCAATACTTGCGTCTCCTTCCCCTGCGTGGAGCAGGTCCGCTGGTGCGTGGGGCTGTAACCCCACCACCGGCATTGCACGGACCTCCTCCTACGCCTAGTGGGGACGGTACGACTCTCTCGGCTGTCCCCATCCCTCCCTCCGACCCCGGGGGGAAAGCGCCGTGCCTGCCGTGTAGGCGGGCGTGCCTGTCCGGGGGGTGACGTGGCGAAAGGCTCCGAGCCGTGGCCCCAGGAGTTTTAGTCGGCATGCCTCTCACTCAGCTGGACTTAGTTGAGTGAGGGCCATTTATACTACGCCTCCCCTCCCCAGCTCACTCGGGGGGATTCAGCGTCTTGCCCGCCGTTCAGGCGGGCTCCGTCCGGGGGGTCGTGTACATGGCTTCGTGCCCGTCACCACGACCCCCCAATATGGACGATGAGAGTGTGCCCAGGGGTTTTTGTCGGTAGACCCCCACCGTCATGCGGGGGGAGTCCGACATAACCCATCCGTCCCCAGGCGGACGGGTATGCGTAACGCATTTCCTCTGGAAAAACAAAAACAAAGGGCCATTTATACTGGACGTCATAACACAATATTCAATTGCACTGCCTGAATACATTTTTATGTTTTTATTTATATGTATTTTTAATTGTGTTCTGTTTTGTTTCCTGTTTCTGCCAAATTGTGTTGACAAGTGCTTTATGCTCTGTGTTGTGATAATAATAAATGTTTTTTTTTCTTCCTCAAAAGGTGAACAGATCATTCTTTCAGCAAAATCTCATATATTTCCCAAATTGTGTGTAATAATAAGAAGCTTAAGTACTTGTGTTACGGATATAATCAAACAACAGGATTACAATTCACATAGATAGATAGATAGATAGATATTCTTTATTGCACAAAAACAAAATACAAACATGATACAACAGCAACAGACAGTACAATAAGGCGGTCTTATCGCTTGTAGCGATTTCTTCCAGACAACCTTTGGGTAGAGGAAAGAAATATCGTATTCAAATTCACATATACAAATTTTAAAAAATATATTTGAAATCCGATTTTTTTATCTGTAGTTAAATTAACTATAGTTAACTGTCTAACCAATAGTAAAAGTAACGGCGTCAATTTAACGTAAATCCTCGTAATATAACTATTGGTTTATTCTAACTATTGATCAAAAAACACATTTTAGCGTTATTTTACCATTAGTAGTAACTAATAATCCGTAAGTAAATAACACACTTAAGAATAAATTGCTATAAAAAAATATCAACTTGTAATAATCCGTAGTTTAACTTAAAAATCGGCTCTTAGAATCTCAAAATATAACTTTTTTAATATAGGTACTATGCTTCATAATCTGTCCTCAGACAGGCAGTGGACATAATACAAAACTCTAATAATACTATTCGAAAACCGCAGTCGTGACGTTGGCAAGAAAACTGCTAAACTAAAATGGGAATGGGCGGATCATATCTGTCGAATGGGGCCCAAAAGATGGACCAACATTGTCACCTGCTATCTGATGGACGACGACAACGGGGCAGACTTAAAAAGAGATGGATCAACAACTTTGCACCTGATAGGCCTTAAATGGCAGTAACTAGGGATCAATAGAGAAACTCAAGTTTATAACCATTAGCTCGGCGATGAAGGAAAACCATGATTCAATTGGTCTGGTTGTTGACCTTCGGAACCCTTGACAGGGTTCCGAAGGTCAGATGGCAGTCGCTTCATTGTAATTATGAGACTCCCCAATCCTTTTTTTTTAGTAGTGTAGTGTGGGGTCCTGGGGTGCTCTTAGGGGCATACCCACTAAACTCTCTGCGACAGTTTCCAACCCTCGCCCGGGAGAAACTCTCAGAGCGGGAACGCGGGCTTTAAGACGAACGGACTCCCCAATCCTGTCTCATGTCTATACAACAGGGAATTACCCGTTAAGATGTTGATGAGGGTGGAACTTGGGTGAGGGCTTTGCCAGGCAGTGAAACAATATAAGGCTAAGTTAAAAAAATATAATGCTGATTATGATTGTTATGTGCGAAATATAATATCCTCTAACCATTTACGGCTACGGCGGTCAATCTCAACGATCAGCCACGTACGCAGGATATATTATAGTGCCCAAGTGTGTGCGAAAAACACAAGTACACTCTCTATTCCCTTACCCTCATATTTCGATGGGACACCAGCATGGCACGACCGGAGAGGGGATTGGGCGCAGGACCAACGGCTTAACGTGATTTCCGAGGCACGGGGGGTACAAGACCACCAACTTCCAAACTCCAGGATGAGACTAGAATTTCTTATCGAAAATATAGGTACAAATGTTTAGCCCAACCCGGGGATCGAACCCGGGACCTCTTGTGCAGCCGTCGCTTTATAGTGCGACCCACTAACCACTACGCCACAGAACGTTTTTCCACAGTCAACGAACGAGTGCGAAATATACTTAATACTCAAATACATTTACACACATTGAATAATTAACCTAGTTCATCATCAGCCCATTTAAGTCCCCACTGCTGGGGCACGGGCCTCCCTCAATCACATGAGGGGTAATTGCCATACTCACCACGCTTGGCAGACGGGTTGGCGAGGGTTTTGATATAAATGCAGAGTTTTCCTTCTCTGGGTGCTGATGATCATGCCAGCAGCTTTACCTTAGTCACCTTTTACGACACCTCGGTAAGAGTGAGGGTGGCCTATTCTACTCTGCCGGGGACCACCTAACCAGAAAATAACCGGATTAACCTAGTTAATCCGGTTATTTTCTGATATACCTTACACAAAGCTTGGATACCTATTTCTAGTTATTTTGCATTACAGCTTTAAGGCATCGCGGCATCAGGGTCATTGGATTTCGCTTGCCTACTTAAGAGGATATTAAACAACCTATTATATTTCCCTTTCGATAAAAAGACATTACAGATAAAAGCCCTTACAAATTTGTAAGCCGTTTACTTTATAGCACGTAAAAGATGATATTGAGGCGATTTGGTTCAAATTAACTCGAGTCATTTACCGTGACCAGTGATGGTTGTTAAGGAAATATTGAGAGATTGAGTCATTCGTCTCGGGGCTGGCAAATAGAAGCTAAGGATAGCCATGCATTTCATTAATTGGATCCGAACAGACACCAATCCTATGTTTTCTAATATCATTTGTGTGGCTTTATTAATTTAATGATTGTTTGTCGATTAATTCTCAAGTGCAAAAATTCTTACCAAGAGTGACTGACGAACATTCCCTGAAGTTTATTTTTTCTCCTGAGTTTATTTTTACTCTTGAGTGTATTTTTGCCGATGTCACTCGAGTGGCTAAAATTGCATCACTACGCAGCCAATGGCAATCGTAAAGTTCTAAAATGCCTACAAGCGCTATCAATGCATAAAAATATCCATTTCTCTACATTGTAAAGACCTTTTAAGGGTCCATTTTGAAGATTGCTTCGACGAAAAAAATACGTTTTATGTATTTTAAGCACCCGCTCATTTCCTTAAGGGATCAATTTAATTCCACTCAAGATAAAACAAAAAAGAGGATCAAATTGAGTGGGTAGTTTTCATGGTCATCTTCATTTAATGTTCTGTTTTGGTGGATGGAAAGATTTTCCCCAGAATTTTTGCGACTATTAGAAATAAGAAAGGCTGTTCGGTTTTTGTTGCGGCACGCAACTAAACGCATAATTTTTAGAGACAACACGAAACGCATCAACTACGTCCAGCACCTGAGGCCAATTAAAATGGTACACGACCGTATGTCGAGCCAATCCGCAGAGCCCTCAGCGAAGACCAATCCGTACGGCCGGTTCCGGTTACGTCGCACGCCGTGTCGCCCAACCAAATCGGTCCGAGATAAAATTGTTCGGAATCTCTATGTCCGATTCATCTCTAACTGTCGTCTTTGAAACTTTGTAACACAAACCTGAAGTAAACGCAATTAATGTAACGGATCTGAGCTTTATAATTTCCTCACCATCCTCATCGACACTACACGCAAATACAGTTTTTTTTTCTCAAAATTCGGTAAAGTTTACGGGTGTTATTCATAAATGTTTGTTTAACCTTTATTAGCTAAAACGGTGTTAAGGAACAGTTTTCATGCCTTTTTTTGCAAACGTCAATACTGCTCCATGACACCACTTTAGCTTACAAAGGCTTATTTAACATCTACGTATTTTGCGCTTTAATAAATAAACAAAAGTGTGTAAAAAGAACGGCCCTTTTTCGATACCCACTCTAGACAAACATTCGGTTGATAAACACCCGTATTTATTTTATGCCTGAATGCTAAAATAATATTATGTTTTTACCAACCTTGATTGATGTGTCACTCATTTGCTATGTATTTGATTTAATTGGATTTTCCCCTATGTGCTTTGTTAGACGATTTCATTAGATTTAGTGCGTAGTGCGTAAGTGTGTAACTGCAACTAAGGGCTTTATTCATAAACGTTCAATAAACCTTTGTTAGCTAAAACGGTGTTATAGAGCAGTTTGATGTTTGAAACAAAAAATGATTACACAATTTTAGAAAAAAATAATGAAAACTGTTCTATAACACCATTTTAATTAACAAAGGTTTAACAAGCATTTATGAATAAGACCTTAGGATCTTATTAACTATAACTTAGGTTATTACCTATCTTAATTCGATTGCCTCCAAAGTTGTAGTACCGGTCATTTCCTTGCGAATATCCGCGGATCTCAGTTCCGCTGGACAGCGTGCGGCGCGTGCTAATGCGTAGCTTGTTATTCGTCGCGCGTGCGTGTGTAGTGCCCTTTATGTCCGGTCAGCAGGGATGTCACCAACAGGATGGAAATACTGCAAAATTAATAAACTACTGCTATAATTAGCATATAAAAAAAATAGTTAAATTTATTATTTATAGTGTATAGGAGTCAAAAAAATTTCGACGAATTTCGTAAAGTCGTAGGACAAGCGTTGTTCAGAATGGTTGCTAGTAAATGTTTACAGATACACCCTGTATTATGATAGTTGTGATATGAATATCGTGTACAATATAGGTCTCAAAATACATACTCTTCTACGGTACACTACGCAGAGATTGTTTATACACCGTGACTTTTTGAATACCCGAGAAAATGCTTAAGTATATTATACTAATGAAAACAATCATTCTTTCCCAACGAACATAGGGTCGAATTTCAAAAAATAGTTACCTCCCCATACTAAAGTGACCAGCTGATTAATGCAATTTGTATGGGAAGGTGATTTTTTTAAAGACTAGACCCTATGATCCTTGGGGTAAATGTTTGTATTCATTAGTATGATGTCCTCGAGAAATTTCTCGGGTATTCAAAAATCACAGTGTATAATAAAAATCGAACGGCGCGGTACTATTGTAACGTACAAACAGGCATAAGGAACCGCAGTATGACCCTGGTGGCAACCCTAGTGGGCAGTCAGAGACCGATGGGGAATTCGCAATAATGTTCACTAATCGCTCCTCGATGCTAACGCGTTGTTGCCAGACAGACTGACTTTATTTTGATATATCGCTGTCTTCGCTTTGGCCGGAATCAATTTTATATTCTAGAGTAGTCTGGTGATTAACCACTCACGCTGTTGGTTCAAAGACCTGAAGTGATTTCTTTATCGTTTTCACAGTGTTGCAGTGTAGGTATTTTAGTAACTAAAAAAATATTGTCGACTTGAATGAAAATTGGTCAAATCCATGTTTTTTATAGATACCTAATACTCAGGAGCAAAGAAAGTTCCGAATTGTCTAATTCCGTTTTGGTTTTTTTATATTATGAATTTATTTTGTTTTTTTTTTTTATATTATTAAATTTATTTTGTTTATTTTTATATTATTTAATGTTCTAACTATTATTATAATGCCTGCAGACTAGATTTGTCTGATGTCTAGTGACGATTTTTATTAACACATTTTTATCACAACTATAATTCTCGATACTTATCTTCTAGAGTCCCCACGTACTCGCACGACTAGGTACGGTCAGCACCAAAAGTAGCTTAACACTTTAGTACCATGTCAAAGTAATTGTTCTGCCTATTATAGGCAGTGTCCAAGGGAGTCGTAAAAAATGTTACTTCGACATAGTAATAGTGTTAAGCTACTTTTGATCCTGACCGTACATAAACTTAGAAAAAATTATCGCCTGTACTTCAACCGAGAAGTGTAACTTTTTTTTTTATGTAATAGGTAGGCAGACAAACAGACGGATCACCTGATGGTAAGCATTTACCGCCGCCCATGGACACCCGCGACACCAGTGGAGTCACAAGTGCGCTGCCAACCTTTAAAATAAGATTGATTACTCCTTTGATAAGCAAAAAGCCATCCTGCTATAATTCTATTTTGATTTAAGACTATATGTTAAGGTCAAATAGAGATAAGATATTATTGTATTATTGATGCTTTCTTTTACTTAGCAGAATTGATGTTTTTATCAAATTTTATTTTTTTAGCACTAATTATGGAGTAGTGGCATTATTAGTTACTTTACAAGTCAAAAAACGTTAGTATGGAAAATAGAACTTCTAAGAATATCGCCATACAAAACAGCAATTTCATAGGTAAAGACTAACTGCCGCACTCGAGAGTCGTTGATTAACTTAGCTACTTAATAAAAAATATTGACACTTATTTACGCATAAAGACTACTGATACTAAAGTTTTTTTTTTAATTATGGCTCTACCTGAAGATAATTCGCCAATGTCAAGTAACTTATTGAGAATAAGTAGGTAGTCAACAGTCGAAGTCAGTCAAAGTCACAGTTACTCAATAAAACACCGGTGTTTTACGTTTTATTGACCTACGGATTCGGCGGATACCACTCTTAAAGCAATTGCGAGTTTTAAGACTCTATTAGGTCCAAGCAAGTTGTCACGAGACAACGCACTCGACACACAATAGCAGTGTTAAAAACGATACCATCCAACAAATCTTATTATTAGGATCACTTCGCAGCACTTCACTGCACAAATCAACACCACATTTGTACACTAAAAACCACTAGACGCTAATTTAAAACCTTTGAATTGCATCAGCCCATGCGGCTTGTTTTAACCCTACCCGCGGAATCCGACACTAAAGTTAATGAACATTAGCTTAAATGACGTCTCTGAGTGCGGCCGCTAATGTTATAAAAGCAATAAACATGTATATTTTCATATTGTATAAAAATATTTGGAAGCAACCAGACTATACGGTATGGTACGGAAGAAATATTGTACCTACTTTTTTGCACACTAAGAACTTTAAATAAAAATATTAGATTTTACAAAAAAAAGATGATAGACTGAAATAAACTTCAAAAGTAAGTTTCCTTCCTCAAGTTTATTTATTCAACTAGAGAATAATGTTATGCAAATATCTCCGAATCTAGATTTCCATACTTTACCAAGGGAACAACCATTAACGCCAATGTCACTATCAACTCGTCTGGGAAGCTGTAACTGTGACAAGTGATACGGTGACTTCGTTAAGAATTTGTACCTACGTATTTATGTCACTTTCATGTTTTATTCCAAATTGTTCCGAATAACACATGACATGCTACGGATCTCGTTTCAAATAATAAGCGTGAAGGTGGGTTCAGATTATCTCTCTTGAGTGAGGATCAAGTTGAGCAATATTTATCGAAATCGTATATGAAATCGTTAAATCATAGTTTTTTTATGTGATAGGTGGTAGATGAACAGATGGATCACCTGATGGTAAGCGATTACGATTGGCGCCCATGGATACCCGCGACACAATTGCAGTCACAAGTGATCTGCCAACCTTGAAACCCCCTTTCCCGCAGATTGAGCGTGTACCCTCACTCACGCAGCGAAACACAGCACATTGCTGCTTCACGCTGGTTTTCTGTGAGGTGGTGGAGGTTGTATGGTTTTCATGCGGCATCCGCCATGTTTTATCATATCGAAAATCACGAGAATTGGGCTCCCTGGGCTGTGTCTGCGGCAACTCTCTTGGGAAATCAGAAGCAGCGGTTTCGCATTGACTTCAACCCTATACATTTTGAAGGTTACTTATGATAGGTTATCACCTCTTCGGTCAGTAGCCCACCCGGTGGTATGGTGATACCATCGCTTTCTTGGTCCTGGCGACCATTATCCAGCAGGAATGCCCCCAGTGGATGTTGCCGCCAGCTATTCATGATTAACCACCAGCGCAAGTAAGGCTTACCGTGGGCCGGATAAGGTGTAATTTCCTGTCTTCCCTTACACTGAGGGTCTTGAGGGACAGTAACGAAACAGTCCAGGAACAATCGAGCATATTATACCTACCTGTCGCACCCAAACCACAGAATATTGAGTCAAATAAAGGAGACGCACAGCGTATGTAAAAGGGTCGACGATAAAAAATCTGTCCGGATTAGTACCTACGTTTCATTATTATAGCATTTCTATCGATATTTTCATCTGATATTCAATATCCTTATTTTTTTTTGATGACCCAGTGAAAATGCACCTTATGCACGCTGAGAGGGGCTCTGCTCCAGGTTAGGTCTCTGCTAATCAGAGACCGTCCGGAGGCATACCCAATAAAAACACTGGGGCGTTTCCATCCCTCGCCCAGGAAACACTCAGACCGGGGTGAGGACTGCCACGGAGTCTTCATCCGTCGCCCGGTCAGGGCGAAGAGGCTTGCCCTCAGCCTCTCAACCTCCCAGGTAGCACCCACGCTGCTGGATGCAGTGAAAGCACCACTGAGAGGAGGACTGCGGGCACCCCTCCCCGCACATACACTGCTGGTTGCAGTGCAGTGCGAGTTAGGAACAAACCCGCAGGCTTCCAACATAATAACGTGTCGCAGAAACCGACTCCGCTGGCTGCGGAGCCGGGAAAATCCGCGACGCAAACACTCCGACCTACCACCGCAATCCGCTGGCTGCGACCTTGCCGCGCAGGTCCCCAAACGAGGGCCTTGCGGCCACCGTGCCCGGAGGCGCTCCACTCCAGGGGGATGCCGATGTCAAAGCGCCCCGCCGGAAAACCGCCGCGCAACCCGCGGACGGGGCCGGACACAGCCTCCCCAGGTCCGAAGACAAAAATGGCGCCTGCAACCCCGCTGTGCGATGGTTCAACCCGCTTTCACGGGCCCTAGTGCACCGTCAGGGAACGACGCGAAGACGCCGGTCCTCAGACCCTCGGCGCGACAATATAGGCCCTGTAGCGAAGTGCGCTTCAGCGCGGTCGCACGCCAGGGCCGGTCCGTCGGGTGTGCATCCTTCTGCTAACAGGTAGCAATCCACGAATGAATTACTACCCGTCATTGCCCAGGAGAAACCGTGCTCCGCGGTAACCGTTTCTGCCTAATACCAACCGAAGTTGGAATCAGGACAGAACTGATTACCAGCAGGGCCACTCGAGGAGGTAGATGCACCTGAGTCCCCGATATTCAATATCCTAGTATAACATTATTGAAATAGTATAGAGAGTAATGATGCTTACATATAACAACAATATCGATACAATCGAATCTACCTGATAAATAAAAAAAACTTGGTAAAATGCTAACATTGTCATTCTTTTTTTCGCCTATCCATAAACTATTTTGGGGTTTTGTCTAGATAATATCAACAGACCATTACAACAGATCGTAACAATTATTCGCGTAACAAACTACTCTAGACTCACCTTCTTAACAAAGGTAAAATGAAAGCAAAATCACTTTTATCAGTTGTTTACTACAAAACTGAGGCAACAGTAATCAATGAATCAATGTTCTAACATAGGTACGAATTTTTACGTAAAAATTATATTTTTTATGCGTACAAAAAAACGTACATATAAGAGGCCTTGTTGGTTAAAATCGGTAATATCAACGTCTAAGGAATATTAGTTTGAAGTCTCTATGGATATGATTCATTCACATGCAACAATTGGTGGGTAATATAATATCTCTATACAACTACAATATCGCCGTTATTTGTTTTATATCTTGTTGGTACAAAAGTGAGGTGAAATTGTTGGTGGTGGCATTTTCCATTAAAATGCGGCATTTTACGATGCTCATAACATATCGCAAAATTTTGTAGTAAAATTGGGTAGTAAAATTCAGTACCTAAAATATGTGTTAAGTTTGCTGGCATTTTGCATGATAACGTTGAAAAGGGCATTTTTCATAATCATCATCATCATCATCAGCAACCCAAACTCGTCCACTGCTGGACGTAGGTCTCCCCTAATGCACGCCACTGCTCCCGATTTTCGGCCACTCTCATCCAGCCCACACCAGCCAGCCTTCGAATGTCATCATCCCATCTTGTCGCAGGGCGTCCTACACTACGCTTACCGAGTCGTGGTCTCCACTCAATGACTTTATATTTTTCATAATATTAATTTTAATTTGCAACAAGTTTAGTACCTAATATGCATTCGTATGAACCATAAAATTATAAATTTTGGAGCATAATAGACGTTGGCGTTCTTAAACTACTACTAGCTATGCTTGGGTATTTTCGGGATTATTTTAGTAATGTATTTCTAAGCGTCAGCCTTGCAGCTTTAGTAATAGACTAGTTGAAAATTAGATGCACGGCTGCTTTTCAGATTTGGAGTGTGGGCAGCATGCACTCACTACTAAAACAGAAGCTAATCATTTTAAAGTAAGATAAAGTTATGATTAAAGTTGAAGTGTTTATAGCGTTTTATGAATGATACAATATGCAGTAAAATTAGGTACAGTACATCATGTTACTGTTTAGGCATAGCAGCTTACTTATATTTATGAACGTAAGACGGATCACAAAGCAGTAATTATATTCTTGGAGTATCAGCCTATAAACTGTCCCACTGCAGGGCAAAGGCCTCCATCATAGAAATCAAGTCATCGCTACTATGATGGGATTAGGCTTAATCACCACGCTTGCCAAATGCGGATTGGTGATCACAAACCCGAGCTATGTTCGAAAAATACGAAACAAACTTTACGCTCGACCCAGGAATCGAACCCAGGACCCCGAGGTCACGGCCCGGTACTTAAACCACTCGACCAACAGGGCGTTATATATATTATATTCTTATCATTATAGAATTCGGTAGCATGATCTTTTCGTTTTTATTGTATCATTGTCGTATAAATGTATCTTTTTTATTTTGTTTCCGTCGTGTTTAGGCACACACAAGCGGAGGTATTGTTCGTTATAATAATTTTATGCTTGTTTCTTTACTTAATTTTCACACCTGTCATATACACTGGTTCTATTCATTCCGTTCTAAAAATTGTTCAGATTTTTTAATGTGATAGGTGGCATACGAGCATGCAGATGACATAAGCTTATGTAAGCGATTGCCGCCGCCCGTGGATACCCCTGCCGAAGCATGCCTCTCCCACGATATATTTTTTTCTATTTCTATATTGTACATTATGAGTAAATGATTGGGTCATAAAAAATATAATTCAGGAATGTAAAAAATTGTCACTGTGTGCAATTCAAAATTTCGTAGTATTTCGTATTCGATTTTAATTATTAGTTACTAAACCGGATCTGTTTTAAACAATTTCGGGGTTACAAACTTTCGGCAAACACTTCTACTATTTATTAATTAACCATGCACAAATTTTTAGTCCGTTTTTGTAAGCGAAACATTGATTACCACCAAAAGCGGCCACTTTTAGCGTAAATAAGTTTTTCGCGTACAAATGTTGGGTCCGCATTTGTGCATAGTTATTTAATAAATAGTATAAGTGTTTGCCGAGAGGTTGTAACGACGAAATTGTTTAAAATAGATCGGGTTTAGTAGCTAAAAATTAAAATCGATTGGCGTCGCTAGTATGCCCTACCCGTCACCTTAAACAGAAATACGTTACGAGGACGAAATGAAATAAGGACAATGGTAGGAGCCGTAGAAAATAACGAGCAACAAACGTACATAACACAGTAGAAGTTTCATTTTAAAATATTTCAGTTGCTAAATCTGGTGGCGAGACATTTCATATTTGGCTTTCCTTTGGAGAAAATATTCCTTATAAATAGACGCCCAGGTGCTTTCAGAAAGTGTTTCAAAAGTGTTTCTTGAATACTAGAAAGTTGAAAACATGTTATTGTTGTTCGCATATAATTAAATTATAAAGTATTACTGAAGGGTTTTTGATCTTCTTTTGTAAATAAATACATACTTATAATATCTAGATTTCTTTTTTGATTTAAGTTTAATTTAATTCGCTTAGGCTCGATTCGACAATACTTTATTCGAGAACTTATATGGTGTGGTGGTATAGTGTTGTCATACCATACAAATCTGAGGTTATACCATAGATTTATTCTCGTATTGGGATTGGTCGAATCGATGCCTTTTTTTGGTCTGTAGGCACGCACCTGAAATCGAATCGGAATCGCCTAGTTGAATAATCAATACAATACAACCATAGGATACAAACAGACATATTCATGTTCATGCACACAAACTTTTTACCCTTGGACCAGTGACAGCGTCCACTAACACTGAACCAAACTGGTCGTATATAGCTTCGCAATTTTTCATAGCAGTAGGTAAGTGGTTAAGCCTTGTTTCATGATTAGCCTCCAATTTTTTTATTTAAGAAAAAGAATACTTGGTATTTTACAGTGCTATTACACCAAAGTAAACACTAGCTAGATTACAATAAAATTACTATATTTTTTTACGTAAAAAAGTTAAAACACGTTTTAGAAATAATCCTAAATTGTCGTTATGGACGTCCAGGTCAGGAAAATGCGTTAGCAAGTCGTTGAGCAGTGAAAGTGCCCGAGCCGAGGGTGCGTTGGCGGCGCGGCGTGTGCGCACATTATTCTGTGGTTGTGAACAGGCGCATTTACCAAATTTGAGTACCACAAAATAGTATCTCCTGGGATTCAAATCATTTGGACCTATGGCCTTCGGGTTATCGAGATGGCGGAGGAGGAAGGAGGGATGGAGGGGTGTCCGATTCATAATCAAACTATAAGTCGTGGGTGTTTGTGGAAATGTACTTATATGGAAATCCGCTACGTATGAATAGCGGAAACTCCTACGTAGTTGCAGCGTTAGCTCAAAGTTAAGTACTCAATTTCCTGTTGCATTGGCATTTGAACGACCTTATGTGAACTTCCAATATTAGCCATTTTGATGCATAATCTAATCTGGTAACAAAGTTGCCAAATGGCACATTTTAGATTACTTTGTCATTATATTTTAAGAAGTAATTCCTTAAACAACTGGGAACTACTCGCTAAGATGAGGATTTAAGAATAAATGCATTCCTAGAGTGAATAATGCATTAATAGATATTGTTGCGTAAAACTGATCAGATATTTTTTCGATAGAAGTAGATGAAAACTGTTGAGCCAGAGAGACGCCAGTATGTATAGTAATTTCGTCGCGATAGTAGATGTATAGTAGTTTCGTGAGTATTGATGCCTCAGTTTTGGAAAAAAAACTGATTCGGGCAGTAGGAGTCAAACACTCAGCGTGGGCTGATGCAATTCAAAAGTTTTAAATTAGTATCTAGTGGTTTTTAGGGAACAAATTTGGTGATTATTTGTGCAGTGAAGTGCCGCGAAGTGATCCTGATAATAAGAATCGTTGGATTGTATCGTTTTAAACACTTCTATTGTGTTTCGAGTAAGTTGTCACGGACAACTAGCTTGGAGCTAATAATCTCAAATCCCGCGATTGTGTTTAGAGTGGTATCGGCAGAATCGTATAACACAACTTCGATAAAACGTAAAACACTGGCGTTTTATTGAGTGACTGTGAGTTTGACTAACTTCGACTACTGTTGACTACCTACTTATTATCAATAATTTACATGACATTGCGCCCTGTTGGTCTAGTGGTTTAAGTACCAGGCCGTGATCTCGGGGTCCTAGGTTCGATTCCATGGTCGAGCGAAAACTATGTTTCGATTTTTTCGAACATAGCTCGGGTTTGTGATCACCAATCCGCATTTGGCAAGCGTGGTGATTAAGCCTAATCCCATCATATTAGCGATGACTTGACTTCTATGATGGAGGCCTTTGCCTTGCATTGGGATAGTTTATAGGCATCAGCCTAACTATCAACTTTACTTTACTTTTTTACATGACATTGGCGAGATATCTACAGATAGAGCCATAAAATAAAAAAAAATAAAACTGTCAGTCTGTTACCATCTTTTATGTAGCCTCCTCAAGACTATGGTGAGTTCTTCAAAGCAGCTTATGTTCAAGGGGAGCCTTGGAACAATAATATAGTTAAGTTTACTCCATCGAGATCAGGTAAACAGATTATAAATGCATGAGCAAGTACAAAACAGAATGAAAGGTAGAAAAAGCGCTTTATGATAAGTACATCAGGCACACAACAAACTGCACAGAGGGATCTTATTTAATAAGAAATAAGGTTAAAGACCATGGTCTGACCAAATAATAATAATAATCTCACAACATCTCATACGTTGCCCTGATTCCGTACTAAGTAGCTTAAGCACTTGTGTTACAGATATCAGACAACAGAGGTACCCAAATATATACTTATATACATATATTATACAGGCCGTGTGGTGCCCGGTAGAGTAGAATAGGCCACCCTCACTCTTACCGAGGTGTCGTAAAAGGCGACTAAGGTAAATCTGCTGGCATGATCATCAGCACCCAGAGAAGGAAAACTCTGAATTTATATCAAAACCCTCGCCAACCCGTCTGCCAAGCGTGGTGAGTATGGCAATTACCCCTCATGTGATTGAGGGAGGCCCGTGCCCCAGCAGTGGAGACTTAAATGGGCTGACGATGATATATTACACCCAGACACTGAACAAACCCAAGAGTTCATCGCACGAATGTTTGTTCAGGGTGGGGATCGAACCCACGACCTTTGGCGTAAGAGGCAAGGTCACTACCAATTGCGCCATCCGGTCAGTTATTAGTCAAATAAAAATAAAAGGAGCTACATCCCTACCAAAGTTCTAAGTCGTGGTGAAGGCTACTTCCAATAGGCTTCTATGGAGAGAGTTTTTTGGTTGATGAGGTCCAGTGACCATGATCCTCAGTAATGAGGGCCGCGTAGAGAGAGAGAGAAGGTTCAAGAGAGTAATACATTTTGTGGTTGTTTATATAGTGCTGCATCCCTTCGACTGGATTCTCACTTGTGCCAGGAATAGTATCACTTTTCCTTATCCCCTTAAAATGACTATGAGAGAGCCACGGTTCAGCATAAATTGGCCGGCTCGACCGGACTGATACCTACACAAAACCACAAAACCATCGTAAAGCAGCTAATGCGCTGTGTTTCGACGAGTGAGTGAGGGTATTGAAAGCCCAATCAAGTGGGAAAGGGAGTTTAAAGGCACGTATACACTTGACTTATAAAATAGGGGCTCGTACCGTACGAACGTTTGGACCATCTGGTCATAATGTTACCGACCGCAGGTGCGTTGTTATACTTAACGCCAAAATTCGTGGCAGACGATAGAGTATTTAATTAATAATAAATAAGCGCGACCGTGGTAGAGCCACACTTCAGCATGAATGGGCCGGCTCGAAGGGAGTAATACCACGGCCTCATAGATAACCGGCGTGAAGCAGGTTCGCTGCGTGAGTGAGGATATCGGAGGCCCGGGGTTTTATAGGTTGGCAGCGCAGTTGTGACTTCACTGGTGTCGCGGGTGTCTATGGGCGGCGGCAATCGCTTACCATCAGGCGATCCGTCTGCTCGTCTGCCACCTATCACATAAAAAAATATAAATGACAGTTAAGTTCTCCAAATCATCTGTAGGGTTAAAGTACATAACTGTTAGATATACTCGAGCCAAAAGCAGTTGGTGTCATATTTCATGCATAATTAATTTTATACTCTTTCCATCTGCCACGAGTCTTCGCGTTTAGTGTAGTACCTTTATCTCTGTATGTTACTTGCTCATGAATTATAAATAATTGATTTACGCTTTGTATCCCAAAACATCTCCGCGCGCTACTCATGCACAGTTTACAAATCCGCGAAATGGCGTGATATTGAGTACGAGTAAATATTTTGGCAAACCAACATATGTATTCACGTGTGCGTGGTCAAAACTGTTTTGATGGGATGCTAATAAGCGTGCTGCGTATACCGTTGGTTGGAAATTATTAGGTGAACGATTAAGTAGTGGCATAGTAAATAATATATAAAAATAAATATATGTATCATATATTTAACGCGCACATATACAGATATAAATTTTAAGCAAAATATTCAATAAGTAATGTCGATTGGCCGTGTGGTCCCCGGCAGAGTAGAATAGGCCACCCTCTTTCTTACCGAGGTGTCGTAAAAGGCGACTAAGGTAAAGCTGCTGGCATGATCATCAGCACCCAGAGAAGGAAAACTCTGCATTTATATCAAAACCCTCGCCAACCCGTCTGCCAAGCGTGGTGAGTATGGCAATTACCCCTCATGTGATTGAGGGATCAGCAGTGGGGACTTAAATGGGCTGACGATGATGATGATGATAATGTCGATGGGCCCCAAACTAATCGTAGCCTATATTATCTAGGTGGCCCTTGCAAATTGCGATTGAATATAGAGTTAGGCTGAGAACACGCCGGCATTAATATTTTTAATTAAGTATGAAATTTCCTTCGCGTATGCGTTGGACCCAACATTTGTGTATTTAATAAATAGTATAAGTGTTTGCCGCGAGGTTGTAACCCCGAAATTGTTTAAAATAGATCCGGTTTAGTTGATAAAAATTAAAATCAAAATAAAACTAAAAATAAAAATCGATTGGCGTCGCTAGTGTGCCCTACCCGTCACATTGACCCACGATCGAGGATACCTATTTCAATGTTATGTTTGGCCACTCGACTTGTATGGTTATTAACGTGGACTTTGTAAAACCTCTGGAAAAAGTTGTAAGCATTCGAGATGTGGTCTTATCGTAGAAGATCATGTTGAGTCCGCGCCTCCAAAGAAGTCCCGTGAAAAGCGCGCTCGAGTCACTATGAGCATTCAAAGCTTTATGGCCATAGAAACAGGAACTTCAAATTATAGTTCCGTATTTTTCTCTCCTTTCGTGGTGCGGACTCTATAAGATGGACGGACTTAATCACCAACGTTGATGTTCTGAAACGCCGACTTCCTTATGCATATCTGGCCACCCAGGTGGGGTGACCGGGTTATGTGGGGCTCTCCTTTGGCGGGGGCTTCTACTAAAGAGAAGCCAGGCAAAGACATACCCACTGAACCTTCTGCGGTTCTCCCTCATCGCCCATATTGGGGAATATCATGGTGATACAGCCGAAGCCTCCCTCCACGATGTTTCCCGGGCGGCCCGCCTATACGACGGACTAGGCGGTTTCTCCCCTGGACGTACCGGGATAGTAACAGCTGGGAGAACTGAGCCGTCCCTATCGGGCAGCCGAGGCACCCCCGTACCACGCACCAGCAGCGGGCTCCCTAAGCGTAGAGGGGAGAGATGCGCATCTGCTCGGCGTCTCCTCCCCCTCCTCACCCTTCGGAGCGCGTTAGCGAGGGGATCTCGCTCTCGCTCGCGCTCCACCGCCTCCTTCGCTACCATGACGTGCTCAGAGTTCCCAAATTCCTAGTCCAAGCGTAGGTACAACAGATTTTAAAATTTACCATAATTTAAAAATAGAAAGAAGAAATGTTTCTGAACTTCTTCTAATCTCAGCTGAAATTCTTGCTTGAGCTTCGTTCTACGAGTGAAATCCTAAATGCGAACCCGAATATAACGTTCACGGAAGCGTCAGCTAGCGAAGCTCCATTCTTTATTCTTTCGCAATGTTACAAAGGAATTTCTCATTATGCTTTGTATGCGCACAAAAGAGCTAAACCGGTTATAAGAAACCAGAACATCTCAGAATGGAGAACATTTCAAAATTGCTGAGCTATGAAACAAAAAATACCAATTCTTCATTTACTTTCCCGCTTCACGAATATGTATTTATTTATATTTTATATTGCTTATTTACTGAGAAAAAAATTAAAAACTAAAAAACGTAAGATGACGTCATCGGACGGCAGAATGTGAAATATTTCTTTGCTTAGCACATTATAGTTTTAAATTTACGAAATGTCAAACCCATGACATGCAACTGTCAAAAAAAGAAGACAACTTGTCAACGTTAAATAAATGTATGTCGTTGACAATGTTGACACTAGTATTCTTTACCTTTGACAGTAGTACCTTCTTTTACTAAAGCAATGATAAGCAAAGGAATATCGCTGTATTCAGCCGCCCGATGACGTCATTTGGCGCTTACGTCTATTTAGAATATAAAGAATTTCAATAATTATTTTATGTATGAAAATGGCAAAATTTTGAAAAAAGAAAAAATAAGGGTCTGTTCATTTTATGTCTATTTTCATATAAAAAAACAATATGGACATGTTAAAAATATGAAATGTTGTCCATTTGTGCGCAGACTGAGAGTGGAGATGGCCTATATTGCGTAGTGGTTTGAGTGCCGGTAGAACGCGAGAATCGCGGGTTCGATTTCCGCTCCAATACAAATCAACAGATGTTCCTTGAAAAA
Source organism: Marasmia exigua (assembly GCA_019059595.1). Classification (NCBI taxonomy): domain Eukaryota; kingdom Metazoa; phylum Arthropoda; class Insecta; order Lepidoptera; family Crambidae; genus Marasmia; species Marasmia exigua. Next base: position 10,062,368 of record CM032476.1, on the reverse strand, counting down.
AAAAACATTAGTATTGATGTTCTCGAGTAGTTTCTCGGGTATAAACCTAACCGCTAGACCTAACTATTTTAAAAACATCATGAACACAAAAAAAAAAACAATAGGTAATGTGATGGCACATATGTATTTGTGAAATTGGTGTGGAATTTTTTATATCACCTTATTATAAATCGCGATCTTAAGTTATTACCGGACTAAAGCCAATGTCATCCCGTTTCAACCCGTGGTTCCAACACGGCAATATTAAAAGGCAATATTAAATTTTGTTCTGAGACTATCCTTAGTTCGCGATTTATAATAAGGATTATGGTTTAAATTTATTTTGTATCTGTAGGTACTATTCTTATATGTAATTACTCTTCTTATTTGTATTATCAACTTTGTATGTAACTATATTATACTCCTTATTTGTAGCTATTCTGTGTAATTAGATCAACTTAAATCATTTTTTCTCTGATAGTTATTCGTGAAAACTGTTTAAGGCATATTTCTTCTAAAGTACCTCAATCATTATTGTAAATTAAATGCTGTTTGTTTTCCATGAAGAAAGTAATAAATAAATTTAAAAAATCACGGTGAATAGGTACTGGTAATAAAGATGATGGTACCTTTTTATAAGATGAAACGAAGGAAAGAATTCAAGCGTAAATTATTACGTTATTTAATATTCATTATGCGGTAGATACTCAGTTACCCGACAGACCTATTTATTTCAATTTTAGAGACCAGGGAAGGTAAACGAAAATGGAATCTACGAGTATTCAGGTCCACATTTTAATCTTACCAGATAAATATCTGATAATATGACGCTTTATATATTCGATAAAGATAAGGATCAAGCGCACGAGCATAGGCCCATCCTCGTGCGCTTGACAATAAAGTCGAATTAGAGATTTGTAAAGATGTATATATATGTATAATGTATTCATATATTATCTCCAAGTAAACACAGGTGCTTGAGGTACCGCTATCTCGGAGTCAGATCGATGTATGTGATGTTGTGAACTATAAATCAACTTTAATGCCGAGTGCATGAGAATTGGTTCTAGTTGGCCTAGGAATACTCGTGCACTCGATTTTTTATGACATAGGAGGCAGACGAGCAGACATATCACCTGATGGTAAGCGATTACTGCCGCCCATGGACACCTGCCACGTCAAAGGAGAACTATAACACGAGAATAGGCTCTATGAGGGTCTATTCTTTTGCACACGACATTGAAGTCGCATTAGAGATTTGTATGGACGAATGTATGAAATCTGTATATTTGAGAAAATCTCGAGAATAGTTCAGAATTGTTCGGACTGATTCCTGTCGCCTCATTTCCCCATCGTTCTATTCAACATCGATTCCACTCTCTCCAATTAGATAACTAACAGTCCTCAACTTTGAGGTTCTCGAGAAACTTGCTGCCTCGCACGACAATACTATGAGATGAACTACCGCTTGTGATTATTTCGGGACCAATGCGACCCACAAGAAAAGGCCAGCGGCACACAGACCTACATGTGACTTTTATGGTGTTACAGATTTCAAAGGACGTTGGTAATCGCTTACCATCAGTTGATCCAACTACACATGCACCTTTGCCGCTTCCTTAAGTCGTGGCTTTAGCTGAGTGAGCTACTTTTTGTTACGCACCGCGACACACCTGGACACAATGTAAATATTACCCGGCCAAATGATTTAAATTTGTATGTTTTTTAATAAAAAATTTTCATTGTTCAAATTGGTCTTTTTATTTGTAATGTTGTGTGTCGTGTGTGTTGGACAAATAAATGTTTTTATTTTATCTTTAACAGTAATTTAAAATGTGTAATGCATTTTCTTTTAAACCAGCTTTCCAGCGCTTTAAAATTTCATACACTATGTATTTTCAGTCTAAAACTCTGCAAAGGTCGTTGTACTTGTTATAATTTTGCACCTTCCCTTTTGCCGTTTTGTAGTAAGACTTTATTAAAATCACGTCAAAATCCAGTTTCGGCTATTTATTGAGAAAACCTTTTCATCAAAACGTCAATCAAGATCAGATGAAAGGTTTATTGGCGGAATATATTACTTATGTTAGTAAACTTCTGGTGTTAATTACAATATAAAGCAGAAGCAAGGAAATGTAGAGCTAAATGACCTTGTAAACAAAAAACGTTTCCTAAAAACTGAAAACCACCGTATAGCAGATCGCTTACACTAAATTACGTGAGGCTCTTTAGTGAGTGCCCTGTGGCTAGGGGCGTTTAAAGAATACTGCCAAGGTTTTCCCGGCCTGTCCTAAGAGGCGACTAAACGGGCTTTCGGAGTACGTGAGCGTACCCACTGCTGTGGAGTGGCTTGCTCAGCATACGACTCCGCGGGGGACGACCTTACCGGGTGTCCTGATAGGTCGTAAAGCGTCGAACGGCTGTATTGCGCCAGATAGGGGTGAAGCGGCGAGCGCGATTAGCGGTACGGTCTAGTCCCGGCTGTGGGGTTTGAATCCCTCACACCACCTTGCTCCCTACATATAGCAAAGCGACGGCCATGACGGTTTCCCTGAAAAAAAAAAAGGCTCCGTAGTGAGAGGGGGCTCGTGCGCTTGGCTTTGTGCCTGTTAACACGATCCCCTACTATGGACGATGAGTGCCCAGGGGTTTTACCTCCGCCGTCATGTGGAGGGAGTCCGACATAACCCGTTCGATCCCCGGCGGACGGGTATGCGTAACGCTTCTAAGTGAGTCCGTCTGTGCTTTCGTTCTTTTCTAGTGGGAGGGAATGAAAGAGAAAGCTTTTATGTCAAGCCACTGGCTATGGTATGACTGCCAGTGAAATTTCCTTAGCGCGGTCAAAAGGGACGTAACATTATTTCCGATTTCCTTTGAAAATTAGGAAATTTCGTAGTAGAAGTAGCTATAAATTCTAATATAATGCACTTTCCGGTCCTCTAAGTGTTCTTTAAGGTACTTAGATCCTTCTTTCTTGTTCCATCAAGGGAAGTAGGGAGAGCTATTTGACTAATAAAAAATCTTACAGGCAAAAAGGCACAGAAATTGATTACCTAGATGGTTCGCTATAAATTGGAATTTATTTTATTAATGGTGATTTTATTGAGAAATTCTTCGTCAAACATCATCATCTCTTAGGTTCCATTTACATAGATCACGATGACCCTGTGGCATTTAAGGTTTTGATTGTCATTTAGCCCTTTGATATCCAATGGCCATCTTTACTCCTGAATATAGTTTAATGGCTATAATTAACCAATTTGTCGGGAAATAACGCCATAATAAACATATAAAGTAGTGGTTATATTTCTCTTTGTTATGAAACACAGTATTTGTTACAACCTGTGCGGATAAAGATTGGGATCAGAAATGGCGGCGCATCTATTTACTTCTCGCTCGCACACCCACGAGTGCGAGTATAGACGCAAATAGTGTACGAGCGAGAAGTGAATAGATACGCCGCCATTTCTGATCCCATTCTTTATCAGCACAGTCTACTCGCACCCCACGAGTGCGAGTATAGACGCAAATAGTGTGCGAGCGAGAAGTGGATAGATTGGCCGCCATTTCTGATCCCATTCTTTATCCGCCCAGGTTGTACTCACATAATTTTGCTTGACGTTTCGGCTACGTTACGTTAACAGCCGTGGTCACAAGCGGACTCATTAATAAAGTTTTACTATTTCCAAATAGAGTTTCTCCATTACCAAATAGTCACCACGACAATCTTTCATAGCACTTACAGTCAAGTTAGGTACATTAAACAATATACGAGTTTAATTGAGAACCTCTTCCTAAACGATGAGATTTATTGAACAAAAGAACAAAAACACAAGAAAATTAAGACAGTAACTAAGAAATAAAATTAAACTAAAAGTAAATAAAAAGGAAAGTTAAAACAAAGTAGGTCCCCGTGGCAAGTGTCCCCAAAATGCTGGCAGCATTACCCCGCTGGATCGCGATGGAAATTCACTGGGCGAGGTAGCTGCCAGCTTTTGGCAGCTACCTTGTTTTTAGTTGGTCGTACGTGCAAAAGATCCAGTCGACCTGAATGTTTAGGACCTAAACGAACATAAAAAAAAATCGAAAATTTACCACCTCAGAAAAAAAATATGGCTTTTTAGTTTCCTTGCAAAAGTTTAACCTAAAAGTATCCTTATTGGCTACACCGATCAGCACCGATCCTTTCGACACTAAGATATTCACAGCAAAAACTGAAAAAAGGTACACCACACACGACACTTTTTTTTAAATATTTATTTAGGTCCTAATAACATTTAAAAAATTAGAAAGATTTGATCTTTTGTAAGTAGAGATGTGCGTTTTGACTGAACAAATTTTAGAGCATTGAAAATAGGTACCTGTTTTTTTTACAACACATCACCGGAAATCGCAAATTGATTTCTTTTACGTACCTAAAGGTGGAACTGACAGTACTTGTATTATATAGAAACATACACAATATAGAAAAGGACAGCAAGTCAAAAATATTAGAATGGTTATTTACGAGATTTCTACCATGTACCTTATTAAATATCGGAAACTCAAAAATAAGGTACATCCGACAAAGTTCCCGGTAGACCACTTTTCGACCTTAATTCCAATACTTTAAGGTCGAAAAGTGGTCTACCGGGAACTTTGTCGATTGTACATGGTAGAAATCTCGTAAATAACTATTTTAATGATAGTGACCATGAAAGTTTAAAACAGCATAAGTCAAAATAGTTTTGTAATTTTAAATTAAAGGCAGCTTCATTTTCTGAAATTATATTTTATGATTGATTGATTTACTCATCATAACATACTATTAAAAATATCGTCAGAATACATTAGCATTAGCCCTCTTAATCGATATTTCGGCTCTGGCGGCCCGTTTCAAGGAACACTCAACGGCGCAGGACATAGTACTCGTATGTGGCAGGACAAGTGTACATAAAATTATCAGCCTATAAACTGTCCCACTGCAGGGCAAAGGCCTCCATCATAGAAATCAAGTTAGTAGGCTTAATCAAGCCTAATCTCATCATAGTAACGATAACTTGATTTCTTCAAATATAGTATTCAAATATAGTATGTACACTTACTATAATGTTTTATAATAACGCCCTGATGGTCTAGTGGTTTAAGTACCAGGCTGTGATCGAGCGAAAACTATGTTTCGATTTTTTCGAACTTTGCTCGGGTTTGTGATCACCAATCCGCATTTGGCAAGCGTGGTGATTAAGCCTAATCCCATCATATTAGCGATGACTTGTCTTCTATGATGGAGGCCTTTGCCCTGCAGTGGGACAGTTTATAAGCTGATACTTTTATATGGTAGAAATCTGGTACATAACTATTCTAAAGTTAATATACTTTTTTATATTTCATCCAATCCTAAAATCAAATACTGAGATTTAGATTATCCTTCTGACTTAAACTAAGCGAGATTCTTTACTGTCCAATAAATATCGCTATATTATATCCAGTTCTGTTCATACAACCTCAGATTTCTAATCTTTTTTTTAATGTAGTCCAACTAGCAATTTGGTTTCCACGAAATTCCGTAGGGAAAATTATTTACGCGCTGCGGGACATCTCCAGAGATTCCGAAATTCAATTCTAGGAGCGGAAAGGGGATTTAGCTGGATTAAGCGATAAAGCAAAAACCGCTGGCGGAATTGTAGCCTGACGCCCACCATCATGGATCAAATAACCCCAGTATAGGATACCCGGTGAAGTTTTTTCCGCATATATTAAGATAAGACTAAGTTTGCAGCAAAGCAAACGACGCTACTAACTCAGAATCAGGTTACTTATTCGTTTTAACAGGCAGCTTTCTGCGCGATCAAGTTTTGCCTAAACTCTCTCATTGAGTTGGAAAAGAAAAGTTTTTATCTAGCTTTTAGCTTGCACCGGTCGCGGATGCAGAAAAGTGTGTATTTCAGGTGCTACAGTTAAATGAATTTATTGTTATTAGCGATCTTGTTACTGAATAAAGTACAAAACGTTTCTTTTTAAGACACGGGTTGATTGTTTGTGTCTTTTTCATTTAGATGTCCCTTTTTTCTGTATTTCATTTTAACAAATATATTAAAAATTGAACGAAGAAGTTTGTATTAACTACATACATTTACCTATAAATTGTCTAAGCCTGTGTGAGTGACTTCATCATTTTGAAATTGTTTTTTTTATCTCGCGGAAGAAATAGTCGCTTATTCTTGCGCGAGATAAAAAAATCAGTCCGGGGTGTAATGGGCCGTCTGCTTAATGCATGCATACCTACGTCCTACGTACGCACGGTGAACAGGTTATGTGGAGTTCATCATCCAGGATGGCCAAATCAAAGTCATAACGAATACCAATTCAAATGCTTGTTAATCTTGGAACCTACTCAAACATCATAATATCCTTTTCTAAGGGCCGAGTTCACCTACTTTAAAACAACGATAATCACAGTTTATACGCGCTTGCTATTTTTGCTTGCATGGTTAAAGCGCGATTATCGCTGCTTGAAAAGTTGGTGAACTCGGCCCTTAGTCAACTAAGTCAGAGACAATAGCACTCAAAGGTTAAGAATTTGGTCATAACTCACTTTTCTTTAGCCCTTAAGGGTCTCCCTCATTATCACTCATAAGTCGGAAGGAGTGGTGAGGACGTGACCCATATCTACTTTCCTTCTCGTAAATGAAGCCATGTGTAAGGGGCTACTTTGATTACTCACTTACTCCACTGGCTCAGCGGCAAATAGAGTTACTGTGATTGGTACTCGTAAATGCAAGCAGACGCATATGGGAATGGTGGTAACATGAAACTTTAGTCTGCACTATTCCAATGCAAATATATGCCGTCACCGGGACAGTTCTCAGTATCTGCCTCCGGAAGGAAACAGACTTCGCAGGATTTACGCATACACCCACAAACTGGATTCTAATGGAGTCTACGACAGACGAAACGGAATTCAGAATGATGAACTCGTTCCTTTGTTATTGGGGAATTACGTTTGAATATCAAAAAGATCGTCGCCTCATTGAAATAACCAAACTTACTCAATCCAGGTTGATGGTCTAAGCATACTCGGAAGAACCGCATTAGATGCAACTGGAAGGTGGCACCTACGCTGAAATTATGGATGGTGAGTAAACCATGATGACCCAGTAAAAGGAAAATATTCTTTGAAGCCATAGGTACAGTTTATTCCTAAACCCTTACCCGTTATTACAAAACGCGAATTTTGAAAGTTCCGGGATCAAACACGAGTTTGGTCGATCTAGCCCCTTTTAACATTGCGTGTTGGAACGGGATGGGATGAGCTTTAGTGCGGTTAATAAATTGACATCGTGTTTTGTAACAAGGTGTTTAGTTCTAAGGTCAACGACCACTCAAAAACATCACAAACTTATAAAAGACATTTAAAGCGCGGCGGATGTTTGGGGTAGCGCAAAATTTACAATTTTAAAGGTTTGAAAGCGAATGCGCGGTAAAAAAAACCGGCCAAGTGCGAGTCGGACTCGCCCATGAAGGGTTCCGTAGCAGCAAGTAAGATATATAGAAGGTAAATTGCGGTTCACATTTTATAACCTTTTTAAAAAAAAAACTACTAACTAGATCTAGTTCAAACCAATTTTCGTTGTTAGTTTTCATGATTATATACATCATACATTTATTATAGAAGTTAGAGACACAATTGACCACTTTGGGAGCGTCTCTTGCGCAAAGAAATGTGTTTAGAGAAAAATTATATTAAAAACCTCAACATCATTTTTAAAGACCTATCCATAGATACCTCACACGAATTGGTTCGATGAAAAAAAATTTTTGAGTTTCAGTTTCAAGTATGGAGACCCTCCCAATTTTTTTATTTTTTCTAATTTTTGTGTAAAAATCATACTGCGGTTGACAAAATACATCTATTTACCAAGTTTAAATAGTATAATCAATATTGATATAGTTTCGGACGAAAGTGGCTGTGACATACGGACGGACGGACGGACAGACAGACGCACAGACGGTCAGACATGACGAATTTATAAGGGTTCCGTTTTTTGCCATTTGGCTACGGAACTCTAAAATTGGTAGAGATAATACAATAAATTAACAAATTAGAAGCTTGGTGTGGTTTGTAAAGTAATTTATGTCTTTTGTGGGACCTAAATCAAAATATGGAGTTTGTCGGTTGGTTTAAGTCAGGTCTAAACGTTTATACCAATTCTTATTAAAAAAAAAGTTTGAATTACGGTCTTAGTACGAATCAGATCTATGTATGAGATGTTGTATTAATTAATAATAAAAATTAATAATAATAATAATTCTCACAACATCTCATACGTTGACCTGATTCCGTACTAAGTAGCTTAAGCACTTGTGTTACTGATATCAGACAACAGAGGAACACGAATATATTAAATACATATATTACACCCAGACACCGAACAAACACAAGTGTTTATTGCACGAATGTTTGTCCAGGGTGGGGATTGAACCCACGACCTTTGGCGTACGAGGCAGGGTCACTACCAATTGCGCCATCCGGTCAGTCAAGAATGGGGCGGTGTCCTGTGGGTAGACCACCTGCACGATGGTCCGACGATATTGTGACGGCAGAGGGGAAACAATGGATAAGGCTGGCAAGGGACCGAAGGGAATGGCGGGATGAAGAAGAGGCCTTTACTTAGCAGTGGGTGGATATGGGCTGATATGATAAAGATGATGATGATTTGTATAATTGACAAAATTATTTGTATACCCTCACTCACTCAGAAATACACAGTAGAGTCGTTGCTTCACGCCGGTTTTCTGTTTGTTTGTCAGTCTTTTATGGCAAAATTTGACCGTGGGAGAGCCACACTTCGGCATGAATGGGCCGGGTGGACCGGAGTGATGCCACGGCCTCACAGAAAACCGGCGTGAAGCAGCGCTGTGCTGTGTTTCGCTGCGTGAGTGAGGGTACCAGAGGCCCAATCCCGGGGAAAGGGGGGTTAAATAGGTTGGCAGCGCACTTGTGACCCCACTGGTGTCACGGCTGTCCATGGGCGGCGGCTATTGCTTACCATCAGGTGATCCGTCTGCTCGTCTGCCACCTATCACATAATAAAAACGGACCGACGAATTGCCGTATTTTTTTAAGTGGAGATAGTTGAAGGGTTGGAGAGTGACATAGGTTACTATGTGCTATGTATAAGCAGAGCTGCGGGCGACCGCTACTAGTTTTATAAACACATTCAAAATACCTACTTACACCGTTGTGTTTGACGAAGTTTAGTGTATTGCATGTAAGCTGAAAACAGGCGTTATACGCGTAAGCGGTTTTTTAAGGGGCTTTTATGGCTTAGTGGCGCCGCATATGAATTTATTAGTTAAAATGTAAGACATCACATGAAAAATTGGTCAAGGGACTTTAAATAAACAAGGATTTGTGATTTTTCAAGCTTATTTTGCAAACGCCATTCAGGTCACAATAATCTCTAGAATCTCTTGGGAGCCGTGTGGTCCCCGGCAGAGTAGAATAGGCCACCCTCAGTCTTACCGAGGTGTCTTAAAAGGCGACTAAGGTAAAGCTGCTGGCATGATCATCAGCACCCAGAGAAGGAAAACTCTGCATTTATATCAAAACCCTCGCCAACCCGTCTGCCAAGCGTGGTGAGTATGGCAATTACCCCTCATGTGATTGAAGGAGGCCCGTGCCCCAGCAGTGGGGACTTAAATGGGCTGATGATGATGTTGATGATGATGAATCTCTAGAATGATTTAAAATAAAAGTTGTCACTAAAAACATAAACCATACTCAAGATTATTGTGACCCGCTTTAATTAATTATAGTTACAATGCAACGCAAAAATCTAAAAAATTATTAGGTCACTAAAATGAAAATATATTAATAATAATCGTATACTTCAGGCAATAAATTTTTACCGAGCCCATAATATGATAGGTACAGTATATGATACGATACATTGTTTTACCTTAACATTAGAGATATCCAATTCCATAAACATTTCATTCAATTCAATTCCAAGATATTAATGATAGATAAATAATCAAACAATAAATAGAAATAAACAGAAATAAATGCACATGACATTAAAATGAAAAACACCATAAAGGACATCCTATTTTTTGGTCCAAGTGCCAGAGTTTTTTTTTTGTTTTAATCTGTAGGACTTGTCTCCCTGTGTATTTATTACTATGACACCAAAGCTGTAGGGTCATTAACCTTGCTTTTATTTCATTTGATAAATCGGCACCTTAATACATTTCGTATTTTCATACTTTTTAGTGTCTTATTTTTCAGTAGCAGCTCTTCTCTTGATCTTCTATTATCAGCTGAGCGAAAATACTGGTGTAACTTTGAAAGAAATTATACAAAAACATTACAAATGTGCCTATTAAATTTAGGGTTGCCCTCGACTTCTCTGATATCCCATCATCAGACCCTGATATGGTGAAAATAGGGCAATTTTGACAGTGTGTTCGGTCAATAATTGGCGAAAACCTACGTAAAAAGTATAAAAAAAATTATAAATACATAATTAATATATAAGCTTTATGTAACATTAGTAGCTGTAAGTTTTCTTAATAAATAATTAAATAAAATATATACAGTCATACATACAACTCCTCCTTTTTTGAAGTCGGTAAAAACTCCCCGAGCATCTTTTTTTTAAATCTCGCTCGTGTTTCAATAACCCTAATTATGCGACAGTCACATAAACTATAGAACTCTTTATAGGGCACTTAGAGACCGTGTCGTCGATAGTCAGAGGCAAGTAAATGAGGTTGATTAATTAAACTCCGGCGGCGAATAGGTGCAAATAGAGTTTTTATTTATGATCGCCTTGATAGAGCCGCCTTGGGTTCCTACAGGCATACTCAAAAAAGGTTACCTACCTATATTTAATACCGAATTTCCTGCTATCCTAACCAAACATTGAGTGACAAAGAATGTCAAATTCACGGAAAAGCTATCAGTTTAAGTTTGCCGCCCTCCGCCGTTAGAGGGCACTTCAGCAGCTTCTACTAGTGTTGTGCAAGACTCAAAACATCGAGTCTTTTTACGTAACATGACTACGACTGAGAATCATGCCAACAGTAAATACAAATAAATATAAATAGGTATTTCATATCATCACATACACATCACACATCTGAAACCGAGATAGGTAACACAAGCACCTGTGTTACGGATATCAGAATCAACAGTAGGATTACAAATATATACATATAATACTTTCTTTTGTAAATATATACTTATAATAGGTACATATAAAGCACCCAGATCAATACAAACATAGATGTTCATGCACACAAATATTGTACTGTGCAGGGATCGAACCTGCAACCCTTGGACCAAAGGCAGCGTTCACTACCAATGTTCCAAACGGGTTGTCGTATTTCGTTATTCAGAAAAAAACTCTTCCGGCTTTATTCAGTGAAGAATCAGAATCGTCTTAAGGCCTACTCTACGTTAACGTCTTTCCGCACTAAACAGAGTCTCTTTTTCAATTTCTGCGGCAAACAAAAATACTTTTTGCTGTCTCGTAGGTATATCTTCTGATGCTGACGAGTTGTTGCTCTTTTAAAGTTTCTAAAGAAACAGTTTTTGAATTGTTAAATAAGAGAATATACAATTTTTTTATTAAGTATATCAATACGAGTCTTGAGACTCGGATCCTGTACATCACTAGCTGCAACCTAAAACAAGATGACTAGCATGAGGAAATATTGATTTAGGAACGACAATTGTCGCTTTTTCGTGGGTAGAGTCCGCGCGGAGAGAGGAGTCCCGTGAAAAGCGCGCTTGAGTCGCCATCAACATTCAAATTTGAGCTTTATGGTCATAGACATAAGGAATTTCAAAATTTAATTCCGTCTTTTTCCGCGGGACTATTTTCGGGGCAAGTACTTACTCGCCCTTTAAACAGAATAAGGACGAGGAAATTGCAATTTCTTTAGGACACTTTTTCTAAGTGTGAAGATAATAGATAAGTGATACTTTTTTTGTGCTAATCGCTCGTCAAGTAGTATAAAAGTATCTTTCAAAAGATAGGAACATTTGCATCTGGATCAGTGCAGAGATGCGGAATTGCGGACCAGTGAAATGCTTCACTTAGGAACATTGACTCTCAGATAGATCTGTGATTCATTCTGCTCATTCGGACAATTCGGCTCGCTCGGATCATTCAGCTCATCGGATCATTCCGCACATTCAGATCATTCGGACTCGAGATCCATTAGAGTCGAATGATACATTCAGAGCGAACATTAGAGATTCGGAAAAGTGTATCATTTGGCTGAGTCGGATCACTAAGTCGTTTTCAGTAAAGAGTTACACACGTCTATCCTCGAGTATTTTGAAATTTGAATTATGGTGGGACATAGACATAGTCAAAGGAATATTGCTCCTAAAGGCAGCGGTGGGCACCTACCTTTACCACCTTTACCACCGAGGAGACGGCACATCTAAATGTGCCATCTGCTCGGTTTCTTCTATAATGTAAAAAAAACTTTTAAATCTCTTCAGGTGACGATTGGGATTCCCTATGATATTGCTTCAATAGAAAGGTAAATTATCCTCCATTAATCACCTTTCCATTGAAGCAAAACCATAGGGAATCAGAAATATTCCCTGAAGAGATTTATAAGATGTTTCTTTTTATGCTAGAGACAACAAACGAGTAAGCGGGTCACCTGATGGAAAGTAATCAGAGAGATCGATTTTTAATCTTATAAAAAAGATACGATCTAACGTTACAGAGAATGAATATGGTAACGAATATTAAAAATAAACATTCACGTTGTATGAGCCTTTACAACATTACTGGCACCAAACCCGTTTGTTCCCGAAATATAAGTCAATATCGTTAGAAATAGTGAAATAATATTTTGCAAAGAAAATCGCCAAAACGATTTTTTGCTCGTGCGTAACAGAATTGAACATTTCTCTCGGTTATTTGATCAACAGCACAACATTTAAACACACAATAACTTCCGCGTAAGAGAAAAATCTTGTAAAGGGATGGGATAGTGAAAAAAAAAACGATTTATCGTATCGATATTTTTAAAACTATCGATTTAAATCGTTGAAAACATATCAGTACTTTATTATATTGATATTTATCGAAATATTTGCACATTGTCTGAAATACGAGTACCTACTAGGTCTATAGCTCATTCAAATCGGACGGGACACATAAAAAAATATCAAACTTTATATCCGAGAAAAAATACAATCGATTATTGATTTTGATTGATTACATCGGACAAACGAACCGACGGCACTCTTGATGGCAAGTAATCACCGCCACCCATGGATGTATGGATCCAGGACATCTACATGCATATGTTGAGATTTTAAATATCGACGATTAATTTACGATAATTTTTTAAATAATATTGATATTTTTAAATCGATATTTTTTACCCAAACCTAAAACATTGCCGAAAGCTTTTTTATGATTGCAAATAAAAAATAACGCAGGGAATGTAAAGCGAGGGTGTGGAGAGGAAATAATAAAAAATGTACTTTTGTTGAATAGCATGGTGCGTTTTGTTTGATCCACACTTTGTGTACGAAGATTGCTCCCAATGCCGCATATATGCTGAGGGTTGAGTGAGATCCTTTGTGTGTGTGTCCCTTGTGTGAATACTACCAGGCGGTTTTCCCGGCCTGTCGTAAGAGGTAACTAAACGGGCCTTTGAAGTACGTGAGCGTACCAACTGCTGGGGAGGGGCTAGCTCAGCATATGACTCCGCGGGTGACGACGTTACCGGGTGCCTTGCTAGGTCGTACAGCGTTGAAGGGCTGCATTGCGCCAGGTAGGGATGAAGCGGCGAGCGCGATTAGCTGTACGGTCTAGTCCCGGCTGTGGGATGTCCGACCGCGATTGCGCGGAGATGGACACCCCAGAGGTTTTGGTAAGGGTTTGAGTCCCACACACCACCTTGGTCCCTACATATAGCAAGGCGACGGCTATGACGGTTTCCCTGGGAAAAAAAGGCTCCTTAGTGAGAGGGGGCTCGTGCGCTTGGCTTTGTGCCTGTTAACACGATCCCGTTCTATAGACAAAAAGGTAGGGATGAAGCGGCGAGCGCGATTAGCTGTACGGTCTAGTCCCGGCTGTGGGGTGTCCGACCGCGATTGCGCGGAGATGTACACCCCAGAGGTTTTGGTCATGTAGCAAGGTGAATACAAAATACAGAACGATGGTAGCTCATTGGATAAAAACATAAACAAATAATAATAAATAAATAAACATTTCACCTCTGCACATTCACGTGCAGATGGAAGCGAGGATGGCAATTACCAGAGCGAAAATCAGAGGGAGGACGAGATGGAAATCTACTGTCATGAGAAACCTCTACAATGAACTAATGGAAATCCAGGTCATGGATATGCCCTCTGACTCCATGATCAGTGAACACCGCATCAATAAGCGGTTTACAGGTCTTGTTACCTAGTAGACAAGACTGTGGGGCTGGAACTCCCGGAAATGTCATGCAGAATGACATCGTTTGGTATACCGATGGTTCCAGGAAGCAAGACGTATTAAACAAGCAGCCTGCACAACATGGGCCTTTCTGATACCAAAATCTGCAGGTTCCGTCGTGAGGACGAGGAAACGATTATCTACGTCCTCGGCGAGTGCATGGCGCTGCACCATTGAAGAAGCCGGCACCTAGAAGCAGACATGATCTCGGCAGAGGAGAATCCCGGGTTTATCCTGAAGCTGTAGCTACATGAGGTACTGTTAATAGCTTTTGGGGTTGCCACAATAGATCAACTACTGGTCGCAATGGAAATGAGACGCAAGGCTCACCACATTTATTTCAAATAACAATGTGCTTTCCGAGGCACGGGGTACAACACCATAGTATTCCTGAAAAAAAAACTCAGATAAAAAGGTTGGCCTAACCCGTAAGTCAAACCTGGAGCCCAATTCTCGGGACGTGATTTTTTGTCATCATTCGATATATATCACCAAAACATAGTTTTTTTGTATGGTTTTCAGGTGATATCCGCCATGTTTTTTTCATATCCAAATCCCCAGAATTGGGGTCCTGGGCATCCAAGCGCAAAGTCCACACCGCTTCTGAGGGAGTTAAAATATAAAACATGATATCGGATCTTTCTGTTCCTTGATTACTGAGATATTCGTTTTTTTTTATGTGATAGGTAGGCAGACGAGCAGACGAATCACCTGGTAGTATGCGATTGCCGCCGCCACCAGAGGAGTCACAAGCGCACCGACAACCCTTAAACCCCCCTTTTGCCCCGGATTGGGCCTCCGGTACCCTCACTCACGCAGCGGAACACAGCACAATATTAATATTAATATACTAACCTTAGAGTAAATAATAATGTAGTATTGGGCAATAGTTTCATTAATTTATGATGAATTTTGACCATAGACATGCACCCTAAACAGACTGTCAGTTTCATAGAACGCCATACATGAAAAACTGCGCGAAGCCATTTAGTACTGACATGACGTGCTAGGAGACGTTCTTTCTCTACACCACTCTTATAGAATCTGCGTCAGGGCTGGTTAGATATCTTTTACACTGTGACGTTTTTGCCGACAATGGCACCTTCCGTTTAAGGTGACGGGTAGGGCACACTCGCTAGTGTACCCTACCCGTCACCTTAAACGGAAGGACTCCAATCGATTTTAACTTTTAGCTACTAAACCGGATCTATTTTAAACAATTTCGGGGTTACAACCTCCCGGCAAATACCTAAGTATACTATTTATTAAATAACCATGAAAAAATGTTAGGTCAAACGCGTACCCGAAAAACTGATTCACGCCAAAAACGGCCACTTTTGGAGTGGATCAATTTTTCGCGTACAAAAACGGACCCAAAATTTGTGCAAGGTTATTTAATAAATTGTATAAGTATTTGCCGAGAGGTTGTAACCACGAAATTGCTTAAAATAGATCCGGTTTAGTAGCTAAATATAAAAATCAATTGACGTCGCCTAAAAGCGTGCGATTTCTAGTTCCATGGTTTTGACACAATCAATATGGCCGTGAAATGGAACGCAGTTAGTCGATTGTTGTTAATGGCATATAATAATAATCGATTCAATCGAACGCGCGCTAATAATACGTTAGTTAGCATCACACACTAGGTAGTAGATACTTGTGCTGTTCATTTTCTCGCGGCGAACTGCTGTCCGCAATTATTGTCGATACTTCATCGAAAAATCCCAGACTTTTTAATAATTTCGAGAACTTAATGAAGTTATCTTGAAACGAGAAAGCCGGAATTGTTTGTTTTCGAAACTGTTCTAGCCAATTAAGAAATCTACATTTGGTGAGTATGGCTAAATTTTATTTATTCCCATTTGTTAATTTAGATATTAAAAATTAAACACCCTTAGGTGCAACCATTCGATTTAATAGCTAATTAATTTATTATTTTGACGATATTTATTTTTGCTAAGTTTGGTAGTTGAAATAGAAAAACAAAGCATATTAAAATAAAATTCGTATAAATATAAAAACTTTTGTTGCACAATTTTTATCTTATTTTAATAGATTTATCCTTATCCATAATACACTACTTATTTTTAATCCATCATTAATGAATCACTAATTTTGTACTCTGCACCTACAAGCATACATTTTGCTGATAGTAGGTACATTATTGATAAGGTAATGAATACAAACAGTTAATTTTTAACTAAGTGAATACAAGGCTTGAAGATAACATTTATTGAAGATAAATTAAATAAGTAATCCCTCAACATACATTATTTTATATACCTCTCATATGAACTGTAAGTACTTTTTAAGTACGCTTTATATTTTATTTAGTTTATTTCCAAGCTAAAGGTGAGAGATGAGCGTGCGGTCCGCCTGATAGTAGGTAATCAGAGACCGTGGGAGAGCCACGCTTAGGCATGAATAGGCCGACTCGACCGGACTGATACGACGGACTGGCAGAAAACTAGCGTGAAGCAGCATCGTGCTGTGTTTCGTTGCGTGAGTGAGCGTGCCGGAGGCCTAATCTAGGGGAAAGGGGGTTTAAAGGTTGGCAGCGCACTTATGACTCCACTGGTGTCGGTGTCTATGGGCGGCGGCAATCGCTTACCATCAGGGGATCCGTCTGCTCGTATGCCACTTATGATATAAAAAAATCTCCGCATCAGCGACTCATCTGAACATCTGCGAGATCAGAGACCTTACCATGAGTTTGAAATACTATACTCGCTATCATTGCTCTGTCTCTTTCACATGCACCAAAATGAAATTGACAAAGCAATAGTTTTCGATAGCAAGAATAGTTTTTCAAACTCATGGTAAGGGTACAGATGAGTCGCTGATGCATTGCAGGCCTTTCTGCTCTGTGTGTGTATTTCTAGTCTGTACGTAGGATGTACTCGTAATAATCTTTGAGTCTTCGTCACCAGTTTTATAGGTAGGTAATGCGCGCTCATTTTGTTTTGCCTTCCCATAAAAATTACACCAATCAGCGAATCACTTATGAATAAAAATTATGTTTTATTTCCCTATTTCATTTATTGTTTATGCTAGAGGCGATAAATGAGCAAGCAAAGCAAGCAAGCAAGGAACTCAAATAATGTGTTACCGGTATTTTTAAAAAATAGCACGCCCTCCTTGTCGTAGCCGTCGGGAAATACTCCCGCAGCCAAACCGTTCCACAGTACTGAGGTACGTGGTAGAATGTTCCGTGAGAAACGCACAGTATTAGACCGCCATCCATCGAGATGATGGGGATGGAATGACAATTGCTTGCGTGTGGTTCATTGTAAGAAACATAGTTTTTGGATTGGATATCAAAAATAACACGGTGCAAACAATGAACTTGAAATCGTGTATTACCTACTGTTGCAGTACAAACCCATTTTTCGTTAGAACTCCTTTTCCCTAGTTAAAATTAGTTATTACTTAATACTTTTGATAAAACTGGAAATATACAGTCAAAACTAGAATTTACCACTGACATATATGATTTTCAGATAAAACTAGTTGTCACATCGAGCTATAGTTAAAATTAACGCTAGAAAAACTGATTTAGGATTGAAAACAAGATATAGAAAAGTTTTAAAAATATTTATTGATCTAAGATACTGGGAACCAAATAATAATACATAGTCTCAGACTAAATGAACATTTTAGCGAATTTTGACTTAAATTTAGTTGCCAAGATGACAAGATTGATAGTAGGTAAATAAAATAATGGCCGTGTGGTCCCTGGCAGAGTAGAATAGGCCACCCTCACTCTTACCGAGGTGTCGTAAAAGGCGACTAAGGTAAAGCGGCTGGCATGATCATCAGCACCCAGAGAAGGAAAACTCTGCATTTATATCAAAACCCTCGCCAACCCGTCTGCCAAGCGTGGTGAGTATGGCAATTACCCCTCATGTGATTGAGGGAGGCCCGTGCCCCAGCAGTGGGGACTTAAATGGCCTGATGATGATGATGATGATGAAAATAATCAAATAAATCAACAGAAGATAACCATAAAAAATTAAAAAGAAACATGGTAACGAACATTAATTAACACACAATAAAATCTAATCAGTCAAACTTAAATTTAATAGGATGAGGACCTACTTGTTAAATATTGCAAAACAAACTATCGTGGCATTTTTCATTACAAAGGTAACCACTTCTCTTGCAAAAATCTTGTCAATTCTAGTATTAACAAAGATATTAAGTTAAAACTAGTTCTAACTAGTAAAAACGCGTTCTATCTTCTAAATAGTTTTAACTGTAACCTCACCATTCCGACTAAAATTTATGCCACGTTCTGTACCTACTTGTCTAATGACAAGCAACTCTTAAACCGCCCTACATTCGCTAATAGTTCACTTGTTGGAAGCTCCGAGGATTATTTTGAAAGGGGTAATTTATCACTCAGGAATTCAGGATTCTCCCGAGTCGCTTGTAATTTTAAACTGGGCCAATCTGAAGGAGCACTATTGGATTAAACCACTATTCCTCAAACTTTATCATCATAGACCTAATTACTAATTTCCTCCTTTGTAGAAGGGTCGCTGTAATCTCATTATATCATAATTTGTTTATGTTGTTGGATTATTTCGGAACCCTTCTGTATTTGGAATGCGTGAGTGAAAGGATGTTCAACCATTGAAATTTAATTATGTTTTAATTATCATCCCTTGGAGCTGGAAAGAATAATTAAATGTATTGTAATTAAATAACACGTGAACATTTAAGTTGAAATCTTTTTTTTCATGAAATACGGGGTAGATGCTATGCTACGGAACCAGGTCTAGTACTAGATTATTACGAGTAGATGCAAGACACAGTTTTCTCAAGTTGCAGACCGTGGGAGAGCCACGCTTCGGCATAAATGGGCCGGCTCGACAGGTGTGATACCACGGCCTCACAGAAAACCGGCGTGAAGCAGCACTTTGCTGAGTTTCGCTGCGTCAGTGAGGGTACCGGAGGGCTAATCCAGGGGAAAGGGGGATTTAAAGGTTGCCGGTGCACTTGTGACTCCACCGGTTCCGTGTGTCGGGTGTCCATGAGCGGCGGCAATCGCTTAACATCAGGTGATACGTCTGCTCGTCTGCCACCTATGACATAAAAAAACTGGAGTCTTTGTGTTGCAATAAATACTTAAAAATGCATAATAGAATTATACACCATTTTTTATCAACATTCTTATTTAAGTAGGATAATACGTGTGAGTAGTTAGGCTGGCTTACCTATTATTACACGCACGCTATGTTTTGCGCACGATTCATAGATAGACACTCTTTATTGCAACAAAGGTTTCAGAACTTAAAACTATTTGTTATAATGTAAATGACGCAGTCATCTGGTTACATTTGCCATCTAACTTGACGCCTAGGGCATCCGTAAAACGCCGGCCGGCATCCAATTCGATGCTTAAGCCGATTGTTAAAAAAATCGCTCAACGTTTAACAGCTTGGTATATTTAATGCTAGCCCATTCAAAATGACTAAAAATTACTCAGATGAGTGATTCAAATTCGGTTCCCTTTTTCAACATTTTTATTTCCCTTTTTCAGTATTGCACCACCTACCCCTCCTCTACTATCAAATGTCCTTTGCCTGAAGGTTGTCTGGTAGAAATCGCTCCCAGCGATCAGATCGCCGAAATTGTACAACTATGTTTCTGTAATGCCTAGATTTTTATGTTGTGTTTTTTTGTGCAATAAAGTATATCTATCTATCTATCCCCTATTCTCCACCGCAGCGCTAGTAATCATCAAAGCGACATTTTGAAATACTTACTTTCTTAAGTTAATGTTTAGAACCATTGAAGCGATCCAAAGTTCCGGAACTTAGCCCCACCGGCTTGACGTGCTTATCCCCACAGATTAGTTCAACTGTTTCAGATGTTTGATTAATCGATTGCTTACAATTCATTTGTTCCATGTTTGGAAACAAAATTACAAACAAACAGAGCGTGCGTTGCTATTGGTAACCACATAAGCAAATTAAATGTTAATAATTTGTTAAATTACTTTGCACTGCCTTCCCTTATTACGAATACGATATTTCTTTCCTCTACTCAAAGGTTGTCTGGAAGAAATAGCTACAAGCGATAAGACTGCCTTATTGTACTGTCTGTTGTTTGTATTTTATTTTTGTGCAATAAAGAATACTATCTTTCTATCTATCTAAATGCCAAGAGGCAAAGCTTCTGTTATCATTTCAGCCAATAGACGTCCACTGCTGGACATAGGCCTCCCCCAATGTTCTCCACACAGATCGGTCCTGTGCCGCCCACATCCAATGGATTCCCGCGATCTTCACCAGATCGTCAGTCCAATTTGTGGGGGGCCTGCCACGGCTGCGACTTCCTGTACGTGGCCTCCACTCGAGGATCTTTCCGCCCCAACGGCCGTCTGTTCTCCTCGCTATGTGCCCTGCCCATTGCCACTTGAGGCATGCAATCCTTTGGGCTATGTCTGCAACCTTAGTTCTCCTGCGGATCTCATCATTTCTGATACGATCACAAAACAAATCAAAAAGCTCAAAGGATCAAAGCTTCTGAAGAACGTTCAATATTTTGACAGTACTTCAAAATTTTTGAGAAACGTAAATGGAAATAAAAATTCTACTGTTTTATTTCAACGTAACTTGATGCAACTAAATACCGTGGGAGAGCCACGCTTCGGCATCAATGGGCCGGCTCCAGCACCGGATTGAACACAGAAAACCGGCGTGTAGCAGCACTGTGCTTGTGCAGTGCTTCGCTGCGTGAGTGAGGGTACCGGAGGCCCAATCCGGGGAAAGGGGGGTTTAAATGTTGGCAGCGCACTCGTGACTCCACTGGTATCCCAGGTGTCTATGGGTGGCGGCAATCGATTACAAGCAGGCGATCCGTCTGCTCGTCTGCCAGCAATCGCATATAAAAAAAAATACAAAAAATAAACAAAGACGTAGGTATGTAAGAGCGATGGTAGCTCAGTGGTTTTTATACAGGGGCAATGAGGGAAAATATCGCGAGGTACCTAACCTGCACGTTTCGGATCGTGTCTGAAACTTGTAACCTTGATTCAGTTCGATCAGTTCCACTCTTAAAGGGTTGCAAAGGTCATACGGCAGTCTCTTCATTGGTCCAAGCGTACCCTGGGCTACGGAATGACAGCTTTAGACGCAACCTGGAATAGGGTATTTTACTAATCTCGAGATTGTACAATATATTAATATTTTTTCAAAATATAGGTAATTAAGTAGTCAAAACTTACTGACGTCTGTATTCTGCCTATCCTCACCTATGGTGCTCAGACATGGTCACTAACTGAAAGCTAGAAGTCCAAGCTCAAGATTACCCAAAGAGATATGGAGCGGAGCATCCTAGGTATTAAACTCACGAATAGAGTACGAAATACCATAATCCGCTCACCAACCGGCATTATGGACGTAGGTGAAAAAACCGCAAAGCTGGAATGGAACGGGGCTGTTCATATTGTGAGAATGCACCCGGAGAGATGGACCCATGTCGTCACGAAATGGCAGCCTGTAGATGGCCGTCGCCCAAAAGGCAGGGCGAGAAAGAGATGGCCTGACGACCTGGACCAATACTCCCGTATCTGACAAGTGAATAGGAAGCAGTGGAGACTATTAGGGGAAGACTTTGCCAGCAGTGGAACCATATGACCTAAAAAAAATATATATTAAATAATCATACAACTATTATAATAGAACCATTGACATAAACGATACATTTGAAATACATGCGTGTGACGTCACACGACAGTCGCTATTCGTATGCAGCGTTTTGTGTTTGCCCAAAATAATGTTATTTAAAGTTGTATCTTAGGTAGTTTAAATGAGAATCAAGTAATTCTTTTCAACGATGATTCTATTATTGAGATATCTTTTGATTACTTAAATAAAAAAAAAGCTGTCAATACCGTATTACACGCTAAGATGAGGAAAGACGTAGGAATAGTATTATAATATTTGTGACGTAGGTATGTAGGAGTTTAGTTCGAGTATAACAAAATTAAAAACGCGAGTCGTACAGATGACCCTGAGAAGGTCAACTGTAATATACATATATTTAGAGATGTTTACACAGCAGAGTATAGCATTGTTAATAGTAAAAAGCGCAATAGTCTGCATATCCTGTTAGACAGCTGTTTAACCTTGACATCTTGACATTAGCAAATCTCAAGATCAATCAGCTAACACTTTCAGGGTTCCGTAGCCAAATGGCAAAAAACAGAACCCTTATAGATTCGGCATGACTGTCTGTCTGTCCTTCTGTCCGTCTGTCCGTTTGTCCGTTTGTCCGTTTGTTCGTTTGTTCGTCTGTCCGTCTGTCCATCTGTCCGTCTGTCCGTTAATCCGTCCGTCTGTATGTCACAGCCACTTTTTTCTAAAACTATTAGAACTTTACTATTTAAGCTTGGTAAAAAGATGTATTTTGTTAATCGCATTACGATTTTTACACAAAAATAGGAAAAAAATATTTTTGGGGGTCCCCATAATTAGAACTGAAACTATATTTTTTTCATCAACCCTTACGCGTGGGATATCTATGGATAGGTCTTTAAAAATGATGTTGAGGTTTCTAATCCGCTCAGACGCTCCCAAAGTGGTAAAATGTGATCCCCCCCCTCCACCCTCTAAATTCAATAATGAAATAATTATAAAACTAAATAAAAATATATATTAAATATAACCATGAAATCTAACAACGAAAATTCGTTTGAACTAGATCTAATAAGTAGTTTTTTATAATACGTTATAAACCGGAAACCGCAATTTAAATTCCAAATATCTTACTTGCTGCTACGAAACCCTTCATGAGCGAGTCCGACTCGCACTTGGCCGGTTTTTCTTTTCATAAAGCGATATTAGGCATTTTATTCCAGACCACCAAATAAAAATACCAGTTTAAATCGATACAAAAATACTCAGAAGATGTGTAAATTTTTCTCAAGTACTTAGGTAGGACTTGTCTCTCTGAGCATTTTTTACTATGGCACCAAAGCTGTACGATCATTATCTTTGGTTTTATTTGAGTTCAAAAATCAACATCTTGATCAATTTTGAGTGTATTATCTAACATATTCTTTGTTATGCCAAATCTTGACAATTGAACATAAGTCGGACAACAGAATTAGTGATGTACAAGTCTCGAGGCGCCTCGCCACGCCTCTTTTGAAGCTTGAGGTCTAGGTTTGAAGTTGAGGTCTTTCACAGAGCTCGAGCTTTCTTGAGAGCTCGAGCCTTTTCAAAAGCCCTCAGTCAGTCAGTCAATCAATCAGTCAGTGAGTCAGGTCTTTGAATTGTATAGGTATAGATATTCGATAATGCAGCTTTATATATTATTTAGTTACGGAGTTATTAAAATTATAAACATAAACTTGAGCTTTTATTGAAGGCATTTTCATTTTAAGTCTCAAGCTCTTTTGAAGGTTCGAGCTCTTTTGAAGGCTCGAACTCTAACAAAGCCTCGAGTCATGGCTCAGTCACTTCGCAGTTCGGTTAAGCTCGGGACACCGAGCCAACTGAGCTTACTGAGTCTTGCCATTCCGCATCGAGGCTTCAAAAATAGGACTCGACGCCTCGAGACTCGAGACGAACTGTATTCTGTCTAAACAGTTAAAATATTTTTGGCCGGCACTTTCATAATTGGACAAAATCTGAGGATGTCCTATGCTGGTATCTAACGAGGGACCTGAGACAGGCCACCAATATAAGAGATTTCCTATATATGTTGCTTATACGAAGCGATGATCATAATAAGCTAGGCACAGTCTGCATGTTGGTTGTCCCTTTTTTTACGCACTTCTATAGTTTCAATTTCATAAATAATTATATTATTTTCAGGGCTTCAGATTTTAGTTTCTGTAGGTAATTTTGTCTCGTATCTCTAGACACAAATTTCTAGTGACTATTTGAAGCAGAATTATTCTTATTCAGTCCCAAGGCGTCAGGACCAAGCCATTATAGTACTTGTATACTTACTAGTGCCAAGTTTTTAAGACAACCTTCCCTTGCGAGTTGCAGCCGCAGAAATAGTTGAGAAGGCTTCACAAGCTTCCACCCAAGAGCTCACTTACCTACATAGTTTCAAGTTACAGAACTTTTTTTACTGTCATAGTGATGTGCCTTTCTTTATTGAAATAAATGAGAAGATCAGTCTGTGTTGTTTACGCTGCCAGGTATAGTCATGTTCTTTTCTTTGAGCTTACATACGGAGAAAGGTAAGATATTCATCGACTGGTTTATACAGCCAATTCTAATAAACGTCGCATTGTTTCAATACATTGAGTTGTTAATTTAATTTAATTTATTTATTTCAAATTCATATAACTATGAAATACATGCGTGTGACGTCACACGCCAGTCGCTATTTGTATGGAGCGTTTTGTGTTTGCCCAAAATAATGTAAGTTTAAATGAGAATCAAGTAATTATTTTCAACGATGATTCTATTATTGAGAGATCTTTTGATTACAAAAATAAAAAAAAAGTTGTCAATACCGTTACACGCTAAGATGAGGAAAGACGTCGAACTAGTATTATAATATTTGTGACGTAGTAGATGTAGTTAGGCTTGCCAGACCGCCGGGAAATCCGAGATTGTCCCGGAATCTTGCCTCTTGTCCCGTGTCCAGTAATTAGTGCTTATTGTCCAGGATTCTGAAAACTTATTATTTTTAACAAAATAAACTGTCTGACTCTTTCATGTTTAAATGTTTTATGGTAGTATCTTATTATATTATATACATACGGATAAAGGTAAGATGTTCATCGACTGGTTTATACAGCCCATTCTAATAAACGTCGCATTGTTCCAATACATTGAGTTGTTAATTTAATTTAATTTATTTATTTCAAATTCATATAACTATATAATTCGATACATACGCTAAAGCAGTATGGATACTACGAACAAACGCTCGAAATAACGCACGCACACAGATGTACTCATTACACGGATTTTAAGGCCCCATCGGAGTAGATCGCAGGAACTAAATTCAGGGTTGTCAATTTTGCTCGAGTGCCACTTACTGTATTTTGGTAGAGAAAATACATTATGAAAAACTTTTTTACATATCAGTGAAAAAGTTTTTCAGATTTTTAAAGTGATATGGGCCCCATACTCTTCCCCATATTATGGGGAAGAGTTACTGTGACATGGCTACTGGATAATAAAGTGGGTAATGGGTATCTAAACAGCTTTAAATAAGCGCCTGCACTGTCTTTTAAACCACACTAGACTATCTAGATAAAGAATACCTACTGAGTGATGTTCAGGCGAGCAACCCAAATCTATCTTTACTATTTATAAAGATGTAGCACTACATACAACGACAAGCTTTACAGGTAAACTGCCTAGGCAGACACTTGTGTGATTTGATCTACACCTAACCCCATCTATTCGAAGAGTTTAGAACTAGTAAAATTAAGTAACAAAACGAAGGGATAATGGGTCATATTAGATAATGCATAAATAGTGGCGATGATTGTTATACTTAAAGAGGATAATCGCATTTTATCATTCAGGTGCGTGATGATTAGGTACAAAATACTTTTACCTATTTTACTTTTACCTTTATTCTCTTTACCATTGTCACTCATCCATTACATTTGTAAATTAATAAAAACTTACAGAATACAACGACATTTTTTGTCTTGATTGACAATGAAAGCTTCCAAATATTTGAACCTTTTAAAATACTATTAACCCGATATCTAAATGAAAATGACTGGGCATAATTTGTCAAAATATTGTCTAAGTAAAAACATTTGGGTCTACTAAGCGTTTGATTTTCAATTAAAACAAACCAAGAAGGGATGCTTGCTTGGGAGATCTTTAAAGGGGATGCGAAGATAATTAATGGAACTTGTATCTGACAGCTGATAATATTAGGCGTGTACAGAACAGTTCACTAAAATAAAAAATAGTTCATTTATGTGACAGCAGACAGACGAGCAGACAGATTAGATATAAGCGATCGTTACCGCCCATGGGTTTCCATAGACGGCGATAGTCGCAACACCAATGCAGTCACAAGTGCGCTGTTGCACTTTTCCCCAAACCCCCGAATGAGGCCGTCGGTAACCTCACTCATTCAGCGAAATACAGTGTTTCTCCTTTCTACAAGGCCGTGGTATTACTCCGGTCGAACAAAGATAACACTCGAGCAATGTAAAATAAGCCTATATTCTGTCCCACTGCAGGGCCAAGGCCTCTATGATAGAGATCAAATCATCGCTACTATGATGGGAATAAGCGGTTGCCTAATGTGGATTGGTAATCACCAATAATCGGAGTAGGTAGAGCTATTGGGGTTCATTGACCGCAAACATAGATGTTAATATGGACATGCCCCGGGATTCTGAATACGATCCCGGGATTAAAATAAATTAATTTTTATTTTAGAGTTAAATATTTAACGTATTTTAATCATGAAAGGGCTTATCCATAGACGTTCGATAGCACCATATTTACTTACAGTGTGTTCCTTTCTAACTAACGTACATATCTTGAATTTTGAAAGGACAAATAGAACTTTTTTTAATGAACGTGGTTTCACAAAGAGTTTGTGAATAAGTTCGTTAGGCTGATGTTAATGCTCATATGTGTAAACGAAAATAACTGTTAATATTTGATATAAAGTACTCGTATATCTTTAAGCCCGGGATTCCAGGCATGTCCATATTAATTGAAAAAATCGGAAGTAGCAAAAATAGCTATACCTACTCCGATCATTGGGCATCACATACTGAGCTATGTTTCCTTTTTATTGGTTTGCTGATTTTCAATCCTTCCTTACTAATATTATAAATCCGAAAGTAACTCTGTCTGTCTGTCTGTCTGTCTGTCTGTCTGTCTGTCTGCTACTCTTTCACGCCAAAACTACTCAACGGATTTAAATGAAATTTGGTATACAGATAATCTAGACCCTGAGAAAGAACATAGGCTACTTTTTATTGCGAAAAGGGGGTTGTAAGGGGTTGAAAGGGGGGTTAAAAGTTACTTTTCCACGCGGACGAAGTCGCGGGCGGCCGCTAGTTATAAATAATTTTGCTCCGCGCACAAAAAATAGTTTTCTTACATACATTTGAATAAGATAGGGGGCAGACGAGCAGGCGGATCACATTTAACGATATAACGTCACTAGTCTAAGCATAAGGGCTAGTTTTGCTTGTTTGAGGAGAGGTGTAAACGGCCTCCCTCTTTGTATATATTTTTATAAGTTTGTAGTTAGGTAATAGTACTAACTATGTGCTTAAATAATATTTGACAAGCTACTTACTTACATTATTTAGTTATAAATATACACAGTGTTACTTAAAAATAAGTGTTGTGTCTGTCTCGTCAATCCTCATCAGCACGAGGAGAAGGAGGCATTGCTGGCTCTCTAGGGCCCATTTCACCTGCCTGCCCCGCCTTTGTTAACTCCCCTGCAGGGGAGAATAGGGTGGTGGTGGTTTGGGGGTTTTACAGGGAGAGTCTTTGTGTTAGTAGTACAGTCAACAGCAGAAGTAGCAGCACATATTCTGTCGTTTGTAGTTCTTATTCCGAAGAGCATAAGAGTCACTAGCTGCGAAAAATGTGCATCAACTTCTGCTGTTGACTGTATCTTGGTGGTACATAATTTGGTGCTCGTTACATTATTTAGTGCTAGTTGGAATTATTTACTGCTAGTTACCTTATATAGTGCTTTTTACAAATCTATACCCAAAACTTGAATTCAAGACCAAAAAAACTACGACAGATACGTCACTGTCAAATCTTTCAATGTCGCTTATGTCAAATCAAGTTTTCAGGTTTTGCTAACTTTTTTGTTATATACCTACTTCTTTTCTTAGTATAAGTTAGCACAATTCATGATTAGGTTTCCACCACTTCAGTAATTATTTCGTGCAGTTTTGCACATGTTTTAGATATTAGGCGTTAATAAGTGAAAAAAATCGTAAGGAAAATGGTCAAGTGATATTTTGACAATGTGGATAGTCAACAGACGAAGTCAGTCAAAGTCTCAGTCACTCAATAAAACGGCGGTGTTTAGCGTTTTATCGATCTATGGATTCTGCCGAGACTACGCTTAACAAAATCTCAGGTTTTAAGGCTCTCTTAGGTCCTAGCAAGTTATTCACGTGTCAACTCACACAATAGCAGTGTTAAAAAAGATTCTTATATTAATATCACTTGGCAGCACCTCACTGCACGAAACAACAACATGTAACTTCAAATGTTGTATCAAATGTTATTAACACCTGAAATGAGACAAGCTCAATACCTGCCTTTCTACCAAACATTACGGATGATTAGGTTTTTATTAAAATGTATTTATGTAAAAATTAGTAAATAAAATTACTTCTTTAAATTAAAGAATTAAAATTACCAATAAATAAATTACGTCAGCTTATGTTTTCAGAAAATAGGTAGTGGCAACATTGTAGTAGATTTTTTGGTTTTGAATTCCAGTTTTGGGTATAGTGTTCCTTATTTTATATAGATAGATACTTTATTGCACTTAAAACCACAAGTTACAAAAAACTAGGCATTTAGTGGTGGATGTTTTTTTTTTATGTTAGTACTATTACTACCTAGCTACTTAATAACAATAAATAAATAACTTATAACTAGCGACGGCTATGATGTTGTGGCAGTCCGGTGCTGTGGAGGTTCTTAAGTGTCTTCGGAATCGGCGTGTGGTGGTAGGTCGAGGTCTGTTGGCGCGTAACCGTGATGACTGGCGGTTTACAAAAAGCGATGTACATATCCTTGTCAAATTGTTCGACGGACCTTTGTTTTAATCACGTGCGTGTCGTCATCTTTTGTGATATTTAATTTCTTTTTTTTGAGTAGGTATATTCGGGGACTCTGGCCCGTTACTTCTCTAGGAAATTTTGCTGTAATTTTTGTTGAATAGTTGCTGGATTTAACACGATTTATTCTAAGGTGATGATAGTTTCCGTATAGTGCGCTTCAGGGGAGGTTATGGGCCCGTTGTTCGCAGTCCTATGAATCTTGGATCCTTGGGCGCACGGTTATCCCCTGGTGAGGCGGGCACTAAACTTGCAATATCAGCACTTGGATGGATGGAATGAAAACGAAAAATATTTTTTGTGATTTTATTTATTATTATTATCATTACAGTATACCTGTGGCTTACAGAAATGATTCCAATACGCACACAAGTTTCAATTTTACATAAATAGTATTATTTATGTAAAATTTAATTCAATTGTATAATTGAATTAAATTTTAAAAACAAACAATAAAAAAACACATGCACAAATCAAATAATTGTCAAACGATATTCAAATAGTCAAGGGTGTAATAATAAATGTAATAATACTACTAAATTAATATTAATAAATGTCAATTTATTGTAATTAATGAACTAATATTAATAAATGTCAATGGAAAAAAAATATCAATCTAAGTAAAATGACAAAAGGATTATAATAATAAGTATGTAATCAAAATGTTATCGTTTTGTCAATAATTTGATGAAATAATGTCGCACATCATGTCAGCAAATATGTCCATATCGTTTTGCTGAGTGAGTATGTTTTAACGCGAAGCGGCGTGCTTGTGAGTGCGGCGCGCGCCGCGACACCGTGCTAAGTTTAAACCATTCGAAACATACTATTTTCTCGACCTAGGAATCGAACTCAAGACCCCCGAGATCACGGCCTGATACCTAAACCATGGTCTAGTGCTTTAAATATCGGGCCATGTTTTCGGGGTCTTGGGTTCAGGGCGAAGGAACAGTTCACTTAAATCATTAGTTCAGTTGAAGTACTGAGTGATGTGACATGAATGATTTCACTCACGTCTAAAATTATATTGAAGTTCTAATTCATGGAGTACAAGTCTGGCTCGTATTATTTTTCCAATAAATTATTTTGTTCTTAGTAAAAAAGGCCGATAAAGCCTAGCAACGAATTTTATTATTGGATTTACAAATTGACCCAATTCGTATTATAAAAGGAACGTATACGTAATTTGAAAGATTTATTTAGCTCGCTCTTATTTGTTCTGAGAAGAATCTTAAATAAAAAATGATTGGTAGGACTGACAGTGCTCTTTCTCATTACGTTTCAGATGAGTTTTTTGTTTGAAAGTGTCTATTTACCATTGTTAAATGATATTTTCACGATTATTAGAGGTTTTGCTCCTCGTTCCTGCCCCGAGCCATCAAGGCATAGAATGCCCTCCCAGCTCATGTGTTTCCTCCTTCATACGATCCGGGGTCTTTTAGGCGGGGCGTGAAACGGCATCTCAGCATGCCATTAGGGTGAGGATGGCAGACACAATGGGTACTTTGTTAGTTCTTCTGTGCCTGTCAGCCTCATTTTTGGATTTCACGGCCGCTTACCATCAGGCGGAGTGAGGTCATCCTGATTGGCCTTTCTATAAAAAAATAAATATTGTCGAGACATAAATTAGACGCATTGATTTGAGCGCCGAAAGACAGCGACCACGCTTGTGGATACCCGTTTCTTTACAATGTTTGTTGATGAAATAAAACTATATTATTATTATTTACTATTAAAATCATCATTAAATTTTAGCCAATAAACGTCTACTGCTGGACATAGGCCTCCCCCAATGTTCTCCACACAGATCGGTCCTGTGCCGCCCGCATCCAATGGATTCCCGCAACCTTCACCAGATCGTCGTTCCACATTGTGGGGGGCCTGCCACGGTGCGACTTCCTGTACGTGGCCTCCACTCGAGGACCTTTCCGCCCCAACGGCCGGCTGTTCTCCTCGCTATGTGCCCTGCCCATTGCCACTTGAGGCATGCAATCCTTTGGGTTATGTCTGTGACCTTAGTTCTCCCCAGGAGACTTTTACTACAATGTAAGGTACAAACACTCAATCACCCAGATCTTTGGTTTGATTGGTTGGTTTGGTTGGTGGTTTGGTTTGTTTTCGGTTACCACAGTACTAGGATAAACTTAAATTGAAACCAGTACAATATAGGTGATGTTGTCTCAGTTCACTTATTTTTTTTAAATTCAGGTCACCACCAGTGGTTGCCGGTACCTAAATCATGGGCTAAATTAAAAAAAACGTCAAAGGTACAAAAATACGATTAATATTATTGACGAAAAACGATTACACAACAAATTCGTTTATTAATACGTAGACTTCCCAATTACTTCGCAGGTAATTTGCTTGCCCACTACCTATTCGCAGATTAGCTTGCTTCGCTTTCCAAATCAGGAATTGGTGAGCTGAAGTATTTTTACCCGACTACGGTGAACCAAAAATGAGGATTATGATATTGACCTGTATATGTACCCACAGAGTACTCTTTTATGGCATGTACCTAATGTTTGTTGGTATGTATAGGTATTCATCTTTTCCGTCATAACTTCTAAACTCATAATTGAACCAATAAGGTGTCGTTGGAAGCGTTTTGATCGTCCACTGGTTCTAGGTTACCTACATGACGTCACATTAAATTGGCTACATAACTAAAAAAAATGTTTTTCTTAATGGTGCCTTCAGCCTACATACCTATATACAGTCCCGCTGCAGGGCAAAGGCCTCTTTCATAGAAATCAAGTTATTGCTACTATGATGTGATTAGACTTAATCACCACGCTTGTCTAGTACAGATTGGTGATCACAAACTTGACCAATGTTCGAAAAAAAAGTTCTCGACCCGGTAATGGAACCCAGGACCCCGAGATCACGGCCTGGTACTTAAACCACTAGACCAACAGAGCGTCATAATGGTGCCATAAGGGGTATCAAAATGAAAGAGTTCATTATAACTATAATGTATCAATACGGGGATTAACGCGATATTTATTATGTGAAACAACATTGTGTACTCACATATTTGGCTCGACGTTCCGGCTACATTACAGCAGCCGTGGTCACGAGCAGACTGAGTCCGCCCGTGACGTCCGACGTGAGTACACAATGTTGTTTCACATAATAAAGATCGTGTTAATCCCCGTATTGATACATTATAGTTAAAGTGAAAGAGCTTGATAGCGTTGAAATGCGCTATCAAGCTTTATATGTAAACATTATTCACTCAACTCCAAATTTCGTTAAATAAAAATAAAGATTAAAAACTAAAACCTGCCTTCAAAAACACGCTTTGGAATGTATGAAACAAGAATTTATTTATTTTTGTATACACCTAAGTACCTACCTACATACGTACACATGTCCGCTTTTCCCTCATTTCATTCACTGAATTATAAATAATATCTCGGGTACATAACGCTTTTAAAGCAATATATGAGAAATCGTATCATGGAGTATTGCCGGAAAATATTTTCATAGGCTAAGATTATTTTTCCGTGAGATTTTCTCGCCCAGTATGATTTGATAAGACTACACTTTTATTTGAGCAAGCAACTCCCAATATTTGATTGGGCTGCCTAGCAAAGCAGCGTGCGGCACGTTCCAGATTGCAATACAAACAACGCAAACAAAATTTTGAAAACTTTGTTTATTTCGTATGCCAATTTCCGGATCTGCTAAACCTTTATCGGACTTGGCAGTTGCAAGGATTTATTTTGTGAAATCCAATTCTAATTCCGAGGTTGTGGTATCAGCTTGTCATTTTAAATTACGTGCCGGTGTTGTACGGGGGAATATTTCCCTAAATTATAATTATAATAAAAGGGAAGGAGAAAAGTGAGAATAATTATGGCAAGTTCTTAGTACTGTAATACCTCGACTAACGCAACCCCTTTTTACGCGAATTCGGAGATTCGGAGATGTAGGTAGAACAATCACGATTTATTTTGCAAAAATCCTCCTTTGAGGAAAAATAGGCACGCACTTGAACAGATACAGCATGGTATGGTACAAAAATAAAGGTTGTAACTCAGACAAGACACGATAACAAAAAGAAAAAAGTTACCGTAAATGTGTAAGAATTATAATAGTTGGTATAAAATAACAAATACCTACGTAACACCACAAATGCGCCTCACCTTAAAATACCTATGCCAATTTGTAGGTACTACAAAACATGGAGGCATCCCTCGATAAGGAGCGAGTAATTAAGTTGTCTTTAAATTAGAAAGTGTTATTCAAAGGTTCTTGACATAGGGTCGGCCACAGGAATCTGTCCAATCAGCGCTATTTCAAATGGGTTTGGAGAAAACTAAAACGCCATTCGGGCTCCATAAATTGCTTTTGTAGTCAGCACTTCTGAAAAGATTTGATTTAAAAATGAATTTCAAAAGATACGGGTAATTTTTTTACTTCTACTGGATGGTAAGTATTACTAAAATATGAAAGTCGTTGATATTTTTATATTAAAAAGAAAGACATTTTCTAAAACCCACTTTAATTTGTTTGTAGAAAGAAACTTAGAATTACTACTAAGTCATTAGTTGTAACTTTGAGCCTTCTTAAGCAGCTCATTGTAAACGGCCACGTTTCGGTTCCGTATGTCATCACTGGCAATACACACGCGTTAAAGACTTTCGTCTTGAGGCACCACGGTATATGGGCCAAAAATATGCTGCGTAACTTCCCGAATGCTGCCCAGACGAGTTGGATTCGATGCCATCCAGAAGTTCAAACACGTCCTCCAACAAATTGGTGAACAGAACAGAGAGCAATGGAAAGGGTTATGCTCGGAGTCTCCTTGCGTAATCGTATTAGGAATGATGAGATCCGTAGAAGAACCAAGGTCAAAGACATAGCCCAAAGAATTGCATGCCTCAAGTGGCAATGGGCAGGGCACATTGCGAGGAGATCAGACGGCCGATGGGGCAGAAAGGTCCTCGAGTGAAGGCCGCGTACAGGAAGTCGAAGCCGTGGCAGGCCCCTAAAAAGGTGGACCGACGATCTGGTGAAGGTCGCAGGAATCCCTTGGATGCGGGCGGGTTGGAACCCACTATATCATGTTTCAGATAGTTTTTCAGAGTTAAATGGAATTCTGACTTCCTATTTTCTTGATGTGATATCAGAATCGCACTTTGTTTTAGCACGCCTTAGTAACTGCTATCTGACATTATCCAATCATTCCATTATGGTACAGATACCATACTGTGAACGTATTTACCAGCGTAGCGACCAATCCACTCTGCTAGTAATTACGTGTCAATTCCTTCGTACATCAGTTCTTCTACTTTAGAGACATGGACGGCCCATAATTTTTCAGCATTACTTACTGCCAAAAAAGACTCAACTTTTATCTTTATAAGAATCAATATGAACCGACCACTGGTTTTGCTTTGTCTTTGTGACATTCTACCGGCCAGACAGCTTCCCTTTACTCCTTTGTGTCTTCGGAGATTTCCGTAGTTTTAAATGCAAAGAGAATATTTTAAGTCCTTAATGTTCGTGGTGATTTCAAGCTCATTATACCGATTACTGTCCCAGGGACCGAAATGTATGGATATTCAGTTGTTTATTTGTTGGTTTGTTTGAATTACCTATTACTTAGCTGAATTGGTTTGTGTTTTGTATTCCTGTAATTACAGTGTTTAATTATTTATTTTGCGTTGGTTTGTATATATATATATACTGAACAAAAGTTTCCTTTTTCACGGTTTTACAACCGGTTTTTTTTTTATCTAGTCTTCCGCCCCGAGACCCTCAGGGAAGAGAAGAGCTAGATTCGTTGTTTACAAATACGGAGTCCCCCATTACTTTGGATAATATTGTAGATGTATGAATGGCAGCTTGTTTCTGGAGAATGTGAGTGTCTATGTTCGCGTTTAAGATGTCACAATATCTGTACAGGCTTTTGGCGGTTATAAGTTTGTATATATATATATGTGTGTGTTCTATTACATTAAACATGTTTGCTGATGTTATTCAAACCATATATTTGAAGATAATAATGATAAGTACATTAAGTGTAAAAAATATATATCAATAAATATTTCACAACATCACATACATTGATCTGACTCCGAGATAGGTAGCTCAAGCACCTGTGTCACGGATATCAGAACTAGCAGCAGAATTACAAATATATACATTTTAATACTTTTCTTTTGTAAATTATTATTTACAAAAAAAAATCCTAGAAAACAACCAAACCAATTCAAACAGACACTGTTCATGCACACAAATGTTTGTACTTTTTTTTTAAAGAGGCAAAGTATATTGGCTCTCCTCAGCCTGATGGTATGCGAAAGAAGAGCCCAAGTTTCAGTAACAACGAAAGCGATGTCAAGGCATCACCTCCGTTGGCACCGCCATACTGGCCCGCGAGATGCCTCTTCACGCTTCGTTTGAAAGACTCCATATTGTAGAAAGGGGGAAATACATGCGCCAGGCAACGAGTTCCATTTCTTGATGGTTCGGCAGAAATAAGAACTGCCAAATTATTTAGTCCGTGATGGGATGTTTTCCACTTTGCGGGAATCGAACCCGCAAACCCTTGCACGTGACGCATCGTTCACTACCATTGATCCAAACGGGTACATTAGGCGTAACACGAAAGTAATATTCAATCTAATAACAATAAACGAATTGACATCTAAGTGAGTACCTTTTTACTGCCGCCTGCCCGATGTGCAATGGGCAGACGTCGGCGCCGCCGCGTCCGCTAGAGACGGACGGGTAGTGTGGGGCTCTCCTCTGGGTAGGGTATCTGCTAATCAGAGACCGTCCAGAGGAATACCTACTAAAACCAACCCGACTTTTCCCGGCTTATCCAGGCTCCGGGGCAGCACACGGGCTTAAAGGACGAACCCTAGCACCGCATCCTGTCCCACGGATTAGCGAGGCTCGCTAGTACGGCCTCTCCCACAGCGAAGCTTTAAAGCCTCCAAGGCCACTTCCATGGCCCACCACAAAAACCTCTCGAAGAGCGCCTACGCCTGCTAGATTGCCGACGCAGGCGTTTTCAAGAGGCTCTCCGCAGGACTCCCTCGCAGACCCATACCCTGCTGGCTGCAGGACAGGGGGAGGAGATGACCCTGCAGGCTTCCAAAACACGCCCATAATATATTTATGTATTAACATGTCAATTATACATACATCAGTGCTTATAAATCGTTTTAAATCATTTAAATGTATGACGATTTGTAAGTTCTGTGTACAAGCCTATGCAAATAAAGAATTATGTGACTTTGACTTGACTGCCCCCCCCCAAAATCGGCCCCACGGCTGGCTACGCTGGATTGCGCAGTCGATCGGTGGGCGTAAAAGCGGGGGTCGCCGGTCGTTGCTGCATCCCACTGGCTGTGGGACGCAGCGCCGACTAGCGAAAAAAGACCCTACATAAATGAGGGTGATGCCCGGAGGCGCCCCACGACGGGAGGGCGGGGGACAATGTATCGACAGGGCCCTCAAGATCCAGGACCAAACGCCTGATGGTGAGGCCCACTGAGGCACTTACCCCGCACGCGTCCTAACTACCTACACGTTTTTTCTGAATTTAAATCATCTTTTTTTCACGTAGTAATGGGCATACGAGCAGACGGAACACCTGATGGTAAGCGTTTACCGCCGTGGATGGACACTTGCAACACCAGAGGAGTCATTAGTGCGCTGCCGGCCTTTTAACTTACTTACACGAGTATTACTGCCAACTTAACAAAGAAAGTTATCCTTACCCCACGTCGAGTGGGTATAATATTATATATCTATTTAGTACTTATACGTTGCCAACCTGACGAAATAGTGATGTGGCTGATGTCCATGGGCGTCGATGATCACTTACCATCAAGTGACCCGCTTGAATCCCTTTCTCATAAAAAAAAATATCATGCTACTAGCTATTAATAGGTTTTCCAATAAACGGAAAACTTGTAGGAAACGGTGCTTAGCAAAGATTGAAATTAATTGTAGTTGGCTGATAAGCTGCTTCAGCAATAAGGCCGTAAGAACTTAAAGGAACTTAATTGCACAACTTTGAGTCTCTCTCAATTTATATCCTCTTTGTGAATACCAGAGATAAGTTTTCCTTCGAGTACAGATTTATTACTTGTAGATAGACTGGCAGGTAGGTATATGTTGTATCTTCTTCTTAATTTGTGGTAGATACGTTACCTTTTCTTTTATAGACTGAAGCAGTTCATTTGGAAGAAAAAAAAATCATTTGTCCTTTTCATTTTGAACTAAATACTGTGTGATATTTCCTCATCGTCGCTTGCCATCAGGTGCGATTGTGGTCAAGCGTTATCCTACTGACCAAAAAAAACTATTATTGACATTAGTTTTGCTCTTGTGTTATTTTACTGTGTTTATTTATCCTACCTTCTTAGGCAATATACATTTGATTACTTAAGTTTTCTTTGAAGCCGTGGTACCACTCTGATGAGTGCTCTCGATCCTGAGCTACAGCACGATTCATGCCGAAGCGTCATCTCACTCTCACTTTTTCTATCTTTTAGTTAAATACAAGACAGTAAAAATAGGTAGAGTTCTTCTGCAATTTTTTTTTCTATTCCAAGTAAAAAATACAAATACAATACAAATATTCTATTTCGGTAACTTAGTCTATTACAAATATTAGTAAGTAAAAAGATAGTGAACTAGTTCATTTGCTCCTCTATGTACAAACAACACTAGTAACGAAGAATACAATCGTGTCTACGAAGTGTGATTGATGGTGTAGGTTTGTATTTAAAACAGACTGAAAGTTATGGATTTTCGACTGATTTGAAACCAATTAGTTGAAGAGCTGCTTAAGTAATTTAAAATTTATCTATCTCTGATCAATTAAGTTCATATTCTTCATCGAAATATTTTTAAAATTACAAATAAAATTGAAGACGGTTAGAGTATTTCATTCATTATCTACTAATGAATAATAAATATGACCATGAATTTAAATATAATAATGACAGTTAAGTTGCGAGTCTTTGGCTAGTTATATACTTCCCTTTAAACCGACT
This sequence comes from Marasmia exigua, assembly GCA_019059595.1. Lineage (NCBI taxonomy): Eukaryota > Metazoa > Arthropoda > Insecta > Lepidoptera > Crambidae > Marasmia > Marasmia exigua. Next base: position 10,024,110 of record CM032476.1, on the reverse strand, counting down.
GACCATATTATACCTATTTAATTAACTATTGGCCCACCCTCTCATCGTGTATCACTACAGAAGCGAAGATTTTAGGACTAACTAAGTAAAACGTGAAGCTCAAGACCGTTCGAGATGGCGGAGCACTGTGGACGCCCTTTGTGGGGCAAAGGGCGTCCACTAGGGGACATAGGCATTAAGTCAAAGTCTCATCGTGTTTAGTCATTAATTCTTCCTTATACTAATAGATGGCGCTAGGTGTAGATTACATCGCGCAAGCGTTACGAGTTTTCGGATTACCTATAAGCGTTGCCGCTGTCTATAAGATGTACTGTACGTAGTATTTTCTTCTTAGTTTCTGGTTTTACCTTTATATAAATTTTAAGATGATATATGATTATAATATGATAAAAAAACTGTTACAACTGTTACAAGACTACGTTTTTATATGGTACGAGTATCTGGCAGACGAGAAGACGGATCACAAGATTAGCGATTGACGCCGCAAACAAAATAAGTACTAAATTAAACAATAAACAAAGTTACTAGCTTTTAGCTGTTATTCTTAATAAATATAAAAAAAAGATTCATAATTCCTATAGAATTTAAATTTATCCAACAATAGATTTCCGATCGTCCTTTCGGGTACGGAACCCTAAAAGATTATTGAATATCAAATGTAACGATCAACAATTAAAATCAGCTTAAGCATTCAAAACTTTACAATTATTATTGTTTCCGAAGGTAGATATTTGCGAATCGTAAATAATTTGTCGGTAAACCCATTTTAATGGATTTATGTGGTTATTTACTACGGTTCCAATTTCCTTTTCCGTGCCCTTTGGCTTGAATATTGATGTGCCCATTATGTCGGGATTTATTGAGTCTCACATAAATTATACAATATTTTCGAAGCGAATAAATTTTAATGTAAGCGATGACATATTTAAGTAAATAACACACTTAAAATTTTCATCTCGTGTTCATGCGGGACTACCGGGTAAGTGATTGCCGCCGCCCATGGAGTCTCGCAGCACGAGTCACAAGTACGCTGCCAACCTTTAATCCCCCCTACGAAGAGCCACGCTGCGGTATTAATGGGACGGCTTGACCGGAGTGATACCACGGCCTCACAGAAAACCAGCGTGAAACAGCACAGTGCTGTTTCGCTGCGTGAGGTTGATTAAAGGTTGGCAGCGCACTTGTGACTCGTGTCGCGGGTGTCCATGGGCGGCGGCAATCGCTTACCATCAAGTGATCCGTCTGCTCGTCGGCCACCTATCACATAAAAAAAAATATCCTACATAAAACATAGATATCAATATTAGATAATAAAAGATATTATTTTAAAATTAAAAAGATCAAGATCATTTTTTATGCACTGAAACTGTTAACATTGCTGCCATCATAGCTAATAAATAGGTTGTGCCCAAATCCTCGGCTTCGATCATTAGCCTGATGGCTCATTAGGCCGAGGACCGTGGACAACAATGGAAAATACCCGGTCTCTGTCTTGGACTTGTCAGACAGCATCGCCATTTTCGTTGACCCCTTTAAAATAATGTATTGAGAAAGTTAACAGGGTAAATTTCAGCTTTGTCGAGCACTATGATCCTTTTTCAGAGTCCACATTCATTGGCTTTCTGAGGGAAAAAGGTAAATTGTTTCGACGCAATATTACGCCGTGAAGGGAAGCGCTCATTCGGATGATGAGCACTGACCGGTTGTTCAGAGACGTATGTGCTCTTTGTAGGCACCTTTAGAGGGCTTTACAGGGTAGAGTCCCAAGTCAGGCATATAATTCGACCAGGTCCTACTAAGCCATCAAACTGATCTTTGGAGTACTTAGATACCTATACTCCATTTGTTTAGTAGGTACTTAACTAAATGTAAACAAACCTTAAAAGGGGTTCTTTTTAGGGCCATTTTTATTGCGACACAAAACGCAACAAAAAATTATTATTCTGAATCTAAATCTCATTTTCTCTGTTATCAGTTCTTATATTTAACCACTTTGTTTAATAAAAAGGGCGAAAAATATTTTTAAGCTTGCAAACAATTGAGTAAATATTTATTTTTACTGATTTCTAAAAGTATTACAGTGTGCCCACAAAAAAGGATCTAAAAAACCAGTTATCCAAAACCTTTCTTGTGAAAAAAGTAATGGACAACCCTACTAACTCTAAAAGTCATACTGCTCGGTAGTGCGGCATCACTTTTGACTGGTATTTCACATGATCGGGTTTCCAGCATAGACGCCAACTATGAACTTTACTTGAAGTGACAGGTCACGATTCGAATAAAAGGTTAAAAATCCCTGAACTCCGCCATTTTTGTTGTTTACCTTTAGTTAATTACCTAAACAAACAGAGTATAAGCGTATTCATTACTGGGGAGTGCCTTGCTTAGCTCTTTGCTCTAGGATGGATGGCTGCGCGTCCTGGTAAGACTTACAGCATTCAGTAATTTTCTGGAGATAGACTAACCTCTTTGGGCATGAGCCACATGGGACCATGGAACTAGAAAACGCTCGCTTTAAACGGAATGTGCCATTTTCGGAAAAAAAACATCAAAGAGTGTGAAAGAGATCCAACCGGCCCTGCGCCATTCTATACGGGTGCGATAGAGAAACAACATCGCCCAGCACGTCACCCTAGTACTTACTGCTTCGCGTGGTTTTTCAACTATGGCTTTCTATGAAAAGGCTCAATCTGTCTAGGGTGCATGTTTATGCATGGTCGATACAATAAGGTGAAATATCGGATCCGGGACCCTCTCTTTTTTAGTGATGTTATGGCACTTGGGAAACCATTCTGCGCACCATTCTGGTGCAGTCACGTAATACAAAATGTGCTTGCATCCAGCAAGCTCGAAGCAGCTGTGTGTATACTACCATAATCTTTCAGAGATGGACACATAAAGTCTTAAAGCTGTCTTTAATATCCCCCGTTGCCTCTCATAATACCTTTTTTATGAGAGACAACCTTTTTATCCCGCCGTTAAAATTATTTTTCTGGTGGGAAATATAACGGGAAAATCTCAGTTACAATTTCCTGATCCCTTAGAATAGTTTTACGGGATTTCTAACATGTACCTTATTTTTGAGTTTACGATATTTTCGGCACTGTTGCAAGCGCCTTGGTCTTGTTGCAACTGAGTTTATTTGCGAGGGACTTGTTATTGTCAGACATATCGGTCTACCCTCCTTCCTCAACATCCTCCTGATCTTAGCGTATAATTCCCAGTTATTGGTTTATGTGATAGGTGGCAGACGAGCAGACGGATCACCTGATGGTAAGCGATTGCCGCCGCCCATGGACACCTGCGACAAGTGCGCTGCCAACCTTTAAACCCCCCTTTACTCCGGATTGGGCCTCCGGTACCCTCACTCACGCAGCGAGAGGCCGTGGTATCACTCCGGTCGAGCCGGCCCATTTATGCCGAAGCGTACAAAGCTGTCGCTATGGAGCCCGGGGTACGCTGGAACCATGATTCAACATTTGGGGAGTCTGGTAATTACAATGAAGCGACTGCCGTCTGACCTTCGCAACCCTTTAACAGGGGACCCAGACCAACTGAATCATAAATAGGTACACGTTTCAGAAACTATTCGAAATGTTTAGGTTTCCTCACGATGTTATGCCGAGCTAATGGTAGAAGTTCGCACATAGATTTGAAAAATTCAGAGGGGAGGCGCATTCTGATCCACTGAACTACCAACGATCTACCCTCCATCTACGTCTTTTATATCCTCCAACCGATTATGGCTACGGCGGCCAATCACTAGTGCACTCTCTATTCCCTTACCCTCATATTCCGATGGGACACCAGTGTGACACGAACGGAGAGGGATTACGTGCAGGACCAACGGCTTGACATGCTTTCCGAAGCACGGGAGTACAAGACCGCCAACTTCCAGACTCCGGGCTGACACTAAGAATTTCTTACCGAAAACTTAGGTACAAATTTTTGCCCGTCCTGGGGATTGAACCCGGGACCTCTTGTGCAGCCGTTGCTTTATGGTGCGACCCACGAACCACTTTGCCACCGAGGCAGTCATATGTCTACGTCTTTTACTGCGTGCACCTAGGCATAAATTATACACATAATCACTGAATGCGGAGCACTGATGGGCAAACGTCAATGAAGCTAGGGATCTCAGTCCTAAATATAAACAAAATTAAATTGAAAATTTAAAAAACCTTTGGCACAACTAAAGCTCTTTTATTTGATACCTATATTGAGGCAGTTGGAACAACAAATAGGTTATACGTAATTTTCTGACGGCGACCATCTTGGATTTGAAATATTTCACAACGAATATATTCTGCTATTGAAGACCTTTTATATGATACCCATATTGTGAGAGTTGTGTTAAAACATAAAATCCAAATCTTTGTGACGGCGGTCATCTTGGATCGATTTTTATTTAACATAGCTGAGAACACTCCCTCCTTATACATCTTTCAAACAAAAAAACAAAATCAAAATCGGTTAATTTGTTTGGGAGCTCCGATGCCATAGACAGACACACAGACACGTCAAACTTATAACACCCGCGTCGGGGGTTAAAAACGAATACACTTTCTGTAAAGTGTAGGGTTTGGGACTGATATGTAACACAGTGGCGATCACAATAGATAAAACTGGCCGCAGAGATACTGGTCTGAATAGGACCTGCATAGCCGCCCGCGTAAAAAAAATAGGCATATATTTCTGAGCCCTTCTTCGCCTAGTTCCGTCTCTGTGTCCAAACCGACCCGCCTCACTGTCCGAACCGTAAAGTGAGGTCATACATTACTCCTCGCTTCGTGGACCACCAGTTCATTGATAACTTATTTAGGATCAGGAAAATCCTACTGACCTTTTTCAAGGGATCTGAATAAAAAACCTCAGAAAACAAGCGAGAGATAAAGCTTTTGAGAAAGGTTTGTGACGTGATATTAAAACGAAGGGGTTTTGTTATAAACTTGAGAATATATTTTCGTAAGTATTCAACAACCACACAGCGTACAACCAAAGAAAACGAGATAACCGGAAACGGATACAGCCGACATCAAGCAACTAGTGTTGCCAGTATAATAAATCCAAATTTCACCCACATCTCTTGGATAGATTTAATTTCACCACAAGCTTCTCACGCCACTTCCTTCCGCGCGTAGTAAAACTATAAAATCAGCTACGAACGATGCTGTTTCCGAACAGATACAACCTGGTGATCTTCAAGAAAAGAGCTAAGTCCTCCCTTAAGAACCGGCAACGCATCTGTGATGCTCCGTGTGTTGCAAGATGTCCATGTGCGGTAATCACTTAACATCAGGTGAGCCGTCTGCTCGTTGGTCTGCCATATTGTATAAAAAAAAGTATTTCATTGAGTTTCAACCATGGAGGTTATAACTTTGTGGTGTCAACAGTTTGTTATTGCGTGAAATAATATGTACGGGGATTCGGCGGATAGGGCAAAAACAAGCCGCGTGGGCTGATGCAATTCATCATCATCATCATCATCAGTCTATCGCAGTCCACTGCTGGACGTAGGCCTCTCCAATTGTTCGCCGCCGTGATCTATCCATGGCTTCTCGCATCCAGCTCTTGTCTGCCATCCTGCGCAGATCGTCCCTCCACCTAGCCAGAGGGCGCACTACATTACGATTGCCAAGACGCGGTCTCCACTCTAGAACTCGTTTACCCCATCGGTTGTCGGTTCTGCGGCTAATATGGCCAGCTCACTACCACCTAAGCTTGCTAATCCGGTGAGCAATGTCGATGACTTTGGTTCTCTGCCGGATCACCTGATTTCGGATTCAATCTCGGAGAGATCGAACCCACAATCTGCTGCTAACCAGGCAACTGCTTTACCGACTAAGTTACCGGAGACCTTGGTATGTCGACGAATTTTGTAAATACTTTTTGCTTCGACGTGAGCCGATGATAGTTTCATCAATATTTGTATGTTTCTACAAATGTCCAGTGGAATATTTCCACTGGATATTTGTAGAAACATCCAGTGGAAATATTCTATTGTTGCAAATATTTTCACCACCAGTTAGGATGAAATTGCTTAATTAATATGAATTTAAAAATAGTTTTTTTTTAAGTGCATTATTTATTTAAGAATAAATTGCACAAAAATTGGTATACCCAAAAAAATCCACCCGACGACTGTCGAAAAAAATTTAAGTGCATTATTTATCTGTGGATTGACTTTACAGGGGCATCCACCCTAGTGGATCGTTTATAATGTGTCGTCTTATGGTTTTATAAATAGCAAAGTTCGACTCAGTTGGTAAAATAGTATTCAGCTTTTAAATTAAGGTTTTTACAGAGCATAGTAAGTTTTGCGTCTGGTAATATTTTTTCGTCAAATCAATGAGTTAGCCAATCCCTGTGCACTGCCTAACGTATCTACAACAAAACCGATCGAGAAAATCAGAACCTTTCGCATCTAAATAACGAGACGCACAACGCGTGACGTGAACGGGACGGGGATAAAGATAATATATAAATATTTCACAACATCACATACATTGATCTGACTCCGAGATAGGTAGCACAAGCACCTGTGTTACGGATATCAGAATCAACAGTTGGATTACAAATATATACATATAATACTTTTCTTTTGTAAATACATTATATATATATATATATATATATATATATATATATATATATACACAGTACAAACATTTGTGTGTGCGTGAATATGTTTGGTTGTTTTGGTCTGGGTTTTTTCTATGTAATATATATATATATACTACTACTATATATATATATATATATATATATTACATAGAAAAAACCCAGACCAAAACAACCAAACATATTCACGCACACACAAATGTTTGTACTGTGCGGGGATCGAACCCGCAAACCCTTGGAACAATGGCAGCGTTCACTGCCACTGTTCCAAACGAGTCTCAAAGAAAGGGTCGTGAATTCCGTTTCGCTGTGGGCCCTTTGGTGCTACGCAGTCTGCGTCTAACTTACATTAGCCAACTTTCTCAAATCGACAGTCCAACGTGCGACACGTGCGTCCTACGTTTCCCCTTAGTGGCGACCACTCTGATATGACGTCAGCGATATGTCGAGTCCACCATCCATCAGTCTAAATCGATCTGCCTTAAAATTCTTTTTTCCCCGAAGTTCATTACACTCGATTCTATAGTCAGCCTAAGAAAGGCGGAAAAATAAAAGCATTGCAGCGTCATCTACATTCATCACTTGGAACTTTGAACATCAATCCAAATCAAATTTCGTTTAGACTCGCATCTCGAAATGAAAAACCACAAACGCGAGAGTAATGAACTTCTTCCAACATTTCACTAACAAACTTGTACCATAATACTGCATTAAAGAAAGCTTAATAAGAATTAAACTTTCGAAGACCACCCTTAAATATTTTTCTCAAGAGTTAGATACACAATGAACCCCTAAAAATTCATTAATCAAACAAGACTGAATTTCTCGGTCCTTTTTAAAATTAATGGGTATAGACTTAAATGAAAATTTTCTCATTGAATAATAAACCAATACCAATGACTTATTCAAAATGGTAAATTAGTGATTTATAATCGGTTAGATTTGTATTACGAGAGATTTTCTGTAATATTCATCTTATTATCTGTAATTTTATTGAAACAAAATGAATATTAGATTTATTGTGACAGTAAATTACAATTGGAAATATTAGTAAATGTAGTCATTTTTATGACATAAGAATCATTTCCCTCTTGTATCCTGACGTGATATCTATTTAATGAAATAGGTATACAAGAGGGAAATGAAGACCACCAATACGGTGGTCTCACGTTATCCAACAACACGCAGTGTGTAACTCTTAAGTGAACCAACTCAGTGATCCGACTCAGCCAAATGATACACTGTTCAGAATATCTAATGTTTGCTCCGAATATATCATTCGACTCAAATGTAGTCCGAGTTAACCGAATGTTCCGAATGAGCTGAATGATCCGTTGAGTCGAATGAGATGAATGATCCGAGTGAGCCGAATGATCCGGATGAGCGGAATGGTCCGATGAGCCGAATGATCCAAATGAGCTGAATGATCCGAGTGAACCGAATGATCTGAATGGGCGGAATGAATCACGGATCTATCTGAGAGTCGATGTTCCAAATGAAGCGTTTTTCTATTCCGCATTTCTACACTTATCCAGATGCAAATGTTCCAATCTTTTATAAGACACGTTTTTGCCAGGACCGGTCAATCATGGCAAAAAACGGAGGAGGCCTACACAACCAAGACTGGATATTGGCTTTTAATAATGATGTTTTTAGGGTTCCGTACCTCAAAAGGAAAAAACGGAACCCTTATAGGATCACTTTGTTGTCCGTCCGTCCGTCTGTCAAGACCCTTTTTCTCAGGAACGCGTGGAGGTATGAAGCTGAAATTTATATCAATTACTCAAATCTACTGTCCCTTGAAGCTGTGAAAAAAACAAACTTCTAAGCCAACGCAATCAAAAGATAAAGCCGTTTATGCCGCAAATTTTCGACACTTGCAAGGGAATCAAAACCTACAGGGTGCTTCCCGTGAACTCAGAATCTTGAAATTTGGTACGAAGCAACGTCTTATAGCATAGTTAAAGGAAAAATTACGAATACCATAAATTTTTAGTTACATCACATAACATATTTTTTTTAAATAATTTTAAACTTACTACCCATTTCCTCATAAACGCGTAGAGGTATGAAATTGAAATTCATACCAAATACTCAGGTCTATAATACCTTTAAGCTCAATGCAATCAAAAGAAACAGCAATTTAAGCTGCATATTTTGAAACTCGCAAGTACTCGCAAGGGAATCAAAACCTAAAGGGTACTTCCAGTCGACCTAGAATCTTGAAATTTGGCATGAAGCAACGTTTTATAGCACACATAAAGGAAAAATTCCGAAAACCTTAAATTTTTAGTTATATTACAAAATATATATTTTTTAATAAATATAAACTTATTACTTTTTTTAAAAGATAGCTCTTTCAATACTGTACTCACAATTACTTTGTTAGTTATTTGGCGGGGGTGGAAGGGGGAAGAGAGGGGCGCTAAAAATGAGAACCCTCAAATTTTAAAAGGGTGTTAAATCTCTGTTGAATAATTGAATGTTGTATTAAATTACAAGATAGCAATTGGGCGCCGACTTCGGTAAAACCTTTTCTCGAGTGTAATGTTATAAAATGTTACCTATTTGAAGTGTACAAAATGATAAAATATTATTTTACACTTTTTAGTTCGTGGTTTTTGAAGGCGGTTTTTTTTCGCAGATTTTTTTTTTATCATTGCGAGTCGGACGAGGATGACCTGAGATTTAATATAGTAATAATAATAAAATCGAACTTTGTAATATTGTGGAAATAGTTAAAGAAAAGCTATATTTCCATTATCATCAACCTTTACCTACCTCTAAAAATGTCATTATTTTTTTAACACGCTTGTCTAATTAATGAGCAGTTTTCCAGTAGGTATTTATAAATTTCCCAGTGAATTCCTAGATGGTGCAATGAGTCCCTGTAAATGTTAGGTGTGGTATGATATTTCATGTGGACCCTAATTTATGGGACTCTGTTTTAGGTTTTTTACATTAAATATCTTAATACTTCGCAGTTAATATGTATTTTTATTGCTTTGTACATTTTAAATGACAGAGAGTATTTCAAAACTAAACTTTTCATAAACAAGTAAAATATGTATTTTACTTGTTTACTTTTTATCTCCATATTCTTATGGGTAAAATAAAGTTCAATATGGCAGGACCGTAAATGTCATGATGATGGTTGGTTTATCAAATATTTCATAACTATCATAGACAAAAAAGGAACTGTTAATTGATAGTGAGAGTAGCGTCATCTGGTGTTGCTTTTAGAAACCACCCGAAAATACCTACTGGAAAACTGCTCATTAGGTTTTAATAGAAAATACCAATTATTGGCGCTGGCTGATTCATTGAAGCGTCTTTCTTTAAGTTGATATTCCGATTAAAAGTTTGTGATTGCCATATGTAAGTTGATGAACGATGAGGTGGTGGCGCCATGTGGCAAGTCATTGTATTCCCTCTGAATGGTTGAGTGAAATGATGGCTGACACATACGTTATACTTGTGAACAGGTGTCACCTTTGGGGACTGGAGTGCTTACGTTTACCTCATAATATTTATTTTATTATTTCCTTTATTTTATTTTGTGTTAAATATATTTCACAGCATCACATACATTGATCTGACTCCGAGATAGGTAGCTCAAGCACCTGTGTTACGGATATCTGAATCAACATCGGGATTACAAATATATACATATAATACTTTTCTTTTGAAAATACATACTTATAATACATAGAAACACCCTGACCAATACAAACAGACATGTTCATGCACACAAATGTTTGTACTGTACGGGAATCGAACCCGCAACCCTTGTATCAGAGACAGCGTTCACTACCACTGTTCCAATCGGGTCTTCAATCGGGTGTGTTTCAATTGAACTGCATGGCTTGGTATGATGAAGACAACATTGTATGAAAGTTTGGCGATTAAAAAGAATGGCTGGCGAGTTTCATGCCGGATCTTCTGCCGATGCTTCTTGCCGGATGGTAGAATCGCGTTATGTTTATTTATTTTTAGTAGGTATATTTTATGTATCAACTCATGTCAATTATACATAAGTACCTATAAATAATTTTAAATCATTAAATGTATGATGATTTGTAAGTGCTGTGTACAAGCCTATGCAAATAAAGAATTATTTGAAATTGAGTTTGAGTTTGACCGAAACCAGTTCAAACAATCGTAATTTAAAGTTTCGATCGTTTTGGGTTAGACTGCGGTTTTAATTATTTTCTCCAATTACCAAAGTCTGTTTTTGTGAGATAGGTTTCCGCCATCTATATAATTTCTAGACTAGTAAATAATAAATAAATATTTCACAATATCACATACATCTGACTCCGAGACAGGTAGCTCAAGCATCTGTGTTACGTAAATCGAAATCAACAATGGGATTACAAATATATACATACATATAATACTTTTCTTTTGTAAATACATCTCTACTATCAAATGTCCTTTACCCGAAGGTTGTCTGGTAGAAATCGCTTTCAGCGATAAGACCGCCGAAATTGTACACAAAATTTCTGTAGTGCCTAGTACTTAAGTTGTGTATTTTGTGCAATAAAGTTTATCTATCTACATATATACTTATAAAACATAAAAACACCCAACAACCCAAAACAAACAGTTCTTCCTATGTGAAAATGTCAAAACAGCATTAGTTCCGACTTTTGCCACGTAGCGTGCCGAATAACGCGATTAGACTATATTTTTATATATATTTAAACAATATGTTTTTATCTATGCTTCAAAACTTTGTCTTAAAAAAAACATTAATCCACGGACGTAAAAACTGAGCTATTTCATAGAAAGCCATACTTGAAAATCCGCGCGAAGCCGTTAGTACTGGGGTGACATGCTGGGCGACGTTCTTTCTCTACCGCACCCGTATAAAGATGCATTGAAACTGCGTCAGGGCTGGTTGGATCTCTTTCACACTCTGTGACGTTTTTTTCCGAAGATGGCACGTTCCTTTTAAAACGCGTGTTTTCTAATTCCATGCATTAATCAGATATGTCATAATTTGTCTTATCTATCAAATCCTTATCAAATCCCTTTAATTTCAGTTTGATTTCCTAATTCATTGCCAAGGAATTTTATTTCACTCCAAGTTGTTTCATAGCTTTAGTTAACCTGTTAACTTATTGGTCGGTGTTTAAGTTCTTTTGGAAGTGACAGTTATAAGCAAATCAAAATACAATTTAACGATTTTAATCAAACTGTTGGAGTTGTAAATGATATTGTGAGAAAATGTATTTTACCTACTTTGTAAACTAATGTTTAGATAGGTTCGTTGCCATTTCGCATTGAAATAGTAAGTGATAGAAAATATGACAATGCAAGTGCTGAGTGCAAGTATCTGTAGATACCTCAAATAAATACCTGTAGATACCTCATCAATATTCCAATAATTTACTGTGATATTCAAAATCTTAGAATAAGAATAGTGAAGAAATACACCTATACCGTAATCACAGTGGTTGGTGTTGGTGAACCTAAAAAAATAAAAACATTTTATAACGTGCAGTGTCTTTTACATTAAAGTTTGATTGACTGCCTTGTCGGTGGCGCAGTGGTTAGTGGGTTGTACTTTAAAGCGACGGCTGCGCAAGTGGTCCCGGGCTCGACTCGGTCGGCCAAAAAAATTGTACCTAAGTTTTGGTAAAAATTCTTAGTGGTAGCCCGGAGTCTGGAAGTTGGCGGTCTTGTACGCCCGTGGCTCGAGAAACACGTTAAGTTGTTGGTCCTGCGCCCGATCCCACTCCGGTCATGTCACAGTAGTGTCCGATCGGAATATGAGGGTAAGGGAATGTTGTGGTGTTTGCGCACACACTTGAGCACTATAATATATCCTGCGTACGTGGCTGAGCATTGGTTTGGGCGCCGTACCCGTAATCGGTTGGAGACTATTCAAGTTTCATATAGATGGATACTGTGAGTGCTGATGTCTGATGAGGATGTATTCAAATAGATGTCGATTGTCACGGTCTTTATTCAACACTAAAATTATACAATATTTTATTTAAAACTAAAACTAGATTAGGTCACACAAGACCTCACGCAGGCGTAAAGCAGCGCCTGCGCTGTGTTTCGCCGTGTGAGTGAGGTTACCGGAGGCCCAATGGGGGGAAGGGGAAAAGGTTGGCAGCGCACTTGTGACTCCACTGGTGTTGCGTGTTTCTGATGCAGAGGAAGGACGCAGTGGAAAAAAGCCGGAATGATAGCCGCTAGAGTATCCAAGTAAATTAGTTGTATTTAATAGGTTATAGTATACATGGTATCTTGGTAACACGGAGACAGTCAAACATGATATATTGTTATAAACAAAGTATATACATAAAATTCAAATAAGTGTCACAATATTGCCAGTGTCTGATTAGACAAAAAGCAGGTTTTACCTACACGTGTGTCCATGGGCGGCGGAATTGTTTACCATCAGGTGATCCGTCTGCTCGTCTGCCACCTCTCATATAAAAAAGGTCAAATAAATTACCTATTTTGCGTTAAAACTTAACTATGAAATAGTATACGTTTACTCAAACACAAATCATCTGTTATTGATATTATCATTGATGAAAAGATGGATAATTTACGTCAAGGTAGGTACGAATAAAACTATAAAGATGTTGCCTACTTATAAATATTTTTATGTCATAGGTTAAAGACAAACAGACGGTTCACTTGGTGGTTAGCCATTGCCGCCGCCTATAGACACTCGCAACTCCAGTGGAGTCACAAATGCGCTGCCAAACTCACCTCGGCAAAACATAGCACAGACGCTGCCTCACGCCATTTCTCTATGAGACTGTGGCATCGCTCCAGTCGAGCCGGTCCATTCATACCGAAGCGTGGATTTCCCACGGTCGAATTAAACGATTCATCCTTTTACGGTTGAAATCGTTCCTAACTTGGTTTTTTTCTTTTTTGCAGATCAATTATCAACATTTGATTACGCGTATGGAGCCTGTATTATTTAAAATCGTAAAACAGTTAATAATAGTGGTGTATAAAATAATTGAAGGCACCCTAAGGGCCTTAATTGAACTATCGATCAAAGCGGGATTCTATACTGTTTTAGTTGCTTGTGGGTGTATATTGCTCTACTTCTTTATTAGGTAAGTTTAATTGTCTTTTTTACAAATGGAGAATGTAAATGGAGATCTCCTTAAACTCGGTTGAAAATAAATAATAAGATTGAAAAAAATACTACGATACGTCGCGTAGTTTGCGAGATATTTGATTTCAAAATACACGGGTTGTAAAGTGACGTCATCGCCGTCCCAGTACTTCGCAACACTAGCTCAGTCCACTCGCGTGTCCCGGTAATACGTCGCCCGTATCTCCATTAACTTGGTTGAAAATAAAAAACATGACTGAAAATATTATTACGATACGTCATTTATTTCCCGAGATAAATCATTTAAAAAAAAATGTGTTTTACGGTGACGTCACAATACTAGCGCGCGCCTGCGAAGTTTTAATTATCTATAAATTCAATAATACTTGGTATTTTTGATGAAACAAAAACTTGTGTATTTGTATAGATATTAGCTTTCTTTTCGTTTGTCCGCCTCTAGCATAAAAAAAATAGCTCTACTGAGACTATATTTTTAAGCGATATTGTGAAGTACCTATTAACATTCTCCATTTTTTTATGTCAGTATCAGACGGGTCACCTGATGTAAGCGATTGCCGCCGCCTATGGATACTTAGACCAACAGGGCGAAAATTGACAATACTAACTATAAAATTAATCGAAATAAACCAAATCAAACCGATGGTTTCACCGTTGAGCGGTCGTGATCACAAACGCCCAACGACTAAAATATTTATATGATGCGTACAGTGGCGGAGACATCAAGCTATACAAAACTGTCAAATTTCTTCATTCGATTATAAACCTTATATTGTTGCGCATTGAGTTCGAAATCGATTAACCTGTCCACCACTGCACATTTAGAGTCAGTCAGTCGTCATTTAGCTTTATTATACCTATTATAGATAGAATAAATATTTATATAATCAGTGCGAAGAACTAATTTAATTTTTAGTTAGATAAAGGTTGTCTAACGCCCTGTTGGTCTAGTGGTTAAGTACCGGGCCGTGATCTCAGGGTGCTGGGTACGATTCCAGGGTCGAGCGAAAAGTATGTTTGATGACATGACATAGCTCGGGTTTGTGATCACCAATCTGCATTTGGCAAGCGTGGGGATTAAGCCTAATCCCATCATAGTAGTGATAACTTGATTACTAAGATGGAGGCCTTTGCCCTGCAGTGGGACAGTTTATAGACTGATTAAAAAAAAAAAAAAGGTTGTCTGGTAGAGATCGCTTCCAGCGATAGGACCGCCTAAATTGTACATTGTATCTCTGTATAGCTTTTAAGTTTTGAATATTGTGCAATAAAGAGTATCTATATATCTATCTATAAAGAATACTGAATTTATAAGTATTTGTATCATCACTTTGAAACGGGTGTGGTATGTTTTGACTAAATTATAATAAACCTTTTGTTATCTATTGCGTAAACCATAATTTCCACCCTATTTTTTTTTATCCCAATCCATTCAAATTTGTCAGGCTTTCTCATAAAGTGGACATAAATCTGGCAATTATCCAGGATAAGTTGGGGGTTTCGACGCGAGCACTCCTTCCTTTACACTGACTTCTACTGACGATACAAAGAGAATAACCAGGTGGTCATTATAGATTCGTGATATCTGTCTGTATGTCCCACTGTCCGTCTGTCCGTCTGTCCGTCTGTTCGTCTGTCCGTCTGTCCGTCTGTCCGTCTGTCCGTCTGTCCGTCTGTCCGTCTGTCCGTCTGTCCGTCTGTCCGTCTGTCCGTCTGTAGTTTTTATTATGTAAGCGATCACTAATTTCTTAGTGAAAATAAAAATAAAAATTAACCCATTTCACCCCTAAAGGGGTGAAATGGGGGTTTAACATAGTATGAAAGTTTGTCATTTTTGATGTTAGAGTTTTGTAAATTCGGATTATGGTTATAAATAAAAAATAAAATTTACCTGTTTCAGTTTTTAATTCAACCCCTAAAGGCGTGGAATTTTTATAGAATTTATTACTCTAAAACATTGGTCCAGCTTCTGAATCCGATATCGTGTGCCTATTTACGAATAAGTCCATGTCTGTTTTTTTTTTATTCTTGCCCTTTGATATAAATTCGAAGACTTTATTAGGACTAGCTCTTTATTACCAAGTTTATGTTTTTATGTTGGTTTTATTTTGAGGTTAATTTTTATTTTCTTTTGCGCAAATGCTATTGATTTTTTTTAAGTATTCAATTAAAAATTTACTATTTTTCTTGCAACTGAATAATTCCTTTAGATTTTCTAATATTAATTTTACACCAATTTTATTTTCTATTTGAAATCGTAGGGCGCCGAATCTGGGACAGTGCAAAATGACGTGCTGGTCATCCTCTATCGCTTGTGGGTCGCATCGCAGAGGCACGATGGATTCTCCTTACATTTAAACCGATTTAAATATGCGGAGAAACCACCGTGGCCCGTACAGACCTAGACTAAGGCTCATCATCATCATCATCAGCAACCCACACTCGTCCACTGCTGGACATAGGTCTCCCCTAATGCACGCCACTTCTCCCGATTTTCGGCCACTCTCATCCAGCCCACACCAGCCAGCCTTCGAATGTCATCATCCCATCTTGTCGCAGGGCGTCCTACACTACGCTTACCGAGTCGCGGTCTCCACTCAAGGACTTTACGGCCCCAACGGCTGTCAGTTCTGCGGCTAATATGACCAGCCAACTGCCACTTCAGTTTGCTAATTCGGTGGGCTATGTCGGTGACTCTGGTTCTCTGTCGGATTACATCATTTCTGATGCGGTCCTTCAGAGATACTCCGAGCATAGCCCTTTCCATAGCTCTTTGAGCGACTTTGAACCGGTGGACTAGTCCAGCCGTGAGTGTCCACGTCTCGGCACCGTAAGTCATGACCGGAAGGACGCACTGGTCGAAGACTTTCGACTTAAGACTTTGAGGGATGGGTGACGAGAAGACTTGACGAAGTTTACCAAATGCTGCCCAGCCTAGCTGAATTCTTCTATTGGCTTCTCTCTCGAAGTTGTTTCTGCCTAATTGGAGCGCTTGTCCTAGATAGACATATTCCTGAACAACTTCGAGAGGTACTCCATTAACAGCGACCGGTCCCGGATCAACGAGCTCGTTGAACATGACCTTGGTTTTATCCAAGTTCATCCGAAGACCGATGTGTTTGGAAGATTCAGCCAGGCTGCTCACCATCTCCTGTAGGTCTTGTAGGGTTTCCGCCAAGATGACGATGTCGTCTGCGAATCGTAGGTGTGACATGTACTCGCCATTAATATTGATTCCGCGCTCCTTCCAGTTTAGCGTTCCAAACATGTCCTGCAGCGCAGCGGAGAAAAGTTTCGGAGATATAACATCTCCTTGTCTCACACCACGTCGCAGCAGGACAGGCTCAGTTTGGCCATTTTGGATTACTACGGACATATTAGCAGCGTCATACAGACACCTCAACACCTCGATATATCGCCAATCGACTTGGCACCTTTGCAAGGCCTCTAGAACAGCCCAGGTCTCGACGGAGTCAAAAGCTTTTTCATAGTCCACAAACGCCATGCACAGGGGCTGGTTATACTCTTTGGTCTTCTGTATAACCTGCCTCACTGTGTGAATATGGTCTATGGTGCTATAACTCCGTCGGAATCCGGCCTGCTCTGCAGGTTGAGCTTCGTCAAGTCTTCGTGTAAGGCGATTCGAAATGACTCTTGAGAACAGCTTATAGACGTGACTCAGGAGAGAAATTGGTCGATAGTTCTTCAGTAATGTTTTGTCGCCTTTCTTGAAGAACAATACGACCAAGCTCCGCTGCCACGCCCTAGGAGTTCTCCCGGAGAAAAGAACTGAGTTAAATATACGCCGAAGTTCCTTCAGCACCGGCTTGCCGGCTGCTTTCAGAAGCTCGGTTGTAACTCCGTCTTCTCCCGGGGCTTTTCCATTTTTAAGTTGCCCAAGAGCTGCTTCGATCTCCTCCAGGCTGATGTCGGGAAGATCCTCCGTCGCATGGCGGGTTAATGTGGCTCTTAAATCCTTCTCATCCGGCGTAGGGTGAGGTGAGTGCGACGCGTATAACTGGCTGTAGAAGGTGTAAACTTCCGAAAGAATCTCAGGCTTTGAAGTGACGACTTCTCCGTTTGTTTTGGTCACCTTCGACAGGTGGCTCCTTCCAAGCTGTTGTACGAAGACTTTGGACCCCCGGTTCTGCTCAATTGCTCTCTGTATTGAGAGTGTATTGGAACTTCGGAGGTCACGTCTTATCAGCTTGGAGATGGACTTATTCAGAGCCCGTTGTTCTGCCGAAGTGACTGATGGATCGTTCCGCCTCTTGTCCATTAGGTCCAGAGTCTCTTTCGAAAGTTTAGACCGCTTGCCCATACGTCGCAACTCACAAAATTTTGCACCCTCGTCCCGAAGGATTTCCACCACTTGGTCGAGTTCTTCGTCGATATCCACGTCAATTGTGGTTTCCAAAGCAGCGAACCGATTTTCCAATTTTAGTTGGAAGGCGTCGGAACCAGCGAGCGATTGGAGCAGATTTGGCCGGAGCGTGGACTTCATCAACCGAGAACGTTCAAGCTTAAAATCGATATTCAGAGTGCCTCTGAGAAGTCGGTGATCACTTCCGGTTTTAAACCTATTGATCACTGAGACATCTCTGAATATTCGCTTTTTGTCCGATATGATGAAGTCGATCTCATTTTTAGTCATAGTATCGGGGCTCTGCCACGTCCATTTCCTCTGGGGCTGTTTCTTAAAGAACGAGTTCATTAAGAAAAGCCCCTCGCGCTCTAAGAAATTGACGAGCATTTGCCCCCTATGATTTCTACTCCCAAAGCCGCATGATCCCAACATCGATTCGCTGCAAGTCTGTACACCCACTTTAGCGTTGAAGTCCCCCATGACAACGTTATAGTGAGCCTTGGTGGTGGTGTGTAAGGCTCGAGAGATGTCCTCATACATCTCTTCCACGACATCGTCCGGGTATGTCGACGTTGGAGCGTACACTTGAATAACCTTTAGGCTATACCTGTTGGTTAATTTAATTACGAGGTACGCAACCCTCGCCGACACACTGGAGATTTCAATAACGTTGTCAGTGAGGACTTTGTTGACTAGGAACCCGACGCCGCCCTGTGACGGATTATCTCCTTCCCTGAAGTACATAAGATGGCCAGACTCTAGGGTCAGCGTGTCCTCGCCCTCTCTACGGACTTCGCACAGCCCGAGAACATGCCATCTTATGTGCTTCAGCTCCTCCTCGAGTTGGGCCAAATGTGAGTCGAGTCGTAGCGTGCGTCCGTTAAACGTCGCCAAGGTCAGTGTGGTATGGCGGCCTTCCATATACCGGAGATTCTTAGCACCCCCTGCCCTGCCGTTACCGAGACCGCCGCCTTGGCCCGGAATAGTAGGGCTGCCGGGAACTGGGGGCCGGGGCAATACAGTGTCTTTCATTAGGGGGAATGGACCATAACCCACCACGCTGGTCCAGTGCGGGTTGGTGGGTGGTTCGCCAGGGCCTCTTTTGTTGGTTAGCAGGACGCGCCACGGGCAGGAGAGGTTGACTTGGAACCCGAAAGCTGTTGTGTGGGCCCCCTTACGTCCCACGAAGGCTGGGCTAAGTTTAATCTTTCTGACCTCTCTGTAGGCATCCGCCGCGTTGGGGTACAATAACTTTGTCGTCCCGGCCGTTATGCCCTCCATGTAGCGTCGGTTCCATGCGTCAACCGAATCCCTGCGTAGGATTCGTTTGACGTACGAAACTGGGCACAGATCGTAGTCCGGCTTCTTCCTGCCGTTAAGCGCGGCCTCCTTGGCTAGTTCATCAACCCGTTCATTACCTTCCAGCCCAGCGTGCGCTTTTATTCAATGTAGAGACAATCTGCCACCATTGTGGCGAATTATCTCCACTCGGACTGCAAGGGGATGAAGTGAGTGGCCCCGCGTAACGGCATCATGAGCCGATCTTGAGTATGAGTACACGTCGACCGCACGACCCGCGTAACCCACAGCCATATTAGTGGCCCTCTCCAGAACCAGCATCTCCGCCTGATAAACGGTACAGTACTTCTTCAGCAGGAGCTTTTTGGTTTTGGTTTCCGCCATCCCATAAGGATAGCGCAGCGCCTACCTTTCCTTCGATTTTAGAGCCGTCCGTGTAGATTTTTAGGCTACTAGGCTCCTGCTGGAGAAGCTGTGCACCGTCTGTAATCAGGTCGAACGAGATCTCAGTGACCTTCGCGGGGTGTGGCATATCTATACAGTCCGTGGGCCGCTCAACCTCCCGGTCGCCAACGATCGGCTCCGAGTGCAACGTAGGTCACTATCGGCTCTACCACCGCGGTGTAAATCGTCCTGATTTACACCGCGTTGGATACAGAATCCAACGAATAGTTCGTTATAAACTGTAAACCGCAATTCACCTTCTATGTATCTTACTTGCTGCTACGGAACCCTTCATGGGCGAATCTGTCAAACATCTAAATTGAATTAACTAATAAAAACATTTCGTTTTCTTTTGCCAAATCGTGACATTTGAGCATCAAAGCGACAAGTAAATATTAAATTTGGTTGGAAATTGGTCATTGGTGCACACAAATTAGTTCCTAGTTCTCTGTCTTTCTTTGGGAGTACGGAACCTTAAAAAACCCAAATGATATTAAATTTAATTAACCTATAAAAATGACGACCAATTTGAACATCAAAGGAAACGAAATGTGCTCTCGTAAATAACTTTTATATTTTCAGTAATCAAAAAGTTCTGATTCTGAATGAATTCCTATGTAATATTTGCGTTAATTTGAAACTTATTTTGCGGAAATTCTGTTGGGGTCATTGACTGCGAGAAGTTGTCAAGCAGAAGTGACAAATGGCATGATAATAATAGAAATAGTAATTTATCTTCGAAATGTCTTCAGATAAACCGGTCTGCTATTTTATCAGCATGTGAAAGTATATCAATAGCCTTATCATATATGAATCAGCCTTAAGAAGCTCTGTATCCGGAACAGAAACTATCGGATAACCAGAAAAAACTATTCTTAACTTTGGTCCAAGGGTTGCGGGTTCGATCCCCGCACAGTACAAACATTTGTGTGCATGAACATGTCTGTTTTTATTGGTCTGGGTGTTTCTATGTATTATACGTATGTATTTACAAAAGTTTACAAAATTATATGTATATATTTGTAATTTCACTGTTGATTCTGATATCTGTAACACAGGTGCTTGAGCTACCTATCTCGGAGTCAGATCAATGTATGTGATGTTGTGAAATATTTATTTATTCGTAACTGTAAATGAATACCTATGTTCTAAATGCTTTGGATAATTTAAGATAGGCGTGGAGTCTAATCAGTTTATCATATGTGTAATGACCACAGAATTGATATAGGCAGTTTTGTGGTAATGACCTACGGTGGGGTATGCATACTTGAGGGTTTTGTATAAGCAAAGCTTTAAGGCCAGCACACCCAGTTTAAGGTCGCTAAGCATGCTATTGAGTGGACTATGCTCGGAGTTTCTTTAAAGGATAGGTAAAATCCGAAATAAGGTTATCCGAGAAAAGACTAAAGACCGATATAGTGTATCGAATCAGCATGCTGAAGTGGTAATAAGCTGGCCATATATGTCGAAGAACTGACAACAGCTGGGTTAAAGGAGTTCTCAATTGAAGACTGCTACTCGGAGCATAGGGGCGGCCTCCAGCCAAATTGAGTAGCGGTCTGCGAAAGACAGCTAGTATAAACTTATATAGACCCGGCCTGACGTAATGGGCGACTAATCGGGTTTTCGAAGTACGTGAGCATTCCCACTACTAGGGAGTAGTTTTGTCAGCACACGGCTCCGAAGGGGATGACATTACTGGGTGTCCTGGTAGGTGAACCAGAGAATGGCTAGCGCTGCGAGCGTGGCTTACGGCTGTGGGGTTTCCAATCGTGATGGCGTTGAGCTGGACACCCCAGGGGTTTTGATTAGGGTTAAAGTCCCACACACCACCTTGTTTCCTACATGTAACAGGGGACGGCCATGATGAATTCCCCTAAAAACAAAAAAAAATGGTAGGTGTGTCAAGCCGAAGATAGGTTGAAATGTTCGCCATTGGGGAAAGCTTATGTCAAGCGGTGCATGGACTGATACTATTTTTTTTTTCATTTTGTTCCAGGTACGGTATCGATTCGCTGAGCGACTTCGCCCTACTGGCAGGGTGCGTCATCTCAGGCGTAGCCGTCTTTGCCTTCATCAAGAAGCTGTTCTGACGTTGACCTTTAGCTTAAGCTATATTTTATGACATATGAATATTATACGAATTAACAGTATACCTGTGTCTACTCATTCAGTTGTTATTTTACAATTTATTTTTCATAATAAAAAATGGCTGCCTCAGTGACGCAGACTGCGCTGGGGTGGGAAACCAAAAAAGACAGGTTGAAATTTTCGCCAGAGGTCACAAACCTCTAATGGCAGCTAAAGAATATATTAGAAACACTTCTGGTTTATCGCACACTATAATACGTATAACCTTCGGATTAACCTCTGCTAATAAGACCATTACTTTATATCGCCTAACCTAATTACTATAATAGCTCGGTCAGTTAGATAACTTCCGAAAGACCTCAAATTGGCTTTCCCAATAATGGCTTTAAATGCGAACGAAGGTATTTGATATCTTTGCAGTAGGTATCAACTTTGTTGCGGATTTAGCTTAGTTGCTGGTATTACCGAGCTAAGTTTTAGGTAGGTACTAAAGTTTGCTTTGCCGTGTGGTCCCTAGCAGAGTAGAATAGGCCACCCTCACTTTTACCGAGGTGTCGTAAAAGGCGACTAAGGTAAAGCTGCTGGCATGATCATCAGCACCCAGCGAAGGAAAACTCTGCATTTATATCTAAATCCTCGCCAACCCGTCTGCCAAGCGTGGTGAGTATGGCAATTACCCCTAATGTCATTGAGAGAGGCCCGTGCCCCAGCAGTGGGGATTTAACTGGGCTGACGATGATGACGATGAAAGATTGCTATCAAATTGTTAGAACTTCGATCGATAAAAACTGCAAAAGTCAATTTGACCAACGGTTTTGTTCTTGCAGTAGGTACAACCTAAATCATGCGGTTTGGGCCCCTTATCATTATGATCGAAGGGTTTGGGTCAAATCCGTTCGCTCGAATCGAGCCGTCCCTTATTTGTTTGATCTACCAGTATGGCGAAATAGTCTGCCTCGTTGGCGCAGTAGGTAGTGCGTCGCACTTTAAAGCGACGGCTGCACTTGGGATCCCAAGTTCGATCCCGGGTCTGGCCAAAATTTTGCACCTGAGTTTTTTTGTTAAGAAATTCGGAGTGTCAGCCCTCGAAAAGCACGTTGAGCCGTTGGTCCCGCGCGTGATCCCTTTCCGGTCGTGTCACACATCCCATCGGATAATGAGGGAAAGGGAATAAAGAGTGCACTTGTGTTTCTGCACACACTTTAACACTACAATAAATCCTGCGTAAGAAGCTGATCGTTGAAATTGGCCGCTTTAGCCGAAATCGGTTGTAAGATATTATTATTATCATTATGGCGAAATAGGTAACAAAATAACATATTTGACACAAAAAATCCCGATTCCGTTACTGGCCCCAGTATTGGTATCCTCCTACTCATCTTAGCATGTCATTCCCAGTCGTCAGCTGTCGCTTCGGTCGCCGAGGTACGCTTAGAGCATGATCCAGGATTCCATTCGGGATTAAAGGAATAATTCTCGGTTTGTGCATGCACTTTCTATGGGACCAGTGACCATTGACAGTGTATGCGACATGCGCAGTTGTCATCTGATGCGACCGAGCGGGTGAGCAGGTTCCGGATAGCTCGCCCTCCCCCATACCCACCTCTTTGCTTGAGGACGGGAGAGGGTGTCACGTTGACCCCGGACAATAGATGGCTGCTCCAAAACCCAATCCCAGGCTAGGAGCATTCCTGACAACCTCAAACCCATGCTCCCCACCTCATCCTCGAACCACCCTAACTCACCTTATCCTTCCCCTCATGTCCTGGAGGAGTTAACCTCGACTCTAAAAAACCCCAATCTAAGGTGTCATCCGACCCGTGCCGATAGATGCATGGCCGAAGGGATGTTCGGTCGAGAACGGAGGGGCCTCGAAACCAGGCGAAATCGAGGTCTATTTAGCCTTACCCCTGCAAGCGGGGCTCTGCAGGGGTGGACCTTTACTTCCCTAGCTTCTCGTGGGAACTATATGGATATTCTTGACATTATAGACGACCATCTAAATTCTACCGAAGAGGTACCAGGTACCTCTGAGGCTATGCTCTTTGGTAGCGATACTGAGGAGCATACTATCACTGCCGAAGCACCTGGGACTGATGGACCGGGTACTTCTAACGCGGAGTCGACCCCTCTGGGTGCAACGCACCAAAGGGACTCGTCGACCAAGGGGCCAGAGAGTAAACCCAGGGTTAAGCTCTCTGGAGCTGATAGGAAGCAAATCTATCGGCTCGTAGCGAAGGGTATGACCTTCGAGCAGGCGCTAGAACTGCGCATGAGTGAAAAGGCTAAGCAGAGGACCCAAGAGGAGGGGGAAACGAGGGAGCGGGGCGACTAAGCGCCCTCTCAATACCTCGTCAACCTCAAATCAAGGCAATCCTACCAAGGCACCGAAGCTTGGCGAGCCTTCCACCTCGAAGCCTACCTTTAAGTAGGTTGCTGGGTCCGTCACGTGTGGCATCAAAGACGCCCTGGGAAAAATGGACCAGGAGAGGGTCGAAATACTTCAAGGTGCTATCTTGAAGTGTATCGACACCTCAGATGACGGTGACGGCCCCAGCTTTATTGGATGCAAACCGCGCTCGGGTGGCATCCTTTTGGCGTGCGCAGATGAGAACTCGAAGGAGTGGCTCATCCGCAAACTGCCCAACATTAAACCCTGGGATGGAGCTAATCTCTCCGTTGTAAACGAAGAGGATATGCCCAAGCCCAGGTATGGCACGGCCTGGATACAGGAAGCCAAGCACGACGCAGATACCATCCTGCGGAGGTTGGCAAAACAAAATAAAGGGTTAGACCTCTCGAGTTGGAGGGTAGTCAACCGGAAGCCCGAAGCAAAAGGTCAAACAGTGACCTTTTCCTTCGACGAGGCGGCCTTGGAGACTATTCTTCAGCGCGAGGGGCGCCTCTACCTTGACTTTGGCCTCATACACATAAGGGTCAAAGGGGGCAAAGTATCCGGGGACAAGAAGGAGGGGGCAAGCGTCGAGGCGCGTCCAAGTACCTCCAACTTGGTCTCGGGTACGGAACCCTCAGGAGGAGCAACTGGAGCCGACTCCAGCAGCAACACACCTCCACCCGTCCGGGGGACGTATGGAGTCTCGAGGGGCAACAGTCGTGTTACAGGACCATCGAGAGGCAGGAGCACCACTACCTGCCAACCATCTGCCCTAGACAGCAGAGGTCGTGGTCGTGGTGGTCGAACACGACCAGCAGGGGGACGCGGCAAGAGAGGCGCTGTGCGAAGGCCGGTAAATCTACCGACCCTAGCACAGGAGCACTCCAGCAGGAAAGCCGCAAGCAACCTGCTCAACAAAAACAATTAATCCCCCCCCCCCCCTTCCCCGTAAGAAACAGACACAACCCACCTACACAAATATCCTCCTATCCCTTCCCTCCTAATTTAGAAACTTTCTCCCAACCCTTCCCTTCCCAATCCCCAAACCCAACAACATAATGATTATGGTGATACAAGTAAACCTCCAGCACTCAAAGGCAGCCTCAGCTGCCCTTTGCCAAAGATTCCTCTCTGGGGACCTGGACATCGCCTTGATCCAAGAACCGTGGGTGAATAAAACCACAGTAATGGGGCTAAACTCGGCAGGTAAGATATTAAGTAACACCTGCGGAGTGAGGCCAAGAGCATGCATGCTCTTCAAGAGAGGCATAAATTACCTCCCGATCCCTTCTCTGTGTACAGATGATGCTGTTGCAGCATATATAGACCTACCCGGGGGGAAAGGTGGGGAGACATTCATAGTCAGCTCCATGTACCTTCCCGGTGAGGACCAGGATCCGGTGAACAAGGTGACGCCGGTAATGGAATACTGTCTGGAGAGAGAAACCCAGCTGCTGGTGGGTACCGACTGCAACTCCCACCACACATCATGGGGCAGCTCCAACACGAACGCCAGAGGTGAGTTACTGTTTGACTACTTGCTCACTAATAATCAATTTGTTCTTAACGTGGGTAGCAAACCAACCTTTACCACACGTTCTAGGCAGGAAGTACTAGACATAACTTGGTGTTCAGGTAATCTCGCACACCGAGTGACCAATTGGCACGTCTCAGATGAGCCGTCCATGTCCGACCACACCCACATTAGGTACGACATACTATGCTCGGGAACAAAGGAACCGAACACCTACCGTGACCCCAAGGGAACAGACTGGGAGGGCTTTAGGAACTCCCTTAGGTTATACCTTGGAGATTTTAAATACATCAAAACTTTGGACCAAGTGGAAGCCGCAGCAGAGGACTTAGGCAAAAGCCTAATGAATGCGTATCTAGAAAATTGTCCTCTTAAGACCACTAAGAGCAACAGGAACGCGCCTTGGTGGAACAAAAACCTGGAGCATCTGAGGCAAAGGACCCGTGCCTTATTTAACAAGGCAAAAAAAGACAAGAACTGGGATGCTTACAGGAAGGCGTTAACACGTTTCAATAGGGAGCTCAGGAAAGCAAAAAGAAGATCCTGGCAAAAATTCTGCGGGTCCATCAAAGACACTGCCCAAGCTGCCAGGATCCATAAAATACTATCCAAGACACCTGAATCCCATCTAGGCCTGCTAAGGAAAGCGGATGGATCTTTCACAGAATCTCCGGAGGAAACACTGAGACTGCTTGCTCAAACGCACTTTCCGGAATCCGTGTACATTAATAACGAAAGAGAACTCCAGGTCAGTAAGTCTCCGGAAAGGAGACCGAGGAATGAAGACTGGAGGAGAGCTTCCGTTATTTTTCGTCCCCAGCAGATAAGTTGGGCAATTAGGAGTTTCAAGCCTTATAAATCTGGTGGGGTCGATGGTATCTTCCCGGCTTTGTTGCAGCGGGGCGAAGATATCATCATCTCTACGCTGATAAAACTATACCGTGCAAGCTTTGCTTGGAGTTATCTGCCATCAGCGTGGACTCGGGCGAAGGTCACTTACATTCCCAAGGGAGGGGACAAAGACAAATCGCAGCCCAAGTCCTACAGACCGATAAGTCTCACCTCATTCCTATTAAAAACGATGGAAAAGGTGTTGAACAGTCACATCAGGGCAACATACCTCGTTGAAAAACCCCTGAGTGCAAGACAACATGCCTACCAAACAGGCAAGTCCACGGAAACGGCACTTATTGACCTGGTGGACAGAATTGAGAAAGCCATAGAAGACAAAGAAATTGCACTCTGTGCCTTTCTCGATATCGAAGGGGCGTTTGACAACACCAACTTCGATGTTATAACACGTAGCATGGTGAATCGTGGAATCGACGACACCACCACCAGATGGATGGGATCCATGCTACAAAATCGGACTGCAACAACAACGTTGATGAACAAAACCCTTCATTATAGAGTGACCAGAGGATGTCCACAGGGCGGAGTCCTATCACCCCTTCAATGGTCATTGGTTGTTGACAGTCTCATCTGCGAGCTCAATGAAGCCAGATTTCTGACTCAGGGTTACGCAGATGACATAGTAATAATGGTCATAGGAAAATGCCCTAGCACCATTTCCAATCTTATGCAAAGGGCCCTACGAATAGTAGAAAACTGGTGCACGAGACACGTGCTAACAGTCAATGCACGTAAGACGGTCTTAATCCCGTTTACCAAAAGAAGGAAACTAGAAGCGCTCCACGCCCCAACACTTCTTGGTACGAAGCTATGCTTGTCCAACGAGGTCAAATATCTCGGAGTCTTTTTAGACCAAAAACTAACATGGAACAAGCATCTCGACTACATCACTAGAAAGGCAAAAATTGCGATGGGGGCAAGCAGTAGGTTGGTGGGGCTAAAATGGGGGCTACGGCCCATGGCCGCACTCTGGATTTATAAAACCATAGTGAGGCCGATCGTCACTTATGGCTGCTGTGTGTGGTATAAGAAGACGCACCAACTTAACTGCGTAGAGAACCTCAGCAAAGTTCAAAGAACAGCCTGCCTTATAGCCACCGGCGCGCTTTTGTCCTCTCCCTCTGCAGCACTGGATGCCCTCCTGAACATTCCACCTCTGCACATTCACGTGCAGATGGAAGCGAGGATGGCTATCACGAGAGCGAAAATCAGAGGGAGGACGAGATGGCAATCTAGGGTCATGAGAAACCTCTACAACGAACTAATGAAAAGTCCGGTCATGGATATGCCCTCTGACTCCATGGTCCGTGAACACCGCTTCGATAAGCGGTTTACAGTCTTGTTACCGAGTAGACAAGACTGGGAGGCTGGAACTCCCGGAAATGTTAAGCAGAATGACATCGTTTGGTATACGGATGGCTCCAGGAAGCAGGGCATATCCGGGGCGGGATTTTGTAATGATCGCTGCGGAATACGCAAATTCGCCAACCTGGGTCGCTATACCACGGTGTACCAAGCGGAAGTCTTCGCAATAATTGGCTGTGTCCAAGAGAGTCTACAAATGAATCTCCAGAATAAGAAGATATTCATCTTCTCAGATAGTCAAGCTGCCCTCAAGGCGTTAACATCCTGTGAACTTGACTCCAAACTCACTAGCGAGTGTGTCCTGCTCCTAAACCAGCTTGGCAATGCCAACATCGTAAATCTGATTTGGGTACCGGGACACTGTAATATCAGAGGCAACGAGGTCGCTGACGTGCTAGCAAAGGCCGGGGCAGAGAGCCCACTACTCGGACCGGAACCAATAAGTGGCGTTCCAGCCTGCATGGTCAGGTTCGAGTTAAAAGAGTGGGAGCATAAGCAAAGCACTGAATATTGGAAAAGACTACCTCGACTAGAACAGTCTAAGGCGTTGATACAGGCGTTCGATCAGAGACGAGCTGTAGAGATAACAAAACTGAGTAGAGGACATGTTAGGGCACTCACTCGGACCCTCACAGGGCACTGCAAATTAAACAAGCACCTGCACAACATGGGCCTTACAGATACCAAAATCTGCAGGTTCTGTCGCGAGGACGAGGAAACGATTATCCACGTCCTCGGCGAGTGCATGGCGCTGCACCGCTGCAGAAGCCGGCACCTGGGAGCACACATGATCTCGGCTGACGAGATCAAGAGCTCCCCCATCAGCTCCATTCTCGGGTTTATCCTGGAACTGGGGCTGCATGAGGTGCTGTAATAGGTTACGGGGCTGCCACAATAGATCATCTATTGGTCGCAGTGGCTATGAGACGCAGGGCTCACCCCATTTCTATCAAATAATAAAAAAGGAATAATTTAACTAGCCTTAATCTAAAAACCCTAGGCAGTGAGAAGAACTAAATGATTCGAAAGTAGATATTTAAAGAAAGTGGCATATTTTTTTTTCTTCATCATCAGCCCATTTAAGTCCCCACTGCTGGGGCACGGGCCTCCCTCAATCACATGAGGGGTAATTGCCATACTCACCACGCTTGGCAGACGGGTTGGCGAGGGTTTTGATATAAATGCAGAGTTTTCCTTCTCTGGGTGCTGATGATCATGCCAGCAGCTTTGCGTTAGTCACCTATTACGACACCTCGGTAAGAGTGAGGATGGCCTATTCTACTCTGCCGGGGACCACACGGCACGGCATTTTTTTTTCTTATTTTTTTATAATAATTATTATCACAACATCTCATACGTTGACCTGATTCCGTACTAAGTAGCTTAAGCACTTGTGTTACAGATATCAGACAACAGAGGAACACAAATATATACTTAAATAAATATATTACACCCAGACACTGAACAAACACAAGTGTTCATCGCACGAATGTTTGTCCAGGGTGGGGATCGAACCCACGACCTTTGGCGTAAGAGGCACCAATTGCGCCATCCGGTCAGTCAAATATCAACAGGAGTGATACCACGGCCTCACAGAAAACCGGCGTGAAGCAGTACTGTGCTGTGTTTTGCTGCGTGAGTGATCCAGTGATGGCCCAATCCAGGGGAAAGGGGTTTTAAAAGGGTGCGCGGGTGTCCATGGGCGGCGGCAATCGCTTACCATCAGGTGATCCGTCTGCTCATCTGCCACCTATTAGCTGCATAAAAAAATATATATTCGAAGCCGTAAAATTATTATTAGCGAGTTTCGGGCGATGGTGGTTCAGTGGATGAGAACGTGCCTTCCATACGAGGAGTCATGATTCTAATCCGAGCATGCATCTCTAGGTTTTTCAAATCTATTTGCATATTTCTACCATTAGCTCGGCGGTGAGAGAAATACATCGTGCGAAAACCTGCACGTCTTGTATAGTTCCTCAAAAATATGGATACCTACAATATTTGAGATAATGATTCTGAATGTAGTTCCCCTGTCTGAGGGTTGCGAGGGTCAGACGGTAGTCGCTTCATTGTAATACCAGACTTAAAGATATCATCATCATCATTATAGCCAATAGACGTCCACTGCTGGACATAGGGCTCCCCCAATGTTCTCCACACAGATCGGTCCTGTGCCGCCCTCATCCAATGGATTCCCGCGACCTTCACCAGATCGTCGGTCCACCTTGTGGGGAGCCTGCCACGGCTGCGACTTCCTGTACGTGGCCTCCACTCGAGGACCTTTCCGCTCCAACGGCCGTCTGTTCTCCTCACTATGTGCCCAACCCATTTCCACTTGAGGCATGCAATCTTTTGGGATATTTCTGTGACCTTAGTTCTCCTGCGGATCTCATCATTTCTAATACGATCACGCAAGGAATCTCCGAGCATAGCCCTCTCCATTGCTCCCTGGGTGACTTTGAGCCTCCTTAATCGGCAGATTGTAAGCGGCTACGTTTCGGTTCCGTATGTCATCACTGGCAACACACACACTTATATCTATAAGTGTGTGTGTGTGTTGCCAATTTAATTGTGATTATAGGTCGTTACCTAAGGCTGCCTGTCTAGGCATTCGACCACGGCGATACAGCATAATCATTTCAGCAGAGACAATTTTCTTGTTTTGTGTTTTTTAGATCGTGTTTTTGGCAGTTGGGTTTTAGTTTTTAAACTTTATTTTTATTTAAAATATTTTTAGTAATATAATTACATATTTGAAATGTGCTAAAATAGCTCTTTCGTTTGATACCCCACACGGTACCGTCAAGCAAATTTTTTTTTTTTTAGTTCCTTACTCTAAGTCCCCTAGAGGGCGTTGTAATAAATTTAACGTGACGTCATGTTGCTTATAACCAGAAGACAACCAAGACGCTTCTAACGTACCTATGCCACCTACTGTAGCACAACAGATTCATTATAATAATAGAATAAAATCAATGTGGCATACGACCACGGCGATACGGCATAATCATTTCAGCACAGACAATTTTTTTGTTTTGTACTTTTTAGATAGTGTTTTTTTGGTAGTCGGGTTTTTGTTTTTATTGAAATACTGTACAATGTCCTAGCGCACTCCGGGACATCACCTTTGAGATTTACTTGTGTGCATCGGTGGACAGGCAGCCTTAATCAATCATCGCTACCGGAACGGATGGACCCGAGCCTTTCCGATTAATTGCCCAAATTTGGGATTCAAAAGCATCTATTCAGGCGATTTTCAAAGTCAATTAACAAAGATATTTGTGTGAAAAGTTACCAGACTATATAGCACCGATAATATTATATAATAGCGATGGTAGCTATTAAGGCGACGGGTGCTAGCGACACCAATCGATTTTAAATGTTAGCTACTAAACCGGATCTATCATAAACAATTTCGGAGTGGGGGCCTCTAAGAAAACATTTATACTATATCTATCTTGTACTCGAAATTTGGATTAACACCATAAGTGGCCGTTTTTGGCAGTAATTCAAATTTCGAGTACAAAAGCAGACCCAAAAGCTAAGTATTAAAGAAATAGTATAAGTGCTTTCCGAGAGGCTATACCTTTGAAATTGTTAAAAGGATAACCGGTTTAGTTGCTAACAATTTAAATAGTGTGCTCTACCCGTCACCTTAATATAATAGCGGTGGATCTGAACACGACTTCCATACGGGAAATCGTGGTACGAGCATGCAGCTCTGGATTTTTAAAATCTATGTGCGTATTTCTACCATCAGCTCGGCGGTGATGGATAACGCCGTGAGGTAACGTGCACATTTTTTATAGTTTCTGAAATGTGTAATCAAGATTCAGTTTCCCTGTACCTACAGTGTTGCGATGATTAGACGGCAGTCGCTTCATTGTAATAGTCAAATCCCCCAAATCCTGAATCATGGTCTAAGAGGCCCCCGGGCTCCAAAGCGACAGTAAGCACCCCGACGCAAAAACGACGGGGTGTTATAAGTTTGACGTGTCTATGTCTGTGTGTGTGTGTGTGTGTGTGTGTGTGTGTGTGTCTGTGTCTGTCTATGGAATCGTAGCTCCCAAGCAAATGAACCGAATTTGATTTTGTTTTTTTTTTGTTTGAAAGATGAATAAGGAGGGAGTGTTCTTAGCTATGTTGGATAAAAATCGATCCAAGATGGCCGCCGCCACAAATATTTGGATTTTATGTTTTAACAAAACTCCCATAATATGGGTATCATATAAAAGGGCTTGAGTAGCAGAATATATTAATTGTGAAAAATTTCAAATCCAAGATGGCCGCCGTCAGAAAATAACGAATAACCTATTTATTGCTCCAACTGCCTCAATATAGGTATCAAATGAAAGAGCTTTAGTCATGTCGGGGGTTTAATTTTTTTTACCGTATAAACTAGGAATTTCTCGGTAAAATGAGAAGGACTTAAGTAGTAGACAGGGGCGCTTTACCAATAGTGCAGGAAGTGCGGTGCACCCGGGCATCGGAAGTTAGAGGGCGCCGGAAGTCCCTCGCTACACATAGAGCCTCCACTGTAACGCTCCGCAAGGAGCGGGCGGTAGTACTGATCGTTCTCCTTATCTTAGCGTGTGATTCCCAGTTGCAGTCCAATGCTGTCGCCTCGAAGCCCGAGGTACTCTTGGACTATGATACAGGATTCGGAATGTCTGATAATTACAATGAAGCGACTGCCCATAGATATCGAACATGTACCTACCTAAGTATTCCATTCCATTTTGTTCGCGCATTTTGAAACTAAAAGGGCGCCAAGTTATTGATTGCGCCCGGGCGCTTCTTGGGCTAGAGGCGCCCCTGGGCCTAGGCTTAGTTCAAACAACAAAATGGGGTTATTTCCAAAATAGATTCTACCCACATGTAGCTAATAAACCTAAAACTCATACCTATCCTGAAGAAAACAAACGCTAAAACTTTTTATTGAAGTTTAATCGATTATTCCATTTATTCCAGGCCAGGGCATATTTATGGTTTCATTAATGAAATTAGTAGATATACTCATAAATAATACCTAAGTATCTAGATATTGATACCGCACTTCTCAGATTAAATCAAATTTGATTTTTTCTAAGCCCTCATATAAAAAGTAAATTTAGGTAGATCGGTGAGGATATCACAGATAGGTAATGATAATTTATTCTAAATTCAATAACCATAAAATCGAAAACTTAAAAAGCCCCGATGGCGGCCATCTTGGATTTGAAATTTGTCACAATAAAAATATTCTGCTACTTAAGCCCTTTTATATGATACCCATATTGTGGGAGTTATGTTAAAACATACTCTTCCATATCCATATCTTTGTGACGGCGGCCATCTTGGATCGATTTTTATCCAACATAGATAAGAACACTCCCCCCTTATTCATCTTTTAAACAAAAAAAAACAAAATCATAATCGGTTCATTTTTCGGGAGCTACGATGCCATAGACAGACACACGCACACACACACAGACACGTCCAACTTATTATAACACCCCGTCGTTTTTGCATCGGGTTTAAAAATGATAATGGAATAATAAATTAATTTAAAAAATACCAAATACCTTTTTTTGCTGACCCAGGAGAAATGCGTTACGCAAACCCATCCGTCTGTAAACGGATGGGTACCACAGGGTAAGCTAACAAATAGTCTGGATTGAAATATTCTTTTGATTGCTGTAGCTGTGTTTCAATTTACTAATAGCTTATACAAATTAATGTTAATATGTAAAACACATGATTTTAGCTATATCTCTAACAAAACTCAGTATTTTTCCCACTTTAACTGTCCCCCAGCTAGCTCTACCTACATTTTCAATATACATAGATGATTGTAAAATATCATGTACAACCTGTACGGATAAAGAATGGGGTCAGAAATGGCGGCGCATCTATTCACTTCTCGCTCGCACATTATTTGCGTCTATACTCGCACTCGTGGGGTGTGTAAGTAGAGCAATAATTGAAACATTGCTCAATGATCTCACAAAGGCAGAAGGAGTCTTCCATATTATTGCATAATAACTTTACTTTCTCGTATATCGCCTCTACAATAAAATCCTTTTTTTTATAGAATAGGTGGCAGACGAGCAACAACAGTGGAGTCACAAGTGCGCTACCAACCCTTAAACCCCGGATTGGGCCTCCGGTACCCTCACTCACGCAGCGAAACATAACAGAAACGCTGCTTCACACGGGTTTTCTGTGACGCCATGGTAATCACTCCGGTCGGCCGGCCCATTCATGCCGAAGCGTAAAAAAATAGTGGGGCGCCGGATAAAGAAATCTTAACTCACAAATAGGGTACATGGTAGAAATCTCAGAAATCACTATTCTAATACTACATACTTTTCCGCGAAAATTAAGTACGATCCGCTGAACTTTAGGACCTAGGATGATGTGATTGTCGCAATAAAATTCGTCTCATTTCTAGGTCAAATTCTTTCGTTTCCCCAAATCTTAGATACCAGTTTATTGGCAAAGCCCTATAAATAAGGAAACAAGAAAAATTGGATTTATTCATACAAATCCATCGGTGCGAGAGGATAGCGTTCTACATGGATCGGCCTACTCCCGAACCATCAGTAAAATATTGGGCCACCTTTGGCAATGTTCATAGCCGTATAGGAGAAATATGGGGCAAAACACTGCCTATTATTCTCCCATGCTTCGACTGATCCGATGCGCAGAAAACTCAGTGACACCAAAAGAATTGGATATTTCATTCGCATACCACACCTGTGGAATTTGCGGAAGTAACTGGGTTTTTTCAATTATTTGTCGGAAGGATCTATACCTGATATTTGTTATCATAGGAATGTTAATGTACCTCCCTACCTACATCTGAACCAAAGGAACTCGGACACTATCGTATGTGTAATATCCTCCAACCGATTACGGCTACGACAGCCAATCTTAACGATTAGCTACGTACGCAGGATATATTATAGTGCTCAAGTGTGTGCGCAAACACAAGTGCACTCTCTATTCCCTTACCTCATTTTCCGATGAGACACTGCAGTGACACGACCGGAGAGGGATCGGGCGCAGGACCAGAAGCTTAACGAACTTTCCGAGGCACGGAGGTACAAGACCGCCAACTTCCAGACTCCGGGCTGCCACTAAGAATTTCTTGCCGAAAACTTAGGTACAATTTTTTGGCCCGACCCGGGGATCGAACCCGGAACCTATTGCGCGGAAAAAAAAAATCGGTAGCGCAGTGATTAGTGCGCACACACTGTAGCACTATAATATATCCTGCGCACGCGGCTACTCGTTACGACGTAGCCGTAATGAGCAGTTTTCCAGTAAGTATTTTCGGGTGGTTTCTAAAAGCAACACCAGATGACGCTACTCTCACTATCAATTAAAAGTTCCTTTTTTGTCTATGATAGATAGGAAATATTTGATAAACCAACCATCATCATGAGATTTACGGTCCTGCCATATTTAACTTTATTTTACCCATAAGAAAATAGAGATAAAAAGTAAACAAGTAAAATACATATTTTACTTGTTTATGAAAAGTTTCGTTTTGAATCACTCTCTGTCATTTAAAATTTACATAGCACTAAAAATACATATTAACTGCTAAGTATTAAAATATTTAATGTATAAAACCTAAAACAATTTTCCCATAAATTAGGGTCCACATGAAATATCATACCACACCTAACATTTACAGGGACTGATTGCGCCATCTAGCGAATCACTAGGAAATTTATAAATACCTACTGGAAAACTGCTCATTGGTTGGAGGATATTATTATCTGGTTATAAGAATATTTTAATGTAGGTATATGACTTTGAAAGTGCTTTGCTAATTAAAAGAGGTAATATTTGGAATTATGAACCATTCTAATATAATTGCTGGTAGGTATATTTATTAAAATTAGGTGGATCCCGCAAACGAAAACTATCAGGCAATATCAACACTGACCTATCGTAGATGTTAACTCCTAGTAGAATCACCTGAGCAAAATCTATAATCATCATGAACACAATGTGTCATTCCCGGTTGCGTCCAAAGCTGTCACTTTGGACCCCGGGGTATAGGTGATTCACGAATGATAACCACAGATGGCCAGCGTTTATGCATGTCATCTCATAAAGACACAGACAAAAACCATTTTCAATTAAAGTGACGGGTAGGGCACACTAGTTACGCCAAACGATTTTAATTTTTAGCTACTAAACCGTATCTATTTTAAACAATTTCAATCTCTTGGCAAACAAGTGTTTGCTTACTTATACTATTTATTAAATCATCATTATCAGCCCATTTAAGTCCCCACTGCTGGGGCACGGGCCTCCCTCAATCACATGAGGGGCAATTGCAATACTCACCACGCTTGGCAGACGGGTTGGCGAGGGTTTTGATATAAATGCAGAGTTTTCCTTCTCTGGATGCTGATGATCATGCCAGCAGCTTTACCTAAGTTTTAAGTTTTATTTATTAAATAACCATGCACAAATGTTGGGTCCGTGTTTGTACGCGAAAAATTGATTCACGCCAAAAGCGGCTACTTTTGGCGGTAATCCAAAATTCGACTGCAAAGGCAGACTAAAGACCCAGTTAACTATAAGTATTTAATTAATAGTATAGGTGTTTGCCAAGAGATTGTATTCCCGAAATTGTTTAAAATAGATCCGGTTTAGTAGCTAAAAATTCAAATCGATTGGCGTCGCTAGTGTGCCCTACCCGCCATCTTAAACATAGAATGTGTTTAGTCTAAGCCCTTATAATGTGTCAAATTGTGAATGAGCCATTACTTCATGAGATTACATACGTAGACGGTCGTCATTTGTGGTCATCTTTCGTGAATCGACCTGTACCTAAGTTTGTGCCATGATCTGGATATACACAGGCTCTATCTGTAAACATTCCTTTTCTACCAACCATTTTGAACAACATTAAATTTGTTTTTTGGAAATTCAGTTAAAAAAAACTTTCACCTTTTCTTAGGGCCGTATTATAAAAAATACATGAAGTTTCGGTGTAAATAACCGAATTTATTAATTTAAGTTTGTATTCATTATTCATTAATTTTAATATCTTCACTAATGCCTTGAAAAGGTTAGTTACAAACTAACTTAACATAAAAAACTGCTCTAAAAATTTATGATAATATGTATCATAATTGTTAAAAATTGGGTGAGGAAATAAATAAAAAAGTATTTTTTAAAAAAAACTATCGTTCCACAAGTATTTATTTGTCAACAAAAACGACATTGGTTCTTGTGAACACAAATCTATTTTGTTTAATATAATATTTTCTTTTTTATGCAACATAATTTGTTTTACACCGCACAATTACTTTAAAATAGGTCATATTTTGCCTGTAACACAGGGTATCCTCGTACAGGCACATATTATATAGTTTACGCTTCATTTACCTAAGAAGATTTTAAGTTTTATTTTGTAACATAATGATTTTGAATAAAGTTTTTTTATTTGACACGATACTAGAAATCTAAACCACTGTGCTTAAAGTTTAAAGCTGTTACACCCGAACCCTCAGCGCTTCAAAATTTTTAAGTTAAAAGTTCATCAACAAAATCTTTAGGCTGTAATATTCCCGGTAAAATATCCCCAACTCGAATCGTGAATCCATATTAGGGTTTTTTTATGTGATAGGTGGCAGACGAACAGACTGATCACCTAATGGTAAGCGATTGTCGCCACCCATGGACACCCGCGACAACCGTGGAGTCACAAGTGCGCTGCCAACCTTCAAACCCCCATTTCCCCTGAATTGGGCCTCCGGAACCCATACTCACGCTGCAAAACACAGCACAGTGCTGCTTTACTCAGGTTTTCTGCGAGGCCGTGGTATCACTGCGGTCGAGCCGTCCTATTCTCGGTCTCTTCAGATCGTGGCTCTCCCACGATCTCCCACATTTAATTCGATTCCTCCTCTTATTGGCGTGTACTTAATTCTCGGTTGCGTCTAAATCTGTCGCTTTGGAGCCCAGGATACGTTTGGACCATAATTCAGGATTTAGAGAGTCTGGTAATTACAGTGAAGCGACTGCTGTCTTTTGACAGGGGAACCAAACCAACTGAAACATGATTACACGTTTCAGAAACTATCCGAAGCATGCAGGTTTCCTGACGATGTTTTCCCTCACCGCCGAACTAATTTAGAAAAACGCACATAGGTTTAAAAAATCTAGAAGTGCATGCTCGCATTCGAACCACGACCCCCGAACCATCATCATCATCAGCAACCCACACTCGTCCACTGCTGAACATAGGTCTCCCCTAATACACGCCATTGCTCCCA
Source organism: Marasmia exigua (assembly GCA_019059595.1). Taxonomy (NCBI): domain Eukaryota; kingdom Metazoa; phylum Arthropoda; class Insecta; order Lepidoptera; family Crambidae; genus Marasmia; species Marasmia exigua. The sequence continues at coordinate 9,985,680 of CM032476.1, read as the reverse complement.
ATTTTCGGCCACTCTCATCCAGCCCACACCAGCCAGCCTTCGAATGTCATCATCCCATCTTGTCGCAGGGCGTCCTACACTACGCTTACCGAGTCACGGTCTCCACTCAAGGACTTAGCTAATTCGGTTGGCTATGTCGGTGACTCAGGTTCTCTGTCGGATTACATCATTTCTGATACGGTCCTTCAGAGATACTCCGAGCATAGCCATCCGAATGGAAGGCGCGTATTCATCCACTGAGCTACCAACGCTCGCTTACATTTAATTCGATTAAAAGTCGCAAAGTTTGCAGGGTTCCGACCCGTCCCGAGTAGGGTTTCCAGACAGATACTTATCGAATCTGGGACAATTCTACTAGGACAACGGTGTCGGGTTAATATCTATAGACTGACCGGATGGCGCAATTGGTAGTGACCCTGCCTCTTACGCCAAAGGTCGTGGGTTCGATCCCCACCCTGGACAAACATTGACTCACATGAACATGAACACTTGTGTTTGTTCGGTGTCTGGGTGTAATATATGTATTTAAGTATATATTTGTGTTCCTCTGTTGTCTGATATCTGTAACAAAAGTACTTAGGCTACTTAGTACGGAATCAGGTCAATGTATAAGATGTTGTGAGAGTTATATTATTATTATTATTAGCTATCAATTCCGGGACAAGTCTCTAGGATAATGGTGTGTCGGGTCGTGGCAATAGTAATTTACATACATTTTGTTTGTAGGTTTTCGGAGTCCGTGACAATTAAGTCTAGCTACGGGATACGGGACAAGACGCCGACCTTTCGGAACTATCCCGGATATCCCAGCCTCTTGGCAATCCTAGTTCCGAGCAAGTGATTGATTTGCGCAAGTTTAATTGGCTCCTGAGCCCAAAGCGGTAGGTTTCTTGTGGACCAACGAAGGAACAGGGGATTTTTTTCTTATTCTGTGGCTATATCATCTAAGACTTTTTTTACTGTAGATAGGTAAGCGTATGACCATATTTCACCGGATGGTAAGTGATAATATGTTCTAAAATGTAGCACGATTACCTAGAAGATACCCATTCGCTGACGCTTTGAATCAATTACTGTTTATTCAATTAGTTACTTGTAGAGGAATAATTTGTGCCAGATATATCACAAATACTTTTTTTTAGAATCTCACTGTCCATTTTTTGCTACAATATCCTATATTCGTCACAATCAATACAAATCGATAGGCGGCGCTTGTGAGATCGCAGTATCACCTTAAGCTACTACATCACCACATTCTAGGCACGTGTGTAATGCTTACGAACATGTCACACCTGAAATGCAATCAAAAGTTTCAAAGCTCAAGGGAGTTGATGACTTAAGTTATATTCAATAACCCTTGCAAGTTCACCAGCTTAGGAACTGCCATAACCGTTGCAGATATTACTCAAAGTTGCTTATTAAATCTTACTTTACTTTCACCTCTCTGAAACTTACTATTACAGGTACTTAGACAGTAGATAAATACGCTAAAGCAGTATCGACACTCCGCCATTTTGGACAGAAAGTTACCGTATAGGGTTGTCCTCTTATTTTTTTAAAAATTATTCTTACCTTGGGACTACTGGTTTAAGTACCGAGTCGTGATCCGGGGTCCTAGGTGCAACAAGGATCATCTGGTGCGTGTTAAATTAGAACTAATGATATTTCTTAAGAAATAAGCAAAATACTAGCATACAATACGAGTATTCGTACGCAAAGATACACAAAATGATTCCTAAAGTTGTAAAAAACAAAGATATATAAAATTAGACATATTTTTCATAACGTTTTGTTTCGTTACTAGGAAACCACGTTAAGGTATTGGTCATGCACCCGATCGCTCGGGCCAAGACACAGTGAGGTCCCACCACATATCAAATAATAATGTATCTACTAATTTACTCTACCAAAATAAAGTAAGCGGCACTCGAGTAAAATCGACAACCCTGAATTTAGTTCCTATGATTGTACTCCGATGGGACCTTAGAATCCGTGTAAAGTGTGCGTCTGTGTGCGTGCGTAATTGAGCGTTTGTTCGAAGTGTCCATACTGCTTGCGTATATCTACTGTGACGCAGTTCTTACTTAGACCAACCCAAGGTTCAAATGTCGTGTAGCAAAAAGATTCGACTATTGCATTATGAATGTTTTAACGACATTTTACGATCCCAAAGTAAAGCTCGTGACTGTACAGCCACACATCAAAATACAAAACGGTAAAACTTCAAGCATCTTAAGTGTATGGTCAGTACTCACCTTAATGTCAAACTCGTTCAGTTCAACAATTTAAGTGCGACTACGATTAGAAGGCACTTCAGTGACATTGACACGGGGGCGCTATACAAGATACTTTTTATGGGAGAATGTTAAAAGCAGTGACGCTTGTATAGGAAACAGCGTTAGTTCCGACTTTTGCCACGTGCCAAATAACCGCAATCCGACTGTAAGGAATTTTGACAGATAGGAGTAACTTTATGTGTGCCGTCGCCCGTTTGTGCTACAGACCGACCACGATCAAAAGGCACTTCAGTGACATTTACATGAGGGGTGTAGTATAGCATTTTATCTATGCGAAAATGGCAAAACAGCATTATTTCAGACTTCTGCCACATGCCAAATAACCCTGATCGGACATTACTTGAGTAACACTATCCGGTCAAGAAGACATAAAATTCACCGACTCATTACTTTAACGCGCTTAATCTAGCAAAGCATACCTAATCATAAAACACCGAATTAGGGATGATTCCCAATGGCCCAAAATTATGGCCGCACCTACCTACCTCTGCCTACGTGGCTGTTATAATTTCCTTTCTGTTGTGGCGATGTTTCCGGATACAACTCCCAATCGGGATAATTTATGAACCGATGTATTTCAAAATTGGCTTAGACCTGAATTTTCTGGAAATATTACGTTTCATTTGGGTTTCTATGAGATGAATGTAGCTTAAAGAGCGGACAATAATCTAATTTCTCATCCGTAGAAATTAAAATGAAATTGCCAGTGACAATTTCCGAAAATCGCCTAGTTGAATCGTTGTATTGCATTAACTAAGTTTAATGAAGCCGTAGATGGAAACTTGTTGTATTCACAAAACTAAATTGTAGATGACATGTAATTTGTTCTAAGTTCTTACGTAGTTTTTGAGTTATTATATACCTACTTAGAATGTAAAAACGGTCATTAATGCAATATCCTTAGACCAAGTTGAAGTGTGTTGACCTTGCACATTCTGATTCAAAATGAGGGTTTTCGCGTGTGAAAAATCCGCTATATGGCGTACTGTTGGACTGAAGACCAACATCAATCGCATTGGTTGTTTAGTTTGTCAAGTTGTCATTTTGACAGATCACGTTTAAAAATAACCAATCGCATTGTACGAGTGATATGACTATAATTAATCAAGATGGGAAGGAAGCGGACTCAACTCGGTCCGCTCATGACCACGGCTGCTGTAACGTAGCCGAAACGTCGAGTACATGGCTCTGAATCCTCTTGAAAAGAAATTTGTCACGTTGTCTATGCTATCATATTTCAGATAGATGTTCTGAATCTCGAATGAATGTATGAATGCCATTATCTCATTCGTTCATTTAATGATTGATGAGCTTTTTGACTTGTCACTAGGAGTGAACAAAATGGCACTTTGAAAAAACATCGATATTTTTATCGATTCGATACATCAAAACTGTACATCGATATCTTTCGATGTATAGGATGAAAATATCGAGTACTTTTTTTAAAGTCATGTCAAACAAAGCCTGTTAAAACAGGTCATCTTTTCAGAGTGAAAATGTTTGTATTTAAAGGTTATGAAAAAGCTACATCCAGTATCTTATTATAGTTTAGATTTTCATTTTTCATAAAATAATAGATCTAACTTCCTTCGTTGTCTCTGTGAATATGTGTATACTTCTAGTGAGCATGTGTAAACAGTAGCTTTATGCCTGGTTTCATTAATATCCGGCTCTTTAAAACCCGGGACACGCTCGGGCTCACCAAAGTCCGGATTACGATCCAGGACTTGGTGTTTCTGGCAATAACAATGAAGTTACTACCGTCTTCGCAACAATTAGGGGAGCCAGGCCGATTGAATCATGGTTACACGTTCGAGATCCTGATATAAAATATACCATGTCTTTTTTAATACCTGAAAAATTTCTTATTATACTAATGAAAACAATCATTTATCTCCAAGGAACGTAGAGTGGAATCTCAAAAAAAATTATTACCTCCCTGTTAAGTGCAAAAGAGGTAAAATGTAGGCTAAGTAAAAAATTTGTTCAAATATGTTCTAATAGATGGCGTTGTACGCTTTTGCATCGCGCATGTATTACGATTTTTCGGCTAGATAAGTACCCAGTTCAACCAAATAAATTGTTCCATGCTTTTATGAGTACAAAGTGTTTTTATTTTATTAACCTTAATCAAAGATCAAGCAGTGGTACCAAAAGACCAACCTACGGGACTTAGATAGTTCCTGTTCATGGTCCTACGAGGCCGGACGTTAGGGCAACTTTTTGAGCTATCTGTGGTCAGTTCGACCACAAACCCGCACTCGCAGTGGATTGCTGCGGATAAGGTGCGGTTCCATAACCAGGACAGGTGCCGGGTGGAGCGGAGGCGTTCGTGACGTCACAGGCGGACGAGCAGTTGGCGCGGGACGTGCTTGCGATTGACGTCACACAAGCGGAAGCAGCGAGGTGACGTAATCACGACACAGGAAGGACATCAGGTGTTGTACAGTGAAGTGTCAAGCGTGAGTTGCACAAATTATTCAAATTTTAGTGAACAATTTTCAACCTTATTTCATCGGAATCATAAACTTAGTGAAGATAGAAGATTAAAGAGACAGTTTGGACTTAGAATTATTTTCGTGAACATTTTATGAACTTAAGGACAATTTGTGGTTTGTTAGGAATTTAGAATATTTTGCATGTTAGATAATAAGGACTTAGAATAGTTTTACAAAAAAACGAGGGAACGGGGACACTATGTCCAATTTCCACCAGATTAACAAAACACTTAGAAAATATTTTGCTCAGAATTGTTTACTTGTGAAATTTTTCTAGTTTGTTTATCTCTTAATAGCATTTGCAGTTCAATAGTAATTTAATATGGATAAATTAATTAATGTACAATTAGATTTACAAAAGTCAATTAAAAAGAGTTTATCAAATTTCAAGAAAAGTCCGAAAGAAAGAATTAGTAAAGAATATGTGGAGGCCAGATTAGAAAATTTAGAAAAAGACTGGTCATCGTTTAGGTCCAATAATAGTAAAATAATCGAATTATCAGATCAAGTTAAGTTAGCCGAGTCATTATATGTAAAAAACGAAATATATGAATGTACTGAAGAAGAATATTTAATTTATAAATCCTTAATGAAAGTAACTCTTAATAATTATTTAAAACTGGAAAATGATTGTCAGTTAAAGACAAGTGGCGATGCCCCTAGTCAGTTTGTACGACTTCCAAAAATTACAATCCCTACATTCTCGGGGGCTTACTCGGAATGGACCACTTTCCGTGATTTATTTGTATCTTTAGTTGATAAGAACGAATCTTTAGATAATGTACAAAAATTGCATTATTTAAAAAGCCACCTGACGGGTGAAGCAGAACAACTTATAAGGTATACACCTATATCCAGTGCAAATTACAGTCAATGTTGGTCCCTTCTGGAGAAGCGTTACAATAATAAGAAATTCCTTGCAAACAATATTTTGAAACGTTTGTTTGGTCAAAAACGATTACATAATGAATCTGCTTCGGGTTTGAAAGAACTCTTGGACACCACCATGGACTGTATAAATGCGCTGAAAAATATTGAAATTGATGTTAGCTCATGGGACGTGATAATTATCCATATAGTAGCCTTTAAATTAGACCCTGAGACTCGGAAGCAGTGGGAGTTGTATAATTCTGAAGGAGATACGAACAACTTGCCAACGTTAGCTCAATTTAAAGTTTTCTTAGAAAATCGTTTCCGCGCATTGGAATTCATTGATCAAAAGAAACCAGTACATCATAATAGTGTCCCTCATGCGAAACCAAAGGTTATGCTTGCTACAAACACCAGCAGTATAGCTTGTGAGTACTGTTCTGAAGAACACAAGTTGTGTTTCTGTAAGAAATTCGCAAAGTTAAATATTGAACAGAGACGTGACTATGTACTAAAGAATCGTATTTGTTTTAATTGTTTAGGAAGTAATCACACGAGCCATGATTGCCAAAAGTTAAGGTGGTCCGTTTCCTATACAAACTTGTTTTACAGGAATACTAACAGGCAGAAGCTTGAATATGGTTAAAATGTCTTTTAAAAAATTATATATGTGTGTCTATTTACGCGAATGGTATAATCTTTCAAGTTTAAAACATAAACAAAGTATAATTTCGATTTTAAAAAACGTAGCAATTTGCGAAATCGCTTGAATGTGTGTGTGCTTGAAACGAATGCAATCTCTCGTAAAAACGGCGACATCTATACGAATCTAGTTAAATTTCCTAGATGGTAGGCTATGTTTGCTTAGCTAAACGAACTGGCTATCGAACAGATGGCGCTGAACTGCAATAAAAATATGCATGATATTTTAGCGATTTGTTAATTTATATTCATAATATATTAAAAATTGTATTATTTTATTGCTTTAATAAAACACAAAAAAAGGTCACACACTTTGACTTTACATTGATAAGAAATAATAGAGGCTTTTAAGTGCGACCGTCTGTCTACCCGCTGCGCCATCGAGGCATGGCATTGTGTTAGCGACGTTGCCACTCTTACGCGTCGTTGCCATATTTCTATAGCACCAATTTCTTCAACTTGAAATTATTTCGGGATTTTAGATTGCTCCTTTACTGGGTTGCCAGAAGGTACTTTTCCTGAAATTCTTGGTAAAATTTAGTCTTTCTTTTTTTAATTTCCTTTTTTTTCATTGGTTCCATAGGAGAAATATTGTGAAGTGAGTGTACATGAAACGAACTTGCAATTTATATACGCATCCAGGTACGAAATACAATTGATCTGTCAAAATGAGCAAAAATTTACATTGCCATCTCTGTCAGTTTTAGTCTGCATGAGTTTAGCTTGGTATTGGCTGTCTAAAATCGCCGTGAGACTGGGGCCAGAAAACTAGTCTGTATATTTATGGACAGGAATTTGGGGACAAATACAAAATCGTACCTGGCAACTATGACTCAATCTAGCATCGCGGCATCGTCCGAAGTGCGATCCTGTTTACGCTTTACAAAATGTACCTACCGCTAATTTCCAAAACTTTTCAACTAAAAAATTCAACTGTAAAGTAATAAAATTTTAAGAAATACCTACTTTGTTGTTACAAAGGATTGGTCATAATAGTGCATAAATAATTATTTCCAATAACTTAATTATAATATATTTCTAAGGAATGATAAACCATTTGCTGTAACGGAACGTAATCTAATTTTTTGTGATAACTAGTGCTGTGTATGCATCAATCCATTCAACGCTAAAATAAATAAATATCGATGATATTCATAGCCTTGGTTTGGTAGGTGCATTGTTGAAGAAATTGAAATACAAACATGAACATCTGCAGTTCGCGCGAAACGTAACAGCCACGCGCTATCCGTACTTATCTGATAATATATAATAAGTAGTACAACGGGTAGGCCAATACAACAGAGTTGGATGGAAGTCTACTACTGCTACTCTCGGCTCCGTTCGGGTTCCGGGACAAAAGTATACGTACAAGTACAACCAATTATTTTAGTGAAATTACTGTATTTAGAGTCGAATGTTGCTACGAATTTTCTATGAGCGAACGGTTTTTTTGAGTGATATTGAATCAAGTTCGTCAGGGTACAAAGTTAGGAACTCATCTGTGCAATTTATTGTTTACGTCGCGTAGTGTTAATCAAGCGGCAGTGTTTTAAATATTCTAATGTTAAGTGATGAGTTTAGAGGATAAAGTCCAATGTGGATTGATAAATAGTGACTCCATTGGTAATGTATTGGCCTTAAAGTTATGGGAACTCGTGATAAACTCTTGGAATTAAGAGTCAAATGTAACTCTTGTGGTCATTGATTGAATTAAGTAAAAAAGTTAAGCTTGGTAAGTACATACCTACCAATTTAACTTACTTTTCTTGCTACTTTTAACTTCTACTACCTATGATAATATTATTTTTAAAAAGTGATAGTCTGTAATTTAAAATTTAATAGATTTTTTCCAATAAAATGTATGCTATGCTATGATGATAAATTTTCATTTGAATAATGCTTTTATCGATAAATTGCCAGCTTCTCTGATAGCAAAATAAACAACTCTACTCGTACTTTTTCAAACAACTTTTTTTCATTATGTCTGAATTTCTGACTGACTTGTTCTGATCGTTGTTTAGGTATTATATGCAATTTGATTGACTTTCCTATATTTTGCTGATTTTTTTGATAGTTTTGTTTGAGATGAAGTGAGGAGCTGGGTGTTCACAATGGACTTTGGAAGGACAAACAAATCGAGCTTTTTAATGTGTTACTCTCTTACTATGTACAGAACAATAAACTTTGCTTTTCAATTACAGAAAGACCTATTCTCTAACCAAACCTCTAATTGAACTGAATGATGAAACAAAAAATGGATTACACAGTGTTTACTCTTTTGAATGTACCTTGTGTGGAATGCTCTGGAAGCGAGCTAGTGAAAAGGATGGTCACATAAATAAAGCCCTAGTTTGGGGTGCTGTGACAAGTGGCAGCTACTATGCACAAGTAGCCCAGATGACTGCGCTTATGGATATACCAACTTTATCACCGAATAAGTTTCACTCAATTGAGAAAGAAGAGATCTGTGTGGAAACATCACTTGACAGAGGAGATAATAAAAGCTGGAGCCGAAGAAAGAGCCATCGCCATTGAAAAGGGACACATGTCCCCTGATGGGGTGCCATATATCACTGTCTAAAAAGATCATATGGGCATAACTTTAACTCATCTTCTGGGATGGTAAGTTTAACTTTGTTATAATCACTTGTTTGTTATACATTTTTCATTGTTATTGAATTATTGCAAGTAAAACTTTAATCCCACTGAAAATGTGTCTCAGACAAGGACAGTACAAAGTCCAATAACTCCGTGTGTACCCGTATTATTACTTTAAAAAAATTTCTTACCAATTCGGGAGTTCAACGTAATAATAGAATGTGTTATAAAACACACACCCCTTTATTACAAAACGTGCTCTAAAGTTAGGCTTGGTTTAAAACCGATGCTGTCACTTTCATTTGAAAGTTATATAAAAGTGACAGCGTCATTTTTAAACCTTGTAGACCATTTTTTTAATAAAGGGGACAGACAGGTAACAATATTTAATAACAAATTGAAATAATATAAATTAATTGTTACAAACATTCTTACATTATTTATTTCTTTTTACAGATACTTCAGTCCACTTGGGATAGAATGCATAGCATTCAAGCATGGTGACTTTCAAGAAACACTCAAAGTTACTTTAGAAGCATTTTATTGTATATAAATTGATGTAAATATTTTTTATTAATTATCAAAAATTTACTTGATACTACCTCCTGCCTACCTACTCCTCTACTAATTTGTACACCTCGTCATACAGTTAACTAGTTTTGGAATATTTACTTTTGTTGGTAACATATGAGGGGAACTTCACTAATGATCATGCTCCCCAAATGTCTCTGAGGTTGTGGCACTATGTGGCTGGTCATAACATTCACTCTGCTATGGTTGAGTGAAATGATGGCTAAAACATATGTCATACTTGAACAGGTGCCACCTTTGGGGACTGGTCTGCTTTGGTTTAAATCATATTTAGCTTATTATTTTGTGTTGCATTATTAGCTGTATGACTTGGTATAAGGTATACTTTGTATAATGTGTAATAAAACATTGTATAAAAATATGGCGTTTAAAGAGTAACTGGTGAGTTTCTTGTCGGACCTTCTCGTCCAGAAACAACTTTCCGATCCGGTGGTAGAATCGCATTTTGTGTATTTATATTTTAATATATTTTATGTATCGGCATATTTATGTAATCACATGTAAATTATACATACTAATGAAATTGTTTTAAAGGATTCAAATATAGATTTTATTATAATGATTGTTTTTTAATTATCATTCCTAAGGACTTATACCACTCCACTTCTTCTGCACGAACCTATCTACATGAAGTTATTAGAAGTCGCCCACCTACGCACACCCAGCCTACTCTATTAGGTCTACAGACGTTATGTGGCAAAAAATCGTCCCGAAACGAAGTGAGGGCGGACCGCTAGTTACATAATAAACCGCACTTCAATTTCGAAAAGTCCAGTGTGTGTTAAGTTATCTACTAGATTACCATCGCTACCTATCCGTAGTCCATTCGATAGATCCGAAGAAGAAATTCATATATTCCGTAATTCCTACCCACATCATATTTTTAGGCGCCATCTATTGCCAGCCAGGAATAACAGCTATCCGATAAAAACCATGCTTCAGCTTTGTATGTGTGTGTGGGGACGATACGTACGTACACAAGTTGATATTAATTTAGCAACGATGCAGGAATATAACGATTCTGGTTTAGTTGTTAATTGTTGAAATACATCAAAAAATCGCAGTTATTACGTAGATGTCGCGAATCACTCTACACTTAAAATTACTGTCCTGTAGAAGTCGTAATTATTTATTTTCTCGATTCACTGACAACAGAGCCATCTCTTAGCAATCGTTTAGCAGGATTGCGTGAGCTTCCACCTTAACTACTTGTAGGCTTTGCAAAAGACGACACCATTCACTCTTACATTTAGAATTAAATAAGACTGATCAAAAAGAGCGGATTGAGACTACTACTCCTTCGACTAGTACATCTACAATAGTGTCGTGCATGTCAACACGAAAGGTCTCCCAATGTGGACAGGTTTTATTAGCAACGGCGCTAGTAAATGCCGAGTCTGAGATTTGTGGAAAACATGTAGTAAGAGCTTTGATTGACCAAGGGTCACAAGCTTGCTTCATAACAGAAGCGACAGTGCAATTATTACGGTTGAAGAAAAAGCCGGTAAAGGGAACTGTAATGGGATTAGGTGACAAAGGTTCTACAACATTAAAAAATGTAGTCGCAATAACACTCCAGTCCCGGACAGATCCAAAATATCAGATCAAACTTAAAGCATATGTTTTAAAAAGTCTTATTATATCACAATTACCAGAGCAACCAATTGAAATAGTAAATTGGTCAGAATTACAAACATTACACTTGGCTGATCCGCATTTCAACACCCCAAGTAAGATTGACTTATTACTTGGAGCTAATGCGTTTAGTCAAATATTAAAAGATGGCGTTCAAAAAAGTCCAGATGGCCTACTTATTGCTCAGAACACTGCATTGGGGTGGATTGTATCCGGTGTAGTTCAAGATGGTTCTGAAACATCAGGTCAAAGTAAAAATAATCCTAAAATATCCGTTATGCATGCACAAATAAACGAGGACGATGCATTAAAACGATTTTGGGAGATCGAAGACCAACCACATAATTCTAAAGTTATATGGACAGAAGAAGAGCAGAAATGTGAAGAAATCTTCAAGTCGACAACAAAAAGAACGACTGAAGGTCGTTATGTTGTCAAATTACCTTTTCGTAAAGGTCAACTCCAGTGCGTAGGTAATAATTCCAGGGAAATAGCTGTAAAAAAGTTTAAAGCATTAGAAAGGAGATTATTGAAGAATCCTAAATTGAAGGAGAGCTATGTTGAAGTGATTAACGAATACTTACAGTTAAACCATATGAGACCTGTAGAAAAAGATGATTTAAGATCAAACGATGCTGTCTACCTACCCCATCACGCTGTGATCAGAGATGATAAAACAACTTCTAAAGTAAGAGTTGTTTTTAACGCTTCTAGCAAAAACAGCTCTGGAATTTCCTTGAATGCAATGCTAATGGTAGGTCCCAAACTTCAGCCAGACTTACGACATCTGGTTTTGTGCTGGAGAGAACATCCTATAGTACTGGTCGCGGACATAGTTAAAATGTACCGCCAGGTTAGAATTGCCGAGGAAGACACCATATTTCAGCGGATTGTGTGGCGTGAAGACCCTGAAACAGAAATACAAGATTATGAGTTATTGACTGTAACTTTCGGTACCGCCTGCGCTCCATTTTTAGCAGTACGGTCATTAAATCAAGTTGGAATTGATGAAGCCAAGAACTTTCCGTTAGCTTCATCAAAGATAGCTAAGTCTTTTTACATGGACGATTTGATGACTGGATGCAGCGATGTTGAAGAAGGAATGACTTTGTACCTGCAAATGAAAGAGCTATTAATGAAGGGTGGATTTCTATTGCAAAAATGGAATAGTAACAATGAAAAATTACTAACGGAAATAGATAGAAGGGAAAAGCAAAACACAAACCAGCAGAGCACACTACAAATAGATAATAAAGAACAAAATGGAAAACTAAGAATAGAAAAAGATCATGCAAATACAAATACAGATAAAGAAATTGATATAAACCAAGAAAGTATAACAAAAATTCTAGGAATTACCTGGGACAGAAGCGAAGACCAATTCCGGTACTCGGTAAACCTCCCCATGGCGCAGTCTGGACCTGAAACTAAAAGAAAAATACTATCAATTATAGCACGGTTGTATGATCCCCTAGGCTGGTTAGCTCCTAGTATAATTTTAGCAAAGATGTTTATCCAGAAATTATGGCTAGCTGGCATAACATGGGATGAACCGATTGACGAAGTATTGAAACATGAATGGAGTACTTACCGCAACGGACTCTGGAGACTTACTTCAGTTCAAATCCCCCGATGGTTGGGCACTGGGACCACAGAGGACATCCGTGAATTGCACGGCTTCTGCGATGCTTCTAAATTAGCATACGCAGCCGTTGTTTATTTACGTGTGGTTGAGGCCAATGGAAAAGTGCATGTGTCGCTTTTAGCAGCCAAGACCAGAGTAGCTCCAATCAAACAAGTCAGTATACCCAGATTGGAACTTTGTGGGTCAACATTATTGGCTAGATTATTGGCGGAAGTTGCAGAAGTCATGGGCGTTCATAAAATGAATATCAAGGCTTGGACAGATTCAACGGTGGTCTTGGCATGGCTTAACAGCCACCCCAGTAAATGGAAGACTTTTGTGGCCAACAGAGTCTCTGAAATTCTAACTACACTAGACTCATCGCAATGGTACCACGTAGCTTCCAAGCACAACCCCGCTGATTGTGCCTCTCGAGGTGTTCAGCCAGATGCACTTGCAAATCATGAGCTCTGGTTTTCAGGTCCGAAGTTTCTTCAAGAACGTAACGTACCGTACAGCAAACCAAAGGACTTGAAACCAAATCTAGATGAAGCTATAAAGTCATATTTCAGTAAAATGACAAAGGATACATTAATGCAACGCTTTTCCTCATTTTCACGGTTACTCAGAGTTATCGCTTATTGTAGACGGTTTCTCAAAGTCGAGGAAAAGCGCACTACTTATTTATCGAAAACTGAAATAGAAGAAGCATTAATTTGCTGTATTAAAAAAGTGCAAAATGAAGAATTTAACGAAGAGTATTTACAATTACAGACTAACAGATATTTACAGAAAAGTTCAAAACTAAAATCTTTATGTCCATATATAGACAATAAAGGAATAATGCGAGTAACCGGTAGAATTCAGAAATCCCAATTATCAGAAGATACCAAACATCCAATTATATTACCCAATACTTCATACTTCACAAAACTCTTAATCGACGACGCCCATAAAAATACTTTACACGGCGGCGTCCAGTTGATGACCAACTACTTGAGAGAAGCATATTGGATAATAGGTGTCAAGGGTTTAATTAAGAAGCATATTCGTAAATGCGTAACTTGTGTCCGACAAAATGCAAAAGTCCAAACCCAATTTATGGGATCCCTTCCAACGGTAAGATGTACACCCGCAAGAGCTTTTTTGCACAGCGGTGTAGATTATGCTGGCCCAATACGGATAAGGACAACCAAGGGAAGAGGAAACCGCTCCTATAAAGGGTACATATGCCTGTTTGTGTGCATGGCCTCTCGAGCTATCCATTTAGAAGTCGTGAGCGATATGAGCACCAAATCCTTTATAGCAGCATTTAGGCGTTTTACTTCTCGACGTGGCCACTGTGCTCAACTATGGAGTGACAATGGTACCACTTTTGTAGGGGCTTCAAAAGAATTAAAGGAGCTCAATAATATTCAACCAGATATTGCAGAGTATCTTGAATCTTGTGGGACAGAATGGAAGTTCATACCACCTCATGCTCCCAACTTCGGAGGATTGTGGGAAGCTGGGGTAAAATCCACAAAATTCCATCTCAAACGTGTAGTGGGTGATACAACACTGACTTTCGAAGAAATGTCTACTTTTTTGGCTCAAGTAGAAGCCTGTCTTAATTCGCGACCACTTACCGTAGATAGTTCAGATCCCAATGACCCGAGGCCCTTAACACCAGGTCATTTTCTCATTGGTGGGCCACTACTAGCGGTGCCTGATGTTTCAAGTTATAGTCAGTCTAATGTTAGTTTATTAACACGTTGGCAATTTGTTCAAAGGATGCTTCAATCCTTTTGGCGACGTTGGTCGCAAGAATATTTATCTAATTTTATAAATCGCTATAAATGGAATTATCAGGTTCCAGAGCCAGAAATAGGTGATATAGTATTGATTAAAGAAGACGATCTGCCACCTGGTCGGTGGCTAATGGGCAAAATAATCAAAAAACATCCAGGTAGTGATGGTCTTACCCGTGTAGTCTCTATTCAAGTCAAGTCCTCCATTTTAAAGAGACCTACATCCAAATTGTGTGTACTACCTACCCAGGATAATTGAGATTGTTTAAGGAGTAATAAAAATATTTAAATTTTATACTGTTATGTTTATATTATATTTGTTGTAGTAGACATGTAGTTCATGGTGGGCGGATTGTGTTCCTGATGAAGGACATTCTTCCACTAAATGTCCTTGGTGGGCGGTAATGTTAAGTGCAAAAGAGG
This sequence comes from Marasmia exigua, assembly GCA_019059595.1. Lineage (NCBI taxonomy): Eukaryota > Metazoa > Arthropoda > Insecta > Lepidoptera > Crambidae > Marasmia > Marasmia exigua. Next base: position 9,970,652 of record CM032476.1, on the reverse strand, counting down.
TAAAATGTAGGCTAAGTAAAAAATTTGTTCAAATATGTTCTAATAGATGGCGTTGTACGCTTTTGCATCGCGCATGTATTACGATTTTTCGGCTAGATAAGTACCCAGTTCAACCAAATAAATTGTTCCATGCTTTTATGAGTACAAAGTGTTTTTATTTTATTAACCTTAATCAAAGATCAAGCAGTGGTACCAAAAGACCAACCTACGGGACTTAGATAGTTCCTGTTCACTCCCCATACTAAAGGGTGATTCTCCGAAATTTGACCTTCCGGTTACTTCGCGTCTCAATTAGCTGGGCTCAAAAATATTGTTCAAATTAGAATTATTATTGAAATAAGAACACGTAATGATACCTCAATTTAAACTTCTTCTGATTTCAATATAAACATCTAATTTGAATAATATTTTTAAGCCCACGGAATTGAGACGCGAAAAATCCGGAAGGTTAAATTTCGGAGAACCACCCTAAAGTGATCAGCTGATTGATGTCATTTGCATGGAGTTTTTTTTCAGATTAGACTCTATGTTCTTTGGGGGAAAATGTTGTATTCATTAATATGATTCCACCGACAATTCCGCGGGTATACATAAATCACGGTATATATGACATGAAAAAGAGTAAAACAGGGTGGTGCAGCTAAAGATGGCTTACCTACTTAGGTACCTACCACCATAAGACATTACATGAAAAAATTCGTATCTTAAATATATTAAAGTCCGAGGATCTCCTTTGAGATTTACCAGGAGAGGTAGGTACAACTAGACAACTCACTGATTCGGAACAGATACATTTTAATTGGCATAATTAATTGATGGATCTTTGAGAAGCACAATATTATTAACCAGAGTCTATTTTCGAATCTAATTTTGGAGTAATTTGCAAGAAATTGTAAATCGTAGAAAGATACTACACAAAAATGATTACGCCAAGTGTGAAATTTGATTCTTAAAATAACATTCAGGATGAAGATTTTATTCTAAAATTAATTCATTCTCAGAATAAGTACTTTATTAATCGTTTTTATACCTTACATCGCCGTAGGCCATTTGCAATCTAATTTTATCTTCGATCGTTTTCACCTTACATCTATAGGTAGATGATTACCAAATCCAACATTAATGAACATGATCATTAACCTTTTTTCAATAATATGCTGAAATCTTAACCAAAGCCAGTATGTCGAAAGCCTCATCTCGACAGCATCGAAAAAACTGGGGATCCTGAACAGAGTATGCAGGTTCTTAACGCCGGACTAACTCTGTCTCTTATACAAGAGTCAAGTCCGGACATGCGTAGAGTACTCTGCGAAGCCATCGCATCTCTGCGATGGCTTCGCTAAATACCTTCTGGATGCCCTCGATATGTAGCAGCGACGTGCAGTACATATTATAGGTGACGGAGAAGTCACCCTTGAACCTCTTCAACTACCTAGACACATCGGGTCGCTTAGCGTCTTTTACTACGTCTATATCACGGTGAATGCTCTGAAGAGCTTTTTGCCCTTATCCCTCATACCCTTTTCCGTCACAGAACTACACGCGGCTGACATCGCTGTCACCGCTTCACAGTGGAAAACATTCCATCACGGACTTAAAAAATTGGCAGTTCCTGTTTCTGCCACACCATTAAGAATTTTTTTTTTATTTTATTTTTTTTAATTAATTTATTTAATACAAATACAGTACTTATTACAAAATCTGCCAAACTGCAGAACAGTTTGTCGGCAGTAGTAAATAGAAACTCGTTGCCGAATAGAACGCCGTGTGGTCCCGGCAGAGTACAATAGGCCACCCTCACTCTTACCAAGGTGTCGAAAAAGGCGACTAAGGTAAAGCTGCTGGCATGATCATCAGCACCCAGAGAAGGAAAACTCTGCATTCATATCAAAACCCTCGCCAACCCGTCTGCCAAGCGTGGTGAGTATGGCAATTACCCCTCATGTGATTGAGGGAGGCCCGTGCCCCAGCAGTGGGGACTTAAATGGGCTGATGATGATGATGATGATGATGAACTCGTTGCCGGTGCATACGGTTTCCTTCAAACAAAGTGTGAAGAAACATCTCGCGGGCCAGTATGGCAGTCCCAACGGAGGTGATTCCTGACATCGATTCCTCTTGCCTACGTTGCAAGAAAGAGAAGACTTAAGAGGAGACTCTTACCATCAGGCTGAGGAGAGCCAATATACTGTGTCTCTATATAAAAAATAAAAATATATAACGATTTAAGGTACCTTTCATTAATGTCCAATAGTCTTGGGTCGCCCTATATGTAAATAACAAGGCTGTTTTGACAATCGTTTACAATGTGGACTAACTTCCACAATTTTTTTTTGCAAAATTATACTCCATCTAGAGCGTTTTTAGGATGAAAACGACTTTGGCAAAGTTTCCCAACCACGCCTTACCCGTTACTTGCAGATGACAAGTTTCAGAATGAAACTTTGCCTTAATATCTAGACCATTATTTGCACATAATCCGTTAAATATATAATCCGTAAGTCCATATTACAGTTTGTTATGGTTCCAGTACATCGTATGGTTCTCCCGCTCGTATGTCTGTGTCGTTCACGCTGAAACACGCCGAGATCTCAGGTTATATAAATACATATTTCACAATATCACATACATTGACCTGACTCCAAAATAGGTAGCTCAAGCATCTATGTTACGGTTATCAGAACAAACAGTAGAATCACAAATACATTTTACAATTAATATTTTTCTTTTGTAAATATATACTTATCATCATCATTATAGCCAATAGACGTCCACTGCTGGACAAAGGCTTCCCCCAATGTTCTCCACACAGATCGGTCCTGTGCCGCCCGTATCCAATGGATTCCCGCGATCTTCACCAGATCGTTGGTCCACCTTGTGGGGGGCCTGCCACGGCTGCTATATACTTATAATACATAGAAAACACCCAGACTAATTGTGGCAGACGAAAGAAAACGCGCATAAAAATAGTGAAATAATATTATTAAAATAAATAAATAAAAAATACAAACCAAATAACCAAAATTCCAAGCAAAATTTTCTATGACAAGAGAGAAACAAAAACGCAATGACAACTTCTGTCAATATAAGAAAAACATAAAAAACTAAAGAGACCCAAGGAGTCTGTACTCGACACTAATACTACGACATGTTCATGCGCACAAATGTTTGTACTGTGCGGGGATCGAACCCGCAACCCTTGCACCAGAGGCAGCATTCACTACCACTGATCCAAACGGGTCAACAAATTATGAAGTATGCGCTCGTTATAGCGCCTGTTAAGCTCGCGATATTTTATCAGCCACCAGGTACCAGGTAGGTGGCACCAGGTTTTGGAATAAAATATGTACACACAGATAATCGGCTCTTAGGTAAGTTTACGTTAAGGCTAAATAGAAAAGACTCGTACCGCTGTCCACCCCCTTTTTGGTACCGAGAAAGGGTGGACAACAAGATTTTTTAATCCCCTGGTGGATACGCCGGGGTGGACAGCAGGATTAAGCCTTCGCTCACGTTGTAGGCAGCCGGCGTTTTGGGTCTAATTTTGTGTTGTTGCCATAGAATTAGAACGGTCCAAAGTATATGGTTCGAATCCGAGTATGGACCTCTAGATTTTTCAAATCTATGTCCGTATTTCTACCATTGGCTCGACGGTGAGAGAATCTATCGTGAGGAGAACGGAACGTTTCGGATAGTTTCTGAAACGTATAACCATCAGTTGGTCTGGATTCTCTGTTTAAGGGGTGCGATGGTCAGACTTCATTGTAATTACCAGGCTCCAAATCCTGAATCATTGTCTATAGAACTGGCAAAAACGTATCTTTCAAAAGATTGCAACTTTGCATCTGAATCAGTGCAGAGATGCGGAACAGTGAAACGCTTCATGATTAATTCCGCTCATTCGGATCATTCGGCTCACTCGGATCATTCAGCTCATTCAGATCATTACGTTCACTCGAACTCGAGATCCATTTGAGTCGAATGATACATTCGGAGCTAACATTAGAGATTCGGAACAGTGTATAATTTGGCTGAGTCGGATCACTAAGTCTTTCATTAAAGAGTTACACACGTCTAATTGTCTAGCGTACCCCAGGCTTTAGAGCGACAGCTTTGGACTCAACCGGTAGTTACACGCTCACATGAGATGAGATCTTAAGTCTATGGTTGCTACTTACTCCCAGCTAAATTCGATACGCAGTGACGACACCATGTCACCTTGGAGCGAAATGTTACACGCTATTTGCTCAGCCCCTCGTTGGGTAATGAGGATGTGCATCCGCTCCTGGGGTCTGTCAGAACATCATAACTCGCCTGTCGCCCGTTTAGGTCCCTCGGACCTAGATATGAGTGCGTGTAAACAAATCCTAGATATGTGAAAGTGGTTCAGTTGGATAGCTGTAGAACATTAACTGACAATTTTTGTTTTTCACGTGATGGGTGGCAGATGAGCAGACGCATTACCTGATGGGTGATTGCCGTTGCACATAGACACACGCTAAACATTTTTTGATTACTTATTTCCCTGAAAATGTATGAAGATGTTGATTTCGACCTCAAAAAAATCCATTGATAATGCCCTACAGCTTTGATGCCATGAAATAAATACTCAGGGGGACAAGTCCAGAATAAATAAGCAATGTTTCTGGCCGGCACTTCGACCAAAAAATAGGATGCCCTATTGGTAGACAACTAAATCCTCAATTAACATTTAGGATTCAATTCTTAATTTCAAATTAACAATTTTATCCCCAAATATGTAGCAGACAAAAGCAAGTTTTTTTAAAGACGTTTTTCGAAATATTTACTTTAGAAACGTGTAGTCCATCCAGACCATAGCTAAATGCTGAATAAGGCCCGTTTCGGCACTTATCTAGATGTTTCTTTGTAAAAATGTTTTATGATAATAATAATAAAATATTAATTGCAAATAACTTAAATCTATTGCAAACTTGAAACTGCGACAAGATGGGATTATGACATTCGAAGGCTGGCTGGTGTGGGCTGGATGAGAGTGGCCGTGAATTAAGGGAGACCTATATCCAGCAGTGGACGAGTGTGGGTTGCTGATGATGATGATTGCAAACTTATATCGATAAGTGTCGATTTTTCTTTCTTTCTTCTTCTTTCTAGTTTGAAATTGACTAGGAATTTAAAAGAAGTGTACACTCAAACATTGTAGCATAAATGTAACTGACTGTAATTTTGTACAAAGCCTTATGTCGCTACAACGCAAAGTTTTCGAAAATAAATATTATTCGGTATTATGTCAAAAACCGAAAAACAGGAACTTCTCCCCCGAAAAACTGGCTTAGGGGGGGACTTTTGATATGTTTACCTCCGGACTAGTCCAAACTAACTTCGTGTAGAAAAAGGTATTCCATGGATTACTATATTTCCTCGCTGTCTGGTCTATCATGCTTTCTTTAAATATTTCCTTAAAAGAACCTTAACTTTTCAATGTGAAAGTGTGTGTCTCCTTGTCTGTTAGTCCGTCTTCCACGGCAAAACGGGGCGACGGATTGACGTAATTTTTTTATTGGAAATAGTTGAAGGAATGGAGAGTGACATACGCTACTCTTTGCAAAAGGTGCAATGGACATTTACCATTGCACCTTACCAAGTAATATTTTTGTGTTAGCTATGCCCAAAAGGGTTACATGATGTACTGGAATATTTTTACCACCTGTATGTAACATTCATGAATGCAATAAACACTTTTGAATTTGAGTTTGAGTTTGAAACTGCCACAGTAGCAAATGCTGAGGTTGGGCCTTGTTGGCTACAGAATTTGTTCTATTTATGTATTTATGTCACCTGGGTTTAAATTTGTATTTTGTGGCCAATAAAGAAATCTTTATCTTTATCTAGAAAAAGTAAATACAATAGGCATAACATTCTCTTTCTAATGCGAGTGGAACCGCGGAAAAAGCTATTGCCAATATTATTTCACTTATGACGTCCCGATTAGCGCAGTAGTTTAGAGCGCCGCTTGATTCCAGCTCCAGCACAAATGTTTGTTGATGAAACAGATATTTGTGTTGGATCTGGGTGTTTGTGGTACCTTCGTTGTTTCTGGTTTCCATAGTACCCCTTGTACCTTGTACATGGGACCAGGACAATGTATGTGTTCTTGTCTCAATTTATGTATTTCTTTACTTACAGCGATGAGATGATTTTACCACCAACTCTAGATTACTCTTACCTCACCAATTTCTCGGTTGGTGCATGCACTGTTTATGGGACCAGTGACCATTGATAGTGTATGCGACCTGCGCAGTTGTCATCTGATGCGACCGAGCGGGTGAGCAGGTTGCGGATAGCTCGCCCTCCCCCACTCCCACCTCTTTTCATGAGGACGGGAGAGGGTGTCACGTTGACCCCGGACAATAGATGGCTGCTCCAAAACCCAATCCCAGGCTAGGAGCATTCCCGTTAACCTCAATCCCATGCTCCCCTCCCCATCCCTCCCAATCATCCCCACCCTAATCACCGCATCCCTCCCCTCTTTTCCTGGAGGAGGAAACCTCGTCTCCAAAAACCCCAATCCAAGGTGTCATCCGATCCGTGCCGATGGATGCATGGCCGAGGGGATGCTCGGTCGCGAACGGAGGGGCCTCGAAACCAGGCGAAATCGAGGTCTATTTAGCCTTACCCCTGCAAGCGGGGCTCTGCAGGGGTGGACCTTTACTTCCCTAGCTTCTTGTGGGAACTATATGGATATTGTAGACATAATAGACGACCATTTAAATTCTACCGAAGAGGTACTAGGTACCTCCGAGGCTATGCTCCTTGGCAGCGATACTGAGGAGCATACGAACACTGCCGGAGCACCTGGGACTGAGGGACCAGGTACTTCCAATGCAGAGTCGACCCCTCTGGGCGCAAAGCACCAAAGGGACACGTCGACCAAGGGGCCAGAGAGTAAACCCAGGGTTAAGCTCTCTGGAGCTGATAGAAAACTAATATATCGGCTTGTAGCGAAGGGTATGACCTTCGAGCAGGCGCTAGAACTGCGCATGAGTGAAAAGGCCAAGCAGAGGACCCGAGAGGAGGGGGAAACGAGGGAGCGGGCGTCAAAGCGCCCTCTCAATACCTCGTCTACCTCGAATCAAGGTAATCCCACCAAGGCACCGACACTTGGCGAGCCTTCCACCTCGAAGCCTACCTTTAAGGAGGTTACTGGGTCCGTCACGTGCGGCATCATAGACGCCCTGGGTAAAATTGACCAGGGGAGGGTCGAAATGCTCCAAGGTGCTATCTTGGAGTGTATTGACACCTCAGACGATGGTGACGGCCCCAGCTTTATTGAATGCAAACCGCGCTCGGGTGGCATCCTTAACAAAACACATAACCCCCCCCTTCGTAAAGAAACAGACACAACCTAGGCACCTATATATAATCCTATCCCATCCATCCGTCTTAGCTAAATTCCCTAACCCTTCCCCTCCCAGTCCCCCAAAACAACACAATGATTAAGGCGATACAAGTAAACCTCCAGCACTCAAAGGCAGCCACAGCTGCCCTTTGCCAAAGATTCCTCTCTGAGGACCTGGACATCGCCTTGATCCAAGAACCGTGGGTGAACAAAACCACGGTAATGGGGCTAAACTCGGCAGGTAAGATATTAAGTAACTCCTGCGGAGTGAGGCCAAGAGCATGCATGCTCTTCAAGAGAGATATAAATTACCTCCCGATCCCTTCGCTGTGTACAGACGATGCTGTTGCAGCGTATATAGACCTCCCCGGGGGGAAAGGTGCAGAGACACTCATAGTCAGCTCCATGTACCTACCCGGAGAGGACCAGGATCCGGTGAACAAGGTGACACCGGTAGTGGAATATTGTCTGGAGAGAGAAACCCAGCTGCTGGTGGGTACCGACTGCAACTCCCACCACACATCATGGGGCAGCTCCGACACGAACGCAAGAGGTGAGTCCTTGTTTGACTACTTGCTCACCAACAATCAATTTGTTCTTAACGTGGGTAGCAAACCAACCTTTACCACACGTTCTAGGCAGGAAGTACTAGATATAACATGGTGTTCAGGTAATCTCGCACACCGAGTAACCAATTGGCACGTCTCAGATGAGCCGTCCTTGTCCGACCACACCCATATTAGGTACGACATACTATGCTCGGGAACAAAGGAACCGAACACGTACCGAGACCCCAAGGGAACAGACTGGGAGGGCTTTAGGAACTCCCTTAGGTTATACCTTGGAGATTTTAAATACATTAAAACTGTGGACCAAGTGGAAGCCGCAGCAGAGGACTTAGGCAGAAGCCTAATGAAAGCGTATCTAGAAAATTGTCCTCTTAAGACCACTAAGAGCAATAGGAACGCGCCTTGGTGGAACAAAAACCTGGAGCATCTGAGGCAAAAGGCCCGTGCCTTATTTAATCAGGCAAAAAAAGACAAGAACTGGGATGCTTACAGGAAGGCGCTAACACGCTTCAATAGGGAGCTCAGGAAAGCAAAAAGGAGATCCTGGCAAAAATTTTGCGGGTCCATCAAAGACACTGCCCAAGCTGCCAGGATCCACAAAATATTAGCCAAGACACCTGAATCCCATCTAGGCCTGCTAAGGAAAGCGGACGGATCTTTCACGGAATCCCCGGAGGAAACACTGAGACTGCTTGCTCAAACGCACTTTCCGGAATCCGTGTACATTAATAACGAAAGAGAACTCCAGGACAGTAAGTCTCCGGACAGGAGACCGCGGAATGAAGACTGGAGGAGAGCTTCCGTTATTTTTCGTCCCCAACAGATAAGTTGGGCCATTAGGAGCTTCAAGCCTTATAAATCTGGTGGGGTCGATGGTATTTTCCCGGCTATATTGCAACGGGGCGAAGATATCATCATCTCAACGCTGATAAAACTTTACCGTGCAAGCTTTGCTTGGAGTTATCTGCCATCAGCGTGGACTCGGGCGAGGGTCACTTACATCCCCAAGGAAGGGGACAAAGACAAATCACAGCCCAAGTCCTACAGACCGATAAGTCTCACCTCATTCCTACTAAAAACGATGGAAAAGGTGTTAAACAGTCACATCAGGGCAACATACCTCGTTGAAAAACCCCTGAGTGCAAGACAACATGCCTACCAAACAGGCAAGTCCACGGAAACGGCACTTATTGATCTGGTGGACAGAATTGAGAAAGCCATAGAAGACAAAGAAATTGCACTCTGTGCCTTTCTCGACATCGAAGGGGCTTTTGACAACACCAACTTCGATGTTATAACACGTAGCATGGTGAATCGTGGAATCGACGATACCACCACCAGATGGATGGGATCCATGCTACAAAATCGAACTGCAACAACAACGTTGATGAATAAAACTCTTCATTATAGAGTGACCAGAGGGTGTCCACAGGGCGGAGTCCTATCACCCCTTCAATGGTCATTGGTTGTTGACAGTCTCATCTGTGAGCTCAATGAAGCCAGATTCCTGACTCAGGGTTACGCAGATGACATAGTAATAATGGTCATAGGAAAATGTCCTAGCACCATTTCCAGTCTTATGCAAAGGGCCCTACGAATAGTAGAAAACTGGTGCACAAGACACGTGCTAACAGTCAACGCACGGAAGACGGTCTTAATCCCGTTTACCAAAAGAAGGAAACTAGAGGCGCTTCACGCCCCAACACTTCTTGGTACGAAGCTATGCTTGTCCAACGAGGTCAAATATCTCGGAGTCTTTCTAGACCAAAAACTAACATGGAACAAGCATCTCGACTACATTACTAGAAAGGCAAAAATAGCGATGGGGGCAAGCAGTAGGTTGGTGGGGCTAAAATGGGGGCTACGGCCCAAGGCCGCACTCTGGATTTATAAAACCATAGTGAGGCCGATCGTCACTTATGGCTGCTGTGTGTGGTATAAGAAGACGCACCAACTCAACTGCGTGGAGAACCTCAGCAAAGTTCAAAGAACAGCCTGCCTTATAGCCACTGGCGCTCTTTCGTCCTCTCCCTCTGCAGCACTGGATGCCCTCCTGAACATTCCACCTCTGCACATTCACGTGCAGATGGAAGCGAGGATGGCCATTACGAGAGCAAAAATCAGAGGAAGGACGAGATGGCAATCTAGGGTCATAGGTAACCTCAACAATGAACTAATGAAAATTCCGGTCATGGATATGCCCTCTGACTCCATGATCCGTGAATACCGCTTCGATAAGCGGTTTACAGTCTTGTTACCTAGTAGACAAGACTGGGAGGCTGGAACTCCCGGAAATGTTAACCAGAATGACATCGTTTGGTATACGGATGGTTCCAGGAGGCAAGGCGTATCCGGGGCGGGATTTTGTAATGATCGCTTCAGAATACGCAAATTCGCCAACCTGGGTCGCTATACCACAGTGTACCAAGCAGAAGTCTTCGCAATAATTGGCTGTGTCCAAGAGAGTCTGCAAATGAATCTCCAGAATAAGAAGATATTCATCTTCTCAGATAGTCAAGCTGCCCTCAAGGCGTTAACATCCTGTGAACTTGACTCCAAACTCACTAGCGAGTGTGTCCTGCTCCTAAACCAGCTTGGCAATGCCAACATCGTAAATCTGATTTGGGTACCGGGACACTGCAATATCAGAGGCAACGAAGTCGCTGACGTGCTAGCAAAGGCCGGGGCAGAGAGCCCACTACTCGGACCGGAACCAATAAGTGGCGTTCCAGCCTGCATGGTCAGGTTCGAGTTAAAAGAGTGGGAGCATAAGCAAAGCACTGAATATTGGAAAAGACTACCTCGACTAGAACAGTCTAAGGCGTTGATACAGGCGTTCGATCAGAGACGAGCTGTAGAAATAATAAAACTGAGCAGAGGACATGTTAGGGCACTCACTCGGACCCTCACAGGGCACTGCAAATTAAATAAGCACCTGCACAACATGGGCCTTTCAGATACCAAAATCTGCAGGTTCTGTCGCGAGGACGAGGAAACGATTATCCACGTCCTCGGCGAGTGCATAGCGCTGCACCGGTGCAGAAGCCGGCACCTGGGAGCACACATGATCTCAGCAGACGAGATCAAAAGCTCCCCCATCAGCTCCATTCTCGGGTTTATCCTGGAACTGGAGCTACATGAGGTGCTGTAATAGGTTACGGGGCTGCCACAATAGATCATCTACTGGTCGCAGTGGCTATGAGACGCAGGGCTCACCCCATTTCTAACAAATAATAAAATACCTCACCAAAGAAAAATACTACGAGTTACTCGTAGCACCCAGCATTGTCTTCAAAATACTATCTTGAAAAGCTCGGCTATAAAGTCCGTCGCTTTCAAAATAAATGTGTGTCTTCATTGTGTTCATAGCCCCCTCTAACATTTTGATAGATCATTTCTTATCTCGTACCCTTTAAGAAACGTTGTCTAGTTTAATACTGGATAAGTACGAATCGCATTCCTCTTCTGAGGGTTGCGTACAAACATTATTAATTTAAGAATAAGAATAAGAAATAATTTACTGACCACAACACATTACATACAAATCTAAATAAGTACAAAACATTATAAAGTTGCGGCCAACAAGGTTCAGCCTCAGCATGTGCTACAACAACCGCTAAGCAGCCGCTGCAGCGCTGATTTTCAGGCTGTACCTTCGAGCGACGACTCATAATAAAACATACAACATGAAAAAAATACTGACAATATTAATAGAAAACAGAAAAATACATCTATAACGTGAACATGAATAACAAGACGCATACATACAGATCCAATAAAAAAAAAAGAAAACAATATTAATATAAATAAATTAATATAAACCGGTACATATTAGGTACATAAAAAATAAATTAAAAAAAAAACAATTTATTATACTAAACGCAAAAACACGTGGCAAACGGTTAGAGTACCTCGGTCTTCTATCGGATTTATTTCGGGGAGAGTGCGGAGGCTCTGCATCATTTAATCTCCTAGCCCATTCCATCACCGGACGAGAACGCGCGGCGAAGGGTTTCGTCCATATGTTGTTGGCTTATCCCTTATCCGCATTCCAAATTCATAATGCGGACAGCTAAGGAATGGAACTCCTTGCCAAGGTCTGTTTGTTCAGACTGCTACAATCTGGACATCTTTAAGGCAAGAGTGAACAGGTATCTTTTAGACAAACGCTTTACATTCTAGACCTCATCTTCACTTTCCATCAGGTGAGGTTGAGGTCAGGCGTTGGCCTATAGTTCACAAAAAAATGTATCTATGTAGGTATGTTAAATTTTCTAACCTGTGCAGAGATATAGATATTTTTTTGCCTGGCCCGATTGCCTGCTTTATAGCAGTAAGTCCGCCAATTATACTAGTTGTCTTGTACATTAAAGAACAAATCAATATCTACCTTTTTTCCGAAGAATTATTGTTATTGTTCTTTTTAACCGACTTCAAGAAAGGAGAAGGTTTTATGTTCGATTGTATGTATATTTTTATTGTTATCTAAAATTGTTGTTGTATGGTAAGTCGGTACTTTAATATGTACGGTGAACGAGAAGAAGAAAAACCTCATAAAAAATATTAAGTTACTCAAAACACATTTTAGCGTCGACTCGACTATGTCAAGCCTAAAAACGCCCTGCGGTATGGTGTTGTATCTTTGCGTGTATTGTTTTCAAAAAAGTCTAGCCAGACAGAATGAAATAAGTGGTTAGAACCCCGTTTCTCCCTTTAAGGTAAAGAACCCTACAAGCGCCATATTAACGTTCTCTGAAATAAACACCAGACGCTGGAGATAGATGTAGCTGCTGTTTTAATAACGCGATCGTGGCGATATCTCTGAGCCGTGCGCAGTAAACCCGTTTACGATAGTATGCATAAAAGTGCATCAGGGAGACTAGATGTACGCTTTCTTTTAATAAACGATAGTTACAAAGTATGAAATAATAACTTGCAGCAATAAGAATTGAATTTGGACACGCCTCTATTTTCTGTGCCTCTACTCTACCGCTTATACTATAAGGAATGCTCTGAGGAATTGTTCGGACTGATTCCAGCGGGTTTTTGTACATTGACCACAAAGTAAACTCGCCACATTTTGTTAACTCCATACATTGAAAGTAAACTCACCACATGCATTAAAAATATGTGTAAGTTAGTCACAGGCGGGTGAGGTTTGTTTACAATAACTAAAATTATTAATAAACAATTTACTTCATAAAAATAGAACTGTGGTGAGTTTACACTTACTTTTTTCTGTGGCGAGTTTACTTTGTGGTCAATGTACAAAAACCCATTCCAGCAGCTGATTCATTTCGCCATTGTTCCACTCGACAACAGTTCCATCCACATAATCTAGATGGTTGGTTGGCAGTCTTCAACTGTACGTTTCTCAAGAAACTTTCTACCTCGTACGACAAAACTATGGAATGAACTATCGCTTGCGGTATTTCCGGACCGATAAGACCTGCAAAGACGCCTTATTGGTCTAGTGGTTTAAGCACCGAGTCGTGATCTTAGGAATCGAACCTTGGACGTTCAATTCCGGGGTTGAGCAAAAAGTACGTTTCGAATTTTTCGAAAGGGGCTCGGGGTTGTGATCACCAATCCGCATTTGGGAAGCGTATTTATTAAGCTTAATCCCATCATAGCGATTACTTGATTTCTATGATGGAGGCCTTTGCCCTGCCACTGCTGTCCCACGGGACAGTTTATAGGCTGATACTTTACTTTACTTTTTACGACATGCAAACACTCAAGAAAAGAATTTATTCCTTTTTAAAAGGTCGGCAGCGCACTTTTGACTCCTCTGGTGTCGCAGGTGTCCTTGGGCGGCGATAATCTTACCATCAGGTGATCCATCTGCTCATCTGCACCCTATCTCATTAAAAAAAGCCTACGTGTACATAAATTATATTATCATTTCATAACGTCAATTATCAATTCATCCAATAGACGCCCACTGTTGGGCATAGTGATTTCCGCGTCCTTCACCAGATCCTCGGTCTACCTTGTGGAGGGCCTGCCACGGCTGCAAACTCGAGAGAACCTTCCGTCGCAACTGCCGTCTGTTCTCCCCTCGCAATATTGCATGCCTAAGCTAGCAATGGGCAGGTCCTTTGGGCTACGTCTGTACCTTAGTTAGCTACCACGGGTTATCTGTGTTAGCTACCTTAGTTCTCCTGCGGATTTCATCATTTCTGATACGATCACGCAAGGAGATTCCGAGCATAGCCCTCTGTATTGACCTCATTGTAAATAAATAGCAATGTCATATCACATATCGTAGTACTAAAGTTTTGCCCAAGTTCTTAAGTAACTTAAACAGTTGTTTGTATTGTTGAATAATTAAAGAAACCTTAAATTAAGTATACGTTACGCGTATAGTTGATCCATATTGTTCTGTAAGTAAATTATTCTACTTTTCAATTAAGAAAGAAGCTTATCCATTAAACATTGTTGATGGGATTAATGTTTTTTTCTTTTTCTGGGCAGATTAATTTAGTTTCAAAAAAAAATACTCGAGTTCAATTTTAACTGTTTTTTTTATATGACTGCTACTGTGTAAATACGGCAAATACTTATATAACTCTGCCAATGTTCAGTGATTAAAGAGACACGCAGTTTTAAAATATAAGGTAAATTGACCGGTGTGGCGAGTTAATTTTTTTTATCTGATAAGTGGCAGACTTTTTTTTATCTGATAAGTTGGCCGTGTGGTCCCCGGCAGAGTAGAATAGGCCACCCTCACTCTTACCGAGGTGTCGTAAAAGGCGACTAAGGTAAAGCTGCTGGCATGATCATCAGCACCCAGAGAAGGAAAACTCTGCATTTATATTAAACCCTCGCCAACCCGTCTGCCAAGCGTGGTGAGTATGGCAATTACCCCTCATGTGTTTGAGGGAGGCCCGTGCCCCAGCAGTGGTGACGCAAATGGGCTGATGATGATGATGATGAAGTGGCAGACAAGCAAACGGATTTCCGCCGCCAATAGACACCATAAATCTAAATAAATAAATAAAATAAATCATAATAATAATAAATATTTATAGATGTTATTTTGATTGAGTTAGGTTTTGTGTTGGTTTTAAATGGTGCTTGGTGCAAAGCACCATCTAAAACCAAGACAAAACTTATTTAAGTCAAAATTGGAGAGTCTCCCTTACATATTGTGACGTCTATGTATATGTTTATATATATAGACGTCACAATATTAAAGGGCGATTCTCTAAATTTGAATTCTTAATATATGTTTCTTCGAGTCCAACCAAACGTTTTTAGACCTAATCGTCCTGGACATATCCCTTGAATTATCTCAATTTTATGTTTTAACATAAACAATAAAGACCGCATAAAGTATAAAATATCTAAGGACATGGTATTACTGTGTGCAGAGTATCAAATTTTATTGATGCAATAAAATTCAGATGCCGTATCGTCTAGTAATTACTTACACTGCAATGCACTTTGTATCACAATTAAAGGGATAATAGAGCTATAGTCTTGTAGGGCCGATGACCCGGAAAAACAGATGTGACGTTTTATCAATAAGAAAGAGAATTAACACGACGTTAATTTTAAAGTTTTTTTTTATGGCTCTACGTGAAGATATTTCGCCAATGTCAAGTAACTTATTGAGAATAAGTAGGTAGTCAACAGTCGAAGTCATTCAAACCCGCCGAATCAATTTTGAAGTACATTCATCAGTTCGCTTACCTATGAGCACTGCTACCGTTACATAGCCGAAATGTCAAGCACTTAAAAATTAACGGCGTGTCTATGCCTGTTTTCATTAATGATAATAGATGACATGCAGCGCGAAAATCTGAAAATAAATGTGACCTTAAACTAAACTTACTAAGTTATCGCAGCGATCCAAAGCATCCTAGTCTCCGTAAGAGCCTCCATCCAGGACGATCCTGCAACCCTTTCTGGTAGTCATCCGCCAATAATTCGAAGAAAACCCGTCATCCGCCAATAATTCGAAGAATTGGACGACCCGTTTGGAACAGTGGTAGTGAACGCTGCCTCTGGTGCAAGGGTTGCGGGTTCCATCCCCGCACAGGGCAAACATTTGTGTGCATGAACATATCTGTTTGTATTGGTCTGGGTGTTATCTATGTATTATAAGTATGTACTTACAAAAGAAAAGTATTATATGTATATAATTGTAATCCCACTGTTGATTCTGATATCCGTAACACAGGTGCTTGAGCTACCTATCTCGGAGTCAGATGTTGTGAAATATTTATTTATTTATATTAAAATCTTTTTTATCCTAGAGGCGACCAACGAGTACGAACAAACGCTTAAAATTTAATTTAAAATTATTTCACTTCACGATTTTCGGGGAAAAATTTAACCCAATTTACATTGACCAAACAACGTCCTTTAGAGTGCTTGACAAATGATAGGACCCATGATAAAATTCACAAAAGCCTCGGCAAATTCGACCTCCACACGCCCACAGCAAACAAGTACTCTGCAAAACAAATCGGATTTACCCCTCTCTTTCTCACAGCTTGTTTTTCTGAAACGAGTAAGCGAGATGGATCCGAAACATTGAAATCATTAGCCAGAAGAAGACCGCCAGGGTAAGCGCTGTTCCCATTTTTATTAGGGATCTATGCGACGGGGCTCATAACTGCCAGTCTGCGGAAACTTTACAATAGAATGCGGAAAATTTGAGTTGCTCTGGAATTTCAACAAGAACACTTGACATTTTTGGGTGGCGATTGTTATCTAAACAGTTTAGGTTTTTTTAAAATAAGAAGCGAAAATATTGTCATTATTTAATTGGAAATATTTCCATCATTAGATTTAGCACTGTATTCAAGGTTTTAGAGATGATTTCAGTACAACCTGCTATCATTTCCTCCGAATAGGGAGTCGTATTTTTCTGAATCTTTTATTTATTTTTTTCTGTTGGCAATAACTGAGAAATACAATTAAGCTAAAAGTAAATAAAAAGGAAAGTTAAAACAAAGTAGGTCCCCGCTGGATCGCGATGGAAATTCGCTGGGCGAGGTAGCTGCCAGCCTTTGGCTCTCCCGTGACTTCGACTAGTCGCTTAGCTAAGTCACGGAAAAAAGAGAGAGCGTCGGAACCCCGCGGGTCCAGTGTTTCAACACCGAAAGCTACAAAGTGGTAGGCACCAGATAGATGCCTATATTTTGTACCTTTCAGTCTCTCTGCCGCGTCAGCTGCAGCTCTGGCACTCGTCGTCGACGCAGGTAGCATCCCACATGAGAGCACGTCCCATCTTCCAAGGGATAAGAGACATTCCGTCTGGTCTCTTGGCATCATCACGTGAAATGCCGTTTCGGTTCCAAGTTTGCCGGCACATTGATGGTGGCAAGCGACCGACGGATAATGTCGTTTCATGAGGAATGCCTGGAGAGACGGCTGGCACTTTTTACACAGGAAAGCCCGTGGTACGCCTAGGCGCTAACAGTGGTGCCACAGAGACATTTGTGTGTGATACAAACCTCAGCACCAAGAGGGAGGCCCACGGCGACTCTGAGGGTTTCTGCGTCCAGCAGGGTGCCCACGTTGGCCGACGGGTAGGCTTGCAGCCAATAGCCGGACTCCTTCCTCGAAACCGCTCTGAGTCGGCGTTGGAGCTGTTTTTGATCAAAGTATTTTGTATGAATTCACATTGAATTTTGTCCCAGAACCTTTGTGAACTGGAATCCACTGGTAAATTTTGAAAAGCCAAGTTTCAGGCATCACTAGCCTCAATGAAGCACGCCACTTCAAGGAGAGCGGTTACTAACCGCATTATTCTTGTTACAAGAGTAGACGTCCTATGGATTTAGGATAGGAAGGTCGGTAGAGCAACATCAGTAGATTTGCGTATCCCGATGCCCCCGAAACGGATGGGCAGGGATGCTTGACTCTTTCTAAGTCTACTTTATGACAGATACCAAAACAGTTTTCAGCAGCTCTCATAGCTAAAACGCATTTGACAGTACGGGTGTGTCCGTTTCTGACTTTCAGTCGTTATGACTCGACTGCGGCAGCCAGTCAAATGGATTAGCCAAGTACGCAGAACATTTTACTAAGATGCCTTAATTTTGATGAATTTGCAATTTTAAAAATAAAGGTAAGTTTACCAATTCGGATCTTCCACTATCGCGATTTTAATATTCACTTCAATATAATATCCTACGTCAATATTCCATTATTACATGCCCTCTCTGGTGACATTTAGCCAGGTGGTACCTATTAGGTGGGCATCTCGGTATAAAAACGACTAAAATGTATCGGCATTAGTATATTGTACTTATAATAAAATCATTTACTTTTACAGAGTGTGAACCATTTAAAATCAACATTTGTTCTACAACGTTTCGAAATTCGTCGAAAATTGTTTCGTCTTCCCATACAAAATGTGTTAATGTTCACAAACACGTTCTGTGTGTATGTATGTATGAGTGTATTAAGTCATTAATAACTTAGAGTATATTTCTTAGACAATTGATTAATAAACCAAGTTACATAAGTAGCATTAATCACTTTTACTGTTATACGTACAATCCTACATATTAAATCACCTTGAAGTGTACTATAAGTTACGTCACTGATTTGAAATAATAAATTGCGGCAACTCGGACCCCAATCCACGAATACCGCCAGTTGTGAGATAAGAGGGTGACACAGTGGGACCTACACTTAGGGTTGCCAGCCAACAAACAATTTCGGCATATAAGCCAAAATTATAATTACCTATCTATAAACCGCTAAACGACGCATAAAGGTGTTGGTTGCGCTGGTTTTTGTGTAAAAGCGATTGACAACACCTTTTAGGACTATATGTTAATAAAGCTCAAACGAGGCCGCTACAGGTGTACTTTAAAGCTGAACAGAGTTATGGTTACGTCACTTTCATCCTAGGTGCTGTGCTACCTTCTTAGGCTTTTTACACGACCAACGAGGTCTACAATTTTGTTTGTTCGACAGGTCGTAGAAAGGAAAAGCTGGACACTGAAACCAGTTTAGCCAGTTTATCAGAAAAAAAACCGGGCAAGTGCGAGTCAAACTCGCCCATGAAGGGTTCCGTAGCAGCAAGTAAGGTATATGGAAGGTAAATTGCGGTTTACGGTTTATAACGTATTAAAAAAAAGTACTCACTATATCTAGTTCAAACCAATTTTCGATGTTAGTTTTCATGATTATGTACATCATATATTTTTTTTAGTTTTATAATTCATTTATTATAGAAGTAAGAGGGGGGGGGGGAACCATTTACCACTTTGGGAGCGCCTCTTGGGCAAAGTATTGTGTTTAGAAAAAAATGATGTTAAAAACCTCAACATCATTTTTAAAAACCTATCCATAGATATCCCACACGTACCTATAGATTTAATGAAAAAAATTATTGAGTTTCAGTTTTAAGTATGGAAACCCCCCCCCCCCCCCATTTTTTTATTTTTTTCCTATTTTTGTGTAAAAATCGTAATGCGGTTAACAAAATACATCTATTTACCTTGGTGAAACTTGTTTCAAGAGTATAGTTCTATATGGGTTCCGTTTTTTGCCATTTAGCTACGGAACCCTAAAAAGGCGTAACACTCTAAACTTTACTTTATAGTCGCACTACAGTTATTTGGTAATACATTGGTTATTTGGTATACGTTGCAAAAGTCGGAACTAAAGCGGTTTTGAAAATTTCCCATAAAAAAAATGTAGTAGAACGCCCTCTGTGTCGCATTATAAAAGTTAAAAAATCTTGAGAAGCGGGACATAGTCGAATTTGTCCCGACACGCAACCAAAAATACTTACCAAGTCAGCCTTTATCCGGATGTCTGGTAGCCCTACCCATACTTAAGGCCTACAATGAAACCGACAAGTAACGTAACAAGATTATACGCATCAATACAAAAGAGAACTCAGGTTATCAGGAAGAGAGAAATTTAAAGGGTTCTAATTTTAAATTTCTACGGGGATATTAAATTATTTTCATTTTGGGAACATCGAAGGCAGAAGATCGCGTGCTCGTTCGCCAACAAGGTGGACCGATCTGTTAAGGTGACGGGTAGGGCACACTAGCGACGCCAATCGATTTTAATTTTTAGCTACTAAACCGGATCAATTTTAAACAATTTCGGGGTTACATGCTATTTATTAAATAACCATGTTAGGTCCGTTTTTATGCGCGAAAAATTGATTCAAGCCAAAAGCGGCTACTTATAATAAACCAAAACTCCAGTATAGGTGTTTGCCAAGAGGTTGTAACTCCGAAATTGTTTAAAATAGATCCGGTTTAGTAGCTAAATATTAAAAACAATTGGCGTCACTAGTGTGCCCTACCCCGAACCTTAAAAGACTCGTCATTCTCCAAATTCTGCACAGTCGCAAGAGATGCACTAGGTAGAAACCTGTGGAGGCAGATCGCCCGCTCCAAGTGCCGCCATGATGCTGATCACGATCCCCAGACATGAGGGACTGATTTAAGAGAGAGTAAATATTTTATAAAGAAACAAGGTGTTATATGAAAAAACATATTTACTTTGGAAGTAAGAGACATCAATAGAATTTCGTGTTTATTTTAATTAATTCTTTGAAGTAACTTCTGACAGGAAATTAGCTGTCAAAAATATTGTAATAAGTAGTCTCAATGCTTAAATTACCTTCTAAACGTCGCAAATGTTTCGAATTATTGCTTCTTACAACTTAATTATTAGGTAATACACTTAGTAGTTTTAGTATTCCTACCCACTTCCTACCCACGGAATTTCCTACCCAGTTTCTTAAACAGGCTAGGGAAATAATAGTGCCTTTGATTAGTCAACTCGCTAATCTGTGCTTTAGCACCGGAATCTTCCCATACCTTCTAAAGCGCGCAATGATTACCCCTGTGTATAAGAGTGGAGATAGACAGGACGCCAATAGCTACTGGCCTATCGCCGTATTATCCTCTATTTATAAAATAATTGAGAAGCTCTTCAACTGTAGAATAATAAACTACTTGACAAAATTTAATATTTTATCCAGCTCTCAATACGGTTTTAGGAAAGGAATGTCGACGCAAGATGCCATCACGGAGCTCACATCTGTCATTACAAAGGAAGTAGATAAAGGTAATAAATGCTTAACGGCCTTTCTAGACCCTAAGAAAGCCTTTGATACCGTCTCTATCCCCATTTTGATCCGAAGGCTAAACGATGTCGGATTCCGTGACAATGCTCTGTCTCTTCTTAGCAGTTACCTTCTAAACCGAAAGCAGGGCGTGAAAGTTGATGGTTACCTGAGTGACGAGGAAAGGGTAATGTTCGGCGTCCCTCAGGGCAGTGTTCTCGGCCCAACGCTATTCTTGATATACATTAATAATCTCTGCAACCTTTGTAGCGTTGGGGGGAGAATACTGTCCTATGACACTGCTATCATTTTTACTGGCAGAACCTGGGATGAGGTTAGGCTGAGGGCTGAAATGGGACTAGCCAAAGTTAGTCATTGGCTTAGCGAGAATCTACTCACTCTTAGCATCCAAAAAACTACCTATGTATGCTTCGCCCTATATCTAAACTCACAGCCTTCACCTAATTTCGAAATTAAAATCCACTCCTGCCACATCTATTCCCCTAACAGTTGTAGCTGCCCCAAAATCATAAAAGTAGCTCATGTCAAATACCTCGGAATTATTGTGGACCTGAGGTTGAGTTGGTACCTACACCTAGAGCTAACTATAGGTAGATTAAGAAAGCTCATGTGGGTATTTAAATCTTTAAGACATGCTATGAGTACTGAGCTACTAAATAAAATATATATAGCACTTGCCCAATCTGTCCTAATTTATTGTATCCCGATATGGGGCGGGACAGCTAAATCTCACCTGATAGATCTAGAACGAGCACAAAGATCTTTGATCAAAGTGATGTACTGTAAACCATATAGATTCCCTACAGACAACCTGTACAAAATGTCCAAGCTGCTTTCGGTAAGGAAGCTCTATTTTTTACATATGATATTAAGTTATCACAAAAAGCTGCCATTCGATAATGCCAAAGTTCAAAAAAGACGACGTGATATCGTAGCTCCCACTTACCCTTCACGTACAGTATTTGCTAGCCAACAAAATGTAGCTCAAGCCCCGCGCGCCTGTAACAGAATCAATCGTGAATTAAACATTTACCCTATGCAACTGTACGAATGTAAGAGAGCAATCATTGAGTGGCTTTCTACTCTCAATTACGCCGAGGTGGAGTATATTTTGGAAAGAACTTTATGAAGTCTCGTAGACACAAGGCAACTCACGTATGACTCATCCCCTTAAACACACACACACATGTATGCAGGCACACATATACACACGCACGCAAGCACATACACTCGGACGCACGCAATCACACACACGCACGCACGCACGCAACACACACGCACGCACGCACGCACGCACACACACACACATACACACACACACACATACACGCACCACACACATACATCACACACATACACAGGCATCCATTTCATTTAATTCTGCTTTATTGTAAACTTAAAATGTATTCCCTGTAATGTCAATTTATGAGGTCAAGGGAATAGGTCACATGTGTTTGTGCACACACTTAAGCACATTAATATATCCTGCGTAAGTGGCTGACCGGTGAGATTGACCGCCTTAGCCAAAAATCGGTTGGAGGATATTATTATGAACTATCTAGGTATTCATCAAAGGTAATATCAAAAACCAATCATTTAGACCATTTGGACTGAAACGATATGTCCATTTGTTGATGAGGATATTCTATTATCGAGACAAGAGGGCATTGTATCATTGTCACTAAAGTTACGGAATACGACATTTTGCATTGTTTAGTTAGATCGATAGCAGTGACTGGTCCCTTTACCCTAGCAGAAACGGATGTGGAATTGGGGAGAATACCCCACTAGAGAAACCGAGAAAATCGGTCAATTCATTCTGTTAGGAAGACTCCTCAATCAGGATAGGAATACGACGCTTAGAAGATTACAGATAATTTTGAACTTTACGTATAACATCCCCCTTTTTTGTCTATTTTCGGTCGGGTGTATAAAATAACTACCTAACTGCTACACTACAGAGTCATTGATTAACTTAATTGGCTACTTAAGAAAAAATATTGACACTTATTTTGATACGCATAAAGACTACCGATACTAAAGCTAATGAACATTAGCTTAAGTGACGTCTCTGAGTGCGGCCGTAAGAACTTTAATGAGGTTTAATCACGTTTAAATTTAATTTTTGCTTTAGCGAAAGTTCCTAATTTTGTTAAGTGATTTAGAAAAAGATACAGCTAATAAATCTCGCCTGGATTTGCTCATGGGAATTAAAAACTTTGTTTTTTTTTGTGATAGGTGGCAGACCAGCAGACGAATCACCTGATGGTAAGCAATTGTGAACATCACATAAGTGAACATTTAGCGTAATTGACGTCTCTGAGTGCGAAAGTTAGTGTATCAAATAGTTAAACCAAATAGACTCCTAGTTTAAAATGAGTACTAAAATAATAACCTCAAAATGACTCTTGTCTCTGTGACAAGTTGTGACAGTTCATTCCGTTTAACACTAAAGTTATTTGTGAGAAAGTCAATTTTATTTATTGGATTTAATCCTAAAAATATAAGCAATGTTTAAAATATTTTTACATAATACAACAAAACAAGGTTATGTAAAATGAAATAACACTGACCGAATGACTGAATCGATCGAATCAGATTTTGACACTATCCTACGGTAGGTACTTAGTATCATAGATCATTATATATGTGCTTAGTACTAATAGTCTATATTTAGTAGAGGATTTGTAATATTTTTTTTTAGAACTAACATAATTCCGTAATAATCATGAACTTGCTAGTTTCGAAATAGAGCCGGTATCAGATGTTTTGTAATAAGAGGGTTTTGGTCGTGAAAACAAAAAGTTCCAACTGAGTTTTATATTTGATTAAAATTTCTAGCTAAACCCTGCCGAAATAATAATTTATTTATTTGTCACGGATATATTAACACACGAAGCAGGATCTGCCCCAAATATAATTACCTAACCTGCAACACGTGTTTGCGGTATAAAATTTTACTGTTCTATATTGTGAATTACTTAATTTAGTTGTATAAATTGGATAAATAAAGATAAATAATGTGCCGTGTGGTCCCCGGCAGAGTAGAATAGGCCACCCTCACTCTTAACGAGGTGTCGTAAAAGGCGACTAAGGTAAAGCTGTTGGCATGATCATCAGCACCCAGAGAAGGAAAACTCTGCATTTATATCTAAACCCTCGCCAACCCGTCTGCCAAGCGTGGTGAGTATGGCAATTACCCCTCATGTGATTGAGGGAGGCCCGTGCCCCAGCAGTGGGGACTTAAATGGGCTGATGATGAAAGATAAATAAACGAACAGGATTTGAGAATAGATAAACAGAAGGGACGGATAAAAAACTATATGAAAGCTTGGAAAAAGAACTTCCGATTACATATTATTAGAATTCATTCCTGTTTCTTATTCTTATACCTACTCTTAAAGGCACATTTAACCGCTCATAGCGTATTTCTCATAAAAACGTGCTTATTCAGGGTTTCAAAAATGAAAAAGTTAAACGATTTATCGCAATATTTCACCTAAACTTCGGCAAACTAAACTGACAGCTGCAAACGTCAAGTTCCCATAAATTTTGACACTGCATCTGTCAAAAGTAGCAAAAATGTATGCGAATGACACATTGACACCTGTCAGATTTAGTTCGCCGAATTAAAAATCAATCTTGTTTTTTAACTTTTTAATTATTTGGACAAATCGTTGAAAATTTCCAAGCTTGATTAAATTACTTGAAAAGATAAACATAATTCAATAAAATGTTTTGCTTTTTAATTTATAAAATCATGAAATGAGCTCGTTAATATGAAAAATGTCCCATGGGCGGTTTGCGTATTCAGTTTGTTTCATTTCTAATAAACGAGATTCTGAAAAATGTCCCATGGGCGATTTACTTATTAGTTTGTTTCATTTCTAATAAACGAGATTCTGAAAAATGTCCCATGGGCGAGTTTGCGTATTAGTTTGTTTCATTTCTAATAAACGAGATTCTGAAAAATGTTCCATGGGCGGTTTACTTATTAGTTTGTTTCATTTTTAATAAACGAGATTCTGAAAAATGTCCCATGGGTGGTTTGCGTATTAGTTTGTTTCATTTCTAATAAACGAGATTCTAAAAAATGTCCCATGGGCGGTTTACTTATTAGTTTATTCCATTTTTAATAAACGAGATTCTGAAAAATGTCCCATGGGCGGTTTACTTATTAGTTTATTCCATTTCTAATAAACGAGATTCTGAAAAATGATCCCATGGGCGGTTTCACTTATTAGTTTATTCCATTTCTAATAAACGAGATTCTGAAAAATGTCCCATGGGCGGTTTACTTATTAGTTTATTCCATTTCTAATAAACGAGATTCTGAAAAATGTCCCATGGGCGGTTTACTTATTAGTTTATTCCATTTCTAATAAACGAGATTCTGAAAAATGTCCCATGGGCGGTTGACTTATTAGTTTGTATCATTTTTAATAAACGAGATTCTGAAAAATGTCCCATGGGCGGTTTACTTATTAGTTTGTTTCATTTCTAATAAACGAGATTCTGAAAAATGTCCCATGGGCGATTTACTTGTTAGTTTGTTTCATTTCTAATAAACGAGATTCTGAAAAATGTGCTACATCTTAGACCATATTATCACTTACCATCATGTTCAAATGACTGAAGTATGGCAATAAGAAAAAAATATATGTTAATTCACTAAAAACGTATGAAGATGTTGATTTTTAACCAACTTCAAAAAAAGAGGTTTCAAATATATATATATATATATATATATATATATATATATATTTAAAATGTGAAACCTCTTTTTTTGAAGTATATATATATTTATTTATTTTATTAATATTTATTTATAAGCCCATAGAGTCCCACTGCAGGTCAAAGACCTCTCTACCCTTTTTCCACCTCTCCCGGTCCTGGGCTGCTTTGGATCAGACTTTAGAGAGCGCGTCGAGTTCATTTCGCCACCGTCGCCTCGGTCTGCCGCGGGGACGTTTAACATTTTGGGGCATCCATTCTGTGGCTATTTTGGCCCAAAGCTCATGCGGCATGCGACAGACATGGCCTGCCCAGTCCCATTTAAGAAGAGCAGCCTTTTTGGAGACATCGGTTATGAGCGTTCTGGAGTTGTGTTCCTGATTCGGTCTGATAATTTGACTCCCAATATACTACGCTCCATAGCTCTCTGTCAAACCTCTACGGTGGACCTTTGATGATTGGTACGAGACCAAGTTTTGGCACGAGACAAGTATGTAAGGATGGGGAGGATGCACATGTCCATGACTTTACGTTTTAAAGAAATAGGGGCGTTGCGCTTTATGAGATGCTTTACGGACAAATAGATCTCCTGATAACAGAATACTGCAAAAAATTAGCTGGCCGAAACTTGGACCAAAAAGAGGAAAAATAAATTGTGAAATGAAAGTCCCGCGTTTTTTATTTTCATTTTTTTCTATTTTAATCATGCCACGAGCACAATGATGGGCAAATAACTTTGCCAGGAAAAACACGCTAGACTGCCTAAGACTAAGTACGGTTTAGGTAGTAAATATTCTATTTCTATTTACCCTTATTAATTGGTGTAAACAGCTCGATACTGGTGTTTGTTAGCAGAACTGTCATAATCATGGAAAGGAAATTAGCAATAACAACTCTTGATAGAAATCTCTGTAAACTACGTGAAATTTATGCTCTGAACAATGTCAACATTCAGCCTAGTACGCTGAACATACTAAGGTGGGTACTGGGTATAGACCCAAACCATAGTCTATGAGGAGCCGAGTCAGAGCTGTACGTAATGTCCCGTTTACATTCAGTCCATATTCAGTTTCAGGCAGCGTGAGACTGGAAACGCGATACTTCTCATGCCACTTGCCGCTGTTATTGGCGCTGAGCGGTAATCCTGTATAAGAAGTGCCGAATGTAAACACTCACTCGCATCAATGAGCTTCATTAGCGAGACTCAAGAGGAACCACTTACGCTGGCTCGGCCACCTCGAGAGAATGAGAGAAGATCGTGTAGTAAAAAGAGATCGTACCTGGACGAACTAATAACGGGTGAAGGCCAGTCGGCCGTCCAAGATTCTTCTTTCATTCTTCTTTGGGATTTGATTTGATGTCTACGAGTATATGCGGTGGTTACGATTTACCATCAGATGGGTCACATGCTCGTCTGCCTATCATCATTATTATTTCGGCCACTCAATTCATAAACATCCACTGCTAAACATAGGCCTCTCCCAATGATATCCACACAGATCGGTCCTGTGCCGCCCGTATCCAAGAGATCCCGCGACCTTCACCAGATCATCGGTACACCTTGTGGGGGGCCTGCCACGGCTTCGAACTTCTATACGCGGTCTCCACTTGAAGACCTTTATCCCTCATTGGTCGTCTGGTCTCGTCGCAATGTGTCCTGCCCTGTCTTTGACTTTAGTTCTCCTGCGGATCTCATCATTCCTGATACGATCACGCAAGGAGACTCCGGGCATTGCCCTTTTTATAGATCTCTGGGTGACTTTGAGCCTTCTTACCTTAAGCGACTCGTTTCGTTTCCTTATGTCATCGCTGGCAATACACACGCATTAAGTCGTGTCGTGAGGCACTGCCGTCTGCCTATATTTTGCAATAAAAAGAAAAAAAATCCCTGGAAAGATGAGGTCGATATTTTCGCGGACTCATGGCAGATGACTGATAGGAAGTGGCGCAAGACTGACCTAGATGGAGGCTCTTATTATCGGAAGCCAAGACTCACTATAAGTCGCTGCGCCAAACTAGTTAGTTTATTTCAAAGAATTTTGTCCTATTATTCAAGTTCATCCCTTAGGGAACATTGCTTCAATGTCCTCTTACTCTGAATCCATATCTTATGGAGTCAATAATGTGAACCCAAATCCTCTATTCCTATTCTAAGCACGTTCATTCTGTTCCAAATAAACATCCATCTTTGATGTCTGTTGCAGACCAAAATAGCATATTGTTAAAATTGTCCTTTACAATAAGGAGAATTTTGAGACAAAATTTTCGTCAATATTCGATAATTAGTTTATCTATAAGGAATGTCCCTGGGCGTAAATTCAGGGACTCCGAATTCTTGGTCGAGGTCGGCAACTTATGAACTCAAAATTACTATTGTACAGACAGCCACAGATAGGGTTACCACAGTCTGTCAAATCTCCTCAAATGATATTGAACCAAACGTGTTTGACATTAAGGTCGGTTTGGTAATTAGACGGTTTTGTATACTTCGAGGTGTGTCTGTATGTACGATGCAAAAGCATACAATTACTCAAAAAAAATCGCGCAAATGTTAATCTAAACGTTTGCACCTGTATGCAAAAGCTGAGGCTTAATGACCACCCTAATTACTTTTTAAATGCCTATTTTAATGAATAAATCATATTTAACCTCTCCTAAATCATATAATTTGCCATTAGGGTAAGCTAAAGCTTTTGTACATTGTTTAATTCTTTTGATTATTATGCGATATAGAATCATCATCAGCCCCTTCAGACCACCTCGATGTCGCAGTATCTAAAAGGTTGAGGAAAGAAGGTTTCGGGTTCAATTCTCGGACCAGCTAATTGAGAAAACGATCTTATCTAAATAAAAGGATGTGCTGGAAGACGCCCCCGTTTATCCTCATCTATTACGGTCGGCTGCACAGAAAATGTAAACATTTTAGTATCATAGCTATCTCTGACATTTACTTTCATACACATTAGTATCGTGACAAGGTATTAAAATGTATACATATTTTTGCAGCTGACTATACCTACTCATAGTACAATAGTAGGTTGATGACTGATTTATTGATGCCTTCCCAGCCGATTTCGACTATAGCGACCACTTTGTGTCGAAATTTTTAATTTGAGGGTATTCCTGATCTCATTGGTGTGCTTTCCAGGGACTGGCGTATCCAATCCTAGAACACCACATTTGTGTTTACCTAGAGGTTGTAACCCCGAAATTGCTTAAAATAGATCCGGTTTAGTAGCCAAAGATTAAAATCGATTGGCGTCGCTAGTGTGCCCTACCCGTCACCTTAAGGAGCTACTCGTGTCGATAAACTGGAAAATGTGATTCATCAAAGTTTCTCTAACTCACACCTTCGAATAATGATTTACCTGCCTAATTGTACTGCTTATAGATCCTTAATTGATTAACGAGCATTAATTAACTTGAGGCTAAGGCTTTAACGAATCATGAGATTATTATTATGAAGGCTCATAATAATTCATCATCATTAGCCCGTTTAAGTCCTTACTGCTGGGGCACGGGCCTCCCTCAATCACATGAGGGGTAATTGCCATACTCACCACGCTTGGCAGACGGATTGGCGAGGGTTTTGAAATGCAGAGTTTTCCTTCTCTGGGTGCTAATGATCATGCCAGCAGCTTTACCTTAGTCGCCTTTTACTACACCTCGGGTGGCCTATTCTACTCTGCCGGGGACCACGCGGCCTGTGGCCTCATAATAATTACCCGCCGATGAATCTGAACAACTTTTTCAAATTGTAAATGTTATCTGAAGTGTTAAAAATATTATTTTACACTTTTAGTTCGTGGTTTTTGAAAGGGATTTTTTTCGTAGAAACATTTTTTTCATGGTTTTTAGTGTCTTTATTTTTCAGGAGAACAGCATAAAAAGAATTATCTTTTAACTTCTAACCGTTGAGAAGTTGACCTTCTATCATCAGCTGAGCCACGGAATTAATACACTCAGGCGTAAATACTGGTGCAGCTCTGAAAACAATATAAAACCATTACATGTGATTATAAAATTGTAGGGTTGCCGTCGATTTTTCTGGAATGCCATCATCAGATCCTGACATGGTGACAAGCAATTGGGGCCAATTTGGGAGTGTGCTCTTTCAAATATAAAATATCATGCAAATCGGTTAAGCATTGGCGGAAAAATCGGTGAATTTAAGTACGTAAAAAATATGCAAGCTCCACCTTTTTAAAAGTCGGTTAAAAATAATGTAAAATATACGTTTATATAATAAACATAATACATACGTTTCGAAATGAGAAGCTCCACTTTTTTTGAAGTTGGTTAAAATATTTGCTAGTACCCTAAAAATATCTATCATTTAGGTAAAATACTGTTGATATTATAATGGTATCGTTCGTTTGCAAAAATCGTATACAAGAAAATTTTCAACACAATAACAAATGGAATAAAACCGTCGGTCTTGCAATTTTTTAAAAAAAATGCCACATTGAATCTTAACTTAATACCTATAAAAAACAAGTTTAATTGCCATACAATTTTACTTACCACTTTCCGCTAAGCTATTTGAATATCAACTTTATCACAAAGCTATAAAACCGAAACCGGTGTGTCGTTAAAAACTTGAATGACGTAGCCAGCTGTGGTGATAGATGAATGACTCACTATGGGACGGCCAACCATAGCAAATACTACGGTAGTTAAAAGTCTTATAAAGATGACATGTAAAGTTGAAAATCGTTTGTAGTATGTGCAATATTTTTTGTCCAGTTTGTATTGACAATACGGTGCGCGGACGCATTGTGCGCTACCGTTCTTTAGTATTGTGATACTCAGTGTGACAGATACCGCCGCGGACGACGCACGTGCGTGCAGATCGTATTTTGCCGCCTTTTTCGTAAAAATATATCACTGTGAGATTTTTTTGTGATGCACGAAACGATTAAATACGTAGCGAGAATAATTTTAGTGACGATTTTTTATTACACTATTTTGAGCGTAGTGAAGGAAGTCAAGCGATACTGGTCTGGGATTGAATCCGAAGATACTCAGTGATTGTGACCATCTTTGGAGTTGTACAAATTTGGTAAGTACTATCTTAAATACATTTCAAATGAAGATAATCTACCCGCTTTTATAAGTTATATCTCAGTACGTAAAATTTTTGTGTTACCGCAAGAATTCTTCAAAGCACCAAAATCATCAAAATTCAGAATTTTAGGGTGGTTAAGGTTTCGTAAACCACGAAGTGGTATAGATAATAAATACGTAGTGTAAAGTTTTTAAGACTTTGTTCAATATTGGTCCTCGCTTTACGAGATCACATAATAGGTAGGTACACATGTGATCGGTGCGGTGTACCATATAAGTGTCACAGGTTTGATACCAGCGAGCGATACAAAATGTTTGTTGATGAAACAGAATTTAATTTAAATTTTGACTGTTAGAGAGCCACTCTTCGTCATAAATGGGCCGGCTCGACTGGAATGATACCACGGCCTCACAGAAAACTGGGTTGTAACCCCAAAATTGTTTAAAATAGATCCGGTTTAGTAACTAAAAATTAAAATCGATTGGCGTCGCTAGTGTGCCCTGCCCGTCACCATAAAGTGAAAAAATAGGCACACACGAACGGCTTTTTAGTAAACTAGGAAATTATGTTCGTAACAGTTATTTGCGTGCCAGAGTTTCCACAAAGTTAACGTTTGATATCCTAATACTTACTTTGTAACTGTCAAACATAATTTTATAATTATGAGGAAGCAAAAATGATATGCCTGCTTCCTTAAATTGGCACGCATTAAGTTACGCTTACGCGGTTTAAAATAAGCTGTCATTAGCTGGTAGTGACGCAAGCTAGTTAACTGTCGATAGAATTCTAGGGACTATTTCGTAAAAAAAAAACATTTCATGTTGCCTTGTATGAAAATACTGATAATATTAGAATCAAACCAAAAACTCTCAGGAGCCGATTAAATGTAGAATAAATATTTTTATAATACAGAACCGTGTATATTTAGACTAAACTATGTTTCAAATCTAAGATTAACTAATGAATAAATAAATTGAGAAAACATCACATTCATTGTCCTGGTCCCAAACTAAAGTTTTACCTTGTACTATGGAAACCAGGAACAACTGAAGGTACCAAAAACACCCAAACAAACAAGACAAATATCTGTCAACAAACATTTGCGTCTTGCGTCTTAACCGGAGCACAAAGTACTGCGTTAAACGGATCGTCGATTCTATTGATAGATGGTATAACAACACATATTTTAGCATCCTCTTTAAATTAGGCGAAACAATACCCTTTTCGATCGTCGGAGGTTTATAGACAAAAAGTTAACTTAATGATAAAAATAATCATCTTGATATTCTCAAATAAAATCCGACTTCTATTTTAAGCAATATCAACTTCTTTCAATTATAAATATTTTGGGATAGATACTCAGGTAATAAAAAGCAAGTACAAACAAAATTCTTGCCTTTCAATAGAGGAAACATTTGTATTCTCAAATATAATCTATCGATAAATTGCCAAACACGCAGCATCATTATTGCACACTGTTGTTTTTGCTGTCACAACGTTGAAATAGAATTTAGTCACGGTTTTGTGACGTTGCTCCAATTTGTCTAGAATAGGTAATCGTATAGTATGGCGTTTACTGCGGCATACACATCTAGGTCGATAATTAGAGCCTATGATCCATAATCCATAACTCAACCACTAACTGACTGTTATGATGAGTTATTGGAAATTTAAACGTATGAAATCGACGTTTTTATTGGATCAAAATGCTATAGATCAGCTTATAAATAAAGAAAACGTTATGCTTTCTCTATACTTACATGTCAATGAGACGATTCCTAGAGATTTCTCAATATAGTAAAGTAAGTAAAAGTAAAAAGATCTTTATTGTCAATAAAAAGGTAGAAACAAACTAACAATAAATCTAAGGCTACAAAATAATATAAACAAAAACTATAAACTAAGTATGGCTGTACTACAATTATTGACAAAAGATACTAGTCTCAGCATTTACTCGGCTAAATGGCCAAGCGCTGGTTTTCAGACTAGCCCTTACGGCGCGTCTCGGCCGTCAGAATTAACAAAGGGTGTGTAAAAAGGAGGGAAGAGAAAAAGAATTTAAAAAAAAGAAGTATGGAAAGCATGTATGTGTATTAGTTTTATGTGTGAGTGTGCTTATGAGTAGGTATGTTTTGTGCTTGTGACGAGTGTGTGTTATAATCTTTTCCTAGGTTGAGCAGTCCGTACTCCTGGTCACTGCTATATGGATATGAATCCGTTAGATACACACAATATTTTTTGATTCAGAGGCAATCTCCTCAATCTAATTACCAGACTGGCTAAATCTTGGTCTAGTAGTAGAAAAGGACCAAGTCTAAAAAAGTTAAGAAACGCTGATACGTGGGGATCACTTTTTCAGTCGAACCCCTAGAAAATCAAGCACATCTTCAAGGCCTTCCTTCGTCGTCTACTTCCAAAGATCCCATTCTGGAAGGAGGCATGTAGGCTAAAAAGGTTAAAGATTTAAGTATCTAGTTATGTGATTTAGAAACACTGACGTATATAAAACGGGATCAAGAGCAAAAGAATGATAAATAATTGAAATAACCAATATTAAAATTTTATTAAATTAAATTATCTATATTTCATAAATTAACACTACAAACATTACATTACAAAATTGGCTTGTACATCACAGGAAATATTCCGAACTACCAATAAGTTTAATAATGCTTATTTTAGAAGATGACGAATACTTTAATAATACATTTATGTAAGTATATCGTATCATAATGGGAACAATACAATAGCATCATTATTAACCCACAGACGACTCGTCATCAGTATCATTAATTAATTATCAATTAATGGAATTACTGACATAACTTTATTAGGCTCAAGACAAGTATTATAATATGTGGCTCAAGTAGGTACCTTATTGCAATAAGCTGACATGATCATAATAATTACCTAACAAGAAACGATCATTATCTAATTAATATGAGAACTAAGATAATATACATAACAGAGTAGTAAAGATTCGTAATAATGGACAATACGACAAAAAACATTTTCAGTAATGAAGAATACTGTTTTTAGATTAGACTTATAGAAATTTAAGAAAAATAATTTCAGAATTTTTAAGCAGATATTTATATGACACAAAACATTAAATGTAAAAACCCTCCTGTGAACGTCATCATTCGGCGGCAAAAAAAAGTAATCCAAAAAACCAATCGTCAAACAATGACATGATCAGTCGCCTAAACTTTTTTATTGCACATATAAGCACCGAACATCACAACTCGCTAAGCCTTATTAGCTGCTTAGGTCCTACATATTTTTTAATAAATAGTATTTCAATAAAAACACTCATTTAAAAAAACGGGTCCTCTTTTTTTCTTTCTTTATTCGAAAAGTGTTTTTTTTTTGCCGTATTGTCCATTGCAGCCTGGAGAAGACAAGTCTTATAAACTAAATAACAAATTAGTTATCCAAGATTCCGGATATATCAACTTCGTTTGGCAAAAATAAGGACGCAAAAGATTAATTATGTTTTTTTGTCCGTGGCGGGTGTAATCATTTCTCCCGCTGGTTTATGCCACCGCCCTACTTTTTTCTTTTGTACAAAAAGTCAAAATTCTATAGTTCGTTGGGAAAACTTAAGTAGGTATACCTTAGCAGTTAAACTTAACTCGTCATCACGTTATGTTTATTCATTTCTTAGTATATTTTATGTATCGACATCACAGATTTAAAAATAGTAATCGACATACCTACATATGTGTAATTACTTGTATATTATACTATACTTACATACCTACAAATAAATAGTTATAATATTTTTAATGTAATGACAATTTGAAAGCGCTGTATGTATACAAGCCTATGCAAATAAAGATATTTTGAATTGAACATAATTGAATCTGCCGGGTATATATACTTAATACTTTGTGTATTTTGATGGAAACTTAGTTTGATTAGGGATTACATGTTTTGAAGAATTCAGTTTCATGGGCTGAGCCATCTGAGCTACCAAGTGCTAGGTGTTGCGGTAATTCGTTATACGTATACCTAATCGTACGCCAAGAAGAGTCACGCTTCGGCATGAATGGGATATGATACCACGGCCTCACAGACAATCGGATGAAGCAGCATTGTGCTGTGTTTAGCTGTGTGAGTGGTATCGGAGGCCCATTTTGGGGGAAAGGGGTATTTAAAGTTTGGCAGCGCACTTGTGACTCCATTGGTGTTGCGGGTGTCAATGGGTGGGAGCAATCGCTTACCATCAGGTGATCCGTTTGCTCGTCCAATTCCATAATAAAAACCAAATCGTAATGAAGTATTTTCTCGTCTGAACAAAGAAGTATAGACCAAGGGATAGTCTCAAACATTTCCTACAAAAATGATTAATGAAATAAAACCAAATAAATTGCAGTTCGCGACCATAAATCAAATGCAAACATCAGTAACTATTTTTATTCTTTATGATTGTATAAGGAAACAATATGGAAAGAAATAAATTACAAATGTTTTCAGTAAATATTTCAACTTAATACGTACATCAAACTCAGTACAGTCACGTACAAAACATTTATCACCTTATTACAAATTGCGATCTAAAGTTATAACCGTACTAAAGCTCATGTCATCTCGTTCCAACAGGCAATGTTAAAACGGGCTGGCACGAGTTTTGTTCCGGGACTATCCTTAGTTCGTGATTTGTAATAAGAGGGATAATGATATATTTCAGCCTAAAACTTTGGTATTTTTCTTTTTAGTGTTTCAATTTTTAAATAAATCAGAACAGTATTTTGTACAAATAAATTGTGGCACTTTTATTACGTTAGTTTTTACTTTAGAAATAACATATTTTACTGCCGAACACAGCTGACAGAGCGCTTCAGGCAAAATGAATTACAGGTTCCCAGTTTATGATCTAGCAATAGCAATTGGAAACAAAAAATAAAAAATGTTTATGATAAATGTAATAATCAAGCACATGGTCTCATATATTTTTTTAATAAATTCAATAATTCTTCTGGATGTTTTCTATGTATTATAAAGTATGTATTTACAAAATAAAAGTATTAAATGTATATATTTGCAATTCCGCTGTTGATTCTGATATCCGTAACACAGGTGCTTTTTATTTTATGTGATAGGTTAGCAGACGAGCCGACGGATCACCTGATGGTAAGCGATTGCCGCCGCCCTTGGATACCCGCGACTCCAGTGGAGTCACAAGTGCGCTGCCGACCTTTGAACCCTCCTTTCCCCCGGATTGGGCCTCCGGTACCCTCACTCACGCAGCGAAACACAGCACAATGCTGCTTCACGCCATAGATTAATTAATCTAAGCTTCACGCCGGTTTTCCGTGCTTGAGCTACCTATCTGGGAGTCAGATCAATGTACCTATATGTGATGTTGTGAAATATTGATTTATTTAATAAACTTATTGACGACGTCCCTACGCAACGTGTCAAAAATTTTCTCAGTAAGTGTACATGTTGACTGTGTGTGTTCCGAATTCTTATAAAAAAGGCAAGACGAGCCAAACCCGGATTTCCTTGAAATCTGAAATAAATCTCTGAAGGGGATTTATTTCACACGGCCGAAACTGTTGCTTCAAAAGCAAATGAAAAATTACTCCTCTGGGTGATCTAATTCCGCTGGAGATCAGATCGAGGTTGATTACACATAGAATCCTTACAAAATTTATAAGAATGTACATCGGCCATATTTTTGTTGATCCATCATATAGTCTGGGGAGAGCCGTCCTGATAAAGATATTTTTTTAAATGATTCATTTTATAGGGCAGGTTAAGTAGGGCAATTCTTTAAGGATTTTTAAGGGGATGACCCCTTACTTGGTTGAATAAATAGGAAAATAACATCAAAACTATTATTTACCTTTTGGCCAAAAAGATTCTCTTTCCTCTTATACGTTGGGTAGGTAAAGTGAAAAATATAATTATAATACGATTAAGCATTCTCCGAGGTGTCGTAAAAGGCGACTAAGGTAAAGCTGCTGGCATGATCAACAGCACCCAGAGAAGGAAAACTCTGCATTTATATCAAAACCCTCGCCAACCCGTCTGCCAAGCGTGGTGAGTATGGCAATTACCCCTCATGTGATTGAGGGAGGCCCGTGCCCCAGCAGTGGGGACTTAAATGGGCTGATTATGATGATGATGATGAAGCATTCTCCAATAAACTCTCAATATTTCGGGAAACAAACAAACTATGTATTACATAGTAGTGCCCTGTGTTACTACTATTTCGTTTTACATTTACCTATGTTAGTTGTAGAGGAGCGGATTCCATGAATAACTAATCCTAACTAACTAAATGAATAACTAATTAACTATGTTGAAGTTTCTTGCTTTGAAAAGATTCAGTATTACTTAAACACTTTCCCTACTACAAAAGACTACCCTGATACCGGCTTTAATCCTAAACTGGCAGGTTAATGATTATTACTGAATAACCTTAGTACTTAAATTTTTATTACAAATCCTCTATTAACCATTAGACCACGTAGTACCGCAGGATAGTGTCAAAATTGATCGAATCATTCAATCATTCGTTCAGTGACAGTTTTCGTTTTACATAACCTTGTTTTATTGTCTGAGGTAAAAATATGTTTGAAATGTTTTAGGCAACCATAAATTATAATATTGTATTAAGTAAGGTGTCCAAGTAATATGATAAGGAATTTCTTCAATTTTTAACATTAGTATTATAGTTCGTATACTAAAGAACCGTAAACTTAGTTTTGTAATTATGATTATTTTAGTTCTTCAAATATTTCTAGTATTAATCCCACTAATTATTTTAAACCACGTTTTGGAATAAGAGGGTTTATAATTAAAATAACGTAGACACTAAATCGATCCTTTGGTACTCAATAATAAAAGACAACTAAGCATTCTAGACCTATATAATGGACAATACGACAAAAAAATATATTCGCATTTTTATACGCTTTTCGAATAAAAAAAGAGAAAAAAGATGACCCATATTTTTAGTTATCATTAAATGTGTCTTTTTATTGAAATATTTATTTTTTAAATTATTAATTAATATGCCGGAAGTGACGTAGTCCTGAGGTTCAACGTATTGTGATGTCGGTGCTATATGCCCAATAAAAAAAGTTTGAGCGACTTTAAGTAACTTACTGTCACTGTCATTACTTTGTCTTGTCATTTTATAATAAGAGATTTTACTTTTTTTAAATTAACGCGAGCAAAAGCATTATTAATTTGTAATGCCGACTGTTGACGTCACAGGAGTATTTTCACATTTTTTTTTCTCCATAAATATCTGTTTAAAAAATCAGGAATTATATTTTTTAAATTTCTATGAATCTAATCTAGAAATAGTATTTTTCATTTCGGAGAATGATTTTTTGTCGTATTGTCAATTGGTATTCCTAAGTAAAATTCTTGGAAACAAATCGCTAAAAATAAAACAGTACGGAATAAAAATTCTCATGTGAAGCAGACGTAAAACATTTTAATTCCTTGACCTAAATAGTTAGTCAGTCATAATAGGACCATATAGCATCGCATTTGGACAATAAAATGTGATAAACAGGCCGTTTGCACTGCCTTTATGAAATTATACACGGAACCGGGACTATCCATACCTACATGTGTTGACTATTTATTTATTCAGTTGCATTTATGTGGGACACATAACCACGTAAGTATCATTGCAAAAACATAAATGACTCAATTGGTTTACCATGCCAAAACTAAACCGACGACCGTATATTGAAGGACCCCAAAATATTTTGTTAAAGTTTTAATTTATGTTGAATACTTGTATGACCGAGTGGAGATTTGAGTGGAGACCGCGTCTTGGCAAACGAGGCGCCCTCTGGCTAGGTGGGAGGACGATCTGCGCAGGATGGCTGGCAAGAGCTGGATGCGAGAAGCCATGGATAGAACACAGTGGCGAACAATTGGAGAGGCCTACGTCCAGCAGTGGACTGCGATAGGCTGATGATGATGATGATGAATACTTGTATGTAGCAGAGTTGTGGTCTCTTTAGGTACAGGTAAATAAATTGAGAGATAGATAGAAAGAAAATACGTTTATTCTGCTGCACAAAATTATACAGTTACATAATCAAGTTGTAAACACTATAGTCATAGAGTCTGATAGGTAATGAAATACAAAAAATAAGAATAATAATTAGTGAACAATGTTGCAGCAAGAATGGTCCCCGTCTCAGCCTATGCCACAGCAAAGCCATGACGCTGATTTTCAGACGGCGGCCTCAGAGTTTGTTTACGCCAGGCGTGGTTAATTTTTGTATTGTGATGGTGTCACAAAAGGTGTAAAAAAGAAAACCGCAGTGTGATACAAACAATTTAAAAATTCGTACATTGATGCACTTCATTCCTTGCTAAGTAGCGGAAGCACTCATGTTACAGATATCAGGCAACAGAGGAATTAGAATGTTCATCTCCCGAATGTTTGACCAAGGTGATATATAATCCTCAGCTAATGTCTCGTGTGGCAGGATCACTATTCATTCGCCATCGAGACGGACTAATCAAAGATATCAATTGCAAACATTGTAAAAATCAAAAATAAAGTTGTTTTTGGTATGTAGTTTTTGAACTGTTAGGTATTGTAGTCTGGTTGGTGGTTTGGGGAGTTGGTTTGTGTGGGTGGTTATTTTGTCTGGTTTATGGTTGGGGTTTCGTATTTTGTTGTTTTCTTTATCGGTTAGTTGTTTTGTTTGTTTGTTGGTGGGCGTGCCAAGTTGGTTTTTGGGTTGTTTTGAGGTTTGGTAATTGGAGATTTATGCCGCCATGGACACCCGCGACAGCAGTGGAGTCACAAGTGCGCTGCCGACCTTTGAACCCTCCTTTCCCCCAGATTGGGCCTCCGGTACCCTCCCTCACGCAGCGAAACACAGCACAATGCTGCTTCACGCCATAGATTAATTAATCTAAGCTTCACGCCGGTTTTCCGTACTTGAGCTACCTATCTGGGAGTCAGATCAATGTACCTATATGTGATTTTGTGAAATATTGATTTATTTAATAAACTTATTGACGACGTCCCTACGCAACGTGTCAAAAATTTTCTCAGTAAGTGTACATGTTGACTGTGTGTGTTCCGAATTCTTATAAAAAAGGCAAGACGAGCCAAACCCGGATTTCCTTGAAATCTGAAATAAATCTCTGAAGGGGATTTATTTCACACGGCCGAAACTGTTGCTTCAAAAGCAAATGAAAAATTACTCCTCTGGGTGATCTAATTCCGCTGGAGATCAGATCGAGGTTGATTACACATAGAATCCTTACAAAATTTATAAGAATGTACATCGGCCATATTTTTGTTGATCCATCATATAGTCTGGGGAGAGCCGTCCTGATAAAGATATTTTTTTAAATGATTCATTTTATAGGGCAGGTTAAGTAGGGCAATTCTTTAAGGATTTTTAAGGGGATGACCCCTTACTTGGTTGAATAAATAGGAAAATAACATCAAAACTATTATTTACCTTTTGGCCATAAATATTCTCTTTCCTCTTATACGTTGGGTAGGTAAAGTGAAAAATATAATTA
The DNA here is from genome assembly GCA_019059595.1 of Marasmia exigua. Lineage (NCBI taxonomy): Eukaryota > Metazoa > Arthropoda > Insecta > Lepidoptera > Crambidae > Marasmia > Marasmia exigua. Next base: position 9,930,288 of record CM032476.1, on the reverse strand, counting down.
TAATACGATTAAGCATTCTCCGAGGTGTCGTAAAAGGCGACTAAGGAAAAGCTGCTGGCATGATCAACAGCACCCAGAGAAGGAAAACTCTGCATTTATATCAAAACCCTCGCCAACCCGTCTGCCAAGCGTGGTGAGTATGGCAATTACCCCTCATGTGATTGAGGGAGGCCCGTGCCCCAGCAGTGGGGACTTAAATGGGCTGATTATGATGATGATGATGAAGCATTCTCCAATAAACTCTCAATATTTCGGAAAACAAACAAACTATGTATTACATAGTAGTGCCCTGTGTTACTACTATTTCGTTTTACATTTACCTATGTTAGTTTTAAAGGAGCGGATTCCATGAATAACTAACCCTAACTAATAAAATGAATAACTAATTAACTATGTTGAAGTTTCTTGCTTTGAAAAGATTCAGTATTACTTAAACACTTTCCCTACTACAAAAGACTACTCTGATACCGGCTTTAATCCTAAACTGGCAGGTTAATGATTATTACTGAATAGCCTTAGTACTTAAATTTTTATTACAAATCCTCTATTAACCATTAGACCACGTAGTACCGCATGATAGTGTTAAAATTGATCGAATCATTCAATCATTCGTTCAGAGACAGTTTTCGTTTTACATAACCTTGTTTTATTGTCTGAGGTAAAAATATGTTTGAAATGTTTTAGGCAACCATAAATTATAATATTGTATTAAGTAAGGTGTCCAAGTAACATGATTAGGAATTGCTTCAATTTTTAACATTAGTATTATAGTTCGTATACTAAAGAACCGTAAACTTAGTTTTGTAATTATGATTATTTTAGTTCTTCAAATATTTCTAGTATTAATCCCACTAATTATTTTAAACCACGTTTTGGAATAAGAGGGTTTATAATTAAAATAACGTAGACACTAAATCGATCCTTTGGTACTCAATAATAAAAGACAATAAGCTTTCTATGGACAATACGACAAAAAAATATATTCGCATTTTTATACGCTTTTCGAACAAAGAAAGAGAAAAAAGATGACCCATATTTTTTAGTTATCATTAAATGTGTCTTTTTATTGAAATATTTATTATTATTAATTAATATGCCGGAAGTGACGTAGTCCTGAGGTTCAACGTATTGTGATGTCGGTGCTATATGCCCAATAAAAAAAGTTTGGGCGACTTTAAGTAACTTACTGTCACTGTCATTACTTTGTCTTGTCATTTTATAATAAGAGATTTTACTTTTTTTAAATTAACGCGAGCAAAAGCATTATTAATTTGTAATGCCGACTGTTGACGTCACAGGAGTATTTTCACATTTTTTTTCTCCATAAATATCTGTTTAAAAAATCAGGAATTATATTTTTTAAATTTCTATGAATCTAATCTAGAAATAGTATTTTTTCATTTCGGAGAATGATTTTTTGTCGTATTGTCAATTGGTATTCCTAAGTAAAATTCTTCGGAAACAAAGTGCTAAAAATAAAACAGTAGGGACGGAATAAAAATTCTCATGTGAAGCAGACGTAAAACATTTTAATTCCTTGACCTAAATAGTTATTCAGTCATAATAGGACCATATAGCATCGCATTTGGACAATAAAATGTGATAAACAGGCCGTTTGCACTGCCTTTATGAAATTATACACGGAACCGGGACTATCCATACCTACATGTGTTGACTATTTATTTATTCAGTTGCATTTATGTGGGACACATAACCACGTAAGTATCATTGCAAAAACATAAATGACTCAATTGGTTTACCATGCCAAAACTAAACCGACGACCTTAAATTGAAGGACCCCAAAATATTTTGTTAAAGTTTTAGGCGATTAATTTATGTTGAATACTTGTATGACCGAGTGGAGATTTGAGTGGAAACCGCGTCTTGGCAAACGAAATGTAGGGCGCCCTCTGGCTAGGTGGGGGGACGATCTGCGCAGGATGGCTGGCAAGAGCTGGATGCGAGAAGCCATGGATAGATCACAGTGGCGAACAATTGGAGAGGCCTACGTCCAGCAGTGGACTACGATAGGCTGATGATGATGATGATGAATACTCGTATGTAGCAGAGTTATGGTCTCTTTAGGTACAAGTAAATAAATTGAGAGATAGATAGAAAGAAAATACGTTTATTCTGCTGCACAAAATTATACAGTTACATAATCAAGTTGTAAACACTATAGTCATAGAGTCTGATAGGTAATGAAATACAAAAAATAAGAATAATAGGTAATTAGTGAACAATGTTGCAGCAAGAATGGTCCCCGTCTCAGCCTATGCCACAGCAAAGCCATGACGCTGATTTTCAGACGGCGGCCTCAGAGTTTGTTTACGCCAGGCGTGGTTAATTTTTGTATTGTGATGGTGTCACAAAAGGTGTAAAAAAGAAAACCGCAGTGTGATACACACATTTTAAAAATTCGTACATTGATGCACTTGATTCCTTGCTAAGTAGCGGAAGCACTCATGTTACAGATATCAGGCAACAGAGGAATTAGAATGTTCATCTCCCGAATGTTTGACCAAGGTGATATATAATCCTCAGCTAATGTCTGGTGTGGCAGGATCACTATTCATTCGCCATCGAGACGGACTAATCAAAGATATCAATTGCAAACATTGTAAAAATCAAAAATACAGTGGATATTTTTATGCCGCCCATGGTGTGTCGCCTACCTTTAAGGTGACAGGTAGGACACACTAGCGACGCCAATGGATTTTAATTTTTAGCTACTAAGCTGGATCTATTTTTAAACAATATCGGGGTTACAACCTCTTGGCAAACACTTATACTATGTATTAAATAGCCATGCCCATATGTTGGATCCGTTTTTGTACGCTAAAAATTTATTCACGGCGTGAATCAATTTTTCGCGTACACGTTGGTCCCAACATTTTTTCATGGTTATTTAATAAATAGTATAAGTGTTTACGGAGGGGTTGTAATCCCGAAATTGTTTAAAATAGTAGTTTAGTAGCTAAAATTAAAATCGATTGACATCGCTAGTGTGCCCTACCCATTGCCTTAAGCCCCCCTTTCCCCCGGATCGGGCCTCCGGTGCCCTCACTCACGCAGCGAAACAGCACGGTGCTGCTTCACGCCGGTTTTCTGTGAAGCCGTTTTACCACTCCGGGCGGGCAGGCCCATTCAAGCTGAAGCATGGCTCCTAACATTCCGTCCAGTTTCACATAAATTAATCCCTTAACTTGTAGATTGATATATGAATGGCATACAATAGTACCTAATAAAGTCAACTGTTTGAATATGTTTTAACTCATCATCAAATGACTTTTTATGGTAGTTATAGTACATGTGTCATGTCAATGAGCATTAGACAAACTTCCCGGTGTATCATAATTTACGACTCATTACTAATGGAGTACAATAGCACACAACAATGATGGACGACGCGCACGGTGTGCATTTATCAGATGAAAGGTGCGCCTATATAATCAGGGAACCAGAAAGTCTATGCAGGAAAGTACACCACAGTGTTGGTAAACCTGTAGTTTAATACATGGTCATTTCACTTAGTACTTAGGTACTTTTTTTCCTTAATATGTGATAAATAGTTCGGCGATGTTTCGGTAGATGTCCCTATGCATTTTTACTTTTGACGACCCGTTTGGAACAGTGGTAGTGAACGCTGCCTTTGGTCCAAGGGTTGCGGGTTCGATCCCAGAAAAAACATTTGTGTGCAAGAACATGTCTGTTTGTATTGGTCTGGGTGTTTCTATGTATTATATGTATATATTTGTAATCCCACTGTTGATTCTGATATCCGTAACTTGAGCTATATGTGCTTGAGCTACCTATCTCGGAGTCAAATCAATGTATGTGATGTTGTGAAATATTTATTTATAAAAAAAAACATCGGGCGTGTTTCCGAAACAATGACCTCAAGCCTAAGGAAAATAAACTAGAGATCTAAGAACTAGAGATTGGGAATTCTGTTATATAGGATATAAAATTATCTCTTATATTTTAATTTAATCGTCTCCCTGACCGATTCTCGAAGGTAGCCGTACTAACATAGCCGTTGAGTATTGCTCGTTTTCCTCCAGATGGCGCTAGCACTGGCTAGTCAACTGATGCCTCTATCTAGGTATATTTAAGTTAATCTATGGTTTAATAGAGGCGTAAGAGTGGTATTGCACTACAACCGAATTGGCAATACGCTCCATCCGAATCCAGTAAACTGAATCCATGTTTGATCATTTATAGCGTCTTCTAACAGACATCAGATCTAGTCTGCTGGATCTAGTGAGTGCCACAAAGAACTTTTGGTGCGTACACTATTTACCATAGAGTAACTTATAGGTATATATTATGTTTTTACGGACCCGCATCAAATTGGGATCGGACGTAGAGCAAAACTTCGTTTGAACACATAAATCTGTGGGTTTGAAGCACTATTTCGGCAACCTTAGTTTTCCATTTACAAGTCCACCAAAGCAACATTTCGCTCATTCTAACGTCCCCTGTACTCGCACTTACTATCTACTCGTGCATGGGTATAGTTATTGTCTGATTTAAGATCGTGAAATAGAATGTACCTATCTTGAATTGAATGGACAACATTTCAAAATTGCTCAGCTCTGAAACAAAAAATACCAACTCTTTATTTACTTTTCTCTCGCTCGAATATATATTTATACATTTTTTATATTGCTTATTTACTGAGAAAAAAATTAAAAACTAAAAAACGTAAGATGACGTCATCGGACGGCAGAATGTAAAATATTTCTTTGCTTAGCACATTATAGTTTTAAATTTACTAAATGCCAAACCCATGACATGCAATTGTCAAGAAAAAGACAACTTGTCAACTTTGAATGAATGAATGACGTTGACAGTTGACACTAGTATTATTTACCTTTGACAGTAGTACCTTTTTTTATTAAAACAATGATAAGCCAAGGAATATCGCTGTATTCAGCCGTCCGATGACGTCATTTGGCGCTTACGACTATTTAGAATATAAAGAATTTCAATAATTATTTTATGCATGAAAATGGACAAATTTTGAAAAAAGAAAAAATATGGATCTGTTCATTTTATGTCTATTTTCATATAAAAACAATATGGACATGTTAAAAATATGAAATGTTGTCCATTGTTTTCATATTGATACTCACGTGCCTTCCACTACATAGTATCGAGAAAATGTTATTACCCTGGGCGATGATCGTGTCGTAATCACGCAGATTAAAGGTTTCAAATACACTAAGTGCTATCTGAGCCACGTGTGGCAATAGCACTGTATATACATATCTAGATATAGCTCATACTAAGAGGACTATACCTAATAGTGAGATTTCTTTAGCGAGAACAAGCATCATCATCATCATCATCAGCCCATTTAAGTCCCCACTGCTGGGGTACGGGCCTCCCTCAATCACATGAGGGGTAATTGCCATACTCACCACGCTTGGCAGACGGGTTGGCGAGGGTTTTGATATAAATGTAGAGTTTTCCTTCTCTGGGTGCCGATGATCATGCCAGCAGCTTTACCTTAGTCGCCTTTTACGACACCTCGGTAAGAGTGAGGGTGGCCTATTCTACTCTGCCGGGCACCACACGGCCGAGAACAAGCATAATTCACCTCAAAACATTTAGTTCAGGTCTGGCCTATATCATATTATTTTGTTTTGCTACTTGCACGTCGAGTCAGTTTCGATATTTAAGTTTTTTTTATGTGGTAGGACGAGCAGACGGCTCACCATCAGATGATCCGTAACCATCTGGTAAGCGATTGCTGCCGCCTATGGACACCCGCGACACCAGTGGAGTCACAAGTGCGCTGCCAACCTTTAAACCCCCCTTTCGCCCGAATTGGGCCTGCGGTACCCTCATTCATGCAGCGAAACAACCCAGTTTTTTTGTGAGGTCGTGGTATCACCGCAGTCATAACGGCCCATTCATGCCGAAGCGTGGCTCTCCCACGGTCTAAGCTAGAAACAATTAAAAAAAAAGTGCATTTATAAACGACTATTTGCAGCAAAGCTTAGCATAGATGTCGCTATGCATTACATCGCGCTAGTAAAACTTGAAACAGCCCATTCATGCCGAAGTATGGCTCTCCCACGTTCTAAAGCTAGAAACATAATGCTTGTTATTAATATTTATAATGCTTCATAAGACTTACTTTTATAGAGTGGCAATGTGTTTACGGGTCTCGTTTTTTGTATTTACATCATTACTATGTACCAACATGTTGCAATAAAATTATATGACTAAATATGACCATTTAGTCATATAATTTTATTGCAACTTTTTTCAAGCATTTTTTTTTAAAAGTGCATTTATAAACGACTATTTGAAGCAAAGCTAGAAACTCTTGCTTTTGTTTAGTGTGCTCATTGCTTATTCTCCAAAAAGTATAGTTTTGATACTCAAATAATGTTCCTTAGTTATCTTCGTCTTGTTGTTTCTTTTTTCTTTCAGTAACGAGACAGTGTGTTGATAAAACATCTCAGTCAAGTATTTCACACCTCTGGAAAGAAAATTCATGACATTTTTCTTGCTCAATTACATTTCAAGGTAAACCCTCATTCGTTTAATTCCACAGTCTAATCACAACCGCAGGTAGATCGAAAGGCGTTGACAGTTCCTAGGGCGCACAGCTCGGTGGTCATAGTTAGACTGCCGTCCGCTTGCGCGCAAGCCATAGACTCCGTCGAAGCGCATCGCAATCACTAGATAGCGCTTGCGTATCGATCATTCATCAGATCAGTGAACGGTATCTAACCGTTCACTCAGTATCCGTCATATATATCTACTCTGAAAACTCTGAAACTTGAAAATATTTTGGTGACATAACTAAAATTCAATTACCTTTTTCCTTGCAAGAATTTTCTATTTACACCTGCAGTTAACTTCCTTCAGCCCTTGCGGGCAGCTGGCTTGGATTTTTTTCGCATTTTTAGAATGATGGGTTTGAAGTAAATTCGTGTTATCTACAATTCGCTTTATGGCATATACCTGCGGAATGGATGGCGATTGTGTTGATTTAAGTTAACTTTAGTATGTACCTCGATGACGTCAGAACATGACTACACAATGTATTTGGTAAGGAATTTAACCGCTTATGCTCGATTGCGTTGTTTTTAACTAAGTCACGGTTTTACATGCACAATGTTGTCATGGGTACGATTTGTAATTCGAATAAGTACTTATTTACTAATTTCTTTACAAAGTATTACTTTATAGACTCGTTACTTTAAAGTATGGAACACGTTATGTAGTGATAAGAATTAATAATAAAAACCAGGAAGAATACTTAACTAAGTTAGGGTCACGATAAGAAGTTTTGAGATCAGTGTTACAAACCGTCTTCAAGATAAACCGATTTATTTGCAATATTCCTCGCATGTACGGACAGTCACACGTCAATGTCGATATAGATATTATCTCTCAAATAATATACATACATACACAACTTATTTAATCTATTTTGTAGTTCTTAAAATGATATGTATACATATATTTGTAATACCACTGTTGATTCTGATTTCCGTAACACATGTGCTTGAGCTACCTATCTCGGAATCCGATCAATGTATGTGATGTTGTGAAATATTTAATAAATATTACTATTAAAAACCTGTAGGTAATTCCTCCCCATTTTAACGTGTAATTCCCGGTTTCGTCCAAAGTTGTCGAATTGAAGCCCGGGATACGCTCAGACCATGATTCAGGATTTGGGGAGACCATTAAATTTTTAAGATAGGTAAGTATTACATTATAAATGGAACTTCAGATTTTTTGCAAGAAAAGCCTTGGTAATACCAAAATTTTACATTTGTTTGCATACGCTCGTATGAACCTACCTTGTTATAACCAATTACGATATGCATTGTATAGGTAGGTATTAGTATAAATAAACTCGCGTCGTAATATTACGCAAATTACTATTATAAGAGCAAATAATTCAATTAATAGAAACGATGTGTCAGACAAAGAACATTCTTCATTCAAGGCCAGGACCTTATATCGAGATAAATATGACTAACAGCGACAAATAGTTACAGACGAGAACTATCAAGAAAACATCATAAATCAATTGGCATATTCTATTAATGCTACTAATTATTTTTATCTCAACTCTTAATTCACACAATCTTCAACGACAAATTATGATCTTAGTTAGATAATGATATTAAGGTCACATAAGTTGTACAAATATCCTCGGGAGAAAAAAGAGGCGACGCCTAAATTTTGTCAATCATGTATGGTGATGACTCCACTCCACTGGTGTTTCGGGTGTCCATGGGTGGCGGAATTGCTTACCATCAGGTGATCCGTCTGCTCGTCTGCCACCTCTCATATAAAAAAAATTGAAGTATTTGTAAAAACATACTAAATTGTTTAATAGAAACCAGGTTATCGATTTGTTAAACTAGTTGATATTTTTTTAGAAAAGTTTATTTTATTATGAATGGTGAATAAACCTTCTTACATGACAAGTTATTACCTAAGTTGCAAAATTAATGAAATTTAATTATCAATGAATCACACACGACATTTATGAGCATTAAGCAACATTCATACAACACGATTTTCCGTCCCAAGGTTTGTAGCAGTAAAATCAATTATTTTATTAAATTTTACCATAGAATAATAAACATTCCATTTACATTGGACGTGACATACCTAATCTTATTTTTAATTGATCGGTTGACGAAGGTCCACGAAAACGGGAGTGAACGCAAAACGCAATTAAACAATCTATTCTGGAATAAATCATGTTTCTAAATTAAATCAGCATGCAATTCTGTGCGTCCTGTGAAAAGTGGGTCTTACTACTTCATCACAAAAAAGTCCTCTATTTTTCTGTCTGATCAGACAGTATAATAGAAGATTTTTTTGTGATGAAGTAGCAAGAAGAAAATCAAATTCGTTATAAGTCGACTTGTACCACTTTTCACAGGACGCACAGAATTAAATCGAAATTCATTCATTTTGTTGTCTTTCTTCCGTGATTTAAGTACTAAGCATTACAATTTACCTACTTGACTCTCAGAAAATGTTTTAGTACCAGCAAAATAGTCGGATGGACTTATATACATGTAAGCTTCGTTAAAGTTTAGGTATATAGCTACAATAATATTAAAAGTTTCACGGGAGGCTACTTTCTCCCATAATTTTCTCTCACATCCAGCAGGGTAATGCTGCCAGTATTTTGGGTACACTGCTACATGTACCGATTCTATTTGACACACTTTTACATTTTCAGTTTTTTGTTTAGTTATTCTTCTTCGTCATCATCATCAGCATTCTTTCGCCCACCGTTGGGCATATGCCTCTCGAAGCACCTTCACTCGGCGCCGTCGTGAGTCTTCCTGGATCATAAGATAGCTGCGTGGCTTCGTAGAACATCTGACCATTTGGATCCGAGAATTATGCGTCCATTGCTCTTTGTGCCACTTTTAGTTTGTGTATAGTTATTGCGATTTCCTAATTACTTCAAAAACAGAATATTTTTCAAATTTTGATTTTAAATTCTCTCCACCAAACTGTCGTCTCATCCATATCCGATTTGTGCTAATATTTACGGGGCAGTGTATACTAAATAATTCTCAGTTTACTCTCTGTCTAGCCTTAATCCGCCTAGGGCGAGATGAGTTATTGGTGTCCTCTAGTCTAGGCTTTTCAAGGGATCATACGACACCGGGCCCAAAAGTTTTAGAGTCTCACTTTCAATCTCAAATGGCTAAAAACAATATTATGAGTATAGAATTCATAAAACATCTCATACATTGACGCTGTGTGGTCCCCGGCAGAGAAGAATAGGCCACCCTCACTCTTACCGAGGTGTCGTAAAAGGCGACAAATGTAAAGCTACTGGCATGATCATCAGCACCCAGAGAAAGAAAACTCTGCATTTATATCAAAACCCTCGCCAACCCGTCTGCCAAGCGTGGTGAGTATGGCAATTAACCCTCATGTGATTGAGGGAGGCCCGTGCCGCAGCAGTGGGGACTTAAATGGGCTGACGACGACTACGGGTAGGGCACACTAGCGACGCCAATCGATTTTAATTTTTAGCTACTAAACCGGATCTTTTTTAAACAATTTCGGGGTTACAATCTCTTGGCAGACACCTATACTAATTATTTAATACTTATAGTTAACTGTGTGGTCTGCTTTTGCACTCGAATTTTGGATTACCGCCAAAAGTGGCCGCTTTTGGCGTAAATCAATTTTTCGCGTACAAAAACGGACCCAACATTTGTGCACGGTTATTTAATAAATAGTATAAGTGTTTGCCGAGAGATTGTTACCCCGAAATTTATTAAAGTAGATTTGGTTTAGTAGCTAAAAATTAAAATCGATTGGTATCGCTAATGTGCCCTACGTCACCTTAAGCACTTGTGTTGCAAGTATCAGACCACATAGAAAATACAAATATAATACTTAAATACATACATACAAATATGGGCAAAAAGCCAAATAATAACGTGATAGGACTGGAATGAAAGGTTAGCAAAAAAAAGGAGAAAGAAAAAAGATTCCGATTATGTTGGAGGTAGATAGTAAAAAAATACGGGTATATTGAAGACACCGGAGAAAGAAGAGTTCAACACACGAATATTTGTACAGAGTAAAGACGAACCCACGATTTTGCGCCATATCGTGCAAGTGGAATGTGAATGAGTCCATGATAGCCTGCAGTTTGACGGAGCACGTTTATCTTAAATTACCTAAATAAAGATTTCTTTGTAAATATATTTTTGTATTCTAAGATACTACCAACGATAGTCAAGGATAGTGTTGATTTTTTAACCGATTCAAAAAAGGAGGAGGTATTTTTTATGTATAAAAACTACCTATTTACAGTATGCTAAAAATAAACAAAAAGAGGAATAGGTACTATTAACAAGAGATAATGGATGAGATGAAATATATTTACAAAGGAGTTGTTGTTGTGTGTTCACCTATTTCTGGCTGATGCCGAAAAATGTGAAAAACTAAAAAGCATGAAAAAGCTTTATTTCGGAAAAGAAACCGCCCTCAAAATGTACGAACTAAAAAGTGTAAAATAATATTACACTGATAACATTTTATAACAAGCACACTCGAAAAAAGGTGTTACTGAAGTCGGTGCCTACTCCTTGTTAAATAATTGAATTACAAGTTTAGTATCTAGATAGTATTGGGCGCCGACATCGGGAACCACTGCTCGAGTGTACTAACTGTTATAAAATGTTATCTGAACTGTATGAAGTGTTAAAAATGATATTTTACACTTTTTTTTCGTGGTTTCTGAAGGAAGTTTTTTTTCGATGTCGATTTTTTTTAATTCTCCAACTAGAGTTCAAGGTTTTGGTCCAAAACTTTGGGCCCAGATTTGAAACCATGTTGATTAGTGTGCAGCGTCTACCACACTCAGTTTTACAACGAAATACTTTACTTATCTTTGGGTTAATGAGTCAATCACAAGTCACTGGAACCTTACAACCGCGCACTTGTCACGAGAAATTATTTCACACGTCCAATATACGCTTTGCTCGACCATTTTCCCAATGCTGTCTAAAATTTACCTCACAGCTGTATTACTGTGTATTAGGGTTTGAATTTGCACGTTTTCAGCTAAGTAAGGACTAGGAAAAGGTTGTTTGACCTTTCTGCTGATATCAATAACATCGCTTACTTTGTTATCATAACAGAGGCTGCTATTTTACCTTTTAAATATACTGGCATAATTCAGAGGATCGGTTGTTTGATTTCGCCCTGTGTGGCATTATGAAAATATGATTCCACTGATCTTTTCCTACTCATATACTTTATTAATGTTTCTTCTTATACAATTTCGCGGCTAAGCAAGCCTGGTGTAGGACGCCTTGCAGCTCGCTGCTGGCCTTAGAAGGACTTTGTTTAAATTTCTAAATAACCATGACATTTCATATTTAGTCGTCATTTAAGTAATAAATAAATAAATATTTCACAACATCACATACATTGATCTGACTCCGAGATAGGTAGTTCAAGCACCTGTGTTACGGTACTGTGCGGGGATCGAACCCGCAACCCTTGCATCAGAGGCAGCGTTCACTACCACTGTTCCATACGGGTCAGTAAATAACACACTTAAAAATTTCATCTCGTGCTTAGGCGGGACTTTAAGTGTTTTATTTACTTAAGAATACATTGCAAAAGATTGCTATAAATATATTAACTACTTAGTCATAATTTATTAAGTCGAAGTATCACTTAGACACATGATCGTAGTTAGTCCCCCCCCCCCTCTTCTAAGATAATATCCGCAAATTTAAGCACAGACTTAAACTTAGACTAGAGATACATAACTATAAACAAGCAACGAAACTGTAACTACTGCTTATATCAAACAAAAGCTCGGACCTTCAGTCTGTGGTATGTAATTGACCAATAAAAAAAATGATAGGTCAAGTCCCTACTAAGCTAGCTACGCCAATACGCCTTAAAAAGTTGGTTTACTGCAATAACTTAAGAAACAGCAATAAACAACGCATATGTAAGAGAATTATACTTACGGTAATGAAATCTAAAACATATGCAAAACTATCTCAAACAATGCCCTAGTTCATTCCACTGGGTTGTAGCTTTGAAACTAAAACGCCGAGCTGATCGTAAAGTAAGTACTTGCAGGAGTAGTAAAACAGCGTATTATTTATAGCTACTGTTATTAAATCTGTGTTTATAGCACATTTAAACTTTTCAAAAGCCACAAGGAATTCTAGCCGAAAATTCGATCTTTTACATTATTGCACAAGGCACACTTGCGTCTCTCATGGACACTCTATGGGCATCGCTAACCATCAGGTGATACCTCAGCTCGTCTGCCCTCTTACAAATTCGGGTTTTAAAAGACTAGGAAAATTTTGATTCCGTACCACGCTACGGTAATATTTTTTATGATATTTGATAACTGTTTACAACTTCTTTAAGCACTGTAATAATAATATCCTCCAACCGATTGCGGCTAATCTCAACGATCAGCCACGTATGCAGGATATATTATAGTGCTCAAGTGTGTGCGTAAACACAAGTGCACTCTCTATTCCGTTACACTCTTAATCAGATGGGACACCAGCGGGACACGACCGGAGAACGATTGGGCGCAACGGCTTAATGTGCTTTCCGAGGACTCCAGACTCCGGGATGCAACTAAGAATTTCTTACTGGAAACTTAAACATTTTTGGCTTGACCCGGGTATCGAACCCGAAACCTCTTGTGCAGCCGTCGCAAACTGGGGCAGGAGACCCTAATTCGTGCCCTTAAATAAACTCCTGGAGGATTACCCCTTTTATAAGATAAAAATGCCATTATTATTTCAATTTACTATTTGGCTTGAACATAGTTTGGTAAACAAGTATCAGGTAACTTAAGATATAGAGCAAGGTAAAGGCAACGTTACCGCCACAATACGTGTGGAGACTTGTCTTATAATATGAAGATCTTCTCTATTCTATGAACTCTCAATAATAAACATTCGGTTTTCTCCGCCATATTCAACTCTATGCATTAATCCCGTGTAATTTTTATTCGACTGCTGATTGATTCAAAGCTGGAATGTTCTAGAATATCTCTGAATAAACTCTTGGAAGCGAATAAAGCGAAAATCTTCTTATCTGTAGTAGTATGAGAGAAACTATTGAATGATGAATGCGATTTTACGTATCAATTGGTGTTCAAAGGCTCAGTGGCTCAATTGCAATTTATCAATTTGACATTGCTGAGTGTCATCCATCACCTGACCAATAGCCTCGTAGCACAAAAAAACTTACCTTTCTATAGAAGATTGATTGTAGATGAAAAGGTAAAAAAATAAAAATCTTGTCTCAAAATCATCCACGAATTATTTTCTACAAAGAAAGTCTTCAGGGAAGTTTCTACAGAATTAATTGGCCCTACTTTATAAAGAATGAAAACAGCATCTTTTATTATCAAGTTAGTCTTTTTATTCCTTGAAACAAAGAGGTCTTCGATGCAAGTAATTCTTGTTCCAACTGACTTTTTAAAATTACCTTTAACCTATTTTAATTAATTCAGAAAAGAAACTTTAATGAAACTTCTGGTCCGAAGGTTTTTTTTTTATGAAAAAGGGAGGAAAACTATGGGGTTTCCTGATAGTATATAAGTGATTTTATTGTCTACCGAATATGTCTCATAACTTTCGATGCTCATCTTTGTTTTTTGATCTACGACAATAATAATCCTCCAACCGATTACGGGGCTACGGCGGCCAATCTCAGTGATCAGCCATGTACACAGGATATATTATAGTGCTCAAGTGTGTGCGCAAACACAAGTGCACTCTCTGTTCCCTTACCCTCATCATGCGATGGGACACTACTGTGACACGTCCGGAGAGGGATCGGACGCAGGACCAACATTAACGTGCTTTCCGGGGCACGGGGAACAATTTCGGGGTTACAACCTCTCGGAAAGCACTTATACTGTTTATCAAATATCAATCAACGCGTACGCGAAATATTGATTCACGCCAAAAGCGGCCACTTTTGGCGTGAATCAATTTTCCGCCTACAAAAATGGACCCAACATTTGTGCATGGTTATTTAATAAATAGTATAAGTGTTTGCCGAAAGGTTGTTTAAAATAGATCCGGTTTAGTAGCTAAAAATTAAAATCGATTGACATGTGGGTAGGGCACCTAGGTACCTTAATGAGATATGTCATTTGATAAAGTTTATATTTATCCGTCTCTCTGTTGTCTATCTCTTTATAAACTCTGTTTTATTAATTATCGTTTGACTAAAGATAACTTGAAATAATTACTTTGGGGTCGGATCAATGTATGTGATGTTGTCTAATATTTATTTATTATTTTAATGAACTGGGAGCTGTTTGTCAAAAACACGCGTTTCTGGACATCACTAGGGTAGTGTCATATGGAATAGAGATTCGAGTTGAACAATAGCGAACAGTTTTGGACGCAACTTGGAATTCCACTTTAAGATGAGGAGGTATAAAGATACATTCCACTTTTAACGGGGGAAATTTGGCTCTCAAACTTCTAAAACAATTAAACTTATACAAACGATAGCTATTATCGCTGTTACTTCCCCCTTTCCGATGGGGACGTGGGTTGTGTTCCCGGTCATTAGTATGCCGAGAGCATGTAATGGTTCGACGACACTGAATCTTGGCATTGGCATCTCAATTAGGGCCAAACGTTTGGCACTAGTGGCAAATATGAAATTGGACGATATTAACTTCGGTGTTTGGCCTCGAATTTCGGCTTCTAGAATGGAACCTAAATAGTAGGTATTAGTTACCTTAAGGTATACAAGGTAATTGGAGTAAATAAAACCGCTTTAATTTTGTCATTGTTTACTAATTGGCGTAATGACCGTGGGAGAGCCACGCTTTGGCATGAATGGGCTGGCTCGACCGAAGTGATACCACGGCCTCACAGAAAACCGGCGTGAAGGAGCACTGTGCTGTGTTTCGTTGCGTGAGTGAGGGTACCGGAGGCCCAATCCCGGGGAAAGGGGGGTTCAAAGGTTCGCAGCGCACTTGTGACTCGACTGGCGTCGCGGGTGTCCATGGGCGGCGATAATCGCTTACCATCAGGTGATCCGTCTGCAAGTCTGCCCCCTATATCCTAAAAATAATCAATCGTTATAATAATTCTCACAATTCTCACAACATCTCATACGTTGACCTGATTCCGTACTAAGTAGCTTAAGCACTTGTGTTACAGATATCAGACAACAGAGGAACACAAATATATACTTAAATACATACATTACACCCAGACACTATACAAACACAAGTGTTCATCGCACGAATGTTTGTCCAGGGTGGGGATCGAACCCACGACCTTTGGCGTATGAGGCAGGGCACTACCAATTGTGCCATCCGGTCAGTCAACAATAAGGCTAGTAAGTAGGTATTCTGTTAGATTAATTTTTTTTTATGAATAGGTATTTAACGCTTAATTTATCATAGTATAACTGGAGGAACATTAAAGGGGTGATCTAATAAATGTGCAGAATAAATTAACAATTAACTCCTGATTCGATTTATAATCACCAGCGTTTATAAGGTTATAATACCTAATTAACTTTAAGTCGTCAGTGAGTATTGTTGATGCTCAAAATTCCAAATAGGTAATAGAAATTGTAAAGTTTTTTTTCATAACATTGGTCGGGTTGGTGGAGACTCTTAGATTAAGTATCTGAGGTCAAATATTTTAAATTTTACCCAAATTCTTAGAGACAATCGCATCTAATGAGAATTTATATATTTTTTTTTAAATTTTAGCGATGAGCATTATCTGCCTGCGTCTTTTCCCATCATCTAGGGTACGCTTCCCTTGTCCGTTTTCTCCACTCTGGGCTGTTTTAAATGGTTTCTGGGTTAATTCTAGCGACGAGCAGCCGCCAGAATATGTCTAATTCGTATTTTATAAAAGTATCGGAGCTAAAAGCAAAATTGTCTAGTGTTCTATTTTTTTTTTACTGTAGATAGGTAATCGTTTGACCATATTTCACCTGATGGTAAGTGATAATATGGTCTAAGATGTAGCACGATTACCTAGAAGATACCTATTCACTCGCGCTTTGAAAACCCCCAAATTGTAGCCTTCTAGGGAACACCTCCTCAGGCAGCTGATTCCACTGTTTCCACTGTTCTAGAATAAATAAAGTTTTTAACACCCGTAACGTCCTAGTTTGAGACTAATATAGTCTTAGTAAGCAGACGCGTGTCTGTTATCAATTTACTGGTCTCGAAAAGACAGGGAGACGAGTCAACGCCATGCCACGGGCCAGGGTTGGCAACTTTGGCAACTTCCTTTTTTTATGTGTTAGGTGGCAGACGAGCAGACGGATCACCTGATGGTAAGCGATTGTTGCCGCCCATGGACACCCGCGACACCAGTGGAGTCACAAGTGCGTTGCCTATCTTTAAAACCCCCTTTCCCCCGAATTGGGCCTCCGGTACTCTGCGAAACACAGCACAGTGCTGCTCCACGCCGGTTTTCTGTGAGGCCGTGGTATCACTCCGGTCTAGTCGGCCCATTCATGCCGAAGCGTAGCTCTCCCACGGTTTCATACAGGTTGATTGGTAAATGTTATAACATGCTGAAACATGTGTACAGCCCGTGTAGAGTTTGATAGTACAGGAAACCACAAAACTTATTCATACCAAAGTAGTCTCTATCTTGTTGTAAAAAGGTTGTCGTTGTTAGAGGGCGTTTCTTAAATTTCCGGCGTTCTTTTTACGTGGCAGGAATCGTATAACATAAGGCTTTATTTGGGATTTTTCAATAAATAGATAGTGCATTTAGTTTTATTTAGAAGTGTCTCATCTTAATTTTAGGGGTAATTCTTTTTTTAAGTTGGTAACCCTTTAACGCTGGGGAATGCCTCCTTATGCATACCCTCCTGCCGGGGGGCAGGCGGGTTATGTCGGGCTCTCCTCAAGCAGGGGCTTCTAACGAAATGCCGGCCAGAGGAATACCAACAAAACCCCAGCGACGATCCCTCACCGCTAGAGTGGGGAGAAGACATGAGTACTGGTTGAAGAACCTGCAGGCCCGACACTGCCTCCCCTAAGGGAGCGATAGGGACAGCCTGGAGCGCCGGGCTGCGGCTGTCCCTAGGCTGAGGAAGAGGTCTGTTCATAAATCAATGAACGATTGAAAATCGATTGAATATCGCACCTCAAAACATTACTACAAACATCAGCGAGGCGTACATCACTAGTGTTCTTTTTTTTCTGCCTAAGATACAGGAATTTCCTAGTTTAGGCAGTTAACTTAAAATTGTTCCCTAAGTTTAAATAGATTATAAGTGTTTTATGTTCCAAAGATTTTTCAATATACTTTTTTTTTTTTTAATATCTCTTACAATCAATGGTCAAAGAGAGTACCCCCATTTATTTGAAACTAATCTGATTTTAATTTAAATCAATCTTAAAAGTACCAGGCCCCTACAGGTATGTGCAGTGCCTGTGCCAGTATCCCCGTACCACGCGCCTTCTGGAAGTTGGTAACCCTGCCTCCACAGTTGAAGTTGACCCACTTGTGATAATTACAGGTCGCGTAATGAGTGGCCACGTCGCGACGCCCTGCCACAGCGGTCGCCCGCATCGCCGCGTCTGTACCAATGTTACAATTAGCTTTAATTGTCGGTTAGCGATCCTGTTACAAGCTTATATCACATCGGAGGGATATAAAGAGGGGCTGACGATATTGCGATCAAGTCTGAGTACCCAATCTGAATTAATCATTGATATCTGTTTGTACGGGTCAATCATTTTAAATTACGGATACAGTGTTACAAAGCTCTTGTCCTTTCTATAAATGACCCAGGGAACATATATTATACACCCAGTGGAAATGCGTTCCGGGCGGGCGGGTTATGTCGAACTCCATCCGCGTCGGTAGATTTTTCCCGGCGAGTGGGAGAAAGTGGTGGGCCATGGTACAGAACCTATCACCAATAACAAAACTTTTTTTTTGCGTTTAGTAATTTAACCACTAGAATGAGTAATTGTCATTTTACTAACCCTGACCAATAACCTTATAAATAAACAGTCCTTTCAATACTTCCACAATATGTTGCTATGAATATGTCAACACATCCAGGCCAAATGACGATGGTTTTCTTTGGACTTTTGCATTTTATTTCCCTCCCAAGCTTTGTTTTCGCTTTTCTCATGTTCTCAAAACATATTTATTAATTTGAAATTATAAAGTAAACGTATTTTGTAGGTAAGTAACTTGCTTATTATATACATATAAGTTGTGAACTCATTTTTTTTGTTTATTGATCTGTTCGTCTTAATATAAAAGAAAGTATTTTTTGAACTACATAATTCGGAAAAGGTTACTATCAATTTGCGCTTTTACGTAATTTGTAGTAACAATTTAACATGACATATAACCTATCCGGAAAACGAAAATTTAGGAAAGAGCAAAGAAATAAAAGAAAAAAAGAAAAATATTAAATAATTGCAACTGGTATTGCTTTTTGCGACTACCGTAGATACCTTACGTTTATAGGATTATTGAAACTGTTAATCTTCCAAATAATACATAAATAAATAATAACTCATTGTTATTTTAATTTTTCCTTTTTTTTGTTGATGCTCACACAACACAAAATACTTATTTTATAAAACGTACAAAACTCTGAGATCATTTTGAACGTAGAAAACACTCATGAAAACTGGAATAAGTACCTTTCACAGGTAACAACAATAAGAAATCTTTCATTTGCAATTACCTCAACTGTCCCCTTAAACGTACCCAGCATTGAAAAGAATAAAATATCCCTCATCCCTCATCCCGAACGTTGAGAAATTATCCCAACGACATGAGATCCCGTCGTAAAATGGGAAAATGGAAATGTTACGCGGGTCGGAAGCCGCGGAATTATGCCTGAAACCGACTCCTTGACCTAATATCTGAGGAGACAACGATTACAGGCGTATTTTCAATCCCTACTATTCTAATTTTATAATTTAAGACGACGGGTAGGGCACACTAACGACGGCAATTGATTTAAGTAAATTGTTAGCAACTAAACCTATATCTTTTTAACAATATCAAAGCTGCAGCCTCTCTGATAACACTTACACTATTTATTTAATACTTATAACTACCAGAGGCAGGGAAAGGAAGTGGAGGATCAGCATACAGAAGTGGAAGTCGAGCTCGGCTGGTCGTGATAGACGATGGAGCGTAACTGACAGCTATTAGAGAGTGAAAAACCACGTAGATAATTGTAGTATAGGACGCCTCGCGACAGAGCAGCATATGGACTTACGATTTAAGAAAGATAGCAAATACAAATAAAATTTTATTTATTATAAAAACATTAAAATTTAACAACTTTTCGCTGGTCCTCACACTAAGTTAAGCTAAGCCTGTCCTGTGAGGAGCAGTAAACGATATCCCAAAATAACATTATAGGCACAAGTACATATTGCAGAGAAAGGTAATTTAAAAAATATTTAAGGATAATAAGAACATTTTATTAGTAACTAGCTAACCCGACAGACTTCGTCCTGTCAAATTAAATTGTAATGTGGCAACAAATATGAACTTTATATAATAGCAATAAAACTCTAATTGATTCTACGTTTTAGTTAGAAAACGTTTGTATGTGAAAAAGAAAACAGCTGTTTTTAGGGTTTTCCCGACAATTATTCGATTTTTCCTTTCGAACCATCCTTGGACTTCAACGAACATTTTAAAAAAAGAATTGGCCAAATTGGTCCAGGCGTTGTTGAGTTATGCGCTTACCAACACATTTATTACAACACGTCCTCACAGAAAACCGGCGTGAAGCAGTGCATGCGCTGTGTTTCGCTGCGTGAGTGAGGGTACCGGACGCCCAATCCAGGGGAAGGGGGTTAAAAGGTAAGCAGCGCACTTGTGACACCACTGGTGTTGCAGGCGTCCATGGGCGGCGGTAATCGCTTACCATCAGGTGATCCGTCTGCTCGTCTGCCACCTATATCATAAAAAAAAAAAAAAAAAAAAAAATTTTGCGATTCATTTTTATATTATAGATATGCAATGCAACCAAACATTGCCCAATGTTTGGTTGCATAGCTAGTGTGATTTGGATGCAGACTGTGTATCTATGTTATAAAGTTGACGATACGTTATTTGAGTAGGTCCCTATCAAAGTGTAAAAGTATAGTATAAAAGTGTTTGAAAATTTGGAGTAGAGTATTTAGTAAAGTTGCGGCTTGACCGGCCTACATAAACGCTTTTTAATGTCTTTAGTCTGATGTGGGGCTAATGTATTAAATTTCTCGATAGATTGTGATTATGCTAACTGCTAATATTTCATCGCTATTATGGACCTTAGGCCCGATTCGACCAACCTTTATCAGAGAATAATAATCTATGGTATTACGCTATGTATGAATGACGACGTTATAACTACCAGAGATTTATTATAGGTAGGATAAAGATTAGACTTACACCTTTTATATCTCTGAAATTCAGTTGAGTTATGATTCTAATAAATACTTTAGCTATTGTTTCATGTAGATTTCTGTCGGTAATTAATTTGTCAAGGGTTGAAGGATTCTAGTACGGTCAGCATCAAAAGTAGCTTAATACTTTAGTACCATGTCAAAGTAACTAGTTTCCAAGGGGTTCGAAAAATTTTACTTCGACATGGTACTAAAGTGTTTATTTATTTATTGTTTTTCAAAATCTACAGCTCTTAAATTAAACTATTCAAAATTTATATACTACTTACAGCCAATAACAGATTTTAAATACATTGACAAACTTATATAAATACAACAGCCAAGGAGCAGCAAAAAAAAGGGAAAAAAAAGAAAACAACCAAAACAATTCGACAGTTGTGTACAGACAGCCACACATAGCTACTATAGTCCGTCAAAATTCTTCAATTGATATTGAGTCGAAATTGTTTGACATTAAGGTGAGAATCGAATGAAAAGAGTCTGACTGTTCCGCATAATGTATTTATACGTGTGAGTGTGTGTGTGTGTGTGTGTGTTAAACTACTTTAAATGCTGACCGTACATATTATCAATATTATATTACTTGGTCTTCTTACTTTGTGTAGGTACAATGTGGCAAAGTTGTTTAGGCCGACGGTCACATACAGAACTTATGTAACATTTATGACATTGTTTCTGTCTTCCAGTAAGTGTCATACATGATCCAAAACATATTTTTTCATAATATTATAATTAGGTAGATAAGTAACAATTGTAAATTTATCTACTTTATTGTTTGTCTACCATTCTAGGCCTAAAATTAACAGGATATTTTTAACCAAACCCCATGCGGCTTATACGATTTCCTGATTCACGTAGAAAGCTATAAAGTACACAATTAGGAAGCAAAGGTTTATTGGGTCTACAAGCTTAAATTAGAAGCTCAGTTCATTGCTCTCCTATTCTGTAACGTTCGGTTTATAATAGGTGTAAATTGACACCTATTAAAATGTATCGGCACGTTAATAGCTGCTATTTCCAATTTACATGAAGCAACCTTAGGATCGAGTATAATTGGGGTCACAACGTGACACAAATTATATTAAAATGAAAATTGTACAATAAGCAAATATTATTAACACCAGGAATAAATCTCGCATTACTTCCCGACTTGAATATAATTAAACGGAGTGAAAGAAAAACGAAAATCAATAATAGGATGGTACATTCACCTACCTATATATAGTAATTGCTATTGTTATATAACACTTGACGTGTCACTTAATTAACCTACACTAGCGACAAGGATTATTTCTGCTGGAGTTGTTTTTATGAGACTCGAGTCCTTATGTTCTTTATTAATATAGCTTGAGTTCTTATCCTAATAAGTGGCGCTCAATTAATACTTTCTAAGATATCTTCTACTAGTACTACTTTGCACTGCCTTCCCTTATTATTAATACCTACGATATATCTTTTCTCTACCCAAAGGTTGTCTGGAAGAAATCGCTACAAGCGATAAGACCGCCTTATTGTACTGTCTGTTGCTGTTGTATCATGCTTGTATTTTATTTTTGTGCAATAAATAATATCTACCTATCTATCTATCGTCTATTCCGATTTTCATTTCATTGCACTAGAATTGCTAAAAGTAAGCTCTTGAACTTAAAAAGAGGTTTCTTGGTGGATCTTCTCGACCAGAAACAAAATTCCGAGCCGGAGGTAGAATTGCATTATTTTTATTTATTTCTAAGTATATCTTATGTATCGACATATATAGTTATGAATAGTTTCCAAAGATTTTAATGTATGACGAGTGCTGTGTACAAGCCTATGCAAATAAAGAATATTTCGACTTCGACTTTAAACTTTTCTCAATAAAATGGATATAGGTACCTAATATCTTCTCCCTACCCAGAAAACAGCAGACACAATAGAAAATCTGTGGTTTTTGGCTTTAAAAAGGACATTTGAGCAGGAAAACGATATATCTTTCGTTTTGTTTAACATGGAGATTAATATTCTAAATAACTTCCTATGTGGCCCTTTTTATTCTTTTCACTTGTAAGTTTGCTTAAAATAACATCCCACATCTCCATATCGTTTTGTTTATTCTTTGAACATCCGACATCTTTGGAATTCACCTTTTGTCGAAGATATACTTATTTGTCAATGCTAAACATATCTTTACCTACTTCATAGAAACAGAAACTAATAATCACATCAAAGGAAATTCTTAAGAGGACTAAGAAATTTATATTTTTCCTCTGAAGGATGTGATATAATATTTTAAGAAAGCCTATTTTCAACTAAACTGCCCCTTTATTTCGCCATTGTTCCACTCTACAACAGTTCCATCGACATCATCTAGTTGGTTGGCAGACTTCAACTGTGCAATTTCTCTAACTTTCTGCCTCGTACGACAAAACTATGGAATGAACAATCGCCTACGGTATTTCCATATATATATATATATGGTAGTAGTCGATGGTCCGTCTAAGATCCTAATTTATATGAATGTATATTTAGTCCTTCATATTATTTTATCCAAGTATAACATATTTATTAGTATCATAATATCTGTGACACAATGCAAAATAGACCCCTCGCTGAAAGAGAAGCGAGGCACCCTTTTCCCTAAAACCCGTAAAAACGTAATGTCACTTTATTAACAGCTACAGACAAGAACACATTACAAATACTGAATATGTATGTGACAAGTGAGCCATGAAGTGTCGTAAGTACGTTTATCAGTGAAGGCCTGTTGTTAGCTTTAAGAAATTCATTGTAATTGTCACCGTATCAAGACAGCTGTTGGTCTTGCGAATAAAATAAAATCTTTGCGGGAATAAAGAGTTCATCGTGTTTTTGCCACATCGCTCCGGTAATTGAGACTTGCTACAAAAACAAAGAACGTGTGGCGAATTTCTTTTAGACAAATCATATTTGCCTTCGAATAGTTATTTACGGGATTTCTACCATGTACCTTATTTTTTGAGTTTCCGATATTTCGACACTACTGCAAGCGAGCTACAAAAACAAAGAGGGTGTGCCGAATTTCTTTCAGACAAATAATATTTGCCTTAAAATAGTTATTTACGGGATTTCTACCATGTACCTTATTTTTGAGTTTCCGATATTTCGACACTATCGCAAGCGAGCTACAAAAACAAAGAACGTGTGGCGAATTTCTTTTACACAAATAATATTTGCCTTAAAATAGTTATTTACGGGATTTCTACCATGTACCTTATTTTTGAGTTTCCGATATTTCGACACTATTGCAAGCGAGCTACAAAAACAAAGAACGTGTGGCGAATTTCTTTTAGACAAATAATATTTGCCTTAGAAAAGTTATTTACGGGATTTCTACCATGTACCTACCTTATTTTTGAGTTTCCGATATTTCGACACTATTGCAAGCGAGCTACAAAAATAAAGATCGTGTGGCGAATTTCTTTTAGACAAATAATATTTGCCTTAAAATAGTTATTTACGGGATTTCTACCATGTACCTACCTTATTTTTGAGTTTCCGATATTTCGACACTATTGCAAACGAGCTACAAAAACAAAGAAAGTGTGCCGAATTTCTTTTAGACAAATAATATTTGCCTTACAATAGTTGTTTACGGGATTTCTACCATGTACCTTATTTTTGAGTTTCCGATATTTAGACACTAGTCACGAAATATCGTAAACTCGAAAATAAGGTACATGGTAGAAATCCCGTAAATACCTATTCTTATGTTATTGACCATGAAAGTTTAAAACAATATTTGCCTCTCACAATCCTCATCTCTTCATCTTAGGGTTTAATTCCCATTTGCGTCCAAAGCTGTCGCTTTGGTGACCGGGGTACGCTTGCACCACGATTCTTGATTTAGCGAGTCTGGTAATTACAATAGAGCGACTTCTTCTGACCTTCGCCGCCTTTTAACAGGGGACCAGACCAACTGAATTATGGTTACACGTTATAGAAAGTTTGCCTCTCACAATATCTGTACGTTAGATTTCAATGCTATTGGGTACACGCGGCGTGACATGGACATCCTTTTTGGACCTTAACCCTCCTTATATCTGAGACACAAGTACTATTTTTACACTGCGAGGGGGAGCTCGACCTGTTGCCGTCTGTACATGAAATTGTCATTTCGTATTCATGAGATCGCAGCTGTCTGTATAGGCATATTATATTTTGGGGACTTATTTTCAATATTATATTTGATAATGATTTTCGGATTTTTGTTTACATACTATAGACAACCACACTATAGACTGCCTATAACAAAGCAGAATTCACGACCGAATCTTTTTCCCCGTCTCTTTCACAATTGCTGTGCGTCTCCCCTTCGGCCTAGGAAACCAAGTTTCGAAATTAGTTTCAGACTAATAAAAATGATTCTTCTTTCGAACTTGGTTTCGATGTAAGAATTATATTTCTTATCTCGAAACTTCTCTTTTGTTTGAAAAAAACTAGTTGAAATTTCGAAACTAGTTTCTAACTAAGAATGATTCTTCTTTAGAAATTGGTTTCGATATAAGAACTATATTTCTTATCTCGAAACTTCTTTTTTGTTCTTCATTAGCTTTTATTTATCTAGATATCAATAAGGAAACCTACTAGTATTCAAATCAACTTGTCTGTCCGTCACAGGGTAATGTCTGACGAATTTTAATGCCGTGTGACATGACACGACACGTAGCTATCATTAAGTACAGTCGCGAACGAAGTCAAAGTCAAATATTCATTAAAGAAATCTTTATAACTATTATTTAGTTCAAAACATGTTTAACACGTTTGTAGTGCAAATAGGTCGCGGATCTTTTTTTTTTACTTTATATCTCCATAGGAGTAGAAGCACAAAAGGTTGTATTTAAATATTTCAAGGTAAAGGTCAAAAACTCATACTGTTTCTCTGTTTTACGACCGAACCCGTGGAGCATTTAATATTCCCTCCCTGCCTCACGTTCCAATTGCGTTGTTCACGAACCCATGGGTTCGTTTCAAACTCTGATTAAACATTAAATTTTTTGTCATAAAGACGTTTCATGTTTGTTCTAAGCCTGAGTGTTAGAATATAAAATTAAGGTATAAGTATATTATAAGTACCTTCATTGGTTCTGATACTAATCATAACACAAGTGCTTAAGCTTTTTAAACACTTTCATGGTGATTATGTAAAAATAACCGACTGTGTACATTAAGTAAAAGCTACTGATAAATAAAGGTCTCAGAACCACAAATGTCTCCAAGCTATTACTAGTGGCCCGCCGTCACTGCGTTTAGGGACATTAGTTCCACTTTATACCAACAGATGGCGCCAGCGCAAGCGTTTTGAGTAGGCGTTACGTATAAGAGTTGCCGCTGTCTGTAGGATTTACCTCTTTATAAATATCTATTATTCAATCTAAGTAAGTGCATTTTTAAATTCAATTCCTAGTTCCTACATAGGATAAGGAAATGAAGATTTATATGGTGAATCGTTTCTGATGGTGACTGTACTAATACCGCCTAGACCTCGTTTCTCTAGGACTGCAGGCCCTTTAATCCGTAGTAAAATACTTAATTTATTCTAGTCATCTTTATTTGTACTCGTCTATATTCGAGACAAGGATAGATTATCCACGATATATCAAAAACTAATACTTTCATATTTCGGACCCACAATGCACAGAGAAAATCTGGAAAAACTGATTGTGGTTAGGAACAACGAAGGCAGAAGACCCTTTCGTATGAAAAAAACCCTCAAATATCCGATTCAATAAAAATGTAAGTTTAACAGGAAAAAAGTATTTCATGAATCCACATAATCTGCATTCATCATTTCAGCCAATAGACGCCTACTGCTGGAAAAAGGCCTCCCCTAATATTAATCATACGGGGGGTCCAAATATTGGGAATAGACTCAAGTCTACACCAATCACGCTAGCCCAGTGCCTCACAGAAAACCGGCGTGAAGCAGCACTGTGCTGTGGTTCGCAGCGTGAGTGACAATACCGGAGGCCCACTCCAGGGGAAAGGCGGCTTAAAGGTTGCAAGCGCACTTGTGACTCCACAGGTATCGCGGGTGTCATGGACGGCGGCATTTGCTTACCATCAGGTGATCCGTCTGCTCGTCTGCCACCTATGACATAAAAAAAAATTGAACGACACTGTTGTACATAGTGTATTTATATTCTCATGTTTATTATCTACCCACTTGTGCATTTGTTTTGTATGCAAATTTCTAATCTCTGCAAATGAATTCGCAAGTCTGTGTCTAAAGACTAACAAAGAGAGACGAAATGCTTTGTTGTCTTGTTATATGCGGCAAACATGTCTGCCTTAAAAGGAATGAATATGTATCATGTTTTAAAACTTACTAATACTGAGAGTTAAAATTGTACGTAATACATATGTAAAGAAATGCACCTCTATAAATTGTGCAAAAATTATCAGAAGCGCAAAATGTATCAACTAATGCAAAAATAAAAATAATACATGTATAATGCGGCTAAGGAATGGAACTCCCTGCCGAGTTCTGTTTTTCCTGGCCACTATAATCTGGACATCTTTAAGGCTAGAGCCAACATGCATCTTTTAGGCAAACGCGTATCATCCTAGACCTCATCGTCGCTTTCCATCGGGTGCGATTGTAGTCAATCATTATCCTTTTGACCAAAACAAAAAACAATAAAAAAATTACAGGTTTGATTGAACTTCAAAATATGCCTTTATTTTTTTCTCTTTATGTTTGATAATTCCGAAACGATCTCTTCTTCAGAGGCATTTTAGAACTATGGCGAATTTGTCGCCAATAATCACCTAAAAGATCTTGATTTTCCAATTAAAATTTACTCTGTTAGTCTTATTTGGTATTAAAAAGTTTAAAAGATGTAGGTATTTATTCAGTACCATTACTTTAAATGCCAATAATACTTGAACAGTTACTCATACTTTATATTTTTGGGGCTAACTGTAGCCACATAAAATCCGCGGAGACGTGTCTCTTAATTCAAAAATACCTCAATACGTCTTCCAATAGTTACATTAAAACTTAGCATGTTACTAAGTTATAGTTAAATTGATTAGATAGACAGTATCTACTTGTAATGCGAACGATAAACAGTACACGCAAGCGCCTAACTGAATTATCGCAAATCGTCATTTTGTTTGCTCGACAAATTCGCGTTTACTGAGCACGTGTGTACCGGTTCCAATCGATTTGTAAACGGACACTTGATGAATCGATCATCGCAATACATCGACGGCGCTCTACTAATCCCAATGTTTCCACATCGGTAATCCCCTTATTTGTGATGCGAATTCCTCGGTATGCTACCAGTTACCGATTAACCACTCATGTTACGTTTTTGCACATACGATCTTATTCTCTTAGAAAAACGGTCCATTATTAATTAGCATCGACATAAAATCGTTTACTTGCCGATTATATTGACGGAACACAATGTGAGCAGTTAAGACAGTGGAAATGAAACTTTATCGTTGTTGATATAAAAGCTAAAACATGGAAAAGCTTTTAATGCCGTTCCAATGATGTGGAGATTTGGATAATGGTTCGACAGAAGATGTATGTGGGGTTAAAAAGCGTGGAAACGGGCTAACGGATACAGATTAGGGATATGTACCCAATGGCATGTGGACATCCGAGTCTGGTACAAAGAGTTATAATTACCGCCCTTATGGAAATTCTTTATTTTTTTATACGAAACCCTGGGATAAGAATTATCTGCTCGCTCACAATTTATAATGTTTAAGAGAAAAATGGTTTGTCTTTTTGTTATTTTTTTTTTAATTTTTCTCATCACATACATTGATCTGACTCCGAGATCTCAAGCACCTGTGTTACGGATATCAGAATCAACAGTGGGATTACAAATAATATACATATCATACTTTTCTTTTGTAAATACATACTTATAGAAAACACCCAGACCAATACAAACAAACATGTTCAGGCACACAAACTTTTGTACTGTGCGGGGATCGAACCCGCAACCCTTTTGGACCAGAGGCAGCGTTCACTACCACTGTACCAAACGGGTCGTCATTTATTGCTAATGAATACCTAATAAATAAATATTTTTTACAAGATCCATTGTCCTAATGCCACCCAAAAGATTTTGTAATATGCTTTTAGTTGAAAGATTCTGCCCTGAAAAACAAATAAATAGGCAAGACTAACTAAAACTTCTACCAAACCAAAGACGTAAGCGAAAGAATCCTTATAGGTAAATACTTTTCAAAACAAATTCTGCTAACCTTGAACCACAAACGAGTGTAATATTACGTGTAGCTACATACAATGTTGCTCTTATTTACTCAGCAACTTTAAATGTAAGCCAAATCCTGTAGTTAGGTAATATTTTTCAAACACAAAAGAAAGTTTTGTCAGATCGGCACCAAGTTTATGGGGGTATGGGCCGCCTTGCTTCATATACACGGGAAAATAATTTGTTTATCCGTGAGTGTAAGTTGCGAAGGTCTTTTTATGGCGACTATACCTAAGGATCATCCATCATTTACGATATCGATAAAAGCCAAAATTCGAACAAAGTATACAGCAAGATATTATAGCGTTTATATGAGATTGTAGATTTATGCTGAGTACTTCATTTTGAGATTTGACAATCATCAGTAAGTTTTTTACAGTGCTTTGTTAGATACCTTATTTACCTACTCCCCTCATATAGGGTTATAACTAAAACAAAAAACTACAGACCGACCAATACTTTTTATCTATGTACAATATTTTTTCTATGGGAAAATGTCACATGCACTGACACTTGTAAAGGAAACAGCGTTAGTTCCTTAGATTAAACCAAAAAGAGGACCTCTATTTGATTTAATCTAAGGTTAGTTCCGACTTTTGTCACCTGCCAAATAACCGTGATCTGACGTATCATTACCATAGAATTAGAGGCGGCATCCTAAGTGTATGATCATGGCCTACTGATGGCGTAACAACTTTTTTAATTATAAAAATTTAATTGAAAATTCAAAAAACCCCCGACACAACTAAACCTCTTTCATTTGATACCTATATTGAGGCAGTTGGAACAACAAATAGGTTATTCATCATTTTCTGACGGCGGCCATCTTGAATTTGAAATTTTTCACAATTAATATATTCTGCTACTCAAGCCCTTTTATATGATACCCATATTGTGGGAGTTATGTTAAAACACAAAATCCAAATCTTTGTGACGGCGGCCATCTTGGATCGATTTTTATTCATCTTTCAAACAAAAAAAACAAAGTCAAAATCAGTTCATTTGTTCGGGAGCTACGAGGCCATAGACAGACACACAGACACACACACAAACACGTCAAACTTATAACACCCCGTCGTTTTTGCGTCGGGGGTTAAAAAATGGGTCGTAGTAATTGTTAAATATGAAATGTATTCGAAAATACTTATCGCTTTTGTTTGGGAGGTCAAAATAATAATTGTCAATTTTCCTCGGAATGTTATTAAATAGGTACAATGAGTGGAATCCCCGGCCAAAAGGTACAGTTTTTTTTATTATAACATTGTTTGACTTACAGCTTTTAAGAACGATGAAAAATGTGTTTGAAATATTAGTATCAATAGTTGACATTTCTGCTCTTCCTAACTTCCTAATCTTCCGGACGAACCCGCGCATCAAAACTAGTTTATCATGAATAACGTGGCTGGTTTTGTATTTGTATAAACATTAAGGTCAATCGACCTATCGTCTGAAATCTTACTCGGTCGCGGCGTGGAGGCCAAAAAGTCCTTTTGTGTTGGATGTTGGAGGATATTGGAAATAGATAACAGTTAGGGTACTGCTGAAGCTAGTATTTTTTGGGGAATAAAGTTATAAGACAACAGAAGTCTATATTTTATGCGACAAGATGCGATGATGACATTTGAAGGCTGGCTGGTGTGGGCAGGATGAGAGTGGCCGGAAAACGGGAGCAGAGGCGTGCATTAGGGGAGACCTTTGTCCAGCAGTGGACGAGTGTGGGTTGCTGACGATGATAATAATAAAATGTATTTTTGAGCTTAAATTGGTTCCCTGATTAGGCTTCGTGAGCTTGATTGGGTCTAAATTCGACTCTGGGTCTTGAATTACTTGACTTTATGTAAATGGTCTCCTGGAGCAGAGGTCGTCGACAGTCCTCAGCCATCTCGAATCTCATCTTTGACCCGGGTAATATCAATTTCTTTGAGTCCAGGAGGTGGGTCGAATATTAGTTTCTTGAAAGCTGTACACATACTTGTACTAAATACCACCTGTGTGCGCCGATGAAATTCATATTAAAATTCAGGACGATCAAACGTACAAATATGAATGAATGGAGAACCTTGCTAGACTTTATTCCAAAAAAATAATACATTTTCTACTTATACGAAATTTCCAGTTGCAGGTAAATGCTTAAACATAAATTTATTGAGTCATTTATTGAACAAATGTGAGGTTTGTGGAAAGCGAAAGCCTAATAACCATGATCATCAATTTAGCCAAAACACTCCTAATGCTAGCTCATTTTGGTTACGATCATGCACGCAATGTGTTTACACGTATGAGAACAGCAGTGTACACAATTTCAGTAAAATAGCTTTTTACCAGATATTACCGCCTCTAATGGGGGACTACCGCCTTACCGCCAGGTTAGGAACCCAGACTTTGGGAGTAACCTGTATATTATTTAACGAGCATCTTCCAGGGCCATCGCTACGGGGGTCGTCGTGAAGCTATACCCTACCTTAAAATTTCGCGTAACATAAATAACATCAAACACCCTAATTTACAAAAACGAGATGGCACCGAAAGACTCCCCTCTCCCGTCGTAGATGATACGAAGTCAGCCCTGACCAATAGTGTCCCACCTTTAACCAATCTACCATGCTGTAACTACAGGTGACTTCTACATTCTACTCGCGCTCTTTGCATACAAACGAAAAGGTTTAAGCCTGTAGGCACGAGTCATCTTGCTTCCGTACTTAATCTCGTTTACATGTTTGTGATACGAGATAATGAAATTACCGTTTTGTATGGCGGTTTTCGTAGAAGTTGTATTTTCCATACTATTATTATTTTTTAAATTGTAAAGTAACTATTTATAGTACTACTCCATAATTGACTGTGATCCGATGGACAACGTTTATAAATGTTTAGAATAGTTTTTCAAAAAATATATTTTTAATTAATAAAAATATTTTTTATAATGCTACGAGTAAGTTATGATTGATAAAACGTCCATTCTGTCAGCTAAAAAAGAGTCATTTTCAAGTTTATTTTTTGCATCACAAATGCAATAATATCTCTATCTGTACTGTATTCAATAATAAACCTTAAAATATAGTCTTAAATCAAAATAAAATTATAGTCATCATCATCGTCAGCCCATTTAAGTCCCCACTGCTGGGGCACGGGCCTCCCTCAATCACATGAGGGGTAATTGCCATACTCACCACGCTTGGCAGACGGGTTGGCGAGGGTTTTGATATAAATGCAGAGTTTTCCTTCTCTGGGTGCTTATGATCATGCCAACAGCTTTACCTTAGTCGCCTTTTACGACACCTCGGTAAGAGTGAGGGTGGCCTATTCTACTCTGCCAGGACCACACGGCTAATATCATAAAATTATAGTATCGTGACTTTTTACTTATTAAAGGAGTTATACATCTTATTGTGTCTAGAAAAGAAACCGCAATTATGAAATTGCGTAAATAAATTAAATAATTGCGTAAAAAAGGTAAATAGATAGGTAAATAATACATAAGTAACCTATGAAGGTTACTTATGTATTATTTACCTATTTATTTACCTGTTTTATCTACTACTACTTCTTTAATTACCTATTATTATATCTGCTTTTCTAAAAGTTTTTTTTATGATTCGCTCACTCCAAATACTAAAACTTAGAAACAAAGTAGCATTATGTCTTCAGAAAGATAAATCCATCTACTAGCGAAAAGCAATTAAAATCTAATTTTAACGCGTCGTAAATTTGGTCCCGACCTATTCCCGGAGAAGTCGCTCGCCTACTGATAGGGATCCTTATTCTGTGACTCGTAAACTAGCTGATGAAATATATTACAGGGTTCACTTATCTTTTCACTTTTCGACTAATATAGGACCGTTAAGTAAGTAAGTGCCGCCGTGTGGTCTCCGGCAGAGTAGAATAGGCCACCCTTACTCTTACGAGTACGAGGTGTCGTAAAAGGCGACTAAGGTAAAGCTGCTGGCATGATCATCAGCACCCAGAGAAGGAAAACTCTGCATTTAAGTATATCAAAACCCTCGCCAACCCGTCTGCCAAGCGTGGTCAGTATGGCAATACCCCTCATGTGATTGAGGGAGGCCCGTGCCCCAGCAGCGGGGACTTAAATGGGCTGATGATGGTGATGAAGTAAGTAAGTAAGTAAGTAAACATTTATTGACCACATAAAAGATTTACATTGACAGGACACATAACATAAGCATAAGGAGATTGCACAGTAATACATTGGAAAAAATATAATATGTACAGTAATATATAGGAAGTAAGAAGCCGTATCTATAGGATTGGGTGGGTTCTAGTGATGTACAAGACTTGAGGCGTCGAGTCCTATTTTTAAAACCTCGAGGCAGAATGGCAAGGCTCAGTGATCTCAGTGCCCCGAGCTGAGCCGAGCTGCGAGGTCTCTGAGCCATGCCTAGAGGCTTTAAAAGAGCTCGAGCCTTCAAAAGAGCTTGAACCTTCAAAAGAGTTCGAGTCTTAAAATGAACGGAAGCCTTCAATAAAAGCTCAAGTTTATGTTTATGACATTAGTAACTACGTGACTAAGTACCTAATATATAAGCAATACATAATAAAGTATCTTAGTAAAAAGTGCAAAGATAATAATGGTGGTGGTGTGGTTGAGCTTCCAAAATGGCTACAGCTTTCGAAAAGGCTCGAGCTTTCGAAATGGCTCGAGCTCTCAAAAAGCTCGAGCTCTCAAAAAAGCTCGAGCTCTGCGAAAGACCTCAAGCTTCATACAAACGAGGCGAGCTCCGAAAATAGGCACGAACTCAAAAAAAGACTAACGAGTCGTCGAGCTTCATACAAACGAGGCGAGCCCTGTAAACGACTCTGATCTCTCGGTAAAACGACTAGGACTCGGAAGCCTCGAGCCTTGTCCATCACTAGTGGAAACCCACTACTGATGTACAAGGCTCGAGGCTTCCGAGTCGAGTAAACGTATAGGTAGGTAGGTAGATAAGTTTCGGAGGTTTAGGGTTTTATACATAAAGAAAAGAAATGCGGGATAGTATTATGATAAATACGTTTACATCGATGCGATGAGAGCAATGGTAGCTCAATGGATTACAACGCCTCCATGCGGGGAGTCGTTGTTCGATTCTAAGCATGCATCAGAATTTTTCAAATCTATATGCGTGCGATTCAGTAAGGCAGAGGACGAGACACCGATGCACGACCTTTGTCAATGCGATGCCCTCGGACACCCAAGAAGCCGAACACTGGGCAGCTACCACATCTGCCCGGAGGATGTTAAGGCTATCGCTCCCACTGGCCATTATACGGTTTATGCTGAGCATGGGCCTCGCAGACGATCTATAAGTGGGAGCGGAGGTCACAATAGATTCAAATATGGTTTCAGTTGCCACTAGGCAACGAACGCTCCCCAGAACTTCGAATAAAAAAATATAAAAAAAAACTAGTGGATAAATTTTTGTGTGTTTTTTATCTCCCTGGTAAAATGCCGCCGGCCTAAGATATTGATGGGCCGACTCCCTTTAGTACACCCGCCGCTTGGGCCAGACGAGTTATTTGGTGCTCTCTGGCCGTCGCCTGAGATATACCCACTAAAACACCAGGGGTGCTCCCTTCTTCGCCTGAATGGGAAGGAGACGTGAGAACCGACTAAAGAGCCTCATCTTCATATCCCGTCCCAAACATAGGTCCACTTACATAGTAAGCCCGGCATTACTCCCCCCGGATGGATTGCCACAAGGCACACTAAGTTAATATAATGCCGTAACCTTTTGGGACATGTTACCAGGTCGAACGGCTCATTAGGCACGCATGCGAAAAATGTTAAAGAAGTCAAGTGGCACCGCTTTAAAGGTCTCCGTATTTTCTTTTTAACATCAAGAGTGTACACACGTCGAGTTACCCTTGTTGACTTTTCGACCGTCCTTATGTCTGGGGCACAAGTGCTATTTTTCCACTGCAGAGGGGTAACTTGATCTGACGCTTACTGTACGTTGAATATACAATTATACCTGCATACATAAATATAAGTATTTTGTAAGTAGTGAGGGCCGGTTTCTGAATTGAGAATTTGAAGCTAAGCACGATATAAGCACAAAGTTTGACAGTTGAAGTATAACTCAAGTGTAAAAGTTCGTGTTCCTTAACTTCAAATTCTCAATTCGGAAACCGGCTCTAAGTCTGTTTATTTATCAGAATTCTTTTTTTTTCTTTTTTTTTTATTCTTACAACATCTTATACGTTGACCTGATTCCGTACTAAGTAGCTTAAACACTTGTGTTACAGATATCAGACAACAGAGGAACACAAATATATACTTAAATACATATATTACCCCCAGACACTGAACAAACACAAGTGTTCATCGCACGAATGTTTGTCCAGGTTTGTAATTGAATCAGTAAATAAATAAAGATCTCTTTTGCAATTCTTAGCGTGGAATCATTTGTCATTAAACGCAAGGAAGATATAGTGCCCATTTCATTCACTAATAATGAATGAATGGAGCGAACAAGAGTGCGATGGTTAAGTTGTTCAAAATGGTAAGAGAAGTAATTGTTATACTCGAGACAAAGATTCGTGATAGTCGGTGTCATATTTCGTTTCATAATTTCGTAATTAATGAATGACCAAAATACTCTTTCGCTGTAGTCTTTGCGTTTAGTAATAGCATCTTTGGGGAAATATCAGATAACGAGACTAGTCCAAAGGGGCCAATCTCAACGATCAGCCAAGTACACACGATATATTATAGTGCACAAGTGTGTGCGCAAACACAAGTGTACTCTCTACTCACTTACCCTCATATTCCGATGGGACACGACCGTAGAGGGATCAGGCGCAGGACCAGCAGCTTTGCGTGCTTTCCGAGGATACAAGACCGCCAACTTCCAGACTATGAGCTGCCACTAAGAATTTCTTACCGGAAACTTAGGTACACATTTAAGCCCGACCCGGGGATCGAACCCGAGGAATCTGGCACAGCCGTCGCTTTAAAGTGTGGCATCTAGGCAGTCAAATCGAGACGAGTCATATGTATATGTAATATTGGTTCAAAGATACCTATACCTACGTAGGCAGTAAGTAGGTAAATATTGCACAAACATTAGTGTATTGTATCTTAAAAATGATGTTATGATATCACAAAATGTTACGAAACATTCTTCCGTGTACTACGAGTGAAATATCAATGACAAAAACGATCAGGTAGCAAATCTTTGGCCGATGAGTCATCAAGATGCTGATTGCTGAGTCAGGTACGTTCACCGTAACACAGCCGTGACTCAGCTGTGTGTGTACGTACTACGTCACGACTATGGCACAACCTTTACCTACACTTCGAATAGATATTATCAAACACTTTTTTATTATTATGTGATATTAGAAAGAAAGAAAGAAAAACATATTATTTTGGACATCACAACACTACATACGAGTACAACATTAGTTACAAAAGAACAAACAAACAAAAAAAAATAGATACTAGAAAATAAAAACAAAACAGAACAAAGGAAAAATAAAATAATGAGTACAAATAACCATAAATGGCCCCCACGACGACAGACGAGAGCAGACGAGCAGACTGATCACCTGATTGTAAGCGATTCCCGCCGCCCATGGACATCCCCTGCAAAACCTGTCGAGTCACAGTGTGCTTCCAACCTATAAACTCCCCTTTTCCCGGAGTGGATCCCCGGTGCCCACTTTAAGGTGACGGGTAGGGCACACTAGCGACGCCAATAGATTTAAATGTTTAGCTACTAAGCCGGATCTATTTTAAACCATTTCGGGGTTACAACCTCTCGGCAAACCCTTATACTATGTATTAAATAACCATGCAAACATGTTGGGTTCAACACGTACGCGAAAAATTGATTCACGCCAAACCCCGAAATTGTTTAAAATAGATCCGGTTTAGTAGCTAAACATTAAAATCGATTGGCGTCACTAGTGTGCCCTACCCGTCACCTTAATGGCATTTAGAGTTTACTTTTTGATGTCTATGAGCGGCGCGCGGCGGTTACCGTTTACCATCAGATGGGCCGCAAGACTATAAGCAATAAAAAAAACTTTTCTTAATTAGTGATGTCATAAATAAATAAATATTTCACAACATCACATACATTGATCTGACTCCGAGATAGGTAGCTCAAGCACCTGTGTTACGTATATCAGAATCAACAGTGGGATTACAAATATATACATATAATACTTTTCTTTTGTAAATACATACTTATAATACATAGCAAACACCCAGACCAATACAAACAAACTTGTTCATGCACACAAATGTTTGTACTGTGCGGGGATCGAACCCGCAACCCTTGTATCAGAGGCAGCGTTCACTACCACTATTTCAATCGGGTCGTCATAATTTCAAAACACCCTATCTCTGTACAAGTTGGAAAACACAGGTGTTG
The DNA here is from genome assembly GCA_019059595.1 of Marasmia exigua. NCBI lineage: Eukaryota > Metazoa > Arthropoda > Insecta > Lepidoptera > Crambidae > Marasmia > Marasmia exigua. Next base: position 9,892,684 of record CM032476.1, on the reverse strand, counting down.
TGGTCCAACTATTTTTGGAGTTGGACAACTGTTCCTAGTTAAGACCATGTTATCAAGTCAAGTTCATGCTAGTAAGACCACTAGTTGGACCATGGGGTCCGACTAGTTGGACGGAGCAGTTTGACCACTGCCCTGGACATAGGACGGCAACGGCTTAGCGGTGATCACTTTCCATCAGGTGTGCCGTCTGCTCGTTTGTCCGCTATAATGTAAAAAAAAAAAGTCTGACTTGCGCTCCGAGGGTTCCGCCGTACATTTAATTTTATTAAATATTTTTATTATATTATATAACTAAAAAAATGTGATTTTCGCAATTTTTCCTATATTTGCATTATATGACAATGCTTGATGCCAAATTACAAGATTCTGATTTTACGGGAAGTCGCTGTAGGTTTTGATGCCTTTGCGAGTGTCGAAAATTTGTTGAAAATATCGACTTAATCGGCTGTATCTTTTGATTGGCTTGGTTTTGAAGTTTGATATTTTTACAACTTAGAGAGACAATAGAACTGAGTATTTCATGTGAATTTCAGCTTGATACGTCCACGCATTCTGGAGATAAAGGGTCTTGACAGACAGACAGACGGACAACAAAGTGATCCTATAAGGGTTACGTTTTTTCCTTTTGAGGTACGGAACTCTAAAAATGGGACCATTTTGCTTGTAAGTGATGTAAGTGAACTGTAGTCAACTCTAAAAGGAGGAATAAATAAGTAAATATAAACATTTCACAACATCACATACCCACATTAAAAGGAATACTTTACAATGTCACATGACTAACTAAATCTTGCATTAAGAAAGTATAGTCGGTTGCAAAATGATATATACACTTTAATAGGTACACCTTGTCATAATAATACCGTCCCGATCCAGGTGCAAATTAGAAGTCAGATGGTGCCTAGCTATTATGACAAGGTACTAAAGTGTATACATTTCTTTGCAGCCGACAGTACATATAAACTCAGAAGTCAGAAGATGAGGCTATACACCGTTATTTTTTTATCGTTTACTTACATCCCGAAAATCTCATAATAAGTATCGTAAATAAAGTTCATTTAGCATGTTATCAACAATATAAGCGAAAAAAAAACAGTGGTCCCATACCTTATTGCCGGATTTATATTCTATTTTGTTGTAACAGTCTAGCTATTACGACAAGAAAATGGAGATTAGAGGTGACCGTACCAACCGTGAAAAAGTGTAAAAAAATACGTTCTAATTTCAATGTTAGATAGAACATAATTGTCCTACGTCAACGTAAAAATGTATGCTCTGTCCAAAATGACATTGACTGGTGACCACAGCCCATGACTAAGTGAAGTGCCTGTCGTTTGTATCTAGCACAAAAAACCTTTCAACTCCTGCGGTCGTGAATCATTGCCGCCTTTTACGGGTCGATGATGAATCTGTCGTGTTATACCGATGTCGTTTACGTTAAAACTAAGCACTTTCCATAACTCATTTGATGTGGTTAAGCATGTTTAGCACATAAAGTTAATGAAAGTGACATACCTACATGTTAATACTGCAATCATCTTCTCAAAGAGATTGTTAAGATCAGCAGCAAACATATCTGAGCATTGGACAAAAATCACTTTTAGCGCAATACTTTAAGGTGTACTTTGTTCTCGAATGCACCTGACTTTTCTTTTGTAGAATACTAATATATTTTTGGTCGGTAGGAACGTCAAGATCATATTGATGCCAACTGTACAAGTATAATATATTTAAACTGGGTAGAAATTATAATAAATAAATAAATTTTTTTCAACATCACCATAGATCTGACTTCGAGATAGGTATCTACTTAGCTTGAGCTTGAGCACCTGTTTTACGGATATCAGAGCCAACAGTTGAACTACAAATACATACATTTAATTACTTTTCCTTTGTAAATACATACTTTCATATATAGAAAATACCCAGATCAATACAAACAGACATGTTCATGCGCACAAAGTTTGTACCGTGCGGTGATCGAACCTGCAATCCTTGCACCAGACGCAGCGTTCACTACCACTGATCGAAACGGGTCGATTATATATATTGTCATACCCACTATACTTACGTACCTATATTTAATTAACAGATATCATAAACGAAAACACTACTTATTCAATTATCTTACTACACGAACCAAGATACAAAGTTTAAAATTAATTAATAGCTAACAGATTACTCCTCAAACTCCCCTCGCCACTAGAAGCGGCCATCTTTCCCATAAATTAATTGAAAACACATTGTTAGACAAAACTGAATGGGATGAGCCCCTTCCCTCGAGAGAAATAAATACAAAATGTAAACTCAATTAAAATATAAAAGTTCGACGCCATTAAAAAGTGAATCAGGTAATTGGATTGCAAAAAAAATATCGCCTACTTATACGATACTTTTCGTATAAGTATACGTTTACCTACCTGTTGTAGTTTGAAAATCAGTGATCCGTCTGCTCGTCTATCTTAATTTTTATGAACTTGTTTCTGTTTAAGGCAATCTTGTATGTATTCATAATATATGGAAAGTAAATAATTCGCCCGATGAAATATTATTCCACCCTTATGAATCATAGTCGAAGATAAATAAATAACACACTTAACAATTTCATCTCATGTTCCATGAACCACGACCCCCGCATGGAAGGCGTTGTAGTCCACTGAGCTACCATATCTCTCATCGCATCAATGTAAACGTTATTATCTTATACTATCCCGCTTTTCCTTTCTTTATGTATAAAACCCTAAACCTCCGAAATTTACCTAACCTAACTATACGTTTACTAAACCCACTAGTGATGTACAAGGCTCGAGGCTTCCGAGTCCGAGTCGATTTGCCGAGAGCTCAGAGTCGCTTACAGGGCTCGCAACCAGAACACGAGATGAATTTTTTAAATGTGTTATTTACTTAAGAATAAATTGCAAAAGATTGCTATAAAAAATATCAACTATAGTCAAAGATATTCCAACAAATACCTACATACAAGCGATGTTATGCAATCAGTTGTTTTTCCTGTATATATTAATATTTAATACTACGATTTATTTTGAAATATGCTGCATTTTTTATCCGACATATTAAATGCTACTTAATGAGAGCGATGCCTACAGAGCGATATTAGAACGCACCTTCCATACAGTCGAGGTTCGAAGCCGTCCCGTAATGAACGAGAATATACCTGTCGCATTCAAACAATGGAGACAAACAGCGCGTGTGGATGAGAGGGAAACTCCGATTCGGTCGTAACGTCTGCTGTAAATTAGGCCCTCTGAGCTAGAACCTCTGGATTTTTAAAGCGTATTTCTATCATAAGCTCATGCTCGTAGCCGTGTGGTCCCCGGCAGAGTAGAATAGGCCCACTCCCTTCATGTAGGGTTATAACTAAAACAAAAACTACAGGCCGAACAATATTTTTTATCTATATACAATATTGTTTCTATGGAAAAATGTCACAAGCACTGACACTTGTAAAGGAAACGGCGTTAGTTCCTTAGATTAAACCAAAAAGAGGACCTCAATTTGATTTAATCTAAGGTTAGTTCCGACTTCTGTCACCTGCCAAATAACCGTGATCTAACGTATCATTACCATAGAATTAGAGGCGGTCGCCGTGTGGTCCTCGGCAGAGTAGAATAGGCCACCCTCACTCTTACCAAGGTGTCGTAAAAGGCGACTAAGGTAAAGCTGCTGGCATGATCATCAGCATCCAGAGAAGGAAAACTCTGCATTTATATCAAAACCCTCGCCAACCCGTCTGCCAAGCGTGGTGAGTATGGCAATTACCCCTATGTGATTGATGGAGGCCCGTGCCCCAGCAGTGGGGACTTAAATGGGCTGACCATGATTATAAGCTCGACGGTGAGAGAAGACATCGTGAGTAAACCTGCAGGTTTCGTATTTTTATTGAAACCTGTAATCATGATTTAATACTGTTTGGTCTGCTTATGCACTCGAATAGCGTATAAAAACGGACCAACATTTGTGCATGGTTATTTAATAAATTAGTATAAGTGCCAAGAGATTGTAACCCCGAAATTGTTTAAAATAGATCCGGCTTAGTAGCTAAAATTAAATTCGATTGGTGTCTAGTATGCCCCACCCGTCACCTTAAGCTATTAACTTTGTTTGGGCTAGTACTTATTATGTGTTATCAGGTCAAAGTATGTGGTGTTCTTTTCTGATACAAAATGTATCTTAGGTAGTGAGCATTGCTCCTAACAGAGCCAACTTACAATCGCTCTTTCTCTTCGAAATTACCATGACAATAACGCCAACGCCGGCAAGCGGAAGCTTCTAAATTATGATTCAGACGTAGAAAGTTCGCTTCAAAAGGATACCAACACCAAGATAAGTGGCCTTAATAGCAATCGTATTGTGTACTTAACAATTTTAAAAAGCTAAGAAATTGTGATGTTTTAACATAGAACGATTGATAAATTCAATGACCGTTGTTACAAGGTTACGTTGTCAAATTTTGTTGAAGTGTCAAATGGGACCTTTTATTTGACCCAAATATAGTAGCAGAACTCATTGACGCCATAATGATTTTCAGGTTAAATGTCATCTGTCAAAATTGCGCGCGATGTATGGAGACACGTTTTAAAACAACACACAGTTTGGACAAGTGCGATTTTAAAACCATACCGTATTTTGAAATTCTTGTTTAATAGTATTAGAGTGTCAGGACATGAGTGGTATTTTGATAACAAGTAGCTAGACCCATAAGGAATAATATTTGTTCAGAAACTAAATTTTCAAAAAAATGTGACTTGTGTTGTTCTAAAATCACACTATTCAATTGTACCTTACTCGTAAACTTTTTTCGAGTCTTGTCCTCCATTTCATTCGGCCTGGTCCAAACCACAACAGACCCTGGTTCGAATATTAGCACTGCGTAGAGATGTAGCCTCGCTATGTATACTCTACCGCCTATACTATGGAGAATGCTCTGAGGAATTTTTCGGACTGATCCCTGCCGCTTTATTTCGCCATCGTCCACTCGACAACAGTCCCATCGACATCATCTGGATGGTTGGCAGTCTTCAACTGTGCGTTTCTCATGAAAATTTCTGACCGGACAGATACGACCTGCATACCTTCAAGAAAAGAGCGTATTCCTTTTTGAAAGGTCGGCAGCGCACTTGTGACTCCTCTGGTGTTGCAGGTGTTCATGGGCGGCGGTAACCGCTTACCATCAGGTGATCCGTCTGCTCGTCTGCCTCCTATCCCATAAAAAAAACTACTTCTGGTTGACTGAGAAAATAGCATCGAATTCAAAGGACAAAATATTCTGTCGCGCTCTACTCACGGAGCGGGTCTTTTATGTCAAATATCGTCTAATTAGACATAATATAGGTAGGTAGGTATAGATAGATAGATAAAACATTTATTCGCATTCAAGTTGACACACGTAAGTACAAGGATAAAAAACTAAATAAAAATAAGGTACAATTAATACAAAGGCATTTAGAAAAAAAACAATAAAAATACTTGTGGACTGACTTGGTGGCTAACTTAATCCAACTTACTAGCGACAGACGGAGCAGTAGTACCTACCTAATGTAGATAAGGGCATAGACGAATTATTATAACGATAAGGATGAGATGTTACCGATTTTCGATGACGCAAACTTAAAACCTTTTTTGTTCTATCTATGGCGCCAAGAACATTAAAGTTCAATATCAATAATCGTTATTCTTTTATTTTGAAAAGTATCTTCTATTTTCTACAAAAATACATGGAACCAGAAAACGCGCGCTTGAAATGGAATGTGCCATTTTCGGAAAAAAACGTTATAGAGTGTGAAAGAGAGCTAACCAGCCCTGACGCAGATTCTCTACGGGTGCGGTAGAGAAATAATGTCGCCCAACTCGTCACCACACAGTATTGCTTTCTATGAAAAATGTCTATGCAAAAATATTACGCCCGAGATTAGATAAAAAATGCGAGAGCGTTATGTATATAGTGTTATGTTTACGTGTGTAACTCACACGTACGCTACATAATCTGCCCTTTTTATAGCGTTCAGTTTAAGTATTAGACTTGTATTTATCAAAAATCGGCGGTTTAATTAAAAATCAATACCGAGTCCCATTGGCAGAGGCACATCGATTTAGAAGACACAGTTTAGTTGGAAATTTGTCATCGAGTGCTGCAAAATCTTTTAGAAAGATCTAGAGTGAACTGTTTAATATTCAAACTGAACGAACCATTTCCACTCTGTCGAATTCCACTGTGACGGGGCAATACAGAGTACAACGTTCGACCAAATTCAAATAGTCAGACGTTCATTTAGTATAGATAGGAAGGGATATGATGTGTTGCTCGACCATTTCAGCAGACAGTAATTTGGTCGTCCTTTTAAGCAAATTGGCACGAGCAAATTACATCAGTTTGGCTACGGTACAGATCCACGGATTCTACTGAATACCTACTTATTCCAAAAATTTTATGTACAAAAAGTCCATATTGGGCGCCTTTTGGTAATAAAAAAACCTAATAGTCCATACATCACGCTCAAGTCCACTCTATTATAAGTGAGATGGATAAATGCAAAGACATTTAAAACTGCTCTAGGGATTAACGTATTTATAGAAAGACCTAGTTCTTTCCAACGGCATGAAATGATCTTTCTTTCAGCAATCACGTAAAGCCTATATATATTCTAAGCGAATTGCCCTATAACAGGTGAACACACCCAACATCATCGGCGAGACCAAGGCGCACCGTCTTCGCTGGCTTGGCCATCTCAAGAGGTTGAAAGAAAATCGTCGCGTGAAAACAACATACCAGGGCTGACCCACGGGTCAACGACCAGTTGGCTAACCTAGGTATCGCCGGAAGAACTTCGTCGAGACTTCTCTGCGCGAGGTCCTGAAGCCCAATTCTCGTGCTCGTGATATTTATTTTCATACGACATATATCACCAAACACAGTTTTTTTAATGGTTTTCAGGTGATATCCGCCATGTTTTCAAAATATCTTGAGCACGAGGATTGGGCACCTGGGCAATAACTGGCAAGAAATAATGCAGGATCGACTGAAGTAGCGATCTCTTGTTTCCGAGGCCAAGACTATTTGGGTCGTTGACCAACCAGCGGAGTAAGTAAATGACTTACTTACTTAAGTATGTATGCACAGGTCCTATAAAACATGCAGATATCTGGGTTTCGCGAAAAAAGCTTTATACCAGAATGGCAGCCAAACAAAAAAGGTACGAACAAAACAATGAAACTTAGCTTAGAATCTCGACTAAACTAGATGTACATTCGCCTGGCGTGCCTTTGAAACTGCCCAGTAAGATAGATCGTACTTAACCATCCTCGTCTCCACTGATTGTAACTAACTACTCTAAAAAGTTCAAGTTTAAAAAGGATACTCATTTCTCGGTGTGGGCGCCATCGCCACAGCTTTACCCACTTAACATTTGTCGTCGTAAATTAGTTAATTGTCAGTGCATCGCTCTCGGGTGTCCGATGTATTCTAACGACATCAGGCCTTAGTGATGTGACGAGTCATGGTTGTCCACTCGAGTCGTTTTCTATTCGTTCTACTCACATAAAGACTCTTAAGGCAATCGCACACTCGACACATTTTGTGTTTCATCAATCGACGTTTGAAAATCGATATTTTGGATTTAGACTTTGATATTGGACATAATTTGTTTAGAATAAAGGTGTGAATTGCATTATGACCGATTGTAATAGCTCAACATATGGGTGTTAGCTATTTAAAGCTTAAGGTGGCTACGATAGTATTTTCCGATTTTAGTGGCTTTCTCAAGTGGCTAGCCCGATGGCATTGACGCATTTGAAAAAATATTTATATGATGAACACGTTTGTGTTATGGTTTTTGTGGGTGAAATAATATTAATTATTTAACTTAATTATATTTATGTTATTCGTTCATTCTGATGACACCCATAATTCAAATGCGTTGGGGTCAGGTGTATGTGATGCCTGATATTTAAGTATTTATTATTTAGGCACCGCAACACGACTTTTCTGATCTCGCAGATGCTTATGGGTAGCCAGGATCACGCTTTCTCGTTTTCCCCCATTTAGGATAAAAACACTCGAGTGAAAACAACTATACATGCATTCCATCTCTATCAGAGCTGTTTGATTCGAGCAATTGTGCTCATATAGAACGCCTACACCGGCTGGCACGGGTCATTATTGGATGTTATATCTTGTTGAGCACCATGAATAGATTGTCGTAGATTCTCGTAAATCTAATGGAAACATTGTTGAACAGAATGTTGACAAATGAATTTGATTTTAGTTCATAAATCTTTCGAGAATAGTGAGTCTGATTTAGAACAAGAATAAGAATTTATTTATTAAGATACCAATAAAAAACATAACAAAAATATAAAGAAAAGCAATTATAATGTTGGCACTTAAAAGGTATCCGCTCAGCATTAGCCACGAAACCGTGAAGTCTCCAGTGGCGCTATATTTTGCGGAGGCCTTCCTTGAAAGGCACTCGCGGTACATACACACGGACAGAAATATTTAATAGTAAAAAAAAAAAATATAGGTTATTATATTCTAAACCAAACAAACAAAATCTAATTAATTATAGGAAGAGATAAAAAGATATTAAAATTATAATAGCAATAACAATTAAAAATATTAAGATAAATTGAATTAAATTATTTGATTAGGAAGTTTCTATTCTGTAACAACTGTAACGTTTAGTCATTTTTGAACGCACATAATATTATGTATCATCCGCATATCGCTAAATTACTCACGGTACCACAGATTATATTATAAAAGTTGACGGTACCCCGCATACCCACTTGGACTATCATAGCTAATTCAGAATATGGCATGTAATTCTCAACATTGTGGCGTTCACCACAATTTTGATCATAGCCTTTGACAAGGAAACCAGACTAAATGGATCATGACCTTATACAAGGGAATCAAGCCGGCCATTGTTATCTTGTTGACATTGTGGAGTGCCCAAGTTTTAGTCCAAAAGATCAGTGCGAATTTATCTGACACATTTTTGAAATACTTACATTATTATGAAATACTTAAATATTACCTTATTTGAATTTCATAATTTTCCATAACCAAATTTAAATATACCAAATAATATTTTCAAAAAGATTCAATGACGAAGAATTCTGTACAAGCTTTTCAATAAAAATAAATCCTTTATCAAATTAAGAAAGTACCTAATTTGAAGAAAAGAGAACTTTGAAGTCAAGTAAGTACCTGCTATATTTAGTTCAAGTGCCTTCGTTCCTTACTCCAGAAATTGGCTTTACATTTACTGATAAAACATTTTCTTTGTTCCATAAGAAAAGTAAAGAGTTTCACCAAACATTACTCTCGGCGTCCTCCATGTTATTCAGAGAAAATATAGAAATACACACCTACACGAATACGATGCCTTCGCCTATTCAAAGAATTTTGTAGATACTTCTATCTTGACTTGACTTTGTGTCCTATGTCCCCAAATGTTGACTTTATGTCCTATGCCCCCTATGTTGGGGCAAAGGGCGTCCACACTGATCCGCCATCTCGAACGGTCTAGAGGTTCGCGCTCCAAGTTAGTTCTAAGGTCTCCGCTTTTCCAGTCCGCCGCAGGTTTATTTAGGGCGGCCACGTTTCCGTTTTAATTGGGGGTTCCAGTCTAGGGCTTGCCTTGGTTTGTGGGTCCGTTCCCTTCGGAGCGTGTGGTGATCCAGTTCCATTTGCGGCGTTTGATCTGCTGGTCGATCGGAGTCTCACCGCAGCGATCTCACAGATTACTTTTATCTACCTACTAGATATTGTCATGTAGCTAGAGACTTCTCCTAGCAAATTCGGACCAGATATCGTTTAGAAAGTTTTGATTTTCTATTAGTTTCGTAACGATCAAGGAAACTCTTGTACCAAATACCACACGCGTTTTTTTTTACCTATTACCTTTCTCTATCGGTGGTGTGTGCCAACTTTCGATCATATAATATGATCAAAGGTACCAACTTACTAAAGAAACTGACAATAAAGAAATGTATTTTTATGGAATCGTCAACTCTCAGAGTGAGTTGGACAACTTACAGTATGAATAGTAGAAGTAGGTAGTAAAATTTCAGTAGTGTTTTCGAGTTGACTGCATTTATGAGTGAAAGTTCGTCGAAGTGACCCGACTTGAAAATGGGATTCTAGAGAATCAATCGAGAATATTGTTTAGGGACGTTAAGTTCCAAGATAAAGATAACCATTTACTGTTGCTTGTGTATTTACCATTTTACTAATTCTATGAGTCACAGGAGTTAGGCGATTAAGTTTGACTCCATGTTTTAAGGAAAGATGAATATGTACAAAATAACAGTCAGATATACAATAATATTCACACTCCCTCTTAAATCTTAGGTAATAAGAGTCAATATAGATGGGCTCCACAGATAGCCAGGTTGGGATTTATCGATGAAGTGCATTAACTGTGTGGTTGCCTGTACATTTTTTGTATGCATTTATGATCACTGGTCAGCTCGGTCATGGCTCGGCCAGTGGCGTAACGAACAGGGGCGAACATAAGTAGTGCTATGTGTAAAATTTTAGTGGAACTTGAAGTTGTTTCATTATAAGGATATGATGAAAAAACTTCTAATGAATTTATGCAGGATCTGTAGATACAGATCGCTTCACCGGATCTCTTTTTTTTCACATGGTAAAAAGCATATGCAATGCAATGCAATATCTTCCATTGGTGGATGTCTAATTGTGGAAGATATTGCATTGCATATGCTTTTTACAATATGAAAAAAGGAGATCCGGTACACCACAAGTTGTGGAGATAGTTGATGAAGATTTAATCATACCTAGGTAGGTATGATTAAATCTTCATCTTTCTTAAATTAAAACTACATTTTTAAAATCCTCAGCGAAATTTATTAAGCTCTATGATATATTTTTTATAGAAAGGCCAATCAGGATGACCTCACTTCGCCTAATGGTAAGCGGCCGTGAAATCCAAATATGAGGTATTTTTTATAATCACACATAAGGTCATTATCCACCTACTCTAATAAAACCACGTGATAAATACAACATAAGTATGTATGATTTAATTATCATGACGTAGATCGTCAGTTAGCGTGTGTACCACCAATCTCAAAGGATTCTCTCCCTAAATATTCGCTAGTATCTCCTATACACTACCCTTAATTACACGTACTAAAAATAGGTGCCTACATTACTAAAGAAAATTGCGCTCCGCAGGAAGCCCTTATTCTTCAAGTTACGAACCGTCAGAAACAAACCTTTTGCCAACAAAAGGTGGAATAAAACAAATTGCTTGTCCCTGCAAAGCAACAGTCACCAATTTTCGTGGGTAAAAAATGTTATTTGCCTACAGTTATTGTGTTCAAGGGATATGTATTTCGCGACTAACTCTTGACAGGCTTTGAGAAATAAGGACTTTGTTGGAGTCGTTTTCATAATATAAAATATTACTCTACTATTTATCAACATAGCATCCTAACTAATATTTTATATGAAACGAGTCCCTAGTCGTGACTTCACAGTGGAACTATTATAGAAAGGTACCTTTACCATGAGTTGTTGGTTGATACGTTTAGTAAATTCTACACTAACCGCAGGTGGACTTATTAGGTACACTATATAGTAATAATTTCTATATATATACCTATATACCTCTCGTCGTAATCCTGCCCTCTAAGATCCGCGAAAACAACATTACTCTCCCATATAACACAACATTGTCAAATTGGTTAGTCATTTATCACTATCCATATTTTGCGACCTCAATATTGACGTTACCAGTCGTCACTCATGAAGTGTTACCCTCACTTCGTTTCGGGACATTTGTTCCACTTCATACCAATAGATGGCGCTAAGTGTCGATTACATCGCGCAAACGTTTCGTGTTTTCGGAATACTTATAGCTTTGCCGCTGTCTGTAGTATTTAATTCTTTATAAATGGTATAAATATATATAAATAAATACAGATGAGTTATTAGATTAATTTAAAAACCAAACAAGATATCTTGAACAAAAATGTATATATATTCAAAGACTTACTATACTCGTACGTTTAAGGTGACGGGTAGGGCACACTAGCGACGCCAATCGATTTTAATTCTTAGCTACTGAACTAGATCCCATCATCATCATCATCATCAGCAACCCATACTCGTCCACTGCTGGACATAGGTCTCCCCTAATGCACGCCACTGCTCCCGATTTTCGGCCACCCTCATCCAGCCCACACCAGCCAGCCTTCGAATGTCATCATCCCGTCTTGTCGCAGGGCGTCCTACACTACGCTTACCGAGTCGCGGTCTCCACTCAAGGACTTTCACTAGGAACTAGATCTATTTTCAACAATTTCGGAGTTACAACCTCCGCCGCCGAAATCGTACACAAAATGTCTGCAACGACTAGTTGGGTCCGTTTTTGTACGCGTCAAATTGATTCACGCCTAAAGTGGCAGATTTTGGCGTGAATCAATATTTCGCGTACGAGTTGGACCCAACATTTTTGCATGGTTATGTAATAAATAGTTTAAGTGTTTGCCGAGAGTTTGTAACCCCGTAATTGTTTAAAATAGATCCGGTTTAGTAGGCTAGCTAGTGTGCCCTAAGTAAACCTACTCGTATTTATTTATCATAGATCTTTTTTCTTTACTGACCTTTTTGAATATTAAGTAAAAGGCACTCCGAAGGTTTCGTTTCGTTGCTTACTTTAATTTTCTTTGAGAAGACTTTAATTTAAAAAATAGCTTATTTAATAAAAATTCTAATTACATTTATGATTCTAATTACATTAAAGTAGATAACATTAGACTAGTTTTTCTAATAGTAAAATTCCAACATTTTAGACTCATGCATGAAACCATCGTACCACCATAAGTTCGGGTGTGATACCACGGCCTCACAGTAAACCGGCGTGAAGCAGCACTGTGCTGTGTTTCGATGCGTGAGTGAGGGTAACTGGTGTCTCGGGTGTCATTACATTAAAAAAGTATTTGAGATCTTCCTTATAAATCAAAATGTTGTTTTCCACTTTTTTTTATGTGATAGTTGGTAGACGAGCCGACGGATCACCTGATGGTAAGCGATTGCCGACGCCCATAGACACCAGCGACACCAGTGGAGTCACAAGTTGACACAACTTGTACGTTTCTTACCTATTAGTCTTCAGCCTTCATCATTACTCTTTCATAGTCATATAATTTATTGATATGTAGTTCATAAGGTCTTAAAACTTTTTATCGATAGTATAGTACAGTTTTACCACTTTTGTAAGTAAAACCAATGTACCTGCGCAGATGTCTTATTATAGAAATCTGCGGCCAAATTTTAACCAATCACAACGCTCCATTTACGCGCGCCAAATATCACAAATGTCTTATTGGTTGATGCGTTAACGCCATGTTCGGTGCGAGTGCGCTTAAGAGAGAGATAGCATTCATCTCTGGATTTATTTTATTTAATCTTAATGTAACGCGATAAAGTCTGTATTTCAACTGCTTTTGCAATCGTAATCAATCGGATTTAACTTGCTCTTCTGCGTATACGAATTTGGCCGATGTAACTTATGAATGTGGTACAACTGTGCTTTGATTTAATTCACTTGTTTATCGATAGTAGGTCCTTTAGAGGCTACAAACGAACAAACGTGTCACCTGGTGGTAAGTGATCAACGCCGCCCATGACCATCCGCGAAATCAGAGAGACCGCTAATGCGTCTTTCAAAGTCCTTTACCACTTTTTTCTTTTACACCTTACCATGAGTTTGAAATACTATCCTGGCTATCAAAAACTGTTGCTCTGTCTCTTTCACATGTACCACAGTGAAAGGGACAAAGCGATAGTTTTCGATTGCGCGAACAGTTCTTCAAACATTATGGAAGGGTACACAGATCAACGAGGAGCGTCGGAACAAAAACCTATAAGTCACAACTGTGTTTTTTGTGGAAAAACTTAAAAATATGACCAAGTTCATGGTTTTTAAATTTAGAGCTAAACGAAATTAAGCAAATTGTAGGTGTTGGCATCACTCTTTGGAAAACTAAATTCTGCATTCAAGACTATGGTACCTATTTGAGTTATAAAAAAAAAAGAAAATGGATATATCGGTTATTGACGAAACCAATGGGATTTATCGGTTTTTGATAAAACACAGTAGGATAAATCGGTACTTGATAAACTAATATATCCTACAAATTAACGTTTATTATAGTTTTGTCATGAGAAACTCTAAATAAAAATATCGGTTTTTCACAGATATAAAAGAGTCGACAATGAAAAATGTAAAGGATTTATCGGTATCTATTCCAATTGATTGATGTTTGTATGGTTTTTTTTTTCAAATTCGGGTTTTTTGAGGCCAGTTTTAGAGCTGATTTATCAATTTCGATTGTACAAAAACAACCAAGTTGCTATCCAAAAATTTTTTTTCAAAATGTGGTATACCTATCGATTTTGTTCCGACGCTCCTCAACTAAAAGTTTGACTATTGTAGAACAGAATCTACTCGAAAGATGGAAATGGTGGGTAGTTCTAAGTGGACTAAATTGGCGTTTAAACAATTGTACCCGCTACGGATCGCGGTGCTAATTAGTGAAGAACACGATACGACTGCTTCAACTTTGTATAACAACCACTCATTGTTAGAAATGACGTTGAAAGCTCGTCCACTGCAGTTATAATATGCGCGCACAAATGAAGCCTGAGGAAGAACAATTTAAATCCTTAATTTCAGGTGGTTAAGATCTCAAATGGTTTGAAGAAAATGAAATTTGCAAGCCAATTTCTGATTGAAGTTCGATTAGTATTTTGTATTTGTTCTTCAATTCCAAATCGGCCGTGGGAGAGCCACGCTTTTATGAATAATGAATAGGGTTTGACCACCGCGTCACAGAAAACCGGCATGAAGCAGCGTCTTAACGTGAACGTTAAACGTGAGTGAAGGTACCGGAGGCCCAATCCGGGGAAAGGGGCTTAAAGGTTGGCAAATACCACTAGTGTTACGGGTCTCCATAAGTGGTGACAATCGCTTACCATAAGGTGATCCGTCTGCCCGTCTGCCACCTATCACATCAAATATAATTATCAACAAAGATTAAAGTAAAATATTGAGAACAGAAGTTCTCTTTTCTGCTTTAGGCCCTGGTTCTACTGATGTATTTACTACTCTCATTTGCTAGTTGGAAAATCTGTGATTATACCCTTACCAGCTAACAGGTATAATAGATACCAATAGTAGAAACATTGTGGGACTAACCATTTTGTGCATCAACCAATTCAAGCGTGAGGTCACCATTCAGTAGGCACCGCACCCGTGCACAATAAAGTAAATTGATAACAGTGGACCATGTCCGATCAGAGCCTGGTGGTGATGTGGGATTAGATAGAATTGTTTTTAAACTGGCTGCTAGATTTGGGAAAATAAATGATTTTCTTCTTGATGGCAAAACAATATAATTGGTAGCTGACAAAATCTACAAATGGTTCGATATTGGCGCATAAGATCAGGTGGTTCAACACTAGATTCAAAAAAATAAGCTTCTAAAGCAACCATGATCCTAAATACACTCAGACTTGATCGATCATAATGAATTTCATTAACTTTACGTATTAATATCAGCTTTAACTACAATACCTTATTAATAAGTCCGCTTCACAGTGGAAAACATCCAATCACGGACTAAAAATGTATTTATTTAAGATCATTTGTAACCATATTCTGGCAAATAAACAATTACTTACTTACTTACTAAAAAATTTGGCAGTTTATATTTCTGCCGCACCATCAAGAAATGGAACTCGTTGCCCCTTCTCACAATATGGATTCCTTCAAACGAATCGTGAAGAAGCATCTCGCGCCAGTATGGTGGTGCCAACTGAGGTGATGCCTTGACATCGCTTCCGTTGTAATTGCAACTTGGGCTTACCATTAGGCTGGGGAGAGCTAATATACTGTGCCACTTTAAAAAAATATATTTTCCCATTCTACATATCTTAATATCAACTTCCGCCTCCAGGGCCATCGGGGAGCGACCTGATTGTATTTATTGTGGTTATATCTCTTCTTTAACCCATAAGTAGGTACTATCTGCGGTGCAATATTAACTACTAATTCATGGTCTGAGTCAGCAGATCCGTCGTTCGTGGACACGCATGGCAGTAGCCCCCTAGTGCCTTGAGCTGGGCGACGCCCTTTCTTCTGTACTGTAGTTATAGCTCTGTACTGTGGGTACCCATGCGTACGATCACACAATGCTCCGTCACTTTCGAGTGGCTGCGGAAAATACCCCTTTGTGCTCTGACGTCTAGACGAGACCCGAAATTGGATTCTTTTGGTGTCAAATAAATGGATGAATACGGAAATGAGCGCGTAATGAAAAATTTGGCAGGCAGTTGAATTATACGTGTCAATCTGTGGGAAGATAGAGAGTAATTGTCGGAGAGAAAACTCACATTATAAAAAAATATGTATATGTTTGCGGGTTGACTACACAATGTGCTTGTCATTCCAGTAAGTGATGTTAGCATTAATTATCCTTATGGAGGTATTACAATACCTACTGGCCGCACAACCACACATCGGGGTATGCAGATCTGTCGGATTTCCTCATTCGATTCGCACCTTAATGTCAAACACTATCGGTTCATTGTCGATTGGGGAATTTCGGCGGACTGTGGTGGCCTAGTGTGTGGCCGTCTGAACATTAATAAACTTAGAGTTGTTATAGGTAAACTAAGTAAAAGCATAACTTTTAATTAAGATAGTTAAGTATATAAGTAATGCTATGTCCACGAGAGCTCTGCCGGCAAACTGTTGCACAGTTTGGTTGAATCACATTTTTGAAATGTATATGCGTTGCTTGATAAATAAATTAAAAAAAGAGAAAACTCAATGCTTACAAAAATAAAGACATTGTACAAAAAATATGCCAATTGAAAAGCTGTGTTACAAAAAATGACGCGCGATATACGTAGACAATATGCCTAATATTAATGATAGATGTCTTCTTGTCTTGAATGTCTTCTAATCAGAGGCATTTTCTAGTAAGCGAGAAAGACTATAGACCGTGTCGTCACAAAACATAGTTGAGGCAGCAATCAAGCGTTTCATGTAGGTACAAAATAAATATAAAACGAAAAAAGTCAACACCTTTAGTGAAAAATGCCATAATGAACCGTACCTTTGTGTGGAGTGTTTTACAAAAGTTCACTGAGATCACGTTCTTACAATCATCATCATCATCAGCAACCCACACTCGTCCACTGCTGGACATAGGTCTCCCCCTAATGCACGCCACTGCTCCCGATTTTCGGCCACTCTCATCCAGACCACACCAGCCAGCCTTCGAATGTCATCATCCCATCTTGTCGCAGGGCGTCCTACACTACGCTTACCGAGTCGCGGTCTCCACTCAAGGACTTTACGGCTCCAACGGCTGTCAGTTCTGCGGCTAATATGACCAGCCCACTGCCACTTCAGTTCAGTCCTTACAATAATGTATTTCAATAAACAAATATTCTTACTATAAAAAGTCGATTTATTTCATATAAGCCCAACCGTAATCGTAGTATCAAATATTTTTTTTTTCGAAGTCCTTAACTGTTTTAAAGAACCAACGTATGTAGTACAAAGTAGAGGGCCTCGTGGGTCAATTCCTTAGCAAATTATCATGATATTGCTGTCCGTTGGCTCAACAGCGAGGTTTGAAAACAGGAAGGACGCGCGGTCATCGTTCTCCCCCATGGCCTGAATGGAAAAAGTATTTTTTTTCTTTAGCAGGGAACGTGTTAATTAACGTTGATAGCACTATCGGATGAACGATCTGTAGACGAACCGAACGCAATTGCATAAGAAGTCCATAGAGCTGCAGTTTGCGGGGATCAGACAAACGCACTTAAAAGATTTAAGTCCTATCTGCATTCAAGCCTTATCGGCGAACCTTTTGCAGATAAATTCTAGATTCCCGTATTCAATACGAGCTATTCATCTGACGGTTTAGATATTTAATACCTAACTTTTGTAGAATATGAATTTACCAGGAGGGAAAAGTTTGGATTTGTTTGAGTTCAACTCGGTAGATAGGTACACAGGACTATAAATAAATTGAGCTGGTCTAATTTTCTAACTAACTGTGGTCAGTTTAGACTTCAAAAGCTTAATAATAAACAAGTTTTAGTTAATATCCATCAAAATTTAGTTACTAGTAAATAGTAACTTAATTTTGATGCATATCAAAAATTTTCGATTATTCGCTATGCGCGGAAATTGTCCCTATTACTTATATCAAAAATCAATTTAACTATAAAGAATGTGGTAAAAGAACATTTTTTGATGACCCGTTTGGATCAGTGGTAGTGAACGCTGCCTCTGGTGCAAGTACAAATATTACAAACAGTTGTGCTTAAACATGTATGTTTTTTTTTGTCTGGGTGTTTTCTATGTATTATAAGTATGTATTTAAAAAAGAAAAGTATTACTTGCATATATTTGTAGTACCGCTGTTGGTTTTGATATCCGTAACACAGGTGCTTGAGCTACCTATCTTGGAGGAATGTATGTAATGTTGTGAAAGATTTATTTATTTATTAATAAAAAAAGAAGAGCAATGATAAATCGATACCTTATAAAACAAGGCAAATATTCTCATAAACCTAAGCAAGAAGAAAACTCATAATACCTATGCAGGTACACACAACTGTACTCTGCCTACTAACACAGTGGTTAATTTACTAGATACATGTCTCTAGTATTTATTTGACATTTCAACTTACAAGAAATCCTACTTAAATTGCCGGATTTACATATCTCGACATCCTTTACTTGGAAAAACTGTTGAGTCACATTCGTGACTCTCCAGTACGAAAAGTACATTCAGCACCAAAAGTGTCCTTCTAGCTACAAAAATGCCCGCAATATTGACGTTTATAAGAAAAGGAATATTAGAAAAGATATTTAGAGACTACCACGGTTTTACCCTAATCTCGGTTTAAACCCTATTTATCTGCTACGTATTTGTATTTTACTACTCTACTAGACTATTAGTTCAGGCTACTGATAGTCCAGTCAAATAGTTATTTATTTGACTAAGAAAAAAATCGCAAACAGTAGGTATATAGTCCCATCATATTTATTTGGCACGTAGCAAAAGTCGGAACTAACGCTTTTTCATTTACACGTGTTCATGAATTTAATACTACGTCGGTGCAAGTGTGTCAGTGCTGCTGACATTTTTCCATAAAAAATAATGTACAGCGCTCTCATGTCAATGTCACTGAAATTCCTTCTGATCTTTGTTAACTAAACCGGTGTTCAAAAGCAGTTTCATTCTTTTTTTTTTTCATTTCAAACGTTAAAACTGCTCTATGACACCGTTTAGCTAACAAAGGCCAATTGAACGTTTATGAATAAAGCCCAAATCCCCATGGAAAGTAGATACCTATACTTAGGTATTTCTAGAAAAAACAGGTCATTTTTATAAGGGTTATCTGAATGTCAGAGAGTAATTTTTCTTTGACTGTTAAAAATTAAAAAAAGCAATGACTATTAACGCTTTTATATTTACTTTGCAATAGAATGTTTGGGTACTTTAGATGTAAAAATACTTTTCGAGCTAACTGTATCTACGAGTAGGTATTGCTGTCCTACGATGACTGGCTCGGTCTCGACCTATAATTGGTGGGGTCACTTTAAATTGTTCCGGTAACCTCAACACTGAGGCTATGATGTAATCTCCACAGGCACAGAACGTGTATTTTATTAGATCAATTTGCTAAATTCCCATCTTATCTCCTTTGTGATACTTTTTAGCCCAATTTTCACTGCTGTCGCGGGTGTCCGTGGTCTGCAGCAATTGCTTACCATCAGGTGATCTAATAAATCTGCTCGTCTGCCCCCTATGATATAAAAATATAGTTCTTTTCAACAATGAACCTTATCCCTCACTATTAGGGGCGATTGACATGGTGTACGTCAACCCATGGGATCTTTTGTTCTTGATCTTACACTACTCACAATAAATATTCTCATTGACGTAACTTTATCTTTCCGGATAATACGCACGTGCAATATACAAATGACCTAGAAGACACGAAAATATTATCCAGAACTGCGGCTATACTACATCGCAAGCTAAACAGAGGGCTTATGTTCAAGCAAACGTTACGACTGAATCGGAGTTTCCCTCTCCTTCACAGGCGCTGTGTGTCTCCTGTGTTTGGATGCGACAGGTATATTCTCGTTCAACTTGGGACGGCCTTAAGGCTACTCAGAGGCTACGCACAAAACCAACAAGCTTGCAAACAGTGATCTAGGTGTGTTTAGGAGTGAATGTCAGAGACAAACGTGCGAGAGAGATACGGTAGGATATATTACTAATGCGTAGGTCATCGAACTCTTGGATAATAATCCCAGCTAAAGCCGATTTTTGAGACTTTATGGTGTAAAAGAGTTATCCTTCCCTTAGCCAGTGAGTCACATTCGCATCTCTCTCTCTCTCTTCGTCAACCGTTTAATTCCGTCAACCAGTTGTCTCCATCGGCTCCGTTCTGTAGCTTGGTGTAGTGATCACTAACAGGTATATTTAGTTCTTGTGCTATTTGGTCCGACCTTTTACCAGTCACCATAAGGACGTTCCAAATTGCTGGTGTCCCTTCGTGCGACATGACCAAAATACTGCTGTATTCGTTGTAGGCAGCAGGTAGTGAATTCGTAAAACAATAAATCATAAAGGATGTCTGGAAGAAATCGCTACAAGCGATAAGACTGCCTTATTGTACTGTCTGTTGCTGTTGTTATATCATGCTTGTATTTTATTTTTGTGCAATAAAGAATATCTATCTATCTATCTATCATAGGAAATTTTCGCACTTGCACAGACTGTCCGTGTTTTCTTTTAAGAAAATAATTGTTATAATTTTTTTTTATTATTGTTACAGATATCAAAATGGCAGAAGCATTTAATATATCAGACGATATAAATACTGGTGTGGAGCCGGGAGTCGAGCCTAGTGAGCTTTCAAAGTGAGTAATGTATCTAATTACATCATCATCCATCAGCCAGACGTCCACTGCTAAACGCAGGTCTCCTTAATTACACCTACCTATTTAAAAAATTGTTGAACAAAGTATGTACAGTCAACCACAGATCAGTTTACTATCTGTCAAAATTCCTCACTTGATATTGAACAGAACGTATTTGGCTTTAACGTGAGAATAGAATGAAGAAATTCGATAGTTTGGTATACTTTGACGTGTGGCTGTACGTATATAAAATACTAACTAACTAACTAGGTTGGCGCAGCGACTCAAAGCGAGCCTTGGCCTCCGATAATAAGAGTCTCCATCTAGGTCGGTCTTACTGCCACCTCCTGCTAGTCATCCGCCAGAAGTCCGCGCAAATCCTATTCGACCTCGCCTCTCCAGCGGCACCTACATAGGACAGCCAACTAATAGGCCTTCGACCATTTGGCCGTCCCAGGCACGTTTTTTTACTGCACGATTCTGTCCTATTCTCTGGAGGTGGCTGAGCCAGCGAAGTCGATGAGACATCAAATACATTTTATTATTTTAATCTACAATATTTCCATCGTTCCCTTGACGTAGATCTTCGAGTGGCTCGCCTCTGTACCCTCCCTCTCTTAGGGCATGGAGGAAGCCCCAGGGTTTTTTATAGCGACAAAGTATATTGGCTCACCTCAGCCTGATAGTAAGCAAAAAGAATGCCCACGTTGCAATTACTCGTACAACGAACGCGATGTCAAGCATCACTTCCATTGGCGCTGCCGTATTGGCCCGCAAGATGATTCTTCACGCTTCATTAGAAGGAATTCATATTGTAGAAAGGAGGAAATACATGTGCCGGTAACAAGTTCCATTTTTTATGGTACTGCAGAAATAGGAATTGCCAAACTTTTGGTAAACTTTAGATTTTGGGGGGTATGCGCATGGTAGAGTCATAAGCTGTATTTTAAGAAAAAAAGGCCTTGTCTTAATAATGCTGCTAGATCATTAAGTATCTCAGGCTACCCCATCCTGTCATTACAAATAGTCATCCTTATGTCAGCAGCCCGATGATTAGATAGGTGAGTGACTATGGTTAGTGGGTCGCGCAATGGTTAGTGGGTCGCGCTTTGGACGGCTGCGCAAGAGCTCCCAGGTTGGGCCAAAAATTTGTACCTAAGTTTTCGGTAAGAAATTCTTAGTGTCAGCCCGAAGTTTGGAAGATGACGATCTCATAATACCCCATGCCTCAGAAAGCTCGTTAAGCCGTTGATCCTGCGCCCGATCTCTCTCCGGTCATGTCACACTGATGGCCAATCGGAATGTGAGTAGGTGAGGGAATAGAGAGTGAATTTGTGTTTACGCATATAATTGAGATCGTTAAGATTGGCCACCGTAGCTGAAATCGTTTGGAGGATATTATTATTATAGTAAGGCAAGTACACTACTCGAAAACGATTGTAGCAACTTTTTAATGGAATTGGTCAAAGCAATTAACAAAGTGAACGTTTCAATTTAAAAAGAAACAGTTTCGTTCGTTTCCAAAAAACAGTTTCATTCGTCGATTGATTCCAACTCATTCACTAATTTATCAAGCGATTTAAAATTCCACGGTAGCCTCGATTCGACCAATCTTAATCCGATATTAAATCTATGGCATAGCGCTGTTATCCTATACAAATCTGACGTTATGCCATAGATTTATTCACGAATAAAGATTGGTCGCATCGACCCTTGGATAGGTAGATACATAATCAGATATAAACTTAGATTAAATCATTTAATCTAAGGGTTTATACCCAAATAAATTAAATTCTGCCTTAGTTACGTACCTAAACAAAAAGGTTTTATTACGAATAGGGCATGTAGGTAGGTACTCATTCCTTTTCACTTAATTTTAGTATTCCAGTAGGGAGAATAATTGTTTTAAAAGGAATTATGGGATATTTACCATTTGTTAATTAAGAGCTTACATCCTCTCAATTGCAATAGCTGGAAATAAAAGACAGGAAGGTTTGTGAAAGGGTTTCCGTAGCAAAGACCATTGTCAGCTGGGCCTTTAGAAATGTTTGTTATGTGCGGACAAAACGTAACTTGAAGCTATACTTAGGCTATAGAATCCATCGCCAAGTTTAATTCTCTCAACAACGCCTACGTACTTAGGCGTAGGTTCCACTGGTCAGTTGAACAATACTTTCTACTGTTTTTGTTACTCTACGCCTTTCAAACACGTTTCAGATAATGTGAGGAGTAAAGATATTTTTCTGGTGAACGTGACTGTTTAGTAAATAAAAAGGTTTTTTGTTGGACAATAGGCTAACGCTTGACCACAGTCGCAACTGATGGAAAGCGATGATGAGGTCTAGGATGATACGCGTTTGCCTAAAAGATGCTTGTTCAGTCTTGGCTTAAAGCTATCCCGATTATATAAAAAAACAGACCTTGGCAAGGAGTTCCATTCCTTAGCCGTCCGCATTATAAATGTGGAAGCGAATCGCTTCGTACGGATAAGAGGTAGTTTTACCACATAAGGATGAAAGCCACACAATTCACCACTTTGGGAGCGTCTCTTGCGCAAAGTATTGTGTTTAAAAAAAAATGGTGTTAAAAACCTCAACATCATTTTTAAAGACCTATCCATATACCCCACACGGATAGGTTTGATGAAAAAAAATTTATCGAGTTTAAGTTTCAAGTATGGAGACCCCCACTTTTATTATTTTATCCAATTTTTGTGTAAAAATCGTAATGCGGTTAACAAAATACATCTATTTACCAAGTTTCAATAGTATAGTTCTAATAGTTTCGGAGAAAAGTGACTGTGACATACGGACGGACGGAGAGACAGACAGACATGACAAATCTATAAGGGTTCCGTTTTTTGCTATTTAGCTACGGAGCCCTAAATATCAAGGGTCGCAGGATCTCGCTCGATGCAGGCCGTCTGCGACCAGACGCCTTAGAAGTCAATAGGGGTGGCCTATGTTCAGCAGTGGACGTGTCTAGGCTGATGATTATAACCGTTAACATCAATTATCCATACTAATATTATAAATTGTGTCTGTCTGTCTGTTTGTCCGTATTTCACTGCAAAACGGAGCGACACATTGAAGTGTTTTAAATGTAGTTAGTTGAAGGGATAGAGAGTAACATAGGCTACCTTTTAACTCTTTTTAACGCGTGTGAATTTGCCCTTTTGCCCGCGTGCAAAAGCTAGTATTACAATAATACTTAACAAAACATCTTTGTTTCCAGATTCTCGCCAGGACTGCTCACCTTCGCTGCCGTGGTCACGGGCTTCATCATGCTGATAGGCCTCTTCGGGAACCTGCTCACAGTCGTAGCTTTGCTTAAAGTGTCCTAAAGTCAGAAACGTTGCTGCTGCCTTCATTATTAGGTAAGTTCCAGGAAAAGTAAAGTATCAGCCCATAAACTCTTCCACTGCAGGGCAAAGTCCTCCATCATAGAAATCAAGTCATCGCTACTATCATGGGTACTACTGCTTGCTACTATCATTAGTCTTAATCACCACGCTTGCCAAATGCGGATTAGTGATCACAAACTCGAGCTATGTTCGAAAAATTCGAAACATACTTTTCTCTTAACCCGGGAATCGAACCCAGGACCCCGAGATCACGGTCCGGTACTTAAACCACTAGACCAACAAGAGCGTTCACAGGATTTTGGTTTGAAAACCATGACCCCAATTCTCGTGCTCGTGATATTTATTATCATACGACATATATCACTAAAACATAGTTTTTTTTGTATGGTTTTCAGGTGATATCCGCCATGTTTTCAAAATATCACTAGTACGAGAATTAGGCCCCATTTAAGTAATAACATGGAGCCTATGGAGACCTTTATATGTATTTTAGTCGAAGTCACGGGAGAACCAAAGGCTTGCAGCTAGCTCGCCAAGCGAATTTCTATCAAGATCCAGCGGGGTAATGCTGCTAGTATTTTGGGGACACTGCCACAGAGATCAACTTTCTTCTTTATTTACTCTTAGCTTAGCTTTAGGTCCAATTTTTATACGCCGGTATGTGCATTTTTTCATATGTATGTATATGTATCCAGTTATTAGTAAATCCTACGTTTCTAGTTTTTGCCGTAATACTCAATGCAACTTCGTATACTTTAATCTGTTTAGAAAGTGTCTCATTAGTTACAGGTCGATTCACGAAAGATGACAAATTACGACCGTCTACGCATGTAATCTCACGATGAAATGGCTGATTCTCAATTTGACACATTATGAGGATTGAAACTAAACACATTCTATATTTAATTGAAAATGTTTTTGTCTCAAGTCTTTTCTTCATGAGATTACATGCGTAGACGCTGGCCATTTGTGGTCATCTTTCGTGAACCGACCTATAACTTTACTGTTTTTTAGATTTATTGAATAAAAGAAGATAGGTAATATTAAGAAAATTAAAACAATTACTGAGACTTAAAGCTAAGCTAATAGTTAGTAAAAAAGGAAAGTTAAAACAAAGTAGGTCCCCGTGGCAGTGTCCCCAAATTGCTGGCAGCATTACCCTGCTGGATCGCGATGGAAATAAGAGATACTTTATGTAATTGGGGGCAGACGAGCACACTGATCACCTGATGGTAAGCAAGGATTACTCATTCTACAATCTACCTGAATTTTTGTTACATTGTACCTACTAAAGTTTGAATGATGAATGAAGCGAGTTAAAAATATCATAAATGTTATTAATTTTCGATTTCAATATTTCATTCCGTTTCGTGTTACTCGAGAATGTAAGAGATCCATTGAAAAATGTACGAGTATGCTCCAATTGGATTCAACATTTTGTTCGAGATTCCGATCTGCAGTAGGTGTCTCTCCAAACTGCTGAAGAATCTTCAGCGAATTCCACTTTTAAATTACCTTTGTACGGAAAGTTGAAAGCAATGGCCGAAAGAACATGAACATTTTTTAAATACTTCTTTCTTCTTTTGCATAAAATTCCAAATTCCAATCGTATTAACAATTCTTCAGTGTTCTACTTACACTATGGTTATCATGCAACTAGAAAACGAGCGCTTTAAACGGAATGTGCCATTATCGGAAATCACGTCACAGAGTGTGAAAGAGATCCAAACGGCCCTGACGCAGTGCACGCCTATGGTGGTCCTAGGATGTCAAAACCCTTTAGACAGACAGATTATATGAGGGGTTTTTGGAGACCCCTCATATAAATAAACGGAAATAAATAAATAAAATAAATGCGATGCGACACCGATTACCTAGTTTCAAACAAGTCTATGGTGGTCCTAGGATGTCAAAACGTTTTAACGTTTTGTTATTTTTAGGGTTCCGTAGCCAAATGGCAAAAAACGGAACCCTTATGGATTCGTCATGTTTGTCCGTCTGTGTGTCCGTCCGTATGTCACAGCCACTTTTCTCCGAAACTATAAGAACTATACTATTTGGTAAATAGCTGTATTTTGTTAACCGCATTACGATTTTTACATAAAAATTGGAAAAAATAAAAAAGTGGGGGGTCTCCATACTTGAAACTGAAACTCAAAAATTTTCTTTTCAACAAACCTATACGTGTACGGGGACGGCAGCAGCAGGGGAACATAGTGTTCTGTTCACGCTTTTAATTATTGTAACAAAAATACCTTCTTATCATACAATCACACTTAAAACAATCAATGACACTTAAAAACACACTTAAGTGAAAAAAATAATATCAAAAAGAAGATTGTAAAGAAACAAATTTAAGTATAAAATCTTATACATTAGCGATCTCTCTGATTTCGTGGATGTTCATGGGCGGCGTTGATTACTTTCCATAGTTTCCATCAAGTGACTCGCTTGCTCGTTGGGTTTTATGTAAGCCTAATACTTATGCGAATAAAAAGGATGCATATAGGTAGGTAGGTATAGATGGACAGATAGATACTCTTTATTGCACAACATACAAAACTTCAATACAAAAAATCTAGGTATACAGAGATACAATCCTCTCTCGATCTCTACCAGACAACCTTCAGGTAAAGGACATTAGATAGAAGAGGGGAGGTTGGTGCAATCCTTTTGATTTTGAACATTGATTACGTAAATTTATAGTATAAATACATATATCTAGATAATAAATAAATAAATAAACACGTTATCATACACTAATATATACGAATGTTACCTTACTATAATACAATATAACCTACACAAATTATATAAAATTATATAAAATATACTACTCATCATCATCGTCAGCGCATTTAAGTCCCCACTGCTGGGGCAGGAGCCTCCCTCAATCACATGAGGGGTAATTGCCATACTCACCACGCTTGGCAGACGGGTTGGCGAGGGTTTAGATATAAATGCAGAGTTTTCCTTCTCTGGGTGCTGATGATCATGCCAGCAGCTTTACCTTAGTCGCCTTTTACGACACCTCGGTAAGAGTGAGGGTGGCCTATTCTACTATATATACTATTATACTATATAAATATACTACTATAAGGTTATAATAGAGAAGATATATAGTGTTGCAGTTATACTAACTTAGACACTTATCTATTATTATGCAAGTGGTGTCTCTTACGGTAATCGTCAACCAACAGGTGGGTCGGACCGTAAGCATAATATAATGTGTGGTGTAAGTCTCATTGCCTTTAGCAGGTACTACGATATAACTCATATTATCACAATTTATAAATTATACAATTGCAAATGCTAATCCATTCAATCAATCAATCAATCAATCATCAATCATTTATTTATTTGCACAAAACATGGTATACAAGTATGACACAAAAAAAAAGTAAATAGTCCTCATGTTTCGCTAATAATAAAAAAATAGCATGCAAATATTTACAATGTCAATAATAAATTAAATTACACTACACAGATTCAAAATTACATGGATTTACAAAATTATTAAATAGTCAATTGTAGAAAATTAAAAATACCAAAAAAAAAATGTTAAATTCTAATTGTCAAAAAATTGCTTCAATTCAATCAATTAATGCTCGGTATTGTTTCTGCACACAGGCCCGAAGTCCATTAACAAAATGATATTTTACCTTTTATACACACTGGTTGTATGTTAATACACACTGGCTGGTTTTAATAATACTATTACGTAATAATAATATTAATAGCCAACTAATCGTTTATGTATCTGCCTATTTCAACCACTGATGATTAAACTTCTGACACGAGGAAAAAACATACACGCATTCTAGTCACAAGCATTATAATAGCTAAGTGATTGCAAAGCTTAGACTGGAAGCAAGTGCTATGACGTCACTGCCTTCCGACCTTTGTAACCCTTTAGACAGACCTCCAAAAACCCCCATACAAAGAAACGGACATAAATAAATAAAATATATGCGATGCGACACCGATCACCTAGTTTCAAACAAGGCCCCAATACTATGAGTACCAGCTGAAGATAGGTGGGGCGTCTTCCAGCATCTAAAATCCCCAAGCAAATTTAGGAATTCAAACTCAGACCTTACGTTGAGACGTAGCACCATATCCATTGACTGCTTATTCGGGTCTTCGTTATCTACAGTTTTCTTACGAAGTGTTCTCCGCCAATCTACAGGGTGTATCTGTGAACATTTACATCCCACCATCATCACCAAGTGTTCTACTAACTATTATGAACAAAATTTGTTCTATTACTTTTGGAAATTTGCATAAAAAAATTTCAACTTTTCAGACAAAGTCGGTCACGTGACTTGGTAATTTTGTATGGGCAGTCGACAAAATTTTCGATCAATTCCGAAAAGTCGTTGAACAAATGTTGTTCATAATGGTTTTTTTTTATATGAGTGGTGGCAGACGAGCAGACGGATCACCTGATGGGAAGCAATTCCGCCGCCCAGTGGAGTCACAAGTGCGCTGCCAACCTTTTCCCCTTCTCCCCCATTGGGCCTCCGGTAACCTCACTCACACGGCGAAACACAGCGCAGGTGCTGCCTCACGCCAGTCTTCTGTGAGGCAGTGGTGGTAGGTGGTGGTGGTGGTTTGTAGAACACGTCGTTAAAGGGATGTAAATGTTCACAGATACACGCTGTATATAAGTAAGAATAAATGCTCTCCTGTATAGTGGTGCTCTGAAAGAGAAATGAAAGGCAACATCATTGCGTAAATAATCCATGATATAAGTAAAAACTAGGTTACGGAGCATACTCATATTTTGAAGGCACCACCGCCAATAATCTAACAGTAATTTCCTTATAATTCCAGTCTATGCATTGCCGACTTCCTATTCTGCGCTATGGTGCTCCCATTCGCCATATCGGGCTTCTGGACGCGCACCTGGTCCCACGGGGGCGCGCTGTGCCAGCTGGTGCCATTCCTCCGCTACGGGAACGTCGGCGTGTCACTTCTGAGCATCGCTCTCATTACCCTCAACAGGTGAGGAACGGTTCTCGGCCTACAACATTGAATTCTGAATTGCTGTGACAAGCCCGGCCACCACTGGCTGGTCTGGATACGATAAATATGCTTCCATTCGTCATATCGGTCTTCTGGACGCGGACCTGGTTGCTGGACGCTGGTTAAATGATGAGAAATAACGTTCTTTCTTAAACGGTAAGTAACAACATTGATGTCCGTATTGCCAACGAAAAGGTCGAGCGCACGGATATGTTTAAGTACCTGGGATCAATAGTCCATTAGTCCAGAGACATCGATCGCACGTATTTCTGCCGCGTAGACAAAAGGAGTGACGTGACAGTACTTGAACAACACAAGCAAGAGTTGCATGTTGGTCCTCCATATGGAGGAGATGAATATGCTGAGGTTGATGTGTGGAGTCAGTGGAAAGGCCGCGTAAGAAACTCACGAATACGTGGCAGCCTCCATATCCGTGACATAGCAGACAAACTGCTGGAGGGTCGCCTACGTTGGTACCGTCATGTCCTGCAGAAACCGGACAGCTACATCTATAGAGCGGCTGTTTCTTCTCGCAATGCAATAGACAGAAAGAAGTTTTGGACAAGTGAAACTAAAATAAATATGTACCATTTACCACCGGGACGGTAAACGCCATCAATTAGTGCCTATCATCACCCCTGATGGTAAAGGGGTAAATAGTAATAAAGGATTTGATCTATGCTAACCTTTCTAAGCATACTACCATTCTACCTACATCTACCGTTGTTTATTGGGAAGGTCGGTATTAAATTTCCGTCACTGAAACAAATTAGGCTGGCAGTTGGCATCCGTCATCAGACCCCGATTCACTTCATTGCGCTCATTGCAATAGTGATTCAATACCTAAGATTACAGACAATAGTTAAATTAGCCATGTGAAATACTGACTGATCCAATAATGCGAAACAATTGAAATAGATAAAAAAAATATTTCCAACGTTTACAATGGGGTTTACAAATACATTACCTGACCCACTACGCAAAGCTTTGCTTTTATTAGTTTGGGATCTGAAGGCCAGGTATTTTTTTATTGTGATAGCTGGCCGAATGTATCAGTTTGGCCATAGCTTTATATATCTATGATATTCTGGCCCGATTGCGCATTTGGTAGCGACCCTGCCTCATACGCCTAAAAACGTATGATCAATTCCCTCTCCGGACACACAGTAGTGGGATGAACACTTGTGTTTTTTTATGTGAGAAATGGCAGACGAGCAGACGGATCATGTGATGGTAAACGATCGCCACCGCAAATTGACACTCGCAACACCAGTGGAATCACTAGTTCGCTGTCATCCTATAAACCTTCCTTTCCCGCGGATTGGCCTTCCGATACCTTCACTAACGCAGCGAAACAGAGCACAGATGCTGCTTCACGCCAGTATTCTGTGAGGCTGTGATATTACTCCGGTCGAACCAGCCCATTCATGCCGAAGTGGCACTCCAACGGTCTAATTTTTGATTCATTTCCATCGACAGGTACATAATGATCGCACATCACAGCTGGTACGGGCGCGTGTACCGCAAGCACATCATCGCCCTCATGATTGTCTTCTCGTGGATGTTCTCGTACGGCATGCAGATACCCACGCTGATCGGTATTTGGGGTGAGTTCAGCATTATTGGTCTTATCTTCAACGCCATTATCAGTGTCGTCATACACACAATAGGACTTTCTATATGTGGCAAATGTTTCAGGCAGCATCTCGCGGCACATTACAGCTGAGCTCATGGCTGTTAAGTCTTTTACAGAAATAAACCTTTTACCCGCATTTGCAACAAGCAAATTGAGCGCTGTTACTGTTGAGCTTTTGGGCACGGCGTTTAGCATGCTCTGCCGCAAGTCGATTCAGTCAGGTTTCGTCACGCTTGTCGTCATTTAGACCCCAGAAAACGCTTGAAATTCTGCAGCTTAGTCTCAATATAAGTATCTAAAGAATAGTAATGGATTGCCTATCACTTTATGCTATCTTCTGTGCGAGTGACACTAGAAAACTATGCGATCCTTTAACCAGTAGTCAACAAGACATAATACCTGTTACGTATAGTCATTATGTATACTGGAATGCTACGTTATGTAGACAAAGAATTACTAGGAACCTACGCCATCCTGTCACTCCGGTTAGCTAACTAGATCCTCAGGAAATACTATTATGTTGAATAGGCTTCAATTATCTTAGGTACTCTTATTGTAGAGGGTGCTAGCATGGGCGGACTTTTATTGACATTTACATTCCCAGACCAGAAACAGTACCGGATTAATTCAACGGGGAACCTGTAGCAATATATGTCATGGCGACCTTGGTTTACTTTAGGTTTGTGTTTCTCCGAGTTAGTGAGGCGACGAAAACAGATTACCAGCAGGAGATGCAACTGCTCCTCTGCCACCTGTCAGATAAAAAACAGGCAAGGCGATGGGCCTATGGTATTTCTCTAGCTACTATATGGCTAATGCGGCACTGATAAGACACATTTACAAATTCTTATACTTACATGTTTGGTTTACTTACAAATGAATGTGCCTAATATCAAAAAGATGTAGATACTTAAATATGTATCTACATATATATCCCCCTCCCCTTAGCGTGTAATTTCCAGTTGCATCCAAAGCTGTCGCTTTGGCTGTCGCCGGGATGCGCTTGGACCATGATTCTTGATCCAACCAAAGAAGCGACTACCATCTGACCTTCGCAACCCTTTAACAGGTGAACCAGACCAACTGAATCATGGTTACACGTTTCATCAACTATACTAAACGTGCAGGTTTCCTTACGATGTTTTCTCTCACCGCTGTGTCTATCGCTCCATGTATCTTCCTCTGTATCTAACCCTGAAACTGACTCAACTTTTTAATTGCAGGTAAATTCGACTACGACCCGGAGCTGGGCACATGTTCCATCCTGCCGGACGCGCGGGGCCGCTCCTCCAAGACCGCGCTCTTCGTCATCGCCTTCATCGTGCCTGCTCTGCTCATCCTCATCTGCTACGCCAGGATCTTCTGGGTTGTTCATAGGTAAGGTTTTTTTTTCATTATCCTACATAGTCTAGATAAAATCTTGAGACGATTAGAAGTAAAAGCTTATGTATGTATGTTCACCTCATTCCAGCTCAGAACAGCGAATGCGCGAGCACCAGCGCTCCCAGCACGCCAGCCCCGGCTCCCTCAACAGCAGCGACAAGCGGTCCACGGTCAAAGACAACCGGGAGACGAAGGCGCGCCGCAACGAGTGGCGCATCACCAAGATGGTGCTCGCCATCTTTCTCTCGTTCCTGGTGTGCTACCTGCCTATCACCATCGCGAAGGTCGCTGACAGCCATGTGCATTACCCTAGTAAGTATAAGGTTTTTGGTTATTAGCTTAAAATAAATCAAAATAGCAGGTTATTAGCATTTTTTTCTTAAGTGACCCAATCCAAATATGCCCAATGTTATTGTATTTATTTATTTATTTAAATTTGGTACGCAAACAAATCACAGTCAATATATAAAAATTAAAATTAAATAAGCTAGACAGTAATCCTAAAGTAGCGTACACAGCTTGGTCAAAATATAAATTCACTACTTTTATAAATTTAATTGGGATAAATTAAAATCTAATAAGTCTACTGATACATTTAACAAGAATTTGAATAAATTAAGTTAAAAAGGAATGAAATTGAGATAAAATTATATTATGATAAAATTAAAAAGCTATTGCAACTGTCAAAATAAAATTAAGAAAATGAATGATTTATTTTATTTATTGATAATTTTAAGTCCTTCAAATGTATGACGATTTGTAAGTGCTGTGTACAAGCCTATGCTAATAAAGAATAATTTGAGTTTGAGTTGTATTGAAATGTATGTATTAATCCCTATTTCAGTATTCCACATAGCGGGCTACCTGCTCCTGTACGCAAGCGCATGCGTGAACCCAATCATCTACGTCATCATGAACGCTCAGTACCGCGCTGCGTACGCGGCGGCGCTGTGCTGCCCCCTAGCGCGGCTTTCGGGCCTCACCAGCGGTGCGTATCCCTCGTCGCCTGCATGCCAGCAAGTGAGGAAGACGGAGCGAACCTCAGCGCTTGCCTCCTACGTGCGCCCTTGAAGGTATCACGTTCGTTCTACATGGTGCGATTTGCTGGGGCTTCTGGGTATGAGCAAGGGACGGTTCTCGCGCATTCCACATGAAGTCGGTTTCGACAAAAAGTATTTCGAAAATAAATGTTGGGGCCACTGCCGCTTTACTTCATAAGGTAATGTAGTCCATTGGTATGGCATAGTTAGGGCCGAGTTCACCAACTTTACAAAGCAACGGTAATCACACTTTAACCGTGCTTGCTATTGGTGCTTGCAGGGTTAAAGCGTGATTACCGTTGTTTGTAAAGTTGGTGAACGCCCTTAATCCCATACCAATGGGTTACAACCACAGATTTAAGTTACAACAATACCTTAGTTCCTCAAACATCTGATGGCACGACTTTTTGAACCTACTCATTGAAATGATGATTTAATATCTATGAGACTTTTTGTGGACACGATTATACGGTTTAATTTATAATATCAACTTCGACTTCACGTTGAAGACTTGAGAATCGCTACACAGGTTAATAAAATTCGAGATTCCGTTGAGTGATTACTAATAAAATCACTAACCTCTTTATTACGAATCGCGAACTAAGGATAGTCCCGGAACAAAACTCGTACCATCCCCTTTTAACATTGCGTGTTGGAACGGGATGACATGACAGAGCTTTAGTACGGTAATAACTTTAGATTGCGATTTTTAATTAGGTGGTATGGGTTAGAGCAGGATTAGACTCAAATAAATGACCTAAAATAATGCAGGCATCTCATTCTTCTCTCATATGATAAAAGAATTTCCGATGAATTAAGAACGTCCTTAAGTATAAATAATGTCGGTTAAAAAATATTGTTCTATAATATTACTTCAACTGTCACGTTTGGCCAAAACCTTCGGCCAAATCTATAGCCCAAAACCAAAACATTGTATCCTTGCTCCATTGCATTTGGGTATATTTCCCAGTGCCATACCTAATCTGTTCAATTATGTCATCTGACTGTTGAATGAGTGATGTGACTTTCAGGTCGAATTAATTTAGTCAAGCAATTAACCTGACATGCTATACGTAACTATACACATTGGCAGAAATTTCTGCGTCTACACAGATAGCAGCTATAACAAAAAAAAAAAAAAGAAAGAAAAATCGTTTATTTTTTTGCACATTTACAGTGTTCTCACTACATGCATGGTTCAAAAGAATGTACAAAAAAAAATAGGTCCCCGCTCAGCATGTGCTGTGGCACCTCAGCGCTGATCTTCCGCGGGTGCCTTTTTAAAAAAAAAACCCTACTAGTATGGAATCTCGAATTTTAAATTAGTGTGTTGCTTTTAAGCTTTACCCCTGAACCAGAATTTCACACCGTGTTATTCACATTCATACAAAGCACTTTTCATTAGGCTGTATTTCAAATTGAGCACGCATGAACAGTTTTGAAATGGCTACCATCTGTATGAAAACTATGTTATTAGTGGCCCGGACTCCTGAATGAATCTTGAGCATAAGCAGAACTTCCAAGTACCCACTGGGTTCTATTATATTTGCAATGCATGTATGATCCCATTTAAGAAAAGAATGCAAGAGCATGAACTTACTTTCACTATGATTCATTACCATTGTTCAGTGTTCATGGCTCCATTATACAGGATGAAGCAGTAACTTAACAGTTAGTTTACTGACACTCATAAAGTCCCAGTTGACTAAATCCGCCAATTATCTGCTGATTTATAATTGGCTGTTCCTAAGTGGAGCAAAAGACAAAATATACTCAGAAATGACAGAAACAAATTTCATTACACCATTAAACGATACAATTCTAGGAAGTAATTAGCTCAGAGTCGTAACAACTTCGCAACGCGGCTATGTCAAATTAGGTCGGTCGAATCCAGGTCCTTTTCGCAATACTTATATAAATATCCACTCTCAACTAACGACATTGTTGTTAAATCTGGAACACTTCAATTAAATCATCAACTGGCAGGCTGGAATTAGGTAATCCAATTATGGATTTTCTTTCGTAATTTTGTTTATAAAGCTATTGAATCATGGCCCACTTAGAACTGTGTTGTAATAATCTAACCTACTTATTTAAGTATGTACTATGTAGGTAAAAAGGTAAGGTAAATTTCCGAATGTAAAATTGTTTTTTTTTTTGTTAGCCGATATTGTCTCCCCTGCCTCCCCTAAATTATTTATAACAATTAACTAGTCCCCCATTCTTTTTAGAGAAATGGAACGAGCGTCACGGGTACAGCTACAGCAACACACGAACGGCGCTCAGCCAAGTGTCACTGGGGGAGTCGAGAGCAGACCCGCGGCCCACGGGCCCGGGAGGCCTGGGGCGGTAGGCACGGCCCCAGGCCACAAGCGGCCCCCTCCAGGCCCCAAGAGGCCGGCACCGAGCGCAGGCCCGAGCAAGGAGCTGAGATCTGAACCTGAATCTACTAAAACGTCTAGAATTAAGGAAAAGCGGTCGACGAAAGATCCAAGGATGGAGTCATCTCAAAGCTTGAACATTGGCACTACTCCGAAGTCGAGTGTTCGGTTGAAAACCGGATCGGTCCAGCTGAAGAAGACGGGGTCCCAACAGAGCGTGGGGCCGAGGATTCGGTTCCAAATCGACACCAACGAGAGGGATGATAGGCGAACTGTTCAGTGACTTGTCACCCATTAATATGGCGTAATTTAACCAAAGATATTGCATTAATAACAGTAAAGTATTGCCTGAAAACTTACAAAGTAAGTTTAATATTTAACTGTCATGATAATTAATAATTTTACTGTCCACTTATAGGTAGATAAACTTTCTTTTTAAACGACTTCATAAAAGGAGAAGTTTAGATTATTTATACCTACTTTATAACAATTATATTCTCTGGAGATTAGTATCTACACAACAGATAGGTATCCCGTTAAGATTACTCAATAGTTAGATAATATACCTATTTGGTTTTACTGTTCTACCTTAATAGGTAAGTAGGTAGGTACTATTATTGATTTACCTATTTTATTTCAGTATTAAACACGGTACACCGTGTTAACTAAAACCAAGGGATTAGCAAGCTAACTAATTAATTTGTGGGACGTCACCTTTTACATAAAATACAACATCATACGACCCGTTTTTAGCGACTTACTTATGAAATCCGTCCTTATAATGTGTGACAAGTCACTAAGATTTGTAAATAGATTTTAATAAATGGTAAATAATTTAGAATTATCTACAGGAAATATTAATATTAATAGTGAGTAATGTTGATTTCAGATTAAAATAGGTCTTCCAAATTATAAAAATGAAATGCAAAATAAAATAGGTAAGTAGGTATACAAAACATTCCTTCAATATTTTTAAACATCTTGAAGGTAAAGCATTAATTATTAATTTATTTTAGGATTAATTTTGTAAATGATTTTCAAAGTGATGAACATTCCAAAAGTAAAATTAATGTTTGTTAAAAGACAATCATGGACCAAAGATAAACATTTTTTAGATTAAGATAAGACGATTGTAGATAAGAGTTTAAAAATACCATAAATACATTTTTCTTATTAAATCCAAAATTTCTGACAAACTGCTTTAATTTTAGGTACCTAAGTACTCGTAAGCAACCACAGTCGGTCGGAAATTCAACTACTTAGCTATGTAACTATTTTTATTATTTTTAATAAAAAATTGAACTGAACAGTATTCTATACGATTATTTTAAAGATTTACCAATATGCCATAATAATATAAGTTTTTTATGATGTGAAAATAATGATATTAAATTATTTAGACATTATTTTTAAGGAATCATCTCTAAGTAATCTGACTATTTATAAATTTTGTTTTAAAAGTTGACAATATTTGTTAAAAAATAAACGAATAAAACAATAAATGAAATTTTCTTTTCATAGTAAGTAGGTAAGTACTTAATTACCTATCTACATACACATATGTACATAAATATCCTCCAACCGATTACGGCTACGGCCACCAATCTCAACGATCAGCCACCTACGCAGGATAAAGTCATATAATAGTGCTCAAGTGTGTACGCAAACACAAGTGCACTCTCTATTCCTTTACCCTCATATTCCGATGGGACACCAGACGGTGACACGACCGGAGAGAGATTTTAATGTGCTTTCCGATACACGAGGGTACAAGAGCGCCCTTTTCCAGGCTACTGGCTGACACTAAGAATTTCTTACCGAAAACATAAGTACCAATTTTTGGCACGACAAGGGGATTGAACCTGGGACCTCTTGCGCAGCCGTCGCTTTATAGTGCGACCCTCTAACCACTATGCCACCGAGGCAGTCATATAGGTGCATAAGTAAGTAAACCGTCAGTCAAACTGTCGCTTCGGGACCCGAGGTGCGTTTGTTATAATTTGTTTAAGATAAGTTTGATAAAATATAGACAAATGTTAGAGCGAGAGGGAAGAGGGCGTCGCATTTAAAGCGACGGTGGCGACGCCGCGATGCTGAGGGACATCGCGGAGGCGCCGGAGTATTATCGTACTTGCGCACATAGCTCCGGTTGTGGTCCACAAAATAGGTTATAAGTCGGTGGATCCCAGCCAGAAATCGTATACTCGTCCTAGGAAGAAGACACACTCGATCTCACCTAGGAAGAACTCGCCCTGGCACTGGCCTCCTATAGCTGCACTTCTTGTTTCTTAATTTACCATCTTTCTTGGGGCGACTTGAGCCAACTCATAGATGCGCATTACGACCAGTCGAAATTAGGTCACAGTGGCGTACAATAGGTATGATTTTTCGTCCCACTTCTGTTCTAGGGGGTTTTTTTTATGTGATAGGTGGCAGACGAGCAGACGGATCACCTGATGATAAGCGATTGCCGCCACCCATGGACACCCCTCGCACCAGTAGAGTCACAAGTGCGCTGTCAACCTTTAAACCCCCCGGATTGGGTACTCTCCTCGGTACCCTCACTTACCGGTTTTCTGATAACACAGAAATGTGGTGTATGTGAGGTGGTAGTTGGACGAGCTATTCCGAATATTTTATCTCATGGTGAGTCTCATATCACCTCATGGTAAGTAATTGCCACCGCCCATGGACACCCGCAACACCAGTGGAGTCACAAATGGGGTGTCTGCCTTTCAACTCCCCTCCCCCCTGGTTGGGCCCCCGGTACCCTGACCCGGTAATAGCGCAGGCGCTGCATCTCGCCAGTTTTTTGTGAATCGATATTAGATTAAATTAACTTGAAAAACCATAGTTGATATTTTATAGCAATCTTATGCGATTTATTCTTAAGTAAATAACACACTTAAAAATTTCATCTCGTGTTCAGGCGGGTTTCGAACCCACACCTTCCACAATCCGGGTGAATGTACTATCGACAGCTCATGTCGAATCAAGCACTTACAAATTTCGTCGGCTTAGTAACGCGTTCAGTGGTATAATTGGTAGTACATTCACCCGGATTGTGGAAGGTGTGGGTTCGAGTCCCGCCTGAACACGAGATGAAATTTTTAAGTGTGTTATTTACTTGAAAAACCATTTCAAACATTAGGTACTTACTTACCTACCTAAACTTGATGGCCTATAGAGTGACGTCACAGTTTTAAGTCCAAGCAAAAGTCCAGATCATAGACTTAGGATGCCGCCCCTACCCACCAAGGTCCTAGCTAGGTCCAGACTGACGGGAATAACTGACTGTCCAGTTGGCCACCTTAAACCCTGTGTCTTTCCATGAAAAGAATGACACAACCGTCACCATGAGTGTAAGCACGGATACCTACCTAGGTACAGCAGGTTGTAAGCTGCGATTGTAAGTAACCTTTATATGAAACCTTATATGGCCACATTAAATGAAACCTTAGCTCAATAAAGCGATTCCCTTTGGCAAGTTTTCGGCTATTAAATTAATTAATCAGTGCCTCACCAAGACAATAATTCCTTATTAAAACTGTGATCATTACTTATGTACCTACTTATTATATCAATACTATACACAGTATAGTAGATATACCTATATCTACTATACTGTGTATAGTATTGATATATGTAATATCACATTATAAGTACAATTGTCCAGGTACCAAACTAAGGTTTTCCTAGTGGCAAGCTAAGTTTGTTTATCTGCTATATCTAGCATACAGACAGGCATGTTTTTTTCTTATTCAGTTATAATGCGTTAAGAAAGTCGTGTCCTGAGTCGCGCCATAATTTATTTTCACGCCATTATTATTGTCTAGGCCTTTTCTTGTCACAAAATTATATACTTAATTTTTTGGCTCAATATTGTTGAGCCCAGGTCAGGACAAAAAAGGTAAAACTTCAAATTATTAAACGTCAATGTCAAAAGTGTCCAATCCAATGTCAATTGAAAAATGGATGAATGTTTTGGTTTTGGGTTAATTTCCCAAAATTTAATTGGAATTTGATGCGGAAACGCAATTATCTGATACACGACGTTGTTACAACAGTGTGTCATTGTTCTCTATAGTTTGAGATATACTAATCATCAAAAATGGATGTCGTCGGCAGTGAAATTGGCCAGAAAATGAGGGTAAATATGGGTACCCCTTCCTTCTATTTCCTATTTCAAAATCTTTTACGCATTATTTACAGTTATTTAATGCTATTTACTTATTATACATGCTTCGTTTCATGTCAGGTTTTATTTCCGTAAATTATCCTCCCTAAAAGGCTGGAATAACCTATCTTGCTCTTTACCATAAGTTATTGGTTAGGTCGATATTTCTTACGAAGAGTTACAAAATTAGATTAACTCCAAGAAACTGTACTTGAGCCTCAAAAATAAAAATTATATAAACACTGACTAGTGTAGAGAAGAGAGGTTTATAATATGTTAAATATGAGTTTTTTTATTTGAAACAAGAAAGAATTGGATGTGATTTTAGTTTCAGTATGTGTATACATACCTAATTTATTTTATGGTATTCATAATTGAAGGCCAATTATTCTGTTGTTTTTTGTAGTCTGCCATCAAGGCCAAGCTGACTGAATTAGGCTGCTATGTTGGTAAGTTCATTTATTATAATAAATTGTTTGTGATTTCATAACTACGGGCAATTATGTCCCAGACTTTTGGAAGGCGTATGTGGGGTCTCTAACACATAAGCTCGTTCAATTAACAAGTTACTCTAATGTGATGTGACACCAGCCTGCGACCATCCCTTTATTATACACTGTGGAAGTGTAGCCATGGACAGTCCCCGGTAGATGTAGGACTATTGAAAGAAATGGAACTTAACAAATTGTGATATTTATGTTTTATATGTTTTCGTACATCTGAAATTAACTGGTATAGGTAAGTACGTATGCCGTGTGGTCCCCAGCAGAGTAGGATAGGCCACCCTCACTCTTACCGAGGTGTCGTAAAAGGCGACTAAGGTAAAGCTGGCATGATCATCAGCACCCAGAGAAGGAAAACTCTGCATTTATATCAAAACCCTCGCCAACCCGTCTGCCAAGCGTGGTGAGTATGGCAATTACCCCTCATGTGATTGAGGGAGCCCGTGCCCCAGCAGTGGGGACTTAAATGGGCTGACGATGAGATAAATACTGTAAAATAAGGCTAGATAAAAATCAGATGCAACAAGAGTCTTGAATGTAATATTACATTACATTTAAGATTCTTGTCGCCTTTGAGTTTTTAAAAGAGAAATAATAAACAAGGCCACAGAATTTTTATTTGGCCACGCGTGCAAACTTCTAATTTACTAACTAAGCACCGGGAAATTGACATAGCCTTTCATTAACTGATTCATCTTCTTTACAACGCCAACTAAAAATGTTAAAGAAAGCGTCAAGTCAATATCAACAATTAATTTTCCTTGTCCTTCTGATTTATACATTGCAAACTAATTTACTAACTCAGCCACGAAATTTGTAACTCATCACCATATTACGTTTTACAGCTTCAATACAAGCTCCTCAAAAATTATGTATTCAAGCTTCAATACTCAACATCATATATTATAACTTAACATGTAAAATAATACTTCATATTCTTTTATCGTGAAAATTGCCACTGTACGATTTGGCGCGAGTGCGCGACATGACAGCAACCGGCCATTTGCACCAATCAGAGAGCGCTATTCGATACTAGTGCCGAAGCCCTTATTTTCTTTTTCTTTTAATCACGTAATTATACGTGTTAATGTTTATAATTACTTTTCTATAAATGATTGTTACACATATTAATACACAAATTGATTTGCATAAATAAATGGTTTTACTATGACTGTTCTTAATAGTTCTTCTTCTTCTTCATATTTGCGTACATAGAATTATTTTGCGTTTAATTCCCGGTTGAGTCCAAAGCTGGGCTTTGGAGCCCAGGGTACGCTTTGATCATGATTCAGGATTTGGGGAGCCTGGTAATTACAATGAAGCGACTGCCGTCTGACCTTCGCAACCCTTTGACAGAGGAACAAGACCAACTGAATCATGGTTACACGCTTCTGAAACTATCCCAAA
The DNA here is from genome assembly GCA_019059595.1 of Marasmia exigua. NCBI lineage: Eukaryota > Metazoa > Arthropoda > Insecta > Lepidoptera > Crambidae > Marasmia > Marasmia exigua. The sequence continues at coordinate 9,850,748 of CM032476.1, read as the reverse complement.
CGAGCAGGTTTCCTCACGATGTTTTCCTTCTCCGCCGAGGTAAATATAGAAATATGCACATAGATTTGAAAAATCTATGGAAATCGACCCTCCACATGGAGGGCGCGTTCTAGACCACTAGGCTACCATCGCTCTGGCTGACTTTACATAATAATAATATCTAGTGGCTTTAATTACACTATTTGATGACAATTTTAGGTACATTCAACAATCGATTAATGTAGGATGAGTTACATTTTATTCATACTAAATTATGCAATTAGAGGCTAATATTCTTACTATTTTGGTGTCATATATTAATACTTTAGAAGCTTCCTATTTGAATGCATACCACAAATTTAGATGCTAAAAAATAACCACTATGCTGAGTTATATTTACAGTGGCTTACATATAAGATAACTAGTGTCTGAGATACTATTATTAAGACGCGCATTGGTTGTGGCCGACTTAGTAAATTAGAAGGTAACATATACTTTCTGAGGCGAATAATGCTATTAAAAAGAAGCTTGTTTAATTAGTACCCTTTTTAAAATATTGTTGGTATACATTTCTCCTTCTGTAAGCATTCAACCATACAACCAACATTCTCTTCCTTTTGTAAGCATTCAACCATAAAAATAGTTCAGAAACTACATATAAGTTTAGTCCCTAAACAAAAATTTTAATTGAATAAATTCAATGACATGTGTTATGCAGTGGGACATCTAAATAAAAAATTATAATTCCTATTTGTGTTGCATATAGATGATGAACTCCCGGACTATGTGATGGTGATGGTAGCCAACAAGCGCACCCGGGCACAGATGGAAGATGACCTGCAGCTGTTCCTCGGAGACAACACAGAACTGTTTGTCAACTGGCTGCACCAAGTTTTGAAGAAATTGCAGGAAGTCACTGTGCCTCCTTTAAGTATGTATGAATTCTATAAAATACACTTACAAGAAGGGAAATATCTATCTATCATACAAAACAAAGTTGGGTTATAGGTCATTTTGTTGTGTAAATCATTTACAAAAAAAATACCTCAGCATTATTAACATATTGTGTCACACACACAGCTCAATTTTAAATAATATGTAACAATTTTCACAGAAGCGGCAGAGGCTGAAAAGAACAATGAGAGGTTGAAATCTAAAGAACACAAGTCAAAGGACAAAAAAGAAAAGTCCAAGAAGACTGAGCTGAAAAAGGCCAAAAAGAAGGAAAAAGAAAAGTCCCATCGCAAAAAGGAAGAGAAGAAAGCTCATAAAAGCAAAAAGAAGAGCAAACACCATGACATAATTCGCCCCAATATTCCCCCTCTGCTGATGAATATAGAAAAAGAATCTGAGCCATCCATCACTGATGTCTTTGCAGGACAGATTCTCAAAAGCCATGGGATTACCATAGAGAGCTTAAAAGATGAAAAGATCATTGAAAAGAAGCCTGTATTGATAGAACCAAAAAGGCCGATTTTGCCTATCATTGATCCTGCGACTATATCATCACAGCCTGATCCAGTAGCAAATAGTGAGTCTACAGCAGATTCTCAAGATAGTATGCACAGAGCTAGTGTTTCATCACAAGGAGCCGACAATGAGGACCAGCTAAAGGAGATAAACGAGATTGAAGCTAAAATTCAAGGATTGAAACAGAAATTAGCTGAGCAGCTAGATTCAATGTCTGAGGATGAAGATTTCTTGAATATTAGAACAGAGGCAGAGGAACTGATGAATGACTTTGCAGAAGATGTGTTTCAGGTATTTTTAATGCATTTTTATTTTTGGTTTTGAATTAAATGTTATCTAATCGTGAAATTGATCAGGTGACCCACTTGCTCATTTGCCTATCTTTCTTGTAAAAGATCCTCTTGGGACATTTCTGACATTGGATAATTTGTAAAGATGTGATACTGTACTACACAAAAGGTTACAGATTTTAATGCTATGGCCTTAGGTAAATACAATTTAGCTGTCTTACAAATCTCTACCAGGCAAGCTCAGGGGTAGAGTATAAATGTAAGCCATAAGATAATCTCTTAATCTTTTACGATTCATTAACTACCGACAACTTTATCTGCTATCAATCTTAACACTAATGTTTACTCTCTGTGAACTTTCAGGAAATCGCTCAGCAAGCTCCAGTAGACACTCCTCCAGTGCAACAAAAATCTCCATCACCCCCCAAAGAGACAGTTCCTAAATCCTTCGCAATTGACACATCCATAGAAACCTTGCCTCAAATCGAATTGAAACTGCCCAAAAGACCCGTGAGGGAGAGGCTCGGGGCTCGCGAGGAACCGAAGCCCCCAGAAGTAACACTGAAGAAGGTGGAGGAAAAGGCTGAAAGCCCAGAAAGGTTAATTGTAAAAACATCATCCAAGGTAGTAAGATAAAGTAGATTTGTTAGTGTAGACACCATCCAATGTCACTGTCAATGACATGAAACAGACATTTGACAAAGTTTTTTTTTATCAGTGGCTGCTACTGGTGTTGCCCACGGCGAACACATAATAACTCTGCCAATGTCGAGTGATTAGAGAGACACGTTATTTTTATGGTTATTGACCGGTGTGGCGAGTTGAAATCCTTTAAATACTTATTTTAATTGAGTTTTGCACCAAACACCATCTAAAACTTAAGACAGAACAAAACATACACAGAGACGACACAATATTAAAGGGAGATTCTCATGTAAAATTAAAGAGTCTTCTATTATATTTGTAAATATATTTACTTAAAAATTCTATAACAGAGGAAGGACACAAAGTTAAACAAAATTTTATTTTCCGCAATACAGACCAAGATCAGAAAGCACTTCTGTGACATTGACAGGGGGGCGGCAATGTCGCAACAAAGTTACCAGCAATATAAAAATAATTTAAGTTGGTAATTATTATCCTAATAATTAGCAACTTAATTTGAAAAACCTATTTTAATTGTTACGAAATGATGATAGTAAAGACAGTTGTTTAATATATAACGGAATATCCTCTGTGCAATAATGTAAGGATCAGATGAATTTTCAGCATATTTGGTAATTTAACTTTCTGAAAAAGAACAATTTTACCATCATACATCATCATCATTTCAGCCAATAGACCCCCACTGCTGGATATACAGTTAGTTATTATACATATTTTGACTTATTAAATTCATGAATTATATAAATATTAAATTTAAAATGTTTCCTTATAATAGTAGAAATATTTGAAGGATAGTCTGGCTACCCTAGTGACATTCGGTGATAATTTAAATCTGTTTTTCATTAGTTTCCACTTTTGCCAAGTTCCAAATGAACATGATCGGACTATACAAATATCTAAATGAAATATGATTTTTAGTTTTATCCGAATTAAAGTACCGACAATTTTCCATCACTTATGATATCCACTTATGATCTAGGCGAATGGGGGGTTTTAAGGTTGGCAGCGCACTTGTGACTACGCTGGTGTCGCGGGTGTCCATGGGCGGCGGCAATCGCTTACCAACAGGTGATCCGTCTGCTCGTCTGCCACCTATCACAAAAAGCATTTCTTTTTAATGGTTTAGTCAGCATTTAAAATTCTACTGCAGGGGCTGTGTCTGGACTCTGGGCAATTTCACTCTAATTTATGAAATGGTCTCCAAAAGTATTTGTAATTGCCACCTATTTTTTAATATAAAAAAAACTTTAAAAGTTGAAAAAAATATAAAAATCGGATACTTTCTACACTTACAGGAACTATCGTGTATTATTAATGTTATTTTGATATTCAATACCTCTAAAAGTTTGTATTGGATTAATGTTAGGTGAATGTGTTTTCAGATTCACTCCAGAACCGATGCCCGAGTTTGTGATACAAAATAAGTCAGCTAAAAACCGCCTGAGCGATCCGCCCGAGAGATGTGCAAAATCTGATGATACCAGCTCAGATAAGTCTGAGTGTAGCTTGAAGAGGATCACTTCTAAGTAAGTAAAGATAACAACAATATCCTCTAACTGATTCAGCTACGGTAGCCACTATAAACTATTAGTCATGTATGATGAATGAATGAATATACTTTTATTGCCCTCGTAATAATTATTATTAGTCCTTGCATCTGGTGGGTGCTGACTTTGGTTATATCTCCTCAATAATGCAGAGTCAGTACCAGCTAGGATGTCATCGTCAGCCCATTTAAGTCCCCACTGCTGGGGCACGGGCACTTCTCTGGGTGCTGATGATTATGCCAGCAGCTTTACCTTAGTCGCCTTTTACGACACCTCTGTAAGAGTGAGGGTGGCCTATTCTACTCAGCCGTTAAGGGACCACATGGCAACTGTTAAGATGTATACACCTTCATTATTGTGTCTCAAAGGGGCCTCTTCGTGTTGGATATGTATCCCAGCGTACGCCCTTCAAAAGAAGCGGCCTCCGTGCCGTGATTTCCCACAGGAGGGATACATAAATAAAAATAGGATATTTTATTAGTGTTCAAGTGTCTGCGCAAACACAAGTTCATCCCTTTTGGCTTACCTTCATATTTCAATAGGACACCAAAGTGACACGACCGAAGAGGGTTCAGGTGCTTGGGACCTTTGATCTCACTCTTACGGCCGCACTAAGAGACGTCATTTACGCTAATGTTCATTAACTTTAGTATTGGTTGTCTTTATGCGTATCAAAATAAGTGTAATATTTTTTCTTGAGTAGCCAACTAAGTTAATCAACGACTCTGAGTGTGGCAGTACGGCTCAAAAAATAGATGAATAGATAAATTCTATTCCAATGAATAAATTACAAAACAAAATTGCGCTTAGGGCACACGGTCGCTTTAAAGTAAAGTGCGACGCACTACCAAGGCAGTCAAGTAAATATATTAGCAAATGGTAATGTGAAAAAGTCTTATCTAGATGTCCTCTTATGCGTACTAACTATGGCAGCAATAACTTATACCTAAGTATGGTCTTCGCAATGCATGTTAATAATTAACGTTGGAAACTGTTTTGGCTAATAGATAGATAGATAGGTACTCTTTATTGCACAACATACAAAACTTAAAAGCTAGGTATACAGAGATACAATGTACAATTTAGGCGGTCTTATCGCTGGGAGCGATCTCTACCAGACAACCTTCATGCTAATGAAATATTTAAGTTCAAAACTATTGTAAGGAATATAAAAGCTGTATGTTTCTTTGAATTGATAAAATATAAAATAAAAAAAAACTTTATAGATCAAGCTTGCAAATCATACAATAGTAGTTTCTCACATAGGTATTGATTCATTTGCCTTGTCAGTGGGAAGATATTAAAAAAAATTGAGAATTCACTTAAATTAATTTAAACTGTCCTCCTACCCATCCAGTTTTACCTATCCAGTTTTTATTTATAAATTTTCATGAAATTATTGTATTTTAGTTCTTTTACAATAGACGCCATTTTGCTTATAGAATTTGAACTATTTAGCTGTAGAAACATTGTTGTTATATGTGTTGGAAATGTGTGTTATGTAATTTTTCTGATAAGTATCTATGTTTCACTTGAAAAATGAAGAAATAAATAAATAAAATGTCCAAAAGTGAATCCATTAATTTAGGGCTGACCTGTTTCTGTAGTGCATCTGACATATTCGCCGAAGAGCGGGTGGATTGCTTATATGTAACTTTACTCAAGCGCTTTAAAAATGTTCAATGTATTTCAGTCGTAGAGCAAATGTTGCTTAGAATGGTTGGTAGATGTGGTTTTAAGACGAACCTTTTAAAAAAATTTAAATATTACAAAATTGGATTGCATCATCTTTCTTTCTACTTCTTTTGTTAATCACCGCGTACTCACATCACATCTCTCTCTCACACACACAAACCCACAAAAACAGAATTAACTCATAAACAGTTATAGTTTAAGTATAGTACTCAGTTTTAGTAGATTACAATATAATTCACGAACTCACAAACTTGTGCAAGCTGTTTTCACTAAGTACCCACGACACAGGGCTTCCTAGTGTGCGACCTAGAGGTTGCTCTCCTGTTACCTACTTACTTGGTTGTTTGTGGAATATGACTATAATCGGATTTTTAACTGACAGAATCAAATGTCAAGTCCCTATACGTTTTGAAAAATTGCATTTTGCAAAGGTATGGGACTTAAAGTCAAAGTCAATTAATTCTTTATTTGCATAGACTTGTACACAGCACTTACAAATCGTCATACATTTGAATGACTTAAAACTATTTATAAGTACTTATGTATAATTTACATGTGAATACATATATATGTTGATACATAAAATATACTAAAGAAATAAATAAACATAATGCGATTCTACCACCGGCTCGGAAAGTTGTTTCTGGTCGGGAAGATCCGGCAACAAAACTCGCCAGTTACTCTTTTTAATCGCCAAACTTTCATACAATGTTGTGTCATCATCATACCCAACCATACAGTTTAATTGTTACACAAAATAAAATAAAGGAACTAATAATAAAATAAATATTATGAGGTAAACCGAAGCAGACCATGGAGGTCATTATGTCCATGAATCCTTATGATTTAAGTAGTCTACAATTTTATAGTATCCTTTACTCATTAAACAACTGTACCGTTATTCGAAGCCTAATAAATACATGAGAGATGCCATCGCTTCCGCTTCCTCTTTTGTCCCTTTCCTTCTACCTACACATCCGGTTCCCCTACTCTAGTCTCTCATTCCCGCCACCACCCGAGGGGACGAGTTAGCATCGCGCCATTTTTCGTCATTGACGTCGTTGTTTCCGCAGTGTCAACAACTGCAGTGATCCTCACAGTGACTCATAGTTAGGTCATACTTAGTTGTTACGATTTTTCAAGTGATAATTAGTGATTTACTATTGCAAGCGTTTACTTATGTATGTGTTCGAAGTGTAGATACTGTTGGACGAATTGAAGGTACGTGGTAGTAAACGGACAGATTTCAAATTTTACTGATATGGAGAACGTTCGACACATATTTCGGAAAATGTTCGGGCGGAGGTCGCCCCATCTCGAAAAAGAAAACGCAGGAGTAATTCTACAAGTTCGAGTTCGTCCTCGTCTACTTCGAGCAGTAGTAGTAGCTCTAGTAGTTCTAGTAGTGGGCATAAGGGTAAATCCAAACGTCGCCGACGTAAATACCGACGCCATCGTAGTCGTAAAACCGACAAATTAGATAAACTAATTTCCGAGGTCAATAATTTGAAATCCCAAATAGCTAGTGGGTCTACTAAACAGGAGGATTATTCGGACTTTATTGAGGATAATGTGAGTGGTCAGTTGTATTCAAACGCCGACCCCGATTATTGTGAACCACAATTTTCTTTATCTATTGGCACTAAAGTTAAAGACCCAGAGGTCTCAAAAACACCTTTATCTTACCTTGACATTTTAAAACAAATACAACGACTAGGACAACCGGACTGGAAAGATGTAAGATATGCAGACGTTCAGAAAAACTATCGTCACTCTCCAGGTTTTACGGAGTTAGAGGTCAATGAAGAGGTTAACCGTTACCATGTTTCACGTTCTATGATAAATACTGAAAAAGCTTTCGCTGCTCTGAGCTTCGCTCTCATTAAACAGAAAGATCATCTAGAGAAAGAGCTTCGTAGTTTTCTGTCATGGGCAAAGACCTCGCCTAATTTGTCATATGATGAGATCCACGACAAGTTTCAAGACGTTTTCGTAACGGGTGATTTTTCCAAAATCTCTAACGAGGCTCTTCAGTTGACTTGCGGTCACAGGGCCGAGATAATTCAACAAAGACGGGAATGTATAATTGCTTCTGTTAAAGATCCATTGCATAAAAGTATGTTGCGCAAAATACCCCCATCTTGCGAACATTTATTTGATTCTGAAAAATTGACCTCCACTTTAGAAAAGATCGGAGGTGTTAAGAAAGTATTCTACCCAAGCGAAAAGGACCGCGCTGTCGCTCCGCGACCCGGGCCTAGTACCTCATTTGGCCATTCTCAGCGCAACGCGCCGGCCCAACAATCCATGAAACCATATTATGCCCAGTCCACTGGCATAAATCAAGGCAATGCTCCAAGCTCTAACAGGCCCTTTCGGGGGAGAGGAGGAAAACCATATACTGCACGTCGCCCAGACTACACCTCGTCGGCACCTGCGCACAAACGAAGCCGCAAGCACTCTCCCTCATCCCAACGGGATAGGAGAGGTAAGTCTAGGAAATACTGACTCACCGAGTCACTTTCAAGCCGGACAACTAGCCAGTCATTACAGCAGGTGGCAACGATTAGGTGCCCCAAATCACATATTGAAAATTATCTCAGGCTACCGTATCCCTTTCCGAAGGAGACCTCCGCTACAATTACCAACCAATGTGAGCCAAGTGCACGTCACACCAACATCACTGGCCATGTCAGAGGCGATAAAACTAATGAAAGCAGAGGGCGTGCTCTCCGTTGCACCCCGCACAGCGAGCTTTCTCTCGCCAATGTTCTTGATCCCAAAGGGGGACGGTTCTATGAGGGAAATCTTCAACCTCAAAGCTCTGAATTACTTTGTAGACAAAACACCATTTCGGTTGATAAACCTATACAAGGTAGAAGATTTTCTACAGCCCAACGATTGGATGGCAAAAATAGATATTGCGCAGGCCTATTTTCACGTGCCTATACACCACACGCACAAACGGTTCCTGCGACTGATATATCAACACGAACTGTTGGAAATGAACTGTCTACCCTTCGGGTTGAGTTCGGCACCGAGGGCATTCGCTATGATAACCAATTGGGTGGCCCAGTTGCTCCGGAATCAAGGAATTCGTCTTCTGGTGTATTTGGACGATTTTTTGCTTGTAAACATAGATCCTGTCGCCCTGAAAGCGCAAGTAGCCACCACGTTGCAACTCCTGAAATTCCTCGGTTGGCAAGTGAACATCAAAAAATCCAATATAGAGCCATCCACAACTCTCGAATATCTAGGGATACTTTGGGACCCTTGGGAAAATCGCAAGGTCCTTCCAAACGAAAAGATACAGAGACTTCATTTAAAAATCACCAGAATGCTGGAATCACCATCGATAAGATTAAAGGACTTACAAAGCGTAGTGGGCATGATGAACTTTGCCAGCTTTGTGATACCACGCGGGAGGCTCAAATTCCGTCAGCTTCAAAATCTAGCTATCGGTCATTTAAAGAGGGAAAATGTCATCACAGTCACAAGAACTGCCCAGATGGAACTTCATTGGTGGTTGGCACATCTAAGAGACCATGCCATGATTCACAAACCTTATCCGACTCATTATATGGTGACAGATGCGTCAGATGTAGCATGGGGAGCACGGATAAACAACCAACATCTGTCCGGGATTTGGTCGGAGACGGAAAAATTGCTGCATTGCAATCACAAAGAACTATTGGCCATACTAAAAACTCTACAAGAGCTCGGTCAGAGCCTCCAATTTGCCACAGTACATTTGCAGTGCGACAGCCGGACTGCGGTCGCCTATATACGCAATCAGGGAGGGACCAAGTCACTCAGGCTTTTGGATGTGACCTACAAAATTTTTCAGCAATTGGACATTTACAAGACGGATCTGTTGGCTCATCACATTCCAGGGGTATTGAATACAGAAGCAGATCACTTGTCTCGGCAGAAAGCAATGCCAGAATGGCATCTATTACCCCAAGCTACGATGCCAGTATTCGAAAAATGGGGCACTCCCATAATAGATCTGTTTGCGTCCCGCAACTCGCGAGTAGTGCCCAAATACTGCTCCCTAGATTATCGAGACAGTCGGGCAGAGTTTCACGATGCCCTCTCGGAAGTGTGGAATTATGCTCTTGCATGGGTGTTTCCGCCCCCTTTTCTAATACCGAAAGTATTACGACACCTCAATCAGTGTCAAGGGATTTATCTCATAGTAGCTCCGAGATGGGAACAAGTTTTTTGGCGGGCAGATCTGAGACGCAGAGCCACGACCGCCCCATGGACAATCAAAAGGCTGGCGAGGGTCCTAGTCGATGCCTCGACCGGAGAAGCGCCTCGCAAGGTGTCGGAGATCACGTTAGAAGTTTGGAGATGTTTGGGTGGACCGACCACCTAGAAGGCTGGTCTATACACCAAAGGCAGCTTCTTTTAAAAAGCTGGCGTGATTCAACAATGAAGACATATAAACCAGCATGGGCTCGTTGGAATGCTTGGGCTCAGCAAAACCAAACTATTAGTAAACCTACGGGCGAACAGTTCGCAAGATTCTTGGCAGACTTACATCAAGTGGATGGGTTAGCCTATAATACAATACTTACTTACAAATCTGTCGTATCGACATTGTGTGATCCTGAATCTACTCAACCTTTAAGCAATCATCCATTGGTAAAAAGGATCCTTAAATCTATATCATTATCCAAGCCACCAAAACCTAAAACACCGGTCTGGGATACTGACTTGGTGATACAATACATGGCTAGCCTAGATCCAGATTGTAATAACTTGTATCAAATTTCTAAATGTACTGCTGTACTCTTATTGTTATGTTCCGGCCGGCGAGTTCATGACTTAACATTATTAAGGGTTGGTTTAAGTGATTATGTTGCATCAGATGATCATGTTATTTTATGGCCTGCCTATGGCTCCAAAACTGATTCAGTTAATTACCGTCAATCAGGTTGGAAATTGAGTGTAAATAAAACAAATAAGAGCTTAGATCCTGTTCACTGGATAAAACGATTAATTACTCGCGGTCAAGAGCGAAGAACAGTGGCTGGCTGTGATAATCTTTTTATTTCTATTCGTGGCAAGCCAAAGCCTGCAACAAGATGTGTTATAGCTGGGTGGATAAAGACTCTCCTGAGAGAATCAGGTATAGAAGCTTCAGCAGGTAGCTTCAGATCCGCAGTGGCGTCAAAAAGTTGGCTAGAAGATTGCCCTATCGAAGAAATTCTGGCACGTGGTAACTGGAGATCTGAAAATACCTTTAAACGATTTTATTGTCGTGAGGTCCGATCGCATAAAAATAGTACCACTGTTCAGGAGTTGTTTAAAGCCGTTTAATTTATAGAATATTTTGAGATTGTAATTACTCGTAATTTTATTTTGTGTAAGAAAACAAGAATAAGGCATACCTTATGCTTAACTTAGTATCATAAGAATTTGGGTCGATCTTTTTATAAATTCATTGATTATTTACAAATTATTATTATTTTTCTTCGAGGGTAACTGTATGGTTTCACAGAAGTTGTATTTTGAATAAACCGGTCTATTTGACTGTAGTTAACCAAAAAAAAAAAAAAAAAAAAAAAAAAAAAAAAAAAAAAAAAAATACACTATTACTTACCATAAATGAATTTGAATTTTATTTACCTAAATTTAATTTTACATTATTCCGAGTACAATACTTACTTGTTTACATTTTACATACTCAATCACATTGACGTCTCCCGCCACCACCAGGCGATAACAAACAAGTCTCTCATGTATTTATTAGGCTTCGAATAACGGTACAGTTGTTTAATGCAGACATTTTACCTAAAAATAAAATGTATATTAAACATACTTACCTTATTCGAAGCCTAATAACATTAATTCTGCCTGGTGCAAAACAACAACGTCCAAATGACGAAAAATGGCGCGATGCTAACTCGTCCCCTCGGGTGGTGGCGGGAATGAGAGACTAGAGTAGGGGAACCGGATGTGTAGGTAGAAGGAAAGGGACAAAAGAGGAAGCGGAAGCGATGGCATCTCTCATGTATTTATTAGGCTTCGAATAAGGTAAGTATGTTTAATATACATTTTATTTTTAGGTAAAATGTCTGCATTAAACAGGTTTTCACGTGAGATTTAAATTTATGCGTTGGTAACATTTTGTGGCAACTTATTGTACATTTTAATACTTAGACCAACAAATGAATTATTAATTTTTTTAAGTTTCAGATTTCGAATCGCGAGCTTGTGTTTATTTCTAGTGTTAAAACCATGAAAATCAGATTTTTTCGAAAAAATATCCATGTTCTTTCGCACGTACAAAATACTGTCTAAAACGTATTGAGAAGCTACGGTTAAAATGTTAATGCTCTTAAATAATTCTTTTAACGAATCGCGAGGTCTAAGGTTGTATATGGAGCGGATGGCCCTCTTCTGCAATACAAATATAGTCTGTATATCAGCAGCAGACCCCCACAACAAGAGACCATAAGACATTACACTATGAAAATAACTAAAATAAACCAATCTCGGTCAGATGTCTAATCTTCTTAACCGCATACGCGGCGGAACTAAGTCTTTCCGCCAAGGCTGCGACGTGGGGACCCCATTGCAATTTGACATCCATGGTAATGCCAAGGAAAACTGTTGAATTAATGACTTCAATACGTTCATTATTCATAGTGATGTTAGTATTGACCTGTCTTACATTGGGCATTGTTAATTTTACACATTTAGTTTTCTTAGCATTAAGAAGTAAGTTGTTAGTGGTAAACCAATGGAGAACTTGTGACAGAGTATCATTTACATCGTCAAACGTATTTTTTCGTCGATCAACATTAAAGATCAACGAAGTGTCATCAGCAAATAGCACTACCTCACAAAGATCTTGTGTAAAGTAGGGAAGGTCATTTATATATATCAGGAAAAGCAGAGGCCCCAATTTCAATCCTTGAGGCACTCCCATCAATAGAGGAGTGCCTGAAGAATATGTCCCATTAATGTTTACTTTCTGAATTCTATCAGACAAGTAAGAATTTATCAAACTTAGTGAAATCTTGGATACACCATAATGAGCTAATTTTAACAAAAATGTTTGGTGCGTAACGCAATCAAATGCTTTCGATAGGTCACAAAATACACCAACAGCATCCTGCTTGTTTTCTCATGCATCAAAAATATGCTTGACAAGTGCAACTCCTGCATCAGTTGTTGACTTACCTTTCATCATCATCATCATCATCAATTTTCAAAAATCTTACTCAGTGCTGGTAATATAGAAATAGGCCTAAAGTTAGAAGGGTTTCTTTTATCACCTGATTTGAATAACGGTATGATTTTGCTATACTTCATTAAGTTAGGAAATTGGCCTTCGTCAACACATCTGTTGAATATCATTGCCAAATGGGGTGCGATATGCAGTATTATATTTTTTGAAATGTCTACGGATATTCCCCTAAGATCTTCAGTTTTTTTTATATTCAGATCTTCAAAAGTTTTTACTATTCTCTCAGGTGTTACATGGGTAAATCTGAAAGGTGTTTTACATTCGTCGACTTTGCCTTTAGCAAGGAGACAGCAAGATGTGAACTTGAGTTTAATGTACTTGTCGTTGTCACTGGTATATTAGTGAAAAAAGACTCAAATGCATTTGCCACATCAGCATCAGAATCAAGTTGTTTGCCATTGATTTTTAGAGAGATCTTGTATTCTTGTGTTTTGTTTTTACAAGTATCTTTGTTTATGATATTCCATGTGATTTTAATTTTGTTAGTTGCTTTACTTATTTTGTTTTTAATGTAGTTTGATATAGCAACAGCACATAGTTTCTTGAAGCATTTAGAATAGTTTTTTACATATTCTATTACTGTAGGATCACATGAATTAGCCATAATGTCATATGAAACGATCGCCGTGAACAGCGAAGAGGTGGCGGTATGATAATGTTTATTAAAAATACGCACAACTTCGAAACAATAACTAATGCACCGTTAAAACACTGCGAATCAATCATAGGAATCCTAAAAACCTCGTATCACTACACGGCACACATCTGCACATTGTATAGACCCCCTAATAGTAGTAAGCACTTATTTATCACGGAACTAAAACAGCTGCTATGTAAAGATAATTTCCATCACACGGACCTATACTTACTCGGGGATATGAATATCGATCTAAAATGTCATGATAACATACGCGAATACTATCTAAGTAGCATGGCCGAGTGTGGTCTAACAAGCGCGATATCAGATTACACAAGAATAGAAACGCGAAATGAAATTACAACTCAAAGTTGTATAGATCATATTTTTGTAAAATCACGCTTGTCCGACCTTTACTCGGCCGCGCTTGGCACTGTTCTGGCGGACCACCGAATGGTCATAATCTCGTGCGCAGGGATTGAGCCTCGCGGCTGTATACAGGGTGATTATCAGTGTAAAACATTGATCGATGGTAATAAATTGTCACCTTTATTAAACAACATAAAATGGAATGAGGTTGATAACATGAAATGTCTGATAGAAATTTATAATTTTATCAAACAGAACATCAATTATTGCTATGAACAATCGAAGTACACAAAGAAAATAAATATCAATAGTAAAAGAAATCGACAACCGTGGATAAATAGTAAAATAAATAACATGTGCAATAAGAGAGATATATTATACTGTCAGTGGAAAAAAGATAGTAACAATAAAATAATTAGACTAGAATTGAATAAATATAGGAATAAAACTCGCAAAGAAATAGAAAAAGCAAGAAATAATTATCTAAATGCCGAAATAAATAAAAATAAAAGTGATCCCAGAAAACTCTGGGGTATATTGAATTCTCTATCCGGTCGCGTCTCGAAATCTGTGGACAGTGCTATTCTAAAGGCTTTTCAGAAAAATAATCTTACAGTAAAAAAGTTGGCTAATAATTTCGCATTAGAATTTGATATTAACGTAAGAAAAATATTACCAAAATGTAATGAATGTCTGTTGGAAGTGTCCGAATACGAGTTTCCTGAGATTGGATCTATGCTTCTGACACCCGCAACACCTACCCAAATAGCAAAAATTATTAGAGGACTAAATGTCAACAAAGCTCCCGGTATTGACGGAATAAGATGCATAGATGTTATATCGCTTAGCAGGAAGTGGTCCATTACTCAATTGGTGCAAAGATTATCTAAAGAATAGAAAATACCAAGTAAAACTCGAAAATGCCCTAAGTGATGAAATCGAAGTTAGTACCGGCACAGCCCAGGGTTCTGTGCTAGGCCCATTGCATTACTTAGCTTATGTTAACGACATGGAGAATGTAATTAAAAAGTGTTCTGTATACCGGATGATACTTGTCTTATCGCTGCCAGTAGAGATATTTCGGAGGCTGAAATTGGTATACAGACTGATTTTACAAACTTGTGCAAATGGTCACATGATGTCGGACTTGTAATAAACTCCGCGAAAACAAAAATCATGCACGTCCGTTCTAACCACCTTCTGAATGTCGACAGACCGTTGCGTGTAGTAGCACACACTCATGAATGTCTACATTTGAGAGCGAGTTTGATAAATAGTAAATGTAACTGCAACTCTTTAGAGCAGGTTACTACCATAAAATATCTTGGTGTATTAATAGATAATAGATTTAACTGGTGCCAACAAGTTGAAAGTATCTGTGAAAAACTAAGAGCCTTGGTGGCTAAGTTTGCTATACTAAAATATAAAGTTCCTTTCCCAATACTTCTAAACATGTATAAAGCACTAGTTGAATCTATTGTCTCATATGGGATTACAAGTTACGGAAGAACATTTAAAACGTATTTAGATAAAATACATAATTTACAACTAAGAATCCTTAAAATTATAATCCCTAAAATTAAACAAAAATTATACAAAAAAGATAATAACCATATACAATTATTTAAATTCTGTGAAATACTTCCAATACAAATTAAAATTAAAATGTCAATACTCATCGAACAATACCATAATAAATACTTACAAATCTATATAAATCATAAAACAATTACCAGGAATATCACTCAAACCAAACTTAAGATACCAACCTTTAAAAATTATTACGGAAAACGCTTAAATAGATACTTAGTCCCTACTCTTTTAAATGAAATTTCACATAGTATACGAGCAGAATTAACTGATGAAAACTATAAACATATAAATATAAACATATACTCAAAACATACTACAAAAATATACTTCAGAATATAAAATAAAAAAAAAAAAAAAAACTTTTTATTTACTTAAAGCTAAGCGATAACAATAAGGTACACTAAGACAGGCGAACATTAACTTAAGTAAACACAAGTACACAAAAAATAATATGATATACACAGTGGACCTCGCACTAGGCATAGCCTGTCCTGCGAGGACCATAACCGTGATTTCCAATATTGATATAGGAGGAAATACTATTAAAAAGTTTCTTTAAAAATTTCAAAAGAATGGAAAATTAAAATGCTACAAATATGTAATCTTAATTGAATACACCATGCGTATCACCCTGTATGTTGCCATTTTTTATGAGCGCTGCTCTGGGCAGCTCAGTGCGAGCGAGATGCATCGGCATAGGTACCTACGCAAACGGCTGGCAGCGCGTGGTCGTGTAGATAATAAGTATTAGAAGTAGTTATGTTATACTTTATTATTTTTATTTAGTTAAATAAGCGACACTCATGTGTAATCGTGTCAAGGACAAACCGGCAAGGTTTTTATGACACTTTTAATTTACATAATGTTACTGTAATTATTATAAATAAATAAAAAAAAAAATATAATTCAAACAATTTTCTTCTGCTTATGTATATACCTTTAGTGGCCCAGTCACTAAATTGATTTTTAGAATTATTTTAATGGTCTTCTTTGTGAAGATGCCATTAAATTCCTTTTCAACAATTTCGAAAAGGCATAATTAATAATTGATCAACACTATTAAATGGAATTGAGGATATTTTATTACAAATATTCTCCTTGAACTTTTTTACACGCCCCTTAGTAATAGGCCTACATGTGAAACTAGTAGACGGATTATTTCGAGGACAGTCGATAACAGCCAACTAACCACTGTGATATCAGAGTTTATGAAATTTACTATAAATTTTTCCCCTACATTACAATCACAGAAAATGTTGTCCAAACACGTAGTTGAAGTGGAGGTGACTCTTGTAGGTTCATTGAAAAGGTGGTGTAAATTGATAGACTTAAAAAGGTTCAGAAACTTAATAGAGTTCTGTGAATCCTGGGGACTCAGGTGTATCTACCTCCTAGAGTGGCCCCGCTGGTAATCAGTTCTGTTCTGATTCCAGCTTCGGTTGGTATTAGGCAGAAACGGTTACCGTGGGGCACGGTTTTCCCCGGGCAACGGCGGGTAGTAGTTCATTCGTGGATTGCTACCCGACGGCCAAAGGATGCACAGAATTTCCGGCGGACCAGCCCCGACGCAGTGGATCGCGTGCAGCGCACACCACTCGGGGGCTTTCATTGTCTGCTGAGGGCTTAGAGGACCGGCCTCTCTTTATGGACCTGAACACAATAGGGCCGGGCACGGAGGCTGCCTTCTTTATCCAGCCCCCCCTTCTGCCGTAGGTTGGCGTTGGGGTGTGGTGGCACCCACTGTCGGGCGCTTTGGCGTGCGGTGGGCCGGTGTTCCTGGTGTGATGGTGCCGTATGGGGGCCTTTTTGTTCTCGGGCCTTGAACTGTCGCGCCTTCGGGCGCGTTCGAATGTTGGGGAGTTCCACGGTGGTGGAATTCCTGCCAACAGTCTGTTGCGCCCCGATTCTCGGGAGCGCTCTCCCCGCCTTTATGGTGGGGGCTTTGTTGGTGGGTCTGTGTTGAGTCCCGCAGCCAGTGGGATGCAGCTACGACTCGCCACCCCCGCTTTTCCCGTCCCGTCGATTGTCTCCGCAACCCAGCGGGGATGCTCGAACGGGAGGGTTTTCGGGTATAACTTAAAAGTCTGTGGGTGCTCTCTCCTCTCTCTGCCCTGCAGCCAGCAGGGTATGGGTTGGGGGAGGGGTCTGCAGTCGTCCCTTCCGGAGCGTCTGCGTTGCAATCCAGCAACGTGGACGATTCCGGAGAGGGGGGAATGGTGGGCCATGGGAGTGGCCCTAGGCCTCGTTTTACGGCGAGGCCCGTTTTTGAAGAGGCCGTGCTGGCGAGCCTCTCGTCCTTCGAGGGTGGGCCGCGGACTTGGTTTCTACCCGTTACCGTAGCCCACCCCACACGGACGTAGCAGGAAATGCCCCGGTGGTTTTTAGTGGGTAGGCCCCTGGGAGCACCCCAGGGGAGAGCCCCACACTACCCGGCCGTCTCCCAGCGGTCGGGTGTGCTTAAGGCGGCATTTTCCACCGGGCCAACAAAAAAAAAAAAAAAAAGTTCTGTGAATCCTCTAGGATGTTAATATTAAAGTCACCGCACACAATAACTTTTTTACTTTTTGCACAAACTTTTTTCAAGACTTCTTCCATGCTAGTCTCAAATGAGTCATACATTGCAGAAGGCGGGCTGTACACGCAGACAATGATATGCTGCTCCAGCTCTGCACACGAAATTTCAATAGGTCGTTCTGTAGATAGTGACTCTTTACGTTGTTTACATTTAAGAGATTTTTTTAACAAAATGAGTGACCCTCCTCTTATTGCCGAGTCTCTCGTGAACGAACTGATAATTTTGTAATTATTAATAGTACCGATTAATTGATGTTGATTTAACCAATGTTCAGTGAGACATAGTATATGAACATTAATTTCTTGTAAAAATATTTCTAGATCTAGTTCTTTACCAGTAAGTCCCTGTATCTTTTGGTGAATAAGTTTTAAATTATTTTCCCTGGTCAATAAATTGCTAGAGGCGTCCTCTATTGTCTTAAACTTAAATTTAAATTGTTTGGAATAATTTCCAAAATCTGCCTATGACTGCCTATAACTGACACATTGACATCTGTCAGTTTACTTCGCCTAGTTAAAAATCCTACTATAGGTGGCGATAGGTAACAAAAACCTATTTGTCATCCATTTACGCTTCCTGGTGTACCACATAGACATATATGTAAAAGTTATGTGAAATATTTATTTGTATTTTTGGTTAAAAAGGTGTGTAAATGTTTACCGATAAATCGAGTACCTATGTGGGGACCTAATCAAACGTTATATTTTCAGAGTATCTGTGCTAGAGAACCGCACGCGCAGCTGTGCGAGCGTAGTGCGCGTGCGGCCGCGGCCACGCGGGCCCGCGCCGGCCTCCAGCCTACTGCTGCGCGCCATGGCCGACGCGCACAAGAGCTTGCTCAATGTAAGTTACAAGTTAGAGTCATATCATCATCATCATTTCACCCAATAGACGTCCACTGCTGGACATAGGACATAGGCTTTCCCCAAAGTTCTCCACACAGGAGACCTATTTTTGATTTACTCGTATAACTTAACGTCGTCCCATGCGTCGTAATTCGAGTAAATTTGGTTACAAATCGACAATCGATGCCGCTGAGTATCGATTTCGAAGTGTACTTCCCTAGTACTGAACTGTCAAAAAGGACTTCATAATTGGAATAGACTGTAAGCAATTTGAATTAAAATTTTAAAAGCATCTCATCTAAGCGTGTTCCCGGTTGCGTCCAAAACTGTCGCTTCCGAACCCAGGGTAAGCTTAGACCATGGGGCTTAATTTAAAGCCGATCCCGTAAACTCTTTTTCACACGCGCTGTGTGTCTCCTACACACAGCGTGTGAAAAAGAGGGAAACTCCGGTTAGGTCGCAACGTCTGCTTTAAATTAGGCCCTCATGGTTCAGGATTTGTAGAGTCTGGTAATTACAACGGAGCGACTGCCGTCTGAGCTTCGCAACGCTTTATCTATATTATATAACCAGACCAACTGAATCATGATTACACATTTTAGAAACTATCAGAAATGTGCAGGTTTCCTCACGATGTTTTCCCTCACCGCCGAGCTAATGATAGAAATACGCAGCGTAAGCGTTACGTAAGCAATTTGCACGAAATATTTAAGAGCTCCATTGCTCCAATAGAGAGGGCTATGCTCTGAGTCTCCTTGCGTGATCGTATCAGAAATGATGAGATCCGCAGGAGAACTAAGGTCACAGACATAGCCCAAAGGATTGCATGCCTCAAGTGGCAATGGGCTGGGCACATAGCGAGGAGAACAGACGGCCGTTGGGGCGGAAAGGTCCTCGAGTGGAGGCCACGTACAGGAAGTCGCAGCCGTGGCAGGCCCCCCACAAGGTGGACCGACGATCTGGTGAAGGTCGCGGGAATCCATTGGATGCGGGCGGTGCAGGACCGATCCGTGTAGAGATCATTGGGAGAGGCCTATGTCCAGCAATGGACGTCTATTGGCTGAAATGATGTTGATGATGATTTAAGAACTCGTACATAAACATTACTAAAATTCCAAATCCGAAAAATAATTTATTCTGCCAACCTTTAAACCCCTCTTTCCCCCGGATTGGGCCTCCGGTACTCTCACTCATGTATGGGGCCGGTTAAGTATGTTATGTAAGCAGATTTTTGGTATTTTTTGTGATCTTCCCTCCACTTCGGTTTTGCAACTCTGTGCCCTACACCAATTCTCTTCATTACAGATACCACCAAAAGTAGTTCCGGAGCCCCAGAAAGTGAAACGTGCCTTAGTCCTGCCCATGCGCCGTGTGGGGGACCCCAAGATTGTGATCCAAGTGCCCGCTGGGGACCGCGCCGCGAGTCCCCGGGACAGCCCCACCGATCATATCAGCTTAGATATAGACAGCGAGGAAGAGAAGAGGTAAACACACCTCAACTTTATAATAATAATATAATATTTTCACAACATCACATACATTGATCTGACTCCGAGATAGGTAGCTGAAGCACCTGTGTTACGGATAACAGAATCGACAGTGGGATTACAAATATATACAGAGTGTATCTGTGAACATTTACATCCCTTTAACCACGTGTTCTACTAACCACTATGAACAATATTTGTTCTATCACTTTTGGAAATTCGCATGAAAAAAATTCAACTTTTCATACAAAGTCGGTCACGTAACTTGGTCATTTTGTATGGGGAATCGAAAAATTTTCGATGAATTTCGAAAAGTCGTTGAACAAAATTAAATGTTGTTCAGAATGGTTGGTAGAACACGTGTTCAAATGGATGTAAATGTTCACAGATACACCCTGTACATATAATACTTTTCTTTTGTAAATACATACTTATAGAAAACACCCAGACCAATACAAACAGACATGTTCATGCAAATGTTTGTACTGTGCGGGAACCGAACCCGCAACCCTTGGACCAAAGGCAGCGTACCACTGTTCCAAATGGGTCGTCAAATATAAATTATAAATAAATAAATAATCACTTTATTTCCTCTTCACTCTGTCTAGGCCTATTGCTAAAATATTCTTTTAAACAGCCAAAGTATAAACGCAAAAACTCCGTAACCGATTTCAACAATTTTTCCACCGATTTCAACATTTAGACCGTGGGAGAGCCACGCCTCGGCATGAATCGGCCGGCTCGACTAAACTGATACACGGCCTCTCAGAAAACCAGCGTGAAGTAGCACTGTCCTGTGTGTCGCTGTGTATTCACTTACGCAGCGGACCGGAGGCCCAATACGGGGAAAGGGGGTTAAAAGGTCGGCAGCGCACTTGTGACTCCACTGGGGTCGCGGGTGTCCATGAGCGGCGGCAATCGCTTACCATCAGGTGATCCGCCTGCTCGTCTGCCACCTATCACATAAAAAAGCTTATAATTTTTCAATATCCTTCATTGACTGCCTCGATGGCGCAGTGGGTAGTGGGTCGTACTTTTCAGCGACGGCTGCGCATGGGGTCCGAGGTTCGATCGGGCGGTCGGTCCAAAACTTGTACCTGAGTTTTTCTGTTAAAAAAATCTCAGTGTCAGCCCAGAATCTGGAAGTTACCGTACCTTAGTTCTGTGGAACGATTTGGCTGCAGGAGTACTTCCCGACGGCAACGACTTGGGGACTTTCAAGACAAGAGCGTTCTCTATTTTAAAAAGGCCGGCAACACATTAGCGATCTCTCTGATTTCGCGGATGTTCATGGGCTGCGCTGATTACTTTCCATCAGGTGACTCGCTTGCTCGTTTGTCCGCCTCTAGCATAAAAAAAAGAAAAGTTGGCGGTCTTGTACCCCCATGCCTCGGAAAGCACTTTAAACTGTTAGGCTTAATCACCATGCTTGCCTGATGCGAATCACAAACCCGAGCAAAGTTCGAAACATACTTTTTTCTCGACCCAGGACCCCAAGATCACGACTCGGTAATAGGCTACAGGAACTATTTTTGATTTACTCGTATGACTTAGCGTCGTAACGATCACACGATTTCTACTGATTTTCCTTCGACATACGAAACTCCGCATTTTTTAATCATTTGTCTGCAACGAGTGAACCCACCCACTCATTGGTCGAGTGACTTAAAGTGAGCGGTAGAAGCAACGTCAAAATAGTTGTCAATAGCAACAAGGACAAACAAAATATTATAAATATCAAAACTTTGATTTAACTGATTTTGACAGTTGACACAATGTGACTTTCATAGTTTTTTGTGACAAAAAAGCAAAGATTTTCATATTCAGCCAATAGTCTATGGTTTTTGCGTTACGTTTGCAATGCGGAAGTTACTGGTTTTTGTAAAATTCTGCATTGAAGGGTTAGAATGTCAATTTTTTTTTATATGTGAGGTGGCAGATGAGCAGACGGATCACCTGATGGTAAGCAATTCCGCCGCCCATGGACATCCGCAACACCAGTGGAAGTCACAAGTGCGCTTCCAGCCTTTTCCCCTTTCCCCATTGGGCCTCCGGTAATCCTCACTAACGGCGAAACACAGCGCAGGCGCTGCTTCACGCCAGTCTTCTGTGAGGCAGTGGTATCACTCCGGTCGAGCTGGCCCATTCATGCCTAAGCATGGCTCTCCCACATTTAAAATTTACCGTATTATATTGGCAACATCGAAATCGAATGATTCAAAAATAAGGAAAATCGGCTTCATGCGACTTAGAATGCGAATGTGACTTACGTCGCATGCGACGACGCTAAGTCATACGAGTGAATCAATAATAGAGCTCCAGGGCGTGTGAGATGATGAAATTCATAATTTATTTATCAAAAAAAAGAAAACTATATTTCTTTTTCTAATATCCTAAAACTTTTCTTACCAGAGTATTCGGTACAGAAAGAGAGGAATACGTGCCAGCATCACTGACTATGAAGATCAAGAACACTGACTACGTGCCCTCCAGGCGCAACGAGCGGACGGCCAGCAGGCGGGACGACTCTCTAGTCATAGAAACTATGTGAGTACATATTTTGTGTTCCCAGGGCTTGACATCTCAAACAGACGTAAATTAGTTTCTATAAGGTAGGTAGTGTAATTCCCGGTTGCGTCCAAAGCTGTCGCTCGCAAAGCTGGAGATCGGGTTACGCTTAGACCATGATTCAAATATGGAAGCGTTTTAGAAGTTCTGACGGGGTATTTAATACTATATGGTCGATCGAAGTAGACATCCTTTAATTATCTATGGATCAGTTTTATTTATAAATCTTTTAAAAGTATAAATCAAACATGTCAACTTTTAAAATTCTTCATTTATGAACATATTTTTGTTGCAGTAATATCCACAACCCATCAGTAGATAAAGACAAAAACACACAATTCATAGTCACCATGGACGGGTTCAACCCTAACGCCTTTTTAGCTAAAAAACTTATGACCGAAGGACTCATAGATGACGAGGAAGAGATCAAAGAAAAACCTAAGGAGAAAGAAACAGAAATATCTAAGAGTAAAGAGAGTAAAAAAGCTAGAGAAAGTCACGAAAAAGAAATAGTATCACCGGAAAAGACCCCGAAAAACCTGTAGAAGCGAAGAAACGAGCAAGTGAGGCAAGCGTTGAAAGTGATACACAAGTAGTTATAAATCAAGAAGAAGTCAATTCAAGTATTGATGTCACGAAAGAAAAAGATAGCAAGAGAGAAAAGTCTACAGAGAAACGTAAAGGTGAACTAAAACCAAAGGTAGTGGAAGAAAAATCTCCACCAGTTAAAAAGAGGAAAGCATCTCCAATAGTGTTCGATGTCGACAGGAAGTTGAGAGAAGCGAAAGAAGCTGCTAAAGAGAGACAGAGGACGGAGAGTGCTAGCAGTGATAGCCACGTGATAGTCACTACTGCAACTAATTCTCACAAATATGACGCATTGCCTTCACGTGAGTATTACATTTTTCGCCTCTACCAACGAGTTTTGCTTTGAAAGTTTTCTAAGTAACCGACCAATCCGCTTAGTGGCTATTAATAATAGAGGAAATGTGGCGTCCCGTTAACGTGTGACGTAATTTATGGAATACCTCATTGGTTTGTTTTTGGCTTGTGTTTGACCGGAGGCCAAATCCGGTTGAAAGGGGAGTTTTAAGGTTGGCAGTGCACTTGTGACTCCACTGTATTAATGGAGAGCGATAATCGCTTGCTTACCATCAGATGATTCGTCTGCTCCTTTACTATCTATCGCATAAAAATACAGACGTTGGGAGCGCGGGGCACCCCAACGCGTAGCATTTTTGCTAATCTTACCAGAATTCGCGCCACGAAATTTTATTTCCGTGTTTTGTGTTGTGTTTTTTTGAAAACACGGAAATAAAATTTTAGATTCCTTATGTCTATGGACCTAAGGAAGTACAATAGCGAAATATTTTTTGAGTTGTTAATTTAGCATCCTAAAATATCCTTATTACAAAATGATGGCATATAAAGTCATAAGATTTTTCAGATTTTAATCAAGTCCTGACTAAGACCTGAAAATATGTTTATTTAAAAAGAAGGTCGTATTAAATGTACTTTAAATGACAGTTGACGACGAAATGACGAATCCGGTCCACACTTCGTGTTCACTCGCGGTTTCTACGCGCGCAATGCGCGACTAAGTGTGGAGCGGACTTTTGAGTTTCACAAGTGATATTATTTGGTCATAAGAACCCCTTGGTTTCTTGGAACTCTGTTACCAATCTGTAGATCATTTTCTATATAAAAATACAGTAAATATTTAGTTTTTTCTTGAATTTCATATTATTTGTTCAGACATGTGGCAGGCCTCCTACAAGGTGGACCGACGATCTGGAGAAGATCGCGGGAATCCATTGGATGCGGGAGGCACAGGACCGATCTGTGTGGAGAACATTGGGGGAGGCCTATGTCCAGCAGTGGACGTCCATTGGCTGAAATGTAGATGATGATGATGATGTTCAGACATAACCTCCAAAATTTCAAACTGAAAAATCAATATTTCCAGACTTACGACAATCGTGTACCTAACGTCTGTTGAACTCGAGCTGTTATTACATATGTTTCATACCAATACGCACAAAAAATATACTTACAAAAATATTATATGGAGGTTCGCCATTGACCTTTGAAAGTAGATGCCCACTGAAGCGTTTCAAAGTACTTGTAATTTGGAATGATTCCACGGAAGGAGGGAAGATCTTCCGCCGAACCGGGTGTAATTGGCTCGGGGACCATGATCCAGTGTACCATCTTGGCTTTGGCGAACTTTGCTTTCGCGATGCTGACGTATGAGAATTTCGATTATGTATTAATAGCGCCATCTACTGCTGGTAGGATGCTACTAATGGGGTTCACCCACTTTCCACGTTCTTTCTTCGGGCGATGGTAGGTGTCGCCACAGACTTCTTTGGTCACGCGGACTATTCGTGGCTAATAGGGTTCAAATACCCTAAGCTCGAGATTTTATAAAATATAAATATTTTATAAAAATATTTGTAAATATGTGCCAATAGCAAAAATTCTCAATAAAAATATAACGTCTAGCCGGTTTTGTGGTCATTCAAATATTCATGGGCAAGTCCATTTAAAAGTATGAAATTACTTATTAAAAAATAATTATACCATTGAATAACCCATACAATTTACACCAACTATTATAATAGAACCATTAACATAAACGAAACATTTGATATGCATACAAAATACTTGTTTGTGACGTCACATCTCAGTAGCCATTTGTATGGAGCGTTTTGGGTTTGCGCAAAATAATGTGATTTTAAAGTTGTGATATCTCAGATAGTTTATATGAGAATCAAGTAATTCTTTCAACGATGTTTCTATCACTGAGAGGTCTTTTAATTACATAAATAAAAAAAATAGTCAAATACCGTATTCTAAGCACTAAAGAAAGTTATGTTGACTGTAGTGTCCCAAGCGGAACGCAAGCTCGTGTGGTGCCGCGCGTTTCCGGCGTGCCGCTACGGCAACGCTTACATAAATAAAAAAAAATAGTCAAATACCGTATTCTAAGCACTGAAAGGAAGTTGTGTTTGACTGTAGTGTCCCAAGCGGAACGCAAGCTCGTGTGGTGCCGCGCGTTCCCGGCGTGCCGCTACGGCAACGCGTGCGCGTTCCAGCACCCGCGCTGCAAGTTCGCGGCGGGCTGCACGCGCCGCAACTGCGTCTACTCGCACGCGCCCGCGTCGCCTGCCTCGCCTGCGCCGCCCGTCGTATGTGAGTATCTTCTTCTTCAGCACCATGTATTTCCCCGACTACGGCGAAGCAAAAAGGAGGGTTATGATTTTGATCTGTATGTATGTATGGATGTTCATCTGTTCCCTCATAACTTCTAAACTAGTTATCATATTTGAACAAATGAGTTCTTTCATTTGGTACTGTCAAGCAATTTTAGTTTTTAAATTTTATTGCCAAATGTGTTGTCCAATATTATATAGAGGCTTGGCTAGGACCTGGAACAGTTGTTAAAAACCAACACTGTCTGCAATTTCTTTATAATGGCTTCGTTTTCTGATGAAAGCAAAGAAAAATATATAGCAATACAGATACAATCCGGTAATATTTATTTAGCACGTGGCAAAAGTCGCAACTAATACTGTTTTTATATTTTTTACATAGCAAAACGTTTTACAACGCGCTCCCCTGTCAATGTCACTGCAGTGCCGTCTGATCTTGGTCGGTCCATAACTATCATGGGTTTTTTTTATGGCTTGCTGTTGCTCTTACGAGACAACTCTGCCAATGTCAAGTGATTAAAGAGACACGTTCCTTAGAAAATTGGTTGATGGTAATAAGCTGGTTCTCTTCAATTAATTGAGTTTGGGTTATTATTAAACACCACCTAAAACAAACAAAACGTACACTGACATACACATTTAGACAACACAAACTTTGTTAATTAGGAGATTCGTAGAAATTGTTACTATAATCTTATATTATACAATTTGATATAGCTACATAAATATTCAATATAACGTGAGAAGGAAAGGGAAAGGAGGAAAGGGAAGTTGATGGGGCGAGGAATTTTAGAGGATAGGATGTCATACAACGAAGTTGGGTATTTCCGACAGTTGAAGAAAATGTGTTCCGGTGTACCCTCCTCTAGGCCACATTCGCAGAGTGACGAGTCTTTTACGCGTATCTTATTTAAGAAGACCGGAGTGCAGGCATGTCCAATCGCAAGCGACTGATGGTGGATACTATGGATTTTTCTATTGCTTTTCTTTTAAAAAACCATGGATGACGTGGGATCACCGGCTGTATACTTACGAAGTGACGACCCTTAGATCTTGAAGATTCGTTAAATCTACCTTGCCAATCTTCCACCAAGGTGTTGGAAGCCTGGGGTAGAATATCGTGTGCGAAGTTCTGCTGACGAGGGGAACGAAGCTGTATGGCTTCCTTAACTATCATTTTAGGAATGACATTTCGAACATGACGTCTGTCAACTGTCAGGTTTGACAGTACAAACATTTGGTTATGTCAAAGTGACACGTGACATCTAACAGTGGTTATCATTTGCAATCTATGGTTCATGTCGTTTTTCCCCTGAATGACGCCATATTGTATGCTTGATTGGGAGTAAAATAATTAAATATTTTTTTGATTTGCACTACATTATTGTATGTTTTTTTTCCGAAATACATACTGATTTCTTTGTATACCTGAGCAGCCTTTAATAAGACATTATCTAAGTATTGTCTGTCTTTTTGATTGAAATAAATCTCTAGCCCTCACAAGCTGAACAAAGGGTTGATAAACCCTGTAACTTTGTCTTCTAATACTAATCTACAAATGCCTTCTTCACAGCATCCCAAGTGGTTCCAGCTGCGAACTACAAGTCGATCACCGCGGCCCCCCTCCCCAACATGTGCAAGTACTACCCGGCGTGCGCGAACCCGACCTGCGCCTTCTTTCACCCGAAGCCCTGCCGCTACGGACCCGCGTGTCTGAACAAGCTGGAGTGCAACTTCTACCACGCGGACATATCTGCGGGCTACGCTTACCCGCTCTAATATAGTAGCATTGATTAGGTGGTTTAATATTTTATTATAGGATTTGAGTAAAGTATTGATGAAATTTTTTGGGATGTTTTATTTCTCTAGTTGTTTAGTTTTTATCTTTTTTTTCTTTTTTTTATGTCATAGGTGTTAAACGAGCAGACGAATCACCTGATGGTAAGCGATTGCCGCTGCCCATGGACCACCGCGACACCAGTGGAGTCAAAAGTGCGCTGCCAACCTTTAAATCCCTACCTGTTGGTTAGTACCCTGCTTAGTACCCTGATTGGGCCTCCGGTACCCTCACTCACGCAGCGACAGCACAGAGCTACTTCACGCCGGTTTTCTGCGAGGCCGTGGTATCACTCTGGTCGAGCCGTCCCATTCATGCCAAAGCGTGGCTCTCCCACGGTCAAATCTTATCTTTTTTATGTGATAGATTACTATGGGTAAAAGCGTAGCGATGGCTTAGTAACATATTGTAATATCTGTGCTGCAAATAAGGTTGTTATTTTGTTGACGAATCTTATATTATCAGGAGTTCCTGAGGTATATATCGACGTTATCCGAGACTTGTACCGCGATTTAGTTAGGACCGCTGTTGGTGATACCAAACCCTTTCCCATTACAGTCGGAGTCGACCAGGGATCTGTCCTCAGTCCATTTCTGTTAAGCGTGATATTAGACGTTCTGTTAGACAGCATCGAAAATCCTCATGAGCCTCCTTGGGTGCTGATGTATGCTAACGATATCGCGCCGGTAGGATCGGACAGGGGCAGGTTGGGGAGGCCAGTAAAAGAGTGGAAGGAGTCGCTTGAGAACGGTGGTCTGAAACTGAATGCGGCGAAGACAGTGTACATGATCAGCAACTCTACCTGATCCCACTCGGTCCGAATTGGCGACGATAAGGTCGAGCGCACGGATCAATTTAAATATCTGGGATCAGTATTCCGAGTACATACGAATGGAAATTCGTCCGGAGATACTGAATACGACGTCAAAGCAAATGGCGTGAGGTGACAGGCGTAATCTATGACTCCAAAATGCCATTTTTTTTTATATGAGAGGTGGCAGACAAGCAGACGGATCACCTTATGGTAAGCAATTCCGCCGCCCATGGACACCCGCAACACCAATGGAGTCACAAGTGCGCTGCCAACCTTTCCCCCCCCCCCCCCCCCCCCCATTAGGCCTCCGGTTACCTCACTGCTGCTTCACGCCGGTCTTCTGTGAGGCAGTGGTATCACTCCGGTCGAGCCGGCCCATTCATGCCTAAGCGTGGCTCTCCCACATTTGAAACGATTAAGCTGAAGGGACTGGTCTATAAGTACATCATTAGACCGGTCCTTTTGTATGGCAGTAATACTTGAGCGATACAAGCAAGAGTTGCATGTCACGGAGATGAATATGCTGTGGTGGATGTGCGGAGTTACGGGGAAAGACCGCGTGAGAAACTCGCGCGTGCATGGCAGCCTCTATGTCCGTGACATAATTAGCAGACAAACTGCTGGAGACTCGCCTACGTTGGTACGTTATGTTCTGCGTAAACTAAGCTACGTGGGCAAATGTATGGCCATGCAACCGCAGCGGGGCCCGGCAGAAGGGGTAGACCTAAAAAGGTGTGGCTTGACGGTCGTTAAGGATGACATGTGTGCCAATAAACTGACCATTAGGGATCCCCCGGCAGACCCCGGGCTCCGAAGCGACGGCTTGGGACGCAACCGGGACAAAACGCTAAGATGATGATGAATCGTATATTTTCAGACTTCGCTTTTTCTGAAGGTTGCAAATTAGGTTGTTGTTTTGTTGACGCTTATGATTGGATCGAGGCCAAAGTTGGATGTGCCATACCACCCAACGGGCTCAAATCTACTTCATTGGTGATCAAATAGAATAATGTCACAGGTCGAGACCTAACAAATGGTCTCAATTGCTACGTGGGTAGAAATTTGGACAGTGATCATACAATCTGGGGTCTTTTAGGCGGGGCGTGAAACGGCATCTCAGCAGGCCATTAGGGTGAGGATGGCAGACACAATGGGTACTTTGGTAGTTCTTTTGTGCCTGTCAGCCTCATATTTGGATTTCACGACCGCTTACCATCAGGCGGAGTGAGGTCATCCTGATTGGCCTATCTATATAAAAAAAAAAGATTTCCAGATGAAGAAATTTAAAACAAAATTACAATTTATTTTTTAAAGCACGCGTTAGGTACTCGTAAAACTATCAATATACAACCTGTGCGGATAAAGAATGGGATCAGAAATGGCGGTTCATCTATTCACTTCTCGCTCGCACACTGTTTGCGTCTATACTCGCACTCGTGGGGTGCGAGTACCTATATATATACCTATAGGTACTCGTAACCACATTACACTGTCTCGCTAGCGAGATAACAATTATTAGCTTTTTTATTTAGTTTTTAGGGCCTTAAACTGACCCCTTAACAGCGTGACCCCCTGGAACGATTGATGTTTTCCCGTAAGAATAAGAAGTTTTCCCCAAGTAACTACACATTTTCTTAAGGTGACGGGTAGGGCACATTAGCGACGCAAATCGATTTTAAGTTTTAGCTACTAATCCAAAACTCGAGTGTAAATGCAGACCAAACAGTTAA
This sequence comes from Marasmia exigua, assembly GCA_019059595.1. Lineage (NCBI taxonomy): Eukaryota > Metazoa > Arthropoda > Insecta > Lepidoptera > Crambidae > Marasmia > Marasmia exigua. The sequence goes on along the minus strand of CM032476.1, from coordinate 9,820,167 downwards.
CTATAAGTATTAGATAAATATATAGGTGTTTGCCGAAAGATTTTAACTCCGAGATGGTTAAAATAGATCCGGTTTAGGAGCTAAAAATTAAAATCGATTGGCGTCGCTAGTATGCCCTACCGGTCACCTTAATAGGAAACAATGTATCATGGCATCCGTAAAAATTTTTTTTTATCGCTTTACGTACTTTTTGAGGTAAGTACTATAATATATAGGTACTATAATACTTATACATATATTAACATACCTATATACTCCGAATATCACAACGGTCTATTTTGCTATACCTACATATCCTTAGAGTTAAGGTGTCTATTTCAATAACTCTCATGAAACAGGTAGTTAGGCAGCCTGCGTTAGGCTATCTTTTATGACGAGCTCAGAATATGGACTTTTAGTAATTTAATGATTTTCGCGGAGATTTAACTCAAATAAATGGGGGCTCAAAAATCACCCAGACTGTTTTTTAAAGATACTATATTGTCTTGCCAACGCTCCGAAGCAACGCAACGTGAACATGGAATGAGTTTTCAGAAGCTTTCCCCGAGGGACTACAGTATGAGGTTCTTCAAGAAAGAAGTGGTATGTTTTTGAAAGGTGAGTGTCACGTATGCACATCAGCAGTTGCAGTGTCCATACTCTGAGGTTGACACGGTAATTGAAAAAAAAGCTAAATGTGCTATTCTTACTATCATTCGAGAATATCGACCCATCAAAGGTACTTAGTTCCACTTCTCAGGTACTGGCCGATCATAGGTAATGATCCACTTAACGTATCCTGTGTCAGGGTCCCGAGACTACGCATTTGTGCATCCGCCGACACCCTCCGCCTAATAGTTTGATATCATTTGGTGCCGCGCGCCCAGAGAGTCCTGTGGGATCCCGGTCTTGACACTTGGAAGTGACTGCCATTAAAAGTGAGACGTCAAGGTGCAGGGTCAAGTTGGGACTGCACTAGCCGATTCTAAATACAGGTAAGGGTGAAAATGGCATGGACTGTGTGACGTTGTACCCCTAAAATAAGAAGATACGACTAGTAGTTACCTACTGCATTTTTTTATATACTTAGAGGAACCTCAAAATCGGTGTCACTTGTGAGATTCTTTACAAGACAGCATTGGTTCCTTTGTCATAGGTCAAAACGAGTTTGCAGGTGACATCGAAACATTCTTCTAAAATTGATAACATAGGACCTAAGTATCGAACAAAACTGGGATTTCAAAAATCACGAATGCTCGCTCCAAATGTAGGTATCATTGGCTCGACACAAATGAGCGACGAACTACAAAATCATTTAATGATGATCACATAGCGAAAACGACTCTTTTTACTGTTACAGATTCAAATGCTCCAAACTTTAGAAAGATACATATTTGCCAGGATCCCAATTCTCGGACTCGAGATATTTTGAAAACATGGCGGATGTCACATGAAACACAACACAACAAAATACCTATGTTTTAGTGATATACCTATGTCGTATGATGATAAATGTCACGAGCTCGAGAATTGGGCTCCAGGTGGCTTAAGGCTCTACCTGGTTTACGTGAATCGAATTTGGACCGTGATTGTTTGTATCTACCTACCTACCTACTTTTATTTTTTGTCCGTTACAATTACCAGTTTACCCAACACACCGGGAGATTGTGCCCTTTTGCAAAACCGCAATATACCCACTTATCACGTTATTTTTATAAAAAAAATGTGGCAATTTAATAAAGTTCAAATAATACGCAGGCAAACAGCTTCGAGAGAGAAATAACATGGGCTCTGCAGCAACAAGTAGGTACTTAACTACTTTAATTAGCCGATTGGCTTGCAATGGTCTTGCTGGTTTTTCTTGCCTACCTTATAATTTGACCAGTTTCGCATTATAGCTATTCAGAAGACCGAGCCGAATGTTTTTTCCGTAACTTCAGTTAGAAAATTCAAGTGTCGGTTTACAATATTCGGCGTTGAAACACTGGCCCTATGGGGTTCCGACGCTCTCTCTTTCTTCCGTAACTTAGCTAAGCGATTAAGTAGTCGGGGTCACGGAAGAGCCACGAACCAGCATTTTGGGGACACAGCCACAGGGACCAACTTTGTTGTAACTTTCCTTTTTACTTACTTTTAACTTAGCTTTAGGTCTCAGTTATAATAAAATATTTTTGGTCTGTATGTATCTTATCTCTACCTAAATTGTAATCATTTTTAACCAACTTCAAAAAAAAAGTGGTTCTCAATTGGACATGTATAATATATATATTTTATGTTTGTTCGCCGATTACTTTGCCATTTAGATTATATTCTTGTCTGTTGAATAATTTAATGTTGTAGATATTAAATTACAAGATAGCAATTAGGCGCCGACATCGGTAAAACCTTTTCTCGAGTGTACTGTTATAAAAAGTTACCTATTTGAAATATATACAGTGATAAAAATATTATTTTACACTTTTTCGCTCGTGGTTTTAGCAGGCGGTTTTTTTTCGCAGAAATTTCTTTTAAAAGGCAATTCAAATTTAAAATGTCAAGAAGTTCAAGAACAATCTATCTTGACTCAGACTAGATTGTATTTATTGAACTAAATAAGTATTTATATTTGCATCAAAATAATTTAAGAAGAGATGACCTACTAGATATTTTACGCAGGAGATAGGTACTTTTAGCTGTTTGCTCATTGACTAGCCCGATCATTGAGAACAGAATTTACCTACCTATATATTCAAAGAGACCGATGCACATTGTCATAACAACAACTTTTGAAATCGTTTCTATTTTTAACCATAATTTCAAACACTTTTCTAAAACCCTTGCATCAATTCAATCTAGATGTTTTTGACTGATTCGGGTATATCCGGAATATACGACCCACCTTAGAGTTTAACATGCAAATTGCAAACGTCACAAACAGGGCCTGCGTTCCGTGAACGTAGGTTAAAATGACTCCGGTTCCGGATTCCATGGCGTGCAAATTTGAAAAACGAACTGATGAAACATTTTTTAATTCGAGTAAGTAGTATATTGTGGCACAAAGCTACGATCTTCAAGTATACCTACCGTGAACTAGCCCAGAGGCTGGTCGACGCTATGGTGACAGGAGAGCTAGCGTACTTCTGAGCCAAGGAGCCCGATTCTCGGGCTCGTGACATTTCTTTTCATACGACATATTATATCACTAAAACATAGTTTTTTTATATGGAGCCCAATTCTCGTGCTCGTGACATTTTGAAAACATGCCGGATATCACCGGAAAACCATACAAAAAAACGATGTTTTAGTGATATATGTCGGGAGAATTCGGGTCCATGTATCAGTTTAAAATAAATAAAAAAAAAGTGTTTATTCCGGACCATACAATCCATAGTGTTGTTAGTATTGTTAGTAACAATGATTGTCTTAGAAATCTATGTTAGTAGGTACTTTAATCATTTTATAAATATTTATCCGATTCCAATTTAATTATTTTATTAAAATTTTCAAAACAATGAAACTTTAATTTACTTTGATTGGTTTGAGTTACTTTAATTGGTTTAATTGAGAATTTAGAATTCAGAAAGGAAAATTTAGCCATTCAGAAAGGAAATACGCTAAGTCACGATGCCTGTGGGCAGCGATTTGGGGGATTCATATTTTTTGTAAATATTTATGTATTTAATAAATAGTTCTTATATGTAATATAATTATATAATAAGTACTTATTATTAATCTTGCTAAATGATGTAAAGAGGTTTAAATGACGTCGACTAATAGAAAGATTACTTTTAATCTTTTCTTCTGCGGTTTACCTAAGTATATAAATACGTCTTTCATTAATAGTTTTGGGCTAGATTTACACGGTTTTCAGCATATGAAACTTTAGTATTACTTATTTCGAAACGAATAATTTGTGGATGGAAAAGTCGAAAGCAGAAACTTTGACTTGGGAACTTTGTTTGGACTAATTAGGAGATAAACATACTGAAAGTCCTTACCACTCTGTGGTGGGCCCGAGGGGGGAGCGGCACGAAGAAGGTTCCGTTTTTTCGTTTTTTGCTTACTCATCGAAAACGGTGCCTCGTACGAAATTTGATGTACATACTACATCTTAACAATTTAACACGTGGTAAAGCGCAGATTAAGCCGTGTGGTCCCGGCAGAGTAGAATAGGCCACCCTCACTCTTACCGAGGTGTCGTAAAAGGCGACTAAGGTAAAGCTGCTGGCATGATCATTAGCACCCAGAGAAGGAAAACTCTGCATTTCAAAACCCTCGCCAACCCGTCTGCCAAGCGTGGTGAGTATGGCAATCACCCCTCATATGATTGAGGGAGGCCCGTGCCCCAGCAGTGGGGACTTAAATGGGCTGATGATGATGATGAAAGCGCAGATTTATTTTTAAAAAATCTGCCTATATCCGTGGAGGGAAGGGAAGTTTAGTGATGGTCTAGATATGAATAAGAAATGATGATGTTTGTTTACGAACATTGATTAATCACTTGCTCACAGCAGCGAAAATGCAGATATTAATTAAAATTAAATACCGCGGTAGCCTAGTGGTCTTGGCGGTCACCAAGATGGTGAAAGGGGTTGGATTGTTGAAACAGTAATACAGCCATTTATGTACATTTAAGTTTCTGTAATGCCTATTTTTTTAAGTTGTATATTTTGTGCAATAAAGTAAGTATATCTATAGTGTTAACTGTTTATTCTAGCAAAAATGTAATATGCATCTATAGCTGTGCGTAGAAAATTTGCTAAATATTTTTTGTTTGAAAGAATGTACTCCTGCCTGATACATGTGCTGACATGGTGATGTCAGGATCTTATGATCAAATCTTAGGGAAACAGAAGTGACTCTTCAATAACCAATAGCAAATGAGCCGAGATAACTTTTTTTGTTGTTTCTTGTATTTATTCTTCAATACTTCTCACAACGACCAGTATCTTTTCAATGCATTGGTCATTCAGTCTCTTTTCTTTCAATTTCTATTTTACCTCCTTCTAATACAGTTGAGTAAATAGAAAAGCCCATCTGCGCTGGTAGTAACATAAAAACAGCCAAATAGTGAGACATTACTTATTCATTCTTTCTATCATTGTCACAACACTAATCAAGATCGAGTAAGATCGTGGCAACGTACCACGATTATCGCCTATTGTCTTTTGGGGTTATTTCTGTCGCAAGATATGTTAGATGAAAAATGTTATTATTCTGAAATAACTTTTATTTTATTAAAAAAATACTTATGCGTGATAAGAAAGATGAATTAGATTTTTCTGATCGTCGTTCGCAAGTAATATCATAATCAGCCCATTTAAATCCCCACTGCTGGGGCACGGGCCTCCCTCAATCACATGAGGGGTAATTGCCATACTCACCACGCTTGGCAGACGGGTTGGCGAGGGTTTTGATGTAAATGCAGAGTTTTCCTTCTCTGGGTGCTGATGATCATGCCAGCAGCTTTACCTTAGTCGCCTTTTACGACACCTCGGTAAGAGTGAGGGTGGCCTATTCTACTCTGCCGGGGGCCACACGGCCACTGTCGCAAGTAATAACTGCACAAAAAAACATTGTGACGAGTTCCGCTCAGCGACAGATACGAATTCGAAATGGCGTACACGACCAACGTGGAATCACGTTGGTCGTGTACTATGGCAGAGAGAAATCGGCCATATGCCACGTCCCGTGTTCAATTGTCTAAGTACTAGATACATAAATTGGTTAAGTTCAAACAACGACAGATTGGATTGCTTTATTTTGTCTCTATTGGGTCTCCATTTTAGGTACTTCAGGCCGGCTTGCAACACGTTCATTCATTAATTTTCATTCATTTCAGCCAATAGACGTCCACTGCTGGACATAGGCCTCTCCCAATGTTTTCCACACAGATCGGTCCTGTGCCGCCCGCATCCAATGGATTCCCGCGATCTTCACCAGATTGTTGGTCCAGCTTGTGGGGGGCCCGCCGCGGCTGCGACTTCCTCCACGTTGCAACACGTGCAACAAGTTGTTTGGATGCAATTACAAAATAAACAGTTTTCTTTGTATTTTCAAGATCTTGACCGATTTACGGTCCATTTAACAACGTTCACAGAAGTTCTTATCCAATAATTGAACACCTGAAGGTCCTAATGAGCTTCGTAATTAATCGATGTTAATTAGTACACGCATATCTGTAAACGAATTGATACGACTACATTGTCCTAAGTAAGCAACGCGATACGGATGCGAAGTTTCGCTGTTGTTTTTTAACGTGATAGGTGGCAGTACGAGCAAACGGATCTCCTGATGGGAAGCGATTGTCGCCGCCCATGGACACCCGCGACACCAGTGGATTTTGACACTGTTATTAATTAATCCGAAATTAAACTTAACGTAAAAGATGTTTTTTAATAGTTTCTGTATATTTAACATAATATTTATTTATAATACTTTGCCAGTGTCGATTGATAAAGGAAAGGAGTTATATTTAATGATTATTGATCGGTTTTGATTCTTTTGATGTTTAGGTATTTTGCCGAGATTTTTAAAACCAATACGGAAACATAACATACCTACATAAAATTATCACATTATTAAAGATATTGAAAGTAATTTAGGTAGTTTAATAAGATACATAATAGATTATGATACCAAATATGTTTATTGAATTTGAATTCTAATTGCAATGAGTTAAGTTTAAAGCTACTTAATTCTTGATTGCGTGCAGTGTCACGTTCTCACCTCCATCGCTCATGTAGGACAATGCCTATAGCTAATATCTGTGCCTATAGGTAACTAACAGCATACAGTCAGAAGGTACAGTCGGCTGCAGATTATATGACAGCTTTAACTGTTATTTGTAATGGTCAGCAGGTTTAAAGGGAGGTAACTATTGTACTGAGCCTAAGACTCGTGGATTGCCACGGTGTCATATATCGTTCATAATTCTGAATGAATTATATGAGACCGTCTGCCACAAGTCTTCGCGTCTAGGATGGCTTTCTGATTATTACTTTCTTACACAGATGGGCACGTCACCCATCTGTGTAAGAAGTCTAATTCGATTCTAAAGTGTGCTGTACATATTTTTGAAGCTGACTGTGCATTCTGTTGCCTTCAGAAACCAGGAAGGTACATTGCGTGATAAATGTATTACCCTCATGTAATTATGGAGCTCTGGCAATGTCCTGACTAATAGAATAATAATAATAAACTATTATCTCTAAGATTAATGAAATCTCCTTTCATCTGTCTACGTGTAAGTATTTTTAACAGCTTCAAAAACCAAAAAAAAAAAACTGCGATAAAAAACCGCCTACGAAAACCACGAACTAAAAAGTGTAAAATATTTTACCTAACCCCTAATTTAGGGGTTCGAGAAAAAATCGAAGTGAAACCCCCTTCGTTTTAATTGTATGAAAGTGGAAATACAATTTTTTATGACTCTGGCATCAAATATGGCGAATCTCCCATACGACGATAAATTTGAAGTTACATAAAATATTAAAACATTATTTTTGCTTACACGACATAAAATATATTTTTGATAATTTTAATAAGTCTGGGTGTTTGCTATGTATTATAAGTATGTATTTACAAAAGAAAAGTATTATATGTATATATTTGTAATCCCACTGTTGATTCTGATATCCGTAACACAGGTGCTTGAGTTACCTGACTCGGAGTCAGATCAATGTATGTGATGTTGTGAAATATTTATTATTATTATTATTAATAAATTATTATAAACGTACTACCTACCCTTTTCCACATGAACGCGTAGAGATATGAAAGTTGTTATTCATATCAAACACTTCTTAAGTCTAATTGCCTCTAAACTGTGAAAAATTCTAAATCAACGCAAAAATTTAAAATGCTGAGGTAGGTACCTACCTATAATCATACCGCATATTTTGAAACTCGCCACTACTCGCAACGGAATCAAAATTTAAAGACTACTTCCCGCTGACATTGAATCTTGAATTTTGGTATGAAACAACCTAACCGAAAACCCGAAACCTTTTAAAATTTTCAAGGTACAGTTAAACCAAAACAAAGACCATCACAATCGTCATTCAATCTAAATATTTTGGTGAATGTAATTATGTATATATCCTAACTGAAACAGAAACATTATTTATTTGCAAAATACACAGTTGATACAGAGGTAATTTGATTTAATACGTCATAAATTACAAACCGCTACGTTTGTACGGCGGAACCCTCGGTGCACAAGTCAGACTCGCACTTGGCCGGTTTTTTTATCTAGTAATATAAGTATATCACTAAACTTAAACCGTTTTATAACTTTATTCCTAGGGAGATAGTAATGAATCGCTTTCGTATAACTATGTTACGGTACATAATTATATCCCTAGGGGTATAACTATTCCTGGCTTCATCTCTCTTACTGAGACATATACATGTATGACCCTGACAGCATATTGCAATAACTTAAAACTATGAATGGCACTGTATTAATTTTAACTACTAATTATTATATAAACTACTACCATGTATTAAATATATGTTAAAGTTATGTTATTGTTTTTTTTATAGAAAGGCCAATCAGGATGACCTCACTCTGCCTGATGGTAAGCGGCCGTGAAATCCAAATATGAGGTTGACAGGTACAAAAGAACTTACAAAGTACCCATTTTGTCTGCCATCCTCACCCTAATGGCCTTATTTCCTTATTTTCTTATTAAATGCGTGGTATACCTAATAGTTTGTTTTGTTTGTACATTTTGACCTTTCACAATTTGCAAAACAATATTCTATTCTATTATAATAACAGGTCTTATCTTATAAGTAAAATGGCTACAATGACAATGGCAATGGTCAGAGCTGGTCTAAGTCACTTCCTAAAAGCTAGCGACAGCCCAAGGCTGACGCAGACACGATAGAACTATGGTGAGGTCTAGATACATTGCCATTTACGGAGTTATCTGATACCTATAACAATATAGGTACATGTTGTATCTGTGAAGATTTAAATCCCTTTAACCACGTGTTCGACCATCCATCATGAACAATATTTGTTACTTACCTATATTTTGGAGCGAATTTCCAAAATAAATAAAATTCAACTTGGCATACAAAGTCAGTCGTGACTTTGACATTTTATATGGGAAGTCGTAAAAATTTCGACAAATTATGCCGACTGCCACGAGACTGCTCGAGTATAATTGTTACTTCCCTTTAAACCAACTGAACATTTTGAAGCACTTGCACTGTCACTAGATCATGAATTCTATCGAATTAAATATTCTATTCTAGAATCAAATATTCTATTCGAGTCTTTGCGGGTACTCGTAGTAGTTATAAGGCAATAAACCCACACAATGGGAAAAAGAAATTTTTTTATCGCTTAAAGATTATGTCCATCTAATTATAACTTAGAAACTATTCATTCAATGTTCTTAGATCAATGAAACCACTATTTCAATAGATAGGTAGGCATTCCTAATTATCTTTGTTGATTATGAATCGAATCAATTAATCAAAGACAACGATCGCAAAGTAACACCATTCAATAACCTACCTTTATAAGATTGGACAAACAATTGCACAAAATACACAACTTAAGCACTAGGCATTACAGAAATTTTGTGTCCAAATTCGGCGGTCTTATCGCTGAAAGCGATTTCTACCAGACTACCTTCGGGTAAAGGACAATATAGGAGAGGAGGGCTATGTGGTGCAATAAACCTTAAGCTGGATACACGATACCGTAGGACGCAAGTGTATTATCAACATCCCAGCGTTTCGTTCCCGGTTGGGTCCAAAGCCATCGCTTCGGATCCCAGGGATAGTTTTTTATGTGATAGGTGGCAGACGAGCCGACCGATCACCTAATGGTAAGCGATTGCCGCCGCCGGTTTAAAGGTTGGCAGCGCACTTGTGACTCCACTGGTATCGCGGGTGTCCATGGGCGGCGGCAATTGCTTACCATCAGGTGACGTCTGTTCGTCTGCCTACCTATTACTTAAAAAAAAAACTGGATCAACTAGATAATGGTTACACGTTCAAAATCATTATCTCAATTGCGGGTATGGAGCCCAGTGTGAAGATCGGGAGTTGTGTGAAGAGATAAGGTATTCATCATCATCATCATCATCAGCCCATTTAAGTCCCCACTGCTGGGGCACGGGCCTCCCTCAATCACATGAGGGGTAATTGCCATACTCACCACGCTTGGCAGACGGATTGGCGAGGGTTTTGATATAAATGCTGAGTTTTCCTTCTCTGGGTGCTGATGATCATGCCAGCAGCTTTACCTTAGTCGCCTTTTACGACAGACCTACACTACGTAAGAGTGAGGGTGGCCTATTCTACTCTGCCGGGGACCACACGGCCTATATAACAAATTAAAATCTACTAACTTATTGGCTAAAAGATTTACAAATTACAACACATTATTTTTGTCCAATCAGAAATTATCATTTAAGTTGGTTTCGGAGGACGCTCAGGATTTATGTAGAGAGCCACGGAGTGACAGAGGGCGCGGTCGGACCTCTCACGCTAAAGTGATAAATACAGTCGTAAATGAGGCAGCGTGCGGAGGACCGCCTCACGGGTATCCAATGGTTCAGAAACTATCCTGAAATGTTAGGTTTCCTCACGATGCTTTCCCTCGCCACGCTAATGATTGAATGGTGGCGTGGGAGGTGCGTGGATATACAATACGATTTCTATGGCGCAGATTTGTCTCGTAGCACATTACAACCTACGTGTAATTTCCTTTGGAACTGCAATAAAACTTCCAGAACGTGTCTACATATTTTCTTCTCAATTTTATAAGCTGTAGTACTAAACTACTATCTAGTGACTAATAAAAAAAATATGCTCTACATTTTGTATTGTTTGTAAGATGTAAATGGTTGTTTGAGAACAAATAAAACCATATTTTCTTCTTGTACAAGTCTTACTATTTGGATGATCGATGTGTAGGTATATACTATTTCTACTATAGGTATATATTATTATTCTGACTGACCGGATGGCGCAATTGGTAGTGACCCTGCCTCTTACGCCATAGGTCGTGGGTTCAATCTCCACCCCGGACAAACATTCGTGCGATGAACACTTGTGTTTGTTCAGTGTCTGGGTGTAATATATGTATTTAAGTATATATTTCTGTTCCTCTGTTGTCTGATATCTGTAACACAAGTGCTTAAGCTACTTAGTACGGAATTAGGTCAATGTATGAGATGTGAAAAAAAAAATTTAGTAAAAATATAAAATTAAAAAACACGAACTAAAAAGTGTAAAATAATATATAATATAAAATAGTATTTACTATAATAGTATCTAGATAGTATTAGGCGCCGACTTCGATCACATTTTTTCTGGAGTGTACTGTTATAAAATGTTTACTGAATTGTTACAAATATTATTTCTTTTTCGGTTTGCGAAGGCGGTTTTTTTTTCGTAGAATTTTTATTTCACGCTTTGTAGGGCCTGAACAACGGTAATCAGTAATCACACTTTTTTTTTTACTGGCTCGGTGACGTAATGGTTAGTGGGTCGCATTTCAAGTCTCGGGTTCAATCCCCGGGTCGGGCCAAAAATTTGTACCTAAGTTTTTGTCCAGAAATTCTCAGTGGCAGCCCACAGTCTGGAAGTTGGCGGTCTTGTACCCCCGTGCCTTGGAAAGCACGTCAAGCTGTTGGTTCTGCGCCCAATCCCTCTCCAGTCGTGTCACAGTAGTGTCATCAGAATATGAGGGTAAGGGAATAGAGAGTACCACACACTTTAGCACTATAATACATCCTGCGTACGTTGCTGATCGTTGAGATTGGCCGCCGGAGCCGTAATCGGTTGTAGGATATTATTATTATTATTAATCACACTTTGACCGTGCTTGCTATTGGTGCTTGCAGGTTAAATTACCGGTGTTTGAAAAGTTGGTGAACTCGGCCCTTAGTGTCTCATTTTTTCGGCAGCAGCGAAAAAATCAGCAAATCGGTCAATAATTGGCGGAGAACATACAAAAAAAAATCACGCATCAAGTCGAACTTAGAACCTCCTCCTTTTTTGTAAAAATATGGTAAAATTTCAATTTAATTAAAGTAAACCTTTACATTGTATCAAGAATCTAATCAAGTTTTTAAACTAGGTGATTCTCTATATAAAAGACATCAACGAGATGCTACACAGTTAAAAATTAAAAAGTAACCAATTACATAAATTATTGACGAAGACGCAGTGGCTAAGGCGATACCCACAGCGCGGAAAGTGCCGAAATCGATTCCCGAAGCGAACATTATCTGGAAAATTGTCTCGGTCTGCTACGACCGACCGCTACGACTTAGGGACCTTTAAGGTAAGAGCGCACTCCTTTTTAAAAGGCCGGCAACGCATTAGCGATCTCTCTTATCTCGCAGATGTTAGTGGACGGCGTTAATTACTTACCATCAGGCGACCCGCTAGCTCGTTTGTCGCCTCTAGCGTAAAAATATGCACATATAGACATTAATGGACAACATTTCAAAATTGCTAAGCTCTGAAACAAAAAATACCATTTCTTTATTTACTTTTCCGCTGCGCGAATATATATTTATTAATTTTTTATATTGCTTATTTACTGAGAAAAAAATTAAAAACTAAAAAACGTAAGATGACGTCATCGGACGGCAGAATGTTAAATATTTCTTTGCTTAGCACATTATAGTTTTAAATTTACGAAATGCCAAACCCATGACATGCAACTGTCAAAAAAAAGACAACTTGTCAACGTTGAATGAATGAATGACGTTGACAATGTTGACACTAGTATTATTTACCTTTGACAGTAGTACCTTTTTCTTATTAAAACAATGATAAGCAAAGGAATATCGCTGTATTCAGCCGTCCGATGACGTCATTTGGCGCTTACGTCTATTTAGAATATAAAGAATTTTAATAATTATTTTATGCATGAAAATGGACAAATTTTGAAAAAAGAAAAAATATGGGTCCGTTCATTTTATGTCTATTTTCATATAAAAAAACAATATCGACATGTTAAAAATATGAAATGTTGTCCATTTAAAATATGCGTTGGATTTCCTGCTCCACTTGCACTTTTACTCTCTCAAGGACAAATATACGCGCAACCGTCAAAGATACATAATATTGTATTCGTATAGTCTTACATCTCCGCATTCAAGTTTTTTACCATGTTGACGTATAGCGAGTGACTTTCGAAAGTGATAATTATGCAATTTTGATTTTGATTTTAAAGGTTAACGCTTGACCACATTCGCACCTTAGCATGAATCGGATGTAACAATCGGATCGGAGTTCCCCTCTTTTTACCCGACTACGGCAAAGCAAAAGGAGGGATATGATTTTGACAGGCTATGTATGTATGTATGTATGTTCATCTGTTTCCACGTAACTTCTAAACTAGTTATCGTATTTGAACAAATGAGGTGTCGATAGAAGCGTCTTGGTTGTCTTCTAGGCAACATGACGTGACGTCATGTTAAATTTATTACAGCGCCCTCTAGGGGACTTAGAGTAAGAAACTAAAAAAAAATTTTGCTTGACAGTACCGTGTGGGGTATCAAATGAAAGAGCTTTTTCAGCACATTTCATATATGTAATTATATTTACAAAACTAAAAATATGTTAAATAAAAATAAAGTTTAAAAACTAAAACCCGACTACCAAAAAAACACGATCTAAAAAGTCAAAACAAAACAAGAAAATTGTCTCTGCTGAAATGATTATGCCGTATCGCCGTGGTCGCTTCTAACGTATGCCACCTACTGTAGCAAAACAGATTCATTATAATAATAAAATAAAATCAATGTGGCATACGACCACGGCGATACGGCATAATCATTTCAGCAGACACAATTTTCTTGTTTTGTACTTTTTAGATCGTGTTTTTTTGGTAGTCGGGTTTTAGTTTTTAAACTTTATTTTTACATACGCTGAGTTTCTCCTTTGTTTGGATGCGACAGGTATATTATCGTTCGTCGTTGGGGAGATGGGCAACCATATGATTTGGGATTGTACGCGTTTCCCTAGATGTTCATTCTATGTAAATAATATTGTAACTGTAATTAAAATTAATTTAATATACACCCTTATTTTTTATAGTTTACATTCCGAAAACCTCGTGATAGGTATGAATTAAGTCCGTTTAGCATATTAGTTCAACATAATAAGCGAAAAAAAAATCATCTGTTCCATACATTATTGCCGGGTGAATATTCTATTTTGTATGGAATAGCTGATTTATTTTCCAAGGTGCATGACACCTCTTTATTGATATGTAAACGATAAAAAAATTACGGTGTATACGTGACTTTTTTATGTGATAGTTGGCAGACGAGCAGACGGGTCACCTGATGGTAAGCGATTGCGGCCGCCCATGAACACCCTCGACACCACCACTTCTACGCTCACTCACGCAGCAAGACAAAGAACTGTGCAGCTTCACGCCGGTTTTCTGTGAGGCCGTGGTATCACTCCGGTCGAGCCGGCCCGTTCATTCCGAAGCGTCTATTACTCCAATAAACTAGAACCTTACTATTTAAATTAAAAAAAAACTCTATTTATACAATAAACCCATCAGTCAAACCTAATTATGTATTACTAAACTAATTCAATAAAAATCTACTAATTGAAATTGACGTTAACGATCAGATAATGATTAGGGTCTTATCTATAAATGTTTGTTAAATCTTTCATGTCCTATTTTAAGAGTGCACGTCCGTCGCCCAAGGTTCAGCCTGAAAATCAGCGCTGCAGTGGTTACTGACTGCTGCAGTAAACGCCATGTTGGCGACAAAACACAATGTCATATCCTATTATATCTTCTTTGTTATTTGTTTTTCCATATGAAGGGTACAGGGGAAGAAAGATCATAGTCCATTTTTGTAAATTTAGCACATTGAAAAAAATCTTAAATTTTTTTTCTAATTTAGCAAAACTCTGAATGAATGTATTGATTTTATCATATCATATCATAATATCATAGCACAAAAAATACTTTACAATGTTTTTAAATCGTGACTTTGAGAAAATGAAATAAACATTAACAGTTCTCAAAAAACATTAAGTGACAATGATCTTTCTTTCCCTGTACCCTTCATATACTTGTTTACTGATGCATGTAGTATGTTTTTAAGGCCAATAAACGTTATCTTATCTTATCTTTCACTGCAAACGCACAACTGATGGAGCCTATTATACCAATACGTATAAAGGTCCAGTACTGATAATGAACAAAAGGTTTGTGGAGCTAAACCTCAAAAACTGAAATGTTCCGCAGCTAAACACGAGTGCACACGTGTATGGAAATGACAACATCGAGCTACGAACAACCGTGTAAATTCATTATTTTTTATGTCCGAAGAGTGAACTCTTATCTACAAATTATGCAATTGCAGAAACTGCATATTATGGTCTGGTCTCTATGCACACCGTGATTTTTAGGGTTCCGTAGCCAAATGGCAAAAAATGGTCCTCTCTGTCTGTACGTGTCATAGTTTCAGAAAAAAGTGGCTGGGACATACACAGCATAAATGTATTTTGGTAACCGCATTATGATTTTTACACAAAAATGGGAAAAAAAAATTGGGTGGTCGTACTTAGAACTGAAACTCTATTTCTTTTTTCATCAAACCCATAGGTCTTTAAAAATGATGTTGAGGTTTCTTATATATTTTTTTCTAAACTTAATACTTTGCGCAAGAGACGCTCCCAAAGTAGTAAAATGTGCCCCCCCCCCCCCCCCTCTTACTTAACCTATAATAAATGGTAATGTATATCATTTATATTTAAAAAATATAAATGATATACATTACCATGAAAACTAACAACAAAAATTGGTTTGAACCAGGTCTAGTAAGTAGTTTTTTTTTAATACGTTATAAACCGTAAACCGCAATTTACTTTCCATTTAGTCAACTCGATTGTTGTACAATTAAGTAGTATCTTACTTGCGACTACGGATCCCTTCATGAGCGAGTCCGACTCGCACTTGGCCGGTTTTTAAATTCCAGAGAAACTTATCGAGGACATAATACGAATGAAAACAAACAAACTTAACTTGCATCAATCTGCTAATCACTTAAGATGACGGGTAGGGCACACTAGCGACGCCAATCGATTTTAATTTTTAGCTACTAAACCGGATCTATTTTAAACAATTTCGGAGTTACAACCTCTCAACAAACATTAATAACTATTTATTAAATAACTATGCACAAATGCTTTTTGGTGATAAATTGATTCACCCAAAAGCGGCCACTTTTGGCGTGAATCAATTTTTCGCGTACAAAAACGGACCCATAATTTGAGTATATTTAATAAATAGTATAAGTGATTGCTGAGAGGTTGTAACCCCGAAATTGTTTAAAATAGATCCGGTTAGTAGCTAAAAATTTAAATCGATCGGCGTCGCCAGTGTGCCCTACCCGTCATCTTAAGTGATTAGCAGATTGATGCAAGTGAAGTTTGTTTGTTTTCATTCGTATTATGTCCTCGATAAGTTTCTCTGGAATTTAAAAACCGGCCAAGTGCGAGTCGGACTCGCTCATGAAGGGATCCGTAGTCGCAAGTAAGATACTACTTAATTGTACAACAATCGAGTTGACTAAATGGAAAGTAAATTGCGGTTTACGGTTTATAACGTATTAAAAAAAACTACTTACTAGACCTGGTTCAAACCAATTTTTGTTGTTAGTTTTCATGGTAATGTATATCATTTATATTTTTTAAATATAAATGATATACATTACCATTTATTATAGGTTAAGTTAGAGGGGGGGGGGGGGGCACATTTTACTACTTTGGGAGCGTCTCTTGCGCAAAGTATTAAGTTTAGAAAAAAATATATAAGAAACCTCAACATCATTTTTAAAGACCTATGGGTTTGATGAAAAAAGAAATAGAGTTTCAGTTCTAAGTACGACCACCCAATTTTTTTTTCCCATTTTTGTGTAAAAATCATAATGCGGTTACCAAAATACATTTATGCTTACCTTACCTTTTACCTTAAGTATGAGGTGGTGTTTTTTTTTAAATTCAACTCTATTTTCCTTAGGGAAAAATTATCGTTACATTAGTATAATGCCCTCGAGAAGTTTTTCGGGTATTCACTACTTACTTGACGCCCTGTTGGTCTAGTGGTTTAAGTACCGGGCCGTGGTCTCAGGGTCCTGGGTTCGAGTCCCGGGTCGAGCGAAAAGTATGTTTCGAATTTTTCGAACATAGCTCGGGTTTGTGATCACCAATCCGCATTTGGCAAGCGTGGTGATTAAGCCTAATCCCATCATAGTAGCGATGACTTGATTTCTATGATGGAGGCCTTTGCCCTGCAGTGGGACAGTTTATAGGCTGATACTTTACTACTTACTTGAGGCTGATGATGGTGATGATGTTGAATAGAAACAAACTTTAAGCGCTAGGAGGAGGACGACAGTATGACAACGGATATGTTGAAGTTTTTGCTCCTCAATATGCCTCCCCTTTTTTTAAGTGTCATCAAAAGTCATTTATCAGTGTCACGGCTGAACTTTAACTTCCAAAAGGCCATTACTCGCCGGCTACTAAAAGGGCATTAAGCCGTCTGGTCCCCGGCAGAGTAGAATAGGCCACCCTCACTCTTACCGAGGTGTCGTAAAAGGCGACTAAGGTAAAGCTGCTGGCATGATCATCAGCACCCAGAGAAGGAAAACTCTGCATTTATATCAAAACCCTCGCCAACCCGTCTGCCAAGCGTGGTGAGTATGGCAATTACCCCTCATGTGATTGAGGGAGGCCCGTGCCCCAGCAGTGGGGACTAAAATGAGCTGATGTTGATGATGATGAAAATTACTCGACATTTCCTAGCTCCCCATTATGAGGGTGGGATGAAAGGGGTTCGGGGAGCCTGTGCGCTGGCCGCGATGAAAGCCGGCTCTTAATAGAAAACACGAGTTTACAACTGCACAGGTAAGATAGGGATGGCCAAAACATGAAATAATAGGGGTTAAAGTATGATATTGCCGTTTTTTTTTCTAGACACAATAAGATGTTATAACTTCCTTAATAAGCAAAATGTCATCATTATATAATTTTACTTTGATTTCCGACTATATTTTCAAGGTTTATATTAAATAGAGATTAGATATTGTTTTATTCTTGATGCAAAATAAAAATCTTGAATATGACCCTTTTTACTTGGCAGAATTTACATTTTATCAATAATAACTATTTTATTAAAAAATATTTTTTTACGAAAAACTATTTTACACGTTCCGTAACATTGTCCATTTAAAAGACAGTTAATTATGGAGTAGTAGTATTAACAGTTACTTTTCTAATTAAAGTAATGTTAGTAGGGAAAACACAACTTTAAAAAAAATCGGCATTCTAAATCGGAAATTTCATACTTTAACCCCTATTAACAACCCACTTACGGCACTGGTTGGATGCCGTGATCACGGGTTCTATTCCCGCACCAACACAAAATAACGTACGTTGATGAAACAGATAGATGGAGCCCAATTCTTGGGCTTGTGATATTTTGAAAACATGGCGGATATCACCTGAAAACCATCCAAAAAAACATATTTTAGTGATATATGTCGTATGAAAATAAATGTCACGAGCCCGAGAATTGGAATCATGGTGAGTCGTAATGTGGGTGTTTGTGGTTCCTTTGTTATTACCTTAATACAAAAGAAAACGTTGGTTTGGGATCAGAACGATGTATGTACCTTTGTTATGTTGTCTCCATTTTGTTTTTAATTAAGTCTACATGTCTGGTCTTGACTGAGTGCAAAATTAACATAGATATCTATCTAGTGTTTTTCACCTATCCTGCCCATGCCCTCTGCACCGGTGACAACTGTTTTAACATGTCCGTGTAACATGAAAATGGGACGATCGGGCATGCATCAGAGACGTTCGGAGTTTGGTCCAATCAAAATATGACCCATGTGAGACAGTCTAAGGAATATGAAACTTTTTTTGCTAGAACTTTTTTTATTTACACTCGTAACTAAACATTTATATTATTATTTTTACATTTCATTTTAACAACTTGATAATGACGATTTGCTGTTTTGAAGCACTGTTTTTTACGCTAGGTATTAGATATACGAATAAAGATTTTTTTTCGATCCCTGCCTATTTCTATTTCGATGGTTTCGATCATAATCGTAAAAACAAATATTCACCGCATTGCAGATTCAAGATTATTATTACAAAAAGATAATGTCTAACCTATGTACTTAAAATGAGAAACTTTTTTATTTATATGAGAGGTGGCAGACGAGCTGACGGATCACCTGATGGTAAGCAATTCTGCCGCCCATGGACACCCGCAACACCAGTGGAGTCACAAGTGCGCTGCCAACCTTTTCCCCTTAACTTAAGATTTAAAAGACCAAAGATAAAAAATGTGACACCCCTAGGCAGAGTCCAGGTACAATAACTGTATGTGGCAGCCGCGTGCATTCAAGGTAGACTTGTTTCAGTTAATTGGAAATCTCGTCTTTCCACCCATGTGTGTGTGTGTTTGTTTAGAAATTTCATCTGAAAATTAAACTATGTACCTATTATGCATCTGATTTCATACTTTTTGGGTTGTATATTTTTGGTCAATTTCATTAATTTAGAGAGATATTCTTTATTGCACAAAATACACAATACCGCCTTGTTGGTCTAGTGGTTTAAGTACCGGGCCGTGATGTCGGGGTCCTGAGTTCGATTCGAACATTTTATTTAATTTTATTTTACAGTTTTAGGGAATCTTACAGCTAAAGCACTGATAGCACTGAGTTTAAACATAATATAAGGCCAATTACAAGTTTCCACTTCTAAAAATAAAAAATTAAAAACATTAAAAAAGAAAAAAATGCACAGTAACAAAATGTTCTATCCGCATAAGTTACCTACTCGTTATTATTGAAAAACTCGTCACACAGAAATCTCTTTAGTTGTGCAACACTGTCGCTAAAAAGGTCTGTATAAAGATTTTGAGAGAGCTTGTTAAATTTGCTAGCTGCTCTTAAGATGGTTACGTATCTTAAATTCAAATGTTTTTAGTGCGAATTTCATTATAGCGAAAACGTTTTGCCACATTTTTCTTTTCCATATTTTCATTTGACCGAATAAACGATTGACATATTGCTGATATTCCCATTTTCAAATAACATATTTTTAAAATCTATACGTTTTTAAATATTCCTCAAAAATTTTTTTTTGGACGAATTAGTTTCCAGAAAATCGTTTTCTATGTTATTAAAAGACAAATAAGTTTAAACAACAATTACTTATTATGCATGCATGCAGCATCCAAGCAGGCATGCAGCATGCATGCAACCGGGCATACAGCATGGATGCAACTGGGCATGCATTCAAGTATGCAACATGTATTGTTTCTGTCACGGCTCCGGCGTTGCAAGGCTTCGGCTGTCCCACGCGAGCTTACAGTCGCAGATGATTCTCCTCTGCCACCTGCTCCTCAGCTCGCGGGCCGCCTCGCCCTTCCGCGCCTACGCGGGGTTGAATTACACTCTAGGGGTAGGGCAGACAAGACTACATGGAGTCGGTTTTGCAGCGATTCGCTTCTGTCAATACATTTTGTAGCGAAAAATCGAGCACTAAATAAACCAATGTCTATAACCTTAATTAATAGACAACTTTTTTTACACTTGTTTTTTATTTCAATGATTAATTTTTACAGATAAATAAGTTCATTTGCAATAATAGGAGAAAGGTTACTTCAATATTAATTGTCTATAATAAAAAAATATTGTACGTAATACAACTGTAAAATGAAAAAATAGGTTTTAAAAATCGGCTATTAGTTTTTCTGGAAAATGAAACTTAAGTAAAATAAATTGATCGCATACAATGTTATGTCAAAAATATATTTTCGATTCAAAACTTTGATATACTGTTTTCGAAGTTTTGAAATTCGAATATTAAAATTTCGAAAGTAAGATAGGTTACCCTTCAAATGAATGCCTTTTGCCTATATTTGGTGGTCACTATAGGCACGTGCCGAAGTTCCGTGAAAGGATTATTTATTAGGCAGTTCCGGACAATCCACCAACCCATTGCCAACCCACCAATTATTATTGTGAAATTGCAAACGCTTTTGAATATTTTCCAATCTGGATATGTAAACATCATACGTTGGGTTCCATATTTGTGACGCGTATTCCAGGTGGCTGCGAACAAAAGTACAGTAAAGGATTATAAGAGTTTTAATATTTTGGAACTCAGACGATGCTCTTAAGACAAACCCCAGGGCCCTGTATGCCTTCTTAACCACAGAGTCAAAGTGGGAATTAAATAATAACTTACTGTCAAAATGTATGCCTAGATCCTTTATTACGTTCACTCTGGGATGTAAGATCTTCATATCATCGGCATACAAGAGAATATTGGCATAATGGAAACATAAAGATATGTCGTTGATGAAGATTGTAAATAAGAGGGGCCCAAGAAGTGAACCCTGAGGAACGCTAGATTCTAGAGGTGTACCCATTTAAGACCACTACTTGACATCTATTTCTTACGTAAGAAGAAAACCATCTAAACAGATTGCCTCGTATAACTACCATTTTAAGCTTTTGCAGTAATATGCCATGATCGATCCTATCAAAGGCCTT
The DNA here is from genome assembly GCA_019059595.1 of Marasmia exigua. Classification (NCBI taxonomy): domain Eukaryota; kingdom Metazoa; phylum Arthropoda; class Insecta; order Lepidoptera; family Crambidae; genus Marasmia; species Marasmia exigua. The sequence continues at coordinate 9,798,610 of CM032476.1, read as the reverse complement.
ACTGTAATCAGTATAGATTACAACTACTTGGTTGGGACATGTGGCATAAAATATAGTCGCTACATAAGAGGAGATTGGACGTACAGTAGATCTACATCTACCTTTGAGAAAGTCGTGTTGGGATTTGTCAAAAGTTTGTCTCAAGGCGGCGTATGCCTGGTCATAGACTATCCGTTCAAGGACTTTACTAATAGTAGTAGTTTCGAGATAGGTCGATAATTTTCAATTTTACTCTTGGGGCCTTTTTTGTGGATTGGTGTAATAAAAGATTATTTCCACAAAATTGATACCGCACCTATTTCGAGAGACTTTTTGAATAACAAAGTGAGTGGTAGCGCTAAGCTCTTGGCACATCTCACGATAAACATGGGTGGAATGAGGTCCGGTCCTGCGGATTTGTTCAGATCGGACTCTGTAGCAGTTTTTAAGATAAGATAAATATCCACTATTGATTTAGCAGTCTCATCTTAACTAGTGGTCAAATATTTTTAATAATATTTCCACTGGATATCTACATCTACACTAATATTATAAAGAGGAAATATTTGTATTTTTGTATGTTTGTAATGAATAAACTCAAAAACTACTGGACCGATTGCAATAATTTTTACACCATTAGAAAGCTGCATTATTCAGAAGTAACATAGGCTATATTTTATCCCGGTACGGCAAGTAGTTCCCTCGGGACGCGGGTGAAATCGCGTGAAACAGCTAGTTGTAAATGTACCTACAATATTGATGAGACTATCGACAGCTCATGTCGAATCAAGCACTTACAAATTTCGTCGGGTTAATAACGCATTCAGTGGTCTAATTGGTAGAACATTCACCCGGATTGTGGAAGGTGTGGGTTCGAGTCCCGCCTGAACGCGAGATGAAAATTTTAAGTGTGTTATTTATGTAAGAAAGTATTCGCCGAACAACTCACTTATTTCCTGACCCGAGTCCGAAGTATGATGTTCATATGTCATTGTCGCGGGAAACAAACTTGACTGCTTTTTGCTTTTAATATAGATATAGGACCAAAAAGCTTTGGGGTCCCTTGAAATGTTATTCTCTATATTACTAATATATTTCTGGAACATCTCAGCTTCAATCTCATTAGCACGATTTCTTAGTAAGCAAAATGAGTTTAAATCTGATATGTTTTTATATTTCTTATACTTTCTGTGGTATTTATATTTTGCTTTTAAAATTTTAATTAGAGGACCCTTGCCCAAGGTGGTTACCTATTTTTGGTTACCTTACTTGCAACAAACGTGTCTCTTAAAGTATACAGAGATTTGTAAAAGAATGTGGTTGCATCTTCAATTGAATTTTCATTTCCTTTCCTATGTTAAGTTCTATAGTTAAACCAGAAATTTAAACATCGAGAGGCCATTAATAAATACTTAATGGATTATATTCCGTAGAAGACTTAGACTCTCAATTAGTCTAAGTATAGAACAGTACTTAACTGTCTCCAAAAAATCCCCTACACCTGACTACTGCGATAACGCCCATGAATACGAGTTATATTTAGTTAAATGTAATATTCCACTAATTATGCTTATATAACTTGTGTAACGCCATTAAGAAAAACCCAACGGTCAGTTCCAGCCGATAGCTCGGAAACTTGGAAACGATATTCGGAAATCGTTTTATTGTGATTAGATGCATTTACAAAGAAATATGATGAGGTGGAACATTCCATTACTTAGTGGAAAAATAGTATTGGATACCCTAAGGGCCAATTTTTTGATCCGTGGTTAGACTAAAGTAACGGTTTAAAACGTAACCCTTATTTTAGCGGTTGCGTACAAAGTACTGTCGCTAGTGAGCCCGGGGCACGTGATGAGCCCGGGGTACGTTTGGACCATGATTCAGGTTTTGGGGAGTCTGATAATTACAATGAAGCGACTGCCGTCTGACCTTCGCAACCCTTTAACAGGGCAACCAGATCAGCTAAATCATGGTTACACGTTTCAGAAACTATCCGAATCGGTTTTCTGACGATGTTTTCCCTCACCCCGGAGTAAATGGTAGAAATACGCACATATGTAGATTTTAAAAATCCAGAGTTGCATGTTTGGATTCGAATCATGTATCGAATCGTGTGAGTGAGGCTACCGGAGGCCCAATGGGGGGAAGGGGAAAAGGTTGGCAGCGCACTTGTGACTCCACTGGTGTTGTGGGTGTCCATGGGCGGCGGAATTGCTTACCATCAGGTGATCCGTCTGCTCGTCTACCACCCCTCATATAAAAAAAAAGTATGGGATACGCGTTCTGAACCCCTAAGTTACCATCGCTCTATGGTTTAAAAGATAACCAATGGACAAAGATCGTTCAAATGTGTTTTATGAGCACTAATTAGCTTAACCAATAGTTATATTAAGTACAAGGAATAGGCCGTCACTTTGACTACGAGTATTGGTTAGACAGCTATAGTCAATTTAACTATAAGGTAATTACAATAAAAAAACGGCCATTACAAATAAAAAACGGCGCTAAGATAATGTGTATCTTGATTAATTATTCACTTTAGGGTCACTTAAAAAAATTGAAAGCTCTACCATTAAATATTATTGTATTAAGTATACGAGTACTAGGTTAGTTTCAGGGAGTGAGAATGAAAGGTTTTTTTTTTCAAGTTACCTACCCGAGAAGATTAATTAACTCTACGATTTATTTAGGCTCTGCGTTGATCCGTTAGACAGTAAGGACAAAGCATTTTATTGAATGTATTGATAACACATATGATATAAGATTATTGTGATTAATTTGTATAATTTTGTCATTTTCTGTTGAAGTGGGTTTTTATGACATGAGCCCCGCGTTGGGCGCCAAATCGCCATTTTAGGGTTTACGCAAGAGTCGTCAAACAAATAAGCGGGTTACCTAATGATCAGTAATCACCTCCACCCGTGAATATGCGCAAGATCAGAAATATCCGATGCGACAGTTGCGTTGCCGGCCTTTTAAGTAGTTACTTTGTTTATATAAGTTCCCATAAATATTAATTGAAAATTTAAAAAAAACCCCGTCGCGACGGCGGCCATCTTGGATTTGAAATTTGTCGCAATAAATATATTCTATTACTCAAACCCTTTTATATGATACCCATATTGTGGGAGTTGTGTTAAAACATACAATCCATATCTTTGTGACGGCGGCCATCTTGGACCGATTTTTATCCACCATATCTAAAAAACTCCCCCCTTATTCATCTTTCAACCAAAAAAAAACAATTTTGATTTTGTTTTTTTTTTGTTTGAAAGTATGGTTCATTAGTTAAGGAGCTACGATGCCATAGACAGACACATCAAACTTATAACACCCCGTCGTTTTTGCGTCGGGGGATTAAAAATGGCACCCAACGCAATACTAGTTTCAACTAACTCAGAACCACAATATAATTTATTGTGTTATTTGATTATGATGGAGTTCGGTCGATTTCGACCTCAGCGACTGCTTCAACTCCTAGCCAAATGTCGATGGTGTGCTCGTACGAGGCTGACGTAGCTTATCTTTTAAAAAACCGGCGTGTAGCAACACTGTGCTGTGTTTCGCTGCGTGAGTGAGGGTACTGGAGGCCTAAAAGGTTGGCAGCGCACTTGTGACTCCACTGGTGTCGCGGGTGTCCTTGGGCGGCGGCAATTGCTTACCATCAGGTATTATCTCGTCTGCCACCTATCACATGACAAAAAAAAGGTTCTTATACATTGCGGGCATGTAAGCACACCGTCGTCATAGGTGGCAGAGGAGTGGACACCTGATAGCAAGAAATTAGCACCTCCCACGAACATCCGCAATACGATATTTTGATTGATTTTGATTTCACAAGTCTGACCCGGTGATCGAACCTGGGACCCCAAGCGCAGCCTTCGCTTTAAAATGCAACCCACTAGCCACTGCGCCACTGATAGAAACGCGTCATTTTAATTTATCAGACCTGCCAAATCCTGGTACCAGTGTGCCCGAGGTTCCAAGCCACGACTATGGACACAATCAGCGTCTTTACCTATAGTGCAGAGGGTGCACCCGGGCGCCGGAAGTAAGTGGGCCCCGAGAGCCCCTCGCTACTCATAGAGCCTCAACTGTAACGCTCATGGAGCGGGGGCGAGTACTGATCGTAGTCCTCATCTTAACGTGGGATTCCCAGTTGCGTCCAATGCTGTCGCTTCGAAGCGTACCCCGTACCATGATATAGGATTTGTGATATCTGATATTTTTTTTTTACACAACATCACATACATTTATCTGACTCCGAGATAGGTAGCTCAAGCACCTGTGTTACGGGTATCAGAATCAACAGTGGGTTTACAAATATATACATATATTACTTTTCTTTTGTAAATACATACTTATAATACATAGATAACACCCAGACCAATACAAACAGACATGTTCATGCACGCAAATGTTTGTACTGTGCGGGGATCAAACCCGCAACCCGTGTACCAGAGCAGCGTTCACTACCACTGTTCCAAACTGGTCGTCAAATACAATGAAGCGACTGCCCGCCCGTAAGTAGTCAAACATGCTGGAAGTATTTTGAAACAAGAGGGCGCCAGGTTATTGATGGCGCCCGGGTACTTCTTAGGCTAGATCCGCCCCTGGACATAAATTACATAACCGGAATTAAACGCAGATATGGGACAAGTTGTTCCTGCTCAGGTTGGTAGGAAGGATCCACGTGTAGCTGTCTTTGCGCCTAGAAACTTCTGATGCGCACCTTACGTCCATAATCATAAATACCGCTTCTAAATTGATGACGATCACAGAATACTCATAATGCATGACGTAGACTATTATAATAATTGACGTTAATTTATAAGTCGCGTGGATGCTTGTGAAAACTTACTCATAGTCATTTGATATAGCTGAAAGATGCAACATGGATGCAACCCACTTTGTAAATACTACGCCAGACCTTAATTGATGTTACATATGTGCCTACATAATAGGAACGTATGCAGCTTCCAACCGTTCAACAATAGGGACTATAAATGAAATTCACTAAAGATTACTCCGTTACGGATATCAGAACAAATATAAAACTAATATAAATCATTATATCAGCCTAAGGACGACCACTGATGAGCATAGGTCTCCTCCAATAACTCTAGTTTAGCTGGTTATTTTCCCCTTCATGCTTTTTTATGTGATAGATGGCCGACGAGCAGAAGGATCCCCTGATGTTACCATCAGGTGGTTTGGACACCCGCAACATCCCGAGTCACAAATGCGCTGCCAACCTTAAAAACCCCTTTTCCCCTGAATTGGGCCTCCGGTACCCTACTCACGCTCAGCGAAACACAGCACAATGCCTTGTTTTTTGTGAGGCCGTGGTATCACTCTAGTCGAGCAGGCCTATTCATGCCGAAGCGTGGCCCTACCACTGCTGAATATAGGTGTAGGTCTCCCCCAATAATTTATAGATAAGCTGGTTAGTTTTTTCCCTTCATTGAGTGTACTGTCTTGACTTGCGATGAGATATAAGTCGTAAATAAGTTGGTTGGATGCAGCCTGCATCCAGCGAACTTCTGCATTCTTAATCAGGTCGTCTATCCACCTTGGACGTCCTAAGCTGCGCTCGCCGATTCCTGGCCTCCATTCTAGAACATTCTGCCCCATCGGCCGTCAGTTCTACGAGCTATGTGACCCACCCATTGTCACTTCATCTAGCTAATGTATTATTAGTATGTATTATTATTATTATTTAAAACTTTATTGCACAAAACGATACAATAGGCGAACTCAATGCCCAGAGGCATTCTCTACCAGTCAACCTTGGGTCATGCAGAAAGGACAATGGTGCGGCGAAAAGAGGACTTATGTAATTATTACAAATTCCAAAGAATAATGGCAACATAAACTTAATATTATTCTAATAGAAATAAGTTTATACCTATTCCTAAATAAAATACTTATAAATTATACGTATAATAAAATAATACATAAAATAAATATGTGTATTTACAAAAGAAAAGTATTACATGTATATATTTGTGATCCCACTAGTGATTCTGATATCCGTAACACAGCTGCTTGAGCTACCTATCTCAGAGTCAGATCGTATATGATGTTGTGAAATATTTATTTATCATTTAAAATATTGCAGGTATGGACTATACTTTCTAATTCGTCGTGCTAAATGTACGTCCAGTGACTTTGATTCGTTCACAAAGAAACTACTAGCGTAGCTCTCAAATTCCTACCTATAATCTCAAATAAATAATTGACACCCAGACAGAACAAACACATGTTCCTCAAACGAATAAACTGGAACTGGACTGGGAATAGCTAGGAAAATCATTCAAAGTATTCAAAGTATTCAAAGTATTTATTTGCATAGAACAGGTACAGTACATTAATAAAAATTTGTGCAAAGTTACCGCACAAACCGCTCGTGCAAGCAGTTCCGCTTCGAAGTCAGTCGGCGAAGCGGGAAAAGAGGGAACACCCTACTGACACATCTCCCTGTCTTTGGAGACGTAACGCGACACTTCCACCAAGAAACCCGAACGCCTAGACCCGATAGTACACGTCAAAGTGAGCTCAGACATCAGAGAAACGTTTTCCCCGGGTGACACCGGACAGGGTCCCAGGGCAAGCTTGGAGCAAAATGTGCCGCTACCGAAAGGGCACTGGCTGGCATGAAAGAAGGGTGCCGATAAAATCAATGAAATCCTAGACGGATATGGAAGGTCCTACGGATAAAATCGACATGCCTTACCAGCTCTACCCACCGGACAATCAATCCTCACAAGATAAACGAAATCTGTCCCAAGCTTCCCTCCAGGACTTCCAAGGGATCCCTAGAAGTGACTGAATACCCACCCCTCACGTGCACCGTCACACGGCTGGAGATGAAATGCCACCAACTATTCCAGTCACCGATGATAAAATTACACTTGTAACTTCCTGGAGTTTGTATTTTTTGTCGTGAGTGAATAAGGCTCTTGTAAGATACGTTCATCTGTAACAGGTTTAGGTGGTACCTAATATGAAATGAATGCCTACAGAGTGAATAGGTAGGTAGATATTTAGGAGTTTATCTGTATTGATCTAAATCTATACTATACATAAAGAGGCAAATCAGCGGCAACGCTATAATACGAAATGCTTGCGCAATGTAATCGACACCTACCGCCATCTATAGATATAAAGTGTAACTAATGTCCTGAAACAAAGTGAGGGCACGCAATTAGTTACTTATAACAATGATAACACTGTTTTATTTACTTGTAAGCATCTATGTAGTTGTTATCATGAAAACTGAGAATGGTTTATTATGAATAGATGGATGTATATTCATGCTCTATTTAGTTATATCTCGATAGTTCTGCCGTTATTAAACTGAAACTGTTATTAATTATAATAATTTAAAAACAGGTCTAAGCTATTTATAAATAATGTTACAGTGGGAAGAATGACAAGTATGAAACAGCTTTAAAAATAATTATACGGACCAAGTTATGTGTTTAAAATAGTCTTAGGTATGATTTATATTTTTTATTAGACAGCAGCAGTAACCGTTTAAAAAATTAAAAATTCATAGACAATATTATTATTTATGAAAATCAAGAAGTTAAGTCTAAAAAGGATTTTTATTTACAGTAAATAAAACTAAATGCTTCCCTACACTTTCTCATTTCCGCGAAAATTCCAGCTTCCCGGAAAATCTCCTTACATCTTTTCATTTCCACAAAACGTCTTGTCCTAGAAAAAGGTTGCATCCACCGGCAACATGAAAGGGAAGGAGCGCGGGGGCGCGTTTGTATCTGGCCACTGTTGATACAGCTTTATAAAACGAAGCGCGCCATTTCGCAAGCATTCAAACTCGGAATCTCGACGCGATCCCATCGAGGTACGCGGGAGAGCCGGTTTCTGAACGCACCCGATTTACGCGCGAAAAGTGACAGAACTTTTTGATTTTCTTTTTCAAAATGGCTGTTGCAAGTGCCAGGAATATTGTGAACTTGAAGGAGGGGACGCACTTCGGACATGAAAATGCGCGGATTGATAAATACACGGTTGGTATTTTATTTTATTATTCTAAAAATGTTTTTACTTTGTTTTAAATAGTTAATGCACCATTTAATAATCTCATTAGGAACTTTCGTAAATCTTTGACCATTAAAGCCATAATCTTTTTTTGAAAAAAAAGTGTTCAGCTATTAGCAATATTAGGATTAGGATATAACAACTTACTTTAAAAAAAGTTACATTAAATTGTTGTAAGACATTCAGGCACATACCACCAATAGACCCAAATAACCCCAGAAAAAGTTGCCCAAATAAATAAAATGGGTAGCGTACTACTCTCAAATAAGTAGGTACCTTCTTAGGTACGTGATGAATTAGGTAACTAAATTAATTTGCCCCAAAAGTTATCCTTACCGACCTTACTTTATGACCTTACCTTATATGAAACCAAATAAAAAATATTTTTTATTTCGAAATCAATCAATTCAATCCTACATTTGCCTAAAAGTTTACCTCAATCCCTTTTCCGTACTTATGTTGACCGTTCCGTACGAAATCGAAATTCTGAACCAGCGGTAGATGATATTACGTGTACCTATTTTGACATTCATAAGTGTTCTGTATATAAATTGAATAAAGATTTTTTTATGTTTTTATGTTTACGTAAAGTAGTTTTTAGTTTTTTTACGATATATGTTGTGTGAAATTACCTACATAAGTAAATTCTCTTATTAATATAATTTCCCATTCATAGCAAAATGAGAATTTTCCACGACTAAAGATATCAAGGAAATATACAATTAGGTACATACATAGTTCAGTTTACCAGAGATTCCTAGGTTTATCCTTGTTTCTATAAATGTAGTCACAGTTCATCCGGAAACTTTACTCATAGAAATATTTTTGTAATTTATTCTTCAACCATTATCACAGTTTACCCGATAAGTTTTTTTTATTAAGGTGAAGGGTATCCCTACTAGCGACGCCAATTGATTTTAATTGTCTGCAACTAAACTAGATCTATTTTAAACAACTAACTGGGCTTCAGTCTCTCGGTAAACACCTGTACTATTTATTTAATACTTATAGTTAGCTATTTGATCTGCTCTTGCACACGAATTTTGGCTTACCGCCAGAAGCGGCCACTTTTGGCGTGAATCAATTTTTTTGTACAAAAACAGACCCAAAATTTGGGCATGGTTATTAAATAAATAGTATAAGTGTTTGCCGAGAGACTGAAGACGAAATTATTTAAAATAGATTTGTTTTGGTAGCTAACAATTAAAATCAATTGGTGTCGCTAGTGTGCCCTACTCGTCGCCTTAAGGGCCGATTTCATTCTATACAAATCTGCCGTTTTACGTGGTTATTCCATAGAATCATCCAAGGATAAAGATTTTTCCAATCGTCGCGCTATGTCCTAAAACAAAACGCGCGACGGCCCCTTCTAACATTGCGTGTTGGAACGGGATGTTACGAGCTTTAGTACAGTAATAACATTAGATGGCGATTTGTACCTAATAAGGTGGTAATAATGGAAGGTCAAATCTCTTGATCACTTATTACAGTAACATACAAGTTCTAACAAAATTACTCATTGTGTATCATTGAACCCCTTGTTTGAAAAAAAAAAGAAATTAAGAAGTAAATTATTATCCATCACATTGTGATCGATGGTATCTCAGTGGTTCAGAACGCGCGTTCCATACGGGGGGCCCGGGTTCGAATCCGAGCATGCACCTCCGAATTTTTCAAATCTAATAATAATAATTAATAATAATAATTCTCACAACATCTCATACGTTGACCTGATTCCGTACTAAGTAGCTTAAGCACTTGTGTTACAGATATCAGACAACAGAGGAACACAAATATATACTTAAATACATATATTACATCCAGACACCGAACAAACACAAGTATTCATCGCACGAATGTTTGTCCAGGGTGGGGATCGAACCCACGACCTTTGGCGTAAGAGGCAGGGTCACTACCAATTGCGCCATCCGGTCAGTCGTCTAAATCTAATTGCGTATTTCTATGTGCGTACTTCTATTCGCTCAGCGGTGAGGGAAAACATCGTGAGAAAACCTGCATGTTTCAGATAGTTTCTGAAACGTGTAACCGATTCAGTTGGTCAGGTTCCCCTGCTAAAGGGTTGCTAAATTACCAGACTCTCCAAATCAAGAATCATGGCCCCAGTGTTCCCCGAGCTAAAGAACGACAGCTTTGGACGTAACTCGGAATTACACTCCAAGGTGATGAAAACATTACCCTACACGAATAGGTTAGTTGGGTGTGTGTAATATGTACCTACCATTTATTGAACAAAAGAACAAAAGCAAAAGAATATTAAGACAATAACTGAGAAATAATAATAAGCTCAAGGTAAATAAAAAGGAAAGTTAAAACAAAGTAATGTCCCCAAAATGCTGGCAGCATTACCCCGCTGGATCGCGATGGAAATTCGTTGGGCGAGGCAGCTGCCAGCCTGGTTGGTTTATAGGTATTACTACAATTTTATCACTGCAACAAGTAACTATGCAGCTTTGATAGCCGTCATAAATTATTTAATTACTATATCATTATGTAAATCTAATCTACACGTGTAATAGGGAATTTTTAACTACTTTATTTCCAAAGGTAATTGATATGATATAATTAAAGCCACAACTGTCAAAACAAAAGCAATACTAACGAGTTATCCAATTAAGGTTTTTGATATGAAAAAAATACAAGAACCCAGTTTTAAACCGAAGTGATTCATGAATGTTGGAAGAGTTGATTAAACAGTAATTAAGCCGCTGTCGTTACCTCGATCGATTTGTGTTCATTCACAACTTCCATTCATAAAAAGCTTGTTAATAATCTCGGTGCGCGATGATAAAGAGAGGGTAACTCTGTAACGTGCATGACATGTTAAATTGTTTAAAAAAAGAAACTGTTATAACAGGAGGTTTCATTCATAAATTAAATATGAATGAAGCACTTTTTTTTATAGAGGCTCAGTATATTGGCTCTCCTCAGCCTGATGGTATGCAAGAGAAGAGCCCAAGTTGCAATTACAACGGAAGCGATGTCAACTCTACCGTTTGTCGGGATACTTTGCGTTTAATATAATTAATGAAATAGTTCTAAATTCTCAAATTAACTATGATCGATCAATCAAAGCTCAAGGGTGTTCATTGTTAGCTATCTGCTCCTCGTAAAGCTATTATATTAAACAGTTGGACACGCGATAATTGTTTCTTATTATACGGCACGCGAAGCAAAACAAGCCAATTTGTTACATTGATCAATTGGACCTACAATTACTACCTAATGTTCTGTTATTTACTTAAATTGCATTATTTACGCAAATAGATAAAGTACATCATCATCTCACCGGGCCGTTCCCAGTTGCGTCCAAAGCCGTTGCATCGGAGCCCGAGCAACGGGAGCTTAGCTCAGTAATTGAACGTGGAAGAGTCATGCTTCGGCATGAATGGGCCGGCTCGACCGGAGTGATGATACCACGGCCTCACAGAAAACCGGCGTGAAGCAGCACTGTGCTGTTTTGCTGCGTGAATGAGAGTAACGGTGGCTCAATCCGGGGTAAAGGGGGTTTAAAGGTTGGCAATGCACTTGTGACTCCACCGGTGTCGCGGGTGTGCAATGGGCGGCGGCAATCGCTTACCACGTCTGCTCGTCTGCCACCTATCACATAAAAAAGTATGCTCCTTCTAAACGGGAGGGAATCCGAGCATGCACCTCTGGACTTTTCAATTCTATGTGCGTATTTCTACCATGCTCGAAGGTGATGGAAAACAGCGTGAAACATGCATGTTTCGGCTAGTTTACCTATCAATTGTTAAGATTTAATTATTCTAAATTTGTAATCATGATTCAGTTGGTCTGGTTCCTGTGTTAAATGGTTGAGGAGGTCAGACGGCAGTCGCTTCATTGTAATTACCCAGACTTCCCACTACCTTGATCATGGTCCAAACATATCCTCGTAAGGCGTTAGGGTCATCAAGCGATCCTTGATGATCCAAATGATTCCTCCCCCTCGGAGTTGCATAACTTCGTTATGAATATTGCAATGACCTAATATTTTTAAATTACCGATGGCATATGATAATCAATTTATATTAATTGAAACATAAAAGCCCCGCGCATTTATGTTTAGATTAATATAAATAAGGATATAAATAAGGATTAATAAAAAGGACAGATTAATATAAAAAGATAGATTTTATTAAGACTATTAAGATCACATCGTAAGGAAACCGGCACGTCTCGGATAGTTTCTGAAACGTGTAACCATGATTCAGTTGGTCCAGTTCCTCAATTAAAGAGGTGCGAAGGTCAGACGGCAGTTGTTTCATTGTAAGAATCAGACTCCCCAAATCCTGAATCATGGTCTAAACGTACCCCGGACTCCAGAGCGATAGCTTTGAAGGCGACCGGGAAAAGCGCGCTAAGATGAGGGTAGACTTGAATTTATAAGTATGTAACCATGGACAGAAAACCATGGACAGAAGAAGATCTTCTTCTACCATATCTATCTAAAACTACAAATCTATAAGGAAGATTTTTTTAATCTACGAGTATGTATTAGCCATAAACCTGTTTTTGTTTTATTTCTTTACCTATTGTACAAACATTTGTGTGTATGAACATGTCTGTTTGTACCTATCTCGGAGTCAGATCAATGTATATGATGTTGTGAAATATTTATTGTAAGATTCCCCAACACAAACTATTTTCTATAGCAAAATGCCTATAACCGAGAAACAAAGGCATTGAAAACAATGATAATATTGATTAACCTATAGTGGTATAAGATAATATGCCAATAAATAAAACAATAGGTAATATGAAAAGTATTTCCAATCGTTCGCAAATATTTACAATCATAAACAGAAGTAAGTACTTACTCGCAGTTGTTATGGTAATTCTTTTCCGCAATGTATATAGTTACAGTAAAAATATAACAATATCCCTTCCCAATATGCAAATAATGCAACTTTTTTCGCACAATTTCTTACCTTGATTTGGTGAGTCACTCTATTTAAGAACAATAATTGACATTTATTTTAATATAAGTACTTATATAAAGACTATTTCAAAATTCGAAAATTAGCAAGAGGTTAATCCCATACCCACCGGACTCGTGTCCACACCAAGTTTGTCACACTGGTGTGGCTACGAGTAATTTCTATAACTCGCCGTCACACCGCTTCGCGCTTAACCAAAATGCATTTAATGTCGTGAAGTAACGAAATAACTTTGACTTCTAGCTGATCCTGAGTCCGATTTTATAAAATTAACTTATCTTCCTGTTCTCTGAGTGCGGCACAGTATCTAAGTCAACCAACCATCAATTACTGACCTTATGTAGGTTTGATTTTTTATGAAGAAAAAAGTTTCTATTTTCTTTATTACAAAAGAATTTTACTAAGCTGATCTCTTCTGCGATAAGATTAATTCATATCACATTAACTTTTCAACCGCTACCATACTTGTACCAAGATTTGTTCTCGCAAAACGCACGCACAAATTGCTCTGCAATCGTGACCTCTGCGAAGTGTTTCAAGCTCAAGTTCAAGTTCAACGGCTTGCTACATTGTTTAAGCACGCCGAAAACATATTAATGCCTCATACACACACATTGTGATCAGTGGTTCTTGACATTTTTGTCATGAGGTGGCACCTTCTTCATCGTAGCGTGTAATTCCAGGTTGCATCTAAAACTGACACTTTGGAGTCCTGATGATGAAACGACTGCTGCCTGACCTTCGCACACCTTTAACGGGGAAACCAGACCAACTTAATCGTGGTTACATGTTTCAGAAACAGATGCGAAACGTGCAGGTTACTTCACGATGTTTTCCCTGACGACCGCAGAGTAGAAATACGCACATAGATTTGAAATACCATCCACGACCCCCAGTATGGAAGGCGCATTCTTTTCCACCGTCACTCTTACTATTCAAACCGTCATTAAACCTTGAAAATCGTGTTAGATTCAAATCGTGCTAATCAGCTCAACCACAAAGTACTTTATAAAACTCAACTTGCAAATTTCTTTTGAGACAGCTATTTATAATTTATCACTTCCTTTCCAGCCAGTAGTGCAGAATTGCATACGTCACAATAGCAAAAGGAGTTTTTATATTGTTCGCCTTCCGATTCCTGGCTGCCGGCCTTGCAGCGCTCCACCTTAGATCTGATAGCTTTATTCGTGACACATATCCGCTATTGATCTACGCACACGCGTGATTGAGCTTAAAGAATTTGCCATCCGGCTACATTCCGAGGATTACCATCCGACTCATAATGGAAATTATATAGAATTTATAGATTTGGAGTTGCATTTAGGCTGAACCGAATACTTTCAAAATAGCTTATGTCACTGAAGGATAGATGAGGGTTTTCGCGATAATGTAAGCGCCAGAGCCAACCAAATGAAATAAGATAAGAAACAATTTATTGACCATAAAACCTAGAGCCACAAGACCCATTCGCCGTACCTACTCAAACAAAACGGAAAAAAAGGTACAGAGACAAAAAGTTGCAGCCAACAAGGCTCAGCCTCAGCATATGCTGCAACTGCCACAAACGACAGCTGCAGCGCTGGTTTTCAAGCTGAAAGGTCAGCATTAAAATAATGTAGGAAATATTTACATGCAATATATTATAGGTAGGTAAGTACAAAACAAGTAAAAGAAAATGATAATTGACAGATACAAAAACAAAAATATAATAACATGTAGGTAACTAATTCTAAAACATTAAAATAATATACAAATTAAATTATTGATTAAATTGAATTAAATCAAAACCAAACATCATAACATTGACTGTCCTATTTTCAGACTAAGGTTTTCCCTTGGACTATAGAACCAGACAAAACGAAGGTACTTTCAACACGCATTTGTATTAATTAATAACATCACATCACATCTGTGTTGATGCAATCGAACCCGTGACCTTTGCGTTGATTAGAAGACAAGATAAGAGGAATGTATCTGTTATTTGTAGAAGTAACGTAATGCACAAAATTCTGAATTCTCCTAGCTGCAGAAGCGTTCAGCGTCCTTTGACTTGACTTGACTTTATGTCCTATGTACCCTAGGTGGTGCAAAGAGCGTCAACAGTTCTCCGCCATCTCGAACGGTCTTGAGCTTCGCGCTTTACTTCGCTCCAAGTTAGTCCTAAGGTCTTCGCTTCTGCAGTGATAGTCCGCCGCCATGGATTGTTTAGGGCGGCCACGTTTCCGTTTTCCTCCAGGTACCCAGTCTAGGGAATTGCCTTGGTATGTGGTCCCGTTCCGTTTGGAGCGTGTGGCCGATCCATTTGCGGCGGTTGATCTGCTAGTCGATCGGAGTCTCACCGCAGCGATCCCACAGATCTAGGTTCGTGATTTTCTCGGGCCAGTATACATATGTGTCCTTTGATATTTTTTAAAATTGATCTTAATATTAAGAATACAGAATCATATCTCGTCTAAAATCCAGTAACAATGGTTTATGGCTTTGAATATGTATTAGCACATTCTTACGTATGTGACCGTGGCCGTGGCGCCCGCAATCAAAGGCCATTACTTGATACTGCGGAGCTGTGCAATAATGATTAAGTACCGCACAAACACCACAAATGATTGTACTAGACTAATGCAAATTCAACATAATTGATATAATCGAGACTAAACGCGACGACAAAACTAGTTATAATGTACTAGTATAGTAGTTAGTACTGCTTGATGTATCCACGGCAGTAGAGTCCGCGCGACGAAAGAAATCCCGCGGAAAATCACGGAACTATAATTTGAGATTCCTTGTGTCAATGATGAATCCTCGCCAACCCGTCTGCACAGCGTGGTGAGTATGGCAATTACCCCTCATGTGATTGAGGGAGGCCCGTGCCCCAGCAGTGGGGACTTAAATGGGCTGACGATGACGATGTGTCAATGAGCCTAAAGCTCAGATTTCAATGTTGAACGCGACTCAATCTCGCTTTTCACGGGTCTTCTTTCGTAGCGCTGACTCTAAAAAAGAATTGCTACGAGAAAATTGGAAATCGTAAAATGATACGCTTCCATGTTATAAATTGATGGTGTTTCTTTTTTTATTTCGCCGTACTCAAATTAAGTAGCATAAGATCTGTCTGTAGATTTTTTTTAAATTTATTAAAAAGGATAAGCTCCCAGGGTTCTATGCCACACATTATTTTTATTCATGGAATTGAGGATTTATCTTCACTATTATTGAACATACTATTATAAATCTACAACTTACTATAGTAGGATCTGATAGGATTTTTTTTAATGTGATAGGTGGCAGACGAGCAGATGGATCGCCTGATGGTAAGCGATTGCCGCCGCCCAAAGACACCCGGGATACCAGTAGAGTCACAAGTGCGCATTCAATCTTTAAACCCCCCTTTGCCCCGTATTGGGCCTCCAGTACCATTACTCACGCAGCGAAATACAGCACAGTGCTGCTTCACGCGGTTCTCTGTGAGGCCGTGGTATCACTCCGGTCGAGCCAGCTCATTCATGCTGAAGCGGGCTCTCCCACGGTCATTTATTATCATCACTCACTGATTGCTGTAGATATGCAAAAAAAAAATTATACAGTAGCAGTACACCGCCCTACACCTTCATCAAGTGTCCTTTACCCAAAGGTTGCCTGGAAGAGATCGCTCATAGTGATACGGCCATACTTCGTTGTACACATCCTGTAATACCTAGTTTTTAAGTTTTCATACTTTATTTTGAGTGTAATAAAAGTATATTCATTCATTCATTCATTCACTAATCAGTCATATGTAACACCTACGCACACGATTTGCGGTAGATTAGCTTCGTAGGCTCAGTGAGTGGACCTCGCTCACATTCAATACCAAGGTCCGGGCTTTCGCTCGCGACGAGTTCGGCTGCATTACATTTTTGTTGGCTTGTTTAATGGTTACCCAGTTCCAGTGACACATCTTGTAGGTGCAGTTTTTGCTTGATTCTAATTTTAGCAACTTATTATTTTATATCATTACCGTCTCCCGCGGCTTTGCTCGCGTGGGATTCGGTTTGGCGCAAAGTAGAAACAGAAACAGAAACAGAAACATTATTTATTTGCTTAATACACAATTTGATATAAAGATGTTATAAAAAGTATCATGGACACGGTATCCAGTCTGCCAGCAGGCGCGCAAATAGATTAAGTAGGATTAAGTATAATGTAAAATAAAACTTATAAGTAGGTACTTAATTGTTTTCAAATATTATTTCTAAAATTAATATATCTATGCCACTAAGATCTATGCATTTGAATACTAGTGACATCTATATTATAGTTAGGGTTTCTGTATACCTTCAACTAACTTCACTCACTTGCTGTGAAAGACGGATAAACAGACTGACGGACACAAACACTTTCACATTTCTAATATGAGTATGGAAGTATGGATATTATTGCGATGGTTTTATTACATTGTATAGGTACTTCAATAAGATGAATACGCTGGCTTAACATACTACATTATATTATAGTTGGATAACCAACTTCTTGTCAAATAGAAAAAAAAACGAAGAAATGATTCTCCATTTTTGAAAATTAAGCGATTTTATAGAACGAATTCTTTGAAAATATAAAAATCATTTTTACGGGGATCGAACCCGGGACCTCTTGCGCAGTCGTCGCTTTAGAGTGCGACCCACTAACCACTACGCCACCGAGTCAGTCCTACATAAATAAGTAACATGACGAACTATATGATGCTAACACATATCCTGGGAAAAATCAACTTTTCCATACAATTTTGTATGACACTGCTTTTTTTCCAGAATTTCAGATTTATTCATTTTAATTAAGGCGACGGGTAGCCTAACTAGCGACACCATTCGTTTTTAATTGATAGCTAATAAACCGGATTTATTTTAAACAATTTCGGGGTTACAACCTCTCGGCAAATACTTATACTATTTATTAAATAATCATGCACAAATGTTGGGTCCGTTTTTGTACGCGAAAAATTCATTACCGCCAAAAGTGGCCATTTTTAGCGTGAATAAATTTTTCACGTACAAATGTTGTGTCCGCACTTGTGCATGGTTATTTAATAAATAGTATAAGTGTTTGCCGAGAGGTTGTAATCTCGAAATTGTTCAAAATAGATCCAGTTTGGTAGCTAAAAATTAAAAGCGATTGGCGTCGCTAGTGTGCCCTGCCCGTCACCTTAAATCGTCATCCTGTCTGCAAAGGCCTTTATTTCAAAAACAGTAATAAAAAATGAAATGTATTTCACTTTTTTTTAAATGACAAGGACAGGCCATTAATTAGCACAAGTGAAAAAAAAAACATATTATTGGTACTTAAGTTTCAGTTATATTCTTAGTGCTCGGCGCAGAGCTGGGCGTGACGCGACATTCCATAATACTACAAGCAGGACTCGTTTCACTTCCTTGATCTCTATAACAAAATAGAGCATTGCAACATAACTTTTACACTGAATGTAAAGGACGAGGGAGCATTAATCCGGTACATGACAATTTTTTTTATTTTTGCAATCAAAAGACCTCTCGATGATAGAAACATCGTTGAAAAAATCACTTGATTCTCATTTAAACCACCTGAGATATCACAAGTTTAAAATCACATTATTTTGGGCAAACCCAAAACGCTCCCTACAAATGGCTACTAAGATGTGACGTCACACCTAAGTATTTTGTATGCATTTCATTTGAATTTTGTATGGTAGCTATATCAAATGTTTCGTTTATGTCAATGGTTCTATTATAATAAATGGTGCAAATTGTATGGGTTATTTAATGGTATAATTATTTTTTAGTAATTTCATAGTTTTAAAATGGACTTGCCCATGGATCTTTGAATGACTATAAAACCGGCTAGACGTAATAATTTAATTGAGAATTTTTGCTATTGGCACATATTTACCTATATTTTGATAAAATATTTATATTTTGTAAAACCTTGAGCTTAGTCATATACCCTATTAACGTATCAGACATAGTTGGCAATTTAAAAATATTTCTATGACAACCTATGGCAGAAGTATTTAGACACATAATTAATTGGAAACCGTTTATATGTTGACTGTGAGGTTTTCCTAACAATTAACCCAGCACCGAGTCCCCTCCTCATGTAAGCGTGTGTAAGTGTGCTGTGTATCGCTGCCGGGTACCGGAGGCCCAATCCAGGGGAAAGGGGGGTTAAAAGATTGGCAGCGCATTTGTGACTCCACTGGTGTCACGGGTGTCCATGGGCGGCGGCAACTGCTTACCATCAGGTGATCCGTCTGCTTGTCCGCCACCTATCTACTTATAACATTTAAAAATTCTAGTTGCGTCCAAAGTCGTAGCTTCAAAACCCGGGGTACGTTTGGACCATGATCCAGGATTCGGGAAGTCTGGTAATTACAGTTTGTGCGCCCAGTGTGTGTTTTTTATGTGATAGGTGGCTGACGAGCAGACGGATCACCTGATGGTAAGCGATTGACGCCGCCCATTAAACACCCGTGGAGTCATAAGTGCACTGCAAACCCTTAAACTTCCTTCCTCCGGGTAGTCTAGCGTAGGCGCTGCATTACGCCGGTTTTCTGTTAAGTCTTTCCAGTCAAGCCGGCCCTATTCATGACGAAGTATATATTTATAGATAATTAAATATAGTAATTATTTATAGATTTGAAACGTTTGCTGATTAATCATACTCGACGCAAATACTCGCGGCAGAAGATATAATATCATTCATGAATAATGAATGATATAATGACAGTTAAGATGTTCAAAATGGTCAATAGGACAAAAGGAAAGTAACGGTTATTTTCGAGTCAAAGACTCGTGGCAGTCGGTATCATATTTCATTAATATTGTAATATGTAGAAATCTTAATTCTTCTCTCAATACAGATAATAGAAAACAATTTCACAATACTTAAAATTACGAAGATGCTCCTTGAGAGAGAGACGCCAGCCGGTGTTACAGGTCACCAGTGCTTATTACTTAATTATATTACTTAATAATCCTTGACTTGATCCTCTAGCACTGCGGCGGGTTATAGTTTCCCTCAGCATTCTATACCGCATCTATAATGGGGAGTGCTCTAAGGAACTGTTTGATCTACTCCCTGCAGCTGAATTCTTACATCGAACCACACGCAAGCGTTTCTCATTCCATCCCCATCAACTCGATGGATGGCGGTCTAATACTGTGCGTTTTTCGCGGACATTTCTACCGTTCCTCGTACGTACCTCAGTTCTGTAGAACGGTTTGCCTGCGGGAGTATTTCCCGACGTCTACGACTTAGGGACCATCATGAGAAGAGCGTACTCCTTTTTAAAAAAAACCGGCAACAAATTAGCGTTCCAGGGCGGCGATGATTTTTTTCCATCAAAAAATAAATAAATGAAATACTCTATCATCTGCGAGTCTGAGTTGATTATAATTAAAGTGATACTTGGACGACTAATATGTGGCAATTTAATAGGCGTGGTTAGTAACAAACCGCACCTTTAAGTTATCGATAAAGCACCAAGGCTACCTATACATAAAACAAATTAAAAGTGCAGATTTTTCCTATCGCAATGAATCACTCGTGTATTTCTAAGGCTGAGAATTTCCGCTTCATAAAGCAATACAAATGTAGACTTGATCGTAAAACAAAGAGATGGCAATCAAGCATTTCTCATTTCAGGCTACATTAGTCGTGAGGCGTATTTATCGTAACAGATAAATATGACAAGTATTTAAAAGATGAAAGCTCTGGAGCCCGGGGTACGCTGAGACCATGATTTAGGATTGGGAGTCTGGTAATTACAATGAAGCGACTGCTGTCTGACCTTCCCAACCCTTCACAGGGAAACGAAACCAAGCACATATAACAGGAAGTATGCGATGCTATTACCTATAAAAAAATAACGGGCTGTTATTTGATAACAGGTGTTTGGAACAGATATTTTTAAGTAACAGTAAAGTTGTAACAAGTATTTAGGTCTGTTACGACCTATCCTTAAGCTACTTCTTCTTCCTTAGGTTAGTCAACCTAGCTACATCTTTCTCAGGTTGCTTGTGTTAGGCCCCCGACGTGTGATGTCCCCGTGGTGAAGGCACCCGATTTTCAATTTAGTTAATTCTGTCTCACTAAACCGCAGTGCCTCAAGCAAGACAAAAGTCTTTAATGCATGTGTATTGAAAATGATGACATTCGAAACCGAAACGTGGCCGCTAGCAATGAGCCGCTTATGAAGGTTCAAAGTCACCCAGAGAGCAATGGAGAGGGCTATGCTCGGAGTCTCCTTGCGTGATCGTGATGATGATGATGAGATCCACAGAAGAACCAAGGTCAAAAACTTAGCCCAAAGAATTGCATGCGTCAATCAAAGAATGGCAATGGGCAGGGCACATTGCGAAGAGATCAGACGGCCGGTGGGGCAGAAAGGTCCTCGAGTTGTGGGTGCGTATAGGAGGTCGAAGCCGTGGCTGGCCCCCCACAAGGTGGACCGACGACTGGTGAAAGTCGCGGGAATCCCTTGGATGCGGGAGGAACAGGACTAATCTGCGTGGAGATCATTGCGGGAAGCCTATGTCCAGCGGTGACGTTTATTGATTGAAATGATGATTTCACTAAATCAAAATCGAGTGCCTCGACCTCAGGGGCATCATCCAGCGGGAGCCTAAATAAGATACCCTTTTCTTAACGAAGGGCAATGCGTCCTACATTGTTTACGACGTACTGCAATGCTGCACGTACGAATCAACTTTCCGATTCCAGTGGTAGAATCACATTATGTTTATTCGTTTCTTTGTATTATTTATGTATCGACATTTATATGTAATTACATGTATATGGCCGTGTGGTCCCCGGCAGAGTAGAATAGGCCACCCTCGCTCTTATCGAGGTGTCGTAAATGGCGACTAAAGTAAAGCAGAGAAGGAAAACTCTGCATTTATATCAAAACCCTCGCCAACCCGTCTGCCAAGCGTGGTGAGTATGGCAATTACCCCTCATGTGATTGAGGGAGGCCCGTGCCCCAGCAGTGGGGACTTAAATGGGCTGATGATGATGATGATGACATGTATATTATACCTACAAATAAACAGTTATAAATGTTTAATGTATGACGATTTGAAAGTGCTGAAAAATAAAGATATTTTGAATTGAATTGAATTGACGTGCTCGTTTGGCTCCATATGACATGACAGTTCTTCAGATCCTTCATTAACTTCATACCTACCACCTGTAAGGTAAATATTAAACTTAAAATCTAAACTGGGAAGGGACCGGGTTCGAATCCGACAATGCACTTCTAGGTTTTTTAAATCAATGCTTACGTATTTCAACCATTAGCTCGGCGGAGAGGGAAAACATCGTGAGGAAACCTGCATGATTCGGATAGTTTATGAAATGTGCACCTAACCATGATTCCATTTGCCTGCTTCCCTGTTAAAGGGTTGCGAAGGTCAGTCGCTTCATTGTGTAATTACCTGACTCCCCAAATCAAGAATAAGTACCTCGGACTCCAGAGCGGTAGGTTTACACGCGACCTTAAATTACACGCTAAAATGAAGACCTTATAAACAAATCGATCAACGCATCGTACTTGACCGATTACATGACTGCAACAATTATTAATCGATACTTATAAAAACTGCTAATCGTGCCTAAGTTTATCAACGGGACCTACGCTAATATTTCAAAAATCACGCAATCTCATTGAGCTGTCGCCTGTATAAATTACATTTATTCTTTTACAGTGTAATTGGGGATAATTGTTGCAAGAAGATTGGTTTGTTCGTTGTATGGAACGTGCCGACTATTAAAACGATCTTTTGTTGCCACGACATAGTGTCTACTAAGATTGTTAAATTGCTTCAAAGTGTGAAAGGAGAATAGTAAATTGCTAAATGGATTAATTAACGTAGATCTTAGACACAGAATGGACAACATTTCATATTTTTAACATGTCCATATTGTTTTTTTATATGAAAATAGACATAAAATGAACAGACCCATATTTTTTATTTTTTCAAAATTTGTCCATTTTCATGCATAAAATAATTATTGAAATTCTTTTTATTCTAAATAGACGTAAGCGCCAAATGACGTCATCGGACGGCTGAATACAGCGATATTCCATTGCTTATCATTGTTTTAATAAAAAAAAGGTACTACTGTCAAAGGTAAATAATACTAGTGTCAACATTGTCAACGTCATTCATACATTCAACGTTGACAAGTTGTCTTTTTTTTTGACAGTTACATGTCATGGGTTTGGCATTTCGTAAATTTAAAACTATAATGTGCTAAGCAAAGAAATATTTTACATTCTGCCGTCCGATGACGTCATCTTACGTTTTTTAGTTTTTAATTTTTTTCTCAGTAAATAAGCAATATAAAAAATGAATAAATATATATTCGAGCAGCGGAAAGTAAACAAAGAATTGGTATTTTTTGTTTCAGAGCTTAGCAATTTTGAAATGTTGTCCATTGTGACTGTTAGGTTTAGGTACATTAAGTATTAGCTGTAGGGTCAGGGTTATGCTAGGGCATTCTAACCTCCTAATACTAGGGTACTAGGGTACCTACTCTTTAGGACCTACGAATTCGGAGTTTGACCGATTTTTCGGACTATGCCTCATTCTCGTGCTTCGACGCATTTACAATTCAGGTTTCATACAATGGTATAATTATTTTTTAATAATTTCATACTTTTAAAATGGACTTGCCCATGAATCTTTGAATGACCATAAAACCGGCTAGACGTTATATTTTTAATTGAGAATTTTTGCCATTGGCGCATATTGACCTATATTTTGATAAAATATTTATATTTTGTAAAATATTGAGCTTAGTCATATACCCTATTCAGGTATTGTCAAAAATCAAATGAATGTCCTCACATTCGCTTTGGCTGGTTACAGGTTCGGATTTCAGGACTACATGTAACGCCTGGTCCGACGTGCACGCAGGCACTGCCCGGGGAGGGTTATGGTGCCAAGGTTTGCCCCTTTTGAACCCATGCCTCCTCCCCACTTAAGGGCGATGAGGGAAAACCACTGGGGTTTAGTCGGTATGCGTCTAACGTTAGATTAGGTTAGGTTAGGAGACGATAGGAGAAGCCGTTGGAGGTGAGTCCCACATAACCCTCCTACTCCTCAGCAGGAGGGTATGCATAAGGCGCCGCCGAACGGGGGTGACGTCGGCATTATTGCATTTCGGGCCGGCAGCATAACCCAGCGACAAAAAAAGGACCACGTGTAAAATATCTATGCATAGAGTGTTTTAAGTCACGCGTAAGATAGAGTAATGTAAAACTATAAATAATCTGAATGTAGTATCCTACTATGATATGACAATTTCATATTTTTCTTCCATGATCTATGGATGTTGTAATA
This sequence comes from Marasmia exigua, assembly GCA_019059595.1. Classification (NCBI taxonomy): domain Eukaryota; kingdom Metazoa; phylum Arthropoda; class Insecta; order Lepidoptera; family Crambidae; genus Marasmia; species Marasmia exigua. Next base: position 9,774,246 of record CM032476.1, on the reverse strand, counting down.
CGAGTAGGTACTATTTAGATGGGTAGGTACCTACTATCTGCTAATAGAACTGCGTTATTGTAATGACTAAAACGACGTATAAAGCTAATTCATAATTCTTTATACGCAATAAGCACTATGAGTATTCTATTAATAATTGAAGCTATATCATATATCAATGATATGATACATTTATTGCAGTTATAAAATATTAAAATTCTTCGTTATCAACGTAAATGAGTGACGAAACGATAATGCAATAGAATTACTGATTTTTCTGGTTTCCACGATACAGGAAAAATATGCAATTGTCCGTTGTTATATGTTAACGTACGCTCTACAATCCATATTTATGTCAAGATCTGTAAGATAAATGTGCTATTTGAGGCCTCCACACTGGGTCATGGGGATAATACGTACTCGAACCTACATAGGCATTATTAAGATGTAACAAATGATAAATCGATTTTTTTATAAAATTAATAGTTAGATTGTAATTTCGCAAATGAATTTTATTATAGAATTACATAACTATTTATTAATTATACATAGCTGGTAGATATTTCGTAACACAGCCGCTAGTAAGTATACTTATTAACGAATTTTCATATCCCTACTTTTCACATAGGTAATTAGGAATTTCACATACCTTATTCGCACGATATAGGTACTATTTTACGTACCTAATAAAACCCAACAGAACAGTCCACACAGAACATTTATGAATCTAAAATATTATGTAATCTACCGCTGATTCGGAATGTCAATTTCTACCGAGAAGAATCAGCAAGAAACTCAGTAGTTACTCTACAGTAAAGAAAGCAGTCAGGTCTGCTTAAAAAAACTCTTAAGTCCTATTAATTTAGAGGCTTTATTAAATTCTTAAGCGACAAGTCCTAGTCGTGACTTAAGTAAGATTTATGGCTGTATAGCAAATCGCAACAATACAAACCAATGCATAACAAATACCTTAGGCGACGTTTATAGGGTTTTATTAGTACTTATTAGGAGATTGATCTTTTTGATATGTAAAACTCTAATTGGTTTAATAGAAGACTTTGTTCACACAAATTCTTCTAATTTTACAATTTTGGCACAAGCTACCTACAGTAAAGGAGATCCTTGCACTTTCATAATATTTTTGGTCCTAAATTAAAGTGCCAACCAAAAAAAATGCTTTATTCTGTTTTGACTGGTCTCCTGATGTTCAATTGTCAAGATTTGGCATACCGAAAAATCATTGTTTTATTAGATAATTCTCTAGATGTTGATTTTTGAATTCAAATAAAACCAAGGAAAATGACCCTACAGCTTTGGTGCCATAGTAATAAATACCCACTTAGGACATGTCAAGTCCTACAGCAAACAGCAAATAATTCTGGCCGTCAATTGGACCAAAAAAGAGGATGTCCTTTATATCAGAGGGCACTACATAGGTATTCCTATCTACCTACTGACTTTTACGTATGAAATCTAGCGAGACTCAGCGTCCGTCTATTCGAAGATCGAGTTATACAGGAAATAAATACACATGGATATATACATATAAATAGATAGAGTTCCATTTATGTTGGTTGTAGTCTTTACGAGTAGTCCCTGGGTTGGTAGTCCTTACTGGAATGGATACCTAATTATATCAGACTAGCGGCCATCGTTTGGGGACAATAGTTCCACTTTATACTAATAGATGGCGCTAGGTGTCCATTATATCACGCAAGCGTTTTGTGTTTTCGGATTACCTATAAGCGATGCCGCTGTCTGTAGGATTTTAGATTTTTTGTCGGATTAGGTTATCAGATATTTAATGAAGGGGTTATAATGAACAAAATTATTTGGATCACAAAATGTCACTCACACTTTTTCTCATAGGTTACAGGACTTACAGGGGTTAAGTAGATACAATATTGTAAAGGCTTTTTGGCACTATCTATACATATATTACGGGATGCATAACCCGTTTATTTCTTATTCATTGTCTTTGGGGATATATTATTGTGTACAATATAAAAAGCATTCTGTCTACTTTTACTTGAAAATAATCAATTGAAAAGGATTAGAGCGACTGTTTTAGTCCCAATGTGTCTTAGCCCTAGGCACAGCTGGACAAAGCTAACACAATTTACATCAGCTTCAAGGCAATCTAACCGGATATGCATGAGCCCGCGTAGGGCTCTAGGCTAACTTAAGTCCTAGGCATTGGAACGGGGCCTAGGCATTGCCACCGAGCGTAGCCAGGTGTCCTATCATGCGCGGGACGTCCCGCCCATCGACTTTCAAGGTTCTGACTGGTGACTTCAATATTCCAAAAATACAGAGAGGTATGTTGATATTTAAAAAAAATATAAACGTTTTTCCAAATATTTTTTGAGAAATACTTTAGTTTTCCTACCTATATATACCCTTGAGAGGATGTCTGTACTCATATGCACATTTTACGGGCCATCATGGTATCTTCATACAAAAGAGGACATTATAACGTCCCGCGAATTCATAGTGCAATAATATATTTTATAACTATATTTTTTACGTAACATAAATTTATTTTCGGCATTAAGACAAATCAATGAACCTAAGCAACTGGTAAATTTTTATTATTATATCAATTGAAACATAGAAATAAGAATTTAGAATTTCTAGACGAATTTACTGTACTTTTTTAAGTTTTTTTTAAACGGGTTAAAAAGTCAGCATTAAAGTTAAACCTAATTAAACTCATTGTGTTGATGAGATAGGTTCAGATACCTTACTCTACCGATGCAATGTGTAATCCAATGTCCCAATATTTTTTATTATTTGTCCCGTTCAATTCAAAATATGTGGTAACACTAGAGGTACCTACATAATCTAGATCGTAGATAGGGTGCGGATTTAACTGCTTCTATTAAATGCATAATTTAAATGTCAATAAATGATGTTAATTAATTTTAATTGCTCTTAAATATTTTCTTACTTATGTTTGAACATAATTTTAATTATTAAATCGAAGTGTTTTGAATAGGTATTGTTTTAATAAAATTAATTTATTCTCCTATTATTGGAGACGCTTATCACCTATATTTATTTCGGAATTGGTTATCTATGGTGACATGCCAATACACTAAGGGTATACATAACTGAACTACTAGATATACTCAAATGTAAACCAATAAACAGAATTTTACTATTACATATTGTAACATGAAATGTGGCTATAGATAGGTAGCTACTTGAATTGTGGTGTAGAAACATCGCTATGTATAAATTGATGACAAAAACGTGCACTTGATAATAATCATAGTTCCCTTCTTATCTGCAATAGTCCTTGCACCTGGCGGGTGCTGTCTTTGGCTGTATCTCTTCAATAGTGCAGACAGAGACAGTATCCGTTAAAAAGTACACATCTCCACTTACAATGTCTCAAAGAGGCCTCTTCATGTTGGATCTGTATCCCCACGTACGCCTTTTAAAAGGACCGGCCTTGTGTCGTGATTTCCCGCAGGAGAGATACAAAATAATAATAATAATTTCACAACATCACATACATTGATCTGACTCCGAGATAGGTAGCTCAAGCACCTGTGTTACGGATATCAGAATCAACAGTGGGATTACAAATACATATATACATATAAACTTTTCTTTTGTAAATACATACTTATAATACATAGAAAACATTACTATAGAATTACGATAACATCAACAACAGAAGGTATCTTTAAATACTCGAAAAGGGAATCTTATTTAGACAAATATAGAGTCAATAATTGATAAAATTATGCAACTTTTGTTGATGGCCATGCCAATTTTGCTGACGTCAAAGTTCAATTGAAGGATCATATTACACCTTTTTCTAGAGTCAAGTTACTTTGCACCACGATGCAGCTGTGTCCAGTAAAACAATTAACTTTAGTTGAGCAATCTAGTTCCCTCCATGACATCAGTCTGACCAGTATACTGAGTGAAGATTAGCAAGTAAGTATTCTTCAATTACGTAGGTATAGATACCACGTCAGTGGCAAAGAAGCGTGTGGCTCACCTGATGGTAAGCTACTTCCGCAGCTTATGGACGCCGGCAAATTCAGAGGACTTGCATACGTGTTGCCTGATCCTTTCAAAACATTAACACTCCTTATTTGAAGAACCTTATACTGTAGTCTCTCGGGAATTCTTCAGAAGGGAGCTCATTTCACAACCTGAAGCTTTGGCGGGTAAAATTTTTTTTACACCTCCCCGTCCTTGTCACATTTCTGAGACTTCCCACTCCCTAGTGGTGTGACGTCACATATTTAGCTATTTGAACATCTAAGTATAAATGGAATTATAGCAGTTCCGGAATTATACCAATTTTAGTTGTAAGTACATTAATAGTTCATTCTATGGTTTAAGACTTAAATTACAGAGATTTGGAAATGTGACGTCACGAAGGGACTCCTCCTATCCCCTAGTCACATAATGTGACACTATGTCGATCCCCTCCCTTATCCTTATGTGGTATCTTCTGATTTTTACTAAAAAGGTTGCAATTCCACAGCTGGCTGACGAGCTGCCGGCGAAGCTGTCGGAGCTGGGGCTGCGCCCGCGCACCATGCCCAAGCCCGCCTTCACCGTGCGCATCGTCACTGAGCGAGACGAGGAACAGGCGATGGAGTTCCTCAGAAGGTATGCTTTCCGATGTAACTCAATTTATGTAAATAAATACTGCAACAAGGACCAACGGCTTAACGTGCTTTCCGAGGCACGGGGGTACATGACCGCCAACTTTCAGACTCCTGAGCTGACACTGAGAATTTCTCAACAGAAAAACTCAGGTACCTACATATTATGGCCCGCCCCAGGGATCGAACCCGGGACCCCAAGCACAGACGTCGCTTACTTTCGACGCACTAATCACTGCGCTATCGAGGCAGATGCGCCTGATCTCTCTTTGGTCGTGTCACACTGGTGTCCCATCGAATTATTAGGGTAAGGGAATAGAGAGTGCACTTGTGTCTGCGCAAACACTTATGCACTATGATATAGTCCTGCGTCAATGGCTGATCGCTGAGATTGGCCTGCCAGTACCGAAATATCGGTTTGGAGGATATTATTATTATATATAACAACGGAATAAAAATATTGAATATTTACCTATACATAATATTACCACACCCCGACTACTGAACAAACGCAATCTGTTCATCACACGAATGTTTGTCCAGGTTGGAAATCGAACCCACGACCTTTGGCATATAGAATATATTCTAGATTCAGTTTAGTCCATACTTAACATATTTTATGAATGCCAAATATGTAATCTACTACTGATTTGGAATGTCGATTTATACCGAGAAGAACCAGCAAGATTCTTCTTAGAAGCTCATAGCTTGGCAATGATAGAAGATAGATACAAAATGCAAAAGACAAAGTTATAAGTAGAGAATTTAATTGGCTTTTATTATGTAGTACAACAAAATTTAAAATCCCCCCCCCCCCCATTCCCCCCAGGCTCACCTCAGAGGGGTAAGGACTTTTAGTATGTTTATCTCCAACTAGTCCAAACAAACTTCCGAAGTTTCTGCTTTCGACTTTTCCATCCACACTCCCCTTGTGAGCATTCATTCATCATCATCAGCCCATTTAAGTCCCCATAAATGCAGAGTTTTCCTTCTCTGGATGCTGATGATCATGACAGCAGCTTTACCTTAGTCGCCTTTTACGACACCCTCGGTAAGAGTGAGGGTGGCCTATTCTACTCTGCCGGGGACCACACGGCGTATATACGGAGCATTCATTAACCAAACTATATGGCGCATTGGGTAGTATAGTGACCCTGCCGCACACGCCAAAGATCGTGGGTTCCATTCCCAGTCTGAACAAACATTCATGTGATATTCGTAATATGTCCCTACATCTTAGTATGGAATCATGTCTCTTTATAAGATGTATGAATTGCCAAAACTGTTAAATAAAGAGTGTTAATAGTGAGTGATGAATACGCACCTATGAACCATGCGCATCGTGATAAATAGCACTTAGCTGCGTTCTAACCTATTAAGTGCATAATCTGCTTAAGACCATGAACTATAGGTACATAATTACTCCACGTTAAGACAAAGAAAATACGGGTTCCCTATTTTTTTACGAACTTCGACGGATTTTTCCCATGAACAATTGAATCATACTCACGTGTTTACATTGATGACATTATGTACAGACAGACAGACGTAAGCAAGTCTATCTTTTGTCATACGATTCTCGCCTTAAATACACAACTTAAGAATTTAGCATTACAGAACTTAAATGTACAATTTCGGCGGTCTTGTCGCTGGAAGCGAGCTCTACCAGACATCCTTCAGGCAAAAGACATTTGATAGTAGAGTCGGTGAATGAATATTCAATAGAAGCTGTCTAACCGCAGTCTTTCAAGACATCTATCTTTTTTTGTCGTCCCAGGGGAAATTCATTACGCATACCCGTCCCCAGCATGATAGCGGAGGTCTACCGGCTAAAACCCTCTCATCGACCATGGTGGGGGGATCGTGCTTACGGGCACGAAGGCATGTGCACGACCCCCTGGACAAAGCCCGTCTAGACGGCGGGCAGGACGCGACTGTAGAATGGTGACCCTGGTATGATATTGAAACGTAAAAGATTTTCATTTAATCTTATTTCATTTTCTCCAGGTTCTTCTTCCTAGATGAGCCCATGAACCAAGCGGTAGACCTCCTGGAGACGCCGGACTCGCGGTGCGCAGAACTGGAAGAGTACTCCGCCAGCACCATCGCTGAAGGGTACTCCGTCGCCGCAGTGGACGAGAACGGGAAATTCGTCGGACTGATCATCAATGGGCTGGTTAATAGAGAGGTGAGTGGGAACATAATTGTAATGTTGCCGATATATCGTTGTAATAAAACTGGCTCGCCAACACACACACCACCGTTGGGCACCGTTTGACACGTCCATCCCGATTTTTTGACCCGTAGTTACTTTTTGGTTAAATTAACCATAGTTAACAGTCTAACCAAAAGTCAAAGTGACGTAACTCACTGTAATTTAACTATTGGTTAAGCTAACTCTTGTTCAAAAAATACATTTTGGCGGTATTTGACCATTGGTTACCTTTTTAAACCATTAGTTCAGTTTAAATACGGATCAAAAATCGGCCCTTAATCGGACTGAGTCAATCACAGATAACTATATGTAGCAAGTTAGAGTCTCAGTTGACTCATGCTTTTTGTTGACATTTGCTCTATGGACCAGTGTTGCCAACTCGCGGCAAGTGCGCTCGACTTAGGTAATACACTACAATAATACAATGCCAAAATGTTTTTTACTGAATAGTAGGGGATGCATTTGTTTAGGTCTCCTTGATATATTAACATTGACGCAACACACCCGCCAGGACACGATGCCTGATTCCGGTCAAACCAACACACGAGGAGGCGCAGATTTTAAGGAAGTAAAGAGGGACACGGATAGGAAAGGACGATCAGCTACCTGAACAAGGGCGGATCCAGCTTTGGCGCCAGGGTGGGTGTCACATAAATTGATTCCGTTGAAGGTGTAGGAAGTCATTTTCGATACGTTCGTTCCCGAATAATGTGTTTGCCGTCAAACAAAGTATTAAGTATATCAAAATGATAAAATATTTAACGTATACATATACTACTTATAAATAAAATTTCCCCTGCGCTGAGTTTTCCTTGACTAAGCCAGGGGGGTCATGACCTCAATTCCCCACACCACAACTAGCCTGGTGTATAGTACACCGTTGCAACTAGTATAGAAGAATATGAGGGGTAGGTTTAGTTTTAAGGATGAGCGTTGCTAAATTACTTAAAACTTGCAGTAACCGGTTCAAATGTTTGCAATACCATACTTACTTTAAATACCTCCTCGGTCTAATATGGGCATGAGTCCTTATAAAAGATACCTATTGTAGTATAATTATATCACATAATATACCTATCTGTCAACTTCCGTGCAGGTGTCCAGGAGTTCGCAACTGCATCGAGCTCCGATTTTTAATTACTAACCAATTAGTACCTCTACTTGGTAGTGACACATACTGAATTAGTTAGTGGTGATTAGTAAGCAACTCGTGTCGAAATAACACTCGAGTCATTTTGTAATGACACTCAAATAATTTCAAGTGATTTATGCGTATTAGCGTACCACGGGAAAGACACGCTAAGTTTTATTTTTCGCGTACAAAAACCCGTCCTACCCGACACCTTAACCTACCTTGGTTAAGGTGTCAGCTACAACTCAGCGTGTAAAAGAATTCGATAAAATAATTCGATTTTTGTTATCGAGTTAATTAAATAAGGACATAGATATTTTCTTTTAGGTAATATTCTTATTTTTCTTACGTAAGCTCAGCTTCTTATTATTGTGCAAAAGATAGGTAGGTAGTAACCGACGGTTTATTTATTTAAGATACATTGCGCTGCGTTTCGCCGTGTGACTGAGGTTACCGGAGGCCCAATGGGGGGGGAAGAGAAAAAGGTTCGCAGCCCACTTGTGACTCCACTGGTGGTGCGGGTGTCCATGGGCGGCGGAATTGCTTACCATCAGGTGATCCGTTTGCTCGTCTGCCACCTCTCATATAAAAAAAAACATAAACAGAGTATAATCGAAAAGTAACATAATGAATGAGGTTAAACATTTTTTTTCTAGACAACACTCCATAACATATGTACACAGCATGGTTATTTTATGATAAAATTATGCAAATAACGCAAAAGTACAAGATTTAAAAATTTGAATGTTAGAAAAAAAGTAAAAATAATAAAAAAATAACGGTTGCTTTACTAAACAAACTAATAAGTAATTTAATTATTAGGAGAAGCAGCTATAATGTTTTAAACAGAAAAATTTGAATGGAAATACCCTATACCTTAACAAAAATGTTTTACTTACTTTCATTAGTATTTTTTTTTATCTGAATCTATACTCGATTTCTGAAAATTCGATGTTTTCCATAATCGAATGTTTTCCCGTCCCTATGACCAGTTATTAAGTACCTAATATAATCATATCGTCGCTTGTTAAAGGATTCACGTGCCTCTACATAAATAAACTAGTATTATCTCCATTCACTTATCGGGAAATAGGTACTACTCAATATCTGGTGTCCTATGTACAGTCAATTAACGAAAAGGTTCGTCAGTTTTCAAATTGATTCATCTGATAGGTATGCTATTAGCACTTATTACCTTTCATTGTGCAGCGATATGGTAGCTGCTGGTACTGGGGGATTTGGTTAGAATCCGAGAATGGCCGTGGGAGAGCCGCGCTTCGGCATGAATGTGCCGGCTCGACCGGAGTGATACCACGGCCTCACAGAAAACCGTCGTGAAGCAGCACTGTGCTGTGATTTGCTGCGTGAGTGAGGGTACCGGAGGTCCAATCCGCTCCACGCTATAAGATAAACACCTGTATACTTATTGTAGTCGGGATTTTTATTTCATTCCGCCCCAAGAGCCTATTCTCAAGCACTCTATATTGAAATCGAATTCAGAGATTTTGTTAAATAAATAAATTTATAAAGTAGGTAATAAGTATCTTCGTAAACGTTGTTTGCGAGCTGTCTTTATAAATGTGTTTATAAGTTTCGTTTTTCTACCACTGGCGGCGCTGTGGTTGTTGTTCTGTCAATGGGTCAATGTTCTGCGAGAAACTTCGGGATAATAAAAAGTGTGTATTACAGAAATCTAGAGAAGTTTAATTGAAATATTGCCTTCATACATTCGTCCATACAAATCTCTCACTCGACTTCAATTTCGAGTGCTCGAGAATAAGCATTCTGCTCTCTGGCTGAACTGCGAAAACGTGAAAATCTGTACACTCGTACTCATATGTACAGAGTAAACTGGATATGTATGTAAATACAAGACTTGATTAGCATAGTAACTCCATAAACTTCATTTAGTTACGCGGAACTCGGTAATAACTACCATTTATGCAAAAATATTTAATTATCTCAGTTCAACCAATCCTCTGTCATTGGAAGTTCAGGTTCAGCAAGCATGGCTTTATTATTTATTTTGAGTGCAATAAAAGTATATTAATTAATTAATTCATTTTTTTACTGGCTCGTTTGCGCAGTGGGTAGTTCGTCACACTTTAAAGCGACGGCTGCGCTTGGGGTCATAGGGTCAAAAAGTGTCAGCCCGAAGTTGGAGGTCTTGTACCCCCGTGCCTCAAGCACGTCAAACCATTGGTCCTGCGCCCGATATCTCTCCGTTCGTGACACTTAGAATTTCTTACCGAAAATTTAGGTACAAATTTTTGGCCCGACCCGGGGATCGAAAACGGGACCTCATTCGCAGCCGTCGCTTAAAAGTGCGACCTACTAACCACTGCGCCACCGAGGCAGTCATGATAAAATTATCCTTCCCTTAAATATAAAAGTATTTAGCCGTCATACATATTTCTGCATCGCCTAATAGTTGACTGGTAGAGAATGCTGTATAGCATTAAATCCGCCAATCGTACTTTATTTTCTTGTGCAATAAAGAATAAATAAATAAATAAAAAGTATCTAAAGGTAGACGGGTAGGGCACACTAGCGACGCCAATCGATTTTCATTTTTAGCTACTAAACCGGATCTATTTTAAACAATTTCGGGGTTTCAGCCTCTCGGCAATTAGTTATACTATTTACACAATGCTGGGTCCAACGCGTACGCGAAAAATTGATTCACGCCAAAAGTGGCCGCCAATTTTTCGCGTACAAAAACGGATCTAACATTTGTCCATGGATATTTAATAGATAGTGTAAGTGTCTGCCGAGAGGTTGTAACCCCGAAATTGTTTAAAATAGTTCCGGTTTAGTAGCTAAAAATTAAATCGATTGGCGTCGCTAGTGTGCCCTACCCGTCACCTTAACTTCCAAGGGTACTTAGTACTTTCGGCGACTGACTAAACCACGTCCCAGTAATGAAAAACATTGTTGAAAGTCAGAATAAAGGTTACCCAGATACAATGTGGGTGACAGAAAATCGATGAGACACAATAACAGTGGCTTGAAAAGAAAATCCACTCAGGCTGTCCCTGAGAGATTTCTATTTATCTTTTCCGACAATGCCGCCTCGCGGGAAGATATTACTAGAAGTTTCCCGACTTATTATATTATGATTGGGTGTAGGATAAATTGAAATGAAATGTTGCCTTTTAAGTAAATCGTACTAACAGTTATACCTTTATTTTGTTTGTCGCTGGGGAATGCGCCTTATACACACCCTCCTGTTGGGGAACAGGAGGGACTCTGGCGGAGGTTTCTTCTAACAAGAAGCCGGCCAGAGGTATACCGACTAAACCCCAGCGGTTTTCCCTCATCGCCCTTGAGTAGGGAGGAGTCATGGTTTACAACTTATACCTGAATCTGCAGGACAACAAAAAAACAATTATAGTTAGCACCACAGTTGGTAAATAAGGTATATAAAATAAATGCATGCGCCAGATAATTTATAGAAATGTAAAACTATAAGATATTCCCTGTACATAATACAATACATATAAATGCTACGACGCCGTGTGGTCCCCGGCAGAATAGAATAGGCCACCCTCACTCTTACCGAGTTGTCGTAAAAGGCGACTAAGGTAAAGCTGCAGGCATCATCATTAGCACCCAGAGAAGGAAAACTCTGCATTTATATCAAAACCCTCGCCAACCCGTCTGCCAAGCGTGGTGAGTATGGCAATTACCCCTCATGTGATTGAGGGAGGCCCGTGCCCCAGCAGTGGGGACTTAAATGGTCTGACAATGATATAAATGCTATACACACACTGTAACACAGTGCTTAACACAGGGTATCCTAGTACAGGCATATATTATATAGTTTACGCTTCATTTACCTAAGTAGATTTTAAGTTTTATTTTGTAACATAATGATTTTGAATAAAGATTTTATTATTTACTAGCTTTTGCCCGCGACTTCGTCTGCGTTCACACAATATCTTTATAAATTATAGCCTATGTGTTATTCTGATCTATAAGCTACATTACTGTAAAGTTTCATTAAAATCCGTTTAGTAGTTTTTGCGTGAAAGAGGAACAAACATCCATCCATACATCCATCCAAACAAACTTTCGCCTTTATAATATTAGTAAGGATTTATTTATACTACGCGCAAAGACTCGCGGCAGACGGTAGAGTAATTCCGGGCTACATTATTTCCGTCCGTACGTGATGTATGTAAAAGTAACGTGGTCTATGTAAAGGTACATAAGCCACATTAGGGCCAAACGCCTGAGCCCTTAGTAGTCACCGTAGCCGAAATCGGCCAGGGAAAGATGATGATGATGAATTTCCGTCCGTTTTCGTATTGTTCTATTTTGTATGGAACAGCTGATCTTTTGTCGCTCATTTTATTAATCTAACATTCTTAATGGACTTTAGTCACGATACCTAGTATAAGGTGTTCGGGATGTAAACGATGAAAAAGAAACGGTGTATACCTATATTTAACAAAAAAGAGAGTCATGGAATTGGTCTGGTCTTTTTCTCCGTGTGATGGAAATTGCTAGTCTCAATTAGCTCGAAACGCTCAAGGACCAAAAGGAAGGGGTCACGCTTGGCTAACTGACGTGCTCTATTGCCCGCTGCACAAACAAGGATAAGATAATGTCACTTCGTAAGTAAATTATTCTCTTAATCTCGATAAAAAAAACGGTAACCAAGAACAACCATATCGTACCTGAGTTTTTCTGTTAAGAAATTCTCAGTGTTAGCCTGGAGTCTGGAAGTTGGCGGTCTTGTACCCCCGTGCCTCGGAAAGCACGTTAAGCCGTTGGTCCTGCGCCTAATCCCTCTTCAGTTGTGTCACTAGTGTCCCATCGAAATAAGAGGGTACGGGAATAGAGAGTGCACTTCTGTCTGCGCAAATACTTATGCACTATAATATGTCCTGCGTCGATGGCTGATCGCCGAGATTGGCCGCCATGACCGAAATATCGGTTTGGAGGACATTATTATTATTATTAGCGTGTAATTCCGTCTGGGAAAATACAACCGATTGAAAAGTTAATAACACACTTGGTAACATAGATCTCACAACTTTTCACGGTAGAACAAATGGGTGCGAGACTTGAATTTTTTGACAAGTTTTGTTTTTTATGGGATATTTCTTTTCTTCCAGATCTTCTTTAGCCTATCCATTTAATTTATGTTTATTGTCATACATCGCTTTACCACCTCAATGCATTCCCCATTGTTTGTATTATCGACGACCCGTTTGGAACAGTGGAAGTGAACGCTGCCTCTGGTGCCAGGTTTGCGGGTACAATCCCCGCACAGTACAAACACAATATGAACAAGTCTGTTTGTATTTTTCTAGGTGTTTTCTATGTATTATAAGTATGTATGTACAAAAGAAAAGTATTATTTGTAATCCCACTGTTGATTCGGATATCCGTAACACAGGTGCTAGAGCTACCTATCTCGAAGTCAGATCAATGTATGTGATGTTGTGAAATATATTTTCATTTAATTATTTAAAATTAAAGTTCCAAGGTATATGTAGGGCTGGACCACTTCACAATTCGCAATATAAGTCAGTTATTGTTAGCGCGATCTATAATCATGATTTTAATTTTGCTGGGATTTACCTTTTATCCAAACTCATGACCGATGTAACAATGTATTTTAATTATGATTTATACAAACAACATACTAAATTCATGTATTTTTAAATATATAATTCTTACAACAACATCTCATACGTTGACCTGATTCCGTACTAAGTAGCTTAAGCACTTGTGTTACAGATATCAGACAACAGAGGAACACAAATATATACTTAAATGGATATATTACACCCAGACACTGAACGAACACAAGTGTTCATCGCACGAATGTTTGTCCAGGGTGGGGATCAAACCCACGACCTTTGGCGTAAGAGTCAGGGTCACTACCAATTGCGCCATCCGGTCAGCCAAACAGCAAATGTGAAGACTACTAAATATGTAGGGCAATAGAATTCAGTTTGTTTGTTGTCAATTGTAAATCACCATCACACTTTTGCCCGATGCACGTGCATCATGACCTAAATGCTTTAATTGGCGCATAAACGAGCCACTTCAAATCTTACAATCACCAACCAACATCTATAGCTATTTTATCGCACTATATATTTAATAGAACATTCATCAATAAAGTACTTTTTTTTGTGATGAGATATTCCGTTTCTTCAGAAATATGCGCATCCATGACATTGCTGTTCGGTTTTAATGGTTTACGACAAAACCTTCCGTAGGTAACGAACGAGAATATACCTGTCGCACCCAAACAAATGAGACACACACCGCGTGTGAAAGGGGCGGGGAGATTCGATCGTGAATTCAGTTTAGACCTAGGCCAGTTGTTTACTGCGTAAACTTGAGTCCGAATTACCGCGATTCGTGTTTTGTGAACAAATTGACGAGTGTCAGATAAGGTTAGACTTTCCAAATGTTCACGAAAAAAATGTAGAGCCTTAAAAAAATTAGCACGTTTCCATCAAATGAAGACTAATTCCCAATCCAAGATATGAACCATGGGAGAGCAACGCTTCGGCATGAATGAGCCGGCTCGACCGGAGTGATACCACGGCCTCACAGAAAACCGGCGTGAAGCAGCACTGTGCTGTGTTTCGCTGCGTGAGTGAGGGTACCGGAGACCAAATCCGGGGGAAAGGGGGGTTTAAAGGTTGGCAGCGCACTTGTGACTACTGGTGTCGCGGGTGTCTATGGGCGGCGGCAATCGCTTACTATCAGGCCACCTATCACATAAAAAAAGAACAAAGTAACATAAGAAGATTTGTAACAATTTCTCGAAACATTAGAAACACTTTTTTATGTAGAAGCTGGGGTACCTAATATAGTGCACATCACAACAACACCAAAATATTAAATATCTATAGGTAATATCTTCTTCCCCAGGATGTGGACTACAGCGACAAATCGGAAGACTGCCCAAACCCCAAGTTCAGACGCATCCTCAAAGTCCTGGGGCACCTGGACCGGGAAGCCAAGATCTGGGAGAAGCTGCCGGCGTCCTGCCAGAAAACGATGGAAGTGCGGATTGCGTCTACAGACTCGGCGTGGCGCGGAAGAGGACTGATGAGGGTGCTGTGCGAGGAGTCAGAGTGAGTACTCTAATATCTTTAGGCCAAACTAATAGCCCGCCCTCACTTTGTTTCGGAACATTAGATAGATAGATATATAGATAGATCATCATCATCATCAGCCTATCGCAGTCCACTGCTGGACGTAGGCCTCTCCTATTGTTCGCCACCGTGATCTATCCATGGCTTCTCACACCCAGCTCTTGCCAGCCATCCTGCGCAGATCGTGCCCCCACCTAGCTAGAGGGCACCCTACATTACGTTTGCCAAGACGCGGTCTCCACTCTAGAACTCGTTTACCCCATCGGTTGTCGGTTCTGCGGCTAATATGGTCAGCCCACTGCTACTTAAGCTTATAGATAGATAGATATTCTTTATTGCACAAAAAGAAAATACAAGCATGATACAACAACAACAACAACAGACAGTACAATAAGGCGGTCTTATCGCTTGCAGCGATTTCTTCCAGACAACCTTTGGGTAGAGGAAAGAAATATCCTATTCGTAATAGGGGAAGGCAGTGCAAAGCAGTTTAACAAATGAAATTGATAATGGCAGAAATATACGTATTTTATATATTAATACTATTACATAACATAAATAATAATAAACAAAACATACATAACTAATAATATATACATAGATAATTTATATCAAAAGTCAATAAAAATATTTCTTATAGATAGGTATAAATGACCAGAGAGCATTAGTTCCACTTTAAACGCATAGATGGCGGTATGTGTCGAATACATCGCGCAAGCGTTTCGTGTTTTCGAATTACCTACCTATAAGCGTTGCGCTGTCTGTAGGATAGATCATCATTTCAGCCAATAGACGTCCACTGCTGGACATAGGCCTCCCCAATGTTCTCCACACAGATCGGTCCTGTGCCTCCTGCATCCAATGGATTCCCGCGGTCTTCACCAGATCGTCGGTCCACCTTGTAGGAGGCCTGCCACGGCTGCGACTTCCTGTACGTGGCCTCCACTCGAGGATAGATAGGATTTCTTAATACTGCGAGAGCCACACTTCTTCACGAATGGGCCAGATCAATTGATACCAAGGCCTTACAGAGAACCGGCGTGAAGCAGCGCCTGCGCTGTGTTCCGTCGAGTGAGTGAGGGTACCAGAGGCCCAATCGGGGGGAAAGGGGAGTTCAAAGGTTGGCAACGCACTTGTGACTCAATCTGGTGCAGCGGGATGAGCGGCGGCGAATGCTTGGGTACCATTATGTGAACTGTCTGCTTGTCTACCACCTATCACTATTAAAGAAACGCTGAAAAACGCAGGCTTTCATCACATATATTTCAGGGACGATATGAGATTAATAAGGATTGAGACTGGATGATCGGTGTGAATAGTCTGGCGTATTTTTTTTTATCCTAAAAGATAAGTACAATTACCTATTCTAGGCGGTTTTACTAATCAGGCAGGAAATAATTGTTGTCTGGTTTTACAAGCCTTTGATTTGATTGTCTTTGACTCGAGCTAAATTTAGATTGTGATGAGTAATCGACGTCCCCTTCTAACATGCATATTGAGATTTATTAACTTATCAGGTTTTATTAAACCTCCTTAGTTTCCTTATTTGTTAATGCCTACATCCTGGCCAAGTACACTTAAAAAATATGCAATTCAAACTTTGAATAGGGAATATAATTCTCTTCTCAAAGTCACAAACGCAGTGATTATATTCTCTTTGGTCACAAATCACAAACTAAGTAGAAGATACTTTTTCACATTACATTCCCTTTGCTTTTTCACTACATACTCTGACATTTCATAATTTTATTTTCCCTGTGCATTTTCAGAGTTTTTTTTTACTTTACCTACATTCTATACTCGTCAGAGGATATGTATTCTATGATTCTATATCTCAAACTATTTCTTCAATTTTCTTAATTCATTTTCTTCTTTATTTACTTCTATTTAATGGACTTCACCACAATATCAAGAAAAGGCGGCCATGTACTTTTAAGCCATGGCCACTAATATTACAAACGGAAAAACTACCTGCGCCAACGGGGGCAGCATGTGGTTTTGTGCCAGGCGTTGCATATTTAAATGTGTCGGCTCCATTACCATTAAAGTAAGGAACATCCAGTTATAAGATATTTCTTAGATTCACCGTGGGAGAGCCACAGGAGAGAAGCAGATTACCAATAGTAGGACCATGAGGAACAAGCCTTCCTCGTGGTCCTAGTGGTAGGACAAAATAGTAGGACCACGAGGAAATAGTACACTTTGGCATGAATGGGACTTGCTAGCAAGTCTTAAAACAAAAGTTGAAACGGAATAGCAACGTAAATTCCTAAATAAACATTTTGATATCTGAATAATAGGCTAATAAATTCACACACCATCGGCAAGTTTATCTAACAATTTCATCATCATCATCATCATCGTCAGCCCATTTAAGTCCCCACTGCTGGGGCACGAGCCTCCCTCAATCACATGAGGGGTAATTGCCATACTCACCACGCTTGGCAGACGGGTTGGCGAGGGTTTTGATATAAATGCAGAGTTTTCCTTCTCTGGGTGCTGATGATCATGCCAGCAGCTTTACCTTAGTCGCCTTTTACGACGCCTCGGTAAGAGTGAGGGTGGCCTATTCTACTCTGCCGGGGACCACACGGCACAATCTAACAATTTCTTTAGTTCGTGCAGACCTTTGCGGGCCCATGAGCGCACAATATTTTGGCGGTGCTTACTTACTTTTACAGAAGACTACTCATAAAACCTTTGGATACTTTTTAAAAACCAAGAGCGAAATGTTTTCGAAATTTTTAGGTTTGAAAAATTTAGTGGAAAATTAAACCGGGCAAAAAATAATATGTTTAACGGTCGGATGACGGTCGCGAGTATCTGAATGGGCCTATGTAGACTTTCCTCCGAAGACACAACATAATCCACCTAACAACTGTTCTATTATTGAGTAATGTTTATATTTTTTGTAGTTATAAGTACCTAATTTTAATATTTGCATGCCATGCTTGGCAAAATATGCGGACAAATCTAAACTATGTTAACAACAAATGTAACCATATTGTACGCAAATAAAATATATTCTATTCTATATTCTATTCTATTCAACCGGGCTATTATTGCGATAGCACGATCTATACTGCATTACTCGAAGCTTCCGAAAGCTTAAGGCTTAAGCTTAGAAATAGATCCCCCATTATATTTATCGTCTACATCCCGAAAACATTCGTGAATAAAGTCCATTTAGATGTTTTTTTTTTATTACATGGTTGTTGATATAACATGCTAAATGGACTTTATTCACGATAACTATAATGAGGTTTTAGGGATGTAAACGGTAAAAAAACGGTGTTTACGAAATGGAAGTCGGGGACCGTAAAAGACGTGGTTAAAGGGATGCAAATGTTTACTTACCGATACATGTCTTTTATAGAAGTTTGCTGTCCGGGACTGTACTCGCCAATCCAACTCGGAGTAGTATGTAAATAAAGCTAACAATTTAATCCGATTTAACAATAAAAACAAGAATATAGTGTGTGTCTGTAAATACCTAGAGTATTTTGCCTTGATATTAAGAACGCTAAAGCCATTCACTATGCATAATTGCAAGCAAAACCAGGTGTTGTGACAATAAACGCAAAGACTCGAGTCAGCATACACGAGTTGCATACACACTCTTATTTAATTAGTACTGCAAATACTTTAAGAGTATTTCATACACTTAAATATTAACATTTTTCTCTAAGAAACACGATAAAATATCAAGAGAATAACCCACCTGTTCATACAAAAAGATCAATAAATTGATGAACTTTGTATTTATTATTACCCGACTTCAAAAAAAGGAGGAGGCTCTCAATTCGACATTATATATTTTTTTGTTTGTTCGCCGATTACTTTGCCATTTATGAACTAATTTAGATAATTCTTTTTTAGTAGTAAAGTATATAGTCCCAGATTGGTACCATGATAAGGATATCAGGATCTGATAAAGGTAACCCGGAAAAGTTGAGGGAAATCCTCAAATTTTAAAAGCACACGTGTATCTTTTTACGACTGATTGTGTTAATTTTGTGGCTCTGCTGATGATGGAAGCTCAACTCCTCAACGGTAAGGAGTTAAAGGATAACTCTTTCAATACTGTACTCACAATTAGTTTGTTAAATAGTTATTTGGCGGGGGTGGAAGCGAGAAGGGAGGGGAGCTGCCAAAAAATGAGACACTAAAAAGCTTAAAAAAAATCTACGAAAAAATCCGCCTTCAAAAACCACGAACTAATTAAAGGGAAATTTAGAAAAAATATTATTATGTCTTTATCCCGTGGGACTTTTAGGATAAAATGTATCCTATGACACTCCCGTAATCAAGACAAATCTAACGATACCTCATACATCAAAATCCATCAAGCCGTTTAGGCTACAGGAGGTCACAAAGGAAAAGACATACATACATACTTACATACACTCGAAAAACATTACCCTCCTTCTTTGGCAGTCGGGTAAAAAGTGTAAAATAAGATTTTTATCACTTTATCCACTTCAAATAACATTTTATAACAGTACACTCGAGAAAAGGTGTTACTGAAGCCGGCGCTCAATACTATCTTGTAATTTAATACAACATTCAATTATTCAACATAGATTTTTTTTCGCAGGCGGTTTTTCAACCTCAAAATGTTCATATTTAAGTGTATGATGAACTGCCCTTAAAGTATTTCTACTAATTTAAAAATATGGGTCTTCATCACGAAGATGTTTGTAGCGCTGGATGAGTGGAGCGCGGAAAAACCGCATAACGCTCTCGCATTCGTGGCGGCTTTCATGCCTGTCACTTAAGGTGATGGGTAGGGCACACTAGCGACGCCAATCGATTTTAATATTTAGCTACTAAGCCGGATCTATTTTAAAAAAATTCGGGGTTACACTCTCTCGGCAATAACTTATACTATTTATTAAATAACCATGCACAAGTGTTGGGTCCAACGCGTACGCGAAAAATTTATTCACGCCAAAAGCGGCCACTTATGGCGTGAATCAATTTTCGCGTTCAAAAACAGACCCCACATTCGTGCATGGTTATTTAATAAATAAGTGTGTGCCTAGAGGTTGTAACCCCGAAATTGTTTAAAATAGATCCGGTTTAGCAGCTAAACATTTAAATCGATTGGCGTCGCTAGTGTGCCCTACCCGTCAACTTAACAAACTTCAGGAGAGTTGCCCTGGTTTATGGCTATGTCCTGCGGAAACCAGATACATACGTGGGCAATAAATGTCTTGTCATGCCACCAAAGCCGTGTTCAAGCTGTGTCCTGACCTTCGCAACCCTTTAACAGGGCAACTCGACCAATTAAATCGTGGTTAAAACGTTTTAGAAACTATCCAAAACGTACAAGTTTCCTCATGACGATTTCCCTCAACGCCGAGCTAATGGTAAATAAATAAATATTTCACAACATCACATACATTGATCTGATTCCGAGATAGGTAGCTCAACCTGTGTTACGGATATCAGAATCAAGAGTAGGATTACAAATATATACATATAAAACTTTTCTTTTGTAAATACATACTTATAATACATAGCAAACACCCAGACCAATACAAACAAACATGGTCATGCACACAAATGTTTGTACTGTTCGGGGATCGAACCCGCAACCCTTGTATCAGAGGCAGCGTTCACTACCACTGTTCCAATTGGGTCGTCAAAATAATAATAATAATGGTAGAAATACGCACATAGATTTGAAAAATCCAGAGATGCCGAGCATGCTCGGATTCGAACCCGGAACCCCGTATAGAAGGCGAGTTCAGAACCACTGAGCTACCATCGCAACGAGGACATCCTTGTCATATCAACACAAGTCAAGGTGTCAAGGACGACACTATAGACTACCTGTGCGGATAAAGAATGGGATCAGAAATGGCGGCGCATCTATTCACTTCTCGCTCGCACACTATTTGCGTCTATACTCGCACTCGTGGGGTGTGAGTTTAGACGCAAATAGTGTGCGAGCGAGAAGTGAATAGATGCGCCGCCATTTCTGATTCCATTCTTTATCCGCACAGGTTGTATATTATGTTATAAATAGGATTTAGCATTTATTGGTTTAGTTTATAATGTTTACGTTTGTATATATAAATAGATACCTAGCTTTATATAAAATAAGTTGGAAGTTGATAGTTGCACTATCGCATTAGGCTAAGCCCTGTAAATATAGCGTAAGAAAAGAAATAAATAAATATCATGCAGTTTACAGACATTTTGAGGCAGAAAAAGGAATGCGATTGCTAAATTTAGCCCTTTTTCCCCACTACTCAACCTAACTACTCAACTAGTTGAGCAGTTGAACAGTCGGACATAGTTTCTATCACCGAACCACTTCTTCCCCACTACTCAACTAGTTGAGCAGTTAAGCAGTCGAGCTATTGTCGTAAACAGTAAAATCTTAAAAAGTAGCGAAACAAAAACACTTTAAACATGCCCGTATCCGTTTCCCATGGACCAAAGAACAACTATCAGTCACGTGCCGACAATGTCGCGTGATGATACATTATACAACGAGAAATATGATTAAAAATATCATATATAGTAATATAGCATAAAGTTACTGTTACACATGCTTGATCATGCACGCTAGATTACTAAAGGTAATTATTTATCAAGTACTTCACGACACTAAATGCATTTCGGCGAAGCGGTGTGACCAAGAGTAATAGAAATTACTGGTAGTCACACTAGTGTGACAAACTTGGTATGGACACGAGTCCGGCGGGTAATTTTCATGCTTAAAGCATGCTAATTTTGAGCATGCTACCTGCAGTCTATTGACTGAAATGATGACCTGGAGTGGAAGGGGGAGTGTAGGGGAGTGCTTTAGCACTTGTAAACCGATTTACTTATTTTTAAGAATGCTCATAGATGGCTCGCATGCTTATTGATAGCTAGAATGCTCATATCTGGCATGCTTTTTAAACCTTAATAAGACATAAGTCAATGAAAAATTTCATCGATTTTCGCTTTTATGTCATGACAGATAAAAGGTTCAAAATATGGAGTCATTCAAAATTTCCATTGGTTTTCGCTCTTATGTCATGACAGATATAAGGTTCAAAATCTGGTGGGAACTATTTTCCCTTTTCGCTATAGAGGGTTAAGCATGCTACAAATGAGCAGGTGTAAGGGAAGCTTAACAGTAGCTTAAGGTACATCGCGCACATTGCGGAAAAACTGCTCATCGCGGATATTCTTAAGACGTTCTTAAAAGCTCTTTCACGGATTAGTGGCGCCGCCACTGGGTTTTTTTGTAATGAAATAAAGATGATAAATTATAAATTGATCAAGAAATTTAATTTTTTTAATCTTCAATTGCTAGAGATGAATGTTACATGAATGGCGTGTGTAGGTATAGGAATGTGGAAAAATCTCAAATCTTTTTTAAATAGCTTGATCAATTTTTCATTTATTATTTTAACGTCATTACAATTGCTTGAGTGAGTGTACCGGAGGCCCAATCCCGGGGGGAAGGGGAGTGTAAAGGTTGGCAGCCCACTTGAGATTCCAATGGTATAGCGAGTGTCTATGGGCTGCGGAAATCGCCTAATGGTAAGCGTACCCTCAGGCGATACGTCTGCTCGTCTGCCACCTGTCACATAAAAAAACACAATCCAGTTGAGCTGGTGTCCCAGTTAAATACATAAATTATCCGACTTACGAAATCCTGGAATATGGTCCAACCGTATCCAAGTGGCTTTGAAATGGCAGAACAAGGAATGACACCTACTATAAGATAAAATCATGCAAAAATACTTACCTGCTGATTTGTGAATTAAAATAAGTATAGCAAAAATTAAATTTAAGTGGTTACGTATAACATACGTACTCTAAACCTACGACCGTAACTGCATGCATCTGTGACTCCGATGCGCCGGCGCCTTGCACTTTGTTCTGTGACATCGAAATGATCTTAATAGAGACGCGTGCATTATGCAATTGTTGCGGTTACGACACCGCGCGCAATACTGTGAAGGTCTCCGATTAGCGATAAGGAGACTTGTTCATTGTGGCCATCTTGAGGCTTGTACATTGCAGACATGTGTCACTTTTTACTGAAACGACTCAGTGATCCGACACAACCAAATGATACATTGTTCCGAATCTTTAATGTTCGCTCAGAACGTATCATTGGACTTTTGGTGACACCTTCCATCGTCCAAAGAAAGAAGTTCGCCCACTAGTACCATCCTACCAGCAGCAGATGGCGCTACACTGACAGTTCATTCAAGATTGGAATTCTTAAACGATTCTACATCGCGAAAGCATAGTTCGCAGCCCGACTTGAGATGACAAACCAAGATGGTACACTTGGACCATGGTCCCCGAGCCACTAACGCCCGACTCGGCGGAAGATCTTCCCTTTTCATGGGAATCATTTCAAACCCCTACAGACTCAAATGGATCTCGAGTCCGAGTGAGTCGAATGAACACAATGAGCGGAATGATCCGAGCGAAAGAGTAAGCTGTGGGCTATTCGGGGTATTAAAAAAGAATAGGTAACCGTCTTTCCATGTATTACGCGATGAAAAGAGATAGGTATATTACATGGCACAGAAGGAGGGGATCGATTATTCATTCGTAACAAAATCAAATAATCACGAATCTACGAGTATCTGAGAGTTGATGTAAGTACTAAATTATTCAAATGAAGCGTTTCACTGTTCCGCATCTATGCACTGATTCAGATGCAAATGTTCCAATCTTTTGAAAGATACGTTTAAGCCAGGTCTAGTACCTACATTGTCCTGTTCCCTTTGTGTTTACCCTTGTGTTGGTATAACACCGTCATACTTATACTATTTTACCATCTTAAAGGCACTTGTTTAGATGCACTAAAGTGTTATTGTTGGATTATCCCGTTCTTGTGTTCAATTGAAGTGTTAGCAATACTTATGCCAACATAGTATAAAAGTAAGTAAGTAAGTGCCAAGTGTGGGATTATGAGAGAGTGAAACGGAATGGAAGACGAGTATAGAATGGAACGGAGTAAGAGTGAACAGAGAACGAGTGAACGGAGGGAATGATTGAGTTATCTGTGGGTGTGAGACGACAAAAGACGCGAATAGGCTTGCTCTCCGATTATAATAAAATAAAGAAGATTGGAAGACCCTGAAATCCTGTTTACTTATCTCAAGTCCCACATTGCCAAATAATAGTTACCTAAGTGGCATCGGCTGTGAGTCGACTCAAACTTTTCGTAAAAAGTTTGAGTCGAGTGATATTAGTTTAAAACAACCTATCGGCCTAGGCATCCAATTGGATTATGGAGTTGACAAACGTTCAAATTCAAACTATTTAATGCATGTCACATTATGATGTTTTTATAAAAGGGTATACAGTTAGTCAGTTATTCTTCAGTCATTTGATTGGATGCCGACGTTTAAGATGACGGGTAGGGCACACTAGCGACGTCAATCGATTTTAATTTTTAGCTACTAAACCGGATCTATTTTAAACAATTTCGGGGTTACAACCTCTCGGGAATCACTTATACTATTTATTAAATAACCATGCACAAATGTTGGGTCCGTTTTTGTACGCGAAAAATTGATTCACGCCAAAAGTGGCCGCTTTTGGCAGTAATTAACATTTCGAGTACAAAAGCAGACCCAAAAGTTAAGTATAAGTATTTAATAAATAGTATACGTGTTTGCCGAGAGGTTGTAACCCCGAAATTGTTTAAAATAGATCTGGTTTAGTAGCTAACATTTAAAATGGGATGGCGTCGCTAGTTGACCCTACCCGTCGCCTTAACGAACGCCCTAGGCGTCTAATAAATTAATTTAACCAGATTGCTGCGACATATCTATCAACAATTATCAAAAGTATCTAACAAAGTACCTTCCGCAAAAGCAAAAACAATAAGGAGAGTATGTCATGCGTTGCGAACTTGCGATGTCACAAGGAAGTAAAATTAGTTGTTTGAAATGTCATATCGCATTTTGATACCTACATTCTTTAAATAGCTCCACAGTATTCATAGCCAGTAGCTCGACATGATCAGGGAGCGAAACTTTTGGTGCCGTTGCAGTCATCGTACGTATGACGTCGAGCTACTTAAAAAGAGTGTACCTAATTAAAATTATAGATAATCTCCAACAACAAGCATAGGAGAACAACGCTTCGGCATGAATGGGCTGGTTTCACTGTAGTAGTACCGCGGCCACACAGAAAAACGGCCGTCAAGCAGCTTATGTGCTGTTTCGCTGCGTAAATGAGGGTTCATCATCATCATCATCAGCCCATTTAAATCCCCACTGCTGGGGCACAGGCCTCCCTCAATCACATGAGGGGTAATTGCCATACTCACCACGCTTGGCAGACGGGTTGGCGAGGGTTTTGATATAAATGCAGAGTTTTCCTTCTCTGGGTGCTGATGATCATGCCAGCAGCTTTACCTTAGTCGCCTTTTACGACACCTCGGTAAGAGTGAGGGTGGCCTATTCTACTCTGCCGGGGACCACACGGCGAATACAAATACATAATATAGTTTAACTCTGCACCGCGGGCTGGTAGTGGGCGGCCAGCCGCTTGAACTCATTGGACTTGGCGGTGTATTCGCGCGTGAACGGGTGTTCGGGGTGGCTGTCCAGGAGTTGGGCCAGGTAGCGCCCGGATACCTCTGGCTTCCCGCTGTGCGCGGCGGCGACGGCCTGCGCCAGCAGCAGGTCGGGCTGCTGCGGCGCGCGCGCCTGCGCCTCCGTCACCAGCTGCTCCACCTCCTCCCACATGCCTCTAGAAGCAGCGGCGGCAGCGCCGACGGCCGCCGGACCGGCCCCGAGGGCGCCGAGCCTTTCCGAGATCTCCATAATACTGTAGTGAGCATCTTGCACACCGGGCCCGACATAATCATATTTCAATGTTAATGAAATGAGGGTTCCGGAGGCTTAATCTGTGGAGAAGTGGGGTTTAAAGGTTGGCAGCGCATTTGTAACTCCACTGGTGTTGCGGATGTCTATGGGCGGCGGCGATCGCTTACCACCAGTATCTGTCTGCTCGTCTGCCACTTATCACATAAAAAACGTATTGAGCTCCATAGTTTATCAATATTGACAATTACGTTGATACCACCCATGGGCATAACCATGGGCATCAGAATGGCTGGTTGCCTGTGGCCAGCCAGCCAGCCTGGCTTTGGCCTAGGAGTCAAATTTTCTTCGGTCAAAAAAAAAGTCTTAGCTTCTGGCCTAGGGTGGGGCAAGTTAAAATTTCGCCAGATTGTGCGCCAGCTGCGCATTTTTGGTTTAATGAACACAAACTTCAACGTCCAACGAAGTTAAATTTGCGGTTTTAGGTTAATTTGTAAAAAAGGAAAATAGTATAATTAGCTACCTACTTATCTACCTATTGTTGTAATTTGTATGAACGTACTGTACAAACTCCTCCTCCTCGTGTCGATGACCTCAATGCTGTCTGTCGTGACCCCGACGTAACACATTTTCCAGGATTTTCTTTCGCCAGCTTGACCTGTGTTCAGGGGCGTGAATGGCATTGCACACTGGGGTGTTTAGCGTGGCACTGATATCTGATCTGACCTTCGCGTTGGGCTTCTTCCTCTTTTACCACCAACTTTGCCTGTCCATGTTGTCCCCTCTTTTTCTGGCGACGTGTCCGTAAAACTCGAGACACCTTCTCAGGCATATATTTGAAATCCTCATTGGTATCTCGATTTCAGCAAGGATATATGCATTGGTCCGACTGTACAAACTATACTTATAAACAACCGATTTTTGGGAAAACCTTTTTTTTCTTTTCAAAGTCAACGGAACAGCGTTCGAAGAAACGTTCTTTATCTACTGCCTATCGTTATACTATGCCAGCTCCATAGCATCGGGTATTATTACGTTATACCTAATTACTTCCTAGTAACTAGGTATATTTAATTTTGGTTAGACATGTCCCCACATGCGGAAGAATGCATTGTCTTATTAAGACCCGTTATTATTTTGTCAAAAAATTATACACCTACCTAAAAACTACTCGCCTAAATATAGGTGGCGCAAAAACCAATTAAAAAACTTAAAATAATATTCTAACTAGAACATCTGACTTTACATTTGCATTCTCAAGCTAATTGCATAATGATTTTGCCAATTAAATTTTGTACGGTCAGCATCCAAAGTTAGCTTAACACTTTAGTACCATGTCAAAGTAACTGTTCAGCCTATTATAGTTAGTTTCCGAGGGATACGTAAAAATATTACTTCGACAGGGTACTAAAGTGTTCTGACCATACCTCATCAATCTCATCATTAATGTTAGTGATTAATGATAGACCATGAAAGTTTAAAACAATATATTAAAATATTGATTTATTTATTTAAAACTTTAACTGCACAAAATCTTTATACAATAGGCGAACTTATTGCCAAGAGGCATTCTTTACCAGTCAAACTTTTTAAAAGTAACAGCCCACATACGGAACAGTATTTATTTATTTATTTACTGGATTATCAACATAAGATACAGCAATACATAATTATCACAGTGACATAGAATTAATGATTTTAACTGCACTTACAATTAGAGATAACCACATCTTGCATAAGTTAAAAAAATAATCGGAATATAATAATGTCATATGAATGTTGAATGATAAATAAATGGAATTAAAAACAATGTCAGAAATGAATAATTTTGAATACAATAATAAATGGATTTCGGAGTAATAGTATTTTTATTATCCCACAGGCACCTGTCATTTTTTCGGGAGAAAAATTCTATGTCCGTCCCTTGTTTCTATGCTACCTCCCCACCGATTTTCAGCCAAATCGGATCAGCCCTTCCTGAGTTATAAATATTGTAAACTAAAAATACTCTCTTTTATGAATATGGATGTGTATGAAATAAAAACTTAATTAGGTACGTGTGAGCGTAAACCAAACTACCATTCCGCCCTCTAATACCATTTAGCGTCCTATGCTAATGTAATCCATTGCCTTGCGTCAATCATGTTCTCCTTTTATACAGTTTTTGTTTATGTAAAAAAAAATAGTCATTTTATAATACCTAAATTTCTTTATTTTCAGACGAGTTGCCAGAGCGAATGGCGCAAGCGCAATGCGTATGGACACGACATCGGCGTACTCCGCCCTGGCGGCAGAGAGGCTCGGCTACCGGAGTGTGTACGAAGTCGCCTACGCCGACCTGCCGTACGCGCCCCAGCCCGAGGCGCCACACTTACTCGCCAAAGTCTATGTCAAGGAGATATAAAGTAAGCTGTCAGTCTATAGATAGATATACTTTATTGCACAAAATACACAACTTAAAAAAAAACTAGGCATTACAGAAACTTAAATGTACAATTTCAGCGGCCTTATGGCCGTTGGAAGCGATTTCTACCAGACAACCAGGTCTATTGCCCTTTTCAAGATGTAGCTAAAGATATTTGGCTACCGAAAACTGAACCAAGTGGACGTACCTATCTTCTTGAGGTAGCGTACTCAAAAATCCTAGAAGAATTAACTCTATAGCTCTGGATTGCGGTGCAAAGCTAGGCAATGTACCAATGGATCACACGCATACATAGAACTGAAAGCTTCGCCCTGTTTTTTTTTAAGTATGGGTTACTATGACTTTTCATAGTAAGCCATACTTAAAAAAATCGGCAAAGTACGAGTCGGACTCGGCCATGAAGGGTTTCGTAGCAGCAAGTAAGATATATGGAAGGTTAAAATTGCGGTTTACGGTTTATAACGTATTAAAAAAACTACTTACTAGATCTAGTCCAAACCAATTTTCGTTGTTAGTTTTCATGATTATGTACATCATATGTTTATTTTAGTTTTATAAATAATTTATTTTAGAAGATAGAGGGGGACACACACAATTTGGGAGCGTCTCTTGCGCAAAGTATTGTGTTTAGAAAAAAATGATGTTAAAAACTAAAAACCTCAACATCATTTTTAAAGACCTATCCATAAATACCCCACACGTAAAGGTTTGATGAAAAAAAACATTTTGAGTTTCAGTTTCAAGTATCGAGACCCCCCCCCCCCCCCAATTTTTTTATTTTTTCCAATTTTTGTCTAAAAATCGTAATGCGGTTAACAAAATACATCTATTTACCAAGTTTCTAATAGTATAGTTCTTATAGTTTCGAAGTAAAGTGGCTGTGACATACGGACGGACGGACGGACAGACGGA
Source organism: Marasmia exigua (assembly GCA_019059595.1). NCBI lineage: Eukaryota > Metazoa > Arthropoda > Insecta > Lepidoptera > Crambidae > Marasmia > Marasmia exigua. The sequence goes on along the minus strand of CM032476.1, from coordinate 9,745,011 downwards.
CAGATGGACAGACGGACGGACATGACGAATCTATAAGGGTTCTGTTTTTAGCCATTTGGCTACGGAACCCTAAAAACCGTCAGTCTGGTTAGGTGCACGTCTGTGCATAAGACACGCGACACCACAGAGTATTCTATACAAGCAAAACGTTTCTGACTGCTTGGAGCAAGTTTGCCGCAGCGAAATTTGTAGGAAACTTACTATTTGAAGAAACTGATTTCGGATTCTATGTTGGAACAGTTCAGACTGATTCATGTTTAATGATACAAATTTATTTTTGTTACAGGAATTGGATCTGCTACATTATTGGATCTGCTATATCTTACCTACGAATATTATCAAATAATATTTTACTGTCAGTAGAATGCACATTACCAAGTAGGGTATAGAAGCCAAGGTAGTTACGTTCTTTAGTATGTACCAACTTAGTAATCTCAAAAATAATTTTTTATATTTGAAAGAAAATTGTTAAGAGTATTATTATAAAATGTTGCCAACTAATTGTGATAAAAAGAAATTGTGTTCTCATTAATTTATTGAAATCAAAAAAAACAGGATTTGAATCCTAAAAAGTCACTTACTTATTTACTTGATCAAAATTATGATAACTATTTTTATATACTTACCTATATTTGAGTCTATTTGAATTAGGTTCCTTCTTATAACTTCTTCGCATTTCAATCTTTTATCCAGTGATATTTTACTGCCCTTAAATTAAATTTCAAGGAATTAACATTGAAATATGATTATGTTGTTTAAGTGTAATCATACTGAATAAATCATAATGATTTTTTTCCAAAATGAGGTCAATTTATGTAACATGGAAATTAAAAGACTAAACGCCTGTGTCAAAAATGTAGCAACACACGTAAAAGTAAATTTGTTATATCTTGACAAAACTCCGTAGTGGTATAGTTTGGCATAATATTGTTGTACCTTAACAGTGGCGACCTTAGAGACACTAGTAGTAATTTCTTAGATGTGGTTAATACCTACAGGGTGCATCTGGGAACATTTAGGTATAGGAACATTTGTTCTACGACTTTTCGAAATCCGTCGATAATGTTTTCGACTCACACAAAATCACCAAGTCACGTGACCGAATTTGTATGAAAAGTTGGATTTTTTTTTGCGAATTTCAACAAAAAGTAATGTTCAAAATGCTTGGATTGGACACGTGGTTAAAGTGATGTAAATGTTTATAGATACACTCTGTATGTAAAATAACAAAATAACTATTTGCTCATAATAATAATTATATACAGGGCGGAAAAATTGGATCCTGCAGAAAAACTTGCAATTACATTTTTAAAGTAATGAAGATTGGCTGGATCGGATTTTATTCTACTAAACAATACAGTCATTATTAAAGATAATATTTCTCTGAGAACCTTAGAGAAATATTATCTTATGCATTGAAAAGCGGCCAAAGAGCCTCTCAAAAATCGGTTTATTTTTCAACCAAGAAGGGGTGGACAGCGGGAATTTTTTGAACAATTGTTTCACTGTCCACCCGGGGTCGGACAAGCAGAGGGTGGACAGCGGGAAAAAACCCAAAAATCTACCACTTCCTTGGTCTCATAAGGCCGCTACTGAACCCTATTGACTGGTTCCTTATAATTAAGTATTATTTTAGTTGTGATAATATAATAGATAAATATAATTAAGTGGATCAATTGAAATTAAATTATACAATTTACAGCCCGCAGCGTATTGTAAATGCATATTTTAGTTTGATAATGTACACTTGTATCTAGGTCAATTTTAAAGTCATTTGATTGAATAAAATTATTAAGTAGAATCGAGTTCTATTATTTTATTAGACGGAAGAAGTCTCGCGAAACTCGAAACTAAAATTTTAGATTTCTTGTAACTATAATGTATCAATACGGGGATTAACACGATATTTATTATGTGAAACAACATTGTGTACTCACATATTTGGCTCGACGTTTCGGCTACGTTACAGCAGCCGTGGTCACGAGCGGACCGCTCGTGACCACGCCAAATATGTGAGTACACAATGTTGTTTCACATAATAAATATCATGTTAATCCCCGTATTGATACATTATAGTTATCATGCAACGCGAAAATCTAAAAAACTATTTAGATTTCTTGTGTCAATGGACATAAAGCTTAAGTTTTAAGGTGACGGGTAAGACAAACTAGCGACGCCAATCGATTTGAAATTTTAGCTACTAAACCGGATCTATTTTAAACAATTTCGGGGTAACAATCTCTCGGCAAACACCTATACTATTTATTCAATACTTATAATTAACTGTTTGGTCTGCTTTTGCACGCGAATTTTGGATTACCGCTAAAACTGGCCGCTTTTGGCGTGAATACATTTTTCGCGTACAAAAACGGACCCAATATTTGTGCATGGTTATTTAATAACCCAGAAATTGTTTAAAATAGATCCGGTTTATTAGCTAAAAATTAAAATCGATTGGCGTCGCTAGTGTGCCCTACCCGTCACCTTAATGTTGATGGCGACTGAAGCGCGCGCTTTTCACGGGACGCCTATGATGGCGCAGCCTCTAGACACCAGGTCTTCCGTGTGGTCCCACCAGTAGAACAAAATAGTAGGACCACGAGGAAACTGTTCATATTTCCTCTAACATGATGTCATAGTAGATAATTATTGAGCCAAACCTCGTAAGTACCCTCTATTGTTTCCCCGTCGGGTCTAGGAAATGATGTTTACTAAATTTTCTCGGCTCTGGGTGTGTTCGGAGACATCGCCCCTGGTCATCATCTGCTACACAGAAAGTCAGCTAGTCCTCAGTACAGGGAATGCCCTCGCGAGACTAGCTTCTCATCATCTTAGCGTGCAATTCCCAGTCGCGTCTAAAGCGTTGCCTCGGAGCCCAGGATACGCTTGGACCATAATTCGGATTCCCGGATTCGGGAAGTCTGGTAGGTGAGCCGTCTGACCTTGCCACCCCTTAGACGGTGAACCAGACTATATAATAGTGTTGTAAGAGAAGCGATTGGTAGCTCAGTGGATTTTAACGCGCCTTCCATGCGTGGGGTCGTGGTTCGAAGCCGAGCATGCACCTCTGTATTTTTCAAATCTGTGCGTATTTCTTCCATTAGCTCGGCTGAGGGAAAACATCGTAAGGAAACCTACTTGAACTCTATGGCTCCTTACGAGTATTATTTTAATTGTGATAAAAGATAAATATAATTAAGTCAATTAATTGAAATGAATATAACGTTCACAACCGTATTTTATTGTAAATATTATGCAAATTTTAGTTTAATAATATAAACTGGGTGAATTGCTAGAAAAAATTAAATGGCATCGATGAATTCGGTAGGTAGGAATAAAAAAAGCATGGTTATAATATACATATTACAATATCAGTTACAATCTTAAGTAATACAATTTTGAACCAACCAATTATTTATTTACTAAGATCAGATACCATACATGCGTCCTGTACCAGCAGGGATTAGCGGCTATATGGTATGGACCCAAACCGCTGTTCCCACGCTCGATTCCCGGTCGGATCAAATCAGGAAACGAACATTACCTACTACATTTTCTCGAATCTGGGTGTGCTGGGAGCACCGCCCCCGATTATCGCCAGCTATCGCAGTCGTTTTCATTATTGACTTGACCGGGAATCTCAAGTTCGATTCGGTTTGAGGGATTTGGCGCCAACTTCAATAACAACTTTTTTCGAGTGTTCTGTTATAAAATGTTATGTTAAGTGAATGAAGTGTTTAAAAAGTTATTATACTTTTCAGTTCGACGTTTGTGAAGGCCTAGGTTCTTTTCCTGTATTGTTAACGTCACTTTTGTGTGTAATGTTACATAATAGTGATTCCCCTAAGCATTTTCATAGAAAACCAGCTACCGTAAATAAAGTCAAGTCGACAACCGAGTTTGAAACAATTTTAAACAATAGGCGTAGGCTACAAGTTAATGTTTTACAAATCGTTAAGTTTAACGGTTAAGGCCACGGGTAGCCTCAACTAGCGACACCAATCGATTTAATGTGACGGGTAGGGCACACTAGCGACGCCAATTTATTTTAATTTTTAGCTACTAAACCGGATCTATTTTAAACAATTTCAGGGTTACACTCTCTCGGCAAACACATACTATTTATTACATAACTATGCACAAATGTTGAGTCCGTTTTTGTTCCGTAAAAAAATATTCATTGTTAGCTACTAAACTGGATCTATTTTAAACAATTTCGGGGTTACAACCTCATTTATTTAATAATTGTGCACCACTTTTTATCTGTTTTTGCACTCGAAAATTTGATTAACGCCATAAGTAGCCGTTTTGGCGGTATTTCAAATTTAGAGTTCAAAAGAAGACACAAAAGTTAAGTATAAGTATTAAATAAATAGTATAAGTGTTTTCCGAGTGGCTGCAGCTTCGAAATAGTTAAAAAGCCCTACCCGTCACCTTAAGTAATAAGAGAGTAATAACCGGATTATACGCATTTGCATATTTAAGCCATCTTCATCGGTAATAGCATTATTTTACGTTGCATCATAGTAGTTATGATAATTAGTATAGATATAGATATGCAATATAATTATTAATCATAATGGATAGCTATATCTATACTGACGTACAACGTTTCAATCCTGAAGGAGCTTCAAATCAAACAAAGACTTTCGTCGATTGTGCAAGTGCGAATACTCACCTTGTTTGGACATATCATCTGAAACGAGAACTCTTTGGTACGTTTGATGGTACAGGGAAGAGTGGAAGATCAACGCTCCCGAGGCAGATCACCTCCAAGATGGACAGACAGTATCAAGTCTGCTACAGAGTGTTCCTTGACTGATTGTGCACGCAGTGCCACAAACAGAGGAAAATGGAGAAGTCTCGCTAAAGCCGCTACCCAACATACAGACAATCCATAATCACGACCACTCCGTCAGGAGTGTACGACTGAGAAGAAGATATCTATACTATATATAAGAGGTAGCTAATCCACAGACAGCAGCAACGCTTATAGGTAATCAAAAGACAAAACGCTTGCGCGATGTAATTGACACCTGGCGCCATCTATTTGTACAGGAACAGGAACAAATGTCCCGAAACGAAGTGAGTGTGGGCCACTAGTTTACAATATTTTCGCGAGTGCAGTGCATTGACCCTGCGTTCCGAAATGCGATAATATTATCGCGAATCCCAAGTAGGTATTTCATAACGCAGGGTCGGTCGGGTCAGTGGCCGCGCGCGTCTTTTGTTTTGGTAGAACATGTGCTACATATACACACCGTTTTTGGGTATATATATATATATATATATATATATATATATATACACTGAACCGACCGACCCTGCGTTATGAAATACCTACTTGGGATTCGCGATAATATTAATATTAATATTAATATATATATATATATATATATATATATATATATATATATATATATATATGAGGGTGAAACGGAATGGAAGACGCGTAGAATGGAACGGAGTAAGAGTGAACAGAGAACGAGTGAACGGAGGGAATGATAGAGTTATCTGTGGGTGTGAGACGACGAAAGACGCGAATAGGCTTGCTCTGCGATTATAATAAAATAAAGAAGATTGGAAGACCCTGAAATCCTTTTTTCAATCTCAAGTCCCACATTTATATATATATATATATATATATATATATATATATATACAAAAACAACGTAAATGATTTAATTTTTTTTTCACCATTACAATGATAGTTTAAACAGCGCGATAACAATAATTAGGCTATATAATTCTTTTGTTAAATTTTTAGGGCTTTATAAACTTACCCCTAACAGCGCCTGGCCTGCCTTGGCTCAGTGGAGTGGATGGGAACGCGCCTTTACGAGCAGTGGTCACGAGCGGACTCAAGACTCAGGACTGAGTCCGCTCGTGACCACGGCTGCTGTAACGTAGCCGAAACATCGAGTAAAATATGTAAGTACACAATATTGTATCACAAAATAAATATCGTGTTAATTCCCGTCTTGATTAATTATAATTCTGGTAATTTCGAAGATTTTAGTGATGTAGCCTCGTGTGACAAAAATATATCTCAGATGGTCCGCTCTAACTCTATGTGATGTTATTATGTTGGAGAGCCACGCTTAGGCATGAATGGGCCGGCTCGACCGGAGTGATACCACTACTGCCTCAAAGAAGACTGGCGTGAAGCAGCGCCTACGCTGTGTTTCGCCGTGTGAGTGAGGTTACCGGAGGCCCAATGGGGTGGAAAGGGAAAAGGTTGGCAGCGCACTTGTGACTCCACTGGTGTTTCGGGTGTCCATAGGCGGCGGAATTGCTTACCATCAGGTGATCCGTCTGCTCGTCTGCCACCTCTCATATAAAAAAAAAATTAAAAAATATGTATATTGAAGAGGTCGTTGAACTTCGCGCTAGGCACTATTTTTATCTTGCTCCACGGTACGTGTGCGAACACGTACCGTATACCACCACCAGGCAGAAATCATAGAACCTACGCGCGCATGTCTGTATGTGTGAGCACCTGTTTAGCACGCAATGTTATAGGCAGCTGCCGTTCTATTTGTGACTAGACTGCGCATCGGTGTTACACACGCTTCTTCTCTCTTTTTACAAAAGTCTTTATTCAAACTTCAAACCCGCGAAAGTAGTTTCGCGGGTAAGGTGTAGCCCTTAGGGGTTGAAAGTTCAAAAATCCCTTTTTCAATTTAAGATCCTTACTTTACTCATTTCTAAATCCCTATACTGCATTTTACTTCAAAAAGTGATTTTCCAAAAATCTTTAAGGGAATTTCTGTTTACTTCAAATTATACGTATAAGTACAAATTTTCACATTCATATACAAACTTCAATCACTTTTTTCACCTCCTTAAGGGTTGAATTTATATAAATGTTAAAACAAATTGTTTTTGATTTAATATTAAATTATTTTCAAGATTTTTACATTAAAATTGCTAAACCCCCATACCACGTTTCTCCCCCTATTTAACCCCCTGTAAGGGTGATTTTCCAAAAAACTTTTGATGAGTTATTTTTAATTTGCAATTATTACATAGTCAAAGGGCCGGTTTCTGAATTGAGAATATGAAGTTAAGCACGATTTGAGCACAAAGTTTGACAGTTGAAGTATGTCTCAACTGTGAAAGTTCGTGCTCAAATCGTGACTAACTTCAAATTCTCAATTCAGAAACCGGCCCTAAATTCAATTTTTCACATTCCTAACATCAATGATGGCGGACTTTCATACAAACTTAATCCTTCTTATTCCTCACTTTCACTATTAAAGGAACTTCCTGCTCAGATATCAAGACTTAAGGGTCAGTAGTTTTGGATGTGGGTTCTGTCACTTCCTAGTCACTTATATAGTATTTGGGGATTTCGAAAAAACACATTAGTAATTAAAGAGGAATCTAAATATTTAAAGATCAACAAACAAAAAAAAGTAACCTCTGTCTATAATGCAATAAAAAATTCAATGTTTACTTTATAACATCAATCACATAAATGAACACGCACCCAAATCACACCAAGGAACAAGGAAGGATGTGGTCAGTCTAAAACCACCAAAATGTTAGTTCACAATCTCTCACGTTGGTCGCTTAAAAACAAGTGCGTATAACGCTACTTATCTACTCATAGTATTACCATACATATGCCGCAGCCGTCTGGTTAAATTAGCCATCCAATCGAATGCCTAGGGTGTTTGTCAAACGCGGGCATCAAATTGAATGCCTAGACCGATAATTTTTAGAGCTAAAATCAGTCAACGTTTTACAGCTTGGCGTATTGAAAGTTAGCTTATTCGAAATGAAAGCTCTAAACTCAGCCAAGTGATTCAAAATTATTTCCGCTTTTCTCCACTGCAGCGCTAGTAATCATCAAAACAAATATGGCTGCGACACATATATCCTGCTGCATCATCACTGCATCCGCGCCCATACGGATAGACAAATGTTGACTAATTCGCATAATACAGTTTTGAGTTATTAAAATCGATTTGAGTCGCTAGTGTGCCCTACCCGTCACCTTAAATGTGGCGATTATAAGGCTTATAAAAAATAAGGACAACGGTGAATGCAAAAGGAAATAATTAAGATTTTTCGAGACAAAAACGTGGCATAATTTCTTCTTACAAGTAATAATTATTTTTGTAATTGCTAAAAGGACTTTACGCAATAAAAAAAATTTTGGTTACTTTTCTTTATGGGTTCACCTTTGCACTTTTTAAAAAATGTCTAAAAATCGCCACAATTAATACAAATCTATTGGCGGCGCTAGTGACGCCGGTGCGTCCCCTTAAATAGATGTTAATTTATAAGTTTACTTTTTTTATAAACAGGTCCAAAATTGAGTCAAAATAATGTTATTTACCAACAATGTATGTATATGTTGGAATGCAATAAATTGTTGAGTATTGAGTACTGGAGCGGCCTAATAATATTATAACATTTAATTTGTTTTTAAGTCATAGGTGGCAGACGAGCAGACGGATTACCTGATGGTAAGCGATTACCTCCGCCCACGGACACTCGCAACACCGGTGGGGTCACAAGTGTGCTGCCAACCTTTAAACCCCCCCTTTCCCTCGGATTGGGCCTCCGGTACCCTTACTCACGCAGCGAAACACAGCACAGTGCTGCTTCACGCCGGTTTTTTGTGAGTTTCCGTGGTATCACTCCGGTCGAGCCGGCCCATTCATGCCGAAGCGTAGCTCTCCCACGGTCAAATTTAGAGTAATCGTGCAATAAAAGAAAATCTGCTGTTTCAAATATAGAGTCAGTCATCGAAAATAATGATATTTCTCAAAAGCTCACATAGGAAAACTTGTTAGTAGGTAATTATGATTACACACCGTTACTAATACCGTTATAGTACCGTTATTAAAAAGCAATGGACTCAACAAAATGTTACAGCAAAAGAAAACCTAATTGTCGACCTCCGTGTCGCGACATTAATTTCGTGCCACTAGATTCGTAATGTAAAATCGCCTTTAGTATATTTTTATCTTTTACCGTTGCGCTGTGTAAATGCAAATGCGCAGCTACACTCACACCAAACACAGTCGTCCCCGCGCCCGCCAAACGCAACACTTCGATCAACATCGACTCTTATCTTCAAATCGGATAATCAGTCGACTTTCAAATATCGTTCTGATAACAGGTATGCAAATCGATTCTTTTTTATTGCCGATTAGTGATTCTTATAAATCGTAATGTGATTCTTATACATATTTAAAATAATTTACCTACACAATAGACAGCCTCGTAAATAATGGACCAAACGGTAATGTTACGTAGATCGCTCAAACACAAATATCTAATCTAATCTATATCAATTTGTAACGTTTCTTGAAAAAATTATGGTTGCCAAAAAAATTCACAATTTTTTTCGAATTTGCTGCCTCAATAGATCTTTCGATTTTAATCGTTCCAAATTACATTATTATTTAGATCTATTGTTATTGCTGAATAAATTGCTAACAAATTATCATGCCATTTTAGTAATTTTGTCAACAGATGTTTTTAAAAAAAAATTATATACCTGGTTCAATATTTATTTTATCTGGATGACTGCACTTTAAAATTCTCTCTTGAAAAAAAAATATGACACCAAAGAATGCCATCATTAAAAAAAACATGTGCAGTTTTTAAGATTTCTAAACCAAACAATAATTAATTAATTAATTGGTGTCGCGGGTGTCCATGGGCGGCAGCTATTATTTACAATCAGGTGATCCGTCTGCTCGTCTGCCACCTATCTCCAAAAAAGACAATAAACATTGAGTTTAGTACCTAATTCGCAAAGTTATTTCTGAAAATCTGGAACAAGGTGGGTACAAAATCATAAAAAACATTTATCCCTTATTTTATTTGAAGTGACGGGTAGGGCACACTAGTGACGCTAATTTATTTCAATTATTGTTAGAAACTGAACCGCATATATTTTAACAATTTCGAAGCTGCAGCCTCTCCGAAAACACTTACTATTTATTATATACTTATATACTCAACTTTTGTACTCGAAATTTGAATTACCGCCAAAAGTGGCTACTTATGGCTTTAATCCGAATTTCGAGTGCAAAAACAGATCAAAAGGTATTGCTAAATAATTAAATACATAGTATAAATGTTTGCTTAGACTCCCGCTCTGAAATTGTATCCGGTTTAGTAGCTAACAATTTAAATCGATGGGTGTCGCTAGTTAGGGCTACACGTCGCCTTTAAAACGCGGTCTAAGAAAAGTTCCGGAACTAAACTCGTGCCGGCTTAAGCTTAAATAAGATTATAAATATGTATTTCTGTTACCGGTATAATAACAAATGAATAAAAACAAAATAAAAGTAATATTTAAGGGGGGTTCCCATTCCTTTTTGCTAGGCACTTGAAATATTCACAAAATACTTAGTTGTATTTATTTTTAATTTAATAAATAAAAATAAAGTTAAAATAAATATTTAAGGGGGCTCACATGAAAAAACACGCTTTTTTTGGCTGTTTGGTAAGGAAATTGGCCGTTTTTTACACTAAAATTAGGTTTTAGTTACCTATTGTATGGATAACAAGTCTTTTTTATGTGATAGGTGGCAAACGAGCAGACGGATCACCTGATGGTAAGCGACTGCCGCCGCCCATGGACACCCGCGACACCAGTGTGGAGTCCCAAGTGCGTTGCCAACCTTTAAACCCCCCTTTCCCCCGGATTGGGCCTCCGGTACCCTCACTCACGCAGTCAATTTGGTAGAATTCCTGCTTGTAAGTGAAATATTAAAAAAGGCATAAAAGGCGCTAGAACTAACTTAGCGTTTTAGGATGCCGGAGTCCACGAGGGACCCTCATAGTTTCGCTAGCCATCCGTCCGTCAGTCCGCAACCTAGTTCAAAGACTCTTAGTACTAGAAATCTGTAATTGGGCAAGAACACACATAATAGATACGCCAACAAAGCGGTAGAGTAAAATTTTGAACACATTTTTTTAGCATATCTCCACGTGGGTAGTTGTGTACCTAGTATTTTTTTTTCTCGTAGATACCCCATTATATGGAGTATGATTAGCAGTGATCGGAATAGGTAGTTCAATTTAGGGTCAACAAACTCAAACATAACATTAGTATGGATACGCCCGCAGGATTGCGAGATTTCGGAAATGTTGTATATGCGTAAAATATATTTTTCCTTAGTTGATATTTTATAGCAATCTTATGCGATTTATTCTTAAGTAAATAACACACTTAAAAAATTTTTTATTTTTTTTTATTTTTATTTTTTTTTTTTTCATCTCGTGTTCAGGCGGGACTCGAACCCACACCTTCCACAATCCGGGTGAATGTACTACCAATTATACCACTGAACGCGTTACTTAGTCGACGAAATTTGTAAGTGCTTGATTCGACATGAGCTGTCGATAGTCTCATCAATATTGTAGGTATATTTACAATATCCAGTGGAAATATTATTACAAATATTTGACCACCAGTTAAGATGAGACTGCTAAATCAATAGTTGATATTTTATAGCAATCTTATGCGATTTATTCTTAAGTAAATAACACACTTAAAAATTTCATCTCGTGTTCAGGCGGGACTCGAACCCACACCTTCCACAATCCGGGTGAATGTACTACCAATTATACCACTGAACGCGTTACTTAGTCGACGAAATTTGTAAGTGCTTGATTCGACAAGTAACGCGTTCAGTGGTATAATTGGTAGTACATTCACCCGGATTGTGGAAGGTGTGGGTTCGAGTCCCGCCTGAACACGAGATGAAAATTTTTAAGTGTGTTATTTACTTAAGAATAAATCGCATAAGATTGCTATAAAATATCAACTATTGATTTAGCAGTCTCATCTTAACTGGTGGTCAAATATTTGTAATAATATTTCCACAGGATATTGTAAATATACCTACAATATTGATGAGACTATCGACAGCTCATGTCGAATCAAGCACTTACAAATTTAGTCGACTAAGTAACGCGTTCAGTGGTATAATTGGTAGTACATTCACCCGGATTGTGGAAGGTGTGGGTTCGAGTCCCGCCTGAACACGAGATGAAATTTTTAAGTGTGTTATTTACTTAAGAATAAATCGCATAAGATTGCTACAAAATATCAACTATTGATTTAGCAGTCTCATCTTAACTGGTGGTCAAATATTTGTAATAATATTTCCACTGGATATTGTAAATATACCTACAATATTGATGAGACTATCGACAGCTCATGTCGAATCAAGCACTTACAAATTTCGTCGACTAAGTAACGCGTTCAGTGGTATAATTGGTAGTACATTCACCCGGATTGTGGAAGGTGTGGGTTCGAGTCCCGCCTGAACACGAGATGAAAAAAAAAAAATTTTAAGTGTGTTATTTACTTAAGAATAAATCGCATAAGATTGCTATAAAATATCAACTATTGATTTAGCAGTCTCATCTTAACTGGTGGTCAAATATTTGTAATAATATTTCCACTGGATATTGTAAATATACCTACAATATTGATGAGACTATCGACAGCTCATGTCGAATCAAGCACTTACAAATTTCGTCGACTAAGTAACGCGTTCAGTGGTATAATTGGTAGTACATTCACCCGGATTGTGGAAGGTGTGGGTTCGAGTCCCGCCTGAACACGAGATGAAATTTTTAAGTGTGTTATTTACTTAAGAATAAATCGCATAAGATTGCTATAAAATATCAACTATTGATTTAGCAGTCTCATCTTAACTGGTGGTCAAATATTTGTAATAATATTTCCACTGGATATTGTAAATATACCTACAATATTGATGAGACTATCGACAGCTCATGTCGAATCAAGCACTTACAAATTTCGTCGACTAAGTAACGCGTTCAGTGGTATAATTGGTAGTACATTCACCCGGATTGTGGAAGGTGTGGGTTCGAGTCCCAATCCTTCGTATAGCCTTTAGTCCTACTAATGATGTGACAACTTTAACCACTCATGTCACTCAAACACAATTTCACTCGAATACTGTCCTCTACTGCTACTTCTATAATATGTTCTATGAGATCATCTGAGAAGCGCCCAGTAGGACAGTCCAGGTGTCGTTAGATATTGAGAAAAATCTCGGTCACCTTCAGCTCACTGAGCCAGCGTAATAAGTATGTCCTCCTACCGATAGCGAAAGAGAATATATTATAGAAAAAATCACTACAACCTGTGCGGATAAAGAATGGGATCAGAAATGGCGGCGAATCTATTCACTTCTCGCTCGCCCACTATTTGCGTCTATACTCGCACTCGTGGGTGTGCAAGCGAGAAGTGAATAGATGCGCCGCCATTTCTGATCCCATTCTTTATCCGCACAGGTTGTACGTATCTTAACCTCTGTCGGAATAAAACAATTCACCAAAAAGAAATAATGAATGTTCCATAATCAAAATTATTGGATGATACTGGCCTAAACAAATGCGTTTATGCGTACCAGTATGTACACCAAACAAAGGGATAAAGATTAACGAACTCCTTTAGGTGGGCAGTCTAATACTAGTCACTTGAGTGATAACATACAATCGACTTTATTCACATTACTTAGTCCTGCACTGGTCAACCCAGGATTAGCAGGATTATCAACTCCATCTAATGAGGACTTGTGAGGCTTTTACAAACTCAGATTAATCCGAGGGATCGGACTAAGTGACACTTTTACATAAGTAGGTGCATACCTACGTGTATCGAAATTGAAAATAAGTATCGAAGAAAAATGGAGGAAACAGTCTAAGACTAATTCGGTCACTAAAAAGAATGTTACTAGTTTTAATAAAGATTTATTTATTTTGAAAAAAGTAAAACATTGAAGAGTTATGCTTCGGCTTAAATGGCCTAGCTCGACTGGAGTAATACCACGGCCTCACAGAAAATCGGCGTCATCCTGTTAGCAGTGTTTCGCAGAGTGAGTGAGGGTAGCAGAGGCTCAACCTGGGGGGCGGAATTTCAATGGTTTGCAATACATTTGTGATTCTACTGGTGTTACGGGTGTTCAATCATTACCTTAGTGATACCACGGCCTCACATAAAACCGGCGTGAAGCAGCACTGTGCTGTGTTTTGCTACGTGAGAGAGGGTACCGGAGGCCCGATCCGATGGAAAGAGTGATTCAACTGGTGTGCGGGTGTGTACATACCCAGAGGCAATCACATATACCATCAGGTGATCCGTATGCTCGTCTGACATCTATTTCATAAAAAAAATGGGCGGCGACAATTGCTTACCATGAGGTGATCTGGGGATATTTCAATTTTAAATCCTAATAAAGCTTCACAGATTATCTTATTCACTGACTATTAAAATAAAAGATATAATGCAATTAGGTAAATTGCTCCATTACATAAACCAATATTCCCAACAAATCAAACCGGATAAAACCAGCAAATACCAGTATTAGCTGGTTGCTTTAAAAATATTTTCCAATCCATTTCTCAATGCAGGACATGAATTAAACATAAATCAATCCGCCGCGCCGTAGGTTTTAACCCTTCCTACGCTGTCGCGGGTAAGTGCTTACTCAGCATAAATTAATATTTACCCAGGGGTAGCCCGTGGACATTCACATTATGTGATGACCCGATTTCAAGCTATGGACACCCAAGGTCGCGGTTTCGATGCCATAGAGTACCTTATATACACTGTGATAAAGGCATCAGTGTCCCACAGGGATCTGTTCTTTCCGCAACTCTATTTCTGACGCCCTGCTGGTCTAGTGTTTTAAATACCGGACCGTTATCTCGGGGTCCTGGGATCGACTCCCAGGTCGAGCAAAAAGTATGTTTCGAATTTTTCGAACATAGTTCGGGTTTGTGACCACCAATCCGGACAAGCGCGGATCCATCATTCAAAAAAGGTTGTGGTCACAGCATTCAAAGTGACATTATTGAATCCAATCATGGTGAAGTTGGACCTCACGGCTACGTTACGCCATCTAGCGGTTTAAAAAATTTTAAGCACCCTCATTAAGTAGCGCCACAGACGCCTCGCTACGCGGCTCGAAGTTTTGGCGGCACGGCAATAAATTGTCAAAAATGTGACATAAGTCATAACATGTCAGCATATCGTCTATGGCTCTTTGCTGCGTTCCAAATCACGCACGTTTCATGATTCATTGTGTTTTTTAAATTTTATTAAGGCTTATCGTTCATTATCATCAGCCTATCGATCTCAATAGACCGTAAAAAGGTGACGTCACAAGTCTATTAAGGTTGTGGGCATGCCCATCGTGCCCACAACGGTGGATCCGCCCTTGAATCCGGATTTGCCAAGCGTGATGATTAAGCCTAATCCCATCATAGTAGCGATAACTTGATTTTTATGATGGAGGCCTTTGCCCTGCAGTGGGACAGTATATAGGCTGATACTTTAACTTTAATGAGGCATCAGTCGGCCAGTGCTAACGCCATCTAGAGTAAAACGACCAATACTCAACGTCTATGTAGTTCGACCACCTTCGAGAACCAGTCAGGAAGACGATTAAATAAAATATCATAAATAATAAAAAAAAAAAAATTTTTAAGTGTGTTATTTACTTAAGAATAAATCGCATAAGATTGCTATAAAATATCAACTATTGATTTAGCAGTCTCATCTTAACTGGTGGTCAAATATTTGTAATAATATTTCCACTGGATATTGTAAATATACCTACAATATTGATGAGACTATCGACAGCTCATGTCGAATCAAGCACTTACAAATTTCGTCGACTAAGTAACGCGTTCAGTGGTATAATTGGTAGTACATTCACCCGGATTGTGGAAGGTGTGGGTTCGAGTCCCGCCTGAACACGAGATGAAATTTTTAAGTGTGTTATTTACTTAAGAATATTTTTCCTTATTAAAAATTCAAAAATAAAACAAGTACCAAAGTAAGGTAAACGTTAGACTTAGTTTAAATAAATAATAAATAAATAAATACGATTTTATTGAAAAATCGTTAGAACATAAAAGACTTATAATCTACTTAAACTAAGGGAACAAATTTAAGTTTACTGTCTAAACTAGGAATTTCCTGCATCCTGTAGTTGTGTGTAGTCCTGTGGATGTTTCCTGTAGTTTATGCAACTCTTATCGAAATTTACATCCATATAAGCGGGCCGTCAGCGTGTCCATGTTAAAATTTCGTCAAAAATTGCACACCCAAATCCGATCTCTGATCATTAGATAATAGGTATTTTATAAATATTTTGAGTTTGTTTAAACGGTTTTTCGATTAGACTTTCTTTATAAAATATTACGCTTTATAATGCTTCCTTGAGAGTCACTTGACTCCCCCGTCCCTCTGCTAGCCAAACCATTATTGTTACCAGTCTGAATAAAAACATAACAGTCACGATTTTAAAAGGAAAACTATCACGGCTTGATAGGCTATAAGAATACATAAAATATGCTAAAAAAATAAATAAACAATACGATTCTTCTACGTGGGAAAGTTTTTTCTGTTCGACCAGAACCAGCAATAAAATCGTCAAATAGATAATCTTTTAATCGCGAAACTTTTCATACAATGCCTTTTCATTCTCATTCCAAGTCATGCAATACAAAATGACATGAAGCAAATAATAAAATAAATATGAGGTAAACCCTAAACAGTAAGGTAATAATACTCAGGGTAAACCGAAACAGACCAGTTCCTAAAAGTGTCACCTGTGACCTTTGAATAGGGAATAGCTTGTTACAAGGCTGGAACTAGAAAATGTGAAATTTTCGGAAACAAAGGCAACACAGTGTGAAAGAGATCCAACAGACACATCTTTAATGCATCTTTATACGGGTGCGGCAGAGAAAGTCGCCCAGCTCGTCACCCCAGTACTAACAGCTTCGCGTGGTTTTTCAAGTAAAGCTTTCTATGAAAAGGCTCAGTCTGTTTAAGGTAAATGTCTATGGTTACAAGTATATGCGTACCTATGTGTCAGCCCACAAACTAACAAGATGATACTATGAGTCAACCATATCAGAGGGAATGCAAGATACTTACATAATAATATCAAGATTATCTTCTTATCATTATCCTTGTAGGTTTTCTTGAAGATTCTATCAGTACCACTTCATATTAAATACCTACTTGAAGATGAGGCAAATACTTGTCAATGCTCGACCTCAACCTTGGAATAATGCACTGAAAATGATTGCATTATTGAAGCGCAAGATGCAGACACAAAGTGTTATGTAATATTATTCATTAAAACCTACCGACCTTCCTACATAAAATTATAACTAAAATAATTTTACAAGTAGGTATTTTATAAGCAGTAAGGTAAATAGTTTAATGTTTTATACAGATAACGCCGCTAACGACGCGACAGCACGTCTAATATCCATGGCATCGAAGGCTACCATCGAAAAAATCACCGAGTATAACCTCAAAATGGCGATCCGCAGGGGTGATGATGCGGTTAGGGACAAGCTTGCAAACAAAACATATAATATCCACTTACCCCAAAACCCTCCCCTCTGTAGCCCATAAACTACGTAAAAACCAACCCCTACCCCCAAAGGCATAAAAAAAACCACTAACAATTACACTAAATTCATCCTACTAACAATAACCATGCATGACTGCCCAAATTTAAGCTACTGTAATTTTATTTAATTTAATTTTGTCGCGGAGAAATTGTTAAAATTTTGTGACCCTTAAAAAAGAATAATCGCAAAAAAGGCACGGAACCAGTGTCCGTAGAATTTAATGTATATTTAAAAAATAATAAATAAATGTATGTTTTCAACTTTTTGACTAGGACTGGCCCAATGGCTTATTTGGTAGTGACCCTGCATCACTCTTTATATTGATTGATTTTTTGTGTGATTTTTATAATGATTGAATCACTGATTTCTTAGCCCGTGAACTTGATCACGGCAAAAAAAGTCCTATGATTTTTTTTGCAGTAAACAATACATCGATGGTATTAGCGCAGAATAATTAGGTATTATGTCTTATGTGATTACGTAAAAACCGAACCCACAACCCGTCGCAACTGGCTCTCAAAGTACTGAGCCCAACGGCTCGTTCGTTATCAAATGAAAATACTTATTATGTAACTTCTTAGTAACGAATTTATTACTTATTTGTATGTACCGCATGCGTTTAATTTAAATATTTTATAGGCCTGGGTGGGTATTTATTGCAGTTTTCCTTATGGTTCAGTAATTAGCTAGCGACCTTAAGGAAGGTCCCACACTAGCGGATTGCGAGCGGAGCAGCGAACACGCCGCGGATGCGCGACGGATTCGCCGCGAAGGCAAGCCTGAACGTCTTTATTTTATAGTTGGCAGGCGAGCAGACGGATCACCTAATGATGAACGATTGCCGCCGCCCATGGACACCCGCGACACCAGTGGAGTCAAAAGTGCGCTGCCGACCTTTAAACCCCCCTTTCTCCCGGATTGGGCCTCCGGTACCGTCACTCACGCAGCGAAACACAGCACAATCCTGCTTCACGAAGAGTTTCTTTGAGGCCGTGGTATCACTCTGGTCGAGCCGGCCCATTCATGCCGAAGCGTGGCTCTCCCACGGTCCCACTTTGTTTTTGTGGCAGCCACGCAGCAACAGGCGAATCCGTTACACATCCGCGCCGTGATCGCTGCGTAACTGCACCGCTTTGAAAACGCTCGCTATCCGCCCCAGTATGGTATCTCCCTAATATCTTCGCATTGTCTGTAAGAAGAATCTACATTGTTCCAGAGATTTGAAGTTTAAATTAAAATGTCGGTCGAAGGAGACAAAACCTACACGATACACCCTACCATCGAGGATGATACTCCCAATATTATAGACTTGCTCAAAAGGTAAGAAAACATTTATTTATTAGTACCGAATTAGTAATAGGAATAATCACAAAACGAGCCTACATCTTCTCAAAAGGCCGACAATGAATTCGCAATCCTTTTGGTGTAGCGGGGTAATCTATAAGTGCACCGGGTCCTGCTGACACCAAATAAAAGGTAGGTAAGTGTAGGTATCTCTTTATCCTATATTCTTTTTGCTAATCGGATTCCATTTCTTCTTTGCGATGGTTGTCTCTATATCTCTCTGGCGTATCCACTCGTTGCGCTTTAGGTACCTATCGGAGACTGATTCCTAGCATTGCTCCTTGCGCAACTCGAAACATTTCCACAGACATCTTGGTACACACACACACACACGGGGATACCCAGTTTGAGTTAAAAACGTACTATCTATTGATTCCAGAACATTCTACATCCACGAGCCACTCAACGAAGCGGTCGACCTATGGGCCGAAGACCGGCCTTGTGAGGAGCTGGAAGAGTACTGCACCCACTCCCTCCGCGAGGGCCTGACTTTCAAGGCCGTGGACAAACAGGGCAACATAGTCGGCATCACCATTAGTGGAGTCTGTACGTTAAGCGAGGTAGGTCTTCTTCTACAGTCTGTTTTTATTAGTCGCGCAGGGAAAATGCTTTATGCACTATCCCGTCAGGTCGGGAGGCCCCCCAGACTACATGAAACGCCCTCTGGAAATATACGGTATACTCACTAAAAATGACGCCCGCCGCTGTCGACTTAGGCGAGGCCTAACGGTGACTCATCAGTCCGCTTGACCCCGCTTGCAGCCAACGTTCACCAAAGCGAAATGGGCAGACCTCAGAGGGATGCAGTAAGAGCACCCACTCCTACCACCGACGTGCAGTGCACTGTCCACCTTTGAAAGATCTCATCATGGGACGACCGTTCGAAACTTTTCGGCGTAAGCATTGCCTTGTCGAGCCATTTAGTGTGTCCTTAAGCATTTTCCCCTCTTCCCGGCATTGAACTTTATGCTTGCATCCAGTTAGAGCCAGCAACCTACTTCAGAACTCTGAGACTAAGAGGTTGGCAGCCCGATAAAAAGAAGAATATCTCGGTTACGTTTATTAGAGCTCATAGGGGAAGCACTAATAAAACATGCGCTTCTGTAAAATTTTGCATATGCCTCTTGTTCTACGCGGGCTTGGGGGAGTCCAATATCTAGCAGTCGGCATCACTTTCAGTGATGATGGTTTTCGCACATACCATACCACAACATAATAATTAGGTATATAGAAGGTGTAGTAAATCAGTTGGTTATTTTCTAAATAAATATTCAGGGACAGCAAAGTCGCGGTTTATTGTTATATCAATATGGATTTTACGTACGTATAACATTGTGTATATTCGTCGGTTACTTTAAAATTAGGGAAACAACTCGTTCTGAAAAATTCTTCTCTTATTACAACACGCGATCTAGGAATAGTTCCGGAAAAAAACTCAGTCCAGCCTCTTTTATCATTGTGTATTGGAACGTGATGGCATGAGCTTTAGTACGGTAATAACTTTAGATCACGATTTGTAATTAGTTAAAGCTAAAGTTCACCGATAATGAACAAAATGGAACTCGTTGCCGGCGCATGTATTTCCTCCTTCCTACAATATGGATTCCTTCAAACCACACCTTTAAACGAAGCGTGAAGAATCATCTCGCGGGCCAGTATGGCAGTCCCAACGGAGGTGATGCCTTGAAATTCGCTTCCGTTGTAATTGGACCGTGGGCACTTTTCTTGCTTACCATCAGGCTGAAAGGAGCCAATATAGTGTGTCACGTAAATAATAAATGTCTGTAATGCCTAAACCTGGAATGGATATTTCGTAGATTAAAATATTTATTATCTATCTGTTAGTAATAATTATTATTTTTTCTTCAGGAAGATAGCATGGGCTACCGACATCAAGCAGATAACTGCAAAAACCCCAAATTCCAAAGAATCCTGTACATCCTGGCGAATCGGGAAGAGAAGTCTAGGCTTTGGGAGAAGTTTCCGAACGACAAAAAAATGGTTGAGGTGATGGTAGCGGCCACGGATCCCAACTGGACGAGAAGGGGGATCATGAACAGATTGGTGGAAGAGACAGAGTAAGTTTTTTTAGAACCCGAACAACTTTAAAAAGAGTGGTGACGGCGAAGCCCTTAGGGCCGATTCTAAGTTTCCGAACTCTAAGCCTAGAGTTTGGCTAACTTTTTTTATACCCGCTTTATCTCTTTCTATGAACTACAAACATGACTTAGGTAGGTACCTAAGTCAAGTCATACATTGCACTAAAAGGTTGGCTAACCTTTTAGTGAAATGACCACCATACATTAAGTATCTTTACAAACACACTAGCTTTTGCCCGCGGCTTTGCTGGCATCTATCATCAGCAACCCACATTTGTCCACTGCTGGACATAGGCCTCCCCTAATGCACGCCACTGCTCCCGATTTTCGGCCACTCTCATCCAGCCCACACCAGCCAGCTTTCGAATGTCATCATCCCATCTTGCCGCAGGGCATCCAACACTACGCTTACCGAGTCGCGGTCTCCACTCAAGGACTTTACGGCTCCAACGGCTGTCAGTTCTGCGGCTAATATGACCAGCCCACTGCCACTTCAGTTTGCTAATTCGGTGGGCTATGACGGTGACTCTGGTTTTCTGTCGGATTACATCATTTCTGATGCGGTCCTTCAGAGATACTCCGAGCATAGCCCTTTCCATAGCTCTTTGAGCGACTTTGAACCGGTAGACTACTCCAGCCGTTGCTGGCGTATACGTTTTTATTATGAAAACTGATTTAAGGTGACGGGTAAGGCACACTAGCGACGCCAGTCGATTTTAATTTTTAGCTACTAAACCGGATCTATTTGAAACAATGTCGGGGTTACAATCTCTTAGCAAACACCTGTACTAATTAGTACTTATAGTTAACTATTTAGTCTGCTTTTGCACTCTAATTTTGGTATACCGCCAAAAGTGGCCGCTTTTGGCGTGAACCAATTTTTCGCGTACAAAAACGGACCCAACATTTTTTTTAAATTTAGACTGCAGAATCTCTCTCCTGGGCAAAGACCTCCCCCAAGTCTCTCCATTCCTCCTTATCCTAAAACACACTACTATATACTATTCCCAACATTTCTCGCTCGCCAACCCGTCTGCCAAGCGTGGTGAGTATGGCAATTACCCCTCATTTGATTGAGGGAGGCCCGTGCCCCAGCAGTGGGGACTTAAATGGGCTGACGATGATTCCCAACATTTGTGCATGGTTATTTAACAAATAGTATGGCAATTACCCCTCATTTGATTGAGGGAGGCCCGTGCCCCAGCAGTGGGGACTTAAATGGGCTGACGATGATTCCCAACATTTGTGCATGGTTATTTAACAAATAGTATAATTGTTTGCCGAGAGATTGTAACCCCGAAATTGTTTCAAATAGATCCGGTTTAGTAGCTAAAAATTAAAATCGATTGGCGTCGCTAGTGTGCCCTACCCGTCACCTTATATTAATCCAGTGGGCCTAATAAGCCAGTATTTTATAAATTAATTTTTTAAAGTCAAAAAGCCTTAAAATTTTCAGAAAGGCCACAAAAGAACGAGGCATCCGCCTACTCCGCATGGACACATCGAGCGCATACTCCGCCAAGTCGGCCGAACACCTCGGCTTCACCTGCCTCTACAAAGCGCTCTACACCGACATCAAGAAAGATGGACAGCCCTTGGTGGTGCCCAAATTTCCGCATGTAGAAGACAGAGTTAACATAAAGATTTTATCATAATAATTTATTTCTTATTTCCTGAAGTCCGTGCCTAATAAGCTTGCACAAAAAAACGTAAAGATACGAATAAAACTGATATGCTGTATCACTAAAGCGAGCATTCGCGGAGCCGTGTGGTTCCCGGCAGAGTAGAATAGGCCACCCTCACTCTTACCGAGGTGTCGTAAAAGGCGACTAAGGTAAAGCTGCTGGCATGATCATCAGCACCCAGAGAAGGAAAACTCTGCATTTATATCAAAACCCTCGCCAACCCGTCTGCCAAGCGTGGTGAGTATGGCAATTACCCCTCATGTGATTGAGGGAGGCCCGTGCCCCAGCAGTGGGGACTTAAATGGGCTGATGAATGATGATGATGATGAAAGCGAGCATCTCATGGTAAGAGGTGTCGTCTACTAATATACAGAATTTTAATTACCAAATATTTTGATTTGACGGCCCGTTTGGAACAGTGGTAGTGAACGCTGCCTTTGGTCCAAGGGTTGCGAGTTCGATCCCCGCACAGTAAAAACATTTGTGTGTATGAACATGTCTATTTGTATTGGTCTGGGTGTTTGTATATATTACAAAAGAAAAGTATTATATGTATTTATTTGTAATTCCGCTGTTGATTCTGATATCCGTAACACAGGTGCTTGAGCTACGTAGGTATTTCGGAGTCAGATCAATATATGTGATGTTGTGAAATATTTATTTATTTTTATTTATACATATAGATAGGTAAAGGCTTTTCGTTTCGATATCTAGTATTATGAATGTTTCTACGTAATTTTAGCGGCTTTATGTAAAAAGCAAACTATATCGGAAAGACGAAAGCAGAGGTGATTGACCTTTATAAGTTTAAATGGCACGGACTTTAAAACGAACGAACGATTTTTACTCCGATTCGACCAATCTTAATCCGATACTAAATCTATGGTATAGCGCTGTCATTCCATACAAATTGACATTATACAATTGATTTATCTACGGATAAAGACTGGTCGAATCAGGCTTTAATAATTTATTTCTTATTTCCTAAAACCATGGACTATATTATTAGATTAAAGTGACGGGTCTGTGAGTAAATTAATTCGTTCGCCATAATTGGCGAATGCAAATATTTTTGTGTGAATTACTGCGCTGTTCTATGATCGAAGGTGAATTTATGATGTTTGTTTCTTACAAAAATTATCCCAAATAATTAGTAGAATAAGTATTTTACTTTTTACTAAGACCTAATTACCTATAGGTATGTATAAAGATATACAGGAAACTGTTTATCCGATACACCATATATAAAAAG
Source organism: Marasmia exigua (assembly GCA_019059595.1). Lineage (NCBI taxonomy): Eukaryota > Metazoa > Arthropoda > Insecta > Lepidoptera > Crambidae > Marasmia > Marasmia exigua. The sequence continues at coordinate 9,721,180 of CM032476.1, read as the reverse complement.
TAAACAAAAAAGCTTGTTAAAAGTAAAATTGTATATTAGGTACGTTACTTCAAAAACTATTTACAAACTTTTGACAAAGACCGATGTCACGTAAATCAATTTAAATACCAACTTCGAAAACTGTACGATGATTGATTTTCCTGTAAAGAAAAATTTCATACTGTACTGTAATTAAAAAAAACCTACTACTATGGTCTATTGCGCCGCTATTTTATTCCGCGGAAATCCTCATCAAATACGTAATTGGCAACTAGATATATTGCGCGGATCATTTTAAATATGTATCTATATTTACCTACTTTGTAAAGTAGGTAGGTAAACGCATGAAATACCTACTGTTGATACAAAATGTACTAACAGATGATTAATCCCGACTCGACGATTTCGGCTTATCCTACATTTATCAAAAAAAATATTACAGAATGTACATTGATAAACAATAATATGATTAAATTAGAATGCACTACTTAGACTTATGTCAGAAAAAAATCTCGGTTTGCATTTTTTTTTTCTCCAAACACAAAATTGCCAAACTGGACGGAGAAAAACTTTGCGAAATCGAGCTTTGTCAAGTACTATTTTGCAAATTTCAAAACCTACAAAAGTTATCCCAAAATAACGGCAAGAATAATGTAAATATTTACTGTTACATCCTGTATCAGCTCTGACTGTTTTAACTAGGTATTATAATAATGTAATTAATTTTTTACATACCTTTGTATTTCTGTGACTTTCGTATGACATGTCATCCGCACTCAAATCCGATATCCCAAAGTCATTGAGCAAAGTTTCAGCTGCATCTCTGCAATTTAAACAATGGCATTCATTAGATCATGAGAACACAGGGGAACGCCCTGGAACTGGTGATTGCTTTTCCTCTATCTATTTAAACCACTATGTTTAAGTACCGGCCCGTGATCTCAGGGTCCTGGGTTCGATTCCCGGGTCGAGCGAAAAGTATGTTTCGAATTTTTCGAACATAGCTCGGGTTTGTGATCACCAAACCGCATTTGGCAAGCGTCGAGATTAAGCCAAATCCCATCATAGTAGCGATGACTTGATTTCTATGATGGAGGCCTTTGCCTTACAGTGGGACAGTTTATAGGCTGATACTTTACTTTACATCATAGTAGCGATAACTTGATTTCTATGATAGAGGCCTTTGCATTGCAGTGGAATAGGCAGAAACTTTATTCATTAGGTAATGACACGAAGTTCAAGATGATGTCACATTAGAGTTACACACCGGTTTGATACGGTATTTTGACAAGCTAATACTTATATACAGACAACCACAACAGGGGCCTTAGTGCGAACAGGACAACCGATTCAGAGTTCCCCTCCCTTTCACACGCACTGTTTCTTTTTGATTGGATGCGACAGGTGTATTCCCGTTTTTAAGGGACGTCATCGCGCTAAGACCCCAATTTACCACAATCTTGAGTTTTATCAATTCAGGGTTTTGGCACATTTGTTTTTTACTACGACGACAAAACATGCAAACCCAATCTCGACTATTTTATCCAATGTTATCTGTTAATTCTAGTCCCTACATCCCTGCTCAATAATAAGATCATCTGGAAGGTACAGTTTTACCAATTTAATAAGTTACACCAATGTACCTGCGCAAAAGTCTTATTTTCGAAAACTGCGGCAATATCTTAACCAATCACAACGCTCTATTTACGCGCGCCAAAAAAATATTAATATAATTGGTTGATGCGTCAGCGCAATGTTCCGTGCGAGTGCGGTAAAGAGAGAGATAGCATTCCTCTCTGGATTTATTATATTTAATCTTAATGTTACGCAATAAGTATGTATTTCAACTGCTTTCGCAATCGTAATCAATCGGATTTAACCCGCTCTCCTGCGTGGACGAATTTTGCCGATGTAACTTATAAACGTGGTACAGCTGTCCCATAATTTTGCATTGCCGCTAGAGTATCCAGTAATGAGTTCCACAAGCATGCCAATATTTAAAAAGCTTGCAACATAACTAAAAAAAACAGTAATAATTTAAATGAGGGGGTGGGAATGGATATTACCCGGGTAGGCGCCCATCTCTAATCAGAAAAGGACAACCTTTCTTAATATCCTAATAAATTTATAAAAAAAAATGTTGAAACATTTCACCCACATTAAAATGGACGGCGCCAAGATTTACTATCACCATCGCTAAACGTGGCGTGTCTAACATATTTTTTAAAACCATAGGAGTATTATTATCAGAAAAATAAAAACTTATTTACATAACATAACAACTCATTTAATATTTTAAATGTCCGTATACAAAAATATTACATCTCAGAGGTAGTTGTAAAATCTAGTCTACAATATATAACTACAGAGGTCAAAAGTTCGAGACAACTAATTACAAAATAAATTACGTAACAACATTTCATCTAATATTTACAAAATATCACTGTAGGTATAGTAATTTGACCAGAAAGAAGCAAAACAGTACCTATAATGCGTCAAGGGAGTCTATCGTGACAACAGTGTTTTGAGGAACTAACGGAGTCCTCATGTTTTACTAAACGGGATTACCATACCCTCCAATCGATTACGGCTACGGAGGCCAATCTCAAAAATCAGCCACGTAAGCAGGATATATTATATTGTGTGCGCAAACACAAGTGTACTCTCTATTCCCTTACACTCATATTCCGATGGGACACCAGCGTGATAGGACCGGAGAGGGATTGGGCTCAGGACCAAAGGATTATCGTGCTTTCCGAGGCACGGGGGTACATGACCACCGACTTCCAGACTCCTGGCTGACACTGAATTTCTTACCGAAAACTTAGGTATACATTTTTTACCACTGCCACTGCGCCATATCCTATGACGTATGCGGCAGTGGAGCCATCAATTATTTTACGACTTTCTTGCCACAATATACTTGAAGTGAAAATCATTCGTAATTAAAATAAATACAAACTTTTATTCTAACAACTAAATACATACAAAAATGAAGCCAATACATTTCATAGTCTACCTACAAAACTACAAAATTAATATCTAAATAAAGCAACTGACAAAATTAGATTTAATATTTTCTGGTCAAATTTAGTAATATAAACTATAACAGTCATTCAGTCTGGCCTCAAATGATTTCAACACCATTATTAAACAGATTTTATTCTTTCTTTCAGGTGAGATTGAAGGGCATTTCCCACACAGATAATTGTGTAAGAAAAAATAAAATACCTATGTTAATGATATATATATTTTTTTGGTATGTTGTTTCAAAGGGAATATTTAGTTTAAGATCAGAAGTAAGTATGTGAGATCTCAATTTAATCTTTTTAGAAATATTGGATAGCATCGGTGCACGGGATAGTCTTATCCGCATTTGAGGCCAAAGTTTTATAGCATAGACAAAAAAGTCACTTTTTCTCGTTCGCCAGCGCCTGCCCGAGAGACGCGGTCGCAACCGTCGGGTTTGCCGCTGTAACTATCTTCTCCAACAGGATTCGAGTCTGGACCTGAAAATGAAATAAAGAGTTTATAAATAAAATAACCTAATATTTACGTAGTCCTGGTGTGCGATGCGGTGGCCAGTCAACACGAAGAAATCCCCGGATCGGCGAGATCACTCCGCGAAGCCTGTGAAGCTCCCACCCAGGAAGCTTCTGCGCTTCTGGGCCTAATTAGGCTGTATAGAGTAGCCGGGGCCCAATACGCACAATTGACCTAATGGGAGTCTAAGTGCCCAAAAAGGAGTCCACTTTACATTACATTATCTGATTAAAATAATCTGTTTGCGATAACTTTTGATCTGTAACATAAGAAAGATGCTGAGATAGACTTTCATGCGACTACTTATGCACCCTACTACGTACAATCATACACTTTATTTGTTGACCCACTTTGAAACCATACACAATGACTGAAGTTTACATTGGCAATAATATTAGACATTGTTAAAAACCGATTTACATATAGTAACATTATTTTGTATGGCAGTGAGACTTGGCCTTTATTTGAGTGACACAAGCAGGAGTTGGATGTTTTGGTGATGAATATGCTGCGGTGAAATAGATGTGTAGAGAAACGCAGAAAGACCGCGTGAGAATCTCGCGCATGCGTGGCAGCTTTGATGTCTGTGACAGATGGCAGACAAACTGTAGTAGAGTCGCCTACGCTTGTACGGCCATGTCCTGCGACAACCGGACAACTACGTAGGAAACAAATGTCTAGCCATCCAAGTCAAACTCAGAACCAAAAAAAAATGGTAAAGGCGCAGTAGATATATACGCAAGCAGTATGGACACTACGAACAAACGCTCGATCACGCACGCACACAGACGCATACTTTGGATTCTAAGGTCCCATCGGAGTACAATCGTAGGAACTAAATTCAGTTGTCAGTTTTACTAGTGTGTCGGGTAGAGAAAATAAGTAGATACATTATTATGTATGTTATCAAAAAATGGTTTCGTATTTTAAAGTGATATGATTGGGGCGGGTGGGGTGAGGTGGGGTCAAAATTTACTGTTGTCTGCTGTAATTTTCGACTTACGATCACAATTACATTTTGGGGGGTCGGAGATGGAGATTGATATGGAGGGGATGTGGCCGCACTGTGTCTTGGTCCGAGCGATCGGGTGCATGACCAATACCTAAACGTGGTCTCCAAGTAACGAAACAAAACGTTATGAAAAGTATCTCTAATTTTATGTATCCTTGAGTAGCTTTTTGCTACTTTAGGAATCATTATGTGTCCTTTGTGTACGAATATTTTATGCTAGTATTATGCTTATGTCTTAAGAAATATCATTAGTTCTAATTTAACACGCACCAGATGATTCTTGTTGCACCTAGGACCTCGCGATCACGGCCCAGTACTTAAACCAGTAGTCCCAAGGTAAGAATAATATTTTACAAAAATAAGAGGACAACCCTATAGCGTTGTATACAATACTATAATACTGTATACAGTAGGTAACTTTCTGTCCAAAATGGCGGAGTGTCGATACTGCTTTAGGGTATTTATCTACTGTGGTAAAGGTACGGCCATCTCGCCAGACTAGCGACCACATGAGCGCGGTGCCGCATCATCTTGCGCTTACAACTGAGCGGTGACACTGCGACATCTTAATACTTGCTCCTATCACCGCCTCGTTTCAATATCGGTGAGCGTGCGGTGCGGAGTCCGAGCGCTCCGTAAGCCGCCGTGTGCCATACCATACATTTTTATATGTAGGACTGCCACGTTGGTGCAGTGGGTAATACGTCGCACTTTAATGCGACAGCTGCGCTTGGAGTACCTGAGTTTTCTGTTAAGAAATTCTCAGTGTCAGCCCAGAGTCTGGAAGTTGGCGGTCAGGACCCACGTGCCTCGGAAAGCACGTTAAGCCGTTGGTCCTGCGCCTAATCCGTCTCCGGTCGTGTCACACTGGTTTCCCATCGGATTATGACAAGGGTATATAGTATATATAGAGAGTGCGCTGTGTGCGCACACACACACTGAGGTGAGATGAGGTGCCGTACCGTCAAAGCACCTCATCCTGCATGGCTCGGACACGCGTGCCAATAAACCGACCTCTATAAACGCCTAAGATCGTGAGAATTGGAGGAATCGTTGGAGGAAAGCGGACCCCAGCAACAGCTTGGGAAGCAACCGGGACAAAACGCTAATTACGATCGCTAGCTAAAAAAACTAATAATAAATATATCTTACATCATTTCCATTGCCTTGTGCCGCAAGTCGGACCCTCTCCAGCTCCTCAGCCAAGAATTTGGACTTCTCATGAGCTTGACGACGTTGTACTACATATAACTCTCTGAAATATAAAAAAAAATATTTCTTTCCTTTTGTAATGTTGTAGAGATAACACTTTCAAATAATGAAGGTAAAGAGTAATTTAATTTTGGTATTTATACATTTTTTCCTTTTAAATTTATTATTTTAGGTAACCTGAAAAACAATGCCTCAATTAGAGCCAGCCATTATAATGTTTGAATGGAGTATTTACAATTTTTATATCACCTTTTCTCTAGGTGAGACCGAGAGTAAAGAAGAAGCATTATACTGCTTCTTCTTTACTCTCGGTCTCACCTAGAGAACGAGAGATTCTAAAGGTGAAAGAGAGAAGGTAGGTAGGAGTGTCACTTGCACTCTTTTAATACATCATCATCATCATCATCAGCCCATTTAAGTCCCCACTGCTGGGGCACGGGCCTCCCTCAATCACATGAGGGGTAATTGCCATACTCACCACGCTTGGCAGATGGGTTGGCGAGGGTTTCGATATAAATGCAGAGTTTTCCTTCTCTGGGTGCTGATGATCATGCCAGCAGCTTTACCTTAGTCGCCTTTTACGACACCTCGGTAAGAGTGAGGGTGGCCTATTCTACTCTGCCGGGGACCGCACGGCTCTTTTAATACAATCTTTTTTATTTATGTCATAGGTGCAGACAGATCACATGATGGTAAGCGATTGCCGTCGCCCATGGACACCCGCGACACCACTGCAGCAGTGCAGTCACAAGTGCACTGCCAACCTTTAAGCCCCCTTTTCCCCCGGATTGGGCCTCCGGTACCCTCACTCAAGCAGCAAAACATAGCACAATGCTGCTTTCTATTATACACCGATTCTACTGTTGAACTTACCTTTGTTTTAACTATTGGATCTCTTACCTGATAACAAACATCTGCACAAAACATCCCATTACTGCCAAACCACAGCATAACAATATGATCACATAATTGGGCACTTTCTTCATCCCGCTTGTGCCATAGTAAGCCTTATCCTCTGTTGTGCTGTGAGTTTTTTGCTGTGACATATTTTCATAGTAGTAATTGTGTTGAGGTCTTCTCATACTGAAATAAGATAAATGTAAATATAAATATTGCACATACATACATTAATCTGACTCAGAGATAGGTACCTCAAGCACCTGTGTTACGGATATCAGAACCAACAGTGGAATTACAAATATATACATATAATTCATTTTCTTTTGTAAATACATACTTATAATACATAGAAACACCCAGACCAATAAAAACAGACATTATTTTTAATTATTAAAAAATCACATGTTATAACTGCAGATTAAAGATGTTAATTTACATTAAATTTAGTCATCATAGATCTGGATATGGAAGGATAGAGGTATCTAAATTTTCGGTGAAAAAACACATTTTTGAAAAATAAAAACTGAATCTATGGTGCCACATAAATGAAAAGCTTGGAACAAGCCTATATTAGATATCATCTAAAAAAAATGGACATAGATATACTATAATATGTAGTGGTTTGATATAATTATTTTGGTTGCGTCAACAAAGCTTACATCGCTGCAAGAGATAAATTTATAGATATGCAGGATGGGATGCTTCATAAATATTCAGAAAAACATTCAGAAATTAGTAGTACATTTATCAAGTTAATCATTACAACACCTTTTTAATGCTTATGATTCTAAAATGATATTTATCAGTTAAGTACTTACTTGTATGGCACATGTGTTTTATACACATAAGGACCACTAGACACGTCTGATATACTGTCATACTTAGCACGGCTGCCGGGCTTGCTGAGCACGTTGTACGCCTCCACAATTTGAACAAATTTCTCCTGAGCTGCTGAATCTTTGTTCTTGTCAGGATGGAACTGCAATTTTATTAAGTGCTAGCTATGATTAGATACCCAAAAAAATTTACACTAGAGAAATTGGGCCTCCGGTCCCCTCATTCAAACAGTGGTCCTTGAAAGAACCATAGGTGGTTTGCCAATGGAGGTGTGAACCTGCTCTGTATTAGGATGGTCTATATCAAGACAGTTTTATTTGATTTACTTCTAGGAAAAATCATTGTAGCCTTAGCTAATGCAGTTCATAATAGGTGAATGGTGAATGAATATTGAATTGAGGATTGGTAGGTACCCTCTTTCTGTTACAGTTGGGGAATAGAGCAAGTGTTGATTATCTCAAGATACTACTGTACGGGTATATAGGTTTCTCAGATAGGTTTTATATTAGATGGAGTATACATTCAAAATTAATATCCTGTTTATGTTATTGATGAATAAGAACCCTGGTTTTTGACAGGTATTATATTAAACCATTACTTGCCTCTTTGCTCATTTGGATAAATGCTTCTTTAATTTCTTTGTCAGTGCAGTTTTTACGAAGTTTGAGTACTTCATAGTGAGTTTTCCTTGCTAAACTGGAATTAAATAATAGGTACGCAAAAGTAGTAGACAGAGACAAGTCTAAATATAAATGTCAACATTACATACTTATTATTAGAAATACTTTTATCAACAAATTGATAATACATACCTGTATAATCTTATTAGTGTAGATAATGATTTGAAGTCTAGTTTAGATCTTACAAAATACATGACGATTTTGGCTGACCAATTGCTCTAAAATTCCATCGAAAGTTTTTCATGTTATTATTTGGCAAATTCCATTTTTACAGCCTTTGTCAATGTCAAATTGTCAAACTTGACAATTATTTCCTGAAAGTTATCCTAAAAAGTAAATATGATTTGGTGTCCGGTCCGAAATGCCCTAAGGGTATTGGGATTGGTCATGTTCTACAAATTTAATTTATGTGTGTTATATATCACAGTCTTTAATAGTCATTTAAACATTAGTTAGAGGAAATTAAAATCATTTAAAACTGTTTTGTGGCGTAAGGGTCTGAATATTGAACCATCATTCATCAATAAATTTATACTCGTAAAATATTAACTTTACAAAGTTTCGGAACATGTTTTTTATATTTGTATTATGTTGGCTACCGTAGGTACCACCATTGACTGATTGAAAAATTGGCGCGTTGTTAACTGTCAAAAGAAGAAAACAAAAATATTTATTTGTAACTCGGCAGAAGTCTTAAAAATTATGAATTCTGTCTATATATTTCTGAAATATCTAATAACATACAAGATAAATGGGAATCGAACAAAAATGCATTAGTAGATTTTTTGTATAGTCAGTTACTATTCAATTATGTTTTCAACAGTATAAAAATATACTACACTATTTATTTGTAAGTGTGCTAGATTTTCAAAGTGCCAATGCTAATGTTACATAGATATGAAAGAATCTTGAAAAAGGCAGCCCGAAGGTAAATAAATCGACGACGGATTCAAGTTAGCAACGTACTACATCGATGGGAAATGCTAATTACTTATATAAGTTTAAACCACATGGGTAAGTATTATTAAATTACAATAAACTAACAAATTGGGTTGGTACCTAAGTAGTTAAATGAGATTTAGGTATTTTTAAAAAACCTAGTTGGTTTAACGTTTGGCTAAGCATAATACTTTTTTGTAAGTTAACTAATTTATTGAACTTGTGTAGAATCTTAAATTAAAAAACAGTTTAAGAATAAGAATATATTTATTGTCTCTATAAAACACATTTTAACATAACAAGTAGAAACAAATATAGAGATACAACCTGTGCGGATAAAGAATGGGATCAGAAATGGCGGCGCATCTATTTACTTCTCGCTCGCACACTATTTGCATCTATACTCGCACCCCACGAGTGCGAGTATAGACGCAAATAGTGTGCGAGCGAGAAGTGGATAGATGCGCCGCCATTTCTGATCCCATTCTTTATCCGCACAAGTTGTACAAGTATCATGCACCAGTTTTCATTATTGCTTTTTAATTATGAGTTACTTAAGTACCTATGAACACTTATCACTTATTTTGTGCTTGTACCAGCTACCAACCTAGCTATACCTGCCTAGCTATATCTCCCTAGCTATACCTGCCTAGCTATACCTGCCTAGCTATACCTGCCTAGCTATACCTGCCTAGCTATACCTGCCTAGCTATACCTACCTAGCTATACCTACCTATCTATACCTACCTATCTATACCTACCTATCTATACCTACCTATCTATACCTACCTTTCTATACCTACCTATCTATACCTACCTATCTATACCTACCTATCTATACCTACCTATCTATACCTACCTATCTATACCTACCTATCTATACCTACCTAGCTATACCTAACTAGCTAATTTCAGCATCTAGTGTCGATGAGCACTATGCTATTAAATAGCTTTAAAACCTATGCGGTTTGTATCCTCTATCGAATCAACTCGTATGGCGGCGCAGAGGTATCGGCGAGGGCTGCGTGCGGGTGGCGCGGCGACGGCCGGCAGTGTTCGCGCGGATCACGGCGCGGGCGGACGTACGGTCATGCGAGAGGCAGCTGGCAGGATGGCCGAACTCGAGTTCGAAGCACCGCTCGCGCAAATCGAAGAGGCTGACGACTGCCTCACCACAGCCGACTACCCGCAAAAAACTATAAACGGCAATGACATACACCTAAACAACATTAACAATCTCAAAAGTGAAATGGTCAAAATGAAAACCGATTCCAACAAAATAAACGATAACGAGGAACCAAAACCGGTGAAGTGCAAACAGGACAATATGCAAAATGGCGAGGGGGACAATTTCACGGAGACTTTCTCCGGGTCGCTGGAGGACTTGGTGAACACCTTCGACGAGAAGATTACGAAGTGCTTCGGTAACTATGAGGAGAGCGTGGAGAAGCTAGCACCGGTGCAGGTTCGCTCGCAGGAAGAGATAATGAACGAATGCCAGTGAGTATCAATTAGCGCCGAATAAGCACCTAATTAAAGCGTGTAAATTATAACATCAGCAGCTTTGAATGTTGTTTGTGAAATTTCAATATTGTGCATAACATTTTTTATCATTGTATATTCAACAACAAATAGTATTTGGTATATCAGTAGATAGATAAACTAGTATAAGAAAAATCGTATATTGCAAATATAAACAAAAAGGGCGGGCTTTGCGCATGGCGCTTGCGGTCGGCACATCGATCGAAGGTTTGGGTCGAGGGGTGCGTGCGAGGGTGGCCTCGATGACGCATCCACCCGCGCCCCTCCTGCTACGGCCCCTTTTTGTTTCTAATTCGACATGCAGGACGACGAAGGAACTGAAGGTTTCGTTTTGAGAAATCAAACAAATACGACTTAGGGACCTTCAAGAGAAGAGCGTGATCCTTTTTAAAAAGGCCGGCAACGCATTACCGATCTCTCTGATTTCGCGGATGTTAATGGGCGGCGATCTTTGCTTTCCATCAGGTGACTCGCTTTATCGTTTGTCGCCTCTAGCATAAAAAATACTCTTTCTATATTTTGAAATGCGTGTTTGTAAATGTTGATTTGAAATTTATCTGTCAATAATTTAACAAATTAATAATCCCTTACATACTAACCTAAGTGAAGTTATCCTTATCTAGTATTTGTGCGTAAAGATATACGAAAGAAAAGAACCCACAACTTGTAAATATTGATTCAATTTGCCTATATGATTTTCATTATTACACTGTTCAACCTGAGAACCTCTTTCATTATTAAGTATGCATGAGGATTCTTATAAAATAGAGTATGTAGTTATAATACGATGAGAATTTCATAAAACATAATCATGACTTTAGAATGGTAAAAGTTTCTCACATCTGTTTATTGTGTTCACAGTACAGAGCAAGAAATAAACAGGCTTTCTTTTTTTTTACGTTTACATTTTCCTTCAAGCTTTATGGGAATTCCTTTATGGTCTTTCAATGTATTGTTTCCATTACTCTTTTAATATTCACTAGTTGTCTTACTTTACTTCATCTATTACTATTGAACTTCGGGTTTATTTTAACTGCACATTATGATACTTCTGTCCACCTACCTACAAAAGCTTTCAACCAATCCAAAGTTTTTCACTGCCTTCTCGAACAGTGTTCTGTTAAAGATCCAATTCAATTTTGTATCAAAGTAAACCTCTTTGCAACTACATATATTTTTCATTCAGACTTTTAAAGACCTAGTATCTGATTAAAAAGCCCAAGTCTCGTAAACATAACTTTGCTCTTTGTATGTCAAACAGAAACTTTTGGACGCGATCCAGATGACCTAAATGCCAGAAAGTCGAGGGGAAAGCAATAAATTGAAGTTTAGAGGGATTAATTTGCAAACAAAAGGATCACCAGGCTAAACGATGTCGACAGTTAATCTTTTTTCCCCAAGTTTTGACTACTGACTCGCTACACATTTAAACTACGTATGTAAATTGATATAGGTACCTAATCTGTTTTATTTTCATTGATTTTAGTGTAAAATGGACGTACAGCAGTTCTTGCTAATAAAGTAGGTGATTATGATTTTTCTTCTAAACTTAATCCCATAATCCAGAATTTTTCAAATATACCTCTTCTTATAGTAATCATGCAACAAAAACTCTTTTGTATTTTTAATTCCAGTGTAATTTCACCTTTAACAAACAGTTTGAAAAAGGACGACAGGTGTGTGCATTGATTCGTTGTTTAGTCCGAGATTCGAGGACGGGCCGCTTTGCAGGTGCTGCCCCACCTTGCTCACATTGCATTGTGAACACCTTGCCAAAATATTATATGTCTGCCATATGGCGGACGTGATATATTCAAATAAGGATATTTCCTTCTCACCCACTTTAACCACTTTACAAACTTACTGCCGCACTCAGAGACGTCAAATTTACTTTAATTGTAACTTAAGAAAAAATATTGGCACTTATTTCAATGCGCATAAAGACTATTCATAATTAAGATAATGAACATTTAGCTTATTGACGTCTCTAGGTGCGGTAGTTAGTTTCTGATATAAACGTCATCGCGTCACTTTCTGTATTCAAAAAAACAATTGGGAAAGTATAGTTCAATTGTCTAGAAATGATAACTTCATTTCGTTCCTTCGTTCATATCTTAGTATTCCGTGGTAAAATCAAAAGACTAATTGGCATCTTAGCACTAAAGAAACCAGGCTGCACTAAGCTGACAGGCAAACTGTTGTGGTATGTGCCATCTTAATCTCATAACGCTATTATTACTTCTTAACGTGCAGCACAATACATAAACTTACTGCAATATTCATTTTTCACTGCATTACCCATTATGTATTTGCTTCTGTGACTGTCACGACGAAGTTAGCGTCAACTCTAAACTCACACACAACCGTTCACATCTGAATATTTGTATTCTTAGACATCTTACTGTATCATTGTGCATACATTGATCATTTATTGACAATTAAAATTTGAAAATGCCATAATCAGTTACTTCTGGTTTTTCGAAATACCAGTATAATAGAATTTATGATATAGGTACTAAACATGTAGCTAAGCTCAAAATTTCGCTTATACATCTATCTATCTGTTATATCGAATATGAATACTTACACTATTGCAACCGTATATAATTCTCTCGTACTTATTATTCATGGGGAAACGTTTTGTATTATAATAAGCTGCGGCACACGACACACGTCTGTCCGTATACTTGTCTGGAATACGAATGAATTGCACTAACTAAACTTTTGCAGTTTTGCACGAATGAGTTTGAAGCTCTATTATAGGGGTAATCATGTGATTTTAATAGGGGTTCTATCTAGGTTTAGTTTCCGCAAAAAAAAGACTGCTAGGTAGGTACTAAACCTTAAAATAAATGACTGTATTAAAAAGAGCGATGTTATTGAAAATCCGAAGATAGTTTTATATTTGGTAACCGACAGTCAAGGTTAACAGCAATGTAAATTTTATTACCGTTTCACATGCCCAAATACTTGTAGGACGTTAGGCTTTCACCTACTAACATTCTATTCGCAAGAGTGAACCTTGACTGGTATTTGGTAGGTACCTAACCAATTTTCATGTAAGGTAAAGGTTTTTACCTTTTCGCAATCATAAGTTGACATGGAACTCACTCATCCAACATTTCGATTAGATTTGAACCCTCCCCCTGCCATAGAGTTATCGGTGCATTTAGAAACTTGTTAATTTTTTTTAATTGGAGGGAATGAGTAGTTACCTAAACACTTAACAAGATCGATATAACTACTATATTGCACGTGAGTTCACCTGTGACCTTACTTAGTTACTTGCGTGCATGAAATTGGATTTCACAACTACACGCCGATCGTCTCAGTTTCCAATCACTAAATTGTTAAACAACCTATGTTGTACCTAAAAGAAAAATCGCGTGTCTGTTCTCAATGTACTTTTATTATATGTATTGAAGCGTTCACTTTCTAATCTATTTTTTATGATACATAATACGCTCGCTTATACTTACCTACTGCCACTACGCTTTTAAGAATTTGCAATCTCAGTAATTTAATTAAGAATATATCGTCTTCAATTTTTGGCTCAACTCCTGCTATACTGAGAACAATGTAGGTTAAGGAGCAAGATTTCGAAACGCCTGAAAACAATGAACTGGTGTTAGCAACACAAACTTATCTATTACGATCAGCAAAATTAGGTTCGTTTAAATACAAAGCATCAGTAAGAGCTGTAAAACGTTCTATCAGTAAAGTGTCTCAATTTGCAAGTTTATCGCGGTTCCTCTGCGGAAACACGCCCTAGATCTCGCGCGCACATATTAGCATACTCTGCAGTAGACTAAATTTTCATGTTCAGACGTTCAAATTTCCATGCGCAGACTTCAATTTGCATGTCTCGTGGCTCCGCATGAACTAATTGATTGTCTCCACTTTCCTTCCGTCATCACTTGCAATGCAGAGCGCTTCCTCGAGAATTCTCAGATGCGTAACCGTCCGTCAGCTAATCAATTCGGCGACACGCACTTTCGATTACTCGTCTGTGACGTTTTTTGTTGCTTATGCGTGGTATTGATATCTGTATAACATCGTAATCTGCATACTGCATAATAATAAGCAGTAAAACTTGAAGTCGGTTTGTATAAATATAGAGAAAAAGCGAGCATCGATATCACATTATACTTACATATCATATAAATAGTTAAAACTCCTCTTTTTCTGCCTGAACCTTTACATAAGTTAAATGCTATGAATAAAGTTAAAAATACTTAGATCTAATAAATAGTTTGCTAAATCAATATTGGTGTCCTGACTTACTTTCTCTTTGATTTCACATTTCCTCTTTAGAAAATGTCGATTTTCAAATCTATGATATGTCTATAATCGAAATTTGCAGACGCCTTGCGCCTACGCAGACGAACTTGGGGTGAACGGTCTGTGATACCCACTTGATTCCTTTTCAGTTGACATACCTACATTGGCTTGTATTATTAAAAATGAAACTATTTTGGTCTATTAGAATTCCTATTTTTACTAAGTACTTACCTGCTAAGGTACATAACATTAACATAACTAACTCTCAAATCTAATTTGTGACAACTGTTTACAATTACTAAATTAGTAATAATTTAAGCTTAGATAAGTAATGATGACATTGTAAACATGTTTAAGGTCTTAATAAATAAAAAAAACATTATAAGTGATCATATCAACTGAGTCGATAGAGGTAAATCGATAATGTTATTAAGTTATTAGGGTAACAAAGGAATATTGTGGGTTTAAAATCCCGTTTATCCAGTAAACTGTCTATTAGAAAGTCACTGGGTCATTGTTAACACATCAGTTTGTCGACGGGTTCCCACGCCTTTACTATGTAACTTTATTGCTCTAAACTCCAAGCTAGTCTCGGCTTTACTTTGAAGTTAAATAAAAAGCTCAATCAATTCGGCAAATGAACATTACCACTTAGCATTAAAATCTTAATAATTTGATTAAAACTTTCAAGATGGTTTTTTTTTAAACTAGATAGTACAATCAGAGCCTTAAATTTTTAATTTGGCAATTTGTAATGTTATACTGTTACCTACTTTATAAATTAAATACAATTGCTGAAAATGATTTAAGTCCTTGTTTGGTCCTATTTGATCTTTCAATCTATATTTATAACGAAAGTTGTGTTAGTTACACTAGGTATTTATAATTCAATTTATTAACTAGGTATTTATTTTAAGAACGGCTGGACCGATTTGGCATACAGTTTAGTGAGAAGTAGCTTTGAACCAGGGGCCATCCCTGGTCCTACGTTCATACAGGGTGTATGAACGTAGGACATTTACGTCCATTCAACCACGTGTTCTATCAATCATTCTGAACAACATTTGTTCTACGACTTTTCGAAATTAGTCGAATTTTTTTTCGACTCCCTATACAAAATGACCAAGTCACGTGATCGACTTTGTATGAGAATTTGAAATTTTTTTATGCGAATTTTCAAAAGTCATAGAACAAATGTTGTTTATAATAGTTGACAGAACACGTGGTTAAAGGGATGTAAATGTTCACAGATACACCCTAAATATAGGAAATGTCAGGTTCCTGTGTAAACAAGAAAAAGGTAAACCAAAATGAATACTGCGCGGGCAAAGCCGAGTGCGAAGACTAGTGTCTTATAAAATAATAAAAATTACCCGGACATGCAGCCCTAAGGTCTCTTCATGTAATCATTATTTAGGACATGAGACAAATCATTAATCAGAGTATAATGTCCGCGATGTAGTAACTCACGCGCCGTGAATATAGACAAATGGTTCTATGCTGTATGACGAAGATGCAGGTCCCTTACTATGAGGTGCTTAATCACTGTCTCTCTGGAAGTCTTTGAAGTACACTACCTCTATAGATGTAGTTATGTTTTGCTCACTAAAGCTAATTTCGATCTTGGAGATAAATATGAACAGCAGTGGACCGATAAATTAAAAATGTACAGTTTCTTTGCATGAGTAAGAGCATAAAATGACTTTTATCATCGCATGTGAAGAAGGTACTTAGTTGAAGATCTTGTTGCTTACACCTAAGTATGAAAAAAATGTTGTTCCACGGCCACATTAGTTCCGCCCTTTTATGTCTATAACATTTCGGTTTTGTTACGATAACATATAGTGATTATGTTGGTATAATTTATTCGTAGTCCTAGTTCTAAAGCAGCTCATTAAGTCTTAATATTGTAAATTTCTAATTATAGGTCTTTAGATATACCCACCGTAACAATAGTAATTTATATATACACGACTGTTTGTTGCCTTAAATAATTGAAAGAAAAAACGATATTTTGTTATACGGGATCAATACTTAGGTACTTTACTTACCAACTCAGTCGGTAGAGATTTGATTTCTACCGAAGAAATAAGTAAATAACCTCATAAAAGTAGTGCAAACTAGGTTTCTAATATTTTAAAAAATTGGATTTACAACTATAATAGCATAGTAGGTAGTACACTGAATGCAGTACTTAAATCATTCCAATGGTTTTTATTGGGTACATTTACTCAGCTCCTATAAAGTTAATAGCTATCCTATACGTGTGGGCGAGTAGCACATTTATGTAGGACCCTTCTCTCCCCGCCTGAGCGACCCAACTAATGGGATGATAAAAAGAATGTTCACAGAATATACTTAGGTACGAAATAAAATACCACCAGTCGCAGTCTACATTTTGAGGAGTTAAAAGACTTTTTGAATATAGATTTGAAATTCGAATGTTGCGGATAAATCATATTTGAGTGGCTTTAAAAATATTTGTTAGTGTAGATAATAAAATAGTATTTTCTAAATA
Source organism: Marasmia exigua (assembly GCA_019059595.1). NCBI lineage: Eukaryota > Metazoa > Arthropoda > Insecta > Lepidoptera > Crambidae > Marasmia > Marasmia exigua. Next base: position 9,703,737 of record CM032476.1, on the reverse strand, counting down.
AATTTATTTTTTCCTAACTACCTAGTAGCTAAAATGTATAGTACATTTTTAATAAAATAACGTGTTTAGTTATGTACCCTTCTTATCGGTGTTATCTCAAACATAATCCACCCTAATCTGACATATTAATATATCAACATTTGCTCGTGTTATTAATTTATTGATTGCTTTATTATTAGAGTATTTACAATTCTCTAGACGAGTAGGTACTTACAGTATTTATACAATTTCACGGTTGCTTTTCAATTTAAATTTATTTTTAGTTATGTCAACTTTACCATATTCATAAGTTTTTATCATGTTTTATACAATAATGATGAAAAGTGTCTTAGGATAGCCTATGCGCCGCAAGCAAATCCGCGAGCCGAAAATGTACCTAGGTAGGAATAAGAAAATCTAAACTATGAGTGGTTTTGCAGTAACATTATCTAAAGAGGCACTTTAAACAGTCTGTTTAAGAACTTACTTATTTTTCACTAATCTGTAACAATTGCTTAACTTTGTTGTTACCTACCTACCAACATAACTTTCTTGAAACTTACGTCTACCGTACCTTCCCTATTAGGCCTGAAACAAACTGGAAGTAGGTAAAAAGTAAAAAAAAACTGTTTCCTCATTACTACATAAACGATTCATTAACAACAAAGCATCGAAACTGGACAAAAACTGAACAATAGTATGACCCACACGGCGCGGGCGCACCGATCGCACGCTCGAGTAGTCCAGAGCAACGACCATAACAGTCGCTATTAGCGGCTTTTACGTACACCAGCGAGTTTTTGCGATACTTGTGGGTGTGCATTATAGGGGTCTTATGTCATATGTTTATTTTTTACTTCTACTAATTTCAACATAGTTAAGGAATTTTACTCTGGCAACGTCAATGGGTTTAAGGTCGGTGGCTTTACCATTGTGTTGTGAAATGGCGTTTTTCTAATAAAAAGTAAGTATCGCGCTTTCCTAAGCTTTCGCGCGCCTTATAAGTCTTCGATTTATTAAGCCATTTTTACGTTTAAATGTCATGTTGGTACTTTTACGTTTTCCAAATTTTTAAACTTGAGGTCATATGGTTTTAGCTTAGGTAAGCTTACAGGGATTTAAAGTAAAAAGGGTGAACTCTACCTTACATCTAGTTAAGTCTCTTCTGTCTTAACTACCATGTGTTTGTGATCATATAATGATGAGAATGTAGTAGGTAACTGTATTACTAAAACAATAATGCCTCTTTCACCGTCATAGCTACAAAAGTAAGTACCAACCCATGATGAAGCACTTGCTAATGAATAGACAGTGAACACAATGGAGCAGTTGAGGCGTGTCATTTGGAAACCAACTGCAAAGTGTACTACAATTAATGACTTTATTGCCTTGGCCTCTGTTTAGTCATTCAATATCGTCATACTAACCAACGTAAATAGTTACGTGTCATACAGTATAAACGTACCTGCTAAGTACGTACGTAAAACCAATATTTTCCTTGTGCTTTCCTTCACCTAATTAATAAATTAGTCTAGGACACAAAAGTTTATCCTATGACAGTGCTTTAAGTTGATAATAATGTTTTTGGTTGGACATAATGAATAAGTATAGCATAAATCGTATTCATTATGTCCAATAAAATAGTTAAATATTAAATATCTACAAATTCCCTTTGCAAATTAGTAAACCATCTGTTGTACTAACATGTGTAGGTCTTAAACAAAATGGGCGTGATAACTGGTGACTAATTCGAATCGTTTAATAAATTAGCATCTTCATTAGCGCTATAAATAGCGGTCCCAGTCCAACGAACTTCAAGATATTCCCGTAATTTAGTACAGGAGTCTAATTTAGCAATGTTCTTGTGCTCATTGATAATGAATTCCCAGTTTATGATGACGCAAGGACATATAAACACTTATTGTACAAATACGAAATTATTATCAGACAGACAGGACAGTCGCGTCACCCGTATGATGCACCCACGCCATATGTCGCTGTTTCCTTGAATCAGCCGCATGTTGCGCGAACGCAGATTGCTTTGCGTATGTTAATTTTTGAGAACCAACCATGTTTATCTCATCAAAGATGCTTCGTGCCAGACCAGATTCAGTACCCGTTTAAATTAAAGTGACTATTTTAGCACGCCATAACCTGCGTAATATTTTGTTTATAGCGAATGGTTTTCATACTTCAGAGAATCGTGGTTGTTGTAACTAAGTGCCTATGTTTTTATTCAACAAACTCCTAAAACAGACGAGTAATAAAAAATGTACGCAGTAAATTAATAGCTACGATTATGCAAAGTGAACTACGATAGCATTGAATTCATGATTTTCAACGAAAATCAGTTGTAATCTTTCATTTAAGCATAAATATTTCCACTAGTCTCAAAATTTGTGTTAACTGCAGCGGTAAGCCGGTGTTCTCAACACGATGACCTTCCATCAATTTAAAATAGATTATACCTACGGTTGCTCTCTCTGCCCACACGCGTGTGTACGAGTGAGATCACATTATGACATTATTTGCAATTTTGCTGTCGGAAAGTGGATAAGAAAGATAACAGATTGTCACCATTCCTTTCTGACGGTGAGAAATTTCAATTAAAATACCGTCCGTAATTTTTATATAAGTAGAAAAGGGGATTAGAGCTTTCACGGCACGTATGCCCTATTCAATGATTAATGATGATGACAAATTGACAACCACGATGCGGCGTAGACATAAATCGATGGTTTTTGCTCACTTCCCATTGTCTACTTGGCCATCTCGTCCACCGTTATATCATGACAGTTATGAAAGTAATTGTGGCACTGAACCACAGACGGCAGATTGTTCTATCAGAGGTACCTTCCTGACATCAAATCATCAGGCATGCTTCACCGAAGAAATTGTTAACGTTCAACCTAAGCCTATAAAAACGAAACCCTTTGAACGAAATGTTGGTCTGCGTTTCTTCAATTGACGTCGATTACCTCAGCTTGGCCGATGTTGTTTATAAATAAAACCCCTTCGGCTGGTTCATTCAAAATTATTTTCGCAGGATTCACGTCATCCATCTGGAATCGTTTGCATGACTTCATGTGTAGGTATGACTAAAACTGTAACTCATTACTGATCTTGGTACTGAACATGAGTAACCACTTTGCAGTAGGTGTCTAGAGGAAGCTCGTATGTGTAATGTCTACAGTTTACATCTTTGTCCAGAATCGCATTTACATAATGCTTATATGTTTGACAACTATTAGGGAGGGAGCGAAATTTATCTAAAAAAGTGTTCTTGCTATAGTATCAAACCCGTAACCTTGTCAAAACCGCCTTTCAAGGACGACCTCCGGCGGCGTCTCATCCGGTACTCTTTCAAGAGTTCTCCCTCCCCATCCCAGTTGCCTTGCTTGGTGCCTCTTAGTACGCATGCTCCTTTATCCCCCCTACTCCACGTTGAAAACAAAAAGCTGCCATCAAAATACGATTATTTATTTTTGTTCAGTAAACTCCATGCGCAATGAAATACCTAACTGTAAAGTGTAAATACAGTCGATTCTTATACCCTAACTCATATTCAAAATAAGCATTTTCTTATTTGTCAACTTATCCTCAGGATGTAAGAGCAGTCACGCGTTGCCCTCCGTCCTTTTTACTCGTATAACCCTAGTGGCTTGAGAGTAGGTACGTCCGTCTTCATGCCTTTTATAGTCGTTTTAGATATGGCCCGGGGACAGCTATTTCTTTCACTCGCAGTGCTCGAGCTCGAATGAAGCGAGTAAATCAGTGCGTTGTATGATACCTTCAGATGCAATTTAAGTATAGAAACATACATTACCTAGCTCGGCGACGTGCTGAAAGTAGCTTTGCTAATAGCGTCTTCACTAAAATAGAATAGACTGGAATTTCCTCAAGGGTGAATAGATCTTCGTAATTATCGATCTTCGAAAATAACAAACATTGTTTTGTCAAAAACACTCACACTTGTCTAAATATGGTTTGTACTAGGGATTTCTTGTTTGAACCTCTAGAAAATCTCGTGTTTGTGATTATGGAATTAAGTAACCAACCAAAGAAAGTTTATGCTGTTACGCTGGTCAAAGCGTCGAAAATTACTCAAAATAACGTTAACGAAAACTAAGTATTAGTTTTCGATTGCAACAGTTAATTGACACGTAGGTATTATAAAGCTCGGAGATATTGTTACTAAAAAATACAGCTTTGTACAGACGACATAGTTGTCACCAATAATGGCAAGTTACGCAACTTTTAGAACCGATGAAGACACTCTTAAACGATCGCAAGATTTATATCAGTTCAAGCCAAAGAAAGCCAGGTCGGTACGGTCGGTCAAACTGGATCTATACATTCTCCGTCGACCGGTTTGGCCGCCGCGAATCCTGGCTAACACTACCCATATACTGAGGCTGTTTTATGTGCTATTGGACGTACCTACACGTGAGAAACTGCAGAGCCTACGTAATAAGCGGGCTTAATAAGCGCACTCAAAATGTTTTTATTGCCTTTAATAAATATTAACATTTTGTGATGGTCGTTTTAACCGTCTATCAATTGTTTTAATAAATTACTGACCTAAAGTTGCGATTTTCGTAATTCAAGCAAGAGCCTTATCCAACACAATAAAAGTGAAGTTCTGCGTGGTTTGTGTAGGCAATGTTACATTACATCTCAACGAAAGTAGAACTTCCCACAACAATAAGAAGTGTTTGTGTTTGGTTTGTGAGTTCTTACGTTATATTATTATGTAAATAAAAGTTACTTATGTTGGCATATCAATGGAGTTATCTACATAGCATGTTTCATTTTCTCAAAAAGCGCTAAAATTCTCACGTATTTAAGTCTACGTATTTTATGATTCTACAGAATCCGGAAAAGACGACAAATACAAGGAGTATTACGAACGATAAACTGCTTTATTTTAATAGGTACCTTAGTACTAGGTACAACGGGACTGCGTAATGTGTTTAAACATACACACACAAACGTTTAGTGAATCAGCTTAAGATTACATTCGAGACCGGACTACTACTTACTTTACATACACAAGCATGAGGAAATAATAATAAATAAAAACATTTCGTAACGACTTCAGATTTCTTGTATCAGGCACAACTGCATTATCGATGCTATAGACGTAACAAAAATTACTGTCTCGACGGTTTCGACATTTATCGAGTAATTTTATGGCATAGAGTTATTATGTTCTTAAATATTCCCTGTTCCCTTCACAACAGACTCGTACGGCTCAAGTAGTGATTACCATAATATTAACCCAGTCATGACTCCGCGATTAACTTCGATGTAAGGTGATTTAGTACTTTTAACATATTTAAAATAAATTGAAGTTTATAAGGATTTATGCGAGAGGCAGCAAAGTTGCTTCAATCGTCTCCTCGCCTAACACTGCCTCAGTTGCAAAAGTGTCCATTAAAATTGCCATTTGTTAAAGTGATATTAACGGTAGGTACTTTTCAAACTCAGAACATTCATCAGAGCTTAAAATTGTTTCTGCAACTGAATGATACACTTTCTGTCCCCCCGTGGAATACTGTGAAATATTGCTGTTTCAAGGGACGTTGTTTCGTTACTAGTATTTTTGGGGAATTGCGCTTCTATCATCGTTGTCACCTTTAACAACCTATTGGACTAATTAAGCTTCTCCTTTGCGGAGAAATAATAAAAAATCATTAAGCAATATTTTTACTCTGTTGCTCATACTCGTATATAGGTTAACATCGCTGCAGTAGTTTTCGCTCACGTGCACTGCGGAAGCCCTAGAACTGCTCCGTAGTACGTAGTTCTGTCGCACGCACTGATTGCACTCGCCTGACTCCATTGGACTTTCAACAACTCTTTTACGTTTTCCACAGTAACATAATAGGATTTAGTACCAGCATTCTGAATGGGTATTAAAATAGACGCAAAGGCTATCTTAGAGGTGAGCCTAGTACCTATGTTATTAGCTTACCTAGTTAGATTTTCTATTTAGTTTCTGTAATGAGAAAGAAAATTGATGAAGAAATATTTATTCGAAAACTTATGTGTCTAAGGGTCGATATAACCAATTTTTATTCCGATAATAAATCTATGGTATAGCACTGTCATTCTATACAAATCTGGGGCCCAATTCATGTGCTCGTGACATTTTGAAAACATGGCGGATATCACCTGAAAACCATACAAAAAAACTATGCTTTAGTGATATATGTCGTATGTAAATAAATATCACGAGCCCAAGAATTGGGGTCCCGACATTATACCATAGACTTATCCACGGATAAAGTTTGGTCGAATTCAGCCTTAGTAGTTACTACATACTTATTTGGTAGGTACATACTTTTTTTTGGTAGAACATTCACCCGGATTGTGGATGGTGTGGGTTCGAGTCCCGCCTGAACACGAGATGAAATTGTAAAGTGTGTTATTTACTTAGGAATAAATTGCAAAAGATTGATTAGAAATATCAACTCTTTGAATTTATTAAGGCTAAACTATTTAGTTTTACAGAATTCTAATTGTATTTATGCATCAGGTTAATCTCCAATGTTTTATAATTATACCTAGTTTATCGACTTGACTGATTCTCATATATCAAAAATGTCTAACATTTTATGTGAACTACTGATACTTAAAACTAACAATAGCTAACAATCTTTGCGATAGTTTTGTTCCCTATCTAAACACATGTTTTAATACATTTCACGTTATTGCGAAATTGTACCTTTAGGTGACGGGTAGGGCACACTAGCGACGCCAATCGATTTTAATTTTAAGCTACTAAACCGGATATATTTTAAACAATTTCCGGGTTACAACCTCTCGGCAAACACTTATACTAGTTATTAATGAACCATGCACAAATGTTAGGTCCGTTTTTTTTTAAATTAATTACCCCCAAATTTGGCGGCCACTTTTGGCGTGAATCAATTTTTCGCGTACAAAAACGGACCCAACATTTGTGCGCCCGTCACCTTAAGTTTGGGTTCATTACACACAATACTTATTAGCTTATTACGGAACAGATGAATTTTACTCTCTTCATTCACTTGTGCTGTAGGTACTTTTTGTTATTGTTGCAGTCATGTGCCCAAGAGTTGCATAAGAACATCGTAATTAAAGTTCCGATCACCTATACGCTTCACTGGTATAACTAATTAACGAACTTGCACCTGCTTTCGACCCAATCATCGTCCTCATTAAAAATAAATAACGTGAGTATTGTGTCGTGAAAGCCTCCTTTCGAACTTTTACAATTTATAGGTACGATGCTGTTTAGGTTCAAATCTTCTGTTAACCGTTTGTTGGTGATCAGAATATCTATTTAGTTTGAAGCTGACATAGGTTCTGCAGTGCCCTCCCGGGTCTATAGTGATGCCTACATTTTATTACCAACTAAAATTGTAACCTATAGATGTAATAAAGGTATTTTAGGTTGGTTGGTTGGTTGGTATTGGTTTTTTCCGATTTTTAAAGAAAAATAAGTAGGTCATATAAAAATATTCTTAATCGAGTATCTTGTTGTTTCATACCATATTGTAGATGTATTAATTTCTAAATACATAGATTGTTTTTCGTTAAATTATTTACATTCGTTTAATAACCCGTTTTATTCATAAATAAAATCAAAGGCGCTGCAGTAGTACCTACACAGCTGTTGCTTTTACATTAAATGTCACTCAAACTGGTCTTCAATAAAGGGAAAGCGTACGTTATATTATGTAGGTTGGGTAAGAAACGACATGTATGCGTGATATGGTAAATTAGCAATTATGGTGTGCAAGTCGCCTGCGCAGCGGTTTGCGTTACCTTATCATATTGCAGCTTTCTCGGTATTGTGTACGCATGCGCTTAGAAAGACTTGCTTGCGTTTTTGATGGCATATTATTAAGTACATAAATGCAAGTGTTCAAAAATTTTGAATAGACTCTCTGTTTATTATTACTGAATAAAGAATTTATTTATTAGGTAGTTAGTTATTTATTCCAAAAGACGGAAAGAGGAGTGTTGGCGGACAAACTGCCAGATGGTCCGATGACATCAAGGCTCAAGCTGAAGTAGCGTGATCCAGGAAAACCGACGACAGAAGAAAGTGGAGAGAAATTGGAGAGGCAAATGCTCTGCGGTGGGCAAAAACATGCTGCTGAAGAGAGAGAGATATATATATAATATATTTATATATTCTGTGTGAAATACCTCTTTTCTACTTTGGCTTATGAAAGAGACGACAGATAAACACACTGATCGTGAATAAAGGAGTGATATTATTGAGTTTAAAGGAAATTAGTAATTACACAATACCTACTCATGTGAGTACATTCATCAAATCGTTACGTCTATGAGTGTGAGTAGGTACAATTTGCTAACACCATACTTAGTGATTTTTAATCGGCTTTGGGCCTGGTTTCCTATTCTGTTGATTCGAAAGATGGAGGCCTATGAAACATCAATGGGCTCTTACTTAAGTAAACAGGCAAGTCAGAGAAAGTCTGTACTAACGACTCAAAAGGGGTTCAACTAAAGACCGAACAGCCGGTCAAAGTGGGACGAGTTAACAATACATTTTTTACAAAAGCACAGATGACGCAACAATCAGTACGTAACAAGAATTTTGTTTTATTTGTTTTACAAATAGATGCTCTCGAATTAGATGTTTCATTTTTTCGACAGGTGGGAACCGTAAAGTTTGACCGAGATTTTCAAACAAACATTGATTGCGTTGATTTACATATTGATAAAGAAAAACCAAGTTGTGAAAAACCGCATCATGCAAATGTAAATTCAATAATTATGAGGCTCATTATTAAGTTATGAATATTTAAAGATGCACCTTTTCGTGATGTATTACTCACTCATATTATGTAGTTACTTCTATACCTATGTACAGTTTGTTTTTGTTTTACAGAACGTTCACACAAATTAGCATAAGAAAGGGGAGTTCAATGTTCTGTAATCGTTTTGACGATACAGGCAGGAATTTCTGTTCCCATTTTCTTGAGCAAATGTGATAAGATGCAAGTTAAATATTGATATTTACTAAGCGACCCGTGAATTGAATATTTAATACAACTTAAGTTTTTGTCGTAATCTTAAATGATGCGAATCTGGATGGATTCAAATATTATGGTACATAGCGCTGTCATTTCATACAAATCTGACGTTATACTGGTGTTGCGGTGGTGTCCATCGGCGGCGGCAATCGCGCTTACCATCAGATGATCCGTCTGCTCGTCTGCCACCTATTTCATAAAAAAAAGATTTATCCACGGATAAAGATTGGTCGAATCGGGTCTAAGTAGATCAATTAAGATAGATAGGTACTTATTATTAACTAATAATATATTTATTAATGTATTAATCTGACCAAAGCCCTAATATTTATTATTCGTAATCATTGATACGATCCTGAATTGATACCGCATCACCATAGTATAGACATTGTAACGAAGATCTCGTCTCTTGCACTTATTTATAAAATCAAAAACAGTTAACTATCAAGATTTTAATTGTGTAGGCACATCCCTGAGTTATTATTACTAATATCCTCCAACGGATTACGGCTACGGCTGCCAATCTTAACGATCAGCCACGTACGCAGGATATACACCCTTAGTAAAATACCGACCTAACTCAAAATTTTAATATAGATGCTAAGTGAAAATAGTATCGGCTAAAATCCAGGGATGAAAGGTCATCTAACAACAATTTTGAGTTAAGTAAATAGGTACACTCACATATGAACACGAGATGAAATTTGAAGTGTGTTATTTACTCAAGACTACTCAAGAATAAATTGCAAAGAATTGCTATAAAAATATCAACAATTTTGAGTTAGGTCGGTATTTTACTAAGGGTGCGTCAGTATTTTAGTGCTCAAGTGAGGCGCAAACACAAGTGCACTCTCTATTCCCTTACCCTCATATTCCGATGGGACACCAGCGTGACACGACCGAAGAGGGATTGGGCGCAGGACCAACGGCTTAACGTGCTTTCCGAGGCACGGGGATACAAGACCACCGACTTCCAGACTCCGGGCTGACACTAAGAATTTCTTACCGAAAACTTAGACACAAATTTATTAAGGTTATTTTATTAACTATTGTTATGAACATCTAATTACTAAAATTTAAATCAAATGTTATTTTATGAGATGGACGTCCAAGAAGAAGGTAATGCATAGATAAATAAGTACATATAAGAGGCGTGCCAAGGGCAATCCTCCTACACCGCACGGTATCATGTAGGATTGCGTGTACGCATATTTTAATGTTGATGCTGTCTGATACCAATCGTTCGACACGTAACTATGAGTGTCAATAAACATCGTGGATGGATCGAATTCTCTTCGAACAAACGGACAGGCGCGAAATTATCTTAAAATTAAAACCGTTAGAAATCTATGGTGGGCACAATGAGATATCCGGATTTTAGTTTTGTTCCGATTTTAAATGGTGTTCACTGATTCAATTACGTAAGGCATAAGGCAGTTCATTTCTATAAAATCTAGGCCATAATTGAGACAATAGCTGCAACTTTTCGTTTTATCTATTCAGCGAAACAAAAAGTAAGCAGGAAGAAGTAACATCGCTAGTTAGGCAGGCAGTAGATAAGGAATTCCGTTGCGCTATATTATTTTTAGTACTAGTACTAGTCTACTATTGATAACGTTAGCATAATATCGAATCACTAAAGTACAGGCAACTCTTCAATATCTAAATGATTTATATGTATACCGAACTAGAAATCTATCTATAGGTATTATCTCTAATATTAGACGTGCTTGTCTGGTTCTGTATTAACTTTATGTAGCACGGTACCGACATTACCTATCTAGTTCAATGTCGAAATCGCTGAAGTGCTGAAACGTCCTTCCAGCTCATCGATTTCCATTGGCTATAAGTTTGTAAGGTTTATGGTTGTTAAGGAAGCTATAAATACGAATCATTTTGAGTCTAATGGAAATGAAAATCGATTACGTCACGGAAAACAAATAGATGGTTCGTCCTTACTTTAGTTGAAGCCATAGACTAAGGTAATAATACTCTAGTTGATGCATATTCCTTCAAGCCTTTTCCACATGATATAAAGTACGAGTAAAAAGTCACGGGCAGCATTTTGTTTGTTTGAACATCCAGCTAACGCTTGGCATTTATCAACGGCTACATCTCGGCTGTGATCTCGGGAACAATAAACATTCATCATTATTGTCTTATTCATGCTGAGAGACAAAATCAATGGCGTTAGAACAATTCTTCCACGCCCAGCTGGGCACATGATGCACAAAATCACGTAACTTTTTTCCCGAAGAGTCTTAGCCTACCTACTTCCACTAGGTTTGAGGAGACAAGGAAAGCAGTTTACTCCGATCTTCGAGATAAAGTTTTAGTATATATACCTCTGCCTCAGTTTTTCTCATTTTGCTTGATCTCTCTTGCTGCAAAACAAAACAAATACCAAAAGCTTCTTACAATTTTACCGGGTATACAATTTATTTCCATATATTGATTGCAGACTTTACGCTGTGTACCTACGTTGAAATGTTTCTACTTATGTGCTGAAAGAAAAACTATTTTTTTTTTCTATTGATGAATTAGGTACGTACCTACATACAGATAAAGAAATCTTCCTAACCTATACCTATCAATGCAATAAAATTATGCATTTAATAAAATCATGAAAGCTACTTTCATTATAGGTAGGTTACTTACCTATTGATTTGAAACGATCTAACCATTTGGCTTTTAGTATGTATGTACCTAAGTAATCTTGTTTTCTGAAGTGTCTCTAACCTCTTTATAAAAAATACAAGGTGAGTTTGTAGATGTTAATGTTATTCCCAGACAGTATTTTTCCGATCCCCTGGATGATGCATCAATTGCGGACCACTTAGTGGGCGCACGGCGACACTCCGGCGACCTACATTATTAGGTACACAAATCGGGCCACTTACGTAACTAGGGTTCGTCCTTTATTACAGATTTATACACAGAAACAATAACCTTACTCAAACACGAAGGTACATTATCGTCGATGTACCTGAAATGTCGGCTTTATAGTATCTTTGCAGTGTCGTTAACTTCGCGAGACTTCGGCTTTCAGGTCACTGTCGATAGTTTACGGGCCATAAAATATTTGAGGTTCTAATAAAGCTGCGTCTACATGTTTTACAGCCTATTTTGACAATAGGTTTACAGATTTTTGTACCTTAGTAGGTCACCTTCAACAAGCTCGTATCAGCATCTTAGAATAATTTTCGAATCTGGTCGAATTTCTATTCTATTCTATTCTATTCTATAAAAAGCTTAGCTCTATCTTTATTAATACTTACAAAATATGGTTTGGTCATGAAACCAACGATCACATTCAAATGTTTACTATGCGTTAATAAATATTGTCATACTCATTAATTTGATGGTTATTTTCAACTGGCTAATGTTTGTGCAACGAGTCCTCTGCCGGTTGACCTACAGACCAGTCGTTAAGTTTGATGGTAAACCAAACACATTGACCAAATAGTGATCTGGGATTGACCTTGCGTAGGCGCTAACATGTTTACTACTTAGTAGGTATTTGAAGAAGTTATGTAAACTTGTTTTGTATTAAGATTTGGGTTAAAGGTCGAAAGTTAATTCATCTCGAATCTCGAACTAGTCCAATAGCCGTAAAACTTCTTGATAATGTCTTTAACTAAGTAAATTTTCTACATACATGGCAGGTTAAAAAAAACTTACCACAATAAGTTTACACAAATCCAGTTGAACTACACATAGTAAAAATAAATATTTCACAACATCACCATTTCATGATCTGACTCCGAGTTAGGTAGCTCAAGCACCTGTGTTACGGATATCAGAATCAACAGTGGGATTACAAATATATACATATAATACTTTTCTTTTGTAAATACATACTTATAATACATAGCAAACACCCAGACCAATACAAACAAACATGTTCATGCACACAAATGTTTGTACTGTGCGGTGATCGAACCCGTCACCCTTGTATCAGAGGCAGCGTTCACTACCACTGTTCCAATCGGGTCGTCAAATATTAAAGTATTTTTAATAAACTGGATTTTATTAATAAAATTATAGTTACTTTAAGGTTGAAAGTTGGTTGCAAATGTTACAATTGTACATACAAGTAGGTATTTATATAATTAATCATAAACATTAACATCACGTTAGCATGCAGCTTCAAATCTGTGTAGGTATTCCGATTGCCAAATATGAACTACCTACTTACAAACATTTACAATTTAATTTAAAAAATCTACAGTCCCATCCCAGATTCTGTTGCACTTATCCTATACCTGCAATGTTTGGTCAGGTTACCCAACAAGTGCAAACAAAGGTAGGTGCACACTATCCCGAGCATAGTACACACGTAGGTGGGTGGCCGGTCTCGTCCGGGGAGCGCCAAAGGCCGTATGCTAATGCAATGCCTCTTGTCTCACCGTGTTGACAAGCAGCCCACGTAAAGAGCTACCGACTGACACTCTTAAGTCACTCGGCAATTTTAATTACAACCGACATTAAAGGTAATAGTTACCCACCAATACATTATTAGGCGCAGTGTCGGGTAAAGTATTGACTCACTTAGCGTGCTTTGTTGAGAATTGTCCGCAATCAAAAGTAAAAATTCTATTGTAAGTACGGTCAGCGACCGTAGCGGCGTTCCTACAGTTAGCCAGCAAAATTGCTTGAACTGCGCTATGCGAGTGCGCAGGGATTAGCTTCGCCCACCTCGCTGCGTGTGCTAGCGATTATCGCCTAGCGTTGGTTCACACGTAAATTTATCCACCGTACCTACAAATAACTCTGAAATACAATGTAAAAGAACAATCCAAAAAGGTCAGGTGACTTTGGAATGATTATAGTTTATTAAACTCTGAGGGCCTATTCTCGATTACTCGACATTGAGGTCGAATTTTAGATTTCTATTGACGAGTGTATGAAATCTCCAAATTCGACTTCAATGTCAAGTGCACGAGAATTGCCCTTAGACACAGATATTATAATACCTACTAGTACCTTAGATCTTATATTAGGTAATCTAAAAGTACCTACCTAACTAATTTATTTTCTGATACTTTACGCAAGCTAACCTTTTTAAAAATGAAACTATATTTTTAAAAGTGCTGGGATTACAAGCTGTGAGCCGATTTATAGGTGCCACCTCGAAATATAAATAAACAAACACGCTTTACGGCCAATAAATGCGACAATATAGTGTGGAATGAAACAAACAAAGTGTCTTTTACTAGCTTAATAAAACATTAATGTTTACTAATACGTAGGTTAACGATCGATCGACTTTCCTCCCTGGAGACGAAGTATTTCTTTAATAAATACCAGGTTCTCTTGCATCTATTTATTGGTCTACCTATTTATTTCTCATTATTATTATAATATATTGATAATAATACAATATTTTCTGAAATTTAAAAATCAAGTACCTATACAGTCAGTTATACGCTTCGACTATTTAGATTCAGGGATTATTTGTGGTTTTATAAAAGTCAAGTTTGTGTTTTCAAGTATGAAGTATAAAATTGAATTGAATAAAATTAAATATCCCTTTTATCTAGTTGTCTATTTTTCATCAAAAATTAAAAATTGCTTAGGTACTTTTTCCAGAAATGGTGTGTACTAATAAACATTTCTTATTTGTTCCAGGTAAGTGCTTACCTAATCTTCTAAATAAGTACGAGGATGCGCCATGTTTGAGGTTGTATGTAAAATTTCGTTATGAACCTTGCACTTTCGTTATGATTCAATCTAGCTAAGTATTCGTAAAAGTTAGGTAAGTAATTCAAAATCGTATGAGTAAGGTTTTTCAAAATAAGTTCTTGTAGTTTATTCACTGTGTATTGTTCCGGAATGCCAAAGCATGCTAGTCCGATTGTTTTCATTCCGAGTTCTCCGACTAACTTTGAATCGTCTTATTTGAAGAATTTTCTAATATTAGACTCAACCAAAATAAAACATTCCCGCTACTAATAAGCGTTGTTTCAAATGATTCCAGCATTAGAAGCGACACCTATCTCTTTCATCATCCAAATTATACGGGCCGGGGGCCGATAAACTTTCTTTACAAGTTTTTTTTTAAATGGGATAAAAAATAAACCGAAAGAATCCCACATCATTAATCAAGCCTATAGCGTGCGTCCGTACTCCGAAGTTCCCGTTTCTTTCGTATTCAATTTTGTAACACAAACAAGGTTAAAAAAAAAGTGCTTTCTTATTATTCAACAAGACTCCACGATATGATATTTATAAATAAATTCTCGTTTTAATTAGTTACCGTAAACATTTTATGCTGTTTACAAAAATTATAACCTCACCCTGACTTCAAAATTTTAACACCCAGCCATTAGGGATGGGGCGTCGTCTTTTTTTAAATCTTTTTTATTACGGAAGTGGGCAACACGGTTATGAGCCAACTACCTGCCAGACTATGGATTGGTTCGCACCTGCTGGCCACAAAAAAAAAAGTAAACATTGCAGCTATTTCGAGGACTAGTGTGATCTTTTGAATCAACGCGGTACTATACATTATGAACATGTAACAAAACATTGTGAATGCTGCTGCTCAAAGTTAAGTTGAAAATAATTTGAGGTCCAACTAAAACAAAAAAGCTTTTAAATGAAAACTAGATAGAAATATTCCTTACATTTTGTGAATAGTAGATGACTGTAGGTACCGTTGCTATTTAGGTCAGCCGCAGTTCCATTTTACTGAGATAGTAACGTGAAAAAATAAAAAACTGTTCGCGAGCCAGACTAATATAAAATTCTAAATTTGAATCCCTCCCGCCGTTCCAAGGCACCATGTTATAATATTATCTGTGGAGACGGGTTTTTTTTACTTTTTGCGCCAACATAATACCTACCTATTTATTAAATTATTGTTTGCATGGTATGAAACTGCAATGTGAGTCTTGCCAGTATATAGAGCAGACAGGGTACATTTCTTTTTTAAAGTATAATTCATTGGCAGTCTATTCACTAAGGTTCTCATTACTGTTGCCATAATTTAATTTGAAATATTTCAATTGGCTTTGAGTCTTTCACCAATATTATCTACTAGTAAATTAATTTAATAACCGACGAAACTAAACGATACCTAGGTACTCAAGCGATATTGGTGTGTGCGTGCGAGCGATGCCCTATAAAACCACACCTGCAATTAAAACTAACCTATACCAAACCAATTAACCGTTACCATACACATAAGATTCGTGACGAGTTACCATCTTCAGATTAGATAAGCTAACTAGATGTTATGCCGGTGTGTGTATTTTGATTAAACTAGTTCAATTATACAGCTACTCCTATTCAATAAAAAAATTAAATAATAAAAAGTACATACATACATAACATTAATAAGCTAAAGCAGGAAAGTTACGCTGTCAACAATGAAGTAATGTAGGAGAACGAAGGGGATCAATACGTGTAGTACGAGCTAGGGTAATTGCACAACTACCCAGCCAGAGATCTAGATAAATCTAGGTCAAATAGTATTTTACTACTCTCAACTTTTGAGTACATAGGTCAACTAAAATTAGTAAAAAAGAAAGTTGAACAAATATTCAATACAATACTCTATATTTTTATTGCGTCCGTAGTGTAGGTACAGTTAGGTGATATAATTTGATAACATTATACTTAATAGTAACCCAACCACCATTATTACTGCAATATGATCTATTCAATTTATGACTCAAATATTTTAGTTAAGTGAATTGAGCGCTAGGGATTAGCTACGTTCAACAATTACTGAACTTTGTAGTTTTATCTTCAAATGACCTGTCTCAATCTTTTAAGTCGAGTGAACTGTTTCGTTAGCCTACCTACCTATTGAATGTTCATTGTAAAGTGCGACTAATCGAGATTATCTCGAGACAATCCCCGATGGGCCGTTACTGCTCGAGTACGCTCGATCGCTGAACTTGGAGTTATCTATCAGTCATGATCAGTTGTAGTGAAACGGAGCAAGCAAATAAAAATAAAGTGCTGTTTCATTATGAGACTGTGAAACTGTAATTTAATTGCTTACGTTTTAAATCTTTTCTAATTCTATTAGAGTGTAGTGTATGCAAGACCGAGGCAAGAGGCAGGGCCTCTCTTTGGTGATCATAGAAGCCTAGGATTGTTGGAATGATAACATACTTGCTCGGCACGATGAAATAGACCTATTTGCAGACAGTTTTGGTCAAATCTGCTACAAGTACCGTAGTTTTTGGGCATAATGAACATATTTAATACTATTGACATTTTATTATAAAAATCTAATCTAATTCTATTTTATTTATTTGATTTTACTGTTCTGTTGTGTATTTTTAATTTGACTCAGATACTGACAATTTGGGCTATTTATGTTGATATTATCTGTCGCGCTTATTTTTATTTCTTTTTTTTAGTTGTAATTAATTTGACAAGGATTGTATTTTTCTGCCCTTTTATTGTAAATCCGTGAGTGATCAATGAACATGAATGTAATGTAATAATGTATCATAACCTTATACTGCGTTTTGGATTAATTTCTGTTAGCTTGTAAGGTGTCTGAATAATAAATAAATAAATAAATGAAGAGTTGTGCGTAGCATGATGCAAACCTCCAGCAATGGACAACTCCACAAAGATAGGGAGTAAGAAAAGCAGTGAGTGCCGCCACTGGTTCAATTAGTAGACTCACCCTCTTAGGGAGATTGTAGACGAGCGACGACTTTTTATCTACGCAGATAGTTGCGGTCGACATCATCTCTCCATTACATCTTAGCGTGCTATTGCCGGTTGCCTCCAAAGCTATTGCTCCGGAGATCGGGGTAGCTTAGAGCATGTTTCAGGATTTCGGCGTTCTGGTAATTACAATGGAGCGACTTTTTTTTTTTTTTTTGCTGACCCGGTGGAAAATGCCGCCTTAAGCACACCCGACCGCTGGGAGACGGCCGGGTAGTGTGGGGCTCTCCCTTGGGGTGCTCCCAGGGGCCTACCCACTAAAAACCACCGGGGCATTTCCTCGTCTGACCTTCGCAACCCTTTAGCAGTGGAAGCAGACCAGTCTATTTTTACCCAGAATATTTGGGTTCAAACTTATACTTATTAATTTGTCCTGGATCTTTCTGTTAAGAAACGTTCAGTTCGTTAATTTTTTTCACGACTGAACTTACGATGAAAAAGTCCAGTGGTGAAAAAAATTACGTTAAACTTAAAGAATATCTATAGCGCTTAAAACGTTATTTTAAACACTTGTGCATAATATTATGTACATGTCCTATGTAGTAAACAAATCGTTGAAATGGTTTAATTAACTCAGCCAAGATAACTTTTTTATTGAAGTCGAGTCAACAATTCATTCAAAAATAAGTGTGTTAATGTTAATGTGTCAACAAACCGACTACATGCATGTATTTTCAACAATTAATTTATCGGGCGACGTTGGGAATCGGGCATTTTTGAGGTTGTCGCTCGTCTGTAAGCTTCCCTTTAGAGGGCGCCTGCTAGGCGGGGTTAGTGGGGTAAATGGATCCACCTATCGGTTGGGGTCGATAATGCATCAACCCACTTACTACATGCGTGTGCCAACGGGGAGTTTGAATGGGGCTGATTTTCAGATAGATACTGAAACGGGGCGATATCATCCCTTCTTGGTGAATATTCCCCGATTGCGTACAAAGCGCTTTTCTTAATCCTTCGTGATGTGCACTGCCAACGAGTGGAACGCCCTGTCAGAGCGTCTGTTTTTCCTAATGATTAGGTACAACCCCAATATTTTTAAAGCTAGGGCGAATAGGCTATTTTTGGGTAAGCTCGCTCCATCATAGATTTTCTCTCAACTCTGGAGTTTAGTGTGAAGCCAAGAGCAAACCCATTATCAATAAAAAAATAAGTTCTATAACGGGGAAACTAATAGAAATATGCGATAGATCTAGATATACATGACACATTAAGTTAAGTATAGCCTATCTGTGGTATAGCCTTTAAATGTACCTATAGGTAACTCGAGTTTGTTTTATACTTATTTAGGTTTAAGGACTGCTGCTACCTATTTTTGAACTTGACGAACTAAAAGGGCACCTATGAAGATAAAAGTAGAGACAAATCTTCACGCAGGGATAATTTATTGACTGATTCTAATCCTACCGTTACGTTGCTGGTTCAGTATACGCGTGTTGTATAAGTCCATAATACCGAGATTAAGGTAATGGTCCCTTCTTTAAGTTGAACGTTAACTGTTCTTTATCTTAATCTTAAAAGTAAGGCTCTATATTAGAACAGACGAGTTTTTATGATTAGTCGCTGGTCTCAAAAACACACTTCTAAAAGTGTGTTTTAATTTAACCAGGAGGATATATAACTAATTACATACAGACGCCCTGTTGGTCTAGTGGTTTAAGTAACGCCCTGTTGGTCTAGTGGTTTAAGTTCCGGGCCGTGATCTTAGGGTTCTGGGTTCGATTCCCGGGTCGAGCAAGAAGGATGTTTCGATTTTTTCGAACGTAGCTCGGGTTTGTGATCACCAATCCGCATTTGGATTTCTATGATGGAGGCAAAGGCCTCCATCATAGAAATCCAAATACACAGGGACAGTTTATAGGCTGATACTTTTGTTTTTTTTACATACAGATGTAGTACGTTCCCATGCACTAATATAAGTATATACCCCATTTCAAATATGAACCTTACTACGATGGGATAAGAATTTTATTGAAGACTACGAGTATGCCTTGATTTTGGCTTTTTCTGCTATTTTATAAATATAGGTAGGTACTAATAGGTTATCATGATAATTAACCTTTAGGAATATAAACCAATTAACTAACTAGGAAGTAGATACCTACATTACTTATACCTTGACATCGTTGGGCAATAATTTCGTACAAGGGATATGATAACAAAGGTTAGGGTACGAGTAGTTGCCATTGTCACCTAATTACCTCTAGGGAAAAGCCCCATAATAGATAACCCATTTTATAATGTCAACTCGAAAGGTTGTTGGAAAATGCATTGAGTATAAATAACCCAGGTGTTTATGGGAACAAAATGTATATTTTTTTGTATTATTTTATGTGGTTATGTGGGTGTTAGATTTCTCACCAAAGTCATAGTGATAAAAGTGGTTTTAATTTTTTACACTTTCAATAATACTAAATAATTCTACGAGTATTTAGATAGCAGTTTTTGTCAGGTTAGGTATTTAAGAACAGGTTTCCATGTATTTTTTTTCCCTAAATTCAACTTCAATCCCATTAGTAGATTTATAATCCTATATTTTAAACGTTGATATCTTTGGTTTTCTTTATTTGACTTCGTCTAAACATGACTTGGAAATACTTTTGATTGAATGGGTTGACGAGACAATAGGTTTTAATTTTAAACTTTGGACAGAAAGGTTACGTTCGTGGTCCGCCCGATCTCAGTTTTTGACCAGTCGACTGGCAGTCCAAGGAATGCAGTCCAAATCCAGTCTGGCACGCTTCTTGGAACTCTCACTGCCACAGACTTTTGTATTCCAGTTGCAACCTCACGTATTTGTTTCTTTCGAGTATTATGAAAAGACTGGCTGGATATGAGATTTGTTACAAATTAATTCTCATGATAAAGTTGAATATAAAAAAATCGTTATTAAAAAGTATAGATCCAGATTTTACCTATTCACGGTACTTACTTATCTTTTCTCCTATTGGAAAAAAAACACATTGAAAATGTATCAAGCTATCGATAAGTTTTCGGGAAACAAAACTTCGAGAAATTGTAACAAAATTACAGAGCGTTTCCTGTTATCATTACAGACTTTTTTTATAAAGGAGAATTCGCCGTAATAAACTTTCTCTCATTCGAAGAATTGGAAGCAATTTACCGAATGAGACATGCCTACTCGTGCATATTTAATTTTCTGAACAATAAAAGACTTTGAAACCTTCTGTAAAAAGTTTTTTTATCATTGCATATAACATACAACGTAATTGATAGGTACATACAGTATAATTCTAAAGTAAAAAGTAGAGGGTGGCTTTTATACCGGAATTAATTTAGGTATATCATAAGTGCCTACTAGTATAGCACCTAGTCTACCTTTAAAAACCCTATTTACACAGTAGATACTAATAAAAAGATATGCTTTAAAAATTGCGGTCGGCTTAAATTTTTCCAAGCTTTACGTAGTTATCCATGTAATACATATCTACAATTATTTCCAATCAATTTTCTGCTAGATCAAACCCAAAACAGAATGCTTTGGGATCGAGTCTTTCTGTAACATTAAAATTTTGCGTAGGTATAATAAAATCCTCCAACCGATTACGGCTACGGCGGCCAATCTCATCAATCAGCCACGTACTCAGGATATATTATATATAGTGCTCAACTGTGTGCGCAAATACAAGTGCACTCTCTAATCCCTTACCCTCATATTCCAATGGGACACCAGTATGACACGACCGGAGAGGGATTGGGCGCAGGACCAACTGCTTGATGTGCTTTTCGAGGCACAGAGGTACAATACCGCTAACTTCCAGACTCCGGGTTGACACTAAGAATTTCTTACCGAAAACTTTGGTACAATTTTTTTAGCCCGACCCGGGTGCGACACACTAAACAATACGCCGCCACCGAGGCAGTCAATATAGAATAAACCTAGGCTTGTAAGCTAGATAGCCTTAGAGTGTCATAGGTATTTATTAAAATACCTAAATGTTTCTCATGTATATCAGTAAGTTAACCTGAAATTTTGTTTTGCTGCAACCTGCAATTCGTTGCTGAATTTTGCGTATTGATATTCGTTTAATTAGCAAGGAACAGAGTCAATATTTTTTTTTATGAAAAGAAATTCTGGAATATTTTTACATTTTTAAATGTGGGTAAGGCTATATAGGCTATTAGATAATATTATCTAGATGCATGTGGGTTGTAGATTTAAAGTTGCTGATGTAACCTTCAGTGTGTTTTGGAGTGGTTATCGTGGGTAATGGTTAGCATAACGCGTTTCTTGAATTCTTGTAAAAAATATCGATTTCATGGTCACCATTACTGGCTTGAAAGTTATCACTCAAACCATTTTATGAAAGAAAAGTCACAAACCGCGTAGGTATTTTATTTTATCCTGCTATAAAGCAAACACTTTCTTTTATTTAGATACGCTCATCAGGCTAAGAAATGTAATCAGTCTTACAATAGAAGTGTATAAAAGCTTTATGATAGGCGTAATGGCCAAAGTTTATAGCTAGCAATAGAAATGGGTGGACCGTGAAATCTTACAACTTCGCAAGTAATATGGTAGGTAACTACCAACATTTAGTAAGGGAGATGTAGCTGGTAAAACTACTTAAAAGTTAGAGAGAAGTGAGAAATGCCTAGTAACTTAATAAGAAAAGTTTATTTTAGTCGAAGCAAAACCGGACCTGACGCTGTTCTTGGGATGTGTCACAATAACTTTTGACTTTGCTTTTATTTTTTTATTTATTTCTAAAGACATTTTACAATCACAACGTCCTTGGTCTCCTATTCTATGTCATCCTTAGTCCAAAACAAACTTCCCGATACGAACGAATCTAAACAAAAATGACACATAGCGCGTGTGAAAGGGAAGGAGATAAAGATACGGTCGTAAATTCTCTTTTGTTGTAGACTTGTCGCTCAGTATACCTATAAGTATTTCAGAAAACTACACGCTGGACTCCCTAACCAATTTACCAAATTTTCTGCCCCCGACGCTAATGTGTGGTGGTCTTCACATTCTGACCCCAATATTTTGTGTTCTGACTTCAATTTCGACTGCTAATATTATAATCAAATGTAAGTAACGGTCTTTACATATTTGGCAAGTGTCATTTCATTTTTTTTGGGGCCAGTGGGTCGATGGCCGTATGCGTTGACGAGAAGTATATATGATACCCTCCTATTGATAATACGAGTACCTACTACCGACTTGAATATAGGCTAATACTTACATAGTGCGTAAATCTTAATAATCCATTAATTACATGATCCACTCCACTTAAAGAACGAGTTGTAATTCAATCTGATTAGACTGCCCAGCAGATGTTTCAACCATCTTATCATAATAATTTTGTAAGAGTATTTTTTATATAGATTTAGCTTTTATTTACCTATTGATATATGACAAAATTACGTCTTACGAAAAACAAAACCCACTTTCATGGATTGACTCATCAGTCGTCATAATCAGTGTAGAATTTACCAAAATCTGAAATGAATGAATATACTTTTATTGCACTCAAAATAAAGTATGAAAACTTCATCGTTATCGTCATCATCGTCAGCCCATTTAAGTCCCCACTGCTGGGGCACGGGCCTCCCTCAATCACATGAGGGGTAATTGCCATACTCACCACGCTTGGCAGACGGGTTGGCGAGGGTTTTGATATAAATGCAGAGTTTTCCTTCTCTGGGTGCTGATGATCATGCCAGCAGCTTTACCTTAGTAATGACAACTAAAAAACTAGGTATCACAGAATGTGTACAACGAAGGCACGAACGGACGAAGGAACGAATATTATGATTGTATTTCAGAAATCTAATAAGATTGCACAAATGAATTCAAGAAGGAAAATAACGTTAGAGAAAATAAGATAAGATTGGTCAGAGTAAAATCGAAGGTGTAAATTTGAAAGGAATTGTTTTAGGTAAACTGTATTGTATTAGATATAGATAATACTTTATTGCACAAAAACACAACTTAAAAAAACTAGGCATTACAGAAACTTAGGTAAACAAACTAAAACAAACTAAGGTAAACTATCACAATAAATTATTAATTTTATTCGTCCAAGTGACAAATTGTAATGCGCAAATTATCATAGTGCGCACCACTGGAGAGGCCATATGGCCCGTGATGCAATCTCTCATTGACGACCCCGCCAGGCAGAGTGGCATTCATATCTGTCATTTTTTAGTCATCTAGTTGCTTGTTGTTAATGCTCATTTTGTGTGAGATACCTATACAAACATCTGGGCAAATGTAATTAAAAAAACAATTGACAAATATTTTTTAATAAGGATTGTAATAGAATGCTTGCTTACGTATACATAAAATAGTAGTCCCAAATAAAAATATTTAGTTAGATAAGGCACTGACCGACGCTTACCTTCCGCATAAATATACTCGAACCTAATTTTACTCTCTCTACGGATTATTTGAAATCTATTTCATGTGATAGAATTCATAAAACTGTGCTTTACTTAGCTCGTGCAGTACTTACACTTTTATTATAAGTAGTTTCTCTATACGTGCGGTGAATTCTACACTTAGATACTTCTAAGGTATAGGACCGACCATTGTTTGACTTAATTATTGACATATTTTGATATTAGATGAAATAATCATAACATAAACTGACAAAGCCTCTCAGTTTTCAAATAACGTTCAACGCGAACGGGCCACAGCTGTCAATGTGGGTTACATGACCATAAAAAGACCTCGAGATTACGCGCGACCTTATGTGACAAATAGAGATACCGTGTGCAGAATATCACAGCGACTTTCTCAGATATCACAATGTCAGAAAGATTAATACAATGTTTAAATTGTAGGTTGGACACTCGGTTTCAAACCAACTCTTTTATTATAGGCGTCTCTTTGTTTAGGATGTTGACTACTTGCTCGTATCTCTACACTAGTACTTAAATGTAAAACATCACGCATGTATCTTGGAGACAATGAGAGGACTTCGATAATGCAGGTGAATTAATGCCTCTTTTTGTATTTAAACAAGCTCTTTGCATCCACTGTCATTATTTCGATACCCTTTGGGCACTGCGCTGCGTAATGCGTATACAACAACAGACACTGTAATTACTTCATACAAGTTATACCAATGTTCAGCCTAAGTTAATGCTTTTTGGCAGATGGGCAGTTTCCATAAAAACAAACTTTACTTACTTTGTTCTACTGTATGACGTGATCCTATTTAAGTATCAAACATTGAAACTACTTATTGTGGATACAGTTTATGAGTAGGTGAAAATCCTGTCTACCTGTTCCCCAGGTAGGTATACAAAGACGCTATTCAGAATAGTGTCAACTAAGCTACAACAATGTGGACAAGAAATTCAACGAAAATCTCAATTAAGGTCAGCTCAAGGTAGAAAAGCCAATGGCAATTGTTCCTGATTCCTCGCCAGAGATGCAGTCTCGCACAGCACATAGAGTACTTATAGTTACATGATGTAAAGTGACACATTCCTCAATTGAGCTGTGGCATACCGGCGAGATCTCGAATTAGCACCAATTTATGTCTCCGGCTGACTCACGCACCAGGGCATACATGCTACGACTCTGTAGTCATCATCATCACAATAACATATTTGTGATATGGCGTATATGGTCATCTTCTACGAAGTATCGAGGAAAGTATACTATCAAATAGAGGAAAGCAGTTATAAGGTTTCTAGAAGGAGTTAGTTTAGGCCAAGAATTTTGAGAATCGTCAATCTATAATGCATAGTCACTATTCTGATATCAGACTCTGCTCTAAGATTTTATCACAAGAAGTAGAGGTACTTACTATAATATCCTATCAGTGGTCAACAATCACAGATATTATTCATAGCAGTACAACAATATTAACAATCACACAATCAATCCAATACTTATATCCTGTGAGGTATCTCATTTACATCTAAAGATAGCAGTCGCATACAACAACGAAGTTACCTAGTGATGATGATCAATCAGACAAAGATACCTACCTACATGGAGAAACGGACACTTCAAATTGAAATCAATCTGATGTTTCCTTATCAAGCTTTCTTTCTCTTGCAAGGGGCATACGTTCAAAACATTTCCTTTTGAAGAGTCTTGTGGCGTTGTTTACAACCTGTTCAGAGTTTCTAGTTGTTTCAGTTTCGTCTATTTTTGTTATCTTCTCAAAATCTGTTCTTAAATTTTCAGATGCCAATAAGTTTGATAAAAGGCTAAAAATGTAATCAAAATAGTTTTCAGTACCATCGACCTTGCCTCGCGAATGGTTGAAGTGACGCAATTGAGCTCTTCCCACCGGCAGCGGCTGGAGAGCTGCCGGTCCATTATTCATGCTTCATGCCTAGGGTTGGCTGGATTCCTATGAGAACTCCACGAAATCGAGAAAAACATTAATTGTCACGATCCAACGTCTTTTCGACAAAATGTCTATGCTCTATTATTCTTGGACCAGTGCACATTGTAAAGCTTCTGCAATTAGGTAATTAACGAATGTTGTGGAAGGAATGCCTAAGTTGATTAAAAACGTTTTCACGCACATAGGTAGGTATTCTCTATCTTTACAGAGCACGAATTGCTCCTTTTTCTGTTCCTCTCCGTAGGTTTGAGGTACGTACTCGTACAGAGGTAGTAGGTACGTAGGTACGTAATTATATCTTGACTTCATTAATATTTTGCAGGATCCGTGGCGCAATAAATGCCCCTGTCCAGGTCACTAATGCCTAAGATCGTGCTAAATGAGTGATAGGTTCATGTACGTAGGTTAATTTTAGAGACAAAAAACTTAATTTTCACTTTCCGCTATCCATAACACACAACCACGCTGTCAGAGTAAAATTGCGCCATCAATCATCTAGGCGGGTGTCGTAAAAGGGAAAGGAACCTACAGATTAATGGCACTATTACTTGGTACTCCATCAATCCGTATTAAACATATTTCATTGAAATGAAAATAAGTCTCTTCACCAATTAAGCCAAGTTTAGGCTCACGATCTTTTCGCAGCTATTACTATTATATCAGGATGTAATAATTATCAACAGCATTGATTTTCTCCTTTGCCACTAAATTACTTCATTACCTTTTTATAATTTTGCGTTCACTACCTCCATCGACTATTCCATTCCAAACTCTATGTAACTGTAGGATATTCATAATATATTTTAATTTGATACACTGTCAGAGACGATGTTAGCAAATCACGCCACACTTCAGATGCTACCCAATTGTTTTCATCTGTGGTTTCTCAAGGTTCGCATTCCGTGTACCTACAGATTATACCGAGCCTGTTACCACATCTGTCTCATGTTTCCCCGATTCTGTGAATAATGTGACCCACATTGATAAAATATACACGATTATATTCCACATTTTCAATAACAGAGACGACAACCCTATTCATGACAAATCTACTTGTTTTATCATTACGACCTCTTTAGGAACCAAGGTCGGTTGCAAAGACGAGCACAAAACATTAAACTGACCATATGTAGTAATAAATTGTCAACCACACTGTTAAACATATTAACTAACTAATAAAGGCACCATAAGTTTTTCAAGGTAACAAACAAAATATCACTATAAATGTAGGTAAGAATAATTTTATTGCATCCGACTGCATCTTATTACATAATTCTAGTAAATCTTCGGCGGCTATTACATAATAATATGCTAGTAAGCATACGCACCAGAGACATAAAAATAAAAAGAATTTTAATCCCAAATCGTAATCAACGCCACATTTATTATGTCAGATCTATTTTCGAGGTGCTCACGCTGCGCGTTAATTGGGATAATACCAGAGGATTAACTTTTTTTCTTATTTCAGAATGTGGTGGACTATCACGGGGAACTTCGGGAACATTCTTCCGATCGACTGGACCAAATCATTCTCAAGGAAGATGCACATTCCCACGTTGAACCTTAGTGACAAGAAGGTACGTTCTATGTTTGTTAATCTTTAATTTGCACTTGTAAAAATTATAACGCTGATATTTCATTATCGTACGTAAGCAATTTTGGATGTTGCAATCATGTGTTGTATTCGTGATTCGTGGAATGTTCTGCCATATGGTCTAATAGATTCTGACACATGTATATCAATTCAGAACGCAATAGTCATGTTGTTCACAATAATTACACACATTATCGTTTCTCAAATGTTCATTAATCAAATGATCTCACGTCACCGAGTTCATCGGTTTAGTTCTTATTTCCCAGTAACACGACACCGTCTGGTCGGACGTTACAAAAAAGGTGTTGGCGACCATTGTCGAGTTGAGTGGGAATCTTTGTAGCCTCATTGTGCCTAATTAATTTTTAAACAGAAAGGTGCCGCAGCGGTAAAATAAAAAAGGTACCTATCTTTTTAGGTATCAAATATTTTTGAGATAGTCCGAAAAAGGCACTGAACTTGTTCAATATGTTGAATCAAAAGAGAACCAACTAGTTATGTCAATTTTTTTAATGACAAACGCTTGTCCACTGTGCTTCTACTATGCCGTGTGGTCCCCGGCAGAGTAGAATAGGCCACCCCCACTCTTACCGAGGTGTCGTAAAAGGCGACTAAGGTAAAGCTGCTGGCATGATCATCAGCACCCAGAGAAGGAAAACTCTGCATTTATATCAAAACCCTCGCCAACCCGTCTGCCAAGCGTGGTGAGTATGGCAATTACCCCTCATGTGATTGAGTGATGCCCGTGCCCCAGCAGTGGGGACTCAAATGGGCCGATGATGATGATGCTTGTCCACTATCGCACCTGATGAAGAGTGACAAAGAGGTCTAGGATGTTACTCTGACCTCAAAGATGTCCTGATTGCAGTCTTCAGGTAAAACAGATCTCGGCAATGAGCTCCATTCCTGTCCACATTGTAGGTAAACGAAAAGGGATTTCTTATATTTAATTTGATGACAATGAAATATTATATTTTTGTGCAGGGGTCTACAGCTATGACGCCAGATGACGAGATCCAAAGCTCAGAGGACGAGGCAGTTGCGTCAGACCTCGACATGCACGCACTCATACTTGGAGGCCTGCATCAGGATCACGAATGCCCTGTCAAAACAGCGGACGAGGTAACGAATATGTTCAGAATAAACCTAGCTTATGACTACTATGAAGAATGTATTCTAAAACGTATGCAAAAATCTTCCAACTCGCTCAGCGCTAAGCTAACATGATAAGACTCATACAAAGGTTTGACATGGCAGTGGGTGCGGTCCCCAATATAGTAATGATAGATGATAAGGCTTAATTTAAAATAGTGACACAAAAATGTGTAAAAGCCCGACCTACATTACAAAACATTATGTCATCAGGGCATTTCCAACCAAAAGCTTTTCTGTGGTGTGGGGAGAATAATTGTAGCATGTCAGTTTTGATAAACATCTTAAACATGCCTGAAATTTATATTCTATCTTATTTAATATAAATTTTAGTAATCACAAAAACAAACACGACTTAATTGACAGAGTAAAGTATGTAATGTACTCGTATCTATAATATATACCATTCAAAAACTGCCACTTTGATTTTATTTTATTATTTGAATCTGTTTTGCTACAGAAGGTGGCATACGACCACGGCGATACGTCATAATAATTTCAGCAGAGACAATTTTCTTGTTTCGTACTGTTTAGAGAGTGTTTTTTTGGCAGTCGGGTTTTAGTTTTAAAACTTTATTTTTATTTAACATATTTTTAGTTATTTAAATAAAATTATATACATGAAACGTGCTAAAAAGCTCTTTCATTTGATAACCCACATGGTACCGTCAAGCAAAATTTTTTTTAGTTCCTTACTCTAAGTCTCCTGAGGGCGCTGCAGTCAATTTATCGTGCCGTCATGTCGCCTATAACCAGAAGACAATCAAGACGCTTCTAACGACACCTCATTTGTTCAAATATGTTAACCAGTTTAGAAGTTATGAGAGAACAGATGAACAACCATACATACATAAAGGTAAAAAACATAACCCTCCTTTTTGGGCCGCCATAGTCGGGTAAAAATGTATCATCTGGTCTCTTGATTTCCTAAAATAAAATAATTTATTTTTTATATTAAGACAGTAACAACAATCGAAACATGTCCTTACCTCTAACTCCTAGTTAAAATGCATTTCCCTACATTCCAGGTGATCCAAGAAATAGACGACATGATGCAAGACACGCCGTCATCCGAAGGAGACCTCATAGAGTATAACGAGGCCCTCGAGAAAGGCAAGGAGGTCCTCAGCTCGCCGCTCTACGAAGACAGTAAGTGTCCTTACTTAAACGCTCTGAAGAACATCCTTTTAGGTAAAATACGAGAAGCGATGGTAGCTCATTGGATTAGAACGCGCCTTCCATGCGGGGTGTCGTGGTACGAATCCGAGCATGCACCTCTGGATTTTTCAGAGGTGCATGCTCGGATTTTCATTTTATTTATTTATTTATTTAAATCTATCTGCGTATTTTTACCATTAGCTCGGCGATGAGGGAAAACATCGTGAAACCTGCACGTTTCGGATAGTTTCTGACAAATGTAACCAGACTGACCGAATGGCGCAATTGGTAGTGACCCTGCCTCTTACGCCATAGGTCGTGGGTTCGATCCCCACCCTGGACAAACATTCGTGCGATGAACACTTGTGTTTGTTCAGTGTCTGGGTGTAATATATGTATTTAAGTATATATTTGTGTTCCTCTGTTGTCTGATATCTGTAACACAAGGGCTTAAGCTACTTAGTACGGAATCAGGTCAACGTTAAGTATGAGATGTTGTGAGAATTATTATTATGATTCAGTTGATCTGGTTCCCCTGTTAAAGGGTTGCGAAGGTCAGGTGGCAGTCGTTTCATTGTAATAACCACACTCCACAAATCCTTGATCGTGGTTAAAGCGTAGCCCAGGGAAAGAACTACAAGCTAAGATGAGGAGGTGTGCTGTAAGAGAAGATTTTACGGTGAAAAATACGTCGAATCAAAATGGAGGGTTACGATTTTGACCTGTATGTATGTATATATATATATATATATATATATATATATATATATATATATATATATATATATATATATATGTATGGTTCTTCATCTGTTCCCTCCTAACTTCTAATCTACCTACTAACTAGTTAACGCGTGTTTATTTGGTAGTTGGTAGTTTGGTAGTTTTTAAACTTTTATTTTTAATTACGTTGTGTAACGAGACAAGTGTATATCACTACGTAATTACGATGTACGTAATTGCCATACTCACCACGCTTGGCAGACGGGTTGGCGAGGGTTTTGATATAAATGCAGAGTTTTCCTTCTCTGGGTGCTGATGATCATGCCAGCAGCTTTACCTTAGTCGCCTTTTACGACACTACGGTAAGAGTGAGGGTGGCTTATTCTACTCTGCCGAGGACCACACGGCTAAGTGTATATCGCTATCGATAAAATAATGTAAGCCAAGGGCCTACAACGAAACCGTCTCGTAACAAAAAAAAATATTGCTATAACGAATGAGAATATACCTAAGAGACGTACTAAGCGTGTGTAAGAGACTGAGTATAAAATTCGGTCGTGAAGTTCTGTTCCGCTATAAGCCCTCGGTTCTCACGTTCGTAAATATTTAAAACGAAAAAACAAAACCATATTTGATATCGTACTTACCTATTGCTTTCAACCGTGCATAACAAAATAAAATGCAAACTGAGAACACTTGACGAGAGAAACAGAAAAATTCTCAGGCATATTCAAATAAAAGTCTCAATGTTACATAAGCTTGCAAATGAGGTAGGTAGCTGCAATTTAAAAGGAGCGAAAAGCAATTAAAATTGCATGCAACGTAGAAGCTCTCATCCCGATATGAAAACCGGTCCCGTGTTTATGGTTCATATAGTTTCTCAACGTACAGTGGCGGACAGGTCAAGCTATACAAAACTGTCAAATTTCCTCAATCGATTTCGAACTCAATGTGTAACAATATAAGGTTTATAATCGAATGAAGAAATTTGACAGTTTTGTATAGCTTGATGTGTCCGCCACTGTACAGTACTTACCGACTCTTTAGTGGTTCGTTATTTAATAGTAGGAGGGAGTACCTACGCGATAAATTTTACGTCATACCAGGGGTATCTAGAAGATTGGCTTTATTATTGATGCAAAACCTACGGGATGATAAGATGTGCAGTTATGTAGAACGGTTTGACTGCGCCAGTACTTGAGACGTTCAAGAGAAGAACGATTTCGTTTCTAAAAGCCGCCGAAGCATCAGCCAGCGACCTTTGATTACTTCTTCTTTAAGCCATCTTCTAATGAATGAATGAAAACATTTATTTCGACCATCATGCGCATCATATACAATAAAATACGGAATACAGATATAGATTTAAGGTAGGGCACACTAGCGACGCCAATCGATTTTAATTTTTAGCTACTAAACCGGATCTATTTTAAACAATTTCGGGATTACAACCTCTCGGCAAACACTTATACTATTTTTTAAATAACCATGTACAAATGCGGAAACAACATTTGTACGCGAAAAATAGATTCACGCTAAAAGCGGCCACTTTTGACGGTAATCAATTTTTCGCTCACGAACGGGCCAACATTTGTGCATGGTTATTTAATAAATATTATAAGTTTTGCCGAGAGGTTGTAAAAACGAATGGTGTCGCTAGTTAGGGCTAGCCGTCGCCTTAACAGAAAAACACATAGTCCTAATGTCAATCAAATTACATAAAATCAATTAATTAAAATTAGATGTCAATAAAATAATGAATAAAGAATTGCAAATAATGAATACATTGACATAACGAATACATCACATACAGACATTAAAAAATACAGGCTACACAGTATCAGAACAGTATTCTGACGTCACTCCGTACATGAACCAGGTTGCAATGGTTCAGGTTCTGACCGTCATAGCGCTCGGCAAATGCGGTCAGGATAGCCATTGCGGCTGGCCCGCGCCCATGCCAGCGATGTGCACCGCTTGCGCATGGTAGCGTAGAAGCAGTCCACGCGCGCGTCGGCAAACATACCTGATGCGCTACAGTAGCAGGGCAGCCCCAATAAAATATATTTTTCTTTATTTTCCACCTTACATTACACGTTTCTTATAATCGAATAAGGTAAAACATTATAAGTTAGGTGACAGGAACATGTAATATTGGGGAGGACTGGAGCCTAAGGTAGGATAATCCTGTATTTCAGGACTCCAGGGTCTCCCACCCGGACTGTTATAACTAACGTAAATGAATGATAACTAACGTACCACCAGAAATAATAGCAATAATAACCTCTATTGTATGAGCCTGGCTATGTTTGTGGTGTGTATTATTATGTGTTCGTGAGTGTATGTTAGAGAGAGTATGTTTGAGTGTGTGTGTGTGTGTGTGTGTGTGTGTGTGTGTGTGTGTGTGTGTGTGTGTGTGTGTGTGTGTGTGTGTGTGTGTGCGTGCGTGCGTGCGTGCGTGCGTGCGTGCGTGCGTGCGTGCGTGCGTGCGTGCGTGCGTGCGTGCGTGCGTGCGTGCGTGCGTGCGTGCGTGCGTGCGTGCGTGCGTGCGTGCGTGCGTGCGTGCGTGCGTGCGTGCGTGCGTGCGTGCGTGCGTGCGTGCGTGCGTGCGTGCGTGCGTGCGTGCGCACCCTAAACGCATTGTTGTGCCTACTGCACGCGTAAGGCATCGTACTGCTGTTGCGTATAGTCAAGCCACAGACTGCACGTAAAGGACGTACAAAATGCCCCGAAAAGGGTAATCTTGACGCCCCTCTAACAACGCGCAAATCTGCGGGCTATCATATTGGCTCGAGCAGACAACGCCCTATGCTCCCTTTCAATGTCTACATTATCTTTCAAACCCGAAGTCACCCAATGCCCAAGATATTTAAACTTCTCAACTCTACTTAAAGGAGACCCATCCAGTCTAATTTCGGATACGTTTCCTAAGGTATCTACCTCGAGCCTGAAAGACCATGTATGCACTTTTTTGGCGTTGTACAACAGTAACGGTTCTAACAAAGGTTGGCGATCATAATGGCGACTTGAACCCTTGACACAGCTGCTCTTAATAGAGAACTGGGGCTTTTATTATACCAATGGCCAAGATTTTCTCATGATCTCTCAGATGTTCATATTGGTTCAGCGCTGTGCTTTGTTTCGCTGCGTGAGTGAGAATCCGTGGGAAGGGGGTTTAAAGGTTGGCAGCGCACTTGTGTTTCCACTGATGTCGCGAGTGTCCATGGGCGGCGGCAATCGCCCATCAGGTGATCCGTCTTCTCGTCTGCTACCTACCGCAAAGAAAAAAATATATATTGGTCTGACGATTTGGTACTTGAGTTTGAGAACCCCTGGACCAAAGCTTAAGTTCATTACATTAGAGTGATTGCCAGTGAACTTTGCGTAACCACGATGACATAATTTGAGCGAATTCGTACTTTTGTAGGTACAGTGGCGGACAGGTCAAGCTATACAAAACTTATATTTCCTCAATCGATTTCGAACTCAATGTGTAACAATATAAGGTTTATAATCGAATGATGAAATTTGACAGTTTTTTATAGCTTGATGTGTCCGCCACTGTACGTAGTTATGATTTTGTTATGTAATCACAGACTGTTTTTGTCGTGAGAGTCATTTAAGGTCATTACGATGAGATTTCCATGTTGCTTTGAATTACTGTTTTGATCTTTGTCGAAAATTGCCGCGGTTGGTATAATAGATTATACAAATATATTATACAAAATATGCATAGTTTTATCATCTACTTATCTTTAATTTGATCACGAGCTCAAAGGACTAAGTATGTACAGTGGCGGACAGGTCAAGCTATACAAAACTGTCAAATTTCCTCAATCGATTTCGAACTCAATGTGTAACATTATAAGGTTTATAATCGAATGAATAAATTTGACAGTTTTGTTTAGCTTCATACAGCAGCATGCAGCATGTATGAAGCAAACTAAATCAGTTTGCTTCATAGAACGTTACTTTTTAATTGATTTGGTCAAATCAGAGTTTCCAAGGTTAATTAAAATGCTTCATTCGAAGACGAGTATATCCGATACGGAAGAAACTGGCCGTTTAAAAACAGTTTTTTTCTTTTTTTGTAGTTCCAAGTTTTGAAATCCCACCACTTCAGTGACCAAGTTAGGCGATTTTTCGCCTTTTAGGGTGTCGGGGCGACCAAAAATGGCGTTCGGCGAAAAAAATATTGACACATGTTTAGGCTCTTTTATACGTTATCAAAAATGCATATAATGAAATGTGGCAATCGCTTACCATCAGGTGATCCGACTGCTCGTCTGCCACCTATGTATGTCATAAAAAAAAATAATTAAAAAATGCACATTTTGGTACACGTGTCAATCTAAATATTAGGAACATTCAAAAACATACTCTATTTGGATGCTATAAAGACGATAATGAATTGACTTTGTACTACACCCAAGTAAACAAAACTGTTAAATTTCTTTAATCGACTCTCTACTAACCCTATAATAGGCGATTTCGGGGCTACTATTGAGAAAAAAAGGATTAGGCGAATTTAGGCTACTTTGCGCCAACTATTCGGCGATTTTGTCAGGGCTAGACTTGACAACACTGCGCCACTTTGCCATCGCACCATAGACTAAATCGCAGTTTCCCCGGGCTGCGTCCTCAGCGTCCAACTACCAATTTATCGAGCGAGTGCATTCACCCCGGACGCGAGGATTGATTCGCACACCCAGTTGTTATCATCATATATTTTCTTTCGCTTTATAATTTTAAAATTAGACCAATTCGGACGTTTCTGGGAATTGAGACACAGATTGAATAGCAGGAATAAAGATTTATCGTATTGGGGTTTTACAGTAAGGCGTCAGTCAGACCCCATTAGGGATACCTACCGTTATGTTAGGTACATAGAAGGGATCAATACTATTCTTACTATGCTTATTGGTCTATATGCACCTAGTTAGTTCAAGGGTACTGTACCTTTACAGGCTATTATGTACCTAAAACCTCCTGTTACAGGCCGTGGCACGTAAGTGTACCTATATTATTAGTATATTTGTAAGTTAGCTCACCTTATACTAAAAAATATTTCTACGTAGATACTAGACTTATTTGTCGCGGTCTGTAATATTAGTGATTGTAACGAAAGTTAAAAGTTTACTTAAAATATACTGTAAATACATTTAACCGCAATATATATTTTTTTTCGAATAGTTAAGTAAATATGCGGGCTCAGAATATGACGATAGATAGATAGATAGATAGATATACTTTATTGCACAAAAAAAAATGACGATGTAGGTACACTGCAAGCAATGTGGTCACGGTCTATCTCAAAAATAAGGTTCAGTTATGTTCACTAGGTAATAGGTACCTAGTGAACATGACTGAACCTTTTTTGTCAAGTTCACTAGGTATTAAGTAGGTACACAAACTCATTCAAATATGAACCTTATTGTTTACATTTCATTGCAGGCGACTGTAAAGTCCACGCCACGAAATAAGTCACGCGGTATACGGAACTAAAATTTGATTCCTTGTGTCTATAAGAATAACGCTCAAATTTGAATGTTGATGGCGACTGAAGAGTGCTTTTCACGGAGTGGCGGAAACTTTAACCAAACCATTCCTCCTTGCAGAACTGCGACAGCTCTCCCTGGCGCAACTGAACGAGATCTTCATGGAGCTAGAGGTCCTGATCCGCGAGTTCTCGGAGACCCTCATCGCGGAGCTGGCTCTGCGCGACGAGCTGGAGTACGAGAAGGAGCTCAAGAACACGTTCATATCGCTGCTGCTGGCCGTGCAGAACAAGCGTCGCGGCGTACCACATAGAGAAGAAGAAGAGGCCCGGCGCGCCCCGATCGCCGAACCTCAACAGTAGCAGTTCTGAGCCTAAGGTGAGAAATCCTCTTGGACGCCCGTCCATAAGTGAGGTGGCTTTTATAATTTATGCCCCCCCCCCCCCCCCCTCCCGTTATGAGATGTCATGAGATTTTATTCAAACCCCTCCCCCATCCCCCAATCTCACGAGAGATTTTTCAGAATGTGGGTTTCCTACGTAAACGCGTTGGACTGTTATTGTAAAAAGAAGAAAAAAAAAACAATTTGCTTCGTGCTTTTATTTACGACAAAGTTAAGAATCTTAAGCATATACATACGGCCTCACTGCGAGTTACCCTTGTTGACCTTTGGACCGTCCTTATGTCTGGGGCACAAGTGCTATTTTTCCACTGCAGGGGGGTAACTTGATTTAACGCTGACTGTACATACATTTTGAATTAAATGAACCAAAATACCTAGTACTTTTTTGGTCCAATCAGAGAAAATATTACGTGATATTTGTCGAAAAAAAAACTTCTTCGGGCTTTTATTATCTTGGTACTTACTTCTTGTATTAATTTAGTACAGTTTTACCAATTTTATAAGTTACACCAATGTACCTGCGCAGAAGTCTTATTTTCGAATACTGCGACAAAATCTTAACCATTCAGAACGCTCCATTTACGCGCGCCAAAAATTTCAATTTCTTATTGGTTGATGCGTCAGCGCCATGTTAGGTGCGAGTGCGGCTATTTAATCTTAACGTAACGCAATAAAGTCTGTATTTCAACTGCTTTCGCAATCGTGATCAATCGGATTTAACTTGCTCCTCTGCGTAGACGAATTTTGCCGATGTAACTTTTAAAGGTGGTACACCTGTAACTTAAACCACAATCGTTTCTTTTTCAGTATTTAACGACGGTGATTCCCTTCCACCTGGACAACGGACCACCAGACAACCAGTCTCTCCAAGTGCTCATTAAAAGTAAGTACCATTTCCACCACTTTAGCTATGATTCTACTATACAACATTGATGGAAAAACTTGAAAAAAAAAGCAAGAAAGAACATAATTCGCCTCGAAAATCTACAACTGCTGGGTTGTCTACCACGCGAATTACCAAGCTTGTGGTGCTAATACAAAATAATGTGTAATTCGAAACCAAAAAAAAATCGCGGAAAATACATGGGGTTGTTGCAGATAACTCTAATTTTGAGGCATTTAAAAAAATGTGACTGGTATATAAATCTCAATTTTAAAATTAGTAGGACGGTTGAGGATGAGTCAGGGGGGCAATTCTTGTACACTCGTCATCAATATGTCGAATTTATAGATTTCATACATTCGTTCATACAAATCTCAAATTAGAATTCAATGTCGAGTGTTCGAGAATAAGCCCTCTGGCGTTTGAGGTGACGGGTAGGGCACACTAGCGACGCCAATCGATTTTAATTTTTAGCTACTAAACCGGATCTATTCTAAACAATTTCGGGGTTCTAACCTCAAAAATAGATACGGTTTAGTAACTAAAAATTAAAATCGATTGGTGTCGCTAGTGTGCCCTACCCGTCACCTTAAACACTTTCAAAGGAAATACGAGCGACGCAAAAATTGTCATTTTAAACCAAATACTCTACTAATTGCCCCGGTGGTCTAGTGGTTTAAGTACCGGGCCGTGATCTCGGGGTCCGGGGTTCGATGCCCGGGTCGAGCAAAGGTAGGTATGTTTGGAATTTTTCGAACATAACTCGAGTTTGTGAACACCAATCCACATGGCAAGCGTGGTGGTTAAGCCTAATCCCGTCATAGTAGCGATGACTTGATTTCTCTGATGGAGATATTTGCCCTGCAGTGGGACAGATTTTGCTCTCCAGGTTAAACGCCAATTTTCTGACCGTACCCACATCATTTCCTTTAATTTGCTAAAATGTTTATTTTTCTATTTCAGTTCTAAAGGCGATAAACGAAGACAGCCCCACCGTGCCCACGCTATTAACAGACTACATCCTAAAAGTCCTCTGTCCAACTTAAACACACCGGCCGTAGCTAATTCTCTTCTCATTAAGTAAATACATTTCAATACTTGCACATTAACATAAACGGATGTGCACTTTAAGTCGATATCTCAGTGCTTACAAACTAATTCGCTAGTTACAAAATTATAAAAACCGTTATGTTACAATATAGTGCTATATTGTAACAACGGTTTTTATAATTTACAAAAACCGTTTTATAATAAAAATGTTACAATATAGATAATATTGTAACATAATGGTTTTTATAATTTTGCGTGATTGTATTGTAATCTATCGATGAATTGTGATCCTTACATTACGTTTTGCAATTTTGATTATTCTTGTTGTTAGATTACAATCTATAAAAATTAAACATTATTAGGACAACGCCAAACAATAAAATGTAATCGGCATTAGCAGAATAATATAAGGCATAATTCTCACTGAGATTATTTCTGCTACTGTCATTTAGACGCGATAGAAATGGAGGCTCAAAATAAAGTTTTAAAACTTCAGAGTAAAGAAATATCTAAAGTAAGAAAACAATGATTAAGCAAAAGTTGTCGTTGGATTAATATTTTATTATCAACTTAAAGTGCACTTGTTCGAAAAACATTGTTTCTATATCAAAGTCATTTTAAAGCAAAGATTTATGAGGTGTCGTTCGCGACCCAAAATTTCGGATTGTATATTTAATTAGGAAATCGCTTCATAGCTGTCCATTACACACACACTATGGGGAATAACATTCGACCACAAAAAAATATATAAACACTTTACTACGACCACTAAAATTCATCAAATCATTTCTGAAGACAGCTCTTGTCCTCCCAGAACTGATATAGATTTTAATATAACTTACATTTATATTATGTCTAAAAATTAACTACGTGTAAAAATACTTGGGCAAAAGCAATAATAAAACCTAAGTGTACCCGCGTCTTATGTAGAGCCCCATAGTAAAGAGTTAGAAGCATAGAGAGGGTGCACTCCCAAGGTAATGAAGCGCAGAATACCTAAACTTTCGTTTTGTAGACCATTTTGTTAATAGTCACGATCAAAGAATGTGATTATATCGAATCAAATTGGCTTAGGATTCGATATGATCGCTTATTAAAACCTACGCGAGGTTTTGAAAGGTACAGTGGGGGAAATGTGATCCTTACCCACTATTGAAACCATTTCGTAGTGAAGAAAATCAAATTCAGTTTTGAATGGAAATACCTTTTTCTCATTGTAATTATGATTAGGTTTCCCAGCGTAGGAATACATCGATAATTTTATATCACCCTCTTTAAGCTTCAAACTCATGTTATATTGTAATCACGTCACACATTATAAATTAAATCTAATACACATTTTACAATTAGACAATTGATATTATCTTTGATATTGTTTAAAACGTGTTGTTTATGTTGAACAATGAACATTTTATGTTAAACTCTACGAGTATCTGTGTAGCATTACGTCAATACATAACGAATAAAAAATAATCTCAGGTTAATTAATCTGAGCCTAACCTATCCATAGTCCAATGCAAGATATACGTTTTCGTATCCACTATCTTTCAGGCCTAAGTATAACAAGCTACACTACAATCTCATAAGTAAAAAAATACTTTAAGTCCCAGAAGATAGTTTCATTTAACTGACTATCTTAACTAAAACTATCTAAACTATGGTTAGGAGTCTTGCCATGTAGACCTGTGCAAAACAGTTCACTGGACTGAAATCAATAGAACTGTATGAGTCTTGGGTACAGAATGAGTAGTTCCATGTAAGTAATATATTGAGTTGCTGTTACTGACACAGCGTAACGTTCATTCGGTTGAACTGAACGAATCATTGAACTATATGAGTGATAAAGTATCGTTGTTTAGACTAGAACTACATAATTTTGCAAGAAAGAATGAGTGGCAAGAGCTGACTAGTTGTTGGGATAATTGAACTACTGTGTTAGGTGAGATTTTTGATTTTGTTGGTTGTCGCAAATAAAAATCAGGGAGAAATTGCATTTGGACATGGATACATTCCTAATTACTTCCCCTTTTAAAATTGACGGTAACAGCTAAATAGATACATGTATTCTCTTCTGTTAACTCTTTGCCATACCCTTCGTTGACACTGGTTAAACTTTAACGAGTTTTTCTTTGACGAATACTTTATTTGCATAAATGAACTGTGATATCATATGGTAGTTAATTAATGCTTCCTTTTAGATTTTAATACGTTATTTTAAATGATATTATATTTATTTAAGTTAATGTGGGGATTTAGGAGCGAAATAATAAAAATACAAAAATCATAGCATAAGAAGATAGAAGAAGTCTCATTCACTATATAGAATGTTATGAGACAGTAATTTTTATATTTTCGCATCCTAAAGCTTCAAGTTTATTATCATCGTTTCTTGGTCAATTGTCTCTGTCAGAATGTGAGTTTGGTAATATTGTAAATATTAATGAAATTATATTGAAAATGGAATTGTCCTTTCGAATTAATATCTAATGATTTATTTAAGTAACACCAGCTGCAGAGGCTTGTACATAGTTTTAACATTCGCTTCTAAAGTTTCTAGTGAGTATTTTTTGTTAATTGTCAAACTTTGTCTCTTTTATTTATACATCGAATGTTTTATTTCGTAAATAGTTATATACCTATGTAGTTCTAGCTTTGTAGTAAAATGCCCGAGAAACCAGCTAATTATAATATTCCAGTTAACACGAATACTAATAGATAGCAACAGCGCTTATAAGAAACTCAACCCATACGGAGCGGTAAAGAATTTTTAGAAAGTACCTATCATATTGTTTCTACAAAGTTAAATATAACTTTAAGGTGACGGGTAGGGCACACTAGCGACGCCAATCTATTTTAATTTTTGGCTACTAATCCGGATCTATTTTAATCTACTTCGGGGTTACAACCTCTCGGCAAATACTTATACTATTTATTAAATAACCATGCTCAAATGTTGGGTCCGTTTTTGTACGCGAAAAATTGATTCACGCCAAAAGTGGCCGCTTTTGGCTTAAATCAATTTTTCGCGTACGCGTTAAACTCAACATTTGTGCATGGTTATTTAATAAATAGTATAAGTGTTTGCCGAGAGCTTGTAACCCCGAAATTGTTTAAAATAGATCCGGTTTAGTAGCTAAAAATTAAAATGGATTGGCGTCGCTAGTGTGCTCTACCCGTCACCTTAAGTTGTAATGACTGCACTATTAGAAATATTGAAAATTTTTCATGAAAGTAACATCAGCGAAATATTAAAAAAAACATTGTAACAATTACATACCTAAGTACCTAATTGAATCCAACTGTTTGGTTGTATTACCTATAATCGATTCCTTTACTAGAGCTCTATAAATTCTATATTTCTATGGAACATTTACATTAAGCTCGTACCTAAAAAAATCGATTCTCTACAGTAAAAATATAAACCAAAACGAATTTAATAGGACCGGGAAGATAGAAAATAAAAAATATCGCTCTGTTTGGGTGCGTGACCTTCGTGGTAATAGCAGTAAACAATTTATTATGTAAGTTATATCTAGTCTCAACATCTCTTAGTCATAATTTGTTAATTTTAAAGATGTCAGTTGATGAAGTTGTTGTAAGAGAAATATAACCGATTAAATGCATGATACGTGTAAATTTATCTGTTGTTGTGAT
Source organism: Marasmia exigua (assembly GCA_019059595.1). Lineage (NCBI taxonomy): Eukaryota > Metazoa > Arthropoda > Insecta > Lepidoptera > Crambidae > Marasmia > Marasmia exigua. The sequence continues at coordinate 9,661,551 of CM032476.1, read as the reverse complement.
TCAAATTTTTTCGACTGTACCGTTCGGTTCGCTATATTATTGTGGAAGCTTTTGTCGCACATTTTGAATTTTATATAGTGGTGGGACACCTAAGTATTTGTTGTGCTAAAACGTTAAAATACGGACAGTTGAAGGATGACGCCTGGTGGCATCATGATGACATGGAACAGTCAACGCCACACTGTGATTAAATACCTAATAGCTTACGTTGATTAATTTTCTATCAAAGAAATTCCTAAGTGTTATTTTTATCTTAAAATTTTTATGCAGTTTTAATATCTACTGTACCTATAAGTTTAACAAATAATAATATTAGTTGCTATGGAGAGAAGAACCGTCTGAACCAGTGGAAATTGGACTTGTTACTGATTTTGACAGTGTCAATCGAATTAACGTATCAGTGGGTTCGATTTTCAATGGTTTGAGTGTACCCATACATAAAACGACAAATATTAGATAGGTATCCATCAGAAACTTCACGACGAAAAGTTAACACATTTTCAAATTAAGAACGAATAGAGTTTAAACTTTAACCTCAAAAATTGTTACTTCAACTGAGCGTAGGTACCTAAGAGAAAAGTAGGGTACACCATACCTATCTATGATGATAGAAAATAAGTTAAACTTGTAGGTGTACTTACCGTTCATATATTTTGACCACAATGCGGCGTTAACTGCGACGGCATCACGTAATGATTAAAATAGTTCAAAGTTGATTTGCTCCGAGCCGACTGTCGCGGAGTCAGTGAGAGGTTGGTGATCGGTACCTGGTTGAAATAAAGGAGCTTGAAAGCATTTTGGCCTTTTTGTCTAATTACCTACCTTCCTTCATAGTCACTACCTCATCATCATCCTTCTGCCCTATTCGTAGGTTATTGCAATACCTAGGTTTGGGCCGTGTTCTCGGGATACTGGGTTCGATTCCCAGTATGTTTCGAATTTTTCGATATTAGCTCAGGTTTGTGATCACCAAACCGCATTTGGCAAGCGTGGTGATTAAGCTTAATCCCATTATAAGTAGCGATAACTTGATTTCTATGATGGAGGCCTTTGCCCTGCAATGGGACAGTAGGTATATAGGCTGTTAATTTACTAGTAGGTACCTATTTCACCGAAGTATCTAGGTACTTAATCTAATGAGTAGGTAAGTCCGCAAACAGCTAAGTTAGCCTGATAGGGCGAGATACCTTTGATGGGCTTCGTGGGAGAAAATACAATTTAATCCCAAATTGAGTAACTGTATTAATGTAATATCAAATATCTAAATCCACAATTCGTATAAACAGGATTTTGGCCTTACCTAGGACTATGATAGGCAGTTACAAAAAAAAGATTTGGTAAACAAAGATTTAGGAATGAATTAACCAAATCCATAAATTAATTTAGTACCTACCTAGATATGATAACAAAATAAATACTTAATATTCGAAAAAGGATAAGGATTAATCAATAAGCACGGGATTATGTTCTTAAGATTTAACTGTGATGTATGAAAGTAGGTACTTGGTGACGATAGAACTGAAATCTTTATTTTAGACATAAACCTATGTACAGACAGCCACACATCAGGTCACTACAATCCGTCCAAATTCCTCAATTGATATTGAATTGAATTTGTTTAACAGTAAGGCGAGTGGAAATTGAATGAAGAATTTTGATAATTTTTTTAAATATTTTGATGTGTGGACTGTACGTAGTACTTACCCTTTGCGATTTGCAAAACGGCGTTTAAGCTCTTTCGTGGTCCAAGGCACGTACGAATTCGGTTACCCAGTTTCATCGGACAACAAAACTTTTTTTCGGCTAAAATTTCACTTAAGATTGAAGTTTTTGTACCTAATTAAAAATGACTGAAAACTAGGTAGGTACCTAACTATTAGTACTAGTCTAGGCAGGTAACTTACCTACTTATACCATAGATACCATATGTACAGTTGACTAAATTGAATTATGACCCTCCTAAAAGTATTTTCTCTACTGGTCGTTTTAACCAAGTACAGGTAAAATTTTGCATTTCTTATTAACGAACCTGTTTTTATTTTTAACCGATCCCGAAAAATGGAGAAGGTTCTCAATTCATCATTTAAGGATTTTTTATGTATGTTCTCCGATTACTCAATAAAAAGCATCCAACTAAATAGAGTAAAATAATATTTTTAACACATCATACCCTTCACATAACATATTAAGGCAGTACCTACACTCGAAAAAAGGTGTTACTGAAAGAGCAGATTTATTAAGTTTATGTTACGTACGATTGCTAAGTGAGGTGGTAGGGCACACTAGCGACGCCAATCGATTTTATCTTTTAGCTACTAAACCGGATCAATTTCAAACAATTTCGGGGTTGCAACCTCTCGGCAATCACTTATTGGTACTATTTATTAATTAACCACGCACAAATGTTGGGTCCGTTTTTGTACACGAAAAATTGATTACCGCCAAAAGCGGCCACATTTAGCGTAAATCAATTTTTCGCGTACAAACGGACGGACTCTAAATTTTAAAATCGATTAGCGTCGCTAGTGTGCCCTACCCGTCACCTTAAGTTTTTTGGTACTAAATTTATTGTTGAAAATCAGCTATATTCAATTAAGTTATTCTAATCATAAAATAATGCGTTAAACTATTGAAATACCTACCTTTGTCAGAAATCTGGTTAGCTGAAACGATGTTAAGCTGCTTACGGATTACGGCGATAAGAAATGTTATAAAAAATGGTGTCCCCAGAAAGTTTCAGTAATTTGGATGCCAAAATGCGTGTGGTCTTTGTAGTTGCTGTGGCGTTAGCGTGTGCCTCCGCTGTGGAGGTGACGAGGCCAGGTGGCTACCACGCCGAGGTCGGCATCCCGATGGCTGCCAAGATCAGGGAATCTGAGGAGAAGGTCATGGCAAAACGGCTGACCTTCGAGGACGAGAGGATCATCGGAGGAGTCATAGCGCCAACAGCTGCACACCCGCACTTCGTAAGACGAACATTAATTTATTTTAATAAATCTCAATAATCCACGGATTTGAACTCACAAACACAAGTTTAAATCCCGTCTGAGTGACTCGTGCAATGAGTTCTTTATCAATTTAGGTATATTGGTTAGTTATGAAGTTTCGCGAATTACTTAACATTAAATTTTCGGCAAAGAAGAACATCGTAAGGATACCTACGTAGGTACCTACTTATGTACAGTTTAGAAAAGTAAAGAAATGAAAAATATTTATTTGGAGCATATAAACTTAAGACTAATATTAACAAAGTAGAACTGAAATGCTATCTACCAAAATGGTCGCCACTCAGCATTGTCTCATTGCTTCGAAAGCAATGGCGCTGGTATCTCTGTACACCCATTGAACTATTTTTACTACGTAGTATTAATAACTCATTGGTGGCACCAAGTAACGTGAGGACGCTACTATTGTTTCCTTATTAGTTAGGTATACTTAAAAATCAAAAAGTATACAAATTATACGTACAGTATCTGCACATTTACATCCCTTCAACCACGTGTTCTACTAACCATTCTGAACAACATTTGTTCTGACTTTTGGAAATTCACATAAAAAAAATTCAACTGTTCATACAAAATTGGTCACGTGACTCGGCCATTTTGTATGACCGAAAAAAATTTCGACGAATTTCGAAGTTATTGAACAATTGTTGTTAGGAATGGTTGGTAGAACACGCGATTAAAGGGATGTAAATGTTCACAGATACATCCTGTATAAGTAGGTACTGCGTAAAGTAGTAAATTGCTGATATATATTGAACCATTATCATTATATAGTAGAAATATAGTATTATTTCTAATAGTGTGTAGTATTATTATTATGTAATACTATATAGCTTATACAGAATAGTCTGCCTGCTCGTCGAGAGGAAACTTTTTAAATTTAGCTTTGAATGATGATACCTACGTTCAATCGTGAGTGAAATTTTCCAATCCTATAACTATATGTGGCAACACTTTGTATTGACTAGCAGTGTAAATTAAGTTCAAATAATGGTTTAAATAGCTGCCTCCTCCGAGAGTAAAGGATGATAAGCGCCCCTCCGGAGGTCAGGCTAGTTTTACCCTCTATCCTAAACAGTGATTATATACCTACTCTTTGTCCTAAACATGTTAAACTATAACTGCCACACTCAGAGTCGTTGATTAACTTAGTTGGCTACTTAATAAAAAGTATTGACACTTATTTTGATACGCATAAAGAGTACCGATACTAAAGTTAATGAACATTAGCTTAAATGTCGTCTCTGAGTGCGGCCGTAAGAGTGACCCAGCATCAGCTCTGTTGCCCTTGCTGTCACTATTCAAAAACTGAAAAACTTCTTTCTTTTATACATATAATTAGTCATAGTGTTAATACGGCCAGTAACAAAGGAACGCCACTGAGCAAGTAATCACTACGTTTAGAGTTCGCCATCGTCGTTACATCACACATAAAGACTATCTACTTATAATAAGTTAAATATCAGCTTGACCCATTTGACGCCTTGCAGAGACGAGCTGTCCGCATTGTCGGGGATCCCGATCTCACGGACAAATTGGAGTCGTTGGAGTCGCGAAGAGATTTTGGCTCTCTTTGCCTCTTCTATAGGCTCTTCCATGGAGAGTGCTCTTTGGAGCTGTTTAATATCATACCAGGGTCACCATTCTACAATCGCACGACTAGACGCCGCGGCAAACTTCACCAATACTACCTGGAACCAATCCCTTCCAGAACTCTTCGTTTCCAGCGCTCCTTTTTTCCGCGCTCGTGCAAACTCTGGAATGACCTTCCAGCCGCGGTGTTCCCTGATCGCTATGACATGTCCTTTTTTAAACGAGGTTTGAAAAGAGTTCTTCTCTCACGGTAGGCAGCGGCATGACTGTGCTCCGGCATTGTTGATGTCTATGAGCGGCGGTTACCGTTTACCATCAGATGGGCCGCAAGCTCGTCTACCTACTATAAGCAATAAAAAAAAAAAAGTTGATGAACATTAGCTTACTTACCTAGTTGACCTCTCTGAGTGCGGTAGTAAGTAGGTAAGAGTAAATTTGTTTTATCTCAAAAAATGTTTTCCTTTGCCAGGCTGGTCTTCTCATCGACCTGATTGGTCACCATGGCCAGTCGGTGTGCGGCTCCTCGCTCCTGACCACCAACCGTCTGGTGACTGCCGCCCACTGCTGGGCCGACGGCGTCAATCGCGCCAGCCGGTTCACCGTCGTCCTCGGCACCGAGTTCCTCTACTGGGGGGGAACGAGGATCACGACCAACCGCGTCTTCATGCACCCGGCGTGGAACCCTTCAAACCTTAGCAATGACGTTGCCATGATCTACCTGACCTCCAATGTGCAATTTAGCAGTAATTATTCTTCAATCTTAGTATCTTTTTATTTTGGAATTACCTACTTAGGTCTTAGATTAAATCATTTTGGTATAATCTAAAACGTTATAGGTTCCTCTAAGAACCGCCACCGCGCAGTTGGGGTTAGAATGATTTTGAACTGGAGACCATAAAACAACGCAGTGAGGGACCCAGCCACTGGGGCGGATACCTTACGATGGAAGTTCGAACACAAAATAATTAGACACAAAACGACGGTTGCCTACATCACTAGCTAACGGCTAGACCTGGAGCCCAATTCTCGTGCTCGTGACATTTTGAAAATATGGCGGATGTCACATAAAATTTATACAAAAAACTATGTATATCACGAGCACGAGAATTAGGCTCCTGGCAAAAACGTATCTTTCAAAAGATTGGAATATTTGCATCTGCATCAGTGCAAAGATGCGGAACAGTGAAACACTTCATATGAATCATTTGGAACATCAACTCACAGATAGATCCGTGAATGATTGATTTTGTTACGAATGAATAATCGATCCCCTCCTGCTGCTAGCTCGTTCGCTCTGAAATTCGGATTCGTTTCACTTGGATCATCCGGCTCTTTCGCCTCACCCGGATCATTCAGCTCATTCGGATCATTCGACTCACTAGGACTCGAGATCCAGTTGAGTGGAATGATACATCCGGAGCGAACATTAGAGATTCGGAACAGTGTATCATTGGTTGAGTCGGATCACTGAGTCGTTTCAGTAAAGAGTTACCCACGTATACTAACGGCGCACCATACCTACCTATATGAGCGTTTACAGTGATCTAGGTTTGGTTCGTCAATGACAGAGTTAGGGCCGATTTCACCGTCGAAATTGAACGCGATCAATGCGAGCGAAAACAAAGGAACGGAACTCAGTTTAGCGCGTAGACCGAGTTCAAGTGAATTGAACGCGTTCAATTTCAACGGTGAAATCGGCCCTTAGACGCTGACATTCGGGAGAGACAGATACCATTTAAGATTCGGCCCTATGTTCCTTGGGGAAAATAGTGTTTTCATTTAGTAGTAGGTAATCCCGAGAAGTTTCTAGGTAATTCAACAAGTCACTGTTTTAGAACTAACTAAAGTAGGATGAATGTTACACTTTAACGTAAATAGGTGTAACTTATGTATTGATATACATTTTTCTTTGGAATAATGCATTTTTTTTTAACTTCTAGCTGCCATCCAGCCGATTGCGCTGCCCACTAGACATGACCTAGGGAATGACTTCGTGGGTGCTTGGGCCATGGCCGTTGGATTCGGAAAAACTAGTGACAGTAAGTAATAGTGGATAGCTACACCTACACAAACGAAATAGCCTTTTATTGATAGCTAATAAAAAAAAATATTGTAAAGATTGGTAATAGAGTTCCTTCACACACAGGTCAAGCGTAGTCTACCTATACCTTTATAGTTTTAAAATAAACACTTGTAGATTGAGTGAGACCTAGTAAAAAGAGTGTACGGTCAGCATCAAGAGTAGCTTAAAAATTATTACCATGTCGAAGAAACATTTTGTACGTAACCCTTAGAAACTGACTATAATAAGCAGAACAGTTACTTTGACATGGTACAAGTGTTAAGCTACTTTTGATGCTGACCTAGTCTAGCTTGTCTATTTCCCACCAATTTTCCCTCTCAAAAGTGGTGTACCTACGTAACTGTATGGCATAGGGAGACACAGGTAACTAACCTACCTGCTACCTACGTGGTGTAATCTTAAATGTGACGGGTAGGGCACACTAGCGACGCCAATCGATTTTAATTTTTAGCTACTAAACCGGATCTATTTTAAACAATTTCGGGGTTACAATCTCTCAGCAAACACTCATACTATTAAATTAACCAACCATGCTCAAATGTTGGGTCCAACGAGTACGCGAAATATTGATTCACGCCAAAAGCGGCCACTTCTGGCGTGAATCAATTTTTACAAAAACGGACCCAACAATTGTGCATGCATATTTAGTAAATAGTATAAGTGTTTGCCGAGAGGTTGTAACCCCGAAATTGTTTCAAATAGATCCGGTTTAGTAGCTAACAATTAAAATCGATTGGCGTCGCTAGTGTGCCCTACCCGTCACCTTAAGAGCGTTTTCGCTGAATCCTAGGGAGTTAGGTCCCACGGGAGACAACCCACATATTATAGTGGTTATTCAACCAAAGACTCTTAGAACTCTGACAACAGCTTTACAGTCTGAACGTTCGGGAAGAAAGAATACGCTGACGCTTAAGCGAGGGCAAACTGCAAGGGCCTTTTACTATATTTTTCTTCAACCCGCAGGTCAGCAAGGAGCATCAACAGTTCTCAGCCACGTGAACCTCCAAGTGATCTCCGTGCAAGCATGCATGGATGTGTACACATCCCAGTTCGTGTTTCCCAGCACATTGTGCACCAGCGGCGCGGGCAGGGTCGGCGTCTGCGACGGAGACTCCGGCGGTCCTCTCTTCATCCAGAGGAACGGGCGGGCTCTCCTGGTGAGTTGTCTATCAAGAGTGCATGATAGTCTTTATGGAAGAGTTCGTGTTCCACGAAACCATTGTGTACTAACAGCGCTGCAGCGAGACCGTCTGCAATGGACTCGGGCGGTCCTCTCTTTATGCAGAGGAACTGGCGGCCTCTCCTGGTGAGTTGTCAACCAAGAGTGTATGGTAGTCTTCACCGATGAGTTTGTGTTGCACCAACGGGGCGGCAGCGAGGCCGTCTGCAATGGACTCTGGCGGTCCTCTCTTCATCCAGAGGAACGGGCGGCCTCTCCTGGTAAGTTGTCAACCAAGAGTGCATGGTAGTCTTCACCGATGAGTTTGTGTTTCACCAAAACATCGTGCACCAACGGGACGGCAGCGAAGCCGTCTGCAACGGACTCGGGCGGTCCTCTCTTCATCCAGAGGAACGGGCGGGCTCTCCTGGTGAGTTGTCAACCAAGAGTGCATGGTAGTCTTCACCGATGAGTTTGTGTTTCACCAAAACATCGTGCACCAACGGGGCGGCAGCGAGGCCGTCTGCAATGGACTCTGGCGGTCCTCTCTTCATCCAGAGGAACGGGCGGGGTCTCCTGGTGAGTTGTCAATCAAGAGTGCATGATAGTCTTTAATGGAAGAGTTCGTGTTCCACGAAGCCATTGTGTACTAACAGCGCTGCAGCGAGACCGTCTGCAACGGACTCGGGCGGTCCTCTCTTCATCTAGAGGAACTGGCAGCCTCTCCTGGTGAGTTTTCAACCAAGAGTGCATGGTAGTCTTCACGGACGAGTTCATGTTCCATCAAACCAGTGTGCCCCAACGGCGAGGCAGCAACGGACTCGGGCTGTCCTCTCTTCATCCAGAGGAACTGGCGGTCCCTTCTGGTGAGTTGTCAACCAAGAGTGCATGGTAGTCTTCACGGATGAGTTTGTGTTTCACCATAACATCGTGCACCTACGGCGCGGCAGCAAGGCCGTCTGCAATGGACTCTGGCGGTCCTCTCTTCATCCAGAGGAACTGACGGCCTCTCCTGGTGAGTTGTCAACCAAGAGTGCATGGTAGTCTTCACGGATGAGTTTGTGTTTCACCATAACATCGTGCACCTACGGCGCGGCAGCAAGGCCGTCTGCAATGGACTCTGGCGGTCCTATCTTCATCCATAGGAACTGGCGGCCTCTCCTGGTGAGTTGTCAACCAAGAGTGCATGGTAGTCTTCACCGATGAGTTTGTGTTTCACCATAACATCGTGCACCAACGGCGCGGCAGCGAGGCCGTCTCCACTGGACTCGGGCGGTCCTCTCTTCATCCAGAGGAACGGGCGGCCTCTCCCAGGCGGCCTCTCCTAGTGAGTTATCGACAAAGGTTGCATATATAATAGTAAGTAATCACAGGAAAAGGTAGGTAGTAAACTTTACTTCACTCAGACAGTCTCACGGTGGACCAAGAAATCTTGTGTTATTTTCTCGTAAAATCACATTGTACCTATTCGATGAAATGTTCTGAGGCCTTAGTAAGAAGACGTCCCGTAACGAACGAGAAAATACCGGTCGCATCCAAGCAAAGGAAACACACTGCGCGTGTGAAAAGGAGGGAAACTCCGAATCGGTCGTAACGGCCTGTGTCAATCTATGTGAGTTTTAATGAGAATGTGATCAATATTTCGCCTGTATTTCCAGATCGGCGTGAGCTCGTTCGCGGCGAACAACATGTGCGAGTTTGGCTTCCCCTCCGGCTTCGCTCGCGTCACCTCCTTCCTCAGCTTCATCCAACAGCACCTGTAAACAGCTCTGCCTTAGCGAGTGTAAATAAAGTCAACTGTTGTTATAAATTATTTGTTAGGTTAAAAGATGTAGTTTGTTTCCTTTCACCTGAAAAATTGTGTAGGTAATTAGGTTAGGTACGTGTTAGCACGTAATACAAAATGAATAAAATTATATCTACTTTTAATGCACATAAAACACAAGGTACCTACCTACCTAAAGACTTTAAATTCACAAGTCTTATCACGAGTAAAAACACACTTAAGTCTGCGACGTTAGGTGTCGCTATCTACCTACCTACTTGGGAGGTAAATGAGTCAACACACTAACTGCCGCGCTCAGAGTCGTTGATTAACTTAGTTGGCTACTTAAGAAAAAAATTTGACACTTATTTTGATACGCATAAAGACTACCGATACTAAAGTTAATAAACATTAGCTTAAATGACGTGCGGCCGTAAGTCAACAAAAATTTATTTATTAAAAATATTGATATTCCGGTAAGCAAAAAGGGTCTTGGGTAGATAGATATATTTAGCGTATTTATCTACTGTGCCAAAGTGAAATGGGTAAGGTAGGTACTTCGGTAATTTAAATGTAGGTACTTAAATAATAATATTTTTCCTTTGTTTAGTATTTATTAAGTAGGTATCTTCTTCTCTGTCGCTAAGCTCTTGCCAGAGCGGTCGTGGTCGCGATGAGGTGTCCTTGTGGGTGTTAGAGGCGGACACAGCTTCCGAGAGGTCGTGACTCTCGCCATCTCCCTCGGTTTGCAGAATGTCTGGCACATTCTGACACGGGGTTTCCTATTGCGGATTTCACTTATCAATCCAGAGCATCGATATCACGCCAAAAGTGGCCGCTTTTGGCCTGAATCAATTTTTCGCGTACGCGTTGGACTCAACATTTTTGCATGGTTATTTAATGAATAGTACTTACATATGTTTGCCGAGAGGTTGTAACCCCTAAGTAGTTTAAAATAGATCCGGCTTAGTAGCTAAAAATTAAAATCTATTGGCGTCGCTAGTGTGCCCTACCCGTCACCTTAACTCGTAGAGTTTATAAAAATTAAGTAAGTAACTTCATCATTTAAGCCAATAGACGTCCACTGCTGGACATAGGCCTCCCCCAATGTTCTCCACACAGATCGGTCCTGTGCCGCCCGCATCCAATGGATTCCCGCAACCTTCACCAGATCGTCGGTCCACCTTATGGAGGGCCTGCCACGGCTGCGACTTCCTGAACATGGCCTCCACTCGAGGACCTTTCCGCCCCAACGGCCGTCTGTTCTCCTCGCTATGTGCCCTGCCCATTGCCACAAGTCTCAAGAGACATGCAATCCTTTGGGCTATGTCTGTGACCTTAGTTCCTTATGAAGTAATTAATTATATAAAAAAATATACGTTACACCATCAAGATATTCCTTATTTACCATAAAATAATGACATTGTTTTATCACGTAGGTACTTTTAGCATGATTTAACTATGTAAAAAAATATATAAAGCGTGACAGAGGTGTAAATGGCACTAATTTCGGGGGACGTGACGGAGGTGTTCATTTCAACAAAACATTATTCTTCATCAATTAAATTTTACATCATGTAATAGTCCATCTGTAAAATAGTACATCAACGAATATTTAGGACATACCTACTATTTATCATTTGTAGTCTGTTATATAAAAGTTAAATGTTGATTTGTAAGTTTGACTGACCGGATGGCGCAATTGGTAGTGACCCCGCCTCTTACGCCAAAGGTCGTGGGTTCCATCCCCACCCTGGACAAACACTCGTGCGATGAATACTTGTTTGTTCGGTGTCTGGGTGTAATATATGTATTTAAGTATATATTTGTGTTCCTCTGTTGACGGAATCAGGTCAACGTATGAGATGTTGTGAGAATTATTAAGTTTGGCTCATTATTGATAAAAAAGAAGAACGATCCACTTTTATGTTCACTCTTGCCACGTTTTTTATAATTATTAACTAATATTGCATTCTGGGTTTTAAAAATATGTTTGCATGTATGTGTCACATGTTGTATCAAATATTATCTTTTCTAAGATTTCGATATGTGCGATATCAAAATCAATAGATAAGAACTCTTACTTTCATCCCATGAGTTCGTAGCATCATCTTGTGTGTGAATTTGAAAAAAAATGTTTATCAATCTTATTTATTTGCTATTACCAGTGGTGCTGGGTGCAAATAAATTGTGTGGTAAAGAGAACTGTGTAAAAGGTAGAAGTTCCAGGGTAACAAACGGAATAATTACGGAACGCAATTCCAGACCATTTCAGGTAAGCAAATAGACTTTTTTAAAGACAGAACTTTTATTTTGAGAATATTAACTTTGATATCAGCACTTATAGTCTATTCTTATTATGAAGTAAGGTTAATAGAAATTGTCGAAAGAACACTTTTAGACTATGCAAAACTTCCAATCTTGTTTTTTGTCGAAATAGAAATACACAATTGGATGTTTAGTATAGTTATATAGATATAGAATGACGTAAAAAGTGTCAGAATGAAAAATGTGAATAAAATTATCCGGAAAAATATACAAATGGTGTTATCGGCATCGGCGCCGTTCGTCGACCAACTTTTTACATGTCGTAGGCGTTACGTATGTAGGATCTAACCCGATACCGATACCCGTTGTGAGCCTACAAGCAAGATCCATGCTCGCATCAAAGTTATTTCAGCTATAAGCAGCCCCTTTGCCGCCAGATTCATGTTTATTCGCGAATGATCGGTTTAAGTTACCTGAGGCACGTCACTATGTTTAAAAGTAAGACATAAATAATACGTAGGTAACCACAATCGCGCAAAAAAAATATATTTCGAAGTTTAGATTATTTTGAGCATTATATTAAAAAACATTTGCCATGTGGTCTCCGGCAGAGTAGAATAGGCCACCCTCACTCTTACCGAGGTGTCGTAAAAGGCGACTAAGGTAAAGCTGCTGGCATGATCATCAGACACCCAGAGAAGGAAAACTCTGCATTTATATCAAAACCCTCGCCAACCCGTCTGCCAGGCGTGGTGAGTATGGCAATTACCCCTCATGTGATTGAGGGAGGCCCGTGCCCCAGCAGTGGGGACTTAAATGGGCTGACGATGATGACGATGATTAAAAAACAATATGTTAATTTTGCTTGTGAATTAATTGTAGGGTGTTTTTGTATAATTGTTATAGACGATTTACTACCAAATACAAAAAGTGATATTCAATAGGATCTATATGAAACGTACAGAGTTACGTTCTTCGAAATGTCAAAAAGGACTTCATAATTGGAACAGACTACTGTAGGCTATAGCTACTGAATAAAGAGACGCCAGTTCTTTAGAATTTAAAGCGTTTCTGATGCTGTTAATACTTGCGTCAGTGTAGTAGGTACTACCTACATATCTGCCTATTATTTACTAGGTAATTACATGAGAATGAAGTTTTTCTAGTAGTTACAAGTAGACATCGCATGCAGTCTTATATCATATCATACATCGAAGTGTTCATGAGACGCTTTCTACACCGTGCTTTTGTAACCGTCTTACTCCCTTATCGAGGGCATTATACTGATGATAATGAACATTTTCCCCCAAGGAACATAGGGTCTAATCTCGAAAAAAAATCCATTTCATATTTGATTTAATCTAAGATTTCATACAATTTGCACCAATCATCTGATTACTTTTGTTTGGATGGGAACGTGTTTTTAGGGTTCCGTAGCCAAATGGAAAAAACGGAACCCTTATAGATTCTTCATGTCTGTCTGTCTGTCCGTCCGTCCGTATGTCACAGCCACTTTTTTCTCAAAACTATTAGAACTATGGGTATTGGGTACTATTGAAACTACGTAAATAGATGTTTTTGTTAACCGCATTACGATTTTTACACAAAAATAGGCAAAAAAAATCCCTCATTACTTAGAACTGATTTTTTTTCCATCAAACCCAAACGTGTGGGGTATCTATGTATAGGTCTTTAAATATTTTTTTTTGTAAATTTAATACTTTGCGCAAGAGACGCTCCCAAAGTGATAAAAAGTGACGGTTATATAGTAATAATAGACGGTTAAAACAACACGGTGTATAAGGTGTGCTGAAGTTAGTAGTTAGGTACTTTTCTCAATAAAAGGAAAGAATGAGGACGAAATCTATAATTAATAAATTATGTATAACTAAGTACTTAGTAATTTCTACGCCACTAGTGGCAGAATATGCAGAATGTATGCTATATGTAACATGCTACCATATTTTAAGAAATAAATATAATTTCATTTCATTTTATTTCATTTCATTTCCATTTAGGTAGCCCTCTACTCGCGGGTAGGCCCGCACGGCGAGCTGGGCTTCTGCGGAGCTTCCCTCCTCAACCCTCAGTGGGTGATAACCGCCGCCCATTGCTGCTTCCATGACGGCGAGCGAGTAGACGACGTGCAAGTAAGAAATAAGAAGCAGACTATAGGAACGATGTGGTTATTTATTAGGATCGCAACACAAGTTGCACCCACCACCTTAAAAATAAAACTAAAAATCTAAAATTACTTACATAACTCTTCTGCACCCATAATTCTTACGCCAAAGGTCGTGGGTTCGATCCCCACCCTGGACAAACATTCGTGCGATGAACACTTGTGTTTGTTCGGTGTCTGGGTGTAATATATGTATTTAAGCATATATTTGTGTACCTCTGTTGTCTGATATCTGTAACACAAGTGCTTAAGCTACTTAGTACGGAATCAGGTCAACGTATGAGATGTTGTGAGAATTATTATTATTATTAATTAGAGATCACAGCTTGCTTTGAAACGCATTATTTGGTAAATGCTATCAGGCAAAGGTCTGATAGCATTTTTGCAGAACTATGAAATGTTAGGTAAAGCTAAGCATTTTTATATAAAGGTTGCAATTATTATTAATTTATAAATGTTACATAATATGTACACTGGTGTTGCAGGCGTCCATGGGCGGCGGTAATCGCTTACCATCAGGTGATCCGTCTGCTCGTCTGCCACCTATATCATAAAAAAAACTACTTATTTATATAAATAGTAAGTAAGTAAGAAAGTAAGTAAACATTTATTGACCACTATAAAAGATTTATATAGACAGGACACATAACATAAGCATAAGGAGATTGCACAGTAATACTACATAGGAAAAAATATTAAACAAAAATAAAAGAAATAAATAATAGTAAGTTAATATATAAACTAGTGACCAAGGAAGAAGAAAAGGAACAAAGTGAAGTGGTCAACAAGGTCCAAGCTCAGCATGTGCTGCAGCGGTTTGCCGCCGCTGCCGCGCTGGTTTTCAGTTTGGACCTTGAGTGACTGGCGAAATCAATTTAGAATGTGACAGATAACAAGGAATGTGAGAAATAATCAAAGATAACAAAAGAAAAGACAAAAAGAACGAGGATACAAAAAAGCAGTAGTAATTTTCTATACATATAATACAGTGATACAGTGTTAGGCTTCTGCCGTGGTGATGGCAGACCGCCATTAGAAATATTAGTTTTAATTAATTATATATAATACATCTAGAGGTTACATTAATTTATTTGAGTTGACAGATGGGTACTTATAACATTAGCACTATTAACTATATTGCACATACATTTGTTTTTAGTAGAGTTTATTTATAGGGTATGTTGGATGCAGAATATGTGGGAACCGAGAGTCATTTATTCTTTGGGGAATACGTTCTACAGTGGACAGAAATTGCCTTTAAATTAGAAATGAATGAAGAAATAAGATTTTAATTACAGCGTACGAACGAAGACAGGCACTCAGGACCATGCCGGCTCTAGGTATACCGAGGCCCTAGATGCACCGGCCACGGTTTGCTTGCTGCTAAGTACTTTAGGTTTAGCGTTTATCACGCTGACTGACGCTCATTTGCCCTTTTTGTGAGGGTAGTTCTGTGCCAGCAACGGTAATGGATATAATGAGCTACAGGTGACGATGATTAACATATAGACGTATATAGCTTGATTAGGTTTTTTTGGCGAGCAGGCGGATCACCTGATGGTAAGCGATTGCCGCCGCCCATGGACACCCGCGACATCAGAGGAGTCACAAGTGCGCTGGCAACCATTAAACCCTTCTTTCCCCCGGATGGGCCTGGGCCTCCGGTACCCTCACTCAAACACAGAACAGTGCTGTTTCAACGCGGTTTTCTGTGAGGCCGTATCACTCGGGTCGAGCCGGCTCATTCATGCTGAAGCGTGGCTCTCCCACGGTCGAATATTCCACTTTAGAGCGATGGTAGCTCAATGGATTAATTCCCACCCCATTCACACAAGGAGGGGACCCCCCACCCTCAAATAGGGCCCCATCTGAAGATTTTACCACGGGATTCAGGTAGAGTAGTTACTACGGCACTTAATGCCGCCCTACCTTCGATTCGACTCTAGCTACAGTACTGGAGTGAGAGCATAGATTATTCGACTAACCCTCATGATTGTCAGGCAATTCTCGGTGCTCACTCCCTGTACGACCGGTACGAGAACGGGCGGCGCATCGTCCGCGTGGAGAGCATCGAGGTACACCCGGCGTGGGATCCCGACACCTTCGCCAACGACCTCGCGCTTCTACGGCTGGCCAACACACTGCAGATCACTGGTAAGGAATAGAGAAGCAAGTGCCGTATAAGCCATATAACAAGAGTAGCAAATCGTCGGTGAAGTTCTAACACCACGTAACTCATTTTGAGCAACTTTTCAGGAAAGCCATAAAACTGATCCGAGATTTACGTGTTATTTCCATTAGTAGATGGCCGTAACTGAATTCTGATTGAAAAAAAAATCCGTCTTCCAAGTCTCTAAGGAATGGTATCAAAATGTCATAACCGCCACCATTAAATTATTTTATAAATGTGACTTACGTGGTCATCTCATAGCGTAGGTCATTTTATGACTTCGGTGCTGTAACTTTTTCGTAATTTTAAAGGTTTTTTATTGGTCGTATCTTGATTCTGAAAAGGCGAAATGACGCGTCTATGGATTCTCTAGCGGAGTCTAGCGAATGGCATCGAAATGTCAAAACCACCAAAAATTACTTACGTGGTGTTAGAACTTCACCGACGAAATGCTACGGGCTTCGAACGCTTGGATAATTGGTGGGTGACCAGCTAAATCACCTAGGAAATGATAAGCGATTGCCGCCACTTAGACACTAAGGAGTCACAAGTGCGCTAACAGCCTTTTGACTCCCCTTCCCCTTTATTGGCTTTCGGTACCCTCATTCATTCGGCTAAACACAAACAACAGATTCTGCTACAGGCCCCGCGCTGGCTTAATCCGGCACTGGTTCAGTTATCAACGATAGTTTACAGGAAACTTAATATCTACAATTTACATAATTTCCATTATCTATGACGTATCTATATTCATTACAGAAGGGCAAGGAGGGGGAGGAGACGCCGAATAGCCTCGGCCTCTCCCCTCTCCGAGGAAGAGGCCAGTCAGAACGTGATACGGGGGTACCAGCGTTGGCATTGCGCAGGCCTCCTTCTCAGCTCGGTAGGGACGGCTTGCCGCTCCCGGCTGTCCCTATCCCTCCCCCCAACCCATCTGGGGGAGTTAGTGTAGGGCCCGCGATGTAAGCGGGCCACCGCCTGGGAAGGAACGTGTAGTTAAAGTTCATTAACTAGTAGGTACACATGTTTCCTTCCCACTTGAGTGGGAAGGAAACATGTGTACAACAACGAAGAAGGGAGCGCCGTCGGGGGTTTAGTCGGTAGGCCACCCCCCGGTGGACGGGTATGCATAAGGCCACGTCGGCCCACTGCACTACGGGCCGCCGCATTCTCCCGACGCAAAAAAGAAAAAAATAATTGATTAATTAATTTCTTCTTTAAAATGTAGCGCGGAGTTCGGACTTCGAGTTATTGGTGATGGGATAAACCTATGATTTAAAACAATTTCTAGATAAGTCATGTACCTTTCTTAATCTTAAAAATTACTTCGTCGAACATATTGTTGCAGCTGAGATACGAACAGTGCGCCTACCGCCTCGGAGTATGGTAAACTCAAACTTCGCTGGTGCACTGGCCACTGCCTCTGGGTGGGGCATAGCTGCTGCAGGTAAGTAAACTTTTAATATACAAAAAACTGTTTCTGATAAGTGGCAGATGAGACGGATAACCTGATGAACGTCACTGGTACCAAAGCACTGCAGATAGATAATTAATGCTGTTTTGAATTGGAGTTTACTAAATAATCTTCCTTTTAATACCAACAAGTGCAAGGTGATTACCTGATAGACAGATAACGATGGTAAGCACTTGCCGCCGCCCTCAAAACCAGTGTAGTCTGCAAACCAGCGTAGTCTGGTTATCAAAAGTGCGCTGCCAACCCTTAAACCCCCCTCTCCCCGGTCTGGGTCAATACCCTCACTCTCTCGGCGAAATAATGCGCAAGCGTAAAACAAGCTGTTGTAAAAGTCGGTCAAATCCACCCTTAACATCATAGTCTGGATCGAAGGACCAATTTATTGGTCTAACTAATGGTAGGTTTTTTTGTGATAAGTAGCAGACGAGCAGATTGATCACCTGATGGTAAACGATTGCCGCCGCCGATGAAAACCCACAACACCACAGTCTAGTGCGATGCCGTGTAGGGTGGTCGAATAAAGTTGCGTTACTTGAGTTTCGCATAATCCCGTCCAGGTGTGCCGTTCGTGTCCCCTACTCTCCGCGAGTACCCAATGACGGTGATGACGGACACGCAGTGCAACGGGTTCTACGTAAACCAGCTGCCGCCCAACACGGTGTGCGGCTTCTCAGCTACCTCTGGCACTTGTAAGGTAGGGACATCACTACAGATAGTAGAAACTACACTCCCCGATAATACCACTTAAATTGCCTATCATGTGTCGATTTATTGAATCTAATGCTGCAGTTTTGGAATCCAAGCTTTTAGAGCTTTCCCATTCCCATTCTGCATCAGGATGACCTAGGTCCATCAAATTTGGGAATTTGATTGTGTTCTTACTTTTCTTCCTTATTTATCACCACTTGAAATTATGTTCCATATCGAGGATAAAAAACAATATTGCTGTAACCCGCAGAGTATTTAAGTGCTGGAGTGTTAGTTAAGACTGTGCCACCTTACCTAGGTCCCATAATCTCATTTATATGTTGAATTGACATGATAGTTAACATGGTTACACGCCCCAACTGAGATGCCAACTGAGGGCTGAACTCATTATAGAAAATTTACCTAAAATCCACGAACTTGGAATAGACATGGGTACTAAGTACTATTTTGCTACAGAATACTTACTAGAGAACAAATTAAACTTTTCATTAATTCGTTTCTAATCACTAAGAACTATTTTAAAACTATTTCAGGGCGACAATGGCGGTCCAATGACCATAATTATTAATGAAGAAATCATTTTGGTATGTATGTTTGTTTACCTTTTTTGTCTACCTAAAATAAAGGTGACAAGTTGTTTACCTACTTATTATCTTCGAATAACATATTACACGCATTTTTGAATTGCCGAATTACTTGCCGATCTGTCACTAGTTATTACCGTACTAAAGTTAATGCCAAGATGGCAACAAATAATGTTTAAAGGGGCTGGAACGAGTTAAGTTCCGGAACTTCTATTAAATCGGGATTTGGAATAAGGGGGTACAGGGATTAACTTAGTATAGACACCAGTCTCTCACAAAGGTTAAAAGGTACTAAGTGTGGATAAAGAATGGGATCAGAAATGGCGGCGCATCTATTCACTTCTCGCTCGCACACTATTAGCGTCTATACTCGCACTCGTGGGGTGCGAGTATAGACGCAAATAGTGTGCGAGTGTAAGTGTACACCTATATAACTATGTCGTACTAAGCAATGTATCCAATCAATTTATGTAATCTGTGTACCTTTGTGGTGAGGAAATAAAGTCATAATTTATTTATCAGATTGGCGTGACGTCATTCATAGACAGCAGCGGATGCAACGTGGAAATTCCCTCCGTGTTCACCAGAGTGCAGAACCACCTCGATTGGATCGGCGAAGTCACTGGCATGGTGTTAGACTAAATATTTTTTTACTATAAGCCATTATGTTAAGGTGACAATAAATAAGCAAGTACAGTCAGCATCAAAGGGATCTTAGCATACAAACCTATCAAAAATATCTGTGCATTTGACAAAGAGAACTGTATGTCAGTATTCTCAAGGAGCAATTTCATTTGTTGTTCATGAACAAATAAAAGAAGGTACTCACTCTCAGATATTTTGGAAGGTTTGAACGCTAAGATCATTTTGATGCTGACTATTATTCGTCCTCTAGATCGTTTTTTTCCTAGAACCTTTATCCACGATTTCACCAATTTTTTTCACATATATTGTTTGAATAGTAAGGACCTACATCTGCATAGACTTTGCAATATACTGTCATTCAAGGCTTATTCGACCAATTTTTATCCGTGGATAAATCTATGGTATAATGTCAAATTTGTATAGAACGACAGCGCTATACCTACCATACATTTAGTGTGGGAAGAAGATTGGCCTAATCTGCCCTAAACGTTAAAAAAATATTAGCTTACGATAGTTTGTTATTATTTTGAATCAAGATATAAATCAACTAGGTATCTTCATTCATAAGTAATATTTTTCGGAATGATGGGATTAATAAAATATACACAAGATTTACAAAAAAAAAATGGTGTCTTTTGTATGTATGCGACAGGTATATTCTCAATCGTTATTTGAAGCACGGCATCTATTGAGTATTATCTTGATTAGAATGACAGATGACCTTTATTTCAGTGTCCATAAGGTTTATCATTTAACCAAGTTTTATATTTTTATTACTATAGACCTAAAGATCATTTTTCTATGAAAATTAGCTGTCATTCTAATAATGCAAAAAATTACGGACTTTTCGAGTGACGGCGACTAGTGGACCTCTAGCGACGCTAATCGATTTAAATTGATAGCAACTAAACCGGATATCTTTTTAACAATTTCGAAGTTCGAGCCTCTCGGGAAGAATATCGACCATTTATTTAATACTTATAATTAACTTTTTGATCTTTTTTTGCATTCGAAATTCGGATTAACGCCATAAGCGGCCGTTTTTTGGTGGTAACTCATATTTCAAGTAGGAAGCAGCCCAAAAAGTTAATTATAAGTATTGAATAAATAGTATCAGTTTTTTTCAAGATGCTCGAACTTTGAAATTGTTAAAAAGATATCCGATATAGATGCTAACAATTTAAATCAAATGGTGTCGCTAGTGTGCCCTACTCGTCACCTTAATCTAGGATTTTCGCTGTGTATTCGGTTTCGCAGAGATCTTATCGTAAGCAGGCAGAGAGACACCGCGTATCTGACAAATCGTCTAAGATAATGTTATCGTGCTCGTAGCATGTAAGCCGTAGGATTAGCTGTGTTAATTATAACTTATTATAAAATATCGATTGATTGAACTGTTATTAAATAGCGTAAAGAAGGTACATACTGTTGTATTTTGTTTTCTTAGAAACATATCTAATCTGCTGAAAAATGTATGCATTTCTCTTGCTAATTATAAATGGCAACTAAAAAAATCTTTAAATATATTGATATTGATTGATGACAATTTGTCATGTGATAAGATTTTTCCTATTGTTATTTTTGTTTTTCTAAAGTTAGAAATTAATTTAGTGACAGCTTTATTCATCACGTTATGTTGTGTATTTAAATGAAAGAATAAAATTTATTTGAAAACATCTTTATTATATTTTCATCAAAAAAGTAAAATTTTAAAATAAAATATTTAAACATAGGTTTACATGCAATAGTGTGAAACAATGTGGCAGTCACCGCGAATACCTCGTCCTCCACACGCTATACAATACCGTAACATAACTAAAAATGTGTGATCGTAATATTAAAATGTGATTTAGAAAGAATCGCTTAGAAACATTAACACTTTGTGAAACGTTGGCAGTAAAAATAACATAAATTTAAATTATTATTTATATAAAGACACGTTACTTTGTAGAAGCACTTTTTACTTACGAGGCGACCAAGCATACTTACAAGTCGACACTAGCCGCCGCCGGCCGCGCCGCCGCCTACTCTACGCTACGCTCTCCGCGAGTCTACGAGAACTGCCGAATGCTTAAATGCGATATCGCGCCGAGCCGCGGCCGAGGGCGCTGGGGAGAAGACACTTTATAATGGAAATTAACTCTAATACAATTACGTAGCTTACGTTATACTGTGAACGCCGACCGCTCCGACAAGCAAAGCTGTCCAATAATAAAACATCGAACACTGGAAATCAACTATATTGGATGTAAATGCGGTTACAATCCGTCGTCTTAGCTAAGTTTGGAAATATCAAATTTATGAGATATTTAAATTCCGTCGATTGATATTTGATTGGTCATAGTGTCTAGTAAAACTTCAAGATCGAATTATTAGTAGTTGAATCGAACGACATACATTTCTAGTTACTGAATTTATATTACACTAGCTTTCATTTATATAATGTAAATAATTAAAATATATATATTCTCAATCTGAATTTAAACACTAAAAATCATCTATTTATAAATAGCGTCGCATTTAGAATTTTATAATAATGTATTTAATTTATATTTTCATATTACAACAATTATACATATTCGGGGTGGGATCATACATACTCGGAGACTTGAACATTTAGCGTCGGTGCCGTCACCGAACCATAAATACAGACGAAGGCAAACGATTCAAACACTCAGTTACCATACATTCTTAAATAACGTATTTGTACGCAACAAAATAATAATTAATAACATTAATAATCTTCGACAGTCGATAGGTGCCGTCATAATTTCGTCATTAGCAAGGCTTACTGCAGCAAGCGTCGTGAGAAATATGTCGGACCGTCGGGCGCGCGGCGCGGCGCTCCGGACGGACGCTGCCTAATGAGGAAATGTACGGCGCCATCGCCGGCGCCGGCCCTTAGCTGCAACAACACACGCGCACGTCAGCTGGCTATGTCCATCTACAGTCGCCAGCAAACAAATCGACTCAGGACTTCATTTTCATGCAAACATACTAATTAAATACAGAGGCCTATAAATATGAAAGTATCTGGGCATTAGTGATAATTTTATTGTAAATCGATTTCAAAAGTGTTCAAATTTCAATTAAACTATTTTAACAAATTACAGAAACGTGTTGATTTCTTAAAAAAAAAAGGGAGTTGTGGTTGATTTTCGCATCCCATAATATTGCATGGAGGAAGACAAACAACTTGTTCAATCCTAATTTTAAGAGAATTGGCATGTTTCTGGAGGCTTGTTCATAAGAAAATAATAACAAAAGAATAACATTTTTGACATCTATTTACATTAAAATTATCACTAAAGCACTTTTACTTTCATATTTATAGGCCTCTGAAGTTAGTATGAAAATTAGGTATCGAGTCGATTTGATTGTTCGCGAGTGTACATTGCGGTTTCTACGGACGTGTACTTTGAGATAAGAGTTTCTCTAATAACTCGACATTAGCATAATTAAACGACTACGGGCGCAATCGATGCCATAAAAAACTTGTAAGACCACAATTGATTTTTATCGATTGTAATGAATTTAAGACAATAAAAAGGAATCGTGATTTTTCAAGCTTGTTTTGCACACGTTAATCATGTCACAATCATCTCGAGCATGATATAAGCTTTTAGGAGCCACTTTTTTTAAAATCTGTTAAATTATAATTAAGTTAAATATCAGTCATTATCTATCCATAAAATCTCATGTACACAACATCCGTAGAAACAGTATAGTATAGTTGATAACATGTTTAAAAATAGTATCTTGTTAGTCACAAAACATTGCGTGAGATAAATATATTCTTATGGATTGTTAGAAGCTCAATGATATTTTAGACCAGTAGTTGCATTTCGCGAGCCTGTCTAACCATACTCGAGTTATGTTGAATTAGTTAGGTAGGATCATAATAATGAGTATTAGTAGCAGTGCGAATTAATAAAAGATATTTTACCGTTAAGTTTTCAGCACACATACATATCTGTAGGAATGCATTATATATATTATCTAGAAACATAAAAGCTACGAGCGTTAGTAAAATGCAAGAACTATATTAATGTACTGGACTGACTGCACTGGTATAATTATTTTGGTGATACTTAACGATTAAATAAATGAGAACAAAAATTATAAATTGTGAATGCACATGCAACGGCGTGCACTGAACTCAGTGTAATAGCACCAACTTGCAGGTCAAAGACTAATCTTAAAGATTTCGTCGAATCAGATTAAAAAAATAAGTAATAGTCAATCATATTAATGACAATCCGTTGTAGATGGGAATGAGATATGAGCATAATTAATTTTATTTTTTGTATTTGTTTTGACAAGCAAAAGTTGTTATAATTGGTTGTCAATAAGGTAGGTATAGGGAACAGCATCATGGAACATATAGACGGAGAGCTAGCCACGGAAAATAGGTATGTGATTTATAGAGCAACGAAATCTCTCTAGTTAGTGTGCCATACTATCATTATTAAAGAATCTTGGCACCTGGCAGCTGTCCAGCGGTGCGTGTGGGAGTGGTTGGACATCAGTGAGCCTTAAAACTTTAAATTATACAACAGAGCTGTGGCTCTAAGAATTCGGTTTGATGAACCGAAACCATCGCTAAGGCATATATACGATTACATTAGAATTTGGTCGTAAAGAGGATGAAAATGGGCCAAGCGACCCGCACCGATTTGAACGGCTTAAGTACAAATGTGGTCGTGCGTCGCCGCGGGAATCATGCTAGGGCGCGAATAGGAAAGAAAGCGGTTGCACTGACTTCTTCTTAAGCGTGAAGAAGGAGCGCTTAGGTTCTAAGACTAAAGTGCTATTGCACTTTAGTCTTAGAGCCCAATATTATTATTTATTGTAGAAAAGACTAAATAAACTCGAATCACTAGAAAATGGTTGTATAGAAGAATATCAGAGTGATCTACATTGATCTCGAATTCGACATTTATATGTATGAATGTATTGCAATCTGTAATTCGACTTCACTGAGTGCATAAGAATAGGCTCACTGGACGTAAAGAGGGTGATCGGCGTTGGCAACCGAGGACAAATAGTCCCTATTATTAGTGGACTAATGGTAGTAGGGATGCTAATATAAAGAGAGAAAAGTGGGTAGGGGGAGAGAACAGACAGTAGACAGAAGTTTGGATCTAACTGACGTTAAGGTTAGATGAGCAGAAACAATCACTAGGGTATAAACGCGACTAGAATGGACAACATTTCAAATTTTTAACATGTCCATATTGTTTTTTTATATGAAAGTAGACATAAAATGAACAGACCCATATTTTTTCTTTTTTCAAAATTTGTCCATTTTCATGCATAAAATAATTATTGAAATTCTTTTTATTCTAAATAGACGTAAGCGCCAAATGACGTCATCGGACGGCTGAATACAGCGATATTCCTTTGCTTATCATTGTTTTAATAAAAAAAAGGTACTACTGTCAAAGGTAAATAATACTAGTGTCAACATTGTCAACGTCATTCATACATTCAACGTTGACAAGTTGTCTTTTTTTTTGACAGTTACATGTCATGAGTTTGGCATTACGTAAATTTAAAACTATAATGTGCTAAGCAAAGAAATATTTTACATTCTGCCGTCCGATGACGTCATCTTACGTTTTTTAGTTTTTAATTTTTTTCTCAGTAAATAAGCAATATAAAAAATGAATAAATATATATTCGAGCAGCGGAAAAGTAAACACAGAATTGGTATTTTTTGTTTCAGAGCTTAGCAATTTTGAAATGTTGTCCATTAACAAGAGGATGAAAATGGGCCAAGCGATCCCGCACCGAGTTAAACGGCTTGAGTACGAACATGCTCGTGCGTCGCCGTGGGAGTCATGCTAGGGCGCGAATAGGAAAGAGAGCGGTTGCACTGACTTCTTCTTAAGCGTGAAGAAGGAAGGGTTGATGAACATAAACCATCGCTAAGGCATAAATACTATTATGTACATTAGAATTCAGTCGTTAAGAGGATGAAAATGGGCCAAGCGATCCCGCACCGAGTTAAACGGCTTGAGTACGAACATGCTCGTGCGTCGCCGTGGGAGTCATGCTAGGGCGCGAATAGGAAAGAGAGCGGTTGCACTGACTTCTTCTTGAGCGTGAAGAAGGAGCGGCGCTTGGGCTCGCTGTTGGCGGGCGCGGGCAGAGTGTGCGAGCGCGGCGCCGGCGCCTGCGTGCGCGCGCGCAGTGCCTCCAGCCACCAGCCCATCTCCGCCTCGTCGTGCGCCTGCAGCAGGAACTCCGCGCCGCTACTCAGCCTGCGCACACCCCGGAAACACTTCTCAGTTTACGGAAACATTTTTAAGTAAATAATACACTTAAAAAATTCACCACCATAAAAATGTGTGTAAATTAAGTGGACTGTAGTTTTGGCGAAACGAAAAACGAAAACAAAAAAATGGTTGTTTGCTCTGCTAGACCGGGAATCGTAATCTTGTGCACTACTTACATGGAATCCCTGGAGCTTGTGGAACGGGTTCACACTAAAAGGTTCAAACCTAGCACAGCTGAGACTAATGTTCTTTACCCAAAGTGGAACACTCCTCCTCGTAGGCTGCCAGAAGACGATGCGGTGGTTGCAGGCACAAATTAGTTATGCTAATTTCTATAGAAATTATTGAAAATAAACGAAAAACGAGAGCAACGAAAAATTGTGTGTGCTGTAGCGCGAATTCGAAAATGGAAGAAAGACTCAGGTGGGACTCGAACCCACAACCTTCCACAGTCCGGGTGGCTGCACTAACCATTTATGCTATCCGAACCCCTTGCTAAGACGACGAATTTTGTAAGTGCTTGAATCGTCATGAGCCGACGATAGTCTCATCAATATTGTAGGTATACTTTACAATATCCAGTGGAAACATTGTTACAAATATTTGACCACCAGTTAAGATGAAACTGCTAAACGAATATTATTGTGTTTGGTATAGCAATTCTTTGCAATTTATTCTTAAGTAAATAATACACTTAAAAAATTCACCGTAGAGCTCAGGTGGGACTCGAACCCACAACCTTCCACAGTCCGGGTGGCTGCACTAACCATTTATGCTATCCGAATCCCTTGCTAAGACGACGAATTTTGTAAGTGCTTGAATCGTCATGAGCCGACGATAGTCTCATCAATATTGTAGGTATACTTTACAATATCCAGTGGAAACATTGTTACAAATATTTGACCACCAGTTAAGATGAAACTGCTAAACGAATATTATTGTGTTTGGTATAGCAATTCTTGCAATTTATTCTTAAGTAAATAATACACTTAAAAAATTCACCGTAGGGCTCAGGTGGGACTCGAACCCACAACCTTCCACAGTCGGGTGGCTGCACTAACCATTTATGCTATCCGAATCCCTTGCTAAGACGACGAATTTTGTAAGTGCTTGAATCGTCATGAGCCGACGATAGTCTCATCAATAATTGTAGGTATACTTACAATATCCAGTGGAAACATTGTTACAAATATTTGACCACCAGTTAAGATGAAACTGCTAAACGAATATTATTGTGTTTGGTATAGCAATCTTTGCAATTTATTCTTAAGTAAATAATACACTAAAAAATTCACCGTAGGGCTCAGGTGGACTCGAACCCACAACCTTCCACAGTCGGGTGGCTGCACTAACCATTTATGCTATCCGAACCCCTTGCTAAGACGACGAATTTTGTAAGTGCTTGAATCGTCATGAGCCGACGATAGTCTCATCAATATTGTAGGTATACTTTACAATATCCAGTGGAAACATTGTTACAAATATTTGACCACCAGTTAAGATGAAACTGCTAAACGAATATTATTGTGTTTGGTATAGCAATTCTTTGCAATTTATTCTTAAGTAAATAATACACTTAAAAAATTCACCGTAGGGCTCAGGTGGGACTCGAACCCACAACCTTCCACAGTCCGGGTGGCTGCACTAACCATTTATGCTATCCGAACCCCTTGCTAAGACGACGAATTTTGTAAGTGCTTGAATCGTCATGAGCCGACGATAGTCTCATCAATATTGTAGGTATACTTTACAATATCCAGTGGAAACATTGTTACAAATATTTGACCACCAGTTAAGATGAAACTGCTAAACGAATATTATTGTGTTTGGTATAGCAATTCTTTGCAATTTATTCTTAAGTAAATAATACACTTAAAAATTCACCGTAGGGCTCAGGTGGGACTCGAACCCACAACCTTCCACAGTCCGGGTGGCTGCACTAACCATTTATGCTATCCGAACCCCTTGCTAAGACGACGAATTTTGTAAGTGCTTGAATCGTCATGAGCCGACGATAGTCTCATCAATATTGTAGGTATACTTTACAATATCCAGTGGAAACATTGTATTTAAGTGTATTATTTACTTAAGAATAAATTGCAAAGAATTGCTATACCAAACACAATAATTTACGGAAACATTGTTGAAAATAATACTTTGATATCTCATATCCAGTTGGAGTCAAACAGTCTCCGCTGCCGTTATTACTGACCTGAGCCGGAACACGTGCTTCTTCTTAGTGTAATTGGCGGCGACCTCGACAACGGCGCCGTTGAGGTCCAGCGGCGGCTCCCCGCGCCAGTTCTGCTCCGGCGCCGCCTTGTACGATTTCTGGTCCTTGTAGAACGACATGCGGCCGTCTCGAGCCACTACGTACACCTTGTCCCACGATCTGATAAAATATCAAACAGATGAACTAATGATTTAAAAACAGGAAATATTGGTATACTATTGCACAAAAATAAGTGATCTCAGGGATCAAACACTTCGCCCTGTATCAACAAGGAGAAGGGGAGGTTAATAAAATCCTGAGTTGTCAAAACGCCGAACAGGGCGACTCGACTGGCATGAAACTAGCGGGAGACTTTTTTTTTTCAAAATTCGCACAAATGTGTTTGTCTCCTCCATACAAAAGACCGAACGAATTTCACAAAACGTCAATTGTCTTCTAAATGACAAGCAGAAACGCGTTTAGAACGATTTAACTGATTCCCTTTAATATTGTGACGTCTTTGTGTATGTTTTGTTCTGTCTTTGTTTTAGATGGTGCTTGGTGATAAACTCAATTAAAATAAACATCAAAAGGATTTAACTCGCCACACCGGTCAATAACCATTAAATTAACGTGTCTCTTTGATCACTCGACATTGGCAGAGTTACTATGTGTTCGCCGTAGGCAACACAGTAGCAGCCATATAGGAAAAAAAAAAAGGATTTAACTGTCACTTATATACCATGGATATCTGTCATAATTCGATATTCCCTCACCTGTTGGAGGCTCGCTTGGCGGCGGACTCCCACTCGTGCTTGCGCACCAGCGTGCCCTCCACGCCCTCGTCCTCTCCCGCCGGGCTAGCACCCTCTGCGCATACACAGAATGTTAACATACCACCCTCGTGATGGACACTCGGCATTACCACTCTATTCATTTGCGTTTTTTACAGGACGAAATTGAATTAGGATTCCATACAAGATTATGTAAGAAATAAGTAAGTCATTTATACATTTTTGGAATGCGACTATTTTGAGTCATCAGATGACTATTTTGAATTACTTTATGCAACAAAAACAAGCATTTTTATCACTGATACTGGCATAAAATACTTCTAAGAACTATCTTTTACTTACAATTAATTAAGACGATGATTAACACGAAACTTATTATGAGATACAACGTTATGTACTCACATATTTTGCTTCACGTTCTGACTACGTTACAGCAGCCGTGGTCAAGCAGACCTTTTGTACCTAACGTTGTATTTCATAATATTTTTTTTGTTAAAACGTCTTAATTAATTATAGTTTTAATGCAACGCTAAAATCAAAAAGATTTTTTCTTTTACTTACCTAAAAAAAGGGGAAAACCTTAATTGCATACGAAAAACATTAGAAATAACAACGCAAATAAATAGAGAAGTCGTCTAAATAGTTCTATGAGCTATAATATTGTAACATTTATAATGGAATATTGAAACTAAAAGTAGTTCATCTAACATGCCTATGACGGCCTAATCGAGAGTTCTATCCTAGTCGTCTAACATCACATGTGATGGGTTTGATACGTTTTCGCTAATAAAAGCCACATGTTGGGTATACGTATATTTCAAAGAAACTGGTATAAAATAATACATGCGCTCACAAACACATCAGCACACTCAAAGCTTTCATCACAAACTCAAGTGAAAAATAGTAAACGGTAGTGGATGGCAGAGATTCAAATACTTTGATATTTACTTAACTACTATCACTGTTTGCGTGTAGAAATACTTATTTTGATAAGGAAAGATTTGTATGTTTTCTTTTTCCTCCTCTTTCGTGATGAGCATTGCCCCTTGGCACCGTGCGTGGATCGCTCTTCTGTTTTCCCAATGACTACGACCTCGTTTTTTAAACTGATGCTTCTGGGGTTTAGTGTGAAGCAATAGAGCAAGGCCATCATCAGTGGTAAAGAAAAAAAGAAAGTTGTCCCTAATAGCGATACTTCGGGATACGTTACGCAATATTTTACTCGGGGAAAATATCATTTAGATATTTCTTTCGCGCGAAAAGCCCGTATAAAGTATGGGTTTGAGGTTTTTCCTAAAGGCCAGCGTGTAGAGAGGTCACGATATTGTTAGTATATAAGTCTGTAAATCGGCTATTTGACTTGTTTAAAATAACCTCCTAATTATTTATTGGTATGTAGGAACCCTAAAAATAATATTTATTTTCATTTATTATGAATATTTCGTTTAGAAAATCATTATAAAATATAAGGATTATTTAATCTGTCAAAAACGCTTCATTCAGCAATATGGCGTCGAATCATTCGAGTGACGTCAACCTTTTGTAAACAAGTAGGAAATTCGATAGCACACGATAAATTTGATAGATGATTGGCGTCCCGCATAAATAGAACACAATGGCGTCGAGTCTGTAACTTGTTTAGCTTACAAAAGGCTGACGTCACAGTAAAGAAAGCCAACCAAAACCGTTAATGGTCACGTGGTTCCAAGCACAAAACCAATTCATTTTATTTTGGTTGTTTTGGTGAAAATATTCAATTTTTTTTGTGTTTTATTGTTAATTCCTTTTTAAAGCTATAAACTAAGCGGATGACTAAATAAATCTTTACTTTTCATACTGTCAAATAGCCTATTATGGAAATAAACCACTCATCTTATTCCCTAATTGGAAGTATTATTTTACCACCTAGTCACTCGGTATATATTACTTATGGACATTTAGTCGTATTTTGAGTGAAAGAGCCTAGATAAAGTATCAATAGATAAAATGTATAAAATACGCAGTCTTCAAATCTTCTAACGCAATCCTCGTGCCTTTCTTTTATTAACCACAGATCTAAGCTATCCACTACCACTGTTACCTTCGTCGTCGCTATGATGCGCTCCGGCCAGCAGTTTCTTCGCCGTTTTCCACCGGAAGCTCCTGAAGGGCGACTTGCTCCGAGACCGCGACTTCACCTTACCGGAGCTAGAGGGCGTGGCAGGCGTCGAGCTCGTGCCGGGCGCTGTCCGCGTGAGTTCAGGACGGGGGTGGGGGCGGGAAAACGTGCGACGTGAGGATAGTGGGACAAGTAGTGGCCAATAAGTAAATACGGTGAAAGAATGCGATAAATACGTGTATAAATGTGTAGGATAGGATATATTTTTATAAATAGTCATAAAAAAGTTTTTTTTATATTATAAAGGATGTGGGACATCGCGGGGGAGAAAACAAAACAAAAAAATAATAACAAAGCAACATAAAACTGCTACGCAGCGTCTTAAAAAAGCATTTTTTATCATGCCAGTACTTTGGTCTTTTTGATAAAAAAATAACATTGACAAAAAACAATTAAAAACACAAAGGTTAATAAAGAGAGGTATCATGCACATGTTCCAACATGTAGGTAACATACACATAGTACATTAATAACATTACCAAACCAGTCACTGTGTTAACACTACAAATCTAATAAAAAGCTTCATTTTGTAATGTCTAATTATCTTCTGTGAATTCAAAACAACACTATAATATTATGAAAACATCTAAAATATCACAATAAGGATAAGTAATTAAAGTTACTATGATGCTAAGTGAAAAACATTTTACTTTTACAGCATTTTTCACAGATAGATAACATCGAATCTGTGTAATTGTAAGTTTTTTTTTTATTTACTTTTTGGACCACTAGACCAACAGAGCGTTTTGATTTCTATGATGGAGATCATTGCCCCTCAGTGGGACAGTTTATAGGCTGATACTTAACTTTACTTTTACTTATTGGACTGCAAGCTAACGCTTGACCACAATCGCGCCTGATAGAAAGCGACGATGAGGTAGTGATCCTAGAGGATATAAGCGTTTGCCTAGAATATGCGTGTAAACTACAATTAGACGTTACAATATAATGCTTTCACTACAATACATACCAGTGTTAAACTAGTCAGGTGCATACTCACTGGAGAGGCGTGCGGGTTTGGCTGGCGTCTGTTTCGACGTGGACGGTGCGGGGGAGGGGGCGGCCGGCGCGGGTGTTGGGGCGGCGGGGGCGGCCTGGGGGCTACTCGGCTCTGCATGCGGACATCTACGTGCTAGTTACGTCTACACGCTACACGCTACGTGCGCCCGCGCATGCTACGGTACATTGTTACTACTACGGGTACATGCTGTTTACTGTTCATGTGTATTTTTTTCAATTTTACGGATTTAAAATGCCACTGAGGATGGTGAAAGTTGATTGAAACAGTACACACATTTGTGTGCACACATGTATGTTTGTATTGGTCTGGGTGCTTTCTATGTATTTACAAAAGAAAATATTCGTAATTCCGATGTTGGTTCTGATATCCGTAACAAAGGTGCTATCTCGGAGTCAGATCAATGTATGTGATGATGTGAAATATTTATTATTTTATTCACGACAGTTAGATGTATTGTGGTGCGTACTTGCGCACCGTACAATACTTTAGTGTGTGTGCGTGGTTGCTGGACATAAAGATTGGAAGGTGCATGAACATGTCTGTTTGTATTGGTCTGGGTGCTTTCTATGTATTATAAGTATGTATTTAAAAAAGAAAAGTAGTATGTAAATGTATTATAAGTCAATTCTCAGCTTAAATACACATGCACAGTTTTGTCAATTAATACGTAACGACAACGGATCATGCTACAGAGATTACTTCATTACGGTTAGACCTAAGATCTACATTCGACATTTTTACGATGCCTGTTTAGTCCCATACTACGTGTGTCATTTAACGATTTTCGTATAGTTCCTAACAGTACAGGAGCTATTTAGCACTTCAGTTATTTTATATTAGATTTAGATTTTATAAAGTTATATTATGATATATCTCTTTTAAAGCAGAAAAAGCAATTATGAACATAATTTAGATTATATGTAGTCTAAATACATATTTCTTATCACCCCAAAAGTGTAAAAATGTTCAAGATTCTATAAGCGCAAGATTATGTATGGCTTGAAGATAACAGTACAATCCAACACACAAAAACAGCCATACAAAATCTACATGATACAAGCTATAAACAGCGTCGTGCATAAACACTCAATAATATAGGAAGCAAGAAAACAAAAAGCAAGTACATAGGCAAGACACCTACCTTTATCGAAGATATCTTCTACATATTAGAAGACAAATAATAATTGCAGTACACTTTTAATACTAGTAAGGTATAGTAATTTATCTAGCGTGTATAGTTTAGAAAAAGAAAGAGAAAGATACGAGTAATGAATTAACAATAATGAGATTTAGGATAAGAGTATCAAACCATCACCGTGATTAGATCTAAGACGACACATGTATAATAATAGTATAAATAATTTCTAATGGCTATAGATTTTTAGAAAATAATGAATAAAATATATATCTGACCGTTTAGAAAATATGAGATGAGGTTACTAAAATCGGAGTTTATAAATTTGATTAATTATAAAAAATATAATATAAACTCAGATTTTTGTTTAGCTAAATTTGATCGATGACAATGATGAGTGTATAGAAACCATCACCTAATGAAATAAACAGTGAATCGAGTAAGACATTGAAATCGTGCAACAAAGAAAACAGTGCTAATAGTCCCAACTACGAAGATACGCAAATAAACCTACGAAAATAAACTCTGTACGAATATAAAATCTCCGTGTTTACACAAAAAAAGCTCAGGCTACAATTAATAACAATCTACCCCCGGAAGAGTGGAGTTACTTCGAGCGCAGTGTTCCCGTCTATATTATAAACACCCCTAACTACATAAGTAAGGATCGCGGACAGGACAACTCGCACAACGTGCCACAATGTATGTTAAGACGACACGATTTCAATACATTTAGTGATACGTTCTGCTAAGCCCGGGAAACCATTGCAAAAATCTACATTCATATCTAAACGGCGCTGAGAATCGTTTTTAGAAAATCCTTGATAAAACCATTATAAAAAACTTTGTTTACTAGTGAAACTTACATCTATTGTACATTTGTGGTGTTCTCATCTGCAAAAGTTAAAAACTGAAGCGCAGTGAGAGCGCCCTCTCCCAAACAATTATTATAACAAAAGTAAACAATGGAGAAATTATGCTATGCAATTATAATTTAATCATTGACGAAACAACAATATTTCATCATACTTTTCTGAATTATCATACTTCATAGCCATAAAAAATTATGTATGTAGTAAATTGCAATGAGATCTCTATAGTCCGCCCGCTCCATGTTTGCATTCTTGACACTTCATTGGAAAGATATTAATCTATGGTATATCAAGTCCAACCGTGATCAAAACAAAAGTTTGGCTCGATATTCAGTAGACTGACTAAATGTCAAGTGTCAAGACGACAACATGATAGCTATAGAGACTATAGCTGCATAAATTGCCCTGTCCACGAGCCCTAATCATGTGCCCTCAACTACCGTGGAAGCTCATGCTCTCAGCTGGGTATCTCAACAACGGTAGCCGTATAAGCGCTCTGTTACCTGGCTGGGAATGCGGTCGCTCTTGGGCCTTCTCAGCCGCTTTAGTGGATGTTCTCCTTACGACTACGCGTGTGCATGTGTGGACAACACATCGGTAAGTAACGGACATTTTTGTCTCACACGCGACACTCGGCCGGCGAATGAAATATTGGGTCAATCGGTACCTACTGTGCGTTTCGTAAACTTTTAAAATCAAATAAGAATGGATACATACAATTAATAATGCCATTCATCTTTAAATTAGCTCTACAGAGGTCTTATTTAACTTATCGAATAAATTTGATGTTGTGTTTAAACTTAATATGTAAACGTAGAAACTATACAATGAATAGGACTAGGACTCTGTATGTAAAATCAAAGAAGTTGCTAAGAAATGATTACCTTTATTTATTTTTTTAGTGATTCAGTTTAGGAAACGCATTTTTTAGCACAGTTTGCCCATTTCATTGGCCGACTGAGCAAGCGATAAAATATACGGAGCACTGTATAAAATTCACACGGAAAGCGGCAAGCGATGCCGAAAGCCGTCTTGGCTCTATCGCAGTGCTAAAGTGCTAATTTTGGACTCGTCGAAGTTCCGTACAATTTTCATCCTAACCTCATGAGTGAATAATAGAAGAGTGAAAGGTAGGAACAACATTTTTCAACAGGTAAACTATAACAAGCGAGTACACGCGCTAGTTTGCACAAACTGGCTTACCGGTCCTAGGTGATCCGACGTGAATCGTTTAATTGCGACACGACGTAATTTATTAATTTAGAATGCCAGTAGTTAACAGTTAGTCTTGAACAGTTGAAAACTTGTCTCTAATGTCGTCCGAAATTGACAATCGTGACCGAGAATTAGCAAATCGCAGTTCGTAGCGAAACATCATACTATGAGTAGTTTTCCAATGACATTAGACAGTCGGTTTCTCTAAAGTGATAACAGATGGCGCTACACGTATCTGTATAAAATTTACCGCGATAGGTCGCGGCATTTAAAGTGTTGCCATTTTTTATTTTAATTTACCCATGAATGTTTTTTTTTTATTTTGAATAATACACAAATAACAATGAACTTCTTGTAAAAAAATTATAATTCGATAGAAATATTTATGCCCAGTTAACGAGCATAAATCAAAAATTTCTCCATACGCCATGGCAGATACTTTTTAACAACTTATTTTAACTCTACGTGACGTTTATTTTCCATATAACCAACCATATGGTTACTTTGAAATATTAGGCAAACGTGAAAAATCTAGCAAAGCAAAATTTTCCCATAAATTAGGGAGCACAGGATATATCATCCAACACCTGAAATATATAGACTGCTTACACCATCTAGCGAGTAACTTCAAAGTTAATAAATACCTACTGGAAAACTGCTCATTGTCATACTAATATTCAGTGGGAGAAAATGATCCCCTGTCGCGTTTGCGACTCGACACAGAAAAAAAAAGTACAAACCTGGTCATTGTCCTGATTGCAGACCATTTAAACCGACCAAGTAGACATACTACGCCTACAGGTTACATCGCGTAGGGTCGCGCTGCGGAAAACGGATCACACGTGTGTCTTGCGTGTGGTAGTGTACCCGTTCATGCCAAAACGCTATTCCTGGCTTTCACTCCGCCTGATCATTACTTGTGTCCTAACATCGTAATCTGTGTTATTGCAGTTTGCAAGCAGCATTCACCAGTTATCGGTGAAAGTTAGTGGAGTTCCTGACGTCTCACTTTGATCAATTTCGTTTTAGTGCTAATAGACATTACACATGCGTGCTTACATTGCAATCCGTGATTTGAAGTGATGTTAATTTAGACATAGAAGTCTTAATTTATTGTGTTTTTATAATTTATATTTTATTTCTAAAATCCAGTTTTAATTTTACGTTAAATTTTTAACTTAGTTCTCATTAAACCTTAACCTAGAATGTCACTATATTAAACGTCTAAAAGTTGCTTGATATTCGAATTCATTTACCAGTATTCTTTGCACTACATTTTATGTGTCTCGATAAATTATAAAAAGTCAAACATCTTTTAAACGCATTTTACACAGCGGCATTAGATCAAAGTGGCATTGATCCATTGCCGCATCAAGAGAAACCAGAACGTAAACAACTCGCTACGAGGGCAATGTCATATTTCCTTTACATTTTGTTTGATGTTTCCTTTACTTTTCTCAGAGTCAGGCCCTGTCCTTGACGCGGAGGTTTAGCAAAGTTACGCCACAACGCGCGGCGTTGCCAACATGGCGCGAAGGTACTTCAAATCCGCGCCACGAAATAAGTCCCGCGGAAAAACACGGAGCTAAAATGTGAGATTCCTTGTGTCTATAACCATAGAGCTCAAGTTTCGATGTCGATGGAGACTCAAGCGCACTTTTCACGGGACGTCTTTAGTGGCGCAAACATTACAACGTCGCTAAACAATGTTTCGCATTGCCACAAGATCTGCACATCAAATCTTGCGTAGTTAAAAAAAACTTTTTTTTGTTTGTCAATGGTCTAACGCTTGACCACAATCGCACTTGATGGAAAGCGACGATGAGGTCTAGGATGATACGCGTTTGCCTAAAAGATGCCTCTTCACTCTTGCCTTAAAGATGTCCAGATCATCAAAAAGCAATAACGAATGAAACTTTACACTTTAACCATTATCGATCAACATTGAGGAAATGTGACGTTGCCAACCGCGGGTGCGTTCACGCTTGGTGTCGCGGTGTTCGTAGTCGTGGTTAGTGAGTGCGTGAGTGTGTGTCGTCTCACCCGCGGGCTGGTCGGGCGAGGCGGCGCGGTCGACGGCGTCGTGCGCGGCCGCCGCCGCCGCGGCCTCGGCGGCTTCCCGTTCGCGCTTCTCGCGCTCCGCTGCCTCAGCCGCCTCCTGCCGCCTCTTCATCTCCTTCACTTCGAACTGTAACGCGAAACACGACGTGTCGCTATTTCGAATAATGGAATAGATGTGTGTGTAAGCAGGCGACGAACTCGATTCCGGGTAGGACAACTCGTCCCATTAAAACTCGGCCGAGAATTTCAAGACTCTTTCACTGATCACTGTTCCAACCTTTAGTCTGTTCCAATTATGAAGTAATTTTTGACAGATATTAACAGTTCAGTACTAGGGAAGTACCCTTAGAAATCAATACTCAGGCATCGATTCTCGATTTTTAACCAATTTTAATCGAATTAACTTTCAACAACTAAGGGTAATAGAAATTGTCGCAATAACACTTTTAGACATGCCTAACCTTCTATCTTGTTTTTCTGCAGTCATCTCGTATTGACTGAAGAGATAAACAAAATGGCAGATGATGACTGATGAACACGGAATTTTTAAAATTGGCGAATAAAGAATTTTATATCTCTGGTACATGCCATTCATCACGTCCAATGTTGAGATCAAGTTAATTTATTTTGTTAATTGAACAGTTTAAATATTCCCTGGAAATGACTGTACTTTTTATTGCGTTTTATTTTAAAATGCATCAAAGTTATTTCAGCGACTATTTTAGCCCCATTGCCGCCAGATTCATTTTCATTCGCGAATGATCGGTTTAAGTAACTGAATACTTGAGGCACGTCACTATGTTTAAAAGTAAAACCATAGTACGTAACAGCAATCGCGCAAAAAAATATTATTTTATTTTGAAGTTTTGATTATTTTGAGCATTATATTCAAACATAATATGTTAATTTTGCTTGGGAATTAATTGTAGGGTGTTTTTGTATAATTGTATATTTTTCAAATGACGATTTACTACCAAATACAAAAAGAGATATTCAATTGGATTTATATGAAACGTGCAGAGTTGCGTTCTTCGAAATGTCAAAAAGGAGAACAGAGTATAATCAGTATTTTTGCGCTCTACAAAACAAAAATTATTGGTTAGGTTGGAACATAGCTCGGGTTTCTGATCACCAATACGCATTAGACAAGCGTGGTGATTAAGCCTAATCCCATCATAGTAGCGATCACATAAATTCTATGATCGAGGTCTTTGCCCTGCAGTGGGACAGTTTATAGGCTGATACTGGAACAACAAACATTCTGGGACGAGTTGTCCCTAACCTCACGATTTAATCTCACTTTATTCCATAATAAATGTGATTCATTAAGCGCGCAGCTAATTCCGTAGAAGTTTACCTAGATGCGAGCTGAAACAGCTAAAAAAGTGGTGCGTTTTTAAAATGCAATATAACATGTTAGCAGCGTTTACTTAACTTAGGCCCGATTCGACCAATCTTATTCCAATACTAAATCTATGGTATAGAGCTGTCATTCTATACAAATCTGACGTTATACCATAGATTTATCCACGGATAAAGATTGGTCGAATCGGGCCTTAAGGGGGCGTATGTATAAACTGAGACAGTTGGCGTTACGTGGACGTAAAGTCAATGTGCAAAGTGATTTGATACATTTTTTTAATACAAAATAACCAACGTGTGGAAGAGGGACCTCACGTGTACATAATGGCATCTTACGGAATTTCCGTGCGCGACAGGGAACATTCAACATTTTGTATTAGTAGAAGAATTTCGTTCAATATTATTTGGATCATTCAGTCAGTCGTTCAATATTTGTCACTATGGCGGCGCGGCATCTCACCAGAGATGAGCGAAACCATAAATCATGCATTAAAGCGAAGTGTAGCACATGCTGCAAAAACGCAATAAACAAAGCGCATGCAATACACTAAACTACACTTACACCATCCAAGTAGTTAAAATACCATGCACCATCCGGGAAAAGGAGGGACCGGGTCTGGGACAGTAGGAGAAGGGAAGAATTCAACGGGATTGTTTTCACGTTTTTGCCCAAGTCGTTTATTGTGTTGGTGCTACCGGTCAAAGCGGGCATAGACAAAACAGCGACATCACCCTTATTCGAATCGGAGTCGGAAGATCTACTCTTCCTAGGACCATTTTGTTATTATCCTCTTTATGCTACCAGATCTGGAAGAAGCATCACTTCGATCACTTCTACGCCTGAGTAGCGAAACGTTCGGGTACACATTTTGGTGAGATAACCGTTCCCAAAGTATGAAATTGATACATGCTAGATTGTCATTGAGTTGGTTAGAGTTGTCCGTCTGGTCGGGGTATTCGAAGAAGACGGGGCTGTATATTTCTGGGGACAACGGGGAGGCTAGTGGACTCATAGGGGGACTGCTGTTCTCCGATATAGTCGTTAAGCTATTATTAGTCTGTACAGTCCAAAGGTAGGAGTCGTTTTTTTTACAATCTGAAAAGTCCAGTTTTAAAACTCTTTTATACTTGTCCGGTACTTTGTACTTATCACTGCTAACTACTATTTCTTGTACTACGTCATGAACTGGGCGTGTTTCAATGTGGTATTGACTACGGGTTCAAGGGGGTTGCGGGAAACGGGCGGGGGCGTGTAAGTGAAGGCGATATCGTCACATTTATCCCAAGGTTGTGAGGTAGGCCATAGAGTCGATTCACGAAGTTCAAGCTAGTGGTGAAAAAGAAAAAAATAAAATGAAGAACAGAAAATTGTGCAAGCATAAGAAAGTGCAAATTATATCTACAACAATACAACACACTTTAGTGTATGACTACGTGACTTCAAAATGGAAAACACCACCACCGTGCAATGGGTGCATCGCGTGCGAAAAATCTGCAAGGTGATTGGGTACTTTTAGACGTTTCAAATTGTCAATGAGCGAATAAATTACCCAATGATGTTGAAGTTGGACCTCGGCCGCTCGGTTCACAGACACGTCATCTAGCGAAAATCTAGCAAAAATGCTTTTTCGTACAACTTTTACTCTACCATTTGTTGATTTTATCCCTAATGGGATGGTAATCCATTAGTTGTGTTATACATTTTAATGTATTATCTCATTAATTCATTTATTATAAGTGTTCGAAACGGCTAGTTTATTAATTGATCGCCATTTTTGATTATTTTTCCAATGATCCTCATTTAAAAACAGTTCCTAAGCGTGACATCATTGCTAAGTATTTTCTTTACTACGCAGCGTAACGCACTTTGTATAATTGCTATATAAAATGTTCCGTTTAGGAAACTACTGTCATGACAAATATTACTTAAAATTTGATGGATTATCCAATGATAAGCACATATTTTGATAATTTCACACTTTTAAAATCGACTTTTTCGTCCATAAATTTAAAAGAAATATTCGTAAATTTAAATTAATATATAATTTCTATAAAAGATTTTCGGTTCTGAAAGCAGCAATGGACTCGTATACTTTCCATCTAAATTACTATCATAAA
The DNA here is from genome assembly GCA_019059595.1 of Marasmia exigua. Lineage (NCBI taxonomy): Eukaryota > Metazoa > Arthropoda > Insecta > Lepidoptera > Crambidae > Marasmia > Marasmia exigua. The sequence continues at coordinate 9,620,686 of CM032476.1, read as the reverse complement.
ATCAAATAATTCATTATAATTTTAGTATCAGACACCTTTAACTACCCTTGTAAGAACACCACAAGACCACACACAAAAATTCCATTTCCAAAATGCAAGCATCCAATTTTTTTTTTGGTCATTAGGCTAACGCTTGACCACAATCGCACCTGATGGAAGGCGACGATGAGGTCTAGGATGATACGCGTTTGCCTATAAGATGCCTGTTCACTGTTGCCTCAAAGATCACTCAAATCACTCACGGTGGTGAGTCTCTGCAGCGCGCTGAACCGGTCCTCCTGCGCCGCGGCGCTCTTCTCGAAGGCCTCGTGCTTCTTGATGAGGCTCTCCACCTCGTCGATGGTGTGGCCCAGCTCCTGCGACATCAGGTACGGCTCCTGCGCGATCAGCCACGCCTCCGCCACGGCCGCGTCGCGCGCGAACTGGTACACCTCCAGGACTGTGCGGAGGTAACAATATTATTATAATCCAGGCAATTAATACTTTGTGGATGGAAAATTGTGGAACGGCTGCTTCGTCTCGCATTGAACAGCCTTCAGAACTGAAGGGGCACTCAAAGAAGAAGAAGGATAGAAAATTCGAAGTTAGGAGGACGATATAAAATTAACTTTTAGGTTTTTGCTTATATCTCGGAAACTATGTGTCCTGACTACATGATATGTTCTACAAGATTAAAGCTGATTAAATTTGCTATAAGTTTTACTTTTACACTTTGTTTGAATCCATTCGTATTTAACATGTTTCCAAATAGTAAAAACATTCAAAAACTTATTTTATCAAACACTTGCTGTTGTTCGCTATTTCGTGATATCTGGTTGGGATGGCCTAAGATCTCCAAGTGCGTTTATCTTCTTTACGCGATTGGCAGTGTTTTCATCGTCGAAAAAATGTTACTGTGCTAGCATTTGTTTGAACAATTGTCAGCCGTGTGGTCCCGGCAGAGCAGAATAGGCCACCCTCACTCTTACCGAGGTGTCGTAAAAGGCGACTAAGGTAAAGCTGCTGGCATGATTATCAGCACCCAGAGAAGGAAAACTCTGCATTTATATCAAAACCCTCGCCAACCCGTCTGCCAAGCGTGGTGAGTATGGCAATTACCCCTCATCTGATTGAGGGAGGTCCGTGCCCCAGCAGTGGGGACTCAAATGGGCTGATGATGATGACGATGATTTGTTTGAACAAAACCGATAGCCATAGCACTCACTGAGCTGCAGGTTCTCCCAGCGCTCCTCCCAGCGGCGCAGCAGCGCGTTGCGCTGGTTGGTGAGGTGCAGCAGCTTGTCCTTGATGTCGGACGAGGCGTAGTGCGCGCGCGACAGCAGCTCCTTGCCCAGCGAGATGCAAGCAGTGAAGTTGTCCTCGCGCGTGTCGATCTCCGCCTTCAGGGACTGGTGGTTGTTCATCAGCAGCTCTACGCCGCTCACGTCTCTGTAACATATGAACTGATTAGAAGAAATACGGCGGATTAAGGGCCGATTCGACCAACCTTGTGGCTTAATTTAAAGCCGTCCCGAAACGAACGAGAATATACCTGTCGCATCCAAACAAAGGAGACACGTGACAGCGCGTGTGAAAGAAAGGGAAACTCCGATTCGGTCGTAACGTCTGCTTTAAATTAGGCCCTCTGATTCCGATATTAAATCTATGGTAAGTGGTGTCATGCCATACAAGTTTGACGTTATACCATAGGATAAAAGCGTGATCGAATCGGGGCTTAGTTATAAAGAAAGTTATACTTAATATTTTGGTTTATTTATTCATTTACACCTAGGTCCTTAAACCTAATTATAATAACTTGGTAATCCTATATATACTAAGTAATTGGTGCAGGTTTTCTCACCACCAATTTTCAAGATGAGACTTGGCAGACCAATTTTTTTGCAGCTTATTTTCGGTTTACTCGATGAGGTATGTTGCCATGCAGTGGCCGCCTAGACTATAAGTGGTTGTTGAATTCACCTGGGTTTCTCGCCGGTGTTCATCTGGCGCACGACGTCGTCCATCCAGAGCGTGAGCGTGCGCACCTGGTTGAGGAACCGGTACAGGTCGTCCGCGTCTTCCAGCTTAGCCTTGCGCGCGCGGCATGCGGCCTGAATGAATACATGGATACAATCATTGAAACGCTTCACCGTTATTTTTTTATCGTTTACACCTCGAAAGCGTCATGATAAGTATCGTGAAAAAAGTCCATTTAGCATGTTAGATCAACAAAAAAAAAAACAGCTGTTCCATACATTCTTGCCGCATGGATATTCTATTTTGTATGGGACAGGTGATTTTTTTTTCACTTATTTAAAATTTTAAATGGAATTTATTCTGGAGCATATTATGAGGTTTTCGGGATGTACACTATAAACAAATAACTGTGTAAAGTAAGCTATATTTTATGGAGGTATTAGAATATTCTATACTATTTCAATTTTAAGAAGTTTTATATCTAAATTTTCAAATTAAGAAATCCAAAGTAATCACATTTTGACAGGCTTTATATTATTGATAGTTTTAAAGAAAATTAAAAAGTTAGGGTGTTGCAAATAATCTTTTTTTTTACAATAAAGAAACTTTGACCAGTTTTATTTCTTTTTAAAAATTAATTCCTTTAAGTAAAACTTTCCAACTTAAAGATATAAGGTAGCTGCCCTACAGGGCCCAATGTGTTTTTTTCACCCTGTATACGTCATATCAATTCTTGTTAACCTGCAACGCGGCCCACGCGTCGGCAACCTCGCCCGCGCGCCGCGTGATCTCGGCCGCCTTGTCGCCCGCGTACGACGCGCCCAGCCGGCTGCACTCCGCGTGATAGCCTCCACCTGCGTCACAACATAAACATAACATTACTTCAATAATAGAAAGAAAGAAAATATTTATTATTATAGACATCACAACACAGAACATATAGCAATTATAAACAGAACACAATTTGGTACAAACAGAAAACAAAACATAAAACAATCAAAAATACATAAAAATAAAACAAAAGGAAAAAAAAGAAACCAAAACTATATTCAATCATGTCCAGACAGTGCCAAATGAATATAATGATGTGTTATGACGTCTAGTATAAATGGCCCTCACTCAGCTTATGTCACAGCCCAGACAAAGGCCATGACGCTGGTTTTCAGTGAGACCAGCTGAATGAGTAATAGAAGCAAAGAAAGACTTAGAATTGAAATTAGTAATATAAAAAAATAAAATAAAAGTTTATTAGAATAAAAATATAATTCCAAGACGAATTGGAACGTGCTAGTCTTATTAATGTTTGAAGGATTACAATTTGTCAATATAAGTCTTGAAATTTTGTTCTTGAGGAACTGGTTCCCATGCCGTGCCATACGGTACTACTTTAACATTAGCGACAGGGACGCCATAATTTAAATATAATTTATAAGTCTTTTATGTTCTATCGATTTTCAATTATATGATAACATTTATAATATTATTATATTATTATTAATTTATTTTCAAGGCTTATTTAATGAAGAGAGATTTCCCACGACGAACGATCCGGATCCATGCAGTAACCGTCGTTATTCGAAGTCTCATTTCTTTATCTAAGGGTTGCGAAGATCGGACTGCAGTAGCTGCATTGTTTACCACTTACCAAATCTTGGATCATGGTGAAAGCGATCCCTGGGCTCCGAAGCGTCTGTTTTGGACGCAACTGGGAACGACATGGTGAGATGACGATGACGTACCTAATAGCTCAGCTCGTCGCTGCGCTGCTGGTGACGTACCTGCTGCTGCAGCGTGCTGAGGTCCTGCATGAAGTTGTGGTGCTTGCGCTGCAGCGCGCCCACGCTGATGGCGTCGCGGCCGAGCTCGTCGCTGCGCTGCTGGTGACGTACCTGCTGCTGCAGCGTGCTGAGGTCCTGCATGAAGTTGTGGTGCTTGCGCTGCAGCGCGCCCACGCTGATGGCGTCGCGGCCGAGCTCGTCGCTGCGCTGCTGGTGACGTACCTGCTGCTGCAGCGTGCTGAGGTCCTGCATGAAGTTGTGGTGCTTGCGCTGCAGCGCGCCCACGCTGATGGCGTCGCGGCCGAGCTCGTCGCTGACGCCGCGCGCCTTCTCGTTCACGCGCTGCAGCGTGTCTTTGCAGTCGTGGAAGTACTTGTGCAGCTCGCGGGATGCAGCGAGCATCTGCAAAGGAATGCCATGATCAGAGAACATCGCAAACATATCGGCCTGAACCCAAAAGTAAGTAATAAGTAAGTCAATCGCACATTGTATCACAGCGTGGCGGCTACTAGAGTCCGCTGCCACGAAAGAAGTCCCGCGGCAAAACACAGAACTAACATTTGAGATTCCTTGTGTCTATATTATCAAAGCTCAAATTTGAATGTAGACGTGACAGAAGTGGCGCCAATCACGAGACTTCTTTCGTGGCGCGACTTTCGTTCGTTCAGAACTGACAGTTTTGACCAAAAGACTTATCTCACTCGTCTAGTTCACTAGTTGATTTAGTTCACTTGGGTCAATAATTCTATGGAAGTATTGATTAAGTTGCTGACGATACGTAACTACTAATTCATCTGAACATCTCCAATTATTCAAATGTTTATACAGGATGTATCAGATAACATCATCGTCAATCGTCGATTGTTCTTCAGCTTTTAGAAATTCGTCGAATTTTTTTTCGACTCCCCATACAAAATTACCAAGTCACGTGATCGACTTTGTATAAAAAAAATATTTTTATGCGAATTTCTTAAAGTAGTACTTAGAACAAACTTTTTTCAAAATGGTTGGTAGAAGACGTCATCATCATCATTTCAACCAATAGACGTCCGCTGCTGGACATAGGCCTCCCATAATGTTCTCCACACAGATCGATCCTGTGCCGCCCGCATCCAATAGATTCCCGCAACCTGCACCAGATCGTCGGTCCACCTTGTGGGGGGCCTGTCACGGCTGCGACTTGCTGTACGTGTCCTCCACTCGAGGACCGCTGTAGAAGATGTGGTTATCTCAGTATAGCTTAGTTAACACATGAGCAATGAATCACAACACAACAATGACTCAAGTCACGTACCTGTGTCCGTGTCTCGATGAGCTCGAGCAGGTCCTGCCACGTCTCCTTGAGCCCCTCCTTCCACTGCGCGATGGTGGCGTTGTCGGAGTGGCCCATCGCGATCATCTGGTCGGCGATGCGCTCGGCCGTCGCCACACGCTCCGAGCCCACGGCCTGCGTCTCGCGCGCGAACTCCTTGAACCGTTCCCATAAGAGCTGGAGGAGAAACAAAGATATTAATAAAAAAGTTTTTCATAACAACCGTACGTACCGGATAGATAATTATTCCGAATATGTAATTGTAGTCCAACTGGTTTGATTCCCTTTTTAAAGGCTTGCGAAGGTCAGACGCCAGTCACTTCATTGTAATCAACTGGTCTCACTGAAAACCAGCGTCATGGCCTTAGTCTGGGCTGTGACATAAGCTGAGTGAGGGCCATTTATACTAGACGTCATAACACACCATAATATTCATTTGGCACTATCTGGACATGATTGAATATAGTTTTGTATTTTTTTCCTTTTGTTTTATTTTTATGTATTTTTAATTGTTTTATGTTTTGTTTTCTGGTTGTGCCAAATTATGTTCTGTTTAAATATTTTCTTTCTTTCTTTCTAATCACCAGACTTTCCAAATCCTAAATCATGATCCAAGCGTACCCCGGGGTCCGATGCAAAAGCTTTGGATGCAACGGGGTACGAGATACTGAGATGAGAAGAAAAGATAATTCGATCATTTGAAAGACAAAAACTTGGGTAAAAAAAAACATTCACTACTGCTAAAACCTCGATAGATGGCGTAATTTCCAACTGCAAGGAGATTTGACTGTGTAATGATCACACAAGTGGAGTCATTAGTGCGCTGTCAACCTTTAAATACCTCCCGGATTGGGTCCCCAGTGCTTTGGGCGAAACACAGCGGGCGCTGCTACAATACACCGGAGGTCATAGTATTATTCAGATAGAGCGAGCCATTCCCACCGCAATTGGGATTTGACGTATCATGTCAAAATGACTATCGATGTTGCGTCCAAACAACCTGTGCTGTGTCAAAAACGGATCTACATAACTGGTTCTATGTAACGGACGCCTATATAACTGGATGATCACATGCATTTCCTATCATATCAGCTCTACATGGGCTGGTGATGACGCGACAAATCGCACAAACATCCGCTAGATGGCGCACTATATCATACAATGTACTCACAGTGACGTGGTCGTAGTCCTGCCCCAGCTCTTGCGAGCTGGCGACCAGCTCCCTCTCGGTGATCCACTGCTCCAGGTCGTCGACCTCGCGCGACAGCTGGAACAGCCGCAGCGCCTCGTCCAGCTTGGCGCGCCTCTCGCCCGCCAGGTCCTTTAGACCCGCGTACAGTTTGTCCACTTGCGATTGCTTCACTGAGATTTGTTCGCTGCAAATGAAGTCTTGTGTAAATATGATATCTCTAGCGATAACAGACAGAACTTAGGATTGGTAGCAAACGATTTTGGGAAAAGCGCAGGTTTGTGTCTTTTCAATGGCCATTTTATTTTTAAATTCATACGAAAAGGAAACCAATGAGTCCCAAAGACTAAGATTTATTTTCAAAATCATCTCTTTGCAGTACTAAGTTCAAAGTTACGCATATCAATTATGTGACATCAAGAAAGTTTCTACTCATTACGATTTCGAAAATACGACTTTGTTCTTGGGACACGTCGTACCAATTCGTAACAATAAAAGCAAGAATGTGATTCATGGATACATGTGTAGGTGGTTGTTAACAAGTCATTCATTTGACGAAGGCATAATTAGAAATATATAAAAAGATAAGGTTTGCGAGTAGATTCCGCGCCACCAAAGAAGTGAATAGCGAGCTTAAGGGGGGCATCAACATTCAAAGAACTAAGGCAAGAGTGGACCCCATTATAATAAATACAAATAGGACAGGTGTGATAAAAATTATTTGGTGTATAAAATACCAAAAAAAAATTATCACACCTTTATTTCGACACTTGGTTACTTATTTTCCAGAAATTAAAGATTTTCTAGAACATTTCAGACGAAAATACATTTCAGACCAAAGTATTCAAGGAAAAATAAAACCAAAATAGGTTTTATTTTCCTTGAATACTGTATTCAATTCAATTCAATTCAATTCAAATAATTCTTTATTTGCATAGGCTTGTACACAGCACTTACAAATCGTCATACATTTGAATGACTTAAAACTATTTATAAGTACTTATGTATAATTTACATGTTAATACATATATATGTTGATACATAAAATATACTAAAGAAATAAATAAACATAATGCGATTCTACCACCGGCTCGGAAAGTTGTTTCTGGTCGAGAAGATCCGGCAAGAAACTCGCCAGTTACTCTTTTTAATCGCCAACTTTTTTACAATGGTTTATTATCTTCATACCAAGTCATAGAGTCTAAAGCAACACAAAATAGAATGAAGCAAATTAAAAGCTAAATATGAGGTAAACCGAAGCGGACCAGTCCCCAAAGGTGGCACCTGTTCACAAGTATGACGTATGTGTCAGCCATCATTTCACTCAACCATATTAGAGGGAATGTAATGACCCGCCACATAACGCCACCACCTCAGAGACATTTGAGTGAGCATGACTACTTAGGTTCTCCTCATAGGTCACAAAGAGTAGTAGTTACTTAATCTAATACTAATAAACTGCAGGACGAGGTGTACAATAGTAGGTGGTTAGCATCTTGTCAATTATTGAATAATCAATATAAATCAATTTTATACAGTAATAAATGCGGCTAAGCCTAATTTATTAAAATTCAGTAATTATATAATATTAATGATTTTTGTTAATATATATGAAAATGTTACAAGTGTGCAGGCATGGAGGTCATTATGTCCATGAATCCTTATCATTTAAGTAGCCTACAATTTTATAGTATCCTTTACTCATTAAACAGGCTTTCACGTGAGATTTAAATTTATGCGTTGGTAACTGAATAACATTTTGTGGCAACTTATTGTACATTTTAATACTTAGACCAACAAATGAATTATTAATTTTTTGAAGTTTCAGATTTGGAATCGCGAGCTTGTGTTTATTTCTAGTGTTAAAACCATGACAATCAGATTTTTTCGAAAAAATATCAATGTTCTTTCGCACGTACAAAATACAGTCTAAAATGTATTGAGAAGCTACGGTTAAGATGTTAATGCTCTTAAATAATTCTTTTAGCGAATCGCGAGGTCTAAGGTTGTATATGGAGCGGATGGCCCTCTTCTGCAATACAAATATAGTCTGTATATTCAGCAGCAGACCCCCACAACAAGAGACCATAAGACATTACACTATGAAAATAACTAAAATAAACCAATCTCGCGGTTTCAATATCGGTCAGATGTCTAATCTTCTTAACCGCATACGCGGCGGAACTAAGTCTTCCCGCCAAGGCTGCGACGTGGGGTCCCCATTGTAATTTGGCATCCATGGTAATGCCAAGGAAAACTGTTGAATCAATGACTTCAATACGTTCATTATTCATAGTGATGTTAGTATTGACCTGTCTTACATTGGGCATTGTGAATTTTACACATTTAGTTTTCTTAGCATTAAGAAGTAAGTTGTTAGTGGTAAACCAATGGAGAACTTGTGACAGAGTGTCATTTACATCGTCAAACGTACTTTTTCTTCGGTCAACATTAAAGATCAACGAAGTGTCAATACCAATAACTAAGGGCCCTCTACTTTCCACCTCTTTATTATATCTTTCTTTTTCAAAATAACGTCTGTTATGCGTACAATGCGTGTCAATGTAAGTCGTTGCTTATGGTCTTTGCCTATGGTCGAAGCAAAATAAAATTCAACTGACCCTCGCTTTTAAATGTGTCAAAATAATAATTGACGTTTCTAGCGTTTTGTTATTCATATTAGTATGAATAACAAAACGCTAGAAACATAGATTTAGATCTATTGTTAATTCTGGTTAATGCCATATTTTATCCATATTTTAACGTTATCTTTAAACGCATTTAACTTTTTATCAAACAGTTGTAGAAATATGATACAATTACATTTCTAGTTACGAGATTGAAGACGAACAAACGCGTAATATTTCGACTATCACACATAGCGGAATAACACGGTACCTCCACAACATGGCTCTCTGCTTATCTTCTTTGAGCTCTATGTCTATAGACACAAGGATTTTTTCGCGGCACTTCTTTCGTGGCGTGGACTCTATACGTAAAACTGGAATTCAAGACCAAAAAAACTACGACAGATACGTCAGTGTCAAATCTATCAATGTCATTGTCAAATTAAGTTTTCAGGTTTTTTCAACCTTTTTGTTGTATGCTTATTTTCTTAGTATAGGCTGGCACAGTTCATGACAAGGATTTTCTCAAAAAATAGAAACTTAATTACATCTTCATCTTCACCATCACTAATGTCAGAATCTCTGACTAAGGAATCTTGAGTCGGTCACTCGACCAATGGATTCTGCCGAGACTACTCTTAACGAAATCGCAGGTTTTAAGACTCTTAGGTCCTAGCAAGTGGTTCAGGTGACAACACACAATAGCATTGTTTAAAACGATTAAAATTCAAAGATTCCTATATTAATATCCCTTTGCGGCACCTCGCTGCACGAAACAACATGCAAGTTCAAATGTTGTACCAAATGTTATTAACACCTGAAGTGACACAAGCTCAATACCAACTTTTCTACCAAACATTACGGATGATTAAGTTTTTATTAAATTGTCTTGCATTTGTGTAAATATAAGTCAATAAAATTACTTCTTTATATTATCGAATTAAAATTACCAATAAACAAATTATGTTGGCGTATGTTTTTAAGAAATAGGTATATACTATTGTACGATAATTTTATTGCAGTGGCAACATTGTAGTAGATTTTTTGGTCTTGAATTCCAGTTTTGGGTAAAGTTGAGAGCGTACAAATTTAATCGAGCTCGGACTTACCTCAGAGGATGTTCCTCGCTCGTCAGCTGGCGCACAGTCTCGCCAAGCTGGCGGATAGTCTGCGCGTAGTCGTCGACCGCCTGTTCCAGTATCTCGTGCTTCTTCATGAGGTTCTGCGCGGAGATCTCGTCCTTGCCGCGGTCCTCAACCATCATGTAGAGCTCTTGCTCGCTCATCCACGCCTCCGCCTCGTTCGCGTCGAACAGGTACTGCTGAGCCTTCTCCCATTGGGACAGGTTGTTCTTGCGTTGTTCGATGGCATCTGCGGAAGTGTGAATTGAATAGAGTGAGGTTTGACGAAATTAACGTCCTCATCTCAATAGGGAATAACGTGCGTGTAAAATCCGGTAGACGGCACACTATAGGACTCATGTCCACCTGCAAGGTTTTTGTGTGTTCGTTCCAACAACCAGGTGGCTTAATTTTAAGCCGTCCCGACGTTTTCGCGCTAAGACCCCAATGCTGTTGAATTTGGACCTCAGTCCAACAGTACGCCATCTAGCGGATTTTTCACACGCAATATGCCATTATGTTAATTGACTATTTTTTTCATTTGCATTCCAATCCGTTACGATAGACTGTGAAACCACATTGTGAAAATGGCACTAATATAAAACGACAGTCAGGATCTTCGGCTCGTGGGAGTCAGCAGGGGCTGACCCGAGTCACACATAATATTGTCTTTTAAAATAAGATAATAATAACCTATATAAATATTACCTTTAAGTTCTCGCCACCTCGCGGAAAGTTCTTCAATAAGCTGTTTGAATTCGGGCGTCGCTTCGTGTCCCTCGTCGATCAGCTTCTGTCCGTTTGAGATGACAGTCAAGATCCTCGGCTCGTGATTGTCTGTCTCCGTCTTCAGGGATTGGTTCTTCTTCTGTTATTAAAAAAAAATACAAATTATTCACTACAGATTACTATGCGAGATTTACCTCAGAGTTTTTTAATGTGATAGGTGGCAGACGAGCAGACGGATCACCTGATGGTAAACGATCGGAGTCACAATGGACAACATTTCAAAATTGCTAAGCTCTGAAACAAAAAATACCAATTCTTTGTTTACTTTTCCGCTGCTCGAATATATATTTATTCATTTTTTATATTGCTTATTTACTGAGAAAAAAATTAAAAACTAAAAAACGTAAGATGACGTCATCGGACGGCAGAATGTAAAATATTTCTTTGCTTAGCACATTCTAGTTTTAAATTTACGTAATGCCAAACTCATGACATGTAACTGTCAAAAAAAAAAAAGACAACTTGTCAACGTTGAATGTATGAGTGACGTTGACAATGTTGACACTAGTATTATTTACCTTTGACAGTAGTACCTTTTTTTTATGAAAACAATGATAAGCAAAGGAATATCGCTGTATTTAGCCGTCCGATGACGTCATTTGGCGCTTACGTCTATTTAGAATAAAAAGAATTTCAATAATTATTTTATGCATGAAAATGGACAAATTTAAAAAAAAGAAAAAATATGGGTCTGTTCATTTTATGTCTACTTTCATATAAAAAAAACAATATGGACATGTTAAAAATTTGAAATGTTGTCCATTGCGCTGGCAACCTTTAAACCCCCCATTCCCCTCTGGACCTTCATTCACGCAGCGAAAAACAGTACTGCTTCACGCTGGTTTTTTGTAAGGCCACACTCCCGTCGAGGCGGCCCATTCATGCCGAAGCGTGGCTCTCCCACGGTAAAAGTGCGGCAGTGAGACTTTATATTCGATGTTTAGAGATTTTTGAGATAAGATTTCTCTGGTTATGTGGATCCCAGTTCTTTAGCGGCTTACGTCAATTTTGATCACATCTTGTAATCAGAGGCAATTTAAAGCAGACGTTACGATCGATTCGGAGTTTCTCTCTCTTTCACACGCGCTGTGTGTCACCTTTGTTTGGATGCGACAAATTCTCGTTCGTCATGGGACGGCTTTAAATGAAGCCACCAGGTTAAGAGACAAAATTTGTGAATGAGAGAACAAGACATCAAACCTGCAACATCTGTACATTGAAGAGCGAGTTGCCGTAGTCGGTGCTGGTGGCCAGCGGCATCTTCTCGTGGACCCACAGCTTCTCGTCCTCGATGTCGCGCCGGAACTGGAACGCCTCCTTCTTCTTCGCCAGCGCCACTTGCCTCTCCAGCAACGGTGCTTTGAGTTGTTCGAATCTGTACCATAACACGAAGAAATAAGGTACATACTCGATCGATATTAACTTCACTACAATGTTAGCTAACATAATATATCTATACTCGAAACTGAAATTCAAGACCAAAAAAGCTACGACAGATACGTCACTATCAAATCTATCAATGTCACTTATGTCATTGTCAAATCAAGTTTTCAGGTTTGGTCAACCTTTTTGGTATATGCTTCTTTTCTTAGTATAGGCTGGCACAATTCATGATGAGGATTTTCTCAAAAAATAGAAACAAAATTACAAACTATACTTTCAACTCAACCAACATTAACAAAATTTTATTTTAAAGAACTTAAACAAATTGAATCACCCATGAACACCCACGAAAGTGTGGCATAGTATTAAGACAGTATGGAAAAGTTTTTACTTAATTCTTTTTTTACTTTTGATGTTTTGACAAAGTGGGTAGTCAACAGTCGAAGTCAGTCGAAAGTCTCAGTTACGTACTCAATAAGACAGGGGCGTTTAGCTTTTTATCGACCTATGAGACTAATTAACGAAATCGCAGGTTTTAAGACTCTCATAGGTACTAGCAAGTTGTTCACGTAACAACTCATTAATTACATAATAGCAGAGTTTAAAACGATGTAATTCAAAGATTCCTTATATAAATATCACTGCGGCACCTTATTGCACGAAACAAAAACATGTAAGTTTAAATGTTGTACTAAATGTTATTAACACCTGAAGGGACACAAGCTTTTTACCAATTTTTCTACCAAACATTACGGATGATCAAGTTTTTATTTAAGCGTCTTGTATGTATGTAAAAAACTAGTTCTTTAAATTATAGAATCATAATTACCAATAAATAAATTATGTCAGCGCATGTTTGTAGAAAATAGTTATATACTATTGTACAATTATTTTATAGCAGTAGCAACATTGTAGTAGCTTTTTTGGTCTTAAATTCCAGTTTCGGGTATAGTGACGTCCCAATGAACTGACAACGAGTTCATAATGATTAACTCAGAAATCCATTATAGCAGATTAGATCAGATCATTCGATCGTAACGATGGCATCGATTGATGTAGAATGAGTTTTTAGACGTCGATTCATAGTTTCTACCGCACTGATAGATTGACGGGCGATTTCTGGGCATCGATTGATCGATAGAGCGCGCTCTACCATAATTGATCGTAATAACAACCTTAAACCCCCTTATTACAAATCGCCAACTAAGAATAGTCCCGGAACAAATTCGTGCCAGTCCCTTTTGACATTTTTTGATGGAACGGGATGACATGAGCCTTCTTTACGCGAGTATAAAATACACTCGTCATCATTCACAGGCATGACATTGCAATATGAACCATACATAGAATAGAAGAAGATTTATTATAATCACCTTTGCTCCACCGACTTCTTCTTCTCCTTAATCTCCTCCATCTTATCCGGAACAGTCTTCTGGAGGTACTCGGCCTGGGTCTCCAGCTCGGTGACCTGCTTGGCCTTCACGGCCATCTGAGTCTCGATCATCTGCTGCTTCTGCATAAGAATGTTCACAGATGCCAGATCAGTGCCAGTGTCGGTGTTCTCGATTTGTTTCTCCAACTCGTTCATCCAGCTGTCGATGTCGTCGCAGGTCTGGTGGAGGAGTACTTCGCGGTTGGCGTCGAAGAGACGCTCGCCTTTGTCCTTAGTTTGCGTTTGAAGACTCTCGAACTGGTCTTCGAGTTCTTGCATCTTCGGTGAGATGACGTCGACGAACTCGGGCTTCTGCTTCATGAGTTCCTCGGCGGCGTTCTGCACGGCGAACAGACGCTCCTTGTTGGCGGCGATCTCGGCCTCGAAGGCCTGGTGGCGCGTCCACTTGGAGTGGATGGTCTTGGCGGAGCGGTAGGTGTCGTCCTGCGCGGTGACGTTCTTCTCCTGCACCCACTCGCCGAGCTCGTCGCAGTCCTGCAGGAACTGGTGCAGCTGCAGTTGGTCCTGGAGTTTCTCCATCTGCATAAAACAAATAATAGGTATATCAAAAAATGAGACAAAAATATTTAATCATATTGCCAATTCTTAGCAGGGTATCTTCGCAAGGTTTGTGGATGGTTTACAAAGTGCGAGTTGCTGTCTAGCCAGTATACAGCTACTCTACTCGCACGCCAGAAGCTCGGCTGTATCGCAATTTGAACTCTTGAAGTTATATAGGAAATGCTACACAATTACCGGATGTCCATCATATTCCCTTTAGATAGATAGATATTCGTTATTGCACAAAAACCAAATACAAGTATGATACAACAACGAACAGTACAATAAGGTGTAGCGATTTCTTATAAAGTAACCTCACCTATTAGGATAGGAGATGTGACGACAAGACCATTGTCGACGTTGTACAGAGAAAGAGAGGGGGAGAGGGGGTGGGGGGGGGGGAGAGGGGGAGAGGGAGAGAAAGATAGAGTAAGAAGAAATCACAAGACACACCTGCTGTACAGCCTTTTCCCTGTTAGCATTCCTCCTAGCCTCGATATTCTCTGCCTTCCTCTGTATCTTGTCGGCGTCGAAGTGCCTCTCCTCCACCAGTCTGTTGGCGAACTGCACGACGGAGTTGATCTTGTCGTCGTTGGCCTCCATCGTGGTGAGGAACGCCTCGTGCTCCTTGATGAGGTTCTCGGCTTGCTCGAGGTTGGTCGGCGGCTCGGTCTTGGCGAGTCTGAGGGAGGAGTTATAGTTGTAGTGTGATTTAAAATGGTGCTTATTTATCTGTTACATGCTGACTACAGCATCTATTTACGTTTTTGGGGGTTTGTATATTTTTGCAAATATAAGTAGATTCAAAGTTCAATTTTATCCTGATTCTTTCATGAAGATTAAATATTAAAGATTTTGGACCTGCACGGCAAAATACTAATCCTTTTGGAGATAAGGATCCAACCCTAAGACAATCTTTCGAGACACAATAAAGAAAGAGATGAAAGTGTTGGCCTGACTTGAGCTCCTGCCGTGCCAGCAGCACCTCAGCCTGCGCGAGCAGCTACTGGTAGACAATGTTTCGACTGACCTGAGCTCCTGCCGTGCCAGCAGCACCTCAGCCTGCGCGAGCAGCTACTGGTAGACAATGTTTCGACTGACCTGAGCTCCTGCCGTGCCAGCAGCACCTCAGCCTGCGCGAGCAGCTACTGGTAGACAATGTTTCGACTGACCTGAGCTCCTGCCGTGCCAGCAGCACCTCAGCCTGCGCGAGCAGCTACTGGTAGACAATGTTTCGACTGACCTGAGGTCCTGGTGCGCCAGCAGCACCTCAGCCTGCGCGAGCAGCTACTGGTAGACAATGTTTCGACTGACCTGAGCTCCTGCCGTGCCAGCAGCACCTCAGCCTGCGCGAGCAGCTACTGGTAGACAATGTTTCGACTGACCTGAGCTCCTGCCGTGCGCAGCAGCACCTCAGCCTGCGCGAGCAGCTACTGGTAGACAATGTTTCGACTGACCTGAGCTCCTGCCGTGGCCAGCAGCACCTCAGCCTGCGCGAGCAGCTACTGGTAGACAATGTTTCGACTGACCTGAGCTCCTGCGTGCGCCAGCAGCACCTCAGCCTGCGCGAGCAGCTACTGGTAGACAATGTTCCGACTGACCTGAGCTCCTGGTGCGCCAGCAGCACCTCAGCCTGCGCGAGCAGCTACTGGTAGACAATGTTCCGACTGACCTGAGCTCCTGGTGCGCCAGCAGCACCTCAGCCTGCGCGAGCAGCTACTGGTAGACAATGTTCCGACTGACCTGAGCTCCTGGTGCGCCAGCAGCACCTCAGCCTGCGCGAGCAGCTACTGGTAGACAATGTTCCGACTGACCTGAGCTCCTGGTGCGCCAGCAGCACCTCAGCCTGCGCGAGCAGCTACTGGTAGACAATGTTTCGACTGACCTGAGCTCCTGCCGTGCCAGCAGCACCTCAGCCTGCGCGAGCAGCTACTGGTAGACAATGTTCCGACTGACCTGAGCTCCTGGTGCGCCAGCAGCACCTCAGCCTGCGCGAGCAGCTACTGGTAGACAATGTTCCGACTGACCTGAGCTCCTGGTGCGCCAGCAGCACCTCAGCCTGCGCGAGCAGCTACTGGTAGACAATGTTCCGACTGACCTGAGCTCCTGGTGCGCCAGCAGCACCTCAGCCTGCGCGAGCAGCTACTGGTAGACAATGTTCCGACTGACCTGAGCTCCTGGTGCGCCAGCAGCACCTCAGCCTGCGCGAGCAGCTACTGGTAGACAATGTTCCGACTGACCTGAGCTCCTGGTGCGCCAGCAGCACCTCAGCCTGCGCGAGCAGCTACTGGTAGACAATGTTTCGACTGACCTGAGCTCCTGCCGTGCCAGCAGCACCTCAGCCTGCGCGAGCAGCTACTGGTAGACAATGTTCCGACTGACCTGAGCTCCTGGTGCGCCAGCAGCACCTCAGCCTGCGCGAGCAGCTACTGGTAGACAATGTTCCGACTGACCTGAGCTCCTGGTGCGCCAGCAGCACCTCAGCCTGCGCGAGCAGCTACTGGTAGACAATGTTCCGACTGACCTGAGCTCCTGGCGCGCCAGCAGCACCTCAGCCTGCGCGAGCAGCTACTGGTAGACAATGTTCCGACTGACCTGAGCTCCTGGTGCGCCAGCAGCACCTCGGCCTGGCGCGCGTCGCGCTGCAGCAGCTGGAGCTCGAGGCTCTGCGCGAGCAGCTGCTGGCGGTTCTCCCACATCTGCTGCAGCTCGGCCCAACCCTCGCGGAGAGCCTTCAGGCGCTCGCGCAGAAACATGTACTGCGGGTCGTCTTGCGTCGACGGCTCCTGGATAAGACGATAAACGAATTTATAAGCCTTTTCAAAGGTATTTCACTTACAACAAAGGCTGCCCGCTGAGGAAACCTGCACGTTTCGGATAGTTCTTGAAACGTGTAACCATGATTCAGTTGGTCTGGTTCCCCTGTTAGAAGGTTGCGAAGGTCAGACGGCAGTCGCTTCATTACAACTAACAGACTCCCCAAACCCTGAATCGTGGTCTAAGCCAACCCTGGGCTGGAAATCGACCGCATTGAATGCAACCGGGAACTACACGCTATAATGTGAAGGCTGCCTGCCTGCCCATCTCCGAAAATCTGTAACCGATTTTTTTAAGGAGAAAAATAGAACTTACTGATTGCAGTAGCGCAACACTCACTATTTTTAGACTTGATATGTCAAATTGTCAATTAACGAATAAATCAGCCAATGATGTTGAAGTTGGACCTCGGTTCACAGGAACGCCATCTAGCGGATATTTCACACGAGATAGCCCCCATTCCAAGTGAAGGTGAAAGATAGTTATGCTTACGAATGACAGATAGAGCTCTTCATTTTTCATACACATTGTTACATACGCATGCGCTATTATTCTTCGAAAAGTTCGTGCTAGCCCTTCTGACATACTAGTTGCTCATTTGTTAGTTCATCCAAATGACTACATCATTTAAGGTATAATGACGACTTTAATCTCTAATTAATCATTTTATTTTTAAAACGTGTACTCGTAACGTCACTTTAACAAATCCCGATTTTCGGAGATGGAGACTGTAACTCAATAAAATCATAGATATAATATACTCAAATAGCAACTTACGGCAGTGATCTTCTCCCCGTACTCCATCATCTTTGCGTATTCGTCCTTGTAGTTGTCGATCTCCTCCTTGATGGTCTGGTGCTGCGACAGCAGCTTCTCAGCCTCCGCGAGACTTGACGGCGTGTCTGTACCATAAACATTTAACTAATTATTCACACTAAATAACAAATAGTAAGACAAAGTAACATGAATTAAAGCTGTATACCCAAACCAACGTCCATTAAAACGCTTACGAAAAATCCGCAAGATGGCGCACTATAGGACTGAGGTCCATCTACAATGTGTTTGGGTATTTTTAGACGTGATATGTGTAATTGTCATTTTGCGAATAAATCAACCAATGATGTTGAAGTTGGATTTCGGTTCTCGGCCCCCTTTTGCTTGACATTAAAACCGATAAGTAACCACTTTGATACTATAGCTATAAGTAAGATTTAAAAAGGACATCAAATTTGCCAGAAATTAAAGTTGAATTGAATTGATTTGGAGAGGGTCATATTCCCCATGATGCATTTGAAGGCATCACGATAGATATAGTTCGAGATTTACGAATGTCTCTTAACTAAAGCTATTGCTATTAAACAGTAATTGTTACCTTCTGAAGCGACATCCGTCTGTGTTTTGGTGAGCCAGGCCTGGAAGTGGTCCACGGAGCGCAGGAAGCGGTGAAGGTCTCCAGCCTCCTCCAACTTGGAATCGCGCTCTTTGAGCTAAGGAAGTAATAATAGAACAATTAATTTCCGTCTATAATCAAAGTATAAGCAGAGAAATATATTTCCATAATTGTGGATGATATTCATAATACAATTGTTTAGAAATTAATAGTACTGGATCGATCCACGATTGACCACGTGAATTGGCTTTGCAAAAAACCGCCTATAATCTTAAGGTCACCAGTGGGGGCCACATAATTATAGACACCACTCTATTTTCATGAAGTGAAACGAAATTTGAAGGGCTCGTTCTCCGTCAGGGTCTACGTCATTCCAGCTGTGATCTGATGATGGCTGAGGATGATGTGTTTAAATAGGTCGCCACCACTCGCGTCCTATGGTGCCTTTGACCAGAGAAGTGTGACGATCTCTGATTAATACTTTAGTTAGATGTGCCGAAAGAAATTACAGTCAGTGAGCTGAACTAAATCGCTGCTGATTCCGATGCGCCCCAGAGGGCCTAATTTAATGCAGACGTTACGACCGAATCTGGATTCTCCTGTATCACAAGAGCTGTGTGTCTCGTTTGTATGTATGCGTCAGATATATTCTCATTCGTTACGGGTTCAGCTTCAAATTAAGCTACCTGTAACGGGGCGATCTTAGTTTCTTCGAGTGATCACGTGATCTAGACTCACCATCTGCGTGAGCTGGTCCCAGTTGTGCGTGATGGTGACGATGGTGTCGCGGATCTGCGCCGCCTCGTCGGGGTGGTCGCCCTCGATGGCGCTGGCCTCGCTCTCCAGCGAGCTGATGCGCGCCTGGATGGCGGCCAGGTCGCGCTCCATGCCCGACAGGCGGCGTTGCAGGGTCATCACGCCTGCACAGTAAGTTCACTCAAAATTGGTACTTTTAACAATATTTACAGATATTGTAACATTGGACCTAGGTCCCCTCCTTGGTGAAGCCGTGTGGTCCCCGGCAGAGTAGAATAGGCCACCCTCACTCTTACCGAGGTGTCGTAAAAGGCGACTAAGGTAAAGCTGCTGGCATGATCATCAGCACCCAGAGAAGGAAAACTCTGCATTTCAAAACCCTCGCCAACCCGTCTGCCAAGCGTGGTGAGTATGGCAATTACCCCTCATGTGATTGAGGGAGGCCCGTGCCACAGCAGTGGGGACTTAAATGGGCTGACGATGATGACGATGGACCTTGGTCACGTTGTAGGCATGAGAGTTACAAGTTGCTTCAACTCATCATGATTGGTAAAATAGAGGGGAGGCGACGTGTTGGAAGAAGGAAAAAATCGTGGCTGCGCAATATAAGGGAGTGGACTCTCGCATCTGTGGAACGGCTGTTTCGTCTCGCAATGAAAAGAGAGGATTTTGGAAAGCTGGCGGCTACCTTCAGAACTGAAGAGGCACTCAAAGAAGAAGAAGTAACATTGGACAAGAGACCGATGCTAGCTATATGGATAACGACAAGTTCCTAAAGGAAATGTATCCCTATCCCTTAATCTCATTTTTATGCAAATTAAACTGACAAATGCAAACGTCAAGTTCCCATACATTTTGACACTGCATCTGACAAAAGCAGTTGGAGTTTGTATGCAGTTTGGGTTATTGCGTGTGAAACGCAAGATGACGTACCTACTATTGGACTGAGGTCCATTAATTACGATTTGGCGAACGAAACAACCAACTCTGTTAAAGATGGACCTCAGTCCAACATTCAAAGACCAACTAATAGATGATTGGTTAACATTAAAGATAAACTTCAGGCGGATATTTCACAAGCGATAATTCCCATTTGGATAAAAGTAAAAATTGCACCGGGAAGCTATTAATTTCTGCTTTTCGCCATATGAGTTTACCAACAGGCTGGGCAACTGCTTCTTCATCAATAATTATTGGAACGTAGAAAACTTGAAAATAAAAAGTCTGATAGTGACATTTGACGGTGGGAGAGCCATGCTTTGTCATGAATGGGCCGGCTCGACCGGTGTGATACCACGACCTCACAGAAAACTGGTTTGAAGCGGCGTCTGTACTGTGTTTCGCCGAGTGAGTTAGGTTATCGGAGGTCCAATCCTGGGGAAAGTGTAAAAGTTGACGCTTGGCAACGACCTTGTGACTCCGCTGGTGTTGCCAGTGTGTTTCCTTAGACGGCGGAAATCGCTTACAATCAGGTGATCCGTCTGCTCGTCCGCCACCAAACACATTAAAAAAACAAGTTTGTGGTTACCGTTGAGGTCCATCTCGAGGTTATCCGTCTGTTGCAGGATGCGCTTCTTGTCCTCGATCCAGGACACGGTCTCGCGGCACTCGATGTGGAACGTCTGCACACCCTGAGCGGACTTCAGCTCATCCTTCTTGCCTTCCGCCTTGAAACACAGACGAGGTTCATAAATACAACCCTTCAGGCAAGTGCCAATATCGCTAGTCTTTAAAACTACAGTCAATTTGAAAGAGTAGTAATATTGGTGAGAAGAATCTTTCTACAATTCACAAAATTATTCGAAATCTAGAAAAACGAATGATGACAAATCTGATACTAAGTTAGAGTGAGTTCTTGCTGATGTCTTTTCAGTAGAAATCGACATTCCGTACCAGCGATAGATGATAATATTATGTACCTATTTTGACATTCATAAGTGTTCTGTGTAGACCTAACTTGAATAAAGATTTTTTTTTTATCTTTTATGTTGATTCGAAACTTCGAAATGTTATTGGACTTGGTCCATTGAACTGAAAAGAGTTATACTGAGTTTATAGTTCCTGATCATTAACTTTAAAAATACCCTTTGGATTAAGGCCCTATAGGCTAACCTTGGGTCTAGATATAGTACTCTATAAAGAGTACACAATCTCCTAGAAAACACATCCGACGTTTTTTTTTAGATCAGTATGAATAGTCACGTGCACTAATAACTATAAAACCCCATTCAAATATGAACCTTATTAGGCAAATACGAGAGTAGAGGAGTTAACATTTTATTGCTGCGACTGTATAGTTACAGCATCCTCGAATATAGACGGTTTTTAATATACTAATATTTAGCATCCTGGTTGTTCCTTCTACACTTTCTAACGCTCTGAGTGTAAGAATTACAGTATTATTCGCTTTTAACGCAACGAGGTACTGTATTTCCTAAATTAAAAACTGCCCTCAATGGTCCACAAATGCACTAGAAAAACATTACTGAGGGATGAATGACAAATGATTTTCCAGCCTAAGAGTTGCGAAGGTTAGACGTCAGTCACTTCATTGCAACTACCAGACTTGCCCAATCCTGGATCATAGTCCAAGCGTACCCCAGGTTCCGAAGCGCCATCTTTGGACGCAACGGGGAAAAACACCCCAAGATGAGGGGGGATGGCAAATAACTGTGATACAGGTCATACACGCATAGACCTGCACCCTAAACGGAATGTGCCTTTTCATAGAAAGACATACTTGAAAAACTGCGCAAAGCCGTTAGTACTGGGGCGACGTGCTAGGCAACGTTCTTTCTCTACCGCACCCGTATACAGCGTGTTTATTTGATACGGGCGAATATTTTAATGGCGATTACTATCGGACCTAGGGAACCTGTTTACATACATTTCTTTAGGAAATTAAGGTACTTTTTTTTTCATACAAAATAATTGAGCACGCAATGTATTGCATCCACTGGTAGTTAACGTTAATAACATCAATTAACGTAGACATAAGTATCTAAACGTCATACGAGTGTCATGACACTCATGTCACTTGTCATGTCAAACAAAGTTGGACGGCATACATTGCTGCTGGGTTGCACTTTAGAAAAATCATTACACCTAATTAACCACAAAATTTAATGAAATGATTATCTTATACGATTCGTAGGATCAGATATTATAGCTGGATTAATTATTCGCCCGTTTAAAATACACACGCTGTAGAATCTGCGTCGGGGCCGGTTGGATCTCTTTCACACTCTGTGACGTTTTTTTCGAAAATGGTACATTCCGTTGACTTGTAGTTCCATGGATAATCGCTGAAGTGACGAGCACGAGGTCTGGCAAGACTGTGGAGCATACCTTCTCCCGCAGCTCGCTCCAGGCCTGGTTGAGGCGCGCCTGGCGCTGCGTGATGGCGGGCGCGTGCGGGTGGGTGCGCAGTCACACGTTGTCAAAGGGTAGTATATTTAACGTGTGACTACGCCTTTCCAAACATGAAATTTTATCTCTACATAGTGAATATTGCATAAATTGACAACGAAGGCTTGTTTTATACTTTTTCAGCGACGTTTTTTGTCGTAGTTGGGTTTTAGTTTTTTTACTTTTATTTTATTTGTACTATTTTGGTGTCCAAGTGCTAGTAATATATATATATATTCAAAATGTACAAGTCAAGCGCTTTCAAATGATACCAAACACGGCATATTTATCATAACTTTATTTTTTTACTCTGTATGTTTTGTCCGCTAGAGGGCGCCACATTAGATTTTGTGAAACTTCATATAGCCTATAACCAGCGGACGATCAAGACGCTTATAATGATATGTCATTTGTCGAATTCTGATAAGTAGTTAAGAAGTTACGTGGAAACAGATGAACATACATACATACATACATACATAAATACATACATAGCCTGTCAAAATCATAACCCTCCTTTTGCTTTGCCGTAGTCGGGTAAAAACTGCGCAAAGCCGTTAGTACTGGGGCGACGTGCTAGGCAACGTTCTTTCTCTACCGCACCCGTATAGAATCTGCGTCGGGGCCGGTTGGATCTCTTTCACACTCTGTGACGTTTTTTTCGAAAATGGTACATTCCGCTGACTTGTAGTTCCATGGATAATCGCTGAAGTGACGAGCACGAGGTCTGGGGGTCGTTCTTCTTTTTTATCGACAATGAGCCAAACTTACACATCAACATTTAACTTTTATATAACAGACTACAATTGATAAATAATATATCCTAAATATTCGTTAATGTACTATTTTACAGATGGACTATTACATGATCTAAAATTTAATTGATAAAGAATACTTTTTGATTAAAATGGACACCTCCGTCACGTCCCCCGAAATTAGTGCCATTTACACCTCTGTCACGCTTTATATATTTTTTTACATTGTTAAAATCATGCTAAAGTACCTACGAGGTAATAAAACAATGTCATTATTTCATGTTAAATTAAGAATATCTTGATGGTGTAACGTATATTTTTTTTATATAATTAATTACTTGATAAGTCACTGAGGACGGGCTTATTGTCGTAAAAAAAGAAGAACGACCCCTGGCAAGACTAACGAGCGTACCTTCTCCCGCAGCTCGCTCCAGGCCTGGTTGAGGCGCGCCTGGCGCTGCGTGATGGCGGGCGCGTGCGGGTGCTCCACGTGGATGAGCTGGCGCGCCAGCTGGTTCACCACGGCCACGCGAGACGCGTTCGCGTTCATCTCCTTGTCGAACCCGTCGTACCTGACACAACAATACGGTATTTGACTATTTTTTATTTATTTTTACAATCAAATGACCTCTCAATGATAGAAACATCGTTGAAAGAATTACTTGATTCTCATTTAAGCTACCTAAGATATCAAAACTTTAAAATCACATTATTTTTGACAAACCCAAAACGACGTCACACATAAGTATTTTGTATGCATTTCATTTGAATTTTGTATGGTAGCTATATCAAATGTTACGTTTATATCAATGGTTATATTATAATAGTTGATGCCAACTGTATGGGTTATTCAATGGTATAATTATTTTTTAATAATTTCATACTTTTACAAAGGACTTGCCCATGAATATTTGAATGACCATAAAACCGGCTAGACGTTACATTTTTAATTGAGAATTTTTACTATTGGAACATATTTACTTATATTTTGATAAAATAATTATATTTTGTAAAATCTCGAGCTAAGTCAAATACCCTATTACCAAATTACTCAATTTTACCACATCATCATCATCATTATCATTTCAGCCAATAGACGTCCACTGCTGGACATAGACCTCCCCTAATGTTCTCCATACAGATTGGTCCTGTGCCGCCCGCATCCAATGGATTCCCGCGACCTTCACCAGACCGTCGGTCCACCTTATGGGGACGGCTGCGGCCTCCATTCGAGGACTTTTCCGCCCCAACGGCCATCTGTTCTCCTTGCTATGTGCCCTGCTCATTGCCACTTGAGGCATGCAACCGTTTGGAGCTATGTCTGTGACCTTAGTTCTCTTGCGGATCTCATCATTTCTGATACGATCTCGCAAGGAGACTCCGAGCATTGCCCTCTTCATATATTACAACAGAACTACTTACTAGGCCCATAAAAGTATGGCGTGACGATGTCTAAGAATGGCGAGTAAGGTCATTTAAACAGGGAGAAATGGAAAGACATGGGGAAGGTCAGCATAAGTGGGTGGGCATAAATCAGCAGCAGTACCTGAGTACTGCTGCTCGATCGCTGATACTCCTGAAAGGGTAACAAAGACAAGCTAACTAACTAACCTATGCTTCATAACCGCTGACGTCATAGATGTTCTAAGGCGGCAACATGGTATCCAGCGATCCACTGGTCCACCACATGCAGCTTCAGCTAGCAGATTGAACAGCTAATTCATGCGTAGAAGGACGCTAGTATAGACCAGTGATAACCCAGCCGCATCAGCCTCAGCCAGCAGCTTGAACAGCGACAGCGCGTCCAATAATCGTTGCTTGTCCAGAGGATCTAATAGACTGAACCTGTGCCTCATGATATCGATGTCATCGATATCCTTAAGCGGTAGCATGTTGTCCAGCATGCGATCCTTCTCCGCGATCCACTGGTCAGCCGCGTCACCCTCAGACAGCAGCTTGAACAGCGACAGCGCGTGGAGCAACCGCTGCTTGCGAAGAACGCTAATATGCACCACGGATAACCCTATAAGCGTAACTAAGAGGAGGTCACTAACCTGTGCTTCATGATCTCGACATCATCAATATCCTTAGGCGGCAGCATGGTATCCAACATCCTGTCCTTCTCCGCGATCCACTGGTCAGCCGCGTCAGCTTCGGCCAGCAGCTTGAACAGCGACAGCGCGTCCAGCAACCGCTGCTTGCGCAGCCTCGCCAGCTCGGCCAGCTCGCCGTGACGCGCGTCGATGGCGGCGAGGCGTTCCACCACCTCGGGGCTGTTAGCGTCCTCGGGACTGAGATCGCTGGCCTATAAAAGGAATTCATCAATAAATAATAGACAGTACAAAAATCGATATTTTTTCCACGAAACCGGCCGTCACCTTGTCACATATAGGGAACAAGATGGCGTGTGGGTGGGTCTCTAACCTTAACCAAAAACCCCTAGGTTGTCCATCTCAGCGCAACTGGAACTGGAGCTACATGAGGTGCTGTAATAGGTTACGGGGCTGCCACAATAGATCATCTACTGGTCGCAGTGGCTATGAGACGCAGGGCTCACCCCATTTCTATCAAATAATAATAATAATAATCTCAGCGCAATCACGTTCGGAAACCCCACATCCGGGACTGGAACGTAGCGCTAATCGAGCTCGTCGCACTTCTTTGATCTGACCCAAAGGTAAAGTTTTACCAATTTTATAAGTTACACGAATTTACCTGCTCAGAAGTCTTATTTTCGAAAACTGCGGCAAAATCACAACGCTCAATGTACAAGCGGCAAAAGTTACAATTTCTTATTAGTTGATGCAGTAAGCGCCATGTCCGGTGCGAGTGCGGTTAAGAGAGAGACAGCATTTCTGTCTGGATTTATTATATTTAATCTTAAGGTAACGCAATAAAGTCTGTATTTCCACTGCTTTCGCGATCGTATTCAATCAGATTTAACTTGCTCTTCTGCGTAGACGAATTTTGCCGAAGTAATTTATAAACGTGGTACAGCTGTACTTTCGATTTATATTTACGTTTCGCAACACGTAACGCTACTCTGTGTGCACGGGATGTGCAACAGAGTACCACTTTGTAATTGCGAAACTTCCTCGGTGAAACACAGCACAAGCGCTGGCTTCAGCCACACTTCGGCATGGACAGGTCGACCAGAGTACCACAGCCTCACAGAAATCTGGCGGCGCAGCATCGCTTTCGGTGTGTTTGGTCGAGTGACAGTACCAGAGGTTCAATTGGGCGGGTTAACGGTGCATTATTACTCCACTGGTGTTGTTCCAGCGGCAAGCAATCAGGTGATTAGCCTGCTCGTCGACCACCTATCACTTGAAAAAGACAAAATAACAAAAACTTCAGGAAGCAGTTTTAGAGACTCGCCTGTTGTTTGAGCTGCTGGATGACGTTGGCGTAGTTCTTGAGCTCGTCGGTGACGTCTTTGTGCTTCTTCAGCAGACTCTGCACCTGCGCCTCGTCCACGCCGGTGTCCTCCGACGACACCAGTCTACGATCAAAATATATTCTTAACATCATCGTGCTGCCATGATCAAAATAAATTGTTAACATCATCGTGCTGCCGTCCGCTAACTAAAAGTTCGCTAATCCACAGCAACTCCCATGTGGCTTAGCAACCTTTTGATTAGCGGAGGGCAGCGTAGCTCTCCATCAGCTGTGATAGTTGTCAAGAGTTAGCCGATAATCAACAAAAAAACAGCAATAATTACTCAACCCCCAAAATTTAAAGCTTGTTAACTTGGGAGCTGCTTAAGCATCATGTCTATCACTTTCTAAATCAGCTTTATAACAGGAAAGGGTGACCTCCCCCCTTTTCAGCAAGTTGAATTTGCCACCGAAAACAGTCAAAACTAAGCAAGGCTAAGACCCCCACCCCTTTTGATACCGTAAAACTAGGCAACTTTACCATATTTTTCGGCAAAACTCAAATAACTTTTTTGTTTTGAAATATACCGAACTGTGTTTTTTCTAAATACTTTATTTGACATTTGGCTATCATTTTATTCATTTATTATTCAATAAAACATTATAATTACAATCCTAGAGAGTGATAAAGGTCATTGGTAAACATGACCTAAACTTTACCTACGCGATTTATTTTATGTTAGACTGCATTCTAATGGAAATTTCGGTAAAGTTAGCGCAGATTATGAGAGCTATTTTAAAAATAAGAACAGTAGCAGTAGAAAACCATTTTTAGAGAAGGCAATATCGAGAGTAGGTAAAGTTGCCAAGGGATTTTAGTAATTTTCATACTTAATATTTATTTGGCTTAGGGCTGTCACAAAAAGAAAAGACAGTTTGTAGTATTATATATTTAATATATCAAAGAAAGTTAAAGTTCAAACAAAAAGATAAAGTTCTCTCAAAATATAAAGATAGGTACCTAGACTTATCCGCACTCAAACGAGATGAAGATTGATAGGAATCTACTTAATTTTCTTAGTTTGACGTGATGGCAACCCTAACTACAGGTAAAGTTACCACCAAGTAGTCAGTGGTAACTTTACCTAATCTAAGTAATAATATTTAAGGAAATATTTTGAATAAAATTAGACATTAGAAGTTAATGATATTATAACTGTAATCCTGAGTATTTTTGACATATAATATGATAAAATCGCTTACTTGTGATGAGTTGGGACAGCGCTCCAACCACAATTTCTCCAAAAACATCAACTCACGTCCTCACACCTGTTGTATTTGGACGGCCATATTGGCGTAACTTTGATGTTGCCAGTTGATAATTATTCCGAAATGTTGCCGAAATCAGTTTAATAAATCCTACCAATAAAATAAAGCTTCTTTATGAACAAGTTTTGCCAGTAACTGTCTTTAAATGAAATGCCTAGGATATGTTATTTTTGCCAAAGGTTCGGTAAAGTTGCCTAGTTTTACGGTACATATTAAATATGTACTTCCACGGCTCCCAAGCATCATACCTGAGCGTGTCGAGCATCCAGTTGTCGATGTCGTCGGCGTCGGCGAACAGCTGGTGGTAGCGCACGGCGGCGTCCAGGCGGTTCTTGCGCAGGGACACCACGTCCAGCAGGTGGTTCCACTGCGACAGGATGTCGCGGAGACGGTCCTGGGTGCAAACATGACATTTGTGAAACGTGCTCTATGTTCTGAGAGAGCCATGGTTCGCTCATTCGATTAGAACGTGCGCCTGGAACTGGAAATCGTTGCTTGAAATACGAGTGAAGTATACTGAATTTATGGTTGCACTGCTACATAATTATTTGTACTATGACTACGACATAAGAAACGTTAGCTTAGCAAAATGTATTTAGAATAAGGTTAGTTATTGAATTTGAGACAACATACAATCAACCACGGAACTAACAACATGTCTTTTATTTAACTATAACCAGACCCTAGGACTGATCATATTGAATGATCACGCACCTCAAATCAATGTGCCCATGTGTACTATTAGTAGTACTATTCCTAAATTGATTAAAAAATTAAATACTTAGATTAAAAATATGATAACATTAGTTGGTAAAACTTAGTTTTTGTTTTTTTTTTTGTTAGTTTGTAACTCAGTTATTCACTACTGTGTTCTGAAGATTATTTTGCTCCCAACTACTATTTTCTGTATTGTAGTTTCCGTGGCAGACTATAAGTAAGGCAGCTCTATGTACACGTAACCTACAAAATGTAACATTAGTTTATAAGATGTATGTCTTGTTGTTTTGTCCTAAAAAATAAATAAATAAATTAGCTCGACGGTAAAAATTTTACCTGTTAAAGGGTTGCGAAGGTCAGACGGCAGTCGCTTTATAGTAATTAACAGACTTTACAAATTAAGAGTCATGGTTCAAGCGTACCCCGGGCTCCAGAGCGACAGTTTTAGACGCAAATAGTAAGTTGAGCAGGATACCACTTGCACGTGGCGGATCACCTACCAAACATTTTAAAATGGAAATGATGAATTTACCTGTATCCTGTCAGCACCGAAGTGTCCCTGGGAGATGAGCTCGTCGCCGACCGCGGCCACGCTCATGAGCTGAGGCTCGTGCGCCTGCACGTCGGCTTCCAGAGCCTTGTGCTTGGAGATCAGCAGGTACACTACAACAGAAGCATGTATCCAGGAAACTCGATCTTAATTCGGCTATTGCATGCACACTACAGGCACAGTAGATAAATACGCTAAAGCAGTATTTACACTCCGCCATTTTCGACAGAAAGTTACCTACGGTATAGGGTTGTCCTCCTCTCATTTTAGTAAAATATTTTTATTTAATTTTACTAAGGAAGTTAAAGAAAATACAAAATATGTACACAAAGGTAGCCTTGGAAGCCACTTTAAAAATCCAAAAAACTTGTTTTGATAACAATTTATAATGTACCTACTTATTTTCTCTACCAAAATAAAGTAAGTGGCACTCGAGCAAAACCGACAACCCTGTATTGAGGTCCTGCGATGTACTTGGATGAGACACTAGAATCTGTGTAATTTTTTTTTAGAGGCGAACAACAAGCATGCGGGTCACCTGATGGAAAGCAATCATCGCCGCCCATTAACATCCGAGAGATCGCTGGTCTTTTTAAAAAGGAGTACACTCTTATCTTGAAGGTCCCTAAGTCGTAGCCGTCGGGAAATACTCCCATAGGTAAACTGTTCCACAAAACTGCACGCACAGACTTTACGCATTAGACTGCCATCCATCGAGATGATGAGGATGGAATGACAATCGCTTGCGTGTGGTACGATGTAAGAATTCAGCTGCAGGGAGTAGATCAAACAGTTCCTCAGAGCACTCCCCATGATAAATCGTATGGATGCGTCATTTCGAGCGTTTGTCGTAGTGTCAATACTGCTTTAGCTTATATATCTACTGTGCTACAGGGAACGTGCGCAAGGACGGTGGTGCCAACTGGTGTTATTCATTCATTTGAACATAGATGGTGGTGCCAAACTGGTGCCATCCTTTTTAAACTTAGTAAGATAAATTTGACATTGAGTCAATACAATCCACCTATTATAGTTTACTGCACGTCACATTTGATTCAATTCCAAGCAAAGAAAACCATGCGAATGAAAAATCCGCTAGATGCTGTAAAATACGCGTGAGGTCCAACTTCAACTTTTTTTTTCTTTGTGGACTCAATCACACGTTCAGCGACGCAACGTCAAATTTATTGGTAATTCGATACGTATCGTCATTTTGACATATCACGTATCAGAAACAAGCTAATCTTGCAAAATGACCTCACATCTATATAACGCCAATATCTCAGCTATAGTTAGAAAGAGATTTTCGTAAGACGAAGAGTAAAGCGTCCTAGTGACGTCAATTGATTTAAATTATTAGCTTGTTGTAAACCGAATCTACTGTCAGAATTTAAGTTCACAATCTTTTTAAATAACCGTACTTTAAACGTGTTTAAACAATATTAATCAGTGGATACCCTGTGTCTTAAACAACTGCTTACCGGTTGTAAGGTCGTGACCGATGTCGTCAACGGAGACGATCTGCTCCTTTTCCTTGATCCAGTTCTCCTCGTCCGCCATGTCCCAGTAGAACTGCCACAGCTTGCGGCTGTCCTCCAGTCGCTTTCTGCGTCACACGATACACACGTCAATAATGCGTTTCGATCGACTATTCTTAGGATACTTTTATTAGTCTGCATATTGAGAAACATTCGATATTTGTCATACTTTATAATGGGCGCGATCGCGTCATAAAAATCCGCTAGGTGACCTACTGTTAGACTGACAACTTCAACAGCAATCGTTATTTCGTTCGTTCGTTCAAAAATAACCAATCATCAGGCCGCAGTCCAGTATTGTTCACACGCGAGAATCCTTATGTAATAATAATATTAGTTTGTCGTTTATTGAGGATGCAAGGAAAAATTAAAAAATATAATAAATTGTGTTTTACTACTTTGAAGTATGCAGATTACTTGATATTGCATGTATTTAGGAATTATAAAATCGGAAACGACAACAAATATCTCAGGGCGTCCGCGTCCTTCATGATATTTAAACCTTTTGATATTTGTTCTGTGATCAGACGGCAGTCGTTTGATTGTCCGAGCTAATCCCAAAGCTTCTGGCCGACAGCTTTGTACACTGAGTTCACTTATCTCATCATCAAGGGCAGAATGAAATTAGATGCCACTAGATTTTGAACTTTATCTATCATAATACAAGAGCGAAAACCAATGATTTTTTCAAGTGTCAATGCCCAGTTTATGGATTATTTTTTTTTTCCTTATATTATCATGCGATCAGTCATATGGACTATAAGCAGATGCGTTGGATGTTGTATGGGTTAGGTGCCACTCCCAGCGGGGCTAGCATCATTGGTGCCACCCATGGTGGTCACTCTAGTCGAATATGTCTCGACGCTTTTTCAGTCGACGTATGGTTTCAGGGATAGTGAGCTGCGCTGCAAGTTGGTTTGGGTGCTTTTCCAGTCGCAGTTTGTAGCTGTCTCTATGGCTACTTATTTCCTGTGTTATTGTTGGCACTTGAAGGAATTCATGGACTTCCGTTACTTGATGAACCATGGAGCACCTGACAGTTGTTTCAGTATGTCATTTTGGGCTCTTTCCAGTATGCTGATGTTTGAAGCGCTAGTAGAGCCCCAGAGTTGCAAGCCGTACGTCCATATTGGTTTTATGATGGTCTTATATAGTAGAAGCTTGTTATCTAGTGCTAGTCTTGAGTTTCTTCCCATTAGCCAATATAGGCCTTTGTATTTCAGGTTGATCTCATCCCTTTTGGTTTGGACGTGCTAGTCCCAGTTTATGGATAATGAAGGATGGCAGTTACCTGCGCTCCACGGCCAGGTGCACCAGCTCGGCGTAGGCGTTCTCGAGCTGCTGGATGCGCTCCACCGTGATGGCGGGGTCGCAGGGCCGGTAGCCGCCCTCCTCCTGCTCCAGGAAGCGCTGCGACTGCCCCACCACCACCTGCCAAAGCCAAACCAAACGTGTTCAATGCGACATTTTTTTTTATTTTGTTGCTGACAGACGAGCAGACGGATCGCCTGATGTTAAGCGATCGCCGCCGCCAATAGACACCCGCAACACCTCCACTAGTGTTTTTACCCCCCTTTCCCGGGATCGGGCCTCCGGTACCCTCACTCACGCAGCGACACACAGCACAGTGCTGCTTCCGTTTTTCTGTGAGGACGTGGTAATACTCCGGTCGAGCCGGCCCATTCACGCCGAAGCATGGCTCTCCCACGGTAAAAAAAATGTGAAGGATGTTCGACGACTCAAAAATAACTATCGAATTTTCCATTTGTAAATAGCCTGCTTTTTGAAGGCTACTTTTAGAGTTGAGCCAATTTCCAGCGCTAACAGCGTACCTATAGCTTTTCAGAGGTTTTGACATCGCGCTATCGCCGCAGAGTCTCCACACTAAGATTCGACAATACTTCCGCTCGGTTCGATAACGGAGCGCTTACTGAAGACAGGGGCAAACGCGTTCCCACGATGAGTGGTCAGCGTCTAACACTGCCCACAGTGATCGTTAGTTTAAAATGCTTCCTACTGCGGTCCTCTAACTACGCCGTTGGATACCACTCCAAATCAGAGAAAAATGGACTTAAGGAGCTCTCTAAAAGGCTATTTTTTCCGAATGTGGTTTTGGTACTTAACGGCATTATAGATAGCGCACGGCAGCCTAGAAGTGCATACATTCTCGCTATTAGCGCTGACTGTTATTATGCGGACAATGCGACTCTAAAACCAGCCCTTATCGTTAAGGCGTTACTTTGATGATAGAATAGAATATAGGTATAGTAATTCCTAAATAGGTAGAATATTGTATGCACGTTACCTTGACGCGCTCGCCCAGCACGTTGATGTCGGCCTCGACGAGCGCGTGCTTCTGCAACAAGTCTTCGACGCCCATGAGGTGCTTGCCGTAGTCGTCGGTGAGCAGGCGCATCTTGATCTCTTCCATCGAGTCCAGGATGTATAGCATTTCCTACAGACAAACAAAATTATATCAGATTGTATTAAATATTTCTTTAAAAAGTAAGCAAGGAAGAGGGTCGCAGTGTTAAGAAAGCTTATGTGGTGCCTGACTAGTCAACGCCTAGTCTGCCGTCCCAGATATGGTTGAGATGAGGTCGTGGAAGCAGGTCTTTGCGAGCGAGTCAGCGTTTGGAGTGAAGATCTTTCTCTCTCATCCCACCCGTCCTTTTCCGTCACAGAACTTCATCGTTGAAAACATTCCATAACAGACTAAAAAGACTGGCAGTTCTTATTTCTGCAGCACCATCAAGAAATGGAACTCGTTACCGGCGCCAGTATTTCCTCCTTCCTACCATATTTTTAGCCTGAAACACAGGGTTTTTTTTATATGAGTGGTGCAGACGAGCAGACGGATCACCTGATGGTAAGCAATTTCGCCGCCCATGGACACCCGCAACACCAGTGGGTATGCAACCTATTGGGCCTCCGGTAACCTCACTCACACGGCGAAATATAGCGCAGGCAGCCTTCACGCCGGTCTTCTGTGAGGCAGTGGTATTACTCCGGTCGAGCCGGCCCATTAATGCCTTAGCCTCCCACATTTAGATTCCAGATTTAGGGTATCCTAGTTTAGGAAAAATTTCAAATATAAGCACTAATATGTGTGATTATGCTCATAAGTTTGTACTAGACATAAGTTATTTGCAATAAATATTGATTTATTTATTTATTATGGTATTCTTCAAGAGCAGCGTGAAAAAGCATCTCGCGGGCCAGTATGCGGTATGCAGTCGCAGTACCAACGGAGGAGATGTGTTCACATCGCGTTCGTGGTAATTGGCACGCTGCTAATCACAAGGCTGAGGAGAGGCAATACCTGGAAGTTCTGCTGCAGCTGCAGCGACAGCTCGAGGCGGGCGCGGCGCGCGCGCAGCAGCTCCAGCAGGTAGGCCCACAGCCGCAGCACGTTGTCGCGCCGCGCGCACACGCGCTCCATGTCGTGGTACCTGCGGCCGTGGCGCTGTTACTATACGGTACCTGGAAGTTCTGCTGCAGCTGCAGCGACAGCTCGAGGCGGGCGCGGCGCGCGCGCAGCAGCTCCAGCAGGTAGGCCCACAGCCGCAGCACGTTGTCGCGCCGCGCGCACACGCGCTCCATGTCGTGGTACCTGCGGCCGTGGCGCTGTTACTATACGGTACCTGGAAGTTCTGCTGCAGCTGCAGCGACAGCTCGAGGCGGGCGCGGCGCGCGCGCAGCAGCTCCAGCAGGTAGGCCCACAGCCGCAGCACGTTGTCGCGCCGCGCGCACACGCGCTCCATGTCGTGGTACCTGCGGACGTGGCGCTGTTACTTTTCTACACTTTCATTCACATCTACCCATAGCTCGGTTATAGTCCATTCAGCGTAAGAAGGTGAATAGGACAGTTAAAACGTTTCGTATCATGCATCCAACTGTGTACAAATAAAAATATTAAGTTGTAAAAATCATTAACTTTTTCGTGTTCTCATTCATCTAAAATGACGGACAGACGGCAACTTGCCAAAAATTATTTCAAGAAATAACTTTAACACTGGATCAGAGTGCATGTCTTTAGTTACGCTGAGGACATGCATTCTGATTAAGTGTAACATGGCGGCACTCTCTCCATTAATAATTAGTAATAATTTCCCACTTGTTTACTGTTTCCTGGAACACCAGAATGTTTAAATCATATTTAGTTTCCCGAAACTATTGTTACAACCATAGGCGGAGACTTATTATTGGCACTGCTTTTTCTTATTGATATAAGTTTAGGGCATTATTTAGCTGTTAGTCTTCCAAATAATAAATAAATAATAAATAATGACAAGTTTTAATGTTTCTCACTATCGGTTACAAGACAGTTGACTATTAGTAAATTTAATCAAAAGGTAACTACGGATCAAAAAATCAGCCCTAAGTAGTTTTTTTTTCAGTTGTTCAGTTTTGTCAGTTGGGTACATTTCCGTTTGCATTTCCATTGACCAATCACCACCAATCGCATTGCTTCGCATCTCTTAAGACAGCGGAACGAGACCAGCTTTACCATTGTTATATGTTCAGAATTATTCTGAAACGTGTAAACGTTACCGCCGAGGGGGTCTTCTTCTATGTCGGTATCACTCTTGACGGACAGGTCGTGGTCAGCACTTCAGGTGTTGACGGCCAGTTTCACAACACGCTGCCACTCCTTTCCGATCTATCTATCTATCTTTCCGAGTATCTGAAGGTGATTTTGACATTAAAAATGAGACGCTTCTTTTAAACCTAACCGATGCTTTTAAAATCGCGAATATTTTCTTTAGAAATCTAATAGACTTTTTAATATTTTGATTTTTAATCTTAATCAATATTTTATCTACGAATTTGAACTATCTCAATATGAAATAGGTAAAAATTCTTAGTGGTACACAAGCAATAAATCACAAATTATTGAATAATATGCATCTTATTCATCTGGAAAATCACAACTCTTGCTTAAAATGTCGGAACCACCTTCGTCACCTAGAGAAATTACCAGTTCTTGGTCCCTAATGCAATCTATGCGGACATATTTTGTACGAGACACAATAATCGCTGATTCGATGGTAAGATGGCCGCCATACCGATTACTGATTTATTGCGATTGTTTATGTCAATCCCCAAGAGCGAAAATTTCGATTAGCTTATTATGCAATTCATAATTATATTCATAAATATTTTTTACAAATTTTATTGGTAATAATTATTTTAAGTTCTTGTTCAGATTAATGACAGCGTCAAAGTGATATAATTTCTTATAATAATACTATTTGTTAAGCGAACTATTGCTCAAAAAATACATTTTAGCGACAAGGGTAAAAACTCTTGGTTACTTTTCCAAATCATTAGATCGTGATTTTTAACTAGCGGTTTCATTCGCTACATTTTCTCAAATACGCCATATCAATCTCACAAAGTCAAACGTGCTTATTACGTCTTACGTTTGTTATTATGATCCCCTCTAAATATACTATTAAGGCATAGGATGAACACATTGAAGTCGTCACCTCTCAGCCTGCAGCTCGGAGCAGACGCCGACGACGGCCTGCACGCGCTCCTCGTACGCGAAGATGTCCGTCTCGATGGCCTCGTGCTTCTTGGCGGCCGCCTCCACCGCGGCCAGGTCGAAGCCGAAGTTGTCCTGGCTCACCAGTCGCTGGTTCTCCGAGAGCCACGTCTCGCGCATCTGAGCCTTGCGGTTGAACCTGGAATTAACAAGGTGTTGTTATAATATACCGTAATTTAGATGTATCTTTCTCGAGGGAATTATAAAAGATTAAAAAATCTTTATTCAATTTAGATCCATACAGAACACTTATGAATATATTATCATCTACCGCTGGTTCGGAATGTCGATTTCTACTGAGAAGACGCTATACTAATCAAAATAAACAAATATTAAAAGGGTCTGATATTTGTTTATTTTGATTAGTATAATGCACTCGAGAAAGATAGAATGTTCCTTACTGAAAAACCCCAAGGAACATAGGGCCTAATCTAAAAAATCCATACAGATCGCATCAATTAGCTGATCACTTTTGTATGAGAAGATGATTTTTTCCACCAGCTTCTCCAGCCTGATGAATTCCTCCCTCGCACTCGTGTTCAGACTTCCACAAGCACTCCCAGAACCAGTTGATGCGTGGATCATGAGGCCCATCTTCGGGAAAACCTGGTACAGTTAGTATCAAAGCCTCACCTAGCAGCCAACTGCTCCAGCTTCTCCTGCCGGATGAGCTCCTCCCTGAGGGCCAACTCGCGCTCGTGCTCGGACTTCTCGAGGCGCTCCCAGGCGCGGTTGATGTCGTGGATCATGCGGCCCTCCTTCGGCGTGTACGGCTTCTGGTTGGCCGCGCGCATGCGCGACTGCAGCGTGAACAGGAGCACTTCCAAGTTGCCTTTCTCGACGAACCTGGTGGATGATAAATAGGACTCATAAAATAATGCTTAAAGAGTACCCAAAAAACGCGTGGTGTTCGGTTGCTAGAACCTAAGTTGTAACTTATGAAAATGATAAAACTGTACTTTACTTTTTGGATGGTACCAATGTACCTGCGCAGAAGTCTTATTTTCGAATACTGCGGCAAAATCTTAACCAATCACAACGCTCCATTTACACGCGCCAAAAATTACAATTTCTTGTTGGTTGATGCGTCAGCGCCATATTCGATGCGAGTAAGATAGCATTCCTCTCTGGATGTATTGTATTTAATCTTAACGTAACGCAATAAAGTCTGTATTTCAACTGCTTTCGCAATCGTAATCAATTATTATTAATTTGCTCTTTATTGGATTTAACTTGCTCTTCTGCGTAGACGAATTTTGCCAATGTAACTTATAAACGTGGTACACCTGTATCAGCCTATATACTGTCCCAGTGCAGGGCAAAGACCTTATATCATAGAGATCAAGTCATCGCTACTATGATGGGGTTAGGCTTAATTACCACGCTGATCACAAACCCGAGCTATGTTCGAAAAATTTGAAACATACTTTTTGCTCGAACCCAGGACCCCGGGATCACATCACGGTACTTAAACCACTAGACCAACAGGGCGATAGAGATTACATTACATGCAATTGACAATAAGGTGACAATCAGATGAAGACATTTTAGTAACCTTAGATGGGACTGATCGTAAAAAATCCATTGGCTATTTCCACTAGGAACACTTGTACCGAGTCGCAATTTCTATTCCGAAAGCTCATTTACCCCAAAGGTTGTCGGTTCTACGGCAAATATACCCGCTATACGATATGGCATGGTAAATGTAATGTAATGTCGCCTTCAGAGGTTAGGTGATGATTTTCGCAAGATGGCTAGCAGCATCGGGATGCGAGTAGACAGAACCGATCAATGGCGAACATCGAAGAGGCCTAATACATCAGTTGACTACAACAGGTTAATCATGATCAAATACTCACTTGGGCGGCTTCTCGACCGTGCGGTAGTTGGCGAACTGTATGAGCTGCTGGCGCACGCCCTCCAGCGAGTTGGCGAACGTGCGGTCGCCCAGCGCCTCGATGGTGCGCTCGATCCATTGCAGAAGGTCGCTGGAACAAACACCAAATGTAACTGTATATAATTGTATCGCTACTTAGAATAATAACAAGACTAGAAGGATAGTTTCCTTACTGCTGTCACCTCAAATTTGAAGCACAAATTTGGATTTTCAAGTTGGTACTATCAACCATAAAAATCCTAATTAATGTTACCAGTCACAACATATTTCCCTATAACATGGGAAATGGTTAATGTATAAACTTTACTGTTTTAATTGTACCTAGAACAACGCTTTTTTTATTTTTTTGATAGAAATGGGGTGAGCCCTGCGTCTCATAGCCACTGCGACCAGTAGATGATCTATTGTGGCAGAGAACAACGCTTAGAAGTATCTGCCTAACTGTGATTAAAAAAATAGTTGGCAAATTATGTTTTGATATTTGTGATGCTTTGACCATACTATAATGAATAAGAAAAAAAGAAATTAAGAGCTGCCTACTTATTTTAAGGGTTATCAGAGTGAGTTTCAATTCGTGTAAAATGTGGATCCATGTATTGCACTGTCAGAAACAAATCAACGTACATAAATCATAACTGGTAACACTGAGCATTTTAATAAATCGTTTGTATTTT
The DNA here is from genome assembly GCA_019059595.1 of Marasmia exigua. NCBI lineage: Eukaryota > Metazoa > Arthropoda > Insecta > Lepidoptera > Crambidae > Marasmia > Marasmia exigua. Next base: position 9,581,778 of record CM032476.1, on the reverse strand, counting down.
TAGCTTATAAAACACAACATACTATGAAATATTGAAGGCTTTCATGTGAAAAGTGATGTTATTACACTTCTTATGCTTATCCGAATCATTTTGACAAAATTTAACCGCACAAATCGTCATAGTAAATTAATTTTCGCGAGATGCGTTTGACAGGCATTGACATTGACGACTGCGGAGCGGTCCGGGCGTTTGGAGCCGTACGGCTCCATTTTAGTTGCTTCAATAGTGGGCGCAGACTAGGTTTCTAGTCTTGTTATTATTCTATGTATCGCTAATAAAACTTTGGTAACAGCAGTTGCATTTACATAGAATTACGTTTTTGACGTCCTGTTTGGAACAGTGGTACTTAACTCTGCCTCTGGTGCAAGGGTTGCGGGTTCGATTCCATAAACATTTGTGTGCATGAACATGTCTGTTTGTATTGGTCTAGGTGTTTTCTATGTATTAAAAGTATGTATTTACAAAAGAAAAGTATTATTATGTCAGTAAAGATTTGTAATCCCACTGTTGATTCTGATCAGATCAATGTATGTGTGACGTTGAGAAATATTTAAATATTTGTTAAATTTATGTGATGGCTTACATCTTATCTCGTCTCACCTTACTCATTTTTTCTGTTAAATTATAGCAAAATAATAATCCAAATGGCTTGTCAATTTTATGTGTTCAAGATATGACTCATAAACTATTTAAAACACGTGAACAACAGCTATCCATAAATAAACTCAGTGGGCCATTACATTATGTATAGTGATATTAGTCCTTGCATATAAATGAACTTGATGCAATAAATTCCAATTCTTTTGCATATCTATTTACTATAACATGTAACCAAAAACAGGTTTATCTAAATGATTTTACTGCTTATAATTAGAAATTGAAATTTTGATGTGAACCTTAAAAAAGCTTGGGTGGCTTATGGCTCGAGCAAAGTTTTTGAGGTATGTTTTTATTTTCCCTTTTACAATAATTTAGTCCGGAACAAAAGCCGATAAATCCACTTTATGCCATTTTTTTTCTGTTAGCCCCCAGTACTCTTACATAACATACATCAATCAGGTCGCATCAAATCTCGTTAAAAACATACTAAATTGTTTTCAAAAGTTGGACAGCAGGACCAGACAAATACACGTATTTTTAAGTTACAATCATTGCATTTTTAATTTTTGGGACTATTACCGATAAATCCATAAGTTACCATAAGAAGTAGTCTCAGCCAAAAACATAAATATATTTAAGAATAGACTAGACAACTACTTACAAAATGGAAAATGAGATACACTTGTAATATAACTGGATACAGGCAATAATCAGTTCCTGAACTGCCTGCCTGAATAATGAATAATAATAATAATAAATCCTTTACAAAGTCTTATAGATATTTATGTAAATTTACGTTATATTACTTAAACGAACAACATTAACATTCCAACGTAAATCATTCTTTTTTTGTTTCCTATAAAAACACTTTAGTGTTTATTTACGTATTTATCGGGTTTTGTTCCAGATCTCCTCAAATTAAAATCCCCAACTAACCTGGTGAGCGTCTCATACTCGTGCATCATCTTCTCATTCTCCATGGCAATGCCGACGACCTTGCCGATCCTCTTGCCCTGCACCGTCTCCTGCTTCATCTTGCTGAAGTAGTGGTAGTACGTCACCACGTACGTGATGATGGACTTCTCGTCGGGGTGGTCCACGGCGATATCTGAACAAATTGTTCACATTGAGGTATAATTAAATAGACAAAAAAATGTGAACAAATAAATAAAAATGTACGCGCGACGTGGTACATCCGGCTCGAAGGGCCAAAATTTAGTTTTACAAATTTACAGCTGCCGACTCAATAGTCAGCAGCTGTAAATTTTGGTCCTTCGACCCACAATTACCTACTACAGAGAAACATTAACATGATAGAACTGTTTTTTTTTTGCCCTTGCGTTGCAGAATGCGTTTCCAACTCTTTCCCGGTCTTTGTTCATGAAAAGAGTTTCATCCGAGATAAGCAGGTTGTGTTGTTTGATTGTGTGGTTTTGATATTATATGGTTTGTTTGTTCTGTTGTTTGTGTGGTTGTGGCTGTTATAGCCGTTTGTATAGACCTTAAGGCTATTCTTTTGAGTATATGTCTTATACATTGATGGACTATCAATGGATGTGACATTGTGAACATCGGTAATACACACCTTCAGCGTCCAGCAGTTTCGTAAGTCCCAGTTTCTCCTCAGCAACATTGAATGCATTGTTCAGGTTGTGTATCGGGTTGCTCCTGTGTAGCCTCTCGAACTGAATGAGGTCGGGCCTGTGCTTGTGTATGATCGCGTTGAACGCCAGCCCGTCGCGCCAGGAGGTGGTGAAGTTGCGCACATTCACATTGTTGTAGCCGGCCGTCTTCATTTGACACCATAGCAGGAGTGCGTCCTTGGCGGACTTTGTCTCTTTGTTGTCTGTCTCTTCGATTGTGATATCTTGGATCTGGGGGAGGGAAACAAAATGTTAGATTATTTGCTGACCGCTTTGTTGCAGTCTTCATCTCACGGGCGAGATGATCAGTATTTCATAAATAGAACATATTCTCATCGTCAGCCGAGAAATGTTTACTGAAACACCTCTATAGTACTTCTTAAGTGTGTGGTCGCTGAGCTTGCATCCAGCGAGATCCCGCAACTGTTTTGAGGTCGCTCGTCTAAGACACGGGTGAACGACAAATACAACACTATTGTTTATGGTGCCATTAGCCTGATGGTAAGCAAAGGGAAAGCCTACGTTGCACGAAAGCGATTGCATGGCGTGACATCGATTCCGTTGCCACTGCCATACTGGCCAGTAGATTCATTTCTTTAAGGTATGGTGTGGTACTTTATGGTGGTATGGGATCTGCAAAACTTTTTACCTGGAATCGCAGGATAATAGTCCAAATAAGACCCAGGTTGAGTCTAGGGTTCCCGTCGACGATGTCGTGCGAGCCCATGTTCTCGAGGTGCACGCGCTGCTCCCGGAGGAACTGCAGCGCCTTGTCAACGTTCTCCAGGCAGTGGATACGCATCTTCCCCTTCGTTGGTCGCGGCTGAAACAAACATAATTATTAGTATTGAGTCTAAGTGACCAAACATGTTGGGTCGAGGGCGTGGTCGAGAGAATATCAAATAATGATGTAATATCCCAATGACATGTTCACGTATGAAACGCACGAGCGGTCTAAGTAGCGGTATCAATTAAATAGATGGTCGGTTCTAGCTGGCATTGATATCGAAGAATTTGTTGACCTACGCGCTAGGCAGAATATCATGTCCTCTCCCTCAATGCCAGTGGAGTTACATGAGCGCTGCCAGCCATCTAGAATGGAGTCTGTATAATCTCTTTATAGAGGATTACTAGACACCGATGGACATTTCTTTTGATGACATATGTAGCTCAAATTATAGTGTGCTGCAGTAATGTTAACTTGCTAAGGCGGGCTAATATAGTTGTCTGTTTTGTTGACATGCTCGCAAACCTGGGGATGGGCAGCCTTGAGCTAGGTACATTCTCGTAGATACGTCACATAAGGGGACTTCCCTACGTCATGACGTCACTGAGCAGAGTGATATCGTTAATTTGTTTGATAGCCCCCCTCGTTTGAACTACTGACCGAATTGCAAACAAATGGGTCTGAGGACGCTAATATCGTAAAAAGCCTTTACAACGGCTTATTATACGTCAAAGACAAATATGTCTAAATACAAACGTATGATAATACTCACTTTAGTACAGGATGGATTCTTTTTTTATAACCATGGTTAACTTCATGACTACAAACACGATACAATTGATTTGAATTAAAACGTCTAACCTTAGCAACGATATCGATAAAGATACCACTCAGCTAAATGAAGTACCCATCGGCCTTCGGACGAATAAGATAGACGTGTATTAAGTATAACTATAACTCAAGGACTTATTAAGAGCTTGATATTATCTTACATCTATATCGACAGACAATGTTAATTATACATCGCAAGCTTTCAGGTGGAGATAAATTACTCCAAATCGATAGATTATAAATCAAAGAACAAGGCAGAAAGCAATATATTATAAATCGCGATCTAAAGTTATTACCGTACTAAAGCTTATGTCATCCCGTTCCAACACGCAATGTTGAAACGGGCTTGTACGACTTTTGTTCCGGGACTATCCTAAGTTCGCGATTTGTAATAAGAGGAATAAAGGGTTGTTTAGAGCATTTTCATCCAGAAGTAATAATTTTCTTAACCCCTTAGGGCGCAATTATCATCATATATACTTGGTTAAATAATACTTTAAGGCCCGATTGGACCAATTTTTATCCGTGGATAAATCTATAACTTTAGATTTGGATAGAATGACAACGCTCATACATTTAGTATCGGAATACGATCGAATTTGGTCCTGGGGACTGATTCGACCAGTCCATGGATATTTTATTTTATTTTATTTTATTTTCTTTATTTGGTACACAGAACAGAGTTACAACAATACATGATTACTCAAAACAAAACATAGAAAATAATGGTAGGTTGCAACACCAAAAATATGTGTACACAACATAACAATCATACAAGAGAGGTATCGTGTAAATATTAACAAGTTTTACTGTTTGATTTATAAAAATCAATAACAAAAATAAATAAAGAATATATAGTAATAGTAAAATAAGTAAATAATAGATAATATGAATTTATAATATCGTTAAGAAGTATATAGGATACCTGAGTAGGCAGTTTAATTTAAAATTGACGGAAAGCGTGTTTCCATCTATGAACGGTTCCATATATCATGCATTGTGCATTTTTACAGTTACCTTAGCCATTAGGTCTTCTATTGCAACTTTTTAGTTAAAAAACAACTGGTGGGTGACATAGAATTAGTAGCGGAATACGATCGAATTTGGTCCTTGGGGCCGATTCGACCAGTCCATGGATTTATCATTCATTGTGCTTTTTACAGTTACCTTAGCCATTAGGAATCTGGCACTCTTTAGCTGGATCGTATCGCCGTATACTTATCCCTCAACCCACGCCACAAAATAATAATATGTACACTATTTTGTGCCCACGCATTGACCCCTGAGATTAGTACGATGAGATACGATGGTATAGGGATAATTTTCAAATTACACATAAATAACTTGGTAATCCCATACAAATATATAGAATTACCATGGTATTGGTGCAGTTACTCACCACCACTTTTCCTCTAGGGTGAGCCTTGGCCGACAATTTTAGGTCTATTTTCATTTAAAGTGTTTTTTTTTTCTTTTAACTCGATGAGGTACGATACGGAGCGGCCGCCCAGACTACGAGTAGAGTATGACGAGCCACAGTATATTGACCCTTTGGTAGTATAGGGGTTTTGAATGATTTATCTAAATCTGTCTATAATATAATTCCAAAAATTTACCTACTCAAAAGAATTAATTAAAATTCTCTGGGCGCAAAAACTCGCAACAACCAAGAGCGTCCTTAGATTAACAGCCGCATTCAACACCCCATAGCCGTCACCACCGATATTTATAGAATGATTTAAACATAAATACAGTAAACATTGGGAATGCCAAACAGTAAACTGTAGCACGAATTATGCACGGTGCATGCTTGGTCAGTAGGCTAATTTTAACCGGGGCAGTCGGATTCGACTGAAATATGGGTAACATAATTATGCCCAAGTTGATAATTCAACGGTATAAATAAATTAATAGGAAAATATTATAACATGCAAACAAATATTTTTTCCTCAATCTGAATGCAACGAACTTGTTTTGAATCAATTAGTTTATTATGGATCAATACACGGCTATCGAACTAATTTAATGTTCCATTGATTATGAAGCGTAATTAAAAATTGCTTGCTAAATATTTTTTTCTGGTTCCGTTAATTCAAATCAATAGAAGGAACTTATTTATTTGAGAAACAGAATTAACAAAAATATTTTGATCACTTTAATTATTGCTCATCTAAATAATCTCTCAAATAATGTTAGCTAATCTTACTTAATGATCGCTGACCTTATGACACAGGCAATAATATTAGAAGGTGCGCACATCATAATACCTAAATGTATGTATCTTAACAAGATCTGTCTATATAACCTGAGGTCAGGTAGGTCAGATATGATACACCAACCAATATGCCTATTGAAAAATTCAAGTCTAAAAAGATGTCTTGTGTATTCAGAACTTTGTAACATATTTGTTACGTACGAAATAATACACGTGATTTTTGGCTGAGGAATGAAGGGGTGTTAATATAAATAAAATTAGAAATCACGTCATCGCTACTATGATGGGCCAAAGACGACCCCATAAATACAACATATCCTTCAAGATACCAGTACCTTAAGTAAAAGACAGGAATATCAATAGGAGAAGGTCTCCAGGCTCCGCGCGAGCCCTCAAGACTCCTCATCACTATTGGGCGATGCGGAAGAGCCGCATGAGGTGTAGTGTTGTGTCCACGGTAGTAGTGTTGTGTCCACGGTAGTCGGCCTACATTCCGGGTTAGCGGGGTTCCTGCAAAACCAAAAGGCCTACTACACAAGGTGTACCCACCAGTCGCTCGCCGGACAGCACCTCCAGCAGCTTGATCAGCATCTTGCCGTCGCGCATGTCCACGTACAGGTCGCCGATGCGGCACCCCACGCGGACCAGGTGCGAGTTCACCCATTTCTGGAAAGTCTTCTTTTGTACGCTCTCTCGTTCGTCTGTAATGAGAAAAATTGCAAGGTAAGATACTTTCTATAAGTGTAAGTGAGAAACCCCTAAGTTATAATTTGTATAATGAAAGTAGATATTTCAAATAATGTTAAGTTTCAAATAAAGCACTTCATATAGAACATCACTTCAGTTATTAAAATCTAGTAAGGAACTGAGTTATTTAAAGTATTCAATGCCCTTCACTTTTCAATGAACTCTAAAATGGAAAAAAATTTGATGATGATTTAAAAACAATAAGATAGCTTGTAATAAGCAAAGGATCCTACACCTTACAAAACGAACTTCAACCTTTGCAAAAGATCCGACAGACCTGTCGAAAAAAAGAAATGCAAATAATAGACACTCATATCAATAAAGGCAGACGTTGTAAACTGTTTATAAGAAGTGAATGTTAACACATTAACCGCCAGTGGGGCCGGCCGCGGAACGGGGACCAGATGGGCGGAGTCCTGGGGACTGCGGGCGCCCCACGCCCGTCCGGAGCCGTCAGAGGCATGGTAGTAACTCCGGTACAGCACACCTGGTGTTGGGTTCGGTAAGCGATACGTGTAATTCGAGAGGTATATCAGATGGCTGGTCGCACGCTCCAGAGCGGAAAGTCCTAGATGTGCAGGGTGTTGTGCAGCCGACGATTGTGTGAATGTCTCTGTGTTTATTTCTAGGTATATTGCTCGGAGAAGAGAAGACCTGAGGCCAAGACATTTGTAAAAGACGTTATACTATTAGCCGTATTTAGCCCTAAGCGAAACATCCTTTTTTTTATACTAGAGGCACTAAACGAGCAAGCGTCATCCGATGGAAAAATAATCATTCTAATCAACGCCACCCATAAACATCCGCTAAATCAGAATCTTCCTGAAGACATTTCAATAACGCCTACAATAATAAAATAATTATAATAGACAGGTGCTTGAGCTACCTACCTCGGAGTCAGATCAATGTATGCGATGTGGTGAAATATTAATTTATTTATAATGTATGTAATGAATGATCCACTATCTTCATATCATTCAATCCACAGGGTAGAGTAGGTTTAGAACTGTTTAAATAAATATTTATCCGTCGATAAATATTCATTAGGAATCTGACTGAATGGATGAAGTATAAAATGATTTAAAATTCTTAGGATTCCCGCAGGCATTATGTTTGAAATAAACTACCTAATGGTTAACAAAAACGTATATGGTAAACGGTAACCTCCATTCTTAACCAATGAGCAGTAGGTATTTTCGGGTTTTCCAGTAGGTATTTTCGGGTGGTGTCTAAAAGTAACACCAGATGACGCTACTGTCACTATCAATTAAAAGTTCATTTTTTGTCTATGATAGATAGGAAATATTTGATAAACCAACCATCATCATGACATTTACGGTCCTGCCATATTTAAGTTAATTTTACCCATAAGAAAATAGAGATAAAAAGGAAGCAAGTAAAATACATATTTTACTTGTTTATGAAAAGTTTCGTTTTGAATCACTCTGTCATTTAAAATGTACATAGCACTAAAAATACATATTAACTGCGAAGTAATAAGATATTTAATGTAAAAAACCTAAAACAATGTTCCCATAAATTAGGGTCCACATGAAATATCATATCACACCTAACATTTACAGGGACTGATTGCGCCATCTAGCGAATCACTGGGAAATTTATAAATATAGGTATTTATAAAAAACTGGAAAACTGCTCATTAGCCTCACACATTTTGGGACAAACAAAAGAGATAAAGCATAATAGAATTGTTACAAGGAAAAAGGAAAACTTTGGTTAATATTACCCTACCAATCGGAATTTGTACACAAGCTACGTATCTAAATACTCTGTTCTATACTTTGAACTGGAACAATAGTTTAACAGAAGAACGAAACTAGTTTTATTACTTACAAATGCAATTTTTACTCTAGCATACATATAAAACTCCATTTCAAAGACTCATAGGTATATCTATCTTTAGGGTACCTGAACCTACCCCCATTATACAAATACATAAAAAATACCAGCTTGGAACTTTTATATTTAGTATAGCTAACCACTCACCAGAACACCTAACATATCAGACCAACGAACCACAACAATATAACACAGATCACAACGAACCTCTCAGTTCTACCACGACCTTGTCGTAGTAGGCCTCCAGGCCGGGCACTTCAATATCGACCCCCCTCTTGATGAGGTCGTAACACTCGGTAGATGTCATGTCACCAGCTCGCGGGCGACTGAGGCGCCGGTGGCCGGCCCAGCACCAGGGAACAATTAGAGCGACAAAATTCAAATGCCCCACGACACAAGGATATTCGATACTATTACTCCAGATGTCGGCAACATAAACCGGTTCTAATTAACACATTGATAAACTATCGATATTATTAACTTTTACGCAAAATGAAGACATGTCTCACAAACGCCGTGAGCTAGGTTTGACACCGAAGAATTCGACTATAATCTGATATCAATGTGTCACCGATAACAGCCATATCGATGGGAGAGGAATCACTGATGACCGAAAGTTACATTTGCCATAAGTAAACAACATATTTTAGACCGAATATTTTGTCAATAGAAAAATGTATTTAAGACACTCTTATACAATTTTAAATGTATATGTAGTACTGGAGTACTAAGAAGTAGTAGATGAAAAGATTAATATTTAGAATTCAAGTTAATAGATAGTGTACGACGTACATTCTTAAGCAGTATGTATAAATGTGTATCATACTTAAGTAAAACGCACACGTATTATGAATTAAAAAAAGTAATACATATACTGGATGGATAATAATAACTGAAAATTGAGTAGGATACGCTAAGATTGCTAGGAAGACTCAAGTGGTGTATTAAAGTAATTATAGTATTAAGGTCAAGGCAGGGCCAGCGACGACCACGCACCAATGTGCGTGAACTTCCACGATGCCAGTCCAATGACTGGCATCATGGAAGTTCCAAAGTACCAAAATTATTTTGATGAAGAAAATCGTGGTTGAAAAAAGAGCACTGTGCAATTTGTAATAGGCTGTCGTTTTTGAAATGTATTTGATTTTAAAATATATTTAAAAGAAATAAAGTTTATATAGAATATAATATAAATATGTATTTACAAAATGTTTACGATTCCTGACTCCCGTAGGAATAACGGAAACTGTGGTTAGCGTAAATGCGATAACGCCAATAACGCTGTCAACTAAATTATATAAATACATTCACGTATTTGTACACACGTGTGTACAAATACGTGTGTGTGTGTTACAAACTGTATTACCATAACTAAAAGTTATCTGAGACATAACCAAGTATTTCTATAAATATGTAGTAAATTGTTCGTCATCTCTGTTTTTCTCCCAAAAGATTTATCAATTTGATGATGAAAGACAAGTTCAGAGGGGACGGATCTAATCTACATAATTTGAACGACTTTCTAAATGTGGGCATTGCTAAAAATATCGAGACGATTATTTAAATTCTGCGAGTATCCTCTATTCTAATAATCTGCAATCACTATTCTGAATATTTTCAAGCCTTAATACAATCATTATTGGTGATGTTTGATGTTTATCAACATTATGTATGTATACTTTCTATTTTCTTTTGCTCGAATAGGTAATGAGAATAATGATTCCAAATTTCCACAGATTTCCCCGATTTATGTGCCTTATTGATCTTATAGAGCGACAAGAATGTTTTGAGAGATGGCGACAATCGGTAAATAATTCTCAAGAAAGATGTTATGGCAATTTCTGCCTTCTCTAACACTTAAAACTTTAAATGGCCTTATAGAATATTTGTCGTATCATATGCTCATATATTATTGTTAATTATATTCATCGCATTAATTACTTACCTGTATGTTTTTTTTTTGTTTAATACGGAACAACTTATTTATCAATGGATGGTCTTTTAGGAACATTTCCTTATAATCATGACGGTTAAGATACCTACTTCACCCTACCCTGTATGTGCTACGTGTCAGTCAACAATAGTCTAACCGCGGTTTCAATATTCGATCTCTAGACAATGATAGATTTATCTTCTATCGATGGTAACCAGCTATCTTTCCCCCCGCTATGTTTATATACTTTCAGTTTAACCCTCTTCAATTTTATTAGAAACAGTAATCTATCTGCGATACACTAACCATTTCGTTCTAAAAGTTATGTATGTAGTTGTTATATCACATTATAACTTATCACTTGTCGTCATCCCCGTATCTTAATCGACAAGACTATTTATCAAACAAGATTGACATACTTTCGGCAGCAGCGACCGAGCGTTATTTTATAATACTTATACTTATTCTTAATACATACATATAATTAGATCAGCATCTGTGTAGATGCTGGTGATTGGAAACATTTTCGCTAGTAGTAAGTCGTTTTACTATTAGAATTATTGGCAAATTTCACGATTGATGCAGACAGTTACATGTTTGTGTTTTGTAATACAAGATCTCAAAATAAATATTTAAAACAAATATCTGACCTCATCTGCGTGATCGTATCAGAAATAATGAGATCCGCAGGAGAACTAAGGTCACAGACATAGCCCAAAGGATTGCATGCCTCAAGTGGCAATGGTCAGGGCACATAGCGAGAACAGACGGCCGTTGGGGCGGAAAGGTCCTCGAGTGGAGGCCAAGTACAGGAAGTCACAGCCGTGGCGCCCCCCACAAGGTGGACCGACTATCTGGTGAAGATCGCGGTAATCCATTGGATGCGGGCGGCACAGGACCGATCTGTGTGGAGAACATTGGGGGAGGCCTATGTCCAGCAGTGGACGTCTATTGGCTGAAATGATGATGATCTGACCTCATACACAATACATACCTGACGCGCAAGTAAGTACCTAACTTGTATTATGGATAAATCAGAATCAACGACGGAGATATACACTAGAATATAATTAAATAAATATTAATAGCATCTAATGGTATGAGATGAGTCATACATAACAAAAATGAATAATGATTGTTTAATCATGTTACACGCGATTGGCATCCCAGCATACAGGGTAATTCTGTTACTTCTAGCATAAACGTACTTGACGTTACGTTCTAGTACTTAAGCGGTTCTTGCTTTAGGAAAAATATATAAAGTATGGTATAGAAAAATATGGTAAGGAAAAGGGTTTACTTTTGTTACGGGTGCATTCCGCGCTCAAAAGAAGAAGTCCACCATTGTTATTACTGTAAGAATTTGTTTATGAATAAGTATTTTTAATTTTTTCATTTCTTTTTCAATAATTTAGCAGTAGTTCTACTCGTTGTATCATCATAGACATCATTTCAAAGAAACATGAAATTTAATGTTTATTATTTTGGCCTCCCTTCTATTACGTGTGGATTATTTTTTTTTTCCTGTTCTATTCGTTACTAAATTATTCAGAAGAATAAGAAATTTAGTTGCTAAAACAAGTATTTTTAATCACTTCGATCCTTGTTTTGTTAGTATTCAATGCCATGCCATCGGCAATGCTCATTGACACAATTTCGATTTCGCAACACCCTGTATAAAAATAATGACGCACTGATTGTTTGTCAACTTTAAGGGTTAAATTAAATACGATTAGTTGGATATTAATTATACCTGTTAATTGTAATAAATTAACGAAGAACCTGCCCATGTTTTAAGCAAAGATAGTAAATAATACAAATTATATCCTGCTATGTTCACATTACACGGCAAACGTCGTTTTTATAACTTGTGAACAACAACAAAAAAAATCCAATTTATGTGATAGGGGGCAGACGAGCAGACTGATCATCTGATGGCAAGCGACCGCTGCCGACACCAGTGGAGTCACAAGTGCGCCGCCAACCTTCAAACTTTATTTTCCCCGGATTGGGCCTCCGGTACCCTCACTCACGGAGCGAAACAATACAGTCCTTCTTTGCATGCAGAGACATGTGAATAGTGGGATCAGTCGGGTCAGGTATTTAATTAATAAGGGAAAAAAATCCCAAATATCTGCATAAGAATTTATATAAACTATAATCCGATTCATGCAAGAAAAACTATCAGTACATTAATCACGCCATCTAGTAAGTGTTTTGGAACTATTTCTTTTATTTTGGAAAACGCCTCATTGTATTAGTTTATTTTCAATTAATTTATTATTGAATTTGAATCGAAAATGTAAATGAGTTTTTAGTTACTTGAAAATAAATGAATTATTATTATTAATAAGTGTTGTCTGATTAAATGCATACCTTTTTTATTCATACCGTTTCCAGGAATGTAATCTAGAGTACATTAAAAACAAGACCTACAGCGACGTTCGATACTAGGAATCGCATATAATGATGGATGTTGTACTCTTGACTTGGAGAAGATACATCGACATTTTAAATCGTGGGTAACATTATTTATTTAGGTAACATTGGAATTTCTTTTCAAATAAAACATTATGAAAGATTAATAAAAAAGGAGATGATATTGATTTTATCGGATCGTTTATCGACGTAAATCATTTTATAAATAAAGAACATTCGTGTTCTTTGTATGCATAACACGTTGCATAATATGGTTCGCTCAGCGAAAATGTTACAAAATACGCGGGAAAGTGTTTCTTCTTTTGTTCAATAAAATCTATCTTCCAAAAAAAACTACTGTATCGTTCACTTAAGAAATTTCAAATCTTCGAGTATTTTATACTAATTATAGAGAGACGGGGTCAGTTTGAAACTGCACCCCATAAGGTCTGACGTGTCACTGCCCATATACAGCAGTTACTAAGTGTGATTTTTTCCATTTTTATATAAATGGAATAAAATTGCATAACTATCGACTTCGGAAGGCATAACTCGAAAACGGGGTTGACACTGTTCCATAGACAAATAGATGAAGATTCAATAGTGCCAACACAAGCGATAATAAATGGCACCATCAGACTAAGACAGGAATGCCGGAGGAATTTTAACTCACCTGCTAGCGCTTTGATGCGCGATCGTTCGAATAGCCTTGAGGACGAGTTGCCGCCATCGTACTCGAACTCGTCGATGATCTCCTGCCCGTGGCCGATGGACGGGTCCCACCGGGACACCGATATGTCGGTCGTCATCGCGACCAACCGCTCACCACCACGCCACTCTCAACTTCTGGAATAAAGAGAAGATAATATCAGAAACCATGAAGACATTTTATTAACACATCATCGTCATCGGCGAGACAATGCTTCTGGTATTTTTTTTTATAAAAGATGTGTTTGCTCTTGGCTTCACACTGAACTCTAGAGTTGAGAGGAAACCTGCGATGGAGCTAGCTTATTAAAAAGTAGCCTATTCACTCCAGCTTTGAAAATATTTATTTATTTATTAAAACTTTATTGCACAAAAAGAAACAATAGGCAAACTTAATGTCCAGAGCCGTTCTCTACCAGTCAACCTAAAATATTGGGGTTGTATTCACTGGGAGAAACAGAATCTATTACATACTTCGCCCCCTTAGTAAAATACTGACGACTAACTAAAAATTTTGGATCGATGCTAAGTCAAAATAGTATCGGCTATAACTCAAGGGGATAAAAGGTCATCTAACAACAATTTTGAGTTAAGTAAATAGACACACACATATGCCGAGATGAATTTTTCAGTGCGTTATTTACTTAAGAATAAATTGCAAAAAATTGCTATAAAAATATCAACAATTTTGAGTTAGGTCAGTATTTTACTAAGATTAGTCTTAACTAGTTTGTTAGTTAATGGTAATATTAGGTACTTAATGGATTTCTTAAATACATCAACAGTTTTTCAGAACGATTTCAGCGTTCTTATTTGACGACGAAAGAGGTTAAGAAATGCCCTGCATAGGGAAATGCTTCGAAACCACTCTGCCCGTCTTATTGTTATTTGAATTTAAAAATAGGGAATAGGTTACCAACCATAAAAATAAAAACTAAACAGAACTAATATAACTGTCACAATAAGGTAAACTTTATAGTTTTAACTGACGATATCTTCCACAAGGTTAGCAAATAAGATAAAACATATTTATATTTTTTGGTAAGTTGGGGTAATCAAATAACAATTTAAATTGCTTCCATTGGGAAATATTACGAAATACGCTACTTTAATCGTAAAAACCGTAGCTAACGCTCGATTAAAAAAAAAAACTGTTATCCAATTTTAAAATAACTAACGCTTTACCTTGAAATTCGTATCGGGAATTTGCTTTGCTAGCAATTAAATATTAGACACAACTTGAATAATTTCACTTTCACAAATTATATTCGTACAAGTATGCGATACGGTGGACGATTTGTTTTTCTGACATCATGCCGGTGATAAGATAATATGATATACACTTGAAGGGGTTTATCGGCACTCCTTAGCGATTGCAGTTAGCACTACATTAAAACATACACTCCATATTCAATGCAACGCTTTTAGACTTGTAATATTTAGGACGAGTAAACTTATGAACACAAAAATAGCCGTGATTTCAGAATCTCAGTGAATCATTATCGTCATATATGATATTCAAGGTGAGGAACTTTTGCAGCGGATACCGAAAGAAAATAAACGTTTCAAATAAAATTGTAAATCTACCTATCAATTTAGGTATTATGTGACAAAAAATATTTATTTCACTCTGTAAATATTTTTAGGAAAGTAAGACCACGTCTTATACCTACATTTATTCTGTGCTTTAAACTCTAGTTGTTATAATGTAGAACGAGAACCCATAAATGTGAATAGTTTAACATGACCTATAAAAATATGTTGCAATAGTACCCTGGAAGACATAACAAGCACAGCTCTTGATAAATGATAAAAAAAAATCTGCAAAAAAGAAACCTCATTCAAAAAGCAGCAACTAAAAAGTGTAAAATATGTAATAACATTTTATAATAGTACACTCGAGAAAATGTGTAACCGAAGTCGGCGCCCAATTCTACCTTTCTTGTAATTTAATACAACATTCAATTATTCAACAGGGATTAGGCGCCGACTTCGGTAAAACCTTTTCTCGAGTGTACTGTTATGAAATGTTATTTGAGGTGTATAAAGTGTTAAAAATATTATTTTACACTTTTTAGTTAGTGGTTTTTGAAGGCGGTTTTTTTTGCAAAAAAGAAATGTTTTCTAGCCTTTTAGTGTCTCATTTTTTGCCACATTTTGGTTTTTTGACGGTTAATAATGAACAGAATAAGTTATTATAAAATATGCACCTACTCATATTATTGCTTATCCATCATAATGAATGAATCACATAAATAGGTACCTAAAATAGGGACACGCAGACACTGGGAGAGAACTACGAAAATGTTTTATTTACACTTTTTGTATAGTTTAAGACGATGATGATCGCGTGGGAAATCTCGAGATAATCTAGCCGTCTAGCCCGCACACGGTATAACAAGTATAACAAGTGTAACAAGTACCGTTCCTAGACAGACACTAATTAGCTTCAATGTCTGTGGTCCTGTTAATAAAGCCTGACCTTTTAAATGTGCAAAATGTCTATTAAGTACATATGAAACGTTCTTCTTCATATTCCCGGTTGCGTCCAAAGCTGTCGCTTTGGAGCCCAAGGTACGCTTAAACCATGATTCAGGATTGGGGGAGTCTGGTATTCACAATGAAGCGACTGCCGTCTGACCTTCGCAACCCTTTAACAGAGGAACCAGACCAACTGAATCATGGTTACACGTTTCAGATTTTTTTTCCGAAACGTGCAGGTATCCTCACGATGTTTTCCATCATCGCTCTTATATTAGTAAATCATAATCACTACGAATTAGGGACCTTCAAGAGAAGAGCGTACCTCCTTTTTAAAAAGGCCGGCAACGCATTAGCGAACTCTCTGATTTCGCGGATGTTAATGGTGACTCGCTTGCTCGTTTGTCGCCTCTAGCATAAAAAACAAAAAAAAATCACTTGACAGTATGTAATAGAATGATAAGAAACACCTTTCGGGAAAATATTTAAGTACTTTATAAGCTCTTAGCACGATCCAAATGGTTTAGTTCTCTTATCTGGATTGCAAAGATCAGAGTATAATCGGTTTAATGTATGTGAGAACATTATCTTATTAACTGTTAATAACTAGACTTGTCAAATCTGGGTCCATCAATACCCTGTATTGAAACGGGATTCAGCGCTAAGCGGAATAAAGTCTATGATAAAAGCATAAAAGAGACGATTACATGAAACAAAACAATCTGACTAATGTAGAATGACACTTCACAATCTATAGGATAATAATAATATCCTCCAACCGATTACGGCTACGGCGGCCAATCTCAACGATCAGCCACATACGCAGGATATATTATAGTGCTCAAGTGTCTGCGCAAACACAAGTGCACTCTCTATTCCCTTACCCTCATATTCCGATGGGACACTACTGTGACACGACCAGGGAGGGTTCGGGCGCAGGACCAACAGTAACGTGCTTAACGAGGCACGGGGGTACAAGACCGCCAACTTCCAGACACCGGGACACTAAGAATTTCTTACCGAAAACTTAGGTACAATTTCTTCAATTGTTCCGACCCGGGAATCGCACCCGGGAACTCTAGCGCAGCCGTTGCTTTAAAGTGCGACGCACTAAACACTGCGTCCACCGAGGTAGTACAGGATATAAAACGAACAACTATCTCTTCACTGCATAAACATTTTCTCACTTTCCATCACAATTAAAATGCATTCTATCTTTTTACATAATTAACATAATGTATGAGTGATCCATTCTGATTACAAACAACACTATTTCTTCTGACTCATATCCTGATGTACTAGGTAATTTGGAAACGCTCATACCTACATATATTCACGCAAATATAAACACAGGAATCTAAATGAATAACAATATTATTCGAATCTACAAAATCAATGTAACAACAGCCTTGAATCAAAGGTATACCACCAACGTTTAGCTTCCAAGGCCAATGTCAACATCAAAATCTGATAAACCGATTCAATATTTAGTTTATGAACCAACCTTCTTTAACTAGAGCAAAAAAAAAAGGTTGAATGTGTTCTAAAAGCAAAGGCAATTTATTCCTCATCCATAAGAATACAGGTTTGCTCAGCCAACAGAACAAATGACGCCATTGTATGTATCGCCAAGATACACATACACGTAGATTAACACCACAAAGTCGAACAAAGCGTGGTGGTATCCAATAGGCAAGAAGGCAAGGGCATTGAACCCAGACAGGCAGACGTGGCGTCGTCGATACCATGGGCAGCCATTAAACGCCATAGCCCTTACCTCTACCATCATTACGCGAACGGCTGAGGGACTTTAGAAATAGTTATTAGTGTAAAAGCATAATCTTGCAGTGAAATACAAAACGTCATCAAAAATTGTCGTCACATTTCTGATTCTGACCGCAATCGTTTGCGTCGTCGCTTCACAAAATGGCAATGCCCGGACACAAAGACTTCAAAAGCAGTTCCGTTGGAGTTATTGTTAATATTCAAGCGAGATAATTGGATAACTTGTGCTTTAGCAGCCACTACGAGTTTGACATCTATTTGTAGACTGTTGCATAAAAAATATTGAATAGGTCAAGTCACAGATAAGCATAGTACTTAAGAACCAAGGGAGCGAGCATTAAGCCATTATTCAAAGCGAACAATCAAAGGAATTATATCAAGCGTAACACATTGTAACTTGCATATGAAGGTCCTCGATTCTTGTATCGAATGAAAACCTTATTACAGCGCAAACGATTCCATCCATAGGCCTATTGCGGCGCAGTGTCAACAAGCTATCTATAAATATTACAGGTTGATTTCCCCCCGTCATTTATCGTCTGCTATGCGGCTAGACGTCACGCTA
Organism: Marasmia exigua; assembly: GCA_019059595.1. Taxonomy (NCBI): domain Eukaryota; kingdom Metazoa; phylum Arthropoda; class Insecta; order Lepidoptera; family Crambidae; genus Marasmia; species Marasmia exigua. The sequence goes on along the minus strand of CM032476.1, from coordinate 9,563,265 downwards.
TCATTATGGGGGGACATGACGCCGCGAGTGGTGGCGTCGCATACAAGCAACTCCCCAGCAATCCGTTTAAGGTGACGGGTAGGGCACACGAGCGACGCCAATCGATTTTAATTTTTAGCTACTAAACCGGGTTTATTTTAAACAATTTCGGGGTAACAACCTCTCGGCAAACATCTATACTATTTATTTAATGCTTATAGTTAACTGTTTTGGTCTGCTTTTGCACTCAAATTTTGGATTACCGCCAAAAGCGGCCACTTTTGGCGTGAATCAATTTTGCGCGTACAAAAACGGACCGAACATTTGTGCATGGTTGTTTAATAAATAGTATAAGTGTTTGCGGAGAGGTTTTTACCCCGAAATTGTTTAAAATAGATCCGGTTTAGTAGCTAAAAATTCAAATCGATTGGCGTAGCTAGTGTGCCCTACCCGTCACCTTAATGGCGGATATCCTATGCTTATTTCGCTTAGCAGCAAGTTTACTAATAAATGAATTTGCATAACTTATGAAACATATCTGAAAAACTTTTACAAATAACGTAAAGATTTCTATAAAATTTTCTAACCTTTAATCAGACATCGGATCAAAAAGAAATCTACAGTATCAAATCTTTATCCAATCAAATTCTTAACAAGCTTAGAGATTATAACAGTTCCTAATAGCCAAGAAATCACATGTAATCAAGCTGCATAACAGAGAAAAAAAGTTTTGCGCTTTCGTATCTTTTACGTGCCATTACGTGAAACATGTTATATCTGTTCCACGTTTACTTTTACGTTATGTAAAGTGTATAATAAGAGCAGAACCGTTATCGGCGAGGAAGCCAGCCGGCCACTAACGCGCCATGACGACTCCACAATGGTGAAAACAGCAGTGAACTATCAGCAACCCGACCGTGAAGCTACACAGCCGGATAAATCTTTAAAATATTTTCTTCTTCACTACACAATAAAATGGACTCGATATCATACCCATCTCAGTTCACATGGAATCATCGACCACTGACTGATCCCAACTTCTGAGTGATAGTGTACAGTTACACCAATATTATTTATGACAACAAAGTTAGACATAAGGTGGTGGTTAAGCCATTAACCCTATTGCGGTTAGTAAGCCAGGCGGATTAAGAATAAACTCTACTATCAACCAAACTGAGTACATAACATGTGGCTGATGCGGTCCCTTCCGGTCAGACTTCGCATCGATGTACCTAATGTTTGAAATGAACTATCAATAAACTAAAGAGAAACAGAAACGACTGTAGTTTTACAACTTTTCTCCTTTCAATACTTTGTACGAATTTAACTACCACAGTTAATACTAATTACTCCAAACCACATTTTGCCATTAGGCAGACTTAGACTGTGACATTCAAGTGCTAAAAAAGCATAAGACGCGCCGTTTTAACAGAAAACGTACTAGGTGTTGATTTCGTTTATCTCGTTTTATTATTATTGTTATCTTCAGTTCTGTGACGAGAGCTTTCCCGCAGAACATCGAATCGAAATATTTATTAGGACAATTTGATACAACTATAAAATAGCGAAATCAATTAATACGAAACTCGTAGGACATTAATTTCTCTTGCAAGTTGTGTAGTTTTAGTTCTAGACGGTCTGTAAGATCTTAAGCCCAAGCTGAGTCGTCTTTCGCGGAACCATTTATCTTTACGGCTGTTAATTTATCTCGCGAAATAATTTACGTCATGCAGATTTTATTTCCCATTGGCCTAGATAAGCGATTCCCGGGCTGTCGAACCATCGAAGAATACAAATGGCAAGTTTTCAATTACTATGTGCATTTCCAATTCACAACCGCAGGATGCAATGTGATTTCTATCACTAGTCGCTAGCCTTTTGTAGTTAGAGGGATAAAAAGGCTTTAAGGTGAAGAAATAGGGTTCATATTTGTTTAGGTTGTCGTAACGGTTAATTGTTTTATACGGATGTTGTATTTACGGTCCGTCACAGTACGCCGCGTGCCGACCTACAACCTGCTGACAACCACAGCAGCATTTCTAACCACAGCCGCGGTCTTTGTTTGTTTTCGTAATCATTCCGCGAGTTTCTACGCGAGATTCCATTTTTTACCCGACTACGGCAAAGCAAAAGGAGGGTTATGATTTTGACAGGCTATGTATGTATGTATGTATGTATGTATGTATGTATGTATGTATGTATGTATGTTCATCTGTTTCCACGTAACTTCTTAACTACTTATCAGAATTCGACAAATGACATATCATTATAAGCGTCTTGATCGTCCGCTGGTTATAGGCTATATGACTTGACCACAAAATCTAATGTGGCGCCCTCTAGCGGACAAAACATACAGAGTAAAAAAATAAAGTTATGATAAATATGCCGTGTTTGGTATCATTTGAAAGCGCTTGACTTGTACATTTTGAATATATATATATATATATATATTACTAGCACTTGGACACCAAAATAGTACAAATAAAATAAAAGTAAAAAAACTAAAACCCAACTACGACAAAAAACGTCGCTGAAAAAGTATAAAACAAGCCTTCGTTGTCAATTTATGCAATATTCACTATGTAGAGATAAAATTTCATGTTTGGAAAGGCGTAGTCACACGTTAAATATACTACCCTTTGACAACGTGTGACTGCGGATTTCCAAACATGAAATTTTATCTCTACATAGTGAATATTGCATAAATTGACAACGAAGGCTTGTTTTATACTTTTTCAGCGACGTTTTTTGTCGTAGTTGGGTTTTAGTTTTTTTACTTTTATGACTACCTAAGTAGGTAGTCATGCTAGCAGTGCTGTACTAATAACTTCTTAGCTACGATAATTATGTTCACCCAAATCATACTTGAATGAATTTTAATAACATCCGGTGACATCGGCGTAGCCATAATTTTGGCTCGGGTTGCAGCTATTGAAGGGCAGCTATGTGACCAAAACCGCAATACGTAAGGATGACCATGCATGTAGAATAAAATAGGTATTGGTAATAAAATTAAAAAGTTTGGTATATCAATAGACGTTTACAAATGTAAACGTCTCGGGCTCCGAAGCGAAAGCTTTCGACGCAACTTCGACTTCAACCAACAAATCGGTGCGGTCATGGTGTTCCGAACCTACTACTGAGCTGATGCTCAGATGGACACCCCAGAGGTATTGGGATACGGATACCACACATTTTTTGGTGGTTTCCCCAGGATAAAAGAGATAGAAATAAAAAAGAAGCATTCGAAAAAGCTTTTAAAATTTATGCATTGAGTTACGATGTTCTCATAATAGTGCCTAGTTTGTCGGATGTACTTACTAGTATCCGCACTATACTAGAACACAATCAAATAAACGTCAGTAGTAAATATTCAAATAAGTTTTCCAGACTCTTTAGTGTTACTTAGACTCTCGTTGATTTAGAACTGTTGGTATATACCGTGGGGTTTGACAACCCTTAAAATTAAAAGGAATTGGCACTTTAGTTAGTAGTAGTTCGAGTTTTGATGACATACGGAACCGAAACGTGGCCGCTTACAATGTGCCGATTAAGGAGGCTCAAAGTCACCCAGAAAGCAATGGAGAGGGCTATGCTCGGGGTCTCCCTGCGTGATTGTATCAGAAATAATGAGATCCGCAGGAGAACTATGGTTACAGACATAGCCCAAAGGATTGCATGCCTCAAGTGGCAATGGGCAGGGCACATAGCGAGGAGAACAGACGGCCGTTGGGGCGGAAAGGTCCTCGAGTGGAGGCCACGTACAGGAAGTCGCAGCCGTGGCAGGCCCCCCACAAGGTGGACCGACGATCTGGTGAAGATCGCGGGAATCCATTGAATGCGGGCGGCACAGGACCGATCTATGTGGAGAACATTGGGGAAGGCCTATGTCCAGCAGTGGACGTCTATTGGCTGAAATGATGATGATGATGAGTTCGAGTTTTCAAGTCATTAGGGTTCATATTCGAATGAGTTCATACCCATTTACCCATACATGTTAAAGCATGTGACTATGAGCATGCCGGCTCCGCCACTATTATTCTCCCTATACTGTGAGTGGAACCAGCTGAAGCGGACGAACTAACAGGCACTTCCTATCCTACGGTGCGCGGACGAATCCATTAACCTAAATATACTCCTAGACCGCGCCCGAACACCTCGCGTGACTCTCAATCACAAAAACATACCACAAATCACAAACTTGCCTATTAACGTTTATAATTTATTAAATTACGTCTCGCTTGTAATTAATACACGTTTAATAACTTTATTTTGGGTGAGTATTTATGCACTCACGCCGTTGATGTGGCATTCATGAATTGGTCTTCTGTTTACTTACTGGCGTAAATACGATTTCTATCATAGTTCTATGGATATTTACTTTTTTTAATGTAATAGGTGGCAGACGAGCAGACACGACACCAGTGGAGTCACAAGTGCGCTGCCAACCTATAAACCCCTCTTTACCCCGATTTGGCCTGCGGTACCCTCACTCACGCATCGAAACACAGCACAATGCTGCTTCACGTCGGTTTTCTGTAAGGCCGTGTGGTATGGTGGCACTACTTAATTAAGGCTGGATTTGACAAATCTTTATTCGTGAATAAATCTATGGTATAACATCAGATTTGTATGGAATGTACAGCGCTATACCATTGATTTAGTATAGGAATAAGGTTGGTCGAATCGACAAAAAGTTAATCATCATCAGCAACTCACACTCGTCCACTGCTGGACATAAGTCTCCCCTAACGCCACTACTCCCGATTATCGGCCACTCTCATCCAGCCCACACCAGCCAGCCTTCGAATGTCATCATCCCATCTTATCGCAGGGCGTCCAACACTACGCTTACCGAGTCGCGGTCTCCACTCAAGGACTTTACGGCTCCAACGGCTGTCAGTTCTGCAGCTAATATGACCAGCCCACTGCCACTTCAGTTTGCTAATTCGGTAGGCTATGTCGGTGACTCTGGTTCTCTGTCGGATTACATCATTTGTGATGCGGTCCTTCAGAGATACTCCGAGCATAGCCTTTCCATAGAGCTCTTAAAGAGACTTTGAACCAGTGGACCAGTCCAGCCGTGAGTGTCCACGTAAAAAGTAAATATACAATACAATAGAAAGTTACTGCACAGTGCCCACCACCCAAATATGTTTTGCCTCGATCAGAAAAATTTTGAGCCGCAGGGGACATATTATCGTGCAGTAGACAATGAAATCGAATTTGAGATTTGAATACATTTGGCAATTAGAGATCAAAAGAAGAATAGGCACGCATGGGGGCAATTCACGCATGGGGGGAATTTAGAGATTTCATACATTCGTCAGTACAAATCTCTCACTCAACTTCAGTTTTGAGTGCTAGAGAATTGGTCTTTAGGCACTCGATGGGTAAATATTGATAAAGAACTGGCAGTCTAGCGATAGGAAGATGGCGCCTTTCCAGGCAGTGTATGTAGACAGAACATTATGCTGGAACTGAATGTGAACTAAACTAATCTCCATTTAAAACGCTTATATAGAATCAAGGCCATAGATCAATGTGAGTCATCGTGCCCTTACGTACAACTTGTAATGTATGTAAAAAGTACATAATTGATTTAAGTAATCGTTATCTACATAATCTAAAAACTGGCCGTATAAAACCAGTTTGGAATTACTATGGATTATGGCGCGTGGGTTGTAAACGTGAGGCTAATTAGCGTTGGTAATCAAAAGGCTCCCTCATGTGAAAACATTCCCCTCGCAGACCACAGCCGGGCGTTAAAAATATAAACAAAACGATCACTGACATGAAACATTACGCCTAGTCAGAAACAAAAGGATATCCGCTGTGAGTAGCGGTTTGTAGGTGGGATACCATCTAAATGCCAATTTTGGTTGATGGATAATGCCCAACGCTATATATGTACCTAAATGTTACAATTACCGATCTCAAATTAATAAATTACATTGAATCAATATATAACAGATGGGCGGCGGTAATTCACTTACCATCATGTGAGCCGTCTGCTCGTATGTCTGCCGTAATGTAAAAAAAAAAAGATAAATTCATACAACATCTCATACATTGACCTGATTCCGTACTTAGTAGCTTAAGAACTTGTGTTACGGATATCAGACAACAGAAGAATTACATTTCTTTTATTTAGCTCAAATAGTCCCACTGCTGGGCAAAGGCCTCCCCTAATAGCCTCCACTGCTCCCTATTCATTGCCAGCGTTTGCTAGTTGCGGGAGTAATAGTCCAGGTTGTCACTCCTTCTCTTTTTGGACAACACGTCCAAATTCGAAGAATTACAAATATAACACATAAATCACACGAACGTTTGTCCAGGGTGCCCGAACCCACGACCTTTAGCGTACGAGGGTCACTACCACATGCGCTATACGGCCAGTCAAATAAAGTACAATATCTTGTGGCAATAGTACAATATCTTGTGGCTTTAGCGACGCGAACAAACATATACGTGAGCCGTAGTGCTGAACTTTTCGATAAGAAATACAAGAATCTCTTTTCTACAGTTATATTTCCCACTGTTCGTGATCATTGTTTCTAACAAAACAGCCACAATCAGTTATTTACTCCGTTAATTTGTTTTCTTACAGATATCATAAAGAAGCTATGATGAAAACTCTGCACTTATTAATTACAACAAAAAAAAAACACCAAGATCCGAAAGCAACTTTCTCGTACTATTGCAGCATATTCGTGTTTATCATATGAATCGATGAAACTGGTCTAGTGTGATACAGCAAGACACGCAAATAATGACGATTATTGGCGAATCGATACTGACCCACACCCCGAGAGCCTTGAGCCAGGCGAGCAACTCGCGGCGCCGCCCTGGGAGGTGGCCGACGAGGTGGCGCTTACATTATAGGACACCCGGACGTCACTGACCGGACATCGGGCAACCCACGATTCTTGGCAGTATATTTTATTATTCACACGTATACGTAGTGTAAGACTTCGATTATTTATAGATCTTCGTGTACCCAAACTTTTAAGGTCGCTGGAAAATGGGGCCACATGAGTTCAGAAGTTTACATCCAATTTTATGTTTGCTTAGTCTAAATGGAAGACGACGGCGATGAATCTTCCGGCATCTCACAGTTATCTTTAACATTTTTCGAAAACTATACAGATTATTGTATGCAATAACTTTTGATATTGACCTACAGTTTTTTTTAACAATGACCTTATGGCAAAGACATTCTACAACTCGAAATTCCGCCTGATAAACTCAGATCATGTATCAAAATAGAATTCACGTCACATTGCACAATCTCTATTTCTTCGGATGATATAGAAGTCAATGAGTTTTGAGTGTAGGCGTCGGCACTGAACTTTAGAGTAGGATGCGGCTCATTTGTTGCCATCCACGTACATTACATTACGCGTATGTGGCCCCTTGCCGACATGGGAACCGTTTCTCTCCATTGTCTAATCATATCATTAACGGCTGTTACTCTAAGCGCTATTTACACGTGTAAAGTGTGTGTGACCCATTTTATAAATGTGGCTTCCTAGAAATCAAGAATACACAACACGTCAACTTGTCAATTTCTTATTATATCTCAGCTTATTATAGCGGTGAAGTATAAAAATAACATAGTGAGTTTTTGGACGTTGATGTTTGTAAAAATATCGGACACCAAAGTCTAATCACTCATGTGTTGTAGTTTGATAGTAAACAGACGAAAGAGCGGTGACGCAAACGCAATTTATATGGTGTGGCCGGATCGAATGTCTGACCAATAACCTATAATAGAACATGATTCTGGCATTCAGTCGAGTTTTTCAAATAGTCATGCAGAACGAATCATTTTAACACCGAAGATAATTCTCGCGGCAGGCAACCATGCGAAGCGTGGAGGCGTAAGCGAGCGTACCGGCGGACAGCGGGATCTTCACCAGTAGATCAATGACTCAAGTATTGTTATCAATGCGTCCTGAAGGCTACGTACACCACGTCAATTTGGTGTGTAGCGAGAGCGCGGATTGTCTGTGATGGCATGACATAAGCGTGGTGACGTCACCGGGCGTCGGCAACGCGGCGAAGGCCGGCGGTTGTTTGTGCGCGCGCGACCGGTTCCACCACACGACGCATGCACCACGCGCGCGCGACGCGAATGTAGCACGCGATACATCTCCAGCGAACACATACTATACATACATCTGCTACATTGAGCCAACGGAATTTGTACGCTAATTTTGATCACCTTCTAATCTAGCTGTTTTCGTATTCTCGAGGCAATGGCATTGATTATATCTAAACTAACACTCACCAAAATCACAAATCGCCTTACCAGTACTAAATAAATCTTTTAGGGCGCAGTTGGCGAGCAAGTTGGTAGCACTCAAAAACACAAAAATACCTATGACTTAAAATTTAAAGTAATTGCTTATTTTAAATCTATGCCGATGAAACAGCTGCTAGCTGGAAGAAAAAATAATTCCGATAAATCTTTAGCCGGTACAAGCGGTAATTGACGATTTCATTAGTGCCTGCCAGTCCACAACCAATTCAATTGAAGTGAATCAAAGATTCAAGACTTGAATTCGATCCATTTGGCCGGCATAGATGGCGCATTGTGCATCGACCACACCCACAGCACATGCAAGCACTCGCTCGGAGCGATGACGCTATCGCCTTATTGAGGTCAACATAACTCGAGGTGCTCATAAAAATTATGTGCCGGCTGTAAAGAACAACTAGGAGAGTGCTTAGAGTTTGTTACCAAGAAACTAGGTCCATATTAATACAATAATTTAAGGAAACCAACTGTAAACTCGGCAAGACAAATTGCTGCGTTAGCCGAAACAATCAAGTACATTGATGAAATCTAAATAATTCAAAAAAAAATCTACTGGTATAGTACAAATGCAAAAATAAGCATCAACATTTTCTGAAGATTTTGATGACCCTTTGCCAAAATATGCATAGGAACTAAAATGTACACTAGATCAAAGTTTCTTTACTTACGACAAACCAAACAAAACATTTGTATTATAAACTAGAGTTAGATATCAAACTCACTTGCAAAATGTAGTGAAAACAGAAAGCAGTACCAGAAAACTTTTAATACAATTTAATGTATGTTAATCATAAAGTCAAAGGTGGTAATAATAGTATCAATAATAACGACAAAAAAAACAAACAGAGATATCACGGACAGAACAGATGGTATAGTCGGCGATCAGAAAAAAAAACCTGACAAAAAATACATGGCGTGTGATGCAAAAACCTAAAGTGACAAATAAATCATACTTATTACATAACACTGAAGCAACGGTACTCGTTTTCTTAGAAAAGAAAATAGGTGACAATGTGTGCCACTCAGTCGTTCGTGTTAATAACGTACTATGAATTATTCACTAGCCATGAGTCCACAATGAAATTCTCTGCAGCACACAGCACGTACCTCAGCATTACTTTCCATAATATCAATAGAAAATTCACTACCAGAGAAAGCAGGTTTGCTGAAATAAGTGGCAATGGTAATAGAGAACTTATAACAAGATTTATGCTATATTACAATAAACATTTAATAACGCACAGATTTACTTATTTAAAAAGGAAACTTTACATAAGAATGCAGTTTTATTTGTACCTCTATTTAAATTTTTACAAGAGTTATTATTACACAAGCTAAAGAATATCTACAACTAAGACACAATTCGTTTTAAGAATAAATTGAAAACGCGAAAGGAGGCCAAACTCGCGTGAGCGCCTGCAATTCCATGAAGGAAGTGGGAAGCTGGAAGAATAAAAGCTCCCATTGTGTTTTTCAAATAAAGCACGACTGTATTGCAAGAGTGCTTTACTCATTTCTGAAGTGCTGGCCTTAATTGTCTCAACTAATGAAACAACAGTGAGCTAACCATCATAAACATTGTATAAATGTTACATTGTACAATTTTTTATTGATGCATGCCATCATAAAACAGGTGCTTGAGCTACCTATCTCGGAGTCAGATCAATGTACATATGTTGTTGTGAAATATTTATTTATTTATTTCAGCAGTCGATATTCTTACACACAGTACCATTTATACAAAATTAAAAAACAAACATGTTTTTTTTCTTATCTCTGAGTAAAAATAAACCTCGAGAAAGTGTATTTATGTGGCACATTTTGGTGGCGGAGAAAATATCAGCAATGACTACAATCAGAGACTGATTTTAGATGTGTTTTTTTTATGTTAGTGGCGACAAACGAGCAAGTTCATTCACGACGTGATGGAATATTAAAAGGCAGTTGTTATAGAGACAGTAGCGGACTGACCATCTTGATTGCCACAAATTGGTGCCCAACGACCGACAAATTGTGCTGGCGAATCGTCTGTTCTATTCACTGAGCCTTTTTGTGATTACGCTCACAAGAGCTGCGCAAGATTTAGAGATGAAATCATTGGTAGACTACATATTTCTAAGGTCAGCATAGGTTTAGTAAACATCAATCAGATGCTATGAGTATAAAATCGAGGGGTATTAAGAAGCAGAATGTCGCTGGACGGACTGAAGGTAGTCATATAAATAGTAGCTTTCTATCAAGTATTTCCACGATTGGAAATAAGTACTAGTCGTTATCAAACATACAGGTACAGGTACACATACTGCCTCCAAATATAGACATTACAACTAATAAGGACATACGGCAAACACATTCAAGACTGGTTTCTCGTTTCGTAAATGAAATTTTACTTTATAAATAGGCACAGCTCAGTACTCTCGACATCCATACTAATATTATAAATGCGAAAGTAACTCTGTCTGTCTGTCTGTCTGTCTGTCTGTCTGTCTGCTACTCTTTCACGCCAAAACTACTCAACGGATTTAAATGAAATTTGGTATACAGATAATCTAGACCCTGAGAAAGAACATAGGCTACTTTTTATTGCGAAAAGGGGGTTGTAAGGGGTTGAAAGGGGGGTAAAAAGTTACTTTTCCACGCGGACGGAGTCGCGGGCGGCCGCTAGTTTCATATAAAAGGTAGATATTAGAGTAGAGCTTTGTGACATATTTCACGACAACATTGGCAAAAACCATTATATTGAATTTATAAATGCTATTAAAGCAGAAGAATGATACAAACTTAAAAAAAAAATCTAGTAGAAATAAGACTTAAAATTTCAACTATATCCTTGGGCCGATAATTTAAAGTATTAAAGAACACAAGCAGGACGTATTGTTAAAGAACACAAGTGTATGGAATAATACTGTCGACCCGTTTGGAACAGTGGTAGTGAACGCTGCCTTTAGTCCAAGGGTTACGGGTTCGATCCCCGCACAGTACAAACATTTGTGTGCATGAACATGTCTGTTTGTATTGGTCTGGGGGTTCCCTATGTATTTTAAGTATGTATTTACAAAAGAAAAGTATTATACGTATATATTTGTAATTCTTCTGTTGATTCTGATATCCGTAACACAGGTGCTTGAGCTACCTATCTCAGAGTCAGATCAATGTATGTGATGTTGTGAAATATTTATTAAAAAAAAAATACAGTTGCACTCTTAGTTTATTATTACCCTAATTTTCTAGTGGAATGACCGGAGAGGGTTCCGGCACAGTACTAACATTTTCACGTGCTTTACGAGTCTAGAGAAAATAAATTGTCATTTAAAGCGAATGCAAAACTATGATTAATTAAATGTTAAACTTGCTTAGTTCCTCGCTTCTGCTTTAGCTTACATGTAAGTGTAAGTAGTGTTATGCATGTACAGAAAGCGGCTGTTACGTGAGCCGGCGAGTGCAAGACATGGACTGGATTCGAGTTCATCGACCCCGATAGAGCGGGACTCAGGACTCCTCAGCCGGAATATTAAGTGCGTTGCGAGCAACAAGCTACAAGTTTTTTAATCGATACTGGACCTGCACAAAATGCTAGTGATGAAAAACTAAATTACATAAAAAAAGTACTTTATAGAGAAATCTGATAATCATGTTGAAATATATAAATAATAATAGCAAATATACTTTAAAAAAACCTTTTAAATACAGCACAAGAATTGTAATATAATTTCCGTTCTTTAAAAATGTAACAATCTCAAAGCGACAGCCTTGTATCGAAGATAACATTTGAAATGTTCGGTCGAGCTTATTGCAAAAGAATCCAAGGCTTCATACAATTCCAATATTTTCTCGTACAAACAATAGAATTTCTTCTCACAATGCTCAGATTGATGATAGACTTTGGAAAGGCGTTTCTACTGCTCGTGCTGCTTTTGTTAACACAATTAAAGTAGCCACTGGCCGGTCGTGAAAGGGCCACGGACGCCGGCAAACAAATTACACCTCTCGAGTTTTCTTGCTTCAATAGGAACCGAGGCGAAAGTTTCTCAATCTGAATGCTACTGCCGGACCGCGTATAATCCAAGTACAACTGACTAATATTATTCCGGAGTCAATCTAGACCTTTATGAATTATTAAATATAAATGGAATGCTTATATAAACTGTTCTATCCAATAAGAATATCTAAATCCTAATTCGTTCCTCCAGTTAGACCATAGATCTCTATCTATTAAAAGCGTCTGACTCCGGACCATTATACTCTTATAATGGTCCGGAGTCAGACACTTTTAATCCAAGAATTTACCCAACATATTCTTATGTATAAGTGATTCACGGTAAAGTATTTATAGACTGACGTAATAGGGAAAGACTGTGACTGTCACTGCGAAGTCATGATGCAGCAGTTTAGACGAACAGAAACTAAATAAGTTTCACAATCAGCGTCTAAGAATAACGTCGAAAATGATAGTGTCGTTAACTGGACTGAACATCTTTAACGCTCTCATAAGCTCATTCATAATTTTCTAAATTATCTCTAAAATTAAACTAAAAGACTTGAGTAGTGCCGCAATCCAGTAGTCCATCGCTCGGCTGCTACTAGCGCAAAGTCCAAAATTAGCATTCTATAAAAAGGAAAATCTGTCGGATTCCAAAGGAACTGACTAGTTACAATTTACGCGCCAATAACGCGTAGTGCTCCAACGAGAGCAATAAACTTTATTTTAAATTTTAAAGGGTAAGGGTTTTTTAGGGATATTTATTAAAGTTTGTTAAACGATCGTATTGTGAGTTAAGGCGATGGGTAGCCCTAACTAGCGACAACAATCGTCTTAAATTGTTAGCTACTAAACCGGATCTATTTTAAACATTAAATAAATCGTATTAGTGTTATCCGAGAGGCTGCAGCTTCGAAATTGCTAAAAATATATCCGGTTTAGTTGCTGACAATTTAAATCAATTGGCGTCGCTAGTGTGCCCTAACCGTCACCTTAAGAGAGTCTTCTTATGAAATAGTCTGAAGATTAAGTAAATGCAAAGAGACTGAAGATTGCTAAAACCAGTGTCTACTTAGTTCGTACAAATATTGAGCAAACCATTGTAGGCGAGAATAATAATGACATGATGATGAGTGATTTAAGGTTTTGTACCCGACACATCTGTTAAGTAAAATATCGGACAATGTGCTATCAACCTATAAAATGTCTGATACATTACCTATAAATTACAACGGAGCTGAACCATCAGTAAAACAAAGACCTAAAGTAATTTAAAAGAAAATCAAAATGTGTCTTTAGGACTCTACCGTAATCATTTACTTCACAGGTTCCGTCTAGCGATTATATCAGTCTTGTAAATAAATACTAACGAGGCGTTGTTAACTAAACGTCGCGTCGCGTCACATGTGTGCTATCGCGTCGAAGGTTGCTGCGAGCAACACTTGTCCTCATTACGAGAACAGTATGCAGCTAATGCAGAGAAAAAACATTACTTCATCATCAGCCCATTTAAGTCCCCACTGCTGGGGCACGAGCCTCCCTCAATCACATGAGGGGTAATTGCCATACTCACCACGCTTGGGAGACGGGTTGGCGAGGGTTTTAATATAAATGCAGAGTTTTCCTTCTCTAGGTGCTGATGATCATGCCAGCAGCTTTACCTTAGTCGCCTTTTACGACACCTCGGTAAGAGTGAGGGTGGCCTATTCTACTCTGCTGGGGACCACACAGTCTCTACGAACTAGTGATCTCTGTCATCTTAGCGTGTAATTGTCCGGTGTACGCTTGGACCATGATTCATGATTTGAGGAGTCTGGTAATTACAATGAAGCGACTGCCGTCTGACCTTCGCAATCCTTTAACAGGGGAACTATACCAACTGAATCATGATTACACGTTTCAGAAACTATACGAAACGTCTAGGTTTTCTCGCGATGTTTTCTCTCAACGCCGAGCTAATGGTAGAAATACACACATGTGTAGATTTGAAAAATCCAGAAGTGCATGTTCGGATTCGAACCCCGTCACCACGTATGGAAGGCGCGTTCTGAACCACTGAGTTACCATCGCTCTGATCTCTCTAATTTTATTATCACATTATTAGCAGAATGGTGTTGATATGAGTGTTTTTTGTTTTTATTGCGAATAATAGGCTGACGAGCATATCTGATGGTAAATGGTAACCGCCGCTCATAGACATCAACAATGCCGGAGCACAGTCATGCCGCTGCCTACCGTGAAAGAAGAACTCTTTTCAAACCTCGTTTAAAAAAGGGTATGTCGTAGCGAACAGGGAACACCGTGGCTGGAAGCTCATTCCAGAGTTTGCACGAGAGCGTAGGAAAACTGAGCGCTAGAAACGGAGCGTTCTAGAACCTTACGACCTTTTTCTTTACTTCGCCATTCATCAGAAAAGGCATCTTCCTCCAGCACTGATGCTTTTCTCATATTCGTAGAATGGACCATTACGTGCAGTGTTTATTTGACAGGTCCAGCGTATTGATGGTAACCTGCCCCGCGCTGTTTGCGTTCAACTTTGCCTTTCATTACTCGCCTTTCCACATAAAAAAATCTCGCCGTGTGATATGTCCAAAGAAAGTGAGAACTCTTGTCTGGTTTCTACTTGTCAGAAAACTAAAGCTTCATTTCTACACCCTGCATAGATTTCAAATTAGTCAAACTTGTATCCAATTTATTTCAGATCCGAATTGGGTGTAACCCTACTTGATTCGATTATGTCACAGAGACGGTATGACTCGGGGTCAATTAAGGGGTCATACGAATGTAGGGGAGATAACTCAAACTTCTTAATTGCTCGATAAGGCTCCCGAACTCCCCGAATGCGAGTAACAAAATACAGACTCCACTTATCCTTGTAAACCAGTCATGCATTACGCAAGTTCTGCACTAAAGGTCGTTGCTGACTTGTATAGTACTCACGTTGTTGCTTAAGGTATTATCGTTATCACCGCTAAGAATTGTGATAAATGTATAGATAATAAGGTAAACTTACGTATCACATACACATGACTATGTTAATATGTACTATTACGAAATAAATTCACTTTTTATTCACGGCAAAGAATGCTAATTCCTCGGCACCGTGACCGTTCATTGTACAAATTTAGCTAACATACGCCCACGGATTGTATAAAACATCAACAAATAGTCGAAACTTTGAGCACGCTCGATTCGGACGTTAAAGCATTCGTTCAAACGAGTGGTCACTTATTGCGAGCTCTTCGTCGATGACATCATCTATTATTTTTTGTCATTAACAGATCTAGCGCTAGGAGAACATTATCATGCTCGGCGAGTCGGCCTGACTCATGACTAGAGCACCTCTAGAAGAGATGTGTTTGTGTTGTTTTTCCACCTACTAAAGGCAAACGGGCGTGGCGTTATTTATCATAATGATAGTTGCGTAACCGGTGATGATTTCAATGCGGTTCATATGAGGGACAAGTGATTTGATCGATTCTTAATTTTTTGTTTCGACAACAAACTGTGTTCCACGACCATTTTGTGTTCTTGAACTCATTTAAGATAGAGGACGGAAGAGAATCTTTATTTTTTATTTTTGGACTTACTGTATATTATTCAACAAAATATATGGTATTGTTTTTGGTGACAAATAAAATTTCACTGTACCCTTCGTTACAAGATGTACATCAGATTGATAATTTCATTCAAGTTTTGTATGATAATATAATTAACCTCTACATGAACCGCACAAATAGGTTTGGTTAATTCGCAAATTGGTGGATGACATCACAATGAACAAACACAATAAAAATGGATACTGTAGTGTATGATATCATCTGCTAACAGTTGAAACAATTCACATAGTATGTCAGCGCTAAAAGCCTTGGGAACCTAGGGGCCTACATTAAAGTGCAAGCTAGGTCATCTATTGCAGCAAAGTTTGCGCAATGACATTTTTAGATAAAAGAATTCTTCAATGAGAATTAGGTGACTATTAACTGTAATAAGAGTTCTGTGAGCTTTCTAAAAGAATACTAAGCTACAATCAGAACATTGACAATCGGCTAAGATCTAACTTGGATCCCCATAATCTGTATTAAATTGGTAATAAGTTACTTTTGCAATCACAATTGCTATCTTTATTACATAAACACTAGATCGGCATTCTCAGATGACATTATCGTCCTCTGAACTAAATTTGCCGATCGTCAAATATTTATTAGTATCGCATCTGACAGTACGTCTGCGCAAGTGACCTCGATGACGGAGGGAGCGGGACGGGAGGCTCAGCTCAGCTCAGGTCGTATCCGACAAGTGTCGACCGGAAATTCTGTCTACCTAGACTAGCACAGAAACACTACTCCTCCCCGGCCCGGAAATTTTATGTACCTTGTTGAATCGATGTCTGCATTTTGTACGCAAGTTAGCATAGATTCCATATGATAGGGTCGAAAAAGTCCCTGCCTAACCGGTAACTTATTTAACCGGTTATTATTAACAGCTGACGTTGATTTGATATCTGCATTCAGCTTCAATTCTTCTATGTCAGGGTTTCAAATCGGACAGAAACGTCTTTAAAATAGATTTGGAGTTCCAATGGACGGAGACCTTTTAGTGAAATAAAGTCATGGGTCCACCATCCCTAATATGCCCTTTGCGAATGATACCGAAGGATTTTTTTACTTATGTAAGTGTGGGAATAAGAGTAATTAAGTTCTTGATTAAGAAACAACTGGCGTTAATAAAATTAAATGGGACATCGTTTCAACAACTTTCGTGACTCGTGTTATTGAGAAACAGAGTTGAGTTTAAACTTGAAAATGATGTTTTAATAACGCGACGAACACTTATAGATTTTGATTTTGCGCTAGTACCTACAAGAATTCGACATGCACCAAACATACCACTAACTTTTCTGGCATCGTACCGTAACCGAAACGTTTCAACACAAATTATACAATGCTAAGTCCGATTCTAACTTCAAGTACAGACATACCTTAAAAAATTATACGGTAATTGACAAATCAAAAGCTTCATACTTTTAATTTGACATCACCGGTTAAACACACTATTGATCCTGAAACCAGGCCATTAAACTCCGGAAACGTGTCCTTAGTGTACTATAACAATCTAAGAACCACATACCAATAGATATTGAGGACTATCTCATTTCTGCACATCCAATAGAGTATTCACAACACTGCAGTTTCAGAATATTAGGGTACGAACACACTAATCCACGGAACTAAGGCAGCAGCGCGTCACGACGTCGCGCCCCGAACTCGACGGAGTGAGCTGTGAGTCGCACTATCGATCCGACTCCTGGCGCCGGCGATCCGCATATCCCTGGTGCACGCACGCCCCTCCCCTGGCTTGCCACCCCAGTGTAATACACTTTATACAGGGGAAATAACGACTCGATACAAGTATGTGTCAACAAAATCGTCATCAATGGGAAAGAAAACATAATGCCTACCTGTTAAATGATAAAGACACAACAGGATAATCTTGGGCTTTGGATTATCGTAGCGTAGTACGAATATAATGATGGCCGATTAAATTTTATCTAAGACACACAAGTCTTAGGAATGATGAGTTATAATGACTGTTGCGCATGTGGACACTTGAGCCTGTTAATGTCAGGGATCTCTTTTATAATTACATAATGGGTTCGATCAATAATACACAACTAGACGTCCGGTCAGAGCTTCAATAATGGTAAATAAATACCACCTTAATACCTAAATAGCTTGAGAAAGGTTATTTCTAAAAAAAATGTAGAACTGTTATCAACTTTGTCTACAATTCTCTTGCATCATAACACCCCGCCACCTTGTAAAAAGCTTCTCAGCGGCGACCTTGCTACGCTGAAACACCATTAACCCCAGTCAGCGACAAAGGTAACTTACATACTATAAATTAGATAGGTTGGTTATGCTGTAGATAGGGGAACGCAAAGATAAAGCAGTCTTCGAACCCTGACCTTATTAACTAGACGATACCTCAATGCGGATTTTGTAATTTCCCGTAAAAGTTCGGAACAGCATAAACTTTGTTTACTGTCGTCTTTATTGAAAGCTTGCAAAGGTAACTGGCGGTTACGCGTTCGTTGCGGACATTTAAACACGAAAACGTAGGCTACTATTTTTTGGCCTATGTTTTTAGGTATTTTCGCGTGGCATTGTCGCGTTGGTTTTTCACGTAAGACAACGGGATAGGTACGCCTATCTCGTACTGTACTTAAGAGGATTGCTCGTAGTGAAGTGGTTGAATAAGGAAAGCCTAGGGTAAAGATCTACGGCGCATCTTTACGAAGGCTTACGTTGCGTCCAGTACTGAACGGAGACAGGCTGTTGATTGAAAGATACACAGCATAATTTTATGACTAATTCGCATAAAAACGATTGTGTGTAAAATTACATCTAATTCGCTAGACAGCCATTTTGAATTCCATATATTTTTCATGATAATCTCTTCCTAACGTATGACTCAGTTCTGTCTTCGTAGCGTGATCCCTACGAGTTAGTAGCTATATTTGAGAGATTGTATGTAAAATTAGGTTGTATTTTGTAGCTTTGAAATAGAAGCAAGCAGACTTAGTGCCATGCGGAAGTAACCTCATTTCCGTAATAGGATTAAAGATGAAAACAAGTTGGGTTGAGCAAATCGACGCAGCTCGATTTTCGTTCTACGAACTTGTATTTTATAGCCAACACCTTATCCTTTGTCCGTAGACAAATGGGACCCCTAAAGATTCGTCATATAGGTATAATACTTCCATCTTATACTCGTACGAGAATTCTATGTAAGATAGGTCAGAAAATACCGAAACCGTTCCGTTTATTCCCAAAATATAACCATTGGAACTTGGAATGAAATTTACTTAGTGAACAGCTTCGCGATTTTTTAAATAAGTGAGAGAAAGAGAGACAGATTTTTTATACATTCTACGGAGATTACAGCAGACGATCTAGAGAATCCCTCTTGCGACAGGGGTACCTGCGACTGTCGCTGACCGGCCGCGACTGTCGGCGACAGACACATAGAAGGACTACCAATTATCTTTTAAGGTGTCCGTTTTTTGCCTTTTGAGACGAGAGTGTCTGAAGATGACACTCTTTGCCATTATATTAATATGCTTACCGACAGGCTGAGGCGAGAAACTATACTGACTCACTTTTAAAAAAATAACGATTGAGATTTCGCCACGCATAGCACTGAACCCTGACAGTATGTATTGACGGAAGTTGCTGGTATATCTACCGTCGTCTGTAAGAGCAAAAAATTTTTTGCCTCGTTTGTTGCTTTTGCAAGACATAAGACACAAGTCGCATGAATTATTGTAGTAGCTTCACGTCGCTCGCCTAGGACATCGCATCACACTACGTCCGTATGTATGTTACAATATTATATCGTCAAACTCAGTCGAAAAATTCGGAAAATAAATCTGTCTCAAAAATGTATTAGTTGATGAAGATGATTTCCACGAGAATAGTCATCCTTCTTCCTTAGTCTTGCGATTAGACCAGACCCTTTTCAGCCTGTCAACGGCAGATCTTGTGACAGCGCATCTCCTTTGAATCTCATCTTCACATCCTCCAGTGTTCATGATGGTGGAACCGAGATATAGGTACATAATGTTGGACAATCTCGCAGTTTCCAATCATAGAGTTATCAGGATGGTTCAGTTCACCACGGCCCACTATCATCATCTTAGTCTTGTCTCTATTGAGTGCAAGACCGAAGGAGAGGCTTGTTGTTTCTATAAGTGGCAGCAGATGTTCCATGTCATCCTTCATTTGGACTAGGAGGGTAGTATCATCCGCATACCTCAAGTTAGACACCTTTCTATCTCCCACCGAAATCCCTTTGTCCTATTGTTCCAATACTAATCTCATAATATACTCCATCATCATCGTCAGCCCATTTATGTCCCCACTGCTGGGGCACGGGCCTCCCTCAATCACATGAAGGGTAATTGCCATACTCACCACGCTTGGCAGACGGGTTGGCGAGGGTTTTGATATAAATGCAGAGTTTTCCTTCTCTGGGTGCTGATGATCATGCCAGCAGCTTTACCTTAGTCGCCTTTTACGACACCTCGGTACTACTCTACTACCAATATACTCCATATAGATGTTAAATTACGCCGTGTGGTCCCGGCAGAGTAGAATAGGCCACCCTCACTCTAACCGAGGTGTCGTAAAAGGCGACTAAGGTAAAGCTGCTGGCATGATCATCAGCACCCAGAGAAGGAAAACTCTGCATTTATATCAAAACCCTCGCCAACCCGTCTGCCAAGCGTGGTGAGTATGGCAATTACCCCTCATGTGATTGAGGGAGGCCCGTGCCCCAGCAGTGGGGACTTAAATGGGCTGATGATGATGATGATGAGATGTTAAATAGTAGTGGAGACAATATGCAACCCTGTCGAACGCCCGCGTGAGTGCGAAAGCTTCCCGAGTCAACGTCATCTATCCGAACAGTCGCAGTTCCACCCACATAAAGTTGGCGTATGAGACTAACTAGGTGGACCGGTACCCCCATTTTTATTAGCACGTACCAAAAAATATGCCATTAACGGTATCGAATGCTTTGCGAAAGTCAACTAAGCAGACGTAGAGAGGGATGTTGAACTCTCTAGACTTTTCGATTATTTGTCGATGGATTAGGATCTGCTCTCTTGTTCCTCGACCCTTGACAAATACTGCTTGCTCAACAGCTATTTCGGGACTCAGAAAAGCTCAGTCTGGTGTTGATAGTATGAAGGAGTACTTTGCTGGCGTGAGTGATTAGGGCTATTAGCCTGTACGAGAAACTAGATGATGCAATAAAAAAAGCAATATTTTATCATAGATTACTAATCTTAAGAAAATGAAAACTAAAAACATTTACTGGTATTTGCAACATGCAGTGAAATACCAAACAAACATCCTAAATGTTACTTTATTATTGCAATGGAAATCCCATCAATACCAGTGACGAACAGCTCCGAAAATACACAGTAAAATATAAAATGTAGACCTGATTCTCAAGATAAGCAAGTATTGATTTTCTTAGACCTACATACTTGTTAATGTTAACAATTTGAGTAAGTTGCAAATAAAGTTAGATATTGTCAATTTATTAAACATCATAAAATATAATACTTAGGTACCTACCTAGGCATTTCAAAATTCAAAACAATAACCCAAGGGATCCCCATTTCCCGCAAAAAGGACGGGAAATGGCAAAGAGCAAAACCATATAATGAACAGTCTTTGTGACACAGGAAAGCACCTGAGGCAAACTTCCTAATGGTATCCTATGTGGCAAACAAACTTGGTAGCAGGCAATGCAGATGCCCTATGAAGTATTCCCTTTTATCTTAACAGTGAGGATATGAGTATTTGTTTTATGATGCTGAAAAAAAACTTGTTTTTAAGGTTTAGTAACATTAGAGTGATCATTACATATCTTATCATTTATTATTGGATATGTGATTTTAAACATGCAATTAAATTATGTACAAAAAGCCACACATCATTGCCATAAACCGTGGGAGAGCCACGCTTCGTGGCATGAATGGGCCGGCTCGATCGGAGTGATACCATGACCTCACAAAAAAACCAGCATGAAGCAGCACTGTGCTGTGTTTTGCTTCGTGAGTGAGAGTACAGAAGGCCTAATCTGGAGGAATAGCAGGTTTAAAGGTTGGCAGCGCACTTGTGACTCTACTGGTGTCACAAGTGTCAGGCGATCCGTCTGCTCGTCTGCCACCAAAAGGTAAAATTCCTATGGAAAAATATCAATTAGTTGCTACAAGCAGGAACCTAGTATATAATTTAACAGGTGTATGAATAATCAAACTGAGACCTGAATTCATTAGGTACTCAGGTCCAAAATAAAGACTTTCTATTATAATTAACTAGGGGCCTCTAGCATATTTCATCAGGCATTATTTGTTATTTGCTAGTTGGATTCAAAGATCATTATTACATTCCAATCATTCCAGCCTATGTCCAAACTTGAGACAAGATTCCAAATAGGTATTCTGTTGTATTGTGACCCTCCTTATTAGTTAGGTATATCATAATTTGATATCATAAATTTACAATTATAAAATTTTCTGTCTATAGATCTTACATAATATAAAACCAGTTTAACAATTGTTTCATGCCTAAGCAATTCAACAAATTAGCCTATTTCATGATAACTTATCTGTCTTTTATCTACAGATTAGTGCAGCTAAGCTATCACCGAAAGTAAATTATGAAGAAGGAAATCATTTTGCACAAAATATAAAAGTGACTGAAGTGTAAAAAGCTGTGGCAGATCGTAATGATTAACATTGCTCTGTCATACAGTGTTTCCACCGTATGAAGCAGCGTCTGTCACGCCCCACTAAACTTGTAGGATGGAATTACATATGGATGTGATAATTTCTACATCATTAAAGTTAATATGTAATGTGCATTATATTCTTGTTTAATGGTTGATAGTAAAATAATATAGATATTTTAATAATTTTGGCCAAAATATCACTGGAGGGACGAAGTCACCAAGAATTAGCATAGGACTGAATAAAATGTCTAATTTTAGCGTCGGAGGCTAAGGCCCATTTTAAATCGCTGAGCCAGCATATTATATTTTTTGGGATTATACCACATTCAGTGCCACCTTCTTATTTTTATAATGGTAGCATCATAATTAGTCGTTTTTATATGTGAAGTGCAAATAAATAAATAATAATCAATCCTTTCCATTATTTACATATTATGTAGGTAATATAAAATTTAAAAAAAAAACTCATTTTGCAGTTATCTTATCTTATGTTTATGAAGAATAAAGAAAGAATAAAAAATATGATGAAACACATTAAGGTTTTGGAATTAAAATAAGATACAAATTAAGTCTTAAAACTAAATTAAAATAGGAAAATCGTAAATGTTTTGTAGGATTAATTTTATTGCTGTGAATATTTATTTACTTATAGTATTCATAGTAAATATGTGAGTCCATAGCTGAATATTTTCTATAACAATCAAAAGTTTTGTCACATTTTACTGAGAGCGAGTTAAAAACAAGATCAGACCGAACATGCAAATATCTGAATAATTATACAATAAAACTGTACGACAAGATAGCAGTCGGCTTTTCGCATTTGGTTATAGGTTTGAAATCTAGAAATACTGATTATAGATACAAACGGCTGTCTGTGACGCTTATAATAAACCAGTTAATCAAATCCCTAACAATAATTTTATAGATCGTTGACATAAATCAAGGTAACGTTATTCTAAGGGACCGATTTCATGGCCAGATAGCGTCAAAAAGGATTTAAATCTTACATAAATCTAATTAGGTTCTTGATGGGAAATGTATACATTCAAAAGCTTACCTTCAAGTATAAAATGGGATATGCTATTCCTGGTCGGTTACACTCATAAATTCGTCGGCACACACAAATTAAACACTCGATTGCGGGAACTATGACCAATCGTACCCGATTCACGTCTCACGGCACAAACACTTCTTTAACAATCCCTGTATAGGTTTGTAGTAACAAAATCATAACCCTCATGTACTCCTAGATTAAGGGCAGTCACAATTTACACAGAAAGTTATATTATCATCCGTGACTGCGAGTACGAACACGGCATCGAAGGCAAGGCGAAAGATCGTCGCGAAAGCATCACGGCATCACCCACCTTTTGTGGCCGGGGCCATAGATTACGAAAGTCGTACAGAAGGTCATGTCATAACTGCCATAATAATAATCATATCACAAGAGACAGGGTGTGCGAGCAAAACGTCCTTCCTAGTGCCCTAGAATTTTTATTTGCTGATTTGGAGAAATGGTGCGCTGTGACAAACAAATCAAAATATAAAAAATAACGTTTCAATTTATGAATAGTACGAAACTTCACACACACACTTTACTCACAGTGTATTGTCGTATATTTACTTTGATTTTTATTTATGCATGCAGACTAAAACTGCCAGTTGGGGGGTTGCCTAGTTGAAGTAAATCGTAAAAAATAAATTGTGTAGGTCATGAGTTCAATTGCCGATCAATTGTTTTTCAATTTGATACCATGTTTTAAATGATTATTGTAAAATTGACGTTTGGTACATTTATTTTAAAATTCGGCCATCCAATAAACTCCATTTGATGCCAAATCATATGTTTTAGTGATATATGTCGTATGAAAATAAATGTCGCGAGCCCGTGACATTTCAAAAACATGGCGGATATCATTTGAAAATCATACTAAAAAACCATGTCTTGTGATATATGTCGTATGAAAAGAAATGTCACGAGCCCGAGAATTGGGTTCCTGGTAAGCGCAACAAAGACCAACACGTTGTTAACTTTGTTTTGATGTTTATTTGCCGGTATCTTCGGCATGCGTGTGGGTGGACGCAGAAAAATTTAAAAAGTAAATTACATTCACTAACCAGTCTGTACACAATCAAGAATTGTTCTTTGGCAAGTATGATGTCATACTTCATCGCTAGTGCTTGAACAAAAACTAACTCATTCGAGTCGATAGATTGTCAAGAGTGTACAATCGAAAATCAGGCCCAAAAATTGTTGTAAAAAAATAATTTTAATTGATAGGTAGGTAGAGAGTAAGTATACATATTATTTATTGCACGACACACAAAGCTTAACAACACAATAAGAAATACTACCCTCGCTAGATTTGCTCTTTTGCAGAGATTCGGTGTATTGGCGATGCAAAGATTATCCTCGCCCCCTAGCGGCGACAATTGGAAGACCTCCATGGACGGAACTTTGCTATATTTTGAAGTTAAGTTTGGTTAAAAGTTTGGCCGTGTGGTCCCCGGCAGAGTAGAATAGGCCACCCTTACTCTTACCGAGGTGTCGTAAAAGGCGACTAAGGTAAAGCTGCTGGCATGATCATCAGCACCCAGAGAAGGAAAACTCTGCATTTATATCAAAACCCTCGCCAACCCGTCTGCCAAGCGTGGTGAGTATGGCAATTACCCCTCATGTGATTGAGGGAGGCCCGTGCCCCAGCAGTGGGGACATAAATGGGCTGATGATGATGATGATGATGAAAAGTTTTGATTTATTCATGCTTCACAATTAAGTAATAAAAGCAGAAACAGTAAGTATTGTTGCGTTCCACAATGTAACACGTACGCAGCTTCGGGAATAATTGCCTAGAAGACATAATTATGAAGTTAAAGATTTATATGGAAGCTATGTTTGAAAAACTAAAACCATACTTTTTGCTGGACCAGGGAATTGAACTCAGGACGCCGAAGTCATGGCCCGGTACTTCAACCATTAGACCAACAGGGCGTCACTCTGAGTTATTAATATTTAACCAAATATGTTTAAATTTTAATAAAAAGTCGTTATAAAAATCGACATGTAGCTTTACATTAATATAAGACCTATTCAACTAACTGGTGGAAAAATGTCATCTTATATAAAATTATAATTTCAATATTTATTATTATTATTATATAAGTACCTTAAAAGTTAACCTGTTTTTATTGCTCACTACAGGCATTGCAAATTGTAATGCTTTTGAAAAAAATGTTTCTTGTATTTTGCAACTTTGTTAGCAAGATAGATAGATAGATATATACTCTTTATTGCACAACATACAAAACTTAAAAGCTAGGTATACAGAGATACAATGTACAATTTAGGCGGTCTTATCGCTGGGAGCGATCTCTACCAGACAACCATCAGGTAAAGGACATTAGATAGAAGAGGTGATGCAATCCTTTTGATTTCGCAAGGCGAGGGTTGATTGATTTTTTACAAACAGACACATGACCAGGTACTTACTACAAACTATAAAATTTCATCAATAATTGATATTGAACCAAATGAGTAGACATATAGGTGAGAATAGATTCAAGAAATTTTAGTTATTTTTATTCATTGACGTGCGATTTAACATCGGTTTACGCCTTTGATTAAAACAAAATGAGGGAACGTTAGGTGGCAGCACTTTGTACTGGCTAATTAGAGCTGATTATGTTCATATGGATGGCATCAGTTGGCAGCACCGTCAACGTGCACGTTCCCAATATTGGAATAAAATTGGGGTGTCTACTCGTATCTGTTGTTGGGGTGTCTATGTTATTATTACATTAAACTCTGATGTTTAATAATGGGAAATAATTATTATATAGGCCGCGCTCCGAGATACCCTCTGTGCGCTTTCAGCGCGCTAACAGTCGTTCCGTTTTGACGTGAGCGCGTCCATAAACGATTTCTTGACGACACGCATGACGTCATTATCGGCGTCATCTTGCAATTACAGTGCTCAGGCTCAGAGGTTATATTACTGTAAGCGCTGTCAAAAGTGACATTTCAAAAATAGTATTGTTTGTTGTGTTATTATCTCAAATGAACGTTTATCTTTTATAAAAACTATTTAATTACTTAAAGAATAGATATGACAGACAAAAATAATATAATAATTTAATATTTGGCGAACTATCCGTTTGAAAAACGTCATAATCGCTGTTAGCGCGCCAATAGATCGTTCCGAATCGATATATCGCTATCAACGCTCTAAGCACGAGAACTAAATCGGAACGGTTGTTGGCGTTGTGAGTGCTGACAGCGCTCAGAGCGTATCTCGAAAGTTCCGAGATACGCTCTGAGCCGGCTCTGGGCCGCGTTCCGAGCCGGAACGCGGCCTTAGTTAATTCGTTTAGTGTATTATTCATAGACGTTCTAGTTTTGTTTCAATTTACAGAATTTAATGAATGGGTCAATCAATAATATTCAGCTGTTGTCTATGACAGTCATAGCATCACTACTGCGTTTTTTTTAAAGACCATAAACACAGAAAAATTAAAAAAATGAAGTTGAACGCGTTCACGTAAAATATATTTCTTCATGATTGTGTATGTAGTGAAATACTAATGTTTTTTTTATTTAACGTCAATTTTTGTAACAATGTTAAATTTTTTAATGTAATACCTATTTTGAAGGTAATAAAGCTATTTCCTGTTAATTTTATGATAAGGGAAGGGACATGGGATTGATAATTATAATATAAAATATAATTGCCTAGGAATGCGTCCATTATGTTTTATTTCTGTCAGCGGGAAATTAAATAAAGTTTACTGAAGTTATGCGAGTATCTTTTTGAGAAACATATGTTATTTCTTAAAATATAAAAAACCTGTTTAGTTAGAATTAGAATCATAAATTAAAAAAAAATATAGATACTACGTTGATGGTATGAAAGAATAAATCCAATCGAGAGACCGCCACTTGTCGGGCAGCTGAGAAGAAGGAAGAAGCTAAGAAAAAGGCACTTATATTTTTATTGAATTGTATTTATTGTATAAAAGTATAAATTATCAGAACATTATCTTTCTTTACTAACATATCACAATAATACATTCATAAATATATTTTTCGATTAAATTAGGAGATATTTTTAACATATCTTAATTTCTATGTGTCGAGGTAGTGCTTATGATCGTCCTTTAAATACTTAACTACGATTTAGTACGACTTTATGCTAATAAGAGTTTGATTATCAGATAACTTCTAAAAATGACTCGCAACTCACAGGCCCGAGTCAAGTTAGGTAAAGTGTTAACTGGTAATCAGAGTTGCCACCCGTCCCGATTTTGCCGGGACTGTCCTGATTTCGACGACATCGTCTCGCGTCCCGACGGCCTATCGATTTTGTCCCGATTTTTGACAATATGCGATAGGTTCAATCAATTCATTCACGAGTACCCAACACAGACACGCGCCACCGCGCTATCTACCGCGCGCCGCGTGTAGGTACCGCGTTCGTTTTCGCCTTCTCCCACACGCCCATTTGATTGTACTAAATTTTGTGCAATAAAGTTTTGAAAAAAGTTTCATATTCCTTAGACTGTCTCACATGGGTCATATTTTGATTGGACCAAACTTCGAGCGTCTCTGATGCATGCCCGATCGTCGATTTTTTTCCCTAAAGGTGGCAACCCTGCTGGTAATAATCAGTAGCAGTACTCATTAACTACTTAAGCAATGAATTCAAAAACAAAAAATAAAAGCTCATCTAAACTAAGCACCCATACCCTTATCCCAAATACAGTTCATTCGACTGTATTGTTTCAATTATTTCTCAAAAGCACCACCTCAAATTGTACAAAACTGTTTGTAACTTAAATAATAAATAGAGTTTAAAATATCAAAACTAATTTTAAGAAAGCTTTGGAGGTAAGCACGCTTCGAAGCACAGTCTTGTTCATACATAAAGTAAATGAATAGTTGGTCATTTTCAATGGACAAGTAATTGTATATTTCCAAAGACGTAGAACTTTTGCCATGTAATGGTAAACTTTCATACAATGTCGTCCACCGAAAATAAACATCTTTAACTTTACTAATCTACTTACAATAAGATTTAATTAAGTACCTATGTAGGTAAGTATTCGAGTTTTTAAAGTTCAGAATTTTCATATATTTTGGGCACGATTTTCTTGAAGTTATTGAACTGTTTCAAAAAAGGAAAATAGAATCCAAGTTACTATCGTGCATTGTTAATTTCTATACTGAGGTCAACAAAACCTTGACTTTTGGTTGTAAAAATTAAAAAAGTTAATAGGCTCTCGAATATGGCCAGTTATTACTAGAAGACGAATGATGATCTAAGTAAGGACTATCAGTGAGAAGCAGTTTACTTCCACTTAGACCTGAACTAGAGCTTTCACTAGATGAGAACATGCTTTTGCTTCCAGTATAGAACGAAAGAGACGTGTGAAGCGGTTCCCTGCCCAGCCGCCTTCTCGCTCGCACCAAGGAGACAAACGCCACAGCAATAGCGCACAGGAAGATAACCCCTAACACGCAAAACGCCAACGCCATTTTCCCCGGGGACAGACATATAGTTTTGTCTCCTGGGGAGAAGGTTCTCACAAATTCGTCTTCCTCGGATTCTACTCTTCTAGAACCTGGAAAACATAAAATGATTATTAGTTATCATCAAAATCCCATTCGCCGTGTGGTCCCCGGCAGAGTAGAATAGGCCACCCTCACTCTTACCGAGGTGTCGTAAAAGGCGACTAAGGTAAAGCTGCTGGCATGATCATCAGCACCCAGAAAATTAAAACTCTAAATTTATATCAAAACCCTCGCCAACCCGTCTGCCCAGCGTGGTGAGTATAGCAATTACCCCTCATGTGATTGAGGGAGACCCGTGCCCCAGCAGTGGGGACTTAAATGATGATGATGACAATCACATAAGAGTATATCGAAGGTAACATTAGTGTAATTATAACGTAGTGATATTATCTTTTAGTGTAATATGAGCTTAAAGGCTGTCACATGGCATGAGCAGAGCAGGCTCTGTAAAGTTCTGTTCTAAAAAGTTGCTGTTCCATCCATTTGGATAGATCTATTTAGTAAAACTTTGAGGGAGCTGAAACGAATAAGTCACGGCCTCACAGAAAACCAGCATGAAAGAGCGCTTGAGAGAGCTGTGTTTCACGGAATGAGTGAGTGAATGAGTGAGTGGCCCAATCGGGAGAGGAGGTGGGGGGAAGCACACTTGTGACTCTGCTGGTTTTACAGGTGCTCATGGGCGGCAACAATCGTTTACCATCAGATGATCTGTCGGTCTGTTTGTCTAATTATCACGTAAAATATATATTATTTCTAGAGCGGATTATACGTTTAACTAAAATCTTCATTACTTTGTATAACTCACCTCTGATTGAAGCTTCATCTTCCAACTCGATATTCGGCGCCAATACTTCTATACTGTTGTAAACTTCAAGCCGATCAATGACCACGCCTTTCGCGTCTTTGTCCAGTCGGGCCTTCCTCACCAGACCGTCCCTCGTCTGCTGGGGCTTCTGCAGCATCTTACAGTCTATCGGGGGGCAATGTCCCTTGCACAGCTCTATCCCACAAGTGAGATGCAATTTAGATCGATCAGGAAACTTGAAGGCCGCAAACGTAGTGATAGCATGCTGGTATGTCATTATATTCTTGAAAATGTATTCTGGGTCTGTCTTTAATTGTTTAAGGTTGCTGTTCTCCTCGATGTTCCGTTGGATGTCGACAGGCTCCAGGTCGGAGAAGTCTATTTCTGTGCTCTTGAGCTTGTGCCTGTGGACACTGGGCTTGCTGAATATGGTTTCGTCTATCGGGCAGCCAGCCTCGTCCAGCAGTCGTTGCGATGCTTCTCCCAAACCGTCGTGGGCGACGCAGTTAGTCACTCGAAGCCCGACACCAACTGGAAAGTAAAAAGATTTTTCATGTTTTGATTTCATGCAACCAAGGGTTGGAATAGGTGTACCACATATAATAGTAAAATGATAGTGCGTCTCCTAAATAGGATTTATATCCCAAAAAGTTTTGATCTTCAGCAAGATCAAAGCCAAATTGACGACCATCACTTACCAAAGAGTACTACTCAAGTTACTTTAACCATATTACCTAGGGACAGTCACACAACTGAGACCAGTTGGTTGTGGTGGGCAAGGTTAATGGTAAAGGCTAATAGGCTGTTCACCTCTCCGTTTGTTCAGACCAAATAAGGGAATTATCGGACTCACATTACCGAGTATCCTAAGACAAGCTGAAAACAGGAAAGAAGATCTTATCACCGCCTCGGTAAAGGCATTTCAAGCAAGGCACGACCTTCAGTAATGAAGAATGCGATGAAGAAGATCCCAAAAAGATGTTACACGTATTACATGTGTGACTACGTGTATGTAAGTTTACCTACGTGCTTTATTTGGCGTATCGTGAAAAGGCAAATACACACAGTCAGTCAGTGTTATTTAGGTAATGCCTATTACACGCCTCCATTGTTAGAGAGTGTAGGTATAAAAGTGTGTGTGGGCTAGATAGACCCACTGCTAGGGTACATTATAGGCAGGCATCAATAGGTAGATTGTTTAGTCCGTGGGTGAGCCACGCTTCGGCATACATGGTCCGAATCGACCGGAGTAATATCTTAATGAAAAGCGGAGTCCAGCAGCAGACTGCGCTGTGTTTCGCCAAGTGATCAAGATTCTATCATTAGGTCGGCGGCGAGTGAAAACATCGTTAGGAAACCTGCACATTTCGGATAGCTTCTCAATGTTTCTGAACGTGTACCCATGATCCCGATTGTCTGGTGCCCATGTTTAAGGGTTGCAAAGGTTAGACGGCATTCGCTTCATTGTAATTACCTTCTTCTTCTTTGAGTGCCTCTTCAGTTCTGAAGGTTAGCCAAAATCCACTCTGTTGATTGCGAGGCGAAACAGGCGTTCCACAGATGTGATACCAGTCCACTCCCTTATATTACGCAGACTTTTTCCTTCTTCCAACGCGTCGCTTCCCCTCTATTTTACCCATCATGATGAGTTGAAGCAATCTGTACCCTCATGCCTAAGTACGTGATCTAGGTATTCGATTTTCCGCTTTTTGATGGCATTCATAAAGTTACGGGTCATGGCGACACGTTGGAGTATCGTTTCGTCAATTAACGTTTGTAATTACCAGACTTCCCGAATCCTGGATCATCGTGCAAGCGTACCCCAAAGCAATTAGGAATGACATGCCAAGATTAATGTAAGTTAGTTACCAGGTAAAGTACACTGTATGAGGAGCCTGGTCGGTTGGCCGACCTCGACGGTGGAGGGGTCCACGACGGTGGCGGCGGGGGCCAGTTCCATCCACGCCCTGGCCGCTTCCATCAGCAGTTCCCGCTGCTCTAGCATCGCTGGGGTCTCGAAGCCCTGCCGGTTGCGACCGGTTCTGAAAGCAGGATGATGTCGATTATTGACTCATTTTTTATCTATGTCTCGACGCAAACAAACAAACACACATACACACACACACACACACACACACACACACAGACAGATAAAATATTAATAGCATAATAATACTTTTAAGTCTAGTAATTGTAATTCATGCATGTTTGTTTTAGCTAATTGTAACCTCAACAACCACTGTTTGGAGAGGGCGTTCTCACTGCGCTTCAGTTTAAAACTTTTGCAGTTGAGAACACCACAAATGTTAAGTGGCCATTAAGTTTTTGATAAATAAAGAATTTTGTATTTGTATTTGTATGATTCGATGACGAATGACAGAGACCTATGGAAAAGGAAGACATGCTGCGCCGACCCCAGATAACAAAAAAAGGCAGGAGGATGATGATGATTTTATCTAATGTCTCAACTGCTTTCGTGGCGCAGTGGTCAGTGGATTGCACTTTAAAGCGATGGCTGTGCTTGGGTTTTCGGATTCGATCTAGGGCCGGCCAACTGAGTTTAAATCCGTTAAGATTTGTCAGCCCGGAGTCTCGAAAGATTCCGTTTTTCCCTAAAAATATATTATCTCCTCTACACATAGAGCTAATATTATTAAAAATAAAAGAAATAAAGTTCAAACACTAAAACCGGACTAGCAAAAACACACATTGATTTTTTTATTATTATAATGAATTTGTTTTGCTAGAGTAGGTGGCATACGACCAGGGCAATACGGCATAATATTTTAAGCGGAGACAATTTTCTTGTTTCATACTTTTTAGAGCGTGTTTTTTTGTAGTCGGGTTTTAATTTTGAAACTTTATTTTTATTTAACATATTTTTAGTCATGTGAATAAAATTACATATTTGAAATGTGCTATAAAAGTTCTTTCATTTGATACCCCACACGGTACCGTTACTCTAAGTCTAACTCTACTCTACTCTTACTCTAAGTCCCCTAGAGGGCGCTGTAGTCAATTGAACGTATATCATGTCACTCTTAACCAGAAGACAATCAAGACGTTTCTAACGACACCTCATTTGTTCAAATATGATAACTAGTTTAGAGAACAGATTAACAACCATACATACATACAGGTGAAAATCATAACCCTCCTTTTTGCTTCGCCGTAGTCGGGTAATTGACTTTGTCTTACCTTACTCGTTTGGTCTCCTGTCCGACTAGTTCTTTCATTTTCGTCTGTATGATATTTTCTAACGCTGAGCTGACAATGCGGACTGCACGTGGTTGTAACTTACACCTGAAATAATACAAAATCTAATAAGTCACACCGATCATCTAGTCTCGAAGCCGGGTATGCGGCAGTCATCATGTGGACGAAGCCTATTTCGTCAACCAGCAAACACAGACCAAGATAGAGTCCGCTCCGCGAAATAAGTCCCGCGGGAAAAAACGGAACTAAAATTTGAGATTCTTGTATCTATGAGCATTAAGCTCAAATTTAAATGTTGATTGCGACTCAAGTGCACTTTTCACGCGACTTCTTTGGTCACGCGCGCTCTACCTACCCCATAGAGTAGACGTGTGTAACTCTCATCCCGCAAACTCCATCTCGCATTCCCACTCCACTCCACACACTCCTACTCACAATCCTTCACTGTCCAATCCACCCGCCTCTGGAACAACATACCCCTATCCATCCGGCAATCCGAATCCCTCTCCATTCTTCAAGTCCCGAGTTAAAGATCATTTCTTATCTTTCTAAGCCTTTGTATTTCCTTTCATTGTCTCCTATTTCCCTGGTTACGTATCTTTCAATCCAATAAACTGTTAGTATGTATGTTTATTTGTTTTGTAATGTAGTAGTATGATTTAGTATATATAGCTAGTATATATTTATTTAATATAATGTATGTATGTATGTATATACCATACTCGTATTTATACAATGTCTTTTTTATTTTTCTCTCTCTTTTTCTGACTTGCACTGCTTTACCCCTTTTCTTAATTCGCTATACTTTTCCTCTACCCTGAGGTTGTCTGGAAGAGATCGCTATTAGCGATAAGACCGCCTACATTGTTTTAGTATAATAACTTAGGCTAAGATCTGTAAATTTTGTGCAATAAAGTGTATCTATCTATCTATCTATCTAACTCTTTACTGAAACGACTCAGTGATCCGGCTCAGCCAAATGATACACTGTTCCGAATCTCTTAGGTTCACTCCGAATGTATCATTCAACTCAAATGTATGTCAAATTCGAGTGAACCGAATGGTCACGAATCTATCTGAGAATCGATGTTCCAAAAGAAGCGTTTCACTGTTCCGCATCTCTGCACTGATCCAGATGCAAATGTTCCAATCTTTTGAAAGATACGTTTTTGCCACGTCTACCATACAGTAAGATAATAATACTCTGACCTACCCTGATAGTTTCTGCAGTCTATGGCCGAAAGTATCCTATTTCTTTTGTTAGCACGAATGGACAGCCACAAACGTTGGGTTACAAAGAAGCTACTTACATAAATAGTGATGATTGATCGGATGAAAAAAGAAATAAGCTAGTTATGTTTTGCAGCTGTAGATAGTAGGACTTAATAAGGTGCCTACTTACTCGTACATCTAGCTGTTTTCGATGAAGTCTTAATTAATCAGTTTTATTTTCATATTTTATTTAGTCTATTGAGTTCCACTGCCCCCAAGTCTCCATTCCTCACTCTCCAATGCCATTTTGGACATAGGTCTTCGATATAATCAAAGACATACGTATTGAAATCGTCACACCATGGGAGAGCTCCACGTTTCGGTATAAATGGACCGGCTCAACCAAAGTGATACCACGGCCTTACAGGAAACCGGCGTGAAGCAGCATTGTGCTGTGTTTCGCTGTATGAATGAGGGTACCGGGGATTTTGCTCGTCTGCCTGCTATCACATAAAAAACCATCTTTCTTTGGGCCTGTCGCGTAGTCGACTAGTCAGTACATTCCTTTAAAATACTTGTTTTTAAAATAGACCTTTACCTCACTAGGATCTCCTGGTCAGAAGACTGCTGCAGCTTGCTGTCCATTTGGACGACCAGCTCGACGTTGTAGTACAAGTCCTCTTCGTCATCTGGCTCCTCAGCCGTCTCGTTCAAGGGGGACGTTCTAACTCCGCACGCGTTTGATGGCAGGTGCAGGGATATCTTTTTTTGAAGGTTTCCTGAAATCAAAATAAGGAACAAAATTAAAATCTATGCCACCAAACTGACAAAAATTTGGCAGAACAGAAATATATCGAACATAACCAAGACCAGACTTGTGCGGACTTTGGTCTTCTGGATATTTATGTACGGCTCCGAATCATGGTCTATCCTCGCAGCTGACCGAAAGAAGATAGAGGCCTTTGAGATGTGGTGTTGGTGGAGAATGTTACGCCTACCTTGGACCGCAAAAAGAACCAATAGATTAATTCTCGACCAACCAAAGATCAAAACCAGACTGTCGACTATCTGTTACCAAAGAGTACTAGGTTACTTTGGCCGTATCGCCCGGAGTCAGTTCGACAACTTGTTTCTTGTGGGGAAGGACAGTGGTAAAAGACGAAGAGGCCGTTTACCTCTTCCTTGGTCAGACCAAATAAGGGATGTAACTGGACACACTTTGCCTATTGTCATAAGAAAAGCCGAATAGGGAAGAATGGAAAGACCTTGTCACCGCCTCGGTAAAGGGATTTCAAGAAAGGCACGACCTTCAGCAATAAAGAAAACGATAAAGAATTTACGATGCCACCAATAGTAAAGTTTGGCTGTGTCAACCTAGGTAGTTTAGGTAGCTAAGCACGAATACAAGGAATGGGTAGATTGAGAAGTTGAGGAAAGAGTGACCATGTATGACATCATAGTTCCAAGGGAGTTTAAAACAATATTGATGACCTTAAAGTGTCTTAACGCCTAACCATTATAATTATAATAATTATAAACTAACTGCTCATCAGAATCAGCGCATCTTCGAATCTAGATACATACTCTTTATTGCACAACATACAAAACTTAAAAGGTACTTATACAGAGTTACAATCTACAATTTAGGCGATCTTATCGCTGGGAGCGATCTCTACCAGACAACTTTCAGGTAAAGGATATTAGATAGAAGAGGGGTGGGTGGTGCAATCCTTACGATATTGAACCATGATCTAAGTACTGTAACTTCCCGTCACGTAAAAATCGTCGCTAATCTAACTAACTGACTTTTACTCTTTACTTGATTGAGGAAATGAAGTCGGTTAAGTCAAAAATGTCAGATACGTCAGGTAGTCAGATTAGCGACGAAATAACGCCAGGTTCATACATGGATAGAGCTCTTGCCGCGGGAGGCTATGTCACATGAATACAGTTCGTCTGAGACAATGTAAGAAAATTACCTTGCACACGGCACTCTCTCGAGAAGTCCTTGCTAAACACGATGCCCTTGAACGGCTGATCCAGGTCTATGTGGACGGCGAGGGAGCTCTTGTCGCAGGAGGTGGCTACGTCCACCACGCTATTGGGCCGCGCTTGCTGCTCCAGCGTCGGCCTCACGAGGCTCACCAGCAGTAGTGCGCGCCACATCTCGGCGCGCTCTGGAAAGAAATCAGGTTTGAGCATTGCGTATTTTTCAACTACCACCAACTTTCAAGGAAGTATTTGAAAGGTAATTTGCTTTATATGAATTTGTTGGGTATAGCAACTTTTTGCAATTTATTCTCAAGTAAATAATGGACTTAAAATTTTTCGACAGTCTTCGGGTGGGACTCGATTCCACGATCTTTTAAACTGCTTCTAAACTTGCTTTGGGTATGTAAGTAGGTACATAATAAGAGCTGCAGATCAAGCTTCGCTCCTATCCCATTGATAATACGTCTCATGTAATGAATACCCGTATAAAATTTACACGGCATGGTTTTATGTCCCTCCGGAGTAGGTATCTACCTACTCTGGATCCTTCGCGTTTCAAAAACTGTAACAAGACAATGTGAATTTTCATCTATGGAGTAGTACCTATCTATCACATTTCGCGATTACATTTCGATTTTTTGAAGATTACATTCAGTTTGTCACTTTAGTCTTAATTAAGACAATTAGCCATAGCGGAAATTTATAGGATTTGAGACCCACGAGACAGGATCTGCCTAGTGTGGGAGTTAAAGAACTTTTCTTTCTGTTAATGTGTGTTTTTGGTTAATAATTGTTTTTATTATTTATTTATTTTTATCCATCTTTAACAGAACTACAGGTTGAACTGAGCTGAAGTATACGTAATAGATCACGGATATTGAAAAAGTTGTATAGAGACAAAAATGAAGAATCGCCACTTCTTGTGGTAACATTCAGCGTCGGAAGCCGCAGGCGAAAGTTTAATAGGTTTTCGGTACTTGTATCTGACATTAGGTTGGTACATTGCACAAGTCAGTGGTTATGAAATAATAATGGACAACATTTCAAATTTTTAACATGTCCATATTGTTTTTTTATATGAAAGTAGACATAAAATGAACAGACCCATATATTTTCTTTTTTCAAAATTTGTCCATTTTCATGCATAAAATAATTATTGAAATTCTTTTTATTCTAAATAGACGTAAGCGCCAAATGACGTCATCGGACGGCTGAATACAGCGATATTCCTTTGCTTATCATTGTTTTAATAAAAAAAAGGTACTACTGTCAAAGGTAAATA
Organism: Marasmia exigua; assembly: GCA_019059595.1. Lineage (NCBI taxonomy): Eukaryota > Metazoa > Arthropoda > Insecta > Lepidoptera > Crambidae > Marasmia > Marasmia exigua. Next base: position 9,525,601 of record CM032476.1, on the reverse strand, counting down.
ATACTAGTGTCAACATTGTCAACGTCATTCATACATTCAACGTTGACAAGTTGTCTTTTTTTTTGACAGTTACATGTCATGAGTTTGGCATTACGTAAATTTAAAACTATTATGTGCTAAGCAAAGAAATATTTTACATTCTGCCGTCCGATGACGTCATCTTACGTTTTTTAGTTTTTAATTTTTTTCTCAGTAAATAAGCAATATAAAAAATTAATAAATATATATTCGAGCAGCGGCAAAGTAAACAAAGAATTGGTATTTTTTGTTTCAGAGCTTAGCAATTTTGAAATGTTGTCCATTGCCACTAGAATTATACTATTTAATGATGAAAATAAAATAAAGCTGGGAACTCTGCGGTCAGTTAGGTCTTTCACGCGCGTGGTCTCTGCTGTTGATACGTAGGTAAGCTATAGAGCTACGGCTATAAACATGTCCAGCGAAAGTAATTATATGGTGAGAGATTTACAACAAAACGATCACTAGAAGGTATAAAATTGTATTTACATTTAGGTATATGTAGTAGGTAATGGACAACATTTCATATTTTTAACATGTCCATATTGTTTTTTTATATGAAAAAAGACGTAAAATGAACAGACCCATATTTTTTCTTTTGTCAAAATTTGTCCATTTTCATGCATAAAATAATTATTGAAATTCTTTATATTCTAAATAGACGTAAGCGCCAAATGACGTCATCGGACGGCTGAATACAGCGATATTCCTTTGCTTATCATTGTTTCAATAAAAAAAAAGGTACTACTGTCAAAGGTAATTAATACTAGTGTCAACATTGTCAATGTCATTCATACATTCAAAGTTGACAAGTTGTCTTTTTTTTGACAGTTGCATGTCATGGGTTTGGCATTTTGTAAATTTAAAACTATAATGTGCTAAGCAAAGAAATATTTTACATTCTGCCGTCCGATGACGTCATCTTACGTTTTTTAGTTTTTAATTTTTTTCTCAGTAAATAAGCAATATAAAAAATGAATAAAAATATATTCGAGCAGCGGAAAAGTAAATAAAGAATTGGTATTTTTTGTTTTAGAGCTTAGCAATTTTGAAATGTTGTCCATTGCCGTGTGGTCCCCGGCAGAGTAGAATAGGCCACCGGCACTCTTACCGAGGTGTCGTAAAAGGCGACTAAGGTAAAGCTGCTGGCATGATCATCAGCACCCAGAGAAGGAAAACTCTGCATTTATATCAAAACCCTCGCCAACCCGTCTGTCAAGCGTGGTGAGTATGGCAATTACCCCTCATGTGATTGAGGGAGGCCCGTGCCCCAGCAGTGGGGACTTAAATGGGCTGATGATGATGAGTAGGTAATTCCGATCAGTTACAACGTCCTCGAAATTCTGCGCAGAGTCGTAAAAGATGCACTAGACAAAAACCGGTGGAGGGAGATCATCCGCTCCAGATGCCGCCATGATGCTGGCCACGATCCTCAGACATGATGGACCTACTCAAGAGAGAGTAGGTACTTACCTACTTACCAAATTTAATGTAAGAAAGTAGGTATAAGTAGGAAGTTTTAGGTTTCATTAATTAGAAACCTAACTAATTATTTTAGTTTTTCGATTTGATGGAAAAAGGCGTCCTGGACGTAGGAATAAATCGTGGTTTGGAGACATACGGGAGTTGACCGGGATCAACTCTTTCGTCTCGCAAAAGATAGAGAGAGGTTCAAGAAACTGGTGGCCAACCTTCAAGACTGAAGAGGCACCCGAAGAAGAACTAATTATTTAAGTAGACAAATATTTATTAACATTTCCAAGATTATTTATTATACCCACTGGCAAATTCTTTTAGCGTACCAAACAAACAGAACTGACGAAACCTTTCAATTGAATGAACGTTTGAACATAAATTGCTCGAGGGTGTTGAAACCACAAACAATAAAGTACTTAATGCAAGCCCACAGCAAAACGCGTGCACTTATCGAAACTATAGGTAACAAAGGTACGTATCTCCGTACCTACATTTCATAATCTGCAAAACCTACTTTTGATTAAAGACCTCTGTGTAAAGACCCCATATTGTTAAGATACCGCTACTTCCGCCGTTCCTAGTCAACGATCTCTGATATTCCACTTCGATATCAGCAGTCTCCACAATTAAACTGTCTATGTCGTACTAAGGTATCATGATCCGAACTATGTACCAGATCTAGACTGAGATATACTTAACAGAGATACAGTACAAGAATCATTGTTATCATTTGAATAGTTGAGAAAAAAGTTGGTTTGAATAATGTCATCACGATAGAGATTACGGAAACTTGACACATTTATAAATCAAATAGGTACGTATGTTAAGTTTTTCAAAAACAGTAGTTCAGTACGATATCAAACTTACGCGTACTAACGGCCGTTGTAATGCGGTCAAAACGTCAAATAATAAGTAAGTACTCCAACGTACTTGTTTATTTTTGTGGCGTTTAATATATGAATTTTAACAGTAGTTAATAAAAGAGGCCCATTTCTGATGCCAAAATGATGGTATACTAACATTCTGACGTTCTTTTTTTTTGGTAACGAAGGGAAAATGCATTAGGCACATTCCCGTCAGGTCCCCCGACCTGACGGGAATGTGCCTAATGCATTTTCCCTTCGAGGCACGGGGGTACAAGACCGCTAACTTCCAGACTCCGGGCTGGCACTAAGAATTTCTTACCGAAAACTTAGGTACACATTTTTGCCAGACCCGGGGATCGAACCCGGGACCTCTTGCGCAGCCGTCGCTTTATAGTGCGACCCACTAACCACTTCGCCACCGTGGCAGTCATATTACTGCTGTGACCACATTGAATTACCGCTGTGACAAATGCATATAAAATCTACCAACAAAACAAGCAAAAAGATACTCTTGTTCCTACAGAGGAATCTCAAAGTTGTGTTATGCAGAATGTTATTAAGAAATGGTCCTCATGGCGAACACTTATTCCGGGAAACGGTTTAAGCACAGTCTTAAATTAACAGAGTATCATCCCACAAATAATTACATAAACAGCTATGTCACATTGCGTAATGTAATTAAACGCCATTAAAACTGTACGAAGTGTGGGACTCGCGGCGCGCGGCGCCTGCGCAGCTGCGTGTGAATGGACCGCAAATTACTATTTTACAGGGTTGATAAAAAAACGAGGTGTTTCCATTTATTTATGATGTGATTTATTATAAAAAAAACTTGTCACATCGTTTTTTTTTATTTGGGGCGTAACTTGAAAGTCGTACCAATTTATTAAGCAGGGGACGGACATCGGCTGTTGATTGATTGAATGCCTATATATAGTTCGATTTTACATTTCGATTGTATTGAATACTGAAAACATAAAAGTTTATACCGTGATAATGCAAATATTATAAAAGAAATCTTATTATTTCATACAAACTAATTCATATTCTATCGACTATCTACTAAAGAATATCTTTAGGTACTAGGACTAGGACTGAACATGGCCATTGCCAGTTAGTCGACTCTAATTTTTTAATTTATTGTAGTAGTTTCAATGGCCGTGTGGTCCCCGGCAGAGTAGAATAGGCCACCCTCACTCTTACCGAGGTGTCGTAAAAGGCGACTAAGGTAAATCTGCTGGCATGATCATCAGCACCCAGAGAAGGAAAACTCTGCATTTATATCTAAACCCTCGCCAACCCGTCTGCCAAGCGTGGTGAGTATGGCAATCACCCCTCATGTGATTGAGGGAGGCCCGTGCCCCAGCAGTGGGGACTTAAATGGGCTGATGATGATGATGCGTTTCAATGCGTTTCTTACAACGAGGATAATATGTCCATTTATATAACCGTTTATTTTTCAAAGAAATTCTTTTGATGTTTCCATAATGAGAATCAATAACAGGTTTCCAAATGAGGCATGATTAGCACTAATATAGAACATTACATCAAAAGAATCCTAATTAAATAAAGGGTCTACACGAAGGTAAATCAGAATATTCACCATTAGTCTTATCCAACTAACCTATACCATAATATCTATTCAATTCTATATTATCAATGTGATAAAATACTTTATTCAAAATTACCATACCATACTGATTATGTATAAATGTAATAAAATTCTTATTACCTAAATCATCTCCACTAAATAAATTCATATTCTTAAACAAATTATCATAATGATCATCACTTCATAAAAACCTATATTAGGTATGTATCATCAATTGATGATACATACCTAATATAGGTTAATGAAAAAACATTGAAAACTATCAACTCATTAGTGTCTGATAATGATCAAGTTAGTTACTCAACCGACTGGAAACCAAAAGCTTAAAAAACTTCTTTGTTTTGTTGGGTATGGTAATTATGATGAATTAAAGTTGATACAGGAAAAAAATATATATCTTACACACCTAAATTTAGAATAAATTTCATAATTTGAACATAGTCCGACGTGCAAAGAATGAATTAAATCATTGGTGTTTTTATTGCAGAAACAAAATAATTAAGAAAGTAGACATAACTCATGCCATTTCTGCTATTTTATGATACACCCCGTTCATTGCTAAAGTTAAAGGAAACAATACTATTAAACCACTAATAAACGGTTTCATGGCTCCATTCATGGGTTTAAATTATTTTTCTCATAATCGTAATTCGTTTTATACGTCCTCCGGTAATTGTACCTTCTGTCAACATTAAAAAGTCAATTAAATGAATTGAGCTGTGTTAACATGTCTTTTCTCATTATTTTTTATGCTTAGCGATCAGCAGACTATAAAATTATTCCCAGGAAATTAAAAATAAAAACGACATGTTCAAAATAATAAGTAACTAGCATGTTTCCTGTGTTAGATATCTGCATACTTTTTTCATCAAAATGTAGTCACGGTCCATTTCCCTAATAGTCTACGGACAACGATATGGGCTTCTCATTCGACAATATTTTCAATCGTATTCGATCCCATGTTTCTATTTTCTAAGTATAGAGCACAGAGAACCCCATTCATGTCTATGGTATAGAGTCACAGTTCTTAACCCGTTGCATGCGACGTGAAAATAGCGTTGTGTAGGTACGGTCAGTGAACGTAGATACGTAGATGTGTTGCCGTTAGCCGGCAAAATCGCTTGCACTACGCTATGCGTGTGCGCAGGGATAAGCTTCGCCCACCCCGCTTCGTGTAGTGACAGCGGACTATTATTATCTTACTCTATCCCCCTTATTCCAAATCGCGAACTTAAGATAGTCCAGGAACAAAACTCCTACCTCATCATCATCATCATCAGCCCATTTAAATCCCCACTGCTGGGGCACGGGCCTCCCTCAATCATATGAGGGGTAATTGCCATACTCACCACGGTTGACAGACGGGTTGGCGAGGGTTTTGATATAAATGCAGAGTTTTCCTTCTCTGGGCGCTGATGATCATGCCAGCAGCTTTACCTTAGTCGCCTTTTACGACACCTCGGTAAGAGTGAGGGTGGCCTATTCTACTCTGCCGGGGACCAAACTCCTACCTACCAGCCCATTTTAACAATGCATGTTCGAAAGAGATGACATGAGCTTTAGTACGGTAATAACTTTAGATCACGATCTGTAATAAGGCGATATGTGCTACAGTTCATCGTATATGGACAAAATAATAATTACAATTCGTTGGGCATTATAAAGCAGAAGCAACAATTGAATTCATGGTCAGTAGGTGGAGACTGCGAAGGTCAAGGCGAGGTCTACCGTGGAAGATCAATCTGGCCAAACCATATAGGATTGTGGACAGTCACGCAATCTACGCACGTCCAATTGAAGGCCTTATCTCATTGGGAGAGTCGGAAATAGTTTTGTGCTAACGGAGCTTTTGTCATCTTCTTCCGTTTCTAGACCTGTTTTCCATCTTTACAGTATCTTTGGATTAGTCGAAAGAATGAAGGCCTTTTGAGGTCTTAAGAAGCTCTATTCATCTAGGTACTTAAGTTTTTGTAATCTTATGTCGTCGTCGTCTTTAATAATGACATGTCCAAAAATACTAGGGTCTAAAAATATTTTTGGACCACTTTTTGGCCACCCCGTATAATCTGAAGGAACTTATATATACATTTGCACTATTCAATTTTACTTTTGTTTCTCTATCATGTTCATCATTATTCCAATATCAGACGGAACACAAATTTTGTAATCATATGACACCACGATTTGAGATGAAATGATGATAAGTAGTCAAGAAATTGATCGATGGTATCTAAGTGAGACAAACCATCAAAGGTCGGAATTTATTTCATCGCGTGAATGAACAGCGAACGAATTCGGGTGAAAGCCAATGCTCGTGTTCAGATAGCTTAATCTAACCGATTCCACTTTCAAATCATGACAACGAACTCGAACGATATGAAATTGGATTGAGATAAAATGTTACACTGACCTAAATAACACGGTTGCCAAATACATTTTAAACTCGTACTACTCAATACACCGTGCTTTTTTAACTGTCCAACCAATCTTTATCCGTGGATAAATCTATGGAATAGCGTCAGATTTGTATGGAATGACAGCGCTATACCATAGATTTAGTATCGGAATGGTCGAATCGGCCCTTACTGACTTGTCGAGGTCATCCTACTAATGAAAACAAGCATGAACATAGGGTCTAATCTCGAATAAGTAATATTGATATAATTTTGCCTCAATAAACCGTTCATGTTCTTGAGAAAGATCCCACAATCCACCTCACAAATTGCAACGGTTATAAACTGCATCGCCATTTAACGCATATAACGTACACGCTGTTAACATCTTGTCTACGTAACATTGTTTCAAACATACTATAAATCCGAGAGGTAATAACATGTCAGGAGATAATAGCATTTAGACGTGTGTACTGAAACGACTCAGTGATCCGACTCAGCCAAGTGATACACTGTTTCGAATCTCCAATGTTCGCTCCGAATGTATCTAGAGTTCGGGTGAATCGAATGATCCGAATGAGCTGAATGATCCGTTGAGCCGAACGATGAGCTATATGAACTAAATGAGCTAAATGATCCGAGTGAGCCGAATGATCCGATGAGCTGAATGATCCGAATGAGTGGAATGAATTACGGATCTATCTGAGAGTCGATGTTCCAAATGAAGCGTTTCACTGTTCCGCATCTCTGCACTGATCCAGATGAAAATGTTCCAATCTTTTGAAAGATACGTTTGAGCCAGGTCTAATAGCATTTATAATTCCCTTGCGCTTGTGTTTTGTGCGGACTCAACTCAAGTTCGTTGACACCTAATTTTGTACGGTATGATAATAATGCCCAATTTTCTAAGGTTACAGAGTGATCATCGATTTACACGAGGTAAGTGTGATAATTTTGTAATAGCACAGTAAAATTATACTGCTACAAATAAATTACCAAGTACCTATCGTGAGAGTTACACTGAGGTAAACTTAACAACAGAAAAATACGAGTTTATAGAATTACTACGTGTAATGAGACGCGGTGAATTTTATAACCGACCATTAATTTGGTATTTATTTCAACGTTTGTGGTACGGTAAAGCAATAACAGACTAATTACAATGAGTACCTAGAACATGGATGTGCTGCACACACACACATGTTGATAATTATTTTATAACTGAAAATTACTATTTATTGTAAAGTATCATAATTGATAAAATTACTCGCTGGTATTGATAGGCACAGCTCCAAAAAATTGTCCAAAATTAAAATTAAAATTAAATTAAACATCATTTATTTCAACCAAATTACAGGTCATATACAAAATAGAAAATAGAATAGTAAATTATAGCAATACAATATTTGACATTCACACATTGTAATAAGTATATAAATGTCAAGTTAAATTAAATTCATAGGGGATTATAAATGTCAAGTTAAATAGAAATAAATAAAAAAATAAAAAAAAAAAAATAAAAAAAAACAAATTAAAAAAAAAATGTCAGTTCCATTAAAGTTGGTTATACAATTAAAATTATCATAAAAATGTTAAGCAAAACCAAAAAACAGTGTCCAATAAATTGTCCCATTGGTTTTTTAGGGCTAATTTCTGGCTAATAGTCTTTTCTCTATAAAAACTGTGATTATAATGATCGCCATGCCATAGGTCTCTAATGGACCAACAGATTGTCCGTCACGGCGAATTACATGTGATTTGCGACAAATGTATAAACGGTTCGCATTATGCTGATGCCGATCGTAAGAGCCACAGTCAAGCCAAACGACGTGGGTAATGTTGTGTGCCGTTACCGCCGCGGACACCTCACAATAAGTAGTCGCAAAGTACCATGTGAAAGTAAAGACAACCCTTTTCGAGAGCAACGGGCAGACGCATTATGGTGACGGGTAGGGCACACTAACAACGCCATTCGAATTTAAACAATTTCGGGGTAATTGTACGCGAAAAATTCATTCACGCTTAAAGTGGCCGCTTTTGGCGGTAATCAATTTTTCGCGTACAAAAACGGCCCCAAAATTTGTGAACGGTTATTTAATAAATAGTGTAAGTGTTTGCCGAGAGGTTGTAAGGCTGAAATGTTATGTTTCGGAGCCGCAGGTTCGATACCGTCGCCGCCGTAGGCCGTAGGCCACCGATAGCCGTAGGTACGATAGGGTACTTAGCTGTTTTATAGAAAATAGTTTGGGCCACTTCGCACCATGGCGGGATATGGTCTGATATTAAAATTGTATAGTTATATATATCATGTTTGTTATGTAAAGAAATATAGAAGCAAGATCTATACTCGTGTACTTACAACAATATTAACCATATCAGGCTAGGCACTTACCTTCCTGAAGTGGATTTATGACACCTTACTGATTTATGAACCTACATAAGTGTTTTATTGAAGTAAATAGTTGAATACCTATTTAGTGCAACTCCGATCAGAAGGCACTTCGATGCCTCAAAACGATGATGAATCAAAAGCACTGATACTTGTAAAGGAAACAGCATTCGTTCCGATTGTTGCCACGTACCAAATAACCGTAGGGCAGCTGTAACCGACTCGAGTGGTGGTCTTCCCCAATCCCCCCCTCCCCCCCTTTAAGTTCGAGATTGCGCCGAGGAGGAGCACCCAGCTTCACATGGCGCCAGCAATAAACACCCGGTCTCGCTGAGACCGTGAGAAGAAGCCCTGGCAATGGGTCTATCCCCATGAACCGCACCAACGTGCGATGAGACCATACGATACGAGGGTAGCTGCATATAGCTATAGTTATTGTACAAGTTGATGCGTTCAATCAGAAGCATCAATTAGATTCGTTCTTCGATTTGTCATCTAGTTTTCTTTTCCCTCGTTATTTCCCACCCTTATCTTAGTATTCATATTGTTGTCTGTTAGCAAAGGCTAGGTAGACCTCCATCTAGTTCTCACACTATTGTTTGAGTTTCCTCTACGTTAACAAAATCGATGAGTTTCACTTCACTTCATTGTTTATATGCATTTGAAGTGAAGTATGATTGCAAAATATTACTCATTCTAAATCCGCATAAGCAATAATAAAAACTGGAACACACACGTAGCATTATAGACGTTAGAGATAAGTTTGCTGAGTAAGATAGAAATTAAGTGAAATGTATTTTTAATGATTTAATTCAATAAACGACCGTAATCGAAACATGACGTCTTTACCTTAACTCATCGAACCCTCCCGCACTTTATCTCATGGCGAATCCTTGCCAACCGAACGCGAACTTCGTAAAGATTGAAGACCCTCAACCACATGGAACTACCACGCTGGAACTACTAGAAACTATAGTAGTCGCAATCTTCGCTGCGGTTTATTTCTCTCCATCCTTCTGTTCATCGCTCTAGTTATTAAGACGAAACACTAACATGGGATCTCCACATAGCAAAAGAAGAGGTCATCATCGCACAAAGACGGCTAGCAGGCGACAGGCTCAAGCGACACAGAAAAATTCAAGACAGCTCAATACCACCGATATACTGTATTCGTCATTCTAATTCTAATTGTGCTCGCCACATTTACGTCCTGCATTAGAAATTTGGGATAGTGCTAAGGTTCTGATTACCTAGGTCCATCTGAAAAACGTTGATAGCAACCTTTCGGTAAATAGGGCGCAATACTTCAAAAACTTAGTTAGCGTCGTCGTCCGCTTGAGCTATTGTTAAAATTAACAAAAAGTTGTGCTAGCTCCGAACCAAAGGAAATTTATTGAACTATGGCCTGACGACAGTTTTGCAATTGTGTTGAATTGCAACTTGATTTTTTTGATTAAATGTACGTTCATATCTTGATTTAAATCTGAAAAACGGTAGCATAATACTGCTTAAACGTAAACTTTGCGCTTGGAGAAAGCTAGTTTTTAAGACAAAGTCGATAACTGGAATCTCCCCCCCCTTTCTAGAGGAAGTATCTCTGACATCAGAACCATATAATGAATCGAATCTATAAGAGACTTGGTGACGTTCTTGGGCCTGTCATTACTGGTAAAAGTGCAATAAGCCGTTTTTATAATCGAACTTATCTTTCTGACCATTTGGAAATATTAATATGCTTGTACTTTCTATGGAAACATCTTTCCTGTAAATGACCTGTATTCATTCACGATTTTATAATAAAGTACTATCTTTAGGAGCTAATTTCAGACTTTTCGACTAAGTATGTACCCGAGACAAAATATACACTTTTGAGTTAGTTTTTGGAAAAATGTAACTTCCAAAGAACTTAACAAACCGAATCGATCCTTTATATAACTACGGGACAGTTATCCCAGAGAACTCAAGTTATCGTTGCAACAAAGACATTCGATGCACGACGAAATTTAAATTTTAGCAAAGAAAAACGAAAATGCTTATATTGTACAAAATTGTCATATATTACCTATAAGAAGGCGAAAAATTTTATTATTATTTAAAAGAATCAAGGCGGAAATAGTAGTAGAGAATATCAACGGTCCTATAAAGTCTTAAGAGGATATGTCGTCAAATGTTGAAATTTTAAAAGATTAATTAATCTATGATTCGGCATAAAAATAACACGAAATCTATTCAATAAATAAATGTTAATAATTTAGAATTAAATAAGAAAAAATTAAGTTTGTAACCTAATACTAGTAATCGAATATAATCATTATACCTAATAGAAATGTTGAAGCTTCCATTTATTATAACATTCCATCATTTTTCTATTGTTTAGGATAAGTTTATATTATAAGATAAGAGCAAATCAATCAATCATCAAATAATCTTTATTGCATAGGCTTGTACACAGCACTTAAAAATCGTCATACAATTGAAATGATTTAAAACTATTATAAGTACTATGTAATCATTTACATGTTAATAAATATATCTGTTGATACAGAAAAATATACTAAAGAAATAAATAACATTAATGCGATTATACCACCGGCTCTGAAAGTTGTTTCCTGGTCGAGAGATCCGGCAAAGAAACTCGCCAGTTTACTTCTTTTTAATCGCCAACTTTTACAATGGTTTTATTATCCTATACCAAGTCCTACAGTCTAATGCAACCAATAGAAATGAAGCAAATTAAAAAGCTAATATGAGGTAAACGAAGAGGGACCAAGTCCCCAAAGGTGGCACCTGTTCACAAGTATGACGTATGTGTCAGCCATCATTTCACTCAACCATATTAGCAGGGAAGTAAATGAACCGCACATAACGCCACCACCTCAAAGACATTACGTGAAGCATGGACTACTTAGGTTCCACTCATAGGTCACAGAGTTACTTAATCCAATACTAATAAAATGCCAGGACGCAGGTGAACAATCGTAGGTGGTTGCATCTTGAAATGTTTGATTATCAATATAATCAATTGCATACAATAATAAATGCTGCCTAAGCTAATTTATTAAAAATTGATTAAATTATATAATACTAGTGAATTTCAGTAAATATTTAGAAAATTACAACAGTGTGCAGGCACGGAGTTCATTATGTCCACGAATCCTTATCATTTAAGTAAGCTACAAATTTTATAGTATCCTTTACTCATTATTAAAAGGTTTCTCACGTGGGATTTTTAAATTTATGCGTTGGAACTCAATTACATTTTGTGGCAACTTTATTGTACATTTTTAAATACTTTGTCAACAAATGAACTATTAATCTTTTGGAGCTTAGATTTGGAATCGCGAGTCACTTGTGTTTATTTCTAGTGTTAAACCATGACAATCAGATTTTTTAGAAAAAAAGATAAAGGTCTTACGCACGTACAAAATACAGTCAAAATGTATGGGAAGCTACGTTAAATGTCGATATTCTTAACAGTTCTTTCAGCGAATCGCCGAGCGCCTAAGGTTGTATATGGAGCGGAGGCCCTCTTCTGCCAATACAAAAATAGTTTGTTATCTCAGCGCGACCCCACAAAAAAAGACCATAAGTGACAGTATATATGGAAAATAACTAAAAAAACCAGTCTCGCGGTTTCAATATCAGTCAGATGTATGATCTTCTTAAAACAGCAATATGCGCGGAACTAAGTCTTCCGCAAGGCTGCAAGTGTGGAATTCCAATTGAAGTTTGGCATCAGTTAATACTAAGGAAATTGTCGAATTAATAACTTCAATGTGTTCATTATTCATAACGATGTTAGTGTTGACCTGCTTTACATGGGATAGTGAATTTTTACACATTTGGTTTTCTTGGCATTTAAAGCAAGTTGTTAGTTGTAAACCAATGTAGGTAGCACTTGTAGAGAGGGTGTCATGTACGTCGGAAAACGTATCTTTTCGACGGTAAAACGTTAAAAATCAACGAGGTAAGCATAGCAAATAACACTACTTCACAAACGATCTTGTGCCATAGTCAGTAGAGTCCCTTTGGTTCGGAGCTAGAACAAGTTTTTTGTTAGTAACAAGACTCAATCGGACGACGACGCTACTAATTTTGAAGTATTGCGCCCTATTAACGAAAAGTTGCTATCAAACGTTTTTCAGATGACTAGGTAATCAGAACACTTAGCACGGATTATAGGCTTCGCGTCAGTTCGATTCTTAACCCGAGGCTATTAGACCGCACTAGACGAACATCAATGTGTAGCCGGCAGGAAGATATGAACGTCAGAAATTTTACCCTAAGTAATTTTTCTCGACCCCCCTAACAGCTATTTTCGCGTAACACTATAATTATGCTAGTTAAACATTATTACCATAATAGACATAATGCGATTTGTGTACATTTGCTGAATGATCGTAATTAGTGTGCTGGACGCGATAAAGGAACAGCTGAGCGCGGGGGGGGGGCGGGCGCGGCTCGGCGACCGCGGCCACGTGAGCGCGCTGACGCCGTCCACGGGAGTCCTCGTTACATGTACTTACCTTGACCGTTTTTATACCTATTGTTCGCATTATGTCTATATGGTAATAATGTTTACTAGCTAATTATTAGTGTTACGCGAATAGCTGTTAGGGGGTCGAGAAAATTCTAGGTTAAATTTTCTGACGTTCATAGACTTCTTCCTGCCTGCTACACATTGATTGTATCTCCTCAGTGCGGTTCTAATAGCCTCGGGTAAGGAATCGAACTCACGCGAAGCTATATCGTGCTAAGTTTCTGATTTACCTAGTCCATCTGAAAAACGTTTGATAGCAACCTTTCGTTAATATGGCGCATACTTCAAACTTAGTAGCGTCGTCCGTCCGCTTGAGCTATTGTTAAATTAACAAAAAGTTGTTCTTAGCTCCGACCAAAGGACTCTATTGACCTATGGGCCTTGACGACAGTTTTTGCAATTTGTGTGAATTGCAACCGCTGATTTTTTTTGAATTAAATGTACGTTTCATATCTGTGATTAAATCTGAAACGGTAGCATAATGACGTGCTTAAAACGTAACTTTGCGCTTTGGAAATCCTAGTTTTTTAAGACAAATCGATTAACTGGACATGAGAGTTATCTCTGATCATAGAACCATATAATTGAATCGAATCTATAAGAGATTTGGTGACGTGTTTCTTGGCCTGTCCATTACTGTAAAAGTGGCAATAGCCGGTTTTTAAGTCGAACTTATCTTTTTCTGCCATTTTGGAAATATTAATACTGCTTGTACTTTCTATGGAAACAATCTTACTGTAAATGAACCTGTATCTCATTCACGATTTTATTAATTAAAGTACTATCTTTGAGTAGATTTTCAGACTTTTCGACTACGTCCTTACCCGAGACAAAAATATACACCTTTTGAGTTAGTTTTATATTTGGAAAAAATTGTAAACCTTCCAAAGAAACTTCAAACCGAATCGATCCTTTATATACTTACGACAGTTATCCGCCAGATAACTCAGTATCTTTTGCCAACAAGCACTTCCGATGCACGACGGAAGATTATTTAATTTTGAGCAAAAGAAAAACGAAAATGCTTATAATGATACAAATTGTATCCTATTACCTATAAGGAAGGCGATTTATTATTATTAAAGAATCAAGTAGGACAATAGTTAGATAGAATAATACAACGGTCCTTATAAGTCTTAAGAGATATGTCGTCAAATGATTTGAAATTTTTAAAAAGACTCAATAAATCTATGATTGTGGCATCAAAATAAACCACGAAGCTATTCAATAAATAAAATGTTTAATTAATTTAGAATTACTAAGAAAAAAATTGTTTTGTAACCTAATACTATGTAATCGATATAATCTTATACCTAATATTGAAATGTGAATCTTCCATTTTTATTATAACATTCCATTTAATTTGTTTTCTATGGTTTAGTATACGTTTTTATATTATAGTATAAGATACGATACTAATTATGTCAGCATACATGTTATACGAATGTAACAATGTCTAACAGCAAAGATTGTTTATAATGTTAAGTTTAGTCTTATTGTTACGAGTCTGTTCCTTTTGCAGGGAGGGGATGTTCCTTCCACTTTTTCGGGGAGATGAAGTATGATTGCAAAATATTACTCATTCTAAATCCGCATAAGCAATAATAAAAACTGGAACACACACGTAGCATTATAGACGTTAGAGATAAGTTTGCTGAGTAAGATAGAAATTAAGTGAAATGTATTTTTAATGATTTAATTCAATAAACGACCGTAATCGAAACATGACGTCTTTACCTTAACTCATCGAACCCTCCCGCACTTTATCTCAGAAGAATGGTTTTTAACGTTCAAAGGAAATTATCTTCACGCTTGTTGTATGGCAATTTAAGGGGATTGAAGCGTGAATCTGTTTTCTGCCTTTGGCAATTAAACGAACATGCAGTAGGTAGATAATTTAACGATAATGCAATTCCTTAAATGTCTGTTCCTGTTACATACATAATGTATGTAATCTGCTTATAAGGAATACCTATTAGAATAAAAGTCTTTAAAAGGTTATGCTCATTTAGCCATAGGTAAGGGTTTGGACTGACTGTTGACACTTATTAAGGTGGCGCATGGACGTAAAGGTAAGCAGCGCACTTGTGTAGCAGATGTCCATGGGCGGCGGTAATCACTTACCATCACGTGATCCGTCGGCTTGTCTGCCACCTATATCATAAAAAAACGTAACTAATTTGAGGTCATTGACCGCAAACATAGATGTTAATATGAACATACCCCGAGATTGTGACTAAAATATATATTTTTTTTATTTTAGAGTTAATATTTAACGCATTTTAATTATGAAAGGGCTTATCCATAAACGTTAGATACCACCATATTTACTTACAGTTTGTTCCTTTCTATCTAACGTACGTATCTTGAATTTAGAAAGAACAAATAGATTTTTTTAATTAACATGGTATCACAAAGCGCCTATGAATATGCTAATGCTCGTATGTATTAACGAAATAACTGTTAATAGGTAGTATAAAGTATATCTTTAATCCCGGGATTCCAGGCATGTCCATATTATTTGACAAAATCGCAAGTACCAAAAATAGCTTACCTACACCGATCATTGATTACCTATGAGACAAGTTTAAAAAAAAGTACAACAGTGAATCTATAAAGGAAAGTATATAAAGATTTTTTTGAGATGTATTTGTGTAATATCATCTTCGTACAAGTAGGTAACTATAATTTTAATTAAGAATAGATTACCTAAAGTTACCTGCCTAATGTTGCCACTTTTTAGTAATTATTAAAATTATGGTTACTTGTAAGAAGAAATTATGACAATTTTGTTTAAAAAAAATCTCAATACTTTCCTTTATGGTTTGACCAATTTACTTTTTAAAAAAATCTCATAATCGCTACAATCAATACAAATCTATTGACTGCCTCGGTGGCGTAGTGGTTAGTGGGTCGCACTTTAAAGCGACGGCTGCGCATGAGGTCCCAGGTTCGATCCCCGGGTCAGGCCAAAAATTTGTACCTAAGTTTTCGGTAAGAAATTCTTAGTGTCAGCCCGGAGTCTGGAAGTTGGCGGTCTTGTACCCCCGTGCCTCGGAAAGCACGTTAAGCCGTTGGTCCTGCGCCCGATCCCTCTCCGGTCGTGTCACCCTGGTCTCCCATCGGAAAACTAGGGAAAGGGAATAGAGAGTGCACTTGTGTTTGCGCACACACTTGAGTACTATAATATATCCTGCGTACGTGGCCGATCGTTGAGATTGGCCGCCGTAGCCGTAATCGGTTGGAGGATATTATATTATTATTATTGGCGGCGCTAGTTTCGTCGATGCATCACCTTAATTTCACCAACTTACAGATAAATATCAACGCTCTTCATCATGAAGATTAATATTCTTGGTGTCTAAAGCACTCACGCGGATGATTATCTCTTATGTTTTAAGAGACCATAATTCCGCGCATAATACACATATTGAAACTGACACACGGTTTTCCGTGGGACATAAAGCCGACTTAACGTCCCGCGAGATAGAGGTCAGCAGATATCATAAGCGTTTTTAATGTTTTAATGTTTCAAGAGCGACGCATGAAGAAAAACTTCGCCAGGACACTAAATTGTGCCGAAGAAAGCAATTTCATTTCATGGACTCATTAAATGCTCTAGAATCCGTATGCAGAATGTTGAAAATACCGTAGTAAGACATGCATTGTTTATTTGGGTTTTTGTTAGGAGTCATTTGCACGGCTTGTTATTTTCGAGGGGCAATCTGCGTGACACAGTTGAGCGATCGCGCTGGTAACCTAATGTTTTGGCAGACTAAATAAACGGTGGAACCATTATGTGAGCAAGTAGTACGCGAAGCCGGGAAGTTCTTTCTACAACAGTTATGAGATCTCCGTTAGCCGCACACATAGCACACGAGAAGCGACATCGAGACATGGGAATGCGAACGGGGGAACTGAGCATGGCGTCGGAGCTGTTTTTTCACCATGATTGTGTCTGGAAATATGAAATTTTATACCTCGGGATATACCCGATAGTAATTACGATGCAATTTAGCGACACGCATAGCTTATCCCCGTTAAAAGATTTATGTATGAAATGAGATAAAAATAATTAAGTTCTCAGGCTAAATGTACAAATTCCCAACACTAATTAAAAGCATTCAGGTATGGAAGTGAAAAGAGGATGAATAAACAATTTTTGATGTTAGTTGATATTTTATTACTTTATATGTTATATTATAAGTACGTTTGAATATATATTGAAAATAAAAATACAGCAAGAGCCCAATTCTCGTGCTCGTGATATTTTGAAAACATGGTGGATATCACCTGAAAACCATACAAAAAAACTATGTTTTAGTGATATATGTCGTATGAAAATAAATGTCACGAACCCGAGAATTGGGCTCCATGACCGTAAGTAATTCTCGTGTTCGTGACATTTATTTTCATACGACATTTATCACTAAATCATAGTTTTTTTTGTATGATTTTCGGGTGATATCCGCCATGTTTTCAAATATCACGAGCACGAGAATTGGGCTCCTGATTAGTGAATATAATTTTTACACATCAAATGATATTTCGAGTGTTATATAACAAGACATTGATATATTAGGCTTTGCCTACATTTGCGATTAATATTTGCCACAAATAAATACAGCTCACCTGACTTCCTCATCATATATTCTGATCTGTTCCGCTTTTGAACGAGGTGCGCAACTTATGTCATCTGATGAATAATGCGCCATCATTAACGCAACTTCACACGCGCTGCGCGGGCGCAAGTGTCGCGGCCGGTGTCCTCTTAGGATATTTTCACCTTTATGACGTCCAAGAGTCTTAGTGTGAACATTTAATACTTAATAATAATATCCTCCAACCGATTACGGCGACGGCGGCCAATCTCAACGATCACGTACGCAGGATATATTATAGTGCTCAAGTGTGTGCGCAAACACAAGTGCACTCTCTATTCCCTTACCCTCATATTCCAATGGGACACTACTGTGACACGACCAGAGAGAGATTGGGCGCAGGACCAACGGCTTAACGTGCTTTCCGAGGCACGGGGGTACAAGACCGCCAACTTCCAGACTCCGGGCTGCCACTAAGAACATTTAGAGGAACTGTCAAAAGATTAATACCATAAGATAATGTTACCTTACTTTATCTTTCGATGTTGAGACACATCTAAAAATATTTAACCCGTGAAATAAATAAAAAAGTTTTTTTTAAACGAGATGAGAGTAGGTATACATTTCCTCAGGTTCCCAGGCGCCCAATTCTCGGGCTCGTGATATTTATTTTCATACGACATATATCACTAAAACATAGTTTTTTTGTACGGTTTTCAGGTGACATCCGCCATGTTTTTTTATATCGAGAATCCCCAGAATTGGGCTCCAGTAGTAAGAACTCTACCACCTTATTATAAATCCCGATCTAAAGTTATTACTGTACTAAAGCTTCTGTCATCCCGTTCCAACACACAATGTTAAAAGGGACTGGAGCCCAATTCTCGGGTTCGTGATATTTTGAAAAGATGGCGGATATCACCTGAAAACCATACAAAAAAACTATGTTTTAGTGATATATGTCGTATGAAAATAAATGTCACGAGCACGAGAATCGGGCTCTTGGCACGAGTGTTGTTCCGGGACTATTCCTAGTTCGCGAATTGTAATAAGAGGGCTACAAGCTAACTAAAAACATATTTCAAATAGTGAGTGTGTATTTAACACGGGTTGTATTGTTGAGCGGTATTCTCTACGTGAACCGTTTGATGTAAACCATTTTGTTTACACACCACAAATATTCTGGCCAACGTTGTTTATATTGGGCATTCCAATCAACCAATTAAATAGGTACACCTACGCTGCAGGTTTTATATTTTTTACCCGACTACGGCGGTTTTAGTTTTTAAATTTTATTTTTTCTTTTAAAAGCTGGACCCATATAGGTACGTACATAGTAGGCCACTGCAGCAAATGCTGAGGTTGGGCCTTATAGGCTACAGAATTTGACCTATTTGTGTATTTATTTATTTATTTGGGAAACATACAATTAAATTTGGCTTAAAATTAAATCAAATACAAATAACACAGAAATCAGTCAAGTTTCCACAGTTCAGAACATAAACTGAGCATAAGTACATGTACAGCACCAAATATGAGGCAAGCAAAGTAAAACACATTTGACAAGTAGGTAAGTAACCAAATCAATTAAATAATACAATACATACTAACTATATGATATTATGATGTCACTCGGGTTTAAATTTGTGTTCTGTGGCCAATCAAGAAATATTTACCTAATTACATATTTCTTTGAGAAACAACTCGTTGATACGTGTCGGACAGGCTGAATTAAAACCTACGTCTCTCGGTATCCGAGACCTTCATCACCCATCAGAACATTACGGTTTGTCATTCAGTAAAATAAATACTTACATAGGATATTACAACATTTTAGATAAGGAAATTATGAATTTGTATACTCGTCGTAACTTACGTAAGGTTAGGTATTGAATTTGAGCGTGAACGGAACTTGTTACCGAAATTCTAAACACTTTTAGATATAATAACTGGCTAAGTTTATTTTTTAAAGCGCTTTTTACCGCCGCAGAACATGGATACCACGTCTAATTGCGGATTATAGAATGTTGGTAAACAGCAACGGTACAAATGTTTTACCGTTTCGTGTTGTTGTCAGACGTTTATTTAGATTATGCGTTAGAACTGGTATTTTTTTAAAGATTTCTTAAGATAACACAGGCGGAATCCTAAGTCTTTGGATAACACATATTTATTTATTTATTTCATTTAAAAAAATTACTGCTTATAATGTTATAAAATACTTACTCGTATTTCATTTAATTTAACAAAATATGTACCAATTTTAATATGTCTAATATAGATATAACTAGGTACAATAGCGTAGGGGACTCAGGTGCATCTACCTCCTCGAGTGGCCCTGCTGGTAGGTAATCAGTTCTGTCCTGATTCCAACTTTTTTCCTGGGTTTTTCCTGGGCAATGACGGGTAGTAATTTATTCGTGGATTGCTACCTGTTAGCCGAAGGATGCACACCGACAGACCGGCCGTAGCGTGCGACTGCGCCGAAACGCACTTCGCTACAGGGCCTACATTGTCGCGCTGAGGGTTTGAGGACCGGCGCTATTTTTGTCTTCGGACCTGGGGGTGCTGTGTCTGGCCCCGCCCGCGCAGGTAGCGCGGCGGTTTTCCGGCGGGGCGCTTTGACGTCGGCATCCCCCTAGAGTGGAGCGCCTCCGGGCGCAGTGGCCGCAAGGCCCACGTTTGGGGACCTGCGCCGCAAGGTCGCAGCCAGCGGATTGCGGTGGTAGATCGGAGTTGCTTGCGTCGCGGATTTCCCCGGCTCCGCAGCCAGCGGAGTCGGTTTCTGTCTGCGGGTTTGTCCCTAACTCGCGCTGCACTGCAACCAGCAGTGTACGTGCGGGGATGGGTGCCCTCAGTCCTCCTCTTGGTGGTGCTTGCACTGCATCCAGTGCTACCCGGGAGGTTGAGTGGGAGGGAGGCCGAGCTGGCGAGCCTCTTCGCCCTGACCGGGCGACGGATGAAGCCTCCGTGGCAGTCCTCACCCCTATCTGAGTGTTTCCTGGGTGAGGGATGGAAACGCCCCGGTGTTTTTATTGGGTATGCCTCCGGACGGTCTCTGATTAGCAGAGACCTAACCCGTCGGAGAGCCCCTCTCAGCGTGCATAAGGTGCATTTTAACTGGGTCAACAAAAAAAAAACAAAAAAAAGGTACGTTTGTGTACGCTAACAAACAGAATTATGGCATTGTATAACCGTCTTACTCCCTTATCGAGGGCATTATTTATACTGTTGATAACAAACATTTTTCCACAAGGAACCTAGGGTCTATCTCAAAAAGAAATTGCCATACAATTACACGAATAGGCAACAGTATGTTGTAGGTATACATCCGGGAAAGCACTTTATAGTCTAATAGATAGATAGATAGATAGATATTATTTATTGCACAAAAATAAAATACAAGCATGATACAACAGCAACAGACAGTACAATAAGGCGGTCTTATCGCTTGTAGCGATTTCTTCCAGACAACCTTTGGGTAGAGGAAAGAAATATCGTATTCGTAATAAGGGAAGGCAGTGCAAAGTAATTTAACAAATGAAATTGAGAATGGCAGAAATATACATTATTTTATATATTAATATTATTATATTACATAAATAATAATAAGCAATACATACATACCCAATAATATATACATAGATAATTTATAACAAAAATTCAATAAAAATATTTCTTATAGATAGGTATAAATGACCAGAGAGCAGACCACATAAAAAAGGGAAGAAGAGACAAGGAAAAAACAGTGTACCTATTTATAGAGATAGGAAGTGAGATTTGACACTAATACTAAGAATTTTCTGTTATTTTCTGTAACAAGAAAATATTTTAGATAACTGCATATTTTTTAAATCAATCAAAGCTGTTGTACTTGTGAAATATGTACAACCTGCGAAGTATTATAATGAAGTATGCAATATTCTTAATGCTGCACTGACCGTAACAAATCGCCAAATCATTTGTAACTAAACACACCTCTAACAAAGACTTCTTGCATCATTACTGTTAAGTGTGTCCAATGACCAGTGTTTATGGAAAACAAAAGCACTAGAGGTAGGTAAGCAATATAATCCGTGGTATAAGTACATACTTTAGAGTGCGCCACGAAAGGAGTCCCGCGGAAAAACAGCGTACTAAAATTTGAGATTCGTGTGTCTATGAACATAACGCTCAAATTTGAATGTGCATAGCGACTCAATCGCGCTTTTCACCTAGAAGGTTATGCTTAGTTTTGGCAAAAGTGAGATCAGTTCATTTGTGTAAGCTTATATTAGGTTTGTATATGAGATTAATCGATGTTAAGGGTCTTATGATGTTAAGGGTTTGACGACCCGTTTGGAACAGTGGTAGTGAACGCTGCCTAAGGTGCAAGGGTTGCGGGTTCGATCCCCGCACAGTACAAACATTTGTGTGCATGAACATATCTGTTTGTATTGGTTTACGCGTTATCTATATATTATAAGTATGTATTTACAAAAGAAAAGTATTATATGTATATATTTGTAATCCCACTGTTGATTCTGATATCCATAACACAGGTGCTTGAGCTACCTATCTCGGAGTCAGATCAATGTATGTGATGTTGTGAAATATTTATTTATTTATTTATGTCATATGGTCGTGACCCCTATGACCTACTCCCTAGATCCGCCCTTGGTTCAAAAGTGAATCGGAAAATCGAAACTAAGACTTTGATATGAAAAAAAATATATTTGAAGCAAATAAACAAATTACAGAGGCAACCCAAAACTGGTAAATAAAAATTAATGCTACCAAAATGGTTGCCACTCAGCATAATGCCACTGCTTGGAAAAGCCATGGCGCTGATATTCTTTAAGAAAAAGTAAATTAAAAAAAAAACTACTGAATCTCCGATTTACCTACTCGTGGGAAAATAGACTAGACATTGCTTCACGACTGTCTGT
The DNA here is from genome assembly GCA_019059595.1 of Marasmia exigua. NCBI lineage: Eukaryota > Metazoa > Arthropoda > Insecta > Lepidoptera > Crambidae > Marasmia > Marasmia exigua. Next base: position 9,502,778 of record CM032476.1, on the reverse strand, counting down.
ACTCGCTATCGGCTGTCATCGAAAAGGAAATTGATGCGGAAACCGCAAACTGTTTCCTATAGGATCGTAGAGTTAAATTAGATATTGCGAAATTGTTCCTAGTAATAGATTTCGTTTCTAAGCTTTGTCTACGGAGGAGAGGGTAAAAACATCGTCTAAGTTTTTGTCATTTTCAAGCTCAGTGCGTTTATCGTTATATTTAGAAGTGTGAAAATGATGTCTTATTATAATAAATTGTAAACTAATATGATTGACATGCATGTAATAATAATGAAATTGTATTGTAATTTAAAAGTACCAAATATTTATATTCCTTTACGGTGAATCATGGCTACACCTAACAATAGTATATATAATATCTTGTAATACATACAATCCATGTTTATGAATGAATAAATGATTATCATTATATCTACTACAAAAAGATATTGTACTTTTAGTCGATATATCATATCGACTAAAAGTACAAATGGCCGTGTGGTCCCCGGCAGAGTAGAATAGGCCACCCTCACTCTTACCGAGGTGTCGTAAAAGGCGACTAAGGTAAAGCTGCTGGCATGATCATCAGCACCCAGAGAAGGAAAACTCTGCATTTATATCAAAACCCTCGCCAACCCGTCTGCCAAGCGTGGTGAGTATGGCAATTACCCCTCATATGATTGAGGGAGGCCCGTGCCGCAGCAGTGGGGATTTAAATGGGCTGATGATGATGAAAAGTACAAATATAAAAATTAACAAAGTTCTATTTGATTACGTAGATAAAAACGGAGGTAATAAAAAATTAAAAGTCGTAATATCGACAGTCAAATCAAATTTATAAGTCACAATTCTCAACAAGATAAAGTTGCGTAGTCACGCGGGGCAGTCACTTTATTGTAATTAGCAGACTCCCTGAAACCTTAATCATGATATAAGTGTACCCTGGCCGCCAATGGGATAGCTTTGGACGCAACCGGAAATTGCTCGCTAAAATTATTATTTTCTAAATTACATGTTCGCCCTTGTGCTCCACTACACCCATCTCAGAATTTTTTTTTGTAAGTCCTTAAAAATAAAAAATAATACACAACGTAACTAATCTTAAACAGACTTTGGTTGTCTGCCTCCCCATGGTGTTCATGAGTAAATTAGTATCGATATCCAGTTTTTCCCCTGGACTAGTACCCTTTTTAGGGTTCCGTAGCCAAAATGGCAAAAACGGAACCCTTATAGTTTCGTCATGTCCGTCTGTCCGTCTGTCCGTCTGTCACAGCCGATTTACTCGGAAACTATAAGTACTACAGTGATGAAATTTGATGGGAATATGTGTTGTATGAACCGCTACAAAAATATGACACTAAATAGTAAAAAAAAGAATTGGGGGTGGGGCCCCCCATACATGTAACTGAGGGATGAAATTTTTTTTTTCGATGTACATACCCGTGTGGGGTATCAATGGAAAGGTCTTTTAAAATGATATAAAGTTTTCTAAAAAACATTTTTCTTAAAGTGAACGGTTTTTGAGATATCAGCTCTCAAAGTCGTAAAAAGTATGTCCCCCCCCCTCTATTTTTATAACTACGGGGTATAAAATTCTAAAAAAAATAGAGGTGATGCATGCTAATTAACTCTTTCAACGATTTTTGGTTTGATCAAAGTATCTCTTATAGTTTTTGAGATAGGTTGATTTAACTGTAATTTTGGACTTTGCTGCTACGGAACCCTTTGTGCGCGAGCCCGACTCGCACTTGGCCGGTTTTTATGTTATAGGGGGAAGACGAGCAGACGTATCACCTGATGGTGAGCGATTACCGCCGCCCATGTTCACCTGTCACGTCAAAAACTATGCCCGGGCGCCTAATTCTCGGGATTTTCGATATGAAAAAACATGGCGGATGTCGCATGACATCCATACAAAAAACTATGTTTTAGTGATGTACGTCGTATCATGATAAATGTCACGAGCCCGAGAATTGGACCTCAGCTCAAACGATAGTAACGTTTGGCATAACTCCCCCATAATAAGGGCCATAAGGTCTGTAGCATAAGTTAATCGGTACCTATCCGTGTACCGGCCTTGAACTGTTGCACCCGATGCCATTAGCACTTGGTACTTGTAGCCCAGGTCGGGCGGTACGTTTGACGTAACTCCCCCATTCAAGAGCCAAAGGTCTATAGCATAAGTAAATTACCAATTGGAGTTCCGGCCTTGGGCAGTTGCGCCCGTTACTTACACTATGCATTTGTAGCCCGTTTCAGGCGGTAAGTTTGATGTAACTCCCCCATTCAAGAGCCAAAGGCCTATAGCATAAGTAAATCGGTACCTATGAGTGTTCCGACCTTAGACTGTTGCACCCGTTTCGTCACCATGCATTTGCCACTCACTCCAGTTACTGGCGACAGCTACGTTTGACTTAACTCCCCAAGGGCCAAAAGGCCTGTAGCATAAGTAAATCGGTACATTAGTATCCCGGCCTTGGAGTGTTGCACCCGTTAAGTCTCTATGCACTTGTCGCCCACTCCAGTTACAGGCGACAGTTACGTTTGACGTAACTCCTCAGAATCACATGTGAATCCGGCGGAACGCTTTCACTCTCGCGCCCCTCCTCGATTGTTATCTAACTAACTGTTATGCTACACGAGCGCGCTTCAAATATCGCGATGTACCATATTATAATTACCTAGTTAGTTTTGGGTGAATTGCACTTGAATAGAAATTGTGATTTCTTATCTATACCTACTGTTTATAAAGACGTATATCCTACAGATAGCGGCCACGATTATTGGTGATCAGAAAACACGAAACGCTTGCACCTAGCGACTTGTATAAAGTTGAACTACCGTCCCGAAGAAGGCAGGCCACTAGTTTTTACCCGACTACGGCGAAGCAAAAAGGAGGGTTATGATTTTGACCTACATACAGGTCAAAATAACCCTCCTCATTTCCGCATTATTCATTTGTTCCCTCATAACTTCTAAACTAGTTATCATATTTGAACAAATGAGGTCTCGTTAGAAGCGTCTTGATTGTCTTCTGGTTCTGGCGACATGACGTCACTTTAAATTGACTACAGCGCCCTCTAGGGGACTTAGAGTAAGGAACTAAAAATTTTTTTTCTTGTCGGTACCATGTAAGGTATCAAATGAAAGAGCTTTGTGTTTAATAAAAATAAAGTTTGAAAACTAAAACACGACTACCAAAAACACGCTCTAAAAAGTACGAAAAAAGAAAATTGTCTCTGCTGAAATTATTACGCCGTATCGCCGTGGTCGTATGCCACCTACTGTAGCAAAACAGATTCATTATAATAATAAAATAAATGATGTAGCATACGACCACGGCGATACGGCATAATAATTTCAGTTTCATAACAAACTTTATTTTTTAGATAAAAAGATAAAGATTTCTTCATTGGCCACCTAACACAATAAGGACCAATTCTGCAACCAACAAGTACCAACCTCAGCATTTGCTGCAGCGCTGGTTTTCAGGCTGAGCCTTGGGCGACGTAGGTGCACACATACTTAAGTACAACAGAAAAAAAACATAATAACAAAGAGAAAAAAAGAAATATACACCGTTATTTTTTATCGTTTACATCCCGAAAACCTCATATTAGCTGTCGTGAATGAAGTCCATTTAGCATGTTAGATCATCAAAATAAACAAAAAAAAACAGCTGTTCCATATAAAATAGAAAATCACCCGACCCGGAATCACTATAGACAGACTTGTGTTTGTTCAGTGTCTGGGTGTAAAATATGTATTTAAGTATATATTTGTGTTCCTCTGTTGTCTGATATCTGTAACACAAGTGCTTAAGCTACTCAGTACGGAATCAGGTCAACGTATGAGATGTTGTGAGAATTATCCTTACTTCCTTACTAATATTATAAAGGCGAAAGTTTGTTTGGATGGATGTATGGATGGATGTTTGTTCCTCTTTCACGTAAAAACTACTAAACGGATTTTAATGAAACTTTACAGTAATGTAGCTTATAGATCAGAATAACACATAGGCTATAATTTATAAAGATATATAAAGACCTTGCTTTTATTCGAATTACACGCAGACGAAGTCGCGGGCAAAAGCTATTATAAATAAAATAATACAGTATCAGAATGACTAATTAAATATAATAAATTAATAATTTCAAAAGTGTCAAGGAAGCCGCAATCGCGACAGCGGATTTTTAGGAGCTGACAGAGTTGCAATGTTTTAGAACAAAACTTCCTAAAAGCAAGACAAAAGAGATGAAGACCTTGACCAGTAGATTCGTAACATTATGCAGTTAAAATCGAATAGCTCTTTTCGGCTGACAGATTTTGCCATGTCATCGTGATAATAAAATTTATAATAGGTTAACCTATTCGCTTTGTTGCGCTTAGTGGTCAGACTACACGTTGTTACAGAATATTAGTTTTTATAAGTTCGATTGATCAGTCAGTATTCGTGAGTTGGATATGAGATTTTCTGATTTGTTAAGTTTTTTATTAATTCTCTAGATATCGGCCCATTCATGCCAAAGCGTGGCTGAGTCGACCAACCTCATTCTAATACTAAGTCTGTGGTATAGCACTGTCATTCCATACAAATCTGACGTTATACCATAGATTTATCCACGGATAAAGATTGGTCGAATCGGGCCTTAATAACTTCAACTATGGTAGGTATTATTATCTTATATACGAATTCTCTGTGCTTATAATTATCTGACAAAAAATAAATAGGCAAGTATACCTAAGCACAAATTGCTATTCACAAGTAACCGATTACCTTTACCAATAACAGTTACCTATGAGTAACACTTAAGTATTAAGACGTAACACCATAAAGGTAGGTAAATCTCAGATTTTAGTCATGTCAAATTTACAGATAGTTACTTATATATTTAACTGATTATTATCGTTGTGTAAATAATAATGATAGCATGGGGCGTATGCGTAATGTATCGTACTAATCGGTATTTGGTCCACAAAGGGTGTAATGAAGTGAAGTGAAATCACTCGGAATATTCGTAGATTAAGGTGACGGGTAGGGCACACTAGCGACGTCAATCGATTTTAATTTGAATCTATTTTAAACAATTTCGGGGTTACAACCTCTCGGCAAACACTTTATTTATTAAATAACCATGCACAAATGTTAGGTCCGTTTTTGTACGCGAAAAATTGATTACCGCCAAAAGCGGCCACTTTTAGCGGTAATCCAAAATTTGAGGGCAAAAGCAGACCAAACAGTTAACTATAAGTATTAAATAAATTGTATAGGAGTTTGCCGAGAGGTTTTAACCCCGAAATTGCTTAAAATATATCCGGTTTAGTAGCTTAAAATTAAAATCAATTGGCGTCGCTAGTGTGCCCTACCCGTCACCTTAACCTGTAAGAACTAAACTGAATGACTTACAGACAGAACTAGCGGCCGATTTTGTACTCATAATAAATTACGTTTTCGTAGATGCAATCATTCATCACATTTCATAGGCAGGCTGCTTCCGATTTTGACATGTACATGACATGAGAACCCGTTAGGAACAGTGGTAGGGAACGCTGCCTTTGGTCCAAGGGTTGCGGGTTCGATCCCCGCACAGTACAAACATTTGTGGGCATGACCATGTCTGTTTGTATTGGTATGGGTGTTTTCTATATATTATAAGTATGTATTTACAAAAAGAAAAGTATTATATGTATAATCCCACTGTTAATTCTGATATCCGTAACACAGGTCAATGTACGTAATGTTATGAAATACTTATTTACATGATTAATTTATTAATTATATAGGTAAATACTTCGAAGTTCGTACATTTCATAGGGAAAACAATGGAGAAAAAGTGTTCAAAAATTAATAAATAAATATTTCATAACATCATATAGGTACATTGATCTGACTCCGAGATAGGGTAGGATAGATTGATAGATAGATAGAAAGTTATTAAAATGTATTTTGCGTTGAATCTGGGGAACACAGCGTATAAATAAATCATGTATGTTAGTGTGGGGAAATAACCCCCCCTAAAGAAGACCTCAAATGTGCTGGAAGAACGACGCGACGCGAAGAGGGTTGCTCGCTCGAGCTGGACGCAAATACTTCAACGCCGGGAAGAGCCAAAAATGCTGAAAAATACCTACCCTAATTAGTTGAAACTGATTTTTTTTATGTGATTGGTGGCAGACGAGCAGACGGATCACCTGATGGTAAGGGATTTCCGCCGCCCATGGACACCCGCTGCCATCCTTTACACCTCCTCTTCCCCCGGATTGGGTCTCCGGTATCCTCACTCACGCAGCGAAACACAGCACAATGCTGCTTCACGTCGGTTTTCTGTGAGGCCGTGGTATCACTCCGGTCGAGCCGGCCCATTCATGCTGAAGCGTGGCTCTCCCACGGTTATAGATTATAGAAGAGAAGATAGAAGAAGAAAAAACAGGCGTTAGTTGATTGGATAATATTTTTTGAGCCACGTAAATTAGCCGGAATAAACCGAGTGCTTAATATCGTCCTCGCAAACTAAGTTAAAGAACTTAGTTAGGTATTTGAGTAGATACCTCATTAGTACGTAAGTTCCTTGAGGCAAACAATACTCTCTAGAATGCTCGCGTTCCTTTACTCGTATTTAGAATGAAGCATTTTCTATGTCAAGTATAGATAGTAAAGTGGTCTGGTTTGACCGCAGCCTCAGAAACAGGATTAGACGGGATGTGAGTAGAAGCTGCGCGTACGCAGTAGGATTGCCAGCTCTTAAATAAAAGATCGGACAGACGTACCAGAGGGCCTAATTTAAAGCAGACGTTACGATCGAATCGGAGTTTCGCTCTCTTTTGGAGAGTCTTTGTTTGGAGGCTCGTTCGTTACGGGATGACTTCAAATTACGCCACCAGTTTAGCCGCAGTGTAGGCTTAAGCCGGAAACCTTAGATTAAATCAAATGGTTTAATCTAAGAGTATGAACGCAGACTAGAGCCACCTAAAGCAAACCAAGTACACTGTACTCAGTTTTTTAGGATCGCGCGCGGCTAGCTGATGCCGTATCCGCCTCTTTTTGTTTAATCTAAGCCGCAAACCCTGATTTTTTACATGGGTAAACTATCTAAAACGAGTGTAATAAATATAAATAACACTTTTTTAATAAACTGTTTATTAATCATTCATTATTATTTAAGGGACAAGGGATGATCCAGACTCGCCAAACATTGTATTATGGCGCAAGCGTACCTACACCGCCAATAGACGCCCACTGCTGGACATAGGCCTCCCCCAATGTTCTCCACACAGATCGGTCCAGTGCCGCCCGCATCCAATGGATTCCCGCGATCTTCACCAGATCGTCGGTCCACCTTGTGGGGAGCCTGCCACGGCTGCGACTTCCTGTACGTGGCCTCCATTCGAGGACCTTTCCGCCCCAACGGCCGTCTGTTCTCCTCGCTATGTGCCCTGCCCATTGCCACTTGAGGCATGCAATCCTTTGGGCTATGTCTGTGACCTTAGTTCTCCTGCGGATCTTATTATTTCTGATAAGATCACGCAGGGAGACTCCGAGCATAGCCCTCTCCATTGCTCTCTGGGTGACTTTGAGCCTCCTTAATCGGCCCATTGTAAGCGGCCACTTTTCGGTTCCGTATGTCATCACTGGCAACACACACGCATTGAAGACTTTTTTCTATTGGCTGAAATGATGTACCTACACCGGGCTCCAAGGCGACAGCTTTGGTCGCAACCGGGAATAACACGCGATTGGCGGCATTGGCGGCAGTTATAGCTTACCTACCAGTTGTACCGTCTGTTCGTTCGTTCGTTCGTTGCCCCTATCTCAAAAAGAAATATTCTGTCCAGCCTTATCCGGACGCATGGCAACCCGAAGTCCGGTCGCGGCGGCAGGAGGTACGCAAACGACTTCCCTATGGGCGTTGCCATGGATTTTGTGGCAAGTTCACTACAAGTCCCCGGATGCTGCATTGATGTAGTTTTAATTTTAATTTGCTAAACTAATGGGCATAAAATTGTATAGTGGATATAGGTACTTAACCGAAGATAAAAAAACAGGTATGTTAAAACTATGCATACAGTGATAGGCCCTTAACTTTAAAATAGACCTACATTATTTTAATACAAGACTGTAATGAAAATTGTAGATACAATTTCCTAGTTGGTATTACTGAATGGAAATGAACAACTGCTTCAAAGTAATGTGTCAAAATTATACAGGGTGTATCTGTGAACATTTACATCCCTTTAACCACGTGCTCTACCAACCATTCTGAACAACATTTGTTCAATGACTTTTCGAAATTCCTCGAAATTTTTTTCGACTCCCCATACAAAATGGCCAAGTCACGTGACCAACTTTGTATGAAAAGTTGAATTTTTTTAATGCGAATTTACAAAAGTTGTTCAGAATGGTTATTAGAACACGTGGTTGAAGGGGTGTAAATGTTCACAGATACTCCTTACATACTTATGTAAGCAGTACCTATAACAAAAATATTTTTCATACTAGAGGGTTTAGTATCTTCCTGATCGATTCTAAATAATATTTGTCTATTTTTATTAGTCTTCCTGTAACGATTTATAATACTCGTACAATGAGTAAAAACTACTATTTAGGGAATAGTGAATCTGAAACAAAGATCAAGGATATTTGATCTGTGGTTGGAAACGAGCCTATTTCTTATCTTCCTTCTTGAAAGGCCGGTAACGCATCTGCATTATTTTTTTTGTCTGCTAATGTCTAAATTGTTTATGGGCGGCAGTGATCAGTATCACCATATCAATTACCATCAGGTGCTAAAAACCATATAAAGATATAAGTTGACTATTATAGTCCATAAGATATTATTTTTCTTTCTTTATCTTCAAATAGTTGGAACCTGACCTTTATTAAACGTACCTACCTAGTCGATACAATGAAATCCAGAAAATTTAAATTAAAACAATAATATTTATCCTTACTTGGTTTCGCAAGTTTCAACCACACAATCGATTTTAGATAAACCCGATGTCCGTATGAGATTGTCTCAGGTAGTAAACTACAGATCATAACATTAACCTAGACTCTTAACCCTATTCCTATAACTCTAGTGAGTGTCTCTAGGCTAGTTTTCCTACTAGATGCAAAGGCAATCTAGTTACTTACTAAGTATGCAACTCATAGATATATACCTACCTCATTGCATAAAAATACATAAATCAGGAACCCTAGTAGTTCCACAGACATTTAGTGTTGGTACAATTTTGGCAGTTTTATCGCTGCCAGCGGTTTCTACCAATATGAAAAATATTCCTAACACAAAGCAGAGGGCTATTTAAGTAACCTGTGCTTTATTATATTCGGCTCAGACGGTACGTCCGGCATGCCAAATAAGGAAACAGTTCCAAAATCAAGTCGGGACTTTAGCTTTCAAATCAGGATGTCAATGTAAGTAGAGGTAATGCATGATTGAATCATTATTCAAATCAAGCATTACCTCTACAATCTACATTGATAATATTACTTAATGATGCCATTCCCGTCTTCTAACATCATCAGAACCTTCTGAGGATGCACCATGTGTGCTACTGTACATCCGTACATTAGTTTTTCAAAAGGGTGCCAAAAAATCTAATTTGCTAAGCTATCATCGTCATCGTCAGCCCATTTAAGTCCCCACTGCTGGGGCACGGGCCTCCCTCAATCACATGAGAGGTAATTGCCATGCTCACCACGCTTGGCAGACGGGTTGACGAGGGTTTTGATATAAATGCAGAGTTTTCCTTCTCTAGGTGCTGATGATCATGCCAGCAGCTTCACCTTAGTCGCCTTTTACGACACCTCGGTAAGAGTGAGGGTGGCCTATTCTACTCTGCCGGGGACCATACGGCAGTGCTAAGCTATAATCTAGCTTAATAAATTAGATTTTGAGGCGAACATCTCATTAGCCAGACAGGGCACCACACATTGACCTAAAATCAAGACAAACGTATTGCGAACTATTTCACAAATAAAGTCACTCTGGGAAAATCTAACACGAAAACTATGAATAATTTAATAAAATCCTATTGTGTTTAATAGAATATTAATGAATTGGGTACATCATTAGAAAAAGAAGCCTTTTCAATTCACCGAAATATGTGGTTGGTAATATTCGTAATACCATAGAATAATATAGAGAATACTATCCAATTTTTGTATGAATCCATATTGTTGCCCTCAATACAACTCATTTGAATGTTGACACACACGATATTCAAAGTTGGCGATTATCTTGTCAGATCTGCATTCAAATGAGATTAATGAAGATTGAACTCTCAAGAAAAAATGTTACGTGATGTTTAATCATAATAAAATTCGTATAACACGTGTTTTATAATATCATCTATGACGGATGGTCCTTGCAAATAAGCTTTTAGTGCTGATATTTATCTTGTAATCATTGTATAAGATATAAGTAAGTATACAAATTAGTTTTGTAACTAACACTGTAGGTAGTAAATCGCAATCTAGGACTAGGGGAGGAAGTGGCGGGCCCGCAGTAAGTGGGCCCTCCACCTGGGGAAGGACGTGAAGTAAGGTTCTTGAACCCGTACTCATGTCCCCTCCCCACTCTGGCGATGAGGGAGCGTCGCTGGGGTTTAGTCGGTATGCCTCGTGAGAAGAGCCCAACATAACCCACCTGCCCCCAGGCAGGAGGGTATGCATAAGGAGGAATTCGCCAGCCTCAAAAAAAAAAGGATAAGTTCCTCATTAAAAACTCCACATGGGTTATCGTCATTATCATCATTTCAGCCAATAGACGTCCACTGCTGGACATAGGCTTCCCCTAATGTTCTCCACACAGATCGGTTCTGTGCCGGCCGCATCCAATGGATTCCCGCAACCTTAACCAGATCGTCGGTCCACCGTGTGGGGGAGCCTGCCACGGCTGCGACTTCCTGTACGTGGTCTCCACTCTTAAATGCGTTTAATGCGTTCAAGTCTTTAATGCGTGAGTGTTGTCAGTGTTGACTCACGGAACCGAAACATAGCCGCTTACAATGTGCCGATTAAGGAGGGTCAGAGTGACCCAGAGAGCAATGGAGAGGGCTATGCTCGGAGTCTCTTTGCGTGATCGTATCAGAAATGATGAGATCCGCAGCAGAACTAAGGTCACAGCCATAGCCCAAAGGATTGCATGTCTCAAGTGGCAATGGGCAGGGCACATAGCGAGGAGAACCGACGGCCGTTGGGGCGGAAAGGTCTTCGAGTGGAGGCCACATGGGTTATATTCCACAATAAATACTTACTACCTAATTAGGTACGTCTAATCAACTAAATACTAATGGTGACGAAGTGCTTTCGTATTGTTTTAAACTTCCATGGTCACTTTACTAACATTAGAAAGACAGTGGCAATTACCCCTCATGTGATTGAGGGAGGCTCGTGCCCCAGCAGTGGGGACTTAAATGGGCTGATGATGAGAAAGACAGTGCCAAAATATTGGAAACTAAAAAATGTGACTCCACTGGTGTTGCGAGTATCCATGGCGAGTCTGGAGCCCAATTCTCGTGCTCGTGATATTTTATCAAAACATGGCAGATAGTCACCTAAAAACCATACAAAAAAAAACTGTTTTAGTGATTATATGTCGTATGAAAATAAATGTCACGAGCACGAGAATTGGGCTCCTGGACCCCAATTCTGGGGATTTCAATATGAAAAAAACGGATATCACCTGAAAACCATACAAAAAAACTATGTTTTGGTGATATATATCGTATGATGACAAAATATCACGTCCCGAGAATTGGGCTCCAGCTCGTCTGTCAAATAACACATAAAAATAACTTATACAATATACTGGTGTTTTAGCCAATATTATAGAAATGCCGTAACAAACTATTTTAATGCTTTTGTAATTCAATGAAAGCAAGAAAATTATATATTATTCTATTAATTGCATTATATAAAGACGCTTCCCGTTTTTATTGCTACATCTAAGTTACATTTAGGAAGTGGATGATACCTTATAAAAGTCGCATTGAATCATAAATCAGTTCAAAATGAGTATAACGTTCAACGTTATACTTAGGCGTCCCGCTACCTCACACACTTCCCTAGCTTAACAGTCGCTCCACGTAGACACCTTGCACTTGTGACCAGGCCCTTGCCTTATTGCTTGACGATAGAGTTTAAATCAAAGCGACATTTGCATGGCAAGTGGCTAGGAGTGCTGTAAGATCGATTGATATGAGTTCCATGCTGCTCAGTGACCCCATGCGCCTGTGACCTATACAACCTTGATTCGAGTTTTGTGAAAGTCGGGATGGTAGGAATCGGGAGCAGGTTGTTTTCTCTCCTAATTACGACTAATAAATCTCTACAGCAGGCTTGTTTACATTTTTCGATGTAGATAGGTAGGTCGGTACCTACCTAAGTACCTGCGCTTTGAGCGAGTGCCAGCGCTCTTCTATTATTTCTTCTAATCCGGTTCTCTATATGCTTTCTTTCAGATTCGCAAATTAAACTTATTTAGTTTTAATTATTAATTTTTCTTTTGTTTTTTCTCCTCATCCTAGCGTGTAGCCCTAATTGCCGATTTGCGTCTAAAGCTGTTGCTTCACAACCCTACGACTTAGACTTCAGGATTTTTCTATTGTTTTTATTAGTTTTAAATCATAAACCGTCAAACTAGTTGCAAAACTTGACCCTGGATGGAAGAAGGTAAAAATGATATCTGTTCTTGACATCTAGTCTACAAAGAAATAGCCCCTGTTCACTTCGTTCCTCCAGAATTCATTGCATAATGACAGCATCATTACATTCATTATTACACATAAAAAGTCGGGGCTACAACAGCCACTCAACTTGGAAGAAAGATCGTTGACATTCTTGGGAAAGGAATTGTTTTCGCAACCGGCCAAAAGTCGTAAATTGTAAATTCCCACGACGTGAAACGGAACTGAAACACGACGAGGCGCCTTCGGCTGCTCGCGATTACGATGCCCTCCCACGGGCCGTGAGGATCTAATTCTTAGAGTAAACTTGTAGTTTGAACCTTTTCTAGGGCGTTCTTAACACCCGTTACATGGCCGTGTCGTAGCGAGATGACTCGTTGTTTTGACGGTCTCGCGCTAGCCAAGCGATATGTCACCTTCGATACACTTTTTGGGCTTTATGCCGAAGTGTCAAGATTGAGAGACGTGTCGGTCGCCGGCAACAGTGTCGTGTCACTGGCTGGAGCGTCTGGCGCCGTGATGTAATGACTGTGGGAGCTGAGCCCTAATGTAGGTCGCCGATGCCGTTAGACGCAGAGAACGGGTCCTTACCGTTTAGATGCTGTACCTGCCTAGAATCAGGAACTAAGTCAGTTGGAAAGTACTGAACACGTACTGGGCTTAGGTAACGGGCTAAGCTGTTTATAATATTGAATGCTGAGATAAAATTTACGGTAAAAGCAAGTGTTCGCCATGTCAAGTATAGTTTATACATACTCACCATTTTATTGGCTCCATGACCTAAAAACGCCCTGTTGGTCTAGTGGTTTAAGTACCGGGCCGTGGTCTCGGGGTCCTGGGTTCAATTCTCGGGTCGAACAAAAAGGATGTTTTGAATTTTTCGAACAAAGCTCGGGTTTGTGATCAAGCGTGGTAAGTAAGCTTAATCCCATCATAGTAGCGATGACTTGATTTCTATGATGGAGGCCTTTGGCCTGCAGTGGGACAGTATATAGACCGATAGGTAGGTAGGATAGGACCTAAAATGCAGTAACTAAAGCTTCTATAATGAAAGTCATTCATATTTTACCTATTTCGAAGCCTTTCAAGTAAATAACATGTGTGTGTATCCTTTAGGTATCGTAAATTATAGGATACTATCCTATAATTTACGATTAAATATTAGGATGATTATCTATTTTGTGCTTACTTATCCTGAAGTACAAGCTAAATTATTGCGAACCACACGTAAATTTACTTATAAAATTTTCTAGGGTACAAGTTTTCTATTACTTTTCGCCCTCAGATACATACTCTTGAAACAATCAAAGCGCAATAAAGAAACAAGCGAAATTATTTAATTAATATTTTATAACCGATGCCATGTGATGATATAACAGATCTTTCTTCACATTATGCTGTAACACGGACGGATACAGAAAGCCATTCTATTCCCCTTACAGTTGGTTGCAGTGGGAGACGGTGCAATGTACCAGGGCCTTCAAACATAAGCCTTATTATAAAACGCGATCTTAAGTTAAGCAATGTTATAAAAGGCTGGAACGAGTTTTGTTCCTGAACTATTCTTAGATCACGTTTTGTAATAAGGGGGCGGGGGTCAAAATGAACGAACAACGTCAAGATGAATATTCCTCAAAAATTAAATTCGGAATCTCGAAATATTAAACCGATTAAATAAAAGGTCCCTCGTATTATTCTGTGCCTCTTATATGAAGTATACCTATAACTGACCGGATCGCGCAATTGGTAGTGACCCTGCCTCTTACGCCAAAGGTCGTGGGTTCGATCCCCACCCTGGACAAACATTCGTGCGATGAACACTTGTGTTTGTTCAGTGTCTGGGTGTAATATATGTATTTAAGTATATATTTGTGTTCCTCTGTTGTCTGATATCTGTAACACAAGTGCTTACGCTACCTAGTACGGAATCAGGTCAATGTAGGAGATGTTGTGAGAAGTATTATTATTATCTTCCTATACTATTTCTCAGCGTCAGTGCTGGATTCAAAGTTCAGTTACGGGCGTTTTACCAAGCAACTGAAGTTTTGTTAATTTGGAGGGTTCGAGTAATACGGTTCATCTTGTAGAAAACGTCTGACTATTCTACAAGTGTTAAGTATAGCAGCTTTTTGCATTGTTATATATGTATTTTCCGGGAGACCTAAGAGTTTGATACTGTGGTGAAGATGTGTAGGGATAACTCCAGTGCTGGAGAGCACCAGCGGCACAATGTATACTTTAGAGCACCAGCGGCACAATGTATACTTTTTATTATTATTATTATTAACTTATACGATGGATTGTGCGAAATTCAAAATGCATTGCGATGCGTTTTAAATTAGTATTTAGTGGTTTTTGGTTTTAGTTTACACATTTAGTGTTGTTTGTGCAGTATCAGCCTTTGAACTGTCCCACTGCAGGGCAAAGGCCTCCATCATAGAAATCAAGTCATCGCTACTATGATGGGATTAGGCTTAATCACCACGCTTGCCAAATGCGGATTGGTGATCACAAAGCCGAGCTATGTTCGAAAACTTCGAAACATACTTGTCGCTCGACCCGGGAATCGAACCCAGGACGCCGTGATCACGACCCGGTAAACACCGCGCCAAGAGATGGCGCGAGATGCAGCCCGGGTAAAGGGTTTACCCCGAAACCCGAACCGCACCAAGTGCGAAGATGACAGTAGTAATACGACCCGGTACTTAAACCCCTAGACCAACAGGGCGTTTGTGCAGTGAAGTGCTGCAAAGTGATATTAATATAAGAATCATTGAATTGTATCGTTTTTAACACTACTATTTCTACTAGTATTGTGTATTACTACTAGTGTGTCGAGTGAGTTAAAGTGTCACGTGAACAACTCGCTTGGACCTAAAAGGGTCATAAAACCGGCAATTTCGTTAAGAGTAGTCTTGGCAGAATCCGATAAAACGCTAAACACTACGTTTTATTGAGGGTCTGAGACTTTGACTGACTTCGACTGTACGCACTTTGTCAAAATATCATTTGATTTGTTAAAATCTAAAACATGATAATGGCAGCAGTAATTCTCAGTCGAGAAGTGAAATTATAGGATAGGACGAAATTAATTTTATAATTATTACTATTATCATAATTTTGACTTAATAACTAAGTTTCTTAGATCAAGGTAGTTAAAGTAACCTAAGAGAGTACATCGGAGAGGTAAGCATCTAGTTTATAATAACATTTCTCTTCTAGAAGTTTCCTAAGGGCATCTTTAAAATTCTTACTGTCCATTTCCATAATGCTTTTCGGAAGCTTATTATACAGTTGCACTGCCATACCAACAACATTATTTTTCCTAAGCGCTGTCCTGCACTTAGTATTTTAAATTTTTGGCTTTCACTTGCACGCACGCACGCACGCGCGCTCACACACAGACACACACACACACACACACACACTTACATACAATCATATATTAGCATTACCATCGTCACATTTACAGACATTACTATAATTTCGTTAAAATGTTAAAATACTAGCTTATATGGAAGTGTGGAGACTTCTAACACAGGCTCTTGCTTAAAAGAAGTCTCCAATCACAAATTATTGTATCCAAGTTTTTTTGATGAATAAAAACATTTTTTTTTAATATTGGATTTGAGAATGATAATGATGTCTCAAAGAAAGACCCTATACTTTGGATAATAAGATGAATTAATATGCGAGACATTTTTGACGGGTTTTGTTTACCCGACTCGTCGCAATAAAGAGGGTTACGATTTTATGAGATGCGTTAGGGTCAATCACAAATAACATCACGCGATTGAGGTTAGGGGATCGACAAAATGTGACATTGTGTGGCAAAAGGGGGGTGTTATTCTACGAGGGCGATACTGAAAGCTTTTAGAAAACAAAAAACTTAACAAACTAGCAAGTTATCACTTTTCTATATCTTTTCAAAATAGTGTCCCTTCACATCAATACATCGCTGCATCCGATAAAACCACTGAGAAAAGCACTTTGGCCACTTTTCCTTAAGGGTCTCTTTAACTGCTTTTTGATACGCAGTCTTTGCTTTTTCGGCGTCCATAAAGCTTTTTCTCGAAGTTTATTTCTTATCTTTTGATGTAAAACTATGCTATAATATTGTTGGTTTCTAAGTTCATTTTGGATGCTCATCATTTTTGCAGCTACCCTGTCGTGCGGCTGTGCGCGTTGAAACAAAGAGCGTTGAAGAACGGCCGGACTAAGGGGTTCTTCCGAAGGAAAGGTCATTACCTAGCTACACCAATGTTATCAGTAAAGCAAATTTTACGACGGCCTTGTTACGTGCACTTTTCACTCGCATAAACTGAATTATCTGTTACCAGAGCTTTCGACGCAATACAAATGCATTGCACACTGGAAATGCAAGAACGCAAGGCCTTGTACTGCCGATGTTAGTTGCCTGATCTGATTTACATGGGACCGAGAGGGTTGTCAAAGTGGAAACATCGGGACAGAGAATGTCTTCTAGTTTTATTTCAAAATTTATAGCATCGGGTTTCAGGCTCTAGAATGATGCTCTACAGGGTAAAACGTTTGTTTTAGCTAACAAATGCGTCCGCTTGACGATTTGCATCTGAAAGTCTTCTCTTTACTTTTTTAGTCCTACCATTATGAAAATTTGTTAAAAACTCAATTTATCTGAGTGTGTTACCGTTTGCGAATGGGACAAAATGCAAATAAGTCTAAATTCGAATGGGACATTTTCTGAATTCTTCATGAAATAAAAATATTCAAACTGCGTCAAAGGCTACCTGAGTTATTAAAACGGGACGTCCCGAATGACTGTATGCGGTTTGCAACTCTACTAAGCGCGGTCAATTTCCTCGTTACAAACTAGAAACAAACATTTATGTTAATACCTCATAGCACTCCGTTAGTAAGCCTTTGTGCCGCCGACTATACCGCCAGAACCATCTACCCATTCCAAGGTTCGGTACCGTTACTGGCACCGTGGTAGGGACGCGCCTCCAAGTCGACTTAGGTTCGAGTGACATCGGAAAAAATCAGGAGCCCAATTCTCGTGCTCGTGATATTTTGAAAACATGGCGGATATCACCTGAATACCATACAAAAAAACTATGTTTTGGTGATATATGTCGTATGAAAATAAATATCACGAGCACGAGTATTGGGCTCCTGAGAAGTCTGTGTTCCCTGATCGTTCTTATCTGGATATCTTTAAGGCAAGCTATTTGGCGTCGATGGGCTAGACTGTGAAGCTATATATACGCATTTGATGCATATATATTGCTTCACATGCAATGTATTACATTTAACAGACACATCAGTGGCGTAGCGTGCCTTGTCGGGGCCCCGTATAAATAAAATGTTTGGAGGCCCTTTTAGGTGGGTAAAGAATTTTCACAAAAGAAAAAAAAACATCCTGAAAATAAATATTTATTTATCATAACCTAATTTAACCATATTACAAATAAAATTTTTTGAACTTTTGAACGCACGCTTAAGACGGGAAAAAAGTAATTGCATTATAGAATTTTTTCATTTGTGAAATAAAGTAAATTGGAAAGTTTTTTTTTCTTACACACTTTGGGGGGCCCCCATGGCCTGGGGGCCCCGTATAATTGCTACGGCAGATACGGAGGTAGCTACGCCCCCTGGCGCACATCCTAATAAATGAAAATATTATAGTATCTAAAGTTAAATGTTTGTTAGACGGTTTCTAAAACGGTGTTATAAAGAATTTTGCATTATTTTTTCGAATATTTTGCATGTTTTCTTTTTTAGTTTCCAACGTCATAACTGCTCTAATTACACTTTTTAATGAACATTTATGAAGCCCTTTCAACGTACCTTTGTACATATATGAATGTGTTAGACCTCATCTTCACTTAAGATCAGGTGTGATTGAGATCAATATGCTTGTATGTCGTATCATATAAAAATCTTTATTTATTCGAGTGAAAATGTAAATGCCACGAACAACTCGAGTGACAAAATTGTACGAGTTGCTATCACAACACTAGAGGATGGAAATCCTATGCAAAATTATCTCTACAGAGTCCGAAAAGCAAATTTAATATCGCCATGTTTGTTTCTGACGGACTGCAATTACACGGCGAATCATACCTATCATTTTCTTTGTTATTTAGTTAACCGTGGGAACTTTGAACCTGTACTTACATGGGCGCAAATGTTCGCGAAATTAAAAGCTTGTAGAGACTACAGACTTATACATATAATGAATGAATAACATGAATATGCTTAAACGCACACTGATACAATATGGTAATGCAAACATAAAAGCTAGGTTAGCCTCGCCCAATAGTACACTGGTGGAGTATGCATTAAGGCATTAAGTCCGTCAATTATACCTTTTCTTGTGCAAAATTGAAGAAGAATAAAACCACAGATTAAATAAAATATAGCCTTACAGTTATAAGAAATAAATCTAAAAAGAACCACGTCAAATAAATTTATTTTCGCTTAGAACAGTAATCTTCTCGATCATGATTATCAAATGTGGTAGAAATCGCTTCCAGCGATATGACCACCGAAATTGTATATTTAAGTTTCTGTAATGTCTAGTTTCCAAAATTATTTATTTTATTTATTTATTTATTCTTTATTGCACAACAAAATAAAGTACAATTGGCGGACTTAATGCTATACAGCATTCTCTACCAGTCAACCATTAGGCGATGCAGAAATATTTTGTTATTTGTTGAGAAAGAACACCATTTTATTTACCGTGTTTTAAATGAATAAATTAGTAGAAGGTCTGACCGAACATCTATATTTTAATCGAAGCTAAGAGAGATAAATCGCAGGAAGTTTTGTTAACAACCGGGAAAATTGTGAGCAGATAATATAATGTTTCACAGGCGTAACGGGACCGAATAACACAGGACAGGACACGGATCTATCCTGCCATCTGGATAAGAAAGTGGATACTTCTCTACAGTTATTGAGTAAACCCCCAGGGAGACAAGTACGCAATTAAGCACACAGCGATTGACACAGTCTATTGAACCAATTCAATATTGGCATCGTGTACCTCCCTAAATGTGTAGACAGTGGCTTAAGGGAATTCTCCTATTTTTTCAAATATTTTTATAATGCTCATATATCAGATAATCAAGCATTATTTTAAAAATTTGACGTAAAATATACGCGCTAAAACACCGACCGCCATGATGGTGACGGCGCATGACGTCACTATAACTAAATCAAAGGGCATTGAACTAAAATTAAGAAATGTCAAAATGCTGAAGTTTGTCTTGTAGGCACGCAGGATTTTATATAATTAAATTAAAATTATAAGTAAAAATGAGTTTTTATAGCCCATATCGTTGGTGTGTAGCGTTGGATTGTAAAAATTCTACGTTGCAGACTCCAGACAAGTTATTCATTATGGTGCCGAACGAAGTTTCTATGAGATATGTTTGGTTGTAACTTGTGGGACGAGATCCAGTAAAATATTCACAAAAATCTCATTTATACCTTTGTGAGGATCACTTTGATGTAAGTACATAACCTTTTTTCATTGATTTTTATTTAAATTACGATATTACTCTCTTTAATACGATGTAAACGAGACATTGAGGTTATTTTTTCTACATAGCTAGTTTTATCGGTATCATTGTTCTACATAGCTAAATAGTAGTAGTTTTAGTAACGTAAATACTAAATCTTTAAATATAAGCTTCAAAACAAATCAAAACCAATAAAAATATCAAATTTCGATGAACGTTGTAGGTAAGTAAACAAAGATGTCAAAAAGATGTTTTAGTATAATGACGTCACATCATGGCGGTCGGCGTTTGAAATCACGTGACATACAGATACTAAAACCTCAATTTTGATTTTGAAAAATAAAATTTATCTTAGGTTTTCATGGGAAAATAACGTTATATTTGAATTTCCCGTGATGAAAACTATACAAGTAATATAATTTCATAATTTATTGTTGATAGATGAAAATTGTCTATTGATTTGACGTAAGATATTCTCAAACAATTCATTATTATTCAATCTCACTCTCGAGTCACTTCTGTGGCTCACACATATTCAAAAATTTACACAAGTTTGAAAAGATTTTTCATGTCATATTCTGTTGAACACAGCCATAATATATCAGCTCTTCGACTTTATTTAAAGTATCACCTTTTAATCTATTTCATCGTCAAAAATATAATTGGTATTTTCTTCTGTTGTATATTCTTTTCGTCCTGAGATATACATTAAATCTGTATTAAAGAGGGATATAAACAGCAGTTGTATTATTTCCGCTCTAAAAATACAGCATTCAATTTACACACCATTCGGAACTGCGAGTTTCCGCATAGGCACAGCTTTTGTTCATTGAAAATGATACTTAGGATTCATACACACTCATACATATTTAATCTTCTTTGTGCTGCGCTCGGATGCACACTTTCGCGTGTTATGCAACCGAAGATGCGAACGACTTGAAAAAAACATCTTCAAACAAGTCTGTATATCGTAGGAATAAGGCCCGAATTTTATCAGCACAAAACTCGCTGCATTTAATTGCATGTTTACAATCAGCAAGGTCACCATGTAAAGAGGACAAATCCCCATTCGGCTTTTTATTCCGTTGCGCTCAAAAGATGTCATTAATACTGTTAATTGGCGTTATGTAATGCTCACGATCAGTGTGTCAATCCTCCAAGCTTTTGTTGTCATTTCGTTCCATCAATCCGATTGAATGCTCAATGTGCCTGGCAAGTCGTAGTTACAAAACGTAACCTACTATCTGTTTGTTAAACAGGTACATGTAACTGCAGTTAAATGCATAATAGACACCAGAATGATGAATAGGAGGTACAACAAATAAGCAACTTTATAAAAAAACTTTGCAAAAAAGGAGAAAGAATACAGATTATAAAGTAGTATCTACGTAAGTATGACGAGTATCGTGCAGAGGTAAAAATAACAAAGGTTATTAATTATTATGATAACAAGATGATGAAAGAAAGTAATAAATTAGGTAAATAACAAAATAGAAGTGTTGAAAATATTCTACTTTCTGGCAATTTATTTTAAATGGCGACTGAGCATGAGGTATGTGCGTAGAACTGGATTCATGTGTTTCCTACGGGACGTTGAACGTCAAATGGGCGTAGAAGAAATTCCTCCATCTTGGTTTGGATAACATTTGGTTGCAGAAAGATATTAAAAAATAGACGAGTTTGCTCTAATAAATGTTGTGTAGCGCTTATGTTGCTTCGACCTGCCGTGTCTGTCTGCAACTGGGTGTGAGTCTTATAGGCGTAGGTTTCTATTTAAGTAAATAAAAACCCTACTAAAAATTGTATTATGGGTAAAGGTATTCGAAAAAAAACTTTTACCATAAAATAATTATCGAACTGGACCGCTGGGCCAGAAAATTCACACCAATTATTTGTTAGTCTTTCTATAACTATGACATTACCTCTAATATGCGTAGGTATTATCTGACGATAGGTAAGGGCGTTTCTCCAGCACATCTAAACCCGAGTAAATTTAGAACTTGATCGTGAATTGAGCTCGGGACCTTCCAAACCTGAAAAATATTTCGTACCTATTTGATTACACATGAATGTCTTGATTTCATGGTTTTTTTAGTATGATACTCTTAGATTATATAAATTTTTTATTTAAACTAAGATTATATTGCCTCATTTTATTTGGCTTGGTAATTACAATCTTTAAATTTTCCCCAATTAATATTAAACCAAACGAGTTTGAAATTAAGGTGAGAATGAATGTGATTGAAGAAAGACAGACTTATTTACATAGATGTGTTGTGTGGCTGTCCGTAAATTGTCGGATTCAAGACGTTGTACCAAAGCACCTCTGGCCATAACGGTGATGTCATTAGACCCAGAAGCATGCGTGGCTCGGAATGCGACGCTGCGGCATGCGACCTATGGGATTGCACCAGTACACTGCAGTATTATAACCGAAGCAAAAAGTAAACCTTGTACTCGTGTAGGATCTTATTGGATATCGGATTCTTGGGATTCCTGCTAATAGATACTTTCGTTGAACCATTAGCTCGGCGGTGAGGGAAACGTCGTGAGGAAACCTGCACTTTTTGGATACTTTTGACGACCCGTTTGGAACAGTGGTAGTGAACGCTGCCTTTGGTCCAAGGGTTGCGGGTACGATCCCCGCACAGTACAAACATTTGTGTGCATGAACATGTCTGTTTGTATTGGTTTGGGTGTTTCCTATGTATTATAAGTATGTATTTACAAAAAGAAAAGTATTATATGTATATATTTATAATCCCACGGTTGACTCTGATATCCGTAACACAGGTGCTTGAGCTACCTATCTCGGACTTAGATCAATGAATGTGATGTTGTGAAATATTTATTTATTAAAAAGAAAACTTTCTCCTCCTTATCATAGCGTGTATTTCGCGGTTGCATCACTTTAGAGCCCGGGTTATGGTTACACCATGTTTCAGGATTCGGAGCATCTGGTAATTATTATTGGATAGTTTCTGAAAATGTAATCATGATTCAGTTGGTCTGGTTCCCATGTCAAAAGAGAAATTACCAAACCTGAATCTTGGTCTAAGCATACCCCGGGTTCCAAAACGACAGGAAATGATAAGAGGAGGACAGAGATACGTGAAAGTAGGCTAGTTAAGAATTCGTTCAGCAAGTTACTTTAATCTCAACTGAAGCTTCATTAACATTTAAAACATTTAAAACATTTTTATGGGTGGTAAAAGAGGTGACAGATCACCACTGTAAGCAATTCCTTTTTTTTTTTTTGTTTTCCCGGGAGAAATGCATTACGCAGACCCTGTCGCCGGGGGGCGACAGGGTACTGTGGGACTCACCCTCCGGGCCGCTTCTTCTAACAAGAAGCGACCTGAGGGCATACCCACTAAAACTCCCGGGGCTCAACCACCCGTGGGTATAGAATGGGGTCACGGGAACTGCACGAGGCTATTCCTCGCAACCCCACTCCCCCACAGGCCCCTACACGGGGTGTGCGGCCACGCCCCTCCTCAGGCTAGGAGGAGGGGGGTTGGGGACAGCCGGATGAGCTGAGCCGTCCCCAACGAGCGGTGGAGGTGCCAATGGCAGTGCCGGCACAGGGACCCCCGTCCCTGTGGCCGGCTGGCCACCTCCACGGAGAGGACGAAGAGTTTTTCGCCGAACTCGTCCTCTCCTTGCTCGAAGCGGGCCTGCGAGGGGGTTAGACTCGCGCTCCCGCTCCGCCGCCTCCTTCTGCGCCACCACTTCCTCACAGAAGTGGGCGAAGGCCGTCCAGGCCCTCTCACTATCCAGCATAGCAACTATGCTGGACAACGAGAGGTCATGTCCGACCTCCGGGACCAGCGCGGACACTGTAAGCAATTCCTGCCAATGGGTACCGAACATTGCCAATTGAGTCACAGGTGCACTGCCAACCTTTAAACGTTGCATTTAAAATTACTAAATACGACGTATTTTTTCGCGTTGCGTTCATTACGAATAATATTAATTTTGATTTCCGTTTCTTTATTACACGAAATAGTACAAATAAATTAGATATACGAGTACACCTTATTAAAAGATAACTATTATGGAATAATTACGCAGTCACTGTTGCTGAAATTACACAAACATTTCACATCATTATAAACGACATTATTATTCTAAAATATTAAAATTAATAGGATACATTTTCAATTAAACTTTCGTTTCTGATTCTCGTTCCGTCACTTTTACCTAAAAATAATAACGAGGGGTTTCCGTATGACAGAGATCTTTTTTTTTTGGATAAAAACTGCTAATAGAGCAGAGAGCTTAGTAAACTTGGTTCCTTCGCTGCCAAGTGCAATCTTAATAAAATTGTCAAGACTACTCGGGAAAAACATGAAAATCTGCCATACAACAGATAACGATCACATCTTCTCAACTTATTACTCGTACAGGTACTAGATTTATCTTATACTCAAGCATTATGTTATTACATTACACGAGTGCGATAATGTCTACATCGGGACGCACCTCGCAGCGCGCAACATTCGCTTGCTTCAATGGGAGGCCATTAAACTGTTTCTCATGATACTCGCGGAAGTACAAGGCGAGCCAACCCACCCTATTCATAGTCAAGTGTAATCAAGCCGAACCCCATTGTTCTAGCCCACCGCCCACGTTACCGAGACCCCTAGAACCTGGAGTCGATTCGCACGACTCCCCGCAAAAAGTGCATTTAGAGGGTTCAACAGGAAATGGCCGGAGCCTGCTGGATTCACGATGCAGATACTAAATAAATCGAACGAAAGCTTTATGTTCGAGTTGCAATAATAGGTTATTGAATCGATGGCGTGATACAGGTTTGTTTATGTGTTAGAGGAGGGTTTAGCCTGGACACCTGAGTGGTCCTTAGACGAAGATAATGGTTATTGTTATTTTGTTAGTTGAAGCACGAAGTTGGGCCGCATAATGTGTTTTAAGACCGCATATTTGAGCTTTGATACAGACCTCTATTTATTTTCCAAATGTTTTTCAGTTGTACATAGTACTAACCTACTCTCATTCAAATATCTAACATTCAATTGCCGAAACGTCCATTGAAATAGGCATTAGATAAAATGGATATTACCAGTAAAAAATTCTAAATTAGCAACACTAATTAAACGCTTTTGCAACTGGTTGTAATTAATTTAGTGTTTTTTTCTCCACTATAAGCAAAAAAGTAAATAAGAATTCTTATTTTAAGCACAGATGAATCAAGCAACTAATATTTTAATTAATTTGATATTACTTAACAACAATTAGATAAATAAGGATTGGTATAAAAACCATTGCGTATAAATAAAGTGGCATCTTGGCTACAATTCCGATCAGGTTATACCAGTATTCAAATAGATTATTATGAATATCTGAGTCGAGTCGAATAAATTTATGGCATTACAATAAGTCGGAGTAGTTATGTCACAGGAGTCAGTGAACTGCCGAGCGGTAGTTTTTCTGCGCACAAAAAGTTGTTGGCCCAGAGTGGCTGCCTAGCTGCGTTAATAATGATGGGAATTTATCACAATAATGCAGCCTAATAGTAATCACCAGACTCTCCATGTGTCTTTAGACCAGTTTCGTATGGGGATTCTCGCGTGTGAAAAGTTCGCAAAATTAGTCCGCAAAGTGAAGGTACCGGAGGCCTAATCCGGGGGAAAGGAGGTTTTAAAGGTTGACAGCGCACTTGTGAGTTGTGACTCCACTGGTGTCGCGGGTCTCTGGGCGGCGGCAATCGTTTACCATCAGGCGATCCGTCTGCTCGTCTGCCACTGATCACATGAAAAATGTCGTACTACAAGGACGGGTCCATCTACATGGTAATTGG
Organism: Marasmia exigua; assembly: GCA_019059595.1. Classification (NCBI taxonomy): domain Eukaryota; kingdom Metazoa; phylum Arthropoda; class Insecta; order Lepidoptera; family Crambidae; genus Marasmia; species Marasmia exigua. Next base: position 9,476,777 of record CM032476.1, on the reverse strand, counting down.
TAATTTATGATCATGATAAGAATGGATGAATATACTTTTATTGTACTCAAAATAAAGTATGAAAACTTAAAACTAGGTATTGCAAGATTATGTAAGGCGGCCTTATCACTATGAGCGATCTCATCCAGGAAACCTTTCGGTAAAGGACACTTGAAAAGGATATGTCGAAATGTCTACTTTAGACTAACCTGAAGATTTAGTGGATTTTTCACAGCGTCCATGATTTTTTTTACGACATAGGTGGCTGACGAGCAGACGGATTACCTGATGGTAAGCGATTGCCGCCGCCCATGGACACCAGACTCATGACTCCACAGTCACAAGTATGCTGACAACCTTTAAACTCACCCCCTTAATTGTAAGAACACAATCCCAAACAAAGTGATCCGAGAAGTCACAACTCTCAGTATTGAGGAAAACGAAGGAGCACGAATTTGGCCAGTATCTCGATATACCTATTATGTAGGTACCGAGTGAGTGAGGGAACCTACCGGACGGAGGCTCAATCCGCAAGGAAGTGTAGTTTAAAGGTTGACAATGCACTTGTGACACCACTAGTGTTATGGATGACCATCAGCTGATCCGCTTGCTCGTCTGCCAGCCATCTCATAAAAATACCTAGGTTTTTATAAGGGCGTTGCCACACTGGCGGATTGCGAACGTTTTCAAAGAGGAGCGACGACGCTGATTACACGTCGCGGCTGCCCAGCGTCCACGCAGCGGATGCGCAACGGAGTCGTCGGCGTTTTTCTGCGAGGCCGCCACAAGAAAACAATGGCGTTCAGTCTTATCTCCGCGGCGAATCCGTCGCGCATCCGTTGCACATCTGCGCGGCGTGAACGCTGCGCAGCCGCAACGTATTCGCTGCGTCGTCGCTCCGCTTTGAAAACGCTCGCAATCCGCCAGTGTGGGAACTCCCTTAGGGTAAACGTTGAGGTAGCGGTCAGTGCAGGTAGGGCGATCCAACCGATCGTCTATGGTCTATCGAAGCGCAGAACCTCAGGTTCACTCTTTTAGCACAAAAGATTTTGTGCTTTTAGCGCGCGTGCGCAATCGAAATGTTTGACGCATTGTTTAGTTTTCAAGGTCAACGTCAATCATATTACACCACCGCGGAATTACTTTTGATACGGTGAAATTATGAATTGGTTGAGTTGAAGATTGTCCAGCGTTGTCAGCCACACTCACACATCGGGCAATGCGAAAGCAATCGATTTTACAAAACCGTATTTTTCATTTCTCTTTCGTCTGGGCTTTCCTCTTGATCGTTTTGTGTAGGTATTTTTTTTACATTATGGTAAACAAACGAGCAGACGGCTCACCTGATGGTAAGTGAATTACCGCCGCCCCCATGGGCGGCAGATGTCCATATATCTGCGACACAAGGGGCATCACAGATGCGTTGCCGGCTCTTAAGGGAGGAATAAGCTCTTTTCTTGAAGATCCAGGTCGTATCTGTTCGGAAACACCATTGTTGGTAGCTGATTCCATAGTTTTACTACGCGCGGTGAGAAGTGGCGTGAGAATCGCACTGTGGTGGAGTAAAATCCATCGAAGTGATGTAAGTGAAATTTGGAATACTGGCGTGATGTACGATGGTGAATATTTGCAGCTGGAATAAGGCCGAACAGCTCCTCGGAACACTTCCCATTGTAGATGCGATAGAAGACACATAGCGATGCTACATCCCTTATATATACAGGTATAACTTAACTGATAGTTTTCCTGCGTAACAAAAAGTTTTTGACCATCTGCACTAATGATGCCAATAGTATCCAAGAAGGATGGCCTTCCATTACTTACACAAGTGCTGCTATTTATTTTGCATGAACAAGTAGCTATATGCTGTCGTATAAATGTCGTGCCTGTTTGTAATTGTTACACTTATCAGTTAGGCAACTCATGTTATAAGAAGTACCTGTATCATTAGAAATGATTTATCGCGTGGATAGTATCTACAGCAATCAATGTTATCTAGTCTAGATAGGAGCTGCCCGATGCTATCTGATCGGGAAGCGATGGGTCACAATTTAGGTAGTATATAAGGCTGCACTATCTATGGATAAAACTACTTGAACACAAACGGAAGTATTATTTATAACCCTGGTCACACAGCATAATAACTATTTGTTTTCCACTTCAGTAGCACTTTTTTAATTACCTAGAGAAGAAAATTCCCCAATATCATTCATAATTTATTATTACTTATTATGTTAAAATGTGTTTTTAAAGAGACAATAATTATATTCTTATTCTTATTGAATGAAATGATCTACCGTGTGTCGCAACACTTCGCGTTTAGTAAAAAAAAATCTGCAAAAAAAACCGCCTTCGATAACCACGATCTAAAAAGTGTAAAATAATATTTTTTACACTTTATACACCTCAAATGTCATTTTATAACAGTACACTCGAGAAAGTTTAAAGATTGGCAGCGCACTTGTTACTCCACTGGTGTCGCGGGTGTCCATGGGCGGTGGCAATTGCTTACCATCAGGTGATCCGCCTTATCGTCTGCCACCTATCACATAAAAAAAAAATACGCAAATCCGAAGGTGCATGTTCGGATTCGAACCATGACCCACCCACATGAAAGGCGCGTTCCCCTCCTCTGAGCTACCATCGCTAAATAACTCAGAACTCACGTAAAAAGTCTTCAAGTAAAATACCGAAAGCACCTGCAAAATAACCCTACGCTTCAAGATACCATTAGAAAAATTAGATGTCTGTGTTTACCGGCGCGGTATTATCACAAACCTCGGATTACCGTCGTGATCTACCAGGTCCGAGGCTCGAGTAACGGGCCCTTCGATTATTGTGCTCTAACAATTTTCTTCCTGCTTCATGTTGGTTCTTAACCAGGAAGTCTTATCGGATAATATTAGATTATATGAAACAGTCCAAGTCCAGTCATGTTTTGCTATAACATTGGGACCTGGACCCTATTTTCTAAAAGACATCCTCTTTTTTGGTTCAAGTGCCGGCCAGATTTTCTTTTGCTTTTTTCTGTAAGACTTGTCCCATCCCCTGATTACTATAACACTAAAGCTGGGTCATTGTCTTTGATTTTATTTGAGCTTTAAAATCAACATCTACATTTCCAGTGAATTAACTAACAAAAACATTTTTATTTTGTTATGCCAAATCATGACATTTGGACATCAGGGGGACAAGTCCTAAAGAATGCTCCTAAAAATATAAAAAATAAAAAAAATGAAAAAAAAAATGAAATATGAAAGCTCGAGGATCTGCTTTGTATCAGTTTTGAATACGGGGTCTTTCTCAAATCTCAAAACTTATTCTTTTTTGGAAAAAACTTTCAAATAGCGCCTGAAGTGGTAGCGAACCGTGAGCTAATCTAGTTTAGTTTAGAATGCATAATTATACTATACAAAGGACAGACAATAGAGTACCAATATAGAAACGAAAAGAAAATAAAGAAAGCACTAGAGGATCAATCTGGCGATCAAGTATCTCACACCTTCTTCTTATAACAATTCCTTACTTTCCAAGATCAGAGACCTTACCATGAGTTTGAAATACTATCCTCGCTATCCAAAACTATTGCTCTGTCTCTTTTACATGCACCACAATGAAAGGGACAAAGCGATAGTTTTCGATAGCGAAAACAGTTTTTCAAACTCATGGTAAGGGTATTGAAACCATTAATTATACTGTAGACTGACCTTGCTTAACTAGCTGAGTATGTAAACATTTTTTTACGATACTATAGTAAATTCTTTAAGAAATAAAACAAACCATACAAAAGTAGAGCGACAAAAATAATACATGTCATTATTCCGGAAACATAATTCGCTGACACGACTCAATAAACCAGATATACCACTGGCAGCATACTGAGAATAACGTTATTTTAAGCCCGCAACCGACGCACGCGTACAAATTGCTGCCATATTGGCTATCCATCTATAGCACCCATTAAAATGCTCTGGAAATCGAAATAGCCTTTAATTAAGACTATAAGTGTAGTCTTATCCAAAGAAAGAATTGCTTTCGTTACTGGTAGAACACATCAATTATACCTAATTGAGCGTCCGTTTTATTTTACTAAACAATAGAACCAGGAGGAATGCCGATCGTATTGTGGTGTGCCGCTTAAACTCACTGTGAACTGGTCTGTCTCATGAAGTGGTTCAGAAAACGATTACTATGGAGATTAAAATATCTACTTTTATTTATTTATTTATTCCAGCACACAAAACAGATTACAATCGAAGATAAACATTGTTTAGGGGATGAAACTATACATATCGAGATTTTAGTCCTAAAATATGTATGCTAGGAGCTTACAAGTTCATTAACACAACTATGCACTAAAGAGGGCTTATTTAGTAAAACAATAGTGAAATTACAGTTGAAATTAAAACATAAAATTGAATTACAAATTAAAATATTCCATGAATATCAAGAGTTACTACCTACCTACAAAAATACTCCAGGATAACTTATTTATATTACGTTAAGTTTATTATTAGAAATCATAACATACGCTTTAATATGGGGTCCAAAGCTTATTAGACTTTGAAATGTTGCATTTTCCATTTATAATCGCAACTTTTTGCAGGCTCTAACTGATGCTTCTCGGCAACTCAGGCGTGAGGTAGCCCCAAGCTAGACCGAGCTAGGCTGACAGGCCAATCTCAACATCTTGTGAATGTTAGTTTGTTTTATGTTTTGTATCAAGAGCAGGCGGTCTAGTAAAGAACGCTTCATTAATATGATCGATGTCCCTAGCTTGTAATAAATAGCAATTTCAACCGTTCACAGGATTAATTTATTAAACTTATACTTCATCACCAGCTGAATATCTACTCCAGTGAATATCTTATCTTCTTCTTTTTTTTTAATGGTGTTATCTAGCGCGTGGTTACGGCCACGCATGTGATTCCGCCAATGTCAAGTGTATAAGAGAGACACGTCGATTTAAAATTGACCGGTAATTTTGTCAAATTATCGATCTATATCGAGGTCTTTTCCAAGGTTAAAAAACGCCATAAATATACAACAAACAAAAGCGGCACATGTGTTTACATGTGACAGCACAGACGACAGACAGGACACAATAACACAGAAGCACAGCGACTTATCTTCTTCTATGAAGGAATAAAAACCACTGATATTTCGCAATTTTTTAAGAAATTGGTATGGTTTTTTGGACTCAGTTGAAATCGATATTTCTGACATGATTCATATTGAAATTAGAACTGCAGTGATGATGACACGGTTATATTTATAGGACTCTGAACTGATTCCGATTCTTTGCTCGCGAGGGTATGTAGTTGTTTTTTTAACAATTGGATTAGGGAGCAGTGAACCGTGCAATACGTGATTTATAGGGAACCTACCAAAATAAAGATACGCACGTTCTGCAATATTAACCTTTTTTTATCGTGTTTTACATCGAAAGTAGAGCTCATCTGCTTCGGCTTCCACTTTGAACGAATTATACGTTTACCTACTTAAATTGGAACACGTAATGCTACGGACGATATCGTGCTTCTATCATATGCAGATGTTACATGTTGAAACATTTTAAGGAGAAAACACGCATGGCAGGTTACACTAGAGTAACACTCAGTGCATAATAGCGATACCTACTTAGATGCTTTTTAAAATGCATTCCTTGCAAACGAGAACAAGTCAGTGCATCGCATACCGGTTAGACTAAGTATTTCTTTGTAAAAGGAACAAAAATCTCACGTAATAAGAGATTTAAATTCAAGATGCAGCATAGAAAGTAGAATTCAAAATCGATTTTGCGCGTTCAGTGAAGGGAACGTAATTCGCCTGTAGTTGGGAAAATGCAAATTCCCCTATTACATAACTCACTTACCTACTTGATTGTAACTGAGCCTTAGCAAATGAGGCTTAATGAACATTTAGACCAAGCATTTACAACAGGCTAGATCTCTAAGATATGCATTAATACTTTTATGTACTCGTACCTATCTAAGGTTATTATTGTTGGCGCAGTGGTTAGTAGGTCGCACTTTAAGAGCGACGGCTGCGCAAGAGGTCCCTGCTTCGATCCCCGGGTTGGGCCAAAAATGTGTACCGAAAGGTAAGAAATTTTTAGTGTCTGCCCGGAAGTCGGCGGTCTTGTACCCCCGTGCCTGGGAAAGCACGTTAAGCCGTTGGTCCTGCGCCCAATCTCTCTTCGGTCGTTATACTGTTCATGTGCCCATCGGAATATGAGTGTAAGGGGATAGAGAATGCACTTGTTTTTGCGCACACTCTTGAGCACTATAATATATCCTGCGTACGTGGCTGATCGTTAAGATTGGCCGCCGTAGCACGTCATATTATACCTCCTTCGATTCGCTATATTACTCATCATGTGATTGTGTGTATTTATTTAAGTTAAGATATTATGACACTTTGTGAAGTGATTAAATAGTCACGATATTATATGCCTTAAAGGACGAATTGCTACATTTTCCCAAAAACAGAACATTTGCAATCGACTGCATCATAGTTTTTTACAAAATCTGGTCATCCATTTTACTTGTACCTTTCAGCCATTTGCGTAGCGACAATGTTAGTTAATCTTGGCTAATGACCAAAACGTAACAGTGACGGATCACTAAACACAAGCCAATTCTCATGGTAATCTACAATACCATGCAAGTGTGTCAGCCGCTTAGACCTAGTCATTTTGAGGAGACGTTTGCCCCTGAACTCTTTTTCTTTTGTGCGAAATTCGATGCGCACTGCACACCGAAAAACCACGCAAGATTTCTTCCGAATTAACATAAATATTACGCCGTGGCCTTACATTGTATGTATTAGTCATTTTACTTTCAATTAGTTTGTTAAGCGTTACTTAACAAGTTAACTGGTTATTTTTTTTACATTATAGCGGATAAAGGAGCAGACTGCACACCTGATGGTGAGTGATTACTGCAGCCCTTGGACATCTGGAGCCCAATTCTCGTGCTCGTGATATTTATTTTCATACGACATATATCACCAAAACACAGATTTTTTGTATGGTTTTCAGGTGATATCCGCCATGTTTTTGGAATGTCAAGAGCCCGAGAATTAGGCTCCAGGACCCTAATTCGCGTGCTCGTGATATTTATTTTCATACGACATATATCACTAAAACATAGTTTTTTTGTATGGTTTTTAGGTGATATCCACCATGTTTTCAAAATGTCACGAGCACGAGAATTTGGCTCCTGGAGCCCAATTCTCGTATTCGTGACATTTATTATCATACGATATATATCACTAAAACATAAATATTTTTGTATAGTTTTCAGGAGCCCAATTCACGTGCTTGTGATATTTTGAGAACATGGCGGATATCACTTGAAAACCATACAAAAAACTATGTTTTATTGATATATGTCGTATGAAAATAAATGTCACGAGCACGAGAATTGGGCTCCTCCAGGTCACATTCGCCATGTTTTCAAAATATCACGAGCATAAGAATTGGGCTCCTGCAACACCCGAGGTATCACATATAGGTTGCCGGCTCTTAAAGAATTGCCACACTGGCGAATTGCCACAAAATACGGATTTTATAAGCAAAATACTACTTTGGATTTTTTTATGAATTTTAACTTTCATGTCTTTTAATTTGTCTTTGTACTTGGCTAGTCGTGACCATCTCCGTTACCATTAAAGTTTAGTCAGTCCAGTCCATTGTCTACACACGAGCTCATACATCACAGGGTAAAAGCCTTCGTTTCGCAAGCACAATGAAGGAATACAATGGTCGGATGGCAATGATGGGCGAGTGCAGGGTTCTCAAAGTTTGCGCCGTAGAAAGCAAAGAGGGACGCCATGGGGACCTGTAACCAACATTCTCTAGAACCTTACTTTTTTCTGTGATAAATAAAAAAGTTGTTAAGGTTGTAATTGTTGTCTTGAAAAGTTGTTAAGATTGTAATTGTGGTCTTGAAAAGTTGTTAAGGTTGTAATTGTGGTCTTGAAAAGTTGTTAAGGTTGCAATTGTGGTCCTTGAAAAGTTGTTAAGATTGTAATTGTGGTCTTGAAAAGTTGTTAAGGTTGCAATTGTGGTCTTGAAAAGTTGTTAAGGTTGTAATTGTGGTCTTGAAAAGTTGTTTAGGTAGCAATTGTGGTCTTGAAAAGTTGTTAAGGTTGTAATTGTTGTCTTGAAAAGTTGTTAAGATTGTAATTGTGGTCTTGAAAAGTTGTTAAGGTTGTAATTGTGGTCTTGAAAAGTTGTTAAGGTTGCAATTGTGGTCTTGGAAAGTTGTTAAGGTTGTAATTGTGGTCTTGAAAAGTTGTTAAGGTTGCAATTGTGGTCTTGAAAAGTTGTTAAGGTTGTAATTGTGGTCTGAAAAGTGTTAAGGTTGCAATTGTGGTCTTGAAAAGTTGTTAAGGTGTTAAGGTTGTAATTGTTGTCTTGTAAAGTTGTTAAGGTTGTAATTGTGGTCTTGAAAAGTTGTTAAGGTTGTAATTGTGGTCATGAAAAGTTGTTAAAGTTGTAATTGTGGTCTTGAAAAGCGAAAATGCCAATGTCCTAAGTAAATGCTTAGAACAGTGGCGTTTTCACTTTTTATGTGCACAATTGCTAAACAGCTGTTTTAAGAGTCGGTGATACGAATCGCACTAATACTGTATTGTTATATAGTTTTGTTACACGTAGGTGGTGTTCTTACAAAAAAAGAAAGATGTTCATGGGCAGCGATAATTACTTACCATCAGGTGACCCGCTTGTTTGTTTGTCTCCTCTAGCATAAAAAATCTCGGTTAGTTAACGAGATAAAAATACAACTCAAAATCACCTGTCAATTTCACCATAATAGAGGGGCAACTCTCGTGCACTCGACATTGAACTCGAATTTAGAGATTTTACAAATTCGTCCATACATAGGTATCTCTAACTCGACTTCGATGTCTCTCTTTTATCGCTTGACATTGGCAAAGTTAACCGTTACAAGTTATAACGTATTTTTTTAAAAAGTCTGTGAACTCCAAATGAGCAAGTTTGGGAACCGTACGCAGTGCCATTGGCTGGGCTGGTGCCTGATCCGCCGGATCTTTTGCAAGTCTCAGCATGGCCTGATTGCTTCACGCGTTAGACCATTTTAAACGGTTGTTAATTCAGCTTCGCCAATTAATTCTAACTCGACATGGCAAAGCGATTGTTTTTAGCAAATCTATTAGACATCTCTATTTATGAAAAAATCTATTAAAACAAAGAGAGGTAAAAAGTGTACATCGCGATGCTGGAACCAGAGTGATTTAAGTGACATTTTTGTGTGAAGCATAATTACGATTTTTCTTTTGCCAAAAATGTCACTTAGATTACTCTGCTTCCAACAATATCACATGGGATTGCAAAACAGGCGCCGTCCAGTTGGTCTTTCTAGGCATCGCTTGAGAGACGAAATAGGAAAGGACCTACTTGGGCTGCAGATCAACGATTGGTCTACCGTAGCCCAAAATAAAATAGAGAAAATGGCGACGTGTTCTTTCGGAGGCCAAAATCCACTACGGGTCACTGAGCTATGACAGTACGTGGGTAAGTTAATCTATTTAAATAGACATGCCTGTGATAGTCGATGGATGATTTTCATCATTTACCCCTAAAGGTCAGAATCAAATAATAACTCAAAATGGTTAGAGGACATATTGAATACAGGAGTAACTTGTAAGGCCTCCTCTTGTATCTGGGGGCAGTCGATCTGACGGTTCATCTGGTGTATGCATTGCCGGTGTTCTAAAAAACAGACTCTCTTGAAGGTCTAACATTCGTTCCACAGTTAATAGGTATAATACTTAAACCAAATGGTAATAACACCCTGGTTAAGTATTGTCTGCTTGGACAGTCACCTATAAAATCGTCGTTATTCATAATTTTGTTTAAGTGTAAATGGTTAAAGTTAAAAGGTGCCGTTTAAAACACTGCAGTTCTCCGGTTTTTAACATTCCGCTTCATCCTAACATATAAAAAAACCGGCCAAGTGCGAGTCGGACTCGCGCACCGAGGGTTCCGTACAAACCTGCAAGGTTTACAGAATTTTTTTTTTCACGGGTTAAAGGCAATTAGATCTAAGTATTTGATATGAATTTCAATTTAATACCTCTACGCGTTTATGAGGAAATGGGTAGTAAGTTTAAAATTATTAAAAAAATAAATATTATGTGATGTAACTAAAAATTTATGGTTTTCGTAATTTTTTCTTTAACTATGCTATAAGACGTTGCTTCGTACCAAATTTCAAGATTCTGAGTTCATGGGAAGCACCCTGTAGGTTTTGATTCCCTTGCAAGTGTCGAAAATTTGCGGCATAAACGGCTGTATCTTTTGATTGCGTTGGCTTAGAAGTTTGATTTTTTCACAGCTTCAAGGGACAGTAGACCTGAGTAATTGATATAAATTTCAGCTTCATACCTCCACGCGTTCCTGAGAAAAAGGGTCTTGACAGACGGACGGACGGACAGACGGACAGACGGACAACAAAGTGATCCTATAAGGGTTCCGTTTTTTCCTTTTGAGGTACGGAACCCTAACAACGGTCATAAACTAAAATGAAATTTAGCTGAACATACCATCATAGACACAATAAGACAAAAACCAGAATTTAATAGTTCCATTTACTCATTTCATAACCCTGGTTTAACCGCGAGTATGAAACTGCTTTCTCTTGGTATTCCACACGAGAAGAATTTATTACTGTCCCGTGACGGCCAACAAAGAGGCATGTTTCATTCGGTTCCATCGCCACCATTATCTGAATCCTACGCATCATCATTAGGTAACCGCAAAGCTACAGACCGAAGGCCGACCAAATTACTTAGAAGGTTTTTGAGATCAGAATACGAAAATTGCGTTTTTTGTTGTCTATGATTAGGTTGAGTAAAAAATTAAATTTGAATTATGGCAAAATGCATGTTATTTTAAATCTAGACACATTTGAACAAGATTACATATTGTAAAATAATAGGTAAGTAAACATATATTTTATTTGTTTCAGAAAAGATAAAAGTATTTCATCCAACAAGACTTGATTATGTACAATTACATACGTAAGTTTAAACAATTAAATGTGTCTTTCTACTGAAAACAAGCGAGAATTATTTTTATTAAATGACTGATTGATTGTGTTTAATATACGATAAAACGTATCGTAATCCGGTAGAGTATTTATTTAATATAAAAATACTTTAATCAAATAGATACATAGTTGAAAGTTATTAATATTGTGTTTACTTCCCGCACACACATTCAAAGAGATCTAAAGATGCCTGTCCACTCTTGGCTTACGATATGTCCAGACAATATTATTATGGTTATTCAGGGAAAACGGAAAATCCTTGAAATTTAAAGGAATTAGTAGTTTATGTGACTGTCACCTAATTAGGGTTATTAAAACACGAGCGAGAGAGTTTGGCGAGGTTTTTAATAGTATTCGCGAGTGTTAATACCGAGGTATGTGCATACACTACTTTATCTTACATTAGATAGATAGATAGATAGATACTCTTTATTGCACAACATACAAAACTTAAAAGCTAGGTATACAGAGATACAATGTACAATTTAGGCGGTCTTATCGCTGGGAGCGATCTCTACCAGACAACCTTCAGGTAAAGGACATTCGATAGAAGAGGGGAGGGTGGTGCAATCCTTTTGATTTTGAATATTGATTAAGTAAATTACATTTATGTTTGGTAAGTGAGAAATCATAGGGAAACGAGACCAATGTTTGTACACATATGAGAATCTATATTCCTGGCAAAAAACTATTTGTAACTCTTGATGCTTTTGCTAAAATATCTAGTGGAGTCACATACTCAGCGACGACCTTAGAGACGATATAGATGTAGAAAGGGAACGAAGAGCATTGGCGGTCCGTGGCAACATGCTGGCCCGCAGATTCGCTCGTTGTTCGGACCAAGTTAAAGTAACGCTCTTTAAGGGTTACTGTCTAAATCTATACACGGGTGGTCTGTGGATGAATTGTACGAAAAGATCGCTATCCAATATAATAATATCTTAAAAGTGATTATGGGACTTCCTCGCTTTTACAGTGCATCCGGAATGTTTGCGCAGCAGGAGTCGACGGTTTTTACGCTCTTGTTAGAAAGAAAGTGGCGTCACTGGTAAATCGAGTGCGGGGAAGCGACAACAGCATCCTGAGGGTAGTGGCAGATGATCCGCCTGCACCAGTGGTAAGGCACTACTAATAAAGTAATTTCAATGGGCACATCCGCCGGGTCGAGTTCGCAACGAGAGCCCCTAAGGTACATGGTACAATAAGTGGCTTAAATAAATAAATAAATAAAAAACCCTTTATTATAATTTTACTAAACCATGGACCTATGTATGTTGTCTGCAATAAAGAAATTTGAATTGAATTGAAACATCTTGAAAATAATTTTGTATATAAAATAGACATTATTTTCTAATAAATAAATTACTAAACTAAATGGCTCGAAATTGACTAATCGTGTGATAGGTAACACGCATTGTAAGCTTTGAGTTTGTGAGTGTTTAATAGAGTGTCAATTCCTAACTTTTTTTTTGCTGTATAAATGTTGATAACTTTGTATTAATGTTGTCATAAGAGTTAAGAAATTTGGCTGTTGCATAAAAGGGCACATAGCGAGGAGAACAGACGGCCGTTGGGGCGGAAAGGTCCTCGAGTGGAGGCCACGTTCAGGAAGTCGCAGCCGTGGCAGGCCCCCACAAGGTGGACCGACGATCTGGTGAAGATCACGGGAATCCATTGGATGCGGGCGGCACAGGACCGATCTGTGTGGAGAACATTGGGGGAGGCCTATGTCCAGCAGTGGACGTCTATTGGCTGAAATGATGATGATGATGATGATAAAATGGCAGCTGTTGCATTAAGTGCAAATAAAGATCATTATCATCATCATCATCATCATCAGCCCATTTAAGTCCCCACTGCTGGGGCACGGGCCTCCCTCAATCACATGAGGGGTAATTGCCATACTCACCACGCTTGGCAGACGGGTTGGCGAGGGTTTTGATATAAATGTAGAGTTTTCCTTCTCTGGGTGCTGATGATCATGCCAGCAGCTTTACCTTAGTCGCCTTTTACGACACCTCGGTAAGAGTGAGGGTGGCCTATTCTACTCTGCCGCGAACCACACGGCCAATACCCTAACTATTTAATTTTCTTTAAAGCTTTAAATATTAAGCCTGTCAAAATGTGTTTACTTTTCATTTCTTAATTGGATGATTATGACATGAGTGTAGATAAATGAACATTTTCTCCCAGCAGAAGTAAATATAGAACGAAGCATTGTATAATAAAGGTAGCAAAACATCGAGTCTGTTTCCCTGTTCCTAGTGGAGCTGCATACGCGATGAGGCGCGCCGCCCACCCGGCCGGAACGAGCTGGCGAGCCACTTCTGTAGGCTAAGAACCAATGGAGCGTTGTTTATCCACAGGATCGGAACACTTGTAGGATATGATAGTGGAATGTAGGTACCTATTAAACGTGAAGACCATTATTGAAGTGATGAGATCAACTGCTTAACGTGCGACGTAGGTAACTACTGAATCATCTTCGAACAAAAAGATGATGCATTTTCTAGGGCAACTTAGTGGTAAGTATGTCCCACGTGCACCGGACATGAGATTTGAACAGACGACCTCCGGGTTTTAGACCCATGCTTATTCTACCCTTAAAATAATGATCTAGCCCCTTGGCCAATTTTTTGCCGCAAAATGATTTGTATTTTATATTGAGATAAGCAATCCCTGGTCTAATGAAATAGACAAAGTGAGAGTAAAACGTAATAATATTTGAAGTAAAAGATTAAAAACATTTGAGCTGTTTTTTCATTAGGTGAGTTTAATTCTTCAATTGTCGACAAAAAATAGTTAACAAAACTTTTTAGATAATCTAGTCTAATCTAGGCCCATTTTGCAACTATAATTAGCCCGAAATCCTGGCACTGAGTTGGCAACACTGTTTAGACGTAACACTAACAGCCAGTTGCCACCAGCGACAATGACAGTGCAACTAGTATGAAAAGACCCCAATTTATTTAAAATATGAAAGAATGCATCTAAAAAAAGGAGAAATATTTTTTGTGTCCGATTGGAATGTGTCCTAATGAGATTTTTTAGTATTCCTTTATTATCTGTACTATGGTCTATCTCTTAAAATGTTTTACAGTCAGATCAGAATGCACTCGAGTGGCTAGCGGCCAGTTCTTCGATTGAGAATTTGAAGTTAAGCATTAACTTAACTACATACAAACTTACAATTTAAAGTTTGTACTTAGTAGTGCTAAAGTTCAAACTATTAATTGAGAAACTGGCCATTGAACAATCAGACAAACATATGCTGTTGAACATAGGTCTCCCCCAAAGAAAGTTAACTATCCAGAATCTGCGTAATTTGTAAAAAGATTTGAGACAGAAAAACTAAGAGATTTATCAATTAACAGAAGAGATCCATACTATCATCCTGACTATCCCTCCCCAGGTACAATACAACAGATAAAAAGTGTAAATAATTGGCTGCGGCCATCGTACCTTTTACAGTTATTTCACCGAACTGGCGAATTAACTCTAGAATCTGCTAATTTCTTGCTTAAACCTAATTACAATTGTAATTGATCTGGTACTCAATGGCCATTCAAGCCAATACCTAGAATCACCCGATTCGGAGTTAATGAAAATGTACAGTTATCGAGATAACTCGGTACTAGATTTTTTTTCTCAATACAGCGTGAAATAGACTTTATGTGGAGAATGAAACGGAAAAGGAATGGAACGGAAATGATTAATTCTGGAAAAAATCATCTGTTAATGTTTAACGTTATTTCCCGTCTGCAGTTTTGTTGTTAACGAGCATGCGTGCATAAAACAGTTATAAACAAACATATTTGCTCATTACGGTTTCAATTAAATTTTAAAAAGTAGATACAGTGAGCATCATAAATATCATAAAAAAGTAAATAAATATTTAAGAGAAGTGTGTGCATGTACGGACAGAAATGCATTACGTTATAAAGTAGGTAAAATTTCTTCAAACTACGTCAAAATTATGGTTGTAGTTTTTATAACCTCCCTGTAGATTATTTAATTTTTGCATAAATCCCAAGAATGAGATGACTGCGTAAATTATCGGTTTGTATGAAGATGCTATACCAAAAGAAAGTCTAAATAAAATATATATTACGTTGTTTGATCAGAAATATTACTATATAAGAATTGTTACATAAACTTACAAACCAAACTTTCGATTATTGTGACAAAAAATGACGCCAAATCGGTGACAGTGAGAGATATTTTACCTTTTTATTTCGCTCACGAAAAACCGGTGTAGCGTATCAATGAGTGTAAGTAAATAGAAATAAAATAAAATAATTGAGATTCTGAGTACACATCTATTGTTGGAATTCCTCATCCTACGTAACTTTCGCCAGTAGTATTTATTTTAGTTTTTGTTAAATGCAGTTTTTACTTTTAAAAAGTAATGTTTTCTTTAATGGTAGTGTTTTCAATCACGTACTTAGAAACAAAATACGATTGCTACTTTCTTCTTATCTGATTTGATTAGGGATACTAAGATTAAGGTGACGGGTTGGGCACACTAGCGACGCCAATCGATTTTAATTTTTAGCTACTAAACCGGATCTATTTTGAACAATTTCGGGGTTACAACCTCTCGGCAAACACTTATACTATTTATTAAATAACCATGCAAAAATGTTGGGTTCAACGCAAACGCGAAAAATTGATTCACGCTAAAAGTGGCCGCTTTTGGCGGTAATCAATTTTTCGCGTACAAAAACGGACCCAACATTTGTGCATGGAAATTCATAAATAGGTAGTATTAGTGTTTGACGAGTGGTTGTAACCCCGAAATAGATCCGGTTTAGTAGCTAAAAAATAAAATCGATTGGCGTCGCTAGTGTGCCCTACCCGTAACCCTACCTTAATGGTAGTGTTTTCAATCATGTACTTAGTACCAAAATACGATTGCTACGTTCTTCTTATCTGATTTTATTAGGGATACTAAGATTAAGGTAGAAAACTTATTAAAATATTATCAATCGCGAATGATCGCGATCAGGATACAACGAGTATAATGTACTAACGATATTTCGAACCCAACGTACAACCATTGACGAATAACACAAGTGCCCTGTACCCTCAGCTTTCCAAGGGTTTCTTATTACCCTCATTCGATGGGACGCAGGATCAACTGCTTCACATGCTTTCTGAGTAACGGGGGTATGAGACCTCCAACTTCCAGACTTCAGGCTGACACTAACAATTTCTTAAATGAAAAACTTAAGTAGGTACAGGGATCGACCCCGGAATCCCAAGCGCAGCCGTCGCTTTCAAACTATCCAATGCGCTGCCGAGGCAGACAAAGTCTTCTTTCTTATGTCATAGGTGGCAGACGAGCAGACGGATCACCTTTTGACAGCGATTGCCGCCGCTCGTGGAGTCACAAGTGCGCTGCCAACCTTCAAACCCCCTTTCCCCCAGATGGGGCCTCCGGTACCCTCACTTACGCAGCGAAACACAGCACAGTGCCGCTACACGCCGGTTTTCTGTGAGGTTTCAGGAAAATATCTTTTTATACGTGACTGGTATCGTGAACACTTTAATGTTTTGGACTCATTGTAGATTTACGCTAGATTTTTATTGTGTCCAAAAGTTACAAAATACGAACCTACATAATCTGGTCGATCTGTGAACGCATTCGTAACGCGCATTCAGTTCAGCATCAATAGTTTGACCGCCATTTAAAAAAATAATATGCCATTGATTTTAACTGAGAAATATCAGAAATGCATTCCCAGAGCGCTCGGATTTTAGGATACATGGATTCTAAGCGGTAGTCACTGACTGCGGTGTATTTATAGACTACGATTAAGTACTACAAAGATCGAGGCTCTACATAGGTCTAGCAATATTATGCAGTAAAAAATGCAATCTTAAAAAAAGTTTACGGTAAGTGCACATAGCAGAAAAAAAAATCTTTTGTTTTTATGCATGCTTGTACATTATCATAATTTCAAGCACGGAAAACCTCCTGGCCATAATTACTATCATTTATTAATCTACTAAATTATAGATAATTGGTGTTGGTATTTGTTTTGATTTCTGTATGTAATTTATTAAAAAATATTTCTATTTGTTGTTTTATATAATGCTGCCAATTTTTTTTTATGCTTTGATACGTTATTTAAACTTAGGCTTTGTTATGCGTACAGCAGAAATGTAAGTCAACAAAACTTTTTCCTTTTCCTAGAATTCTCATGCTATTACAAATTATTAAGTCACACAGGGTTTAAATAGTAAAAACATGTTTTTCTGCATCCAAGGCGCAAAGTTAGCATTCAAAAGATCCTGTTTCACTTACCACTACTTAAGTTATTATTGAAGAATCTCTTGCCTCCACATCAGCTCCGTGGGAGCTGGTCTGTTTGTGTTAAACTTCCATACAAGGTTTGTGCACATTCATATTTTTTAAGTCATAAACACAAGTTGTTCGCGCGGGCATCCGAGCGGGCGGATGGTGGGGTCGTCGCGTCCGTCTTCCGCCGCGATTGCCTATGAACTGAATGTTTTCTTTAAACCCTGCATGGTCGGCCGCCTCGTTACCACCTGTCACGTTAACGGGATGCGCGGGCGCAGATCGTCCAGCTAGATACAGCAGGGATTTAATTAACTGTCGAAAGGGGTAATGGACAAAATAGACGCCAATTAAAAACTTCATGTAATAAAAACAACGCAAGTTTATTCTCTTAACTACAACTTTACACTTATAGAATTTTAGTAAAATATTATTTTCTTTTACATGTTTACAATTTAAAAAAAAATCTAATATTTATCTTATAATTTAAAATATTATTTATCTACCTACTTTAAAATCTGTAATTTATATATTTTACTGGCAATGTTACCTGCAGTACGTATAATAATTAACTGTGCAAAATATTATTTAAGTCAATAGTTGAAACTTTTATACCAAACTTTTGCAATTTATTATTTAAGAACTTTTAGTATGTTACATATTAATTCATTAAAAGCAAAAATACAGAGAGCCACGTCGTAAATAATATATTAAATACAAAAAAAATATTCTTAATTCTGAATAGGTATATTGAGGATTCATTTTCCTGGGACTTGGGTTATAATTAAAAAGTTGGTAAGTTTTAAGAAGTGTGGTCCCTGGCAGAGTAGAATAGGCCACCCTCACTCTTACCGAGGTGTCGTAAAAGGCGACTAAGGTAAAGCTGCTGGCATGATCATCAGCACACAGAGAAGGAAAACTCTGCATTTATATCAAAACCCTCGCCAACCCGTCTGCCAAGCGTGGTATGGAAATTACCCCTCATGTGATTGAGGGAGGCCCGTGCCCCAGCAGTGGGGACTTAAATAGGCTGATGATGATGAAGTTTTTGGATGATTGGCTAGGAGTGGCGCAGGGCTGACCAAGGCTCATTTTAAGTGGCTGCGCCTTTTTTACTTGGTTTTCGATATTTATTTATTCTGCTATTCCATGAGAAGATGACTACAACAAATCAAAGATCATTAAACACGGTTCAGACGTTCTTGCTTGAGTTATAATTAGTGGCGTAACTAACTCGACTTTTTTCTAATATATCTAATATTATTACTAGTTTTAGTTCATTGGAATTTTAGGGAAGAAAATTTAATTTCCAATTCTTCCCAGTGCTTCCCTCTGTTGTTCAAATGCCAAGATTTAGCAAGACGAAAAAAAAATGTTTTTGTTAATTAATCACTGATAATGTATGAAGTTGTTGATTTTTGACCTCAAATAAAACCAAGGAGACCCTGCAGTTTTGGTGCCATAGTTATAAATACTCACAAGTCCTCCAGAATACAGCAAATTTCTTTCTGTCCGGCACTTGGACCATAAAGACCTTCTTTCACTCTAAGTTAAGCAAAGAATACTAAGTTAAAAACTTCCATACGATGCAGCTATGCCAGAAAAAAAAACATTTAAATAAGAAAAGTATTTGCCTAACTACAATGACTTACTACTCATATTCTCATTAATATACTAAATAGCATTCGTTTAGTACTTTGGAAATTTAGTTCTAGATCCCTGTACTCAAAAAACCGAAAAACATAATTTTATAAAAAAAAACTGTCGGAATTTGAAATCTATTAAGTAAATGCTCATAAATTACCTACGCCATGACTGTACAGGTACGAGTATAATAAAGCATAGAAATTATCACAATTATCCTTTGAAAAAAGTAAATATTACAATAATGTATGTATAACTATTTATATATAGCAACCTCATGGGATGTTGACTCGCCGCCACATTTTTTTTTTTTGTGATAGATGGCAGACGAGCAGACAGATCACCAGTAGCCCAATTCTCGGACTCCGCCATGTTTTAAAAATATCACGAGCACGAGAATTGGGGTCCTGGTAAGCGATTGCCGCCGCCCATGGACACACCCGTGGAGTCACAAGTGCGCTGCCAACTTAATAGGTAAGTTTAATTCTAAAACGTTTTTAAAAATACCTTCCACTTATGACAGTTTTTACAAGCTAAACTGTACCTAAAACGTATTTTTTCTGCTACTGTCAGGCTACTGTGGATTGATGAACACAATAGCTGATTGAATATGATTGATTGAGGGTGGTTGATTGCCCCACTAGCACCTTTATTTGATTATTTTTATTGACATATGAGGAATGTAAGACACACAAAGTATTTTTAATTTACAGAAGACTTAATGATGTATTTTTAACATTTTCGTGTCACAACAATTTTCCTACTTGTACCGAGTACAATACAACAGATTAATCCTTAAAAAATAGAATGGCTTCTTTAAGTAGGTACACTACAAATATTGTATAAAAAAGACAAATGCCGGCGCTTTATGACCTAAAAAATACCCTTAATAAGTTAAGTGTATACTTTATAGCCCCAATGAGGCTTAGGTTGGTTTTTAAACATGTATTTTTTGTGGCAGACAAGCATGCGGTTCACCAGATTGTAAGCGATTGTACTAATATGCTTACACATTTAATTTATCTTTATTTTTATTTATTCAAATTTGTGACATATGTGTACTAAAGTGATTACAAAATGTTATCAATGATTTTTATTTTATATTTAATTATTTTCTAAGTAATAATAATAAGAACAAATCATTTTGCAATAAATCTAATCAAGACTAAATAATTTCTTTATGTAGGTATCTCAAGAAGGATTTGGCATCGTTTTAGAAGTAAACTATGGAAAAATAGAAATGAATGAAAACTGTAGACTTGAGTAGGTAAATATGTTTATAGTGTATGTGTTGCCATTGCCTTTATATGTTTTTTTTTTCTTTTTTCCAAATCTGACTTTTACTATCTAGCTTTAATCTATTTAATCACAATATGTTCTATCTATTTAATCTATTTTGTTATTTTACATGTGATTAACAATTTGCAATGAAAACTTTAAAGGACATTGAAATCAATCAAACAAATCACCGAAAACGAATAGACCCATAACAGTTATGGGTCAAAACCCTAGTTAATAGGCTATTGAAACTGAAATATAGTTCAGTAAACATCCTCAACAGTTCTAAAAAGATGTTGATATAATTTGTTCAATTCCATGCGCAAAGAGGAATATGCCAATGTAATATAAAGAATTCAGTCAAAGGTTTAAAAGAAATACTTTGTATGTAAAAGGTATTATAAACGTTAAGTAGGTAATGTATTGAAATAAGAGAGATAGAGAAACATCTGTCCCTTCATCAAAAGTCAACTGTTATAAAACATAACAATTGACATCAGAAAAAGAATTTAAAATCAGCTTTAAGAAATAAAAAGTAAGCATCCTACCTACTTATACATACCAGTCTACTTAATTATGTCTCCTCAATGTTAGGGTTCTGGGAAAACAGCTGATGATCATTGTAGGTACGCAGGTACTTCTTAGTGGTGTAGTACAGCATGAAGCCCCATTTCATCATCATAAAGGACCACACCATCCTGATGACTATACTTGTCTCAATAGGCAATACATCTGTAAAGAGATATTTTAGTTGAAATTCAATAAATAAAATGATTTTTCTTTTATGTATTTTTCTACTGGCAAACACTTTCTAATAATTAGAAATATCTAAAATTGGTTTAAAACTAAAAATCACAGAGGTTTTGAAAGTTTATCAAAGGTCAACATTATCTATTCAAAAATAGAAAGTCATTAAATATTATGTATGTGAGTTAAGAAAACTACACTCTTAACACAAAGTTAAGTATTGTGTTTTGCAGGTGGTCATTTTATAATTTTAATTCAATAAAATATTTTAAGGTGACGGGTAGGGCACACTAGCGACACTAATCGATTTTAATTTTTAGCTACTAAACCGGATCTATTTTAAACAATTTCGTGGTTACAATCTCTGAACAAACATGGTTGTTCAATTAATTCATTGCATGGTTATTCAATAAATAGTATAAATTTATTGAATAACCATGCACAAATGTTGGGTCAGTTTGTGTACGCGAAAAATTGATTCACGCAAAGTGGCCGCTTTTGTCGCGAATAAATTTTTCGCGTACGCGTTACATGGTTATTTAATAAATAGTATCAGTTTTTGCCGAGAGATTGTAACCCCGAAATTGTTTAAAATAGATCCGGTTTAGTAGCTAAAAATTAAAATCGATTGGCGTCGCTAGTGTGCCCTACCGTCCACTTACGCTAAAAGTTGGCAAACAAATTGAAATTATTCTACAATCAGGTCAACAACTTTGATAATACATAATTATTAAGGTCAGTGTGACAAACATAAGATTACAATAATAAAACATAAACATGTGACTTCTTATCTAGAACAGTGATTCAGGCAATTTCACAGCAAGTAAGTAAATATACATACTTAGAAACATGGTACCTAACAGAAAGATTAGCATGTTAAACACAGACTACTTAAATATTATATAGTGTTGTGACTAGGGTTGCCACCCTTACTTTATAATAAAGTATTGTACATTGGTGGACAGGTCAAGCTATACAAAACTGTAAAATTTCCTCAATCAATTTCGAACTCAATGTGTAACAATATAAAGTTTATAATTGAATGAAGAAATTTGACAGTTTTGTATAGCTTGATGTGTCCGCCACTGTACCTATGTTATTTCAGGTGATTGTACTCTATACTTTATGTGAAAAATAAAGTACTATAGCCAAAAATACTTTATTTCACATGATTGGGTTTGAATTTTGAAAAATGTAGTCATATTTAATTTCCTTAAATGAAATCGGTGATTAAACTATTGGTGATAAACATGTTGCAGAAAGCGCCGCATAACTTTTCGTTTTAATAATTTCTGAACGCAACAAACAGCAAAAAGTAATATATATGATAAAGAAGAAAAAAAAACTGTACTTTATTTTGATACTATGTACTTTTTTTCCTTACCTATAATAAAAAGTGCAAAAAAGAAGGTGGCAACCCTAGTAGTGACCCATTAGGGATTGTAATGGGTTGTGACTAGTAGTACTAGTAGGCGCCCAGGTAACATCATTCTGCCCCTTTTTTAATAAAATACAAAAATAATAATAACTTTTTTTTTATAAATAAATTGGGCACAATTATGTATAAAATACTTTCTTTCAGAGATATGTATATTATTTAAATTTAGTCACTCTATGCAAGGTTTCCTTACCAGTTTTGTGATAGATTTGCAAAAACACATAGAAAAGTGTGAGAGCAGCTCCAGAGACGAAACCGATGATGCCAAAGTCACCAATGTACTGTAATGACTTCCGAGAGAAGTTCACATGGAGGGAGTCCTTTAAGTAATGGCAGTGCAGCATAAACGCCAGCGTCGCATGGATACCTATGAAACATTTTTTTAAATTATTATAACAAAACTTGGCTGTGGAATGTGGATCAATCTGTTTGTCATTCTCAAACAATAACAAATTTAATTTATTTAATTGTGCATGCATGCATTTGCTTTTTTTTTGCTCAATTTTGTATAAGGTCACTGGATTACATTTCGGTCGGCAAATAAGCACAGGCGGTAGTAGGTATTGACAAGCATTCCTTCTTCCTGAATGTAGTTTTTTTACAATACAAAAACTAGTACTTGTTTTTTTCAACGAGCACGAAGGAAGACAAAAGTGAAAGAAGCTCTGCAAAGTGATTCGTAGATGTAGGTACCTACGGTTCATGCATCAAGGTCATTGAAATAGTCAACTTTACTAACTGATATGTAGTTAACAAAATATGTATAGTATAAGCATAAAATTACATTGAAACTTACCAGACAATAGAGCCCACATCCCAGCCTCAATATTTGCGTAAACTAGACAAAAACATATAAACGCTGATATTCCTAATATTGCACCGATGGCACTTAAAACAATATGAATTTTTGTTCGTAACATTATAGGTTTATAAGAAGCCTATCTGCAGGAATCTTCTGGATATAACTGGTGCTGATTTTAAGTGTACTGTGACTGGAAATCTGTCTGCCTCGCTTCAATAGCTATCAACAATTTTAACAAAAGTTTGTCAACAACAGACCACCCTCCAGTCAGTCAGTCAACTCGATTCAATGTCACTTTGACAAGATTAACAATATAACATTGTAATTTATTTAAACGCGCGATGTGTATTTCTCATTACCCCTCAAACCCCAAGAGGCACCCGGCTACCGCGCCATTATGAACGCGCTATTCTGTCAAACACCTAACGGTACCCGGGTACCGCGCTCTCCCAATGGACTTTACACTGTAATTTTAGGGTGATAGAGTCTTTATTTGTATGGACATGGATACATTTTATGATTTCTGAACGAATTTTTGATCGATTAAAACAATTTAATCTGTGGTGTAGCTTATGATTTTTCGGAAATCTTGTCATTCATAAACTTCGATATTTTCGCGCGCGTCAGTGCGAGTGTGTGTTTTAGAAGCTGAAATATTGGGATTTCTCTGAAGTAAGTACTGTTTTGTTATTTATAACTGATTATTATGGTTACGGTGAGTCTTTTTAGATAATTGGTTGTGAAAAATACATTGCAATATAATGAATAAATTGTTCGACAAAAGTCGTTATAATTTTTCTTTTTTCTAGGTGATTTATGTCTGTACTTGTCAGTTATTGTGGCTAAAAGAATGTAATCAGTAATTGCGACTGCTTTACACAACGATATTACAACGTATTTATTCATTTATTAGAATAATATGCAATTACAATTTCGTGAACAGTCCATGTAAAATGGCGGTTATTCCTTAAAAATTCGCGCGTGCCAATTTGAACTTTATTTGCATAGTGCTAAGAACGTTGATATTGCGCAACTTCTTACATCGATGTTTTCAATAGGGAGGAGTAATGTTTCGATAAAAGTATTGTTATGGTCGATGATGATAGTAATATCGTATAATCATTTTATTTTGTAACTTTGTTATTTTAAAGCCTTTTATATAAAAATATACTATTTTTTTATAAAAGAAAATTATTTTACATGATAACTGTTGTTAGAGTGTTCTTTTTATTTGCAGAATGAAACCGTGGCGTGTCGACGAAGAGCCGCCTTCAGACTTCCTCAACATATTATATGATGATGAAGAGGTAGAGGCCCTATCTTCAGAGGATGAGGAGGAGGTGGATGAGTGTGGCGAAGATGAGGTGGATGAGAGAGGCGAAGATGAGGTTCTTACTCATTTTAGTTTCATTTTGATAGAGTTTTTTCATACATTTTTATTTTATATGGTTGGTTGCGGGTTTACAACTACTAATTGGGGTTGGTAATTATGGCCTGTTGTTAAGAGTTTATAACCATTGTGATACTGCATTTTTTTAATGATATAGGTGTTAGTCGAGCCGACGGATCACATGAGGCTAAGTGATTACCGCTGCCCATGGACACCTGCAACACCAGTAGTGTCACAAGTGCGCTGCTTATCTTTTAACCCCCCTTCCCCTGGATTGGGCTTTCGGTAACCTCAATCACGCAGCGAAACAGCGCATGCACTGCTTCACGCCGGTTTTCTGTGAGGACGTGGTATTACTCTGGTCGAGCCGGCCTATTCATGCCGAAGCGTAGCTCTCCCACTGTTAGTAATACTGATATTATTGCAATGGTGGCTGTGGTTTTGAATGTTTTTATATGTTTTAGGAGTAATACTGCATTCAGCCTAAATTGTCTAAATCTTTCTGTAACCTTTGGTTTTTGGTGTGCTATGAAGAATATTTATCTATCTACTGCAGTACTGATAGTGTTGCAACGGTGGCAGTGGCTTTGCATGTTTTTTTATGTTTTAGGACGAACGTTCATTGACGCCAGACGCTCCGCCCTTCTCTCCTCTTACGTCCCCAGAGCGCAGGGAGAGGGTGCCAACACCGGTAATTTATGTTTTAGTGTGTAGTGTCCATACTGTAAATAGCGTTCTGACGTAGAAGTATGAAATGAATTTGTTGTATGTTTTAGGAAGAAGTGCCCTGCCGTTCAGCGTCGCCCGAAAGATCACGTTCGCCTATCGGGTTTCCGTCAGAATCGTAAGTTTTATACAAATATATCAGTTTAGTAATATAAAATAAAAAGATAATATTTACGCATTGTAACAATAACAATGTTTCTACAGCGTGGTAGTGCGGATTTTTGACGAGGATGGCGTGGAGCTGGACGGCGAAGAAACTTTTTTAACACCGGACGCCCATGAAGTGTTCTCGGCACCTGAGGGCTCTGGGAGGAGAGGGCGGAGAGGTGGGCGCCCTAGAGTGCGTGGCAGGGGTCGCGGACGGAGGGGTCGCGGACAGAGAGGTCGAAGTGTCGTGGTCGAGTGGCAAGTGGGGCACCCCTTGACCGAGATATGGTCTACAGACGCGGACGTCCCGCCTGAACTTATAACGATGGCTAGAGATGTGGTAAGGAGAAGGAATGCTAGGTCGGGTGAGGTGAGGAATGAAAGCGAGAGCGAGAGTGATGATGACGTGTTTTTTGAGGCTCAAGGTGGACTGGAAAACCACTTTGAATGGTCTCCTATGGAGTCCTTTCAGGGCCAGGAGGAACCTTTCGGGCCTCAGCGTACAGGTGCGGTTCATTCATACAGTTCGGCATATGAAGCTTTTCGCTCCTACTGGGACGATGAGGTTCTGAGCTTGATTGTGAATGAAACGAACAGGTACGCCACTAAAATTTCTTCTGCGGCTTTCCAGTCCGAATGGTACCCCACTAACGTACATGAAATTTTGTGCCTCTTCGCGTTTTGGATGATGTTGGGGATCGTCAAATTACCAACTATCGTTAGTTGTTTTTCTGTCGATCCCCTGCTGAAAACAGAAGTTTTCAGGCGCATCTTTACACGCCGGAGGTACGAAATGTTAACTAGAGCGTTACATTTTGTAGATTGTGACCCCGCTACTAATGATTCAAACCCCTCCAAGGGTAACGCTGCTAGAAGCTTGGACCGAATACACCGTTTAAGACCAATAATTACACATTTAAATTCAAAATTTCAGTCAAATTATGTTTTAAGTAAAGATATTTGCATAGACGAAAGTTTAACCCTCTGGAAAGGAAGATTGGATATCAAACAGTATATTCGGTCTAAAGCTGCAAAGTTTGGGATCAAAACCTTTGAGCTGTGTGAGAGTGTGACTGGCTACTTGTGGTCCTTTATTGTGTACACCGGTAAGCAATCAGCAGCCGACCTGGAGCAGTCGCGTGGTGTACTTAAGAGTACAGCTGTTGTGCAGAAGCTCATGCATCCCTTACTCAATAAAGGATATAGATTATTTATGGATAATTGGTATAATTCACCACTTTTAGCTAGGTTTCTCAAGCGCAATGGCACCGACTGCGTCGGTACTTTGCGCCCTTCCCGTTCACACGTTCCCGCTCTAATAAATAAGGCTCCACTTTTAAGGGGTCAAATGATTGCTAGACACTCCGGTGATGTTTCAGTTTTAGCTTGGCAAGACAAGAAAAGAATAACCATGATCTCCACTTGTCATGGTTCATCCACTGCTTTGCCTACAGTCGCTTCTCGACCATTATCTCGTTCTATTCCGCACAAACCACAAGTAGTTTTAGATTATAATAAATTCATGGGGGGGGTTGATTGTAAAGACCAAATGCTCGAGCCTTGTCAAATGAAAACGATGTATCAAATGGTACATGAAACTTTTTAAACGCTTACTAAATGTTTCTATTCTCAACTCACGTATTCTTTTACAATCATCGACACAACATCACCAAGATCATTTGGCCTTCCGCCTTCAGCTTGTAGATTCCATCCTCACCAACCATCTCTCACATAGTCCGCTTAGTCGACGATTCCAAGCTTCCAGTTCGAGAGGTACGCATGAACTGCCGGGCCGATTCATTCACTCCACACATTGGCCTGTTTTACTGGAAGCGACTGAGTGCAGTTCAGCGAAGAACCGAAAGTTTTGGAAGCGTTGCCATGTTTGCCTTCGTGAAGGCAGAAAATCACAGAAGACGTCCTACTGTTGCGAATCTTGTCGTGTGCCTCTTTGTATTGTAAATTGTTTTAAGTCATATCATACATCATCTTAGTAGTGCTTTTTTTGACCTTTTTTCTTCCCAATTATTCATAAATAACTAGTATGATAGGTATTTTAAGTGACGTGTATGAATGTGTCTACGCCATCTAAGTAAGTTGTGACCTCGCTGGTAACATCGTGCACTGTAACATGAGTAACTATTGTGTTTCTTGCTGGTGTCTTCTTTGTGGAAATGGACATTCCGAACCAGCGGTAGATTATAAAATATTATTAATGCTTTGACATTCATAAGTGTTCTGTATGGACCTAACTTGAATAAACATTTTTCATTTCATTTCATGCAATGAGGTCTGATTTATAATTGTTGATTTTACGTTTTATTTGATTTAATTTCTTTAACTACTACTATTACTCAATAATTCAAGATTTGTTTTTGCTGATCTAGTGGTCCCCAGTTTATATCTTAGTTATATTTTCTGTGACACCGAACCCAAGATGCTTAATCGTAGGGCTAGAAAGGTAATAGGTACTTGGGTGGGTGATCTTAGCTTAGCTTAGACGATTTATATCTAATTAAGGATCTCAGCTTTGAGAAGAATTTCTATTCAAAGGATCTCAGTCCCTGTCCGTATAGAATGTCCACATACCACCACGGTGGTGCCAACTGGTGCATCTATTTGTGGTGCCACCTCTTTGAATAGGGAATAGAGATTTCTTTTCAAAGTGCCACCTATAAGGCCACCGGGAATATTATTAAGTACCTTACTCTGAGTGTCACCCACCTAATATATAGTACCTTTTAATATTTTTAAAACTTTATACACTTCTAATAACATTTTAGAATAGTACACAGTACAGAAATGTTGTGGTGGTGGTGTTACTATCTTGTAATGTAATGTAATACATACTCAAAGAATACAACATTCAATAAAGATTAGGCGCAGACTTCAGTAAAACCTTTTCTCGAGTGTACTGTTATAAAATGTTATTTCAAGTGTATAAAGTTTTGAGTACTCAAAGGTATAAAGTGTTAAAAATATAATTTTTCACTTTTTAGTTCGTGGTTTTTGAAGGCGGTTCAATCTCTCGGCAAACACTTATACTATTTGTAATATTTTTAACTGTATATAATTTCCAAAATATACTATTTATTATATAACCATGCACAAATGTTGGGTCCGTTTTTGTGCGCGAAAAATTGATTCACGCCAAAAGTGGCCGCTTTTGGCTCGAATCGTAAGGAGTTTATCGGTTTATTCTGACAATATTCTTTGCATATGACAGAAATACTACGATCTGACAGGCGGTAAAATAAAACAAAGCGGGCTTGTTTAAAAATTGGTTTAAAAAAGTACTAAAGAAGTTAGAGAATCACTAGAGAATACCTATTGCATAAAAAATTACCTATATTTTATTTTTTATAACTTACCATTGATATGATATTACGATATTTTGAAATGCGCTAAAAATTTGTAAGGAGTATAAAAATAAGTAAGAATTCATTTGAAAAAATGAGCAGAGTCAGTCAGTCACAAATGAAGAAACTGTTAGACTTGCTAAGTGAAGATGGTGTTCTACACCATGGCAGGGTACTGTACACAAACACAAATAAACAAACATTTTGGAAACGAATTGCTACCCAGCTCAACTCGGTGGAAGGTGGAGTTTACAAGAATACTTGGAAATGGTGCAAAGTAAGTTAAGACGAAAAATCTTACACATGTTTGTTTTTATAATTTAATAATGTAGTACATTTAAGGTCCGTGTTCCACACAAAGATAATTTGAATACTTTGTTCCACAGAAGTATTTCTACGAGCTAAAAATCATAATATTAAAATATCAGAGGAAGTAGCAGACAGATCACCCGATGGTAGGCAATTGATTGATTTTTATTGAAGATGGTTGAAGGGATGGAGAGTGACTGAGGTTACTCTGTGGCAAACCAAATTCCACACGAGAGAAGCTCTGTGGGTGACCACTTGTCTGAAATATTTACCTAACTATTTAATTATAACATTTTTCAGATGTGGGCTGACTGGAAGAACAAAACGAAGAAAAAGGCGAATATACTACTGCAGCGCAAAAACTATAATTTAGAACATCCATCATCTACATTAACAAATCTGGAATTGCGCTTGTTGAAAATGATTGACTACCCTTTGGAAGAAAAAGCTGAGACATTGCGTGTGCAATTGGTAATATATTTTTTTTGTGCGATGGCAGACGAGCAAATGGATTACCTGATTACCGCCGCCCATGGAAACTCAGAACACCAGTGGAGTCACAAATGCCCTGCCAACCTTTAAACCCCTCTTTCCCTCAGATTGGGGCTCCGGTACCCTCGCACCACGGCCTCCACGCAGCGTAACACAACACAGACGCTTTACGCCGGTTTTCTGTGAGGCCGTGGTATTACTCCGGTCACGTCGGTCTAATGATGCCAAAACGTGGCTCATCCACATTTTTTCATTATTTACCGTTTAAATTAAAACTACAGATTTGGAAAGCTTGAGTAAAACAAAATAAAAAGCTTTTATGTATTCAAGAACAGAAGTCCTTATAAGTTAGTAATAAATTAGTATTGAGTTTTTTTTTCAGACTGTCAACAAAATGGAAGCTGAAAATCTTGCTGATGATGAAAGCCACCTGAATGAGGATTCTGATAATACTTCTGACATAACAGGAGACCAGAAACAAATTGGGTACACCACTGAAAGCAAATTTTGTAGTGTTGATGATTTTTTAAAAGGTAAATGAGTAAGTACTAGTAGGTACAGTCAGCACCAAGATTTGCTGTATAATTGTGACAGCTATTGACTTGCATGTAATACATTCGAAATAAAAACTATGATCGGCTAAAATGTATAGCTTCTTTTGATGCTGACTGTATTATGTGTAACTTTGTAGAGTGAAGCTATTCTTGGACAAGCATGCCCCCCCTCATCAAAAAATGTCAAGTTCACTTAATATCTGTTGTGATGGCACTCAAATGCCACTGTTGTAACTTTAAAAACCGGTCAAGTGAGAATCGGAATCGCCGTAAAAGATATATGGAAGGTAAAAAACTATTATTGTTCTTATAGTTTCGGAAAAAAATGGCTGTGACATACGGACAGACGGACGGACGGACGGACGGACTGACAGTCTGACAGTCGGACAGACAGACAACCAGACAGACATGACGAATCAATAACGAATATAACAGAACCCTTATAGTTCCGTTTTTTGCCTTTTTTTTGGCTACGGAACCCGAAAAATGTGTAATTTTAGTCATGTTGTATATGTCTGCTGCTTGCATGTACTACATTAACTACTATTTATTATATTATTTATTCCGTTTGTTTTTTACCTCCTATACTTTTTTATGTGATAGGTGGCAGATGAGCAGACGGATCGCCTGATGGTAAGCGATTGCCGCCGCCCATAGACACCCGCGACACAAGTTCGCTGTCAATCTTTTACCCTGGATTACCCTATGTATGGTCAGCATCAAAAGTAGCTTAACACTTTAGTACCATGTCAAAGTAACTGTTCTGCCTAGTCAGTTTCTAAGCGGTACGTACAAAATGTTTCTTCGACATGGTACTAATGTTTTAAGCTACTTTTGATGCTGACTGTACTTTTGACGTTCTGCTTAACTTTTTTTAGTATATTTTATGTATCAACATATATATGTATTAACATATTAATTATACACAGTTACTTATAAATAGTCTTAAATGATTCAAATGTATGACGATTAGTAAGTGCTGTGTACAAGCCTATGCAAATAAAGAATTATTATTTGAGTTTGAGTTTACTATTCAGTTCATTGATCACTATTACATCGACACATTAGCGATCTCTCTGATTTCGCGGATATTCATTGGCAGCGTTGATTATTTTCCATTAGGTTCGTTTGTCGCTGCTAGCATAAAAATATATCTCTCGATTCAGTTACTATAACTATTGTTACACACACTTATATCATAATTAGTAGCACCTTTGTAAAAGAAAGTTCAGGTTTTTTACCACAGTTGTTTTTACAGGAGACTTAAATGATAAAGCAGAGTCAACAAATTCAGAGCAAAAAATCAAATTTAAAGGTAGGTACAAACTGTGCGGATAAAGAATGGGATCGGAAATGGCGGCGCATCTATTCACTTCTTGCTCGCACACTATTTGCGTCTATACTCGCATTCGTGGGTGTGCGAGCGAGTAGTGAATAGATTCGCCGCCATTTTTGATCCCATTCTTTATCCGCTAACTAATTTTGTAGAATAATAATAGAAAACCCAAAATACTACGGAGAGCTGTATTTGTAGTTAAAGTATCAAGTCAAGTGTTCTTTACCAATCACTCCAGAATATGGGACCATTAGGCCAAATATACGCCAAAGGTGACAGTCACATAGCCGACCTGAATATTTCTGCTTTTTTATTGCGTTTGGAGTTTGGGCGCCTACATCGAAACCATCCCGTAACAAACGATAATATAACCCTAAACTACCTGTAGCCCGTGTAGCATACAAACAAAACAAACGCAAAGGACGTGTGAATTTCATTTCGATTGTACTAACTCAACTGAAATTCTCATTTCAAGAATACAAAGCAAAAACCATCACAGCATTAGAAAAAGAAAAGACTTATCAAAAAACTGAAGAACTACGATTAAAAGCTTTGGAGCTAAAACTGAAAGGAGATGAATTGAGGCTCAAGGAGATGGAGATGAACAAAGTCAATTATTTAACTAATATTGAAGAAGAAAAATTGAAATGTTTAAGAGATATATCATCATCCTTAAGAGAGTAAGAAAATTTCTTATATTTAAGTAATACTAACTAACTAGGTTGGCGCAGCGACCCATAGTGAGTATTGGCCTCCGAAAATAAGAGCCTCCATCTTGGTCGATCCTGCGCCACCTCCTGCCAGTCATCTGCTGAGAGTCCGCGCAAGTCTTTTTCGACCTCATCCTTCAGTAATGGCCTAACTGTATCAAACTTTGGTGTCTATCAGCTAATGCTGATATATACTGATATATGCTATGATACTTCATATCCTATTATTCATCTCGCGCCTGCACCCTGTGAATCCCTTATATTATACTACACTTTTTTTTTTGTAGACTTGTGGAGAGATCACGAAATGGAATGTAAGATAATATAAAACAAAATCATTTGAATTGCAAAAAAGTGTTCCAGCTGTTCTCAAGTTAGAAATAAGTAAGACTTACATGACTTTGATTTCTATGACTTCATTAGATTTTGTTTATATATGAATATTTTTTATACATCTGTTATAATAATAACAAAATATAATATTAAGGCGACGGGTAGGGCACAATAGCGACGCCAATCGATTTTAATTTTTAGTTACTAAACCGGATCTATTTTAAACAATTTCGGGGTTACACCCTCTCGGCAAACACTTATAGAATTTATTAAATAACCATGCAAAAATGTTGGGTCCAACTCGTACGTGAAAAATTGAAACACGCTAAAAGTGGCCGCTTTTGGCGGTAATCAATTTTTCGCGTACAAAAACGGACCCAACATTTGTGCTTTTATCACCTTTTTTTATATATATATTGTAATAAAATAAATAAAACTTTCTTAACTCTTTAATTGTTTCTCTTTTAAAGTCTCAACAGAAATACCTCATTGCACATAACATCATCACTTCTCAATTTTAAAAACGTAATATTATTTCTTTAAGAAATTGACCTTAATTTATATAGAATAATCTTATTACAAAGAAGAAACATCTACATTAACACTATTTTATAATAAAACAGTTTTAAAAATATTTTATACAACCATGCATAAACCATCTGGAAGAATAAAGGTAACAGTCATAAGATTCAGTGTTTTGTGAATTATTAATACTCAACATGATTTAAAATATAATACTAATAAAAATCCTTTTGCTTAACAATTTGAATTTCTCCTACTACACCCACACTTAAAATAAAATAAAAGCAAAATGAGGTAACAACAAAAACAAAATATAGCTCAAGCACCTGTGTTACGGATATCAGAACCAACAGCAGAATTACATATATAAACATATAATACTTGTTTGTAAATACATACTTATAATAAATGAGAGTAAAGTACACATATACATAAAAAATACAAATATAATATATACATATACGTAAAGAAGATTATTATAAAATGCATAGCTTGGTCCAGCTAAGTCCATGCTTAATGTAATTTCATGTTTTATAAAGAAAAATAAATTTATATAAGTATAAACATGCAAACATA
Source organism: Marasmia exigua (assembly GCA_019059595.1). Lineage (NCBI taxonomy): Eukaryota > Metazoa > Arthropoda > Insecta > Lepidoptera > Crambidae > Marasmia > Marasmia exigua. The sequence continues at coordinate 9,443,050 of CM032476.1, read as the reverse complement.
ATCCTTCTTCTTAATATCACAAAAGTTTAAATTTAAAAGAGAATGTTTTGCGACAAATATGTATGTATGGAAGTGAATATAGTGCCATTTTTAAATAATTATATTTAATAACCAAAACTAAGTAGGCATAGAAAGCCTGATTGTAAAAACTAATATTATAGAAGAAAATTGATTGCTACTTAAAAATATTGTTTCAATGTTTCTGATATAAAGGAAATTGGTTTTTGACAGGTTTTGGCACACTTTTTGCCATGTCTTCTATCTTTCTTAAACATAAACCATGATAACCAATAACAGTTCTACAATCCTATTCTCCTGTTTCATCGAAAATCCTTCAGAAGCTTCAAATAGTTAGGCTTTATTTTACTTAATGTTACAGCATCAATTTCTGCAAGTCTGTGTATCCGCAAGTGGCTCTTCATATTTCCTCTTTGTGCATAACCACGTCCACATATTGGACATTTGAATGGAGTTTCTCCTGTGTGAAGGCGCATGTGTTCTTTTAGATAATCTTCATGATAGAAGGATGAACCGCATACAGTACATTCGGCTGGTCTCTGCCCTGAAATATATAAAAAAGACAATCCAGTTTATCTCTCATTTATTTTTTTACTTATTTACTGATGACATGTTATGCAAAGCTCTAGTGATTATAAGTAAATATTCTATATAAATAGACAAAATACGCTTTTGACTTTGTGCAAGTAAGTGTAACATTAATAAAATGTACAAAGAAGGTGGACTTTGGTTGAAAATAGTAATATTTTGGTAAAAAATAGTCACTGTAAATCATACCTGTGTGGACTGATCTTTCATGTATCAGAATAGATTTAGCACATTTGTAAGTTTTGTCACAAAATTTACATGCAAATGTCTTCTTGGGACGTATATGTTTTTCATGAACATTTCTTGTATGACTCGTAAGCTCTCCTTTAAATGCAAATCTTCCACCACATGCTGAACATATGAAGTTTTTCTCAGTATCATGTTTTCTTTTTATATGCCTCTTCAAGTAATAATCTGATACACACAATTTGTGACATTTTGGACACTTAACAGGATTCTTGAAATGCACTTTTCTTTTGTGCAGGGACAATTTTTCTTGGTTCTTGAATATGTCCCCACATAGATCACACAGTTTGGGTGGGTCTGGTTGTTTTATTTTAGGCAATTTGAGCTTAATCTCTCGTGGCTGCCGGATCTGACCAGGCACCCTTTTCTTGCGGCACTCTTGAGACTCCATTGATTTCAAACTGGAATGGAGTTAAATAAATAAAATTTTATTATAATGCCTTTAAGAAATTCCGAAACATAAATTGTAGAAAAAAATTTTTACTAAATAAATTCAAATTAGAATCTTACTAGAATGTTTTTGATGTCTAAAAGAAACAGTAAAAAATTAGAAAGATGTTTAAAAAATAAAATTATCTCAAATATTACCACCATTTTTCTCCAGTCCATGTAAAATCACCTTCTAATAATGAAGAAGCTATTTTACTGGATTTATTTTTAGATGAAGAAGTCTTAGGTTTAGATTTAGTCTTTTTGATAGTGAGCTCTTTAGACTTTAATTTAAATTTTAAGGGCTTTATGAGATCTATGAAGCATTCATTATCATCAAAGTTTTCAAAATCTGCAATAGGTTCCTTTTTAATGTCTTTTATTTCAATTTCTACCTCAGAAGGAGTATCACTGTAGTTTTGAAATTCAACATCTACATTTTCGTTTTTGACTATAAGTAGTCCACTTTGCAGTATCTTTGATGATTCTTTGTATTTATTAATGAAATTGCAAACTGCTTCTAATGTGCTGTTACAAGTATCACAAATATTTCTTGGGAAACCGTCGACGTCCTCAATCTAAAACAAATTGAACACCACTAATATTACGAAACTTTAACATAGATAGAAAACTAACTTTTACGTTGTGGAATAGTAAGCACTACTTACTTTTTCTTTCATACATCGCGACAATTTTGAGAATACATCAATACCAGGTTCACTAGGCTCAAATATTGGATTTGTAGCCCCCTCTTCAAGACATATTCTGCATAAACTTAAATTGTATTCAATATCCATTTTAAAACTTTTGTCAGTACCTTGCAGTTTTATTTAAAATATTGCATTACTGCATTACCATCATCAAACTGACTAACTTACAACTCATCAACGCAGATCAATATTACCCAAATTAATTAGAAAGATTTTTAGTTCAGAATTTTAAACGCCATATTCTGCGAACAATATTTATTTATTTTGACATTACACCTACTTCATCGGTTTTTGACAGTGACAGGTAATTATTCTGCTATTTAACCGTTTCATGTTCAGCCAATGCCAAGAAAATGGATGAAACGAAACGCAGTTTTTCACGACGAGATCACAAGACCAACCATAGACAATTATTTTATCATCTATTACTGTCATCAGGTGATCAGGATTGTGAGCTAAAAAATCCTGAATTTGGGATAAAACGCAAATAATTTCCAAACAAAATGTCAGGAAAAGATAGATTAGCGATTTTCCCATCTCGGGGGTAAGTTTCGTTTGCTAATGTGTTTTTGTAACTCGGAAAAAAGGCTTCGAAAAATGGTATATTGGTATGGGTTGGGTTTGATTTAGTAGTCCAATATTCCTTTTGATTTCAGTGCTCAGATGTTGATAAAGGGCCGTTTGGCTGGTGCACAAAAAGGTCATGGTCTCCTGAAAAAGAAAGCTGATGCCTTGCAAGTCAGGTTTCGAATGATCCTGAGCAAAATTATTGAGGTAACAATGTCATGATTTTTAACAATTTTGTTTGATTTTTTTATTTTTATTAATTTTTACCTTCGCTCTTAGTGGTGGCGATATAGTCCAAAATTGTAAATGTCTTCCTTTTTTTTATTTGCATTAAAACTTAATTCTCCCGCTCACATATTTAGATCTCCCAGCTATCTCAAAACTTGTTTAAATACTTTTAGACAAAAACCCTTATGGGTGAAGTGATGAAAGAAGCTGCATTTTCTCTGGCTGAAGCTAAGTTCACAACTGGAGACTTCAACCAAGTGGTGCTGCAGAACGTGACCAAGGCTCAAATCAAAATCCGTTCTAAAAAGGACAATGTTGCTGGTAATGTAATTTTACTCATTAATAATATGCTTCTTGTCTTTAATTTAAGTATTTACTTATATTTTATTGTACACAATTTTAAAAAAGAAGCATCACTTATTTCAAATGAGAATTTCTTTTGTGGCATCATTTTGATTTTCTTTTTAATCAAGAAATAAGATTTTGGAGAGTATTTCAAACTGTGTATCTAAAATATGAAAAAGAAGCAAAGCCACATCAATATTTCGTTATGGTTATTACTTAGGGACTTACAAGAGATTAGGATACTCTTTATCAAAAGGCTAGCATCAGCAGCTAGCTCATTGGTTGCCTCTAGAATAATAATAAATCATATCAAGATAATCATAAAAATAAAAAGCCTTTATTTGTAAATTGACACTGTTACAGTTATTAGATAGTTATTAAATATATATTTTATTATCTTTAAAAAGTTTAGTATTATTTAAAAAGAAAAAAGACAGTGTCGCAGATGGGAAGACGAGATAAAGTTAATGGTAGGAACTGGATGAAAGAAGCTGCAGACAGAATCTCGTGGAAGGCATTCGGGGAAGGCCTTTGTTAAAAAGCAAGATAATCTATAAGTAATATGAATTTTATGTAATAAATATAAGTAAAAGTGTAATAAGATTATAAATAAAGGCTATAATAATGATAAATAATATTATCTTTAGAACCCACTAATAGGTATAGGCCTCCTCTAGATCCTGAATGATAAAGATAATACCAGCCTTGTTTTTCATCTTCAGGTGTCACACTTCCTATCTTCGAGTCTTACCAGGATGGCTCAGACACTTATGAGCTGGCTGGGTTGGCCCGTGGTGGACAACAGCTGGCCAAGTTGAAGAAGAACTTCCAGAGTGCTGTGAAACTGCTAGTGGAGCTCGCATCCTTGCAAACATCATTTGTTACTCTCGATGAGGTGATCAAGATTACCAACAGGCGTGTTAATGCTATTGAGCATGGTGAGTTTACAGTATTTTTTTTAATGTGACAGGTGGCATAGTGCCTGGAGAGTCAGTGTTCTTAAATAAAGGGAATAATAGAATAATAATAAGAATAAGAATAAAATATGTTTATTGCCTTAAATACATATGCATAACAAAACAAGTAGGTCTACAATAAGCAAATGGACGTGGCTCAGCTTGAGCTGCCACAGAATGGTACAATCCTGGCAGCACTGGTTTTCAGCCAATCCAGCTTCTCTGAGGGTGGAAGGCGAGAAGGTGAGTTTATGAGGGCTAAAAGTTAAAAACTATGATAATTCAGGATATAAAGTAATAAAATTTACTTACAAACTAAATAAAAATTTACTAACAACTATCCGAAAACAGAGATGACGAAGTTTCGAAATTGGTGTTTCTGTGTGCGAGGGTAGAAGTGACAATGTGTATATTTGTGTGAAAGTGAGAATCTTTAAGAGGCAGATGTTTGAGGTATGGCGTTTTAATATTTTCCTGCAGCTGTTTCTTCAAGAGAGCAGTTTGAATTAAAGCTGTCCGCCATAATGGTCTATTAATTATCTGTGCCATGACATCACTGTTATTGTAAGCAATACGTGTGACTGTTATGACTGTCATATAAATGAAAGACCATGAATAACCTGAAACTGGCGTTTGACGTTTTGTTGTTTACAATAATGGTGACATAGAACCATGGAGGACGGTGTTTGCAATCAAGAGAAAAAAATTATAAAATATAATGGATTTAAGGTGAATTTTTACAGCAATCCCTTATTTATATTTATTGAAGTTTATATATTTCGGACCCTCGTACGGAATGATATATGAATTAAAAGTTATTTATAGTCTTTATACCAAATATCCGTAACACGAAGTGCTAGTACAATTAATAAAATTAAATTCAATACTAAATACAGTTTTGTGTAAATTTTTTAGTCTTTTTAAGTACATTGTGTGGAATGAAACTATCGAGTTGCTTCGCGTTATCACTACCCTAGTCATAAGTTTTGGGAATTCTGGCAAAAATGTCACCCACTTTGTGGGTTCCGGTTTAAATAGATAATGGTTTTCGAGTAGTAAAATAATATTAATAATATCATACACATTGCTTCTTTACAGTAATCATCCCCCGATTGGAGCGTACCTTGGCGTACATCATCTCTGAGCTTGACGAGCTCGAGCGTGAAGAGTTCTACCGACTCAAGAAAATCCAAGACAAAAAGAAGATCATCAAAGAAAAGGCAGAAGCTGTAAGTTTATTTTTCGTTACATTTACATAAATAACTGTGTTTTTATCACTTGCAATATTATTAGATATCGCAGAACATGAATCACTTTTGTTTTATTCATAGGGGGTATCATAATAATTATGATGTATCATTAAGAGTAGGCAATTTTCATTTCTTTACTAACAGCTGCAATGAAGATGATTTAAATGGAGCATTAATATCCTTACATCCATTATAGCAGCATTTCTACTTTTATTTATTGTAGCTTTTGAAGTAGTGCATGTATCACACTACTCTAGTAACTGTATTGCTAATTCCTACCATTTCAGTCTGCCTGGGAAACTATGTAAACCTTTTAAGATTATTCTTTGCCCTTTAATTGTACGAAGGTCTACTAACCCAGCTTCGGGCTCTGAGCCCCGGCCTCCGAGCTTTATTAAAATCCTGTAAGGATGAAAAAAAAAGGACATTAATTTTTTTGACTTCCTATTAAACCAAACCGATATTTCGAGGGTGTCGTAGGACTGTAGAGGTTTTTTTTTTAAACAGAAAATGTACTGATACAATTAATAGATCATAAAATATAATAAAGTATTTTCGTTAAAATAAGAGGAACAAAATTGAGCTGCATAATAGAAAAAATATAAAAATTATTGCACTGATCGGCTTTGTTGTGGTTTGCAGAAAAAAGCCGCACTTCGTTTAGCCGAGAATGATGTGCGTGGTATCGCCAACCTCCTTGATGAGGGCGACGAGGACCTCCTGTTCTAACTTAGGCCGCGTGCCGTACGTTGAAGGGGGTAGGTACTGCTCGGCCAAGTTTGCTTGTGGTTTTGAGAGTTCTGGCAAAAATAGGAAACTGTTGAAGAGTTCTGGCTAAAATTAAGTTCTGCTGATGACAGATGCGTGTTTAGGCTATAATATGTTTTGGCTGGACGGACAGTTAGTATTTACCATGAAAAAAAATACAAAAAAAAATGTTTGGTGCAATATAAGTCATGCAGCTTCCTGGCTGAGACTAGAGGGAAGTCTCATTGGGTGCATATTTTTGGATACTTAAGGTGACGGGTAGGGCACACTAGCGACGCCATTAGATTTAAATTGTTAGCATCTAAACCGGATATCTGGGGGCACGCGTGCCCCCGTTAAGTCAAGCAAAAATAGCGGCACGGTCCGTATCATCCTTTTCTCGAAGCAATTCAGGCTATTTTCGACCCCCCTATAATTTCGTTTTGGATAAAACAAAGAAGCCTGAATTTTCAGCAACTAATCAGGCATTGTACATTGGCAAGAAACAAGGTATATCTAAAAATTTGAACAAGTAGTTTAAGAATGACAACTTGTTAAAGTTTCTGAATTTTGTCACTCACTCACTGACTGTCTCACTGACTCACCGATCATTATAAGTCCAAGGCACTTCTAGCAGACACAGAAGCTTTAAATTTTGAATATAAATTGAATTTAGTGTCCTAATCATGGGAAAACTTTTTTTTTTTGTAATTTCGGTCCAATTTTCTAAACTTTGTAATCTCATATAAATGTATAGGATTACAAAGTTACGTTTGCAGTTGAAGGTGAAGGTACCGGAAAGAAAAAAGTAGGTGGACTACAAAAAGAAATTATATCCCATAAAAAAACAAAACTTGTCAAAAATTGAAGTCTCGCACTCAGTTGTTCTACCGTGAACAGTTGTGAGATCTATGTTACCAAGTCGGTTATACTTGGCAATCGGTTATGTTGTCTTGTTATTATTCTAAGTATGTTGTCATGCAATGGCAAATATTCAATAACCGATTGCCAAGTTTAACAGTTTATTAACCAGTTAAGAAAACATGAATAAAACTTCTGCTTTCATAGCTGGTTAAGAAAAATAGTTAAGAAAGTACTTATGGCGTTAATCCAAATTTCGAGTGCAAAAACAGATCAAAAAGTTAATTATAAGTATTAAATAAATAGTATATATTCTTACCATATTCTTTCCGAGAGGCACTAACTTCGAAATTGTTAAAAAGATATCCGGTTTAGTTGCTATCAATTTAAATCGATTGGCGTCGCTAGTTAGGGCCACCCGTCGCCTTAACTAGATATTATTATCCATGTTTGCCTATTAGGGACTCGCCAGGTTCAATAAAGACATTATGGGTACTTATTTTTTAAATAGTAATGAAACATGTTCCTAATTTTGCCATTATTTCTGAATCTCAAGCCACGGCCGAGCGGTTTCATTCCCGGTCCACGCTTCTAGAGTTAACTCTATCACCTGATCACCTCGCTACTGACCGTGCCGTCCGCACTTTGCATTGCACTCTTCATCATCGGAGCCATCAGTTTTACGATGAACAGATCATTCTCATCCTAGTGCTGTTGGGTTTTGGGTTTGTTTGTGATTTCACAAAATAATTTTTGACTTGTGTATTTGTTAAGTTACCAACTAAAAGAGTATCTAAAATTATTTGCTCATTTAGAAACTGATTTTTGATTTTGTTTCAATAATTAATATTAACGTGTCCTAACTATTTAAAGAATTTAATTAATAAATGTTGCGTGTTTTTAAAATTTGAACTATATTTTCGTAATACTAATGACATTTACGTGTGTTGTCATATTTTTTGTTCAATAATTCCGAATTGAAAAACTCTTTTACCTGCATGGTATTGGAATTCAAAATGATCTTGCCTTAGTGGAAATGTATGAATTTCCAACTTTCGTGGCGGATTCCAGCAGGTTCTATTATATAACTTGATTTTATTTGAAGATTTACTAAACTCTGATTTTTTTAAATATGTGGAGTTAACTGACAGATGTCAATGTCAAGTTGTTCCCATACATTTCGACTTGTTTTGACAGTTTAAAAATGTATGGGAACTTTTTATTGATATTATAGCATTTATTTTTTAATAACATTTAATTTTTTTTTGACTGTGTCCCAGTTCGACCAATCTTTATCTGTGGAAAAATCTTTTGTATAACGTCAGAATTGTATGTAATGACAGCGCTATACCATAGATTTAGTATCGGCATAAGAGTGGTCGAATCGGCCCTGAGTGACTATGTAATAAAAATGTAACTTTAATTACAGAGAAAAGCCGCAATGAAGGCCGCCGGCCTGGACCAGAGTGACGCCGGCAACCTCCTCGATGACACCGAGAATGACATCCTGTTCTAAACACATGTAGACTTCGCCTAGCCCTTGTTAGTAGATGTGCAGTCAAGTCCCCCAGTCAGGTTACTACACGGTGCGGGCATTCGACGGGTTAAAAGTTAAGGCTCGAGTTCAGACACGCTTGCGACGCGTTTGTTTTTACGTAAATATTTTTCATGTTACGATCGTGCGGCAGTAAGTAACTACTTAGCCTAAATGGGGGAAATGAAATCGAAAGATGCATTTTAATCCTATTCTGATATATTGGACTGCCTCTCCCGAGCTTCCACACTTTCACTTTGCAAGCAATAGCATCCAGATTTTAAAGATCATTTTCGTGCTCAAATTCCTATAAATTTTTCATTGCTAACCATTCCATCGATATGTATTTTTTTACACATTCAGGAACCCGCACCGACTTATGCTATCAATATAAGCTGTGGCTAAAATAGTAAAATAATCCAAACGGATTAGTAGGTGATCGTTCTGCTCGTTATATGATATTATCATCTACTCATTGTCATAATCTTTATTGTTAATAATTTATTCAACGAAATTATGCAGTTCTTTGAGTGTTATGAATTTAATTTTTGAAGATTGCGGCCGCGCCACCAAAGGAGTCCCTTAATAGGAGCCACTTCGATCACGCCAACATAAAAAAATTGAGCTTTGTTTATACACGAAGACTTTTAATCGGTGATCAGGACCTACTGATTCCGATTAGGTCGATGATGGCCATTGCTATAGTAATAGTAGTTACATGTTTTCTTTTTGTTTAGGTTTTATTTTAAATTTTATTAGATATCTAAATTTAATTGGAATGTATGGTCTTCCTACATTTTTATGAAGTGAAGAAGATACGTCATCAATCATTAATTTTCTTTAATTTGTTTTATTTGACGTTGTCTGCCATTTGACAGTTTTCTACCAATAACATGAAAAACTTTAAATCTCTAATGAGGTTTGTTATCATCACTGTACCTGTACTTATGAAGAGGTTTTATTTGTAACAAGGAGGAGTAGGATGACCATATTCATAGTTATTAACTAAAAGTCCCAGACAAGAAAAAAAAATGGAACGCTGACATGTAACTACTATTACTATAGCAATGGCCATCATCCACCTAGTCGGAATCAGTAGGTCCTGATTACCGATTAAAAGTCTTCGTGTATATATATAAGGAACCTAACATTTAAGTTCCGTGTTTTGCCGCGGGATTGTTTTCGTGGCGTGTCCTCAAATTGTTTTTCCCCGGAGCCATTCTTGCTCCTCTTGAAGACGAGATTTGGTCTTTGTGATGGTTTACTAAGTTCAGTTAGGTACATAGTGCAGCTACTAATACTTGACTGCATAAAGTAGGTATACAGTGTTCATTACTTTGTAAATACTGTATTGTTGTCAATGTTAAAGTTTACGCGCTTGGATAATGTATCTTATCTCCTTGTAACACGGTTTGAAGTGCAATGGTATTACTAAGTATTTTCGATCGGACATGGTGTTGTGTCTGTTTGCTTAGGCGCTGTATGAAAGCATTCCACCATATTTCGTTTTCGTAGGCGGTTATATTTAAATCAATGAAGTGCTGTATGATGCATACGTTCTGTATAAGTACACCCGAAAAGTTTTAGTTTTTTTTGAAATGTTGTTTGGTATATAACAGTATATTTTAAGTGAGCATCATGTAAATACAAGTTTGTGAAGCGAAATATTAAATATTATAATTATTATTGAACTTTTGTTTTATTTCATAGTACTTACTTATAGTATAGGATCCCGCTATACAACGACCTTCACCGAGATGCTTATTTGATGAGACGTATTTTTTATGTTATTAAATATGCCAATAAATATATCCTATATGGGTTGCCTAACAAATTTCAGTCCAGAGTATTTTTAATTAATAATTAAAAAAAAATTTTTTTTTAAACATTGCACCGGTGTGATTATTTAATAAATTTGATACCAATCGAAAGTTTGAAGCCCATAGAATATGCAAACGTTAGGTTGCCTATTTTTATCCGGTCACAACCACGGGTTGCCAGGTGTAAACAGGTAAATCCATACAAGCATTTTGCAACGTTCTGATTATTGAATCAATTTTAGATAAAATGAAAGATTATTTCATAAGGAACACGGTGGTATAGGGTTGCCTGCGAAAAATCAGTCCCGAATTACGGTTGTCGAATTTTAAATAATAAAATATCGCTGCAAGTGAATGTGTGTGAGAGAGAGGTCCCAGACCAACCATCCCATGCGGTAGAAAAGGACGCAGCGTAGCAGCTGTTTAAAGCCGCCCATTTAAAGAAGGAGAGTGCGCATGCTATTTGTGCTTGGAAATGAAAAGGATAGCGATAGACTCGTATATGCTATACATTATTTTGGAGTAGTTTGTCGCTATAGATACAAGTGAAAAAACGTGCTGCTATTTATTGTTGGAAAAAATGGCCAAAAAGTGTATTTTATTTATGTGATTCGGATGACGGAATAATTGATTTTGATGATGAAACTTTTGAAAACTGTGCATTAAAGTTAGCTTTTCGTAAGAAAAAAAATGTTAAATACAGTTTTATTGAGCTACCCAGTGCGTCACTCCAATTTGTAGGTTATCATACCACGTGCTACAAAAAAGTGACTGTTTTGAATAAAAAATATAACGAAGAATTTCTTAAATTTATCGCTGAATATACAGTAAGTACATAATAATTGAATCTTAAAAATTATCTAAGCTAATACATTTTCTATATTTTTGTCATGTTAAAGTAATTGGTAGTAAAACTCACTTATGGTTTTTACCCGACTACGGCAAAGCAAAAGGAGGGTTATGATTTTGACAGGCTATGTATGTATGTATGTATGTATGTATGTATGTATGTATGTTCATCTGTTTCCACGTAACTTCTTAACTACTTATCAGAATTCGACAAATGACATATCATTATAAGCGTCTTGATCGTCCGCTGGTTATAGGCTATATGAAGTTTCACAAAATCTAATGTGGCGCCCTCTAGCGGACAAAACATACAGAGTAAAAAAATAAAGTTATGATAAATATGCCGTGTTTGGTATCATTTGAAAGCGCTTGACTTGTACATTTTGAATATATATATATATATATTACTAGCACTTGGACACCAAAATAGTACAAATAAAATAAAAGTAAAAAAACTAAAACCCAACTACGACAAAAAACGTCGCTGAAAAAGTATAAAACAAGCCTTCGTTGTCAATTTATGCAATATTCACTATGTAGAGATAAAATTTCATGTTTGGAAAGGCGTAGTCACACGTTAAATATACTACCCTTTGACAACGTGTGACTGCGGATTTCCAAACATGAAATGTTATCTCTACATAGTGAATATTGCATAAATTGACAACGAAGGCTTGTTTTATACTTTTTCAGCGACGTTTTTTGTCGTAGTTGGGTTTTAGTTTTTTTACTTTTATGTTAATTTTTGACACACATATTTTTTTTGTAATTTACTTAAAAAACGGTAGTTTTTTTTTTTTTTTTTAGAATAATTAAATGAGGACGTTTTCAATCAACTATTCTTATCAAAAATTTTTTTAAATTTATTATCAAACATTTTCATTTAATCGCAAAAATTGTTTTTTTTTTAGGAGCATACCGATGTATCTACTATTGAAGAAGAACCACAACAGTTGAATCCTAGTGTCGATTCCTGTGCTACAGTTGCTGAGGATGCAACGAGTAATATTCAATAAACAGAAGTATTCTTTTAATTGTTGTTTTTTATTTCGGCTCCTAATAATAAAGATAAAATTTGCCAGATTAGTAATATATATGTATTACTCTGTCTTTTTTACTAAAGATGTGTATATACTTTAGTGTCACATAAACAATAAACATAGATAAATAATTAATTGATTAAAAAATAAAAAATTAAATAACTATTTCTCTATATTAATAATTAAATACTCCAAAATAATGTATAGCATATACGAGTCTATCGCTATCCTTTTCATTTCCAAGCACAAATAGCATGCGCACTCTCCTTCTCTAAATGGGCGGACTTTAAACAGCTGCTACGCTGCGTCCTTTTCTACCGCATGGGATGGTTGGTCTGGGACCTCTCTCTCACACACATTCACTCGCAGCGATATTTTATTATTTAAAATTCGACAACCGTAATTCGGGACTGATTTTTCGCAGGCAACCCTATACCACCGTGTTCCTTATGAAATAATCTTTCATTTTATCTAAAATTGATTCAATAATCAGAACGTTGCAAAATGCTAGTATGGATTTACCTGTTTACACCTGGCAACCCGTGGTTGTGACCGGATAAAAATAGGCAACCTAACGTTTGCATATTCTATGGGCTTCAAACTTTCGATTGGTATCAAATTTATTAAATAATCACACCGGTGCAATGTTTAAAAAAAAATTTTTTTTTAATTATTAATTAAAAATACTCTGGACTGAAATTTGTTAGGCAACCCATATAGGATATATTTATTGGCATATTTAATAACATAAAAAATACGTCTCATCAAATAAGCATCTCGGTGAAGGTCGTTGTATAGCGGGATCTTAGACTATTAGCTTCTTACTGTGGATTTCCGTTTCGATTTTATTAAGTCAAGAACATTTAAGTAATCTATTTTTCATCACTTAAGATAAACTATTTTCTATTGGACGTTTTATCGCACAATGAAAGAAAATAAGCTGAATTTTAGATGTACTTCTCCTCTGCCGCAAGGTTGTTTGGATGAGATCGCTATTAGCGATAAGATCGCCAAGATTGATTTAACATATTATGACAATAGCATTAAGTTTTGTTACCTTTTTGTGAAATTTTGAGTTTCTATCTATCATAGTGACACCTCGAAAAAATACTGTGACTTGAATACAGCAACTTCGTTTAAGGTGACGGGTAGGGCACACTAGCGACGCCAATCGATTTTAATTTTTAGCTACTAAACTGGATCTATTTTAAACAATTCGGGGTTACAACCTCTCGGAAATTACGTATAGTATTTATTAAATAACCATGCAAATATTCTTGGGTCCAACGCGTACGCGAAAAATTGATTCACGCTAAAAGCGGCCACCTTTGGCGTGAATCAATTTTTCGCGTAAAAAAACGGACCCAACATTTGTGCTTGGTTATTTAATAAATAGTATAAGTGTTTGCCGAGAGGTTGTAACCCTGAAATTGTTTAAAATAGATCCGGTTTAATAGCTAAAAATTAAAATGATTGGCGTCGCTAGTGTGCCCTACCCGTCACCTTAACAAAATAAAACGCATTACCCAGTATGTTCTTATTCACGTTATATTGTACTCTGACGATATTTCACTAGCTTGCGCACATTCTTTCTACAGTAATCAGCTGTGTGATCAACGTTTCTTTGGGGTTGGGGGTAAATAATACTTCTTTCCTCTTTTCTCTAACAAGCCGAAGTCTACTGCGCACCGCAGCATGGTCCCAATAGATTTGCCGGTTTTGCAGGGATCGTCCACCACCTTATAGTGCCGTTTGAGGAAGCTGATCACTTTGCGAGATGTTAGTCCTTGATTTGAAGGCATTTTGTGGAATGCCCACAGCACTATAGCTGCAGGAATTGACCTCCTCAAGCCGACCCTTATCCTTTTGTAAGACTTGGTGGTCTTAACTGATGTTGCAGCTGAAGAGGTACAGTCACAGGAACCCACGCTGCTGTGCGATCGACATACTCTTCTTTTCATTTTAAAACACTACATGGGCATAGTCTGTTGGCTAATATTATCGGAATTTGGTGTCTTCGTTTTTTTTGAGTTTTAAGTTATTGTTGACAAAGTATCTGAAAATATTAATGACAATTTTGACGTGCAATATGAAAGGTAGTCCCGCACGCAGACTGTGCCTTTTCATAGAAAGCCATACTTGAGAAACTGCGCGAAGCCGTTTAGTACTGAAGTGACGTGCTGGGTGACGTTCTGTCTCTACCGCACCCGTATAGAATCTGCGTCGGGGCCGGTTGGATCTCTTTCACAGCCTGTGACGTTTTTTTTACGAAAAAGTCACATTCCGCTGACTTCTAGTTCCATGGTTTCGCAGTGTCATTATTCTGTGACAGCTGCTATGATGATGCACGTTAAAAATAATTTAATTTCTTGTAAAAAGTACATTTATAATTATCTGTTAGTCTATGAATTTTACACAAGTTTCACAAGAAAGTTCTTATGGATTACCTGGGGATAGGATCATACAAAAGCAAGCCGGATCTGTGGGGGCCGTTCAAGGGCGATGATGACCCACCCATGAGTATTTGTATCCCATCACAAAATTATTGTTGATTACATGAATGTTTGTCCAACGACCTTTGGAATGTTCATAATATATGGAACATGAATGTCTCGTCAGCGCAATAGATAGTGCGTCTCACTTTAAAGGGACGGTTGCGTTTTGGGTCCCTGGTTCGATCCCCGGCTCAGGCCAAAATTTTTATGTAAGTTTTTCTGTTAAGGAATTCTCAGTGTGTCAGCCCGGAGGGTGAAAGTTGGCGGTCTTGTATCTACCCCCGTGCCTCGGAAAGCACGTCATGCCGCTGGTCCTGCCCGCCCGATCCCTCTCCGGTCGTGTTACACTGGTATCCCATCGGAATATGAGGGCAAGGGAATAGAGACTGCATTTGTCGTTGCGCAGAAACTTAAGCACTATAATATATCCTGCGTAAGTGGCTGTTCGTTGGAATTGGCCGCCTTAGCCGAAAAGGCTGTAATAGATTTTACATAACAAATAAAATATTACCACGTATACCACGGCTTTACAGGAAACCGGCGTAAAGCAGCATTGTGCTCTTTCGTTGCGTGAGTAAGGGGAACCGGGGGCCCAATTAGGGGGAAGAGGCGTTTAAAGGTTGGCAGCGCATTTGTGACTCCATTGGTATCGCGGGTCTCCATGGGCGGCAGCAATCGCTTACTATCAGGTGATCCGTCTGCTCGTCTGCCACCTATCACATAAAAAAAATATCCTGTTAACATTTTGTTTGTATTTTTTTTCTTTGTAGACTCAATCACACGTTCAGCGACGCAATGATTCCGCCAATGTCAAGTGTTTAAAGAGACACGCAGCTTAAAATATTTTGTTTGTAATATTCAGGGTAGGTATGTAGGTAGACACCGAATCCGTTCTTGCTTGTTAGTCTCGGAGCGTGATGTCATTTTTTCAAACGTTTGTAAACACTTTCTATCAGTGTAGAAACATTCAAAACATAACAATTTCTTACAAACATTAACAATTCCTGATAGTGTAGGTAAATATTTTGATTTACTGCAAGTAATTTCTACTCAACAGATACCTCTACTCACTCAATAATTTACATTACGTTTACTGTCGGAAATTAGTAAAATAATCATAAATATTAGAATAGGTTTTCGTAAAAGACTATTCTAATGTTAGTTTAACCATGACCCCCTTATTACAAACGGTGAACTAAGGATAGTCCGGGATCCAAATTCACGCCAGCCTCTTTTTACATTGCGTATTGGAACGGAATGACAAGAGCATTAATGCGGTAATAACTTTAGAAAGTTTAAAATCATAAATAGCCCTAAAGCTAAAGCTCAAATATTATTATACCAACTAGTCTAAAGTAAAAAAAAAAGTATTTTCTAATACAAATATGAACGAGTTGTTGGCAACTAAAGGTAGACGCGGTTTAAGTTGCGCCCCAACCGCAAATACCTTTGACTCGTGCGTCGAACATGCTGAGGGGAAGGTAGGGTGCGTCGCCGAAGAATAGCAAATATTCGTTGTGTTCTCTGTGTATGTTTCAATGAGTGAGTAGGTATCTAGGGGTTGTCCATTAATCACGTGAGGCTAGAAGGGGAGGGGGGGAGGGGTTTCATAAAAATCACGAAACTAACATAAGCGGGAGGGGGGTGTAATAAGATATCACGTGTATTTATTTTTAAACGATTACACTCTTCGTTTATTATTATTTTTATAGCAATCAAAAAGAACTTGCAACCTAGTCTATGCTATTCTTAAACCTCTTTACGTATCACCAGGGAAGAGTTTTGGTTTTGGGGTTAAAGATGTAGGTAACGCCCTGATTGTCTAGTGGGTTAAGTACCGGGCCGTGATCTCGGGGTCCTGGGTTCGATTCCCGGGTCGAGCGAAAAGTATGTTTCGAATTATTCGAACATAGCTCGGGTTTGTGATCACCAATCCGTATTTGGCAAGAGGCAAGGGTAGGTATTTGGTATAGTTTTAAAGTGCATATAATAGGTATCTAGGTACTAATTATAACATGATAAAGTGTATACCTCTTATTAGAGATAGAGCGATGTACCTAGTCCTTATAAAATTTAACACTTGTTTAAGACCTAGTCCAATTAAATAATGATAAGCAATTTCTTCGGGAATTTGTTCAGGGTGAGTAGAGCAAAAACAAGCGCTAACCATCAGGTGATCCGTCTGCTCGTCTGCCACATATCACATAAAAAGGTAGGTTAGGTTACCTAAATGATTAATTTATAATCTCCTATTGATAAATGTTTGTCTATGGACGGTTGAGGTGTTTGATTTACTCTATAGGTAGGTAAGCACTTTACGAGATGAACTGAAACCTAGACCAACTCCCTATAGATAAGAAAAGAGCTGCCAATATCTCATCAGCGCAATTTATCTGGTCAATTTACCAGCGTCCACCGGTCGCTCAACCGATCCGGCCACTGGTCCGGTACTCAGCCGGCTGGGGTTGCCAGGACCCAGTCCTAATAAAGGCGGACGTGGGCCTTTTGTTTGGGAGTACGGATAAATTAGACGATGCCTCTAGTGGAACCTAAGATCTTCCATTCCGACGTTCTAATCCGCTGCGCTACCATCGCCATCCATGTAATTTGTAACAACATGGCATGGCATGACTATCCATTTTTGAAATTAGTTTCTTTTGCCATGTTGTTACAAATTGCATGGCGGTGGGAGCGCAGCGGATTAGAACGTTAGTACAACGGAATGGGAGGTAGTAGGTTCCAAGCCGAACATGCACCTCTGGAATTTTCAAATCTACCCATGTAAGTTAGTAGGTATTCCATTAGTTCGGCGGTAAGGGAAAATATCGTGGCGAAACCTGCACAACACCGTGGAGTTCGTGCGCTGCCAAACTTTAAACTCCTTTCCCCTCGGATTGGGCCTTACACCCACTCGGCGAAACACAGTTTTCTGAGGCCGGGGTATCACTCCGGGTCGAGTCAGCCAATTAATGCTAAAACGTGGCTCCCCTAAATTTTTGCTTACTCTCTCGGCAGCAGTGGCTCGGCAGTAGTGGTTTCACTCGGTTTGCGAAAA
Source organism: Marasmia exigua (assembly GCA_019059595.1). NCBI lineage: Eukaryota > Metazoa > Arthropoda > Insecta > Lepidoptera > Crambidae > Marasmia > Marasmia exigua. The sequence continues at coordinate 9,425,312 of CM032476.1, read as the reverse complement.
GAATTATGAATTGTAAAATTAAGATTTTGAATGACATTTGTACATCGACTCATCGATAGAATATGTTGGAATTTATTTATTTAAGATCATTTGTAACCATATTCTGGCAAATAAACAATGGACAACATTTCAAAATTGCTGAGCTATGAAACTAATAATACCAATTCTTCATTTACTTTTCCGCTTCTCGAATATATATTTACTTAGTTTTTATATTGCTTATTTACTGAAAAAAAAAATTAAAAACTAAATAACGTAAGATGACGTCATCGGACGGCAGAATGTAAAATATTTCTTTGCTTAGCACATTAAAGTTATATTTACGAAATGCCAAACCCTTGACATGCTACTGTCAAAAAAAGACAACTTGTAAATGTTGAATGAATGAATGACTTTGACAATGTTGACACTAGTAGGTATTCTTTATCTTTAAAACAGTAGTACTTTACTAAAACAATGGTAAGCAAAGAATTTCGCTGTATTCAGCCGTCCGATGATGTCATTTGGCGCTTACGTCTATTTAGAATATAAAGAATTTCAATATTTATTTTATGTATGAAAATGGCAAAATTTTGAAAAAAAGAAAAAATAAGGGTCTATTCATTTTATGTCTATTTTCACATAAAATAACAATATGGACATGTTAACATGTTACATACTTAAGACATTTATTTTTTATTTTAAGCAGGCGGCTAAGCAGGGCCTATTCAGACCAGTATCACTGCGACCAGTTTGATCTGTTGTGATCGCCGCTGTGCTACATAGGTATCAGTTGCAAGCCCTGCACTTTTTAGAATGTGTATTAATTATTTGGGAGTGAGATCCCTAGCTTCATTGGGCCTTATAAGACATACTGAGAAGAGTTTGTAATCTGGTAGACTTATTTACTTACTGATAAGTCTGTCCGGATTTCTGATGTAAGACTAGGCAACCCCACATTAGGCTATCCGGCGGGGTTGAATTATTGCATCTTCATTTACTATGACGTGGGGCGTATTTGTGAGACGGATGTACGAGTATCTACGTACCAACAAGCTTTGGTGAGTGCTTTTGGAATTATTTGCGCCTATGTTTGATATTGGATAATATGTTTCTTTTATTTTTACTTTGATTTTTTAAAATTTATTCTTTAAGTACCTAAATAGTTTCGGGGGATCGCGGGCGGCTCAGGAACCCAATGGACAACATTTCAAAATTGCTAAGCTCTGAAACAAAAAATACCAATTCTTTGTTTACTTTTCCGCAGGTCGAATATATATTTATTCATTTTTTATATTGCTTATTTACTGAGAAAAATTAAAAACTAAAAAACGTAAGATGACGTCATCGGACGGCAGAATGTAAAATATTTCTTTGCTTAGCACATTATAGTTTTAAATTTACGAAATGCCAAACCCATGACATGTAACTGTAAAAAAAAAAGACAACTTGTCAACGTTGAATGTATGAATGACGTTGACAATGTTGACACTAGTATTATTTACCTTTGACAGTAGTACCTTTTTTTTATCAAAACAATGATAAGCAAAGGAATATCGCTGTATTCAGCCGTCCGATGACGTCATTTGGCGCTTACGTCTATTTAGAATAAAAAGAATTTCAATAATTATTTTATGCATGAAAATGGACAAATTTTGAAAAAAGAAAAAATATGGGTCTGTTCATTGTATGTCTATTTTCATATAAAAAAACAATATGGACATGTTAAAAATATGAAATGTTGTCCATTCTTGTGCTCGTCATATTTTGAAAACATGGCAGATATCACCTTACAAAAAAACTATGTTCTAGTGATATATGTCGTATGACAATAAATGTCACAATAATGTCAATAAGTGTATATATATATATATATATATATATATATAATATATATATATATATATATTGTATTTATTATTGTATTTATTTTTAACCTATAAGTATATTTCTGTAATACGTTATTCTTTTTTTTTTGTATCAACTTGACATTCAACATAAAGTTGAATGTCAAGTTTCGACCTTATTGCATTCTGAAAGAACATGACGATATTTAACGGAAATAGGTCCAAAAGCTTTAACGTGATGTAACGTTACGGTCAGAGGTTCCGAAAAAAAAACCCTTCGATTACTAGTATTATAATATCTGTGTCTCCGATGCATGTAGCTGGATTTACGTAGACTACCTTTCACACAGCGATAGCACAGCGATTGGTTCCTTGTTCAATTCCACTGCTGCATCTGCATCGTGAGAAACTTTAAACATACATCTTATCCATTTACCTACTCTTAATAAAGCTATAACCCATTTCTATTTATTATACTTGTTTATCGTCTATATATTTGTCTGATTTTATTTAGTTAGTTTAAGTTGTTACTGCGGTGCCGTCACGCGCATCCCTCAGTACTGGCAATGGCTGAAAACCAGTGGTTTGCTCGTCGAGTAAACAATTCACTGAGCCATTGCAATTTCGCTCCACTGCTGCACACATGCTTCATTAAAAGCCCTTCTGGTTTTTTTGTAATTACGTTTATACAACTCTAAATGTGTGCTTTTTGATGCGAATAAACGTTTTATCTTAGTATCTATCTATCTTTTTCAGAGAGAGACCTACTCACCCCATTGGGTCCTACGTCCTGACATGATGGTGCCTAATACATTTAGCTGACAATGTAAGGAAAGAACATGGGGCATAAGGAAGCATGAAAGTAGATAACTAGTAGAAGGATAAAAAATACCGATCACAAATCCACATAACTAAATATAACATAAAATACTTAGAGAAATCCTTTTCAGTGAAAACGACGTTCCGCGGACCACTAGTTTGGGAACCAATGGTTTAGATGCATATCATTCGTGGCCAGGGTTGCTACAACAGACGTACATTTTATTGTTCGACTTAAGATTCTGGGACGTAGGATTTGTCATCTGGCAACGTTAATACCTACCAAACCGCGGTGTATCAGTTTTACTGCATCGGTTTTATTGTCCTGTAGTTCTTGATACGCAAACTGCTCTAAAAATAAAAATACAACGTCTGGTACGATTTTTTTTATGTGATAGGTGGCTGACGAGCAGGCGGATTACTCGATGGTAAGCGATTGCCCCCGCCCATGGACACCTCCGACACTATAGGATCACAACTGCACTGCCAACATTTAAACCCCCTGGATTGAGTCTCCGGTACCCTCGGACTCACGCATCGAAACACAGCACAGTGCTGCTTCACGGCGGTTTTTTGTGAGGCCGTGGTATCCGGTCGAGCCGACCCATTCATGCAGAAGCGTCGCTCTCCACGTTCAAGATATACCTTATTGTTAGATAACGCTGTGGATAAGAACGTAGGTTCGAATCCGTATTTATTAAGGTGAACTTTTTGGTTTGTTTCCTACTCGAAATATGAATTACCGCCAAAAACAGCCGCTTATGGCGTTAATCAAAATGTCGAGTGCAAAAACAGATCAAAAAGTTATTTATAAGTATTAAATAAGTATATATTATTATATATTATTTCATTAGTATATATTCTTTCCGAGAGGCTCGAAATTCGAAATTATTAAAAATATATCCGGTTTAGTTACTATAAATTTAAATCGATTGGCGACGCTAGTTAGAGCCACCTATCGCTTTAAGGTGAAACATCGGAAGACCAGACTATATTTTACTGTTTATAAAAAAATAAATATATAAAAAAATGTAATAGATGAACTAGTAATTTTAGTTGTATGATTTTGAATAAATAAATAATACAAAATACAAAAAAATTACAAAATTTCTTTATTAATTACTTCAGACTTATGTATGTACATTATCAGTAATTGAAGCCTCCTTTTAGGCATTGAATTGCCTGTGCTTCGAGATATCGCTCTGCATAACTGCTTAGTGTATAATGATATTATATAATATATAATAATAATATAATATTTGACAACATCACATACATTGATCCGACTCCGAGATAGGTAGCTGAAGCACCTGTGTTACTGATATCAGAATTAACAGTGGTATTACAAATATATACATATAATACTTTTCTTTTGTAAATACATACTTATAATATATAGAAAACACCCAGACCAATACAAACAGACATGTTCATACACACTAATGTTTGTACTGTGCGGGGATCGAACCCGCAACCCTTGCACCAGAGGCAGCGTTCACTACCACTGTTCCAAACGGGTCGTCAATGAAGTAATACATCAATAATATCAATAAATTATTAATTCAATGTTGTAAAATAAAAAAAAAAACTTTTATTTACCTAACATGCATGTTTAGGTGGAATGAGTGTGTGCTTATCGTTAAAATAATGCCAAGCAATATACATTTTACACCAGTCAACCTTTGGGTCATGCAGAAAGGATAATGATGATGCGAAAGGAGAAGAGACATATCGTGATAGACCGCGAAATACGAGTACAAAAAGAACTTTAAATTATTTACTTTTAAATGTTTATCAGATTATTTGACACAAAGTCCTCAGTATAAATAAATAAATATTTCACAACATCACATAAATTGATCTGACACCGAGATAGGTAGCTCAAGCGCCTGTGTTACGGATATCAGAATCAACAGTGGGATTACAAATATATACAAATAATACTTTTCTTTTGTAAATACATACTTATAATACATAGGAAACACCCAGACCAATACAAATAGACATGTAAATGCACACAAATGTTTGTACTGTGCGGGGATCAAACCCGCAACCATTGGACCAAAGGCAGAGTTCACTACCATTTCACTACCACTGTTCCAAACGGGTCGTCATATTACCGTAACCTACACGATCTTATTACAAATCGCGATATAATCTAAAGTTATTAGGTACTGTACTAAAGTTCATGTCAACCCGTTTTCTGACACGAATTTTGTTCTGGGACTAATTTTAGTTCGCGATTTTTAATAAGGAGGATTGTGTTACCTACCTAAATAACATCACTTAATAGGGTATATGACTAAGGTCAAGATTTTACAAAATATAAATATTTTATCAAAATATAGGTCAATATGTGCCAATGGCAAAAATTCTCAATTAAAAATATAACGTCTAGCCGGTTTTATGGTCATTCAAAGATTCATGGGCAAGTCCATTTTAAAAGTATGAAATTATTAAAAAATAATTATACCATTGAATAACCCATACAATTTGCACCAATTATTATAATAGAACCATTGACATAAACGAAACATTTGATATAGCTACCATACAAAATTCAAATGAAATGCATACAAAATACTTAGGTGTGACGTCACATCTTAGTAGCCATTTGTATGGAGCGTTTTGGGTTTGCCCAAAATAATGTGATTTTAAAGTTGTGATATCTCAGGTAGTTTAAATGAGAATCAAGTGATTCTTTCAACGATGTTTCTATAATTGAGAGATCATTTGATTGCAAAAATAAATAAATAATAGTCAAATACCGTATTATGGCTGGACTCAGCCAAACCCAATGATTAAGTTTTAATTCTCATTCCGCGTCCCCACCTCAAATCTATCTCCAGTTTAATTCCGGCGGTGATCTCTCGTGACGTTTACAGGGAACAACACTCCGAACGACCCTCCCTAACACCCCCACCCCAAGAGTCGGGGTTGATTTTGTAAGATTGATTGAACTCATTTATTGTCCCTAAAATAGTTCATTCGTTAAAAAAAAATCACTTTCAAATTTTTAATAATAAATAAATATTTCACAACGTCACAGACATTGATCTGACTCCGAGATAGGTAGCTCAAGCACTTGTGTTACGGATATCAGAATCAACAGTGGGATTACAAATATATACATATAATTCATTTCTTTTGTAATGAAATACTTATAATACATAGAAAACACCCAGACGAATACAAACAGACATGGTCAATGTTCATGCACACAAATGTTTGTACTGTGCGGAGATCGAACCCGCAACCCTTGGACCAAAGGCAGCGTTCCAAACGGATGGTCAAAAAACTCTAAAAAATATATTTTGTTCACCAACGCATAAGATGTTTTTGCACACAAACCACCTTATTACATATCTCTACGTACTTAAGCTCATATCATCGTGTTCCAACACGCAATGTTAAAACAGGCTATCACGAGTTTTGTTCCGGGACTATTCTTAGTTCACGATTTGTAATAAGGGGGTTAGTAATTTAGGTGCGCAATTAGTATTTTTGGTGGGTTAGGTTAGTTTGGTATCTGGGGTTTGGTGAACAGTTAAATACATAATAATCAATAGGGTATATGACTAAGCTCAAGATTTTACAAAATATAAATATTTTATCAAAATATAGGTCAATATGCGCCAATGGCAAAAATTCTCAATCAAAAATATAACGTCTAGCCGGTTTTATGGTCATTCAAAGATTCATGGGCAAGTCCATTTTAAAAGTATGAAATTATTAAAAAATAATTATACCATTGAATAACCCATACAATTTGCACCAATTATTATAATAGAACCATTGACATAAACGAAACATTTGATATAGCTACCATACAAAATTCAAATGAAATGCATACAAAATACTTAGGTGTGACGTCACATCTTAGTAGCCATTTGTATGGAGCGTTTTGGGTTTGCCCAAAATAATGTGATTTTAAAGTTGTGATATCTCAGGTAGTTTAAATGAGAATCAAGTGATTCTTTCAACGATGTTTCTATAATTGAGAGATCATTTGATTGCAAAAATAAATAAATAATAGTCAAATACCGTATTATGGCTGGACTCAGCCAAACCCAATGATTAAGTTTTAATTCTCATTCCGCGTCCCCACCTCAAATCTATCTCCAGTTTAATTCCGGCGGTGATCTCTCGTGACGTTTACAGGGAACAACACTCCGAACGACCCTCCCAACACCCCCACCCCAAGAGTCGGGGTTGAATTTGTAAGATTGATTGAACTCATTTATTGTCCCTAAAATAGTTCATTCGTTAAAAAAAAATCACTTTCATTTTTTTTAATAATAAATAAATATTTCACAACGTCACAGACATTGATCTAGCTCCGAGATAGATAGCTCAAGCAATTGTGTTACGGATATCAGAATCAACAGTGGGATTACAAATATATACATACCTATAATTCATTTCTTTTGTAATTAAATACTTATAATACATAGAAAACACCCCGACCAATACAAACAGACATGGTTAATGTTCATGCACACAAATGTTTGTAATGTGCGGGGATCGAACCCGCAACCCTTGGACCAAAGGCAGCGTTCCAAACGGATGGTCAAAAACCTCTAAAAACTATAATTTGTTCACCAACGCATAAGATGTTTTTGCACACAAACCACCTTATTACATATCTCTACGTACTTAAGCTCATATCATCGTGTTCCAACACGCAATGTTAAAACAGGCTATCACGAGTTTTGTTCCGGGACTATTCTTAGTTCACGATTTGTAATAAGGGGGTTAGTAATTTAGGTGCGCAATTAGTATTTTTGGTGGGTTAGGTTAGTTTGGTATCTGGGGTTTGGTGAACAGTTAAATACATAATAATCAATAGGGTATATGACTAAGCTCAAGATTTTACAAAATATAAATATTTTATCAAAATATAGGTCAATATGCGCCAATGGCAAAAATTCTCAATCAAAAATATAACGTCTAGCCGGTTTTATGGTCATTCAAAGATTCATGGGCAAGTCCATTTTAAAACTATGAAATTATTAAAAAATAATTATAGCATTGAATATCCCATACAATTTGCACCAATTATTATAATAGAACCATTGACATAAACGAAACATTTGATATAGCTACCATACAAAATTCAAATGAAATGCATACAAAATACTTAGGTGTGACGTCACATCTTAGTAGCCATTTGTATGGAGCGTTTTGGGTTTGCCCAAAATAATGTGATTTTAAAGTTGTGATATCTCAGGTAGTTTAAATGAGAATCAAGTGATTCTTTCAACGATGTTTCTATCATTGAGAGGTCTTTTGATTGCAAAAATAAAAAAAAAATTGTCATATACCGTATTAAATAGAACAGAATGAAAGAGAGAGTTGTTGAGAAATAATTTTACTGAGCTACTTTTGTTTAGTTTTAATATATCTAACTATGTTGTATGAAATAAAGTGAGGATACACTACCTATTTAGGTAGGTACTTTACTATAGTTTTTTTTTGGTTTTAAATAAATTGCAACTAAGAATCTATTGTATTACTCGAGTATCTAAATGTGTGATGCAGTTAGCATCAAATGAACTGCTTCAAACTTTTGACTCGAGTGAACTATTTCGTACGAGTCTACTCTGAGCCTCCCGAACGAATGGTTTCCTTTCTCGAAAGATTTTCTCATAAGGTGAGGCTTATCTAACATGCTACTTTGATTCTAATTTTAGTTCAATTAGTGGGTGTTGTAATTATGGCATTTAGGGATATACATAGTTGATAGTTCTCAAATGTTCTGTTAATCTAAATGTTTCGTAAAGTATCAATGGTGAGGTAAGTTAGATATCCAAAAAAAAGAAAATTTTACATTCCGTTTGTTCATAACTATAAAAATTGCCAATTGTGTCCTGGACTAATCGGCCACTGTCACATGTCTACTTAGAAAGAAAGAAAGAAAATACATTAATTGACCATCACAACACAGAAAAAAAAAATCAGTTACACTCTACAATAAGTAGACTAAAATCGAGTTGGGAAAAATTGGTCTGCCATTGTTCTTCATCAATTCATCTTGGAGAAGAACAGAAAATATAACTTGGCTACCTTATACCTTATACTTACCTATATTTATATGGGATTACCATGTTATTTATGCAGTGCAGTAGGCATATCTAAAAAAACTGGACTGAAATTGAAAAATCTTTGATTAAACATATTCGACGAATAATTGGCGCAAAGCAGCCTAAATTCGCCTAATCCAATTTTTCTAATAGTAGCCCAAAATAGATTTCAGGGATATTTCCATTCGGGATAAAAGAAGTTATTTTTAATCTGTTACCTGTTGAAAGGAGCTATCTTTTTAATCTTTTGTACAGACAGCCACACATCAGGTACCTACAATCTGTCAAAATTACTCAATTGACAATGAACCGAACGTGTTCAACATTAAGGTGAGAGTCGATTGAAGAAATTTAACAGTTTTCTTTACTTTGATGTGTGGCTGTACGTGCAAAGTCATTATCGTCTTTATATCAACAAATTAAAGTATGTTTTTCAATGTTCCGATATTTAGCTTGACACGTGTGCCAGAATATGCGTTTCATTATACGCATTTTTATTTTGATTGCGTATAAAAGCCTAAACAATCGTCAATTTTTTTTTTCAAAGTTGCCTATTTGGCGACCAGTCGCAGGACGCAATTTTTGGTCGCCTCTACACATCCCTCCTCGGAGTAGCCTAAAAGGCGAAAAATCGCCTAACTTGGTCAACACTGGTAGGTACTATAACGATGGCGAACTCCTTCGTTGCTGGCCGTATTAACACTGGGGCCAATTATTTAAAAGAAAGAAGTTTTTCAATTTTTGAAAAGTGACGGCTGACAATCTGTTTTTTATGTGGTAGACGAGCAAACGGATCACCTGATTGAAAGCGATTGCCGTCGCCCATGGAAATCCGCGACACCAGTAGAGTCACAAGTGCGCTGGCAAGCTTCAAACCCCCCCTTCCCCCGGTATTGGGCATCCGGTACCCTCACTCACGCAGCGAAACACATCACACAGTGATTGCCAGCAGATAAAAAACTAAAAAGAAGATACCCAACAGGGCTAATGCTGGTTCACTCTTAAAGTTTATATCGTTTAGGATACCTCCATCCGAGTTAAACTTTAAGAATGAGTTGTACCCTCTATCCTCATAGAGGGTACAACTAGCCCGATCTCCGGAGGGCGCTTATCGAATAGCAGTCACTCTCGGAAGAGTCGCGTCCGCGGTACAACTCTTGCAAGTGCCTATTGTTGCTGTAACCATTTATTGCACATTTCCTTAGAAGAAACGTACAACCTGTGCGGACAAAGAATGGGATCAGAAATGGCGGCGCATCTATTCACTTCTCGCTCGCACACTGTTTGCGTCTATACTCGCACTCGTGGGGTGCGAGTATAGACGTAAATAGTGTGCGAGCAAGAAGTGAATAGATGCGCCGCCATTTCTGATCCCATTCTTTATCCGCACAGGTTGTATATAAGTTTCTTTGCGCCATAGCAGCGCGACAGCACTACGCTACTACGCTGTGCGTAGGGAAGGTACATACAATAAATCAAAGTAAACAAAACTGTCAAATTTCTACAATCGACTCTCACCTTTATGTCAAACAGGTTGGGTTCATCAATATCAATTGAAGAACTTTGACAGATTATGGTATATAGATATACTTTATTGCACAAAAAAACAACTTAAAAAACTAGGCGTCATCATCATCGTCAGCCCATTTAAGTCCCCACTGCTGGGGCACGGGCCTCCCTCAATCACATGAGGGGTAATTGCCATACTCACCACGCTTGGCAGACGGGTTGGCGAGGGTTTTGATATAAATGCAGAGTTTTTCTTCTTTGGGTGCTGATGATCATACCAGCAGCTTTACCTTAGTCGCCTTTTACGACACCTCGGTAAAAGTGAGGGTGGTCTATTCTACTCTGCCGGGGACCACAAAAAAACTAGGCATTACAGAAACTTAATTAATTAGTAATCTTACGTGTGGTTGTTTGTACCTTACCTACGTACCTATAGCATAGCCAGGTGGCTAATCTAGGTATTCACTCATGGCTGAGCGAATAAGTTGAACATGTAGAAGTTTAATCGTTGAGGGAAAAGTTCGGGGAATCGAATTCATATTGAGAGGGAATTGATATAATCTCATCTTTATACGCGATTCTGTTCAATATCTCACACAGAACTTATGTCCTGAGAATTGGTAATATTTATACAAAACTCAGATTTTTAATTCAGCGATCTAAACTGACAGCTGCAAACGTCAAGTTCCCATACATTTTGACACTTTGCATCTGTCAAAAGTAGCAAAAATGTACGGGAATGACACATTGACACCTGTCAGATTAGTTCGCCGAACTGAAAATCAGCGTTTTTGGTATTTGTACATATATATATATAGATAGATACGTATTCTATATTGCACAAAACGAAATACAAGTAAGATACAACTGCTTTAGCGTATGATATTCTCGAAAAAAAAATCTAGTTGAGCAATATGATCTACTACCTACCTACTTACCTCGAGAATCAATCTCGCGAGATCTCGATATAGAATATCGAAGGTCTGAGGGCCAATTCTCGAGCACTTGACAGTGATGTCGAGTTGAAGATTTCTATGGACGAATAATAAATAAATCGTTTATTCTCACCATAGTCACTCACATTTCTTACAATAATATATGTAAACAACATTCATATGGTACAAAAAAAATATATATAATATAGGTACATAGTTTACAAAAGTTAACAAGCTATCTGTTATCGGCACAGAAAAGTTTAAGTGCAAGTGAATGTATGAGAATGTCGAGTGCTCGAGAATAGGCTTTCTGTCTCTGATCTTGTCGAGATTATGATCACATAGTCTCGACAATTATTAGAAGGTATCGATTGAGATTTCGACAATACTTATCGAGATTTAATAATATTTTCACAACATCACTTACATTGATCTGACTCCGAGATAGGTAGCTCAAGCACCTGTGTTACGGATATCAGAATCAACAGCGGGATTACAAATATATACATATTATACTTTTCTTTTGTCAATACATACTTATTATACATACAAACACCCAGACCAATACAAACAGACATGTTCATGCTCGCCAACCCGTCTGCCAAGCGTGGTGAGTATGGCAATTACCCCTCATGTGATTGAGGGAGGCCCGTGCCCCAGCAGTGGGGACTTAAATGGGCTGATGATGATGATGTTCATGCACACAAATGTTTCTACTGTGCGGGATCGAACCCGCAACCCTTGGACCAAAGGCAGCGTTCACTACCACTGTTCCAAACGGGTCGAAAGATTTGATTATTAAACCCATCCCCAAGCTGTGATGATAAGAGATAGGGTTGACATTTCTAGATTTTCAAAAAAGATCAACCGGTCGTCGTTATTAGCAAGAATTTATTTAGGTACTTGACGTATATCATACTTAAGGCGACGGGTGGGTACGTCGCTGTGAAGTTAGGGGTCTAACTAGCGACACCAATCGATTTAAGTTGTTAGCTACTCAACCGGGTCTATTTTGAAAAATTTCGGAATTCAAACATTTATACTATTTACTTTATAATTGTGTACTTTTTTTGATCTGATTTTGTACTCGAAATTCAGATTAACGCCATTAGTGGCCGTATTTGCAGCAATTCAAATTTCGAACACAAAACCAGATCAAATAGTTAAGTATAAGTATTAAATAATTGGATTGGCGCTGTCACCGCTTCACAGTGGAAAACATTCCATCACGGACTAAAAAAAATTATAATGAGGGTTTTCGTGTGTGAAAAATCCGCTAGATGGAGTACTATACCAGTGAGGTCCATATACAATGTGATTGGTTATTTTTAAACGTGATCTGTCAAAATGTCAATTTGACAAACTATACAACCAATGCGGTTGATGTTGGACCTCAATTCAACAATACGCCATTTAGCGGATTTTTCAAGAGCGAAAACCCTCATTCCTATTTTCTGCCGCACCATCAAGAAATGGAACTCGTTGCCGGCGCATGTATTTCCTCCTACCTTCAATATTGATCTCTGCAAACGAAGCGTGAAGAAGCATCTCGTGGGCCAGTATGGCAGTCCCAACGGAGGTGATGCCTGACATCGCTTCCGTTGTAGGGCGACGAGGGCTCTTCTCCTGCTACCATCAGGCTCAGGAGAGCCAATATACAATTAAAAAAAAAATTAATGGTATATGTAAGTTCTTTCAAAGAGGCTGTAACTTCGAAATTGTTATTAAGATATCCGGTTTAGTTGTTAACAATTTAATTCAAATGGCGTCGCTAGTACCGTCACCTTAACTATTCAGAGTAATGGAACTATAAAATACATTTACCTACCACAGCATACCTAGGAGACTTTCCTCAGAATAAATGTATGATGAAGCTTGAAAAATAGCTAGGCATTACTCGGTTATGCCGATATTTCTCATGTGGATGGGTTGGTTTGACCTCATCTCCTGAAGGGTTTGGCGGGGTCCCTGAAGGTTTTAGCCGAGAATGCCTATGTGTTCGTTTACATTTTGATATGTACCTAATCTTTAGTTGAGAGCCAATATCGTCAGAAATAAAGAAGGTTTTGGGATGGATCTTCCCGGTATCAGCTGGAAGCTTTGGACTCTATAGAGCACCGTACGCAGAGACTCATCGGTGATGAAGAAGCAGACGATGGAAATGCGTGGCAAGCCTCTCAGTCTTCTACCGGATGCATTTTGGGGAGTGTGCGGAGGTTCTGCATAATTTGATCCCCCGTAACCCATTAGATCACCGGATACACCGACAGGTTTTATCCATACATTGTTGGCTTACCGTTATCCGCGCAAAGCGATTCGTTTCCACATTCATAATGCCGACAGATAAGGGATGGAACTCCTTGCCAAGGTCTGTTTTTTCGGACCACTACAATCTGGACATCTTAAAGGCAAGAGTGAACCGGCATCTTCTTGCCGAACGCGTTACATCCTAGACCTCATCGTCACTTTCCATCAGGTGAGGTTGTGGTCGAGCGTTGGCTTGAGCTACCTATCTCGGAGTCAGATCAATGTAGGTATGTGATGTGAAAAATTTATATTTATTTATTTATATAGTTTATAAAAAAACGGTGTGGCAGGAAAGACCACGGGCAGTCTGGCCTCCGACGTGACGGCATTGGAACCAATCGAGAAGACACACTGAGATTACCTATAAATAAATAAATAATAATAAATATTTCACAACATCACATACATTGATCTGAACCCGAGATAGGTAGCTCAAGCACCCATGTTACGGATATTAGAATCAACAGTGGGATTACAAATATATACATATAATAGTTTTCTTTTGTAAATACATACTTATAATATATAGATAACGCCCAGACCAATACTAACAGATATGCACACAAATGTTTTGTACTGTGCGGGGATCGAACCCGCAACCCTTGCACCAGAGGCAGCGTTTACTACCACTGTTTCAAACGGGTCCTCAAACCTATGTATGTTTATATACCCATACCTACCTATACCTAGGGATTTTTGAATCTGATAGGTGGCAGACGCGAAGACGAATTACCCGATTATATGGATATGTAGTATTTCTTACCGGGTTGGGTCCCAGGTCCTCACTCACATAAAATATCTCTTATTAAAATAAGAGAAAGTCATTATATTTTAATGCCTTAAATTCCGGGTTGCGTTCAAAGCTGCCGCTTTAAAGTCCACGATTCAGGATTTTGGGAGTCTGGTAATTACAATGAAGCGATTGACCTGACCTTCGCAAGTCGCAAGCCTTGGACAGGGTAATCAGACTAGCCAAAGGAAAGGGAATCTATGTTAAGAATCTTTGAAGAAACCTTATTAACTACAACTACGAGTACCTGGGCTTATCAATGTTATTAAGGTTAAGCTACAGAACCCTCGAGTCGCGAGTGCAAATAGCCATTGACCTTATTTTTTCACTTCATTATACAAGTTGCAAATTGGCCACATAACGAATGTCTTTATCCAGTTTGCAGACCCCTGACACAGTGTAGAAAGATGTCCCGTAAAGAATTTTCTACAAAAATTACATAAAAAATACTTAGAAACAGCACGCCCCTGCAACTAATGACTACGAATCATTACAATCATTAGTTTGCGAAATTCCGACTTTCTGGAAGACTGTTATTTATGTGATAGGTAGACTAGCAGAAGGATTATCTGATTGGGAAGTGATGCTGCTGACCGTGAGTCGTCTCTGAATGACAGTAGGTGTCATTATTACGAATATTCTAACTGGTTGACCTGCACAAGTTTCCATTTCTTCTTATAAACCATTCATTTTGTCGCTAATAGCTGCACATGCCTACTTAACCGTGCTTAGGTATAGGTCCTCGTCTTAGCGTGTAAATCCCGGCGTCCAAAGCTGTCCGCTCTGGAGCCCAATTATCGGGATTTTCAATATGAATAAACATGGTGGATGTCGAATGAAATCCATATAAAAAAAACTATGTTTTAGTGATATACCTACGTCGTATGATGATAAATGCCACTAGCCCAAGAATTGGGCTCTTGGAGCCCGCGGCATGCTTAGAAAATCATTAAGGAGTTGGGAGTCTGGTAATTAACCATGATTATAATTTAGAATATATATATATATATTGACGCAAGCAAGTATTCCATGTATATTTTATAAAAACCAGGATAAAATTGCTATAGTCAAAACGTACCCAGTAATAGAAATTACTTAGACTCGGCCCAACCCAGAAGAAAGATAGATTTCATTTATCACCTCCTTAATAAGAGTTTGTCCAGATGACGCGTTTAGTTCGCGGGTATTACACTCGATTTGTAAATCATTACTTTTTAGTAAGAAGCTCTGTGAATAATGCGCAGAACGCTTTCAGCAATGCCAATGCACTAAAATTCGCAGACATAACGCGTGATGAAAACGTGTCATCTAGATAAGCTCTTAGTAATTTCACCTTTCAAAATAACAGTCGCTCACTGTTATCCATTACCCTGTGCTTTTTGGTTGAATTTTTGATCAACACGCCAGTAAAGTTTCTAAATTACTGCAGCCATTCTTTTTTAAGACGACATTGTTCAAGCAAGCCCTTTGGAGGTCACGAGAAAGCGTCACGTCTCTTTGTAGCTGAGTGTACCTATCTTCTTATGAAGCTGCCGATCGATAGACACTCATAAGTAGATCATGTTTATTGCATAATATACAGCGTGTGAAAATTTGTGGTTGCGCCTACAAATTCGTGTTTTTATAGTTATTGTTCATTTCCAAAAATGACGTGGGGAAATTTATGATTACAGAAGAACTGTCGAATAAAATACCTAAATGTCAAGCTGCCAAGAATCGTCTGACGAAATTTGATAGTTTTATATATAATATAAAACTATCAAATTTCTTCAGATGTGTGGCTGTACGTAGGTTGCAAAACTTGAGGATGCCTAAGGTATTCGAAAAGAAAACGACGGCAGACGAGTAGACGGATCACCTGATGGTAAGCGATTGCCGCCGCCCATGAACACCTGCCGCCGTTCACGCCGATTTTCTGTGAGACCGTGGTATCACTCACTCACGGTCCCACGGACCCACGGTCGTGTTCCTATAAACCATGTAGTTGTAGAACTCAAGATTTTTATACAAAAACATAAATATTGCCGAAAGATCTCTATACACATATATCGTAATAACCCTTCAATCGATATTTCACAGAATTTTACCATTTACAGGACCTTAATATTGCTTTTGTATAAATTCCTGATTTAAATTCAGATGTGGTGACCCTCAGCATTGAGGAATAAGTCGCAAGGAGGAAGAGATCTGGTGAAGGTCGCGGGAATCCCTAGATGCGTGCGGCACAGGACCGGTCCGTGTGGAAAATATTGGGGGAGGCCTATGTCCAGCAGCAATGGGCGTCACTTCTAACAGAAGTGATGTTGACTATGATGATAAATTCCGGTCTTGTCACAGTTTCCTTTTATGATCTTGGCAGCTTGGAAATTCCTATAAAACTTAGAAACCTATGTTATATATTTTAGAAACAACTTGTACTAATAACTGTTCAGAACTTATTATTCTTACCTAAGTTGTCACTTGATGGGTACTCGGAAGGATTGTGAGAAAACATTCCAAACTTTATCTCTACATTTGCATCCAGCGAACTCAACATTAGAGATGTTACGAAGATCATGACATTTCGAATAAGGATTTGCTTTTTCACACTACTAAATGACGAGTGAAGAACTTGTCTATTGTAAATAACACACTTAAAAATCTCATCTCGTGTTCAGGCGGGACTCGAACCCACACCTTCCACAATCCGGGTGAATGTCCTACCAATTAGACCACTGAACGCGTTACTAAGCCGACGAAATTTGTAAGTGCTTGATTCGACATGAGCTGGCTAAGGCATTTCCACAGAAGTGGAGATGCGCAGAGTTGAGCGGAGACTTATAAACATTTACCGATCACATTGCTCAAAATAGATGAGATCTATATTTTGAGCAATGTGATTATTCAATTTTTAGAAATTTCAGCTCCACTTCTGTCTTTTACCTTTAATCTTCAGTGCCTTTTTGTCCTACCTCACAGTAGGAATTTGTCGTAGATTCTGATGGAAATTTCGGAGTAATATTAGATTTTAGCACTGCCACGAAAGCTACATCTCGAATAATGAGCCAACTACACCGTCCTTTTTAACCGCCCTATTTACTATCAAGGGAATAATACTGATCTCAGAAAAAAAAATCATCTTCCATACAAAAATGATCAGCTGATATGTGCAAATTTGGGTTTGGGATGGCGAATTTTTTTTTTGAGATTAGTCCCTAATTCCTTGAGGAAGAATGTTTG
Organism: Marasmia exigua; assembly: GCA_019059595.1. Lineage (NCBI taxonomy): Eukaryota > Metazoa > Arthropoda > Insecta > Lepidoptera > Crambidae > Marasmia > Marasmia exigua. The sequence continues at coordinate 9,407,824 of CM032476.1, read as the reverse complement.
TTTTCATCAGTGTGACACCCTTCGATAAGTGAGTTCATTACTCACGGTTAAAAAAGCACGAGTAGCGATAACTACCTACTGTCGACAATGTTTAACAGTTTGGCAAATGTTAATGTAAGTTTGGTTTTAAATAAAAATATGTATTTATTTACTCCTTTCTCGAATAGTATTTCCGAGATCCATTTGAATATTATTCTAAAACGTTCTTATACAGCGCACACCTGGGAACGAAGTTCACAAATCGGGAGGAAATTTTAATTAGACGTTTGATAAAATGTATTCGTTCATCTTTCGCCGCCATCTAGAATGTTGTGAAACACCGCAACCCCAGGGGCTTTCTCTAATTCAACGAAATATCAAGTTACCTGTTACCTTTGATGTCTAGTCTTTGTGAACATACGTTTCAATATTATATTTGAATAAGTATTTAGGATACAAGTATGGCAGCCATAGGTTGTACCTACTAGTATACATATTGTATTTACTGTAAAGACTTGTATTTTTTGTTAATAGGAAAAATAAAACAAAAATTTATTTAGTTATGCTCTCTTTTTACCTATTCTATTTACATTACTTTTTCGAATATTTACACTAGTTATTTAATTTATCTTTACTAATGTGTTTAAAGAGTCCGTATCCATGTCGGAATAAGCTCTTGTAATTGAAATAAATAAACTGTAAGTTACTAAGTTTCTTTTGGTCTACAAGCTAAAGTATGACCAGAATCACACCTGATGGAAAGTGACGATGAGGTCTGGGATGATACGCGTTTGCCTAAATAATGCCTGTCCACTCTTGACTTTATGGTGTCCACTTACATATTTGTTCGACAACTTATTTGCATATATTAACAACTTCTACCGTAATAAACTCTAACTTCGAAATATTCTTCTGATTGGTCAGGAGCTAATATTGACTTTAGTATATTTCCAAGACGGAGTAACTCTTAACATGGTACTAGAAAACGCTTGTGCGAACGAATTGCTTGTGGAAACGGATTGTGCTTTGTCACCCCAGTACTAACGGCTTCGCGAAGTTTTTCATGTATGGCTTTCTATGAAAGGCAAGGTCTGTTTAAGGTGCATGTCTAATGTCAATGCTTTTTAATAGTTCCAAAGAAATTTCAAATTAAGTATTTCCAAATATTTAAAAAACTAGGTTAGCCATATTCCGGCGAATATAGGTAAGTAACACATAATCGGAATCCGGAGTTGCTACTTTGGTTTAATTTACTTTCACTTCGCGGTATTGAACTTGACTTTGCGTTTTATTACGTTTTAATTTACTAGCTATAAATCATTTTATTCGCGGTGCCTATTCGTCGCAGTCATTGAGGCGTGGGCGCGGGAGTTTACTCTAAACAAAACTAGATGGCACCACCCGTCTTCTACATAAGCAGCTGAGCTTTTGTTTGGTGTTCACCTGAAAGCTTTGTGAAATTACGTGGATTATAATTTGTATGCGTGTTCATTTGTAATGAGATGGCCGCAAAATGTATTATGCAGGTATAAATAAAAATAATAAATAAAATAAATATTTCACAACATCACATACATTTGATCTGACTCCGATATAAGTAGCTCAAGCACCTGTCTTACGGATGTCAGAACCAACAGCGGAATTACAAATATATACATATAATACTTTTCTTTTGTAAATACATTACTTATAATACATAGAAAACACCACACCGTAACACAGGTGCTTGAGCTACCTATCTCGGAGTCGGATAAATGTAGGTGATGTTGTGAAAATGTTTCCATATTTCATAGTTAAGTCTATATTTTCCATTGAAATATCACAATCGTCCATATTATCGAACTTCAGCCAATATTATGGCCGTATAATATACGGCGTGTATAGACCAAAATCGACAAAGTTTTAATTTCGATAATTTAAGTAAAACTTCGGATTATGTATGTACTAAATTCAAAATAATAATACATATAGACGATTATTATTATGGTAGAGCCGTTCTGCAATTATATGTTTTTATATGATAGGTGGCAGACGTGCAGACGGATCGCCTGATGGTAAGCGATTGCCGCCGCCCATAGACACCCGTGACACCAGAAGTTATATAAGTAAGAGAAGGACCCTGTTTCCTTCCTGGACAATGCCGGGAGAGTAATATTTTTTCTGAATATGTAAGGCCACTGTTAGCATAGGTATTCCTATTATTTCCCTTGTTTATAAATTTATAATTGAAAAAAGTATTTAAATCGGTTTAGTTTTGGAGAAGGGATCAATATAATAATAATATTTCTCACAACATCTCATACGTTGACCTGATTCCGTACTAAGTTACTTAAGCACTTGTGTTACAGATATCAGACAACAGAGGAACACAAATATATACTTAAATACATATAGGTATTATATTACACCCAGACACCGAACAAACACAAGTGTTCATCGCACGAATGTTTGTCCAGGGTGGGGATCGAACCCACGACCTTTGGCGTAAGAGGCAGGGTCACTACCAATTGCCATACTACATATTAATATACGACTGAACGAACGTTGTTTTTCTGTACTTTTGATGCAGTTTTTAACCGACTTCAAAGAAGGGGGAGGCTCTACGTTCACTGTATGTTTTTTTTCTCTGTCGTGCTCTATGGGGAGAGGTTTGAGGCTAAGGAGACGGTGATTAATACGTAGGTATACCGCCTGGCCTTGGGTAGCAGTTCTCTTAAGGAGATGAATGAACCTTTTGTTTTAAAATTTTGCTATCTTTTATAATTTTTGTAAGGTGACTGTTACGGAAGTGATTTTTAACAATAAACAATGTTTAATATGATTTTTTTAAACTGCATATTTTTTCCATATGTTAAAGTTTTTGTCTATAATATAAGTCTATATTTTGGATCTTTAGTACATTCGCAATTTTTTTCGGGATCCTTTAAGATTTTAGTAAAAAAATTGATAAGGGTATTTTAGTAGCATATTAATCCTGATGTTTCCTTTAAGGTGACGGGTAGGGCACACTAAGTATTAAATAAATAGTATAAGTGTTTGCCGAGAGGTTGTAACCCCGAAATTGTATAAAATAAATCCAGTTTAGTAGCTAAAAATTAAAATCGATTGGCGTCGCTAGTGTGCCCTACTACCCGTCACCTTAAATAAAAATTAGTTTGTCACAATCTATATACGATATTCGATGTAGAGAACATATTCGGGACCTAGAATCGTGTAACTTAAAAATATGTATTTACATATTAATCCGGGCCCCAATCATAATGTACTATTTCTGCAAAGTAAGTAATATCCGAAAAACAAAAAAAACCGCAAAGTTCACAGACTACTCATTAAAAGCTACAACCCAGTATAAAGCAAAATTAAGTTAAACTACACACGTGTTAGAGTTGATTTTCGAAATGCCCTTGTTTATTCTGTCCCTTTCCACCCAGGTAATAATAAAATAAGAGATTACATCTTCGCGTAAGCAACAATAGGGCTCCCGGTTATTTCACAAGGGTCGACTGCGTATGCTGAAATAAGTCTTAAAGTTGGTGAATTACGGTTGTTTTCAAGTTTGTGTTTGTGAAGGTTTAGTAATAACAAAGTTGAAATGTTGTGATAGGTAATAGGTTGTTTTAAAATCGTTTAAGCCGAATGCCACCTGTTAACTATGGATTGCTTGTCGTGTGAATGTTCAAGTGGGGTCAGTGCGTTTGCGGTCGGAAATGTACTCGATACGCTTGATAGGGAGATATCCCTGTTAATATGATTTACCTGGAGCCCAATTCTCATGCTCGTGATATTTTGAAAACATGGTAGATGTCACATGAAATTCATACAAAAAAAAAATGATTTAGTGATATATGTCTGTAATAGAGATAAGCCTTATTTAAGCTCGAGCGAGCAATGATAGCACTGTGGTTCTGAACGCGGCTTCCATACTGGAGTTCGTGGTTCGAATCCAAGCATGCACCTCTAGGTTTTTAAATCTATATGCTTATTTCTACCATTAGCTCGGCGGTGAGGGAAAACATCGTGAGGAAACCTGCACGTTTCGGATAGTTTCTGAAAGCGTGTCACCCTGTTCCTCACTCCCCCAAATCTTGAATCATCGTCCATGCGTACCCCGGGCTCCAGAGCGACAGCTTTGGACGCAACCGGGAATTACACGCTAAGACGAGGAGAGATAGGCTTTATTTAAGTTACCTAAATGACGTAAAAGGTTCTTCTGAAAACTCAATGACAATATACTCGTACTGTACTCTACACTGGAAGTTGTAGACGAGTACATCTACCTCGTACAAAAAGTCCAGCTTGGTAAGGCCAACTTCCAGAAAGAGGTCGATCGACGAATCCAACTCGGCTGGGCAGCGTTCGGGAAGCTACGCAGCATATTTTCGGCCCATCTACCGCAGTGTCCCAAGACGAAAGTCTTCAATGCGTGTGTGTTGCCAGCGATGACATACGGAACCGAAACGTGGCCGCGTACAATGTGCCGATTAAGGTGGCTCAAAGTCACCCAGAGAGCAATAGAGAGGGCTATGCTCGGGGTCTCCCTGCGTGATGGTATCAGAAGTGATGAGATCCGCAGGAGAACTAGGGTCACAGACATAGCCCAAAGGATTGCACGGCTCAAGTGGCAGCCCCCCACAAGGTGTACCGACGATCTGGTGAAGATCGCGGTAATCCATTGGATGCGGGCGGCACACGACCGATCTGTGTGGAGAACATTGGGGGAGGCCTATGTCCAGCAGTGGACGTCTATTGGCTGAAATGATGATGACTGTACTCGTACATCAGGTAAATACATTATTAGGTACCTGATAGATAAATACATTATAAGTACCTATATGGGTATTGGTTGGGTATCAGACTCAGCGAAGGTAACACAAATATTCCTATACTTACATAAATAGATTCTATAGTCGCCCAGTCACTGGACGAACATCATAACCCCTGTGTATTGACCAGAGTGGCAATGAAACCCACGACCCTCGGAAGCGTCAGGAAATGTCACTAATACCAAATACGCAATATCGGAACAAAATTGCATAGTAAGTTTTGTGGACTATGCTTTAAAACAAAAGAAAAATGAATCTAATTATAAATATTTTTTTATTTATTATTATCAGCCTATTTACTGTCCCACTGCAGGGCAAAGGCCTCCATCATAGAAATCAAGTCATCGCTACTATGATGGGATTAGGCTTAATCACCACGCTTTCCAAATGCGGATTAGTGATCACAAACCCGAGCTATGTTCGAAAAAGACGAAGCATACTTTTGGCTCGACCCAGGTCCCCGAGATCACGGCCCGGTATTTAAACCTCTAGACCAACAGGGCGTCAATATAAATGCCTTCATATTTTTTCCAAGATGGATTATAGATGAGTCTTAGCCTAATAATAATTTATAATAACTATTATTTATTTTATTCAAGTTACATGACTCATTATTTGTTAGTTATAAAGTGCTTATCCTATATTACTGAGTACACGTCTATAAAAATTAAATCAAACAGTTTTATGCACAACTCCCGCAGACGTTGTGCAGGAAACTAAGTTATCGTTGATGTTTCAACGATTTTACAATATCGTTAATATTTATATTATTTCCTTTATTTTATTTTGTGTAACAATTGAACTGTGTATGGCTTGGTATGATGATGACACAACATTGTATGAAAGTTTGGCGATTAAAAAGAGTAACTGGCGAGTTTCTTGCCGGATCTTCTCGACCAGAAACAACTTTCCGAGCCGGTGGTAGAATCGCATTATATTTATTTATTTCTTTAGTATATTTTATGTATCAACATATATATGTATTAACATGTAAATTATACATAAGTACTTATAAATAGTTTTAAGTCATTCAAATGTATGACGATTTGTAAGTGCTGTATACAAGCCTATGCAAATAAAGAATTATTTGACTTGACTTGACTTGATGTACATATTTTCTATTTCATACACTTTTGGCCAATATAACTTGGAACACGTAACATGTTTCGTAATGTAAATTATCAGATCCATCAAATCAATTTATCGTGCTAATCTCGGCACGGTAGAGACCGTTCTACGAGGGGCTAGAGCGAGACGGTCATACGTTACGCGTGGGAAACGACAAGGATGAAAAAAAGACATCAACGCGCATGTTGATCAATACTGTTTTTTACGATTTAGATTTTAGTTTATTGATATTGTGTGTAAGCGAGATCATGTGTATTGTATTTTCGGTAAAACAATATATTATATCTTAAGGTGACGGGTAGGGCACACTAGCGACGCCAATCGATTTTAATATTTAGCTACTAAACCTATTTTAAACAATTCCGGGTTACAACCTCTAGCTCTCGGCAAATTATACTATTTATTAAATAACCATGCACAAATGTTGGGTTCGTTTATGTACGCGAAAAATTGATTCACGCCAAAAGCGGCTACTTTTGGCGGTAATCCAAAATTCGAGTGCAAAGCAGACCAAACCGTTAACTATAAGTATTAAATAAATGGTATAGGTGTTTGCCGAGAGATTGTAACCCCGAAATCGTAAAAAATAGATCCGGTTTATTAGCTAAAAATTAAAATCGATTGGTGTCGCTATTCTGCACTACCCGTCACCTTAATGCCGCACTCAGAGATGCCATTTAAAGTGACGGGTAGGGCACACTAGCGACGCCAATCGATTTTAATTATTAGCTACGTGAAAAATTGATTACCGCCAAAAGCGGTAACTTTTAGTTAAAATGTCCAAACCGTAGTTTCAATGTTTTTTTTTACATTTACAATAAACGAGCAGATTGCACTCCCTGTGAATCAGACAGACGAGCAGACTGATCACCTGTGGCAACACCAGTGGTGTCACATGGGCGCTGCCCACCTTATCGTAGTTTTTATTTTAATCAATTGTGTTGCCGGCTACCTATACAATGGAGGGAATCAGCTCTTTTATTTGGATTATCTTTTTTCTAGATTTTTGAACGACTTTTCAAAGGAAGCTTCGCTATCATGGAACAGATAGCGAAGCTATAATTTCGGCGAAGATTTGAAAAAGAAGACTGGTCTAACTTGGATGCAGCTTGCGTAGGAGCGGGCAGTAGGAATCTGTGGGGTTGCCTACGTTCAGCAGAATATTGGGCTTTGGGAATGATTAAACGAGAAGAGTTCTTCAACATTATCAAAGCTAGGTACGTAGCCAGTTGAAAAAGGGACACTCCAGATGTTTTGAAACCATAAAAATGCACGCTGTTTTCTGTTGTCAATATCAGATTTTCATAATCATGTACTTTGATTAGCTGTGGTATTCAACTTTATTGTATTGAGGACACATCAAATCTATCCAAGATAAATAAGTGCCGAACAAAGGCGCCATTAGACGCGTCGACAAGAAGCCCAAATCTAAAAGCAAAATAAAACTGTGAAACGGATACGAGTGAAGAATGCACGTCCACTGTGACTCATCCCATCACTGGCCACCTCGAAGATGCACCATTACCGCCCTACCTAGAGCCCCAAAACACACAAAACTCTACCCTAATACCAGCACATAAAATACACGTTGCGTTAACTCTGAGTTCAAAGTTCACTGGACACTTTTTAATAATACAAACATAAAGTTGCAGCTCGTTTCCATATTTTTTTGAACCAGCAAAGGAATATAAGCGTTATGCCTATCAGTAACTGAGCTACGACCACGTCGCTGTAGTCTGTGCAGGAAAATGAGGGCGAATCGTAACAGAAGTTTAGACTACATTCCGGTCGTAATAGTCTGTGGTAATAGCGTCTACTTACCTAAGTTGTGCCGTACTGTTCACAGATTCACACTTTTTACGCGTTTTTGTTATCATTATAATCAGTCGCAGATGGATGGATGGATTATGATTTTTTTTTTCATATCATATCATTCATATTCTTTATGAAAACAAATAATAACATTGAAAATATTTCAAATGATCTGTCAGATAAATCTACCTAGAACTAGCAGAGATATCATAGAATTGCATAGAATGATTACAAAGTAATATAAAAATTTGCTAGTCCTTTAACATATATGGTTTTGACCCCTGTAGCTGTAGGATGTCACCTTACCATAAATAAACAAATATAAATATTTCACAACATCACGTATAGGTAGCTCAAGAACCTGTGTTACGGAAATCAGAATCAACAGTGGGATTACAAATATATACATGTAATATTTTTCTTTTGTAAATAAATACTTAATTACAAATACAAAAAAAATATTTTCTCATATTCATTCTTATTATACATATAAACACCCAGACAAATACAAACCGACATGTTTATGCACGCAAATGTTTGTACTGTGCGGGGATCGAACCCGCAACCCTTGGACCAAAGGCAGCGTTCGCTACCACTGTTCCAAACGGGTCGTCAAACCATCCTAATGTTATGTAAACAAATGATTAAGAAAGAGTAAAAAAACATTGTAATAATTCACATTATTGCCAAATCATTATTTAGTATTATTATCCAAATTTTTGTTACATAATTGTAACTAAGACACCCTGTTGGTCTAGTGGTTTAAGTACCGAGCTGTGATGCACGGGTTCCTGGGTTCGATTCCCGGGTCGAGGAAAGAGTACGTTTCCAAGTCTTCGATTTCATTTACTTAATTCTTCGAACATAGTAATCATCAATCCGGATTTGGCTAGCATAATGATGAAAAGCTTAGGCTTTTAATTTTTTTTAGCCCATCATAGTAGCGACTTTTTAGGGTTCCGTAGCCAAATGGCAAAAAACGGAACCCTTATAGAGTCGTCACGTCTGTCCGTCTGTCCGTCCGTCCGTATGTCCGTATGTCACAGCCACTTTTCTCCGAAACTATAAGAACTATACTGTTAAAACTTGGTAAATAGATGTATTTTGTTAACCGCATTAGGATTTTTACACAAAAATTGGAAAAAATAAACTAAAACTGAAACTCAAAAATGTTTTTTCTCATCAAACCTATACGTGTGAGGTATCCATGGATAGGTCTTTAAAAATGATGTTGAGGTTTTTAACATCATTTTTTTTCTAAACACAATACTTTGCGCAAGAGACGCTCCCAAAGTGGTAAATTGTGTGTCCCCACCCTCTAACTTTTATAATAAATGAATTATAAAACTAAAAAAATATATATGATGTACATAATCATGAAAACTAACAAAAAAAATATATCTAGTAAGTAGTTTTTCTTTAATACGTTATAAACCGTAAACCGCAATTTACCTTCCATATATCTTACTTGCTGCTACGGAACCCTTCATGGGCGAGTCCGACTCGCACTTGGCCGGTTTGTTTTTTCTATGATGGAGGCATTTGCCCTGCAGTGGGACATTATATAGGCTGATACTTAATTGTAACTTGTTTTTAATTTGTTAGTCACCTCTAAAATAATAAGCCTTTAGAGATTTATTGTTATTTTTCCCCTTTGCTTCCCCGTTAACCAATAACCCCGCTAAATTATTCACACCATGCATCCTGATATTGCGCCGCTATTTTTCAAAACACCGCACTATGGGAACATTCATTGTCTTTTACATGAGTTGAGAAAATGGAACACATTTTTCTTCTTTCAGAACAGGTTTTCTACTCAAGTGTGACGAGTAATTTTCTCACACGTTTTATGATCTCTGTTTCGATACAGGAGCGGAAAACTTGTCTTTGGTCCCGTTTTTAATGTATTTTCATTGATTTTTATTGCGTTTTCATTGATTTAGGTAGCGTACTGCTGTCCGTAGGAGACAATTCATCAAAATTGGACCAAAAAAAGGTACAAAAACATTACGTGTTCTATAAAATTTGAGAGTTCCCCTCAATTTTTCCAGGATCCCATCATCAGATCCTGATATCCTGATCATGGTACCGATCCGGGACTATCTACTTTCCAACTAAAAAAAGAATCATCTAAATCGGTTCATAAATGGCAAAGTTATCGGCGAACAAACATAAAAATATATATAAATATATAAATATACATGTCGAATTGAGAACCTCCTTTTTTTGAAGTCGGTTAAAAGTACTGATTAATAGCATTGCAAGCAGTCCTTTCATTATTACAATTTTTTGAAAACCCGATGATTATCTAGAAAAATAAGTTTAAAGTAGAAGAGAACAAATAATAATAAAAAAAAATACCTTCACTCGGCGAAACTGCACAGACCCTGCGTCACGCCCGTTTTCTTTGAGTCTTTGGCTGGTAATCCGGTCGAGCCGGCCCATTCATGTCGAAGCGTGGCTCTCCCACGGTAAATTTTAGTTAATATGCATCTTAAAGATTATATTTCAATAAAACGTGATGTTATATATCGTTTCCTTAATTAATATGTAAAACTGGATCTCTATAGAAAAGTAATTATTGTGGGACCGACTCGGTGTGGAGGGTGGAAGTGACTTTGATTTATAGAGAGGCCTAGTAAACAAATAACTAATGGCAACGACTAAAATAAATGAACCAAGTGATATTTGTTCGGGCTTAGAGGCTCTACAAACTGATTGAGACGGGTGAGTGTAAAGAGGAGGATAGAGCTTTATTCATAAACGTTCAATACAGCTTTGTTAGCTAAAACGGTCTTATAGAGAAGTATTGACGTTTAAAATAAAATATTTTCGTACAAAATTTTCGAAATAAGAACGAACACTGCTTTATAACACTGTTTTACCATCCTCCCCTTTCCACTTCCGAACAACACGTGCTGGACAGCGTTGCCATCCGCATACCATCCAGACAATGGCCGCGCGCACCAAGAGGTTTAGGTGCTCGTTCCTGCCCCGAGCCATCAAGACATGGAATGCCCTCCCAGCTCATGTGTTTCCTCCTTCATACAATCCGGGGTCTTTTAGGCGTGGCGTGAAACGGCATCTCAGCAGGCCATTAGGGTGAGGATGGCAGACACAATGGGTACTTTGGTAGTTCTTTTGTGCCTGTCAACCTCATATTTGGATTTCACGGCCGCTTACCATCAGGCGGAGTGAGGTCATCTTGATTGGCCTTTCTATGAAAAAAAAAAAGTTAACAAAGGTTTAACAAACATTTATGAATGAGACCCTAGAGCTTGATGGTTTATTTGGTGATACAGTTTAATATGATAAAAATTTAGGTAGTGTAACAAGTTAGTGGCCGAGTGTTTTTAGGAAAAAGATAAATTTTATGAGATAATAAATATCCTTCAACCGATTTCGGCTCAGGCGGCCAATCTGAACGATTAAACACTTATGCAGGATATATTATAGTGTTCAAGTGTGTGCGCAAACACAAGTGCACTCTCTATTCTCTTACCCTCATATTCCGATGGGTCACGAGTGTGACATGACTGTAGAGGGATCGGGTGCAGGATTCCGAGGCATAGGGGTACCTACAAGACCGCCTACTTCCAGACTCCGGGCTGACACTGAGTATTTCTTAACAGAAAAACTCAGGTACGGTACAGAGAATAAAAAGGTTCGGCACCTTAAGAATCAGTTATACCAACATCATCATCAGCCCATTTAAGTCCCCACTGCTGGGGCACGGGCCTCCCTCAATCACATGAGGGGTAATTGCCATACTCACCACGCTTGGCAGACGGGTTGGCTAGGGTTTTGATATAAATGCAGAGTTTTTCTTCTCTGTGTGCTGATGATCATGATATTCTACTCTGCCGGGGACCACACGGCGTCCGGCGTCACGGCGACTAATCTATCTATCTATCTATCTACCTACTTTTTACGTGATTAGTGTTAGATGAGTTCGTCACGTGTCTGCAATGGTATTAGGCTTTGGAAATACGCAATCGAGATAGGAGGCAGACGAGCAGACAGATCACCTGATGGCAAGCGATTACTGATGCCTATGGACACCTGCAACACCAGAGAAGTCACAAGTGCGCTGCCGGCCTTTTAAAAAGGAATACGCTCATTTCTTGAGGATTTCCAGGATATAATATTCATTATAGACTTGTAGTACAGGTATAGCTCTCTACGGCAAAGCCAAAAATGAAGGGTATGATTTTAGCAGTCTATGTATGTAAGTATGTAAATATGTTTGTATGTTCCAATATTCTGCCTTAACTACCTAGCCGCTTTCGATGAATGAGGTATCAATCGATTCCTTATTACTGGCCAGGTGACCTAGGCTTATATTTTATTTGAAAATAATAGCACTGTGGGTGCTATACGAAAAAAAAACCGATTTTTTTTCTGTTTTATTCTATTTATAATGTGTTGTGGTCAATAAATTGTTTCTTTGGTCAAACATCAAATGACAGTACGGTAAGGCGGTTTTATCCCTCCTCATTTTAGCATGTGATTCCCGGTTGCGGCCTAAACTGTCGCTTTGGAGCCCGGGGTACGCTTGTACCAAGAGGGCCTAATTTAAAGCACACGTTACTACTGAATCGCAGTTTCTCTTCACATGCGCTGTGAGTATTTTTTGTTTGGGTGCGACAGGTATATTCTGGTTCGTTACGGGACGGCTTTAACTTAAGCCATCAGGATTTGGGGAGTATGGTATTTACAACGAAGCGACTGCCGTCTGACCTTCGCAAGCCTTTTCACTGGGGAACCAGACCAACTGAATCATTATTTCACGTTTCAGAAGCTATTCAAAACGTGCAGATTTCCTCACGGTGTTTTCCACCGCCGAGCTAATGGTGGAAATACGCACATATATTTAAAAAAATCAGAGGTGCGGTTTTATCGCATGTAGCTATTTCTTCAAGTCAACCTTTAGGTGTTTATTCCCTAGAACACTATGGTAGAATCTGTCCAATGAAAACAAGTACTTAGATACTAGTTTTATCCAACGTTTAACTAAACTCATATTTCATATAGTTGTTAGAGCTTTGAAACGTCACTACCGTGAAAATCAGTTTAATTAGCCTCTGTTACGTTTCGTATAAAGCGGGAGTTGGTAGGCCTCGTGTAGAATTACCTAACTGTTAATTCCCTATTCCATTTATGTGATCTAATGATACCTAAGTTCCTAAATCACGTTTGTTTATCCGAAAATCCAGTAATTTGTTTCGTTACCTATGTTAATTACTTTATACTTCAAGGCCAGGATATTAAGGGCTGCTAAAGCTTCAGCTTTAAATAGAAAAATACGAAAAGTTTTCTTTAAATTATTCACCTTTTTCTTCTTGTCTTCTTCTTCAGCAGCATGTATATCTATTTTCCCACTGCAGAGCATTTGCCTCTCCAATTTCTCCCCACTTTCTTCTGTCGTCGGTTTTCCTGGGCCACGCTACTCCAGTTTGAGCCTTGATGTCATCGGACCATCTGGCAGTTTGTCCGCCAACACTTTTCTTTCCATCTCTTGGTCTCCATTCAAGGACATCCTTGCTCCACCTCTCATCACCCCTTCTGCACAAATGACCGGCCAACGCCCATTTCAGTTTTGCGGCTCGGTACCCTACGTCTATCACTTTTGTGCGTTCCCTGATGCTGGTGTTGCGTACTCTGTTTTGTATACACCTACCTATAACTAATAAGCCCTTATCACAAATTCCACGAGGTGGTGAGGTGCGCAATGAATCGCAATCGATGGCGCAAATGTGTTCATGCCTGAATGACGACCACCAACCACGATCGATAGATACGACTAAGAAGAGTAGACCTATTTCAGATATGATGTTGTAACATTGCCGTTTCCCTCCAGTCTTCATGGTTGGTGGGTCCTCCATGATTGGTAACTTACTGGCTGGAATATAATGCAACGTACTAGCCTCTCACGCGCACAAAATTCATTCATCAGTCGTTCGATTCAAATCGAAGACCGTTGCAATGTAATTCTATAATTTATCTTGTGCACGACCCTTTCATATTTAGAACATGAATTAGCCTCCATGGCGCAGTGGGTAGTAGGTCGCACTTTAAAGTGCGACGGCTGCACTTGGGGTCAGGGTTCGATCCCCGGGTCGGGCCAAAATCTGTACCTGAGTTTTTCTGTTAAGAAATTCTCAGTGTCATCCCGGACTAAGGAAGTTTGTCGTTCTTGTACCCTCGTGGCTCGAAAAGCACGTTAAGCCGTTGGTCTTGCGTCCGATCCCGCTCCGGTCGTGTTACACTTGTGTCGCATCGAAATATGAGGGCAAGGGAATAGAGAGTGCACTTGTGTTTGCGCACACACTTGAGCACTATAATGTATCCTGCGTAAGTGCGGACTCGTCGGGTACAACTGGCATGGGCAGCTTCCGGAAAACTAAGCATGGTATTCAAGTCTAAAAAGCTACCACAAACTTGAAAACGAAGGTGTTCAACCAATGTGTGCTTTCGGCAATGACGTACGCCTGTGAAACCTGGCCGCTCACCGCAACACTGATACGCAGATTTAAAGTTGCACAGAGAGCTATGGAACGTATAAGCACGGGATATCATTACGATACAGAGTGCGCAACACCCTCATCAGGGAACGCACAAAAGTGATAGAAGTAGGGTACTGAGCCGCAAAACTAAAATGGGCGTGGGCCGGTCATGTGGGCAGAAGGAGTGATGAAAGGTGGAGCAAGGATGTCCTTGAATGGAGACCAAGAGACGGAAAGAGGAGTGTTGGCGGATGGTCCGATGACATTAAGGCTCAAGCTGGAGTAGCGTGGTCCAGGAAAACTGACAACAGAAGCAAGTGGAGAGAAATTGGAGAAGCATATGCTCTGCATATCTCTGCATGTCTCCGGTGGTAGAATCACATTATATTTATTCATTTCTTAGTATATTTTTTGTATCGACATATTATGTGTATAATTTATATTTTTCATGTATGACGATTTGTAAGAGCTGTATACATAAGCCTATGCAAATAAAGTACTTTTCATCATCATCATCAGCCCATTTAAGTCCCCACTGCTGGGGCACGGGCTTCCCTCAATCACATGAGGGGTAATTGCCATACTCACCACGCTTGGCAGACGGGTTGGCGAGGGTTTAGATATAAATGCAGAGTTTTCCTTCTCTGGGTGCTGATGATCATGCCAGCAGCTTTACCTTAGTCGCCTTTTACGACACCTCGGTAAGAGTGAGGGTGGTCTACTTTTGAATTTTTGAATTTTTTTAAACATATGCTGCTGAAGAAGAAGAAGAAGTGCAGATACATATGAGATTGGCCGCCTTAGCCGAAATCGGTTAGAGGATATGATCATTATGAATTAGAGCTTAAGTCGTCATTATAATATTAAGAAGCCGTGTGGTCCCCGGCAGAGTAGAATAGGCCACCCTCATTCTTACCGAGGTGTCGTAAAAGGTGACTAAGGTAAAGCTGCTGGCATGATCATTAGCACCCAGAGAAGGAAAACTCTGCATTTTAAAACCCTCGCCAACCCGTCTGCCAAGCGTGGTGAGTATGGCAATTACCCCTCATGTGATTGAAGGAGGCCCGTGCCCCAGCAGTGGGGATTTAAATGGGCTGATGATGATAATATTAAGTCGTAATTATAAACCTAGGTGACATTAAAATAGGTCAGAACATGTAACCGAGTGATACAGCTATTGCAGGTCAACGGGTTCTGCGAGTGGGCGCAATAATGAGTCGGCACCGTTCGTGGGTGGAGGAACAATCGTAATGGAAAAACTAAAGCCCAAAGGCTGATATGTCGGTTACAGGAACTGAAACAATTAACTGTTTCATACGTAGGCGTTGTGAAACTTCGTTATGGCATTTTACTCTGGGGGCGGATTATTTAAACTCTATTGAACGGTATCTGTAGATTATAGTGAGCGTTGCTTATGTAGCTTAATTCAGAAATAAGAAAAGCTGCCGTTTTTGTTGAGAACCGAACATGCTGAACCCGTGATTTTTAAAGGATTTTTTTATATGATAGGACCTATCCGATAGGTGGCAGACGAGTAGAGGTTATCAACTGATGGTAAGCGATTGCTATACCGCTCATGGGTGTCCAACACGAATGGAGTCACAAGTGTGTTAACGGTATCTGCCGATCAAGATAACTATTTGCCGATCAAGCCAAGCAAGGTGAATTGGTGGTACCAATCGATCAGCATCGATCGATGACATTGACTGAAAATCAATCAGTTTGTCTAACATTCTTTACAACTTGTGAAATGAAAATTGTAGGTAATGTTACGAGTAATTATTTTGATACACTATATTATTTGTGATTTTTCGCACCAACTACTTACGCGGTAGATATATCAAAGTATCACCTGCTCTTATATCAATATTAACACAGGCACTTGTCGTACTCTCGGACAGGATTCTCGGTAACGCTTTGAGTATATTTGCTGAGAATTCACGTCGACGGGCACGTCTGCATTTCGCAATACACGACATATTGGACCATATAGTTTCAACGTCAAAACAGCTGAGTAACATTTTGCTACTCTCCTAAAAAGTCAGAATTTCTCACTCATTTCAGCGTGTACTCGATTCCGGACGTCCAAAGCCGTTGCTTTCGAGCTCGAGGTACGCTTAGACTATGATGCAGGAATTGGGGAGACAGGTAATTACAATGGAGCGACTGCCGTTTGACCTTTGCAGGATCAATTGAATCATGGTTACATGTTGAGGATGAAATATGAGGCGTCTACCTAGCGTCCGTGGCAGCGGCACTACAACAGAGATAAGGGGACTCACCTTTGGCGGCAGCCAGTGAAACAATAACACATTCACAAATTTAATATCAAAGAGAATATAATCACTACGTGTTTAATATAATGTTAACTAAAAATAACCTTTCCTGTGGTACTCTGAATTACACTGACAAAAGAAAGAAATAAAAAAGAACATCTTATAAAAAAAGAACACTTTCAAATATATAAAAAAGAATACATAAATAGGAGGTCCGTCGCCAACAGTTATACGTTTTCAGAAATTATACGAAAGGTGTCAAATTTATCGTATCATAATTCTTATAGGATTGGAAATCAAACGAGAAATTATTCTAAAGTAAAAAAAAGTCTAATGACTTTCATTCAAAATATAATTGTTGGATATTTTGACTCACATCACGTCTTAAAAGCTTCAAGTCTTTTCCTTCCTTCGAAGTCCTCATACACGAAAATATATGAGGTCCTCAGTCTTCACAAAAGCTTACCCACTTACTAAGTAGGTTTTACTTTTAAAAAATAGCGACAAGAAACTTCTTATTTTCTTCTTATTACCGACCGAATACCTAGCTAGTTTCTGCAATTTCTATCCTGCATTAATATTGTGGCGCAGGAACCTTACTTCGCAATTTGGCAGATTCTCTTAACTTGAGTACCTTAATTATAAACTAAGTTATCATTAACGATAGTATAGGCTTGTGAGATATATTAATTTTAATCAATTCTCAGTTTTTGGCGACTATGTCCCTTGGTAAGACTTACCAAGTGTGAGCTAGCGTTACGAATCAGCCTGCCGAGTAGATGCACTGCAGTAACTCGTACTCATAGATAAACTGTACTGTTTGGACGTCTCTTATAAGTAACTGCTGCTGACCCGGCGAACTTTGTTCCGCCTTAATGGCAATAAATAAGCAGATGGTTTTTTTTTATTTAATAGAAATAGTTTTAATATTGATTTCTTACAAATATCAAATTGTCATCCATACGTCATTACATAGCTGTCATTTTACGTCAATTACATAGCTGTCATTTGCGTTTTGTTATTCCAAGTCTGATTCTTTTTTGTTATACCACGTTTTATAGTGACTGACGTTTCTTGTCAAATCACATGGGAACGGTGTCGAACGGGATAAAAAGTATCCTATGTCCGTCTCCTGGCTCTAAGCTACCTCCCTACCAATTTTCAGCCAAATCTGTTCTGCCGTTCTTGAGTTATAAGTGGTGTAACTAACACGACTTTCTTTTATATATATAGACTCGCACAAGCGAGCTAGAAACTGTCCACTAGCCAGACAGCAGCTTGCAATGTGTAAACTGGTCTTTGACATTCAGGGTAGGAGAATTTAACTGTCTTCGTTGAATTTGATTTCAGAGATCCTTTAATATTCCACCCATTTTACGGTGTGTATTAAGTACCATCAAATTTAAGCCCGTACACATTTTATAATATCTTCCAACCGATTACGGCTACGGCGGTCAATCTCAACGATCATCCACGTACGCTGGATATATTATAGTGCTCAAGTGTGTGCGCAAACACAAGTGCACTCTCTATTCCCTTACACTCGTATTCCGATGGGACACCAGCGTGACACGACCGGAGCGCAGGACCAACAGCTTCACGTGCTTTCCGAGACACGAGGGTACAATACCAACTTCCAGACTCCGGGATGACACTAAGAATTTTTTACCCCGACTTGGGGATCGAACCCGGGACCTCTTGCGCAGCCGTCGCTTTAAAGTGCGACCCACTAACCACTGCGCCACCGAGGCAGCCTACATTTTATATGGTAGGCATAAGAATCTAAAGAAGAGAGAAGAAAAGAGCTAACTAGAAAGGTACTTGACATCGTAAAGGATGACATGCGTGCTAATAAACGGGCCGTGCCAAGTGGAGGAGTCGTTGTTATGTATTGAAGTATGAACCTATTATAGCTGTAATTCCTCTGTTGTCTGTTATCCCCCACGCAAGTGCTTAGACTTTTTATGGAATTAGTTTTTAATTTAAAATGTATTAATCTATTTATTTTAAAAAGTGGAGCTCAAAGTACAGGGTGACTGGTGGCAGATTTTATAATAGTGTTTCATCATCGTCAGCCCATTTAAGTCCCCACTGCTGGGGTAATTGCCATACTCACCACGCTTGGCAGACGGGTTGACGAGGGTTTTGATATAAATGCAGAGTTTTCCTTCTCTGGGTGCTAATGATCATGCCAGCAGCTTTACCTTAGTCGCCTTTTACGACACCTCGGTAAGAGTGAGGGTGGTCTATTCTACTCTGCCGGGGACCACACGGCTAATAGTGTTTAGATCAGTCATTATTAAAAAATATATATTTTTTTACTATTGTGCTCGATTCCCGCACAGTATAAACATTTGAGTCCATGAACATGACTGTTTGTATTGGTCTGGGTCTTCTTTATAGGTATGTATTTACAAAAGAAAAGTATTATATGTATATATTTGTAATTTAGCCGATGGTTCTGATATCCGTAACACAGATGCTTGAGCTACCTATCTCGGAGTCAGATCAATGTATGTGATGTTGTGAAATATTTATTTATCTAAATGTTTACTATCTTGTTGCAAAACGCTAACAACGAGTAAAAGTAACATATTCTAGGAAAAAAGAAACCGCCTTCAAAAACCACGAATTAAATAGTAGCAAATAATATTTTTAACACTTTACCTACTTATCATTTTATAACAGTACACTCGATAAAAGGTGTTACCGAAGTCGAAGATTTTTTTTTCATGCTTTTTAGTGTCTCATTTTTTAGCAGCGTGCCGCTAAAATTTTAGGGTCCCTTCAATTTTTCCAGGATCCCATCATCACATCCTGATATCCTTATCATGGTACCATTCCGGGACTATCTACTTTCCAACTAAAAAAAACATCTAAATTGGTTCATAAATGGAAATTTAATCGGCGAACAAACAAAAAAAATATATATACGAGTCGAATTGAGAAGCTCCTTTTTTAAAGCCGGTTAAAACGAGGAAAAGTAAAATCAGATGCATAGCGCTCTCGTCGAATATGTTTTTTTTAGTGTAGAGAGAAAGAGTGATCTTTGAAATAGACATTAGACCGAATATTTTTTTTACATTTCATCAGTATAAGTACTGATGAAATGTAAAAAAAATATTCGGCTGTATTAGCAATGCTCACACACACTTAAGAACACATGTGAAGTTCCCCGGAACTACTGACAGCGTTAGCGATTCCGCCCCGATGTCGTTGACCCCGCGGTGCACTGCGGGACAATGCACGGCACAGGAACATTCATATGGGAACGTTTTGCTAATTGGGGACTGGCCTGTCGGAGATCTTGCTGGGAGAGTGTTATTAGCAAATGGTATAGATTCTAGATTGTTTAAGATCATACAAGTGTACGTACATGAGCAAAATAAATTCAATTAGATGGAATTGAATTTAAATTATTTTTGATCGATTAAAGCCCTGATGGTCTAGTGGGTTAAGTACCGGGCCGTGATCTCGGGGTCCTGGGTTCGATTCCCGGGTCGAGCGAAAAGTATGTTTCGAATTTTTCGAACATAGCTCGGGTTTGTGATCACCAATCCGCATTTTGGCAAGCGTGGTGATTAAGCCTAATCCCATCATAGTAGCGATAACTTAATTTCTATGATGTAGGCCTTTGCCCTGCAGTGGGACAGTTTATAGGCTGATACTTCAAAGCCCAATTCGAACAATCTTTATTCGTGGATAAATCTATGGTATAACGTCAGATTAGTATAGGATGACGTCGCTATACCACATATTTAGTGTAGTACAATGCTTCGGCATGATAAGGCCGACTCGACCGGAAACCTCCTCACAGAAAACCAGCGTGAAGCAGTGCATGCGCTGTGTTTCGCTGCGTGAGTGAGGGTACCGGAGGCCCAATCCAGGGGAAGGGGGTTAAAAGGTAAGCAGCGCACTTGTGACACCACTGGTGTTGCAGGTGTCCATTGGCGGACCGTTTGGAACAGTGGTAGTGAAGTGGGGTTCGATCCCCGCACAGTGCAAACATTTGTGTGCATGAACATATCTGTTTGTATTGGTCTGGGTGTTATCTATATGTATTATAAGTATGTATTTACAAAAGAAAAGTATTATATGTTATATATTTGTAATCTCACTGTTGATTCTGATATCCGTAACACAGGTGCTTGAGCTACCTATCTTGGAGTCAGATCAATGTTTGTGATGTTGTGAAATATTTCTATTTATTATTTATTTATTAATATTGTATTGTTAAATATTGTATTTTAATTAGGGTAGGCACCTACCACGTTCTGACAGACATTCTGAAATATATATAATTTCGAAACGAACGAGTTAGTTCTATATGTCTACTTAGCTAACTAAAATAAACAAAAAAAATCTATTTACATTATTTAAGTGAACGACAACATTGAAATTTTGCCAGAATTAATTTAATTAGATAATTCAAAATTAATTTCTTTGCAGACTCCAAAACAATAGCTCTGAAAGCAAGGGGGATGATAAATGACTTATTTGTGTCAAGGGAAAAAGAAAAAAGATGTAAAGGTATGTATTCGTATATGTTTTTAGAATGTTCCGTTCAATACAGAAAGATAAAGTAGATATTCCTCATAGTGCACCTAACTAGCGTTAAGGCGACGGGTAACCGGATCTATTTTAAACAATTTCGGGGTTACAACCTCTGGGCAAACACTTAGGTATACTATAAATTTATTAATTAACCATGCACAACTATAGGGTATGTTTTTGTACGCGAAACATTGATTACCGCCAAAAGCGGCCACTTTTAGCGTGAATCAATTTTTTGCGTACAAATGTTGGGTCCGCATTTGTGCATGGTTATTTAATAAATAGTATAAGTGTTTGCCGAGAGGTTGTATCCCCAAAATTGCTTAAAATAGATCCAATTTAATAGATAACAATTGAAATCGATTGGCGTCGCTAGTGTGCCCTACCCGTCACCTTAAGCCAGAGCATCCAAACTATTCCTCTTAGTTATTATTTTTAGTAGTAACCAAAAGATCACTTAAATATAGAAGCGTTTCTGAAAGATTACTCAGTTACAATGAAAACCTCCTACAAGGTGGACCGACGATCTGGTGAAGATCGCGGGAATCCATTGGATTCGGGAGGCACAGGACAGATTTGTGTGGAGAACATTGGGGGAGGCCTATGTCCAGCAGTGGACGTCTATTGGCTGAAATGATGATGATGAACATAGTACATACTCTATGAGGTTACACAAAATAGTATCTACATCGAAATATAATTCTCATAAAAAGGCGGGGTTCAAAAGTACGGAATAAGAAAATTGTCTCTAGTGAAATTTTTATGCCGTATTGCCGTGGTCGTATGCCACATTGATTTTATTTTATTATTATAATAAATCTGTTTTGCTACAGTAGGTGGCATACGACCACGGCGATACGGCATAACAATTTCAGCAGAGACAATTTTCTTGTTTCGTACTTTTTATATCGCGTTTTTTGGTAGTCGGGTTTTAGTTTTTAAACTTTATTTTTATTTAACATATTTTTAGTTGTAAATAAAATTGCATATTTGAATAAAGCTAAAAAAGCTCTTTTATTTGATACCCTACACGGTACCGTCAGGCATTTTTTTTTATTTCCTTACTCTGAATCCCCTAAAAGGCGCTGTAGTCAATTTAACGTGACGTTATGTCGCCTATAACCAGAAGACAATCAAAGACACCTCATTTGTTCAAATATGATAGCTAGTTTTGAAGTTATGAGGGAACAGATGAACAACCATACATACATACATACATACATACATACAGGTCAAAATCATAACCCTCCTTTTTGCTTCGCCGTAGTCGGGTAAAAAAGGCGGGGTAAAAACCTAACGCGAATGAAAAGTAGGTCCCGCCTTATTCTAGTTACAATATGACACTAACAAGCCCGTAATATTGCTAGTTAAAAAGTTAATTTCGCTTTATCAGAAACTAGCTGTGTACCAGTGGTGCCTATGAAATTCAGCATGACTGTTTTGTAAAATTAGGCTAGCTGTATGAACTATATTGCCTTTGCTTTGCTGTCTATCAAAGCACGGGAACGCTTTGAAAATGGACCGACTTGACATTGGCAAAGTTAATTGTGTCTCTCGCACAATAGCGACACGTTATTGTTCGAATTTGTATTTGAAAAAAAATACGTAAGGCGTATTGATGGAATGACCAAAACACTGAGTTACAGTCCCTACGGTTATTTGGCACGAGGCAAAAAATACGAACTAATGCTGTTTTCTTTAAAAGTGTCAGTGATCTACAACACAGAAGTGCTTTCTGATCGTAGTTGTACTGTACGAAATTTTGTATAAAGTGTTTTTTTTTATCATTATCAAGTAAATCACAGACAAAAAAAAAGACGGATCTACTGATCAGTGTCGCGCCAAAAAAATGACAGCTGGCATAGACTAGTATTCGCGCCAAAAAGCAACAGCAGTCAATGGCGGTTTCGCGCCAAAACGGCAAATCTGCCGCGTATGTCCACCCTACTTATGGTTCTATGGGGTATCGATTATTCCCCCCGACCCCCGCGCCTCTGCGCGCTTCGTCCGCCCAGGACTAGCGATATAACTTCTTACCAAAGTTGCGAAAACACTCATTTTAGATGACGACTTTCTTTTGCCTAATCCTTTTGTTGGCTATACAGGTGAAATTTGTGAAATATGAAATATAAAAAAAATATTTCCACAAAATGTTATTGTTGATACGCTTTAAAATTACTATAAGTTAACCCTTACATCAGTGATTTCCAAATTATAGGAGCGATAATAGCCATATTAGAGGCCTAAAACCAGCAGTAGAAGTAAACATTGATGATGAGAGCCGAAGCTATTGAATTTTTTTTTAAGAAATGACGGTTTAAAATTAAAATAAAAAAACTTTTCAAGATCGATTTAGTATGGAAGTGAAAATAATTATAATTATTTTGAATATCAATTTTTATCGTGCTTCCTTGGGAGCACAATGAGTCTGCCAAAGCTTCCACTTTAACTCTGAAGGTAGGTGTGTCGACATCTTAACAAGATATATAATACAAAACGTTATACGAACATGGCGATAAGAGCTTCGATTCCTATTTTCCTGCACTTCCGTTCGCTTGCACATTTACATGTAGACTTGCTTTGTCAAGGAAAAAGGAATCTTTATTGCGTGTTCTACTGTGAGGAGATGACGCTTTTACGGGATAAAAAGATTTAGGGTCCATAATACAATCGACCGTTTAGTAGGCGATCTTTATCATTCGCTACTTATTCTGTCATTGAAAATTAATCAACGAAAAACCTATGTAAGTAGGGATCCCGATATACCTACCTATTTAGATCGATATAGACAAGCCAAAGTCATCAAAATAGCACACCGGATTAGCATATTGAAATAGCCACATTAGTCTAATTTTTTAATTAATATATTTGTTCAAAAATATGACCTACAAAGGTAGATAGATAGTCTTTATTGCACAACATACAACACTCAAAAGCTAGGTATACAGAGATAAAATGTACAATTTAGGTTACCTATATAAGTTATGAATACACTCTTTGCGCCGAACTGTGAATCATTTTGATGGCAATTACTATAATACTGTCTGATATTAATTGTATAGGTATTTCAAAATATCATTACTACATAGGTAGGTACCTAGTATAAATAAGTCGATTTCGGTGTCTGTTACTATTTATGTAAAAAACTACATCAAAGTGCGTTGCGTAAAGCTACGCAACGGATTTTAATTTGTTTTTTTTTAATAGATATAATAATATGTAATGAGGGAATAATTCCTTCAGCATTCTATATCTATTATGGGGAGTGCTCTGAGGAACTGCTTGATCTACTCCCTGAAGCTGAGTTCTTACATCAAACCACACGGAAGCGATTGTCATTCAATCCCCATTGATCCCCATCATCTCGATGGATGTCGGTCTAATACTGTGCGTTTCTCGCGGAACTTTCTACCACGTACCTCAGTTCTACTGGAACGGTTTGGCTGCGGGAGTATTTTCCGACGGCTAAGACTTAGAGACCTTCAAAAGAAGAGCGTACTCCTTTTTAAAAAGGCCGACAACACATTAGCGATCTCTCTGATTTCGCGGATGCTCATGGGCGGATTACTTTCCATCAGGTGACGCTTGCTCGTTTGAGGCCACTAGCATAAAAAAGATAGTCATTCAAGATGAGGGTTTATAATTATATATAATAAATACTTACTATTGCTTCAGTCCAATGCTAGGGCAGGTCGCTAGTATTAAGTAAGCTAAAATAATATAATAATATTCGTATTTAAGAGATGTATTGAGCACAAAGGCCATCAAGGCATAACACGATTTCCGCGGAATTAATTCCAAAATGGAGTTTAATTCTTTTCAATACAAAATGAGTACGTGTTTTACAGAAATCACATTCAGAAAACGTTGCTTTCGCGATGAATGATTCATGTAGCGATTTATGGTGAATATTTATGTGTCAATCAGGGTGTATTTAAACAGTGGGGTAATTGAAAACCGCACTACGCTGATTGAGATGGAATATAAGGGCAGTGCGACAAGGATATGTGGCGGATGAAAAAAACCAGTACTGAAACAGTGGGAGAGCTACGCTTTGGCGTATGGCCTGGCTGTGACCTGGAGTCCCCTCACAGGAACCGTCGGAGACAAAGAACCACAAGGGTCACAAGAGTGTTTGCGCACAGCCTGGTGCAATATCTATGATATATCTATACTCGTACACCGTGCTTTTTTAACCATCTTACTCCCTTATCTTATTAGGGCATTAAAGTGATGAAAACAAACATTTTCCCCCAAGGAACATATGGTCTTATTTCAGAAAATACATACACCTTCCCATACAAAAGTGTATGGGAAGGCAAATTTTGTTTTTGAGATTTGACCCTATGTTTCTAAGGGGAAAATGTTTGTTATCATCAGTGTAATGCCCTCGATAAGGGAGTAAGACGGTTAAAAAAGGACGGTGTATATCTTCGTAAGTGGCTGATGGCTGAGCTCAACCATCGTAGCCGAATATGGGCCGGAAAGATATTTATTATAGTTCAATTGAACAAATTAAGGAGAAGATACTTTCAGCTGATCCTAGTCGGTCGTACGTTCTTTTGACAGACAGTGCCAGGCGATTCTACGATCTATAGCTTTAACGAGACAAAGTCAACCTTCCCATGGTCAGCGGGACGCGGGGGGCGTGACCATTCGAGAAAGTTTAAGTCAAGCGCACTCCGCCCCCCATTCCCCGCGTCTCGCGGACCATGGGAAGGTCGACTTTGTAGCGGTAAGTAAGTAAAACATTTATTGACCATAAACACGAATACAATTACAACAAGATGTTAACAATGAGACGGAAAGGAACAAATAAAAAGTAGGTCGTATGTTGCATGAAACATTACCAACAAAATCAAGTGGTCAACAAGGTCCAGCCTCAGCATGTGCTGCAACTGCTTGAAACCACTGCAGCGCTGGTTTTCTGTTTCGACCTTGAGTGACGGGATTAATTGTTTGGTTGAACTAGATGATCGTGTGACATTTGTATTGATAAAAAATGAAACAAAAACGTAAAGCTATAACTCAATGTTTAGTTACATAACTTTAGTCTAAAATTAGCGTGTTACAGCGCGAGGGCGATGATAAACTTCGACGATGTCCGATAGCTTTTACAAACCTTGAGAACATTATACAACCCAAATATTATTCTTGATAGCTCAAAATAGTTAAATTGAAGATTATTGAAGACCGTCGGTCGGACCGACCTTCTGGTGTATGCCTCACTACTAGTTAGACAATAAGTTGCCACAAAAATTTAAATCTTCTAGTATTTTTATAAATATTTACTGAAATTATTATTATTATTATATAGTTTCGCAATTTTGAGCAGCAGCAGCATTTATTCGTCGTCGTCGTCGTCAGCCCATTTAAGGCCCCACTGCTGGGGCACGGGCCTCCCTCAATCACATGAGGGATAATTGCCATACTCACCACGCTTGGCAGACGGGTTGGCGAGGGTTTTGATATAAATGCAGAGTTTTCCTTCTCTGGGTGCTGATGATCATGCCAGCAGCTTTACCTTAGTCGCCTTTTACGACACCTCGGTAAGAGTGAGGGTGGCCTATTCTACTCTGCCGGGGACCACACGGCGTAGCATTTATTATTGATTACAAATTCATTTGTATTGATTATTCAACAATTGACAAGATGCTAACCACCTACTATTGTATACCTCGTCCTGCAGTTTGTTAGTATTGGATTAAGTAACTAGTACTCTGTGACCTATGAGGGGAACCTAAGTAGTCATGCTCACTCAAATGTCTCTGAGGTGGTGGCGCTATGTGGCGGGTCATTCCATTCCCTCTAATATGGTTGAGTGAAATGATGGCTGACACATACGTCATACTTGTAAACAGGTGCCACCTTTGGGGACTGGCCGCTTCGGTTTACCTCATAATATTTATTTTATTATTTCCTTTATTTTATTTTGTGTTATAATTAATCTGTATGACTTGGTATGATGAAGACACAACATTGTATGAAAGTTTAGCGACTAAATAACTTTAAAAAAAATTGAAATCGACTTCAAATGCGTGAACACAAAAAAAACGAATAATTAAAATAATACCTATTCAACAAAAAAAAAATGTTCAAATTGGTTTATAATCGGCGGAGATATTGCGTATAAAAAGTTCATCCCCAATTTTCCACCCTTGGGGGTTGTTTTTTTTATTATTAAATTTAAATGGTACCACCCTTGAGGTATTACCTGTACGCCGAAAAAAGATTTGTTCAAATCGGTTCATAATTGGCGGAGTTATCGCGTAACAAACATAGAAATAACATACGGGTCGAATTGAGAACCTCCTCCTTTTTTTGAAGTCGGCTGTAAAGAGTAACTGGCGAGTTTCTCGACTAGAAACAACTTTTCGAGCCGGTGGTAGAATCGCATTATGTTTATTTATTTTTTTAGTATATTTTATGTATTAACAAATTTATGTATTATCATGTAAATTGTACATACATAAGTGCTTATGAATAGTTTTAAATCATTTAAATGTATGACGATTTGTAAGTGTTGTGTACAAGCCTATGCAAATAAAGAATTATTTGACTTGAGATAACAATGTCACATATATTGTCCTGGGGCCTTAGCGCAAACCGGACGTTACGACCAACTCGGAGTTCCCATCTCTTTCACACGCACTGTGTGTCTCCTTAGTTTGGATGCAAAAGGTATATTCTCGTTCCGTTAAGGGACGTCTTCGCGCTAAGGTCCCTGGATCCCAAACTTACGGAATCTTCTTGTACTACGGAAACCAGAATCAATGAAGGTGCCACAAACTCCCAGACCCAACACAAATATCTGTTTCATCAACAAACATTTTTGTTGATGCGGGAATCAAACGCGCTGATCCTTGCGTCTCAACCGCCGCTCAAACCACTGCGCTGCACGGGTCGGCTATTTATATTGTGGTATAGGGTACTTTATATTGTGATATTGTCATAAAGACTGACCGTCTTCTAAGCGTGTGTGTGATGTAAAACCGAACCGAAACGTGGCCGCTTACAATGTGCCGATTAAGGAGGCACAAAGTCACCCAGAGAGCAATGGAGAGGGCTATGCTCGGAGTCTCCCTGCGTGATCGTATCAGAAATGGTGAGATTCGCAGGAGAACTAAAGTCACAGACATAGCCCAAAGGATTGCATGCCTCAAATGCAATGGGCAGGGCACATAGCGAGGAGAACAGACGGCCGTTGGGGCGGAAAGGTCCTCGAGTGGAGGCCACGTACAGGAAGTCGCAGCCGTGATAGGCCCCTCACAAGGTGGACCCACGATTTGGTGAAGATCGCGGGAATCCATTGGATGCGGGCGGCACAGGACCGATCTGTGTGAAAAACATTAGGGGAGGCCTATTAGGGCAGTGGACGTCTATTGGCTGAAACGATGATTGTCATAGATCATCGAATACATTCTGTCTGCCTGTAGGTACCTAGTTACCATTATCTTTCCTGGCCTGATGGCGGATTTGGTTGTAACACTCATACGCTAAAAGTTGTGGGTTCAATCCCCACCCGTGTACAAACATTCGTGTGACGAACATTAGTGTGCAAAAGTGCCCATTCTCCTTTAAATGGTATTTTACACTTTTTGGTTTGTGGGTTTTGAAGGCAGTTTTTTTTCGCAGACTTTTTTTAAAGTAAAAGTTTGATTTTTTTTTTCTAGTAACGAGCCGAACGAACATAAAACATAATAAAACAATACAAAAACAATACATACTTATAATACATAGAAAACACCCAGACCAATACAAACAGACATGTTCATGCACACAAATTTCATGCTGTGCGGGGATCTAATCCGCAATCTTTGGACCAAAGGCAGCGTTCACTACCACTATTTCAAACGGGTCGTCAAGTATCTACATGGACTTTTCTTTTTAATTTGCAAAAATACAATACAGACAGATGCACACAAATGTTTGTACTTATAATCTCAAAATTCATGGTCACGTTACGATCAGATCAGATCAGGATGTTCCTGAATACCTGAACTTCCGGTGATTACTAAAAGATTGCTTGACCACAAACCAGTTTAGGATATATCCCATAATACGTAGCTACCTTCTCGGAGAAACGGCACTCATTCTCAGAAAAACAAATCATTCGATCGCAGAAAACCGGCGTAAAGCAGTGTGTTTCGCTTAGTGAGTGAGAGTACCGGAGGCCCAATAAGGCCACGCGCACGTTACAATACAAGTCAGATGACGGTTATTTATCGCTTCTCGGCCTTTTGGCTAAGATCAAAGTGTGACGGTTATTTGGCACGTGGCAAAATTAGGAACTAACAATGTTTCCTTTTTAAGTGCATGGATTTAATAGATACTACAGTTGAGCCAAAATAATAAGCCAAATTTTCGTTTCTCTCTTAGAAAGGTGACCTACTAAAAAACTTCGATTGAACTGAATAATCGATGTACTTCAAAAAGACGTGAATCAAATAAAATAATAATGGAAAAGAAGTTATTACTACTTTTATTTAGAGAAATGTGAATCGAAATTATTGGAAAGAAACAAGTTAGTAGGTACCGATCCCAGATATTGATCCGCGGCTAGTTTATTTCTTTTTGTTCAAAATCAAAGCGCTTATATCGTGTGCCATATATAGTTTTTCTGTTTACCAAGTAATAAATGCAGTTATATTTTTAAAGAACGAAATAATATGTTTTATTTAATCTGAATGTGACTTTCATTTATGGTTGAAAATTCCTACACGAGTAAACATTGTTCGATTATTTTAGGAACATCCCTAGAGCTTAAAAAGAAAATGGGTTGACAGATAAAAAACATTGTACCAAAGTCCATTTTTCTAGAAAGTAAATTTTTAGTATATGTTTATAAATAGTTTTACAGAGAAAGTAAATCGTGAAATTATCTTTTTTGTCCTTTATGCAATAAATAAATGCCAATTCTAATTAAAAAGTTAAGAATGTGCTATTTTAACATTGAGAGATTGATAAATTCAATGCCCGTTGTTACAAGTAGGTTACGTTGTCGAATTTTGATGAAGTGTCAAGTGTCAGTGCTTTTGACATTTTCCCATAGAAAAAATATTGTACAACGCCACGTCAATGTCACTGAAGTGCCTTCTGATCTTGGTCAGTCTGTTCTATCCTGTCAGACGAATTTTGAATTTTAGTTACGTTTACGTGCAATAGAGGGAGTTTTTCAATTTTTCATACAAATTGCTCGTCTGCCACCTATTATATAAAAAAAACAAGATAGTGGAATGGCCCGTTGGGCATTGAACCCACTAGCTTTTAGAGGCAACGCTTTTAATTACAAATCGTAATGAAAAGTCTGTTTCGAATGTGGGAAATTAATAAGTAACTCAATATTTAATTGGATTCCCAAATGTGTACATACATTCATGATTCATATTTATACTATTAAGCCAAGTGTAACATTATTTACGAGAGACTTAATAGAAAATATAACTCGTCAAATTTTCCGTTTTCTAAATTTATTTTTGTCCGAAGGGCCGGGGCATGAATAGGGTTGCCCTAGTCATGAGTTGCCGTATATAAGAAAATAATTTGCCGTACAAAATATCATATTTTTCATTGGATTCTTACTCGTACTCGTTAGGTTCCCATCAAAATTTCACCTTACTAAATTATTTTCAGTCAGCCTTTTTAAAATCTGACATTTTATTTGAAGGGCAACGGTTTCGTTGGTATGATTTAATTCAATTCACACCACTGGACGTCCGCATCTCTAAATGGGCGTTTGCTAGTAAATGTATCTGTAATAACTAATCTTAATATGATTGAAGTTTATTTTGACCGATTGCCGCATTTTAGCGTGCGTTAATAGGTAGGAACTCCAGAGTTACTGTTTTTAATCTAGTACGGCAATGACTTTTTGTCAGAGTTTTTTGCCGTATTAGACAGGAATTTGTCGTACGTACGGCAACACTGGGCATGAATAATGCAGGGCTAATCCGAGGGGAGCGTCATTAAAGCAAAGCAGCCGGAATGTTGATGATTAACAGAGGTAAAGGTAATGCTAAGAGCAATGTTTATTGGCGAAACCCTTTATAATTTGCTAATCAACGTTAGATAACCTACATTCTTTGCATTTTTTAATAATGTAGGTAAAAAGTTGACAAAGAAAGAAAGAAAATGCATTTATTATTTTATTGGACACCACAACACAATCAATGCAAAAAATACACACGCATTAATTACAAACACAAACAGAAGAATAATAACGAACCAAAATAAATAAAGCAAAAAAAATACATTTATTAATTTGTACTCCACAAAAAAATACACACGCATTAATTACAAACACAAACAGAAGAATAATAATTGTCCAAAAAATACAAATAAAACTCCACCAACAATAATAATAAAAATCCACAAAGAATTAGGGATCTTAAAGTCTCCTTCGCAATGAGATTGCTGCCTCTTTTAGTTCTGGCTTTATAAGAGGTTTGTTCTTTATGTAATAAGTAGGTGGCAGATTAGCAGACGGATCACCTCAGAGCGACACCAGTGGAGTCGGAAGTGCGCTGTCAACCTTTAAACCCCCCTTTCAATTAATCAAATTAAAATTACCAAAAAGTCTAGTTGATTTCCATATGTCACCTAAAACAGTTTGCTCGACTGTTTCTTAACTCCTTTGTTAGTACGGAATCTTCTTGTTAGTTTGTGAATCTGGTCAGTGTATGAGTGGTTGTATTTTTTTTTTTATAAAATATATATTTTTTTCACAACATCTCATACATTGACCTGATTCCGTACTAAGTAGCGTAAGCACTTGTGTTACAGATAGAATTTGTGGTCTTATTTAGAAAGTGCTGGACAGTCTCATTCCTAAATTAGTTCTAATTTTTAAAAACTACTTAAGAATTGATATTATAATATACCAGTAACTCTATCGCATTTTTTTTCTATATTTGGTATGTCGAACACACAAACAACTAATGTTGAAAAGTAGGTAATAATCTGAGTTCTGGAAATGATACTCTCCATAAACCTACGTAGTAAATGCGAGAGTAGTGAGTGACGTCGATAAACAGAAATGTTATTCACTTCCGTTTCCGATGAGACTTGTAAAAAACTGGTGTGCGGACCTTGAACCCGGATGACTTATTCGATTTTTAAGTTTTAAAAATAAATCTTGATCTTTCAAACGAATCGCGAAGGAGCATCTTGAGTCGAAGAAGCGTCATATGCCTCCTTCATAGAAATCAAGTCATCGCTACTATGATGGGAGTAGCCTTAATCTGTAATATACTTAATCTGTAATAATACTGTCAATGTACTTATTGTGCAAAAAAAAATATTATGATACTGAAGTGCTTTCTCAAATTAAAAAAAAGTTCATGTACAGTGGCGGACAGGTCAAGCTATACAAAACTGTCAAATTTTCTCAATCGATTTCGAACTCAATGTGTAACACACATCATCATCATCATCATAATTTCAGCCAATGGACGTCCACTGCTGGACATAGGCCTCCCCCAATGTTCTCCACACAGATCGGTCCTGTGCCTCCCGCATCCAATGGATTCCCGCGATCTTCACCAGATCGTCGGTCCACCTTGTAGGAGGCCTGCCACGGCTGCGAGTTCCTGTACGTGGCCTCCACTCGAGGACCTTTCCGCCCCAACGGCCGTCTGTTCTCCTCGCTATGTGCCCTGCCCATTGCCACTTGAGGCATGCAATGTGTAACAATATAAGGTTTATAATCGAATAAAGAAATTTGACAGTTTTGTATAGCTTGATGTGTCCGCCACTGTACATAAAAGATAGAAAGTTTATAGATGGAGTTTTTTTTTATTCATATACCTAGATTTGTCCGATGGCGTAACTTTGGCTCACGCTTACATTCCCACACTTTTTTTTGTTCTCCCAGGGGAAATGCGTTACGCACACCCGTCCGCCGGGTTGATAAAGTACAATTAGCATGATAAACAATTGTTGTTGGTGATCAGCGATAAATGTAACGATTTATTATTATATTTCGAACTCTTTATATTTTTCACTTTTTTTTTCGCTTGTCAATAACAACAGTGGCTCTGAAAAAGAGATTCTTTAAAATTGTATTTATTAAATTTTTGACAGTTCTTTTATCTATACCCGTATATAGCAGGAATTTATTTGTTACACATTCGTTGCCTGCTTCGTTAGCGCAGTGGTTAGTGGGTCGCACTTTAAAGCGACGGCTGCGCAAGAGGTCCCGGGTTCAATCCCCGAGTCAAAAAAATTTGTACCTAAGCTTTCGGTAAGAAATTCTTAGTGGCAGCCCGGAGTCTGGAAATTGGCGGTCTTGTACCCCCGTACCTCGGAAAGCACGTTAAGCCGTTGGTCCTGCGCCCAATCCCTCTCTGGTCGTGTCACAGTAGTGTCCCATCGGAATATGAGGGTAAGGGAATAGAGAGTGCACTTGTGTTTGCGCACACACTTGAGCACTCTAATATATATTCTGCGTACGTGGCTGATCGTTGAGATTGGCCGTCGTAGCCGTAATCGGTTAGGAGGATATTATTATTGCTGGTTCCCATTACACTGAAGTTCAAGTTACTTACATAGGTACTCTGGAAAATCTTACTTTGGGATAAACTATAGCAAGTTTTAAATGAATTCAGATAATTTACTAGATTCATTTTCTTTGACTGAAATTATTTTTCATTTCATACAATGGCTTGATTTTCCTGTGAATTTACTGTAAAAAAACTACTGATACTAAAGAAACCCTTCTTTTAGGCTTAGTGTGAAAATGTACAGATAACAACGCCGTAAGGTACTTTCAAATCCCTGCACAGAAATATCTGAAAATGAGTCCGTTTCAATCCTTTTGATACCAACGAGAGCCGACAAGCCGCATGTCAGTTGCAAAAATTGGTCACGCATCGGCATTGTTCGACGAATTCGTACTCGAATAGAATGTAGGTAGAACCCGTGAAATAGAAGGAAATAATGTACAGACAACCGCACGTTTGGTTAGTACCTAGTGTTAGTACAGTATTTTCTCAATTGGTATTGAAGGTTTGTTTGGCATTGAAGCGAAAAACGCATGAATAGCCAATCTCAGGAGTCCAGTAAAACAAATAAGTAAACCAGTAAACAATAAAGCGACATTATTGAACAACAGCCGTGTGGTCCCCGGCAGAGTAGAATAGGCCACCCTCACTCTTACCGAGGTGTCGTAACAGGCGACTAAGGTAAAGATGCTGGCATGATCATCAGCACCCAGAGAAGGAAAACTCTGCATTTATATCAAAACCCTCGCCAACCCGTCTGCCAAGCGTGGTGAGTATGGCAATTACCCCTCATGTGATTGAGGGAGGCCCGTGCCCAGCAGTGGGGACTTAAATGGTCTGATGAAGGACATACTTAGTTAGGTAGGTACATATACAGTACATCTACATTAGTATATACATCAGTTAGATAGGTTTTAACGCTAAAATACTTTTTCTTTCTTTCGTCCTATAAAAGGATGTATGCGAATACTGACAAAAATAAATTAAGTCTATTCGGTAGACCGAAGAAAGTTGAAGTAGTGGCATTATTTTGTGTGATAAGTGGCAGACGAACCAACGTTCACCTGATGGTGTGCGATTGCCCATGGACACCCACAACACCAGTGGATTCAAATGAGCTCCCAACCTATAAACCCCCTTTCCCCCGGATTGGGCCTCCGCGGTACCCTCATTCATTATGTATGTATGGCTATATAAGTATTTATAGCTTTCAGAAATTTCATTCTGAATATTACATGTTAATGTATGTTAGACACCACAGACGAGTGGATACCATAGAGAAATTTTATAGTTAGTAATGTATCGATTGGTGGAATAATATAGAAAAATTGTATTTTTGTTTAATTTTTCCGATTCTATACCCGTGCAATACAAGCACAATCCAAAAAAAAGCAGTTTTTTTCTTTTAAAATATAAAATGATGTTTCGTCCAAGTAAAAAAGGATTTAAGGTACATTCCCATCATGTCCCTTAGTCTTGGGACGCCCTGTATATAGCAGCAATAATAAACTGCACATATTTTTATATTACAATACAATACAAATACAAATAGTTTATTGTGCTTACTTTTAAATAATTTGTACATTACATAACAGCTAAATAACTACAAATATTTTGATAATAATAACTAAATATTGCAGGTAAGTACAAAACGAAAGATTCTTACTTTCCGTACTAGTAAAAACTGTGTTACGGCAAAGTAATGATTCTCGCCTTACTGTTAAGGTACATTTTTAAAGTGACAGTCACTAAGCCTGTCAACCAATCCCGACGAACAAAAAGAAACCAGTATCCAAGTTGTAAACAACTTTGCATAGTATAATCACAAAATGTAGAAGCGACATTCTATGCAAATCTTGTAAAAACCTGATACAAGCAAGTTATCTGCGACATATCTAGGGGCAGTGTATGAAATGGTGCAATGCGGGAGCGAGGCTTTCAAGGCGAAATCGCCCGCAGCCGTGTCACTCAAGTCCCGCCTCATGTCTCAAAAACCCTCTATCACCGAGCTATTAGACATAGTTAATTTTAAATCGTTTACATCCCGAAAACCACATAATAAGTTTCGTGAATAAAGTCCATTTAGCATTAGATCAACAAAATAAGCGAAAATAAATCAGCTGTTCCATACACTATTGCCGGGTGGTTAATACATATGTAACCTCCAGATATATATAAAGAAGCGCTATATACCATCATCATCATTATCATCAGCCCATTTAAGTCCCCACTGCTGGGGCACGGGCCTCCCTCAATCACATGAGGGGTAATTGCCATACTCACCACGCTTGGCAGACGGGTTGGCGAGGGTTTTGATATAAATGCAGAGTTTTCCTTCTCTGGGTGCTGATGATCATGCCAGCAGCTTTACCTTAGTCGCCTTTTACGACACCTCAGTAAGAGTGAGGGTGGCCTATTCTACTCTGCCGGGGACCACACGGCCTAAATCGTTTACATCCCGAAAACCACATAATAAATTTCGTGAATAAAATCCATTTAGCATTAGATCAACAAAATAAGCGAAAAAAATCAGCTGTTCCATACACTATTGCCGGGTGGATTATCTATTTTGTATAGAACAGCTGATTTTATTCGCTTATTTTGCTGATCTAACATGCTTTCGTTTTCGGGAAGTAAACGTTAAAAAAAAGGTATAGTATACATCTTTTTTTAGTACCTACAAATAACGTAGTTACATGTACAATAAACCACTTCTCCAGACCTTGAACGGTGACCTAAGTGCGACCCACTAGCCACTGCACCACCGAGGCAGTCAAACTTAATTCTAATACTTGCTAATAATCATTACTACAAGATAACTTACTAATAGGCGCTACATTAAGTAATTAGGTATACCAAAGAGAATATAATCACTTCGTTACTAGGTATTCAGTTTGACGAAGTTACCGGGACAGAGATGAATAATTTCATAGATAGAGATATTAGATCTATGAAACATATAGTTGGCAATACTGTTAAACTTTGAAACCCTCTAAGTTTTTCAAGCAAAACGATTACTTGGTTTTTTAGATTTTCGCGTTGCATTATAACTACAATGTATCAATACGGGGATTAACACGATATTTATTATGTGAACTCACATATTTGGCTCGACGTTTCGGCTACGTTACAGCAGCCGTGATCACGAGCGGACTGACGTTTCGGCTACGTTACAGCAGCCGAAACGTCGAGCCAAATATGTGAGTTCACATAATAAATATCGTATTGATACATTGTAGTTAAAACGATTACTGACAAAAAGGTTGCTGAAGTGGAGTTATAAACAATCGGAAGACCTGCTAAAGCCACTTTTTTTTTGTTGGTGACCCAGGAGAAATGCGTTACGCACACCCATCCGTCTGCAAACGGATGGGTTATGTCGGACTCTCTTCTGGCGACAGCTTCTCCTAGAGAGAAGCCGGCCAGAGGCATACCGACTAAAACTCCTGGGACTCTCTCTCATCGTCCATAGTGGGAGAAAGTCGTGGGCCAAGGTACGAAACTAGCCACCACGACTTTGGTGGACGGGTACGGCGCTTCCTCTCCGGGGTCGGGGGAGGGAGTGGGGACAGCCATGAGAGTAGAACCGTCCCCACCAGGCGTAGGAGGAGGTCTGTGCAATACCGGTGGTAGGGTTACAGCCCAGCGGACCACCTCCTCGGAGAGGAAGGACACGCACATATTGGCGTCGTCTCCTCCCCCTTCCTTCGCTGCCATCACATGCTCGCCAAAGGCAGCGAAAGCCTTCCAGGCCTCGTCACTCGCTAGTATAGCGTCCTGACCGACGTTCGCCACCAATGCATCACGTTGCGGTGCCCACGGCGCACATACCGCTAGGGTATGTCACGCCGTGTCCACAGCATCGCCGCACGCGTGGCACGAAGGTGTTTCCTCCCGATGGATCTTATGCAAGTAATAACTGAAGCAACCATGGCCGGTCATTACCTGCTGCCATCCGGAAGGAGACGACACCGGTGGGCACGCTCAAGTCACCGGTCCAGGACCAGGGCGAGCGCGTCGAGGGTTCTGCGGCCTGTAACGGGTGAGGACGAGGTGCTCTGACCATTGCCTCAGGAGGACCTGACGGGCCTCCTTCCGTACGGCCTCCCGCTCGACGGGGCAAAAGGATTCCCCTTTTGCCCTTTTCTCCGCCGCGAAATCATACACGGCGGTGAGCACCACGGCATACACTCACTATACTCATATACCTCCTACACACTCACACCTACACACACATTCAACCACACAATGCCCATATTTCCAATAAAATGTTGTTAATATACTTAAGTAATTATAATATTTCAATTTTAACATATGAAAATTTATTGAACCTCTACTTTTGCTTTAATTTATGCCACTGTTAAGTTTTTAATTGACAAAACCAAGGATGATGATGATGGACTTGGACAAAACCAAGGTCATGTTCAACGAGCTCGTTGATCCGGGACCGGTCGCTGTTAATGGAGTACGTCTCGAGGTTGTTCAGGAATATGTCTATCTAGGACAAACGCTCCAATTAGGCAGAAACAACTTCGAGAGAGAAGCTTCGAGAGAGCCAATAGAAGAATTCAGCTAGGCTGAGGAGCATTTGGTAACAAACTTCGTCAAGTCTTCTCGTCACCTATCCCTCAAAGTCTTAAGTCGAAAGTATTCGACCAGTGCGTCCTTCCGGTCATGACTTACGGTGCCGAGACGTGGACACTCACGGCTGGACTAGTCCACCGGTTCAAAGTCGCTCAAAGAGCTATGGAAAGGGCTATGCTCGGAGTATCTCTGAAGGACCGCATCAGAAATGATGTAATCCGACAGAGAACCACAGTCACCGACATTAGCAAACTGAAGTGGCAGTGGGCTGGTCATATTAGCTGCAGAACTGACAGCCGTTGGAGCCGTAAAGTCCTTGAGTGGAGACCGCGACTCGGTAAGCGTAGTGTAAGACGCCCTGCGACAAGATGGGATGATGACATTCGAAGGCTGGCTGGTGTAGGTGCAGCAGTGGACGAGTGTGGGTTGCTGATGATGATGAAGTTTTTAATTGGCAATTTGTATCTATGTTCACATTATTTTTATATTACCTTTCTCTGCAATATTATGTACCTGTGCCTAAAATGGTATTTTGGGAAATCGTTTACTGCTCTTCACAGGACAGGCTTAGTCTAGTGTGAGGACCAGAGAAAAAATGTAAAATTGTAATGTTTTTGATATTAAACGAATTTGTATTTGTATGTCTGTATCTATTTTATAACTAAGTTTTGTTATTTGTTTAAATTTCATTTATGGTGACGAGTAGGCCACACTAGCGACGCCAATCGATTTTCATTTTTAGCTACTAAATCGGATCTATTTTAAACATATTCGGGGTTACAACCTCTCGGCAAACACTTATACTATTTATTAAATAACCTATGCACAAACTGATGGGTCCGTTTTTGTATGCGAAAAATTGATTCGCGCCAAAAGTGGCCACTTTTGGTGTGAATCAGTTGTTCGCGTAAGCGTTGGCCCAACATTTTTAGCTAAAAATGAAAACCGATTGGCGTCGCTAATGTACTCTACCCGTCATCTTAAGTTGCCGTTTTGGACAGACCAGGAGCCCAACTCTCGGGATTTTCTATATGAAAAATTATGGCAGATGTCGCATGAAATCCATACAAAAAACTATGTTTTAGTGATATGTTGTACGATAATAAATGTCACGAGCACGAGAAATGGGCTTCAGCGCATTTAGAATTCAACCTCGATCCCAATGCGCGAGGTATACTTGAGAGGCAGGGCTCACATATTTCCTACTAGTGATCCACCCTCATTTCGTTTCGGGACAATAGTTCCACTTTATACCAATAGATGGCGTTAGGTGTCGATTACATTGAGCAAGCGTTTCGTGTTTTTGGATTACCTATAAGCGTTGCCTCTGTCTGCAGGTTTTACCGTTTTTTAAATATTAGGTATAGATTTAGCAACATAAGTTATATTATACTAAAACATATGTAGGTATAAGTGTAATATTTACAACAAATAAAAGTAGGTTTAAGCTCAAAACAAAAACATTTCTCTTCATAGTATGAAAAACAGATAATCGAATATTTAGCATGGTGCTTTGCGCCGGAGACAAATTTCATCTCCGGTTTTTTAGAAACTGTTTTATAGAAAAACCGGAGAAATGTCCTTTTTGTGTCCTTTCATATTTATGGTTATAAATTTGCGCTGGCGTTCATTAATACTGACTACTAATTCAGACCGTGGGAGAGCTACGCATTGGCATGAATGGGCCGGCTCGACCGGAGTGATACCACGGCCTCACAGAAACTCAGCGTGAAGCAGCACTGTCCTGTGTTTTGCTGCGTGAGTGAGGGTACCGGAGGCCCAATCGGGGAGAAAGGTTGGTAGCGCACTAAACTTGTGTACACGGGTGTCTATGGGCGGCGGCAATCGCTTACCATCAGGCGATCCGCCTGCTCGTCTTCTACCTATCACATAAAAAAAAACACACTAAAAGTTCAAAAAGCAAAAAAATTGTACTGCTTCGGGCATTAGAGAGCAGTGTCTATTACTTTTAAGTAAACTGTCGTCGAAAATACTCCCTATATAGGGAACTGATGTGAAAGTAATGGGTAAATATTTTCGTAAACACCGGCCTCGTAAAAACCAGTTTACTCCGGTTTTCACAATCTCCGATTCCGTACCGGTTTTTCAAGAACCGGAGTAAAGCACTAATACAGCAAATACATATTGTAAAGCTAGACCTCATTTTGTAAAACACCCACTCTGCAGATATTGGCGAATCTCCTAAAAATAGGATTCCGTTGTAATGGACAACATTTCATATTTTTAACATGTCCATATTGTTTTTTTATATGAAAATAGACATAAAATTAACAGACCCATATTTTTTCTTTTTTCAAAATTTGTCAATTTTCATGCATAAAATAATTATTGAAATTCATTATATTCTAAATAGACGTAAGCGCCAAATGACGTCATCGGACGGCTGAATACAGCGATATTCCTTTGCTTATCATTGTTTTAATAAAAAAAAGGTACTACTGTCAAAGGTAAATAATACTAGTGTCAACATTGTCAACGTCATTCATTCATTCAACGTTGACAAGTTGTCTTTTTTTTGACAGTTGCATGTCATGGGTTTGGCTTTTCGTAAATTTAAAACTATAATGTGCTAAGCAAAGAAATATTTTACATTCTGCCGTCCGATGACGTCATCTTACGTTTTTTAGTTTTTAATTTTTTTCTCAGTAAATAAGCAATATAAAAAATGAATAAATATATATTCGAGCAGCGGAAAAGTAAATAAAGAATTGGTATTTTTTGTTTCAGAGCTTAGCAATTTTGAAATGTTGTCCATTGTTATAAATAAAGCTAAATTAATAGCCGTATGTGGCGCTGACACGGAAGGCATTTCACTGTGAGAGGTAGTAGGTCGACTTCATATTAAGATTTCTTTGGGATTTCCCAAAGGAACCTACACCGTGTACACAAAACTTCATACGTTAATCACTTCTCTCTTTAGACAGAAAAACTTTTATTCATAGCACTTTAGGACCTTGTCACAATACTTACCTATAAGAAAGTAGAGGTCTACTTTCTTATATATTGTGACAACGTCTAAAGTGTATACATATTTTTGGAGTTGACGGTACATATTGTTAGTTCTTGCCTTTTTGCGTGTGAGTTAGAGAGAAAACTAAACACTAGGATTCTTCAAGTGACTCGGAAGGTGCATCATTTTTTATGCTATAGAAGTGACAAACGAGTATGCGGGTTACCTGATGGTAATTTAAATAATTACCGCCGCCAGTGAAGACCTGCGAGACATGCAAATATACTGTATTTTTTTATGTCATAGGTGGCAGACGAGTAGACGGATCACCTGATGATAAGCGATTTCCACCGTACATGGACACTCGCGACACCAGTGGAGTCACAAGTGTGCTAAATGTGTATTTCTTAGATTTGGTATAGAGGCCGTGTGGCCCCCGGCAGAGTAGAATAGGCCACCCTCAATCTTACCGAGGTGTCGTAAAAGGCGACTAAGGTAAAGCTGCTGGCATGATCATCAGCACCCAGAGAAGGAAAACTCTGCATTTATATCAAAACCCTCGCCAAACCGTCTGCTAAGCGTGGTGAGTATGGCAATTACCCCTCATGTGAT
The DNA here is from genome assembly GCA_019059595.1 of Marasmia exigua. Lineage (NCBI taxonomy): Eukaryota > Metazoa > Arthropoda > Insecta > Lepidoptera > Crambidae > Marasmia > Marasmia exigua. The sequence goes on along the minus strand of CM032476.1, from coordinate 9,366,079 downwards.
TGAGGTAGGCCTGTGCCCCAGCAGTGGGGACTTAAATGGGCTGATGATGATGATGATGGTATATAGCGCTTCTTTATATATATATCTGGAGGTTACATATGTATAAACAAAGCTAAAAAAGTTAGCTAAATTATTTAGGATAAGTTTCGATGCGGAAAAAATGTTCTACGTAGAGTGCGCGCAACGAAAGAAGTCCCGCGGAAAAACCAGGAACTAAATATGAGAATCCTTGTGGCTATGAGCATAAAGCTTGAATTTGAATGTAGATGGCGACTCAAGCGCGGTCTTCACGGGACTTCTTTTGTGGCGTGGACTCTAGAATCGACATGTTTCTTTTTATGTGATAGGTGCCAGACGAGCAGACCGATCACCTGATAGTAAGCGATTGCCGCCGCCCATGGACACCCACGACACCAGTGGAGTCACAACTGCGTTGACAACCTTTTAGCCCCCCTTTCGCCCGGATAGGGCCTCCGGAAACACAGCACAGTGCTTCTTCACTTCTATCACTCCGGTCGAGGCGGCCCATTATGGCAAAGTGTGACTCTCCCACGATTAAACCGTGTGGACACCGTACCGAGTGGGGCGCGCCCCACACTACGCTCTATCTGCATGAACATACCTACAATTCGGATAGCTACAAATATTTCAGTCGAAGCGAACCTATTGTTTATGTTCCACTGTTTTCTTTTGTCGTTCATAGATAAGTATTACGTTTTCATATAAGTAATAGGATTTATTTAATATGCATGATTCAATCTCTGTTTTATCCACTTGTGGTGGTTTCTGGGTATGTTGATTATTGGCAACTAGTGGCTCGCCCTCGCTTCGTTTCGGAAAATCAATGTTAGTATGTCGACTTTCTTTGTCTATTTAATATGTGACACGTTGTCTCGTTCTATAGGTACAGGTCGCATAAAAATGCTTTTAGCATTCAAACCTCCAAAAATATCTGAACATTTCACAAAAACCACTTCTAGCAAAATACCTTTAAGTGGACATACTTTGTTGTTAATGAAAATGTCTAATCTAGTTCGCTTTTAAATTTTTGATAGATTTGAATGCTAAGATCTTAATGATTCTGAATGTATCAATTACTGTTGATCGAAGATAGACAAGCCGTAAAGAGGTGGCACGATGGACATAGGTACATTTCCATCATTTCACCTATTTACGGCCGCACCATTTTTTCCCGTCAACAGAAATGGATTGAAAGAACTACTTACATCCGTTTTAAAACATAGAAGAACATTAGAATAAATAAATATTTCACAACATCACATACATTGATCTGACTCCGAGATAGGTAGCTCAAGCACCTGTGTTACGGATATCAGAATCAACAGTGGGATTACAAATATATACTTACATATAATACTTTTCTTTTGTAAATACATACTTATAGATAGATAGATAGATAGATATACTTTATTGCACAAAAAAAACACAACTTTAAAAGGCATTACAGAAACTTAATTGTACAATTTCGGCGGTCTTATCGCTGGAAGCGATTTCTACCAGACAACCTTCAGGCAAAGGACATTTGATAACACATAATATATAGATAACGCCCAGACCAATACAAACAGATATGTTCATGCACACAAATGTTTGTACTGTGCGGGGATCGAACCCGCAACCCTTGCACCAGAGGCAGCGTTCACTACCACTGTTCCAAACGGTTCGTCAAATAGTCAAGAATAGTTATTTACTGGATTTATATCATGTCACTTACCTTATATTTGAGCTCAATCGTGAATCGTGATACTGTGAGAACAGGCGCGAGAAAACAGTGAGTTAGTGAACAGTGATACCGCAGGTGCGCGTAGTAAAAGACTGCGACGGAGGATAGACCGATTTGTCTGCTGTAACAACTTATCCGCAAAAACTTCAGTTACTCCGTGATCATGACGCTTCCAACAGTGCCGAAATATCGTAAACTAAAAAATAAGGTACATGATAGAAATCCCGTAAATAACTATTCTAATATTCCACGAAAGTTGAAAACGATAGAAGAACAGTGAGTTATATAATCTACAGCCTGGGGGAATGTTTCCTGTGAAATGCGATTCTGTTTTCATAATGTTTTGCGTGTGGCTGATATCTTGCAGTTTTTGAAAGGCAGTAACTTTTCATAACACCTTTGTTTATTGATTGGCCCCTTTATACTGACCCTGCCGCACTCTCCAAGGGTATTGAGTTCGATTCCCACTTTGAACAAACATTTGTGTGTTCATCACATATCACATCATTCATCACATGTGTTCGATCAGTTGTTGAGTTGTGTTGTTTGATCAGGGCAGGCTTGTGTTGTTTGTAATATCTATTTAAGTGCGTATTTGTACCTATCAGAGGTCGGAATTAAGTAGAGTTATTTTGGATGCAAGTAGCATCGGAATTATTATGAATATGGATGGATTCCCTCTGATTGGTCTCCAGTACCCTCATTCGGCGAAACAAAGCGCAGGCACTGTTTCACGCCGGTTTTTTATCAGGTCGTGGTATCACTCCGGACGAGCCGACCCATTTATGCCATAGTGTGGCTTTGCCACAGACAGATTGGTCGACGAAGCAACCATTCAGCTAAAAGGACAGTATTAGGTATAATTTACTTATAAACTACAAACATGATGGCACATTTGATCGTGTGAACACTGGTGTAATTTATGTATTGAAGTATATTCGATGCTCGAAATGATTATTAGTATGGATTATCCCGGTATTTTAAGAATTAAGCTGCTGGCATGATCATCAGCACCCAGAGAAGGAAAACTCTGCATTTATATCAAAACCCTCGCCAACCCGTCTGCCAAGCGTGGTGAGTATGGCAATTACCCCTCATGTGATTGAGGGAGGCCCGTGCCCCAGCAGTGGGGACTTAAATGGGCTGATGATGATGATTTTATTGGTATTTCTTAAGAATAAAAAAGTAGGCCAGGGTGTTGGCGACGGCCACAACCATTCTTTTTGATAATATCTATGTTGTTTATTACTTATTTTCCTTTTGATATCTATATTGAATATTATTAATACTGTGGTCGTTTTATTATATTTCGTGGAAAATAGGTGTAAAAAGTGTGTTTTATTTTATTGGCTTGCTTTAGGGACAGTACGCTAGGGACTTTAGGCGTATTTAACACAGGATATGTAATCTTTTACTAACTTAAGTATATAAAAGGGGGTCGTGGGAAAGTTGTCGTTATAAACTGTAATATCGAGATTTGAGGTATGTCTACATTAAATAAAATCCGTGTTAGTACCAACATAACTTTACCTAATTACGACGTTTGGTGATTATAATTATCCGGATGGCGCAATTGGTAGTGACCCTGCCTCTTACGCCAAAGGTCGTGGGTTCGATCCCGACCCTGGACAAACATTCGTGCGATGAACACTTGTGTTTGTTCGGTGTCTGGGTGTAATATATGTATTTAAGTATATATTTGTGTTCCTCTGTTGTCTGATATCTGTAACACAAGTTCTTAAGCTACTTAGTACGGAATCAGGTCAACTGTATGAGATGTTGTGAGAATTATTATTAATTATAATTATTATAATTGGGGTTATTGAAATTCGGTTGAAAATTTCGTTCGGTAGTAGGCTCTCAGTACGCTCGTACTCGTATTTAAAATAACTCGGCTCGAGTCTTGGACAACCTTATCTCGAAAAGCACGTAAGGTACCAACTCTAGTCTTGCGCTTAAATCCAGGTTTAGGCAAGGATAAGGGGAGCTTTACTGTCGTGTCAGAATACTGTCCAACTGGTCTGAGGGTTACAAAATGCTAAATAGAGAATATACCTTCCTACCCACGGGCGTAATTTTTTACATGCGTGTTCCTTACCTATGTTTGGTGACATGACAATTTTGAACATTGTAGAAACATGTTTGCCAGGGCAAGTATTTATATTTTTAATGTGATCGGTGGTAGACGATCAGACGGATCACCTGAAGACGAGCATAACAGTGGAGCCACAAGTACGCTGATAACCTTCAAACCCAATTTCTCACTGATTGGGCCTTCCAGTACCTTCACTCGGCGAAACAGCGCAGGCGCTGTTTCACGCCGGTTTTTTATCAGGTCGTGGTAGCACTCCGGTCGAGCCGACCCATTTATGCCACAGACAGATTGGTCGACGAAGCAACCATTCAGCGAAAAGGACTGTATTAACTATATCATTGTATAAACTACAAACCCGATGGCGCATTTGATCGAGTGATGAACACTCACCTTTGGCGGGGGGCTTCTCCCAAAGAGAAGCCAGGCAAAGGCATACCCACTAAACCCTCTGCGGTTCTCCCTCATCGCCCATATTGGGGAATATCATGGTGATACAGCCGAAGCCTTCCTCCACGATATCCTGGGCGGATGTCCCTGCCTCATATTACTGTTTCTCCCTTGCGAGTAAGTAAATCAGAAGTTGAACAATAATGGTGTTCTTTGTTGAGGAGACAAATTATATTTAATAATTTGTCTTATCAGTGCAGTCAGCATCCCCGGGGCAGCTCTGTGGCGTCATCATGCTCCTGTTCTCAGCTTTGCTTTGGCTGGCTAGGGTGGATCTCAACAGGGGCCACAAGACTCTCACCTGTACCTTGCCTTTAACGGCTGGACAGAGTGGGATATCAAAGCTATATTCTCTGGGTGGATTTGAAAGAAGTATGAGTCGTGATCGTGAGTAAGCGCACTACAGTTGGGCACTGCGTAGAAGGCGGTGACACCTTTTGGCACCCTGAGCTGCTCGCACTAATAGAGCTCGTCTCTCAATTTTTCAAGCAACTTTATATCTTTCTTAAAACTTCCTTTCCGCAGTCCCTAATATAATCATTGGCATCATTCTGACTATTATTAATCTTATTAATTTAAGTTCTTACCATTTCACTTAACACCACATTAGTATGAAGATAGTTTGTTTTATGTGATAATTGGACAGACGATCAGATGGATCATTGGATGGTAAGCGATTGCTGCCACCCAACACCGTGGGGGAGGCACGCTTTGGCATGAATAAGATGGCTCGACTGGAGGGATATCATGATATCATAGAAAAGCTGAAGCAGTGCCTGCGTTGTATTTCACCGAGGGTATAAATAATAATGTCCTTAATCAAACACATAATTCGGTTATAGCGGCGAATTTCAGAGCTCAACCATCGACACAGGAAAAATACCATGCTTTTTTAATCGTCATACTCCCTTATCTGGGGCACTATACTAATGAAAACAAACATTTTTCCCCAAGGAACATTGGGTATAATCTAAGAAAAAAAATCACCTTTCCATACAAAAGTGATAAGCTGATTGGTGCGATTTGTATCAGGAGGCGAACATTTTTTTAGAGATTAGACCCTATGTTCCTTGGGGAAAAAATATTTGTTTTCATTAGTAAAGTGCCCCAAATAAGGGAGTAAGACGGTTAAAAAGCATGGTGTATAGTGCACATAAGTGCATGAGTGAGGAGCAAGTAGGTACCGGAGGCGCAAAGGGTATGCTATGTCAATGACCTTGGATCTCTACCGGACGGAATGAAGAAACGATTGTAAAACACTTTATATAGCCAGGAGCTTTCGTCACGGGATCCAATAAGATCCTTTGACGAAGGCATATTACTCTCGCACGAACGTCGCACGTTGATGTAAGATTCACCAATAATGTTGTACCTATACCTTACAAGTGACAATATAGGTATCTTTTGGGAGTAAACGAATGTTGTGGTAATGTGGATATTGGGGTTTAGGATTGATTATTCTAGGATTTTTTTACAGGGTGTATCGGTAAACATTTTAACCATTTTTTCTACCAAGCATTCTGAACAAAGTTTGTTCTACGATTTTTTGAAAATTAGTTTTTTTACAAGTTTTCCTAAAAAGTCGTGACGTGTGGAAATATTTTTCGATGCAAGTATATTTACAATGCCAGGCCAGGATAGTGGATATAAATGTCATTTTGTACCACTGCATATTTCTATCACTAAGGCCGATTCGACTTGTGTTATTCCGACACTAAATCTATGATATAGCGCTGTCATTCCATACAAATCTGACGTTATACTATAGATTCATCCACGGATAAAGATCGATCGAATCGGACCTAAGGCCGATTCGAATCTTATCGATAAATCTATTATTGCATTGTATTATTATATTAAAATAAAATAAAATAAAAATACGATTATGTAGCGTCAGATTTGTATAGAATGACAGCAATAGGTATACCATTGATTTAGCATCGGATTAAGATTGATCGAATCGGGCCTAAGAGGGACATAGCCAAACTTGAGAAAACCATCACGTTTCGGATAGTGTCCCAAACATGCCAGATGGTGCATTTTGTAGTGACCCTGCCTCATACGGCAAACCTCGAGGTTCGATATCCTCCCTGGACAAACATTCGTGAGATGAACACTTATTCAATAACTGAGTGTAATATACAACGTGTTATTTAAATAGCGTAAAACCTCTCGGGTGGTAGCTCAGCCCATGAAAGTGAACATCTTTCACTATCGGACCAACATTGAAATCGCGAAAAAAAACAGCTGTTTCATACAAATCGATCAGCGCAGCAAGCCAATTTGTAAGAAATGGTTTGTTTTACGTAAAACACCGGCATTTGATTGAGTGACTGTGATTTTGACTGACTTCGACTGTTGAATACCTACTTATTCTCAATAAGTTAATTGACATTGGCAAGATATTTTCGGGTAGAGCCATATTATGGAAAAAAAAACACCTTATAGGTAGATCTTCTTTTATCTATCTAAGAAATATGTCCCTGTTTATCAAGGTACGAGCGAGGCCGTCGATATAGTAAAACACTTGTTTCTTAGCCCATTCATCTCTACATAGAGCTCGTAAATCTGCGCTCTTGCCCGCCATCAGTTAGACTCACGCTTTCAGCGTCAATCTGTAGCTTACTCTACCTCGCTGCTTTTATTGCGTTTTTGCACTCTACATGCTTCGACGAGCCTGCTCGACCGGAGTGATACCATGGCTTCACAGAAAACCGGCGTGAAGCAGGAATGTGCTGTGCTGTGTATTGTTGCGTGAGTGAGGGTACCGTAGTCCCGGTCCGGGGGAAGGGGGGGTTCAAAGGTTGGCAGCGCACTTCTGACTTCACTGGTGTCGCTGGTGTCCATGGGTAGCAATCGCTTACCATCAGGTGATCCACTTTGCATAGGCGCCCGTTTTTTTTGCAAATGAGTGTATTTTGATCTTAGCGAGCTGTCAGTTTAACGTTTGAGTTGGCATACGCGGGAATCGTTAGATGAATTCGGTGTATGTTTATGAAAACATACAACAAACAACAAACTAAGAAGTTTATGCTAGTTTTTGCTTTGGTTTTGTGATGGGATTCGATGGTGGTGATACCAGAACGGACTGTAAGATCGCGCAGGGAACAAATGCAGACGAATGTAGAAATATCACCTCTATGTCGAACCTGCCGCGTTTCCCTGTGTACTTTTGCATTGAATATTGATAGTTTGTTCAACAGACCCCTGAGACTTCTGAAGTGACTTAGCTTTATGATTTGTGGACTCTAATTCCAGTAATGCCATCTAACACAACCTATCTGATAACGAAGAGCTCGGACCAGCTTCCGTTATATATTTCTATATTCTATAATGAGTTCCGTGGAAATAGGTTTTTTCCCGTACTGTAGGTAGTATGGACATCTACACGTTATAGATTACAAAATGTTCATTACAAGAGCGTTTGTATTGGGCGGGTGTCGAACTACTGTGATTCTTATAAAGATTTATAAATGTTATGCCAAATCAATAAATAAATGAACTATGACTCTTGGCGCGTAAAGAATCAATACCAAATGCTCTTCCTTAAGGTGACGGGTAGGGCACACTAGCGACGCTAACGCTAGCTACTAAACCGGATCTATTTTAAACAATTTCGGGGTTACAACCTCTCGGCAAACACTTATACTATATAACCCCGAAATTGTTTAAAATAGATCCGGTTTAGTAGCTAAATTTCGGTTGGCGTCGCTAGTGTGTCCTACCCGTCACCTTAAGTTATGTTATATTACCTATATGGCGCAGTTGGTAGCACTTTTAAGCGATCTCAGTTTTTCTGTTAAAAAATTCTCAGGTTCAGCCCGGAGTCTGGAAGTTGGCGGTCTTGTACCCCCGTGCCTCGGAAAGCACGTTAAGCCGTTAGTCCTGCGCCTGATCCCGCTCCGATCGTGTCACACTGGTGTCCCATCGGAATATGAGGGCAAGGGAATAGAGAGTGCACTTGTGTTTGTGCCCACACTTGAGCACTATAAGGTAAGTGGTTGTTAGATGAGAATGGCTGCCTTAGCCGTAATCAGTTGGAGGATATTATTTATTATCATGTAGGTAAAATAAAAAAAATATAGGTTGACATGTATAAATTCACATTTCATAACTTTTAATCCGGTGACTGCTCTTTTTAATAATATTTAACACTAGCTTTTGCCCGCGACTTCGTCTGCGTTCACACAATATCTTTATAAATTATAGCCTATGTGTTATTCTGATCTATAAGCTACATTACTGTAAAGTTTCATTAAAATCCGTTTAGTAGTTTTTGCGTGAAAGAGGAACAAACATCCATACATCCATCCAAACAAACTTTCGCCTTTATAATATTAGTAAGGAAGTAAGGATTTTAATTCCGTTCACCCAGGCAATATAGAGTCATCGTCATCGTCAGCCCATTTAAGTCCCCACTGCTGGGGCACGGGCCTCCCTCAATCACATGAGGGGTAATTGCCATACTCACCACGCTTGGCAGACGAGTTGGCGAGGGTTTTGATATAAATGCAGAGTTTTCCTTCTCTGGGAATAAGGCTCCAAACGGCACCACACGGCTCAATGTAGAGTACATTTGCCTATTTTATTTATTTTTATTTATTATTTAAAACTTTATTGCACAAAACGATACAATAGGCGAACTTAATGCCCAGAAGCATTCTCTACCAGTCAACCTTTGGGTCATGTAGAAAGGACAATCGTGCGGTGAAAAGAGGACTTATGTAATTATTACAATTTCCAAACAATAATGGCAACATAAACTAAATATTATTCTAATAGAAATACGTATATAAATAATATAATATAATAAAATACTTATAAATTATACTTATAATAAAATAATATATAAAATGAATATATATATGATGATGATTTATGATGATTAATATATGTATATGAAATAATGATGAATCGGAATATGGGACATAATAGCATTGTTGTACCTAAATGTATAAAGATATTTCGTTTTTCCTGTCCAGAAAATTCCTATTTCATAATCTAATTTAAAGAAGGAAGGCATTCAATACTTGATAACGAGCGACAACACCCAACAAATGGTACTTTCAGTATTGGTACTTAATATTCAAAGCGGCGATACGAAATATTCCCAGTTGACATCAAACGCGAAAATTCTAAACTACTTATCAATACAGAGAGCTATCGTTAAGAAAAAAAGAAATGAAGATCGATAACCTAATCCCAGATGCGAACCATTGAATTGCAGTATCAGTGAAGAAATCAACCCTATTTTTCGAAACAATTCGCTAGAAACAACAGATTGTAACATAAATAGCGTTACGAAGAAGCAGTTCATTTTCCGAATTATGTGCAAAAAATATCGCTATGAAATTTCGCATAAGTATAAGGGCGACGTGGCAACATAATATATTTTATTTCGTGCAAAGCTCTAGATTATTCGGTCGGCGAGGAATGTTCAATCAGTCCCCAAACAAGTTGCCCTACCAGTTTATGCGTGGGTGAGGGAATAGCAGTGAAGAAACTTCGAGAGAAACCTATTAATATGTAGGTTAAGAAATAAAAATTCATTAGTTTGGCAATTGTTTTTTGCCATCGCAAAATCATCCTTACTAATATTATAAAGGCGAAAGTTCCTCTTTCACGCAAAAACTACTAAACGGATTTTAATGAAACTTTACAGTAATGTAGCTTATAGATCAGAATAACACATAGGCTATAATTTATAAAGATATCTATAAGACCTTGCTTTTATTCGAATTACACGCAGACGAAGTCGCGGGCAAAAGCTAGTAGAACATAATACTAAGTTTATAATAAATAGGTGAACCGGCTCATAAGCTCATGTGAAACTCATTATTACTAGTTGGATGAGATTAATTCAAAAACTGCATAAACATAAACATTCATTTATTTGCCAAAATACACATTGATACATGGTCTTACAAATGGTATCGTAGTCATGGTAGGCGCCTGCCAGCAGGCGTGCAAAAAATATTATAATATTAACATATTTTTTTAATCAACTAAACAAGGATTACAAATTGAATATACTTTCTTTACAAAGACTAAATAACAATTTTCATTAGAAATAGCTTTACCACATCAACAAGAATACCTAATCCTTACCAAAAAGGATAGAGTCACTTTAAAAGTAAAATTGTAATGAAATATGTTTCTCAAGAATTCTCATTTAAATTTCAAAGTATTCCTTAATACTATAGAAACATTTTAGAGCTAACCAAGATGTAAGTTTAGTTTTGAAGGACTTACCTTCTAGTGTTTTAATGTGTAGTGGTAGCTTGTTATAAATTGCTATTGACATGTTATATATGTTCTGTTTGTATATGTAGGTGTGTGATGGTGGTTTATGTAATAAATAATGATATTTGCAAATAAAATAATTCTGACCAGCACAGATTTACCATTACTATATTTACTATGGTTCGTGATGAAAATGTCCTCTTTACCATAAACTGAAAAACAATACCCCTAAAGGTTTTTTAAGTCCGAAAATAAGGGTTTAAATGCAATATCAACGTCAAGATATACTGTAAACCGAAAAGGCGAAAGACTTGCGCGATGAAATATACTCCCAGTGCCATCTGTGTATTGCTACTTATCTAAGTAAGTCCCGAAACGAAGTAAGGCGGGCCACTAGTAATTTATAGAGCAGTGAGTATCAGCTCAAGCTTCCGAGCATTTTATGCGTAAGCGTAACGTCCTACAAACTGCGGTGGTCATAAATTTACTGGCAACCTTCTACACTGTGCCCCTGGCCAGTACATATCTCCACCAGTATCCCGAGACCTGCCCCTCCCCTCCCACGATACATACATTAGGAGGATTAAAGATGAATAGTGAACAGACGCAGAGGTCCAGATACATTGGCAGCGAAAACAACCGACTGTAAGATTTTACGAAAATTAACTTTAAGGGGTACTTCAATCTAAACCTTTAGGAGATTAGGGTTTCCACGTAAGCGTATACATTAGACGCTTTGGGTCACTCGTGTGGTTTCCCTCTTTGTTGGTGCTTACTAGCGAGTTTTGGCCATTCGATTGAATGCAAATAGCAGACCCGTTTCAAATTGAGAACGCGCCATTTTGTTCAAGGTTAAAATTGTGACATTATGGACCTTGGAATTAATAGCTTAATGTTCCACTATTAATTAAGGAATCAAAATTAATTGTACTCGTATAATCATTTTAAAAGGGTACATGTGAGATGGTTGAAAATTTAATCGTAACTTCAAAGAATCCAAACCTCTGCGACAAAGCAATGTTAAAAATTATCGTAACAGTTAACATTATAATTAAAAATATTCTTACAAGTCTCTTAGTATTTTGGTCATATCAAACGTGAAAGCATAACTGGTGAGATACGTTTAATTTTTAATGATTTAATTTAATCGATTCAAAAATCCACTGGTATATTAGGTTCTTTTTTGAATAATTTTTATTATTAATATTTCAGGTTGGCAGCGCTCTTGTGTTTTACAAGATAGCATGAAAGTAACTCTATGGCCAAGTTTTCGTGACGGCGAGTGTATTAATAAAGTCCCTTTAGGAAGTTGGTTGGAACAATTGTAAGTAGGAATAATATATATCCGAAAATAAGCTGTCTCATACAACAGTTAACCACTACTCGGGAACCATGTAAGCAAGAGTTTTGTCTGCCCTTATGAATAGGTAGTGTTCTATACTTAACGCTAAGACTCTTAGCAGATGGTTAGAGTATTTCATACATTAATAAATGAATGATATATAACAATTAATTGTTCAAAGTGGTCAGTAGGTTTTAAGAGAAGTATAGGTGGCGCCAATTAAGTCTAGCGGTGACCTTGTGTTTTACCATTTTAGTGGGTATTTATCACAGGTATTTGTAAAGTGAGCTATTGTAAATTCTTGGTCAGATTGATTGAGAATGATTTTTTCTTGATTTACTTGTTATTTTGGAAGAATGAAAACTTAATATTTTTATTTGTAGAAAGTTAGATGCATGCGACATTTTAACTGTCTAATTCACCTTCTTACACTGAATGGACTTAAAATTTCATACAATATGGGAACGCGCTTAAAACTTGTTCCATTTGCGTTTCGCTAGTGGCCAAGGAATCTGTTTAATTTTCTCCGAAGGGATAACTTGATTAACTTAGATTTTAGCGAAATTGTCCTCGTTTATGGCGATTTGTCATCGAGCAGCCCTCTTTATGATTTGTGCCGGGGGGTTTGTGTCTTGGGAACTAATCAAATTGATGGATGGACGCTGTTTTCTATTTTTCCCATTCCGTTTTTGCATATTAAAATACCGAATGGATTAAATAAACATGATGGATTTGTAGATGGTGATCTCAAGGGGTATTAGATAAGAGCATTTTAAACCACCACATGTCCCAGACATCTACCTCAGACAAAAAGTCCAGCTTGGTAAGTCCAACTTCCAGAAAGAGGTCGATCGACGAATTCAACTCGGCTGGGCAGCGTTCGGGAAGCTACGCAGCATATTTTCGGCCCACCTACCGCAGTGTCTCAAGACGAAAGTCTTCAATGCGTGTGTGTTGCCAGTGATGACATACGGAACCGAAACGTGGCCGCTTACAATGTGCCGATTAAGGAGGCTCAAAGTCACCCAGAGAGCAATGGAGAGAGCTATGCTCGGAGTCTCCCTGCGTGATCGTATCAGAGATGATGAGATCCGCAGGAGAACTAAGGTTACAGACATAGCCCAAAGGATTGCATGCCTCAAGTGGCAATGGGCAGGGCACATAGCGAGGAGAACAGACGGCCGTTGGGGCAGAAAGGTCCTGGAGTGGAGGCCACGCACAGGAAGTCGCAGCCGTGGCAGGCCCCCCACAAGGTGGACCGACGATCTGGTGAAGATCGCGGGAATCCATTGGATGCGGGCGGCACAGGACCGATCTGTGTGGAGAACATTGGGGGAGGCCTATGTCCAGCAGTGGACGTCTATTGGCTGAAATGATGATGATGTCCCAGACCTCATCGTCGTTTTCCATCAGATGCGATTGTGGTCAAGCGTTAGCCTATTGCCAAAAAAAAAAAGTTGACTTCGTCATTTTTTTTTGTGTGATAGTAGGCAGATGAGCAGTCGGATCACCTGATGGTAAGCAATCGCCGCTACCCACGGATACCCGCAACACTAGTGGAGTCACAAGTGTGCTACGATCCTTTAAACCCACTTTTCCCCTGGGCCTTCAGTACTCTCACACACTCGGCGAAACATAACGCAGGCATGAATAGGCCGGCTCGACGGCCTATTCTTGCCTGCGTTACCACGGCTTCTCAAAAAACCGGTGTTTCGCCGAGTGAGTGCCGGTAGCGGAGGCCCAATCTGGGAAGGGGGCGTTGCAAGGTTAGCAGAGCACTTGTGACTCCACTGGTGTTTCGGGAGTCCATAGGCAGCTCGCTTACCATCAGTTGATCCGCTCGTCTGCCACCTGGCACATAAAAAAATATGAAAGATTAGGATTGTTATTCATTTTTACGTTTAACAAACATGATACCAATCATGTATATGATTATAATGAATTAGTCGCTCGTGCCACGGATTAGGCACAGTGTCGATGTAGTTGTAGCAGATAATGTCTAGGCCTGAGCCGGCGAGAACAACGTTATTTGCATAATGCAGATATGCACTGCTTCAATGTGGCGAAAACTTGTTTCAAAATTCAAAAGTACTTTATTTGCATAGGCTTATATACAGCTCTTACAAATCGTCATACATGAAAAATATAAATTATAGCTATGTATATTATACATGTAATTAAACATATTTGTTGATACAAAATATATACTAAGAAATGAATAAATATAATGTGACCCTACCACCGGATTTGGAACTGAAGTTTTTTCTTATTCAGGTAACTAGAAAATATTCCAATAATAAAAAAATCCGACATCATTATTGACCTAAACCCAACGTAATTAGGTACACACTTTTAGTACTTAATTATTTTATCAACGATGGAACCGCAAATATATTACCTAAATAGATATTATTAACATCAAACCACTTAAGGTGACGGGTAGGGCACACTAGCGATGCCAATCGATTTTAACTTTTAGCTTCTAAACCAGATCTATTTTAAACAATTTCGGGACTACAACCTCTCGGCAAACACTTATACTATTTATTAAATACCCATGAACAAATGTATGATCCGTTTCTGTACGAGAAAAATTGATTTGATTGATTGAAAAGGGAATCAATTTTTCGCGTACACGTTGGATCCACCATTTTTTCATGGTTATTTAATAAATAGTATAAGTGTTTGCCTAGAGGTTGTAAGACCGAAACTGTTTAAAATAGATCCAGCTTAGTAGCTAAAAGTTAAAATCGATTGGCGTCGCTAGTGTTCCCTACCCGACACCTTAATTAAGTAAGTAAACATTTATTGACCACATATAAGAATTACAGGGATAGGACACATAATATTAAATAATAATAATAATAATTCCCACAACATCTCATAGGTTGACCTGATTCCGTACTAAGTAGCTTAAGCACTTGTGTTACAGATATCAGACAATAGAAGAACACAAATATATGCTTAAATACATATATTACACCCAGACACTGAACAAACACAAGTGTACATCGCACGAATGTTTGTACAGGGTGGAGATCGAACCCACGACCTTTGGTGTAAGAGGCAGGGTTTGGACTACCAAAATAGGTATTGCACAGTAATATATAGGAAAAAAATTGGCAAACAAAAACAAATAAAATAAGTTAATACTAGTCAGTGACCAAAGGAAAAAATCATTTTTTTTTTCAAAGTGAAGTGGTCACCAAGGACCAAGCTCAGCATGTGCTGCAGTGGTTTGGAGCCGCTGCTGCGCTGGATTTCATTATTTCTATTACACTTTCTCCGCTACAGTCCAACCATCCTTAGATGGAGATAAAAAAATATATACAGATCACTTCACAAGAAAAAACACCTTTTTTTAATCCTATTGTTATCATTGTCTATAAGACAGGCTGAACAAATTCGTCGTAATCTATAAACCTTTGTTGACGAAATAACAAAATGTAGAATCAAATATTGCCCGAGCCCCATAAAAGTGTCACATTTTTTTCTCCTGTCCCGATGCCCCTGACACTAGAGATGAGATGAAATAATCGATTAAGGAAAAAATAAAACTATAATTCTCAGCACTAAATTGGTTATGTTTTATAAAGTAAACAGTATTAATTTGTAGTGAAAAATTTAAATTGCTGATGTATTATTTAAGTAATTTTAGAACAGAGTACTATTAACAGCTGTATTTTTCCTTAATAAAGAAAATTAAATAAATAAAGTTAAATAAATAAGGTTTAATAAATAAGTTTTCTTTGTTTCTTTGACAGTAAAACAATTAAGGTCACAATAAATTGCAAAGTTATGATTGTTTGGTATGTTATTAGGAACGATAGTGTAGATACTATCAACTGTGCAACCTCAAAAGACCTGTTCTAACTTTGTGCTCGAAAAACATCAAAACTTTTTTATGATTTTGATCATGACTTTTAAAAGATAATTTCAAGGAAAAGTTATACTTCCTTTTACTAAATTATCATTCACAATATTAAATAACTCTTGTGTTCTTTAATATTGTGAATGATTGTAATTGAATCTTTAATCTTTTAAAGACAATTGTATCCCAACCCCGATACCCTAAGTCAGAGAAGTTTTTAGTGTGGGATTTCAAACAAAATATGCACCAATTCCATTGCATTGCTTCTGGTGTTCTCCTGATGGGTGTCCGAGTGCCGCGACAATTGCTTACTATCACGGGATTCGTACGTCGTTCGTCTGCGACTCATCAAATTCATCAACGACAAACAAATAATCCAGGGGAAGGGGAGTTAAAAGGTAAGCAGCGCACTTGGGACACCACTGGTGTTGCAGTTGTCCATGGGCGGCGGTAATCGCTTACCATCAGGTGATCCGTCGGCTCGTCTGCCACCTATATAAAAAAAAGAAGATATTGTGATTAAATATTTGATATGTTGATCGATTCCTGTTACTTAGTAATTAAAGTCGATTGAAAAACTATCGATATTTAAAATAGATGGCACACCTCTACCCCGCCAGATGGGACAATGAGGACCCTGCACAAAACCAGTAACCACAGATGAAGTGGTCCTGGATACGAAACGCTAAGGGCAGGTGTGTCGTACATTTTATAGCCTTTGCGTTGCGTTTGAGAATAGGAAATTGTTACCCCATGATGACAAGCGATGTCAATTGGCAATTTTTCATATCTCGATTTTAAAACTGATAAAATAACTTTAAATGATGAACCAAATCTCAAGATTTGGCGGATAGCAAGTGGACGAACTTGTGGCTATCTGTACACAAGTGAACGTGTAGTAATGTGTAATATCAGCATTTTAATTTTTCAAATTATCTACTTAAAAATTCTTAAGTTAGAAACTCCTTAACTAAATTCGTTTACTTTTTATCTTTTGTTTAACGATAGTTTAAGTGATATTCTAAACTAAAATGTTTATTCTAAAGTTTAAATTAGTCTATCTTAGTCGTGTTTTTTAATTGCAACTAGTGAAACTGTCAGTCTATTATTAATTATGTTTATTGAGCATAGTTTGTTAATGACTGTTTGTTTCCAAGTAAATAAATAAAATAAATATTAGGAAATAGTATGAACATTTTGGGATAGGCCATATTGGTGTTCATAGCTTTCGTAGCCTGTCATCTAAAATAGAGAAACCGTCGGGTTTTTTTAAATCTAAGAAACAATACATTTTTGTATTACTTACATTTTTAAATGTAAGGTAAAATGTAAAGGACAAAAAAAGATAGTTAAAACAAACAAGTCTTAAAAAATACAAATAATTATCTTTGTATATTCCGCGATATTTTTGTAGTTTCCAAAGAAAAAATTAGGTTAAAAGTAGGTTAATTTTTTCTTGTTTATTTTTTTTCTTGAGCAAGCTATTTTTTGCACATGACATACAAGAAAAAAAAATGTAAGTAATTGTGCCGCCCTCTATATTTTACATAATGTTACAAGTACTTATATAAAAACCACGATGATATTCAGAGGAAGACACTGCATATAATAATCAAATCTACAAAATATAGGTACATACATAAATAAACAGAAATTACAAGCCTTATTATAAGTGTTACTCAAACACTATCAAGAATCAAGACAGTACAAAACTTTGTTTATCGTCCCCTAAGGGCCAGATGAAAAACTATTAGGGCACAGGGTGGGGAGGCGCGGGGTGACTGACCGCGGTAGGATGCGCCACGCGACCCCGCGGTCGTGGGTTCGATTTCCGCTCGGGGCCGCCGCTTGAGGCAGGGTTGAAAAAACTGTCATGTGTGCATTAGAATGTATATTGTTGCATAATGGAGCTGAGGAATTTTATTTTACATTGACGTCAACAGTCTCTTTATTGAGGTAACATACAGCATTATGACAACACTCAGTATAAAATATATAATTGTATAATACTTAATATAGTTTATAATCTAAGCGAATTATTTATATATAGACTTTGTATACTACTTTGTTTTTTCTAAATATCGAATATCTAATTATAAGTAATCTGAAACTACCTTATTTTGAAACGAGATCTAAAGTTATTAGTACAATTACTAAACCGCATGTGGATAACATCCAACACAAAATGTCAAAAGGGGCTGGAACGAGTTAAGTTCCGGAACTTTTCTTAGATCGCGTTTTATAATAAAGGGGAGCTTGTTCAAAATCCCGTATTAATAAAGTAAAAAAAAAAAATGTTTAGTAATTTTATACTTTTTTTAAGTGATAGGTGGCAGACGAGCTGACGGATCCATTGGAGTCACTATGGACAATACGACAAAAAATCATTTTCTGAAAAGAAAAAGACAATTTCTTGATTAGTCTCACAAAAATTTAAGAAAAATAATTTCAGAATTTTTAAACAGATATTAGAAAATAAATAAAATGCAAAAATCCTCCTGTGACGTCAACACTCGGTATGACAAATTAACGCTTTTGCTCAGGTTGATTTAAAAAAAAGGTAATCCAAAAAATCAAACGTCAAACAATGACAAGACCAGTCGTCTAATTTTTTTTTATTGTACCTATAGCACCAACATCACAATATGTTGAGCCTCAGGACTATGTTAGTTCCGGCATATTAATTAATATTAAAACAATATATACATACCTAAATATATTTCAATAAAAACACACATTTAACGAAATTTAAAAAATATGGATCATGTGTTTTTTCGTTATTTATTCGTAAAGCGTATAAAAATGATAATATTTTTTACTGTTGTAGTTGTCCACTGCGCTCCCAATCTTTAAACCCCCCTTCCCCAGGATTGGGCCTCCGGTAACCTCACTCACGCAGCGAAACAGCACAGTGCTGCTTCTCGCCGGATTTCTGTGAGGTATCATTCCGGTGTAGCCGGCCCACTCATCCCGATGCGTGGCTCTCCCACGGTCAAATACTGCCGACAATTTAAAAACTTATCAACAATATCGTAGTTACTAAAAATTATTGCTATTTGGCAACCCTGGCTAGCGTCCCATGGCTGATGTTTAGTGATAGCTTCCATTGTCGATGTCGTTCGTGTGGTGTTGATTTCCTTAAAACACCTACAATAACGAGTCATTTAACTTTTTATTGTTTGACGTGGTTTGAAAATGTGCGTAATTGTGTCAGAATTAATTTCTGTTTTCAAGTGGTCTTTTATTGTAAATAATAACCAAAATTATAACTTTACTCAAATAAATATATTTCTAGTAATTTTCTAGTATTTACATTTTGACACTTATCAACACACAAACAAACGATAATGATATTCCATGACACCTCGATTTTCAAAACTAAAAAACACTTCTAATACCGACGGAGGTTTATGCCTCCAAAGGAGTCGGTAACATATTTAGGTTCCGCTTGCATTGTTGGCTAAGAGGAATTTCATGATATTCCTAGTGATAAACAAATATTTTCTTGGAAATGTCGTGGACTCATTATAGTCCTTACCTATCATGTCATTACATTTCATTCGTATTGGTTTTCTCAACGAGAAGATTAATTTTTAACTTATGCGAAAGTAGAAACCTAATGGCTATTTTGTCTGAATATTCTTAAGGAAATTTCTACTTAAAGGAAAAATAATATTTCTACCGCTCGTCTTATTTCTGCGTGTATTTAACGGTTACATTGAAAACCTCTCAATATCAGTATCTAATTGTTGGGTGCACCCAAACCTATCATATTAGTATGTAATATCGGTTGCTTCTAAACCTCTCATATCGGTATGTAATTCGCGGTTGCATCCAAACCTCTCTTATCAGTATGTGATTCGCGGTTGCATCCAAACCTCTCATATCAGTAAGTAATTCCCGGTTGCATTTAAACCTCTCATATCAGTATGTAATTGCTGGATGCACCCAAAGCTATCATATCAGTATGTAATTCTCAGTTGCATCCAAACCTCTCATATCAGTACGTAATTGCTGGTTGCATTCGAACCTTTCATACTAGTATGTAATACCCGGTTGCATCCAAACCTCTCATTCCAATATATAATTTCCGGTTGCATCCAAACCTCTCATGTCAGTAACTATGCAATTCCCGGTTGCATTTAAACACCTCATAACAGAATGTAATTTCCAGTTGCATCCAAACCCCTCATATCGGTAAGTAATTCTGGTTGCATCCAAACCTCTTATTTCAGTAAGTGATTCCCGGTTGCATCCAAAGCTGACGCTTTGAAGCTCAGGGTATGCTTAGACCATGATCCTGGATTTGAGGAGGCTGGTATTACAAAGAAGCGACTACCGTCTGACCATCGCAATCTAACAAGACTTTCTACTCATCATCATCATCATTATCAGCCCATTTAAGTCCCCACTGCTGGGGCACGGGCCACCTCTCATGTGATTGATCACATGAGGGGTAATTGCCATACTCACCACGCTTGACTTTCTACTGCATTTTTGCAAAAACAGATTTGAAAAAGAAAATATCAAGTCCAAAAGTCTCCAATGTCAAATCCCAGGTGGATTTTGTACTTGGAATATTTTAAGCAACGACCAGCTCTTTACAGGTGTACCAGTACAAGCTATCTCACTTTTATTCTAGACGTATACAAGACTGAGTGTGTACTGAACATCGAATTTAAAAATAAAATCCCGGCAAGTGAGAGTCGGACTCGCGCACGTAGGATTCCGCAAATTTGGGAATTGGCAATCAATAGCGTTTATTGTATGGAAGCCTCCCTTAAATATATTTTATTTTATTTTTATTTTCACATTTGGTTTTTTTTATTGTACTTATAAAAGATATCATTTTAGGAAAGGGGGGTTTAAAGGTTGGCAGCGCACTTGTGACTCCTCTGATGTCTATGGGCGGCGGCAATCGCTTACCATCAGGTGATCCGTCTGCTCGTCAGCCACCTATCACATAAAAAAAGCTAGCCGCGTTCTGGGTCTAATTGTCTTTTGTGGCCTGGCCCGTGTACTGTAGCTAGACTTTTCAGAATAAAAATTACAAGGGTTTTGTCTATTATTTTGAGGTACAGAACCCTAGAAATAAGAGGGCATATCATTAGTTAGCGTCAAAATAAACCGGAGCAGATGTATGCGACGCACGGTTGACGCTGAAACCTAGCTGAAACTTTCAGCTGTGTTCGTCATCAGGAGATTTTCAGGCTTTAGGACCAGCCTTTTGAAGACATGATGTTTTTTGTGGAAATGTTTAATATATTTGAGCTCCGTGAAGAACGCGCCTTCCGTGAAGAACGGGTCGTGGTTCGAACCTGAACAAACACTTCTGGATTTGTTAAATGTACAGTGCGACCACGATCAGAAGGCGCTTCAGTGGCATTGACAGGGGGTGTCGTAAAACGTTTTTTTCTATGCGAAATGTCAAAACAGCATTAGTTCCGGCTCTTGCCACGGGCCAAATAACCATGATCGGAATTTTCATACATTTATAAACTGTTATTTTTTCATCGTTTACATCTCGAAAACCTCATAATAGGTGAATGAAGTCTTGTTCATGAATGTAGCATGAAATCAACAAATAAAGCGAAAAAATATTTGCCTATACACATGCATATTTTCTACCAATAACTCGGCGGTACATCCTGAGGAAACCTGCACGTCTCAGATAGTTTTTCAAAATTATGGATACCTAGATACCTATGGATACCTATGGATAGTATTTCAAAATTACGGATAAAATTATGGATAGGCATGAATGGGCCGTCTCGACCGGAGAGATAATACCACGGCCTCACAGAAAACTGGCGTGAAGCAGCACTCTATTGTGTTTCGTTACGTGAGGGGGGGTACCAGAGGCCCACGGCCTCACAGAAAACCGGCGTGAAGCAGCACTCTATTGTGTTTCGCCACGTGAGTACCGGAGGCCCAATCGGGAGGAGGATGTTGTCACGGGTATCCATGGGCGGTGGCAATAGCTTTACATCAGGTGTTCCGTCTGCTCGTCTGCCACCAATGACATAAAAACAAACTTGAAACTCGGTCATAAACATCAGTGCTGAGCATTTTGGTAAGTTATTTTATAATCCGGCTTCCCTTTTGAAAATATTCACCCTTCGCCACTGATACATAATATTTGAGACAGTGATTTTGAACGTGTAACCGTGACCCAGTTGGTCTGGTTCCCCTGTTAAGGGTTGCGAAGGTCAGACAGCAATCGCTTCATTGTAATATTTGTAATTAACAGACTTCCTGGATCATGGTTCAGCGTAACCCGAGCACCAAAGAGACACCGTAAGGGAGTTGCCACACTGGCGAATTGCGAGCGTTTTCAAATAGGAATGACGACGCAGCGAACACGCCGCGGATACGCTACGGATTCACTACGAATGCGCACCGGATTCGCCGGCGGTTTCTGCGTGGCCGCTACAAAATAAAAGTGTCCAGATTTATCTCCGCGGCGAATCTGTCGCGCATCCGTGGCGTGAACGCTGCGCAGAAGCAAAGTGTTCGCGGTGGTCGTCAATCCGCTTTGAAAACGCTCGCAATGAGGGTTTTCGCGTGTGAAAAATCCGCTAGATGGCGTGGACCTCAGTCCAACAACCACATTGGTTATTTAATTTGACAAATTGACATTTTGACAGATCACTTTTAAAAATAACCAATCACATTGTATTCCATATACAATGTGATTGGTTGATTCGGCGGTCAGGGCTAAAACAAGCCGCATGGGCTTATGCAATTCAAACGTTTTAAATTAGTGTCTAGTGGTTTTTTGAGTTCAAATTTGGTGTTTATTTGTGCAGTGAAGTGCCGCAAAGTGATCCTAATAATAAGAATCGTCGGATTGTATCGTTATTAACAATGCTATTGTTGTACGAGTGACTTGTCTAGTGACAACTTGCTTGCACAAATCTCTATTGGTTAAGACTTTCGTAAAACCTGCGATTGCTTTTAGAGTGATATCGTGAATCCGTAGGTCGATAAAACGTAAAACACCGGCGTTTTATTAAGTGACTGTGACTTTGACTGACTTCGACTGTTGACCACCTACTTATTCTCAATAAGTAACTTGACATTGGCGAGTTATCTTCGGGTAGAGCCATAATAAAAAAAAGTGATTGGTTATTTTCCCCACTCCTGTAGTACTCCATCAAGCGGATTTTTCACACGCGAAAACCCTCATTCGTCCGTGTGGCAACTCTCTCAGATAAGGAGGTTTTTAACCGCACCAATAGATGTCACTGGGCGTCAGTTACATTGCGCATGTATGTCGATTTTTCGATTTACGCGCCTCTAAATCTTGCACTTGTCTAATCGAGTTTACCTCTTTATTAATAAGTAGTAGAAAGGTGTCGGTTCAAGCCGTAAACACAACCGAGAAGTTATTTACGATTCAACAATGCTCTAGTTTGTCTGGTTCCCTGTCTAAAGGTACTGAATAAATAGTGTTAAGGTCAGGAGGGTCAGATGGCAATCACTGCTACAATGGAGTCAGGCGCGGCTATTTCAGGATCACGGTCAGTGGGCACCTCGAATATAAATATGACAAATGGCCACAGAGATAAAGTAGCGATGGTATTTCAGTGGTTCAGAAAGGAGTGATGGTAGCTCGTGGTTAAGGCGACGGGTAGCCCTAACTAGCGACACCATTCGTTTTTAATTGTTAGCTACTCAACCGGATCTAATTAAAATAATTTCGGGGTTACAACCTCTCGGCAAACACTTATCATCATCGTCAGCCCATTTAAGTCCCCACTGCTGGGGCACGGGCCTCCCTCAATCACATGAGGAGTAATTGCCATACTCACCACGCTTGGCAGACGGGTTGGCGAGGGTATTGATATAAATTGCAGAGTTTTCCTTCTCTGGGTGCTGATGATCATGCCAGCAGCTTTACCTTAGTCGCCTTTTACGACACCTCGGTAAGAGTGAGGGTGGCCTATTCTACTCTGCCGGGGACCACACGGCGTAAACACTTATACTATTTATTAATTAACCATGCACAAATGTTGGGTCCGTTTTTGAACGCGAAAAATTGATTACCGCTAAAAGCGGCCACTTTTAGCGTGAATCAATTTTTCGCGTACAAATGTTGGGTGCGCATTTGTGCATGGTTATTTAATAAATAGTGTAAGTGTTTGCCGAGAGGTTGTAACCCCGAAATTGTTTAAAATAGATCCGGTTTAGAAGCTAACAATTAAAATCGATTGGCGTCGCTAGCGTGCTCTACCCGTCACCTTAAGAACGCGCCTTCCATACGGGGGTCGTGGTTTCAATCCATGCACCTCCGGATTTTGTGTCTCAACTCAATTTCGACTCAAATCTATGTGCATATTTCTACCATTACCTCGACGGTGAGAGAAACCTGCACGTTTCAGATAGTTTCCGAAACGTGTAACCATGATTCAGTTGGTCTGGTTCCCCTGTCAAAGGGTTGCGAAAGTCAGACGGTAGTCGCTTCATTGTAATTACCTACTAGACTCCCCAAATCTTGAAATCTTGAACAAGCGTTCCCCGTGCTCTACTACGAAGCTAAAATGAGGATGAGAGCCAATGATATAAAGTGATATTATACGACCCGCAAATACTCGCGGCAGACGATGTGAGCATTGTGACTGTAGAGGCGGGCTATGCGGCCTCCTTGCGGCACTGGCCGAAAATATTTTAGAAGATTATTTTTATTTAAATTTTTTCCGTCACTTCACTTTTGACACTTTTTCTCTCGCGTATTATTTAATTATTTTATGTTTTTCTATCCTTTTGTAAATTATTTCGCTTGTAAATATACACTCTATTCTCACGTTTAAATTAAACTTTTCATTTCGCCTTTCTTTCCTCTCTACTCTGTCTTTTAAAACTTCCTCACGTTATATTTCATTTCCGTGGGCTGGTACAGTCAGCCTAAAGAATATTAGGCAACATAAACACTGGAGGCCCACATGACCAAGAAGGTTAAACTTCGTGATTGTGATATTCAAGTGGTTCCAGTAGCAGTTCCACAAGGAGGATCGACGATCTGGTGAAGGTAGCGGGAATCCATTAGATGCGGGCGGCACAGGACCGGTCTGTGTGGAGAACATTGGGGGAGGCCTATGTCCAGCAGTAATCGTCTATTCTCTGAAATAATGATGATGATGATGAAGTGGTTTAAAATGGTCAGTAGGGTTAAAGGCAAGTAACTTAGGTAGGTAAGTTAATTAGGTAGTTTTACTTTTTTATCTAATCTCCATACAATTATTTAGATGCTCTGCTCCTAAATAAAAACACTTGGGTATCAACATATTAGGATATTATTAGTATATGCGGACCTACATGAAGGGGCCTGATGTCCTGTAATTACAGGTACTTTTTGTAACCTATATCAGGCACCAGTCTCACAAATACGGGTTGCATCTAAAATTAGCAACTAAGTCCTAGCTCGTAAGATCTATTTGTGACGAGAAATGATTTATTTATTAAACCATCAGGTGTACTCGAGCCAAATACTCGTGGTAGTCGGTGTCATATTTCATTCAAAATGATTGAATGAATGAAATACTCTACGGTCTGCCGCGTACAGTCCTTGCGTTGACTATAGAGCTTAAAAGTAAAATAAAATTCGAAACATACCTTTGCTCGACCCAGGAATCGAACCCAGAACCCCGAGATCATGGCCCGGTACTTAAACCATTAGACCAACTACTAAATTTTAAACAAATATACCTTACCATGTCACACGAGTATAATCAATACCAATCTTTAGTACCTACCTACTTTACCTATCTTTTTTATGCTAGAGGCGGACAAACGAGCAAGCGAGTCACCTGATGGAAAGCAATCAACGCCGCCCATGATGGAAAGCAATCCGCGAAATCAGAGATACCGCTAATGTGTAGCCGGCCTTTTTAAAAAAGAGTACGCTCTTCTCTTGAAGGTCCCTAAGTCGTAGCCGTCCGGTAATACTCCTGCAGCCAAATCCTATCTATAAGAAGATTTGGAACAAATTATGTAAACGTAAGATACAAATTAGCTTACGTTAACAATAAATAATGTGAGTGAATTAGTTTTCTATTTTTATCTAACTCAGCACAAGCCAAATAATTATACCGAGTTAGATAATATAGCAATTAGTTATCTATTTGTTATTACACATGAACGACTTTTTGTAACGCGCCCAGTTTACCCTCACACATGCAGAACAGCTGTCGCCAGAATCTCCGATAATCACCAGTGATAAACATTTTATCTCTTAAAAAAACACCATGAAGTAAAGTGGTCGAGAATCAACATTGTTCACGGAGTAGGTATAACGGCCTACGACTACCGTAATTCCATTTGCTCGTATACGTGCTTGTCTCCAAGTTTCGAGTCCATCGAAGCGTACTTATGTGAAATTGAACGTGTTCGGGGAACGAATAATGTAGTAGATTGGGTGCAATATTGTAGCAACAGGATTATTTCGCATGCGCTACGGTCATCGCGCTGTTTGAATTTCAAAAGGGCGTAAGGTAGTGTTCTTTTGTTTGGTTTCTGGATTTAAAAGTAGGAGGAGGGATGTTTGAATTTGGTATGAATATTAGAGGAAGAAAAAGCGTTTTGAATAAAGAATGGCGTGGGTTCGCGGGTGATCGGTCGCATTCGGGCGGCGTCGCCGGCGGTCGGCGGCACGTGCACGCTGCACACTAGCGGAGGGGTTGTGCGGCGGGTAGCACGCCACCACACGTCGATATTACGACTCGACGCGTCGGTTGTCGGTTATTTATTGAAGTAGATACTTTATGGATTAACTAAAGATCTATCGATGTATGCTCGATGTTCGTTACACTTTCTTGTTAAAATAATGTGTAATACCTGTTACATACATTTTTATTAAGGGTTTCCACTTTTTTTATTTTGAAACTGTACTTTATTAAAGTTTACATTACTTTTTTTTTAAATCATAATCATCATCATCAGCCCATTTAAGTCCCCACTGCTGGGGCACGGGCCTCCCTCAATCACATGAGGGGTATATGCCATACTCAACCCGTGCCCCAAGCGTGCTTGGCAGACGGGTTGGCGAGGGTTTTGATATAAATGCAGAGTTTTCCTTCTCTGGGTGCTGATGATCATGCCAGCAGCTTTACCTTAGTCGCCTTTTACGACACCTCGGTAAGAGTGAGGGTGGCCTATTCTACTCTGCCGGGGACCACACGGCCAAATATTTTTTTTTAAAATATATATTAGTTATTTCATACATAAAAAAGTTCAACTATTTTTGTCGTTTATATCTATCTCCTATAATTGTTTGCCCAATGTCGAAAACATTCGATTTAAGTACACTCCCAGAATTGTGACAATCACATAAATAAAGACTATTAAAACCCATGGTAGCTTAGTGGTTCACAACTCGCCTTCCACACGGTGGGCCGTGGATTGAATCCGAGCATGTGATCTAGATTTTTCTTGCTTGGTGATGAGGGAAATCATCGTGAGGAAACCTGCACGTTTCTGAGACATGTAACCATTATTCAGTTGGTCCGGAAGGGTTCCGAAGGTCAGAGGGCAGTCATGAATCATCGTCTAAGCGTACCCCG
Source organism: Marasmia exigua (assembly GCA_019059595.1). Classification (NCBI taxonomy): domain Eukaryota; kingdom Metazoa; phylum Arthropoda; class Insecta; order Lepidoptera; family Crambidae; genus Marasmia; species Marasmia exigua. The sequence goes on along the minus strand of CM032476.1, from coordinate 9,338,776 downwards.
GGCTCCAGATCGACAGCTTTGTATGCAACCGGGAATTACACGCTAAGATAAGAGAGATTAAAACTATTCTAAACTATTCTTGAGAATGTGTTTTAACACTTACTTACTCATGACTGCCTTAGTGGCGCAGTGGTGAGTGGGTCACACGTTAAGGTGAAGGGTAGGGCACACTAGCGACGCCAATCGATTTTAATTTTTAGCTACTAAACTGGATCTATTTTAAACAGTTTCGGGGTTACGACCTCTAGACAAACACTTATACTATTCAAGTATTAAATAACCATGCACAAATGTTGGGTCGGCACATTGTTAGCGGCCACGATTCGGTTTCGTATGTCATCACTGGCAACACACATGCATTGTAGACTTTCGTCTTGAGACACTGCGGTAGATGGGCCGAAAATATATATAGCTTCCCGAACGCTGCCCACCCCTATTGCTCGGAGCAAGGAGACTCCGTGATCGTATCAGAAATGATGAGATCCGCAGGAGAATTAAGGTCACAAACACAGCCCAAAGGATTGCATGCCTCAAGTGGCAATGGGCAGGGCACATAGCGAGAAGAACAGACGGCCGTTGGGGCGGACAGGTCCTCGAGTGGTGGCCACGTACAGGAAGTCGGAGCCGAGGCAGGTCCACAATGTGGACCAACGATCTGGTGAAGATCGCGGGAATCTATTGGATGCGGGCGGCACAGGACCGATCTGTGTGGAGAACATTGGTGGAGGCCTATGTCCAGCAGTGGACGTCTATTGGCTGAAATGATGATGATGATGATGTTACGCGCAATTTCAGCGATAAAGGTGCATTTATTCTAAAGCTAGTTTCAAATATAGGTAACAGTCCTACCAATTAAGGAATGATATTGATTCACAAAGACATCTTGTGAAATATACTTTTAATGTTGAAACTGACCATTGAGCTGACAATTATAGTTGACAATAAAATAGTGAAATGGTATTTTAATGTCGAGCGAAGTGGATAAGAACTCCCAGGGGGGCAATTCTTATGCACTCGACATTGAAGTCGAACTTAGAGATTTCATACATTCACCCTCAAAAATCCGACAACCATAACCTAAATACTAGAAATAAACAGAAGCTTGCTGTTCCACATCTCAGACTTTATAAGATTGGTAATTCATTTGTAGGAATGAGTATTAAAATATTTAATAAGCTTGTTGATTTACCAATGCCTAAATTTAAAACACATGTTAAAAATTATTTAATGACAAAATGATTACTTTAATGACAAGAATTTGTGGAAACGATAAACTGTTCGCCTACCTACACCCATGATACTGTACATATAAAAATTTTGGCGATTAAAAAGAGTAACTGGCGAGTTTCTTGCCGGATCTTCTCGTCAGAATCAACTTTCCGATTCCGGTGGTAGGATCACATCATATTTATTAATTTCTTAGTATATTTGTTGTATCGACATATGTTTAATAACATGTATAATATACATAGTTATAATTTATATTTTTCATGTATGACGATTTGTAAGAGCCTATGCAAATAAAGTACTTTAGAATTCTGAATTTTTGGAAAATTCGTAATTACAAATCGCTAACTCGCCATTGAAGTCGAATTTATAGATTTCATTTCATACATTGGACCATTCAAACTCTAATTCGACTTCTATGTCGAGTCGTCGAGAATTATCTCGCTGAGGGCCAATTCTCGTGCACTCGACATTGAACTCGAATTGAGTGATTTCATTCATTCGTCAATACAATCTTTGACTTGACTTTCAATGTTGAGTGCTCGAAAATAGGCCCTCTGCAAACCTTTAAGAAAAGAGCGTACTCCTTTCTAAAAGGCCGGTAGCGCACTTGACTCCTTTGATGTTGCTGTCTTGCTGTTGTTTATGGCCGGCGGTAATCACTTACCATCAGGTCTGCTCGTCTGCCTCCGAAAAAAAAGGCGCGGCTTCTTGTAGGCTCGAATACGAGCATCCACCTCCGCTTTTTAAAAGCAAGTAGTGTCCTGCCCCAGCTTCGCACGGGTGCAATATTATTCATGTATTATAATAATAAAAAATAATAATAATTTGGAAAATGAATAAGGTATACATCGTGCCGCTGGTGCTCTCTAGCACTGGAGTAATCCCCAAGCATTTGTTGGCGTCTCTAAGAAATCTACACTTACCTAAAAATTCTCAACAAAAATAATAATAATAATAATAATTCTCACAACATCTCATACGTTGACCTGATTCCGTACTAAGTAGCTTAAGCACTTGTGTTACAGATATCAGACAACAGAGGAACACAAATATATACTTAAATACATATATACATATATACACCCAGACACTGAACAAACACAAGTGTATTATATTATCATACATAGAAACATTCTTCTTAAATTACTCTCTCTCTTTCTCTCTCTCTCTCTCTCTCTCTCTAGTCGGTCCCTCATTACTGAGGACAGTGTTCACTGGAACTCGTCAACCAAACAAACTTCCTCCATTGGTTCCAATTGAAAGTAGCCTTCACCACGTCGTCGAACTTTTGTAGAGATGTAGCTGCTTTTATTTGGTCAAACCATCGCGTTGGTGATCGGCCTCGTGAACTTTTGCCTTCAGTGTTGCCAAAAATGAACAGCTTTTCAAGGCTATCATCGCATTATGTGGGTCGAAATAAGAGAGTATGCGTTGTAGACATACGCTCGACAGTCTACTATTTAATAGTAAATTACTCTATCCAAAAAAAAACCGCATCCAAATCCGTTTCGTAGTTTTAAAGATCTAAGCATAAATAGGAACGGAGAGCGAAAGCGACTTTATTTTGTACAATGTAGTTATCATCATCAGAAATAGGCCTCCTCCAAAGTTCTCCACACAGATCGGTCCTGTGCCGCCCGCTTCCAATGGATTCTCTCTAGGAGCTCTATTTTTGATTCACTCGTATGACTTAGCGTCGTCGCATGCGACGTAAGTCACATTCGCCTTCTAAGTCGCATGAAACCGATTTTCCTTATTCTTGAATCATTCGATTTCGATGTTGCCAATATAATAATAGTTGGTAAATTGACATTCTAACCCTTCCTTCCATGCAGAATTTTATAAAAATCGGTAACTTCCGCATTGCAAACGGAACGCAAAAACCATAGATTATTGGCTGAATGTGAAAATCTTTGCTTTTTTGTCACAAAAACCTATGAATGTCACCTGTCAAAATCAGTTAAATCTAAAGTTTTGAAATTTATAATATTTTGTTTATGCTTGTTGCTATTGACAACTATCATGACGTTGCTTCTACCGCTCGCTTTAAGTCACTCGACCAACGAGTGGGTGGGGTCACTCGTTGCAGACGAATGATTAAAAAATGCGGAATTTCGTAGGAAAGGTAGTTGAAGGAAAATCAGTAGAAATCGTGCGCTCGTCATGATACTAAGTCATACGAGTAAATCAAAAATAGGTCTCCAGATCACCTTGTGGGGGGGCTGCCACGGCTACGATCTCCTGTACGTACTACCTATACCCTTCTGTACTATGTAATGATAATGTACATATCTCCACTGTGCGCGAGTGAGAAAATAGGAGGGAAAAGTGTAACTACGAAAAGCGTAGGACCACTGAAATGCGTAGAATTAAATGCGACAGCTTTGGATGCAACCAAGAATAGCACTCTGAGAGGATCATGTAGAGGTACAGGCGTTCCACTTATTATGTACTAAGTTGTATATTTTTTTATGGTCCTCGCACTATTTTACGTATAGAATTTGCCAGTTACACATTTTGAATAGACGGTGACATATTGAAACAGCTAGATTTTGAGTGTCCTCTCTGACAAGGTTAACCCCATTTCCCGGTGGAATATCGGCAATATGTCAATAAATTATTATGATCCGCTCAAAGAGGCGTTATTAATCAACTGGCCATTACAACCGATCCGCGGAGATGAATGAAAACGCGCAGAATCCAGACGAATGGACGGGCGGAGCGTACCGATAGCGCGGCATCACTCAGCTGGCTACGCCGATACATTCCATTTGATACTTGCGCGGACAAAAATAAGTATCAAATTACTTATATCGATACCTTATGCGGTAATAATTACTATATTAGCAAGTTTTACTAAGATACTCAAAAATAGCACTCGCTAATATTCAACTAGCTACTTACTGTACGGCGATAATATGTCATTTGATACTTGCGTTTTGTAAATAACTAGGTACTAATTAAACAAATATACTCGAACATTACATGATAATCAAAAATCCATCGCTTAAGGTGACTGTAGGGGACTCTAGCGACGCCAACGCCGTTACTAAACCGGATCATGGTTATTTAATAAATAGTATGAGTGTTTGCCGAGAGGTTGTAACCCCAAAATTGTTTAAAATAGATCCGGTTTAGTAGCTAAAAAATTTAAATCGATTGGCGTCGTTAGTGCACCCTACCCGTCACCTTAAGAGTCCGCGGGACGTTTAAACCAAGGTTTTGATGGAGAATGTTATTAGGTGTACAAAAATCGCTGAAAACTATGGTCCCAGTAGAGCTAATATCTATACAAATACACAAGTTTTGTTTCTTAAGTAAATAAATAAGACACTTAAAAATTTCATCTCGTGTTCAGGCGGGACGTGTATTATTTACTCAAGAATAAATTGCAAAAGATTGCTATAAAAAAAATGCTATAAAAAAAAGTTTTTGTTTTATTAAAAAAGACAAAGTATTAATGAATTTATAGAAAATTAATATTTCTCAGGCGCGCGCTTGTATTGTGACGTCACCGTAAAACATTTTTTTTAAATGGCTTATCTCGGGAAATACACGACATATCCCAATAATATTTTCAGTCATATTTTTTTACGTAATAGGTAGGCAGACGAACAGACGGATCACCTGATTGTAAGCAATTGCCGCCGCCCATGGACACCTGCGACACCAGTGGAGTCACAAGTGCACCGCAACCTTTAAACCCCCCTACCCCCCGGATTGGGCCTCCGGTACCCTCACTCACGCAGCGAAACACAGCACAGTGCTGCTTCACGCTGGTTTCATTTTCAATCAAGTTGATGGAGATACGGGCGATGTATTACCGGGACACGCGAGTTGACTGAGCTAGTGTTGTGGACGGCGATGACGTCACTTTACAACCCGTGTATTTTGAAATCAAATATCTCGGAAACTACACGACCTATCGTAGTATTTTTTTCAATCAGGAGAGCTAAAAAATGAAATTAGTGAACATTCCCCATTACAATGGACCATGTTAGAGAATTTAGAGGGTCTTGTAATTACAATGAAGCGACTGCAGTCTGAGCTTTACAACGTTTAGACACGTACCAGAACAACTAAATCATGGTTATAGAAAATATCGGAAACGCGTAGGTGTCCCTACGATTTCTTTGCCGCCGACCTAATGGTAGAAATATCAAATAATTCTGACCGTGGGAAAGCCACGCTTCGGCATCACGAGCCGGCTCAACCGGAGTGATACCTCAGGCCTCATTTAAAACCGGTGTGAAGCAGCACTGTGCTGTGTTTCGCTGCATGAGTGAGGGTACCGGAGACCCAATCCAGGGGAAAGGGGGATTCAAAGGCGCACTAGTCACTCCACTGGTGTCGCAGGTGTCTATGGGCGGCGTTAATCGCCTACCATCAGGTGACCTATCACATAAACACCTATCAAATCAAATAAAAATCCGTTCTATATATATATATATATATATACTCATCCAAAAGTCCACGCCTATTCCAATGGTAAATCGTTAGACCGCCAATTTTGAGAAAATTAATATCCTAGGTAATTCAGCTGGTATTGATTTTTGGCCGTGTGATCCTCGGCAGAGTAGAATAGGCCACCCTCGCTCTTACCGAGGTGTCGTAAAAGGCGACTAAGGTAAAGCTGCTGGCATGATCATCAGCACCCAGAGAAGGAAAACTCTGCATTTATATCTAAACCCTCGCCAACCCGTCTGCCAAGCGTGGTGAGTATGGCAATTACCCCTCATGAGATTGAGGGAGGCCCGTGCCCCAGCAGTGGGGACTTAAATGGGCTGATGATGATGATGATGATTGATTTTTGACGTTACCTCTATAACACAATTTAACAAAAATATCCTAGTGGCATAATATCATGAATCAGAAAATAATACATACTGTTTTTTTCCGGTCTATAATGTCATTCGTTCATTCAATCATTAAACAAGCTGTACCGGTTTTGGAAGAACACAATTACTTAATTAATTAATTACCAACCTTTCCAATCAATAAATATTTCACATTACATACATTGATCTGACTTCCGAGATAGGTAGCTAAAGCACCTGTGTTACGGATATCAAAATCAACAGTGAGATTACAAATATATACATATAATACTATAATACATAGAAAACACCCAGACCAATACAAACAGACATGATCATGCACACAAATTGCACACAATTGAGTTTATTACGAAAACTAAGTACCGAAGTAGGTAAATTATCCTGCGGATAGTTTACCTCTTATAACTATCAAAGTGGTCGAATCCGCCCGTAATAGGATATACCTATTAATTATTACGATTAGGCATCCACACTCCAAGCCCATACTTTTACAAAGTTTAGAGCTCAATATAAATTTTATCGTCCTTTTTGTCATTTGGATTCCTTTGAATCGCTTCCATTACATGAAGGGAAAGGAAACATGCGAACATCTTTTACATCGCGACTTTTCAGAAGGGAAGACAACCGGAAAACCAGAATCACCTCGTTAAATTCCCCAGTAAACGTTTTGTTCTGCGAAGTGACGTGAGTTGGCGATCGATCTGCGATCTTGAGTGTGGTATATTTGAAAGATTAGAACATTGCAAATGTTCCAACAATCAAGAAAATGGCGAGTTATTGATTTTGTTACGAATAAATTATCCCCATGATGTTTTCATACATAAAACACGTTCTCTTGATAGCTCTTAAATTCAAAATCTCCTATTTTTATTCAATTGAACGTTCAATTTGAACCAATTCAATTAACTGAAGTAATCATTGCATCTCTCTGTAGTGGATCAAGAAAAACTATAAGCGATAATACAAAGTTAGGTATATGGGATGAGAAATAATGCCGTGTGGTCCCCGGCAGAGTAGAATAGGCCACCCTCACTCTTACCTAGGTGTCGTAAAAGGCGACTAAGGTAAAGCTGCTGGCATGATCATCAGCACCCAGAGAAGGAAAACTCTGCATTTATATCAAAACCCTCGCCAACCCGTCTGCCAAGCGTGGTGAGTATGGCAATTACCCCTCATGAGATTGAGGGAGGCCCGTGCCCCAGCAGTGGGGACTTAAATGGGCTGACGATGATGATGAAATTATCCCCTGTGTGAACGTCACTTGATCCCATCCCTAACGTCATGTGACCCTAACGTCACAGTCACATGATGCCATCATTAGTGTCACAGTCACTTTACCCCAACATCGCGTAACACGTGGAAAGACGGTTACCGATTCAGCCCGAACCTCCAACTTGGTCAGTCTGATCGAGATGCATTTTGGCCGAATGATACAATCGCAGGGAATATTATTCGGAACATGTGTAAGTACCTATAATTTGGCTGGGTCGGATCCCTGAGTCGTTTCAGTCAAGAGTTACACACGTCCAGTAGATAAGAACGTATGCCTACTTACAGGGAGCTCTGAGTTTTGACTCCCAACATGTACCACTAGGTTTTGTACACTTATGTGCGTTCGAACTACAGGAACTCAAACTGTGGATATCCTACAGCGCAGCTAGGGCGCAAAGAAACTCTGGTATACGATTATACATTTATTCCAAGGAAATCTGCAATAAATGATTACAGCAAGTTAAACTTTAAGAGTTAAGTACCTTGATTCACGCAAAAAGTGACCGCTTTTGGCTTGAATCAATGTTTCGCGTACGCGTTGGACCCAACATTTGTGCATGGTTATTTAATAAATAGTATAAGTGTTTGACGGGATGTTTAAAATAGATCCGGTTTAGTAACTAAAAAATAAAATCTATTGGCGTCGCTAGAGTGCCCTACCCGTCATCTTAATAGGTAACTGAAATTTTCCCCATTCCAACTTTTTCTAAATTTGAAATAACATTCTGAAATTCTGACAAAAGCCACTTTATTACAAATATTTAGGTAGGTAGGTACTAAGTGTTTGCTGGGAGGTTGTAGCCCCAAAATTGTTTAAAATAGATCCGGTTTAGTAACTAAAAAATAAAATCTATTGGCGTCGCTAGAGTGCCCTACCCGTCATCTTAATAGGTAACTGAAATCTTCCCCATTCCAACTTTTTCTAAATTTGAAATAACATTCTGATATTCTGACAAAAGCCACTTGATTACAAATATTTAGGTGGGTAGGTACTCGTATTTTTGTTTCTTCAATTTATGCATCGATTTAGTCAAATACTGCATCGTAGATGCCTTTGCTGTGAAATGCGGTACGTACTAGGTATTAGTAGGTATTGTAGAGCTTGTGTAAGCGACCTTGTTCGTTCTAGCTACTAACTATAAATACGTGTGTTCGCCGGAACAGTCGCGTCATCGCAGCGTTCCAGTAGGCGGTAGGAGCTTCGAGGAAAAGCTTCTAAGTGAAGTTCGCTAAAGCAGTTGGTCATAGTACCTTCCTATTGCCTACTACCTATAGTCAGTTGATTGCCTCAGTCAGGTGGCGCAGTGGTTAGTGCTGCGCAAGAGGTCCCGGGTTCGATCCCCGGGTCGGGACAAAAATGTGTGCCTAAGTTTTTGGTAAGAAATGTTTAGTGTTAGCCCGGAGTCTGGAAGTTGTCGGTATTGTACCCCCAGTACCTCGGAAAGCACGTTGAGCCGTTGGGCCTGCACCCGATCCCTCTTTGGTCGAGTCACGCTGGTGTCCCATCGGAATACGAGGGTAAGGGAATAGAGAGTGCACTTGTGTTTGCGCACACACTTAAGCACTATAATACATACCTGCGATTCCCTCAAATAACATCTCATAATTAATCTTTTGAGTTGTTATTCATAGTAGTCTATTAACTTTCATAATTGTATTTTTTTTTCTCTTCTCAATTGAAACTCTGTAACATCATCAATATTTGAAAAGAGTAAGTAATGATTTTCTTGCTGGTGTAGAAATCGACATTCCGAAGCAGCGGTAGATATTATGTACCTATTTTGACATTTCATAAGTGTTCTGTGTGGACCTAAATTGAATAATGATTTTTTTTATCTTTATCTTTAATATTGAGGTGATTCCGTTACTAAGAAGCTGTAATACCGATATCAGGGAATAGAGGAATCACAAATGTAAGACGACCAGTGTAGCGCAGTGATTGGTGCGCCGGTAGAGACGCAAGGGTTGCGGGTTCGATTCCTGCACCAGCACAAATGTTTGTTGATGAAACAAATATTTGTTTTGGGTCTGGGTATTTGTGGTCGTTGTTTCTGGTTTCCATAGTACAAGGGGTAACTTTTTTTTTACAAGGGGTTAGTTTGGGACCAGGACAATGTTAGTCTCAATTTATTAAGTAATTTAATACTCAAATTGTAAATATTCATGAATATAGTAAGTAAATTAAGATATTTTTTTTGTGATTTGTGCTGTAATTAAGTTTGTAATAATAAATATTACTGAAACTACATATTATACTCAAATACACACAAAATTCTAGATACTGAACAAACACAAGTGTTTATCGCAAACGGTTGTCCAGGGTGGGCTTCGAACCCACGACCTAAGGCATGTGAGGCAGGGTAACTGCTGGTCAGTATTCCTCACAGAATCCGTTGCTCGATAAAACGCAAAATACTGGCGTTTTCTTGTGAGCTGTAAACTTGGACTCCCAGCCCAGCACATTCAGGAGCCCAATTCTCGGGATTTTTGATATGAAAAAACATAGCGGATGTTGATTTCATGCATACGATATAAAAAAAACTATGTTTTCGTGATTAATGTCGTATGACGATAAATATCACGAGCCCGAGAATTGGGCTCCAGATCTAAGCAATTCAGTAATAAAATCTAACGCTACGAATCCTTTTGTATGACAGCGTTATCTTGCCTTATTATTCTCGATTACAGATAGGTCAAATTTGGGCCATAGTCCGCTAAATTAAAACATAAGTATACGCGTCGAATTGAAAACCTCCATGGTTATTTCAGTTAAAAAATAAATAAATAAAACAAAATTGGAATGCGATCCACAATTTAAATACAGAATTCTCTTGACAGAGCCAGTAGAAATAGTGAGCCAGACGTGATAACTAGCATTAAAAATTGATCTGCTGCTAATATTCGGCATTGTTCATAGCGAAGTCATGTTTGACTAAATTTAACAACTTTCTTCATACGATTCTCATCTCAATAGAGTTCGAAATTAAGGTTAGAATCGCATGAAGAGATTCGATAGTATAGAATCTATCGAACCTATGTGTGGGTCTGTACGTACAAGCCTAGTTGATGAACATGTAACTACGGAATGCGATGTCTAAGTATGTGTTAGTTTGGTTTACATATACTAAAATTGATAATATCCTCCAACCGATTACGGCTACGGCGGCCAATCTCAATGATCAGCCACGTACGCAGGATATATTATAGTGCTCAAGTGTGTGCGCAAACACAAGTGCACTCTCTATTCCCTTACCTTCATATTCCGATGGGACACTACTGTGACACGGACTCCGGACTGCCACTAAGAATTTCTTACCGAAAACTTGGGTACACATTTTTGGCCCGACCCGGGTAACGAACCCGGGACCTCTTCCGCAGCCGTCGCTTTGAAGTGCGACCCACTAACGACTGCGCCACCGAGGCGGTCGCCACATATACTATATACGTGGTTTGTATTACTTAGATATGAGAGATTGAAAGGCATGTTACAAGTTTGTATTTTTTTACTTAAGTTAAAGACTCATATTGGGATTTGAGACCGGCCGCACTCAGAAACGTCATTTTAGCTAATTTTCATTAACTTTAGTATCGCTAGTCTTTATGCGTATCAAAATAAGTGTCAATATTTTTTCTGAAGTAGCCAACTAAGTTAATCAACGACTTAAATGTTTGCTTAACCTTTGTTAACTAGAGGGGTGTTATAGAGTAGTTTTCATTCTTTTTTCGAAAATTTTATATTTTATTTTACAAACGTCAAAACTGCTCTATAACACTGTTTAAGCGAACAAAGGTTTATCGAACGTTTATGAATAAAGACCTAAAACTGTGTACACGATAATAATAAAGAGGTCATTTCATGGAGTACAGAAGCAAGACGCTAGTTCCTTCGGCCCAGTAGCATGTTATTAACAATAGTGATGAATTTAAGGTATTTTAAGAAAAAAATAATTCTTTGTTATTTTTTTATTTTATTATGTTATAGGTGGCAGACGAGCAGACGGATCACCTGATGGTACATGATTGCCGCCGCCCATGGACACCCTCCACACCAGTAGAGTCACAGTTTTTAACAGCCTATAAACTGTCCCACTGCAGGGCAAAGGCCTCATAGAAATCAAGTTATCGCTACTATGATGGGATTAGTCTTAATCACCACGCTTGCCAAATGCGGATTGGTGATCACAAACCCGAGCGACGTCCGAAAAATTCGAAACATACTTTTCGCTCGACCCGGGAATCGAACCCGGGACCCTGAGATCACGGCCCGGTACTTAAACCACTAGACCAACACGGCGTTGCCAACCTTCAAACTATCCTTTCCCCCGGATTTTTTTTTGAGACTTTTGTGTATTTCTTAATTTTTTTCATGTCACAACCATTACTCCTTTTCTCCTCTCCAACCTAAATACATATTGTTAGAAGTTAACAATGATTACATTACTGTTGGTTCAGAAGTCCCTAAAAAACTACGTAAAAGGAAAAATGTTAACGTCGGATCATCATCATCATCAGCAACCCACACTCGTCCACTGCTGGACATAGGTCTCCCCTAATGCACGCCACTGCTCCCGATTTTCGGCCACTCTCATCCAGCCCACACCAGCCAGCCTTCGAATGTCATCATCCCATCTTGTCGCAGGGCGTCCTACACTACGCTTACCGAGTCGCGGTCTCCACTCAAGGACTTTACGGCTCCAACGGCTGTCAGTTACGTAACGTCGGATACAGCAAATGAATAAAGAATTCATTGCTGCTAGTATTTGCAGCTAAAAGAGCATACAATCTCGTAAATGAGAGGTCCGATTCGTACTGGATTTCGATGTTACGTATTCTCGCTGCTAACGTAAAAGGAGATCTTAAACTCTGATTACTAAATATGTTTTGGTTGGCTTTCAATCCACGTCTAGTACGTCTGATCAAAAATCAAACAAATTGATATTTCCATTTAGCGAGGTACAGAAGAGTTACTTTCCCACTGGTAGGTACAGTCACGAGCTTTAATTTGAGACCCAACCAAGGCTGAATATCATGTAGAAAACTTTCGCTATTAAGAGATAACATTTTAACGTATCAAAGTCATAATATTTACCGTCGACAATTTTACTTTTCTAGGGGCAGCCGTGCAAAAACGTTAACTTGAGCGAGGGCATACAATCATTACCCATGTTTTCTGAGTAATTGTTACGTTGGTAATAACTTTCTGGCCCTGTGTTGTAACTATATAGTAATATCGTTTTTATTTAAAATTCTTGCCTGATATTGACACCAGTGACATAACATATGTTCGTAATTAGAAAACCGTAATGATAGATTTTTGCAAAGAAGTTACCCTTTCAAGGGTCGATTAGATATGTCTTAATTTGACAGTCAACATTATTAAAGTTCGACACTGTACTAGTGGCAAACATCACGTGATGAAAGGCTAAGGCGTCCCCCTGGCGCTGTAACATAATGCGGCGAATAAGGAACTCGCTTTGAAAATATAAGAATCGGAAACGGAATAAGGTAAACTTTGTCCTTTTCAGGAGAGGACTTTCAGTTTTATTTACTCACAGATACTCGTATAACTTGTAAACGCCCTGTTGGTAAGATAAAGATCAAAGATAAAAAAATATTTATTCAATTTAGATCCGTACAGAACATTTATGAATGTCAAAATAGGTACATAATATTATAGCGTCCGATAATATATTCTTCAACCGATTCCGGCTACGGCGGCCAATCCCAACGATCAGCCACGTACGCAGGATATATTATAGTGCTCAAGTGTGTGCGCAAACACAAGTGCACTCTCTATTCCCTTGCCCTCATAATCCGATGGGACACTAATGTGCTTTCCGAGGCACGGGGTACAAGACCGCCAACTTCCAGACTCCGTGCTGCCACTAAGAGTTTCTTACCGAAAACTTGTGGTACCGGTCCGTGATGTCGTGGTCCTGGATTCGATTGCCGGGTTGAGCAAAAAAGTATGTTTCGAATTTTTCGAACATAGCTCGATATCACCAATACGCATTTGGCAAGCGTGGTGATTGAACCTATTCCCATCATAGTAGCGGTAACTTGATTTGTATGATGGAGGCCTTTGCCCTGCAGTGGGACAGTATTATGTATAGGCTGATACTTTACTATTAATAAATCTGTAGGTCTACATTTAAATCAAAATTCGATTTAAGAGTAACCTTTACACCGTCCACGCAGAGTAGTGCAAAGGTCATTCGGCACACTTAAATAGGACGTCCTGCATTCTATTTAAATTCCTATCCATTTCTGAAAGAATATATAATATTCTTTGTTTTACATAATAGGCTGATACCTTACTTTTACTTTTTTACTCGTATAAGAAGTATACAAAGTGTTTATACTATAATCGATCTTTATCTCTGAACTAGGTAAGTAGGTAGGTAGGGACAATGGACTGACAAGATTTTTTAAGATTTGACATTAAAACTTTTAAATGGTTTGATAATAAATAGAACCTAAGCCCGGTCCGCACTACTTTGCTTCGAGTGTATTTACTTTACAACTTGCATCACAGATAATTTGATCTGATCCCTCGAAAAACGCGATGTCGCTATCAACATGCAAATTTAAGCTTTATATCCATAGTCACAAGGAATCTAAAATTTAAATTCAGTATTTTGCTGCTGCATATGGCTTCTCAGTGTAGAGTCTACGCCACGAAAGAAGTGGCTCGGACTATACACTGAGAAGCCATCTTTGAATAAAAACAAAAGACAATTTAATTTAATGTCATTAAATTTGAATGTGGAACTCGGCGCCGTGTCGATCAAATAAATAAAATGTGATAAGTAGATCTTACCACAGATATTATGTAGTTCTTATACAGCTGTGGTTAGTAGTTTTTTTGATTTTCGCGTTGCGTTATAACTATAATTAATCAAGACGGGAATTAACACGATATTTTTTATGTGATACAACATTGTGTACTCACATATTTTGCTCGACGTTTCGGCTACGATACAGCAGCCGTGGTCACGAGCGGACTGGCGGAGCACGGCGTCGTCTGCTGGGGCCGGGCTGTGAATCTTCGGACACCCTCACATTTTCCGATATTAATTCGCAACTAGATGAATTGTCAGTGACACTACTCCGACACACTACACTAACAGTATCGGTGTTTGTTTGCGTTAATAACTGCATAGCACGGGGTTTCTACAGCTATGGTTCTTATCCAGGAAGTTCTAGTCCTTGATAATCTTATCGAAGAAACTAAAACCACCGGCGTATTTAATACAAATGGGGTTGATTAGATAAAGCAATTAGACAGTGTGGGGGTTAAAAGCCAAGATTGTATGCAAATAAAGGAGCTTTATTTTTAATTTGGCTCGTATAATTTATTTATCTGTGTCCTACTTTATCCGTGGATTATTATCTACATGCTCTGTTTCCCCTGTTTAAAGGTTGCGAAGGTCAGCTGCAATCGCATCAATAAATCTAATTCAAATATCGGGCTGGCTTTTAAAAATAATACCAGAGTTGCCATATTTTTAATTTCATAGGTGGCAGACGAGCAGACGCATCACCTTATAGTAAGCTTCCTAAGTTAAACTCCTAAGCTCCCCAAGGATTGGTCCTCCGGAACCTCACTCACTCGGTGAAACCGCCGGTTTTTTGTGAGGCTGTGGTAACAACACAGTATAAATAGAGGGAGTATCACTCCGGTCAAGCCGGCTCAGTTATTACTAAAGCGTAGATGTCCCACGCTCCAACGCGCTTCAAGTGTATTCCATATAACGAAGTTAAAACTCTTGAGGAGAGTGGAAGAAAAGAGTAGCACAATTTTTGACCATTTTCGGTGTCATCAATGACACCGATACTTGTCCAAAGTTGCAGTTAAGGCGATATTTATCGTAATGCCTTCAACGGACATTCGAGAAAGTCATCCATCAGGTGTGTCGACCTCAACGCGTAGAATCGATCTAAGTGCTTTTGAAGCTGACATTGTGATTTGCCTTCCTACGCCCCCGAAAGAGGCGTACAAAAATTGCTCATCAATTTATTTTGCCTGTAAACAACATACAAATAGCGACCTCCGACTCCCACGAGCGAGGTGAATCAATCCATTCAAGGTCTGCCCTCAGTAAAAGGTATAGCCATTTTATGCGACGTCTTTGAGCTCTCAGTTCGGGGCATTATCAAAGAGGGCAGAGGTCTGGTTACGATGGATATTAGAGTTCCTTACACTACTCGGCTTAGTGCCTACAGATGTATGGGCTAATTTATTATGGGCCCTTTATGGGAACGAGTCAAACTAATGCGTTTGGTGTTCAGTTTACGGGCGAACAGATCAGAAAGTTGAACAATAAGTGGAGCTATGCTAATATGTATTGCCATTACACACTGTTAAGGTGACGACGGGTAGGGCACACTAGCGACGCCAATCGATTTAATTTTTAGCTACTAAACCGGATCTATTTTAAACAATTTCGTGGTTACAAGCTCTCGGCAAACCGCTTATACTATTTATTAAATAACCATGCACAAATGTTGGGTCTAACACGTACGGAAAAAAATGATTCACGCCAAAAGCGGCAACATGTGTGCATGGTTATTTAATAAATAATATAAGTTTTTCCGAGAGGTTGTAACCCCGATATTGTTCAAAAATGATCCGGCTTAGTAGCTAAAAATTAAAAACGATTGGCGTCGCTAGTGTGCCCTTCCCGTCACCTTAAAAGAGCAATGGGAGCCCAGTGGATATGAAAACGGATACTTATCCCAGTGGATAAGAAGAGAATAAGTAGCTCAGTGGCTATCATAATTACGGGAGGTCTTAGAGGGGCTCCTCTGATTTTTTCTAATCTATAGTTTTGACGACCCGTTTGTAACAGTGGTAGTGAACGCTGTCTTTGGTACAAGGGTTGCGGGTTCGATCATTTGTGTGCATAAACATGTTTGTTTGTATGTTTGTTTGTATGGTCTGGGTGTTTTCTATATATTATAAGTATTTATTTACAAAAGAAAAGTATTATATGATTCTGATATCCTGTAACACAGGTGCTTGAGCTATCTATCTCAGAGTCAGATCAATGTAGGTATGTGATATTGTGAAATATTTATTTATAGTACTAATTTCTACCATTATTAATTATAAGGCCGCCTTACTATACATTTCTGTAACCTAAGCCCTTAATTGTACATCTCCTGTGGTTTAACGTTTTCATACTTTGTTTTTGAGCTGCATTAAAATTTTTCATTCATTCATTAAATTGGCGGTGAGGGGAAACATCATTAGGATAGTTTTGGATAGTTTCTGCACGTTTTGGATAGTTTCTGAAACGTGTAACCATGATTCAGTTTGTCTGGTTCCCCTATTAGCGGGTTGCGAAAGTCAGACGGCAGTCGCTTCTTTTTTTTTCTTTTTTTTTTGTTATAGTAACACAGTATATTGGCTCTCCTCAGCCTAATGGTAGGCAAGAGAAGAGCACACATTGCAATTACAATGGAAGCGATGTCAAAAGGCTTCTTGTAATAACCAGAATATCCACACTTTGAGAAACTATCCAAAAAGTTCAGGTTTCCTCACGACGTTTCTCCTCACCGCCTAGCTATCTACCTACCTACTTAGTGGTAGAAATATGCACACAGATTTTGAATACTTTTCCTCTAAACAGGTTGTAAAAAAATCGGTTTATCAGATATCGTGTTAAAGCTAAGATGTCGTTAACCGTATTTGTTTGACTTAATAGCTTTTGCCCGCGGCTTTTCTCGCGATAGAAAGAGACAAAAAGTAATCTATGTTACTCCCCATCCCTTCAGCTATTTATCCACAAAAAATTACGTTAATCCGTCGCCACGCTTTGCCGTGAAAGACGGACAAACAGACAGACACGCACACTTTCAATTTTATAATGATAGTATGGATTTACCAAATATCGGTAACTCCGTATTATAGCTGTACCTGTGGGCCTATTCTCAATACTCAATGGTTTATGCTTTCCATAAGGTACAGTAAGGTGGTAGGTACTTAAAGTCGGATTTTTAATTAGACGAAGTAAACTGACAGATGTCAATGTGTCATTCCCATACATTTGCAAAATGTATGGGGATTTGATATTTGCACCTGTCAGTTTACTTTTCCAATTAAAAATCCGACTATATATAATTTATTAGAACACATTATGGACCCTGTTAAGACACAACAAAATTTAGGAGAGAGGAAGCGGGCTTTAGCATTAAAGTTGTTCTTTTTTATCATTAATAAATTACATTTTCTAAATTCAAAATAAATTGCAACTTTTGTATTTGTTTTTATTTCTCGAGCACTCGATATTGAAGTTGAACATACAGATGTCATACATTCGTCCATATTAATGTCTAATTCGACTTGAATGTCTACTTGAAAATATCTTGTCTTTGTATTATTTGGACCTGAGTTTCAAAAAAAAACTGTCAATGATGTCATCCCATATCCAAACCATGATAATCTTTTAACCAGAATCCGTACCAAAGATCCTGGTTAATTTTAGACCGTCCATAGATAAATATTCTGAAAGTGACATCACATGTAGGCGTAGTGGAATATATGACGTAACATCGCGTTTAAAACATTTGTGACGTCATGTACAGGAGAGAACTCTGCTTTACACGTATCCACGGTTTATTTTTACATTATGGACAGTAAGGGGAACTTATTATAAGTAACTACCTATAGAATTAACACGTGTAAGGCCAACTTTCAAAATGAAGAAACATTTACTCACATTACAGGTAGGTAAGTTAGGGCAGTTGCCACTTTAGTTCCTAGTAATTGCCCTTGATGCGAATTTAGGCCGTTTTACAATTACAAAAAATAAACAAAAACATTATTAAAAAAAAACATGGCAGCAAATCCACACCCGGGTCAAGATGCGCAGTTCCGCATCGCAGGAAAATTTCACTCAGCACATTTAACCGTGTTTAAAATTTAATGCGATTTTCCACCTATGCACGTAATATGGATTCAAGTAATGTGATCATGAGGTCATTTTACATAATGATTTTTAATAGCAGAGTACCCCACGCCGTTAACAGTGATTTAAAAGTTTAAAAAGATAAAAAGACATTTTTTGTATTTACATTGGTCTTCCTCACCATAGCGTGTATTTCTCGGTTGCGACCAAAGCTGTATAGCTGTAAAGCTTTGGAGCTCAGGGCCGGCTTAGGCCATGATTCAGGGCTCATGGAGTCTGGTAATTAGGTACATTGAAGCGATTACCGTTTGAACTTCGCACAAAACCCTTTAACAGGGGAACCAGACCAACTGAATAATGGTTACATGTTCCAGAAACTATCCGAAATGAATTTGCAGGTTCCCTTATGATGTTTTCTTTTTTCTTCCACCGCCGAGCAGAAGAAAAGGCTAGTTGCCACTATTTTTATTATTTGATAGAACAGTTCATTACGAATAAATTACGCACCTTTCCTAATAAATTATATTTTCGCTGTATAATTTATAGCCATAAAAGCCGTCAGCCATGATGGTCTATTAATTATCTGTGCCGTGACGTCATTGTTATTGTAAGCAATACGCATGACTGACTGACTGACATGAATTGTCATTCACGAATAACCTGAAACGGCGTTTGACGTTTGTTGTTTACAATAATGGTGACGTAGAACCATGGTGCACGGTGTTTTCAATCAAGAGCGAAACAAATAAAAATATTACGGGTGTAAGTAGAATTTTTACAGCAATCCCTTATTAATATTTATTGAAGCTTATATATTTTGGACCCTTGTACGGAACAATATTTGAATTAAAAGTTATTTTTATAAATGGTGACATGAGGCAACTTGCCTAATATGCACATCGATTTGAAAAATCCGGAGTTTTTTTATTTACATTACATATTTTTAATTTGAGTGTTTTGACAAAAGGGCGTAAAAAGGTTTAACCCTCAAAGTTTTTAGATTGTGTCACCGCTAGTAATTTAGCAAGCTTTTATCGAGGACAGTCCACGTAGCCTCTCCTGAATATTTATATGGCTCGCCCTCTGACTTTGAGTCCGCCTCTTTCTCTGCACTAATCTGTATATTGTTTAGCTAGGTGTACATTTACTATACGAATTATCTAACCATCTAGCCTTACAGACAACCTTTTGAGAGGATAAGATTTAAAAATCTAACTAGGTTGCCGCAGCGACCCATAGTGAGTCTTGGCCTCCGGTTTTAACATCAAAACAGGTTTTAACATCTCTGTTTTCTACTTTATAAATAAAAAAATATTTCACAACATCACATACATTGATCTGACTCCGATATAGGTAATCAACTCACAAGTTTGTCACTATTGTCAGTTGATTAATCTGCTAAAATCATTTCTAGAATGATATGCTATATAACAGAAGCTAATAGATGACGTGCTTAAAGTATATCAAACACCGAAAAACAATCAGATTCCTGCACTTAAAGTTTTTTTATTATTATTGAAAAATAAGCTCGGCATACTCTCTTGTATAGATACATAGCATAAGCATCGAACAATAAATAGATTACGCCAAAGAAATTCCTGTTCCTGGGGTAAATATTTTAGAGGTGGGTAATAGTAAAGGTAGGTATTTTGACGACCCGTTAGGATTAGTGGTAGTGAATGCTGCCTCTGGTGTAAGGGTTGCGGGTTCGATCCCCGCTCAATACAAACATATGTGTGCAGCAACATGTCTGTTTGTATTGGTCTGGGTGTTTTCTATGTATTATAAGTATGTAGATATTTACAAAAGATATGTATTATATTTATATATTATCTATTAGCTTCTGTTATATAGCAAATCATTCTAGAATTGATTTTAGTAGATTAATCAACTCACAAGTTTGTCACTATTGTAAGTTGATAAACTGCAAAACTTTCAATTTACTCAATGCTGTATAGTTAAAAATATCATAATATTATAGGATACCTACTTATAGAGTAAAATGTACTAAAATTTTACTGAAATATTTTTTTTTGTTAAATGCGATGGTGCTTGCAGTCTTTGTTCCAATTTCAAAACTGTCATCAAACCGTTATATTGATGTTGTAACCATCCAGTAGGTACCGTTGCAGCAACGATGATAGACTTGCAGAAAAAAATAGTATACGGAATATAGGTTTCTGTACGTTCATTTGTTGAATCTACTTGTAGGGTACCTATTCGATATTTAAATAAAACAGAAAGAGACAATTTAAATTACGAGTAGGTATATTACTTTAGGACTTAGAAAATAAGGGTTAAGATACCTAGACATTGAAAATTGAAGGTTTTTACTTGCAGAGTATTGAAGTCAAGAGTGGATCTAGATCTTAAGTCAAACTTATCAATCATAGCAAATAACTAGGTCAATTAAAGCAGAGGGGAGAGGACGTTTCATGAGCCCAATGGATGCCGCGTCTGATTAAATTACTTCGTTAAATATGTATAGAAAATTGGGATTGAGTCTGAACTTTAGAATATTTACTAATCTACTTACAAACCACTATAGATAACTAGATGACGTATCCTTGATTAGGTATCCTTCACATCATCTTTTATTGCACACAACCAAATACAAGACATGGGATTGCAAATAACATGACAATAGGGCGTCATTAACTAGTTACGTAATAAAAACATTAGTAATAACTATTTTATGACTACCATATTGAAGTTGAGATGTCGTATGAATGACCCAAACGCTTATTTTGTAAGCTTTATTTTTTCAAAAGGATGTCCATATCTGGAAATCAAACAATGAAATCGACAAAAAAGTGATAGGACCTACCTGCGAACGGAAGGACGCCCGCATTAGTGGCGTGACGACCTATTAAAGACGATATTGTGTAATCCGGACAATGTGAGGAGGTACGCAAGCAGCGGGGAAAGTAGGGACGTCTCAACTCGGCCGGGTTATGGTTAGCGTGATGTCAGTGTTGCCAGGATATTGGGAGAGTAAGAATCACCCCGGACACCCCACAGCTTACTTTTTCGCTCTGATTTCGGATCATTGCGCTCATTTATGCTCATTCAGATCATTCCGCTCATTTGGATCATTCGGACCACTTGGATCATTCAGCTCATTCAGCTCACTCAGACTCGAGATCCATTTGAGTCGAATGATAGATTCGGAGCGGAAATTGGATACTGTTCCAAAGTATCATTTGGCTGAGTCGGTTTACTGAGTCGTTTTAGTAAAGAGTTATATACGTCTAGTAAAATTAGATTTTAAAAGTACGTTTCTTATTTTGGTTTCATATTCTGCATCTTAGTCGAAGCTTGCAGATATGTAGTAGTATTTGTCATGATCCAGTTAATCTGGTTACCTTTCCTAAGGATTGCGAAGGTTAAATAGTAGTCATCATCAGCCTGTATTATGATCCCACTGCATAGTATAGGCCTCCTTCTGTGCCCACGACTCGCAACGGTCCTGTGCCAGCCTTATTTATTTATTTATTTATTCTTACAAAATCCACAGCTCTTAAATATAATAATTACAGACTTATCCAGGTCTTAACCACCGCATCTTACGCAATGGGCAAAGAGAGGACATCCATTAACCAGATGGGCTGACGACATAGAAATGGTTGTCACGTCATTGAAGTTAGGAGAAAAAGGGATCATGGTCTGAGTGTTCCTCAGATATATATGTATATGTTGATATGGAACAAAATGGTATGTATGTGTTGGTCCATGTTTTTGTATTAATCACTTCTTACGTCATACCATTGGTATAAATTACTTTTGCACTGTCTTTCCACTGTTGGATAGTAAGTAAGCTACAGATTGGAATTTCTTGATTTACGTGGGGACTCAAGAGAATTAGGTATGCAGACTGTTTGTAAGTACCTATTGTTTTTTTGTATGTTGTATATAGGTACCTCTTACTTTACCTTCTTCTCAGTCGTTTTCCTTATGGCTGAGGATCGTGTCTATGTGGAGTTTCTTCTGTCGCTGTAGTTGTTATCTTCCTCCATTCTTCGCGTTCTTGAGCACTGCGAAGGGCGTTGTTAACCGACATTCCCGAGAACTCCCGTATTTGGTCAGACCATCGGACTGGAGAGCGGCCTCTGGGTCTTTTTCCCGGTACTTTACCTAATCACCGCTCAAATCCTCAATACTTATATGGCCCCAATTAAGATCTACTCCTTATTTCCATTCTAGTGTTCTAATTTACAATTTAGGTTTGTACTTCAATATAATAAAGAATGAAGCATTTCAAGCTTTTATACTGACTGCCATCAAAAGGGAAGTGAATGGACTGTTGTTTTAAATAAGATAAGATTTTAAGATTAATTACAGAATATGCAAAACAAGAATATGCAATCCCCAAGCCACTGAACAACGGAACATTGACAACTAAAACATACCTAATTGATACAAAAATAAAAACTAGTTAAGGCACGGTAAGATATTTTTGATGCAAGGATTTCTTGTTGCTAACTGTCCTCCCCAACTTTCCGTCCTAATTTCTATAATTACTCATAAAATATAAAAAACTAAATATTCTTCATAATAAGTTCTACCATAATGAATAGCTAGTAAAATAGTACTTCCTGCGTCGATGTAGCAACACTGTGACGTATAAAAACGGGCTTGAGGCGCGATGGCAGGAAAATGAAACAGAAACACGATTATCAACGCAGCCGCCCAGCTGGTCGCCCGATTACGTCAACGGATTCTTTACAATCTCCCGAATCCATTACTGTGTCAACGCAAGCCTGCTTTGAACTAAGACATGGTTAAAGAGCAGTGGAATAGTGTAATTTCACACACACAGCAATCGTCGAGGCAATTAACACATGGGTGAACTACATCTTAAATAGGGATAGGGTCTTAATATTTAAAGTCGAACAGACTTACCAATCAAACCGGAAATTGATGTTAAGGGCACACTAGCGACGCCAATCGATTTTAATTTTTAGCTACTAAACCGGATCTATTTTAAACAATTTCGGGGTTACAACCTCTCGGCAAACACTTATACTGTTTTTGTACGCGAAAAATTGATTCACGCCAAAAGCGGCCACTTTCGGTGGTAATCCGAAATTCGAGTGCAAAAGCAGACCAACTTATTATTTATTATAAGTATTAAATAAATAGTATTAGGTTTGTCGAGAGGTTGTTACCCCGAAATTGTGTAAAATAGATTCAGTTTAGTAGCTAAAAATTAATATCGATAGGCGTCGCTAGTGTGACCCGTCATCTTAAAGAGCCAAATATCAGAATTTTGGGAAAGCAGATTTTAGGTAGGATACTGGTTCTGGCCTAATTTGAAAATCGAGTACCTAATGCGCATTTCTAAGGCGCTCCACGGATATTGAGTTCGACTCAAAAACGTTACCAAGACGATTAAACCAAGGTCCAGCAAAGTGAATCCACTCCAACGCACTTGCGACTCCACTCGGTCTTAGGTACGGGTGTACATGGTCAGCGGTAATAGCTTATCTATGTATCTAAATCTATAAAAGGAGAACCTGAGTGACTAAGGGATTAAGTGACTAGAAATGCATGCTCAGCCCAAACTACTTACCCTAGAAACTTGAAATTTGGAGAGGGGGTTCAAATAGTCAAAGTGAGTACTAACTGCCACACTCAGAGTCGTTGATTAACTTAGTTGGCTACTTAAGAAAACATATTGACACTTATTTTGATACGCATAAAGACTACCGATACTAAAGTTAATGAACATCAGCTTAAATGACGTCCCTGAGTGCAGCCGTAAGAAAGGATTTTTGAAAATTCAACCCTTATGGGCCGTGTGGTCCCCGGCAGAGTAGAATAGGCCACCCTCACTCTTACCGAGGTGTCGTAAAAGGCGACTAAGGTAAAGCTGCTGGCATGATCATCAGCACCCAGAGAAGGAAAACTCTGCATTTATATCAAAACCCTCGCCAACCCGTCTGCCAAGCGTGGTGAGTATGGCAATTACCCCTCATGTGATTGAGGGAGGCCCGTGCCCCAGCAGTGGGGACTTAAATGGGCTGATGATGATGAACCCTTATGGGAGTAAAAAGGGGGTGAAAAGTTTATATGAAAGTCTGCCATCTTTGATGATAGGAATGTGAAAACTTGTATTGGGACTAATAATTTAAAATAAAAAGTAACCTAATTGATTTTTTTTTCGAAAATCACCCTCAAAGGGGGTGATTTTAGGTGGAATTAAGTGCAATTAAGTTGCTATTAAGTGGAATGCAGTATGGGGGTTTTGCCATTGTCATGTAAGAATCTTCACATAAAAAATCTAACTAATTTGGCAACCCCACATCTAAAGAATGGGAAAAGCTATTTCGACGGTGCCCCCTGATTGACGGTGACATATTCTTCGCTATTACAAAAGGACTTTGTTTCCGAGGACATCGCTTGGGTAGCGGAAATTGAATTTTCCCGATAGAGATTTAATGACACAGAAGATCGTAATCAAACTGCTAATTTAACTAAGAACGGTTTTCTTTTGGTTAGATTGGCTGCTAGTCCCACATGCGGACTAGCAGCCGGCACTCCCAGTATACTTATACTTAGCAATCAAACCCAGGTTCGTCAACTAATTTGACCCGGGAATTGAACCCGGAATGTTGCGGAATAGGGCGCAACACCTATGCGCTTTAACTGAACTAAATTAGGTTTGTCTGGTAGAAATCGCGAAATTGTTTCTTGTAAAATGTAATTTCGGTTTTTGTAATAGTAATAAATTTCTTTATTCAGGTAAATTACACCCATATACATAAATCAATTACACTTTTACACGTTTCCAATGCCACTCAGATAAATTATTAAATTAAAAGATAGATAGCATTCGTTCGTTTAAATTATTCACATTTCAAAAATAAATTATTTGGTATCAGGTATACCTAATAATAAATAAAATCAAAATAATTTCATGTCAATAAATTGAATTCAATCAATCAATTTAATTATTTTGGATAATTTTTGATGGGCATCTTTTTGGCAATTTTTGTAATGTCTAGTTTCTTAAGTTATGTATTTTGTGCAATAAAGTATCTATCTATCTATCTAAGCCATCGAGGTCATTTACCCATCTATTTAAATGAAGTAAAAACATTTCACGAACTCTGAATAACATAAAATATATTGTGCGTACGTTCCACGAAGGCTGTACCTATCTTTACGTATAAGGTGTAACTCCACCCACAGCTCTACCGCGAAACAAAGGAAAAGAGCAATGAGTAAGAAATATTTTCATTAAATTACCATTTTCCTTAGAAGTTAAGTAGAACATAAAATATAAGATTTTTAAGAATATAATTTGATAGTAGGATAGGAAAGTATGAGCGCCTCAGGATTTTGAAGAAAGATAGAGGTTGGAAACAATTATATTATTAAGAGCTAGAGGTAAATGAGATCTTTGCACACACGAGAAAGTATGAAAGATACATAATTGAATTTGTTAAAATAGGTACGCAGATTTAATAATAAACGCTGTTTTATAATTAACTTTTGTTTTGTTTCTCTTAACTGAACTACGAACATTTTTACACAGCAAGATGGCGGGAGACAGGAAGGTGAGAAAAAAAGGTTGCCATGACAGTGATTAAAATTTGACATTTAGTTTTGCTATGTGAATGCATAATAATAAATATTATTACTACTTATTATATTATTTAAAGATAGAAACTTTACCTAAATTACAACAGAATTAAAATTAATTCAAGAAAGATCGACTTGTAACATAACACTTCCTCATTTAAATGTCATTTCAAATGTGTGTGTGTGTGTCATTTCAAAGAAGCTAAGAATAGCGAAGCTAAAATGTGA
This sequence comes from Marasmia exigua, assembly GCA_019059595.1. NCBI lineage: Eukaryota > Metazoa > Arthropoda > Insecta > Lepidoptera > Crambidae > Marasmia > Marasmia exigua. Next base: position 9,312,708 of record CM032476.1, on the reverse strand, counting down.
AATATAAGTAGATTTGGTAGAAAGCTCTAGCAATTTCTGAGGATTCAGTATTTTAAAGAAGTTACTTATTCATTATATATTCATAAGTGTTCTGTATGGACCTAAATTGAACAAAGAATTTTTTATCTAAAACTTTACCAGACCAACCAGACCAGACATCATTCTTGCTACAAGGACGGCTGTGTGTTATGTGATTATTTGGATTTTGTTATCTTGTTAGGTTAAAATAAAAAATAGTTTAGGTCATATTTGCAACTAAAATGTTTTTTTGAAGTTTTCAAAATGATCAGTCTTTGTGCCGTTTTATTTGCAATTTATTAAACTGTATATTTTTGTGCAATGTTTACAAACATTTTGAAGTGATTGTTTATTTCCCAAATAAATGAAATAAAAGCTTTACCTACGTGTGGAGAGGCAGGCTTAGGAAACACGGTTTAAACACCATATGGTACCATTTCCTCATTCTGATAATTAAAAAGGTTTAACTCATCAGAACTATTAATCATAAATAAATAAATCATTATGGACAATCTAAAGGGGAGGCCTCGCGTTGGAAGGATGTAGAAGTCGTGGACTAAGAAATGTAAAGAAGCGGACTTGGCATCGCATCTGTCGAGAGGCTGTTTCCTGACAGCAATTAACAATGAACATTTCGAGAAGCTGGCGGACCAAACTCTCAGAAAATGAAGAGGCACCCGAAGCATTAGGAGACATTGTATCCGCCTAGCAGTCGGACACTGTGTCGTTCGCAAAAATGATTTAGAATCGATTTTCTTGCTCGTTTCTTTAAATAGTTTCAAGCAGACGGTATTGTTTTCCAATCGTCGTAGCCTTTAACTTTAACAGCCTTGACTAACGTCATAATTGCGGCTTTTATGTTTGTTTCTTGAACCGAGGCTACACTGATTAATGTGCGTCACTAATGTGCCTCGCGCCTTTATACTCGCACTTTTGGATCCTGGGGCCTTAACGCGAAGACGTCCCGTATCGAACGAGAATATAGCTGACCCATCCAAACAAAGAAGAAATATACCGCGCGTGAAAGAGAAGGGAACTACGATTCGGTCGTAATGTCCTGTTCGTGCTAAGGCCCCTGCCCAGATGGTCTACAACGAAGTAAACGTTACGACCGAATTGGGGATCCGTTCCCTTTCACACGCGCTGTGTGTCTCCTTTGTTTGGATGCGACAGGTATATTCTCATTATGAGATATTTTTGTTGTAAACTACCAAGTTTGGGTATTATGTGAAAGTCATCGCAAAGATTGTTAGTTATACAGGGTGTATTGGTCTGCCTGCCGAGATGTCTTAAACCATGTGTTCTAGCAACAAATGTGTTGAACAACGTATGTTCTACGACTTTTGGAAATATTTACCTAGCTTTTAGGTTTTGTATGTTGAGCAATTGAGGCCGTGTGGTCCCCGGCAGAGTAGAATAGTCCACCCTCACTCTTACCGAGGTGTCGTAAAAGGCGACTAAGGTAAAGCTGCTGGCATGATCATTAGCACCCAGAGAAGAAAAACTCTGCATTTCAAAACCCTCGCCAACCCGTCTACCAAGCGTGGTGAGTATGGCCCCCTCATGTGATTGAGGGTGGCCCGTGCCCCAGCAGTGGGGACATAAATGGGCTGATGATGATGATGTTGTGCAATAGAGAGTATCTATCTATCTATGAATCTACATATAATTTGTCATGACCCAATGAAAATTTTCAAAACTGTCAACAATAAATATATAATTCATCAGTAATCAGCTCATTAAACAGGCGAACAGCACGCTTGCTTGCCACCAAAGTAGTATAAAAAAAATTGTAATAAGGTCTGTTACCGGGCTTAAGCTTCTTGTTCATTTGTGGTATTTAGGTATTGACGACTACTTCAATTTTAGTCTTACCTATACTCGTAGGTATGTATTTGTTTTCAATATTAACACTGTCCTACACACAAATACTGAATAGAGTAGAATAAGAATTAAATCTTACAAATCTCGCGGTGTGCCATGTCAAAGGGAAACAAGAAAAAAAGCAACAATAGTGTCTTTGTAAATTATTTTATGAACATTAATCAGGAAAATGAAAATATCATTATTATTATGATAGTCCTCAGTACCCTTATCAAAATAATGTTAGGCTAGACGCTAGTTAATCCTTTGCAAAGGTTCATCAATCTTACAGCCCCGACGGCTCTACATGCTACACATAAATAGCCTCTTTTGGAAAAAAAAGCAGCCTCAAGCATTGTTTAGATTTTATTGTATGTAAACGCTGTTGAAGTCTCATTCGTATAAAATTTACTTTAAATAATTAGCTTACAAATAACAAAGAAGCAATTGCCGCTAATGAGTTCGAAAATTCCAAAGGCCTGAAAAAAACATCTGTCAGCCAAACAGTTATCTCAAATCTATGCTTAATACACTTAGTTAACAACTGAATAGTTTTCAATACTCTGGGCTAAATTTTACCAAAAAAGGTTTTCGAAAAATTTCGAGCCTCCGTGCCGTAAAACTAGTCTTATCGTCAGTAGCCAAGGTCGTTATTTGAACAGCTGTACGAAAGGCCAATGCCACAAACACATGTTAGCGACGAGCGACCAGGATTCTTGAGCTCCCCTGCCGCTTGAGTCCTTACTAAATATTATGCGTCGGGAGGTTAAAATAGGGAGGTTGAGAGGTCTCGTGGCTGGTTCGCGTCAGGAGCAAGGGGGCAGAAACGGAATCAATGAACTTGGTTGAGTCGACCGACAAAAGGACGTTTCGGCATGGCAGGTAATTAACTTAATATCAGTCCTATTTTCTTTGATACAACACACTCAAAGTAGTAAAACCGCGGTGAAACATCAAATGATCTGATATTGAAAATGTTTATGATTTGGTGTATCGGTGTGAAGGGCATAGATGTAGGCCGGTGTCATGGGAAGCGTTGCGGGTTCTACCGCACAAGTTCAAAGTAGGTGGTAACCGCAGTGGTAACGGATTGTGTGCGGGTATAGCGAGAAGTGAAATCATTTTATCGCAGTAAGTATTAAAAGAAACTGTAACATAACAGGGAAAGAAAACACAATTTTTCATTGATATATTCAAAATTATTAGTAATATTTAAAATGTAAAAGTATTAAAAGAGACCTGGCAATAAAATAATATTTTATTCACAACAGCATTTTTAGTTTGTATATCTGGTAATACAACTTTTGCTTTTCTTTTTGATAATAGGGGGGCGTGATGTTGCATTTGCTAGTAAAGCTGCTTCGTGCTTCAATAGCTGTGGATTCGACTCCAAATCCAATGAGTTCCACTAATGAGCTAATTCTGATACGCACAACACAAACAAATAGTCCATTCATTCAGTATCTGAAGGTGAATAGGACAATTCTATTTTGACATTAAAAGTGAGACGCTTCTCGATTCTTAAAAATATCGGTCAGGTTTAAAACCGATATTTTTAAGAATCGAGAATATTTTCTTAGGTGACGGGTAGGGCACACTAGCGACGCCAATCGATTTTAATTTTTAGCTATAAAACCGGATCTATTTTAAACAATTTCTGGGTTACAACCTCTCAGAAAACACTTATACTATTTATTAAATAACCATGCATAAATGTTGGGTCCAACGCGTACGCGAAAAATTCATTCACGCCAAAAGCGGCCACTTTTGGCGTGAATCAATTTTTCGCGTACAAACACGGACCCAACTAGAAGTTAAAATCGATTGGCGTCGCTAGTGTGCCCTACCCATCACCTTAAGAAATCTAATCGACTTTTTATTTGTTTGATTTTTAATTTTAATCAACATTCTATGTATGAATTTGAACTATATGGATAAGGAAAACAATATGTAAATATCCTTGGTGGTACACACGCAATAAATCACAAATAATTCAATAAAACGCATCTTATTCATCTGAAAAATAACAATACTCGCTTGACGTGTCGGAACCACCTTCGTCACCTAAAGAAATGATTACTTCTTGGTCCCTATGTAATCTATGCGGACATATTTTGCACGAGATAATATTGGTGATTCGATGGTAAGATGGTCGCCATACTCATTACTGATTTATTGCGATTGTTTGTGTCAATCCCTATGAGCAAAAATTCCGATAAGCAAATTATGCAATTTATAAGATATTTGTTTGATTAATTGTAAAAGATTAATACTTGTTATTTTGGAAGAACAAGAACACAAAAAAGTTAATGATTTTACAATTACAATTCACAACTTAATATTTTTATTTGTAGAAAGGTGGATGCATGATACGAAACGTTTGAACTGTCCTATTCACCTTCAGATACTGAATGGATTATACCTACTTTGTGAACAGGTTGCTGTATGTGACGTTGTCCTTAGATTTAATTATTACTAAAATAGCTATAACCCTTCGCATTCTTCAGTTAATAAACGACTTTTTTTTTATAGAAAGGCTAATCAGGATGATCTCACCTGATGGTAAGCGGCCGTGAAATCCAAATATGAGGTTGACAGGCACAAAAGATCTAACAAAGTACCGTTGAGTCTGCCATCCTCACCCTGATGGCCTGCTGAGATTCCGCTTCACGCCCCGCCTAAAAGACCCCGGATTGTATGAAGGAGGAAACACATGACATTTTCATCATCATCATCATTATCATCAGCATATCGCAGTCCACTGCTAGACGCAGGCCTCTCCGATTGTTCGCCACCGTTATCTATCCATGACTTCTCGCATCCAGCTCTTGTCAGCTATCCTGCGCAGATCGTCCCCCCACCTAGCCAGAGGGCGCCCTACATTACGTTTGCCAAGACGCGGTCTCTACTATAAAACTCGTTTACCCCATCGGTTGTCGGTTCTGCGGCTAATATGGCCAGCCCACTGCCACTTAAGCATCACTTTTACTAGGTACCCATACTATTTATTAAACTCTGATTTTCAACTATGCGAACTAAACTTTGACAGATGTCAAAGTGTCATTCCCATACATTTTCGCTCCTTTTGACAGATGTAAAATGTATAGAAATTTGACATTTGCATTTCTCAGTTGAGTTCGCATAATTTAAACCAGAATTTAGAAAGAATAGTTTTTCTTGAAAATTATTTAGGGACCTTCAAGAGAAGAGCCTGCTCTTTTTTAAAAAGGCCGGCAACACATTAGCAATCCCTCTAATTTCAGTCAGATATTTTTAAATACATTAATGTTAAAGATATATTATAGCCACTATAGTTTAAAATTTTTATTGTAAATAAGCCTTAAAAAAAAAAAGAAAATTATATACTCCGTACTTAATGCATGCTTCAGTTTTGAATTATTTGATAATGTAAATCACATCAATAAGTTACAAATGTGTAGTTCTCCCTTGTTCCGTGCTGGTGGGAGCCTGATGACCTGTACAACAGGTATCCATATACCTATCATAGGCATCAGTCTCACACAAACTGCAATTAAGTTTAATGTACGTACACAATACAAATATTGTAAAATTGTTGTTTGTGATGAGAAAATAAAAGTTTTTATTTATTTATTTATTATTTATAATTTCGCGATGTTCATGGGCGGCGTTGATTACTTTCCATCAGGTGACTCGCTTACTCGTTTGTCCGCATCTAGTATGAAAAAATAAAAAGGTTAATTATTTTCACGTGATGTTGAATTTTTTTGTTTACTCTAAGTAAGTAAAAGTACGAGGAAACTGAGTAAAATATAATTATTTGTTGCCAAAATGTTGCCATAAACCAAATAAGAAGGAATCCCCGGTAAAATGGTGAATGTTGAAGTCGTATCACGTTGTAAAAACATTGGTTCCATAAACTTGTGCGTGCTTACTTAAAAAAGTTTTCCCGCGGAATAACACCCGATGAACATGAATAGAAGATAAAATCGCTTTTACCTCAGAACGATCGAGAAACGTTCCGTTATGGTTGTAAATTTAATTTTAATTATGAAAACAGAAGTTGGATTGGAAAAGTTATCGAATGGGCAACGCAGCTCTTGAATGTTAAAAGTCTGTACCTACATACATAAGGTCAGTATCATAGATTCAAATTGAAGCGAATGTCATGCAGGATGGAGGGAGGAGGAGAGGGGGGGGGGGGGGCGAACTGATTTGCGAGCTTGTAGAAAAAGCTTAAAAGGTACCTTAAATAAAAATCACAGTTTCACAAGAGCAGTTATACTGTGTTAAAAGTCTGTACCTACCTACATAAGGTCAGTATCATAGATTCAAATTGAAGCGAATGTCATGCAGGAAGGAGGGGGGGGTCTGATTTCCGAGCTTGTAGAAAAAGCTTAAAAAGGTACCTATATAATAATCACAGTATCATAAGAGCAGTTATACTGTGTCATAAGTCTGTACCTACCTACATAAGGTCAATATCATAGATTCAAATTGAAGCGAATGTCATGCAGGATGGAGGGGGGGGGGGGGGGCTGATTTGCAAGTTTGTAGAAAAAGCTTACGCCCACCCCCCATATAAAACAGTACAAGAGGTCAGTCTTATCGCTTGACGATTTCTTCCAGACAACTTTTGGTGAGAGTAACAACTTATTACTAATGAGGTATTTAATGACCGTGGCAGAGCCACGCTTCGGCATGAATGGGCCGACTCGACCGGAGTGATATCACAGCCTCACAGAAAACTGGCGTGAAGCAGTAGGTACTGTGCTGTGTTTCGCTGTGCTAGTGAGGGTACCGGAGGCCCAATCCGGGGGAAAGTGGTTAAAGGTTGGCAGCGCACTTGTGACTCCACTTGTGTTGCGGGTGTTCATGGGCGACGGCAATCGCTTACCACAAGGTGATCCGTCTGCTCGTCTGCCACCTATCACATAAAAAAAATCTTTGTAAATGGCTGACAACGTACATGCGACTCTACCAGTGGTGTTGGCCAAGGCTGCAATCGCTTACCAATCAAGTGATCAGTCTGCTCTTCTGTTACTTAAAAAGCCTCTATCAGACAATACAGCTCCTGTTTTAGGCACCAAATAAAAACATAAATAAATAAATATTTCACAACATCACATACATTGATCTAACTTCGGGATAGGTAGCTCAAGCACCTGTGTTACGGATATCAGAATTAACAGTGGGATTAGTAGTTAACAGTGGGACACAACAGAGTTACAGCAAATGAAATGATGAAAATTATACAAAGTTAATGTGCAGCCATGGTAGACTGTAATTCCAAAAGAATGTGTAAACAACGTGCCAATCACAAAAACAAGCAAGCAACTATTACATCATTAAAACAGTTAAAATTTCAAGTGATTTTCACATTAACACCTCATATATTACATATAATCTTTTGTAAATTATATACTTATAAATTTTCTTTTGTAAATACATACTTATAATACCTACAACCTGTGCGGATAAAGAATGGGATCAGAAATGGCGGCGCATCTATTCACTTCTCGCTCGCACACTATTTGCGTCTATACTCGCACTCGTGGGGTATAGACGCAAATAGTGAGCGAGCGAGAAGTGAATAGATGCGCCGCCATTTCTGATCCCATTCTTTATCCGCACAGGTTGTACATAGAAATACCCAGACCAATACAAACAGTCATGTTCATGCACAAAAATGTTTGTGCTGGCAGAGTGACCAAAGGCAGCATTCTACTACCACTGTTCCAAACGGGTCGTCACAAAATAAATACGTAAACATACATCACTCAAAATAATAAAAAGACTCCGCTCAATGTCAATTAATTATATTCTCCTTTAAATTAATTCTTATTGTTAAATTTCCTATCGCGTACGTGACCTTGTCAACATCGTGTGTATTACAAGTCTGACTCAGAAAAAACCGAGTCACCCCTCCGGGAGTCGAAGTCGAGACACCCCGCGGGCAACCGGTTATCCAAACGCTTATTGCCAAGCAGTAATAGACTTTACACCCTTAATTTGAGGGCGATAGAGTTTAAATTGTTAGGTTATTGAGCTGTTAAATTAACATGGGGTCGATTGTATAGACGACCACCCTGCGGCTTGCGCTCGTTCGATTTGTGAGCCCGTATCGAATAGTTTGAAATTATGTGATGATGGAAAAACTGAGCTTTTTAAGTGTGATTCATATAATGCGAGCTAGCGTAAGGGTCAGCCTGGCCAAGTAAGTTCCACTGCAGTAATACGCACTTAATAGACCGCATTCACTTACGAATATATAATTCGCACAATGTAAACGAGCTAGAAAGTAATGATGCCGAATAATCGACAATCGAAATTTTTTACACTTAATAATCTAATAATCGATTGTGCTATTGATAGTATCGATCATCATCATCATTTCAGCCAATAGATGTCCACTGCTGGACATAGGCCTCCCCCAATGTTCTCCACACAGATCGGTCCTGTGCCGCCCGCATCCAATAGATTCCCGCGATCTTCACCAGATCGTCGGTCCACCTTGTGGGGGGCTTGCCACGGCTGCGACTTCCTGTACGTGGCCTCCACTCGAGGACCTTTCCGCCCCAACGGCCGTCTGTGCTCCTCCTCCTATGTGCCCTGCCCATTGCCATTTGAGGCATGCAATCCTTGGGGCTATGTCTGTGACCTTAGTTCTCCTGCGGATCTCATCATTTCCGATACGATCATGCAGGGAGACTCCGAGCATGGCCCTCTCCTTTGCTCTCTGGGTGACTTTGTGCCTTCTTAATCGGCACTATGTAAGCGGCCAAGTTTCGGTTCCATATGTCATCTCAAGACGAAAGTCTTCAATAGTATCGATACTATCAATTAAATCGATTGTAATTTCTGGTGGATGCAATCGATTATAATGGGTTAAATTGACGATACTATTGATTAAATCGATACTAGAATTAAACCGATACTATCGATTAATCTGCAATTAAAATTTTAAACTTTCGCGTTGCATTATACAAATAATGCCAACAACCCCGTGCACCTTCAGCCCGCTTGTGACCACGTCCGTTGTAACGCGGTCGAAAACTCAAGCTGTGAGTATATGCTACTACAAGTATGTACTTACATATAATACTAACCGCGTTTTGTCCCGTGTACATCAATTATTTGTAATCTGCAATTATTTCTAGATATAATTGTTATTTACATTATGCCTTCTTAGACACATTCTGTATGAATGACGATTATATCTAGAAATAATTGCAGAATGATCGATTATAATCGATAGACGATATAATCGATTAATCGATTATCTTCTTCTTCTTCTTGCTTGCCTTACCCCTTCATTTGTAATCAGCTCTCCTCGTCTTTCAGCGCCAGGATAGTCTATCCTGGGTTGTCCTCCTTATTATTATCCTCCAGCAGGGCTGGTTCCAGGTCTTTGGATACGATATTATATCGACTTACAATTAAAATCGATCTAATCGAGAGTACAATCAATTATTAGATTATTTTGGCCCCATTTGCATGAAACAAATATGAAATACGGAAAAAAATACAAAACGATCTCAATTATCTATGCTAGAATACAAGTTTAGGATATAGAAAATAAACTTAATAAGTACGAGAAGTCCATGCAATTCAGCCTTCAAATCCCTCAAATTATGACAAGACTTCAAAAGTAGCAAATGAAAATAGACACAGATAACTAAATAAAATTAAAACACTTATGTAGGGTCTTCATCAATAATTAATGTTTGTTAAACGTTTGTCAAGTATAAAAGTTTTTTATAGTTTTTCGCAATTTTTTAATGGAAAGATTCTATTTCAAACGTTAAATTGCGCTAACATTTAGCTAACAAAGGTTTATCGAACCTTTATGAATAAAGCCCTGAATATTTTAAGAATATTTGTAGTTTCTTTTGATTCTGAACGATGTAGAATTGCCTACTCATATGTGCTATTTTGTATCTGATAAATGATGACAGTATTCCAATATAATGTAAAGGATCCCGATTGTGATATATTTTTTTGTAAGATTTCAAAGAAAGTATTCAAAATCATTTAAAATTAAAAAAAAATATACCCATTTTGATGTCTGATTCTTATCAACCAAGAGCCAAAAGATAATGTAGTCTAGGTGGCGATGTCTCGATGCTCGCGACTCGCCCCTAACCACTTGGATCGATCTCAAGTCTCACCGATTTCGTTTCCCCTCAAATGCCAAACACTACCCTCGTTGTGTTTTCACTCGCTTTCATGTTTACTTAAGTAATCATTTTGTTACGATTATCTGGAGGTGGTTAATGACTGGGAGCAGTTTCGTGGAATGTAACAAATAGTAATTAAATTAAAGTTAATTGTAGTACAGCCCGACTAATAAAAACGCGCTTCCTTTTGATGCATAACATCGAATAAACACTTTGAATTTTAAGAGTAAGTAGTACACTCTTTAATTTAGATAATATCATGGGAATAATTTGAATTTGGAATGGAACGGAGGGTAATTGATTTATTTTTAATCAAACATAAAAGTGTTGTTTTTTATGCATTAAGCCAGTGCCAAGTACGTGATACGTTATGACGATCCCGAATTTTGTCAAATCTAGTACTTAATTACATTGAAGCCATGGCCATTACACCTTCTTTCATTAGAGGGATAGGTAAAACCAGTCGAATGTTAATCATCATGTATACTCTGGTTTCCCTTCAAAACGTATAATCATCATGTAAATGTTTATTGTTCTAAATTCAAAATTAGTGTAGGACTTTAGGTATATAGCTTCAATACTTTGCACTTACCTATGTTGTTTGTAAAAATACACATTCCTGCATCTTTGTTCACTTACCTACACGGTACCATTTGTCCTAATTATAATAAATAGTGTAACTATTTTGGTTTTGCTTGAATTAAATGAAATTTTATTTTTAATTTAATTTTCATTCTAATCTCATTATTTGCCCTGCAGTGGACAGTATACAAGCCTAATACTTTAGATTAATTCTGACAATTCTTAAGAGTTAAGTACTAGCTAACTAATAGACAGGCGTTTCACCGCATTCACAGCTCCTATGCTCTCTTAAAGACATTGAATGTAAACCTACCTCAATTCAGGACATAAGAGAGAATTTCTAGTGTGCCGCTACAAAAAAACAAACGATTATGTTTATTTTTGTGTGAAACTTTGGAAACATGACCGCACTAAGATGCCGGCAGCTAATCAAATCAGTCTACAAGATTAAGAGGAGAGCTACTTACTCCTGTGTATCTTAACGAGCTCGATTGTCTGTGCCATGAACTCGTGTATCGTATTAGCGGGATTATATGCATCATTGGAGAGCGGCCAGGTTCATCCTCAGACTTGTCTGGGATCCATTATCCCGTTAGTGAAGGGAAGAGAGTGAAAGAACGAAAGAAGCATTTTGACCATCACAATAAAATTAATTATGGCTGCTACTGTGTTGCCCACGACAAACATTCATATAACTCTGCCAATGTCGAGTGATAAAAGAGACACGTTTTTAATTAGAAATTGCCCGGTGTAATGATTCTCTCTTACTGATTTTTAAATTTTTAATTGAGAATTACACCATCTAAAACAAAACAAAACGTATACAAACAAACAAACACATATACAGTACAATATTATGAGGGAGAATTCGGTTAAAGTCTGATGTTATATTTCATTATATATCTACATAAATATTTTATGACAGAGGAGAAGGATATACATAATTTAACCATTGACACTCATTTGAAAACAAAGATAACATTCACACATCAAACATTTTTATTTTACACTAGCTGACCCGACAGACTTCGTCCTGTCAAAAAAATTGTAATGTGGCAACAAATATGAACTTTATATAATAGCAATAAAACTCAAATTGATTCTACGTTTTAGTTAGAATACGTTTGTATGTGAAAAAGAAAAGGGCTGTTTTTAGGGTTTTCCCGACAATTATTCTATTTTTTCTCGCCGTAAGAACCATCCTTGGACTTCAACGAACATTTAAAAAAAGAATTGGCCAAATTGGTCCAGGCGTTGTTGAGTTACGCGCTTACCAACACATTTTGCGATTCATTTTTATATTATAGATTATGGCGGACCATCGAGCAGTCGGCTCACCTGATGGTAAGTGATTACCGTCCGCACATGAACATCTGCGACACATCGGGGAATCACAGATGCGTTGCCGGATCTTAAGGGAGGAACAAACTTATTTCTTGACGATCACCAAATCATTACAGATAAAGGAGAGTACGAAAACAGACGATAGGTAGGTATAGTTTAACAAAGAAAGTATTCTAAATAAATAAGTGTGAGGTCAATCAGGTCTCGGCCTCAGCATGGTGCTGACACGACACCGACAGTAATGCCGCGGAAGCGCTGGTATTCATGGCAGGAACCTGTTGTGAGTGACGGTGGGAGTAGTTCAAAATCAGTTTAAATCGCCATCTCTTTTCCGCGATAGATGGTTAACAATTGCCACCGCCCATGGATCTCGCAACACTAGTGGGATCACAAGTGCAATGACACACTTTAACCATCGCTCATCATCATCATCAGCAACCCACACTCGTCCACTGCTGGACATAGGTCTCCCCTAATGCACGCCACTGTTCCCGATTTTCGGCCACTCTCATCCAGCCCACACCAGCCAGCCTTCGAATGTCATCATCCCATCTTGTCGCAGGGCGTCCTACACTACGCTTACCGAGTCGCGGTCTCCACTCAAGGACTTTACGGCTCCAAATGCTGTCAGTTCCGCGGCTAATATGACCAGCCCACTGCCACTTCAGTTTGCTAATTTGGTCCAAACCATCGCTCAGATTCTTCTTTATTGGGTGCCTCTTCAGTTTCGAAGGTTGGCCGCCAGTTTCGTTGAACTTCTCTCTATCTTTGGCAGACGGAAGAGTTCTTTCACGCTGGTGATCCCAGTCCACTCCCATATGTTTCACAACCATCTTTCCTACGTCCAGGACGCCTGTTCCTATCAAATTGGCCATCAGATATCATAGTAAGTACGTACCGTGAATTTTAGCCAGTATTCTGCAGTGACTGGCTGGAGCGCAGTGAAAGCGTGACGTCACACCGCGTGATATGCATACGGATTCTCGGCGATGTGCACCAGCGCACTGCGATGTCTATGCCGTGCCTGTGAACTGTACTATGTTAATTATGATACGATTCTAGTGGTATTGTATTGCAATCGGTTTTTGCAACGGGAAAACTTGGCCTTAATTTTAACTCCCAATACAAAACCAGAAAAGGTCCCTATATCTGGTAAAAGGTGTGATTGGAAGATCGTCTCGTGAAGTCATGAGGAAGGCCTAGGCATTCCAGGGCCGATCGTTGGGCCGACGCCAAATTAGGTACCGCTTGAGACTGATCTGCGAAAACTTTAGGACTTTTGGTCAATGACTGGCAAGAAGTCCAGGATCGACGAAAGTGGAGATCTCTTGTTTCGGAGGTCCAAGATTGGTTTCCGATCGCTGAGTCAGTGTACCTAAGTAGGTAAGTAACTATTGGTAGATGTAGTGGTGAGAGGCCTTGCCATACCACTTTTGAAAGAAGGCTGGGAAAGTTGGATGAGAACTGTGCAGGCAGGACCCGGATGGTAGCGTTTTTTAGGGGAGGTCCACATTCAGCAGTGGCCGGTGATTGGTTTATTGATAATTTGATACCTAGGTTTGATAGCTTCTAGGCACTTGTAAGTCATACATAATTGCTCATAATAGCGCCTAAAATAATGAAACGATTACCTGTCTCAATTTTTTTGTTCCTGTTCGAACATCATCAGCTCGATTCTTAATATTAAAGGGATGTGATCTACCCAAACCATTGACCCCTGAGAGAATCTACATAACATGTTCATCAAGTTCGACTTTATATCGAGAGTACTTAAACTGTAAATCGTTTAAACAGTTTGCCTTTACTCCGCGGTCTATAAATACAAGCAAATACAATAAATATTCACGTTATAATGTTGCTTTGGTTATAGGTATTTATCATTTTGCAATGACTGATGATGAATGCTAATATCTGCCTTCATTGTCTGGTATTGTTTCTGATGCGAGCTGCCGGGTATCACGGCGCTGGGTCAAGGCGAGGCAGTCACTTACTTACCTACATACTCACTACAACATTCTAACGAGATCTTCTTAGATAGAAAATTATTGGGTTTGTGCAAAGTATAAATATATTTCGCAATAATATTTATTTGTAAAATTTGGCAATGTGATTTATTGTGATTTGAATAATGCCCGGGCTTTATTAATGTGTATTTCTCTGGCTGTATGATGTAGGTTATCCTTTGTTGACGTTTTCACGAAATGAAGTTTATCAAAACATTTACGAGGAAAGCTACATATGATTGATTCGGCGGGTAGGGCTAAAAGAAGCCGCGTGGGCTGATTCAATTCAAAGGTTTTAAATTAGTGTCTAGTGGTTTTTAGTGTAGTGCGTTGTCTCGTGACAACTTGCTTGGACCTAATAGTCTTAAAACCCGCGATTGCTTTTAGAGTGATATCCGCTGAATCGGTAGGTCGATAAAACGCAAAACACCGGCGTTTTATTGAGTGACTGTGACTTTGACTGACTTCGACTGTTGACTACCTACTTCCTCTCAATACGTTACTTGACATTGGCGAATTATCTTCGGTTGTCCCGCTTAATAATGCCTAAAATCTAAAACATGACAATGGCAGGAGTAATTCTCAGTCGAGAAGTTGATTGCCACAAATAAAATAAGAAGAAGAAAGCTACATAGGTATACAAAATGTGCAACAGTCATCTAAATAACTGATGATTGTCCTGGGATAGGTAGTAGTTACATAGTGTAACTTGGTGCAGGTGAGTAGACGAATCACCTGTTCAAACAGTGAAGTCACAAGTGCACAACTTAGGCAAAGATCCTTTTTAATAAATGAAATCCAAAAACATTTGATTTTCTACTGTGTCTGCCGTCTGCGGGACGAAGTTATATTAATAATATTACTTGGCATCTAAAGCCTCATAATATTATGATTCACTAAGTTTCCAAATTAGCTTCTAAATGTGGTAGCTCGTCAATATAGCTATTTGATATTTTATTTTAAAGCTGTTAGCTATCCTTAAAATAAATAAATTGTTCTCTCGTATTATGTCACAAGACCTACGTTGAAGAAAAAAAAATAGCGATATACCATGCATTGAATTAAATAATAGATATTATAGAAATTATTTAAGCACTTGTCATAATTCATCATCATCATCAGCCCATTTAAGTCCCCACTGCTGGGGCACGGGCCTCCCTCAATCACATGAGGAGTAATTGCCATACTCACCACGTTTGGCAGACGGGTTGGCGAGGGTTTTGAACTAAATGCAGAGTTTTCCTTCTCTGGGTGCTGATGATTATGCCAGCAGCTTTACCTTAGTCGCCTTTTACGACACCTCGGTAAGAGTGAGGGTGGCCTATTCTACTCTGCCGGGGACCAGACGGCCTCTCTTGTCATAATATTACTAGAGAAATATCAATGCCAACATTGATATTTCTCTAGTAATAGTATGAAATTTTGAAAACAGGATATTTTAATTTGGTTTTGGCATAGTACGAGAAAGTCAAAATTCAACTTTATGTCGAAGGCACTAGAATCGTCCTTTGTTTTCGATCTACAGCTCAAGCAGGTCCAACTAAATTTCTATGATAGTAAATTGTTGAAGTTTTTAAATCATATGTATGGAGCAGGTTCAACTAAATATAGGTATACAATATTAGTATACCTATAGTTAGTCGAAGTATTTTAAAAATAGTAATATTACCTTATAAGGTAATATTAGCATTTGTCAGCATTTGTCAATCAAATGGCACACGTGTATTGTTTAAGATCTATCGATATTGATTCACGCCAAAAGCGGCCACTTTTGGCGTGAATTAATTTTTCGCGTACAAAATCCGACCCAACACTTTATGCATGGTTATTTAATAAACAGTACAGTTTGCCGTGAGGTTTTAACCCCGAAATTGTTTAAAATAGATCCGGTTTAGTAGCTAAAACCTAAAATCGATTGGCGTCGCTAGTGTGCCCTACTCGTCACCTTAAGATTTTAATTTTTCATTATACTTCATAGATCTAATTTAAAAGTTGTTTAACAATTTCGGCGAATCTCGACGCCCTTGCATTTCTGGTTTGTCCGCACTCGTTCACCTTGTTTGTTTGCATATCTACCACTAGGTATGTTTGCGTTTTTTTTATAACTAGCTTCCGTCCATAGCGTCACTAGAGTATTGAAGATATTTTTTAGATTGTCGCGTTGCATTATAACTATAATGTATCAATGTACGTCGAGCCAAATCTGTGAGTACACAATGTTGTTTCACATAATAAATATCGCGTTAATACCCGTATTGATACATTATAGTTATTGAAGATATTGTTACTACACAATTTTAATTAAAAATGTTACCGGAAATGTATGTATCGGGATTGTATAACTAACTAAAACTAGGTTAGGCGTAGCGACCCAAAGTGAGCCTTGGCATCCGATAATAAGAGTCTCCACGTAGGTTGGTCTTGCGCCACCTCCTGCCAGTCAACCGCCAGAAGTCCGCGAAATCCTTTTCGACCTCTTCTTTCCAGCGGTGCCTTGGATGCCTAACGGCCCTTTGACCATTTGGTCCACTCCCATTCTCTCAAGGTGGCCGAGCCAGCGAAGTGGATGATATTAGGCTAGGCTTAGGTCGGATTTGTATACACCTGGGAAATATCGTTATCGATATCGTTTTGAGAAATGTATGAAATAGCATGCTCTGTTCTAACTGTGATAAAACACGTATAAAAAAGGAGATACCCGCAACATAACGATATGCATAGTTTTGACAATAGATTCTTTTGGCATTATTCTTCTGATGAAAAATTCCTAGGGGTGACAACCTCTAGGCAAACATTTATACTATTTATCAAATAACCATTCAAAAATGTTGGGTCCAACACGTACGCGAAAAATTGATTCACGCCAAAAGTGACTACTTCTGGCCACCCCAAATTGTTTAAAATAGATCCGGTTTAGTAGCTAAAAATTAATCGATTGGCGTCGCTAGTGTGCCCTACCCGTCACCTTAAACAAGCGTGGCCACGAGGCTATTGGAATATGAACCAGCGAACAGCGTTAGTATAGGTTCGGTATTAAAATATCTGTTGCAATTTCATAGCAAATAGACCTAGTTAATATGGATATAATGGATAACCTGGAACTTGGCAGAACGGGGAATGAGCCTACTGTCAAACTAATGCTGATGTTTCTAACTAGTGGCTCAACATATTAGGTCTTAAACTTTGACAGTTTTGCTATTTGCATTGACATTTTTGCGTGCGTCGCAGGCCGCCCACAAGGTGGACCGACGATCTGGTGAAGATCACGGGAATGCATTGGAAGCGGGCGGCACAGGACCGATCTGTGTGGAGAACATTGGGGGAGACCTACGTCCAGCAGTGGACGTCTATTGGCTGAAATGATGATGATGATAGACATTTTTATAGAGAATCTGTTTGCCATACTTAAACATTTTTTGAATTTGTAAAGT
Organism: Marasmia exigua; assembly: GCA_019059595.1. Lineage (NCBI taxonomy): Eukaryota > Metazoa > Arthropoda > Insecta > Lepidoptera > Crambidae > Marasmia > Marasmia exigua. Next base: position 9,295,308 of record CM032476.1, on the reverse strand, counting down.
AACTATTCAATAATAACTGTGCTTTAACAGTCAACGTTTAGGGTAGTATGTGTAGAATAAGGGAGAGAGCCAAGCTTCGGTATGAATGGGCCGGCTCGACCGGAGTGATACCAAGGCATCACAGAAAACCGGCGTGAAGCAGCTCTGTGCCGTGTTTCGCTGCATGAGTGAGTGTACCGGAGGCCCAATCCAGGGGAAAAGAGGGGCTTAACGCGCACTTGTGACTTAATTGGTGTCGTGGATGTCCATGTGCGGCGGCAATCGCATACCATCAGGTGATCCGTCTGCTCATCTGCCACCTATGACATAAAAAAAGGATTTAAAAAAGGTTTTCAGACAAAAGGCTTTTTTACAAAATAGTCACCTTTACAATAAAATATCTAGAGTCTATCACCACATATCTAAACAAAGATAAATGTGACATTCTTACATTTTTTTTTATTTCAACAACAAATCCGACATATGTAACCAATAACCATAAACAATTACAGCCACTTAACACACCCACATTATCTATGACCAAAACCGCACCTGAGTGCGGCGGAGACATTTTTAATTATCGAAAGTAAACATCCAGGAATCTGTTACGGGACTTCATAAATGTAAATTGGAGGAGCGCATCCCGTTTACCGGGGCGCCCCCTCCCCCGAGCGGGGCCGACGCGGCGACGGCGTCTGGGCTGCCAGGAGTATGAACGCACAAAGCTACGGACTATTATTTTTGCTATGGATAGAAATAGATATAGCTAGAAGATCGTCTCGAGATGACAGCAGAGGCCAAAGGCCAACTGGTTGTCTCACGCCTAGTTTAGGTTGTTATCCAATCGCGTGCCTAGCGTAGGACAAACTCATTCTCTTCAGTTTTCCGATCGTTGAGCCAGCGGAAGTGTAGGGAATCGTAGGGTAGTGTCTTCTCTATCTATCGCAATCTTTTCAACAAGTTTGGTTGTCAACTTTACATATGAATCAGTTCGGCGTCAGTCGCTATTTCACTCCCAGTTGTCACGCGGCATTGACTTCCCCTTCCGAACCGAACGGCTCAATTTTACTATTATTATCTTATCTGGGAGTAATATAAAACTTATACGCATAAACTAGTCTTATTATTGAGTGGATAATCTAAAGTGAAAAAATATTATACATCTAGCATACAAATTCTTTTGGTAGGAACTTAATACTTTTGCTACGAATTTACTAATTGCTACCAAGAGTGAATTTACTACTAACGTTGCTAACGAAACATATAATTAGCAGTTAAAGTTGCAGTTTGATGATAATCGTGTGTTTTTTAAAGAATTTTCAAATAAAGTAAAATGTTATATTTTTCTGCTATTTATGAAAGTAAAATTTTGCATTTGACTACTAAACTTTTTGCTACTATTACAAGTCTGCCTAAATAGCTTTCAAAATTGTTATTAATAAATCAAGACGACATATTTTATCCAAAATATACATATAGTTACAGAAAAGTTACATTCGCTCGACATGGGAACACTGGCTTCGAGGATTGAGGCGGGCGAGCAGTACTCCACACGAATACGATATACTGAGACTATGACATATATGTACATATGTTGTATGTGTGCGGGTGTTAGACGGAAGAATTCTTTGTTACGCGCCGTGCTTAGCCAGTAAATAATTGTTTAATGATTTGTGGAGCAAATTAAGTTATAGTTTGTTGCAGAACTGTGGGTTTGGTAACTAAAGGAAGAAATATTAGACGAAGTTTTGTTTGGATGTGAAAAGTTTTTAAGACTACAAATTGCAATTTCTAAAAGAAATGAGAGCTGTATTTTTAGCAAAATACGTAAATAGAATTTAAAACAAATCTCTTATCTCATACCCGTTGCATCCAAAGATGTTGCGGGGTTTGCGGGAGTCCGTGGTACGCTTAGAATTTGGGGAGTCTGGTAATTACAATGAAAAGGCTGCCGTCTGACCTTCGCAACCCTTAGACTGACGAAGCAAAGCAAGTGTATTATGGTTTTACAAATCATTGCAGCAACAATCATTTACGTATTCCGATTCAAATGAAATAAGGTACTACCTAAGAGGTGTATTTTTAGCCACCACTTCAATTTAGTTAGTACCTATTCAGTAGTCTGCGTATGCTAATTAGGTAGATAGATGAGGTTTATGCCCGCTGTCCACCCTCTGCTAGTCCACCCCGGGTGGATATCGATACGAGTATTTAAAAAAACCCGTTGTCCACCCCTTCTCGTTTGAAAGAGGGGGTGGACAGAGGGAACTTTTAAAACAACTAATTCACTGTCCACCCGGGGTGGAGAAGCAGAGGGTGGACAGCGGGAATAAACCATAGATGACTAGTATTTTGGGTTAATAGGTATTGTGGTAAGAACACCTGTTAGTTTACTAGGTGTATTAAAATAAATAAATATCAGACAACAAATTTATATAGCAACGGTTCCAAGGCTAATTGATCTAGCGACATTTTTTCGATATTGCGTTGTGCATATACATTACATTCGGTGTCTTTTTTCTTTCTTTTGATTTTATCTGAGCATTTTTATAGTGCTTGACGATAACGGCAAAAAGGTACTAATTTTCAAAGAAAAAAATCCAAGTGACATAAAATGAAATCCTCTTTTTGGTCCTAATTTGAAAAAGAGCCGACGAGAAATTTTCTCTATCTATTTGGTTAGGACTTGTCCCCTTGAGTATTTATTACTATTGCACTAAAGCTGTAGGTTCATTATCGTTAGTTTCATTTGAGTTTAAAAATTGTCAATCTTCATACATTTTAAAACAAGAATATTTTGCTGTGTCATATATTGACATCTTTTAGTAGTCTTTAGTCTTTTGGAAGTGCAAGTGATTCCCCACCATCATCATTTCATCGTTGGGCATCAACGAACTTGTGTATTTTTTTTATATCATAGGAGGCAGACGAGCAGACGAATCACCTAATGGTAAGCGATTGCCGCCGCACATGGACACCCACGACACCAGTGGAGTCACAAGTGCGGGTTAATTCCCCCGGATCGGGCCTCCGGTAACCTCATTCACGCAGCGAAATACGGCACAGTGCTGCTTGACGTCGGTTTTCCGTGAGGCCGTGGTATCACTCCGGTCATGCCGAACATTTATGCCGAAGCGTGGCACTCCCACGGTCGTCGGATGTCCTATACGCACGGACCAAAATCTCTTCTATTATTTGAGTATTGAATATCAATGTTACAACTAGTTTCAACTTTTGGGGATATACAAATAAACTTCTTATATCCTCCTCAACTTAACGTGTATTTCCCGGTTGCCGCCCAGGGTAACGATTAGACCATAATTCAGGATTTGGGGAGTCTAGTAATTATAATAAAGTGACTGCAGTCTGTCCTTCGCAACCCTTTAATAGGAAAACCAGACCAACTGAATCATTGTTACACGTTTCAAAAACTATCCCCAGGTTTCATCACGATGTTTTCCCTAACCACAGAGGAAATGGAAGAAATACGCATATAGATTTGCACAATCTAGAGGTGCATGCTAGAATTCGAGAAAAGCGCGTTCTAATCTACCATCGTTCTATGCAATTATTTTTTTTTAAATCATAATTTCAGCCAATAAACGACCATTGCTGAACATTGGCCCAATGATCTCCAAGGGATTCCTGCGACTTTCACCAGATCGTCGGTCCACCTTGTAGGGGGCCTGCTACGGTTACGGTTTTTTGTGACGCTGTGGTATCACTCTGGTTGAGCCAGCCCATTCGTGCCGAAGCGTGGCTCTCCCACGAGTTCTGTGACTTTTTTAGCCATAAATTGTCACAGACATTGACAAAGGGCTCGCCCAATGTTCTCCACACAGATCGGTCCTGTGCCGTCCGCATCCAATGGATTCCCGCGATCTTCACCAAATCGTCGGTCCACTTTGTGGGGGGCCTGCCACGGCTGCGATTTCCTATACGCGGCCTCCACTCGAGGACCTTTCTGCCAGACCAGCCGTCGATCTCCTCGCAATGTACTCTGCCCATTGCCACTTGAGGCATGCAATTATTTGGGCCATGTCTTTGACCTTGGTTTTCCTGCGGATCTCATCATTCCTGATACGATCACGCAAGGAAACTCCGAGCATAGCCCTTTCCATAGATTGTATTCATTATATTTAAATGTAATGAACGAATTTTCCAGTTCGCAAAACCGCGTCTAGTGATCTGCGTCTAGTGAGGCTTATCCGTTTTTTGCCAGACAATGCCACTCGAGGCCGCGGACAAACACCGCGCCGGGTAGAATAATTAATTGCGACAAGCTATGCTACTGAACAGAGATTTTAATTCGGAGTGGAATAGTATAATGAACACAAAGTTTAGCCAGAGCGTCCAGCCATCGTGATCGGGTAGGTAACTAGAAACAATACCAGGACCCCAAATCTCGGAACGTGATACCTATAGATCTTACATTCGACTTCTATGTCGAGTGCACGAGAATTGGGATCACAGGGCTTATTCTCGAGTTATATTGAAGTCGAGTTTAAGATTTGTACGGACAAATGTACAGTCAGCGTCAGTAAAAGTTGCCCCCCTGCAGTGGACAACTAGCACTTGTGCCCCAGACATAAGGACGGTCCAAAGGTCAACAACTGATGCGGTGTGTACGTGTACGACTTCAGTGTCCTTCAGGGGCAATTCTCGAGCACTCGACTTCAATGTCGAGTGCACGAGAATTGCCCCTCTGCTGTCTTACCCCGGTAAATATCGACTGACGATTGTAGAGTGTAAACTTTCTAACGTATATATTTGAGTATTGTAGTTTACTATTTAGATAATTTTAACTTTTTAAAAGTTTTATTAGGTACCTTAGAGGTCAAAGCCAAGGTGGGGCAAGTGCCTCACCCTGCCCCACCGTGGGTACACACATGAGTTTAGCTATAAACGCAGGGTTAGAAGATCTTACATAATTATTTTGTGAATGCCAAAATAATTCTGCACAAACGAGCAAACGGCACAGCTGATGGAAACTGATCACCGCCGCCCATGGACATCTGCATGCATGTACATGGGGCAGCAGCAGTAGATAAAGTTTGCAGATGACGGAAATAAAGTCTATATCTAAACGATGAAAGTAAAACAAACGCATCGCACACTTCTACAGCAAATAAATTTCCCTACCAAAACGCGTCCATTGATCCCATAATGCCAGTCAACACGTATTGGCTGTGTGATCCCCGGCAGAGTAGAATAGGCCACCCTGACTCTTACCGAGGTGTCGTAAAAGGCGACCAAGGTAAAGCTGCTGGCATGATCATCAGCACCCAGAGAAGGAAAACTGTGCAATTATATCAAAACCCTCACCAACCCGTCTGTCAAGCGTGGAGAGTATGGCAATTACCCCTAATGTGATTGAGGGAGGCCCGTGCCCCAGCAGTGGGGACATAAATGGGCTGACGATGACGTTATTGGTCTAAGATTGATCCGTGCGAGTGAGGCGTAAGTATCCGTTTTTTGCCAGACAACGGCTGACAAAGACCGCGCCAGGTGCAACAATTAATTGTTGCAAGCTATGCTACTGTATGGATATTTAAATATAGAGACTGGAATAATACGAGCATAGAATCTAGCTATAGACACAATGTTAAATATTCAAGATTTGATGTCTGATATTTACTTCCTACTTGTTATCTTTTGGTGCAACAGAAAAAACCATCATGCCAGTTAGCTTGTCACCTGTAGGTGTTATTTGGGACTCTAACAAAATCACTGGGATGTCCACCTCTGTGCTATCGCGGTATTCGATACCGCACATCCAGTATTGGATCATACCGCTAGTTGCCACGTCTTCTCAATTTGAACATGTATGATTACCTTTTTTTTTGTAAACAAAACTTGCAAATGGCCTACGAAATCTTTCGTGATGTGATATGAATGGTTGTAAATGTAAACCAACGCATTGCACACTCTTCCAGCAAAGTTCCATACCAAAACGCGTCCATTGATCCGCGCGAGTGAGGCGTATCCGTTTTTTGCCAGACAATGGCTGACAAAGACCGCGCCAGGTACAATAATTAATTGCTGCAAGCTATGCTACTGTATAGAGGAGATTTTAATTCACAACTGAAAGGGTGGAATGGTATAAACACAAAGTTTAGCAGGCATAAAAATGCATAATGTAAAGACATTGACATGATGCCTAAAGACGCATCATTTTTTTTTATGCCATAGGTGGCAGACGAACAGGCGGATCACCTGATGGTAAGCGATTGCCGCCGCCCATGGACACCCACGACACCAGTGGAGTCACACGTGCGCTGCCAAACTTTAAACCCTCCCTTCCCCCGGATTGGGCATCCGGTACCCTCACTCACGCAGTGAAACACAGCACAGTTTTCTAGAGGCCGTGGTATCACTCCGGTCGAGCTGGCCCATTCATGCCGAAGTGTGGCTTTCCCACGGTCTAATTTTCTAATCTAAACTAAATTAAACGGATCTATATTTTCTAATGTATCATTAAAACATCGTATTTACTATCCTTGGTTAATAAATTAGTATAAATATGAAATGATGCAACTTTTAATACAAAGTCACTTACGTGTTGGATCATTTTAGATTCGGAAATTTTTCTAGAAATTTCCAAAAGCCTTAAACAAAATCTGCTCAGAATGGATAATAGAAGTGATGGATGATATAGAGATGTAACTGTATATCGAAATACTATGTTTGTACCGTAAACTGGGGCTAACTATTTCTTGAAACGGGTGATTACACAAAGTACAGTTACTTTTTTAACAAGACCATAATATTTTAGGAATACCTCACAATTTTCTTTCAATGACTACTATATCTGTACATTTTCGTTGAAAAGATATAGTGATATCGTATATATGTCACCGGAAAATAACAAGATCCGTAAGTTTATCAATTTACTAGAAAGTTTACAAACTTTCGTAGAATTCTAAACGGGAGATAAATTGTATTATTTTACCTCCACACTTTCGTAAATTTATCAATTTAATACGTCACACGGTAAATTCATAAACTAACGGATATCTTTTCGTAAAATTTTACATGGTTAGACCAATCACAGAAACTCTTTTAAATATACGCATCTTTGAAATACGTTAAATAACACACTGCTCTCTGATTGGTCAATATTCATAGTGGCAATGCCAATCAGTGCGCGCATAGCGTTTGAATATTGCTTACTTATTAATTTACGAGTGAGTTCAGAAAGTTTATCAATGTACGAAAGCATGGGAGTAAAATAATACAATTTATTTCCAGTTTAGAATACTACGACAGTTTATAAACTTCCTAGTAAGTTGATAAACTTACGGATCTTGTTATTTTCCGGTGACATATATATTTAAATGTGCCGTTCTAAATATCACATTGATGAGGTTATTTGGTATCTGGCTTCAGAGTGAGAGTATGTGGATTCTGGTATTTGCAAGACGAGGAGAAGCTTTGACGATCTCTACCGTTTAAATGCTAAAATTCGTTTACAAAATGTTTCATAGTATTCTCTTTCTAAAATCTAATAAAACTACTCTTAAACTACAAGTAGCTACAAATAATATAAATTTAAATCTTGAGGCATATTACCGATTCTTTTATTGGTTCACTTCTCCGCAAACCCGCAGTCCCGCAGTTCTTAAGTTCTACAAAGCCAGTTGATAGATGCAAAAAGTATTCGAGAATATCTATTTGAGGTAGAATTGAAGTTTCCTCGTATATAAATATCTGGGAAGTACTTTTCGATAGCGGGTTTGCGCATGCAATGCGTTTATTTCATAACTGAATAAATTAGGTTGTCATTTTGTAGCTTTTGTTTCACGATATTTTTCTACGGATTCGGCTGGCGCACAAGTGTGTGCGCACACACAACACAAGTGCACTCTCTATTCCCTTACCCCCATACATATATTTTTTACCATATAGTACCGGACCGTGATCTCTGTGTCCAGAGGGCCTAATTTAATGCAAACGTGCGACCGAATCGCAGTGTCCCTATCTTTCACACGCGCTGTGTATCTCCTTTGTTAGGAGCGACAGGTATATTCACATTCGCTACGGGATGGCTTTTAATTAAGCCACCTGGGTTCGATTCCCGGGTCGAGCGAAAAGTATGTTGCGAAATTTACCTATACGCATTTGGCTTGGCAAGCGTGGTGATTAAGCCTATCCCATCATAGTAGCGAAAACTTGATATCTATGATGGAGGTCTTTGCCCTGCAGTGGTTCAGTTTATAGTCTGATACCTACCATAGGGCGCACACGAGCAGACGCATGACCTGATGGTAAGTGACAACCGTCGCCCATGGACACCTGCAACCTCAAAAGAGTCATATGTGCGCTGTCGGCCTCTTTAAAAAGGAATACGCTCGTTATATTCTGGTTCTGATACGACCGGACAGGAATCGAGCACAGGACCAAAGGCTTAATGCTCTTACCGAAGCACGGGGCTACAAGACCCCCAGTTTTCAGATTTGGGGCTAAGCGTTGATAATTCTTACCGAAAATTTTGATGACTGTGATGGTTTTCCAGGTAACCCTTTTGCCCTTTTGCATAAAAAAGCCCTTTGTTGTACGTAGTATCCTATTACTCTTTGCTATTAAACATGTGCGTGTCTCTTCAGTATAAACGTAGTTATTTATAGCACGCCATTACGGCTGTTCTGGCCCGAAACTCATTTATTTAGATCGACTTTACCAAATTAATCGCTTCGATATTATTGACAATCTCATTTTATTTTTGGTAAGCTTATAGCAATTTCTTCTTAAGTAGGTACCTACTGTCGCGCTGCGATGGCGCCATAGAATAATAACAAGACTAGAAGGATAGTTTCCTTACTGCTGTCACCTCAAATTTGAAGCACCAATTTGGTTTTTCAAGTTGGTACTTTGTACGTAGTATCAACATAAAAATCCTAATTAATGTTACCAGTCACAACATATTTCCCTAAAATATGGGAAATGGTTATTGTAGTAACTACTGTTTTAATTGTACCTAGAACAACGCTTACACGTATCTGACTAACTGTGATTATAAAATTAGTTGGCAAGTTATGTTTCGATATTTGTGATGCCTTGACCATACAATAATGATTAAGAAAGAAATAAATAAAGAGCTGCCTACTTATTTGAAGTGTTATCAGGGTGAGTTTCAATTCGTGTAAAATTTGGATCCATGTATTGCACTGTCAGAAACACATCAACCTACATAAATCTTGAAATTATTATTAAATGAAAAAAATCTTGCTTATTTATGTTGTAACTTATAAAAGCTCCGGTACCCGCACTCACGCAGGAAAACACAGCAGAAACACTGTTTCACGCTGTAAAAATCAGCAACTGATTAAATTAATCAGTCTGAGCAATCAAATCTTACAATAATGTTGAAATGGGTAAAATATTTTTTTCATTATCTGGTAAACACTGAGCATTTTAATAAATCGTTTGTATTTTTAGCTTATAAAACACAGCATACTATGAATATCGAAGGCTTTCATGTGAAAAGTGATGTTATTACACTTCTTATGCTTGTCCGAATTATTGTGACAAAATTTTACCGCACAAATCATCATAATACATTAATTATCGCGAGATGCGTTTGACAGGTATTGATATGGACGACTGCGGAGCGGTCCGGGCGTTTGGAGCCGTACGGCTCCATTTGAGTTGCCTCAAATTGTGGGCGCAGACTAGGTTTCTAGTCTTGTTACTATTCTATGGATGGCGCAAATAAAAACAGATGCATTAATTCCACAGAAATCTGCAATAAAATTGTTACAGCGAAACTGGGCATTCGCACGAGTTATATATACCGCGGACGCGACTCCTCCGAGAGTGACGGCTATTCGATAAGCGCCCTCCGGAAGCCGGGCTAGTTGTACCCTCTATCCTCAACGAGTTAAACTTCAAAAGTACACCAGCATCAGCTCTGATGGCAATCAGATTGACAACCGCCACCATTCAAAAATTTAAAAACTTCTTTCTTTTAAATAATTGGCCATTGTATTAATACGGCCAGCAACGAAGGAGTTCGCCATCGTTACTGTACTTAAATTGAATAAAGACATTTTTGATTTTGATTTTGACCCAGTTTTTTCAAATGCTTCTTAGATAGATATTCAAAAAGGTTTTTCTACAGGTTTAGGTACAGTCAAACACAAAGTAAGTGGTGTTCATGAAAAAATCTATGTTATATTTATATTAAAAAATAATATTTTCACTTAGCCCCGATTCGACCAATCTGAGGTATAACGTCAGATTTGTATAGAATGACAGCGCTAAGTATACCATAGATTTAGTATGAGATTAAGATTGGTCGAATTGGTCCTTTTTATTCAAAGTTCGGGGAGCGTGCGTCGCCGAGTAGTCACTGCGACCGAATTTGATCTATTGTGATCTCCGCTTCCTCTTATAGATCGTCTGCGAGGCCAACGGTCAGCATAAACCGTATAATGGCCTTGGGAGCGATAACCTTATTATCCTCCAGGCAGATGTGGTAGCTGCCCAGGGTGCGGCTTCTTGGGCGCCCAAGGGCATCGCATTGACAAAGGACGTGCAACAGTGTCTCGTCCTCTGCCTTACACAATCTGCAGGGTCTCCGGTTAGTCCGGTTCTAGAGCCGTGTTGGTTCAGCCTGCAGTGACCAGTAATGGTTCTTGTGAGGGTACTGATCTGTCCGCGAGATAGCGTTAGCTTGAACGTGAACTTGTTGGAAAATTAAGGTCTTGGCACAAGCCAAGACCTTAATGGCAGGATTTTCATGCACATGCCTGACCTGTCGAACTGAGCCAGTGTTGTTTGCTTTTCGACCGACCACTCTTTATGATTGCGTCTGGTGGTGCACCTGGGTATACCCAGTACCGGTTTCGGGGTTTGTACCGGGCATGAGGCCTCTTCCTTTACAAGCTCGTCGGCTTTTTCGTTGCCCACGATTTCGGAGTGTCCTGGTACCCATCGAAGGATTACTGTGTTGTTGGAGCCTCGACAGTTTAAAATCTGGGCTCCCTCCGCTATTAATTTGGAGGTAATCTCAGCAGATGCAAGTACCCTTAGAGCCGCTTGACTTTCTTTTTTGACTGTCTGATAATGTCCTCCAAGCCGATATTTCGGGCATGGCGGCCAATCTCAGCGATCAGCAATCGACGCTGTTATAGTGCACAATTATTTGCGGAGACACAAGTGCACACTCTATTCCCCTACCCTTTTATTTCTATGGGACACTAGTGTGACACGACCGAAGAGGAATTAGGCGCAGGACCAACGGCTTAACGTGCTTTCCGAGGCACGGAGGTACAAGATCGCCAACTTCCAGACTCCGGGGTAACACTGAGAATTTCTTAACAGAAAAACTCAGGTACAAATTTTGGCTCGACCCGGCGATCGAACCCTAGACCCCAAGCGCAACCGTCGCTTTAAAGTGAGACCCATTAACCATTGCGTCACCCAGGCAGTCAGCTGCCTGATACGACACATACGAGTATATATTTTCCCTTATAGCCCCGTCGCAGATTCTCCTGTATTATAACAGCCATTTCGGCCTGGAGAATAAGTCAGTTTGTTTTTATTTACGACATTTAAATTAGGCCCAGATCCCCTAAAATGTATAATGAAGTAAAATATTCAGGAAGGCAAAACAAAACAAAAACCTGATTGGAATATCTTTTGTCTAATCTGTGGGCATTTGTTAAAATTGATTAGCCAAAAAATATTCCTGTTGGGCCCCAGTCTGAGATCCGTTCTCGTGTCCTTTACATAAATTTAGCTTTTAAATTATTTTGTAGTTTTGAAGTATCTAAATAAGATTTAGATCAGGAGCCCAATTCACGGGACGTGATATAAATAATCTATCGAATTCGATATTTATATGGACGAACTTTATATTCACTGCCTCGTTGGCGCAGTGGATAGTGCTGCGCTTGGGATCCCGTGTTCGATCCCCAGGTTGGGTTAAAATTTGTACCTGAGTTTTTCTGTTAAGGTGACGGGTAGGGCATACTAGCGACGCCAATCGATTTTAATTTTTAGCTACTAAACTGTATCTATTTTAAACAATTTCGGGGTTACAACCTCTCGGTAAACACTTATACTATTTATTAAATAACCATGCACAAATGCGGACACAACATTTGTACGCGAAAAACTGATTTACGCTAAAAGTGGCCTCTTTTCGCGGTAATCAATTTTTCACCTACAAAAACGGACCCAACATTTGTGCATGGTTATTTAATAAATAGTAAGTATTTGCCGAGAGGTTGTAACCCCGAAATTGTTTAAAATAGATCCGGTTTAGTAGCTATCAATTAAAAACGAACGGTGTCGCTAGTTAGGGCTACCCGTCGCCTTAAGAAATTCTCTATGTCAGCCCGGACTCTGGAAGTTGGCTGTGCCTCGGAAAGCACGTTTATTCGTTGGTCCTACGCCCGATCCCCCTCCGGTCGTATCAGACTGGTGTCCTATCGGATTATGATGGCAAGAGAATAGAAAGTGCACTTGTGTTTACGCACACACTTGAGCACCATAATATATCCTGTGTGAGTGGCTGATCGTTAAGATAGGCCGCCTTAGTACTATACAGAGTGTATCTGTGAACATTTATATACCTTTAACCACGTGTTCTATTAACCAATATGAACAAAATTTGTTCTAATCACTTTTGGAAAATCGCATGAAAAAATTTCAACTTTTCATACAAAGTCGGTCACGTGACTTGGTAATTTTGTATGGGGAGTCAAAATTTTTTCGATGAATTTCGAAAAATCGTTGAACAAATGTTGTTCAGAATGGTTGGTAGAACAAGTGGTTAAAGCGATGTAAATGTTCACAGATACACTCTGTATCATTATTTGGACCCATGCCATCTCACCCATGAAATCTCTCATCATCATCATCTTCGCCGGCTACGGACTTGTGACTCCTCTGGTGTTGCAGGTCTCTATAGGTGGCGGTATTCACTTGCCATAGGGTAATCCGAGAGGGATTACCTGATGGCCCCCTATCTCATGAAAAAAATCGACTTCTTTGTCGAGTGCACGAGAATAGGGGCTCTGAATCCGCCAAATGGCGGACCGCTCTGTTCGCAATGCGCGTTCCCATTTGGTGCGAACTAAGGTCACGATCTTAGGTCACAATATAGCCCAAAAAGGATTCATCATATTCATTATCATTTCAGCCAATAGACGTCCACTGCTGGACATAGGCCTTTCCCAATGTTCTCCACACAAATCGGTCCTGTGCCGCCCGCATCCAATGGATTCCCGCAACCTTGACCAGATCGTCGCCTGCCGCGGCTGCGACTTCCTGTAAGTGGCCTCCAATCGAGGACGTTTCCCCCCCTACGGCCGTCTGTTCCCTTCGCTATATGCCCTGCCCATTGCCACTTGAGGCATGCAATCCTTTGGGCTATGTCTGTGACCATAGTTCTTCTGCAAGGCTGGCAAAAAGATTGCATCAGGGTAATTTCACATAGTACTTTTTTCCTCAGTATGAGAAAAATAGCTCAGCGGTTTTCGTTAGATGTAGCCTAAAAAAGCAATCAAGCAGATGGTTCGGCGTTATTTCGGTAGATGTCACTATGAATTTTTACATCGCGCTAGTAAAGCGTGTTTTCCAAACAATGACATCAAGCCAACATTTGTGCATGGTTATTTAATAAATAGTGTAAGTGTTTGCCGAGAGGTTGTAACCCCGAAATTGTTTAAAAATAGATCCGGTTTAGTAGCTAACAATTAAAATCGATTGGCGTCGCTAGTGTGCCCTACCCGTCACCTTAAGTAAATAACGCACTTGATTCGTGTTCAGGCGGGAATCGAACCCACATCTTCCCTAAGCTGGGTCCTCATGGACTAAGCCAGCTTAGGGGGCGTCATGACCCCCTCTCCTGGATCCGCCCTTGGGCATTGCATAATTGAAAGCGATTACAACCAGACCTTAAAGTAAATGACATTCTTAAATATTGTACTACAGGATTTATCCATGGACCTCCGCTTGACACTTTTTGGGACAACCTGTATTACTTGTTAATCGAAGCCTGGCGTGCTTAAAATCGCTAGTATTTTGCCAACGTACCTAGTGATTATTATTAATATACTGTTCATTCGATAAATCACAACGACCTTAAAGGCGGGGCATTACTCCAGCATAACGCGAATGCTCGCGATAAAATCACTCGCGAAATAAATCACAGCGCGCTATGATGAACTAGCTTAGAAATTCGAGCAAAACCTTAGACTTAAGGTAAGGGTAGGGCACACTAGCGACGCCAATCGATTTTAATTTTTAGCTACTAAACCGGACCTATTTTAAACAATTTCGGGGTTACCATCACTCGACCTCCAACGTGTACGCGAAAAATGGACCCAACATTTGTTTTTGAATGGTTATTTAATAAATAATATAAGTGTTTGCCGAGAGATTGTAATCTTGAATTGTTTAAAATAGATCCGGTCACACAGCGCGTGTGAAAGAGAGGGAAACTCCGATTCGGTCGTAACGTCTGATTTCCATTAGGTCCTCTGGATCTATTTTTAACAATTAAGAACCTTTGACAAGCATGACATTTTTTTTGTGTATAATCATTAAATAAATAGAATACATTGTGTTCTACTTATTTAATAATTATACACAAATGTCTGCTCTGTTTTTGTAGGTACTCGCAACTTTGATTCACGCCAAAAGTGGTAACTTTTCGCGTTAACCATGTTTCGAATACAAAAATTGACTAAAAAGTATTTACAATGATTAAATAAATAGTATACAGGTTTGCCGAGTTTGGACCGTCGGAGGTCCACAATTTGTAAAAATATATCCAGTTTAGTATGTAGTTAAAGAATTATATGAATTGGCGACGCTAGGGTGCAATACCCTTCGCCTAAAGTCCCTTTTTTGGTGCGAAGATCCCCTTTTATTTTTCATTTTTTTATTTAGCTCAGATAAAGATAAAAAAAAAACATTTATTTGTTAAACTCATAGTGTTGTTAAACAGATAATCCCACTTCTCGCAATGGGACAATCTAGGGCCTCCTAAGATTTCGATAATCAAAAATATCTATGTCTAAATCATACGTAGACAATTCTGTCTAAATATAGAAATTATATGCAGATAAAAACATTCACTGAGGCCAACTTGATTAAGTAACCAACTTAAATGGTAATTGATATTTAAGCTGGACGACGAACCGTGACATTTCATTTAAATATTTCTATAATTTTCAAATTAAAACATCTAAAACTATTTATGGTACAACTTCGATTTGTGTGACGTCATTTGGCGATAGACACGGCTCGCCTAGTCTCATGTAATACCCACCTCCTTTCACACTCCTCCATTTGCGACTTAGTGACGTCACAATTTGGTATGTAGATCGATGGAAAGATACTCTTTATTTCACAAAAGACAGTTATATACCTACTATATTTGGTATTACCATATTTACATTACTACATGTACGTAAAAAAAGTTTAATTGGTTGATTTGAATCTAAAATAAAGACACGCACGCAGAACTTTAGTGCTTCAATTTGTGAATTCTGCGATTTTTAGTCTTGTACAAACTAAAAGATGATAGAAATTAAACATGAATCTACATACATCAGCAAAAATCATTCTAATTTATTCTTACCTAATTTTCATAGCAAAAAGTTTAACAAACGGCTGCATAAAAACTTAAAAAGAAAAAACAAAAGGAATCCGATTCAAACTCGCAAAAACAAATGCATTACCATAAACAGCACCTACCGTGAATAACAAAGGAGCAGCAGGTATAGTGAATTTTGGTAGACAGTAACAAAAAAGCGCGGGATTTGATGCCCTACCTATTACCTAGGTATTTAGGACATCAAACCCCGATGTACATTGACCTCGGCGCGGCGTGTTCGCGCCAACCTTGCACGACCGCGCGCCCGCCGTTCAAAATTTAAAATTTCAAACGACACGCTACGATCTCGAGTCGATGAGTGATCCCGGGAAGTCGGCCGCGTAACTTTTTAATTTGGATGTGGTAAAGGAAACAATTGGAGGAAGTTATCGTCTACTGAAATAAACACCGACTATGAAAAATATACAGAATATTATCTATTTCGATAGTTCCTATCTTAGATTAATACAATTTTGATTTAATCTAAGGTTCCTTTAGGTACTGTATGTCTGTATTTTTAATCCTTCGGTATTAATGAAAGTTTGATTGCCAATGTCAAGTCAGAATAATCGCAGTCAGTTTATGTCATAGACACTCAATAAAACACTTGTGTATATCGTTTTATCGTTTTACGGATTTAGTTAAGACCACTCACAACGAAATTACAGCACAGATTTAGATACTCTAACTAACGTGTATAAGGCAATAAGTGCCCTGCCAACCTTTTAACTCCCCTTCCACCCGATTGGGTCCCCTAACATCGGCGTATTACAGCTCATCGTGAGGCCGTGGTATCAGCAGTCCGGTTGAGCTGGCCCATTTAAGCCCGTGAGGCTCTCGGTAAACGTGTATACCCATAATACTGTTAAACTTTTGTCATAGGTCGTCCACCCATTGCTTCTAGCTTCAAAAAGGTTTTATTCCCAGACCTGGCTGGCACAAAGCGACGAGTCCCGTTACTCCTTGGTTCCATTAGCTCTGACCAGGGTCGTGGGTACCCAACACAGACGCCTATTTTCCGGTGCGTAGACAATCATAATTGCATTACGGTTTTCCTCGATACTTAGGTACAAATGAACATACACCGTAGTTTTCTATGCGAATGTGAATTTACGTAGGTACATACCTACTTACTTCTTAGAAACCCATCACAGGACCTCTTTTTTTTGGTCCAAGTGCCGGCCAGAAAAACCAAATGATTTTTATTTGTTAAGTCAAATCTTGACATTTGAACATCATATTATGTCACTTTTTGAGAATTACCTATTCTTTCCTGGGTTTTGTTTATCTTTATAAAAATGTGTTTGGCATAAGCAAACGCAATAGCAGCCATTACAAAAAAAAAATCTTTAGAATAATATTACTCACCTCCATTTTGTTTAGCTCCTAACTGCGTCAATAGATGGCGCTGAGCCGCTGAGTGTAGTGCAAGTGTTTTACTTTTTCGGTTTACCCTAAGTCATGTCGTTACCTATGAAAATTATCCCTGTGTATTTAAGATGATTCAAATAGAGTAAAAATATTTTGCACATTTTTTTACTATGGCCAGCTGGAAAAATACGCTACAGGAACTCTACTTTTTTTAATAAACCAGTGAAGTGAGACCTCATTTCAGGGGGGCAATTCTCTTGCACTCGACATTGAAGTAGACGTCTGTAACGCTTTACTGAAACAACTCAGTGATCCGACTAAGCCAAATAGTACAAGGTTCCGAATCTCCAATGTTCGCTCCGAATGTATCATTTGAGTCAAATGGATCGCGAGTTCGAGTGAACCGAAGGAGCTGATGAATCGATCACCCGAATGATCCGAATGAGCGGAATGAATCACGGATCTATCTGAGAGTCAGTGTTCCAAATGAATCGTTTCACTGTACCGCATCTCTTTACTGATCCAGATGCAAATGTTCCAATCCTTTGAAAGATACGTTTTTGTAAGGTCTGAATTGAAGTCGAATTTAGAGTATTCATACATTCGTCTTGAATGCCAAGTGCACGAGAATTGGACGTAATCTTGCGATTCGTTCTAAAACTTCCAATAGATGGCGCTGGGTGCAGATAACTTCACGCAAGTGACGTCTCTGAGTGTATTATTGCACTCAGAAACGTCAATTAAGCTAAATGTTTAAAATCAGTAGGCGTATTGAAATAAGTGTCAATATTTTTTCTTAAGGTGACGGGTCACCTTAAGTAAACCATTAAAGTTAATTTGCCGTCTGTGAATGCGGCAATTAATCATGTTTTAGGTGTAGAACATTTATTGTTAACATTACTTTAACACAAAATTCGTAGTACGCATCAAACTATACAGATATATGTACAATGATATTATGTAACGTCAGTCAAGCCATAGTTGAATCATTCCAAAATTCCGAATCAGCTTAACCCGTGCTAGTGCATTTAATATACGGTAATGTAACAGCTGTATCATTTCAAACTCTGCTATAATTGGAATAAGGACGAAATTTTATCAATATTGGAATTGAAATAAGGAATAAGGATAATATATCAGAAAAACGCGAAATGTTCAACATTTATATACCTACCTCTGACAATGTAATTAGGCGACCTAAAATCTTTCGTACATGTGTTAAATTAAATAAAGAAACAAATTGGTTACTAGAAAGAATACCCTTTTTTACCTCTTCATTATAAAATGTGTTTCTGGCAAATAATACGTTTATTTATTTATAAGAAATGGCGTCTTTTTACGACTAAAAGCTCAGGCGCCTAATTCTCAGGACGTGATATTTTGTCACTATAAGATATAATATCACTAAAACATATTTTTTTGTATGGTTTTCATGCAACATCCGCCATGTTTTTTCATATCGAAAATCCCAAGAATTGGACTCCTGGAGTACAATTCTCATGCACATGATATTTATTATCATACGATAACTGTATTTTAGTGATATGTCGTATGATAATAAATGTCACGAGCACAAGGATTGGGCTCCTGGAGCCCAATTCTCGTGCTCGTGATATTTTGAAAACATGGCGGATATCACCTGATAACCATCCAAAAAAACTATGTTTTAGTGATATATGTCGTATGAAAATAAATCGGGCTCCTGATATCTATTAGTTTATCATTAGTTTATTTAGGGCGGATTCGACCAATCTTCATCCTTAGATAAGTCTATGGTAGGTATAATGTCAGATTTGTAGAATGACAGCACTATACCAAAGATTTTGTATCGGAATAAGATTGGTCGAATTGGCCCCTCAAAGTTTTAGGTATTATATAAAATTTGTTCCTATAGAAAACTTTTTGTTGGCTTTCATAATATAGTAACAGTATGATTGGTTTTTAACACAAGGGTATGGTCTTAAGGCCTGGAACTAAGAAAAGTTCCCTAAGTTAGTCGCGAACTCCTATGATTGCCGCGCGGACGCGGAACTTCACAGACCCCATGCTACGAACCCGAAATGGCACTTAGGACTTGTTCGGCTTTGGGCCGGCTCGATATAAGTACCACGGCCTCACAGAAAACCGGCGTGTAGTAGCGCTTGTGCTGTGTTTCGCCGAGTGAGTGAGGGTACCGGAGGTCCAATCCAGGGGAAGAGGAGTTAAATACTCTACACTGCTTGTCTGCACTTATCACTTAAAAATCTTTCTATTTTATAAAATTTTGGGGCGAATTGTCGGCATGTATTACCTTACGAAATAAATGTTAAAAAGTCATTATTTAAAGTTAGTTAGGTGATCCGGCAGAGAACCAAAGTCATCGACATTGCTCACCGGATTAGCAAGCTTAAGTGGCAGTGGGCTGGCCATATTAGCCGCAGAACCGACAACCGATGGGGTAAACGAGTTCTAGAGTGGAGACCGCGTCTTGGCAAACGTAATGTAGGGCGCCCTCTGGCTAGGTGGGGGGACGATCTGCGCAGGATGGCTGGCAAGAGCTGGATGCGAGAAGCCATGGATAGATCACGGTGGTGAACAATTGGAGAGGCCTACGTCCAGTAGTGGACTGCGATAGGCTGATGATGATGATGATTTAAAGTTTCTTTTTTTGCAGTAAAACCAAATTAAATACGCTAAAAATTTATCGAACCTCACAAATATACATAGGTAAGTACGATACTCACTTTACTTTCTTCAGCGCAACTCTTTGTGGGTCTCTCCTCTTCTATTATGGACTACCAAGTGCGCCGATCCCTGGCAGTCTGTCTCCAGGTCGCAATCTTTTTTATCGCCTTAAGATCGTCTTCAATGTAATCTGACCATCTCTTCTTGCGCCTTTCTCTTGGTAGGTAAGTACGACATTGAGTAATATTCTTAAAAGACAGGTGCTGTGGACACCAAAGACAAACGTGCGCAATGGTATATACAATGGGAAACCATTCAATTAAATCAGTTAGTGG
Organism: Marasmia exigua; assembly: GCA_019059595.1. NCBI lineage: Eukaryota > Metazoa > Arthropoda > Insecta > Lepidoptera > Crambidae > Marasmia > Marasmia exigua. The sequence goes on along the minus strand of CM032476.1, from coordinate 9,275,346 downwards.
AGTCAATTGTGTGTTAAATTCCACAGACTTGATCATTCTGACGACTCGTAGGCTTTACGGGACTATGGGATATTTATATAGTTTTTTAGATTTTCGCGTTGCATCATAACTATAATGTATCAATATGGGGATTAGCACGATATTTATTATGTGAAACAACATTAGTCTGCTCGTGACCACGGCTGAAGTAACGTAGCCGAAACGTCGAGCCAAATATGTGAGTACACAATGTTGTTTCACATAATAATTATCGCGTTAATCGCCGTATTGATACATTATGGGATATTTTCCTATACCTACATTACCTAACTAAATTTTAAGATCCAAATGGCATCATACTAATGAAAATAATCATTTTTCTCCAATGAAAATACAGTCTAATCTTAAACAAAAATGAACGCCCTCCCATACAAAATGGATCAGCTAACGCGTTTTTTTGGAGATTAGACACTGCTTAATTTTTTTTATGTAAAAGGTGGCAGACGAGCAGACGGGTCACCTGATGGTAAGCGATTGCCGCCGCCCATGGACACCCGCGACACCAGTGGAGTCACAAGTGCGCTGCCAACCTTTAAACCCCCCCTCCCCCGAAATGGGCCGGTACCCTCACTCACGCAGAGAAACACAGAACAATGCTGCTTCACTCCGGTTGAGCAGGCCAATTCATGCCGAATTGATTCACGCTAAAAGTGGCCGCTTTTGGCGGTAATTAATTTTTCGCGTACAAAAACGGACCCCACATTTGTGCATGGTTATTTAATAAATAGTATAAGTGTTTGCCGAGAGGTTGTAACCCCGAAATTGTTTGAAATAGATCCGGATTAGTAGCTAAAAATTAAAATCGACTGGCGTCGCTAATGTGCCCCACCTTAAATCAGTTAGTGGAGTAAATTGTGTATTAAATTCCACAGACTTGATCATTCTGACAACTCTGGCTTTACGAGCCTATGGGACATTTTCCTATATCTACATTACCTAACTAAATATTATAGACATCATACTAATGAAAACAAACATTTCTCCCCCCAAAGATTTTTTAAGCTCTGTGGGATTCTTTTTTGAGATTAGGCGCTGTTTAATTTGGAAAAAAATCGTTCATTAATGTGAAGTCGTCGAATCCTCGTTTTTCAAACATTTAACAAGGCACGGTGTACCTATATGACCTAATTAGTACCTAATTAGGTAGGTACCTAATTAGGTATATTATTATGTAGGTACTATGTCGATGACAAATACTTATCGAAAGTAGGCCTTTGGTAGATACAATCATTACGAAAGATTGCAAATAAAGTAGTTGTCTATCGTAAAATCTACAGGAGAATTGTGTTGTTATTATGAAGATCATTGGTCGATGGCCCATTACTTGATGAATGACTTCCGACATCTTAAACATTGTTAATTATTAATATAACAGTATTACAATAATACAATGATTAAATCTGCAGATTCTTGATTAACTATAGAGCGATTAAATATCAATAGCTTCATTAAAATCTCCAGAAACAGAGATTTCATTGTCTATGGGTATTCTCACAATGCTTTAAAGTGATATCCGCTGAATCCGTAGGTCGATAAAACGTAAAAACACCGGCGTTTTATTGAGTGACTGTGACTTTGGCTGACTTCGACTGTTCACTACCTACTTATTCCCAATAAGTTACTTGACATTGGCAAATTATCCTCGGGTAGAGCAATATTAAATTGGCTTTTTGGGAGATTTGAGTAACCTGGTGTGTCTGTACATGAATCTAATAAAACCTTTTTACATAGCAAGTTAGAAGAATATTCGCCATATTTGTAGCAAAGAAAAATAAAACCACAAAACGGTATCGCGGGAAGTCGTGGCAAAAAACGGAAGGTCAAATCTTTAACAGTATAAATGCTTAAGTTTCGTGTGATAAACATTCTGTGCTTCGGGCTAAGAACATTTGGATCGTTTGGATCATTTCATCAAAGCAAGGGCATGTGGGGCAAGGTCTAACCTCTATTCTGAACGGTTGGTAGCATGCAACGAAATTCTGCTTATAACATGCCAGTGAAATTGAACGTGAAAATTAATTTCATTTATTTATTTTTAAATAATTTACATTGTGTTAGAAATAACTTTTGACATGAGCTTCGGCATGAATGGGCCGGCTAGACCAGAGTGATACCACGGCCTCACAGAAAACCAGCGTGAACTGTGTTTCGCTGCGTGAGTGTACCTGAGACCCAATCAGGGGGAAAGGGGGGATTAAAGGTCGGCAGCGCACTCGTGACGCCACTGGTGTCGCGGGTGTCCATGAGCGGCGGCAATCGCTTACCATCAGGTGATCCATCTGCTCGTCTACCACCTATCACATAAAAAAAACCTTCGTCATCTTTATCATAATTTCAGTCCATAGATGTCCACTGCTGGACATAGGCCTCCCCCATTGTTCTCCACACAGATCGGTCCTCCAATGGATTCCCGCGATCTTCACCAGATCGTGTCGGTTCACCTTCTGGGGGGCCTTGCCACGGCTGCGACTTCCTGTACGTGGCCGCCACACGAGGACCTTTCCGCCCTAACGGCCGTCTGTTCTCCTCGCTATGTGCCCTGCCCATTGCCACTTGAGGCATGCAATCCTTTAGGTTATGTCTGTGACCTTAGTTCTCCTGCGGATCTCATCATTTCTGATACGATCACGCAAAGAGCCCTCTCCATTGCTCTCTGGGTGATTTTGAGTCTCGTTAATCGGCACATTTTGTAAGCGGCCACGTTTCCGTGTGTCATCACTGGCAACACACACGCATTTGACTTTCGTCTTGAGACGCTGAGAATTAACTTCATCATCATCATCACCAGCCCATTTAAGTCCCCACTGCTGGGGCACGGGCCTCCCTCAATCACATGAGGGGTAATTGCCATACTCACCACGCTTGGCAAACGGGTTGGCGAGGATTTTGATATAGTTATCTGGGGTCGGCGCAATATGTTTTCCTTTTTCATACGTCCCTGTCATTCGTCATCGAATCATCCACCTCTTTTTCCATCATGTCATTCTTCACACAATCCATCCATCTCTTTTTCGGCCGTCCTCTGTTCCTCCACCCACTTACGTTTAAATTCATCACTTTTTTGGCAACATGTTCCTTCCCCTCTTCTCCTTACATGGCCATACCAGGAAAGACGATTTGCCTTCAATTTATCAATGATGGGGGCCACTTTCATACTTCCTCTAATATATTCATTCCTTATCTTGTCCATTCTCGTCACTCCACACATCCATCTTAACATTCTCATCTCTGTCGCATGCAATCGTCTTTCATCCGTCTTCTTAACGGCCCACTACATTACATCATATCAATAAAGACAGTTAAAATAATCATTGCGAGAAAACCGAATATATTTTTTTATACCAAGTCATAACCGAAGAATATTTTAGAGCCGGCAACGTACATATTAAAACTAGGTCCATGGGCGGCGGTGATCACTTACCATCAGGGTGTGCCGTCTGCTTATTTGTCCGCTTACTTGATGAATCACAAGCTATGAGTTAGTAAACTTTGAAATCTTAATAACTGGGTCCCGTTTTTACCCTTTGGGTATGGAACGGTCTATGGAGCTTCAAAATAGAAGATGGCTTAGTGGCTCATTTTCTTACGGTAAGTAACTGACTCCAAACTCGATACAAGTCAGTTCTGAGGTGCTATTCTCAAGCACTCGACATTGAAGTCGTGTTAGAGATTTGAATGGCTTCGAAATCAATGTCGAGTGCACGAGAATTGGCCTCTCTGACCCGTTACTTAGTACTGACGTGACATGTGTCTACTGACTTCAAATCAAATTCGCTCATTGTCCAAAGGTGAGAAAACTAGTGAAATTTGAAAAACAAAAGACGGACAGATATTTAAAAAAAGAATAAAGATTTACGCCATATAAGTAAACAAACGCCGTGTGGTCCCCGGCAGAGTAGAATAGGCCACCCTCACTCTTACCGAAGGTGTCGTAAAACGCGACTAAGGTAAAGCTGCTGGCATGATCATCAGCACCCAGAGAAGGAAAACTCTGCATTTACATCAAACCCCTCGCCAATCCCGTCTGCCAAGCGTGTTGAGTATGGCAATTACCCCTCATGTATTTGAGGGAGGCCCGTGTCCCAGCAAAGGGGACTTAAATGGGCTGATGATGAAGTAAACAAAGCAATAAATTTACTACATTGGATGCGCAAAATCGTGCGAAGTGGAGGAGTAGAAGCAGGAAAGGGGACCTCGGGCTCCGAAGCGACGGATTGGAAAGCAACCGGGACTAAACGCTAAGATGATGATGATGAAGTAAACAAAGCAAGATCTTTGCATCGAGGTTTTAGTCCTCGACAGTTAGGTAAGTGCTTTTTTCGAGTTAGGAGTCAGTTATACCAGTTTATACCCTGTGTAAATCAGCCATTACTTCTTCAGTGCATACATGGGTGTGCATTAGTACCTATTTGCCTTGTTGTATCGTTTACAAAATACTTCGTATAGATTGATAAAATGTCAGTTGTATTTTAGCAATTGTTGCAAAACTAACTGGCGCAGTTATGCACGATTGATGGCATGTTTTTATAGTCCTATAGTTACGATATGGCTTTTTAAATGAGGATGCCATTATTTCGATGGGTTTTATTTTGCGCAATGAGTATTAGATTTAAGTTATTTTAGTACTCCGCCCTTAAATTTTGCAGATCTTAGTTAATGGTATTATCTTAGTAGGTACATCTTTTCTCTCTCTTATCTCTAATAGCGATCTATTCCAGACAACCTCGAGCCATTACAAAATAAGAGCTGTAACCAACAAACATAAGTGCAATAAAAAAATTGTATTTGTAATTAGTTCCAAACTGTATTTATAGATGGCGCTAGGTGATTGCAGCATCGCGCAAATGTTTTATCTTTTTTGGTTTACCTGAGCCTCCGTTGTTAGTGAAGACGGTGATGATTGATCATCATCACTATAAATTTTTATCTCTGGGTCAGAAAGTGTTTTGAAAGTCTTTTAAAATTGCAAACAATAGGATAAGTATGAAGCTATTTGATTTTAATGGGTGTTATTTCGTGAGACTTAAGAACCAATTTCGACTTTTGCTGCTGACCGTTCTTATTGATATTTATCCAATAGGAATATGAGGGTAAGGGAATAGAGTGCACTATTTTAAAAATAGCCCTCGCATAATGTTGACTGTCCATATTCTAAACGATCATTCTAGCAAACAATGATGTCATAAACTTAAAGTGACGGGTAGGGCACACTAGCGACGCCAATCGATTTTAATTTTTAGCTACTAAAACGGTTCTTTTTTAAACACTTTCGGGGTTACAACCTCTAGGCAAACATTTATACTATTTATTAAATAACCATGCACAAATGTTGGGTCCGTTTTTGTACGAGGAAAATTGATTCACGACAAAAGTGGCCACTTTTGGCGGTAATGCAAATTCGAGTGCAAAAGCAGACCAAACTGTTAATTATAAGTATTAAATAAATAGTATAGCTGTTTGCTGAGAGATTGTAACCCCGAAATTGTTAAAAATGGATCCGGTTTAGTAGATAAAAATTAAAATCGATCGCTAGTGTGCCCTACCCGTCACCTTAAGACTAATCCCATCATGTTAGCGATAACTTGGTTTCTATGATGCCTTTGCCCTGCAGTGGGACAGTATATAGGCTGATACTACTACACAACATGAATCTAGTATCATAATATGGCAACTGTTACATTTACATGACAGCGAATTTGAAGGCGAGTGACCCAGCAACAGAAGCTGCCTAGTGGGGGGCATGGCCGGTCGCCGCTTACCGACAGATATCTGCCACATCGGACATCACTCACTCGCGTTCACACGGGCTCGACGTCATAGTTTCACAGTGTTGCCAGCAGGGTCATTTCACTTAGTACTTTTTTCCTTAGTATAGGAAAAATAGTTCAGCGGTTTGCGTTAGATGGGGTTGTAAAAAGCAGATGTAGCTTTAAAAAGCAATCAAGCAGATGGCTCAGCGTTGTTTTGGTAGATGTCACTATGGATTTTTACATCTCGCTAGTAAAGCGTGTTTTCGAAACAATGACCTCAAACCACCCGCCTATACTGGCAATTATTTTTTATACTTATACTTATACCAAATAAAATTGTTTCTGATATTTTATGGCATTGAGGCATGCGATCCATTGGGCTACGTCTGTGACCTTAGTTCTCTTGCGGGTCTCATCATTTCTGATACTATCACGCAAAGAGTCTTCTAGCATAGCCCTCTCCATTGCTCTCTCAATTCCCGATGGTGTCCCATCGGGAAATCCGTGACACGACAAATGTCAAGTTTTCCGGTACCATGGCAGTCATCACGACTGTCATTTTCCCGTCTGTGGGCTGACGCTAGAATTTTCTTAAATGAATAAGTTACAAATGTTGTACAATCAAACCCGGGACAAGGAGAGTCTTAGCTTAAAAGTGTGATCTGAGGCAGTCGACGCACGTTCATTGAGATAGCGCATTTCAAGACGAGTAACCTAAAGTCTGCTTCACAAAAGAAGTTTCGCGGTAATGCACGGAACTGAAATTATAGACTCCTTGTGTCTATTAATATGAAGCTCAAATTTTAATGTGGATGGCAACTGAAGCTCGCCTTGCATTGGTGGCGAGTGACCTAGCAACAGTAGCGGGGCACGATCACCGCTTTCCGCCCGATATCTGCCACTTCCCTTGCGTTCACACGGGCTCGACGTCACAGTGCTGCCAGCTCTATACTGAGCCCCTAACCCAAATATTAATAAAATTATTCCACAGGGGACATCTGGACTAGCGTCAGTCCGCTCGTGACCACGGCTGCTGTAACGTAGCCAAAACGTCGGGCCAAATATGTGAGTACACAATGTTGTTTCACATAATAATATCGTGTTAATCCCCGTATTGATACATTATAGTTATCTGGACTAGCGGTCGAACTTTGATTAACCAGAGGGCTCAAATCGAAACCATCTCGTATCGATAGAGAATAAATAAATTCATCATGCACTGAGATCATGCTGGTCTAAATAAAAGAGCCGGGGATAAGGATGGGGATAAAGATTGGGTCGTGAATTTTATTTTGTTGTAGGCTTAAAGACATGCAGGGCGTTATAGAGCAGAATGAATGAATGAATATACTTTTATTGCACTCAAAATAAAGTATGAAAACTTAAAACTAGATATTACAGGATGTGTACAACGAACGAAAGGACAATTGATGAAGGTGTAGGGCGGTGCAATCTTAAATATTTATATACTTACACAGAAAGTTTAAATGCAAATACATAAATAAAATATGAATATACTAATACATACAATATATATAATATATATGATTAATAAATAGATAAATATAGCAACTAAAATAATAACAATGGACCCCAAAGCAGACGAATGATTCTCAGAGGACAGGAAGAGATGGGTGAGAGGAAGTGGGAGCAGTGGTCTCAAATGTTCAGGAAATGTGATTTAATTTGGGCTTTAAAGATGGGTAGGGAATTGGTTTGCCTGATTGTCAAAGGTAAAGCATTCCACAGTCGGATAGACTGCACGGTGAAGGATTGGGAGTAGGATTGAGATGAATGAGGAGGGAACTTAAGATGGAGAAGTTTGGAAGAACGCATATGACCTCAAGTGGGCAGAAGTGTGAGCAAACAAAAAAGCTTCAGTCAATTTCCGATGAAAAACGATGGGAAACTAAATCATGGACCGACGCTTAAACTTGCTTTCTGAAGCCATGGGATTACGCTGATATTGAATTTGTACAAATGGCTCGTATTTTAAAGAAGTGTTCTAAAGAGCGATCCACTAGGCACTAGACTTCAAGTGTTATTGATTAATTCATTTAGTTTTTTTCTTGGGTTTACTCGGCTTGACCAAACGATTTATCGCTAGACGGCAAAATTTTAGATGAGAGCTGTTTAATTGTTTCTATTATTTAGACGCAGATGTAAGTTAACTTTTTTTCTTTTTTTCCTGTATACAAGTCCTTAGTAGATATTTTCAATCGTGATTCATGAAACAATAAATACACCTTTTTTGATCGATGTAATTCAGTGGTTCCAACCTTTACAATGTTGTTAACCCTTGCACTGAGAAAACTGAGTTTACCCCACTTTTGTGTTCTGTAACTTTTCTGTTTTTTTACAATCCTAATAATCTATTTGCTACCCCTCTAAAACTTGTAATTAACTGCCACGGTACCCCTCCTACGGTTACGTAGCTGGGTTACTAGGAAACCCATTATCTATAAGTGTAGGAGTATACTCTCCACAACAACAAAAAAAATAGCTAGAACTAATGGTAAGAATACTAAATTGGCAACATCGTCAGTTCCCCATGCGGATTTCAAAGAGCGTCCGATTCACAGGTGTGCGTCGAGCCAGCCGGCCTATCAGCTGTTCGTCGCTCATTTAGTGGTACGAAACCTAAACTAGCAACACAAGCACGCGGATTTCAGGGCAAGACGTTGCGCTTGCGACGCCGCGCGAGAAAGAGAGAGTGCGGTGCACAGGTGTGCGTTGAGCCAGCCGGCCCATCAGCTGTTCGGCGGCGCTCGTGCCCGGTCCGTTGCTCGAATGCCGCGTGCACCGCACAGTGAACATAATGCTGTAGTAAACTAACAATCAAATACCATCCGGTGCATTCACATGTAATTTTACTCCTAGTATTTCTTTTCTACTTTTAGCAGTAGTACAGATATCAAATGTCTTTCAAAAAGTGTACTTTCAACGAGGTGATTTTATTATTTTTAACTTTGAAAACAATCCGGATAAACAGGGTATATTTTGTTTTAATTGCCAAATTATGTTTCAGATGTCCATGGGTGGCAGTGATCACTTACGAGTACCCTCAAGTGTGCCTTCTGTTCGTTTTTTCGCGTAAAAATAAATATATAACAATATAGGTACATAATGATTATATCACTTTATTTGCAACTTTGAAGGCCACTGATGATGAACATTCAGACTACTAATTTACATAACATTATTTATACTCAAAGTGTTAATCATATAATCAAGCTCTTATTGGCTACGTCATAAAGGTCATACGTCATAGTTTTAGGGGTTTTCCGTATTCCGGATTCGGAAATTTAGGTTAATTTATTTTATTCCACGCTGCCAGGGAATTTCTATTATAAAAGAAAAGACATGATTAGAAATAGTTAAGTACTGTTGAATCTACTTAAAGTTCCATTTTATAAATTCCCAAAAATTAAAAACACGAAGATATCTCGGACTGGGGTTTCCTGGAAGGTTCCGCCAGCTCACTGAACCGGCCGGCACTGTGAGTGCGGGCAGGCGGCACTGAACCCAGTGTTCGTCGATAGCCGCCCGCAGACAGACGCGCAATCCCACCCGTTTGCCTACCGATGCTCGCTCTTTTCCCGCCTGACCCGCGAACACTACCGCCTACCCTGTACCTATGTGTCAGTGTGTGCATGTTTGTGTATCGTGTTGTCACTGACGGCGATCGCGAGCTCTTTGTCTAATTAACAGGTAGGCAAATGCTTCACTAAACTTTTTCGTCCGCACACAATCGGAACACTTCGGTTTTTATTTTCTTTCGTAATTGAATTTTATGTAACTCGAGCGCGGTACTATGGCAAGTTTCATTCATTGTTTTGTTAGTTTTTTTATGATATTTTGATGGATTATGAACTTTGTTTTAATATAGTTGGAGTCGTGTAAAGCGATAAAAGGGGCTATAAATTAGAAACAAAGGTTACGCTGCGGCGATAAAAAGGGCCGAAACAGGTTTTCTCGTGGAAAGGCATCTGGCACGCACTAATTGATATAGCATCTACTGACGGCTGATGATGAGACTTATTAAATGGATCCTGAAACAAGTCGACGTTTTTCTTGTTTTGTAAACACTGTGCGCAACGACTTTGCAATGAGACTTCACAGTACTAGGTTAATTGATTTTTAATAACGCATTACCGATTATCTTTTGTTGATAACCTTGAGTTTAGCGATTGTAATTACCTTGACAAGGTCGTTTGTGGTTTGAGGGCCCCAATTATTGACCTCTATTTTCCAACAGGTAAGTATGTTTATTCGGGAGCACTACTTCTTAAGTTCCAAATACCAGGCTGTTAATAATCGCTCAAAGTGATTGATAAAGAGGGCAGCGGGAGAGGGAAGGAGACCACGGCTGGGAGGGCAGGGGAGGGGGACTTAGTGACGCCCATGACGTAACCAAATGGTATGCGATTGTACGGACAAAGAAATTAGCGTTGAGTAGTTTGATTAAATTCTTTACTTTAAAGTCTTTTTGTAATTGAACCTTAGAACCTTTGTTAATCAACTTTATTGAAGCACAATGCATGTTACATTGATTTGTGCTTTTAGTGGAGGTAATTGGTAACCTGTTTTAGAGCCATTTACCATATTGACGTAAAATTATAATAAGTATATACAGTCTACTGAAAATAAACTGACATTTCATTTCCCGCTCTGCAATTTTCATTTACATAAAACTATCAGTACTAAAATGGCTGTAGATAGATGTGGCTTTATGCAAATTGTTTTTAATATAATCGTTACCGAGCAGACAAATGAACACTTTAAACTTCACGTCTAGCGTTATCGGTCATCGTGGTTAGATAGCTACGAAATAAAGCAATTACGTGCTCCTTATCTGTTAAAAGACACGAATAATAGTAAATCGAGAATTAATAGGTACTATTGAGCGGAGAAGTCTTACTAAATCTTGTTCTACTTATGTTTGCCCCACGCTTGATGTTCAGGCGATATTCAACTTTGAGCACCGTTTGAACTAAATGCCGTAAACGACTACCTACTCTACAAACAGTTGTGTGCTTTAACTGTAAAGGTTTAGAGTAGGTAATGAGTTGAATGATATGCTAGAAGGGAAAAATCTGTAGCAGTACAATAAAAATGTGAAGAGGGCATGATTCTAATTGGTAGTAAAGTAAGTTCATTAATTGATTTAATATTGGTTATTACAAAACTATAAAAATATTACAAAACTATTTCTAATACATATTGATATTAATTGTAGTGGTTATGTAAGATATCACCATTTTTATATTAGGGGCAGATTTTCTTAAATAGTAACCTATCCTTAAATCCAGCAAAAATATGAAAGAGGTTTCTTGAATAATCATTAAGTAATAAAAGTTTGGATTTCCAAACAATTCTGGTTTAGCATCAGATTCCATGCGCAACTCAATTTGTACTTATCGGAGTTAGAGTAAAGAACAATTTCGTTTGCGCTAACCTGGGATCCTTTCATCCATCCTTCGGCTTCGTTGGGTAATATAATTGAAGTACACATTATAAAAATTGCTATATTTGTATTCTATACAAAACGATAAATCTCTTATTTTGAGATCTTTTCTTAGGCCAGCTAATTTAACTCATAGTTCGTTAAATTTGTACAACAACAACAACAAAAGTAGAGTGAAGTTATAATAAAATCAAAAAGTAAAGAATTCTTATAGGTATGTTGTAGTAGTATGGATGATCATTTTTATAATCAGATCTATAGCGTTAGAAGTCATGTGTGTGAGGAGAGAAATCCTTCAATTTTGTTGATATTTACGGAATAATGATAATATTATGACACCAATGACGAATAATTTTAGCTGCAGCTATTAATAAAGGCAGCTTACGGTCCAAAATGCAGGCTAAAATTACCTGTTTAATATTAGACTTCTGCATCTGTCCCGTTGTGTGTATACCTATTACCTACGATTTGAAAATCCTGTATGTGTTAATATACAGATGAGCTATTATTTTATTTATTTATTGATAAACATAAACGTATCGTTATTAGTATCGGTATTATTGATAAGCATAACTAACATTACAGACTTCACCCTAATGCCCTGAGGGGCAAGTCTCGTGGTCTCGACATTGAATTTGAATTTAGGGATTTCATACATTCACATATTTAACTCGACTACTCAAAGTAAATTTACTGTACGTACCGACGTACAATAAATTTACTTTACATTAACATAATTATTACACAATTATTTCAACACATACATAATATTCAGTTGAAACAAAATATTTGTAAAGAAAGATTCCATAGAAAAAAACTAACAAGTGTGACTGTGAGTCAGACTCGCCCATGGAGGGTTCCGTATAAAATCATCAAAAATAAAGTAGCAATCAAAAAATGTAAAAGCACTAATATGCTGGATAGTGCTTCTTCGTTATAGTTGCTATTACTTTATAAATAATAGTTTAATACTATTTCCATAAATCTCAAAATGTTTGCGGTTCCCCCGGCAGAATGCATCTCATTCGTGTGATGTCCTTGGAGCGTCCTCGCAGGCATCGAACTTGAGACCTCTGGGTCATTGGAGTTCATTGCCGAAAGCCTCTAGGCTATCAAACTTATTTAGGCCTTTCGATGTTTTTGTTCCTATGAACGTACATACGTAAAATAAAAGTAAAAAAACTAAAACCCAACTACGACAAAAAACGTCGCTGAAAAAGTATAAAACAAGCCTTCGTTGTCAATTTATGCAATATTCACTATGTAGAGATAAAATTTCATGTTTGGAAATCCGCAGTCACACGTTGTCAAAGGGTAGTATATTTAACGTGTGACTACGCCTTTCCAAACATGAAATTTTATCTCTACATAGTGAATATTGCATAAATTGACAACGAAGGCTTGTTTTATACTTTTTCAGCGACGTTTTTTGTCGTAGTTGGGTTTTAGTTTTTTTACTTTTATTTTATTTGTACTATTTTGGTGTCCAAGTGCTAGTAATATATATATATATATTCAAAATGTACAAGTCAAGCGCTTTCAAATGATACCAAACACGGCATATTTATCATAACTTTATTTTTTTACTCTGTATGTTTTGTCCGCTAGAGGGCGCCACATTAGATTTTGTGAAACTTCATATAGCCTATAACCAGCGGACGATCAAGACGCTTATAATGATATGTCATTTGTCGAATTCTGATAAGTAGTTAAGAAGTTACGTGGAAACAGATGAACATACATACATACATACATACATACATACATACATACATAGCCTGTCAAAATCATAACCCTCCTTTTGCTTTGCCGTAGTCGGGTAAAAAGTACACCTGCCGTCCTAACGCTCGCGTGTTTTTTTATGAGTGATAAATAGGTCTCAAGTGGTATACTCTTAGCATTTAGTGATGGAATATTATTTATTCCATCCTTCCATCGATTTTTCGGCTTTCGTATCGAATGATAACGATCAACCAAAATGTTTATGATGATTATTCATGACAAAAGTGCACAAGCGTGTGAGCAATCACAAATACTCTCTATTCCCTTACTCTCATAATATTTTGACGCAATACCAGTGAACACAACTGGAATGAAATCGACGATAGGAGTAACTCCATGGGTGCAAGACTGAGCCCAACATAACCCGCCTGCCCCCCGGCAAGAGGGTAGGTATGCATAAGGAGGCATTCCCCAGCGTCAAAAAAAATTGGCAAGACTGCCAACTTTCTCCGGGCGAGCACTTGAGAATTTTGACTAAGAAAAGCTGACAGAGACCTGGGAAGCGTCGCCTGCAATATGTTCCACCAAACCCCCTGGTTTGGGCCTTCCCCCTGGAAGGGGAGTTAAAAGGTTGGCTTGGGGCTCCACTGGTGTGGTCTGCCACCTATCGCAAAAAAATAGCTACTGAAATAAAGGCTGATGCTATGTTTTTCTTTTACTTGGTGCTAATGCAAGAAATGCAACCAAGAAATTATAGTTAAGTAAGTAGGTCTCTCTAAGTAGGTTCTCTAGGTAGGTAAGTGCGCGGACAGCCAATATCCTTCACTTAGTCACTTTCTATCAGACAAGTTCAAATTAATATCAGTGAGAGTTATGAAAAACTCATTTAGTAGGTAATAATAAATTTAAGATTCACAAAATATGTATTGATAAAGGACAAGATATTTACTACAAAATTTTGTATTCGACCGAGTCTGGTAGAAAAATTTATCTATACTTACTATTTATAAAGAGATAGATAGACAACGATAAGACAAGGAAAAAGTCTGCTCGTCTGCCACCTATTACATAAAAAAAACTGAACGCAAACCTACTCGTACTAGTTGCAAATCGATATATGGTTGGTACTTGTAACTTATCTTCACTTTTAATTAAGGTGACGGGTAGGGCACACTAGCGACGCCAATTGATTTAAATTTTTAGCTACTAAACCGAATCTATTTTAAACAATTTCGGGGTTACAATCTCTCGGCAAATACTTATACTATTTATTAAATAAAAGTGGCCGCTTTTGGCGGTAATCAATTTTTTTAACTTAAACGGACCCAACATTGTGCATGGTTATTTAATAAATAGTATAAGTGTAGTAATAGTATAAGTAGTAAAGCCGAGAGATTGTAACCCCGAAATTGTTTAAAATAGATCCGGTTTGTAGCTAAAAATTGAAATCGATTGGCGTCGCTGGTGTACCCTACCCGTCACCTTATACGACTTGTAGGTCACAGTCACCGGTAACGGGCACTATTTTTTCCGTCTGTCTGGTATTGCGGTACTCGAAACCTTAACAGTTATTGTAAAATTATCACGAGTCTCTACGTCTTTCCATTATTTACAATAACTCTTGATAACCTAGCAAAGTACCTAGAAGAATCGATTTATACCTCATTCATCAAAATCGGCTGGGTAGTTTAGGCAGAATTGGGGAACATACATACAAAATTCTCACAATACATAGTGCAGTGTATTACCTATCTTGAGCGCACATGCCACGAGTTGGCAACACTGATCCATCCATCCATAGAGTAATGTCAGTTGACTCGGACTGACTAAGCGGGACGGACGTGTCAAATGGTGCCTAACGGTGGTGTGTGTGTTGGTGAGTCAGGTTTATTACAACTATATATCTGCAACATTACACAGACTTCTAAAATCATAACCCTTCCTTTTGGATTTGCCGTAGTCGGGTAAAAAAGTACTACACCTAACTCGTAAGTCGTATCTTTGCTAAGACGAAAAATACATTTATTATTATCGTCTTACAAAACGATAATCCTTACGAGTGTATTATGCACCTTCTACCTACCACCTCCTATAAATCTATGGTTTCCTGGTACTTTGATGTTAAACCTTGAAAATAAAACAGTAAGATCAGTTATTGTAATACCAATAATTATGGTATAATTTAGGCTCAACAGGCAGGCTAAAGCTTGTCTTGTCTGTTGTAAAAAAAAAGGGATGAAGAAGGTTACTTCATCCCTACCAATATTTTCAATAAAAAGCTCCAAGTTTATTTAATTAAACTTATTGAGTGAAGTTTTTTTTGAATTATATTTTCACAACATCACATACATTGATCTGACTCCGAGATAGGTAGCTTACGCACCTGTGTTACGGATATCAGAACCAACAGTGGGATTACAAATATATACATATAATACTTTTCTTTTACGTAGTGTAGGACGCCCTGCGACAAGATGGGATGATGACATTCGAAGGCTGGCTGGTGTGGGCTAGATGAGAGTGGCCGAAAATCGGGAGCAATGGCGTGCATTAGGGGAGACCTATGTCCAGCAGTGGACGAGTGTGGGTTGCTGATGATGATGATGATGATGGATCCAAAATGTAACACGTTTTATTTTGAGAAACTGTCCAAAACGTGCGATATTCCTCACGATGATTTTCTTCAATGTCGAGCTAGTGGGATAAATATGCACATGGATTTCAAAAATATAGAGGTTCATGCTTGGTTTTGAGCATAGGCCCACTGTTCTCATCCACTGGACTTCCATTTAAAACCTTTTTCACCGCGTTATAGTATTCCGTGGCAAAAATACCGATAGCAGGAAGGTTTATTATCATAAAATCAATGTCACAGCACTCTGTAGCAAATTTCCTCAATCTGTTCGGAGGAAATTAAACGCATAAATGTGCGAGGAACTCGGTGCAAACGTCACACCTGAGGTGACCGTACGATCTGGTTTGGTTTACGCCAATCTGGGAATTATTACTAAAAATTAAATTGAAAATTTAAAAAAAACCCGACACAACTAAAGCTCTTTCATTTGATACCTATATTGAGGCAGTTGGAACAACAAATAGGTTATTCGTCATTTTCTAACGGCGGTCATCTTGGATTTGAAATTTTTCACAATTAATATATTCTGCTACTCAAGCCCTTTTATATGATACCCATATTGTTGGTGTTGTGTTAAAACATAAAATCCAAATCTTTGTGTCGGCGGCTATCTTGGATCGATTTTTATCCAACATAGCTAAGAACACTACGGTTTAGTTGCTAACAATTTAAATCAATTGGTGTCGCTAGTGTGCCCTACCCGTCAGCTTAACCACGTGTTCTACTAACCATTCTGGACTTTTAGAAATTCGTATATAAAAAATTCAAACGCTAGTTAGGGATACCCGTCGCCTTTTAAAGGGATGTAAAAGCTCACAGATATGTCTGCGACAACCATTGTTTGTCACGTCGGACGACGAAAATTTCGATATGCATCGACATTTGGATCGACGAGTCGATCCTGCTCATGATGAAAACAAATGGTAACGTTAGTAGGTAACGTACCTATACTATCGTATCGTAATAGATACGGCTATGTACGGTTATTGACTAGTTAATGTAATAAATAAGCCGATAAGCGTTATGTAAATAATGAGTGCGGCGGTACATCTGCAAACAATTTATGATTTAAATTTACTAGCGCTATGGTCAACTCTAAAAATATGTATATACTTTAGGACGTTGTCACAATATATAATATAAGAAAGTAAACCTCTACTTTTTTATAGGTAAGTATTGTGACAAGGTCCTAAAGTGTATACATATTTTTGGAGTTGACTAGTAAAGTCGAAGTAAAGTAACTAAGTTACTTTGCCGTGTGGTCCCCGGCAGAGTAGAATAGGCCACCCTCACTCTTACCGAGGTGTCGTAAAAGGCGACTAAGGTAAAGCTGCTGGCATGATCATCAGCACCCAGAGAAGGAAAACTCTGCATTTATATCAAAACCCTCGCCAACCCGTCTGCCAAGCGTGGTGAGTATGGCAATTACCCCTCATGTGATTGAGGGAGGCCCGTGCGCCAGCAGTGGGGACTTAAATGGGCTGATGATGATGATGATGATGAAAGTAACTAAGTTATGACTTTAAAGCTATTTGTTTGAGAGTCACCTCTTAGTTTTTGGGATGTGCATTACGAATCCTGGGAAGATTCATAGTAATTAAACTTATTTCTTACATATTAAGAGCCACGCTTCGGCATGCATGTGTCAGCACTGTGCTGTTTCGCTGCGTGAGTGAGGGTTCCAGAGGCCAAATCCGGGGGAAATCAGCGTTTAAAGGTTGGCATCGCACTTGTGACTCCACTGGTATCGCGGGTGTCTATGGACAGCGGCAATCGCTTACAATCAGGCGACCCGTCTGCTCGTCTGCCTACCTATCACATAAAAAAGGCTTCCTCACTTAATTATACCTCACCCCCGGGCTAGTGGTAGAAATACGCACATTGTTTTGAAAAATCCAGAGGTGCATGATAGGATTTGAACTTACGACATCCAGTTAAGATGGCGCACGTTCACCGCTGAGCCACCATCGCTCTCAGTTCATTCAACGATGATTTGACTAAAACGAAGTATCGTACGAGTGCATGCTTGGTGCGGCTTTGATTCTCGTAATGTGCACGTCTGTTTGATGAAATGTTACAAAACCGCATCAATTAGGTACCTTTATACGTAAGTCATCGACATGGGCGCGTCGTAAAAACCGACCAACAATTGAGCTGAAAGAGCGACAGGTATTCGTAGGGCTGCGCTGGCAGTTAAATGCAAATAATTTGTTGAACTCAAGTTCTGAATAACTGGTCTTGAAAGTAATGATCGTTCAATATGAACCTTGTTAGGGCACAACTATAACTTTAACTAATTGTAATATTAAAAGTAAGGTATACTTAGTTAATTAATTAATTTGGAAAGTAAATGTTAATTAATTAATTAAAAGCAAATCTTGATAAAATTTAGGGTTCTTTCTAGGACCTCTTGTGAAATTTGTATAATATGTTTGTATTTCAGCCAATAGACGTCCACTGCTGGACATAGGCCTCCCCCAATGTTCTCCACACAGATCGGTCCTGTGCCGCCCGCATCCAATGGATTCCCGCGATCTTCACCAGATCGTCGGTCCACCTTGTGGGGGGTCTGCCACGGCTGCGATTTCCTGTGCGTGGCCTCCACTCCAGGACCTTTCTGCCCCAGCGGCCGTCTGTTCTCCTCGCTATGTGCCCTGCCCATTGCCACTTGAGGCATGCAATCCTTTGGGCTATGTCTGTAACCTTAGTTCTCCTGCGGATCTCATCATTTCTGATTTTTTGTGAAATGAATAACCAAAAAGTTAACTCCATGGTCTGGTCTACATTGATATTAAACTACGTACGAACTGTGAAGCCTAAAACGGAATTTTCATGCAAAAAGTCCTAAAAAGTAATAAAATGCTTTATTTATCATAATAATATAACACTTTATAGGTAATTACAAGAAATTTTTAATTAAACACATTAATACAGAAAATCATGTGAATCGAATAGAGTATAAACTAGGGCAACCCTGTTTGAATAAGTCTACTAATCGATTTTAATATCACGAACCGATTTAAAAAATATCAGGCAAAGAAAGCCTTCCCCAAAATCTGTTCCTTGGGCTCCACAAATAAAAGATAATTGGTTTACCATATCATTGCCAACCCTGATCCCGCGCGAGCATTGCCCGAACCTCCGCTTCGCTTCTTTCGCGTCTTCACCCGCTTCCTTCGCGTCTTCGCCCGCTTCCCGCGCCTCTTCGCCCGCTTCCCCGTGCTTCTGCTACTTTTCTCTCACCGCCCAGACTCTGCTCTGCAAGTCCACCAAACAGCAGCAAATAAGATTAGGTGCGTGTAACCCATATGTGTTTTCATTACTATACCCGTTGCATCAACGTGTTTATGGTTTGAATTTAGGTTACTCCATCACATTTAAACGTGGAGCTAGTGCGAAAAGGCATTTTGGCCGAATAGTAGCACTGCCCTGGGGGCGTTTGTATTGTCTTTTTTATGTGATATGTGGCAGACGATTGGTGAGCGATTCATCTCAATAGTTTCAAATAATTTCCTAGTGTACCATTTCTTATATTTACAACAAACAGGATCTCCGAGACAGAAGGCCTTTTCTCGTGCTCTTTACAATGAAGTCGAATTGGATATTACGTTCGAGATCAATGTCGAGAATAGGCACCCTCACCCTCTGTGGCATTATACAATGTTTCAAAAAATATTTCAAAGCTAGTTTCGCCAAAATGTTTTTTTAAATTATTTGTTATACCGCTTACCTACAAGTTTATAAATACAAAAAAATTGACATAGTAAGTAGTAAAAGTAGGTAATTTAATGTATTTATTTAAGTAACTATGTGCCTTTCATTAGTGCAGTTTGTTTTTAGCTTAGAAATTACCTTATGAGTAAACATTTTCCCATTTACCTATTTAGTTTTAATTTTGAATTTCCCTAACCCTGACGTAAACAAAACTGTAGGTACCATTAAACGACGGCTATTTATAGGAATTATCTATAGTAACTATCTATAGTATTGGCCGTGTGGTCCCCGGCAGAGTAGAATAGGCCACCCTCTTTCTTACCGAGGTGTCGTAAAAGGCGACTAAGGTAAAGCTGCTGGCATGATCATCAGCACCCAGAGAAGGAAAACTCTGCATTTATATCAAAACCCTTGCCAACCCGTCTGTGATTGAGGGAGGCCCGTGCCCCAGCAGTGGGGACTTAAATGGGCTGACGATGATTTATAGTAATAATGTCGTCTAAAATTAACTATTTAGGTTTTCCAATCAAACCCTGGGACCTTAACGCGAACAGGACGTTACAACCGAATCTGAGTTCCCTTCCTTCACACGCGCTGTGTCTCCTTTGTTTGGAAGCGACAGGTATATCTCGTTCGTTACGGGACGTGTTCGCGCTAGGGCCCCAGTAGTGAAGAAAGTTACAATACCTATGTAGTTAAATAACTATGTGGAATCACGTCCATATTGAACAGTACTTATTGTATTTGTTGACAATCCCCAGGCGATGACGACACGAAGCTAAAACGATTTCTACGCGATGGCCTTCCTATCGCGGCTACATACTGTCTTCAAAACGAAACTACTGCTTCTATCAGAATCTTTACATTGCTCTTCAAATATGCAAAATAACGATTTGATTTCTTAAGGAGCAGCCGATGTATATTACAGCATTTCCGCCACTCGTAGCGGCGTGAGACACGACCTTGCCGTCTCAAACCGCAAGTAATAACAAAAACATTGTTATGTTTCGGTTCGTGTTTTTAAACAAATTTAACTGAAGTAGTCTGCAAAGTTGTTATCTTATAAATACTTAACTCTATTGTTTTTAAACGCGTTGAAAGATTTATCGTGAGTACATTTTTATAATGTTATGTTGTAGGTACCTAGGGAATTTTTATACAAATAATAAACACTTTACAACCTGTGCGGATAAAGAATGGGATCAGAAATGGCGGCGCATCTATTCACTTCTCGCTAGCACACCCACGAGTGCGAGTATAGACGCAAATAGTGTGCGAGCGAGAAGTGAATAGATGCACCGCCATTTCTGATCCCATTATTTATCCGCACAGGTTTTACATATCACTAATACACTTTTCTAATGAATTTAACAACGCTTTAACTAAAATTTCACTCAAAACACACAGTTGAGGTAATTAATCATTGGACTAGGCATTAATAATATGTAGGTATGTCATAATGTAATATGAAATTATTTTATTCTGAAATTCGAGGGCTTACTTATAATTGCAAAGCTAATTCGATTTGAATGTATAGAATACAATTTTTTATACACACCATAAGTGAAACTACGTAGGTGTCATGAAAGCTTTGTACAAATAAGATGGCTTTTTGCCAACGAGCAATATCTTCCAGACAACCTTTGAGCAGGGCATTAGTTGAAAGTGTAAGATAAAATTGTAATGTCAGGTACAATTGTCGCAACTAGTTATTTCAATAGCAAACAAAGACCTTTATTTAAGGGGCAGCTGCCCCCTCTGGAAATCTGTGATGTCAAAATGCTCAATGCAATTACCATAAAATGTGACTAAACTTACTTTCCCTAGGCCAGAGGCTGGGATGAAAAACCTGACTTCCACCTATAGGCTACTTGTACCCAGCTGGGTACTCCCAAGACTGCTAAAGTTACTACTAGACTACCATTCACTATAGTTTATAAATGTCAAACCGATTAGACTCCTAGTCACCGTTAGACACTATACACGAATTAATGTAGTTTTACGAAAGATGCGATTGTTCCCAGTTACGAATGCCAGGCGTTTCGCTATAAGCAATAATGAGTGGTCCTACCCAGCCTCATCAATATTCATCGCTGGGTATCAATTAATGGGTGCTCTGTGCGCCGCATCTGCTTCGCAACGGATAGCGAATACACCCTTATCGTGGATGCGATAACTGTTTTCACATTTGCTCACCTTTTAGGATTGAATTAGGCGCATCGCCCACACGACAGTCGAGCTTTGCAGCGGCGCGGGAGCCGTGGCGCGTTTTAGGATTGATCTCTGTAGAGTCGAGGCGCGTGCGGCTATGCTATCTTCACATTTTAATTCATGTATACGCACGACGCTAAGGTAAAGCTGCTGGCATGATCATCAGCACCCAGAGAAGGAGAACTCTGCATTTACATCAAAACCCTCGCCAACCCGTCTGCCAAGCGTGGTGAGTATGGCAATTACCCCTCATGTGATTGAAGGAGGCCCGTGCCCCAGCAGTGGGGACTTAAATGGGCTGATGATGATGATGATGATACGCACGAAATGAACTGACAAAACGGTGGCGAAGTCGTGGCGCTGACACACTTGAACTCCACGTCGCCGCCCCGCAATAAGCTTGCCTCGACTCCAGCCCACCTCGACTGACGCGGTTTTATGATGCTGCAAAAATAATATCTACTTACGGCATAAAATTCGCTCAGCGGGCCGTAGAAAGGGCCATGATTGGTGTTTTTCCGTTGGCATTCATGATGAGTTGATCCCCAGAGTAGAGTCTTCGCCGTAGCTCACAGGATTAGCAGGATGAAGCGGCAGAGATACTGTGTCTAACCTGGGAGTCTGCTTCCTGCATAGATACGGTAAACCATATATCAATGTAAACAAATCTGTAAATTTTCCCCCTCTGGCCACGTGGTCCTACTGCCTTTGTCCTACCTCAGTCGATTCTCACCTTAATGTCAAACACGTTTGGTTCAATATCATTGAGGAAATTTGACAAATTTTGGTAACCGGATGTGTGGTTGTCTTTACCAACTTTTATAAAAATTGGTGTAGCTGTTTGCGCGTGGAAACGTAACACACATACGCACACACTACTTTTAACTACGATAGAATAATAGTTATTATTTTTAATATTATCATTAGTAATCATTTATTTCAACTCATATTTTGTTAGTAACATCTTAATCCAAGATATTAGTGATCTATTTCGCAAGTAATGCACCACAGTGCAGCAGATAGACAAAGTCCACTCAGTCTGTCGGTCGGTCTTATAGGTAGATACAATATACTCATATTTAAATAACGATTTTTACGAGCCTTTGTGTTCTTCTGATATTAAGTTTCATCAAAATATTTTTATTCGTTTTTGTGTGAGAGAGCAACAATCTTACTTACATACATCTTCACAATTTTTCTCGTTTATAATATTAGTGGGATGTAACACACCCTGCATAAGATTATCTGCATCGATGCTCGCAGCGCAGTAGCAACGGCCTCCACTGCGACGCGTCACGCGAGAGACCTCGGATCGCTTCCGCCCGCCTCACTAGATTGTAATCTATCAATAGCCAATCATCGACGAACCTTTTTCTGGCAGATTTTTGTATCCGGACCTTTATCATACTTTGAAAAGGTTACAAAGATGCCCATAAGACTATCATATGCATAAATTCGTAACGACGAGTGTAGCTACAGAAGAGCAATGTCTCTATGGACCCCTTGAACTTCTACTAGGGACCACCAGTG
The DNA here is from genome assembly GCA_019059595.1 of Marasmia exigua. Taxonomy (NCBI): domain Eukaryota; kingdom Metazoa; phylum Arthropoda; class Insecta; order Lepidoptera; family Crambidae; genus Marasmia; species Marasmia exigua. The sequence continues at coordinate 9,252,278 of CM032476.1, read as the reverse complement.
GTCCACGGACCACAATGTAAGAACCACTGACCTAGATCGCATCGATGATTTCCATCAGGAGCGATTGTGGTTAAGTGTTCACCTCTTTATTAGAAAAGGTTAGGTGCATGCATCCAAAAACCGCCTAATGTTGCAAAAGGTCAACTCTTGTATTAAATTTCTGACTGTACCTACTTATACCTTCTGTTCTACAATCTCAGAATACAGGGCACGCCTCATACCCGACCCATCCCGACAGAAACTGCTTCCTTATTATCGACCTAGGTCCGTGATTCTTGGTAACAACCGACAAACCTCTTTTTAACGGGAAAATTATCTTTTCTTCGTAACCATGCGGAAAGTAAGAATGTCTTCCGTAAGTGGGAATCATTATATTTAGGGGTTGAGTTTCTATTCGTTCTTTGTTTTCTTTCCCTCTAAGAAGGTTACTCCAATATTGTATAGAGATGCCAAGTAATGTCCAAAGTATTGTTAACGTTGGAACTTTGACCCTCTGTTGTATACTTATAGAAACTTAATATTACCAAAATAGAGCGTCAAAAATTTTTCAGCGTGGTATGAACAGCGGTTCGTATAAGGTTTATGAAATCCGAACCTAAGGACGCAAGCTTTTGAGACAAAGATTTTTTTAGCCAATAGTTACATCACGGTGTGTAATGAATAGCAGTGAGTATTTTGCTATTAATTTTCAACGTTTCTCGAATACGACTCCATATCAAATTGCCACCCAGGTACGACTTTCCTATATTATGAATGAAAATTCATCCGTATCTGAAATTATTTAGATAGTAATCCCCCGGAACCCCAATAAGGCCCACAAATCCTACGATATGTTTGTAAACTAGCGCCACTGGCGCGCGGCACTACGGACTCGCCCAGGGTTGCCAGGTGTCCGGAAGTCCGAATAAAGGATATAACTAGTTAGGCTTTTAGGATGTTAGTCAAAAACCGTGCGAAATGGAGGAGGCAACGCATGAAAGCGGACCTGACTACGTAGCTTTAGACGCAATCAGAAATGAAGCGCTAAGATGATGATTAAGATAAGTAATCCCCAATAAAGCTAAAAAATCCTACAATCTGTATGTAATCTAAGGGCCATCGATAATAGAGAGCGTGGTAGTCGGACACTTAAGGCTCCCAAGCGTCCGCCATGTCAGGACACAGAAGCGTGTAGCTTTATTTTGCCAAAGGCCGGAGGCGTATTAGAAAAGGAGCTGGTTATTATATTTGTGGCGGTTTATATCTTAGCAATCTTTGTGCACGAATCATTAGATAGATCTTATTGGTTGCGTATTAGGCCAAGTTTAGCTTTTTTTGGTCTTCTTCGACTACTTCTTTTAGTCATATCAAATTAAAGATATCCGCTCCTCCAAACTGAACTCAGGTGGAGTGTCACTTTTTTTTAATTTAAAATAGGCCACCTTGCGTGCCTTAATCCCAGCAACCACGACATTTCCTCAGGACGACCAATTCAAAAATCATTTGATAGAAAACCTTCCCTGTTTATATTTAGACTTAATTATAGTTAAGAGTACAAAGGTGTCCTCAAAATTTATTAGTTTACTCCATTGTACTATGTACGGCTAGAGTGGTCCATTTATCCGGACTTCTGGTTTCAAGACCTGGCAACCCTAACTACGGACGCGCTCATCTCTTATTTAACGAATTTCGCCTTCGTTCGCTCTACTTTTTGATTATCGCCTTGTGAAGCCGCTAGGAAGTGCCATTTTGAACCTTATGTAAGTAAACATAGTGACAAATTGCCCATCGATGGCCATTTTAAAATGCTACTTGGTGAGACGGACGGATGTGGATAGAGGCATGGAATGTGTTGTGTTGTATCAAATGGCGCAAAGGTGGCAAAGGATAGCAAAATCTATCCTTTGCATCATCAGAGATTAGATCATATAAAGTCTACGTTTGATTTGAAAATCAAAAAAAATATTTTTAATTATTTCTCTATCTATCTCAAAACTTTTTGATAACCACAATTTTGAGAAACTATAGTTACGAAACGTGCAAATTTCCTCGAGACGACTTCTCTCACAGCCGAGCTAATTCAAGGAATACGAAAATATATTTTGATTAAAGTACCTCACTGCATTTCTTGAACTGTAGTCAACGAGTACAAGATGGCGCAAATCGACGTGCATATTGTGTTCTTATCGTGTGTAAATAATGACATTTGAGCGAGCTACTGTACGGCGAAACTATTAAACAGAAATATTAATTCATCGTACGGGAACCTCTTTCAATAGCCTCTTTTAGGATCTGTTTAAAAGGTCTTCTACTGAACATTACCTTTTAGAGTTGCCAGGTAAAGGAAGGAAGATTAAACTATCGAAACTAGCAAAGCCTTATGGGCTTTTATAAGAGAACACACTTCCTAGAAAACAAAATATAACTTTACTCAAGGGACCATCAGTAAGAAACTATATACAAACTAGGGCGCAGAGACGGCTCGATAAAATTTTAAAAATGGCAGGATTGAATGGGAGAGACAATGCAAAAGATCGAATCATTTGAAGAAACATGGAGGACATTTTTACGCACACGCACACGTACACGCACACGCACACGTACACGCACACGCACACGCATACGCACGCGCACGCGCACGCGCACACACATATAACCCACTCACTCAATCATGTACCCCAATGCTGCTTATATTATTGTAACTAGTTTTTTTTTTTTTATATTATTTTTCCTCTCATTCCTTTAAGCCGAACCGGAGCAAATTAATCATAAGCACAACTTATTATATTCACTCATAGTTAGTGCGATACAGGTCTGCGAGCCTAGTGCAATAACTAATGTAACTCGATAATTGTAAGTGCTTTCATGAAATAAATATTTTGAAATTTTTGAAATTTTGAAATTTGAAATTTTCATGGAGAAAAGGTTTGTTTATTGAACAAGAGGGAACAGAACGCAAAAAGAAAGAAATTTTTAGATAGTGAACCCTATTAAAAACTATACTATTTTCGATAATTGCGGACCGTCAGAGACTCGGTAAATCCTTATACTACATATTTATTTAGTAATCATGCATAAATATTTGGTCTGTTTTTGTACTCCAAACTTTGACTCACACTAAAAGTAGCCGCTTCTGGTGTTAACTTAAGTTTTGAGTAAATAAAAAGGACCAAAAAGTAGTGCACAATTATTAAATAAATATTATACATGTTTGCTGAGTCTCCGAAGGTCCGCAATTGTTCAAAATGAATCCAGTTTAAAGGTAAATAAAAGAAATCAATTCTCCTTAACATTAGGGTCATCATAATTATCACTATATTTGTATTGGTCTGGATGCTTTCTATGTATTACAAGTACGTATTTACAAAAGAAAAGTATTAAATGTATAAGTCAATAACATACTTCAACATTTCATCTCGTGTTCAGGCGGGACTCGAACCCACACCTTCCACAATCCGGGTGGATGTTCTAACACGACACAACACGAGATGAATTTTTTTAGTATGTTATTATTTACTTCAGGTGACGGGTGGGGCACACTAGCGACGCATTACGCATTGGACCCATCATTTTTGCATGGTTATTTAATAAATAGTATAAGTGTTTGCCAAGAGGTTTTTACCCCGAAATTGTTTGAAATAGGTCCGGTTTACTGGGTAAAAATTTAAATCGATTGGCGTCGCTAGTGTGCCCTACCCGTCACCTTAAGAATAAATTGCAAAAGATGGCTATAAAAATATCGACTATTAAATGTATATATTTGTAATCCCACTGTTGATTCTGATATCCGTAACACAGGTGCTTAAGCTACTCTCAGAGTCAGATCAATGTAGGTATGTGATGTTGTGAAATATTTTTTTATTTACTATCCTAGCCTATCAAAAAATAGATTATCATTCTCTACATTTCCGTTTCATTACTTCTCAAGTCTGATCCGATCAGTAAATGGAAGCAAAATGTATAACTTGAACGTTATTAATCGTCCGAGTAATTCGCGCGTCGCAAACTTACGTCCATCGTGATTGATGGCTCCGATCCAAGTGTTTCATTAGGGTGCTTTGTTCCACGGACCTGAACTCTGCAGTGTTGATGAGATGTTTTTTGGCTGCATGACAACCGCTTTTGAGTAAAATATACGCTATGTTAAATTCATACAATATCTCATAAATTGACCTGATGGCGTCCTATATACAACGTGTCAGGCCAAAACTTCTCAGGTAATTCATCCCATGAAATTGAACATCTTTCGCTATAGGGCCAACACCTAAATTACGAAAAAAAACAGCTGTTTCATACAAACGGATCAGAGGATCCAATTTGTACAGGGTGTATCTGTGGACTTTTACATGCCTTTAACCACGTGTTCTACCAACCATTCTGAACAACGTTTGTTCTATGAAATTTTTTCGACTCTCCATACAAAATGACCAAGTCACGTGACCGATTTTGTATGAGAAGTTGATTTTTTTTATGTGAATTTCCAAAAGTCATATAACAAATGTTGTTTAACACGTGTTATTAGAACACGTGGTCAAAGGGATGTGACTGTTCACAGATACACCCTGTATGGATATACGATTTTTCCCCGAGTTCAGCGTTGGTCCCATAGCGAAAGATAGATAGATACACTAAGGGCCGATTTTATGTTCCGTATATAAACTAAACTAATGGTTTAAAAAAGTAACCAATAGCAGCATAATATAACTAAAATGTGTTTTAGTTAGCAACAGTTAGCTAAATCAATAGTTATATTACAAGGAATTATGTTACTTTGACGTCGTCATTTTGACTATTGGTTTGACAGTTAATAATAGTTAATTTAACAAAATCAATAAATTGGCCCTAACAGTTATTAAAAACCAGTGGGCCGATTCTTGAGAAGATACATACACATAGAAGTTAAATTTAGAAATTTACTTTTTACTTCTTTACCCCCGATGCAAAAACGACGGGGTGTTGTTATAAGTTTGACGTGTCTGTGTATATGTGTGTGTCTGTGTGTCTGTCTATGGCATCGTAGCTCCCGAACAAATAAATCGATTCTGATTTTTTTTTTGTTTGAAAGATGAATAAGGGGGGATTAGCTATGTTGGATAATAATCGATCCAAGATGGCCGTCGTCACAAAGATATGGATTGTATGTTTTAACACAACTCCCAGAATATGGGTATCATATAAAAGGGTTTAAGTAGCAGAATATATTTATTATGACAAATTTCAAATCCAAGATCGCTGCGATGGGGGTTTTTTGTAATTTTCATGTTATATTTTGCTGCTATATTTATACATTCGTCCATACAAATCTCTCACTCGAATTCAATGTCGAGTATACGAGAATTGCCCCTCAGGTACTTGTTTTTCAGACATTCTACAATTTCGGTAGTACAAAAAAGATTTTCAGTTTCATAGGCTGAGGTATCACCTGAGAGATTTGTGCTATTAAGGGCCAATTCGACCAACCTTATTCCGATACTAAATCTTTGGTATAGCGCTGTCATTCTATAGAAATTTGGCTTTATACCATTGATTTATCCAAGAATAATGTTTGGAAAAATCGGGCCTTAGTGAACTCGCCGGTCGTGTCACACTAGTGTCCCATGGGAGTATGAGGGCAAGAGAGTAGAGAGTGCACTTGTGTTTGCGCACACACTTGAGCACTATAATATATCCTGCGTAACGATAAACCACGTGGCTTATCGTTAAGATTGGACGCCGTAGCCGTCATTATTAAATAATAGTTTAGAATATTGATAGCAAGGAAAGTAAACTCATTTGTCTACTACAATCTTTGTAGGTTGATGAACTAATCCCAGTCTGCGACGTGAATTGAGAGTACCTTAGCATCAATATTTTAGTCTGTCTTCTGTCTGGCGACGCCCTTACACGAATGCGATAGCTGAACATCTACTTTAGGTAGGTACTTTGGACTTATTTTAATCGTTTTACTGTAATAATAGTAATATCCTTCTACCGATTTCGGTCGCCAATCACAACGACGCAGGATATTATTATATTAGTGCTCATGTGTGTGCGTAAACACAAGTGCACTCTCTATTCCCTTGAACTCATAATCCTTTGGAACACCAATGTGATACGACCGGAGAAGGATCGGGCGTAGGACCAATGGCTTAACGTGCTTTACAAGGCACGGGGGTACAATACCGCCAACTTCCAGACTCTGGGCTGACACTGAGAATTTCATAACAGAAAAACTTTGCTACAACATTTGACCCGACCCGAGGATCGAACCCGGGACCCAAAGTGCAGCCGTCGCTTTAAAGTGGGACGCACTAGCCACTACGCCAACGAGGCAGTCAAAAGACAGTTTATTGAAGGTTTATACTACATAGATTTTGACGGGTAGCTATGTCAATTCGATTATCATGGATCATATTTTCTTCAGGAAGACTCGAAACTCTAATCCTTATTACTTATTTATTTTATTTATTGGATCACCAACGTAAGGTACCGCAGAATATATACAATTATGTCAAAGTTTTACATAGAATCTTAAAACTAACTGTCCTTACAATTAAAGGTAATCACATCATGCTTTTCTTAAAGGAAAAATAATATAAAAATACCTATACACACTAAGTTACACTTACTAAAAAAAATCAGTAGCTTGGTAGATAAAAATAATTCAAATAGAAATTATATTATTATATTTAGACTCAAAACAATCTAAGGTACGTCATTTGTTATGATTGTTGATAAAAATTTAGGGAGGCTTTGAAACATGGCGTCTAGATCTGGTAGCCTCTTGGTGAGATCATTATACAGGCGAGACAAACGGACAACTGGTGAACTTCGACCCATACTCGTCCTGCAGAATTTATTCTTAAATATACCACAAGCTTATCAACAACAAATTACCTTACCTACCTTTTCGTATAATGACCAGTATTGTAGAGTCCGTTGCGCCACCAAAGAAGTCCCATGATAGGCGCCATATCTGTCACGTCAACATTCAAATTTGATCTTTGTTAATATTAGACACAAGTCACCTTATTACAAATAGCGATCTATTATTACCGTACTAATGCACATGTCATCCCGTTCCACTATGCAATGTTAAAAGAGGCTGGCACGACTTTTGTTCTAAGACTAACCTGACCTGCGAGTTCGTAAAGAGTGGTCGCCGAAATAGATACATTCCACCTTATTATAAATCGCGATCTTAAGTTGTTACCGTACTAAAGCTCATGTCATCCCGTTCCAACTCGCAATGCTAAAAGGAACTGGCACAAGTTTTGTTCCGGGACTATCCTTAGTTCGCGATTTGTAATAAGGCGGTAATAGACTTTGACGGAAATCGCTTCATTGTAATTACTAGACTCTTCAAATTAATAACCATGGCCAAGCGTACCCCGGACTTCAACTGTGAATTCCACGCTATGATGAGAAAGAGAGGACTTTGAAAATGAGAACTCACATTTATCAATTCCTTTGACACGATAATTGGCAAAATAATCCTCTCAAAGAGAAATTAAAAACGAATATTCTAAAGTCAGCAGCTGATTAGAAAATGCATCTGTTTTCCCAATATATCTATTTATTCTCGTCACTTCGCTCGCTCTCATACAAGCGTTCATAAACAGTGGCATTCTGTAATTGAGGCGGCGATAAACGCAAGGCCGTTGTTATTGTGTGCGATAATACAATAACTGTCTGCCGTGTGACACAGAATCGGCTGGTTTTTGTGGCACAACACTCGGTGACCGCTTTCACTTGCTTCCAACTTCCTACTACGTGCCCTCGGTGCCCTAGAAGTAGATAGGACCCAAGTATTCTATGGACCTTATCTTCTGTTAATTTCTGTTGTCCTGGTACTTTTAGTGATCAGACATCTACTAGTTTTCACTAATTTCCAACTTCTTACTGCGTATGGAGTCTAGAAGATGTGACCAAGCGTTTTAGTCGTCTGAACTTCTGTTCATTTCTATTGTCCTGGTACTTTTAGAGATCAGATACTAGTTTTCACTTGCTACCAACTTTCAACTGCATGTAGGGCTAGATGATACGCGACCAAGCGTCCAAGCCGCCTTACCTTCTGTTCATTTCTGTTGTCCTTGCAGTTACTTTTAGTTACCAGATTTTTTACTATTGTTTTCAACTGGGAAGTTCCCCGAAGTAGGAACTTCATCCAAGCGTTCTCGGCCTAGTTGCCTTATCTTGAGCCTATTTCTGTTTTCCTTTTGTTTCGACATTCAGCAAGTAGGCACTATGAACTACTCGGTTGGTTTAATTAGACAAAACTTAGTACAACTGCCTTGTTATTGCGAACTGTAAACCCTTTAGCAGATATGGTCAGGCCCAGTAGTGAGAAAGGGAAATTTGGCTGGCCCGATGAAATCGATAGTGACTCTGCCGCATTCACCAATGGTTGTGAGTTTGATTCCCATCATGGGCATAGAGTCCGCGCCATAATAGAACATGGACCTAAAATTCAGGATCCTTGTGTCTGTATCAACAAAGCTCAAACTTGACAGAAGTGCCACCAATCACGGGACTACTATTAGGTGGCGCGAACTCTACACATTTTAGTGAGGTAAACACTTATTTTGGTTGTGTTTGGGAGCTTTTTACGGCTTTTGACCAGGAATGAGTGGGAGCATTAAAACATTAGTTTTTCGAACGCAAGTTTAATCTTAGCGAGCAAATAGAGATAACATCGGTACTGAGGATAAGCTATTTGAAGTTGCTAAAGGTTTTAACGGAGTTTCCCTAAAGCTCGTAATATACGAGTACTCACTCCATCTGTAGCAGGCTGCTTATTTAGCTTGCCTTGAAAATGTACATAAACGTAGATCTTTATATAAATACTTACTTATATAATGTTTATTTTTACGCTTGATTTGAATTTGATACAAGCTCAAAGTAGGTTTATTATTTTTACCGTAAGTGTATTATAATAAATAAATAAAGAACAACATATTCATACTTTGATCATGAAATTCGATGCTGCAAAGCAGAGCATAGCGTAGTATCCCTCAAATTAATTACAACACCATTGCAATCTATGTTTTCACAAATAAAGATATTTGTATTTTGTATTTTGATCCTGCCCCACATGTCCATAGTAACGAGTTTAAACACTTATGTTATGGGTATCAAATGCAACGAAGGAACCACAATAATTTTTCTTTACCTAAAATTGCCTAAATTACCTGCTAAGACCTAGTGTGAAGTTTGTATATCTATGGTTTTGTGTGCAATAAAGTACATTCATTCCTTAAAATTCAAAACTTTAACAGATTTTATGACATCCGATGCTGTAAACAATACAAGTGTTCATCACACGAATATTTGTAGAAGGGAATCGTTTCCATGACCTTTACCGTAATATCCTTCAACCGATTTCGGCTAAGGCAGCCAATCTCAACAATCAGGCACTCACTTAGTAAAAAGGATATATTATAGAGCTCAAGTGTGTGCGCAAATACAAGTGTACTCTCTAATTCCTTTACCCTCATAATCCGATGAGATACTAGTGTGTCTACGACGTGTAACGTGCTTTCCGAGGTACGGGGGTACACTGACCGCCAACTTCCAGACTCCGGGCTGACACTAAGAATTTCTTACCGAAAACTTGGGTTAATTTTTGCTCGACCCGGTCCGCTTTAAAGTGCGACACGCTATCCACTGCGCCATCGAGGCAGTCCCTTTACCGTACCTATAAGCGGAGTCACTATTTAACTATCAAATTTGTCATTGGGTCCCAGCCTGTCAAATGAGTATACGTGTAGGGTTGTGTAATAGTGCCTAGTCCGCCGTATAGGCGGACATCCGTTAAGAATATCGTTGAGGGAGGCTTTGGCTGTATCACCGTGATATTCCCCAATATGGGCGATGAGGGAGAACCGCAGGGGGTTTAGTGGGTATGCCTTTGCCTGGCTTCTCTTTGGGAGAAGCCCTCCGCCAAAGGAGAGCCCCACATAACCCAGCCACCCCCCGGTGGTCTGGTATGCATAAGGTAGACGGCTCATCTCTTGAGCCGGCGGCATTCCCCCTGCGAAACCGGGTTTGCTGGTTGTGTAATAGTAACTGACACAAGACTGTGCGAGCTAGAGGATTCGAAATAGGAAAGCGCCGCACCATTGTCCTTTCTGCATGATCCAAAGGTTGACTGGTAGATAATGCCTCTGGGCATTAAGTTCGCCTATTGTATCGTTTTGTGCAATAATGTTTTTAAATAAATAAACGGACCCTGGGCTTTAAAGCGACAGCTTGGGACGCAACCGGGACAAAAAGCTACGATGATGTGTAATATTATGTAAAACAATGAATATTCTTTATTCTGGAATCGTGAAAATTATGTAATTTCTTTCAGAATTGGATAGGCATTTAAAAGGTCAAGTGTGGGTGTTTAAATAGAAATGCAGGACGTCCTATTTAAGTGTGCCCAATGACCTTTACACTACTCTGCGTGGATGGTGTTAAGGTTACTCTTAAATCGAATTTTGATTTATATTAACTTATAGTAGACACATATTTATTAATAGTAAATAATATAGTCAAAAAAATTGTTAGTAGACCTTAGGGCTACCCCCGCATTGAAATCGAATGGGCACTCAGAAGGGCTTGTTCGTACGCAACAATACACAGCACAGCGTCGCTTACTCTGGTATCACTCCGGTCGAGCCGGCCCATTCATGCCGAAGCGTGGCTCTCCCACGCTCAAGATGTGAAAAATAGTTCACTAAATTTAAATATAAAATGCAAATGCATAGGTTGTTTTGTTGGCACTATTTCAAACAGAAATTCAAAATACCTAGTTTTAAACAAAAGTATGAATGCAAAATACGTATTTTCAAAATAGGTTTTGAAAATAAATAATCTTGTTAAGCATAAGTACTTATTTTTATTTAACTATTATTTAAAACTATTATTTGTTCAAAGAGTTCATCTTTCATGTTCCGCCTATGGGGCCTCATAATCATTCCACCAAAAGAAAATAACCGTTCAAAGGAGGCAGAACTCGGTATTGAAGGAAAAGTTTTTTTTACATTTGGATACCTGTTCAAGGATTCTAATTGTTTTTCTGGCTCGCATGGGCCGCATCACGCATCGTGGGCATTATTGTTCTAGTTGACAATGACAAGTTCATAAATGGTAAAATCTTGGATTTAAGAATTAACAATAGGAAAAATGAGTTAAAAATGTAACAAAACAAAATGTGTTTTGTATTAAAATACTAAATATTTACATAAAGTATTTCAAATAAAATATCAAATGTATTAAGAAAAAAAAGTATTTCAAATATAAAAATAGGTATTTTATATTTTGTATTTGCATTTCATATAACCGTGGGAGCCGGAGGAGGGAGGATATATGTAACCGTGGGAGAGCCGATATGTAACCGAAGCGTACTTCGGCATGAATGGGCCGGCTCGACCGGAGTGATACCACGGCATCACAGAAAACTGGCACAGTGCTGTGTTTCGCTGCGTGAGTGAGTGATGGTACCGGAGGCCCAATCCAGGAGAAAGATGGGTTTAAAGGTTGGCAGCGCACTTGTGACTCCACTGGTGTCGCGGGTGTCCATGGGCTGCTTACAATCAGGTGGTCCGTCTGCTCGTCTGCCACTTAATACATGAAAAAAAAAGTATTTCAAATAATTTACGTCTCTGGTTATGAGCGATGGTAGTTTAGAAGATATGAACCAGACCAACTGAATCATGGTTACAAGTTTCAGAAACTATCCCAAATGAGCAGGTTTCCTTATGATGTTTTTCCTCAATCGCCGAGTTAATCGCGCACCACGCTATGGAAGAATCACGCACCTAGATTTGGAAAAAATCCATGGTTGGATTCAAAACCTACGGCCACCCGTTGGGTAGGTTATACTTCAGCACATTTCTTAAAAGGTAAAAAGCAAAGTAACATGATCAGTTCAGTTCATTATATACGAATTACACACCAACATTCATTATAAAAGAGGGCCAACTGTAACAAGAAACCAAGTAGCACCATTACAGAGGTCAAAATCGGTTTCGCAACAAATAAATATTGCCTACAAGTGTATAAGTGTACACCGTAAATTGTTCTCTTTACAATGACACGGCTGGCTACAATTAAGAGTACTTGTTAATGACATATTTCTTAATGTACCGGCCTTGTTCGACGTTCACGAAACCATTCTATTTAGATCACCGGCGCCGCGTCATTTCACAGGTGGAAAAGATACATTGCTTGTTTTAACGAGACAGCGCATTCCTGATATGAAGGAAAGACTGCAATGAAATTAGTACAGAACTTTCGAATAACGTTAAACATCACATTGAAGATATTCATTGGAATTTATTCTCTAATCTTATTTGAAATTTTAGGCTCGAAACATGTGAAAGGTTCTTTATAATTGTAACAAATAATAGAATTTTCTCACAGCTGCAGGAGATACAAACACGACAGAGAATACGAAATACATGAATAAAGTACAACCGATCACAAGTTCAAAACATGAATAGTGTTTACATTGTATCTTATCGATTCAATGGCTCATTATAAAGCAATATTTAATAGTTATAGAAATACATGATTACGACTTAAGCACCAAGAATATGCGAAGAACTGAATTCGAAGATGTGATGCCTACATTAGTAGCAAATCAGTGAAACATAAAAAGCGCATAGAATATCTGCACATTTTTATATTCATCGTAAAATGTTTATTGAGGTTACAGTGTTGTGCTGTTTCATCTGATTAAAAATCGAACAAGCTCGTTTTCGAACGAAAGGAAAACGTATTATTGAAGACAGAGTATAATTATACCTGTATTTTTCCTTAATAAATGATTTTTATATGTGATTAGTGGCAGACGAGCAGACAGATCACCTGATAGAAAGCGATTGCTTCCGCCCATGGAGACCCGTGAAACTAGTGGAGTCACAAGAACGCTGCTAACCTTTAAACCACCTTTAAGCCTTGAACACCGACGCAAGGTATCGATCTTCTATCGGATACATTTTGGAGAGTGCGCCACGGAACTGTACAATGCCATTGGAGCATCTCCGTTCTTCCACTACTCCACCTCAATTGACACTGGTACATGGTAGAAATAACAAAAGTCCGCACAAATAGGTTTGGTCCTGTTTCCTTATTCGTACTGCGAAACAGTGGAATCAGCTGCCTGAGGAGGTGTTCCCTAGAGGCTACAATTTGGGGGTTTTCAAAGCGCGAGTGAATATGTATCTTCTAGGTAATAGTGCTACATCTTAGACTATATTATCACTTACCATCAGGTGAAATATGGTCGAACGCTTACCTATCTACACGAAAAAAAAAACCCCGGGTGTTATAGGTTTGACGTGTGTGTGTATGTGTGTGTGTGTGTGTGTGTGTGTGTGTGTGTCTGTCCGTGGCATCGTAGTCCCGAACGGGTGAATCGATTTTGATTTTATTTGAAAGGTGAATTGATCGGGAGTGTTCGTTGCTATGTTAGATGGAAATTGATCCAAGATGGCTTTGCCACAAAATGTCGGATTGATATATTGTATTGTACAATCCCCCTCGATACAGGTATCAAATAAACTGGTATGAGTAGCTGAATACAAAACGCTATGAAAATGACTGCCCCCATAAAATGGCGACATAAAACTTAGAGAGTGTCTTTATAAAACGAAAAATAAAAAACAAATTAAAAAACACCCGACTAAAATTTAAAAGTCCAAATTCAAATTGAGCGGCAATATTTAACCAAAACTGTTCATACGTAGGACAGTCAACAGCAGTTTCAATTTATTTTTGGACTTTTAAATTTTTTCTGTATCTATTATATTCGTAAACTTTGGCGAACCTTATAAATATATAAAAATTAAATTACCAATAGCTAACAGTTCACTTGTCGCACGAGGTATCGGCTGTCCTCCAACAGCGATGTCTCATTGTCCCCGAGGGGAATGACCACGGGCCGACCCACAAAGCCGAACTGGGCCGGACTCGCCCGGTCTCGCCGAAGCAATTCGTTAATAAGTTTTTCAATTACGATGCACGGGATTCTGATAGAACAATGATTTGCAAACTAAATTAACCAGTCTGTGTACGTAACATAGACAAGACGAAAATTAGGTCGAATTCCCATGTCGTACCCTCTCTTGTAAAGGTTGGAAGCTCTACACTGGAAGTTGTAGACGAGTACATCTACCTCGGACAAAAAGTCCAGCTTGGTAAGTCCAACTTCCAGAAAGAGGTCGACCGACAAAACCCACTCGGCTGGGCAGCGTTCGGGAAGCTACGCAGCATATTTTCTACCGCAGTGTCTCAAGACGAAAGTCTTCAATGTGTGTGGGTTGTTGTCAGTGATGACATACGGAACCGAAACGTAGCCGCTTACAATGTGCCGATTAAGGAGGCTCAAAGTCACCCAGAGAGCAATGGAGAGGGCTATACTCGGAGTATCCCTGCGTGACCGTATCAGAAATGATGAGATCCGCAGGAGTACTAAGGTCACAGACATAGCCCAAAGGATTGCATGCCTCAAGTGGCAATGGGCAGGGCACATAGCGAGGAGAACAGACAGAGGCCACGTACAGGAAGTTGCAGCCGTGGCAGGCCCCCCACAAGGTGGACCGACGATCTGGTGAAGATCGCGGGAATCCATTGGATGCGGACGGCACAGGACCGATCTGTGTGAAGAACATTGGGCGAGCCCTTTGTCAATGTCTGTGACAATTTATGGCCAAAAAAGTCACAGATCTCGTGGGAGAGCCACGCTTCGGCACGAATGGGCTGGCTCAACCAGAGTGATACCACAGCGTCACAAAAAACCGGCGTTAAGCAGCACTGTGCTGTTACGCTGCGTGAGTGAGGGTATTGGGGGCCCAATCCAGGAGAAAGGGGGGTTTAGAGATTGGCAGCGTACTTGTGACTTCACAGGTGTCGCAGGTGTCCATGGGCCGCGGCAATCGCTTACCATCAGGTGATCCTGCTCTTTTGCCACCTATCGCATAAAAAAATGTGTATTTCTCAAAGAAAATATCCTCCTTGGTTTTTCCCATTCCTTGTTTTTTTTTATATGAGAGGTAGCCGACGAGCAGACGGATCACCGATGGTAAGCAATTCCGCCGCCCATGGACTCCCGCAACACCAGTGGAGTCACAAGTGCGCTGCCAACTTTTTCCCCTTCCCCCCATTGGGCCTCCGGTAACCTCACTCACACGGCGAAACACAGCGCAGTTCTGCAATTCTTTGTCAACGAGACGTCCACCTCATTTGAACTCATTATCACCCTTGACATACATTTTTTGACGTCATCTTCTCATTTACATTTACTTTCATTCGCTCTTTACATCTTCTCATTATGACCAGGATGACAAAATATCAGTTCAATACCTAATCAAATTTACATGTCAAGTTGATATTGAACTCTGTTGCTTTTAAAATAAAGTTTAAATTGCTTTTGGTAATTCGACAGATTTTGGAACGTTAACACACAAATGTGTCTGTGGATAGGTAGGTATGTGTCGTGTGATGACACATACAAACACATACAGACGAGGTGCATTCTGTTATCGTTGTTCGTGAACTCGATACGTATCAGTCTCTTTGTTTTGACCTAATTACTGCTATTAGCATTTCGAAGTCGGAGTCAATGTTAGCTCGTGGACAAAGAATTACTGGCAATCAGGTTGTTTAAACTCAATCAGATTTTGGAATCTGGTGGCTTAATTTAAAGCCGTCTCGTAACGAACGAGAATATACCTGTCGCATCCAAACAAAGGAGACACGCTGCGCGTGTAAAAGAGACGGAAACTCTGATTCAGTCGTAACGCCTGCACCCAGAGAAGGAAAACTCTGCATTTATATCAAAACCCTCGCCAACCCGTCTGCCAAGCGTGGTGAGTATGGCAAGTACCCCTCATTTGATTGAGGGAGGCCCGTGCCCCAGCAGTGGGAACTTAAATGGGCTGACGATGATGATCATGATGATAGCTGCTTTAAATTAGGCCATCAGGTCAGTATTTACAATTGTAGAGCAACTCCCTAGCAAAATCCTTTTATAAAAAGCTTCAAAAGATGTGTCTAGCTTTATTATTTATTTATTCTTTATTGCACAAGAAAGTGAAGTACAATTGGCGGACTTAATGCTATACAGCTTTAGTGTGTTTTGGTTTTCTAATTAGTTTAGATTCGCTGTCTATTCGTAAGTACGAATTAAAAATAAACAATAATACTGTTGATTTTGTATGAGGAGACTAAATTACGAGTGCAAATAAAATGAAATAGGGAAGTATTTATTTCCATATGCAAAAACAAATTGATAAAACATCACATTACACGTGCATTGCCCTGTTCCCAAATTAGGGCTTGTACATTTTAGTAAAAAGAAATAAACAACAAGATACCTCATTAAAGAAAATTGTAATCATATAAAATACCAAATATAAAACATATATAAAATAAACGATAATTTTCACCTATAACATTGCACATATACTATTGATTTACAACACATGCATAAACCACAGTTCACTTTACATCTTGTATGAAAAGATACACATAGAATCGAAATCATAGAAAATTCTAGTTGTTTTCAAATATAAACAGAGTTAATTGTACACAGTATTTTAACTGTTTAACTAGCGTTTAGATAAAAATGAGGAAAAAACAGACGAAAAGTTATACGGCTGTACCTAATTGCACGGTGGAAATTTTCAGTAGCCAATGATTCATTAGACATTATCATATTATTATCACGTGTATGCCAGATGTTCCGAATCAGTAGCTAACTAATAGTTACTAACTGTGCTCTGCCCGCAGCTTCGCTCGTGCTAGAAATGATTGTGCAAATCGATAGGTAGTTGCTCAGAAAATCACTGGTGTTTATAGTGAGTAAGTGAGAACATGATTTAGTTTAAAAAATTTAGTCAAGACATATCCATAAAGAATAAAAGATCACTAGGAAGAACATAAGTATTGCTACCATGGGATTGCTACCATGTACCTTAAGGCGACGGGTAGCCCTAACTAGCGACACCAATCGATTTTAATTGTTAGCTACTAAACCGGATCTATTTGAAACAATTTCGGGGTTACAACCTCTCGGCAAACACTTATACTATTTATTAAATAACCATGCAGAAATGTTGGGTCCAACGCGTACGCGATAAATTGATTACCGCCAAAAGCGGCCACTTTTAGCTTGAATCAATTTTTTGCGTACAATAACGAACACAACATTTGTGCTTGATTATTTAATAAATAGTATAAGTGTTTGCCTAAAAATTAAAATCAATTGGCGTCGCTAGTGTGCCCTACCCATCACCTTAATTGAGCGTTACTGATGTTCCCGCGTTGATACACCATGACACTTGCAACTTAGCGCCTAAATATCGGTAACACAAAAATAAGGTACATAGTAGCAATCCCGATATAAACCATTCAAAAATCTACTTAAGCACAGCTGTACCACATTTATAAGTTACTTCGGCAAAATTCGGCTACGCAGAAGAGCAAGTTAAATCCGATTGATTAAGATTACGAAATTTGAAATACAGACTTTAATACGTTAGGTTAAGATTAAATCCAGAGAGGAATGCTATCTCTCTCTTAACCGCACTCCCACCGAACATTATGCTGAAGCATTAACCAATAAGAAATTGTAATTTTTGGCTCGCGTAAATGGAGCGTTGTGATTGGTTAAGAATTTGTCGCAGTTTTCGAAAATAAGACATCTGCACAGGTACATTGGTGTTACTTATATAATTGGTAAAACTGTACTTAGTCCCCGGTTTTCAAATTCCAACAAAAGGAATTTCACGTGATGCCATGTGTACACTTATCACCGCAATAATATGATTGTTTCTCTTATGTAAAGTATCAGGAACTACATCAAGTGCTCGTGTCAGTGTGATGACGTAAGGCCTCAAACAATACGCCATCTTTCTATTTTAATCTGCTGTATCATCTCGTTGAGGTTGTGTTGACTAGTCTACGAAGAACGCGCTTTTGTGACGAAACTGAGGATCTGCAATGAAACGGAATTTACGACCGAATCTTTATCATGTCCATTTTCACACGCGCTGTGCGTCTCCTTCGTTTGGGTTTTTGGGAATACGACAATACATACCAATGGTTTCGTTGCAAAGTCTGTAACATTTTTTTTAATTTAATGAATCCTTGAAGTAAGGACGTTTTTATGAGGTACGCTATGGGCTGCTACATTTTAAATCTAATTTATCCCCCAAGTACCTACTTACACAAGGTGTCGTGGAGTTACCCTCGTTGGACTTTGGACTGTCCTTATTTCTTAGGCACAACAAGTGCTATTTTGCATTGCGATGGTGTACTCGACCTGATACCATTTGTACCTATATGATGTTGAGGGTAATTGATTGTAATAAGTTTTATGAACATGAACTTAGTATGATCTCTGATATAACTGATAATAGGTATATTTGTATTTATTTATAGATGCACTGTGTTTGATCTCAAGTGAATAAGCTACCAATGACCACACATTTCCGACACATAATTGTTCAAATTTACCTTTTTTATGTCACATCGACGTGGGGGCCGCACGATAGGGTCCGGAGATGTAGGGCGAAGGGCTCCGATTCGGCCCCTTTCGGCCCCTCTTATTACTGGTGATACCGATTGTTTACCGAGAGATAATAGAAGTTGGATCGATGTATTTGTGTATCCGGGAAGTAATTTAAACATGAGCTTAATGCTCTACGAAACATGATCTTACCAAGACACTAACTCAAAGTGGTGAATGAATTTTTTTTAACCGGAAAGTTTACTTTAAATTGCGTGTTATATAATAGAGTTGTACCTATTCATTGTAAACTCTTTATCCTCTTTTTTATGTGATAGCAGGCAGACGAACAGGCGGATCGCCTGATGGTAAGCGATTGCTGCCGCTCACAGATACGACACCAGTGGAGTCACAAGTGCGCTGTCGACCTTTAAACCCCCTTTCCCCCGGCCTTCGGTACTCACACTCGCGCAACGAAACATAGTACAGTTCTGCTTCACGCCGGTTTCCTGTGATTCATGCCGATGTGTGGCTCTCCACGGCATGAATAGGCCGGCTCAACCGGAGTGATATCACGGCCTCACTGGCATGAAGCAGCGCTTGCGCTTTGTTTAGAATGAGTTAATCATCACTCGCTCTCAATTCCTGTGGCTGTGGCCACACTGCGCGACTCCGGTTTGCTCTCTGTAGACGTAGCAAGCTTCGTATTTTTATATTAATAAAAGAATATTTTTTAATTAAAATCTTTCTTTTAACTCCTTGAACCTTTATAGGATCTTTTGTACCTCCCCTATCTTTTGCACTCCTACTACTCGCGAAAGATTCGTTTCGTAGCGAACTTAAATTTGTAATTTACCACGATTACCTTCATACCTCATTGTATTGTATATTTTTCTAAAGCTCATCATCATGGCCAGACATGAGGACATCAATAATTTTATTACTTTTTCATTTCAGGTACTAAAATAAAAAGTATGTAAATATATAGCTGAGAAACCTGAATAGTTGGTAAGAGAAATACGTTTTTAGTAGTATTACGAGTATGTATCTAAGTAAGTACCGACTGACTCCCTGTTGGTCTAGTGGTTTAAGTACCGGGTGATCTCGGGATTCGATTCGGTCGACCAAAAAGTATGTTTTGATTATTTCGAACATAGCTCGGATTTGTGATCACCAATTCGCATTCGGCCAGCGTAGTGATTAAGCCTAGTCCCATCATAGTAGCGATGACTTGATTGCTATGATGGAGGCCTTTTCCCTGCAGTGGGATAGTATATAGGCTGATACTTTACTTTATACTTTTAAGTACCTACTTATTAGCCACTTGTGAATGGAGAAAAACTGATTATCGTAGAGTTGGCACAAACTACCTATGTTGACATAACACAAGTGCTTAAGGCGACGGGTATCTCTAACTTGCGACGCCAATCGATTTAAAATTTTAGCTACTAAACCGGATCTATTTTAAACAAATTCGGAAATCCAGTCTCTGAGCAAACGTTTATACTATTTCGTTTTTTAGATTATTGCGTTGATAACTGTTATTAATTAAGACGGGATTTAAAGCGAAATTTATTATTCGCTTGTGACCACGGCTGCTGTAACGTAGCCGAAACGTTAAGCAAAATATGGGATTGAGTGAGACAACATTATGTACCTCATAATGTTGTCTCACTCAATCCCATCTTAATTAACTATAAGTAGTTTATATTATTTATTTAATAATGTTGCACTACTTTTTGATCTGTTTTTATAATCTAAATTTGGATTAAAGCCACAAGTGGCCGTTTTTGGCGGTATTTCAAATTTCGAGTACAAATGCATACCAACGAATTGAGCATGAATATATAGTATTTAGTCCATTCCCAGACGCTGGAGCTTCGTAATTGTGAAAAAGATATCTGGTTTAGTTATTAACAATTTAAATCATTTGGCATCGCTAGTGTGCCCTACCCGTCACCTAAAGTTATTTGGGGTTGGATAGATAGTCTATTGTCTGTTATTTATTTATTTGTATCTTTGTACAGACAGTAACACATAAGGTTACTACAATCTGTCATTTGCCTCAAAAATGTTGACGTTAAGGTGAGAGTAGATTGACGTGTGACTGTCTGTACCTACGCTTGCGACGCTGCGCACTTACGAATGATTAATAACATGAATTTTCAATTTTAATAATAATATTTACACACAGTCACCTCACAGAAACCCGGTGTGAAGCAGCACTGTGCTGTGTTTCTTTGCGAGATTGAGAGTACCGGAGGCCCAATCCGGGTTAAAGGGGGGTTTAAAGGTTGGCAGCGCACTTGACTCCACTGGCACTTTGTTCTATTTTATTGGCGTGAAGCAGCACTTTGCTGTATTTCGCTGCGTGAGTGAAGGGTACCGGAGGCCTAACCCAAGGGAAGGGAAGGAGGGTATTAAAGGTTGGCAGCGCACTTGTGACTCTACTAATGTCGCGGGTTTCTATGGGCGGCGGCAATCACTTACCATCAGACGATACGTCTGCTCATCAGCCACCTATAACATAAAAAAACAATATAATTACTTAGCATCTTTTGTGCAGATGGTAAAGTGAAACATTACATAATACGAGTACATTGTATTATTTTTAAATCAATATAAAGTCTGGATATTAATCGCATTGTTGAAATCAATCTTTCTATCGAATGACAAGATAATTTTAACAATATAAAATACCAATCTAAACTGACGCTATTGTCAAAATGCTTGTTAGATTGCTGATATGGTTTTATAAAGGCAACCTCTTCGAAAGATTAGAGTTGCTCATTACTACAGTCTATCCTCCAATCGATATTGAACCAAATATGTCTGACATTAAGATGAAAATCGGGTGATGGAATACAGATTGTAGTCACCCAAAGCGCGTGTCGGTTGTACAGTGATCGCTGATCTGTGGCAATTTGCACAGATGTCAAAACACTTGTGTTTTATCAGCAACTTCTGGTACAAATATGTGATCGGTAAACAATTTGAGTTAGTATATATTACAAAGTTATTGATAAAACGTATAACTTAATGATAAACGGCAATTGTTTGCCATGAAAAAAGAGTATTTATGTTACATGTAAATAATAAAAAAAATCCAACTATAAAAACAAGAGATTTAAAAATACTCATACTTAAATAGGTATTTATTTTCACTAAGGGCGGATTCGATCAATCTTACTCCGAATCTATGCACATCCAATGCACATTATTTATCCCTATGGATAAATAATTTAGGCTCAATTCAACTAAACTTTGTCCATACAAAGTTTAGTTGAATTGGGTCTAAAGCGCTTTAGTGGACCAGACCAAGTCTTGTTCCCTTGTCAAGGGGTTACGAAGGGCAGACGGTAGTTGCTTCATTGTATTAACCAGACTCCCAAAATCCTGAATCATGGTCAAATCATACCCCGGGCTACAGAATTGGTTGGAAGCGCACTTATGACTTCGCCTGGTGTTGCTGGAGTCCATGGGCGGTGACTATTGCTCATCATCAGCTGATCCTTATTTGCCGGAGTCTCCTTGCGTGATCGTATCAGAAATGATATGATCCGCAGGAGAACTAAGGACATAGCCCAAAGGATTGCAAGCATCAAGACAACGGGCAGGGACATTGCTAGAAGAACAGACGGCGGTTGGGGCAGAAGAGATCATCTAGTGGAGGCCGCGTACAGAAAGTTGCAGCAGGCCACCTTTAGGGGGCTAAAGGTGGACCGACGATACTTAGATGCGGGCGGCATATGACCGATCTGTGTGTAGAACATTGTGGGAGGGCTACGTCCAACAGTCTAATCATCATCATCATTTCAGCCAATAGACGTCCACTGCTGAACATAGACCTCCCCCTAATGTTCTCCATACAGATTGGTCATGTGCCGCCCGCATTCAATGGATTCCCGCGACCTTCACCAGATCGTCAATCCACCTGGTGAGGTGCCTGCCACGGTGGGGACTACCTGTACGTGGCCTCCACTCGAGGACCTTTCCGCCCCAACAGTCGTCTGTTCTCCTCGCTATATGCCCTGCCCATTGCCACTAGAGGCATGCAATGCCGTCTATTGGTAGAAATGATTATAATGATGATGAGGTGATCCTTCTGCCCGTCACCACCTGTCACATGAAAGGGATCACGCAGTTTTAGCTGAAACAAATCCTCTCGTCTAAACCTGCTCGATGCTTCTCAGGTAAATAAGGGATTAGGCATTTCAGCAAAGAGTCCATTTACATTTTAATTCTTATATCAAAATATAAAAAAGGACAAAAATAAATAAAGGAAAAGCAACACACAGTACACTATTTCTTTTGTAAGATCAGAAGATAAGTACGCTTTATAATTAATTTTGAAACATTTCTTAGATTGTGAATTTCTGATTGGTGGAGGGATGTCATTCTAGCATTTCGTTCAGCGCCTTACGCCTTACTAGGGGCCCGCCTTAACTTCATTTTGGGACATTAGTTTCCATATTGTGCCAATAGATGGCTCTGGGCTTTGTTTACATCGCGCAAGTGATTCGCCTTTTCGGTTTATCTATAAGACTTATTGTTGTCTATATAAGTGATCTACCTTTCTCATAGCTCTCCTAATTATAAAGATAGGTATTGTGAATTTTCGAAGTCAACTATCAGTGTTATGTTTTTTATGATCATCGATTTAAAATTTAGTGTCCTATGATGACCAAAAGCGATATATATATAAATATACCTATGTACAGTGTTAGCAGAATGTTGAGCTTGAATTCATTAAAATGAACTCAATTTATTTGATTTCATTTCGAGTAAGAAGATAGATAGTGTTCGGATGTCTTTGATCGTAATTTCAATGTGTATTTGACTTGAGCTTTCTAAGATTGTGTGAGGGCAAATATCATAGAGAAGTTATTGAAGGACATATTGCTATAGCGATGTAAGTCAACAAGTTCTCGGAATACGAGGAAGTTTCTATGGAAATGCTGGTGAACCGAACAGAAGTGTGTGTAGGGTGTATGAGCAATCGACTTATTGACACACCCGTGCATATAATTGTATGGAAAAACATCATTGTCCTTCCATTTAATACCTTTTTCAAATAAGATCACATCTGCGATGACTGTGACTGCGATGTGATCTACTACTTTTCGTCTTGAAAAAAAAAAAGTAGGTACAATAAGAATGACTATTTTAAAAGGCCAGCAGTGTACTTTTGGGTGTCCATACTCTATGGATGCCGACAATCGCTAACCATCAGGTGATCCGTCTGCTCGTTTTTGCCTTCTATCACGTGAAAGAAAGAATCTAAGAAAACGCGCATATTGACTTAATATCACGTTCAGAGTCAATTAATGAGTATCTACTTCAACATTTTTATTGTTTGTATTACCTAAATGGTATACCGTATTACCTGGTTAAGGCAAGGTATAGGTAGATTAATATTAGTTGTGGCGATTATGAGTAATTTTAAAAAAAATCGGTGAAACCAAAAAGAAAAGTATTAAGATTTTTTTAGCGTACTTGAATTGTAAATATGGTTACTTGTAGGAAGAAATGATGACATAATTTATGTCTCATAATAGCCACTATATACAAATATATTGGCGGCACTAGTTTTATCGATTATGTGTCGTCTTTGAAAATCTTACAGTTTTCCTGTAATGAGGATAAATCCATACTAATATTATAAGTGCAATAAAAAGTAACTCTCGTCTTCGTCTTCTGTCCTGTCCTGTCTTCTGCTACTCTTTCACGCCAAAACTACTCAAACGGATTTAAATGAAATTTGGTATACAGATAATCTAGACCCTGAGAAAGGACATAGGCTACTTTTATTGCGAAAAGGGGGTTGTAAGGGGTTGAAAGGGGGTAAAAAGTTACTTTTTCCACGCGGACGAAGTCGCGGGCGGCCGCTAGTAAATAATAATTTCAAATTGCTCAATCGCTATATTTATTCTGTGCCTTAAGGTACATCAAAATAGTAAATATCGTTTGAAAGCTAATCGATACTCGTATTTAATATTGCATTATACGCTTTAAATGCTGATTGGGTCGTTCATCATTTTACTTTAACCTGAATCGAAGTCTGAGTTCACCGGAGATTACTTTGGCGATCGCGCAGTTCGATCTCAATCTCGGCACATAACATTAGTAAACTCGTATAAATACCAATGTATAGTCACTTGCACTAATAAGTAGGTATACAAAATCATTCAAATATGAACCTTACTGTTTCGCCTTAAGAGTCGAGGTGTTTACATTTCATTGCAGGCGACTAAAATATGGAAAAAAGGATTTATGTTCTTATTTCTAAATTGTCAGAACAGTATCTTAACTTATATATATTTACTTAATCAATGTTGAATATCAAAAGGATTGCATCACCCTCCCCTCTTCTATCTAATGTCCTTTACCTGATGTTTGTCTGGTAGATATCGCTCCCAGCGATAAGACCGCCTAAATCGTACATTGTATCTCTGTATACCTAGCTTTTAAGTTTTGTATGTTGTGCATTAAAGAGCATCTGTATCTATCTATAAGCAAATATTTACATTTTCAACTCTAATTTTAGAATTTTTATATGGTGTCGTAATTTTTGAACACTCGACAGCAGGTCTACATACACACAAATCAATGGTGCAGTGTCTATGGTGTTGTTTTAAACCTTAGAAAGACCCAAGTACGATTCCTGTTCGGGTAAATTTAGGAAGCGTTCTTTTATAAATTGGTTCGGGGTTGAGTGTGCTGTGAACTGTCCCAGGACAACAACAGGGTATACCGCAGTTTGCGTCTAGCTGATTATATCATGCCACCGGGCTATGGGCCTTCCCACCGTCTCGCCATACGGACCGAATCCTGGGAGATGCTCACAAGCTACTTGCTTTTTTGTCATGTATGTACTAGGTATAATATGATCAATAAATTTCTTATTCTTATTCACCGATGTGTATCTTCACTCCCTACAAAGTCTGTGTGGTGGTGTCGCATCGGCGTAAATAGCGCCAGTGGATTTGTATTAATAGGCTTGTGTCCTATTTTTTTCTCTTGTTGATAGGTAATATAAAATCCCCCAAAAGTGAAAACATCGGTGAAATAATGGCTTTGTTAGCTTGGAAACAGGTCGAGATAGGACAATTTGAAAATCACTTAAAATAGACTTGCCCAAAACGCTCCATACAAACAGCGACGCGAGGCGTGACGTCTACCCTCACTAGTTTGTGCGCATCGCGAGATAGCTTTGTACGATAGCTATATGAAATAGTGCGTTTATGAAAATAGTTTCTTAACAAAAGTTGCTATGCATTGAATAATATATCGATTCATCATCATCATCATCATCAGCAACCCACACTCGTCCACTGCTGACATAGGTCTCCCCTAATGCACGCCACTGCTCCCGATTTTCGGCCACTCTCATCCAGCCCACACCAGCCAGCCTTAAAATGTCATCATCCCATCTTGTCGCAGGGCGTCCTACACTACGCTTACCGAGTCGCCGGTCTCCACTCAAGGACTTTACGGCTCCAACGGCTGTCAGTCTCTGCGGCTAATATGACCAGCCCACTGCCACTTCAGTTTGCTAATTCGGTGGGCTATGTCGGTGGACTCTGGTTCTCTGTCGGAATCACATCATTTCTGATGCGGGTCCTTCAGAGATACTCCGAGCTTAGCCCTTTCCATAGCTCTTTGAGCGACTTTGAACCGGTGGACTAGTCCAGCCGTGAGTGTCCACTTCTCGGCACCGTAAATCATGACCGGAAGGACGCACTGGTCGAAGACTTTCGACATAAGACTTTGAGGGATGGGTGACGAGAAGACTTGACGAAGTTTACCAATATCGATTGCTATATAAATATTTCGTAAATATAAGACTTAAAATTTACTCGTCTATCTTTGCCTTTGAGGGTTCATAACAAAAATGATGCATAAGGTTTCAAGATGAAATTTTGTACATAGCTCCTTTTGATCGTTATTTGTCATTGCTATTTAAAAAAAATCCAATCTCTGACTTAGTACACATGCCTATTGTTGCAATTTTGAACATTTTTAAAAAAAGTATAACGGTCTATCCATAAAGGGTAGTAAGTATTAAGGATTTTAGATGTTTTTGTGTAATAATATCTTCATACAAGAAACCGTAATTCTTATTATTGCCGCTTTTAGCAATTATAAAAATAATGGTCATCATCATCATCATCATCGTCAGCCCATTTAAGTCCCCACTGCTGGGGTACTGGCCTCCATCAATCACATGAGGGGTAATTGCCATACTCACCACGCTTGGCAGACGGGTTGGCGAGGGTTTTGATATAAATAGCAGAGTAGAATTAGGCCACCCTCACTTTTACCGAGGTTCGTAAAAGGCGACTAAGGTAAAGCTGCTGGCATGTTACTTGCAGAAAAAAAATATGACATAATTTGTCTCTCATCGTCAGCCCATTTAAGTCCCCACTGCTGGGGCACGGGCCTCCCTCAATCACATGAGGGGTAATTGCCATACTCACCACGCTTGGCAGACGGGTTGGCGAGGGTTTTGATATAAATGCAGAGTTTTCCTTCTC
Organism: Marasmia exigua; assembly: GCA_019059595.1. Lineage (NCBI taxonomy): Eukaryota > Metazoa > Arthropoda > Insecta > Lepidoptera > Crambidae > Marasmia > Marasmia exigua. The sequence goes on along the minus strand of CM032476.1, from coordinate 9,225,281 downwards.
TGGGTGCTGATGATCATGCCAGCAGCTTTACCTTAGTCGCCTTTTACGACACCTCGGTAAGAGTGAGGGTGGCCTATTCTACTCTGCCGGGACCACACGGCTCTCTCTCTCAATTTTGTCTCTAAACATTCTTAATCCTTTCCTCTATGGATTGATACTGTTGTACTTTTTTTTAAAAATGTCTCATTTTTGCCACAACTAATACAAATCTATTTGCGGCGCTAGTTTCGTGGATGCGTCCCCTAAAATTACTTGGATGTGAATTATCTCGCGCATTTTCATTTACATTTTCTAAGCCTGCAAATCTCTACACCAGAGGGGCTGTATACTAACTTTGCAAAAAAAAATATACAGACTGTATCCCAAGAGCATTGATTAGAATCATCATATAGATCTTAAAATGCAAAAAAGTGCAAAAAAAAAGACTGCACTTGCACATCAAAATTTGAACTTAAGCCGAACATTGAATGAATAATTAAGCAAACAGGGCTATTCTGTTATTCAATTCTCTTATCCCATATTATTTCGAGGGGTGAAAGAAGCAATTAATCGTGCGAATTCTGTCACTGGCTTCAAAGTGGGGTGACCGTTATTATTGACTTTTATGGACAATAAACGTAAAAAAAGGATTTTTACCATAGATGACAACCAATACCTATGCAAGTTGGTACTAAATTCTTATTTCTTTTCCATTATGGTGGACAAACGAGCAGACGCCTCACCTGATGGTAAGTGATTACGACCCCATGTACATCATGAGGCATCTTCGTAAGGGTCGTAGGGAGAATAAGCTCTTTTCTTGAAGATCACCAGGTCTTATCTGTTCGGAAACACCATCGATGGTAGCTAATTCCACAGTTTTTCTACGCGCTGAAGTGGCGTGATAAACGCTCTGTGGTGGACTAAAATCCATCTATTCTATAAAATATACTATACAATTAAAAAAAAAGTCTAATACAACTAAAATAAATTAAAATTATGTCAAATTAAACGTAAAATTATATAAATAAAAAGTAATGAAATATAATAACCAACAAAATTACACATTCACTGACTAACGGCCAAAAACAGGCAACTCACCCCCGCTCGCCTCCGACGCAAAGGTGCCCATCACACTCGCCGCATTACCACGCTGAATAGCGATGTATATTGGTGGCATTTGAAAATAAGATATCAGTTTAGTTTAAGTAAATCCTTAGTACCTATTACATGATTATAGCACTAGATTAACGTTTGCGTAACCGAAAGTAAAATGGGGGTATCTGTTGGCGACCATTACAGACCACCACCTCTTTGGCCACTATATTATTTTATGTAATTCAAAGTTATCTATTCTTTAAAGAAAGTGAGCTAGTAATATCCTCCAACCGATTACGGCTACGGCGGCCAATTTCAACGATTAGCCACGTACGCAGGATATATTATAGTGCTTAAGTGTGTGCGTAAACACAAGTGCACTCTCTATTCCCTTACCCTGATATTCCGATGGGACACTACTGTGACACGACCAGAGAGGGATTGGTCGCAGGACCAACGGCTTAACGTGCTTTCCGAGGCACGGGGGTACAAGACCGCCAACTTCCAGACTCCGGGCTGCCACTAAAAATTTCTTACCGAAAACTTAGGTACAAATTTTTTGGCCCGACCCGGGGATCGAACCCGGGACCTCTTGCACAGCCGTCGCTTTAAAGTGACCCACTAACCATTGCGCCACCGAGGCAGGCACCGAGGTAGTATATAAGTTGCGTCAACCTTTTTCACCAGCTCAGTTGTTAACAAGTGCTCGCACCTGTAACTGTCTCCATTATATGTATATACCAGTGCTGTGTTCAAGTGGTTTCCTTGGCTATCATCATTCTCACTTCATCCTCACATCCTCATCCAATCATTTCTCCCTCCTCCTCTTCCTCATTATCATCTTCATCTCCTTCAGTATCATAGAGCTAATAGCTTTTTTGGAACATTTATTTTTTTGTTTTTTTTTTCTCACGTGGTTTTTTGTCGGTTTAACATTCATAGTAGCAAGTCATTGATGCAGTGATATAATTAATTTACAAGACTACTGCTACATTTAAATAAGTAATTTTTAATATACAAAACAGAAGAATAAATCTATGCCTAAAACTAGATATAACAGCATAATCATTATAAGTACCTACTTGTACTGATCTAACCACAAAACAAATTATCTTCCGTTAAAATCTTGCTGCAGCGACGTAGAATCCATTTTCAAAATGTTGGAGCTACTAGTAACACCAGCAGTGGTCCGCTCGTGACCACGGCTGCTGTAACGTAGCCGAAACGTCGAGCCAAATATGTGAGTGCACATAATAAATATCGCGTTAAACCCCGTATTGATACATTGTAGTTATAATGCAACGCGAAAATCTAAAAAACACCAGCAGAACTCAATTACAAAAGCTTATTCATCCGTCCCGCAATTTCCTGCTTCGTTATTGGCCACACTACTCCGAACACCCAGCCTCAGTGGGCCAACGAACCTGCCTGCCCACTGAAATGTACCCTTATTTGAGCCGATGCTACCTGCCAATCCCAAATCCACCTAAATCTCTACAGCGTTAGACACATTTTCGAATCCCCAGGGGACCGTACAAAGGGTAGTTTTTCAAATAAATAATTGTAAGGGATTGTGGCTGTTAACCATCGACAATTAAATTATGGTTTATTGTATTGATTTTACGCTGTCCTGAGTAACAGTGGGTAACTAAATACTGAACTAATATTTACGGAATTGCGTTTAGGCAAACTTTTTTTTATGTGATAGGTGGCAGACGAGCACACGGATCAGCAGATGGTAAGTGACTACCGCCGCCCATGGACACCGGTGACACCAGTGGAGTCACAAATGCGCTGCCAACATTTAAACCCCCCTTTCCCCCGAATAGAGCCTCCGGTGCCCCCACTCACGCAGCGAAACACAGTGCTGCTTCACGCCGGTTTTCTGTGAGGCCATGGTATCACTCCGGTCGAGAAGGCCCGTTCATGCCGAAGCGTGGCTTTCCCACGGTCGAACCACTTGTTTTATTTAGATAAAAACTGGTTAATACTTAATGAGTAAGTAGGTATACTGTCCATAAATAAAGGCCTGTATAAATAGTACATCGTAAGAATCCATAAAGGAAAATATTTAGAGTTTTTTGAGACACAATGGAGAATGTTAATAGGTGTACAAAATCGCTTAAAACCAGTAGAGCTTATATCTACAAATACACAAGTTTCTGTTTCATCAAAAAACCGGCCAAGTGCGAGTCGGACTCGCCCAGTGAAGGGCATATGGAAGGTAAATTGCGGTTTACGGTTTATAACGTATTAAAAAAAAACTACTCACTATATCTAGTTCTAACCAATTTTCGTTGTTAGTTTTCATGATTATGTACATCATATATATTTTCTTAGTTTTATAATTCATTTATTATAGAAGTTAGAGGGGGGGAACCCACAATTTACCACTATGGGAGCGTCTCTTGCGCAAAGTAATGTGTTGTTAAAAACCTCAACAATCATTTTTAACGACCTATCCATAGATACCCCACACGTACATAGGTTTGATGAAAAAAACATTTTTGGGTTTTCAGTTTCAAGTATGGAGACCCCCCAATTTTATTATTTTTTCCAATTTTTTGTGTAAAAATCGTAATGCGGTTAACTAAATACATCTATTTACCAAGTTTTAATAGTATAGTTCTTATAGTTTCGGAGAAAAGTGGCTGTGACATACGGACGGACGGACAGACGGACAGACATGACGAATCTATAAGGGTTCCGTTTTTTGCCATTTGGCTACGGAACCCTAAAAACCAAGTAATTAATGAATGTACAGAAAATTAAATTTCGCTGGCGCGCGCTAGTATTGTGACGTCACCGTAAAACATTTTATAAAAATTAAGTAAACTATACCCTGGTATATCAGAGAACTAAAAATTAAAAAAAAATTGCACAACACATTACAAACTATTATTATTCTATTTGATCCAAGTTTCCTCCTTGTATTTTAATACTTAAGGCGACGGGTAGGGCACACTAGCGACGCCAATCGATTTAATTTTTAGCTACTAAACCGGATCTATTTTAAACAATTTCGGGGTTACAACCTCTGGGCAAACACTTATACTATTTATTAAATAACCGTGCACAAATGTTGGGTCAGTTTTTGTACGCGAAAAATTGATTCACGCTAAAAGTGGCCGCTTTTGGCGGTAATTAATTTTTCGCGTACGCGTTGGACCCAACATTTGTGCATGGTTATTTAATAAATAGTATAAGTGTTCGCCCAGAGGTTGTTACCCCGAAATTGTTTAAAATAGATCCGTTTTAGTAGCCTAAAATTAAAATCGATTGGAGTCGCTAGTGTGCCCTACCCGTCGCCTTAAATGAGGAACACGCACCAAAACCGGTCAGTGTCAGGGCGCGGCATTACTCCTTGGCAAAATGGGGCGGTTTGTCATGGCTCCCATTGAGGACACCTGCAGCAGGGGTCGCCAACGAGTGCATTAATTATACAAGTTTAACGTTATTGGCCTTTCAACGTTATGGGGTAGTTATTAAACGCGTTGTTGGTTGAAGCCTTGATTGTTTACGGTTTTTAAGAAACATTTATTTTAATTATTTGAAATTTATTAGTTTGGTAGAAAAAAGGGGATCTGAAAGATTAGGTTCTAGCTACGTTGCATGCCTGACGCTGAGGATCGACTGTTGAACCGGTCTGTTATAATAATAATAATAATAATATCAGAAAAAATACACAAATACTCAGAGCTGAAAGAAGAAATCCTAAGAACATGGAATTTAGACAAGGTGTACGTTGTGCCACTCGTACTTTCCAGCACAGGAGTGATACCGAAACACTTACATCACAGCATTAAACTGTTAGATCTTCCGGAGAACTCTTATTACTTATCACAATGCAGAAAGCTGCTATACTGATCACCTGCCGAATTGTACGGCAATTTCTTCAAGACGAACCATACGAACACACAAACCCAACAGACACACATACAGATTCCCAAATGTAATCACACACTAAGTTCAGTTGCTTGGCGTAATGCCCGTAACTGTACTTTAAACCAGCTTCAGAGCTGAGAAATAGCATGAAACGAATAATAATATTAATAATTCTCACAAGATCTCATACATTGACCTGATTCCGTACTAAGTAGCGTAAGCACTTATGTTACAAATATCAAACAACAGAGGAACGTAAATATATACTTAAATACATATATTACACCCAGACACTGAACAAACACAAGTGTTCATCGCACGAATGTTTGTCCAGGGTGGGGATCGGTGTTATATTGTTTATGTTATTACAGTTTTTTTACTATTTTCATGTATTTTGGTTTGGTTTTCTTCTTGTACTTGCGTCTGTCTTTTTTTTTATTGCTTATAGTAGGTAGACGAGCTTGCGGCCCATCTGATGGTAAACAGCAACCGCCGCTCATAGACATCAACAATGCCGGAGCACAGTCATGCCGCTGCTTACCGTGAGAGAAGAACTGTTTTCAAACCTCGTTTAAAAAAGAACATGTCATACCATTTCTTTGACTTTTGTTCAATCATCATCAGCCCATTTAAGTCCCAACTGCTGGGGCACGGGTCTCCCTCAATCACATGAGGAGTAATTGCCATACTCACCATGCTTGGCAGACGGGTTGGCGAAGGTTTTGATATAAATGCAGAGTTTTCCTTCTCAGGGTGCTGATGATCATGCCAGCAGCTTTACCTTAGTCGTCTTTTACGACACCTCGGTAAGAGTGAGGGTGGCCTATTCTACTCTGCCGGGGACCACACGGCACTTTTGAAGACTTAAAAGACTTTATCCATAGATACCCCACACGTATGGGTTTGTGGAAAAAAAATTAGAGTTTCAGTTCCTACTATAGGGACCCCCAAAAAAAAATCTTATTTTTGTGTACAAATCGTAATAAGAGAAGAACTCTTTTCAAACCTCGTTTAAAAAAGGACAAGTCATAGCGATCAGGGAAACACCGCGGCTGGAAGCTCATTCCAGAGTTGCACGAGCGCGGGAAAAAGGAGCGCTGGAAACGAAGCGTTCTGGAAGGGATGGTTCCAGGTAGTCTTGGTCTCGTGTCTGTGAACTTCATAAAATACAAAGTTCCGTCCATCAAGTCTATATACAGTCTTATCGTCCATACTATGAACGTAAAGTCATCAAAAGATTACTTAGGTAGGTAATAAAAATATTTCATTGATTAGTGTCGCTCAGTAGAAGAGCAGGCACCGCTTAATGAAATTTCGTGGATTTGAATCCAACTTTGAGATGCATACAGAATATTTTCAAGTGCTTACAGAAAACCGGCGTGAAGCAGCGCCTGCGCTGTGTTTCGCCGTGTGAGTGAGGCTACCGGAGGCCCAATGGTGGGGAAGGGGAAAAGGTTGGCAGCGCACTTGTGACTCCACTGGTGCTGCTGGTGTCCATGGGCGGCGGAATTGCTTAACATAAGGTGATCCGTCCACCTCTCATATAAAAAAAAATCTTCATCTCCTTAAGTTTCATTGAGCTAATAGCTTTTTGGAACATTTTTTTTTTCTCACATGGTTTTTTGTCGGTATAACATTCATAGTAGCAAGTCAAGCAATTACTAGACCACTGCTACATTTAAATAAGTAATTTTAATATACAAAACAGAAGAATAAATCTATGCCTAAAACTAGATATAACAGTATAATCATTATAAGTACCTACTTGTACTGATCTAACCACAAAACAAATTATCTTCCGTTAAAATCTTGCTGCAGCGACGTAGAATCCATTTTCAAAATGTTGGAGCTACTAGTAACACCAGCAGTGGTCCGCTCGTGACCACGGCTGCTGTAACGTAGCCGAAACGTCGAGCCAAATATGTGAGTGCACATAATAAATATCGCGTTAAACCCCGTATTGATACATTGTAGTTATAATGCAACGCGAAAATCTAAAAAACACCAGCAGAACTCAATTACAAAAGCTTATTCATCCGTCCCGCAATTTCCTGCTTCGTTATTGGCCACACTACTCCAAACACCCAGCCTCAGTGGGCCAACGAACCTGCCTGCCCACTGAAATGTACCCTTATTTGAGCCGATGCTACCTGCCAATCCCAAATCCACCTAAATCTCTACAGCGTTAGACACATTTTCGAATCCCCAGGGGACCGTACAAAGGGTAGTTTTTCAAATAAATAATTGTAAGGGATTGTGGCTGTTAACCATCGACAATCAAATTATGGTTTATTGTATTGATTTTACGCTGTCCTGAGTGGGTAACTAAATACTGAACTAATATTTACGGGATTGCGTTCAGGCAAACTTTTTTTTTATGTGATAGGTGGCAGACGAGCAGGCGGATCACCAGATGGTAAGTGACTATCACCGCCCATGAACACCTGTGACACCAGCGCTGCCAACATTTAAACCCCCCTTTCCCCCGGATTAGGCCTCCGGTGCCCCCACTCACGTAGCGAAACACAGTGCTGCTTCACGCTGGTTTTCTGTGAGGCCATGGTATCACTCCGGTCGAGAAGGCCCGTTCATGCCGAAGCGTGCCTTTCCCACGGTCGAACCACTTGTTTTATTTAGATAAAAACTGGTTAATACTTAATGAGTAAGTAGGTATACTATGCCATAAATAAAGGCCTGTATAAATAGTACATCAAAGAATCCATAAAGGAAAATATTTAGAGTTTTTGGAGACACAATGGAGAATGTTAATAGGTATACAAAATCGCTTAAAACCAGTAGAGCTTATATCTACAAATACACAAGTTTCTGTTTCATCAAAAAACCGGCCAAGTGCGAGTCCGACTCGCCCATGAAGGGCATATGGAAGGTAAATTTCGGTTTACGGTTTATAACGTATTAAAAAAAAACTACTCACTATTTCTAGTTCTAACCAATTTTCGTTGTTAGTTTTCATGATTATGTACATCATATATTTTTTTTAGTTTTATAATTCATTTATTATAGAAGTTAGAGGGGGGGGGGGGGAACCCACAAGTTACCACTATGGGGGCGTCTCTTGCGCAAAGTATTGTGTTTAGAAAAATATGATGTTAAAAACCTCAACATCATTTTTAAAGACCTATCCATAGATACCCCACACGTATAGGTTTGATGAAAAAACATTTTTGGATTTCAGTTTCAAGTATGGAGACCCCCCAATTTTATTATTTTTCCAATTTTTGTGTAAAAATCGTAATGCGGTTAACTAAATACATCTATTTACCAAGTTTCAATAGTATAGTTTCAATAGTAGTTCTTATAGTTTCGGAGAGAAGTGGCTGTGACATGCAGGACGGACGGACAGACGGACAGACATGACGAATCTACATATAAGGGTTCCGTTTTCTTGCCATTTGGCTACGGAACCCTAAAAACCAAGTAATTAATGAATGTACAGAAAATTTAAATTTCGCTGGCGCGCGCTAGTATTGTGACGTCACCTGTAAAACATTTTATAAAAATTAAGTAAACTATACCCTGGTATATCAGAGAACTAAAAAAAATAAAAAAAAATTGCACAACACATTACAAACTATTAATTATTCTATTTGATCCAAGTTTCCTCCTTGTATTTCAATACTTAAGGCGACGGGTAGGGCACACTAGCGACGCCAATCGATTTTAATTTTTAGCTACTAAACCGGATCTATTTTAAACAATTTCGGGGTTACAACCTCTGGGCAAACACTTATACTATTTATTAAATAACCGTGCACAAATGTTGGGTCAGTTTTTGTACGCGAAAAATTGATTCACGCTAAAAGTGGTCGCTTTTGGCGGTAATCAATTTTTCGCGTACGCATTGGACCCAACATTTGTGCATGGTTATTTAATAAATAGTATAAGTGTTCGCCCAGAGGTTGTAACCCCGAAATTGTTAAAATAAATCCGTTTTAGTAGCCTAAAAATTAAAATCGATTGTCGTCGCTAGTGTGCCCTACCCGTCGCCTTAAATGAGGAACACGCACCAAAACCGGTCAGTGTCAGGGCGCGGCATTACTCCTTGGCAAAATGGGGCGGTTTGTCATGGCTCCCATTGAGGACACCTGCAGCAGGGGTCGCCAACGAGTGCATTAATTATACAAGTTTAACGTTATTGGCCTTTCAATGTTATGGGGTAGTTATTAAACGCGTTGTTGGTTGAAGCCTTGATTGTTTACGGTTTTAAGAAACATTTATTTTAATTATTTGAAATTTATTAGTTTGGTAGAAAAAAGGGGATCTGAAAGATTAGGTTCTAGCTACGTTGCATACCTGACGCTGAGGATCGACTGCTGGACCGGTCTGTTATAATAATAATAATTCTCAGAACATCTCATACATTGACCTGATTCCGTACTAAGTAGCGTAAGCACTTATGTTACAGATATCAGACAACAGAGGAATATAAATATATATTTAAATACATATATTACACCCAGACACTGAACAAACACAAGTGTTCATCGCACGAATGTTTGTCCAGGGTAGGGATCGGTGTTATATTGTTTATGTTATTATAGTTTTTTTACTGTTTTCATGTATTTTTGTTTGGTTTTCTTCTTGTACTTGCGTCTGTCTTTTTTTTTATTGCTTATAGTAGGTAGACGAGCTTGCGGCCCATCTGATGGTAGACGGGAACCGCCGCTCATAGACATCAATAATGCCGAAGCACAGTCATGCCGCTGCCTACCGTGAGAGAAGAACTCTTTTCAAACCTCGTTTAAAAAAGGACAAGTCATAGCGATCAGGGAACACCGCGGCTGGAAGCTCATTCCAGAGTTTGCACGAGCGCGGGAAAAAGGAGCGCTGGAAACGAAGCGTTCTGGAAGGGATTGGTTCCAGGTAGTCTTGGTCTCGTGTCTGTGAACTTCATAAAATACAACATAATTAGATTCCAGAAAGTTTTGATATGCAGTCTTATCGTCCATACTGTAAAGTCATCAAAAGATTACTTAGGTAGGTAATAAAAATATTTCATTGATTAGTGTCGCTCAGTTAGAAGAGCAGTCATCCGCTTAATGAAATTTCGTGGATTTGAATCCCAACTTTGAGATGCATACAGAATATTTTCAAGTGCTTACAGAAAACCGGCATGGTGTGAAGCAGCACTGTGCTGTGTTTCGCTGCGTGAGTGAGGGTACTGGAGGCCCAATCCGGGAGGAAGGGGGGGTTTAAAGGTTGGCAGCGCAGCGTGACTCCACTAGTGTCGCGAGTGTCCATGGGTGGCGGCAATCGCTTACCGTCAGGTGATCCGTCTACTCGTCTCCCACCTATCACATAAAAAAGTGTATTATTATTTACTTAATTTTCTTTAAAAGTTTAGGTAATTGAAGAATTTAGTTTCGTTGAGGACTTACTCCAAACCTAGACTCGCTGTTACATCCAAAGGTTATCAAACTGGAAAGCTTTGAATAATGGAGGTCCTAGGTATTTAACATTTCTCGGTCGCAACACGAGGGGAACAAAAATACCGCCGACCTGAAAATGTGCATTCTAACGTCCGAATCTAACACACATATTTGTGAATGAAGAACAAGAACAGATTAGAAATGAAATTTTAGTATTCCGTACTATAGTTTTAAAATGTACATCAGTTTACCGTGGGAGAGCCATGCTTCGGCATGAATGGACCGGCTCGACCGCGTGTTACCACGGCATCCCAGAAAACCGGCGCCTGAGTCAGAAACTGTCACTTTAAAGCATTTGAATCCGTAAACATTTTCCAAATTGTTCATTAATTTATTTTATTAAAATACCAGGACGATAGACGTAATAGCGTAATAAAGCAAACAATATCACCTTATAAATAATATTCCCATGTCGTACCCACTCTGGTAAAGGTTGGAAGCTCTGCACTGGAAGTTGTAGACGAGTACATCTACCTCGGACAAAAAGTCCAGCTTGGTAAGTCCAACTTCCAGAAAGAGGTCGATCGACGAATCCAACTCGGCTGGGCAGCGTTCGGGAAGCTACGCAGCATACTTTCGGCCCACCTACCGCAGTGTCTCAAGACGAAAGTCTTCAATGCGTGTGTGTTGCCAGTGATGACATACGGAACCGAAACGTGGCCGCTTACAATGTGTCGATTAAGGAGACTCAGTCACCCAGAGAGCAATGGAGAGAGCTATGCTAGGAGTCTCCCTGCGTGATCGTATCAGAAATGATGAGATCCGCAGGAGAACTAAGGTTACAGACATAGCCCAAAGGATTGCATGCCTCAAGTGGCAATGGGCAGGGCACATAGCGAGGAGAACAGACGGCCGTTGGGGCGGAAAGGTCCTCGAGTGGAGGCCACGTACAGGAAGTCGCAGCCGTGGCAGGCCCCCCACAAGGTGGACCGACGATCTGGTGAAGATCGTGGGAATCCATTGGATGCGGGCGGCACAGGACCGATCTGTGTGGAGAACATTGGGGGAGGCCTATGTCCAGCAGTGGACGTCTATTGGCTGAAATGATGATGATGATGATGAAATAATATTCTCAAAATAAAAATATCTCTGAGATAAGAGTAAAAGAAGTACGGATCACTCATTTTCGAAAGCCATTTTTCACTTGGACATAGTTTTTAAATAATTTAAAATGGAACGATTCAGGATTCGAGAAGGAAACGAAAAAACAAGGAATTTATTTTTAGATCTGTTATGTAACAGTGACACACACAACGGATATCCCGCCAGCTTCCGATTATTTTTTTGATCTTGATCTTTTAGATCGTTTATTATCATTGTAGGCAGACCTATTAACAAGCTACAAGCCATTGTTACGTATTCAAAATTAAATTAAATTTGTGGGAGAGCCACGCTTCGGCATGAATGGTCCGGCTCGACCGGAGTAATACCACGTCCTCACTGAAAACCGGCGTGAAGCAGTGCATGCGCTGTGTTTCGCTGCGTGAGTGAGGGTACCGGAGGCCTAATCTAGGGGAAGGGGGGTTAAAAGGTAAGCAGCGTACTTGTGACACCATTGGTGTTGCAGGTGTCCATGGGCGGCGGTAATTGCTTACCATCAGGTGATCCGTCAGCTCGTCTGCCATCTATATCATAAAAAAAATATATATATATAAGTATTATTCTGTCCTTTTCTGTGTTGATTGGTGTCATCGTAGAAGTGCTTTGTCGTTAACTAAGGATTTACCTTCCGTACCATTTCGTCTTTATAATTGTTTAAAACACCTTGTATGAGCACTATTATATCACTTATAATACATATTTTGAATCTTTGTACTTTCAATACTAAAGTATTGAACGAGATTGCGTACAAACAAATAAAATCAATGGTTTGTAGAACCAACAAGCGGGTTTGCCGCCGCGCCTATAGTGACAGCAACTTGGCGTTAACTCTACATACATACAGGGTTCCCATCCCATTCAACGTCGGCCGCTGACACTACATCTCCTATCATGCTGGAATGAACTTACAGCCTGTCAAAATCCAGTAAACTCCATAGTGTGTGTGTAAAGTCGAAACTTGAGCACCGTTGAACAGACAATAGAAAATCAATGGTCTAGCAGGCGTTATGTCCGCATCCTAAGTCCATAGTTATACTTGATATGTGTCTACCGGTACCGAGGAGACTTTAACTTAGCCTAATTTCTAATAAGGGCTTTATTCATAAACGTTCAATAAAACCTTGTTAGCTAAAACCTCAACATCATTTTTGAAGACTTCATCATCATCATCATCATCATCAGCCCATTAAACTGCTGGGGCACGGTCAATCACATGAGGGGTAATTGCCATACTCACCACGCTTGGCTGACGGGTTGGCGAGGGTTTTGATATAAATGCAGAGTTTTCCTTCTCTGGGTGCTGATGATCATGCCAGCAACTTTACCTTAGTCGCCTTTTACGACACCTCGGTAAGAGTGAGGGTGGCCTATTCTACTCTGCCGGGGACCACACGGCACTTTTGAAGACTTAAAAGACTTTATCCATAGATACCCCACACGTATGGATTTGTTCTTACTATAGGGACCCCCAAAAAAAATCTTATTTTTGTGTACAAATCGTAATGCGGTTAACAAAATACATCTATTTAGTTTTAAATAAAAAAGTGACTTTTGAACTTTCAGCCCCTGAGAGGTAGTTGCGCGGTTTGAAGTTTGAATAAAGACTTTTGTAATAAAGACTAAACTGCGTGAGTAACGCCGCTGGCGCAGTCTAGTTCTAGAATAAATAAACTTTGTCGATATTGCATAGGTTAAGTCTTTGATATCCCTACGACAGACAAAAGAAAATCAATGGTAGGTATGTCAGACACGGGGTGTCTCCCGCTGACAGCGCGGCTGCAACTTCGACTAAACTCTGAGGGGTTTACATTCCGTGCCGGTCACTCAAACCACACTTACTGAAATTAACTTAGACGATTTTTAATAGCATGATCCGCAAAATAATGAGAGAAACTACAGAATTGCATAATTCCGCGTACCGAAAGAGATAACGTAAGTATAATCCTTACAGAAAACCGGCGAGAAGCAGCACTGTGCTGTGTTTACCTGCGCGAGTGAGGTAACCGGAGGCCCAATCCAAGGTGAAAGGGAGTTTAAAGGTTGGTAGCGCACTTGTGACTCAACTTGTGTTGCGGGTGTGTATGGGCGGCGGCAATCGCTTACCATCAGGTGAACCTTCTACTCGTTTGCCACCTATAACATTAAAATAAAAATTAATTGGAGATGAACACTATGTATTTTGATTATTTGAAAAGTTGAAGGAGAAGGGAGTGAAGTGATATACATACTAAAGTTTGGTTGGTGAAATCAATTTGTACCTACATGAAATATAATGAAAACATCTGGTAACTTTTTTATGTCAAAGGTGGCAGTCGAGCAAACAGATCTACTGACGTAAGTAGAGTCACAAGACTTTAAGCTCCCCTTCCTCCTGGATTAGGTCTGTGGCCCAAAGTTATCTGTTTATTTATATATTGGCACAGTCATGCCGCTGCCTACCGTGAAAGAAGAACTCTTTTTAAACCTCGTTTAAAACAGGACAGTCATGTTGTAGCGATCAGGGAACACCGCGGCTGGAAGCTCATTCTAGAGTTTGCACGAGCGTGGGAAAAAAGATCGCTGGAAACGAAGCGTTCTGGAAGGAATTGCCGAAGCGTAGATATCTTACGGTCAGTAAACAAAGCATCCTTATCTTAAAATGTATAATATTCAAGGTTAACCTTCATTTTATTTTCAGGGTAGGGCCCTTCAGGCGATTCATTGATCGCCCCAGAGGGCGAAAGCCCCAAAACCTTCAAATCAACACAATACCTACTCTGATTAATCCCTTTGTTTTGTTTTAAACTTGATTCGTTTTACTTTGCGTCATTCCACTTTTTATTCCAGACATTCTGATTCAATTCATCACGACATTCATTATTCACTGGCCCGGCTTAGAATAATATTTAAAACATTCTTAAAGGCCACCATTATAGAAACTTATAAAAAGACAGTTGATTATTTCACTGCACTTTGTTCTTTATACATTTAAATAGCATTCATTTAATAACTGTTCGGAAAGAAAGCAATTTTAAATTATTATTAATTTATTTATCTCATTCAGAAAACTATAAAATTTTCATCATCGCATTGACGAAACTATAACCGCCAATAGATATGTATAATTTGTGGCGATTATGAGACATTTTTTTATCTTAATACTTAAACTTTTTTATTGAGACAATTTTTCTCCGGCGGTTTATTTTCGGAGAATTTTTTTTTTCATTCTTTTTCGTGTCTCATTTTTTGTAACCTAAATACAAAATTAATAGATCAGCAAAGGATCCAGAAGCTTATGAGACCATTATTATTTTAGTGTACGCTGAAAATGCTGAAAACAAAAACTTACAGTTTATATTTCAGAATCCAAGCGTTGCAATTGCAACAGATACGTACTTTCATTATAAATCAATAAATCGGAGGTTGTGTCACAACCTCCGATTGACACACAATTTCCGATTACTGCTACAAACATAATATTTTATATTATAAAATATTTTTAGAACCAACAGTCTTTCGCTATTATTTCATGACTCAATTCGATTGAAAAACTGAGGTTCTTGTCATATTATCGCATAGACAAATGAAAATCACTTTTAGTTCTTTAAATTCACAGGTTTGCGATAACTTTGTGGCGCCTTGGTCGCAAAGAGTCTTGTCATGTTAATGCCTTCTTGTTCAAGTGCCTCTCCGACTAGCGAAGGTTGGCCGTCAACCTATGCAGATCCCTATCAAACTCTAGCGAGGCGAAACAGCTCGGCGGCACTCGCTATGCTCGTCCACTCCCGGATGTTACGCAGCCAATTTCTTTCTCCGACCCTACACGCCTCTTACCATGCTAATGCCTTGTTAAGCTAAAAGCATTTTTAGTTTAAATGTAGAATCACTGCCTTGGACTAACATGACGCCAGGCGCCTTCGTCGCAAACCTGAGGCTCGTCGCGTGATTGCGTCGAATATCTCTCATTGTACTCATATCTCGACCTTTGCCGGTGGCGAGCAGTCACTTTTACTTTTTACGCTCCATTAGTGTTTATCGTTGTACTTGTTTGTGGATTGTCGGACTCGGGTTTGGCACAGTACTGACGATCACAGTATAGCGAGACGCTAACGATATCTTCAGGCAACATACCAACTGTTAAACAAACATCGCCATCTCAATTTTTACCAATGTTGTTAAGGATGTGTTTGTTATCGTACCATCTGCCGCAAATTTCACTTCTCAATGTTGACCCTTATGCTTTAAGTATAAGAATCAGGCTGTGAGCTGTAGATTATGTGATCATAACTCATTAGCGATAAGACCGCTTACATTGTACTAATATAATATCTTTATCTAAGGGACTTAAATGGGCTGACGATGATGATGACGATGAATATTATCTTTCTCTAACTCACGGTCTGCCTGACAATTTTGAAAACGTATTAGTTTATTTTGTTAACTATTTCAGTGACGGATGCATGTCTTGATGACATGATAGCAAACTAATCATTTTAACAACAAATATTTAACTGTAATTGAACTTAAGGGAATGTTACTAAAATATTAGTATATTTGACGACCCGATTGGAACAGTGGTAGTGAACGCTGCCTTTGATACAAGGGTTGCGGGTTCAATCCCCGCACAGTACAAACATTTGTGTGCATGAACATGTTTGTTTGTATTGGTCTGGGTGTGTGCTATGTATTATAAGTATGTATTTACAAAAGAAAAGTATTATATGTTTATATTTGTAATCCCACTGTTGATTCTGATATCCGTAACACAGGTGCTTGAGCTACCTATCTCGGAGTCAGATCAATGTATGTGATGCTGTGAAATATTTATTTATTATTTATTTATTATTATTTATTAGTGTTCTAATCCAAACAAAAGCTTACTTAGCAACTGGATTTTATAACGAAGTTTTTAATGATGATTTCCTGGTATCCACTTAGGTAGTCTCGAGTCTCGCACGGACTTACTCGCTGTTGTTCAGAAGACTGGGATTGTGTCAAACTTAAACCTTTTAAGTCTTATCTAGATTGAAGTTATCTTTTAAAATCCCATACAACTACCTTAGTGTAGTTAATCTGCGTAAAGTCCTGATGACACACCTATAACTGTCGGCTGAAGAGATAATGATCATGTCAGTATGACTAAAAATCATCTCTGATTGAATAAGTATGTTATTTATGACAGTTAGTAATAAATAAATATTTCACAATATCACATACATTGATCTGACTCCGAGATAGGTAGCTCAAGCACCTATGTTACGGATATCAGAATCAATAGTGGGATTACAAATATATACAGATAATACTTTTCTTTTGTAAATACTATACTTATAATACATAGGAAACATTGGTCTGGGACCAATACAAACAGACATGTTCATGCACATTAATGTTTGTACTGTGCGGGGATCGAACCGCAACCCTTGGACCAAAGGCAGCGTTCACTACCACTGTTCCAACCGGTCGTCAACCGCTGTTAGTATAACAGTACCTATATGTAGTTTAATAATCTAATTTTCCGTATAAAATGTTTCCAATTCCTGTCATCATCGAAGTTTTTTATTTTTTTAATAATAATATTTAACAAATCAGGTGATCCATCACCTCGTCAAAAATAACAATAACACACAGAAAGTTACCTATTGTATGCGCGCAGCATCTTCTAGCCCTCGATGTTGGTAGCCGACTTTCTACGTATTATTATTTTGTATCCTCGTCTACTATATCCACCGTATCCTATTCTTAGCATGTAATTCTCCGTTGAATCCAAAACGACAGCTTTGGAGCCCGGGGTTCGCTTATACCAGGGGCGACTCTAGCCCATATAGCGCCCGGGTGTAATCAATAATCTGGCGCCCTCTTGTATCAACACGCGCGAACAAAAAGGAATAGGTTGGTACTATGAACCTGTTCAACTAAACTCCAATCATCATCATCTTAGCGTTTTGAGCCGCTTGCGTTCCCAAGCTGTCGCTTCGGAACCTGGGGTCCGCCTTCCTACTTCGACTCCTCCAATCCGTGCGAAGCGCTACAGTGACGGATCTGTAAGTCGCAAACGGTCTTTGGCGCCCCCTTAACGTGACGTGTAGGGCACACTAGCGACGCCAATCGATTTTAATTTTTAGCTACTAAACCGAATCTATTTTAAACAATTTCGGGGTTGCAACCTCTCGGTAAACACTTATACTATTTATTAAATAACCATGCACAAATGCGGACCCAACATTTGTACGCGAAAAATTTATTCACGCTAAAAGTGGCCGCTTTTGGCGATAGTCAATTTTTCGCGTACACAAACGGACTCAACATTTGTGCATGGTTATTTAATAAATAGTATAAGTGTTTACCGAGAGGTTATAACCCCGAAATTGTTTAAAATAGATCCGGTTTATTAGCTAACAATTAAAAACGAATGGTGTCGCTAGTTAGGGCTACCCTTCGCCTTAAGGCGACACCGCGATCTCACTAGCGCAATTAGATTCTAGAAAAAAGGATTTGTGATTTTTCAAGATATATCTGGCACAAAATATCTCTTTAGAAGTAACCAAATTTTTAAGAATAGCTTAAATGTGGTGGCCACTTTTAGCTATTCTCAAAAATTTGGTTTAGGCGGAAATCAAAAATTAAGTTACTTGTAGAGGGATAATTTGAACCAGATAAGTTTTGAAAAATCACAAATACTTTTTTTAGAATCGCATTGCCCATTTTTTGGAACAATATCCTATTCGTCAACAATTAACACAAATCGATAGGCGGCAGTGAGATCGCGGTGTCGCCACCCAACGCCCGGGTGGCGGGTCATTACATTCCCTCTAATATGGTTGAGTGAAATGATGGCTGACACATACGTCATACTTGTGAACAGGTGTCACCTTTGGGGACTGGTCTGCTTCGGTTTACCTCATAATATTTATTTTATTATTATTTCCTTTATTTTATTTTGTGTAACAATTAAACTGTATGGCTTGGTATGATGATGACACAACATTGTATGTAAGTTTGGCGATTAAAAAGAGTAACTGGCGAGTTTCCTGCCGGATCTTCTCGACCAGAAACAACTTTCCGAGCCGGTGGTAGAATCGCATTATGTTTATTTATTTCATTAGTATATCTTATGTATCAACATATATATGTATTAACATGTAAATTATACATAAGTACTTATAGTATAATAGTTTTAAATCATTCGACGATTGCAAAGACCATTTGCAAGTGCTGTGTACAAGCCTATGCAAATAAAGAATTATTTGACTTGACTTGACTTGACCGCACCCCCTGCACTATAGGTAAAGACGCCTTTGGCTTAGACCATGATTCAGGATTTGGGTAGTTAGATAATTACAATCCTAGTCTGCTATCTTCCAACGAAAAATAGAGCGTCCGATCAAGCGGCGGTATCGATACTATTTTCACATAATATCTGAACAAGACTTAGATTTATATCTTCATTTTCACCAGCGACAAAAAACGGAGAATGAGAACCAGTTATGTATGAAATACGATAAATGGACGATTTAATTGCAGGTTACTATACTTGATCGTTTTCGCGAAACGATGAGAATCGTAGATAGCGTGACGCTGTAGCAATAATTTAGTGCCAACATAGTAAAAATATTCTTAAGGAGTCCATACACAGGCTTTTTTTATGAGAAAGGGAGGCAAACGAGCAAGCGAGTCACCTGATGGTAAGCGATCGCCGCCGCCCATGGACATCAGCCACACCAGGGCGAGTTAAGATGCGTTGCCGGCCTTTTAGGAAGGTATAGGCTCGTTTCTTGAAGGTGCGCAAGATGTGCGACCATGGGCCTTGGTGAGGCGCTACCACTAAGGGCCTAATTTAAAGCAGACGTTACGACCGAATTGGAGTTTCTCTTTCTTGTATCCTTTGTTTGAATACGACAGGTGTATTCTCGTTCATTACGGCACGACTGTAAATTAAGCCCCAGTTTAGACTTTCTGCGCGCGGTAGCCGGTCCGGTATCCTCACTCACGCAGCAAAATACAGCACAGTGAGTGCCGCTTCACGCCGGTTGTGTGTGAGGCCGTGGTATCACTCCGGTCGAGCCGGCACATTCATGCCGAAGCGTGTCTCTCCCACGGTCAGCGTGGCTCCTACACATTTTTACAACTTCTATAGCGCAGTGGTTAATGTGTTGTGTCCAAGCGTTAAAGGTCTTGGAATCGATTCGCTCGGTCGGGACAGTTTAGAAGGCGAGCTTTTCTAAATTGACTCGTCTGGGTGTGCTGGGAGAAGCCCCCGGCTATGGACGTCTAGTACTTACCTACTTTAGACTAGTTGGTGTAAATTGTCTTGTGCAATTATTTACTAAATATGCTCAATTTGCAAGTGAACAGTTTTATGCTGACAGTAGTGATCACAAGCTAAGAAGATGATACTGCGAAATCTCTACGTATACCACCCAACAAAAAAATGCCAAAAATAATTCAAAAGACCGTAAATACAGATAAGATATCATATTATTGCTCGTTAATATAATTTCACTATGACTTTAAAATCAAATAATTACAAAATCATTATTTATACTCAAACATTAAAATATTCGTAAATTATTACATTATTTAATATTCGTAAACAATTTCGTTGAACTAATTCATGTAATAAGATCGTAAGTTGCTGTTCGTTAAAACCTGGTCAAAACCTTTTACTATGGATAAGGGTTATATTTTTTTTATGTAATAGGTGACAGACGATCAGACGGATCACCTGATGGTAAGCGTTTGCCGCCGCCCCTAGGACACCCGCGACACCAGTGGAGTCACAAGTGCGCTGCCAACCTTTAAACCACCCTTTCCCCGGGATTGGGCCTTTGGTACCCTCACCCACGACGGTGACGTGGTGACGGCATTTTCAGAATTACTATTGACAGCAATGTTGGAATCACTTTATATACGCTTTCCGTCTGATAGATTATATATCGATGTAATATACATATAAAGTAGATGATACCTACTCGTAAT
Source organism: Marasmia exigua (assembly GCA_019059595.1). NCBI lineage: Eukaryota > Metazoa > Arthropoda > Insecta > Lepidoptera > Crambidae > Marasmia > Marasmia exigua. The sequence continues at coordinate 9,204,810 of CM032476.1, read as the reverse complement.
ACCTACATCAAAATAACCTTAGATTAAAACGTAGACGGCTAATTCAAGGCTGTCTGTCTGTCTTTCCTCAAAGGTTACTCCCAGATTAATTAGTGTACTTACATAAAACGATTAGAATCTATGAGAGAATTTAACATGTCAAAGAAGCCTTTACCACTCTGGCTATGTTTCAAGGTCTTTGATAAACGAATGTATCGAATTCAGCTCAAAAGCTGTTTTTCTTTCGGATTATGGAAGATTTTTTTTTTCGAATAAAATAATGTTCCACAGACTCTTGGTCCGTGCCTTTTTTAGTTTATGTTTATTTATATGTTAGTTACATTTTGGTTTAGAGCTCCGCGTTTGCTCATTCTTAAAACGAAATTACTAAATAAATTTGGGACATACGGGAAAAAGGGGGGAAGTATAATACCATTGTACCTTACATTGGTATTATACTTGAGTCTCCGTTTTTTTTACATTATACTAAAAAATGTATATTATTAAATTAAAATTAATTGTCACTATATTTTTTTTATTATTATTTTTAAGGTTTTATTTTTGTTTTCTTTTTTTCATAAATTCTTTAATAAATCATGTTTTTTCTTAAATATTTATTTTGATAATTAATTTTATTATTATATGTGCATAGCCTAGGTTGTGTTGAGTTTGTTATTTTAAAGCCGTGGTTTAAGTAGGAAGAGTTAAATTAAAGGTGTTACGTTATTAAGTAAGTTTTGTCTAAAGTTTATTTTCTATGTTGATTTGTGTACGGCCTGTTTCACCCAATTATGTCTTCAACCTTTGGTTTCTAGGTGGAGGGTGATTTGGAAAACACCAACAGGTGTGGCATAATTGTCCTTTGTTTGATTATCGAAGTTTAAAACCAATGCCGTCGAATTACATTCCATGTGTTAGAACGTGTAGTACTTTTCGGTTTGTCCACCACTCTTTTTAATGTGATAGTTCACACACGAGCAGACGGATCACCTGATGGTAAGCCATTGCCGCAACCCATGGACCCGTAACACTAGTGGAGTCACAAGTGCGGTAACAACTTTTAAACCCCTCTTTCCCCCGATTGGGCCTCCGGTACCCTCACTCACGCAAAACACAGCAGAGACACTGTTACACGCTGGTTTTCTATCAGGCCGTGGTATCATCCAATCATATTATTATTACTAATTAACTTGCTTTGTGATTTCACTAACTTGTATAATTAAATAATTGACTTAACGGTAAGAATTTACTAATATAATTTAACAAATACTAATATTCAATTTAATTTAGTTGTAATCTCAAATGTTTGTCTGTTTGCTCACCTATTGTTACGCGATTTGTTATGATATACAACCTGTGCGGATAAAGAATGGGATCAGAAATGGCGGCGCATCTATAGTCTTTGCATCGTCTATCGCATTGCGTCTATACTCGCACAGTGCGAGTGTAGACGCAAATAGTGTGCGAGCGAGAAGTGAATAGATGTGCCGCCATATCTGATCCCATTCTTTACCCGTACAGGTTGTACGTGTAAACACGCTAATTACTACAGTTTTGTTTATAAGTTAAAATGTCTCTATACGCAATAATGACTGTAGTGTGTTGTGTTTTCCAATAAATAAATAAATCACTCACTTAAAAAACTCTATTTTTACCACCACACAACTACCGTGCTTTAGTAACAAGGACCCCAGGCACATATTTTTGTATTACGATCTATCAAAACACAGTATTTAGAATTTGACGGGACACTTAACCAGCTTGACCCCTTGTGTCGTACGTTAGGTCATTGATTCTATGGCCGCCCCTCTCCGGCCGTGTCACCCTGATGTTCCATCTTTATAGGGTAAAGAAAAAAGTCCACGTGCATGTTGCTCACACAATGTCCTGTGGGTGTATAAATAAATAAATAATAATAAATAACAACCTGAGCGGATAAAGAATGGGATCAGAAATGGCGGCGCATCTATTCACTTCTCGCTCGCGCACTATTTGCGTCTATACTCGCACTCGTAGGGTTCGAATATAGACGCAAATAGTGCGCCGTAGAGATGCGCCGCCATTTCTGATCCCATTCTTTATCCGCACAGGTAGTAACAATTGTAGGTAGGTAATTGTGTTACAGATATCAGAAAATAGAGAGATGAAAAATATAATGCTTACTTAATAATAATAATAATAATTCTTACAACATCTCATACATCGACCTGATTCCGTACTAAATAGCTTAAGCACTTGTGTTACAGATATCAGACAACAGAGAAACACAAATATATACTTAAATACATATATTACACCCAGACACTGAACAAACACAAGTGTTCATCGCACGAATGTTTGTCCAGGGTGGGGATCAAACCCACAACCTTTAGCGTAAGCGTAGCGTAGCAGGGTCACTACTAATTGCGCCATCCAGTCAGTCAAAAATACATATAGGTATATTACACTGTACAAAGACAAGTGTTCAGTACACGAATGTTTGTACAGGGTGGGGATCGAACTCACGACTTTTGGTGTGAGGCAGGGTTACTACTAAATGCGACACCGTTTCTGATTAATGGGAAAGCGTTTCTGCGAGGCGTATCTTCTATGTTCGTTAAAAACAATCCAATAGATTTTTATTTGGAATAATTATATTATATTTTCTAACTACTAACAATAAATACTTGCAATTTCAATGTACTAGTCGGCACTGGCACCAAATAGCTTTTAAAAAAGCTACATCAGGCACCAGTCTCACACAAAGTTAAGGTCTGAGTCACCATGGTATCACATAAAATATCAGCTATCACATTAGATTAAATCAACTGCATGAGTATATTGATACCACTACTACTACTAGGCATAAAGCATATTAAATAAAATAAAATAAATAAATATTTCACAACATCACATACATTGATCTGACTCCGAGATAGGTAGGTCAAGCATCTGTGTTACGGATATCAGAATCAACAGTCAAACTACTTTTCTTTTGTAAATGCATACTCATAATACATAGGAAACACCCAGACCAATACAAACAGATACGTTCATGCACACAAATGTTTGTACTGTGCGGGGATCGAACCCGCAATCCTCGGACAAATGGCAGCGTTCACTACCACTGTTCCAAACGAGGTCGTCATATTGATTTGATGCTTTTGCAGGGCAAAGGCGTCCATCATATAACTGAAGCCATCGCTACTATGATGCGATTAGGCTTAATCACCACGCTTGCCAAATGCGGATTGGTGATCACAAACTCAAACTATGTTCGAAAAATTCGAAACATGATTTTTGCTCGACCGTGGGATTTGAACCCAGGACTCCGAGATCACGGCCCGGTACTTAAACCACAAGTCCAACAGGGCGTATGACCTAGTAAAAGTATAAAAGTAAAGTATCAGCCTATAAACTGTCCCACTGCAGGGCAAAGGCCTCCATCATAGAAATCAAGTCATCGCTACTATGATGGGATTAGGCTTAATCACCACGCTTAACAAATGCGGATTAGTGATCACAAACCCGAGCTATGTTCGAAAAATTCGTAACATACTTTTCGCTCGACACGGGAATCGAACCCAGGACCCCGAGATCACGGTCCGGTACTTAAACCACTAGGCCAACAGGGCGTATGACTTAGTACTGTGAGAGAAATAAACTATTTAAAACACACCTGAATGGCAAATGTCTGTCAAAAAGAAGAAAAAGGAGTGATGTCATTATCATACCTCATAAGCTTTTGTTTTTAGTTACAAAATAGAAGCACGTAACCCTTAACACTCAAAATTAAACAGGTAAGCTAGCTATTTTTAAATTAAGTTAGCTATTTCGCGATATAAAAACTCATCCTGGTCCCAATTACAGTATAATAGTGGTCGAGCGCGGCCAGTGAAATTCCCGGCATTGTGGGGCGACCGAGTCATTAAACCTGCGAGCAGCCTAGCGGCCGTGTTGTAAGCCGACATGGCACAAGATACGACTTTTTAGATTAAGCCGCGCTTTGGCTTCAAGAGTTACGCTTATGCCACCTATATTTTCTTGTATGCCACCTTTGTTATGGCTTTTGCCATTCATGTTACGACAATTGGTAAAAAACGTCGACATCCTCGGCCACATCATCACTTACCGTCAGGTGAGATAGTGGCGAAATGTCTGGCTAATGTAATAAAAAAAAACAACTACATTTTTGTCTCTAACATTACGCAGCATACTTATTATAAAAATAACATATCGGTAGTCTGAAAACTAAAATTATATTTTGAAACTCAAAAAATAAAGTTAAGTATTTGTTTCAAATGTACGCTAATGGCTTATACTTCATTATGGCTTCGACGTTCAAATTACAAGTTTTGTTAAAAAAGGACACCTTGTTGCCACTAAAAAATGTAATAATGCTACAAAAGTAGAACAAACAAACAAAAGTACAAATAGATTATCATTTTCAAAAACTGAACTGAATTATTACGCATTATATATTATAACGCATCCGTGATGCCTCATGTTTCATTTACTATCAGGTGAGCCGTCAGCTTGTTTGTCCGCCATAATGTAAAAAAAATATTTAAACTTCATTAAGTATTTGTTTAAACTTAAAAATGATTACCACTTATCATAAACATACCCACATTTATATTAAATAATTTTATTTCGTTCATTATTTATTTATTTATTTTTTTACAATTACAATAACTCATTCGTACACATATATTAAAGAGTATATATTTCACACTAGGTACACAAGACACAAGGCTGACGTCCGTGGCACTCACTCAGCTGGCCCTACTGAAAATCAGCGTCATGATCTTTTTCAGGGTCATAACATAGGCTGAGTGAGGGCCATATATTTTGAATGGAGGTCACAACACACGATATATATGCACTGCCTAGTTATTTGTACCCTTATTATTTGGTTATTCCTTTGCTTTGTTTTTTTTCTGTATCTATTTTTTTTGTTTTATCTTTTGTAACTGATGTTGTACTCGTTTATAGTGTTGTGATGTCCAAAATAATAAATTGTTCTTACTTTCTTTCTAAACAGATATCTTTTATATGGCTTTTTTACTAACCGTGGAATTCCTGGTATGTCGCGATCGTTGGGCACGCGACCTAGAAAAGTAGCTAACTGTATGACGAGCTCATGAAGCGAAAGATACTTATGCTAGTTATATGATTGAACTTATGCCATGTCACTTCTACATTGCGGCTTTCACCATCAAACTACGCATGTGGCGACCAATAATGTGGTATTACGATTATTAAAGTACATTTTGGCGTCATATTTCTGCTTACAACGATTGGCTCCAAAAATACCGATAAAAAGTAATGTTTTCATCAATACAAAGATACAGTTACTATTAATACAATGAAACATAAGCTATGTATTTATTTATTCATAATAAAACTCGTCATCAGACAGACAGTAACCACCTTATTATAAATCGCGATCTAAAGTTATTACCGTACTAAAGCGCATGGCATCTCGTTCCAACAAGCAATGTTGAAAGAAACTGGCACAAGTTTCGTTCCGGGACTCTCCTTAGTTTGCGATTTGTAATAAGGGGGATACGTATATTGACTTGAGCCTAAAATAAGAATATATAAGTAGCTAGTTAAAATAAGTAGCTTATATTATGAGTTAGGTTATAGGTATTAACTCAACACATTTGAATTACACACCATTAGAGATAACATCTATACTATTATTAAAGAGGTAACGCCTCGGCGGGCGACTGACTGATCTATCAACGCACAGCCGAAACTACTGGACCGAAAATCATGAAATTTGAAACATAGGTAGTTTTTATTATGTAGACGCGCACTAAGAAAGGGTTTATAAAAGTTTAACACCTAAAGGGGTGAAATGGGGGGTTAACGTTAGTATGAAATTCTGTCATTTTTGATGTTGCAGTTTTGAAAATTTGGGGTATGTTTATTAATAAAAAAATAAAATTGAACTGTTTCAGTTTTTTTTTAATTCAACCCCTAATGGAATAAATAGGGGTAGAAACATTGTATGGGAAATTCGTTATTTTTAAAGTTAAAGTCATGAAAATTGGTATTTGGGCGCATCATACAAGTTAAAGAAAAGTGATTTGAGTGCTTTCAGCATATTTAATATTCCACCAAAATGCTCTACTTGGCATTGATATCGAAGAGTTTGTTGACGTGCTATGTAGTATATTGTGTCCCTCCCGCACATCCACCGAATACGGAACACCGTATAGATCTTTGTCTTAAGTCAACAGTGGAAGCTTAAACTGCTTCAAAATGTTATTAGTCTATTTCTGAGAATAAACATTTAATTTTATTTTTGCGAAACAAACGATTTGATTTGAATTTAAGAAAATAATTTGCAAAATTGTGTAATTACATTTACCTTTTACGCTAAATATTTACTGAAATTAAATCTACCTTTAAATATTAAAGATAATAAATATTGCTTCTAAGATACAATAGATAAAAATGATAGGACGAACTTTTTATATTAGTTGAGTAGACCTTGAGTATCATATTCCTCAAGAACAGAAAGAGCTTATACCTATTTTTCGATCTTTCAAGTTTCCCCAGACAAGAAACTTATTTTATGTCAAAATGCATAAGGTCCTTTTTCACACAACCGTTCTTTCCCAGGGTTGCGTCTGGATGTTATGCTAATTGCGTTGCATTACTTCAGTAGAGGCGAGCCCTTCTTTCATTCCACTCGGGGGAAGTAGCTTTTTAAAATTCACTCTGGCAATTTGTAAAACTAGTATTTAATACAGTCTAAAAAATTGGCGCTGTGTGCTTACCGCTAGATTCAAATTTACTAGGCTGGATGTTCCACACCGCTGCATAATCTATGTTTCATCATAATACGACCCGTTTGGATAAATGGTAGTGGACGCTGCCACTGGTGCAAGGGTTGCAGGTTCGATCCCCGCACAGTAAACATTTGTGTTCATGATCATGTCTGTTTGTATTGGTCTAGGTGTTTTCTATGTATGATATAATAATATATCATTTATTTCAATTAACATAAGGATTATATTAATTACAGATTATAAAATACATTCAATAAATTTTCAAATTACAGACATTAAATTAACATAATATAAATCAAAAATGATAAAAAATAATATTATGTATTTACAAAAGAAAAATATTAAATCTATATATTTGTACCACTGTTGGTTCTGATATCCGTAACACAGGTGCTTGAGCTACCTATCTCGGAGTCAGATCAATGTATGTGATGTTGTGAAATATTAATGTATTTATTTTATAATACAATATTTGTCCTGAGTACGAATACTCCCATATTTCATTGGAGTATGAATACTGCGTCATCTTAGTGCGTTTATTGTATTGCTATTAAAAACTATTCTATTTCCTATTTTGTATATGACCTGTAATTTGGTTGCAATAGATGATTTTTTTTTTAGCGTGTACCTGTTTCCCGGCTGCGTCCAGTAAGTTGTAACTATTACGGTTGCGTCCGGAGTATCGCTTTGGAGCGCAGGGTACGCTTAAACCATGATTCAGAACTTAGGGGAGTCTGCGTTTAAAGGAGCTTAAACACGTACAAGCGCGTAGGCGGTTTAATAACCTTATTTTAAAATATTATATTTCCTTTGTTTTTGGCCATGCCTAAATGATATCATTTGCGTGGGACTTCAAGAATGGCCCAAAACTCGTCGTAATCTCCCCGAAATTAACTTAAGAATATTAAAAGCTAACACTGTCAAGCAGTAGATTTATAAGTAGGTACATAACAATGTAATAAATAAATAATAAATAAAAAAATAAATAAAATATTTATTGCAAATAAATTAAATCTATTACAAACTTATGGGCATAATCTTACATATTAGTACCTATATTTGACATTTATTAACAGTCGTCGCGTTAATCCCCGTTTTAGTTAATTATAGTTAAGTATAACAAAATGTGCCGTGTGGTCCCCGGCAGAGTAGAATAGACCACCCTCACTCTTACCGAGGTATCGTAAAAGGCGACTAAGGTAAAGCTGCTGGCATGATCATCAGCACCCAGAGAAGGAAAACTCTGCATTTACCTATATCAAAACCCTCGCCAACCCGTCTGCCAAGCGTGGTGAGTATGGCAATTACTCCTCATGTGATTGAGGGAGGCCCGTGCCCCAGCAGTGGGGACTTAAATGGGCTGATGATGATGATGATGATGAATAACAAAATTTCCCGCTCCCCCCCTCAACTTAGCGTGTAATTCCCAGTTGCGTCCAAAGCTGTCGCTCTGGAGCCCGGGGTGCGGTTGGTTGTCCCATGATTCTTGATTTTGGGAGTTTGGTAATTAAGTTCAGTGAAGCGACTGCCGTCTGACCTTCGAAAACCTTTTACAGGGGAACCAGACCAACTACATCATGGTTACACGTTTTAGGAACTGTCCGAAACTTGCAGGTTTCTTCACGATGTTTTCCTTTACCGAACCGAGCATTAGATCCCGCGCATTAGATAGGCGCGTTCAAACAAAATTGATGATCAAACGAACTTCTTGAAGTAAAGTTCCATCGATATTATATTAATTGCCTCATTCGAAGATATAATTTTAACCATGTTTTTATATCTCCGAATGAAGTCATGGTATATAATTGATGATCAAACGAGCTTTTTGAAGTGAAGTTCGATCGATATTATATTAATTGCTTCATTCGAATATATAAGAATATGTTTATCCATTTATCCATATCCATTAGATATATTTGTAAAAGTACTTAAGTATTAAAACACTATAGACTACACGTAAGTTACTCCTCTCAGCCTCATATACTATAAATTAATCTATCGCAATCCAATCGCATTTGCTTAAGGTGATCCTTCTGCTCGGCTGCCACATATCGCATAAAAAATCTGATACACACCCTATAAAATCATATTTTGTATACATTCTCAAAACCCATTCTGTACAAAATGTTACCTTAGATGCTGCCCAAATTCATTTGTAAATATTTTTTAGCAAATATGTTAAATAGGTTAGTTTAAATTCTAAGCCAAAACGTGCAAAGATGTGGCGCGAGGTCACTCCACTTAACACAGTAAAATCATAAAAGTCATTCTTATAGCTCCGATTTGCTGTGCAATATTCAACCTTAGATACATCCCGAATTAAACGCACTTAGACAGGTGTTTGTAGGGCTATGGGGTGTTTGGCAAGTATGGCAGGCGACCGGAACACGCTACGTGCACTCCACACATAGTCGACAGATGTCGCTTATGTAAGGAATCTAACTCAGTACCAAAGTAGGGAAAATGAATTAGACGATCGACTTTTATTAAGCATGCATTTTAAATAGACTATGTCAACAACTTCGGATAATAATGTTAGCACCTAAGTTGTTTATAATTAACTTTACAAAAAATAACAATATATAAAAAATTGCATATTTTAGTTATTTTATTTTATTTAAAACGTGTTACATATTACGATTACACAGGTATTCTTATGCCATAATCATTGTAACATAAACCAGCGTTGATATATATTTCAGTTCAAAAATATTTACCTTCTTATATTTATTAAAATCGCATGAATACCTATTCAAATGCTTCTTAAATAGCATGGTGTTAATAAAAAGTATTTGAATTTCATCTATTACTTAATTAAATTCAAGAATATTTCCCATCTTTTTTTCTTTTTGGCTGCTACAGTGCTGCCTACGGCATACACATTTATGACACTGCCAGTGTCGAGTGAATACTACTACAGGATTCGGAAATCGCAGGTTTTAAGACTACTAGGTCCAAGCAAGTTGTTCACGTGACAACTCACTCGACAAACAATAGCAGTGTTAAAAACAATGCAATTCAACGATTCTTAATAAATCGAATTAATTTAGTATAGTGAAATTTCATTCGAATCCGCGCTATAGCGTCTGAATAATTACAAGTGCTAGTCACAAAGTAAGTGTGGCTAAAGGCTTTTCCGTTAAATAATGTGCAAGCAATTTGACTCAGGAATTCACTTACTAATCAAACACCAAACAAATGATCATGAGAATATAAATGCGATGTCATAGCTTCCTTTGTTTTACAATTACATAACCTAACAATGTAATGGCTACTTGAATATTCATCATAATTAGCATACGCGTTGAAACATCTGAATTCATAGATAATAATGTGTTAAAAGTCCCTTGGTTTTTTTCGGAGCCCGGTTTTAATTTTCTTATTTATACTGCAATAGGGTGGGTGTCGCCACTAGGGTGGTTTGAGGGTGCCCAAGTTCAAGTTTTTTATAGGATAAAATAAGTAAGTGTGACTTGACTTTTTTCATTTCAGAGATTCAGTTGGTCTAGTTCCCCTGTTAAAGGGTTACGAAGGTCAGATGGAAGTAGCTTCATTACCACCAGTCTCCCTAAACCCTCGTTCATGGTACAAGCGTACCCTGGGTATTTTTAGACAAAACCGGGAATAACCTACACGCTGAGATGAGATCCTTCTATTTTAATTATTGATATCACCCATCATACGGGTAGCCGCCACGTCCGATTGAAAAGCATGAGCCCCTCCAATCTCTTTCCAACTTTTGGTCTCCATTTAAGGACATCCTTGCTCCAACGTCCATCTCTTCTTCTGTACACATGGCTGGTCCACGCCCTCTTTAGTTTTGCGACTCGACTTTAGTGCACGACACGTTGAACAAAAACTTTTAAATCCATTATCACTTTAACAAAAAGTAGGCCCGTCACTCTCATATTGGTCGTATCCAATCACATCAGGCCTTAAGGCGGTTCGAAACTTTGACACTAGCGCTTAAGAGCTCACATGATAATGAAAACAGTTTGTGATGGACGTACCGCCTGATGGTAAGCGATTACCGCCGCCCATGGACACCTGCCACGTCAAAGAAGTTATAGGTGCGCTGCTGGCCCTTTTAAAAGGAAGTACGCTCTTTTCTTGAAGGTTTGCAGGTCGTTTCGGTTCGGAAACACCACGGGCCATAGTTCATTCCACAATTTTGTTGTACGAGGAAGAAAAGTTCTTAGAATCGCACAATAATGTTACATCAGTTGTCAACTGCTCAATATCTTTGATCTCTTAGAACTTTATTTTTCTACATTGAGGTTCACATTGGATTCTTAGAGAATAAATAAATAAATAAATGTTTCACGAAATCACATACTGATCTGATCTCCGAGATAGGTAGCTCAAGCACCTGTGTTACGGATATCAGAATCAACAGTGGGATTACAAATATATACATAATTACTTTTTTTTGTAATAATAATAATACATAGAAAACACCCAGACCAATACAAACAGACATGTTCCTGGACACAAATGTTTCTAACTGGGCGGAAATCGAACCCGCAACCCTTGGACCAAAGGCAGCGTTCACTACCACTGTTCCAAAACGGGTCGTCAATAGAATGTATAAATTTAGGTAACTATATGTCGCAAAACATATACTGAATAACTTGGTAGCGACTATACCTTTGTTATCGAAAATACGCCATCTTTAATGTTGTAAGTATTCCAACTTTGAAACTCATCTAAAGACTTCCTTCACCCTATAAATTCCCAATAATGGCTCATTTCATGGTTGCCCTATAGGGCGGAGTCACCCGGCAGATCCCCCCTCCCCTCGCAGAGAGGCACGATAGAAATCGGCCAAAGGACGAGCTCGTCGCGACTTACAATACAACAGATACCGAAACTGCTCTCTGCAATTATGAATCCCTGCTATTACCGCTGACAAGTGAGGGGGGGTTTTGAAATTAATAATAATCGCAATAGGCCTAATACTCCAATGAAATTGTGATTATATTATTGTTTATATATTTAGTACAGCCACATGATACAATCGCAGACTACATAGGTATCTACTAATTAAAGTTCCAGTTTCAGTTCAGATATGCATTTTTTTATGTCTTAGGTGGCATTTACACTCGCAACACCAGTGGAATCACAGGTGCGCTGCCAACCTTTAAACCCCCTTCCCCCGGATTGGGCCTCCGGTGCCCTCACTCTCGCAGCGAAACACAGCACAGTGATGCTTCACGCCGGTTTTCTGTGAGGCCGTGGTATCACTCCGGTCGAGCCGGCCCATTCAGGCCGGCCCACGGCATCAACGGCGTACATAACACTTATAATTTTTTACATAACTTAATTAACTTTACATAGACCCTAAGTGCTAGGTAGGTTGTTCCTTAGGGCTTACTTCACATGAAAAGGACACGTGTTCATGGTGTTCCATCCGGCGAAAGGGGGGTTTAAAGATTGGCAGCGCACTTGTGACTCCACTGGTGAGCAGACGGTCTGCTCGTCAGCCACCTATCACAAAAAAAATTATAATCGTCTATGGACGTAACCGTACACAAGACATGCGTTTTACTCATTGAATGCTGGGGATCACCAAGTAATTCTCACAACATCTCATACGTTGACCTGATTCCGTACTAAGTAGCTTAAGCTCTTGTGTTACAGATTTCAGACAACAGAGGAACACAAATATATACTTAAATACATATATTACACCCAGACACCGAACAAACACAAGTGTTCATCGCACGAATGTTTGTCCAGGGTGGGGATCGAACCCACGACCTTTGGCGTAAGAGGCAGGGTCACTACCAATTGCGCCATCCGGTCAGTCAAACTAAGTAACAATGGCGTATCCAGCAAGGGTGACATCCGGGGCGGATACTCGTTTCGAATTGAACAGGCCATTGTCATTGCTTGATAAAGAAAGAAAGAAAGAAAAATCGTTTATTTTTGCACATTTACAGAGTTCTCACTACATGCATGGTTCAAAAGAATGTAAAAAAAAATAGGTCCCCGCTCAGCATGTGCTGTGGCCGACAACCTTGATCTATGTGCCTTGTGAATTCCATGTATGGCAACCTCTTATAATAGATATTTACCTATGAAATTGCCGTTTGTTTTCTAGACACAATAAGATGTAAAGTCACTATACTATAATTTTATTTTGATATTTTAAGTTTAACAATTATAGAGATCGGATTTATTATCGGGTATTTGTGATGCAAAAAAAATTTTTTTTTGTTATTGCTCTACCCGAAAATAACTCGCCAATGTCAAGTAACTTATTGAGAATGAATAGTTAGTCAACAGTCGAAGTCAGTCAAAGTCACAGTCACTCAATAAAACGCCGGTGTTTTACATTTTATCGACCAACGGATTCAGCGGATACCACTCTAAAAGCAATAGCGGGTTTTAAGACTCTAATAAGTCCAAGCAAGTTGTCACGAGACAACGCACTCGACACACAATAGCAGTGTTAAAAACGATACATTCCAACGATTCTTATTATGAGGATCACTTGGCGGCACTTCACTGCACAAATAAACACCAAATTTGTACACTAAAAACCACTAGACACTAATTTAAAACTTTTGATTTGCATCAGCCCACGCGCCATGTTTTAGGCTTACCCGCGAATCTTAAAAAAAAAAAACTTTAAAAGAACCCTTTATTACCTGTCAGAATTGACGTTTTAATATTTTTTCTGATTGACTATCCTACACGTTCCTAAACGTTATCCATTAAAGCACGGTTAATTATGGAGTGGTAGCATTAAAAGTTACTTTATTAATTAAAAAAGTTAGTATGGGAAATAAAACTTCTAAGATAATCGTCATACAAAACGGCAAAACCACCTCTTATATAAAAATTGTAATAAGGCACACGTCATTTTTAGTGGCTAAGCTGGAAGATTTATAAAATGGCCATCGACACGCTATGAAGAAAAATAATTTACCCGATATGTTTTCTGTCGGTAAAAATATTATCGTTACATTTCTCTCTTCTATAATAACTATCCTAAAAAAAAGCATTAAACATAAAGACAATAGTCAAAATCTTATCTGTTTTGAATGCTTTTGATAGTATTTGTTGAAGACATTTCCTGTAGAGATAGCTATTTTCCGACGATTGAATTTATACGTTTGTAAGGAAAATGGTGTGACCAGGAAAATTGTTTGCAAACCGGTACGGAAGGTCGGAACTTAGTAAATAGTGTTGTTTTCCGCCATTTTGGGGGACATCACTACGGCGCCATGATGCGGCAAAATACGGACTTTCGTCACTCCCAATATAAGTTATTCTCTTCATATAGATAAAGAATTTACTATTGTAGGTTACTTACATTGATTCATCATTTCAGCCAAGACGAAGGTCTTCAATGCAGTGTGTGTTGCCAGTGATGACATACGGAACCGAAACGTGGCCGCTTACAATGTGCCGATTAAGGAGGCTCAAAGTCACCCAGAGGGCAATGGAGAGGGCTATGCTCGGAGTCTCCCTGCGTGATCATATCAGAAATGATGAGATCCGCAGGAGGAATTAAGGTCACAGACATAGCCCAAAGGATTGCATGCCTCAAGTGCAATGGGCAGGGCACATAGCGAGGAGAACAGTCGGCCGTTGGAGCGGGAAGGTCCTCGAGTGGAGGCCACGTACAGGAAGTCGCAGCCGTGGCAGGCCCCCACAAGGTGGAACCGACGATCTGGTGAAGAATCGCGGGAATCCATTCGATGCGGGCGGCATAGGACCGATCTGTGTGGAGAACATTGGGGGAGGCCTATGTCCAGCAGTGGACGTCTCTTGGTTACATTGATTGGTTCTTTCGAAATGTTGTATGACCTCGAAATTTCCACAAGAGTTTTTTGTCTCTCTGAAGTTGCAGGTGTCCATAGGCGGCGGTGATCCCTTACCATCAGGTGATCCATCTGCTGGTCTACCCCCTATCTTATAAAAAAGAGGTTTTTTTATATTACTTATATTAGGAAAATATAATAATTCAATGCCTCAATTACATTCGTAAGCACCTTATCTTTACCTTATAAAGTGGTTTGATGAGTAACTACTACCATCTAATTTATTTGAAGGTACCCGTCTCAAAATATGCTTAAACCTAAAGAACCATAAAGTAGTCCCAAATTTAAATCTTGTAATGTAGTAATTAAAGTAGTTATTGGTGAAGAAACTAATTACAAAAACGACGTAGCAAGCGAAAAGCGTTCGTGTAATTAATTAACCTAGCTTAATAGAAAGTTTCAACTACCATGACATAATTTAGCAATATTTAAGACGGCTTCTTAAATATCTGGCCTGTCAAAAAACTTGAGGAATAGTTAAGATCTTTTTTTTATGAACACAGAGATACCCATTTGTTTAGTGAGTACTCTACTCTACGCTTTTAGTAAAGAATTAGACCAGGCAACGAAGAAATATCCTTTATATGTTCGGCGTAGATAATTATCTGTTTGTGTACCGAATTTAAATAAATAAAATATCGAGGGAAAGCCCTAAGACAATATTTGAATTCAGTACAGATTAAGACAAGGACTTGGATGAAATTTGGTAAATAGCTAGATTGAGACTTGGATTAACATTTAGGCTACTTGAATACATTTTTGTCCAAAAATAGCAGACTTTGGTGAAAGACATTTTTTCGAAATTTTAAATTTTCTGAAACGTGTAGTTTGAAAATAGGTAGGAATTTGAAAAGAAACTCGAAAAACCCTTGTAGAAAATTTAACCAACTTTCATTATGTAGATGATATAAGATACAGGTTGTATCTGTGGATTTTTACATCCCTTTAGATCAACCATTCTGGACAACATTTGTTCAACAACTTTTCAAAATTTATCGGAAAAATTTTTCGACTCCTCATACAAAATGACCAAGTCACGTGACCGACTTAGTTGAAATTTTTTCATGCGAATTTCCAAAAGTGATAGAATAAATGTTGTTCATAATGCTTAGTAGAACACGTGGTTAAAGGGATGTTAATGTTCACAGATACACCCTTTAGTTTTCGAGATATATGCAAAAAAACCGAAAAATGGGCCTTTAGCCCCTTCCTCCCACCCCTTTGGCACAAAGGCTATGGGGAACTTTTAATTTCACCTCCAGACTAGCCAAAATAAAGTTCATCATCATCATTTCATAGAATAGAGGCCCATTGCTGGACATGGGCCACCCGCAATATTCTCCGGCTTTGCTGAAAATCACATTAAAGGGGGATTGTTGAGAAAGCCACAAATCAATGTAGGTATATTTCGTCAATCGATTCTCAAGTTTATGGAATTTTGACAGATGTTAGTGACTTGATGTATGGCTGTACTGACAAATTCAAACATAACACTTGCTTAGAAAACAAACAGTAGATATTCGTTTTGACTTTCATTAACAACCAAACAGACTTATCTCACTGTAATTAAATCATTGATTGGGACGTACCTTAGTCGATTTCGAATGCGTCACCACTAACACCCTTGCTATAATGGCCAACCTTGCGGTGACGTACAATATTGTAAATAACACTTGAAGGTCAATGAACTGTGTGTCATTCAAAATGTCATTGTCATCGGCGATTAGTGCAAAGCCAATTACGTATTATGGCCCTAGGTATAGTGCGACAAGGCTGTAATGACCGAAAAATTATATAATAAAAGCGGCACGTGAGTAACCTCCGCGTTATGCAAAAATAGCATTTGTGTCTCAGACATAAGGATGGTCCAAAGTCTTAATACCACCTCAACATTTTCTAGGGATTTTGCAAAAATGACCGTTTTGACTTTCTGGGTATAAATATATATAACTCAAAAACAACGTGCCCGATTTCAAAATTTATTTCACCATTAAAATGATACATTATCCTATAATAATAAAAATTCTAGCTCTCTCTCTCTCTCTCTCTCTCTCTCTCTTACTCTCTCTCTCTCTCTCCTTCTCTGTCTGTCTCTGGAAAACATCTTATTCGTACGGGAAAACATCAATCATTCCAGGCGTGCCATGCTGTTAAGGGGTTAGTTAAATGCCCAAAAACTTAAATAAAAAAAATAAAAGCAAATTATTGATATATGTTTAGCGAGATAGTGTAATGTTTTAACTGAGTTTATGACCAAATCCAGCATAAAAAATTCCAAAACGAGGAGCAAGAAATGGAAGCAAAAATGTGTTTCAATCAGATTTCTGAAAACTCCTTTTCTCGAGTGTACTGTTATAAAATGTTATTTGAACTGTATAAAGTGATAAAAAAATAGTTTACACTTTTAAGTTCGGGGTTTTTGAAGGCGGTTTTTTTTTGGCAATTTCGAGAGTTCCAGGTTCAAGTTTTCCAGGATTCCATTATCAGATCCTTATATCCTCATCAAGTTACCAATCCGGGTTTATCTACTTTCCAACTAAAAAATAATTATCTAATTGGGTTCATAAATGGCAAAACAATGGGCGAACAAACATAAAAAAAATATATGTCGAATTGAGAACTTCTACCATTTTTTTGAAGTCGGTTAAAAATTAAAGACACCCCCGTTCCCTTTTTTTTAAGTTTAACCTTATTCTACGGTTAGTTGTAATAAACTCAAACTCAAAATACAACAGTTCCGAGTAATCAATTAACCGTAACTCATGTATCTCTAAAAATGACGTTACAGGGTCTAGGGCATCTTTTTCCTTGTCAATTTGTCCTTGTAAATTTTGCGCAGAGGCAGAAGCAATGCTCTACAGAGCCGCGGCCGTTGCGAGCTGGTGTTCTATAAATACGTAATGAGTATACTGATATTTGTGTCAATGAGGTTTTGTTCAATTGAATCAATTGTGTTTAAAGATAATAAAGAGATCGTTTGCTTGCTTAGTCGCATCTGTCTCTTTTACACCTTGCAACGTTGTTCACCGTTAAAATAAATATTATTTGAAAAATGATTTCGTAAAAACACCTTAATGTTAAAGTATACCTAGAAGTAGTTCTACATATTACCTATTAAATAAATATATCACAACATCACATAGGTATATTGATCTCACTCTGAGATATGTAACTCAAGCACCTGTTACAGATATCAAACTAACAGCGGAATTACAAATATGATACATATGTATAATACTTTTCTTTTGTAAACACAGACTTATAATACATAGATAACAATTCATTGATAACCTTGTTCTTCGTATCATTTTTGTCTCGTCAATCGGTAAGTTTCAAAGTGAAAAGTGATCCAGTTTTAGAATCCCCAACTTTTGTGTGTACAAAAATAGTGTTCTATTGAATTTAGTTAAAACTGAACACAACTTTTACCATACTAACTGCCGCACTCAGAGACGTCAAATTAACTTTAAGTGGTAGTTAAGAAAAAATATTGACACTTATTTCAATACGCATAAAGACTTTTCATAATTAATTAAGTGAACATTTAGCGTAATTGAAGTCTTTGAAGTGCGCCAGTAAGTGTTACTTCTTGAGAAAAAAAAGTAATTAAATAATATATTGTTAAAATTTCATGGTCACTAACATTAGAATAGTTATCTACGGGATTTTTTTTACCGTGTACCTTATTTTTACGGCAAAAATTGCAGTTACTCCGTGACCATGGCGCTTGCAGCAGTGCCGAAATATCGATAAACTCAAGAATGAGGCACATGGTAGAAAGCCCGTAAATGACTATTCTATAGTAGTTAAATAAGTTGAAAACTGATACCGCCAATAAAAAATGTGTGAAAAATTACATTACAATGGCTCCAAAAATATGAAAACCATCGGACTGATTTCACTATCGTATAAACTTGCTTTCACGGGAGCACGCGTCTCTAACTCGGTCATCCAATAGATATAAATAGCCGGAATAGCCCCATACACAAGGCAAACAAGCTAATTGTATCCGCAGTAACATTGATATATTAATTGATTTTGTAATTACCCGAGCAGTGGTTCGTCGACCGTATTAAATGTTAATCGAAGGTGTTCAAAAGATGGCAGCATGCCAAGAAATGAAGTAAAAGCTTTTTACGGTACTTATTTATATCAGGTACGCTTTCTCCACCTCTGTGCGTTTAACCGCAGTGGAGGTGAAGGCAGAGATAACTCTCTCAGAGGAAAAATGGAAGAGCTACTGTAATAGAAAAAAGACTGGCACGTAAAAGATCTTTATCCACCTTATTGCTAAAGGCGATCTTGAGTTGTTACCGCCCTAAAGCTCATACCATCTCTGTTCCAACAGGCAATGTTATAAGGGGCTGAAACATTTTTTTTCTTTAAGGAAAAAATACAGCTGTTAAATAGTACTCTGTTCTAAAATTACTTAAATAATACACCAGCAATTTAAATTTTCCACTACAAATTAATACGTTTATTGTTGTGAGACAAAATACAAAATTAATGAGAAAAATGATGATTATTTTTGGTTCTTATTAATTTAAATCAAGACTAAAGATTTTTTTAAAACTGTTATCTTATCATGAAAAATGTCGATATGGTTAAAATTACTATTAAATTTATTACAAACTCTAACAATAAAACTATTTATCCTGTAATTATATTTACATCAAGGAGTAGCAAACATGTTTAAATAGTTATGGAACTTTTTTTCCTTAGAGTGTCTTCTGTAATAAAATATGTAATCAAATATACACACACAGGCTAGGAAAAAAGAAATACAAGAATATATTGTCCCACACACATTATTTATGTAGGATGGGATAAATAATACACCCAGGTTTCAGGAATAAAAGCTTCTATAATAATAATCCTCTTGATTACGTCCTTCGCCTTTCACCGTCGTCGGCCATGCGTCGTCTATCTCACTCTCGCACGTCATTCTATAATTCAAATATCGATCTCTTACACGTTCCTTACCATGCATCTACCGATCACCAATCCTACACTCGGCCATCCTACATTCAGTATGCCCTCATACTGCACTCATACGTCTTCTATACACCTTAAAACTAAGAACAACACAAAATCTAAAACCACTTCACATCAATAGGTAACGTCTTAAAAATAAACCACTATAAAAAACACACATCTAAACTTCTTCCTCTTCTTATAATCCATCATTGTTTGTTCTCTCCAAACGCTATGTTTCGACCTTGATTTCAATCTTCCTCTTTTCCTCATTTTCCAAAACGCCGTCCATGTTCTACTCCTTTTCTTCTTACTGCCTCTGTGTCGATACCCTTTTCCACTAATAATTTTCCGACCTTCATAATTATTTGCCGCAATAAGTTTGAACATAATTTTAATGTCAAACATTATATCTTTGACAGCCGTCAATGTTTTGTCGGAGACTTCGTCTTGTAAACCATAAACAGATTCTATTTTGGCGTGTGGCTGATTTCCCCGACAGCCCTTCAGGCTTTCCATTACCATTGTCTGTCTCTGGCCATTCCTCTTGTGTTGACGCCATTATCAACTTCTTGTCAACTTGAAAACTGTCACTACTCAAAGCACCGTCATTATGAACAAAGTCAACATAGCATTCCTCTACGCAATTATTCATGTCTTTCAGCTGATTCTCCACGTCCACGTTCTCTATCACCTCCAGGTCTGTACTGCTGCTGGTTTCACGCTCTTCATCACTTTCACATCGGTTTTCTTCCGCTAGCTTACTAAAGTCACGTTCTTCATCACAATCATTTTCTTCGTCATCCATACTCTCTTCATCTTCCTCATCGTACTCACTATCATCGTCTTCGTCGTCATAAAATTCACACTGTGCGTCCTCTTTGAAGTCAGTTTCACTCTCCGAACCAAAAATGTATAAAAACTCCTCTTTGAACATCAGAAAGTCCTGGTATTGTAGTTCACGAAACATTGCCGCGTCTCCAGCCAAGGAACTCAAGGCTATATGCAAGGTTAACTGGTCACTCCAACCTTCGTCATAGGCACACCTTTCAAGCCTTCTGAGCCAATCACCACCAGCATTGCGCTCTTCTCCGTTTCCACTAAAACGCAATCTGTTAACGTGGAAGTTCGCGTGTGAGATTCGTCGCCTTCTTACTTCGTCACCCATCTTCTTCACTGTTTATAATTCCAAATTTCTTTTCCGTCTTATTTCGTCCAGTTTTCTTCGATCGTCATTTTTTTATTCTTCTTTCGTCGTTATTCGTCTTCCTTTATTCCGTCTCCTATGATGTTTATTTTCTATCCATCCCGGACGAGCCCCCAAATGTAGGATGGGATAAATAATACACCCAGGTTTCAGGAATAAAAGCTTCTATAATAATAATCCTCTTGATTACGTCCTTCGCCTTTCACCGTCGTCGGCCATGCGTCGTCTATCTCACTCTCGCACGTCATTCTATAATTCAAATATCGATCTCTTACACGTTCCTTACCATGCATCTACCGATCACCAATCCTACATTTAATTTCTTGAATTTGTAAGAATAAGTTAAAATTATATTGTATTAAATTAAGATATGTGACGCCCTGTTGGTTTAGTGGTTTAAGTACCAGGCCGTGATCTCGGGGTCCTGGGTTCGATTCCCGGGTCGAGCGAAAAGTATGTTTCGAATTTTTCGAACATAGCTCGAGTTTGTGAACACCAGTTCGCATTTGGCAATCGTGGTGATTAAGCCTAATCCCATCATAGTAGCGCTAACTTGATTTCTATGATGGAGGCCTTTGCCCTGCAGTGGGACAGTTTATTGGCTGATAATTTATTTAAAAATTTTTGAAGATATGTATTGTCTATACTATATAAAGCTGTGATACTATACAAAGAGTGATTAATATCATAACTCTATAAGCTGGCGTTAGTGTTAAGATAAATTCCATACACCTAGCTTTGCATACTCAGGATCGATTAAATAGCAGTTATCAAATACCGTCCATCTTTTATCGCATTGTTGCTCACTTGTTTCAATATCCTAAGTATTAAATAATAGGCGTGATAACTTTAATAAGAAAATAGCATTAATTCCGACTTTCGCCAATGTCGCACTTTTAGAACTTCGACATGGTTAGCGACCACTGTTGAACAAGTCATGGAACAGACAGAGTACGGTGCCCTTCGAAGTACAGAATCGTCTTTCTGCTCCTTTTTAATACTGTGTTATCTGTTGTTTTTATATAGATGGTGATCTTACTAAAATTAAACTGGATTCATTAATGAGATACAGATCATATCACCGCTCAGATTCAGTATAATTACGAGAACGTGTCTCTATATTCACCTGACATTTGGAAGAAGCAATGACTCCATCTCAGTATCCTCTTGCCCTTTTTCCAGGTTATCTGGGGTGAGCGCAGTCTGTCTTCCTGTTCCATACGTCCCTTTCATTCGTCATCGAATCATTGTCACTCCACCTATAGTCCGTAAAATGTAGCTTATTAGACTGTCTGTCACAGGAAAATGTTCATAGTAATAAAAATCTATGGACAGATACTTGATTAACTGATTTGAGAAACCTTTTGCTCTTTGAGATAAAGGTGACATCTGTCATTTTTAATCAATCATCATCCTTCATTTGACGGATTATAGCTAAATTGCTCCCACCAACGCTACGATTTCCGCATCGCGGTAAAAAGTAGGTCATAATTACAAATCTGTATTTAAAAATCTGTCCTTTTTTAATATTACGAATTACCTACCTCTACCCTTACCTAAAAGTAGGTAAGTAAATACCCATTTAGTTATCTAACTGTGTTCCTATTTACAAAAGATAAACTTATAATAAATGCATGACCTTAAATTCACACTTGGCAAGATACGGTCTGTCTGATACAGATAGCATAAGCAAATAAAACAAAAAGGACAAATTCATGGCGTCCGTACCTAAGGATAAAAGTTACAAGGAAATGTCATCATTTTTACATCATTCCAAAACAACATGTTAAGGTCAACTTATATCATACTCATCGGAAAGGCATGCTAAGGTCTCATCAAGTTGTACAGTTAGGTGCAAAAAGATGCATACACTTAACCTTGTCATAAGCCATACATACAATTTGAGAATTTAAGTTAGCTATCTATTTTGATACGGTTTTGTACAGGGTGTACGGTGAATTCTTTTTTAAGAACAATACCAGAACCACTAACAATCTGGGGATAACGGTGTTGGTTACTCATTTATTAAGCAACTAAGAAATATTTATAATGTGCAACTGTTTGTTATTCTTAGAAAATAAAAAAAAAGTACAAACGAGTACCTATTCTATTCGTTATTAGGAACAATTTAATCCATTTTTTAAAAAACTTAAATGGCCGAACGACTTATTCGTTCGGACATTTTGAAAACGAGTACAAAAAAAATAAAAACAAAGCGAGTATTGACTTCTGATGATATCTCAAATTAGAGTCAAGTAAATGCCGCCCTGAACGCCCAACGCATAACGCCCTGTTGGTCTAGTGGTTTAAGTACCGAGCCGTGATCTCTGGGCCGAGCGAAAAGTATGTTTCGATTTTTTCGGACGTAGCGCGGGATCACCAATCCGCATTTGCCAAGCGTGGTGAAAAAATTTATCTCTGTTGGGTGCGCCAGAAATCACGTACGATGACCTTGTAAGTTACCTTGCCATTATGATATTTAAAAGTAGGTCATTTCACCATATTTGGTATTTCGTATTATTTGCACTAAATATGCGGCTGTCCATTTTTATCGTTTTTACGTGTCCAAAACTTTTTTATCTGCAATGCCGTATTCACTGGGAGTACCCAGTGTAGTTTCCTAGTTATTGACAGGCATCTATTGCCAAACTCTGTTTTTTTATGTGATGGGTGCCAGATAAGCAGATTAATTGCTGCTACCCATGCAACACCAGTGGAATCAAAAGTGCGCTGCCAACCTTTAACCCCCCCTAGCCCCGGATTGGGCCTCTGCTATCCTCACTCACTCGGTGAATTACAGCACAGACGCTGCTTCACGTCGGTTTTCTGTTGGGAATTTAAATTTAATGGATCAATACTCATGTAAATTTTCGATTTCAAAATATCATAATTAGATTGTATTTACCAATGACCATTAAGTTCAGTAAAATTTTGTGCAATAAATAGTATCATTCCAACTAATCAGCAAACTAATTTTATAAGTGAGTAATTAAAGTTTGTGTGATTAAAACCGATTTTAACGTAGATTTTGCATGATCTAAAACTTGCAATATCTGTGAGTGAACTAATCTTTTAACGTGTCAATTTCGATAAAGAATATAAAATTTAGTTTTCACCAATTTTTCCACTCCCTCTGGTGTGGTTGATGTCCATGGGCAGTGGTGATTAATTACCATCAGGTGACTCGATTGCTCGTTGTCCTCCCTTTCTCATAAAAAAAATATATCTTCTCTATTTCGAACTGAACGTTGGAATTGATGTTTGGCGGATCACGCTCTTCAAAGCGATTCGTCTGCTCGTCTGCCCACTATCTCATAAAAATTGCTTAGGCCATAGTTCGTCATACCGCCTTAGAAGAAAAAGTCGTATTTTTTAAACTAAAGTGCTAATTTATCACCTATTGCGTTCTATAAGTAAAAACCCTCACAATATGCCGTCTATAACATCACAAGAGCGGCACCGAAGCGTGTATAAGTACAATTAGGGCTGCTAAAGACAAACCGGCACAGTAGATAATAGACTTGCGCAGAATAGTTCACTCACCTAAAATGACCTGTATTACTCATCTCGTTCTGTGCTTCCTTAAATCAGTAGGTAGTTCAATTAAATTGGTGATGCTAAAGAACTTCAATTAAACTGAATAATTAAATACAATGCAAGTAATACGGAATCGTATTTCGAGTGTTTGTAAAACTTTGTTGAATACATTTACTCTTTGTATTCTATGCTATGTACTGTAATCGTTCTATCGTTTAAACTAGACTATCGAAAAATATCTATAAGTCCTTTATCGTTTGAAATGAACTGTTGAACTTCGTGAGACAAGAAAGAGTGAGTATCAATGTGAATATACTAAGCTTATTCTAGAGATCATTGTGTCAAATTGGTCACTAATGCATTGCTGGCTATTCTGAACAGGGGACTATAACGAGACCTTTTCGTAACGAACGAAAATATACCTGTCGCATATAAACAAAACAGACACACAGGCGCGTGTGACAGGGACGCAGTGACAGGCGTATGCCTGCAACTAAACAGTTCCCTTATAAACTCACTTATAAACTGAAGAGTTTTTAAGTGAACTGGAATATTGAACTATTAAGGAACTACACTAGCCTAGGCACAGTAGATAAATAGTTACTGCAGCTAGTGACGCGGCGATCGTAAACCCGACTTTTTATCTACGCTATTCAAAACATTTCGTTATTCGTCGGGACAGTAAATACCTTTATTCCACTCATCATCAACTCAAATTTGATACTTTAGAACTTTATAGTATGTTTTTGTTTAAACCACACTCACAAAATAATTAGAGAATGCCGCCTGCTTACAACTTGAGCACACATGTAAATGCGCGCTTAGTAATCTCAATATGGTTCGGCACACATGATAGAAACAAACGTGCGGGAGGGACACAATACGATATACTGCTAACGCATACGTCAACGAACTTTTCGATATCAGTGTCAGCTGGAGCCGACTTTCTGTGTCGAATTATTTTGTGCCATACTGTTACTCCTTTTGTTGGTGTGATCCGTCTGCTCGTCTGTCACCTATCACATAAAAAAAGTATTTGATTTGACGGATAATATCAAGATACTCTATTTTAAATACACAACCGATTTTTGATATAAAACGTTTTATGTTTCAAATTGGCAATAAGCGTGGTCATAATTTTAAAATGTCCATCGTCAATGCGTTGAACGGCTTTTATAGTGTTAATGACAGCGTCTTAAATAATATTTTTGACTATGTCGCCACAAATAAAGCGAAAAGGGGCCTTTTATCGACAAAATCAGAAATAGATTTGAAACTAATACAGAATTTGTAGTTATAAATAGTAAAGTAACGCAAGGAAGAATGCGGTTGGAGAGAGAGCTTCCTTGCTTTATGCTATAATGAGAGTTACGTCATTCATTCAACCGGTTGGCATTGTCAGTCCACTGCTGGACATAGGCCTTTTCAAATTTTCGCGACTCCAATCGAACTTTGACTAGAGACCGTTCTACCAAAGAAATCCCGTGAAAAGCGCGACTGACTCGCCATCAATATTCAAATTTGAGGATAATGCTCGTGGACACAAGGAAACACAAATTTTAGTTCTCTGTTTTCCGCGGGACTTCTTTCGTGGCGCAGACTCTACCTACTCGCATCCAGCTCCTGACAGCCATCTTGCGCAAATCGTCACTCAATCTCGTATTTTTTTATATTTGTGATAGGTATCAGACGAGCAGACTGATCATCTGTTGGTAAGCGATTACCGGCGCCCTTGGACACTCGCGACACCAGTGGAATCACAAGTGCGCTGCCAACCTTTAAACCCCCCTTTCCTCCGGATTGGGCCTCCGTTACCCTCACTTACGCAGCGAAACACAGTACAGTCGGCCCATTCATGCCGAAGCGTGGCTCTTCCACGGTCGGAAGGTCACGGTCTACTCTACGTTTACCGAGGCACGGTCTCTAATCTAGAACTCTTATACTCCAGTGCGGTTTCGGACAGCAGCGTCACCGGGGCCAGAGTTCATCCATCGAGCCAACTCTCTTAATAAATATCAATCAGGACTTTATTAATTAATCTGAATTTAAAATAAGCTTACAAAAACAAGAAAGGTAAAGTCCCATGTGTCCGCCATAACTATTCATTCACTTGTCTCTAACTGTTCCCTAATTGAACCCATACACGGCCCACTTCTCCGCATCGATTTTAAAAATAGAAGCTCGCTGCGTTTTCGATGTAACCACGGTCGCGATAAACACTGTAACAAGAGTATCTTATTCAAAGCACTAGTAAGGTTCATTATCCTTTGCGTTTGTCGGCCCAGTTGAATGGAATTCGTGCGATACGCTCTCCCACGTCGATGCTTGGTACGAGCGAACGAAATACCCGATTTAATCGTAGAATACTATTATGAATTGAATTGCATACTCGCTAATGATATGGGGTTTGGTTATATTAAATCTTCATTTAAATTATTAATTTCAATTTAAAAGCTTTGTTCTGGGCATAAGTGTTTTATATTTAAAGATGGCAGATGTATATTTGAAACCTATTAATTAATTAAATGGCTGCTCTAAAATTCCATACTGCATGTAGTCATAGTGAGGTACATGTGGCAAAGTTTCAGGTAGACCAATTTTAGACCTTATTCCAATACAGTAAGGTCGAAAAGTGGTCTACCGGGAACTTTATCGTTGTTGTAATTTATAGAAATGCCATTAATTATGAATGTATTCTTGTACATTTATACAATACTACGTAAACTCCTGTAAATGATCCTTAGATATTGTATTGGAAATAAAGAAAAAATTGTCAAAAAATCCAAGTCTCGCACTCAGTTGTTCTACTGTGAAAAGTTGTGAGATCTATGTTACCAAGTCGGTTATTAACTTGGCAATCGGTTATTGAATATTTGACTCGGCTATTACGTGAAAACACAAGCGATTGTGACAAGGTAATAACCGACTTGGTAACATAGATCTTTGAAATTTATAGCTTCTATGTCTGCTAGAAGTACCTTGGACTTATGATGATCAGTTAGTCAGTAGTCAGTGACAAAATTCAGAAACTTTAACAAGTTGTCATTCTTAAACTACTGGTTCAAATTGACTGAAATTTTAAATAATATAAAAATATTCCGTGTTTATACAATGCCTGATTAGTTACTGATTCTATATAAATAAATAAAAACATGCAGGCCTTCTTGTTTTATCCACAACGAAATTATAGGGGGGTTGAAAAAAGCCTCAATTGCTTCGAGAAAAGGATGGTACGGCCGTGCCGCTTTTTTTGCTCGACTTGGCAGGGGCACCGTGCCCCCAGATAAAAATCAATTGAAGCGATTGGATAGATAAGGAAATATACATATAAAGATAAGTACATATAGTTAGCTTTGACAACCACTATGTACCTACTTACTAGTTAATTTGATCTTGATCTAACAATACCTGTATGTTTGAAAAAAAAAGTTTCTATGTATTTACCTGTAAAATCAAATGTCTACTTAACATAAATTCAAACTGGACAAACATTCGTGCGATGAACACTTGTATTTGTTCAGTGTCTGGGTGTAATATATGTATTTAAGTATATATTTGTGTTCCTCTGTTGTCTGATATCTGTAACACAAGTGCTTAAGCTACTTAGTACGGAATCAGTTCAACGATTAATTAATATTCTTTTTCCTTGTTTTCAGAAGTAATAAGCAGCCAAGTTCCGGGGCAAGCTGTTTGAAAACTAAAGGTAAAGTTTGTTTTTTTACACCAAATCTAATCAGTTTTAAATTAGATACGGATAGCTACACATCAATGTATACAAATCCTAATTTCTTCAGTTATTCTCGACCTTAAGGTGACGGGTAGGGTACACTAGCGATTAAGGTAACGGCACCTTAATGTCAAACACGTTCGGTTCAATATCAATTGAGGACAATTGGCAGATTGTGGTAACCTGACATGTGGCTATCTGTACAATACATTCATCATCATCATCGTCAGCCCATTTAAGTCCCCACTGCTGGGCACGGGCCTCCCTCAATCACACGAGGGGTAGTTGCAATACTCACCACGCTTGGCAGACGGGTTGGCGAGGGTTTAGATATAAATGCAGAGTTTTCCTTCTCTGGGTGCTGATGATCATGCCAGCAGCTTTACCTTAGTCGCCTTTTACGACACCTCGGTAAGAGTGAGGGTGGCCTATTCTACTCTGCCGGGGACCACACGGCATTACACATACAATACACGACGTACAATACATTAATTAGTTTAATTTAATTTAATATGTTTGTTCAGTTTCTGTGTCTAATATATGTATTTAAGTATATATTTGTAATCTCTCTGTTGTCTGATATCCGTAACACAAGTGCTTAAGCTACTTAGTGGGAAATCAGGTCAATGTATGAGATGTCGTATAATCATCTTAAATCGAATATCAATTAAACTAGATAAGTTATCTAATTTAATTATGGTAATAAGTTATCCTTATTCATTATCTCTCAATAGTGATCAATTTTGTTTTGCCCTGTGGCATGGTGCGTATTGATCTACCTGCCATGATTTTCCCTGTCTGTCTGCCTGTGTCGGAAATTAAACAGGTTCAGCCAAACGCGAGACAAAAGAGTATAAAATATAAATATTTTATCAAAATATAGGTCAATATGTATCAATAGTAAAAATTCTCAGTGAAAAACTATAACGTCTAGCCGGTTTTTATGATCATGCAAAGATTGCATGTCCATTTTAAAAGTATAAAATTACTAACAAATAATCATACCATTGACTAACCCATACAATTTGCACCAGCTAATATAAAAGAACCCTTGACAAACGAAACATTTGATATAGCTACCAAGCAAAATTCAAAAGAAATGCATACAAAATACATGCATATGACGTCACATGCCAGTCGCCATTTGTACGGAGCGTTTTGAGTTTGCCCAAAATAATGTGTTTGTGTGTTAGTACAAAGTCTTAATTTTAGGCTTAGTAACATTCAATTTTAAATTTAGATTAAAGGTATGGTACTATATTCCATCTCAATTATTATTTCGAACAAAATTTAAATGCATATAAATTTTAAATACATTATGTCATCATCACCCGGTTTCAGTGGAAAAAAGGAGAATCAAGTTCAATGAGAATCAAGTAATTCTTTCAATGATGTTTCTATAGCTGAGACGTCTTTTGATTGCAAAAATAAAAAAAATGTCAAATACCGTATTGTGGACAAACATAAATGTACATACTATAACTCGTTTTTTTGGAGTCGGTTAATAAAAGGGGCTTCGGAGAAAACTACGCCTGACTAAAAAGTCTTTATAGCATAAAATATGACTGAGAAGTCTTTTATTGACCACAACACATCAACCAGAAAAATGAACAATAAGAACAGACACATGAAGAATAAAAAGTTGCGGTCAACAAACAACCGCTACAGCTTTCAGGCTGGACCTTGAATTACCGTTGCTATAAAATATCATTATAAAAACAAACAAACACAAAAAAAAAATCGGGATTAAAACTCGTACGACCATAGCATGGATATCAGTGTAGCCCTAACTAGCGACACCAATCGATTTTAATTGTTAGCTACTAAACCGGATCTATTTTAAACAATTTCGGGGTTACAACCTCTCGGCAAACACTTATACTATTTATTAAATAACCATGCACAAAGTTGGGTCCAACGCGTACGCGAAAAATTGATTACCGCCAAAAGTGGCCGCTTTTGGCGGTTACTCATACT
Source organism: Marasmia exigua (assembly GCA_019059595.1). Classification (NCBI taxonomy): domain Eukaryota; kingdom Metazoa; phylum Arthropoda; class Insecta; order Lepidoptera; family Crambidae; genus Marasmia; species Marasmia exigua. Next base: position 9,174,792 of record CM032476.1, on the reverse strand, counting down.
CTTTATTTTATTATTATTTCCTTTATTTTATTTTGTGTAACAATTGAACTGTATGGCTTGGTATGATGATGACACAACATTGTATGAAAGTTAGGCGATTAAAAAGAGTAACTGGCGACTGGCGAGTTTCTTGCCGGATCTTCTCGACCAGAAACAACTTTCCGAGCCGGTGGTAGAATCGCATTATGTTTATTTATTTCTTTAGTATATTTTATCTATCAACATATATATTTATTAAAATGTAAATTATACATAAGTACTTATAAATAGTTTTAAGTCATTCAAATGTATGATTATTTGTAAGTGCTGTGACAAGCCTATGCAAATAAAGAATTATTTGACTAGGATTTATCCTTTTTTTTCAATGTAGATACCATATAAAATGTGTAGAATATAGAAACCAGGCGACAGATCCCCCTCGGCCATAAAACCCGTAATAAATGTACCCCTTATGGCGTCGCTGAACTAAATGAGAGATGATAGGAAAAGTGAGGAAAAAAATGTCTTGATTTTCTTACTTACTTTAGAAGCAATCTATAAAGTTTATGGAAAAATTTCATGTTCTTAAAAGCAATAAAACAATCTTGAAAGTCCTAGTTTATTTATTCATTTTGTATAAATATATACGAGTAATATAACTGCAAACTCTTAAGATTTTCGCTTTGCAATACAAACCTTTTTAATAACTTATTTAAAAACAAGTATTTACGCGGAGTTGATCACAATACTTTAAGGTGACGGGTAGAGCACACTAGCGACGCCAATCATTTTTAATTTCTAGCTACTAAACCAGATTTATTTTAAACAATTTAGGGGTTACAACCCGTCGGAAAATGTTTAAACTTTATTTATTAAATAACCATGCACAAATGTTGGGTCCGTTTTTCTACGCGGAAAAATTGATTCACGCCAAAAGTGGCCGCTTTTGGCATGAATCAATTTTTCGCGTACGCGTTGGACCCAACATTTTTGCATGGTTATTTAATAAATAGTATAAGTATTTGCCTAGAGGTTGTAACTCAGAAATTGTTTAAAATAGATCCGGTTTAGTAGCTAAAAATTAAAATTGATTGGCGTCGCTAGTGTGCCCTACCCGTCACCTTAATTACTATACTTTGACACAAAATCAGCCATTTAACAAAAACCTCAGTGATCGATCTTGCATCAAGTTACTTATATACGGTGAGTTGAAGGGATACCCCGTAATACCGACGCCAATTGATTTAAATTTTTAGGCACTAGACCTGATCTATTTTTAATTTGTCCAGTACTTTTTGGTCAGTTTTTGTACTCGAAACTTTGGTTAACGCCAAAAGCGGCCACTTTAGGCGTTAATAAAAGTTTCGAGTACAAACACAGACCAAAGGTACGCAATTATTAAAAACAGACTAAGTGTAGTACCTACCTAAAAAATTTAATCAATTGTGTTGGCTAGTGCAGGGGAATGTAAAATATTTATTTGCTTAGCACATTATAGTTTTAAATTTACGTAATGCCAAACTCATGACATGTAACTGTCAAAAAAAAAGACAACTTGTCAACGTTGAATGTATGAATGACGTTGACAATGTTGACACTAGTATTATTTACCTTTGACAGTAGTACCTTTTTTTTATTAAAACAATGATAAGCAAAGGAATATCGCTGATTCAGCCGTCCGATGACGTCATTTGGCGCTTATGTCTATTTAGAATAAAAAGGAATTCAATAATTATTTTATGCATGAAAATGGACAAATTTTGAAAAAAGAAAAAATATGGGTCTGTTCATTTTATGTCTACTTTCATATAAAAAAACAATGTGGACATGTTAAAAATTTGAAATGTTGTCCATTGTGTTACAGGGTACAGTTCGACATGTTAAAAGTTCTAGTTATTAATGGATGTTAAAACGGTTAACAAACTATTTAATATGCAAATTTGCCGGAGCATTATGCAACTTAATTTTTTATTTACCGTGAGTTTTTTTTATTTCTTATTATCGGTTTCGAAAGCGTAATAATCACGACGAGTATGTATGCGTATGATCATTAGGGTTGGCTCAATCTAATGGCAAAAGTAACTTCAATTCAAAATTAAATAAAATATATTTTTAGTAAATAATCTACGTAATTATTTTCATTGTATCAATATAACCTTTTTGTATTTTTAATTTAAAAATATTTCTAATGTTTTACATAAATACCAAAAAGGCAGTATAAAATTGTCTTATACGCCGTTAAAAAATCTGCTGTTCCATACAAAATAGAATATCGACCCGACAATAATGTATGGAGCGTCAGATTTTTTTTCGCTTATTTTGTTGATCTAACGTGCTAAATGGCCTTCATTCACGATACTTTTTATGTGATTTTCGGTATGTAAACCATAAAAAATAACGGTGTATTTTAATACTTCAGGCAAGAGTAATAAATAAATAATAATAAATAAATATTTCACAACATCACATACATTGATCTGACTCCGAGATAGGTAGCTCAAGCACCTGTGTTACGGATATCAGAATCAACAGTGGAATTACAAATATATACATATAATATTTTTCTTTTGTAAACACAAAGGTATATTATACAAAGAAACACCCAGACCAATACAAACAGGCATGTTCATGCACACAAATGTTTGTACTGTGCGGGGATCGAACCCGCAACCCTTGGACCAAAGGCAGCGTTCACTACCACTGTTCCAAACGGGTCAAACAAATCTAGTGAACAGGTATTTTGTAGGAAAACGCGTATCATCTAGACCTCATCGTCGCTTCCCATTAGGTGCGATTGTGGTCAAGCCTAAAGTAAAAAAAAATACTGTACAAGTATTTGTCTGAATAATGTTCGTCATTCGAGGCAAAAAGCAAAAACTTTTAACAAAAAAATACTAATATCAGTCGTATGTTTCCGTGTTAGCTAAACACAGGACACAAACAGGTTTAGAACTTATAACATCGCCTTTTTGGTTGGGGGTTAAAAATGTGCATGATGTTTACCCAGCCGCTCATTTTCAACGTTTAGGCTGCTCAGATTTAACCGGCTTACTGTGCACAAGGTTTTTCCGAATAAGAGCAAAACAACGCTAGGTTTTGCAGAAACTTTTTTGCATGTTAGTACTTAGGTAACTTATTTAGTTATGAAAATTAGGTCAGGTGAATTTAGAGTTCGTATCTCGTATATAAAAAAGTATCATTTGTACATAATTCTATGCGTCCTGGGAAAAGTGGTACAAGTTAACTTATATCGAATTTGATTTTCTTCTTGCCACTTCATACAAAAAAATCTTCTATTTTTCCATCTGATCAGACAGAATAATAGAGGATTTTTTTTGTGATGAAGTAGCAAGAAGAAATTCAAATTCGATATAAGTCGACTTGTACCACTTTTGCACAGAATTATGTTATTAAATCTCAAAAGTTCAAACTCTATAAGGTATCTAACGATAATGATTATTGGAGTACTGCAGACTAGTAGTAATAACTTCAGTACCAAGAAACTTTCTTAATACGCCAAGTTTATTAGAGACCGCGCCACAAAAGATAACCCGTGGTAAAATACGGAACTAAATTTTGAGATTCCTTGTGTCTATACCAACAAAGCTTAAATTTGAATGTTGACGTGACAGAAGTAGCGCCAATCCCGTGACTTTTTTGGTGGCGCGAACTCTGATCTACTAGTATTATTAAAATAATCAGAGGAAACTAAAATTGCGATGTTGCCACTCAGCAAGAATTTAATAAGCCCTTATCTTAACAGTCCATGTAGCATCTTCAGACAGAGTATCACGAAAGCTGTTTGTGCACTGGCACTTGTTATAGATATCGTTGCCAAATAAAGTGTTTAATGCGTTAGATTTTATTAGGAAATTTAGTGAAAATAAAACTAAACTTGCGGTGTTGCCACCCTCACGAACTCTATAGCCCTTCAATACTCTAGACAGCCCTACTGCCAGTCCATACCCATTCGTCATCTGTGACACTAACGGCTGCCCTCACGTTACTCCGGTGCCAAGACACTTTCTTCATTGCAAGGTTTCACCGCCAGATAGCGCCACCAGCGTGTAGCTACTAGCACAGTAGTCACGTCATCAAGTTTCAAACCATAGAGTGACCTAAACACCGTGCTTTTTTAACTGTCTTAAGGCCGATTCAACCAATCTTAATCCGTTACTAAATCATTGGTATAGCGCTGTCATTTTTAGGGTTCCGTAGCCAAATGGCAAAAAACGGAACCCTTATAGATCGTCATGTCTGTCTGTCTGTCCGTCCGTCCGTATGTCACAGCCACTTTTCTCCGAAACTATAAGAACTAAACTATTGAAACTTGCTAAATAGATTTATTTTGTTAACCGCATTACGAATTTTATACAAAAATTGGAAAAAATAAAAAAAATGGGGGGTCTCCATACTTAAAACTGAAATTTTAACAATTTTTTTTTCAAAAACCTATACGTGTGAGGTATCTATGGATAGGTATTTAAAAATGATGTTGATGTTTTTATCATATCAACATCCTTTTTAAATACCTATACTGAAGAAACAAACATTCAACAAAAAAAAAATTACCTTCTCAAACAAATATCACCAATCAGCTGATCACTTTTGTATGGGAAGGTGAATGAATGAATGAATGATAATTTTATTTGGCACAATACAAAGTAAGGAAACTTAATAAGAAACATAACCTAGTCATAAATAATAACGAAAGCGACTACCATAACATTATTGATTTTTTTTATGAAATTGGACCATAGGGTCCAATTTCAGAATTGTGAATTGTTGAATGTTTGTTTCTTCAGTATAGGTAATGCTCTCGATAAGAGTAAAGGCCGATCTGACCAACCTTATTGCTATACTAAATCTTTGATATAGGGCTGTCATTCTATACAAATTTGCGTTACACCATAAATTTATCCACCGATAATGATTGGTCGAATCAGGTGGCTTAATTTTAAGTCGTCCCGTAACGAATGCGAATATATCTGTCGCTTTCAAACAAATGAGACACCCAGCGCGAGTGGAAGGGAGGGAAACTCCGATTTGGTCGTAACGTCTGGTTCAAGACGGTTAAAAAGCACGGTGTATTATACACATACTTTTCAAACGTCGTATACGCCATACACTCACTTACATGTTTGCGAATTGAGTGAACCTACTGGATGGAATGTTCACCTAGAAACTTAGACTGCTTAGAAAATAAAGTTAGCTGTAAGGCCCTGGCGTCAGAGTTTCATAACGCCGCTGACGTGGTTGCATTGATCATTGGCGCACGCCTTACGAAGCACGAAATAATAATTCTTTTCTTATAGGGCATTCGGTGATTGGCGGGGCAAATGTCCTAACTAGACTCCCTAGACTTATATGTTTTTTTTATGGGATAGGGGGCAGACGGATCACCTGATGGTAAGCAATTACCGCCGCCCATGGACACCTGCATCACCAGAGGAGTCATAAGTGCGCTGCCGCCCTGTTAAAAAGGAATATTATCATTTTAATCGGATTCTTAAGAAGGAAGTAATTTCATAGTTAATTTGATTACTTATTATATCACTTTCATCACAGAAAGTTATATAAAAAAAGAAAGTAACAAACAAATTTAAATGAAATTCCAAAAAAATATAAATAGGTATCTACACTCAACTAGACTTGCAAGTAGTTAAAATACACACTATTTTACTCTGATGTAAATAGCATTTGTATTATTTTTTTGTTTTTCAATAAGTAATATAATTTATATTTATTCAAGTGAATTATTACATAATTAGTAAATTAATTACATAATTAGTAAATTAATTAATTAAGTAATGTATATTCATTATTTCTTAGTTATGTCCTATGACTCTGAATGCCAAAAAGGTAACCATTTCAGAAAATTAGGGGAGACTATCTCTGCAGTGGGAAAAAATCATATCAAATAAATATCATTGCTTATTAAACTGTATCTGCAAACAAAATCTAGTATAAAAGTAAACACAGGAGGTTATTTACAATTAAAATTCGGGCAGGGCGGACTCGAGGCAGTAACCCGACAGTTTGAGTAGGGGCGGGGCGCCACGGGTGGCTTCGATACCAGCTCTCTGCACTACAGTCGGCGCCAAAGATGATACCCTTTTAATTTTCATAATCACTCAATTTTAATTGGTAATCAATTATTTCAAGTCAATAACTCGTATATTGTTAGTAAAATCTTAATCCTAGGTATTAGTGATCTATTTCGCATGTAATGCGCCACAGTGCAATCATCTTCAGGAGGGAATTGGAGCTAGCCCTGACCCTCCGCACGAGGGACGCAGCGCGCTTCCGCATCGTGGCAAAGAAACAGTCTACTCGCGCCGCCGCGAACATGCCCGACGCACTGCAGTGCCAGGGCAGCCCCATTAACCTCCTGAAGGCGTTATTATATTGAATACGAAGGGCCCCTTGGCCATTAATACCTTGTCACAATACGCCTTCCGTGTAAGAAAGAACTCAGATACCTATCTGACTTCTTCTTTCTTATATGGAAGGTGAACTATTATGTTGGTGAGGTTATAGCTATAACCTCAATTGCTTTTACAACTAATTTCACCCCTCTTTTTACTGCTTTGCGTATTGAAAGTTAGCCTAGTCGAATTGACTTATCTTAACTCAGCCAAGTGATTCAAATTTATCTCCGATTTTCTCCACTGCAGCGCTAGTAAACATCTAAAAAAATATGGCGTCTAAAGCGAAAACAGCTGTGAATATTATGGTGCGATTATCTCGTTTGTGTGTGCAATTATATGCAAAATTTACGCGTAATTGTCAAAATAGTCTATAAACATGGAAGTGCCAATAATAGACGACGTACTATATACCTAAAGAAAGTTTTTACAAAAAGTTGAGTCGAGTTATTTAGGTTAAACAAATATCAGCCTAGGTACGTAGGTAGGTAGGTATAATTGGATGATGGTGCGTTCAGCCATCGGGTTAAACGTTGCGGTCTATGACATGGCTAGTAGTTCTTTAGCCATTTGATTTTATGCCGGGCTTTGACGAACGCCCTAGGCATCCAATTGGATGGCTTATTTATCCAGATGGCTGTGACATGTACATCACTTAAATATTACCATGCGTAATAAACCACACTCTCCTAGGGGCTATGAGTTCGATCATCCCACTCGAGACAAAAATTGTTATGATTTATTTACCCTTTTTTTGTTACCTTCGTTGATTTTGTGAGACAGACACAAGTGCTTGTGCTACTTATGAGTACTTTGGGGTCAAGGACGACGTATCGACGTTTAAGAACCAAGACCTCTATATCTATCTTTTTGAGATTTATTTTGCACACTGTGTAAGTAGATTTAGAGTTCAATTTGTACCTTGTCCTTTCTTGGATAGATATGGTTTTTAAATGCCAATATTGTAGGTGATATTTTAAAGATAGATACTCGTAGATAGAATGTAATATGTACTTTAATCCTCGCCAACCCGTCTGCCAAGCGTGGTGAGTATGGCAATTACCCCTCATGTGATTGAGGGAGGCCCCGATGTACTTTAATTTATAAAATACACGAGGCATAAAAGAATTTAATGTAATTACCAGTGTGTATAAAATAATTCATAAAAATAATTATTTTATGACATTTTTTTATGTGATAGGTGTCAGACGAGCAGACGGACCACCTGATGGTAAGCAATTGCCGCCGCCCATGGACACCCGTGACACCAGTGGAGTCACAAATGCGCTGCCAACCTTTAAACCCCCCTTTCCCACAGATTTCAGAACGCTTCGTTTCCAGCGCTTCTTTTTCTCGCGCTCGTGCAAACTCTGGAATGAGCTTCCAGCCGCGGTGTTCCCTGATCGCTATGACATGTCCTTTTTTAAACGAGGTTTGAAAAGAGTTCTTCTCTCACGGTAGGCAGCGGCATGACTGTGCTCCGGCATGGTTGATGTCTATGAGCGGCGGTTACCGTTTACCATCAGATGGGCCGCAAGCTCGTCTACCTACTATAAGCAATAAAAAAAAAGAAAAAAAAGATTGGGCCTCCGGAACCCTCACTCACGCAGCGAAACACAGCACAGTGCTGCTTCACATCCATATACCTAATAATTTTATAAATGAGAAAGTGTTTGTGTCTGTCTGTTTGTCCGTCTTTCCGGACCGGCTAAAACGGAGCGTCGGATTGATCACCAATCCGCATTTGGCAAGCGTGGTAATATACTACTTTTGTCTCTTTCAAACCCGAGTGAAGCCGCGGGCAGAAGCTAGTGCTTAAATAAAATTTTAAAACGTGTCGTGTTAAACAAGAACATGCATAAACAGTGTACAACAATGGTCGACAATTTAAGGATGCACGGTACATTAAAATCGTGATTTGCAATAGGAAATTACAACGTCTCGAACAATATGCACTCAGTCATAGAACAGGGCATTGCTTCTCAACGTGTGTTCAACACACCCTCGTAGTTGTGTCCAACACTGTGTTGCCCAGTTAACTTCTTCTAGTGATGGTTTATGTTTTGGATATTAGTAATTTTGATTTTAATTCTGACCCCCAAAAACTCAAGCTCTTTTTACTTTCGCGAGCTACTCAAACATCATGATATCCTTTCCAAGTCTCAATAACAAATACACAAGATGTTTGGGCGTGTGATGTTTAACCGACTGATGACTCTAGAATTAGATACCTACATTTTTTTACGGTAAAAAATGTTCTTAGTCTTTCTATCATACGTAAACGACTTTTTTTAAGAATCTAAAAGCCAATTTTTTTCACTTTTGAAGACTTTATGATGCTAAAAGGATATTTTTGATATCGAAAGTAAGAGTATGTGGTTTAAGTACTTAATTTATGTAACTAATTTGAAATAAATCTACGTATAATGCCAAACGAAAAATATATTGTAAATCACATTCCTAATTATTTTCCTGCATTTTTATGACTTAGAAAGGGTCTTATTCATAAATGTTTGTTAAACCTTTGTTAACTAAAATAGTCTTATAAAGCAGATTATTTATTTTTTTCGAAATTTTTCTATGATTTGTTTTTTTCAAACGTCAAAACTGCTCTATAACACTGTTTTAGCTAACAAAGGTATATTCAAAGTTTATGAATAAAGCCCTTTAGGTGACGTATCGACGTAACCGCCAGTAGATTTGTATTAATTGTGCCGACTATGAGCCATTTTTAAAAAAAAAGTACAACGATGAATCCTTAAATAAAAGTATTCAGAATTTTTTGAGATGTACTTGTGTAATATTGTCTTCGTACAAGTAATCCAAATTCCTATTATTGCCTAAAGTGGCCACAAACAATAACAAAAAAAATGGTTACTTGTAGGAAGAAATTATGACACATCATCATCATCGTCAGCCCATTTAAGTCCCCACTGCTGGGGCACGGGCCTCCCTCAATCACATGAGGGGTAATTGCCATACTCACCACGCTTGGCAGACGGGTTGGCGAGGGTTTTGATATAAATGCAGAGTTTTCCTTCTCTGGGTGCTGATGATCATGTCAGCAGCTTTACCTTAGTCGCCTTTTACGACACCTCGGTAAGAGTGAGGGTGGCCTATTCTACTCTGCCGGGGACCACACGAGAATTATGACACAATGTGTCTCAAAAAATTCTTTATACTTTCCTCTATGGATTCACCGTTGTGATTCATTATTCATAGGGCACACTAGCGACGCCAATCGATTTTCTCGTCACCTTAAGAGTGTGACGTTTGACGTTCCTGTAATACTGTGTAGTAAGGTTGTTGTTATATGGCGTTGAGCTGAAAAGTTTGAGAAACTCTAGAATAACGTATAGTAATTAATAAACACTATTCGATTACTTAACTACAATGAACTGGCTTTCCTATTATAAGCACGTAGACATCACTGCTTGGTTTATAGAAGTAGGTAAGTAAGTGAGTAATTAGCGGGTTTAATATTTTACAGCTGATGTGTTTGATTAATGAGTATTTTAATTAGTTATAATTATGTTTCTGTAAACGTTTAAATATAATTAAATCGTATGATAAAATCTAGCTGAACTCACAATTTGTTATAATATAATTTTAGAAATGATGAATGTTTTGTGATGATAGATAAATGAATTTTAGAAATAAATTGGGAACAATTAGTTGATATTTTTTATAGCAATTTTTCGCAATTTATGCTTATGTAAGTAACGCATTTTCATCTCGTATTCAGGCGAGGAATCGAACCCACATCTTTCACAATCCGGGTGGCTGTTAGACCACTGAACGCGTTGCTAAGCCGACGACACGATATGAATTTTAAGTGCGTTATTTACTTAAATTTAGGTATAGTTAAGGTTTAGTTTAATGTGTAAATTGTAGTAACAAAAATAAATACGCACGATTTTCATTATGAAGGAGTCCATAGGTAGTTGAAAATTAAATAATACATTTCAGATTATATTCCTCTAGAATAAGCGTAAAGCATGATATTCCAATCCGTTTAAATTTTTAAAACGCCGTCTTTATAAATAGTTACTTTAAATGTAGGTCATTTATCTAACTGACCATTGGCAGCGTGAAATTTTGGACAATATTGTAGTGAGTCCCAAAATACCGCAATGACAATGGTAAAATGGCGTATCCGTGTAAAATTTCCGACGCAAGCACTTAGAAACAATTAATACTGATACTCTGTTTGACAAAGGAGTACCCAAAGTTAATAACTAAAGCCGGTTTTACACAGTGCGAGCTGCTGCCTCACCAGTAGACAGTTACTAGGCTTGTCATGCGAACTACCTACTTTCTAGCTCACTTTTGCGAGTTTAATACTCGTGAATGACGTCCATACAGTACAGCTACTCGGCAGGCTGACTCGTACGCTAGTTCGCACTATGTAAACCAGTCTTTAGTGTTGGTATCTAAGTCCGTCAGAATGAACAGAATCCACCACATCGGCACACTGCACTTTCCGTAGCTGAGTGCACAGGTGCGTCGCATACGCGGAACGATCCGCATGCTACATTGATGTAATCGCAATGTTGTTACGTTCGAAAAAACGCACTAGAGCGGGGAAAGTGACGCCGCCTCGAGATCGTGAAAGGTACTTAGCCGATCACCAACGTAAGCAGACACGCGCCGTCCCGCCCGGCTGGAAGCAATACCTCGCAGCTGCATAAGGAGGCTAATTTGCCAGGGGTCCGCGCTCACTGGCTAGCCGAACTTACGACACCGCTGAGTGTTCGGAATTCGAACTACTTTCGCGTAATCTGTCTCTATAGAATACGGCGCCCTAGTTAATGATTTTTGGAGAAATTTAACATTTCAAGTAAGCATCGGTCATGGTGGCCATTATGGTTGGCTGACACTGACGTGCCTTTTCCAAGAGGCCTTTCCTTTGTTTATGTGATTGGTGGCAGACGAGCAGACGTATCATCTGATAATTTCCTTCAATCAATAATATTTTTTATGCGTTAAGTTCACGAGCAGATAGATCACATACCATAAGAGCTAAGCGATGGCCGCCTCTCATGGACATCCGTAACACCAGTGGAGTCACAAGTAAGCTGCATACCTTCCCCCGGATTGGAATTTAGTATAGGCCCTGTAACACACCGATTTTGTGCAAAGTTGAATTATAGTAGTCAAAAATGGTTAATAAATATTACCACTCTGTATATTTAGTTTTGCCAAGATATTTTAAGCACTATTTCCAATGATATAAGGATGTAATAACTTACTGGGCTTTGGTTATTTTGAGGGCCATTATCATATAATGGTAACGCTAAATATTCCAGGAAATTCTGTTTTTGGGTTTGGTATTAGTACAAAGCGTTAAGGTGACGGGTAGGGCACACTAGCGACGCCAATCGATTTTAATTTTTAGCTACCAAACCGGATCTATTTTAAACAAATTCGGGGTTACAACCTCTCGGAAAACGCTTAAACTATTTATTAAATAACCATGCATAAATGTTGGGTCCGTTTTTGTACGCGAAAATTGATTCTGTTGATGAAAATGATGATGTTTTTTAAATATATGGTCTTTTTACTTACGAAATTTCTGTTTTATTCTTAGAAGTTGTATTTTCCGTACTATTTTTTTTAATTTGTAAAGTAATTATTAATGCTACTACTCATAATCGTTCCTAAGCATTTTCTATTAAGGATAATGTTTAGGAATGTGTAGAATAGTTCCTCAAAAAAAATTTTTTTAGTCAAAATGTTATTTATTATTGATAAAAAAACGTCAATTCGACCAAGTAAAAAATTGGTAATTTTCAAGATTTTTTTTGCATCACAAATTCAATATCTGACTTAAAAGATAGTCTAAAATCAAAATAAAATTATATTATGGTGACTTTTTGCTCATTAAAAAAAAAATGATTTTTGAACTCTAATTTTTAATTCTCACAACATCTCATACGTTGACCTGATTTCGTACTAAGTAGCTAAAGCACTTGTGTTACAGATATCAGACAACAGAGGAACACAAATATATACTTAAATACATATATTACACCCAGACAGTAAACAAACACAAGTGTTCATCGCACGAATGTTTGTCCAGGGTGGGGATCGAACCCACGACCTTTGGCGTAAGAGGCAGGGTCACTTCCCATTGCGCCATCCGGTCAGTCAGGACATATATAAAGGAGTCATTCATCTTATCGTGTCTGGAAAAAAAGGGTATTTCATAGGTAAAGACCTATTATCAATGCGAACTACTCTGACAGATTCACATCTGTCAGAGTAGTTCGTCTGTGTCATTTTCACACATTTGTGCTTCTTTTTAAAGATGCATATTATTATAACTATTAAATATATTTGTATTTCCTCCACTGTCTTAAATTCTTAACATAAGTGCATCTACTTAATAATAATAATAATAATGTCCTCCAACCCAATATTTCGGTCATGGCGGCCAATCTCAGCGATCAGCCATCGACCCAGGACATACATATTATAGTGCACAAGTATTTGCGTAGACACAAGTGCACTCTCTATTCCCGTACCCTCTTATTTCGATGGGACACTAATGTGACACGACGAAGAGGGATTAGGCGCAGGACCAACGTAATAAATTATCTATGTATATATTATTGGGTATGTGTGTATTGTTTATTATTATTTATGTAATGTAATAATATTAATATATAAAATAATGTATATTTCTGCCATTCACAATTTAATTTGTTAAATGACTTTGCACTGCCTTCCCTTATTACGAATACGATATTTCTTTCCTCTACCCAAAGGTTGTCTGGAAGAAATCGCTACAAGCGATAAGACCGCCTTATTGTACTGTCTGTTGCTGTTGTATGATGCTTGTATTTTATTTTTGTGCAATAAAGAATATCTATCTATCTATCTCTAAACAAATGGCTATATAAAACAGTTTGTAAACCAAAATAACAACTCTACCATAGTAGTTAATCAGGAGAGATCTACATAGACGCTACATTGATATTATGATTAGGTTTTACAAAATTCAAACAAGTCTCGTGTATAGTTACCCGTAATACTAAGAATGAAACTAAAAGCAATGAACTCTACCATCGCAGCCGGTAGAGCATGGTATGTAGAGCGTATCAGCGTAAACTCGCTTTACTAGTAAAGAAAAATCTGAAACTTTTGTTGATATCCGAGAAAGAGCCAGATGTTTGATGACATTGTCAGATAGATGAGACTCTATCCACCTCATTACAATATGCGATCTAAAGTTATACTATACTAAACCTCATGCCACCTCGTTCCAACACGTAATGATATGAGTTAAGTTCCAGAACTATTATTAGACCGCGTTTTATAACAAGGGGGCATGGCCGTGTGGTCCGCGGCAGAGTAGAATAGGCCACCCTCACTCTTACCGAGGTGTCGTAAAAGGCGACTAAGGTAAAGCTGCTGGCATGATCATCAGCACCCAGAGAAGGAAAACTCTCATTTATATCAAAACCCTCGCCAACCCGTCTGCTAAGCGTGGTGAGTATGGCAATTACCTCTCATGTGATTGAGGGAGGCCCGTGCCCCAGCAGTGGGGACTTAAATGGGCTGATGATGATGATGATCAGTTTGGTTTAGTGTTAAATGACTTAGGGCGAATTCGACCAACATGACAGTTATAAGAGGATAACTCTCCGCAGGATAGGTACTTTACTTCATTAGTTTATTTTCGTAATAAACTCAATTGTGTTCTTCCAAAGCCGGTATAGCTATACCTTGTTATGTAAAATATGTATATTTCTGCCATTCTCAATTTCATTTGTTAAACTGCTTCGCACTGCCTTCCCCTATTACGAATACGATATTTCTTTCCTCTACCCAAAGGTTGTCTGAAAGAAATCGCTACAAGCGATAAGACCGCCTTATTGTACTGTCTATTGTTGTTGTATAATGCTTGTATTTTTTTTGTGCAATAAATAATATCTATCTTGTTTAACGAGTAAACGAACGAATGAAATTATAAACCGGCAGAAACCAATATGTATTGTTTTGTGATTCATGATATGTCATCGGGATATTTTTATTAAGTAGGGTTATTCAGGTAATGTTAAAAGTCAAACAGCTGTGACAATGACAACGCCATTTTGAATTACCAAGGATATTACTAATTATGTCAAAATTGGAATAGGCGTTGACTGTTGGATGAGTAGTTAGTATACAGATTTTTTTTACATTGTATATAACTGCGCTATACCATTGATATATAGCCTGAAGTCTGCAAGTTGGCGGTTTTCTACCTTAAAAGCCTTCTGCCTTAGAAGGGTTACCGGAATTTGAAAAATAAAAAAGGAATTATGATTTTTCAAGCTTATTTTGTGCACGTGATTCTGCATTCTTGTGACAATCATATCTAGCAAGATGGCCACTAAAAATTTAATTCTTGCTATAGATTATTGAAGGCTCTTAAACCATTGGTCCTAAATGTTTAATTTCATCGCGTTTAGACCTGCTTATATCACTTTCTTACCGTAAGAGAAACCCTTATCAATTTTCATCAGAAATTAAATTAGTTCCTAAATTTTTAACCTTCATTTACCCGGCTTAATATTCTAGGGACTGTTTATTCTCAGTCCTAAATAAATGAACTTCAGACAATGGGTACCTTTTACTAGGGAAAATCTTAGAAACGCTAGTACTTGAAAGATCCTAATTTAAAGAGACAATGTAATGTTTTAGGTTCGTCGTAGTGTCGTGTAACCATGATCCAGATGGTCAGGTGGCTTACTATGAACCCGTCCCGTAACTAACGAGAATATACCTGTCGCATCCAAACAGAGGAGACACTAAGCGCGGACGAAAGGGACAGAAACTCTAATTCGGTCGTAACGTCAGGTTTATTGTAAGCTTCATGTGGCTATGGAGGCAACCGGAAATAAAACAGCATTTAGTCAATACCTTTGTATTGACTAAAACACATGAATTAAGTTTTAAGTTGAAGAATAGGTCAAAATGGCACTGTACTACGTACACTAAACAGTAATTAATAAAACCTTCTTGGGTGACTCCATTGCAGTTCTGTTTTAACTAAAACTAGTAGGCACTAGTGTTACAAGGCGCCTTGCTTTTAATAAACAAAAGCGTGGAAAAGAATTCGTAAAAGTAATGAAACTGAATGGCTCCACAAACAGTTTAGCAGTTAATCACAAACTATAAATCTCACACGGCAAGTGTTAATATCGTAATCTCATAAACAACAATGTTTACCAGCACTTGATTAACTAGCTCTCGCTGAGCGGTGAATTAATACATCCGATATTCAATTGAATCGAGAGAAATAAACGCACCTGCCTGTGGCTCGTGGATCGCGTCTTTGAGCCTCCGGACTCCCCGTAAACTGTGGAGGCTGATCAGTCGCCCGATTCTTCCCTCCCGCCGCCCGATCTGTTGCCCGACCAGTCCACTTATAACGGTCGGGACAAAGAAAGCAGATTGAAATCAAGCCACGCGTCAACCAACAAATCCAGCAGGGCCGGCCGAATCTCTGCAGTCGCTCTACAAATCTGCTGATACGTCCGCCCGCCTTTTGTACCTATATAGCAGTTTAATTTACGGTGTTGAAGTGAAGATAATAGGTGCTGTTAAATTTGCTAAAACGCGGCCCTTTTGGTAATTTTTTTCGGTGTCACGGCCTGTCCGCTTCGCGTTGACTATTGAAACCTTGTCAGCAAATAGTTCGTTCTAACAGTTTATTTGCAAACGAGTTTGTGTTGCTTTGAAAGCGAACGTTTTTTCGTCTACAATGAAATTTGTGTCTCTGAGACGAGTTATCGCCTAACACGGGAACTGCATTATCCGATGTGTGATAAAAGTACTGCTGTTCTAGAACGGTTGTCTATCTCTTACGTTTCAACACCGTTAAATTTTAGTCCTTTTATGCCGAAGTCCTCTAACTAATAACACAGTCCAGTTATGCAACAATATATGAAAACGACAATTTCTTTTATACCTTTGTGTTTTTGTATGATGATGAAAAAGCAAGACGAGCGAAGCATGAGCCGAGCCAAAACTCGTGTATTGTGGACCTACTTGTGAGCCTTGGTCGAGCCAAACGCTTGAGCTAGATTGTGATCCATCTAGTTTCGTCAGTTTGATGAACACAAAGTTATTGCAAGAGCGTAATTGATGTAAGCTCGGTTTACGTTCACATTTGACACCCGAGCAGAGTGGCTCGGCTTGCACTCAACTCGTGCTCGACTCGACTAATAGACCTTTAAAGGAATTCGGGATTCTTCTTCTTCTTTATTGTAATTTTTATTCCTTAAGGTGAAGCTTTTCTTGAAATCCTCTACAGAAAGACTACTAAATTAAGTGCGTATTGTATTATCTTAGCGCTTATAGGAAACATACTTTCTCTTTACTACTTGTAGGTGATTTGTTAATTAGTCATTCCTTAAAAGGATGCGTGTTGAAAGCAAATGTCTATGAACCATTTCAACTTTGCATTTTTGTTCTTGTTAGACCAGATAATAAAAAGAGCAGAGAAAAAATTCCACGTACATATTTTGACATCCGTTACAATTTTATTATTTTGTATACATAGATAAGACACGTACGGTAACGAGTTACTTAAGAACCTTATTTTGTAGGCTGTAGGGATCTGAATAGAATAACAGGGTCGGACCACGGTCGACTGCGCTGAGGTTGACCGTGCGTTAACATTAATAAAACTTTCTTTTGCTAACGTTAAGTAGTGATACTGGTATTTTCTCCCGTCTCGTTATTTCCATGAACCGTGAATTTCGGGACTTAATGGAAATCTCCTTATGTCGTTCCTCTAATCTGACGTTGTACTTAACCCTAAGCACGTGATAACAAGAACTATACTTATCGCTAATAAATAAATAGGTGAAATATTCCTGTATGTTGAAAAGCGATGGTAGTTCAGTGGACAAGAATGCGCCTTCCATAGGGTTTCGTATAGTTTCTGACGCGTGTAACCATGATTCAGTTGGTCTCGTTCCTCTGTTCAAGGGTTACGTAGGTCAGATGGCAGTCTGACTGAGAGAAATCCTAATATGTATATGGTCTAAGCGTACCTCAGGCTGAAGAACAACCAGCTTTGGATGCCACCAATTACACGCTATGATGGGGATCCTTTGCTAGACTATAATTCCAAATTTCTTTTTCAAGTCCAGGTTTGTCATTCAGCGTCGATATAACTTTTTGGAGAACCAATCATAAACAGTTGCATTTCAGTAAATTAAAAACTCTCACTCACTGTAATAAGGTGCTATTTATAAAGCACAATATCTTGAAAATAAAAGCAGTGTACGTTCAATACGTAATGTAGACGTGTGCAATTAGATGTGTATTCGAACACTTGTTTCACCGCAATAAGGTTCTTATTTGAATCACATTTTATGTGAGGTACTTCACAACATGTTACGTAGGTACTCGTAAGTAGGTACCTATAGAACTTGTACTATCCTATTACTACTTGTATTCTTTATGGAGCTCAATTTGTTTAGTTCCGATTAATTTTAACCTGTCTACATAATAGTATGTATAACCTTAGATGTAAGTACGACAAAGAAAATTACTAGAGTCACTCTCTCTTAAGTCGACAAAGTGATTTGGCAGTTGCTAATCAGTAAGTGTGGTCCCCGGCAGAGTAGAATAGGCCACCCTCACTCTTACCGAGGTGTCGTAAAAGGCGACTAAGGTAAAGCTGCTGGCATGATCATCAGCACCCAGAGAAGGAAAACTCTGCATTTATATCAAAACCCTCGCCAACCCGTCTGCCAAGCGTGGTAAATATGGCAATTACCCCTCATGTGATTGAGGGAGGCCCGTGCCCCAGCAGTGGGGACTTAAATGGGCTGACGATGAATCAGTAAGTGAAATAATGTGGTCACGCACAATGTACTAATGATGTGTTTTTAATTCTAACTTGCCCGATGGTGCCTATGGGTTTGGCGATTGATTCTACTCTAGACAAATTCATGTGATGACCATTTTTGCTTGTCCAAGTTAGTATTATCTAAAAGGTTTACACTGTATTTTTTTTAAACCTTAGTATCTTCTCGAGGGCATTAAAGTTATAAAAACCATTTTTTTCCCTAGGAACGTTACATCAATCAGCTGATCACTTTTGTATGGGAAGTTGATTTTTGTTTTTGAGAAAAATAACCTAGTTTCATTTGGCAAAAACGTGTGTTTATATTAGTATAGTATAATAATGCCCCGTTGACCGCCTCGTTGGCGCAGTGGGTAGCGTGTCGCGTGAGTTTATCTGTAAAGAAATTCTCAGTGTCAGCCCGGAGTCTGGAAGGTGGCGGTCTTGTACCCCCTTGCCTCGGAAAGCACCTTAAGCCATTGGTCCTGCGCCCGATATCTCTCCAGTCGTATCACGCTGGTGTCCCATTAGATTATGAGGGTAAGAGAATAGAGAGTGCACTTGTGTTTGCGCACTTGCACACACACTTGAGCACTATAATATATCCTGCGTAAGGCTGATCGTTGAGATTGGCCGCCGTAGCCGAAATCGGTTGGAGGATATTATATTGTAGTAATGCACTCGAGAAAATTCGGCAGATCTACCGCAGTGTCTCAAGTCGAAAGTCTTTAATGCGTGTGTGTTGCCAGTGATGACATACGGAACCGAAACGTGGCCGCTTACAATGTGGCGATTAAGGAGGCTCAAAGTCACCCAGATAGCAATGGAGAGGGCTATGCTCGGAGTCTCCCTGCGTGACCGTATCAGAAATGATGAGATCCGCAGGAGAACTAAGGTCACAGACGTAGCCCAAAGGATTGCATCCCTCAAGTGGCAATGGGCAGGGCACATAGCGAGGAGAACAGAACACCGTTGGGGCGGAAGGGTCCTCGAGTGGAGGCCACGTACAGGAAGTCGCAGCCGTGGCAGGCCTACAAGGTGGACCTGGTGAAGATCGCGGGAATCCATTGGATGCGGGAGGCACAGGACCGATCTGTGTGGAGAACATTAGGGGAGGCCTATGTCCAGCAGTGGACGTCTATTGGCTGAAATGATGATGATGATTTATTTATTTTTTATAGAAAGGCCAATCAGGATGACCTCACTCCGCCTGATGGTAAGCGGCCGTGAAATCCAAAAATGAGGCTGACAGGCACAGAAGAACTAACAAAGTACCCATTGTGTCTGCCAACCTCACCCTAAAGGCCTGCTGAGATGCCGTTTCACGCCCCGCCTAAAAGACCCCGGATTGTATGAAGGAGGAAACACATGAGCTGGGAGGGCATTCCACCCAGATGATGATGACTCGAGAAAATCCTAAGGTACTCAAAAAAACACGGTATATAGGTATTTGTGGTTACTTTGATATCCATAATACAAGTGCTTAAGCTTCGGGGTCGGGTCGATGTATGACGCGTAGTCTGATATTTTATTATTGCTCATAAATAATGAAGTCGAGTACTTATTGTAATTAGTATTCAGCATGCACTGATTGATATGCGATGCCGTTTAGTCGAGTGGCAACAAAGGCAGCATCTAATTACCTTTCGCCATTTAACATTGTCGATTTTATATTGTACTCGTAGTTTAATGCTTTTCAATTTGTTTAAATATATTTTCATGACAGGGTATGGCTTGTGTTTTAAGATATTCGAGGTTTGTTTTGTGGGCTCATGATATTTCACTAACATTTTAATTCACTTAATACTACAAGCTATGTAATTCACTACAAGCGATATAAGGCCACCTTATTGTACTGTCTGTTGTTGTTGTATCAAACTTGTATTTTGTTATTGTGCAATAAAGGATATCTATCTATTTTGATAGTCACCTTATAAAGACATGGCATTCCGTAAGAAAAATGATTCCGCGGACACTTTATGCTATCGGTGCCGTCTGGTCAATAGAGATCGATATACAACCACGGTTTAGTTTAGTTATAGGTGGAGAGTAGAAAAAAGAATCAATTTCTTAAAATAATCATCAATCAAAACTAATCCTTCCAGAGAAAAAAAATTCTGCGAAGAAAAACCGCTTTCAAAAACCACGAACTAAAAAGTGTAAAATAATATTTTATCACTTTGTACACTTCAAATAGGTAACATTTATAACAGTACACTCGAGAAAAGGTTTTACCGAAGTCAACTTAACAACTGAAGTACACTTATTCAACAGGGATTAAGCGCCGACTTCAATAACACCTTTTCTAGAGTGTATTGTTATAAAATGTTATTTAAAGTGTTAAACAATTTATTTTACAGTTCGTGGTTTTTGAAGGCTATTTTTTTTTCGTAGAATTTTTTTCATGCTTTTTAGTGTTTCATTTTTCGGTAGCCATTTCGACTTCTCTTTCCCAGAACGATCACATTTTTTGTTGTAAAAACAAATATAAAGCCTGCATAAACATGTACATACTTATTTTCCATTATAATGTGTTTTGCATGCCTATAACTCTGTGATGTCTATATCTAAAGTCAAAGAGTTCAAGTACCTACCTGTCAACGACATTCAAGGTTATTTTTGTAATTTTTGCTATATTTTGGGTGGGTGGGTTGTTATTTCATTCATTTTATTAGTTAATATTCCCTAAAAACATTACCTATAAAGTAATTAATATCAATTGATGTCGAGAGTGGGTCTTATTCATAAAGTTTGTTAAACCTTTGCTAAACTAAAACGGTGTTAAAAGCTATTTTCATTCTTTATTCGAAAA
The DNA here is from genome assembly GCA_019059595.1 of Marasmia exigua. Lineage (NCBI taxonomy): Eukaryota > Metazoa > Arthropoda > Insecta > Lepidoptera > Crambidae > Marasmia > Marasmia exigua. Next base: position 9,153,722 of record CM032476.1, on the reverse strand, counting down.
TTTTGTATGTTTTTTTTAAATATTTCAAACGTCAAAACTCTCTGTAACACCGTTTTAGCAAACAAAGGTTTATTGGACGTTTATGAATATACTTTTTTAATGCATTTAATTTGGGTGAGATAGGAAAGGCACTAGCAAGTTTCAGCAATAGATATCAGAATAATACTGCATAAAACAACTAAGCTAGCCGTTTCAATTGTACCTTCTAAAACACATAGAAATATCATAAATGGTTTTTGCGAAGTTCACCGACTGTAATTAATTTTATCTTGTATGTTTAGTGTGACTTGAAAGTTGAGCATTGAAGAGTTTCACGTCGACGAGCAGTGCAGTGAACCTCGCCAGACTTGTCCAGAATGGCAGCGTCTGCCCTTACACAATGTACTGAATTAAACAGTGAAGCTACTATTCATAACGGGATACGTTGCTTTGCAATCTATCTCGTTATGAATAATCAAAAATCTTTAGCAGCACCGCAGTTTACGAACCGACTATTAAAAGTTCTTCTTCAAAAGCGCCTATACGACTACCGAAGGTGGGCCGTCAATTTAACATCTATATTATTGCTATTTAAAAAAAGCCGTAATATATCTTTCTCTCTCTCTCTCTGCGTTCTCTTCTTTATGACTGATGTCATCTACGGATATAGATAGGTTGCACCTCGTTTGTCTGTTGTTGTAATCTGCCACCACACCGGTACCTATTCATCGCGTCTCTGACAACCGAGCAAAACCTGTTTGATGATGCTCCTCTCACTTTCTCAGTCCATTATGTACTGATCAACTTAATAATTTGTAGCCTTTGATTGGACCTGTGTAATAACAGGTGAATTATCTATTGTGCATCAATAAAAAATATAATTTCACGAAGATACACATCCCTATTCTTTTGAAATAGAAAATATTGATTCTTGTTAATTATCTTGACAATTTGCGTTAGAATTTGCGTTTAAACTATGACGTTGAGCATTCCTCCCATGAAAGTAATTTGAGTTAACCACTAATTGCCCGCTAGAGCCATTTTACCTCTTTTTAATGCATCAGTATTATGCGATGTATTTGTTACTAAGTTTTATATCCTCCTCATTTTAACCTGTCATTTCCAGTTGCGTCCAAAGCTGTCAATCTGGAGCCCGGGGTACACTCAGACCTTAATTAAGGATTGGAGAGTCTGGTAATTACAGTGAAGCGATGGCCGTCTTACCTTCTTAAAGGAGAACCAGACCAACTGAATCACGGTTACACGTTTCAGAAACTATTCGAAACGCGCAGGTTTCCTCGCGATGTTTTGCCTCACTGCCAAGCTAATGGTAGAAATTTACTAAGTCGTGTATGTCGAATAAAAATAAAATATTTAGATTCAATTACGCGTACAACTATACCAAGGTTAGATAGAGAAGCCTTACGGTAATTTGTCCCACTGTGCGTAGCTCCAGACGACTTTTCGCAAATTCACTAGTCTGGAATTGTCCAGAATTTTGACCGGCCATTACACTGGCTACGTGGCATTTAGGTCGCAGGTTTTCGGATAATTATATATAATTGTGCGTGCCTAGCGTATCATTCTCAGATGCATCCAAAGCTGTCGCTTCGGAGCCCAGGGTATTCGTAGACCTAAAATCAGTATTGAAAAGTATGGTAATTAGGTACACTGAAGCGACAGTCGTCTAACCTTCGTAACCCTTGTTAGAAAAGGGAACTAAACAACTGAATTATGGTTCTTACGTTCTGAATCATTTAAGATATTTATATATCCTTATCGCCAACCTAGTGATATGGTACGCACTTATATTTGAAAACTTAACAGGCGCGCGCATGGTCTGGACTTACGACCTTCCGATTCAAAGGTGCACATTCTTATCTACCGAGTCACAATCACTCAGTCATAGCATCGTGTACAATAAATACTAAAAACTTAACGCTTCACGGTAATTTATCTCATTGTGCTCAGTTCCAGACATCTTTACGCAAATTCTATAGTCTGGAATTGTCCGGAATTTTGACCGGCCATTGTGCTGGCTACGTTGCTTGTAGGTCGCAGGTTTTGGTATAATGATTATCATGTCAAATATGCCCGTTACTTAGTCTGGATCATTCCTTAGTAACTTTCAAGTCTGATATCTGCAAAAGTACAAACATACTTTACGCAATTTCACTAGTCTGGAATTGCATGGAATTTTGACCGGCCATTACACTAGCTGCGTGGCATGTAGGTCGCAGATTTTGGGATACATTATTATCATGTCCATTACTCAGTCTGGAACACCCCTTAGCCATTTTTATAATGATATAAAAACTCCTGCCTGAGTGAAACTGTTTTATATCTATAATAAAGAATACTTATGTTTATGTTGTAGATTTACTACACCAAGATAGTACGGAAATTGAGAAAACATTAACGTGGGGCACACTAGCGACGCCAATCGATTTTAATTTTTAGCTACTAAACCAGATCTATTTTAAACAATTTCGGGGTTACAATCTCTCGGCAAACTGTTATACTATTTATTAAATAACCATGCACAAATGTTGGGTCCGTGCATAAACGCGAAAAATTTATTCACGCCTAAAGTGGCCGCTTTTGGCGTGAATCAATTTCTCGTGTACAAAACGCGCCCTACCCGTCACCCTTAATTATTAAGTACAAATGATTTCTTTTAAATTATTAGAAATTAGTAAATGATCTAATCAATCGATGCTTAGTAACTAAAATGCCGTGGTTCTTAGGAGGCTAAAGAAGAAACATGATTTGAATGTTATAGCCTTTATATACGTTTTTCGTAATCATAGTTACCTCACAGCAGTTTTGACGACTTTCCACATATGTCTGGAAATACTCTAAACAAACTATACATTAGTTCATGTGTTATCTAGAGTAAAATTTCTCAATTGAAACCAGTTTTTTTTTATAGTGGCACAGTATATTGGCTGTCCTTAGCCTGATGGTAAGCAAGAGAAGAGCCCACGTTGCAATTACAACGGAAGCGATGTTAAGGCATCACCTCCGTTGGTATCGCCATACTGGCTCGCGAGATGCTTCTTCACGATTCGTTTAAAGGAATCCATATTGTAGGAAGGAGGAAATACATGTGCCGGCAACGAGTTCCATTTCTTGATGGGTGCGGCAGAAATAAGAACTGAATTTGATTTGAACCAAACTTATTTGAAAATCGATTCAATGAAATTTGACAGTTATGTAAAACTACACAGGGCTGTCCGTAACTCAGAGACAATGCGTTAAAGAGTCAGCATTATCGGCCTGTTGCAGTCCACTGCTGGACACCTTCCCTAAGGTTCGCCACTCCGATCAATCATTGGCTCCTCGCATCCAGCCCCTGAGAGCCATCCTGCGATAATCGTCACTTCACGGCGCGCCTGAAGACGCTTTACACTACGTTTAATAAAGAGTATTGTACAATTAGTAGAGTCATAGTATTGCAGTACATTTCTATTGAAGAATTTTATTAACAACCTTGATACCTAACCCTGTATTTCTGCCGTGTTCTTGAACTAGAGAGCGCGGTTTCACACGACTCACGACTCTACGCGTTCTCGGCCTCCTATGGGCTTATGGTAAAAATCGTTGAGGTCAGCTTATTGTCAACCGCTAGTTATTTATGTGCCTCGCTTTCCAAACTCTATCTCAGCCCGCATTTGCATAAAAATGTTCTTTCTCTACATTGAAATTTGTTTCTTTGACTCTACAATTTGTTTCCTTTGATTGTGATGTCGTAAATATGAAGTTAGTCATTTCTCAAATCCATTGTAATTTACTTATTATTATTGTACGTTACTTAGTTAATTAGGTTCTCTTTGCGGGCAGGGCCTTTCCAGAGCTTACGTGTGATCTATATTACTTTTAAAAACATTTAACTTTTTACTTTTCCTGGGAAATGTCATCGTCAACCCATTTAAGTCCCCACTGCTGGGGCACGGGCCTCCCTCAATCACACGAGGGGTAATTGCCATACTCACCTCGCTTGGCAGACGGGTTGGCGAGGGTTTTGACATAAATGCAGAGTTTTCCTTCTCTGGGTGCTGATGATCATGCCAGCAGCTTTACCTTAGTCGCCTTTTACGACACCTCGGTAAGAGTGAGGGTGGCCTATTCTACTCTGCCGGGAACCACACGGCAAATGTAATAAATAATTATGAATTGGTGGCTCATTCACTGACCGTGGCGCAGTGTTTTGTGGGCCGCACTGCTGCGCTTGGGATCCCGAATTTGATCCCCGGGTCGGACATTAAATTGGTACCTGAGTTTTTCTGTAAAAATCTCTGTCAGCTCGCAGCCTGGAAGTAGGCAGGGTAGGTTAATAAGTGACTTCTACATAATAAAATCAACTTTTTGCACTTGAGGTCCTGAATAAATAAGAAAATGGTACTAGTCTGATTTCAAAATCGGGTTCTCTGCAGACGTCTACTGCACTACTCTGGAAGCACATTACTTTGGCTTATGGTGACGGGTAGGGCACTTTAGCGACGCCAATCGATTTTAATTTTTAGCTACTAAACCGGATCTATTTTAAACAATTTCGGGGTTACAACCTCTCGGCAAACACTTATACTATTTAATAAATAACCATGCACAAATTTTGGGTCCGTTTTTGTACGCGAAAAACTGATTCACGCTATAAGTGGCCGCTTTTGGCGGTAATCAATTTTTTCCGTACGCGTTGGACCCAACATTTGTGCATCGTTGTTTAATAAATAGTATAAGTGTTTGCCGAGACGTTGTAACCCCGAAATTGTTTAAAATAGATCCGGTTTAGTAGCTAAAAATAAAATCGATTGGCGTCGCTAGGGTGCCCTACCCGTCACCTTAAAAAAACCTCAAAGAGGTATTATTTATCGCATCGTTGATGTAATATTGTAACTGGAATACCATTAATCTGTCCCTGACATAATGATTGGGTCAGATAATTGCTTATTAGGTAAGCACCGGCCCGTATTAATTAGAAAATTCCTAAACAGTTTATTTAAGTTACTTACACAGGAAGTTAATTTTCTGGGATTTATTTTGTCTCTAAAACTCGGTTGTGGTGTAGGCCCCACGGGAGACAAATCACTTTGAGTATTATGGGCTCATACAGTCGAAACGTCAACCACTGTACTCACATTTGTACCATCAGCCATAATATTAGCTGCAGAGTTTTGAATCCTATTTCATAAGACATTAGAGTCAATAGCGTGGAGTTCATTGTGTCTGTGTTATACCTACTGATGTATTAAGATTCATCGCGTTTAGTCCCGGCTATATCTTAAGTTTAATATTACGCGAAACGTTAAACGAACCTATCCAAAACAACAGATTTCATTTTGCTCTCTTGACAGACGGCCCTTGGGAGAGCCACGCTTCGGCATAAAATTCCACCGAAATGGTACCACGGCCTCACAGAAAACCGGCGTGAAGCAGCACTGTGCTGTGTTTTCGCTGCGTGAGTGAGGGTACCGGAGGCTCGAGGTTTTACAGGTTGGCAGTGCACTTGTGACTCCACTGGTGTCGCGGGTGTCCTTGGGCGGCGGCAAACGCTTACCATCAGGACGGTGATCCGTCTGTTCGTCTGAAATCTAACACATAAAAAAAAGATGCAAAATGTCAATACCCGACATTCTCTTATTAATATATTCCCGATAGCATCTGTCAGTTTAGTTCACATAATTAAAAACAGTCTATTAGTTGTTAAAAGTACTATTTATTATTTCAAAAGTAACATTCGTGTAACTACACCTTGCCTGTGGTACAGTAGCTAGCTTTATGAAATTAGAAAGTCCACGTGTCAGCGAACACATTTGTACACATAATATGACCTGTGTTCTTGGCTAATCGTCTAAATTGGCCACCATAGTCAAGAAGATTTACATTGTTTATTGTTACCTAACTAAACTAATTATTCTAAGTAGCCATTATGTATGCAACATATTAACGGAATAATTAAGCCTAAGTATGAATTCTATCCACCTGCATATTTGATTCATATCTGTTAGATGAATAATTGTCTATGGCGAGCGTTTTGCTAAACCCTTGGCATAGACTATACAACATGGATACACGCTGTAAACCGATATACGGGTCGTTTGAATAATATAAGTTTATACCCGACACTGCACAGGCGACTGTCTAACTTAAAGCGACTGCGTTAAAGTTTAATTTGGAGTGCAAGAAAAAACATAAGCGCGTGAGAATTCTGCCTCAGTCTACTGATTTTTAAAAAGCAGCTTTGTTGCTGTGATTTAGAGTTGGTTTCTGTGTGAGCTTTGTTTGTATTTCCGCGATGTTCTCCGTACTTTTGTGATCGCTATACGTAGGAGAGTGAAGCGATTTCAATCCGAATGGAACTCAATTTTTGTTGGACAATTACATCGGATATTTGATCAAATAATAAAACATTTTCTGCTAATGTGGTGTGATTTTCAATCTCTAATAAGAGACAGGATTTTATACGATTTTCAATGGTTTTAAGAGTTCTTCCCTTGTTTGATGAAGGTTCAGTAGAGTTGAGTCAATATTTTGTGCAAATAAGAAAGCGGGAAATTTACGGCGTCTCTACATTTACGTTACAAAGTCATGGGAGAGTTTGGACTTTTATGGAAGTTTATTAAGATGCCAAAGTTATAGAGACAAATACTAAGATATTTTTTGGTAAATATTTTTGTCTTGAATGTATATTAACAATTATCATTTTATCGAAATATCAAGCACACACTATCGACAGAGCTTTAACTTCATGAGTCATTTTCATCAGATTTACTAGCGAAGCATTAGTATTCTGTTTTTTTATGTGTTAGGTGGCAGACGAGCAGACGGATTACCTATATAACATATATATTTATACAACATTTAATATCTCTACGGCCGAGTAGAGTGGGTGTAACATTGAAACAGAAGTAGTTTCGAGTCTACCAACACATTATTCGCTTTTTCATTGAACTTTAACCTTTTTTGTAACTATAGAGTGGTAAAAGATTCGGATTTGTGCGGAATAGCTAGTCATGCCAGGTAGCCATGACGCATAGTGTTAAACACGTCCCACTGAACTATGTAATTATATATAAGTAGAGTTAAATTGATTGATGTAATGGTAGAGTCCGATCGAAGTTTCGCACAGACGAGCACACACACAACAGTAATAAATACAAGTACAAACGACTTCATGTGGAGTTGCCCTTGTTGGACTTTGGACCATTTTTATGCTAGACAAAAGTGCTAGGTATTGTTTATGTGATAACAGGCAGACGAGCAGACAGAGAGACAGACACCTGATGGTAAGCGATTGCCGCCGCCCATGGACAGCCGCGACACCAATGGAGTCGCAAGTACGCTGCCAACCTTCAAACTTCCCCCGGATTGGGCCTCCATTACCCTCACTTACGATTTTTTGTTTTGCTGTAGTAGGGTAAAAACCGTTTTTTTACCGAGGTAGAGGCTCGCCCGGAATAATACCACGGCCTCACAGAAAACCGGCGTGAAGCAGCTTTGTGCTGTGTTTCGCTGCGTGTGTGAGGGTACCGTAGGTAGGCCTAATACGGGGGATTTCAAGGTTGGCAGCGCACTTGCAACTCCACCGGTGCTGCGGGTGTCCATGGCCGGTGGCAAATGCTTACTATCAGTAGATCCGTCTGCTCGTCTGCCATCTATCTCATAAATAAATGCAGGATTAAGATGAATGAATATTTTGAACTGATCTGTCTTACAGTACACAAGTCTTGGATCGACTAACTTGTCCAAAAAACTACAATATTGACCCCACAGGGGTCGTGACCCTAAGGTGAAGAAACTCCAGCTAGACCTGGCAAAAACGTATCTTTCAAAAGATTCGAACATTGGCATCTGGATCAATGCAAAGATGCGGAGACTGTGAAACGCTTCATTTGAATCATTTGGAACATCAACTCTCAGATAGATCTGTGATTAATTGATTTTGTTACGAATGAATAATAATCGATCCCCTCCTGCTGTACCAGTGTAACATACCTATCTCTTTCCCCGCGTAATACATGAAAAGTACGGTTACCTATTCACCGCGAACATCCCATAGCTTACTCTTTCGCTCTGAATTCGGATCATTACGCTCATTCGGTTCACTCGGACTCGGAGATACATTTGAGTCGAATGATACATTCGGAGCGAACATTAGAGATTCGGAACAGTGTATCATTAGGCTGAGTTGGATCACTGAGTCATTTCAGTAAAGAGTTACACACGTCTAACTCCAGCCATGTTTTTATTATTGTAATTTAATGTTACAGTAAGTTTTTTCTACTCTTCTTCGCTCAAGCAGCCTAATTTAAAACTAAATGATTAACTACACAATTTTGTATAAAGACAGTTTCAATAGAAAAGTTCAATTGTAAAAAAAACTATCGGATTGATTTAACAAAATAATAACAATTTCATTTGTACAGACAACCACACATCTGGTTATTACAATCTGTCAGAATTCTACAGTTGATATAGAGCCTAAACGTGTTTGACGTTAAGATCAGAATTGACTGAAAAAAATTGACAGTTTTATATACTTTGATTGATGTGTGATTGTATGTACCTACTAATTTGTTTTAACGTTCTAATAGGGTATTTGACTAATCTCGAGATTTTACAAAATATAAATATTTTATCAAAATATAGGTAAATATTTGCCAATAGCAAAAATTCTCAAATAAAAATATAACGTCTAGCCGGTTTTATTGTCATTCAATGATTCATGGGCATGTCCATTTTAAAAGTATGAATATTATTAAAAAAATAAAAAATTACCTTAACTCATCATCATCATCATCATTTCAGCCAATAGACGTCCACTGCTGGACATAGGCCTCCCCCAATGTTCTCCACACAGATCGGTCCTGTGCCGCCCGCATCCAATGGACTCCCGCGATCTTCACTAGATCGTCGGTCCACCTTGTGGGGGGCCTGCCACGGCTGCGACTTCCTGTACGTGGCCTCCACTCGAGGATCTTTCCGCCCCAACGGCCGTCAGTTCTCCTCGCTATGTGCCCTGCCCATTGCCACTTGCGGCATGCAATCCTTTGGGCTATGTCTGTAATCTTAGTTCTCCTGCGGATCTCATCATTTCCGATACGATCACGCAGGGAGACCCCGAGCATAGCCCTCTCCATTGCTCTCTGGGTGACTTTGAGCCTCCTTAATCGGCACATTGTAAGCGGCCACGTTTCGGTTCCGTATGTCATCACTAGCAACACACACGCATTGAAGACTTTCGTCTTGATACATTGCGGTAGATGGGCCGAAAATATGCTGCCTAGCTTCCCGAACGCTGCCCAGCCGAGTTGTATTCGACGATCGACCTCTTTCTGGAAGTTGGACATACCAAACTGGACTTTTTGTCCGAGGTAGATGTACTCGTCTACAACTTCCAGTGTCGAGCTTCCAACCTTTACAATAAGGGTCAATATAAATGGTGAGTACATGACGCACCTTCGATTCGCAGATGATATCGTAGTCATGGCTGAGACCTTGGAAAGACTTAGGCACAATGCTTGACGACCTCAGTAGAATCTCCCAACAAGTGGGTCTGAAAATGAACAAGACGAAAATCATGTCGAATTCCCATGTCGTACCTTAACTATCTTTACGAAAACATTTCCACATTTAAACAAAGTGATTGGACCTATAGCTACCTATTTAGTAAATGCAATATGTTTCGCTTTGCTGAAAAGGATTTAAAGTCCTTTGTTGCAGCTAATTCTAACACAAAGGCTAGTATTATTGTTTAATAAAGATAAGTAGTTCTTAAACCTTTTAGTTATAATTGAGCTGAGTTTCAATCGGACTTCCTAGAATAACGGACTGGAAGTTTTGATTTATGAGCTCGTATGTATCACTGGTAGAATTAAATAATGTTCATTTTGTCACTATCAGATCGAAAGTGACCCAAGTCAAAAATGAAATCGTTTCGGAAATTTAATAAATAAATTCATACATCTTACGTACTTATTTAGGGACGTGATTTCACAAAAATATAAGAACCTCACTCTTATCGAGGTGTCGTAAAAGGCGACTAAGGTAAGCTGCTGGCATGATCATCAGCACCCAGAGAAGGAAAACTCTGCATTTATATTAAAACCCTCGCCAACCCGTCTGCCAAGCGTGGTGAGTATGGCAATTACCCCTCATGTGATTGAGGGAGGCCCGTGCCCCAGCAGTGGGGACTTAAATGGGCTGATGATGATGATGATGATGATGATAAGAACCTGTATTTAATGATCCGGAAACAAAAACCGAAGTATTCAAGAACATTCATGGCATTCACACGCATGGAAGGTGAACTTAAACGTTGGCAGCGCACTTGTGACTCCACTGGTGTTGCGGGTGTCCATGGGCTGCGGCAAGCGTTTACCATCAGGTGATTCGTGTGCTCGTCTGCCACCTATCACATAAAAGAAAAAACCATAGAACTGTCTCAGTATTATTACGTAACTTAATGTAGTAACCTTTTGTTGGATAAATCGAAGATTTTTTTATTTACTTTTGTAAATAAAATGTAATAGTAGTCCTTTTTATTATAAGAGGTTCGATACTATTGAACCTAACTAAACCTAACCTAGAGTTATTATCGTCACAGTCACCGATGAACCTCCTTTGTCAATGGGATGCTCTCGGGAAACCTTCTTGGTTGCCCGAGAGCATCCCATTGACAAAGGGATGGGGGAAAGGGCCGCACCCTGGACAGCTTCCATATCTGCCCGAAGGATGTTAAGGCTATCGCTCCCAGGGCCATCATACGGTTTATGCTGACCGTGGGCCTCGGAGACGATCTATAAGTGGGAGCGGAGGTCACAATAGATCAAATGTGGTCGCAGTGACTACTCGGCAACGAACGCTCCTCAGAACTTCGAATAAAAAAAAAATCATCATAGATTATATAATTGGTATATCACTTATTTACACATCAATAAGAGATGCAAAAACTAACCTAATATCGTGTTCACGATTGCTATGCTACGTTGCGTTCACCAACTGAGTTCTTAGAAGAGGCAACATTCAAACTCAATTTGAACTTTCTCACCTAAGTATAAGGATGAAAATCGCGGGGTGGCAGAATGCTCCACCGTTTGCACCCCAGTTTCACGATTATAATCAATATTTAAACATCTCGGCGAAACAAAAAGTCCAAAACTAACATTTCAGAAGATTTCTCGTTCAAACAATCGACTTCGTATCTATCTAGGTATATTGAAATGAAAAAGGTTAGATGGTCACAACTTAATTCCATTTGAAAAGATGCCTTGGCTGCCTACTTGGTCGACATTAAAGTATAATTGCGACATTAGTATTTTTTTATATGATAGGTGGCAGATGAGCAGACAAATCACCTGATGGTAAGGGATTGCCGCCGCCCATGTACACCCGCGACATCAGGTGGAGTCACAAGTGCGCTGCCGACTTTTAAACCCCCACTCACGCAGCGAAACACAGCACAGTGTTGCTTCACGCCGGTTTTCTGTGAGGCCATGGTATCACTGCGGTCAAGCCATGCCGAACGGTGGCTCTCCCACGGTCAATGACAAAGTATATAGGTAATGTTGTGTTTGAAGAGATATTTATTTGTTTTTAATATGAAAGAAAGAAATAGAAATCGTTTATTTGACACAAAAGACAAAATTACAGTGCATATTCAAAAATTAAGGAAATACTTAAAGTACAGTCATCCACACATCAAGTTACTACAATCTGACAAACCTCTATATTGATATTGAATCAAACGTGATTGACATAAAGATGAGAATCGATTGAAGAAAGACTAATTTGCATACATTGATGTGTGGTGGATCTGTACCCGGCCTTCATCTCATTTTATGATTTAAAATACTACCAATATCTGTAGTTTTTTTTGTTTGGAAGAAGAATAAGGAGGAAGTAATCTTAGCTATGTTGGATAAAAATCGATCCAAGATGGCCGCCGTCACAAAGATTTGGATTTTATGTTTTAACACAACTCCCACAATATGGGTATCATATAAAAGGGCTTGAGTAGCAGAATATATTAACTGTGAAAATTTCAAATCCAAGATGGCCGCCGTCAGAAAATGACGAATAACCTATTTGTTGTTCCAACTGCCTCAATATAGGTATCAAATGAAAGAGCTCAGTTGTGTCGAGGGTTTTTTGAATTTTCAATTTTATGTTATTACTATGAGAATACACTTGACATTGGAAGTAAGAACACGTATAAATTTATTTCAAACAGATCATAAAGCAGTCATATTAACGTCTTATCGACCCTCTACATATCAGCTGTTTGTACTGCGCTATCGTTTTTAATCTAATCGCTACATTAACAAACAATCGGTGTACAATTTTATTGGTTTTAGTAGCGTTTAGATCTATACCATGATGGCGTATAATATCTTAAGGTGACGGGTAGGGCACACTAGCGACGCCAATCAATTTTAATTGTTAGCTACCAAAACAAATATATTTTAAATAATTACGGGACTTCAGTCTCTCGGCAAACACCTATACTCTTTATTTAATAACCATGTCCAATTATTGGGTCGGTTTTTGTACTAAAAAAACTAATTCACGCCAAAAGTGGCCGCTTTTGGATGGTAATTCGAAATTCGAGTGCAAAATCAGATCAAATAGCTAGTTATAACTATTAAATAAATAGTAGAGGTGTTTACCGAGAGACTGAAGTCCCCAAGTTGTTTAAAATAGATCAGGTTTACTAGCTAACAATTAAAATCAACTGGCGTAGCTAGTGGGGTATACCCTTCACCTTAATACAACTACACCATTGTTAGGACACCAGGATTTATTTTTTAAATTATTACATCACTTACATTTATCTGACTTCGAGGTAGGTTGCTGAAGCACTTGTGTTACGGATATCAGAACCAACAGCGGAATTACAAATATATACATTAAATACTTTTCTTTTGTAAATATATACTTATAATACATAGAAAACATCCGGACCAATACAAACAGACATGTTCATGACACAAAGGTTTGTACTTTGGGCCGTCGAAACCGTTAACAAAATCTTTATACATTGACCGGATTCCGTACTAAATAAAGTACCTCGAACACTTGCGGATATCAGACAACAGAGGAATGACAAATATATACACACATTACACTGAAAAATACTTGATGGACATGCGATAGAAAATCTAAATGATAAATATGGAAATTACTTTATAATATCACTCAAAACAGAGGAATTTAATTCACATTTAGTACTAATAGTAAATTAGAGTACTTAAGTGTCACAGTTTAAACCACGAATCCTTTACAAAACCGAAGCAATATCGCCTTTTATGCACACATTGGGAGACACAAAAGAACGACAGCATTGGCACGACGACTGCCAGACGGCACCTGGCGAACACAAAAACGTTAACCCTCATTGCGTTTCGGCGGGTTCAAGAATCTATCCCAGATAACACTCAAGAGAGTCACTGACTCTTTGGCAAACATCCCTGAAAGTGACATTGAAGTGTATAAATACCATTTCCAATGTTTTGGCCACTCGTCCATAATAATGCCGTAAGGTTCTTACGTCACTGCATATATTATTTTTAAATTATGAACTAATTGGAAGGGTCATCGACCGTGTTTTGACGACCGACTTGAAATTGACATTATTTTTTGTAATTTATGATCGAGTTGAGTTCTCATTGTGTTTGGAACGTCTGCTGAATACATAATTGTTTTGATATTGATATGGTTAGCATTTAATTTTTAATAAGGTTTGCGTTAGTTTGTTAGGCCTCTCCATACTTATTTGACTTAATTATTTTAAAATTGAGCAGGTAGAGACAGATACACATTAGAGAACTTTAGTTTCAATCTGACTTTTCTCAATTGATATTGAACCAAACTTGTTTGGAGGTGAAAATAAATGGAAGTTTGACTGATTTGTATTAAATGTGTGGTTGTAGGTACGAACTAAACTAACTAACTACATATCTATGAAAGACAAAGACTTGAACTCAGTTGTGAGTTAATAATTTTTTTATGAATATATGTAGTCATTTGAAGGACTGGAAAATTAAAGTAGTTTCCCTCCAGGCATGGCTCAGTGCCTTTTTCCACCCCGTAGAGAGATAATTATGTTAAAAATAGTGTCATACTTAGGACACTGCCAATGAAAACGACATGATCCAAATTCTAATCATAGAGTAAATAACATATACACGATGATTTTCTAATCACAAAAAGAAAACACCTTTCATTTCAAAAGTGACCAGAGGCATCGATAAGTAAGTATTATGATTTATTTATTCCTTAGCATTTTTTTGTTTTCATTAGCATAATGCCCTCGAGAAGTTTCTCGTGTATTTCACCATCTATCAAAACATCCATGTCGCACTGTATTTAACCGTGACAAGTTCCGTTCGAAATGACAGTCTAATTTTTTATGATCAAGGACTCGAGGCGTCGACGTCACAGCCTCGCGGAATCGGTGCCATGAACGCGAGCGGTCGCCTATTTTCGTAGCACATCGGCCGATATCGGTGCGTACTAAAGCTTCACATCATTGTATTGTATTGGTTGCGTTGTGTAATTTTATCATTAGGCGCCCTTTTTATAGCTGTTCCTTAATTAAATGCTCGATCAGTGGGTAAAGAGCCTTTGTACCTACTATAAAACTTGGTTGGTAGTTCTACACTTGTTGATATTAACTGTCATTTCATTACGATATCGATTTCTAAGTATGTAGGTATAAGGTACTATTTACTCATCTATATTTTTAGGATATACTTACCTAGATAGTATTATATACCTAGTAGATTTTGTTTATACCTAGCTTGTTAGATATGAGATGGTTTATTTGTGACATCATACAGATATCTGTATGACTATATGTATAGTTACTCAATAATGTTTTTTTAACATTCTCAACATTTTCATAAACAAAACGGACTCTACAGAATGAGTTCAAAACAAGAGAACAACGCAGTAGGTACCTGATACGACTGGTGACGTCACGAGACAATTCGACACGCCACAACTCGCCCATTCTTTTGATTCACAGTTCGGCAACCGAATATATAGTTTGTTTAGCTACGAGAAGGTATATATTCCATTGATTCATCCATACATTCATTTGCTAGAGTTCAAATAAATATTTGCTTATGTTGTTTACTTCTTAATTACATCCCAGTTCAACTACGTTTAATGAAAATAGATTCTTAATTATTATCGATACAAATATAAAAAATCTTTATTCAAGTTAAGTCCATATAGAACACTTATGAATGTCAGTATAATTATCTATACAAAGTAATGCAAAATACATATATATAAAAATCAATTAAGTATCAAATAAATAAAGGTTACATTTAAATTCATACTAGGTACCAGAAATATCCGTGTACCTCTCAATAAGATATTTTTACACCCTGATAATGAATTATCACAAGTTTAATTTTTTTTTGGTCAATAGGCTATCGCTTGATCACAGTCGCACCTGATGGAAAGCGACGATGAGGTCTAGGGCGATACGCGTTTGCCTTAAAGATGTGCAGATTATAGTGGTGGTGGTAAATATTCCTCATCACACGAAAGTTTGTCCAGGGATACGAACTAAAAATGTGTGAGCTCACTTCTCACCATGAACAAAAGCCTTGGTACGTGAAGCCGAAACTGTTGCACCGGCTGGCCAATCAATATTAATTCTAATGTCATGACATTACGATTACATTTTACTTAATTTGTTTACTTTTATGTGTAACTTATGGAAACGTGCAATAAGCTTGTACCTTACGAGCGAAAGCGTCGCGAATATTAACTTTCTAAAAACTAAAAAAATTACGACATCAATTCAATTTACTCTTGTCTTATCACTTTTCGTGCGTATGTAGTTAGATAATAAAATTTATGCTCGATTGTAATGAATGCTGATGAAAGAACTGTTAGTTATACAATCAGTGTTTTCTGTTTTTTTGTTGATTAACCAATTCCTTGTAAGCATCGTAGCATCGTTAAAATTGTACGTACATAATTAAAACTTTGCATCTCTAGCCTATTTATTCGCGCATTAACACACATTTCACATAATTATTATTATCAAAACATTTAACATTTTATTGACAACTTTAATACAAACAAGTTTTCCCTTCGTAGCCCTCCCTTCGTTTCGGGACATACTTTTTAAATATCGGGTTATTTGTCTTCTAAATGTATTATAGACCGTACCAGATGGCTCTGGGAGTAGATCACGTCAGGCAGGTAATATTTTCATCTAGGACATTTTGTTCCCTCCCCTGGCCTTTGTTTTCCTCACAAAAGATTCTTGTCGTAAACGTTACTACAATTCGGGCGGAAGACCTCTGGTTTGATATAACCCTATCTAAACTAGACAAGCTTAATAGCATAGTAAAGATCGTACACACAGTTTTGTCGCATTTCTGACCAAGTGCGGAAGGTCCCGGGTTCGGTTACAAGTCGAGTTATTTAGGAACTTTATTATTTATTATATATTACTCCCGAAATCCTTAATGGTCCAAGCGTGCCCTGGGCTCCAAAACGACAGCTTCATTATTTATCTCATCCCAAAACCTGAGGCATTGCTCGCCCTGATATTTCTGAAGGCTGTCGGAGATTTTACTAAGCTTATTATACGAGAGCATAGGTACAAGACTAAATACTGAGAATGACTTGTTGTTTCGATTTAATACTAGAAATCAAAGTGAAGAAAGTAGTGATTGTCCGTCCATGACTGGTGTAACAGTAAGGCACCCACGGTGTGACTCGAATAATTGTGAACGCTCAGGCACCTACTTACTCCAATGCCTCGACAAGTCAAGTTTTGTACTCCTGAACCAGAAATCGCACGGACACCTCCTTCTCTCCTAAGGCCTTATAACAAAACGGAACTCACGATCAAGATCAAAACGTCTCTTTTGTTTGGGTGTGATAGGTTTATTCCCATTCGTTACGGGACAGTTGCGTTATAGGCTTTCTGAGAGGTTTCACGCCAGTCCTCTTCACCAAGTTACACTGGGAGCGCACTAGTCTGACGAGGAAACAAGTTGCCAAGAGAGCGTGAGGCGACCAGCGCGACTAGAGGTACGGTCCAGTCTCCGCAGTCGGGTATCCGAAATCTGACTACTATAAGAGGCGCTTTTACATGGTGATTGGTAATTTTTGAACGTGATGTCAGAATCGTAATTTGAACGAACGATACCATCGATGCATTTGAAGTTAACCTCAGTCCAACAGAACGCGCCGTCTAGACCACACTTGTGACATGTGGTTAAGATGCTGTCATTGTTTTCTTCTGGGACACAAAAAAGGTCAGCCAGGACTCTAGCTAAGTAGATGTATATTGACTTATGGACGATGAATGCCTTAAATAACCACCAAAGCAGATCCCTTAGGAATTCTGTAAGCTACAAATGTTTGGCACTTCTAATAAACAGAAACACCGGCACAACTCGGCAAATGTGTTTGTGAAATGCAAAGTTATTTGGAGGTCAGCGGAGCGGACCAAGTGGTATCTTTAGAACAATGAGAGTTGTTGCACCGCGATCACTTTACTTACAATGAAGGACGCGGTCATGGGATCATTACCAGTAGTGTTTAGCTCATCTTGTAGTTTAAGAATTGTTTTGTTAAGGTTATTTTTGCTTTTCAGTTTTTTCAGTGGTTTAATTTTTTTAAAAGTTTTTATCATATATATATTTATTTGTGAATATAATTTACTATTGGATTTTAAACAATAGTCCCTATATACCTGCTCGATCCAAATTAGTCTACTCTGTAAAAAGTTCATTTTCCATTAGAATCAGTGAGTATACAATCAATCACCCACTGTTTTTCATCATTTAGCCATGGATATTTTTCCAAATTTATATAATATAACATTGAGAATAAGATAAAGAATAAGAATAATTTTATTTACTCAAAATATGGTAAACATGGGATGTTAAAAATAATAGTAGTTCTCATATTATATACCTCGAACAGAAGAATTATCAGAATCGGACAACCTTGTCAAAAGTATGAGTGCTCTCATACATTAAAAAAATATTATAACGCCTCAAAATGACAACCTCATTTTTGTTTATCGTCGGTTAAAAATGTCACTTCTAAGAGATTTTTTCTGCATCTGATAGATATATATCTAGATAGACCTATTAAAACCTAGTGTTTTGTTATACCTACATTCACTTCTGAAGGACGGTGTGACATCATTATAACGTTACCAGTGTTTATTTAACAGTCGGTACGCTCTACTGAAGAACATACGATACATAAGTAATATGAAAGTTTACCTTTGCCTTTTTATTTCTAATTTTATACTTCCTATTCAGGGCAACCTTTATTTATGTAAAGTCGGCATCGAAAAGATCTTTGCGTTACCTATAAACAAATCTTAACCATTTAACAAAAATACTTTTTTACCTTATGGTGTCGGTACTTTCATATGTTGTCATTTGTTTTGCCGTCAACTGACATACAGTGACATACAGCGCTCCAATTAGGCAGAAACAACTTCGAGAGAGAAGCCAATAGAAGAATTCAGCTAGGCTGGGCAGCATTTGGTAAACTTCGTCAAGTCTTCTCGTCACCCATCCCTCAAAGTCTTAAGTCGAAAGTCTTCGACCAGTGCGTCCTTCCGGTCATGACTTACGGTGCCGAGACGTGGACACTCACGGCTGGACTAGTCCACCGGTTCAAAGTCGCTCAAAGAGCTATGGAAAGGGCTATGCTCGGAGTATCTCTGAAGGACCGCATCAGAAATGATGTAATCCGACAGAGAACCAGAGTCACCGACATAGCCCACCGAATTAGCAAACTGAAGTGGCAGTGGGCTGGTCATATTAGCCGCAGAACTGACAGCCGTTGGGGCCGTAAAGTCCTTGAGTGGAGACCGCGACTCGGTAAGCGTAGTGTAGGACGCCCTGCGACAAGATGGGATGATGACATTCGAAGGCTGGCTGGTGTGGGCTGGATGAGAGTGGCGGAAAATCGGGAGAAGTGGCGTGCATTAGGGGAGACCTATGTCCAGCAGTGGACGAGTGTGGGTTGCTGATGATGATGATGATGATGATGACATACAATTGTTTTTGTCAAATGCTCAAATACTTGTGTTAGCTTTGAACGCTAAGATCATTTGTTGCTAACTGTAGATACCTATTTCAATCGCCTATCATTATAAAGTAAAGTAAAAAAGTAAATTAATCAGCCTATAAATTGTCCCACTGTAGGGCAAATGCCTCCATCATATAATTTAAGTCATCGCTACAAAATGATGGGGTTAGGCTTAATCACCACGCTTGCTTAATGCGGATTCGAAACATAGGTACTTTTTGATCGACCCGGGAATCGAACCCAGGACACCGAGATCATACTTAATCTATAAAATCAACAGGACGTCATATAAAAAATCAAAGTAAATAATTGTTTATTACACATTTAGAACGGGTCTTTCTTGAGTGCTCTAAGATTTTACTCATTTAATATTGGAGTTACTTTTTGTGTGTAAATGAGTGTGTGTTTATTTGTATCTATGTTTACAACCTTAGTTCTCCTGCGGATCTCATCATTCATGCATCAAAGGATTGCATGCCTCAAGTGGCAATGGGCAGGGCACACAGCGAGTAGAACAGACGGCGGTTGGGGCGGAAAGGTTCTCGAGTGGAGGCTACGTACATCAAGTCGCAGCCGTGGCAGGTCCCCCACAAGGTGGACCGACGATCTGGTAAAGGCCGCGGGAATCCATTGGGAGCAGGCGGCGCAGGACCGATCTGTGTGGAGATCATTGGGGGAGGCCTATGTCCAGCAGTGGACGTCTATTGGCTGAAATGATGATGATGATGTTTACAACAGACATTTTCAAAACTTATTTTTTGGAAAAGGTCTACAACACGCCATGATGAGCCGCGTGGTCCCCGGCAGAGTAGAATAGGCCACCCTCACTCTTACCGAGGTGTCGTAAAAGGCGACTAAGGTAAAGCTGCTGGCATGATCATCAGCACCCAGAGAAGGAAAACTCTGCATTTATATCAAAACCCTCGCCAACCCGTCTGCCTAGCGTGGTGAGTATGGAAATTAACCCTCATGTGATTGAGGGAGGCCCGTGCCCCAGCAGTGGGGACTTAGATGGGCTGATGATGATGATGATGATGTTGCCTGCCAGTGATGACATACGGAACCGAAACGTGGCCGCTTACAATGTGCCGATTAAGGAGGCTCAAAGTCATCCAGAGAGCAATGGAGAGGGCTATGCTCGGAGTCTCCCTGCGTGATCGTATCAGAAATGATGAGATCCGCAGGAGAACTAAGGTCACAGACGTAGACGTAGATCTGGTGAAGATCGCGGGAATCCATAGGAAGCAGGCGGCGCAGGACCGATCTGTGTGGAGATCATTGGGGGAGGCCTATGTCCAGCAGTTGACGTCTATTGG
Source organism: Marasmia exigua (assembly GCA_019059595.1). Classification (NCBI taxonomy): domain Eukaryota; kingdom Metazoa; phylum Arthropoda; class Insecta; order Lepidoptera; family Crambidae; genus Marasmia; species Marasmia exigua. Next base: position 9,133,335 of record CM032476.1, on the reverse strand, counting down.
CTGAAATGATTGATGATGTTGATGATGTTTACAACAGAAATTTTCAAAACTTATTTTTTGAAAAAGGTCTACAACACGCCATGATTTCTTATTCCGAAATACAGCATCAACATACACGTTGTGTATATGAGTATAAATAAAACTAAAAACTATAAAAACTGATAGCACTAATTCACAAGAACTGGTAGGTTCGTAATAATAAATATTAGCTGTAGAGCCAGTAGGTATACTGTTGGTTCAGCAGCTAACGGTAACTTACCTAACTAACATTATTGTAACGGAGACTAAATGGATATGGGCTGTTTCCTGATGGTACCAAATGGACGAGCACGATAAATTAATGGCTTTATTTACACGAAAACCACTTTCATGCGATGAAGCGCCTATTACCTATAGACACTGTCCAACTTATTACAAATCGCGATCTAAAGTTATTACCGTACTAAAGCTCATGTCAACCCGTTCCAACACGCAATAATAAAACGGGCTGGCATGAGTTTTGTTCCGGGACTATTCTTAATATTAATATCTATCAGTAATATGTGTAGATATATAAAACACTTGAAGATGGTGATGATCAATTCAATGTTTGGTTCGGTTACTAATTTGCTCAAAAACCAGTCATTACTAACTGGTGCTTCTTGATCCAAAAAAAAATACAAGATGACCAATCGATACAGTCAATATTACAAAATATAATTAGATGTGTCGTAATACGAGTATAAGAGAAGTTGTACCTAAATTTTCGGTAAGAAATTTTTAGTGGCACCGCGGAGTATGGAAGTTGGCGGTCTTGTACCCCCGTGCCTCGGACAGCACGTTAAGCTGTTGGTCCTGCGCCTGATCCTTCTCCGGTCGTGTCCCATCGTAATATGAGGGTAAGGGAATAGAGAGTGCACTCGTGTTAGCGCACACACTTGAGCACTATAATATATCCTGCGTACGTGGTTAATCGTTGAGATTGGCCGCCGTAGGCGTAATCGGTTGGAGGATATTATTATAAGAGAAGAGATATCTTCTAAATTATTTTTGGATATCTTACATGATAGATGAGTGTAAGACCTAAGGTTTCTCGGAGAATGTTTTTCATTAATAATGACTGTATCAATTAGTACAAATAAAGTTGTTAGTGGTAGTTCGATAATAACGCCATTAAAATTTTGCAGAGACCAGCTGACACTATTAACGGGTGCCGAAACACTGCGGCCCGAGCCCCTCGGGGTCAACGCACGCTGTTGTGAAAATCTTATCACCGCTCGATAAATTGCGTACGCGGTATCGAAAAACGTATTGTTATGTCTCGAGCGATGTTGCAGAGCTCTTGTGCACGACGGTAGATCTAAGTAAGTGGATTGATTCTTTATTGCACAGAAACAAAATACTGGTAGCTATGGTACAAACAACAAAAACAAAAAAATAATTAAATAATAACAATTGACACTCGTGGTATTTTTGTATTTGAAGGAGAGTATAATATTGTCTTGAACACATATTGAGAAATCAGATAAAGATCATTTGTTTGTAGAACATATTGTGTAAATTACAGACATTACATTATTTATGATAACATTTACACTCGTGGTATTTTTGCATTTAAAGTAGAGCCTTATATTGTCTAGAATACATATTGAAAAAACAGATAAAGATCATTTGTTTGTAGGTCATATTGTGTTAATTACAGACATTACATTATTGTGACATGATGGGGAAATGGGTGGATGATTCGATGACGTATGACAGGGACCTGTGGAAAAGGAAGACATACTGCTATCCCAGATAACCTGGAAAAAGGGCAGGAAGATGATGAGGATGATGATGATTGTGTAAATTACAGATACTTAATTAATACAAAAAAAAGTATATTTGCTCTTGATATAGATCATTTAGGTATAATATCATTGAGAAGGGTGATAGTATGTGATGATATTTTACAAAATAGATTTCAAATTCATTTTCGATTGATGACTAATTTTAAATCCTAAAGACAAATGTCTACGGCAAACTAATTCACCTGAAATTAGTTTTACATGTAACACTAAAATTCGGCGTAGAAATGTTAAATAAAAGGCATTTTTATTTCAGATAAGTACATTACAAACTTGCAAAGTTATATTTGAATAAAATTTTACATAAATGTAGATTTTTACAATTTTACAATGATAGTAGGTACCTAACTTAAACACAATAATAATATTACTTAATATTGAGTAAACTTAAGGAAAAACTGATACTTTGTATATTCTAATAGCGCAAGAAAGACATTATTGCGTTATCGGAAATCAGTCTCTAACCAGATAATAACGAACATTTAAAAGCCCTTATAATCCAGTATTTATACGCCGCGCACATAACCAGCGCGTCGCCTGCGCATCGTGTTGAAAAACATCGTCAGATCAACCTCGATTGTTTGTGTTGTGGAAATTTCCAAACAAAACATAAGGTGCCTCTGGTTAGCACTACTTTGCTACTCCCGACTAATTTTGCAGGTTTTTACAACACGCTTCAAGTTGGATTTTCAAGTAGATCTGTAGAAATGTCTTTTACGCTTTATCAGAGTTACATTCTTCAATATTTATAAACCCAAAACAGGTACAGATAACAACAACACGTTTCTTACTACAATTTAACGAATTCCCTTAATCGATATTGAATTTTAACAAGGTTTTTTTATATTACAGCTACATCATACATTTCTGTGATATGTTGTAAAACATAAAATCCACTTTCCTCTTTATGAAGAATTTTACATTATTTTATTTGTTTATTAATAAAAACCTTATTCTAACCTTTTTATATTGTTGTAGCATAAACTTGTAGTTGATTTTGTCCAACAGAGAATTTGTATTTATCTATCTTAAATATGCAAATGTATTTATATCATTGTTATTGTATAACATTCTAAATAATGTTGAAATGTATTTCTCTTCGTAGGTATATTTCAAGATTCTATCATGGATAGAAAATTTTATCACTCCGTCCTACATGCAGGAATTCCTCAGAAATCATTAACTAACTATAGAAAGACCATTAAAGGAATAGGGCACTAAGACAAACACTTGTCACACTTGTCTAATAGATAATGAAATCATCAGCGTACTCGTGTACATGCACCATGTACGTAATTGTTATCGCGACGTCACTCCGACAATGCATTCTTCTGATAACGATAGTAATCGAGGAAACATGTCCAGCTTTGTTATCCTGACCTCGAAATTTATCGGTCGTTGTCTTTGTGTTTGCGGAGGTTTTGGTAATTAGAACTAAAGTTATATTAGACCTTTCTGCATGCATATTCAAACTTTTACTATTCGATTCATTTCTTATAATATACAAAACAGTTATTACTGTGTTCAGTGTAGTTGTTGATTGGAAATTAGACATAAAGTAACATTAGACTTCCTCTATATATATATTCAGCACATATAAGTAGTAAATGTTAATTTTTTATATTTTTTCATTTAGATCAATTCAAATATTCCGAGTGTGTTACTAACATTGTGTATTATAATAGTTTATAGTATTTTATTTGTTTAGTACCTAATCAGTAAGAAAGCGTCCACAATATATCCTGCAACATATTTGATTAAAATTAAGAACACACTCAGTATGTTTTACCTATAAACGATAGACAATATTTTCACTTAAAAGGGTAAAATGCTAAAAGTCGGGTTAGCGAGCTCTGAATTCATGATATTCGTTCTGGGTGTACTCTCAAAAGCGACGGTGACAAAAAATCAATTTCGTCAAGTTAATAATATTTTGCACGTGCCACAACCTCTGTTCATATGAATGAAATGAAATGAGTCTCGCGCGATCATTTCTATTAAAAGCATCGATTTAACGAGCGGAATGAGATGGTACACTCCGCGTACAGTAAATATGGGTCGGCAGACGGCTCGCGTGCTCCCGGCCACCATCGCTAAACACACTAATGAAATAAAAAAGATGCTGCGCCTTTGTCGAACAGAATTTGTATAAGTTCGTAATCTGTTTTAACAAAGCTGACCTTGTCAACCCGATGCGCTGCCACCTCATCCAAATCGCTCCTAACAGAATCTGTCGTGACCTCAATGGTTATCGTTTCAAAAATTCTGAGCACCTCTATCAGCAGCGTTCTACTTAATAGTCTGCAGCTATTTCCTTGAAAAACATTGCGTAACAGCGACCGATCCGACCGTTATTTTGGCTGAGTTTGAGGCCGTTGCACTGCACTGCTAGCGCTTTCCGAAATTCGTATTGCAAAAGCGCGAGACGTCGCGATCACGAGCGGAGCGGTGTCGCGCTCGACGCGCCGGCCGCGGCACGAGCTGCGGCGGAAGTTACGGTGAACGGGGCCTCGGTGGCCTTGGCGGCTCGGCGGCCGCGCGCCGAAGGTGAAAGTCTTGACGGCCTGCAATTATTGAACCTCGACCCGCCATCCTCGTATATTCGGGTTACTACAGTCCGCGGAGCAGTTACCACGGTGACGTACGCACTCCCGACTTCCGCATTCTAAACTCGCTTCGATCGATTCGACCTCAAAAAAGTTTGCATCCATTTTTTCTGTGGTGCACACGTAGCGTAGGTGATTAAAATTCCATCGTTGCACTAATGAATTTAAACTCCAAGTCGAAATAAAAGTTACAATAGAAGATAATGATAAATCCGTGTCAGGAAATTTATTTTTATTACGTCTAAAACAGTCTGTACCTTCACGCGTGATTGAATATGGCAATTTGAGGGTCAATCTAACAGCTGCTTGGCTCTTATTCAAATTTAAATGTACTGATATCTCAATTGTGTATCTAGAGTTGTTAATTCAGTAGAAAACACTTCCATTTGTGAGCGATTGAAGCGAGCAAACAAGAGGATCGTAAGTTGTAAATGTGAGTTTGATGGTAATGCCGCAACTAACATCTGTTCGCGTTTTAAGATAGTCGCGAGTGCTTCGGTCGAGGTCTAGATGCGTTGCGACGTATTATTCACCCTCCGGGAATTTGAACAATAGCAGTCCTCCTACCTGCTTATCCCATAGGCGCAATTGTTGTTCCAAAAGACACTGGAATGTAATGTTAATTCTGAAAATAATACCACGAGCTGTAGAAACGTTTACGTTGTTCCTTGATATTTTACGGACGCGATTTTGGAGAAAGGATTAAAAGGCTGATCGTCGTTTTCGAGACTTATGACTTTTATCGAATTTAACTATGATTATTTCTTCCGTCACTTCATCATTAGATTCATTTTGGGATGTACAGGAATTGATAAAATGTATATATTCAATACTGTGTTCAGATTTCTACTAAAAATTTCAATTATGATTTTTTTCGATATTTCTGTAACAAAAATAACTTCAAACACCAAGTCGAAACAAAAGTTACAATAGAAAATAATAATATATCCGTGTCAGGAAATTCATTCTAATTACGTCTAAAACAGTTTGTATCTTCACGTGTGATTGAATATGACAATTAGAGGGTCAATCTAAAAAGTGTTTGGCTCTTATTCAAATTTAAATGTACTGCTATCTCGGTTATGTATCTATAGTTGTTAATATAGTAGAAAACACTACCATTTGTGAGCGATTGAAATGAGCAAACAAGAGAATCGTAAGTTGTAAATGTGAGTTTGATGGTAATGCCGCACCTAACATCTGTTTTAAGATAATCGCGAGTGCTTCGGTCGAGGTCTAGAGGCGACGTAATATTCACCCTCCGACAATTTAAACAATAGCAGTCCTTCTACCTGCTTATCCTATAGGCGCAATTGTTGTTCCAAAAGGCACTATAATGAAATGTTAATAATGAAAATAATACCACGAGCTGTAGAAACTTTAACATGGTTCCTTGATATTTTACGGACGCGATTTCGGAGAACGGATTAAAAGGCTGATCGTCGTTTTCGAGACTTATGACTTTTATCGAATTTAACTATGATTATTTCTTCCGTCACTTCATCATTAGATTCATTTTGGGATGTACAGGAATTGATAAAATGTATATATTCAATACTGTGTTCAGATTTCTACTAAAAATTTCAATTATGATTTTTTTCGATATTTCTGTAACAAAAATAACTTCAAACACCAAGTCGAAACAAAAGTTACAATAGAAAATAATAATATATCCGTGTCAGGAAATTCATTCTAATTACGTCTAAAACAGTTTGTATCTTCACGTGTGATTGAATATGACAATTAGAGGGTCAATCTAAAAAGTGTTTGGCTCTTATTCAAATTTAAATGTACTGCTATCTCGGTTATGTATCTATTGTTGTTAATATAGTAGAAAACACTACCATTTGTGAGCGATTGAAATGAGCAAACAAGAGAATCGTAAGTTGTAAATGTGAGTTTGATGGTAATGCCGCACCTAACATCTGTTTTAAGATAATCGCGAGTGCTTCGGTCGAGGTCTAGAGGCGACGTAATATTCACCCTCCGACAATTTAAACAATAGCAGTCCTTCTACCTGCTTATCCTATAGGCGCAATTGTTGTTCCAAAAGGCACTATAATGAAATGTTAATAATGAAAATAATACCACGAGCTGTAGAAACTTTAACATGGTTCCTTGATATTTTACGGACGCGATTTCGGAGAACGGATTAAAAGGCTGATCTTCGTTTTCGAGACTTATGACTTCTATCAAATTTAACTTTGATTATTCCTTTCGTCATTTCATCATCGGATTCATTTTGGGAAATTAATTTTTATTACGTCTAAAACTGTATGTACCTTCACGCGTGATTGAATATGACAATTAGAGGGTCAATCTAACAACTGTTTGGCTCTTATTTAAATTTAAATGTACTGATAAGTATTTTGGTTGTGTATCTAGAGTTGTTAATTCAGTAGAAAACACTTCCATTCGTGAGCGATTGAAGCGAGCAATAAGAGGATCGTAAGTTGTAAATGTGAGTTTGATGGTAATGCCGCAACTAACATCTGTTCGCGTTTTAAGATAGTCGCGAGTGCTTCGGTCGAGGTCTAGACGTGACGTAATATTCACCCTCCGGAAATTTAAACAATAGCAATCCTTTTACCTGCTTATCCCATAGGCGCAGTTGTTGTTCCAAAAGACACTGGAATGTAATTCTAATTATGAAAATAATACCACGAGCTGTAGGAACGTTTACGTTGTTCCTTGATATTTTACGGACGCGATTTTGGAGAAAGGATTTAAAAGGCTTATCTTTGTTTTCGAGACTTATGACTTTTGTCAATTTTAACTTTGATTATTCCTTTCGTCATTTCATCATTGGATTCATTTTGGGATGTACAGGAATTTTTAAAATTTTATATATTCAATACTGTGTTCAGATTTCTACAAAAAATTTCAATTACCATTTGTTTCGATATTTCTGTAACAAATAAAAAATAGATTTTATCAATGTCTAAAAACATTAGAAATTTAGAACTCGTTCTAAGGAACTTAAAAAGTTGAGAAAAATAAAATACCACATTTGACTCTTCTCTCATAGGTGATCTATTAAGAAACTTCAATTAAAGTGAATAATCGATATGTAGTTCAAACAAACGCAAATCGAACAAAATAATAATAGAAAAGAAGTTATTAGAACTTTTATTTGGAGAAATGTGAATAGATTTTATTGAAAAGAAAGAAGATAGTAGGTTGCGATCCTAGAACCCCATTTTCTTCGAAATCAAAGCGCTATTTTGTGTGCCATATATAGTTTTTCTGTTTCCATGTTATAAATGTATTTATAATATTAAACAACAGAATAAAACAGAACAAATATTAAAACCTGCCTAATGAAGAAAGGTTACTATAATGTACAAGACTATTTAAACGATAAGGATTCTTGGTCATGTTAATTGATTAATCTTTTGAGTTGTTATTTATAGTAGTCTGTTAACTTTCATAATTGTATTTTTCTTTCTCTTCTGAATTGAAACTCTGTAACATCATCAATATTTGAAAAGAGTAACTACTGAGTGTCTTGCTGGTGTCTTCTCAGTAGAAATCGATATTCCGAACCAGCGGTAGATATTATTATTTTGACAGTCATAAGTGTTCTGTGTGGACCTAAATTGAATAACATTTTTTCTTTTATCTTTATCTAATAATACTTTTTATTTTAATCGGAATATGGCTTTTCACTTATTGCTGATAATTCCTAAACAAGTAAATATTGCATTTGTTTGATTATTTGGGGAACATCCCTAGAGCTTAAAAAGAAAATAGTTTGACAGATACAACATTATACCAACGTTCAATTCTCTAGAAAAGTATTTTTTTAACAAGTTTAAAAATAGTTTAACAGAGAAAAAAATCCTGAAATTATCTTTTTGCAATATAGACAGCAATAAATAAATACAAACATAATTTTAAAAAGTTAAGAAATTATGTTATTTTAACATTGAAATATTGCTAAATTCAATGCTCAATGTTACAAGGTTACGTTGTCGAATTTTGATGAAGTGTCAAATGTGACATATTATTTTGTCCGAACTTTAGTCGGATTGAAATTACTTGGTGCTGAGTACAGCAATGTAACGATTAAGATAGAATACGATGAGCTAAAAACAAATGGAACTTAATATTACTGCTACTTTTACTAGAACATCCAGAGAACAAGTTTCGATTTGAATTCTCAGTGAATTACAATTTCGCTGACGTCTAAAACATCTCGCACATCCAGTGACACAATAAATAAAAATTATCAAAAAGGCACACGGATTAGAGTGAGGATAATGAGGTATCCTTCGTAAGGAAGGGGAGCATCCACGGCAGGGAGCGGCCCGCGCGCCCTCTGTAAATCACCAGAACTTATGTATGATGGGATGGGATAGGATAGCAGTTTGGCGCGAGAAACCGTGAGCGACGCACGTGCGGTCGACGCCGCGCCCAGTAGCCTCCGCTGTTTGGACAAGTGCTAAGTTGATCGTTTTATGTGATACACATCGTTGACGGCCTGTTGGCATTATGTACAAATTAACCGTTCGACTTTTAAATTCTGTGCTGTTCATTTGTTTTTGAGCTCAAAGATTTTTTGTTGTTGTTACCATATTGGAGTTGGACTTTTTTGATAAGGTAATTAATTTTTATATTATTTTTATTTTTAGTATGTATCTATTATAATTTTATTTTCTTTGTTAACTTCAATAATTATTAAAATAAAAATGTTTTATTATAGCAAACAAAGAAAATTACTTTCTTCTTAATTATTTAGAAATGCTAAACAATAATATTTTAAGAATTTAAAGATACGATAATGAACTCAATAACATCTGTGCCTTTAAGTAAGACACATTTAGCAAAAAAAAAGCGGTAACGCGTAATAGTAGCAACTTTTTGTTGTTTTTCTTCAACAAAGAAACAGTCATATCGCAACAAAAGTAATTACCCACGTATACAGAGACGCTTGTATGATAATTGTGTGTATGTTGGTGACGTAGAATGCTCTAATGAAGTTAGGTAATACTTCGAAATAGTATGCAGTTCGATTTCGGTCCGCAATAGAGAATTGTGAAATTGCTGTTGCGAATGATCAGATGCATGTAATGAAAATCTTTTGATGGGTTTAGCGGTTGACAAGGCTTTCGCTTGCAAATTGTCATTGTTGTTATTATTAACTAGGTATATTGTTATATTGTTCAACTTGCTTATGTATTCAATTTAATTTTTAATTTACATTATTTTATAACACTTTTTTCATTTATATTATTAAAATATGTAAAATTTTGATTTAGGAATTAATTAAGAAAGATTTTTTTTTATAAAGTGTATACCTATTAGTATTAAAAAAATAATATTTATTACAGATAGGATAATTGTTATTAGATCGCCGAAACCTACTCTCTTTTTCAATTTCTACCTGACCATCCCTTATGATCGCTTTGCCGACTATCGCTTCCCTGCTCTATCGCGTAACGTGGGAAAGAGAGAGCGATATCGTATGGATCCTATTCGGAGACTTACAGAATTGGGATTAATATTTGTAGTAGTGGTTTAACAATGAACAGGTAAATACAAGTTTCTTTTCATGGTCGCATTCTTTTCATTTGCTGGAAAAAAAAAAGGTTTGCTTGTTCTTTGGTTAATTTAATTGTGTCCAGATGTGTTAGGTTACTTACTTTCACGAGACATACTACCAACTTATAAAAACTTACAATCATGGATAATGTAATATTTTGCACTAGCAATATTATTAACTTACCTACTTAATCATACATGTTACTAATGTAACTAGGTAGCTCTATTTTCAAAACTCCTGGGTGTACTCAGAACATAATTGTTCTGAGTACACCCAGGAGTTTTGAAAATAGAGCTACCTAGTTGCAAAATCAGGAAAAAGCTCATCTTACTTACATTAACTTATTCATTCTTTTACATAAAAGGTGTCTTATACTTATATTTAACATAGATAAATAATACTCGCGCTTGTTACGTAACTAAGTCATCATGAAAATCAATTCCAGCCGCTCATGATGCTATCAGCACTGCCCTGTTATCACTAAAATGATATTCTACATCAACTTATCGGCCATACGCTAACAATTATTGAGTACTTGTTCCTCCGTCCGCGCTCTCTACAGCCAATAATTGCTTCTATAATATCATCAATTATTATATTAATAACTTTTACCTCTTTTTATCTTCAACAATATATTTTACTTCTATTAAGTATTACAGATTTATTTTTGAAAAATAGAGAGGATAGAACATTTTCAATATTTTAGAGCATATTTATTGCTTTTAGTAATACTTACATAACATTTGAAGATCTAAAGTAATTTCACCTTGGAGATTAAAATATTGGTGAATGTTTGAGTGTAAATTTATCTCATAAGATTGAATTGCAAACCTTTAGTAATAATCGGATATATTAAACAATGAACTGCTGTTATTCTATGTATATAATTTTAAATTGAGATTGATCTCAATTTAACAATGACATTGAAACATGAGAAATAAAAAAAAACATGAAAAATATCGTTGTGAAGAAACGTAGTAGTCAAAATCTGAATTCAATTGAAAGTCAAACTATCAAAAATTATTTTTGGTTGCCAATGTTGAAAATTCAACCGGTTTCAATAAAATTGCTCAAGTTAACACAACATCGAATATTGTCATGGCCACAGACAATCTATTTTACTACATAACTAATGTAATGTGCTTTTATCTAATAAGTTTAAATATAGTTATGTAGGTAAATATTGTCCATTATGGATCCCGTAATGTAAAGGACATAAACAGAAATTCAGAAACAAAGAAACCATTTTGAATGATTCTAATTGTTACCTTAACTAAAAGGCTATCTAGTAATAATTTGAATCTTAGCAATTAATAAATATGATGTAAGCCTGGGGACATGGCATATTTATTTGGTTCGTTGATTTATTCATCGCTTTCGAATAAAATTACAGGCGTTCCAAATTTTACGGGGCTCAACCTGTGCTAACATCGGGGTTCATGTTTTCCAATCATGGGAGAGGTTTCACTTTACATTATGCATTAGCTAGTTAAAAAATTGTTGCAATATTTGCTTGCAAATATAGAAGTCTTTTAAATGAAAACTTTAAGAACTAAATTTAGCTACTGAGCATCGCTGATAGCACTGAAGCATTTCCTCAAAGAAGCATAGGCCTAAAATAAACAATTTTTGTGCGAGTGTTTTATTTTTCTTGTAAATATAGTCTAGTGCAATGTGTTAAACCCGTGACCAAATTTTTAAGAAATGTAGAAAGTATATGTAAAGAATGTCACTAAGCTGTAGTCTACGATGATTATGTGGCACGCCGTGTGTTACCTAAAAATTATGTAAGTAATTAATAACATAACAATAAATATTTTACTTGCAGCAGGGCTGAAAGTAGCTACGTTGAGAAACTAAATAAAACTCTTTAAATTTACTTAAGAAAATGTTTACATAAACGGGAATCCTTAAACAGACTTCCTACAAAACCAATGTTGGTAGGACCTTCACTAATTTAGAAAGTAAAATAGTCATAACAATTTGAAAACAAATGATACTTAGGAATGTCTTAAAAGTGTATATACATATAAAATATGATAACTTATGCAATGCAATACACATAGCGCTTAGAAAAAAAAAGACCTAAACCTCATACTAGGTACATTCTGAAATATCAGAAATACACGTGCAAGTATACCACCTAAAAGAATAACCCATTTACCATAATTGAATGTCTCACAAAATTATCTCTATTATGGCCACGGTTTCGACTGAGACGACGCTACATGGCCCTATCTCTCTCGCTCGTAATATTATAAACTTTACAGTTCTGGGAAGCGTGCCAAGCGCTCCTAGTATCGTTTTGAGAGCGAAAACAGTTTTAATAAAGTTTGTTTTACACTCTTTTGTCTTTGATTAAGTATTTTACGTAAACAGTAGGTGATTAACAAATTGTAGCAGCAGTTTAGCGAATGTCATTAACGGTTTTGAAATGAGTCGCTGGTGGTGAGATGTAAGTACTTACATATTTGTTTGCTTTCATTGTGACGTTTTAGCGACGTTCGTATACTAGACATTAGCGTTTCAATATCTACTTATTTAATTATTAGAATGAACTATTCAAAAGCTTCTTTAAATATTTTATATATGTACGTGCATTATAATGATAAAAATGTTCAAAAAGTAATTGTCTAAGTACTTGATGCAAAGTTTGTCCAACAAAAGGTCATTACATCAGTCACAACCAACTCCCAAATTAAGTATTCCACGACACGCGCTTACTAAAAACTACAAATTCGCCGTCAAAAACGACTTTATATTCACAATATAAATAAGGCGCAAACAATGGCCGTAAAAAGCACGTCAGTTGGGCCCATTACCGTTGATTTATTTCTGCTGCTCCATGCCCATGGTCCGCTGCGGTCGTTCGAAGTGTCTATGTTTGAAGCAAAGCACGCGATGTATGCGGTGCGTTGATCATGATTAGTGGGAGAACACGACGTCCTGTTAGTAACTTGTGGATGGTCCCAGTAATTTAACGGTACTCGGTATATTGCCGCTCATGACTTCATGAGTTAACAGTGGAGAGTCGTACTTATTTAGTAATTCAGGAAATGAGATGATCTTTGACTTCTTGGCGAACAATGTAAAAATATTTATTATTTTGAATAAGATATTGATATTAATTGTTTTTTTTTTACTTTGTGCAATAAAGAATAAATAAATAAATATTACCTACTACATTTTGATCCTTTGAAATTGAGAACGATTAATTCAAAAGACACCCCATTATATCAAAATAATCAACACGCACATTAATTTTACGTTGCTCCTAATAAGTATATTAAGACACTTAACATGTATATTCAAAAGTATCAGGCTTTCAGGAGAGTTGTAATGAAGTAGAAGTAGATCTTATTCAAACTTATCAAAAAGTAAAGTTTATCCTAATGGTCAAAACGCATGCAATAAAATAATCTTAATAAAAATATTCTTAGGGTACCTGAATTCAAAATTTGCAATACCCAAGCCAAAGAACAAACCGATTCTTTGGCTTGGGTATTGCAAATTTTAAAACGTGATTCATCTTGAGCAACAAAATGGCTATGCAGACCTATATACAAAAGATATGTTAATTTGCTAGAGACATTCAGTGTGTGTTAATGCAATCCATTTTCTTTAATTAATTAAGTAATTCTATTAGTCTAGTAGACATTAATGAATTTGTTGGTGTAAGTAAGAATTTGTACTAAAATGTAAAACGAAACCTAACCCGAGGCAGACAAGGCTTAATTATTATTTGCAGCGTCAAAAGGCACACTAGATCCATCTAGACGCATTACACAAGCACTGAATACAGAGTAAACGTAGTATTGTGAAATAATATTATTCTAGAATAAAATGAAGGTTAGTATATCTACGGAGGACTCTCAAACCTTGTTCCTTTAGCAAGAATTTAGCAAGTCCGGTAATTTGACATTGAAACATTTGCCGTCCGACCTTCGTAACAGGGGATACTTATACCGGGGAACCTGACAATGGACTATGGTGGAACAAGAAATATACGGGTCAAATAATGTGTTCTTTAGTAAATCATAACGTTTATTGTATATTTTCATAATGATATTCTTAACAGGGAAGTTAACTAACACACTCGTTCATAACAATAAATTTTATGACTATTTCAAGCTAATTTGTTTCTGGAATGGCGTTGAGGATTTTAGTAAATATATAAAAATACTAAACTAAATACTAAGCATAAAATGATTGATGCACTTCGTCTACCTCTTTAAAATCTCTTTTATATTGCTTTTAAATCAAATGTTGAATTAGATATATTCTTATAGTTTTTATTGTCAGATTTTGATGATTTTTGAGATTGAGATAAAGTGCCAAACGTATAATATGATGTTAATATGTTATATTCGAACACATTATTAGTCGAGTGAGTGTTCATATACTTAACTGTTTTAAAATGCGATTTTATGTAAGTTCCTTTCAACTAAATCCGTGGGATGATAAAACTTTTTAATATCAGTATTTTATTGAGTGTATGTGACTGTAACCGACTTCGACTACTCACTTTTTAAATTCTGGCTTGACACTGGCAAACAACCATATTATAAAAAAGGAGGTCCATTAAAAAAAAACTCATTGAAAATTGCACTTACAAAAACCACCTTCCAGCCACTTACTAAACATACATACGAGTATTACCTACGTTCTACAAACAGTATAATTGTTTACAGAAAGGCCTCATAAAGTTGTCGGTCAACTTCGCATTTAAATGTACTTTGGTGTATGTACGTAGGTATGATGTTATTTACTACAAGTTTCTGATGACAATATAATCTGCGCAGATTTTGAAGCTATTGTACGGCTTATTAACACAAAAATCAGAGAACATATTCACAGGGAAGCTTAATATTACGCCTATTAAGGGCAAGATGGCGATAACTAGCAATAAAAAAGTGAAAGGGCGCTATTCGGTAATTCTCATTGTTTTGTCGTGAAGCGTAAACCCAAAATTCTTCATCAACTAGGTATACGCCCATTATGTTTTGTGTACCGATTTCGAAAAATGGCTTACAATTTTTACCGAGAATGTTACCTGCCCGTTGAGTCATTAGGACAGATACAGTATTGCGTTGGAGTCAATGTTACACAAGTTACATTTTTGTTATTATTGCAAAAAATGTTGCACGATTAATAAAAAAACATGTTCAGTACTAATGATGACAAAGTTTGCCATTTTTTTGAAGATACGGGTATTTTTCTCAATGGAACACTTAAATAAAAATTGGATATCCAGACAGTGAGTCATTGTGTGCTTTTCAGACGTCGTCGTTATACTAAAACAATGCAAGTTAATACATAAAGACCTGTTTACTACAATCTAAGCAATTCCTACAATGCATTCCTTGGTGTTTTTGTAAATAAAATGTATCCTTCATTGTTAGGAACTGGAAATACAGTCCGTTAATTGGGGCTATTTAGCAGTCAAACTCGTACACCAAATGAGATAGTGTCACAAGTAGGTAGTTTTGCTAACTTCTAAAGACTGACCAATTTTGATACAATAAGCGATAAATATGCAAGAAAAAAACAAGGATGATAAAATACTGTTTCGGTCCTGTACACTTATTTGAATAAGTAGGATAATAAATTTTAGGTTATTTGTTTTTTAAAATGTTCTTGGCCTCAGAATACAATTTTGAGCTAAGATTAAATCGCCAAAATGTTATAAGTACTATTTATTTTAGGAATTAAGGATGTGTCCTACATCATTAATTCCTAAAAAAAATTGTAATATAAGACAAAATCAAAGGATTTCTGACATTTTGTCGTACCCTATGTGCAGTTGCGTACATAAGCACTAACTTGGCAACGTTGCTCAGTCACAACCGAAAAATGTGTCGCGCATTTCGGTGGCTCGAGCTGAGTGGAATGATCGCGTCGGTTGTGAGACAGAGAAAAGAAAGTGCAGGTAGTGTAGCCTCGGCCGTGCCAGGCAAGATTTATTAGATCGTAACTGGTGGGGTCGGCACTCGGCAGTCGGCGGCACCCGACTCGTCGCGTTTGCTCAAAAAAAAAACGTGACCCGAGCAGAAGCATACCACGCACGCACGTATTATCATAACTTTTAAATACTTATTTTGAAGTGTTTTTGGACCAGGTGTTGAAGATCGGTCTGTTGTTGAATAGATTGATGAATCAAATCATGCTAGTACAACATTTGTAATAAAGTAACGAATTGCGAATATATTTTGCAAATGTGTACGTAGTCGATCTTGGTGAAGTAATATTGCATTGATGCAACAATTCTTACGCCATCTGCAGAATAATGAATGACAGCACAATACATATTATAACAAATAAGTTCGATTTTATTGATGAAAGTACTTAGTTTGCTAATATCTAAAACAAGTCCATCCATACAAACCGACAACCGGTTTTTGTGATGCTTACAAAAATTGTATTACTTATTAAAAAAAAAGTATTGTGATGACTAAAAAAAGATAATGTTGTACATTTTATATTTATAGTTTCATCAAAGTGGTCAATGTACATGTAATTCACGTTAAATTGTTTTTTAGATATCTTTAGTGAATAGCCAAATAGGTACTGTTACTTCTAACAAAAAAAGCTATACAGTTCATGATCACCCCACGCGTTGAGGTTGATAGAAGCGTTGGCAAGAGCTAGGTTATAGTCGCTTTAGCGCGAAACACGTACCGTGTAACAACTTTTCGATAATATGATTCTTAAAGAATGTGTTCAAGCTAGACGGAGCGTAGGTTTTACAGTTTGAAGTGAATCGACTTTTAGCTAACCTTTTTAAGTAACATGAACACACATTCACCCAAAATTAGTTAAAAAAACAAAACCAAAATAATGAAATTTCGCTTCGAGCCTATGGTTGTTAAATTTTACTCTGTTACTACTTTGCGGCGAAACGATTGCAGAGACACATTGTTAAACCTCAAGTATGCTCAATATGCTCTCGTTACTCAAAAGGAGCTTTTTTCCCGCTCCTCTACACAAGGAAGTGATCTATTTGCGTTATTTGTAATATTATAATTGTCTCGCATTCTTCACGATCTCGCCGCGATTGTTTCTTTATGTAGAGAGTACTCGTACCTATGTCGACACGGCCCTTTACATGTAGTCTTCAAACACTTTCTTTCTTTATTATTTACCCACGGTGAATGAATGAAGTAATATTTCATCTGTTTTATCTTTCAACGTTACAACTTAAAAAGTTATAATGCGATATTATTTGCACCTTAACATAATGTGTGTTTGTTTGCCTTTATTATGTATATTCTTTCATTATTTAGTTTGTCACATTATATCTACATCTACAGGATAAATTTTATTGTTTTCCTCTTTGTTCGTTGATTGCGATATTGATATCCTGTTTATTAGGTTATATTTCATTGCCTTTGATAAGATCAATTAAGTCAACATCTTGTGCGTTGGTTGAACCAGACTGTTTAGCGAAGGTTATTAAGATCTATTGTACTACAAGGAAATTCATAGTACTGGTCCGCCTAGTCAGTCAATAGCGTCTAAAATGACGGTTCGGCTACGTCACCCGCTTCCTCTCTGCACGTACGTAGCCGTACTGGAATGACGCAATTGGCTTTTTCAATGTCTTATCTACAGTGAGGTATGTTGTCATTCGCCCAGCGACCGCCGCGCTGCGCGCACGCCGCTCTCGCGCTCGTTTATTTTTGTTTCACTTCCACTTGATTACTTTTGCTATCGAGGACAAAGCGACGAATTGAGCGGCCGTGTTTTCTCAGTGTTTTGAACTTTGTGGCATTGAATGATCCATTACAACAATTAACAAGGTCTCAGTGGATTAGTTATCATGTTGATGTCAGGATTTTTCATCATCTCCCCAGATTTATCTTTCAGGTTGGTAAATTAATTTAGGTTGGCCTGTTTATTTTTGTGTTTGCATTATATCTTCGTCGTCATCTCACCTTTGAGGCGATCGCGAGTGGAACGGATTGTAACAAGTTATGAACCTGATTGGCGCGTTCAGGCGTTGATGCATTGTTCTTTGATTGACCCAGTACTGGCGATTGCGAAATAAATAATTATGGTTTCTCCTTGAATTGTTCAACGTTCTCTAAAACATTTTGACCGTTTAATTTGTAGTGGTTTTAATCCTAATAATAATTTGCGTGTGTGCTAGATTTTGGGTATTCCGATTATTCATACCAATAAACTAACTCTGACTGGCGATTGTTTTCCCCGGGAGTTTCCCAGGGAATTTTATGACTGTGTTCACATCATAGTGTTATTATTGTTAGTCCACCGTTTACAATGATGTCAAGTCATAATCCTACTCAGTGATGGTTCTAATAGGTGATTTTGTTTGTTACAGAATGACGCCGCAAGAGGAGCGGGAGAACGCGCGCGGTGCGGAGATCGCTGACGCTTTCGAGGACGAGATGTTCGGCCCTCCGCGCACCGAGCCCGCCGCCCGGCCCAAGCTATCCATGATCTCTGCCCGCCTACGCGCCAACGAGGAGCGCAAACGCGTCATCGAAATCTGCTCGCAAAAACTAGAAAACATCGAGGACCCAGCTCGCGACCTCCGCCGCTCCGTCTGCATCAACAACACCTACTGCCGCCTGAGCGAGGAGGCGCGCCGGGAGAAAGAGGCTAGAAGAAGGCGTGCGCGAGAGGAGTGCGACGACTCGTGGGTCGGAAAGAAGGCCAGACGCGCCGTCGAGGACGAATGCCTAGCCCTATTAGACGCTATTCCTGAATTAGGAGATGCGAATTTAGGATGCGCGCAGTTGGCGCGACAGATGCCCCGGCAAGACGTGCCGCTTCTGCCACCTGGTCTCCTCACTGTGTTGGACTCATGACCGCGTCGAAGCGCGCCCCTCCACGCTCCACTGTGATGCGAGCCCCGACTCGCGTAAGCCGCTCGCTGCCGGCCTCCGGCGACCGCCGACCCGACCAGGTGTCACTGTTACCCGGATCGGGCGCTCGGCGATTAGCGAATACCTTGTTGTCTAAGAAGAGTACTTACTTTGTTAGCGTGTTTTTATTATTTAGTGAAAGTTGCTCAGGCGCTGCCGACGGGCGCGGTCCAATTAGTGTTCAACGATTATTTTTATCGAACAGAGAACTCGAAGTGAGCTTTGTCTGCGTCGTCGTCGTGACGTGTGAAATGGAGTTATGGACGTTTATCGTTTTATTGAAGGATTAGCTAATAAGCGATAATTATGTTACATTATTGTACTATATATAGACGATAGTGATTTAAGAGATAGTGCAAAACGAATGGGAACGGTTGCGTAGAAGCTCTTCAGTACTTCATCTTGATATAACGGTTCGCTTAACGTTACACGCGTTTATTATAAAACACTATCGCCCCGTGTGGCGCAAACATAGCGTGTGCGATTGGTTCATTATTGTAAGCCGTTTTGGCGAGTAGGCATCAAATTACTCGACTTCATAAACACGCCTCTGTGAATGAACTGATTTACGTTTAATTACTTTTCAAATGGCTGCTGATGGGTTTTTGGGAGTCAATGCTTTAGTACGCAGGTTGGAAGGTGAAAACAAAAATAATGTAGTTTGTTATGCGCATGTTGTGACGACAAGAGTCGCCGCGGCCATGGCGAATGGCGCGGTGGCGACATCGGCCAATATTTGGCCAACACGCGAATGCTCGGTGATGCATTTTATTAACAAGTCTGAATTTAAAGTTTTGTTTAACATTGTCGCTTTTAAGTTTATTTATATTTCGTTTTTATGTCGGTTACCTGAAGTCACCATTTATGCTTTTGTTACCATTATGATAATTGGTTAAACTTTCCAAGTTTAGGTTTACGTAATCCTCGGATATTGTTCATTTAGTTTTCGTGGACAGTGCGAGATATTAATATAGCAAATCGGTTGTGCAATGAGTTCATAAGTTAGTGTTGTGCAATTCGGGTGAACAAAGCCGAAGTTCCTTTTCTTTTGAAATCTTAATTGTCGCAAAATATATTGGTAGTAGCCCGTTTCGCCCCCTTTGAATAGTAAATAGGTAGGTGGGCGCGGGGCGGGCGGAGGGGCGCCGCCTGGGAGGGGTAGGGGAGCCTCCGCACCGTTCCCAGAGACTCCTGTGATATTAGCCTAGCCTGTGTGTCGTATTTGTGCTAGTTTCCCCAACCTTGTTTGGATCGCAATGTATTTAAAAAAAAAGATGCTTCGAAAAAATGATTTCCCCTACTATTGGCCATTTTATACGGATTAACCGGATTTTGTAGTCGTTTAACCGACTGTAGACGCATTTAGAAGTTTTGTCACGTATTGAGAGTAGACAATTGTTTTTATATAATTTGCGTTTGAATGTATTGTTGATAATCATTGTGTATTATAAAATTTTAAATGTTAAGAGCTTGTATACACTGGCCGCAGTTTATGTCGGGACTGCTGGTTGGAGATTACGACTAAGTCAGATTATACGGAACGCAACAACTCTGTGTTCCAAATAAATCCATAGTTGTTAAATTGGAACCACCAAAAAGTGTATTTTACAAAATGATTACTATAAAACGCACATATTTAAATGTAAGTAGTTTTTTCATTGTAAACATATTACAGAGCCACGTTCAAAAGTTGTAAATATTTAGATTTAATAACGAATGAATGACCAAAACCGTTTTATCGCCGTATTTTAATTTATAGCGTGGCTTCCATGATGTCCTCCTCGAAGTTATGTGAGATTTATTAAATAAATAAATAAATTATTTTGTACCGAGCCTTTAGTTTTAGTTATAACGTTTTGATTTCCTTTTTGAAAAGGTACAGTGTCCTATTTAGCTACATAACATCCTAAAATACAAGCTAGATGACCAATTAAATACTTTTATACTTATCATTAAAATATTGTTGAACATGACAGTTTTGCATATCCATAACGTCGTTATGATAAAATTAAGCCTACCTATATAAGTAACTTTTGGTAAGAAAAAAATAAGAAAATGTAAAAAAAAATTGTAGAACAAAAATGATCAGGACCGTTTAAACTTAATTTATCATAATGACGCTGATATATTGTTATTGGAAGACAACTGCTTATTCCTTCGTAAATTACCGTTTGTGAAATTAGGCAAAAATGCGACAAACCGCATCTGGCGCATTGTTTGCGTCGCATATCTGCAAGAACGATCACATCACATTTCTGCTATTTGCTCCGAGATAATGTTGGTCCAAGTGTTCTTAAAAGCGAGTTAAAATGTTAATATTAATGTGCAACTTTTACACAGTCCAACGAACCTCTTGGCTTTACGGAGAACTGTAAGCCAATGCAGTAAGGTTCGCTTTATTAACAGACTTTGTAAACTGGACTGGATGTAGAACTAATTTGATGTACCTACACTGTTATAAACATTACTTCATGTAATTTTTTAAAAGTGTTGAAAGCTATCAAGGGATTAGGCTATGAATAAACACTACCGTCGATATTGATAATAAAATGAATCGTACGATTATGACGTTATCTTCCGATTAATGTTTTGAATATCCTCTCAAGCATCAGATGCTTATGTTAATCGTCATACTGCCTAAATAGTATCCATCAAAACTTAGATTCACTAATTTGTTCCATTTAAAGACTCAAAAGTAGGTCCTTTATACTAATGCAGTTGCAATTTTGCTCAATTCATTTCTATAGCGTTAGATCGCTCCTCAATCGCTTTGAATCGTACCGAACATAAAAAGAACAGAATATTGAACACTATCAGATTATTGGATCAGCACGCGAACTTTCCGTCTCACTCCAACTTACGGCTAATGAGTGGGACCGTCGACGATCGAATCTTTTCTCTCAAAGGAAAATACATTAAAGCCGAAGGACAAATACTTCCAAAATTAATGCAGTTGGTATATTATTACTTCACACATAATAGGTAATGGGTACCTCTGTATAGTTATACTCGGACCACCTTTTAATTTAATTTTTAAAACATGTGTGTTTAAAATTTAATATACTTATTTTTTATTACCAATCAATGGAAGTAAGCATGTGAATTCCAATAAACATTTCTGTTATCCATTACTTTTCAATAGAATCATGCTAGTGAATTTGAATCGCCAGTATTTTTTTTTAATTTCTAAAACAATGTACCAGAGACTGTTTTATAATTTTAAGTCTTATTTTTACGTCTGGCAATATTCGATTCCTAGCTCAATCCCTTAAACTGGCTAGACGCCAGATTCTGGCTACTTTGTCTGTCTGCCAGTTGACATTATAAAGGTTGTGTTGTGCGTACAGACTTCCAATTAAATTATAGGTAGGTAATATGCAATTCTAAACAAAATTGTTCAAGTCTGTACAAGCAACCCAATGGCGAGGTTTTGTTCAATGAAAATAATAAAGTTAAGAAAATGTTCTGTAAATGTTATCATAATTTTATTATTGTGATTAGCTGCTATTTTATAAATGTTTCCTGTCTTAAGCTAAGAGATGATCATTAAATAAATATTAAATTGAAACAATAATATCTGATTTTATTTAAATGATTAACAATGTTACGATAAGTTAAATGAAAATCATTTCCTTATTACCATTTCCTTCCTTATTTTTACTATTTATAAAGAGGTGAATCGTACAGACAGCGGCTACGCTAATAGGTAATCCAAAAACACGAAACGATCGCGCGATGTAACGGATACCTGTCGCCATCTATTGGTATAAAGTGGAACTAATGTCCCGAAACGAAGTAGGGCGGACCAATAATACTGTATATATAAGGAAGAAACGCCCTGTTGGTCTAGTGATTTCAGTACCGGGCCGTGATCTCTTGGTCCTGGGTTCGATTCCCGGGACAAGCATAAAGTATGTTTCGAATTTTTCGAACACAGGTCGGATTTGTGATTACAAATCCGCATTTGGCCGCCGTGGTGACTATGCCTATTCCCATTATAGTAGCGATGACTTGATTTCCATGATGGAGGCCTTTGCCCTGCAGTGGGAAAGTATATAGGCTGATACTTTACTTTTACTGTAGATATTTTATGACGAAGAGGAAAAGGACTGCCCACATCTGCGAAAGAACCCATGTACTGGGACCAGCACGTGTCTTGGGTGTGAAGACAGTGGTTAGGAGAACGTAGTCCCAGTAGATATATCATTTATCTACTGTGACGCAGTGTAGGATTGCCGCTGCCTGACACTCATTGAACTGCTGCTAAGAGAGCCTGGGATAGAAATCTACCTAATCTATAGTAGCTTAAAATGACAGCCATTCATTGCTGTCACAGAAAAATGATCTTTAGATCTATGGTAATAAAAATCTATGGAAAGAAACGGGAAAAATGATAAACTTTACTGCAATAAAGGTCAAGTGACAGTTCTCATTCTAATCAAGCTTTATTTTATGGAGTATAGAAAGCCTATACTTTTTTATGTGATAGGTGGCAGACGGATCACCTTATGGTAAGCGATTGCCACCGCCCGTGGACACCCGCGACACCAGTGGAGTCATAAAGCGCGTTGCCAACCTTAAAACCTTTTTCCCCGGATTGGGCCTCTGGAACGAGGGTACCGAAGGTACGGTGAAGCAGTACTGTGATGTCCTCACTCACGCAGCGAAACAGCACAGTAGGTACGTACTGCTTCACGCTGGTTTTCTGTGAGGCCGTGGCCGTGGTACACTCCGTGGCCTTCCCATCTCACAGAAAAATGTTTTTTTGATCTATGGTAATAAACATCTATGGAATGAAACGGGAAAAATACAAATTCGAAGCCTTTTCTAGAAACCTACGCAAAAGTGCCAGTTCGTTATACTAGCGACCTTAGACAATGTTAAATTGTCTTAGGCTAGCGACGCTATTTGGTTGTTTTTATAAATGGACAATACGACAAAAAAAATGCATTTTATACACTTTTCGAATAAAGAGAGAGAAAAAAGATGACACCTATATTTTAGTTATCATTAAATGTGTTTTTATTAATGTATTTATTTTTTAAATTATTAATTAATATGCCGGAAGTACCGTAGTCCTGAAGCTCAACGTATTGTGGAGCCGTCGGTGCCACCTATACATACTTATAATGTCAAATAAAAAAAATTGGTCTTCTGTCCCTGTTATTATTTTGTCTTGTCATTTTATGATCAAATTTTTTTTTTTTTAATCATCTTGAGCAAAAGCGTTATTTGTCTTAAATGTCTATGAGTCTAATCTAGAAATAGTATTTTTCATTTTTTAAAATGATTTTTTGTCGTATTGTCCATTGTGAGGATTTTGAGACATGAAAGGAAAAATATTAAAATTCCGTCCTTGACACACGTTACACTGTGAAGATAGTCTTTCTTAATATGTCTTCACAATATAGAAAAATGGAATGGTCTCACCATAGACACAGACTAATGACTGGGTGATTGATGTCACGCTTCGGCATGAATGAGCCGGCTCAACCGGATTGTGTGCACACTGTGCTGTGTTTCGCTGCGTGAGTGAGGGTACCGGAGGCTCAATCCGGGGGAAAGAGGGGTTAAAAGGTTGGCAGCGCTCTTGTGACTCGACTGGTGGAGCGGGTGTCTATGGGCGGCGGCAATCGTTTAACATCAGGCGATCCGTCTGCTCATCTGCCACCTATAACATAAAAAAAAATGGTGAGAATTTGCTTAAATTTTAATTCCTGGAGTGCGAGTTTCTCATTCAACATTATTTGTATTACCTAGTAGTGGAAACTAATTAGGCTAGTGAGTTACTTATATTTAATAAGCCTAAATGTATTAGTATTTAAGGGTACGGGTGGTTAGGATTAGCGACACCAATCGATTTAAATTGTTAGCTACTAAACCGGACATTTTTTAAACAATTTCGGGGTTACAACCTCTCGGCAAACACTTATACTATTTATTAAATAATCATGCACAAATGTTGGGTCCATTTTTGTACGCGAAAAATTGATTCTCGCCAAAAGTGGCCGCTTTTGGCCTGAATCAATTTTACGCGTACGCGTTGGACCCAACATTTAGGTAGGCATGGTTATTTAATAAATAGTATAAGTGTTTGACTAGAGGTATTATCCCGAAATTTTTTAAAATAGATTAGTAGCTAAAAATTAAAATCGATTGGCGTCGCTAGTGTGTCCTACCCGTCACCTTAAGCTGTCTGTTTTTTCAATTAAGAAGAAAAAAAAGTATCAATTATACATTATGTATCTGTACTAGTATACATAAGGATAATGAACATAGGTAAGTGTCGAGTATGAAAGACTCGATGCATGAAACCTTCTTTGTTTACTTTTATGGCGCGAAGAATACTTTATTCTTTTTTCAAATATCGCTGCTCATTTGTTTTTTTCTAATGACACAAATTTTCCCAATTTTGGACAATGAGCGTACTTTTGTGATGTTTACGCGTTAAATAATTATTTTTATACGATTTTACATTGTCTGTCATTTACAAATACAGCACATACGTTCCTGAATCCCGCCGGCAGAGGCCTGCCGGTACAGTAAGTACCTACCTACCTAATGAGGAAAGGAGCATCAGTAGTTATATTCCTACTTGCTAGTGGCGTAGCTATTCGTGGGTGAAGTGGGCGACCGCCCACGGTCTCGCGACCATCATGTGGGCCTTGCGGAACCCCCATGGACCCCCTATTCTTTTTTTAATATACTACAAATTCCACGGACACTTTTTTGTGCTTATTATATTTTTAGAGAGTAACAAAATTTGTTCCACTATAAAATTTAAATAAATAATAATAATTCTCACAACGTATCATACGTTGACCTGATCCCGTACTAAGTAGCTTAAGCACTTGTGTTACAGATATCAGACAACAGAGGAACACGAAATATACTTAAATACAAATATTACACCCAGACACTGAACAAACACAAGTGTTCATCGCACGAATGTTTGTCCAGGGTGGGGATCGAACCCACGACCTTTGGCGTAAGAGGCAGGGTCACTACCAATTTCGCTATCCGGTCAGTCAATTTTATAAAATTAAAATAATATTACAATAGCTTAAGTTTTTACCCCCTATTCAAAGTCACGTCATTCAATTTTTACCTTAATGTCAAACGCGTTTGGTTCAATATCAATTGAGAAAATTTTACAATTTGTGTAACCTGATTGATATGCGACTGGCTGTACACTATTCTATCAGACCAATAAGACAAACTAAAATGCAGAACTACATCATGGTTTGGAAAGTTAGCCTCTTTTTTTGACGAATTATCCAAACCCCCCGTACACTAAGGTAAGGTAAAAAAAAATCTGTGAAAAACAATTACTGAAGTCGGGCCTCGCTAAGGTGACTCGCCCACGTATAGAGACCTTGCTACGAGACTGCTACTTGCGAGCTACAAAACCAACTAAGGCCCTAATTTTCATAGAAACATCCCCCTATTTTTCAAATCGCGAACTAAAGGTTATAGTCCCGGAACAAAATTTGAGCTAGATCCTTTTAAAATTGTGTGTTAGAACTTTATGACAAGAGCTAGTACGGTAATAACTTTTGATCACGATTTATAATAAGGTGGTATCAGTTCAAAGGCCGATTGATTAGTACTTTTATTACAAAATACGATTTAAGAATACGGAATTACGGAACTTAACTCGTCCCAGTCCCTTTTAACATTATGTATTGGAACGGGATGGTATGACCTTTACTGTGGTAATAACTTTAGATCGCGTTTTGTAATAAGATGATTTAAGTTTTGTAATTTGTACTGATGGGACTAACGAGTCTATATGAACGCTGTAAAAATGGATATGTGCAATCACACACTAAACCTATTTATTTTCCGATACTGTAAGTAATTTTTAACCAGGGCACGGAAAAATTGGCCCTCGGTGCAGAAACACTGTCGCAAAGTTAGGGCGACCAGATCTCACGTTTCTCAAAGTAAAAAAGACCCGTGTTCAGACCAGGAGCCCATTTTATGTATGGATTTCATGCGACATTCGCCATGTTTTTTCATATCGAAAATCCCGAGATCTCTGGAGACCGATAATTATTTTTGACGCTCTCTCTCTCTTCTCTGAGGATCGTGACTTCGTTTAATTTCGTCAAGTTCAGTTGTTTCCATTGGTCCCATTCTGTAGCTTGCTAGATGCTTCACTAACAGGTATATTTAGTTCTTCTGCTATTTGATCCGATCATCACTTGGGACTTCTGCTTTGGGATTTATTGAGGCTAGTCTCCCGTAAATAAAATAGTGTCACCCTACGATAGCAAGGGCGTATACATGATATCGATAAAGCAACGGTAGGTATCTTCAGAAATTTTGAAATCGCGAAAATAAATAAAATTTACCTAGTGCCTACATATACTTGTTTCCTTTTATATTTGGATAAGTAGATGTTTCCTTCCTTATCCTTCATAATGAGTCTTTATCATTAAGTAATACCAGTAATACGTAATCCTCGTATTTTTTATGAGGACAAATAGTGAATTATGTTATTAACCCCCTGCAAAAATCGAAGGAGTGTTATAAGTTTTACGAGTCTCTGTTTTTTTATGTGTTAGGTGGTAGACGAGCATACGGGTCACCTGATGGTAAGCGATCGCCCCGCCAATGGTCGCCCGCGACACCAAAAAAGTCAAAAGTGCGCTGCCAACCTTTAAACCCCCTATCCCCCGGATTGGGCCTCCGGTACCCTCACTCACGCAGCGAAACACTGCAGTGCTGCTTCACGCCAGTTTTCTGTGAGGCCGTGGTATCACTCTGTATGTGTGTGTCTGTCCGTGGCATCGTAGCTCCCAAACCGATGAACCGGTCTTGATTTTGTTTTGTTTTTTTGAAAGGTAAATTGATCAGGAGTGTTCCTATGTTAGATGAAAATTGATCCAAGTTGGCCGGCGCAACAAAATGTCAGATTAACATATTGTATGACAATTCCCCTCGATATAGACATCGAATAAAAGGGTTTGAGTAGTAGAATACAATACAATTAGAAACATTTCTAATCCAAGATGGCCGCCCGCATAAAATGGCGAATTAGTAAATTATAATATGTTTATACTTTAGTGAGGTGCCTATTGAAAGCGGAAACTGATTTAAGTAGAAATAAAAAGTAAAGTTTTTTAAAAAAGCGAAAAATAAAAAATCAATTAGAAATTCAAAAGCCCCCGACAAAAATATAAAAAGTCCAAAAATAAATTTAAACTGCTGTTGACTGTCCTATGTATGAACATTTTTGCTTAAATGTTGTCTGCTCCTTACCTATAGGGAATGTAATTACGATCTAGATCCCGTGGGATTGATATTTCTAATCCCGCGGGATGCCGGAATTTTCGGGATCTCGTCTAGTAAAAAAAAAGACGGATGATTGAAATAACTAATAACTGCTTGTTTGTAGATAGTGAGGTTAGCTAAAATAACATACCTATTACTAGAAAAAAAATAAAGACCTTTATTATTGAATCTTACCAACTAAATAATTAGCAGGTTTTAAGAAAATTAAAATAAGTAAATTAGGTAATCAAAACGACAAGCATATTGCAAGGGAATTAGGAAGTTTGAAAATTACTTCTTAAAATACAACGCCACGATTTAATTTTTAGCTACTAAACCGGATCTATTTTAAACAATTTCGGGAGTACAACCTCTCGGCAACCGCTTATACTATTTATTAAATAACCATGCACAAATGTTGGGTCCGTTTTTGTACGCGAAAAATTGATTCACGCTAAAAGTGGCCGCTTTTGGCGGTAATCAATTTTTCTCGTCAATCGATTGGCGTCGCTAGTGTGCCCTATCCGTCGCCTTAACCAAAAATGTTTATTCGTAGGACAGTCAATAGCAGTTTCAATTTCTTTTTGGACGTTTTAAATTTTTGTCGGGTATTTTTAAATTATTAATTTATTTATTAATAGGTGATTCCATTTCCAACATTCGCGATGACAGACGACAGGTATGACGAACTTTTCAGCGCTGTAGAAGATATTGCGCCCAAGCGGGTAGAAACCCAATGATAATTTGTGGGTTTCTAAATAGTTCCACATTTGGGACTGCCAGGAGACGCCCTTAGTTTTCGCCATACAGTAAGTAGAGTGGATGTTTGAGACTAAGTGAACCTGTGGCATTACGGTTCCTCTAGTATAAATCCTCGTATAAGCCATTTTGGCCCCGAATGAATCGTCGTAAATGACATTTTGGCAATGGCTTTTACACCGTTTCATACTTTGATAAAATGGCTTTAACGCCTTGTTATCCTTTAGGGGTGTTTTATTTATTTCATCATCAGCAACCCACCCTCGTCTATAGCTGGACATATGTCTCCCCTAATGTACGCCACTGCTCCCGATTTTCGGCCACTCTCATCCAGCCCACACCAGCCAGCCTTCGAATGTCATCATCCCATCTTGTCGCAGGGCGTCCAACACTACGCTTACCGAGCGAACTTTATTTATTTATTCCGATGAAATAGGTAAGGTTGGTCACTATAGCCTCCACTTAGAGGTTTCTGAGCTGAACCGCTCGAGCGCAGAAGCCTGTGAACATCTCCGTGATATAATCTAACTGTTGCTACCGCTACGTATTGGAATGTTCATAATCTTGCGTTTATGTCTTGCCAATGGCATAAAAAAGTTTTATTTTAAAACAGTAATAATATCCTTGTCGGAAAAAGATTTTGGCTAAGGTGGCCAATCTTAACTACCAGCATATACGCAGGATATATTATAGTACTCAAGTGTGTGCGTAAACACAAGTGCACTCTCTATTCCCTTTCCCTCATATTCCGATGGGACACCAGTGTGACACGACCGGAGAGTGATTGGGCGCAAGACTAAAGGCTTAACGTGCTTTCAGAGTTACGGGAGAGACACGGGGGTAGGTACAAGACCGCCAACTTCCAGACTCCGGGCTGACACTGAAAATTTCTTAACATAAAAACCCGGGAACAAATTTTTATAGCCCGACCCGGGAATCAAGCCCGGGTCCCCAAGCGCAGACGTCGCTTCAAAGCGACCCACTGTGCCAACGAGGCAGTTTAAAACAGTAGCTAAACAATGACAGGATGTTTTGTCTAGTATCTTCAGTGACTGAACACGAGATTAGGCCAGCAGTTTTCCATAAATACATAGTTACTCCCGACAAATACTTAGAAGTGAGGATGTATATCGTCGTTCTGCCCAATCCATACTATTTATAAGGAGGTTCACCTATAGATAGCGGCAACTCTTATAGGTAATCAGAAAACACGAAAAGCTTGCGCCTAATCGACACCTAGCGCCATCTATTGGTATAAAGTGGAACTAATGTCCCGAAACGAATGGAGGGCCGGCCACTAAGTAGTCCTTTACAGAGTGTACATGTGAACATTTAAACCACGTGTTTTACTAACCATCATCAACAACATTTGTAATATCACTTGGAAATACGCATTAAAAAATTTCAAGTTTTCATACAAAGTCGGTCAAATGACTTGGTAATTTTGTATGGGGAATTGAAAAAATATCTATGAATTTCGAAAAGTCGATGAACAAAAGTTTGCTTAGAATGGTTGGTAGAACACGTGATTAAAGGGATATAAATGTTCACTGATACATCCTATAGGTATATCTAAAAGTTATTGCTTTTCTATTGTATATTTTCTGCTGTCTGGGCAGGACCGATTAAAAGTTTTTTGCATGTTGCTACTAGCAACAAACATCAAAGATTTTAACTAATAATTGAGTTGCATCGGTTGCTCAGCAAAAAGTTTCTTCTTTCAAAATGATTGATAACCTTAACCTGCCTTATACCTATGTTTGTATGTATGTTGCCCAGCAGGTCAACAGTTAAACAAGAAAAAAGGTTTATTCAAATCCGGTAAAACTAATGTAAAACCTTTGATTCATGTGCACAATTTTCAGTTTTAAAAATGTTAAGTTTTATTTATTTTACGTCATCGGAACTTCTATACTGGGCCAATATTATTTCTAGTCTACATCAATGACCTGTGCAATACTAAGTTCAAAAAAACCGGCCAAGTGCGAGTCGGACTCGCGCACCGAGGGTTCCGTACAAACCTGCAAGGTTTACAAAGTTCGTTCATTACTACAATCGAGTCATAACTATGGTATTTTTATTGCAAAATGAAATTCATAACATTACAATGGGGAAAGATGGAGGAGCATAAATTTAAGAGTTTTTGCGTTGACTTAGATTTTTTTTTTTCACGGGTTAAAGGCAATTAGATCTAATTATTTGATATGAATTTCAACTTGATAGCCTCATGAACGCGTAGAGCGTTCATGTGGAAAAAAGTAATAAGTTTATATTTATTAAAAAAATATATATTTTGTAATGTAACTAAAAATTTAAGGTTTTCGAAATTTTTCCTTTATGTGTGCTATAAAACGTTGCTTCATGCCAAATTTCAAGATTCTAGGTCGACTGGAAGTACCCTTTAGGTTTTGATTCCCTTGCGAGTACTTGCGAGTTTCAAAATATGCAGCTTAAATTGCTGTTTCTTTTGATTGCGTTGACATAGAAGTTTGATTTTGTTAAAGCATAAAGGTATTATAGACTTGAGTATTTGGTATGAATTTCAATTTAATACCTCTACGCGTTTATGAGGAAATGGGTAGTAAGTTTAAAATTATTAAAAAAATATATAATGTGATGTAACTAAAAATTTATAGTTTTCGTAATTTTTCCTTTATCTATGCTATAAGACGTTGCTTCGCACCAAATTTCAAGATCCTGAGTTCACGGGAAGCACCCTGTAGGTTTTGATTCCCTTGCAAGTGTCGAAAATTTGTGGCATAAACGGCTGTATCTTTTGATTGCGTTGGCTTAGAAGTTTGATTTTTTCACAGCTTTAAGGGACAGTAGACCTGAGTAATTGATATAAATTTCAGCTTAATACCTCCACGCATTCCTGAGAAAAAGGGTCTTGACAGACGGACGGACGGACAACAAAGTGCTCCTATAAGGGTTCCGTTTTTTCCTTTTGAGGTACGGAACCCTAAAAACACTAAAGTCTTTGTCTACGCTGACGACACTGCCTTAGTAGTCACAGGAAACTCATGGAACTCAATAAAAAAGGACGCTGAAGCTGCACTCACCAGTACAGCTTTATGGTTGAGAAAAAATCTGCTAACTTTAAAAGTAGCGAAGACCAATTTATGTGTTTCTCTATCAACAGCAGAACTCAGCCACCTCCAGATTATCACATCCACATCCACCACTGCAGCAATGCTCATAACATACATAGCTATTGTACTATCTTGGATAAGGTTGACAAAGCAAGATATTTGGCGGTTGTGATTGACGAAAGTCTTTCCTGGCACGCACAAATTGATCTCGTAGCAAGCAGAATTAGAAAAATGGTCTGGATATTTAAAAAACTCAGGTATTCTGCCCCTAAAGAACTGCTTAAAAGAATCTATGTCGTCTTAACACAATCTGTCATAATCTACTGCACACGCACACGCAAACTAGAATTTGAACATTCATACAGTAAATTTTTAGCAATTTTTAATCAACCCCTAAAAGGGTGAACGGGAGTTAAAACGCCGCATAGAAGTGTTAGTATTTTTAAAGCTAAAGTCACGAGAGTACTAATCAAATTCGTATAGAAAAATACAATTTCAATTTTTTTTGTTTAAAAATTAAATTGCCGTAGTGACGCGAGGGCGGGCCACCAGTCTGCAATATAGACGAAAATACCTAGGTAGTATGATTGAACTCAAGTAAGTCAGTTCGATTACTTTAGACTTAGGTACTTAATTTCGTAATTGTTCTGATTCACCTGGAGTTTGGTCCCGTTTCTATATGCAATGCTTTGCGCATAAATCCTAGAATTGGCGAGGCAGTTTTACCTTGAATTGATTGACATATGACCTTGGCAAACTTAGTAAAAAATGGTCATAATACATAGCATACTTACTGGAAACACCTACAGCTAAAATAATAATCGGGTAGGTCGCTCGAAAATTGCTGACAGAATTGAAATATGCTCATTACCGTGAGTTAGCATTTATTTACAATTAAATTATAGGTCTACATTATCAAGGTGTGTTGGAAAGTAATATAATTGAGTCATTTCGCACATAAAGATAAACCTGAAAAATATAATGTTTTTCTCGTAACAACAGTTTTTTTGTTAAGGTGACGGGTAGGGCACACTAGCGACGCCAATCGATTTAAATGGTTAGCCGCTAAACCAGATATCTTTTTAACAGTTTCGAGGCAGTCCCAAAACAAACATTTACACTATTTATTTAACAATTGTGCACTACTTTTTCGTCTGTTTTTGCACTCGAAATTTGGATTAACGCTGTAAATGGCCGTTTTTATCGGTAATTAAAATTTTGAGTACAAAAGCAGTCCTAATAGTTAAGTATAAGTATTAAATAAATAGTACAAGTGTTTTCCGAGAGACTGCAGCTTCGAAATTATTACAAAGATATGCGGTTTAGTTGCTAAGAATTGAAATTGATTGGTGTCGCTAGTTAGGGCTACCCGTCGCCTTAATACTATGTTGATATCATGTTTGACTTATTCTAAACATTATTCATAACATGAAGTTGTTCTAAAGAAACTAAAGAGCTTTCTATTAGATTCTTCAATACACACATATAACAAAGCAGACACAGTATTTTTTTTCTGTAAGATAGGCTTTTTTTTATTGCTTATATTAGGCAGACGAGCTTGCGACACATCTGATGGTAAACGGTAACCGCCGCTCATAGACATCAACAATGCCGGAGCACAGTCATGGCGCTGCCTACCGTGAGAGAAGAACTCTTTTCAAACCTCGTTTAAAAAAGAACATGTCATACCATTTCTTTGACTTTTGTTCAATATATCTACCTAATAGCAAAGTATAACAAGAGTTATAAATTGCGATCTTAAAATATTACCGTACTAAAGAACAAGCTATCCCGCTACAATACCCATTTACCCAATGTAAAAAAGGGGCTGGAAAAAGTTTAGTTCCGGAACTTATCTTAGTTCGCGTATTGTAATAATGGGGAGTATGTTTTACATACTGACCAAAATAATATACAAAAAGACAGTCAACTTGTTACAGCATAGATCTAATGCGCTCTTCTTCGTAGGTAAGTCCAGGGAATAAAGTCCATAATTGTATATAATATTTGTTTTGATTGTACCTAGGATCAATACATTCTAGTACTTCGACTACGAATAATAACAGAACGAACCTCAAAGTAAGTTGAAAAGTAGAGGCAGCTTTTATGAATTACGCCATCAAATAACAGCGCGGAAGAGGCGTCCGTCCCTGCTACATGCGTACAGTTCGCCCGAAGACACGCCCAACGCTTCTCTCCTTGTCCCGCTTTGTCTAAAAATGGTTAGGTGCGGTAATCCGACTGATAATAGCGTAGGCTTCTACAAATATAATAACATTTTCTGCTTATTACTGTACGCATAATATCTGTGACTGTACTAAGTAGTGCTGAGCCCTTTGTTATGACTGGTGACAAAGAGACCACTTGGCAAAAATATTCTATTGCTATTATTTAGATACCTACCTACACGGTACACACGCCAGAAAACAGAACCTTATTTTGTCAATGTTTCTTCATTGATGTTAAACTACATAATAATTGGAATTGAAATATTAGGGATGAATAAAGTACAGTATCAGCCTTTAAACTGTCCCAATGCAGGGCAACGGCCTCCATCATAGAAATCAAGTTATCGCTACTATGATAGGATTACTATGCTTAATCACCACGCCTGCCAAATGCGAATTGCTGATCACAAACCTGAGCTATGTGCGAAAATTTTGGTACATACTTTTCGCCCGACTCGACCCACCCAGATTGAACCCAGGAAAACGTGATCACGGCCCGGTAAAACCACTAGACCATCAGGGCGTTTAGGGATGAGTGCTATTTTGATATGCATTAGTTCAGTTACTCAATCAACGAAACTTAAGTATGTATTATTTTACTCGAGTAACTACTTACCTGACAAAAATATTATGAATTGATTAATTACATATTTAATGCAACTTACTTCTTTTATAAAAGTACATTGTATACCTAAGCAATGATAACCGTGCCCCATTTCAAGCACAATCTGTGTAGAGTCAACGATAAATTAGGTTACCTACCCACTACTATCTGTTCAACATTCTCAATTCATAATGTAATTAAGATGAGACCGTATTAAATTAACACAAATTATGGTCGTCCGTACTTTTAATAGCGAGACTGCCTTTACGTTTAAGAAATTATATTACTTCTGTGCAGAGTTGGCTGCTCATAGTTTGTCTTTTATCCTTCTGTGGAGTCTGTACTGCAGTGAAAATGGTCACTTATACATAAAAACCCAAAATTTGGTTTCCATTGACCCTAACTAGTATATTCATAGAAACAGAACACTAACAAACAAGGCAATGGAAAGTAAATTAGAAGGCCACAGCTGAGTTACGTGCGAGGGCCTCGATTTGTTTTTGTTCCGCAATGGCAGAGAGGGGAGATTCTCACACACAACGTGAAGTCGATTTCGACATTTGAAGACGAAATTTAATTGTGTGCCCAAAATGTCAGAATAGAGAAGTGTCAATGCATATCGGGCGTTAAGCGTAACTCGTTAATGACATTTTGGGAACACGAACGCTCATCGTCATTTCAATCAGTGTTAGTCACTTCGGGCTGTTGCCAAAAACATTACTAGTTCTGACGCTTTATAGCTTTTTATAATGTAAACAAATAATCAACATCACATATATCAACCTGATCTCAATGTAAGTAGAATAAGCACTTGTGTTCATATTTTATTTCTGTTTTTAGCCATCGGCCGAAATAAAGGCTTGCTCTATTATAGACGAATAAACCGAATTGTATTCCCGTCCCTTTCATACGAAAGAGACGGACAGCGTTTGTGAAAGGGACGGCACTCTATATGAACGAATTCTTGACCGAATTTTTATTCCATCCCTTTCACATGAAAAAGACGGACAGCGTCTGTGAAAGGAAGGAGATTCGGCCGTGAATTCGATTCAGAGACCGTCGCACTACTTCGTGTCGAGTGAGCGAGAATCGGCCTGCATCGCCTAGCAACGTATTCCCACACACGCACCGCTTGATACACGTATGTCTGTGTGGTTGTTACACGTATGTCCGTGTGCATTCGCCACGTGCATACAAGTTAGCGGAAAATGTGATGTAAAAACAATTCCGCGTCATTTGACGTGGCGAACGTAATGGAGCCTCGACCATTATCCTTGTTCATCTGTTAATTCTTGAGGATTTTGGAATATCCACAATACAATGCCACAGTGATTACTAAGTGCTGTGGATTCACGTTACATGATACCAATGTGTCATAGGTAGTAGATTGATTATGTCACTCATTTTACTGACATTAAATAAATTAACAACATTTTAATTGAATGGAAGGAAAGGAAAAGCAATAACATATTAATTAATTCTGAAGAACATGAAGATGATATCTTCATTTATTTTCGTTTGAATATTATTCATTATTTTCGTTAAAGGCGCGCAGTTTTTTTTTCCATTTATTCATCAAAAATAATAATTAAAACAATTTTTGTAAGCATCAACAAAAACCTGTTGTCGGTTTGTATGGATACTTAGAGTAACTTAAACAGTAAGAAATAGCGAAATTCTAGAATTTAGTAAGGTACCTATTTAATATGATTTGTATTTAATTTTACAAATGCAAACATGAGCCCGGTGACATTCATTAGTTTCGCTGTATATTTAAAATGTTTAGTTTCTAAACGCTGAATTTCATTAAAAACTGCTAAAGAATTATAGCAGAAGTTAATTATAGTATAGTAGTCACGTAAATATTTTTTTCAACTTTAGTTTGGTACAAGAAATTTACTTTCAATGCACTGTTTATGAGATGGGAATTTACTAGCAAGAAACCTATTTTAATCGTGATATTTTATTCGGATTTGAAATTAATAAACTCAAGAAAACAACGTTCCAAAATTCGTTTAAATTTACAGCTCTATAATCGAAATCTTTAAAACTTAATTTTGACGGACCATTATCAATATTGTACTCGTAACGTTGTGGTTTAAACTTATGATCTCATTAACTGAAAACTTTAGTAACAACAATGAAACATTATTTTTGCTTCGTGTCATAAGTGACTGTTATGTCATCATTATATTAAATAATGGCATCTCACTAGTGTCGGATTTATCACATTTGCACACACTGAGGGGATTCCATAAAATAAAATCTATAGAAAGATGTCCGTAAAATCTATTGGAGCTGTTAAAAGCCCCATTCAGAATCCTGAATAGGTAAGCAAAGTCGATCGATAACTCTGCAGGGTGAAGACTTTTAAATTGCGAGTCATGTAACCCTGAATATATTCATGAATAGGAAAATACAGTAACTAAAGTATGTTAATAAAATATGTAGGTACAGGTATGTCATCTTTTATTGTGCGCGATTTAAATTTGACTCCATCAAACAGGATACGCTCTTTCTTTCCTAAAATAAAAAAATACTGCAATATGTTATTGTGTTCGTTGACATTTTAACTCTCCTTTTGCTTTTGCAGGCTATGGTGAGCCAATATACACATCATCAACATCATCTTAGCGTTAGGTTCCGGTTACGTCCCTATCATTGTCCCTAACGATTGAGTCAATATACTGTGCCGCAGTAAAATAATAATTGGTTCTTGTTGAAATATGTCATCATGAAAATTATGACGTGAAGGTTGAATTCAGACGTTGCGCAAACAAACAAAATACAATTCCTCCAATTTAATAATTTTTGTAGACCACGAATTTACCTTTTTTTATCAACGGATACAGGCGTATCTTGAAAGAATTTAAAAAAGCAAAAAAGAATAAGTTTACTTTACGGCAAACAAATACATACTACTTTCAAATGACAAACATGTCGTGACATTGCAACTGCAGGACTGGCCCTGCATGATATTTTCAACTGAGAAGAAATTAGATGTGTTTGAAATTTTAACTTATTATATCTCAATGCATAAATCTGTAATATTTTTTATCCACTCTTACATAGAATCGGAACTATGTATGTTTTTTTTTCAAACTGGTTCACACTACGTGCATGTTATATTGGACATTCATCAATGTTTTGTATGGACGTAAAGTGAACAAATAAGTTTTATTTACTTCAACGCCTCAGGGTAACTTTTCTCCAAATTTTAAAATTTCAATGTAGGTCTAAAGTAGGTAATGATGGTCCGGATACCTTACTCTATGGTCTAAAGTTAATGACCTTTGTCTACCCTTGATCACGAAATAATTTTGGTTTTAGTATTTTCTTGCACATCACAAGGAGAGATAAGTAATCTTTATTTGTGTTAAGTTGTATCTACCTACTTTTTGAGTGTGTTGTCTTCGATAACCGGGCTAAACTTTTGTTGAATTATAAAAATGTCATTTTCGGTATCGGACTTCAAAAAAGGAGGACGTTCTACGTTCGGCTCTATGTGTCTGGATGTGTTTTTTTTATTAAGTAAAGCAGATGCCACTTGATCTCACAGTGTTGATTTCTTCTTGCCCGTCACACGTACACAAACTACCGCTTTGTGTATATGCTCAAACTAATTTGTACTGCCACATCGATATACACCATGCGCATTATACTGATGAAAACAATATTTTTCTCCTAAGAACATAGTCTATTCTTAAGGAAAAAATTCGCTCTCCCATACTAATGGCATCAATCAACTGATAACTTTTCTATGGGAAGATGATTTTTTTTCTGAGATTAGACTCTATGTTCCTAGGGGATTTGTTTTAGTTTTTATCATTAACATAAAAATAATATCCTTCAACCGATTAAGGCTACGGTGGTTAAACACAAAGATCAGGCACGTACGCAAGATATAGTATAGTGCTCAAGTGTGTGCGTAAACACAAGTGCACTCTCTATTCTCTTACGAATGGAGAGGGATCTGGCGCAGGACCAACAGCTTAACGTGCTTTCGTACAAGACCGCCATTTTCCACACTCTGGGCTGCCACAAGAATTTCTTACCGAAAACTTAGGTACAATTTTTTGGCCCGACCCGGGGATCGAACCCGGGACCTTTTGCGCAGCCGTCGCTTAGAAGTGCGATTCACTAACCACTGCGCCACCGAGGCAGTCTCATCATTATAATGCCCTCGATAAGGGAGTGAGACGGTTAAAAAAGTTTGGTATATATGTATTGCACTTTTCTTAAATTGCAAGGACTGACACGATTTGTAAGTAGCCATGTAGCTTACGTAAAGTTTCCCAGGGATGCAGAACAGGCGATGCCGTTGCGTGGAGGTTAAAGTCGCATTATTAATGCATTACCCTTTGCTTCTAGTGCTACAGCTGAGTTGGGCAGTGATTTTACAAATTTTAGGGAACGGATTAAAGGGAGAAATCTTTTCCCCCATTTGAACGATTTTAATTAATGTTTTCTTAGTTAGGCACCTTATCTGAAATATAATGGAATGGAATTCTTTCATATCCTCTCAAGTGATTTATACCTGTTTTTAAACGATGAGCTCATTTAACACCAGCATTTGACCTGCCTATGTCAATATGTTGCATTAATGGAAAAAAATCAAATATATATAATGTAATTTCTATCATAGGAGAAACTGAGCCAAGTCGTGACAGAGAGGTAATTTGAAACAAAATCGATATTAAGGTGACGGGTAGTGCACACTAGCGACGCCAACCGATTTTAATTTTTAGCTACTTAAGCGAATCTACTTTAAACAATTTCGGGGTTACAACCTCTCGACAAAAACTTATACTTTTATTAAATAACCATGCACAAATGTTGGGTCCGTTTTTGTACGCGAAAAATTGATTCACGCCAAAAGTGGCCGCTTTTGGCGTGAATCAATTTTCGCGTTCGCGTTGGTCCCAACATTTGTGCATGGTTATTTAATAAATAGTATTAGTGTTTGTCGAGAGGCCGTAACCCCGAAATTGTTTAAAATAGATCCGGTTTATTGGCTAAAAATTAAAATCGATTAGCATCGCTAATGTGCCCTACCCGTCGCCTTAAATTAAATTTGTATATATTCATCTACATTAACCTAACATAATAATAATAATCCACTTCATAAATAAAATAAAACATAAGCAATACTCAATAGCGATGATAATACAAAAGTAGTCAAATCCATACATAAAAAAATAATATGTAAGTACTTTGTAGAAATATACTTCTGTTGCTTCTGAGCTTGTGATTGTACAGTGTGTGGGTGTATGTACTATTTATTTATATAAATAGGTGTTATATTTCTAATTCCTATGATGTCTGGTGTCTGTAAGTGTAGTTAACATAAGACTAAGCGACGAAATCAGGTGAATTTAAGAGATGTGTGTTTTTACTTTATTTTATGCGCCATTTTGCTAATCAACCACATTGCGTAAAACAGCTGGTGTCTAGCAACATATCCATTTAGTGTTATTTTCATATAATAAATGCTTGGGTGCTTATATTAATTAAAGCTAACGCGACTGACAGAACTTGCAACGAACTCGGCCCATTTTCTGGGTACAAGGAAATTGCGACTTCTGGTGAATTATGTGATGCAATCATTTGCCCTGTGAGATACTTACTCGAGAAAGTGAGCAAATGGTAAATATTAATTAGTTTTGTGGGGAGTGAGTGGCGTACCCTACTATAAGGACAGAATAGAACGACATGAATAGAGAAGGAAGATTAGGTTCCTACTTGTGATAGAACTTAGTCGTTTATTTCAACTCAAGGATTCGGATTTCATAAGTAAGTACCTAATATAATTGCTTTTTTTGCTACTTATTTCGAAGATTATTTTTTTATAGATTTTTATCAAAAAAATTGCAACTCGCAACACAGTCTAAGGTGAAGTATGTATTATTATTTTCAATTCAGCAGCAACGTTAACATTTTATTTTATTCGTATGAACATTCATATGACAGGAAATAAATAAATTTGAAACTTTTTACGTTTTTTTTAAATTAACTATTTACTTAGTTATTTTTTTCTTAGAAAGAAATGCACATTTGTCTGATCTTTGTATGTGTGAAATTGTTTTTTGCACATTCAAATTACCTTACTAACATTGATGTTAGGTATATAGGTCGATTCACGAAAAATGACCAGAAATGACGATAGTCTACGCATGTAAATCTAAATCTCATGAAGAAATAGCTCATTCTTAATTTTACAAAATAGACGCTGGCCATTTGTGGTCGTCTTTCGTTAACCGATCTTGTACTTATATACTAATCTTGCTTACTGTAATTGAACTAGTAGAAACTTGAATATTTCAATACGAGTACTTCCTAAATCAAGCTGTCAAAATTGTACTAAAATATACTTTAGACAATTTACACTTCAAAACGAGCAATGCACTATTTGATAGAAAATACCGCAATGACTAAGCGATGACACACTTAGAATGAAATCATGTGTTATTGTCGCTCATTCCCTCAGGATGTGGAATTACATTGATTTTATGAATTAAACATTCAACATTAGTGGCTGGTAACTAAGTAGGTACTTAAGCCTCGTCTTGAGTATATATCCGACCTGATATAAATTCATTGAATCAGTCTTCCACTATTCTACGTAAAATAAAGATTAGCTAGTTTACTGCTCGGGACAGATTTAATGATCTTTAATTTTTTGAATATCTTTTCGATTTTTGGAATCCTTGATTTGTTGCAATACACTTTTTATAAGACGAATATAGGGGCGTTGTGATATATCTATATTTTAGGTTGTTGTAAAATATTATACCTAATTATTATAAAATACTAGCTTTTGCCCGCGACTTCGTCTGCGTGTAATTCGAATAAAAGCAAGGTCTTATAGATATCTTTATAAATTATAGCCTATGTGTTATTCTGATCTATAAGCTACATTACTGTAAAGTTTCATTAAAATCCGTTTAGTAGATTTTGCGTGAAAGAGGAACAAACATCCATCCATACATCCATCCAAACAAACTTTCGCCTTTATAATATTAGAAAGGAAGTAAGGATTGGTTTTGCAATGTCGTATCTAAACGTCATTTCTGAGATTGGTTTTCCAATATGGAAAAGATTTGCTGTGACTGGGGCAATGCAAAACTACTCGTATTATATAATCGTTTGTAATGGGTATATACAATCAGATTTACAATTATGAAATTTTTCATATGGTGAGTATTCAATAAACAGCCGCGATTAACCTAAAGTTAGCCTTTCCATTCAAAGATTCATATTGCAGTCGTTAATTTAAAGTATTTCATACATTGGTTAAAACATAATGATTCATATCACCATTGAATAAATCTGTAAAATTTGCTAACCTAATGATTTAATAGTAAGTTTATTAAATCATACACTTGAAATACATTGTTTAGCATAATTTTTCTAACTACGATCTAAATTACAAAAATCATTAAAAATATAGTGGATAAAATAGAGATTTATTAGCGTTTTCTTTCAATATCATGTGATTTATTAGTGATTAACAATTGTGATTGTCACTCTCGTAGTTTACTAGGATATTCCATTTCTACATTTTCTATCATGTGAGAGTCTTGTGGACTGTAAAGATAATAAATAAATATACATATACATTGGTACCATTTAAATTTTTTTTAAACAATACTTTTAGAGCATCATCCAGAATAATTATTTTTAAGGGTCAATCTAACACTGTCATCGTCATCGTCAGCCCATTTAAGTCCCCACTGCTGGGGCACGGGCCTCCCTCCATCACATGAGGGGTAATTGCCCTACTCACCACGCTTGGCAGGCGGGTTGGCGAGGGTTTTGATATAAATGCAGAGTTTTCCTTCTCTGGGTGCTGATGATCATGCCAGCAGCTTTACCTTAGTCGCCTTTTACGACATCTCGGTAAGATTGAGGGTGGCCTATTCTACTCTGCCGGGGACCACACGGCCACTATACTAACACTGTAACAACCAGTATAGCTTATCATACTGCACTCTGAAGAGTCAACGCTGTTCTCCCAAGGGCCTGATGTTCTCGAAAGAGATATAGTCGCCATCAGGCTTAGCACAAAGATGTGTCCAAATGACCTTTTAAACATAAATGGCCCCAAATATAGTCGATTTATCGTTACGATCGATGTGATATCGCAAACGATTGATCGCATCGTAAATATACACACGACGTCACATGGAGTTTCCCTTTTTGTTTTTTGGACCGTCCTAACGTCTAAGATACAAGTTCTATTTTTGCACTGCAGGGGAATAATTTGAATTGACGCCGTCTGCACGTACCCCAATACACGATAGAATTGGTCGTACCGATAGATCGTTACAACCAATCTTTTGCTGGTACGTTCTCATTTACTTTCACTTGTCCGAATGAGACAAAATCGAATAGAGCCATCGATTCACTCACTATCGATTCATCGTTGCGATATTCACGGGCATGGGTTTTGTTGCGACATCTGTTAATATGATCTTCTATCCAGCCAGGCAGGGCAGCGTGGGGTGCTTACCCCAACCTGGCTCTAACCTGTAAGGTACTTAATCAATCAGATATTCAGGTATGTCCTTTAAATCAATACTTAAAGGACATACCTGAATATCTGATTGATTAAGTACCTTTAAGTAAATTACTTAAATTTAATGTAATGTATGTTTTTTTTTTATGTGATAGGTGGCAGACGAGCAGATGGATCGCCTTGATGGTAAGCGATTGCTGCCACCAGTAGAGTCACTAGTGCTGCTTCACGCCGGTTTTCTGTGAGGCCGTGGCTGTGGGCCGTGGTATTACTCCGGTCGAGCCGGCCCATTCATTGGCCGGCTTGGCGTGGCTCTCCCATGGTCAAAATGTAATGTAATGTATGTAATGTATTTGTATGTATGTTAGACTGTAAGGTATTTATTATATGGGCCAATTAAATATGTTTGAATGTGTGAAATAAAATTCATTTATTTCAGGCAACAAGATTATTATTATTATTAAAGTTCACACTCGAGATAGAGAGAAAAAGCACGCTAGTTAATATTTTAGACTGCTCCACCCTGAGCTCATAGGCCTGCTCCACCCTGAGCCCATGACTGCCCCACATTTAGAACATGGCTGGCTACGCCCATGTCGTCTTCAATTAACTAAATAGTTAATGATCGACACTACACCATCTATTCGTCGTTTCGTTCGGTCTGAAGCGACCGATGGATCGTTATCGATGAATCGTGCAGTATGTGGGGCCCTTAAATCAGGAGCTTCCAGGCAATGTGCAATTTAACGAATACCTAGTTTTATTTTAGAAAATGAGAGAACATACAGCAGGCCTTCATAAAGCTGAGTAGAAACTTGATAATCTTTTAATCCCCAATTCAATAGAGAAACAAAATTGTCGGCTAAATTATTCATCGATGCTACGAAATCTAGATCTGGGAATC
Source organism: Marasmia exigua (assembly GCA_019059595.1). Taxonomy (NCBI): domain Eukaryota; kingdom Metazoa; phylum Arthropoda; class Insecta; order Lepidoptera; family Crambidae; genus Marasmia; species Marasmia exigua. The sequence continues at coordinate 9,089,086 of CM032476.1, read as the reverse complement.
AAGTTAGAGATGTGCCAACTTTGGATAAACTCTCCGAGTTTATCGAGAACTCTCCCAGTTTATCGAATTCAAATTAAGTTAATTGTTTTGTCAAAGATAAACTTTGTTGCTCTGAAATTGCTTTCCATTCGTTTTTTTAACAACCCTGTATGATAAAAAGCTTATCTCTACCTATTAGAGGAGACATTAAAAATGTGAATAGTACTTTCAACTCCAACAAAGGCCAGTGACCCAAAGTGAATCAAATAGAATTGGTTCTTACTATGGAATGAAGCAGATTGTATGATCTGTCAAGTTTGCACAAAATGTTAGGGAAGACGTGTGTGTCCGCAGCTGTCTGCCTAGATCGCATGCTAGATAGCTGAGAACACATTATGCGCGCATAGGTACAGTTGTCTCAACGTGGTTCGACAGAGATAGACTATATGGAACGTATGCGGACGAGACAGGATAGGATATACTGTCTATCGCGTAGATGAAGAAAGAGAGAGAAGAGGCCTCTCGTTAGCTCGAAGTAAATAATGTCCCAACAGATTTCAACTCAAGAGGGCCTATTCTAGACCACTCGACATTGAAGTCTCCCATACAAATTGCCAACTAATTTGTAAGGGAGATTTTATAAAATCTCTTATTCGACTTGAATGTCGAGTGCACGAGAATTACCCCTAAGGTAATCCCCACTTGAGTTGTTGGAAATGTCGAGTCACGCGAGAGAACTATTGGTAACATCACTAAACAAAATCATGACTTTGTAATCTACAGTTGTAGATTGGAAACTGTTTTAGAGTAATTATATCAGACCCATGTTTATCGTAGTCGTTGAACCTTATTATTAATTTGATTATGTAAAAAAGTTTGTAGTTTTCTGACATAGTTGTTATATTGGGAAATAAAACAATGTTCATCATTGTTTTTAATTTGTAACGTAAAGGTGCGTCCAAACATTAAAATCGGCAAGTGTGCGCGGCCATGCCGCGTGTTGCTGCCGCGCTCTTGGCGCTCAATAGGTATTTGGACGCACCTTTACAGAATCACCCAAGTTTTCATAACATAAAATAAAAAAAATAAATTGAAAATTTAAAAACCTCCGACGGCCATCTTGGATTTGAAATTTGTCATCAATAAATATGTTCTGCTACTCAAGCCCTTTTATATGATATCCATATTGTGGGAGTTTTGTTAAAACATACAATCCATATCTTTGTGACGGCGGACATCTTGGATCGATTTTTATCTAACATAGCTAAGAACTTTCCCCCCTTACTCATCTTTCAAACAAAAAAAAATCTAAATCGGTTAATTTGTTCGGGAGCTACGATGCCATAGACAGACACACAGACACACACACAACACACATAACACCCAGTCGTTTTTGCGTCGGCGGTTAAAAATAAAAAAGTACCCAAGGTAGCAGGGGGCCTAAAAACGAGAATACCTACACCTGTCGCTAGGGACTAGGATGAACGGTCGTGAATTCTGTTTCACTGTAGGTTCTCAGTATCTAAGCTAGCAAACATACTCACGGATACATTTTAAGATTAAAAGTTTTTATATGATTTGTGGCAGACGAGCAGACGGATCATCTGATGGTAAGCGATTGCCGCCCATAGACACCCGCAACACCAATGGAGTTACAAGAACGCTCCCCTTTTAACCCCCTTTCCCCAGATTATGCTTCCGGTACCCTTACTCAAGCAGCGAAATCAACCATCAACCGCATAAGTAGACGCTGCTTCTCGCCGGTTTTCTGTGAGGCCGTGGTATCACTCCGGTCGAGCCGGTCGTGGCCCATTCATAAAAAAACTAATTTTGTGTGTTGACTGGCTGACTGTGTATTTTGTGCAACAAAGTATATACAGGGCGTATCTGTAAACATTTAAAGCCCTTTATCCACGTGTTTTTTTTATGATATAGGTGGCAGACGAACAGACGGATCACCTGATGGTAAGCGATTACCACCGCCCATGGACGCCTGCAACACCAGTTACTCTATTATGAACAAAATTTTAACCTATCATACAAAGACGGTCACGTGACTTGGTCATTTTGTATGGGGAGTCGAAAAATTTTTCGACGAATTTCGAAAACTCGTTGAACAAATGTTGTTCAGAATAGTTGGTAGAACTCATGGTTAAAGGGATGTAAATGTTCACAGATACACCCTGTATTCTCTCTTACGCTCTTCTCGCCGGTTGTCTGTGAGGCCATGGTATCACTCCGATTATGTACAATTCTCATTTTTGGATTCTGTGGTTTTCCTATACCTACCTAACCAACTAAATTTTCCATCCTATTTCCCTTACACACAAGTGACAGGTAGTTTACGGCATCGTCTGCCTATTTCCGCTCGCTCTCGGACACAGGCCAACCTCTGCCCGCCATTAGTATAGGCCTTTCCGGCCTGCCTCGCATGGACTTGATGAATTTCTTATGACAAGACGTCTCTTGAAGATACCCAACATTGGGAACCAAAGTAACAAATCCATATAGAATGTACACTGTGCGACTTTTTACCGGCCAAAAAAAAATATTTTTATTATTGACAGACGCCTGCAGCTACGGTCGCGTGATATTCGACTTGCCACTGAAGTAAGGCCCTGTTAGTCTAGTGGTTTAAGTACCGGGCCGTGATCTTGGTGTCCTAGTTTCGATTCGAGCAAAAAGTATGTTTCGAATTTTTAAAACATAGCTCGGGTTTGTGATCACCAATCCGCATTATGCAAAGCGTGGTGATTAAGCCTAATCCCATCATAGTAGCAATGTCTTGATTTCTATGATGGAGGCCTTTGCCCTGCAGTGGGACAGTTTATACGCTGATACTTTACTAAAGTAAAAGATTTCTCTATATGTTGCCCATATATCTATATCATATGTCTATTGTTGATTCTGCGCGCCAGATCCCACTCAAGTTGTGTCACACTAGTGTCACATCAAAAATTTGAGTTTGAGCATACACTTGTGCACTAACATGCGTATGGGTGTTGTGCGTATGCATGTGCGTATAATATATCCTGCGTACGTGTCTGATTGCTGAGTTCGGTCGCCGTAGCTGAATATCGGTTGGATGACTTAACTTACAGGGCTATTGATATTGCAGTGACTACCTAAAATAGACTTTGACCGCAGGTTTCAACGATACCTATGTTGAAAGCTTTACTAAAGTAAAAGATTTCTCTATATGTTGCCCAGGTTTAACAGCAATACTACAAGAAAAGTTTTATTCGAATCCATTCTGTAGTTTCCGAGATTAACACGAAACAGAGGGACAAACAGATTAACAAAGTATTTTCACGTCAATGTGCAAAAATTTTGAATGCGTTATTCAAAAAATCTCTGTAATGCCTAGTACTTAAGTTATGTATTTTGTGCAATAAAGTATATCTATCTATCCAATTTGTTAGTATTAAACCGGCGTGAAGCAGCACTGTGCTGTGTTTCGCTGCGTGAGTGAGGGTACCGAAAAAGGGGGTTTAAAGGTTGGCAGCGCACTTGTGACTCCACTGGTGTCGCGGGTGTCCCTTGTCGGTGGCAATCGCTTACCATCAGTTGATCGGTCTGCTAGTCTGCCACCTATCACATAAAAATAAAATAAATAAATATCAAAAACAAATTTTATCCAAATTTATTAGATAGTATATTTATGAAATAGTATAATTTGGTGTTTGGTAGTGACCCTGCCTACGCCAACGGTCGTTCGTCAACATATGAGATGTTGTTTGTATATGTTTAATAATGGTTATTATGATTAAAATATATAGTCATATTCGACTTCTATGATACTATTTGCAAACCAGAACAATATCTACCACAATTAATTTAAAAAAAGGCTGGCAGCGCACCTGTGAGAGCTTTGATGTGGCAGGTGTCTATGGGCGGCGGTAATCGCTTACCATCAGGCGATACGTCTACTCGTCTGCCTCCTGTATCATAAAAAATCAGAGAGCCTACAACGAAACCGTCTCGTAACGAAGGAAATATACCTGTCGCATCCAAACAAAAGACATGCACAACGCGTGTAAATGGAACGGAGATACTTGAGTCGTGATTTCCGTTTTGCTTTAGTCCCTCTGCTTATCTACCGCACGGAAATTCGTAACCACAACTATCTCAATATTAATTTTCCAATGCACCAATGACCAAACACATTAAAACATGTTGCACCATTAACGAAATCAATTCATTTTGCAAACCATTTAATCACGTAGGTATCGCCTCTGTACTTATTCTTGGCCAGAGTTGGTAGACCCGTCACGTCCCCTCTACGCCTATTGTCGTGGGTAGCAGAAGGCCATTTGAATGGCCTATGGCGGGTCACGTTTGGGTGGTCGACAATAAAAGTTACCCCCATAGTGTAGGACAATGCTCGGTGCATGGGGGCCGCTACCCTTGCATAGGGTTTGGAGTCTGACGGAGGAAACAGTGGTTCGAATCACTTGATGTAATGCCTTTAATACGGGTGGGTCGATAACTTTAATGTGTATTATTGACCTTTTCTGCGAAGGATAGTATGACGGTGTGATCCTTGTTACTGTGGTATTGATGATTTTTTGATGAAAAATGCAGCTGAGGAGATCCGGAACAAAAACCGATAAATCCACTTCATGCCATTTTTTTTTCTGTTAGCCCCCAGTATTCTTACATAATATACATCATTCAGGTCGCATCAAATCTCGTTAAAAACCTACTTTTTTTTTTAACTTGGTTGGCTGGACCAAATCCAGACAAGTACGGGTATCTATGGTCGGCGGCAATCGCTTACCATCAGGCGATCGATTACTACCACACAAAAAAAAACACGTATTTTTAAGTTACAATATATTTTTTTTTAATTTTCGGGACTATTTCCGATAAATCCTTTACACATTCTTGGAGATATTTTTTGGTGTAACTATTTTCCGACAAATGTGTTATCACCTTTTATTTTTCTTTTTTCTAATGAAAACACTAGTTTTGTGATAGCAATAATTGGCTCAAAAGGAGAAGAACCTAGAGCCGTGAAACACTATATTGATATGAATATAACAACCATCCACCTTATTATAAATCGCGATCTAAAGTTATGACCGTATTAAAGCTTATGTCATCCCGTTCCAACACGCAATATCAAAAAGGGCTGGCCTGATTTTTGTCCCGGGACTATCCTTAGTTCACGATTTGTAATAAGGGGATATGTGTTTTACTAAGTTTACCTACCCGATATTAACATACTTAAGTACAGGCACAAAAGTCGATGAAGCCGTTAAAATCCCGATTATTACATTATGATCGGAACAAAACCCGATAATTACATATTTAAAACTCATATTGTACCAAAACTATCAAAAGTAGATTTTTTATATATTACCCATTTCAAAACCCTTGCTGCTATGTAAAACGTTATATTAGTTAAACAAACAAAATTATCTATTTAACACTAACCATTACATGAGATTGTGGCCAAATGTCTGGCTATTCTAATTAAAAAAAAACATTCCAATGTAAATCTTTTTTGTTTCCTATAAAAATACTAAAAGTGTATTTATCGGGTTTCATTCCGGAGCTCCTCATCTACAAAGTACTGTAAGCCACACATCAATGCATACAAATCTGTAAAATGTTTTCAATCGATTCTCACCTTAATGTCAACGGTTTCGTTTTTGTTTATCCTACAGGAACCTAAAAAAATCCTGGTTTTAAGCTACCTCTCCATCAATTTTCAACTAAATCAGTCCAGCCGTTATAGTGAAAGTAACACGACTTTTTTTCCGCATGAATAAGGCCTCGTCTATAAAGAAAAAGAATATAACTTTTACCTACATGTATCTTAAAATCCTGATCTCAATTTCGGAGTAATATTGCATTTGAGGACGGCCACTAAAGTCATCATCATCATCATCATCAGCAACCCATACTCGTCCACTGCTGGACATAGGTCTCCCCTAATGCACGCCACTGCTCCCGATTTTCGGCCACTCTCATCCAGCCCACACCAGCCAGCCTTCGAATGGCATCATCCCATCTTGTCGCAGGGCGTCCTACACTACGCTTACCGAGTCGCGGTCTCCACTCAAGGACTTTACGGCTCCAATGGCTGTCAGTTCTGCGGCTAATATGACCAGCCCACTGCCACTTCAGTTTGCTAATTCGGTGGGCTATGTCAGTGACTCTGGTTCTCTGTCGGATTACATCATTTCTGATGCGGTCATTCAGAGATACTCCGAGCATAGCCCTTTCCATAGCCCTTTCCATAGCCACTAAAGTGACACCCATAAATATAATAGATATAGATACATACATCGTTATTTTTTTATCGTCTAAACGATCCCGAAAATCTCATAATAGGTATCGTGAATCAAGTATTTAGCATGTTAGATCAACAAAATAAGCGAAAAAAAAATGAGCTGTTCCTAATGTATGGAACAGCTTTCCTTTTCGCTCATTTAGTTGATCCGACATGCTAAATGCTGTTTATTCACAATTTTTTTTTTATGTGATAGGTGGCAGACGAGCAGACAGATCGTCTGATGGTAAGCGATTGCCGCCGCCCATGGACACCCGCGACACCAGTAGAGTCACAAGTGCGCTGCTAACCTTTGAACCCCCCCTTTCCCCCGGATTGTGCCTCCGGTACCCTCACACACTCAGCGAAGAATAGCACAGTGCTGCTTCACGCCGGTTTTCTGTGAGGCCGTGGTATCACTCCGGCTCATTCATGCCGAAGCGTGGCACGATACCAATTATGTGGTTTTCGGAATGTAAACGATAAAAAAATAACGATGTATGTACGAGTATAGGTACAACCTGTGCGCACCCCACGAGTGCGAGTATAGACGCAAATAGTGTGGAGCGAGAAGTGAATAGATGCGCCGCCATTTCTGATCCCTATTCTTTATCCGAACAGGTTGCATGTATGTGTTGTTATGACGTTCTGTCATATGATGTCCAATCATCTAAACAAGGTAACATGCTCGCATGATCCTGACCTTACGATTGGTTCGTCATAACGTCACAAGCGTGAGGGTGTCTTATCAGTGACCGCGCGATAATATGCGCAGCTGTCGTCGTGAGCACTGCCGAGTATATACGAGTATGTATAAGTTACTCTATGCACTGCCGCTCGCCTCAGAGACTGTGCAGGTAACTTAAGGGGAAGGGTATACCCCACTAGCGATGCCAATTGATTTTAATTGTTAGCTACTAAACTGGATCTATTTCAAACACTTGGGGGCTTCAGTCTCACGGTAAGCACCTGTATTATTTATTTAATAGTTATAGTTATATATTTTATCTGGTTTTGCACTCGAATTTTGAATTACCGCCAAAAGCGGCCAATTTTGGCGTAAATCATTTTTTTAGTACAAAAACAGACTCAACATTTGGGCATGGTTATTAAATTAAATGCCCCGTAAATATGTGTTTTGGTAGCTAACAATTAAAATCAATTGGCGTCGTTAGTGTGCCCTACCCGTCGCCTTAAGGTGACGGGTTGGGTACACTAGCGACGCCAATTGATTTAAACTGTTTTTAACAATTTCGAAGCTGCAGCCTCTCCGAAAACACTTATTCTTTTTTTTTATGCTTAGAGGCTGTCACAACGAGCCAGCGAGTCACCTAATGGAAAGTAATCAACGCCTCCCATGACCATTCGCGAAATCAGAGAGATCGCTAATGTGTTTTCTATTTATTTATTTAAGTATTTAATATATAGAAAACCCATACTTAACTTGTTGGTATGCTTTTGTACTCGAAATTTGAATTACCGCCAAAAACGGCCACGTATGGCGTTAATTCAATTTCGTACAGCAAAAACAGATCAAAAAATAGTTCACAATTATAAAATAAATAGTATAAATGTTTGCTTAGAGACTCCCGTTCCGAAATTGTTTAATATAGATCCGGTTTATTTAAATCGATTGGTGTCGCTAGTTAGGGCTACCCGTCGCCTTAAGTTTGCTTTAATTCTTTTGTCGTTCAACAAAAGGTTGCACACCCCAATTTTTAGTGGCACCTTTGAGATTTCGGCCCAAGAAAACTCAGCATCCCTCAAAACATGTGCATTTGTTCAAAGTAGCTTCCTACTAGCCTATCTAAATGGGTAAATATGTAATGTTTTCGAAAGTATTAAATAGTAGGTAAAATTTTAATGTAATTATTGATACTTAAATAAAATGGATATTTACACATACAGGGTGTATCTGTAAACATTTACCCTTTAATCACATGTTCTACCAACTATTATGAACAACATTTGTTCTACGACTTATCTAAATACGTCGAAAATTTTTTCGACTACCCATACAAAATGATTCAGTCACGTGACCGATTTTGTATGAAAGTAGTTAGATAGATACTCTATATTGACTGCCTCGGTGGAGTAATGGTGAGTGACGGCTGCGCAAGAGGTCCCGGGTTCGATCCCCGGGTCAGGCCAAAATTTCGTAACCTAAGTTTTCTGTAAGACATTCTTAGTGTCAGCCCGGATTCTGGAAGTTGGCGGTCTTGGATCCCCGTGCCTCGGAAAGTAAGTTAAGCCGTTGGTCCTGCGCCCAGTCCCTCTCCAGTCGTATTACGCTGGTGTTCCATCGGAATATAAGGGTAAGGAAATAGAAAGTGCACTTATGTTTGCGCATACACTTGAGCACTATAATATACCCTGCGTACGTAGCTAATCGTTGAGATTGACCGCCGTAGCCGTAATCGGTTGGAGTATAATATTAAAATATAAAACTTAAACAATGTACAATTTAGGCGGTCTTGTCGCTGGAAGCGATCTCTACTAGACAACCTTAAGGTAAAGAACATTAGATAGAAGATTGGTGCAATCCTTTTGATATTCAACATTAATTAAGTAAATTTATATTATAAATACATATATCTAGAAAAGAAATAAAACGTTGTCATACACTAATATATACTATTTTTACCTAACTAAAATACAATGTAACCTACACAAATTATAAGATATTTTAATAAGCTACCACAGAATATCATTAACCTGTCATTGGATAAGTATAAGTCTCATATTAAAACCTGCCTAATGAAGAAAGGTTACTATAGTGTACAAGACTATCTAAATGATAAGGATTCTTGGTCATGTCTGTTGAGTTATTCATAGTAGTCTGTTGACTTTGATAATTGTATTTTTTTTTCTCTTCTCAATTAAAACTCTGTAACATCATCAACATTTGAACATTGAAACATCAAAAAAGTAACTACTGAGTTTCATGCTGGTGTCTTCTCAGTAGAAATCGATATTCGGAACCAGCGGTAGATAAAAATATATGTACCTATTTTGACATTCATTAGTGTTCTGTATGGACCTAAATTGAATAAATATTTTTTTATCTTTTATCTTTAATATAAAATATACTAGATGTAGGTTTTCTTTGCGAATTTTCAAAACTCGTAAAACAAATGTTGCTCAGAATGGTTGGCAAAACACGTATTCAAAGGGATGTAAATATTCACAGATAGACCCTGTATACAAGGGATTTAGATAAAGTCAAATTTACTGTAATCAAACCACAAATTGTAGAGAAATCGAAAGGTTTGCACGTTTTCAGCAATGCTCATATCGCTATCTTATCTGTGTTCACGTAACTCTGCCGACTCTATGTAGAGATAGTGGGGCATCTGTACGGCCGAATTGCCGATATTATCTCTAGAAGCAATGTAATAATTTTAATGTAAACATCGGACCGATATAAGTTATGTTTTTCTGAAGGCGTCAAAAAAGAAAAAAAAAATGGCACATAATCGCTATTGTTCAAGTATTCAATTATTATTCGTGTATTTTAAAAAGAGAACCCATCATCCATCATTACTTTAAGTACTAAGATACATAAAGTATCAGTCTATATACTGTCCCACTGCAGGCCTCCATCATAGAAATCAAGTCATCGCTACTATGATGGGATTAGGCTTAATCACCACGCATGCCTTATGCGGATTGGTGATCACAAACTCGAGCAATGTTAGAAAAATTCGAAACATACCTTTTGTTCGACCCGGGAATCGAGCCCAGGCCACGATATCACGGCCTGTTACCTACACCACTAGACCAACAGGGCGTCAGTACATACCTATGTTTGTACCCCTATCAATAAGACAGTCTCCATCATTAACCATTTTTAAAGCCCGAGTCAAAACTCACCTTTTAAATAAATAAATAACAATCCCTTTAAGTCTTTACAGGTCCAGTCATCGGTAGTAGTCGATGGTCCGTCTAAGATCCTTATATATATGAATGTATATCTAGTCCTTTATATTATTTTATCCAAGCATAACATATTTATTTATTAGTATATAATATTGTGTTTATTTATGTATTAGCATTATAAATATTTTAATATATATATATATATATATATATATATATATATATATATATATATATATATATATATATACAGTTCACTTTTATTTCCCTTTTTCAATATTGCACCACCTACCCCTCCTCTACTATCAAATGTCCGTTACCTGAAGGTTGTCTGGTAGAAATCGCTTCCAGCGATAAGACCGCCGAAATTATACAATTAAGTTTCTGTAATGCCTAGATTTTAAAGTTCTGTTTTTTTTGTGCAATAAAGTATATCTATCTATCTATCTATCTATGTTGCTACAAATACTATTTCCTACAACGACTTATGCCAAAAATAGCTTAATAGGTATTATTGTATAATGATTTATCGTAAACTTTAGTTTGGTAAGTAGTTCCTATTGTTCTTCGTTAATTAATTAACCGTTAATTTATGTTGTCACGTTGTGTCCTACACTACATGGGACGCCCTGTAGCACGATTAACTGACGATTTGAGAAAAATGTCTGGTAAATTTAAAGACCTGTGTTCGGTAGTGGATGGCGATTGGTCTACCAATCATTTTCAATCCATCCATCTATTGATTGATGAATTAAATATTTAGATCGAAACTTTGCAGAAGTACTGACTTAAGTATTTTAGTAGTTATTTTACTGGTATTATTATTTAGAGCGATCTTCAACGTATTAAGCTGTCGTATTATTGCCAAAATCCACTTAAGGACAATAATTTGTTTTCTATTATTATTGTTGCTCGTTCTCAATCTTAATTGTGGAATTAAGTTATTACACAAAGAAGCTGGCGAGAAGATTTCATCATCAGCAACCCACACTCGTCCACTGCTGGACATAGGTCTCCCCCAATGCACGCCACTGCTCCCGATTTTCGGCCACTCTCATCCAGCCCACACCAGCCAGCCTTCGAATGTCATCATCCCATCTTGTCGCAGGGCGTCCTACACTACGCTTACCGAGTCGCGGTCTCCACTCAAGGACTTTACGGCTCCAACGGCTGTCAGTTCTGCGGCTAATATGACCAGCCCACTGCCACTTCAGTTTGCTAATTCGGTGGGCTATGTCGGTGACTCTGGTTCTCTGTCGGATTACATCATTTCTGATGCGGTCCTTCAGAGATACTCCGAGCATAGCCCTTTCCATAGCTCTTTGAGCGACTTTGAACCGGTGGACTAGTCCAGCCGTGAGTGTCCACGTCTCGGCACCGTAAGTCATGACCGGAAGGACGCACTGGTCGAAGACTTTCGACTTAAGACTTTGAGGGATGGGTGACGAGAAGACTTGACGAAGTTTACCAAATGCTGCCCAGCCTAGCTGAATTCTTCTATTGGCTTCTCTCTCGAAGTTGTATCTGCCTAATTGGAGCGTTTGTCCTAGATAGACATATTCCTGAACAACTTCGAGAGGTACTCCAGAGCGAGAAGATTTAATAAATGCTTATTCAATGAAATACATAAAAACAAAATAAATGTAATAATTTTTAAATTTATTATAATAAATTTTAATGACTAAAGTAATCTCCCAAATTAAAGTAATTCTTACATCACACACACACACACATAGTGTACTCTCTCTCTCACATACACACACATACAGATAACATTATTGTAAACTAGACGATAGACAAAAGCCAAATTAGACGATATGACAATATGGGAATTGTGTTTTACCAACGTTTCATATCCAAACTATCCGACGCACCAGCTAATCGAGCCAACTGTGATACCTACCTACTCTGTAAACATGTGCCTACGTGTTAGTTACGTACGCATCAGTGTCATTCAAATGATTCATAACTTTATTATTCGCAAACATCGTCGACGCTCCACTTCTGTAATGAATACTTAGATTGAATTATTAAATCGTGTTCTATGGATTGAACAACCATAGAACATCTTTTATGTGAATGCGACTCACTAGCCAGAGGCAGAATGTGTCTTCTAGGTAACGCTTATCCTAAACCAGGAGACTACAGGCACTTCAATCCGAAAGACATCGTGATGCTGATGAAACGAATCTTTCGTAAGTAAGAGCGCAAAAGAAATGGGAGGTACAAAAGATCCCTTAGGGTCGACGTGCCCCATGAAAATGGCCCCTAACAGATAAGATAAGATAAGATGGATTGAACAATTATAAAACCACAATTGTATACAGGGATGTTTAAAATATCAAAATCATAAACAACAACATATTTGCTGTACGATTTTTGATAAATATGAAGTAATATTCGCATTTCCATAAATTTGCGTACATATTAATTAATTCATTGATGTTTATTTTTTTTTAATACTTCACAAAATCACATATATAGATCTGACTCCGAGATAAGTAGCTCAAGCACCTGTGTCAGGTACTGATATTAGAATCTACAGTGGGATTACCAAGTATAATACATTTCTTTTGTAAATATATGGGAACTTATAATTCATTGAAAACACCCAGACCAATACAAACAGACATTTTCATGCACACAAATATTTGTACTGTGCGAGGAACTGTTGAGAACCCTTGGACCAAAGGCAGCGTTCACTACCACTATTCCAAACGGGTCGTCAAGTTTATTGACTAATATTGGTTTTTTTTTCAGACACATTTTGTGAGTTACATTAGTGACACGGACGATACAAATAGAGCGTAACCCACATGGACAGATATCCATAGTAAAGGAATACAAATAAGGTTGAATATAATAAACACATTATATCGCGTATTGACATTTAAAATTAACTATCAGTCACAAGTTTTTATATGAGATGTGTATATCATATACCTACATTTTTATACTACTTCTTATGTTTTTTTATGATATAGGTAGCAGACGAGCCGACGGATCTCCTGATGGTAAGCGGTTACCGCCGCCCATAGACACCTGCAACACCAGTGGTGTCACAAGTGTGCTGCTTACCTTTTAACCCCCCTTCCCCTGGATTGGATCATCGGTACCCTCACTCACGCAGCGAAACACAGCGCATGCACTGCTTCACGCTGGTTTTCTGTGAGGACGTGATGTTTTTACAAAGGTTCCAATATCTTACCTAAATGAATAAACAACATGGATTGGCAATCTTAATAAAGTAGCTTTATTGTGACAGAACAGTTTTCTGAAACAGAATTTCAACCGTCTCTTTCAAACGCGCTATGCGTCTCCTTTGTTTGGATGCGACAGGTATTACATACGTAAAATGTTCGTAAGGGGACGGCTTCTTCGTGGGCCTTGAGATTGAGACTGGAAAGTATTGTTAGTTATGTGAGCCACAAAAGAGACATAGTAGGGCAAAAAAGGTTAGATAAATAAATAAATAATAAATATTTCACAACATCACATGCATTGATCTGACTCCGAGATAGGTAGCTAAAGCACCTGTGTTACGGATGTCAGAATCAACAGTGGGATTACAAATAGATACATATAATACTTTTTTTTTGTAAATACATACTTATAATTACATAGGAAACACCAAGACCAATACAAACAGACATATTCATGTACACAAATGTTTGTACTGTGCGGGGATCGAACCCGCAACCCTTGGACCAAAGGCAGCGTTCACTACCACTGTTCCAAACGGGTCGTCGTAGATACATTTACCTTGTTTTGGATCATGTATGTATACATGTTCCAAAACAAATTACTTGAGTTTTTTATTTAAAACATTGAGAAATGTTTTCAGATGCAAAAAATACCGACTTAATTGAATTCAATACACGTAAAATTGTGTTTGTATTGCGTTTTATATCTCAAGTATCCACTTACCTACTCAAGAATTCTTGCCTTCATCTTAGCGTGTAACTCCCGGTTGCGTCCAAAGATGTCACTCTGATGCCCGGGGTACGCTTGGACCATGATTCAGAATTTGAGAAGTCTGGTATTTTACAATGAAGCTACTGCCGTCTGACCTTCGCAACCCTTTAACAGGGGAACCAGACTAACTGAATCACGGTAACACGTTACAGAAACTATCCAAAACGTGCAGGTTTCCCCAAGATGTTTGCTCTCTCCGTCAAGCTAATGATAGAAATACGCACGCTGCGTGAGCGAGAGTACCGGATGCCCAATCCGGGGGAAAGGGGGGTTTAAAGGTTGGCAGCGTACTTCTACTAGTCCACTGGTGTCTATGGGCGGCGGCAATCGCTTGCCATCAGGCGATCCGTCTGCTTGTCGGCCACCTATCACATAAAATAACATAGATATTAAAAATCCAAAGGTGCATGTTCGGATTCGAATCACGACCCCCCACAAGGAAGGCGCGTTGTGAACCACTGAGCTACCATCGCTCATCACTACCCGAGAATTCTTGTAGTATCCACACTAGTATTAAAAATGTATAACTTAAGACACGCCTAAGTAAATAACACGCTTAAAAAAATCTTCTCGTTTTGTCTCGTGTGTTCCGTATTGTTGTGTGTTGTGTGTGTCTGTCTGTCTGTTTGTCCGTCTTATACGGCCAAATGTATTGACGTGATTTTATTAGTGAAGATAGTTAAAGGGATGGAGAATACCTAACATAGGTTACTTTTGTCTTTTTGTAACGCGAGCGAAGCCACAGGGAAAAGCTATTTGAGAAAGAAAGACCATATTTAAATCGTAAGTTTTGTCAAATATTTCGTTTCAATACAGCGAGATAAAAATTCTATAGCGCATTAGGTCTTTCACACAATTCAAGAACGTGACCCCTATATCGATACCAGCGCCATCTGTTCCGCCAGTTGGGAACTAGACATGATTAAATAATGGGGGCCAGGGAAACGCGGTTATAACGGGCCAATTATTCTAAGCGCCTTATTAATGCAGTGTTTCAACAATTATTCGATCCTTTGTATTCCAGCTGAGATGGAAAAAAATGGGTTTGTAGAAAAAATACTTCCGCAATGTGATTTAGAAGAAAGTGTTGGCAATTCTCATTATTTAATAGAAAGAGGAATTAACTAAGGCAATTCTAATATGTCTTAGAGACATTTCGAGGGCATAATAAATAATAAAGAAAATAAGGTTCAATCTCAAAAAAAAAAACACTATTTCGTAAAAAAACTGATCAGATGGTTAATACAACTTGTATGAGATGACGATTTTTTTAGATAATATGCTTATGTTTGAAAAATTTTTGTTTTCTTCAGTAAAACTAATTACTCTGGTAAGTTTTTCATGGTACGTTTAATAGGGCACGGTGCATAACTAGTTGAGTTATGCTGGACCAAATTTTATTTGTTTTTTTTTTCGTTAAATAGGTACCTAGTTGGATTTATCTTGGCCCCTAACAGCACAATACTAAATATAAATATCGGGAAAAGTAAGAAATAAAGTGGAGTGGGTTCTACTAGTAGAACCTAACTAAAAATACAATTTGTATAATGTTGTATATCTTAATTTATATTTTTATAGAGTTTTATAGAATATACACACAATAATTTTCTGCTTACATGTATTTTTTTGTTTAGTGTCTCTCTAGATATAAACCTCTGTAAAAATAGAATGATTTTATTACCATTTAATTACTTATTTCACATAATCGGAGTCTTAAGCATGCGTAGTAGTACAAAGTAGGTCAGCATGTAAAAATAGGTGCATAATAGGTGCGTCGTAATTTCTGGCAATAAAATCAGATTCTAAACCAATTAATATAAAGTATTTGATCGGGGAAAGAGGCCAAGGCTGTTTTTGGCCGCGTAGCAATGAGCTAAGTATTCTTAAGTTTATACATTATTATAACTTCGTGCAACCGTCTCTGTTACGTAGTAGATATGCATGTAACCACCTATATCGTGTTCTAAGTGCAAAAAAAAAATTTAAAAAAAGAAATGATTTGTTTAAATATTATACTTTGCTTGAAAAACAAAGCAGGCTCGAAGGAGACTTTTAACATATCATTTTATTGAATTAATAACGTATTTAAAGAAAAGAACATATCCACTGTAACTCCTCCGATGTAGTGGGGTTGTGGGCGGCGGTAATCGCTTACCATCGGGTGATCGGGTGTTATCACGTAAAAAATTAAGCTCTTTCAAAAAAGGGCTCTTAGGGCTTTTTGCAGACTTGATAATTATTTCTTTTGACTGGACTATATACCTATCCTTAGCCAATTTGGTCAAGATTTTCCTGTTTTTCCTACCTGTTTACTAAGTAGGTAATTTGACGCAATTATTTCATTTCCTTTTAATGCTATTTTCCTGCAAAAATCTAACCGGAATGAAAATGGATCGGCGCACATTTTGAATCTTTATGGCAGAATTTCACAATTTTGGGTTATGGTTTTGATAGTTTTGATGAGAGATAGTTGGACTTGTCCTTAAAAAGTGTTAAACAATCTCCCAAATATTTATCTAAAACGCTAACCACTTAGTTATATCGAAGGTTCATTCACTGTGATGAAATGAGCCTCAAAGTAAGTGGCTCTAGATAACCTAAATAAAAGGCCAAGGCAGCACTAAAAAAAATCTTCGAAAAATACAAAGAAATGTGTTTCTAGTGTGCTTAATATCAAGCTAATAATGTACCTTGAACATGTCAGTACTCGATTGCCCCAAAAATATCTATCCGCCCCAATAGGAAGGGTGAATAACATTTAGGAAACGAATAACAGAGGCTACAAGGTTTAATTTCGCTTGCGACACATTTCAGAAGATTTTATTCCTCATTCACATTTCTGATAATATTACACCGAGCTACAAAAATCTATTTGACGTCATACAAGGTCACTGTCCATTTTCGAAGGCAAAAACATAGAATGAAAGTTGTCTAGAAAGATCGCCGCGCCTTGTAAGTCCGAAAGGTTACTTCCGTAAACTCGAAAGACTCGGTAAAAATGAGTAAAACCAGTTTTGTCTACATATCATTGTTGCATGATGTTTGCACATACATTTATTGGGATCTGTACCGGCGCGATGACCTCAAAAGAGGTACCTAACGGCACAAGCTACAGTATGATGAATAACAGTAAGGTAAGCTGATGTGACCTTGGAGCAACGCTGCGGGCGACCAGCGATTACGTTAAGGTTATACTCAAATTCATATCGTCTTGCAGTCATACCACCATCATATCTTATTATTTATGTGAACTCGCATTGTAATTGTATCGGGATTTTTCTTTGTGATGCCTTTGTCTTACTCTTGGTATTACATCTTTTTCATGATTTAATTTTATGCGAAACATTGGCAAACGAGCAAGCGCGTCTAATTAAGGGGGTAAGAAATAATTCTGTGTGTCCTGTGAAATTAGTACAAGTCGACTTATATCGAATTTAATTTTTTCATTACAAAAACATCCTCTATTTTTCTGTCTTATCAGACATGCCATAAAATCCTCCATTTTTCCGTCTGATCAGACAAAATATAGGATTTTTTTGTGACTAAGTAACAAGAAGAAAATCAAATTCGATATAAGTCGACTTGTACCACTTTTTACAGGACGCACAGAATTGTCATCCATGGACATATGATCCACCAAAAGGAACTTAGACACGTTGTCGGTATTTTAGGAATATGTAAGTAATTATACCCAAATTGATCTCAGTACAATACTGATGGATGACCCTGTTACCTTAAAGAAATAAGAAGAATAATATTGCATTTATTAGTCCTAAACTAATTTCATAAAGTTTTAAAATTGATTTAGACGGTAAATAAGAATGTACGAAGCCCAAATTATGCGCAAGAATGGATATACAAAATCAATACAATGTGCCACGTCATGCGTAGGTTCAATATATTGTTACTTTACGGGCGCTTTCTGTGCACTGTACTTAGGGTTCAAGTTATGCTGGTACCCAGACATAAGATTACACTTGTCTGGCCTCAAACTGGGGCATTCCCTATACTATGCACATACCACACAATTTATCATAACTATGGGAGTCTGCGTCTTTGATGTTTCACAATGGGAGAGCCACGCTTCGGCCGGCCCGACCGGAGTGATACCATGGCATCACAGAAAACTGCCGTGAAGCAGTACTGTGCTGTTTCGCTGCGTGAGTAAGGGTACCGGAAGCCCAATCCGGGGAAAAGGAGGGGGGAAGGTTGGCAGCGCACTTGTGAATCCACTGGTGTTGTGGGTGTCCATGGGCGGCGGCAATCGCTTACCATCAGTTGAGCCGTCTGCTCGTCTGTCACCTATGACATAAAAAAACTATGCATACCACACCATTTTTCAAACTATGGGAGTCTGCGTCTTTGATGTTCTTCTTTCTATGCGCAATAGTTCCGGAGTCAATTTATATAAAGGTTTTTCAATAGACATGGATACAGGTAGTACCTATAAATACTTATCTATTTAGATTACATTTCAAAAATAAAAATTTAGGCATAATGTGGGTTGCAACAAAAATAATTGTTCTTATCAAATCTTGTAATGATTCTATTTCTTGGAGGTCTCTTCTCACTAAAAACATATATTGCACACCGGCTATAGATAAAAATTTGCTTAAATGTTCTGTAATTATTATTTTATTTCTAGATTGCCAAAGTACCCCTTGCAAGTTTCACTAAAACATAGTTTTTTTGTACGTTTTTCAGGTGATATCCGCCATGTTTTCAAAATATCACGAGCACGAGAATTGGTCTGAAAACCATACAAAAAAATATGTTTTAGTGATATATGTCGTATGAAAATAAATATCACGAGCACGAAAAATGGGCTGGTGGCTTAATTCGAAGCAGTCACGTAACGAACGAACATTCGCATACAAACAAAGGAGACACACTGCGCGAGTGAAAGGGAGGGAAACTCCGATTCGGTTGTAACGTCTGCTTTAAATTAGGCCCCTAGTATCACTGCGATCAGTTTGATCTATTATGTGATCGTCACTTTGCTACATTTCAGTTCCCAACCCTGCCATTTTCAGGTGTATATAACAAATGTTATATATATATATATATATATATATATATTTGTTTGGGACTGAAGTTCCTAGCTTCAACAGGTTATTATTAGCTTTAGAACGATGAGACATTCAGAAACTTCTAAATCGTGGAAAATCTGTTGTTACATACATAAAGAAATACCTATTGGGTATACCATACATAATAATACATATCTACCTACTCGCAAAGTCGTTGTTTGGGCATTATACAATAAAGGTAACAAAATTCTTACCAAACAGAAGTCAATGCATACTTGGACTTATCCCTGTGGAATATGATCCACGAACTGAAATAATGTAGTTATTTTCTGGATGTCCCGACTATTTTATTAAAAGGCGAACTCATTCCCTTTGATCCGATATCTGGTACACTAAGCCAATATTGGTATAATTCTACGGATGAATCCTCGCATTTAGATGCATAGCAAATAAAGCATTCAACCAATGTTTTACATCACCAATGGGCGTGCAAACACCATTACCGCAATAAATAGCCAATGAAACCTAGTGATGCGGGAAAAATCCGATTTTAGGTAGTTTTACTCGAGTGAAAATATTTCAAACTTGGGCACTCGAATGACATTGAAAAAGAAAACTTTAGTTCAGGTCACGCAGGATCCACCCCACCCCTTGTACAATGTGACAAGTTTAAGCTAATTCTGTGGAGTCATCCGTAACGGATGACTCCACAGAATTCCACAGAAGGAAGCTAATTCTGAATTTGAACTTAGAACATGAACGTACCCACGCAGGGGCAGGGTGGCTCCACCTTCCATCAGGGTGCAAGGTAACCCTGACAAACATTAAAAAGAAAAGTCTGAATTCCTTCACACCTATCAGAGCTACCCGAAACAACTATAGTATGTTGAAATAGCCACACAAACACACTCTATTGACTTACGAAATAAGGTTCAACACTGTACTTGAGTGCATCCATTCAGAGTGTTTATTTTTGGTCTTCGATTTTTATTTTTTCTTTTCTTTTCCCTTCCCACTTTTGAATTAGATTATGTAGATTTTCACTTAGGGTTTACTTTGAGTGAGAACCACTTGAGTGACTTGACTATTCGAAAAACTCGAGTGGCAATTTTAGACTAGTCATACATCACTGATGAAACCTCCTAATTAACGTGTATCTGTATATTTCCAATATTCGCGTCCCTGTCAGTGAGGTAAAGGAGGAGGTCATTGTAAATTAGGTCGTTGGTCAGATCTAGGAATGAAATTTGATGCACATTTTTGGTAGCTGGTTGACTCTAATGCCCATTGCAATAAGATTTAAAAGATGTGAAATTTATAGCGTTATTTTGGTAGCATTTATTTATACTGAGAAGAACAGTTATGAAGTTACAAACTCTTGTTCTTCGTATTCCTCTATTTTACAACTAAAAGTATACCTATTTATAACAACATAAAAATCATTTTGATTTACCGATAATACTGACTTCTAACTTTCTTCTATTTGTAGGTTTCTTCTTTTGTTGTGGAAATGTTTTTTCTGAGAATCAAGAGAATAATTCGAATCGTAGCAATATGTACTCAGAATGAATACTTTGAAAACATGGAAAATTGGGTTCAAACTTCGAATACCGCTTATATACGCGTAGAATTTTTAAGTGCGCTATGTATCTATGTATTAACTTAACATTTTTTATGTTATAAGCGTGAAACGAGGAAGCGGGTCACCTGATGGAAAGTAATCAACGCCGCCCATGAACATCCGCGAAATCGAAGAGACTGCTAATGTGTTGCCGGCCTTTTTAAAAAAGAGTAAGCTCTTCTCTAGAAGGTACCTAAGCCGTAGCCGTCGGGAAATACACTTGCAGCCAAACCATTCCACAGAACTGAGCCACGTGGTGAAATTGCTATAACAAAAATAAAATTATGCTTAGAGCTATAGATAGATAGATAGATATATACTCTTTATTTCACAACATACAAAACTTAAAACTAGGTATACAGAGATACAATGTACAATTTAGACTATCTGATATCTACAATAAAAAATAAAAATATAGTTTTTAATTAGGATCTAATTTCATTTGGCATGACCCTTTTACCTGTAAACCTATACACCCAATTACTGTATCTAGGTGCGTAGCTCCGCAAACTCTGTATATTATCCGCTCCTAATCCCGTCCTTTAGTAACCCGAATATTGTCCATTCCAGAAATACCTAATTGAGATCGCTGAACTGTTATATCAACTCGCTATGACGAGCCTAGGTATATAATATATTTTAGGATCGTTAGGGAGTGCCTAGTTCTCGTATGGCTTCTTCTGGTTAGGTAAATCCCAATTACTTACATTATAAATTATTATCACAGAAAAAAGGTATTGAATGACAAATACATTTAAAATGGAAAGACAGAGAAAAAAATTAACTTTAAAAAGGAACTAAATATTGGATATTACAAAATGTTATTAATGGGGATAGGAACAAACGAAGATGGTCAGGTTCTGAGAATAAACTACAATGAATAAAATGTATTGCTTTAATTTAGTTCGCTTACCTAACGGCATAACCATTAGCTGTAAGTCATAAAACATAGGAACCTAATTATGTAGTTATAGTACGGTTTAATACACATCATTATAATACACCCAGACACTGTTCTGAATAAACTGTTCGCCTACACCCATGGCATTGTAATCGATATATTTAATGTTTGACACGAAATCAAATTTTTACGAATACTTATAAACATTTTGGTGACTAAAAAGAGTAAGTAACTGGCGAGTTTCTTGCCGGATCTTCTCCTCAGAATCAGCTTTCCGTAAGTAGATTCACTTTATGTTTACTATATTTTTGTATCGACGTATAATTATACATAGTTGTAATTACACAAGAACATAGTTATGAGTATAGAAGCCTATGCAAATAAAGTATTTTTGAATTTAATTTACACTGAACAAACACAAGTGTTCGTCTAGGGTGTGAATCAAATCCAAAAACCTGCGAGATTGAGGCAGGGTTAACTTAAAATCCGCCAATCTGTTTAGCTACTGTTACACATGCTTTTTTAGCATGCCAAATATGAGCATGCTTAATGAACTGTCCACATTTGCTATCAATAAGCATGCTTTTAGGCATCTATTAGCATGCTTAAAAATAAGCAAACCTGTTTACACGTGCTAAAGTACTCCACCTCACTCCTCCTTTCACCCGCACTACAAGCAGCATGCTCAAGAATCGACGGGCGTGGCGTGCGATTTTTGAGCATGCTCAAAATAGCATGCTTATTAGTAGCACGGCCGTCCACACATGCTACTAAGTAGCACTTGCACCAAATTAGCATGCTCTAATCATGAAAATAAGCACGTGTAACTTTGGTTGAGACTGGCCTTATATATTACTGGCTTTTTACATAAGTTCTTCTAAGAATACCTAAACTACCTTATAGCAAACGTACGGGGCGGTATGTTTCGGTAAGTATCCTTTAAAGTTTTGATACTTCATCAAAAAAAATCCAACACACATCTAGTCTACAAACTCAAAGTCACTCAGCAGGAAATAGAAAGGGCCTTGCTCGGTATCTCCCCAAGGGACCGTATGCGGAACCATATTATTGTACTTCAAAGGAAAAAATCTTTGGGAGACCGACGAATTATCACGCTAAAGTGGCAGTGGGCTACGTCTGCTTTAACCGACTATCGTTGGACCTCCTTCTTGGAATGGAGACCGAGGTCAGGCAAACTTTACTCGTATATAGGACACCATAGGATTGCCTCGGTGGCACAATGGCTAATGGGTCGCTTTGAAGCGATGGCTGTGCATGATATTCCGAGTTCTATCCCCAATAAAATGTGTACCTAAGTTTTTCAATAAGAAATTCTTCTCTCTCAGGTCGTGTCACACAGGTGTCCTATCGGAATATGAGGGTAAGCAAATAGAGAGTGCCCTTGAGTTTGCGCACACACTTGAGCACTATTAGATTCTGCGTAGCTGGCTGATCGTTGAGGTTGGCCGCCGTAGCCGTAATTGGTTGGTGGATAGTAAATTTCATTATAAGACGCCCTGCTATGTACTTGTTAGATTGATAACCTTACGAATACTGCTGGCAGTTACTGGATGAGGAAATACGATAAAAATGTATAGTTTATTATGATGGAAGCCTACGTTCAGCTATCAGGCTATACAGGTCACAGGCTGTCCACTGCTTAATTGGTCCAAATAATATAATAATAATAATAATTCTCACAACATCTCATACGTTGACCTGATTCCGTACTAAGTAACTTAAGCACTTGTGTTATAGATGTCAGACAACAGAGGAACACAAATATATACTTAAATACATATATTACACCCAGACACCGAACAAACACAAGTGTTCATCACACGAATGTTTGTCCAGGGTGGGGATCGAACCCACGAGCTTATATAAACGATTTTGTGTTTAAACAAGGATAACTTTAAATAATAAAGAAACCTCATAATCTCTATTTAACGAAACATTTTAAAAACGTTATCAGTCTTATTACAAATCGCTAAGGACAGTCCTGGAACAATATCGGTGCTTGCACCTTTTAACATTGCGTGTTGGATCGGGATGATATTAGCCTTAGTACGGTATTAACTTTAGATCGCGATTTAAAATAATTGTGGTTTATGTAATTCATCACAAGCAGGTAGGTAATAAGGGCTGCTGAGAGCGTGAAGACAAAGAAAAAGGCATTGTTTAATGGTGACTGACCGGATGGCGCAATTGGTAATGACCCTGCCTCTTACGCCAAAGGTCGTGACTTCGATCCCCACCCTGGACAAACATTCGTGCGATGAATACTTGTGTTTGTTCGTTGTCTGGGTGTAATATATGTATTTAGGTATATATTTGTGTTCCTCTGTTGTCTGATATCTGTAACACAAGTGCTTAAGCTACTTAGTACGGAATGAGGTCAACGTATGAGATGTTGTGAGAATTATTATTATTATATTATTATTAATGGTATATATATCTATACTATTTATGATGAGGTAAATAAAGTACCATAAATCCGAAAAGACAAAACACCTAATCGACACCTAGCGCCATCTATTGGTAAAAATTGGAATTCATTGCAAAATTATGATGCGAAACGAAAGTGAGGTCGGGTTACTAGTACATAATAAATCAATCTGGGACTATTTCTACTATACCTAATACATCAGGATCCTAAATTCCTAAGACTATAAAAAATGTATGTAAAGCAGTTTATTTATAAACTATATTATTGCTTAAGGTGACGGGTAGGGCACACTAGCGACGCCAATCGATTTTAATTTTTTGCTACTAAACTGGGTTACTTAATAAATACTAACAATAAACTAGGTTATTTAATAAATAGTACAAGTGTTTGCCGAGAGGTTGTAATCCCAAAAAAAAAAAAATTTTTTTTGTTATGAGAAGTGGCAGATGAGCAGACGGATCACCTGATGGTAAGCAATTCCGCCGCCCATGGACATCCGCACCACCAGTGGAGTCACAAGTGCGCTGCCAACCTTTTCCCCTTCCCTCCCATTGGGCCTCCGGTAACCTCACTCACACGGCGAAACACAGCGCAGGCGCTGCTTCACGCCGGTCTTCTGTGAGGCAGTGGTATCACTCCGGTCGAGCCGGCCCATTCATGCCTAAGCGTGGCTCTCCCACATTTCCAACCTTTCCCCTTCCCCCCCATTGGGCCTCCGGTAACCTCACTCACACGGCGAAACACAGTGCAGGCGCTGCTTCACGCCGGCCTTCTGTGAGGCAACGCCGGCCTTCCTTGTGAGGCAGTGGTATCACTCCGGTCGAGCCGGCCCATTCATGCCTAAGCGTGGCTCTCCCACATTTATTATACGGTTTATGATATGGTTTAGTATCAAAAAATTAAATTCGCTAGTGTGCCCTACCCGTCTTAAGCAAATTGTTAAATTGAGTGAAATACGTTTGTCCATAATGATGTACCTAATTGAGCGAATGAGGCCGAGTCGATAATTACGATATACCCACCTTTAATCGTAGCATTAGAGGAAAAGCTTCGCAAGAAAAACGTACCTACATTGTACGTAAACACATACGAGTAGTTCATACAATTCATACAACACCTCACTGCCAAGGCAATGATTGCCTCGTTGGCGCAGTGGGTAGAGCGTCGCACTTGAAAGCGACGGCTGTGCTTTGGGTCCCAGGTTCGATCCCCGGATCGGGCCAAAATTTGTACCTGAGTTTTTCTGTTAAGGTGACGGGTAGGGCACACTAGCGACACCAATAGATTTTCATTTAAACGATTCCGGGGTTACAACCTCTAGGCAAACACTTATACTATTTATAAAATAACCATGCACAAATGTTGGGTCCGTATTTGTACGCGAAAAATTGATTCACGCCAAACGGTTTTGGCGGTAATCCAAAATTCGAGTGCAAAAGCAGACCAAACAGTTTGTATAATTTAATAAGTATTAAATAAATAGTATAGATGTTTGCCGAGAGGTTGTAACCCCGAAATTGTTTAAAATAGATCCGGTTTAGTAGCTAAAAATTCAAATCGATTGTCGTCGCTAGTGTGCCCTACCCGTCACCTTAAGACATTCTTAGTGGCCGGCAACACACTAGCGATCTCTCTCATTTCGCGGATGTTCATGCGTGGCGTAGATTACTTTCCATCAGGTGATTCGCTTGCTCGTTTGTCGCCTCTAGCATAAAAAAGTGTCAGTCCAGAGCCTGGAAGTTGACTGTCTTGTACCCCCGTGCCTCGGAAAGCTCGTTACGCCGTTGGTCCTGCGCCCTACCCCTCTCCGGTCGTGTCACACTAGAGTCCCATCGGAATATGAGGACGAGTGAAACGATTCGCTGCAGTATTTTCCGACGGCTACGAATTAAGTAGGGTAAGACCTTCAAGAGAATAGCTTCCTCCTTTCTAAAAGGCCACCAAAGCATCAGCTACTGTCTTATTTTGCAGACGTTGGTTGTTTGTTACCTGTAGTACAAAACAGGTCAAACCTGGACCTGATTTGGTAGGTACTAAGTAGCTTAGAAAGAAAGAAGAAAAGTTTATTATTTTGGACATCACAACATTGTAAACGAGTACAATATCAGTTCCAAAAGAACAAACAAACAAAAAAATATATACAGAAAAAAAAGCAAAGGAAAAGCTAAATAATAAGGGTACAAATAACCAGGCAGTACATAGCTTAAGCATCTGATAACGGCTATCAAGCAATATAGGAAACTACTAATATTTTTAATCCTAAAATAGGTACAATATACATTATTACACCCAGACACTGAACAAACACATTTTTTTTATTGGTTTAATTACATACCACAAACTATAGGTCCGTGCCTTTTTTTTGTTATTTACATAGTTTGTTTCATCATCATCATCATTTCAGCCAATATTCGTCCACTGTTGGACATAGGCCTCCCCCAATGTTCCGCACGCATCCAATGGATTCCCGCGATCTTCACCAGATCGTATACAGACTTCCTGTACGTGTCGTGGCCTCTACTCCAGGACCTTTCCGCCCCAACGTAGTTTGTTTGCTGATTTCAAATTATAAATAATGTTGCTCCGCGCACAAAATATAGTTTTTTTACATACATTTTTTATAAGATAGGGGACGGACGAGCAGACGGATCACATTTAACAATAAACCGTAACATGAATGTTAAACATACAAATTTTTGTTCAGGGTTGGGTTCGAACCCACACTGTACCACAACCGTTTGAGGCAGGGTCACTGCCATCTGGCAAGTCAACAGAAAACTATGGTAAAACGCCATTTTTATATTTTAACTAGACTCATAACCTTCCAACTTAAACTCACTTCATAATGATTGTAGTTTTGAATATCGAGGAAAATAAAATAACCAAAAAACTAAATACTCATACTATTTAAAATCTTTATTTGCAATAAAAAGTAAAATATCAATAAAATCCCTCATTCATCAAAATCGGCTGGATAGTTTAAACAGAATCTTGAAACATACTTACATACATAGATTGCTAAATTCATAACCCATCCTTTTTGGCCTTATTGGCTTGCTAAAAGAAAAGAACACCATTGTAAAACAGTAAAGCATATTTCACACATATACGCGACATAAATGAATTGTTAATTACATTTGTAACTCTATCACAGCATCGCATTCGTAAAAGCCAATGACTCTACACCTGCTCTACATACTACACCTGACTGCTTGCGCCATCTGTTGGAGGTACGCGGTATTACTAATAGTGCTAAAGTGGTTCAACCAGATATTTGGTGCCTGAACTGAATAATTTCAAATACTCTCGGAAGATGTCTCAGTTATTTGTTGCTAGCTCTTCATGTATGGAAGTTTTTTATTTAGTACAGAGTCAACAAGAAAAGGCAGTAGAGTTTGATTAGATGGCCCTGCTCTGATGTAGTGTGAGGAATAATAATCTCTACCAGTCGTTGTATTGAATTAAATATGTTTAGGTAAGATGTTGTGGTTTAGTTATAGACAATAAAATTTGGTAACTTACATAAAATATATGTAATCTTACCTCATTCATGAGTTGATTAGATTAATCTTGATCATGCCAAGATTATTATCAGAGGCGTAGGTACGCCTCTGATAATTATTATTAAGTAATAATAATAAACAATAATGTATTTAATTTTTCTATAATTTTTCTTTTCAATCGTATATTATCAATAATATGGGAGAACCACGCTTCGGCATGAAAGGGCCGGTTAGACCAGATTGATACCACGGCCTCACAGAATACCGGCGTGAAGCAACACTGTGCTGTGTTTCGCTACGTGGAGTGAGGACATCGGAGCCTAATCAGGGGAAAAGGGAGTCTAAAGGTTGGCAGCGCACTTGTGACTCCTCTGGTGTCGCGGGTGTCCATGGGCGGCCGCAACAGCTTACCATCAGGTGATCAGTCTGCTCGTCTGCCACCATGCATATAAAAAAAACAAATAACTTACACATACATATTGTAGAGTTTGTCTACTTTCGTCTCTATATTTTAAGAAAATATTTCCATTTTCGTAAGCGGGAAGTGGTTTTAAATTAGCACTGATAATGAAGTGCGCAAACTCTACCAACCGCCTGGTCTATAGGTACTCGTGGGTACACACCGTCTACGTCAGTACCTAATGTGAAATTTGTACAAGCGTGACGCATGGAAACTCTATATTGCGCGTTTCATTGAGATTTTATTATGGAAGCGGAAAATTTGCATTTTTTATTATTTTGGTTTAAACATTTTCTTTACCTAACTTTTGAGCACACAAACACCATATCATTTTATTTTTTTTATTTTAGTTAAAATTATAACTTTTTGGCTTTAGGTATAATTTAATGAATCATGCACAGACGTGCACTCTAACCAGACTGAGTCTTTTCATAGAAAACCATAATTAAAAAAATTGCACGAAGCTGTCAGCTGGGGTGACGTGCTGGGCGATGTTCTTTCTCTACCGCACCCGTAAAAGCTGCGTCAGGGCTGATTGGATCCCTTTCACTCTCTGTGGCGTTTTTTCCGAAAATGACACGTTCCGCTTAATTCACGCGTTTTCTCGTTTCATGGCAGTGTATGCTATTTATACAGGATGTATCTGTGAACATTTACATCCCTTTAACCACGTGTTGTATCAACCATTATGAACAACATTTATTTTATGACTTTTGAAAATCCGCATAAAAAAAATCAACTTTTCATACAAAGTCGGTCACGTCATTTTATATGGAGAGTCGAAAATATTTTCGACGAATTTCGATAAGTCGTAGAACAAATGTTGCTTAGAATGGTTGGTAGGACGAATAAGCAATTAAAGATTTTATTTCCACTTGACAAACACATTTTATTCTAATATAAAGTCCTCAAACTAATCTAATAGTAATTCAAATAAGTAATATTATAGTACGTTGTTAAAGGCATTTAAACGTCCACAGATACACCCTGTAGGTTACTTTATAGATAAATTAATATTGTACTAACTACATGGCTGTAAAATTGACTGTAATCTGTTTGCGTGCTTACCTATTTTAAATAACTAAATATTACAGTGCGACAAGTTTTTTGACCGATATTTTGTCATTAACAGGGGAGAGTAGTGAAAGTAGCCACGTAGCCCCTTCCCATAGAGTAAGGTAATAATAGTCGATACCTATAGCAATAGCGCGAGCAAAAATACGGAATCAAGACTTATTTTGCCTACACCCACATACTCAGTTCAAAAGTGCTACAAATATAAAAGTATCGGCTTTAGTAGCTAGGTTATTTCACGTAATAAAATGTTTGATATGCTAGAAATTTAAAAAACCATTTAAACTGAGTTCAAAAGCATGCTGATTTCCCAATTTTTCCCAGCTTGTTGAGGAAAATGTCGTTTGTTTTTTTACACCATACAAGATAATATGACAAGCGATAAACAACTTACATTTTATAATTATTGGAAAATTAGTATGTTTCTGGACTCAGGTTTCTAATGTCTGACTAAGGTAAAATGCTTTGATAAAAATCTATCATCTGACATCGATTTATATTAAAATGTATACTAAGGCACAAATAAGATTATGAGGAGGGAAGTGATATAGTATAAAAATCTTTGAATTATATCGTTTGTAACTGCTATTGTGTCGAGTGAGTTGTCACGTGAACAACTTGCTTGGTAGACCTAATAGGGTCTTAAAACCGAGTACTACTCAAACGTTGTACCTTTATATCGAAAGTAAGACCTTACATTAACATTTTTTTCTCTAGGGTACCTATGATGCGCCCAATATGTAACTTAATTATTTTAGGTTGGAATGGATCAAGGGTTCTTCGGTGATCGGATTCAGAGGTCCTATAATGAAACGAAATTCACGAACAAGACGTTATCTCAGTCCCTTTCACACTTAAGTTTGGATGTGACATATCAATCAGATATCTTTTTTCATCATGGGAACGTTTCATTATAGGACCTCAGGACTGGGAGCGGCGACAAACAATTTTGCCAGTAACAACACCAATTTTAAATTTCTATTTATTGATTCAATTTGAACTTCGAACTCACAATAAAATGCAGCACGGTAAACACAAAATCATCAAACCATTTATTTATTATGTATGTTCTTATCAAAATACGTGAAACAGTGACCGGGTAGGTACATAAACCGGGTTATATCTACTACAAACACCGACATCGAATAAAATGTTACTATTGAGATGGAAATTCAGAGACAGCTGATTTTGAGCAAACAGTTTTGTTAAAAAAATAAGTGTTCGGCATGTTTATTTATATTAGTAAAAATACACAGCGGTTAGTTGATGCGGATAAGACTTACACGTTATAAACAGTGAGTAACTTACGTAAATGCCGTACAGCGGGCGGGCGCCATCTTGCGCCTGCTTTGAGGCGCGCTCGTTTGGACAGGGCCATCTCTCGGCCTAAATGCGTACTTTTAAGCGTGATGCGTAATTTTTTTTTATAGAGGCGTGTGAAAACTTCACTAGGTGGCGTACTGTCGGACTGATGTCCAGCTTTAAGGTGAATTAGGTATGTCAAATCGACAAATTTTACGAACGCCACCCAGCGGATTTTTTACACATGATCTTACCTCTCATTACAGAATTTTATTGTTTGCCTTGTTTCTAGCTGTTGCTCATTTTTGATATTGAGACAAAATTCTCATTTTTTATTAACTATCGTGTCATTTTAAAATAATGCTTGTTATATTGTTCAACGAGCGGCCTATATCAAAGCAGACGCGGCAAAGAGCGCCGTGGCGCGAGTGATATGACTTCATTTGTTAACGCCACCGCGCCCGAAAACGATAAGAAATAGTGTATATAAATTAGCTTATGTAACAAATAAGCTTAAATGTATATAATACTGAGGCAGAATTACATCTTAACTACGACGTAACATTAAGTGTGGTACGTGGGATTAGACACGAGCGCAAGCCCTTAATTTATACGGACGAATGCGATATATAATAATATTTGCTTTATATCTATGTATCTGACGCTAAAACATCTATATAATGTATTACTTTTTGTACATCTACTTATATATTAACCGTACATACACTCACTAAGCTTATTTGCTCGGCCGCGTGCCCAGCGTGTGCACACAACCTAAACTGTTGACTCTTATGTTCGCTAAACGGCCAATCAGACTTCATTCAAATATGTAGGTAATATCAATTAGTATTTAATATCATATTGGTTATCTGTCAACGCAAAGTAAGAGCTAACTTTGCGCCACTAATATTTTATTACGTACTTACATTTGAGTATTTTTTATTTTTCTTTATTTTTAAACAATGCTATCTAGCCAGTTTTAGCTAGCTAGTAGACACATATTTTGATTAAAACTTTTTAAATGTTGTATTTGACTATAAAACGAAGCGTACTTTATGGTTGTCGATGATATCAAGAATCATTGAGTTAATTTAGAAACCACACATTGAGCACACGGCGCTTCTCGTCGGGAACTCCGAGTGATGTCCCGCGGGCGAACCGGAAGGGAAGATACACTAGTGAGTGACACTTCATTCACTAAAACCACAAAATATACAAAGAAAAGAAGGAGAAGTAGAACCAGTGACTAGAAGAGACTAGAAAGAGAGCGTTCGCCCGCGTCGGCTTTGCCGCCCGTCCCTTGCTAAGTACACATTAATTATTAAAATATATTTTCGCATTTATTACATAAAATTCACGTTATGATCTACCTACGTTAGAAAAGTAAATGAAAGCGGGCTTTAAGAGTAAGTAATTTAGGTTCGAATTTGTACGCGGAGCCTATGTACACAGCGTACCATGGACGTTTGTTCCACGCGCCCGAATGATAACGTACGAGTCAACGAAACTAACCTACAGAAGAAATCTACAACTGAGATCATACGGAAACAGTCCAAGTGACTCGGAACTCACGGAAACGCGGAGTGACTTTGGACGTTACCACACGGGCCGCGGCATCGAAAACTTAATTTTAAAAAACTACGATGTGACACTTATGATCTCTAGGACACTAGACAAAAACTTAGACCTATCTTAAAACAATAATAAACATTTTGGTGCAAAATTAAAACGAAAAAATAAATAAACTCATATCACTGCTAACCTTAAACAATATCTAAGTTGTTTGACTTGATGTGTACACATACAGTTTACCATGTTCACTAATCACACAAGCTTTTATTTAAATGAACATTATTACAGTAAACAGAGGAGTAGGAGAACCACCGGACCCTGATATTGAAACGGTAAACCATTCAGACATACTCATCGATTCCATAAATAATTAATACAAGGTCCAAAACACCCATTACTAAAGGAGGCCTAACACACATCACGAGGATACTGGATAAACTATATCTGCTGCATTCAATAGCACCATGATTGAACTCCAAAATTATTTATCTGTTTAAATGTTTTACTTATTATGTGGAGCAAAGTATACTCGTGGAATACTTTTTTCTCTGCTCAACTGAAAATAATTTTAAGCATATTGTCTGGGTCTAATTTTGATAAAGCAAAGGGTATATAGGTACCCTTTGGATAATTTTATCCTTGCAATTTAGCTGTTCAAGATTATCAGGATTATAAAAATGATACATGTTTTTGAAGCTCAAAGTCTTATCCTGCTAAACTGTCAAAAATTTTCGCTGTATTGCATAAGTTGCAGCCATTTTGTTTGCAATGTCGAGGTCTTATTTTACGAAACATTGCCACGGGGTATATTATACCTTAGGGTATCTATATTATACTCGTGGGTATATTTTGGACTAGCTATTGGAAAAAGGACCAATGAGGCAAATCTCACCCTTGCAAAAAGGAGCAAGAAGTGAAGTCATATAATCATGGCACTATTGAAGTGGGTAGGTACAAAAGTGACACGTCTAGTTTGACTGAGGGTCGGTGGGCGGCGGCGGGGCGGCTTACTCCTTGACCTCGAAGTACTTGTAGGTGGGGTTCTCGTAGCCGTTGATCTGCATGTTGGCTACGTGCCGCTCCTCAGGGGTCGGGGCTACAGCTCCAGTTTGCTCAACCTAGAATGAGAAAAGTGCAAATTTTAATTTTCACTCATCGTCAGCCCATTTAAGTCCCCACTGCTGGGGCGCGGGCCTCCCTCAATCACATGAGGAGTAATTGCCATACTCACCACGCTTGGCAGACGGGTTGGCGAGGGTTTTGATATAAATGCAGAGTTTTCCTTCTCTGGGTGCTGATGATCATGCCAGCAGCTTTACCTTAGTCGCCTTTTACGACACCTCGGTAAGAGTGAGGGTGGCCTATTCTACTCTGCCGAGGACCACACGGCAATTTTCAGTCACTAATATTGAAGACCAATTTTACCCAAAAGAGACCCAAAAGAGTAAAAGACCGAAGTCATACCGCGGCTCCACTTCCCTGTAAACTTCTTTTTCTCATAAATCATTTCAGCGTGTTCTTCCTGTCAAAGCTATCGCTTCGGTGCTCAGGGACGTTTGGACCATGATCCAGGACTCGAGAAGTCTGGTAATTATTTTTTGATTGATTTGACCTGTCCGATTCCTGCATAGCGAGCAGCGAGCGAGGAAATTTCGGCTTAATAAGTACTATACAGTGGCTACGGCCTCATTCGGCAAAATCCTGACTTCAACCTGGGGGCGGAGGTTCCAAGAAAAAAAGAGAGCGTCAATAGTCTTCCACCCAGGATGTCACTAAGTGCCTTTTAGTTTCGTGACTAATTGGTTGGGATACTCCACAAGCGCTTGAATATTCATCTTTAACGAATTCCTGCGCGACGGGATATCTGTGCCGAGAACCGTGTAGCCCTGGAGGGTGAGCGATCGTGGCCATTCACTGTTACCTATGTACGCTGCCAGCTCGTTCAAAAGTGACAATACTATTTTTGTAACCCAACCTAGTAGGCTATTTCCGGCACCAGTGGAAGACCCCATTGTCGATATACAGCAGTCTGTATGTCCCAATATTCAGTAATATTGGGAGACGTTCATCAGATATTTGCTAAAGGCTCTTTTTCCCCGATGCGTTTCATCAGTCTCTACAAAGTCTTTGTCCCCACGTTGCACGTCTAAAACTTTCTGCCGAGTTCTCTCGATGGTATACTGTTGATATCTTTCTTATCTTCAAAAAAAAAAAATGGATATTGCTTACTTATTATTTTACGAGTGAGTTCAGTAAGTTTATCAATGTACGAAAATGTGGACGTAAAATAATACAATTTATCTCCCGGTTAGAATCGTACGAAAGTTTATAAACTTCCTAGTAAATTGATAAACTTACAGATCTTGTTATATTCCGGTGACATATATACGGTGTCACCGGAATATAACACGGTCGGCCGTGTGGTCCCCGGCAGAGTAGAATAGGCCACCCTCACTCTTACCGAGGTGTCGTAAAAGGCGACTAAGGTAAAGCTGCTGGCATGATCATCAGCACCCAGAGAAGGAAAACTCTGCATTTATATCAAAACCCTCGCCAACCCGTCTGCCAAGCGCGGTGAGTATGGCAATTACCCCTCATGTGATTGAGGGAGGCCCGTGCCCCAGCAGTGGGGACATAAATGGGCTGACGATGATGATGATGATGATATATACGGTATATTGATGCTATCTTTCTCCTGTTCTAGTGGTAAACGAACCTGTACGAATCCCTGCGCGGCGGGCGCGCGGTCGCGGCGGCGCGCGACGGCCAGCGCGACGCAGGCGGCGGCGGCGAGCGCGGCGCCGCCCACGCACAGCGCCGGGTACAGCGCGCCCGCGCCCGCCGCCCCGCTCGACCCGGACCCCGTGCCGCGTACCGTGTAGCCCTGGAAAATTTTAATCAAGATTATTATATTCACTTTTATTCATGTAACGATTTTAATTAACATCCCCAAATTATTACTCATCCTCATTTTCATTCTGGTCCTCAATTCTGTTTCTCATTTTCATTCTGATTTCATTTTGATTTTCATTCTGGTTCTCATTCTGATTCTTATTTCATTCTGGTTGTCATTCTGGATCTCATATTCATTCTGGTTATGATTCTGATTCTTATTCTCATTCTGATTCTCATTTTGATTCTCATTCTGATTCTCATTCTGATTCTCATTCTGATACCCATTCTGATTCCATTCTGATTCTCATTCTGATTCTCATTTTGATTCTGATTCTGATTTTCATTCTGATTCTCATTCTGATTCCCATTCTGATTCCGATTCTGATTCTCATTCTAATACTCATTCTGATTTGCATTCTGATTCCCATTCTGATTCTCATTCTGATTCGCATTCTGATTCTCATTCTGATTCGCATTCTGATTTTCATTCGGATTCTCATTCGGATTCTCATCTAAGACTAACATTTGGTAGACTTCGTAGTCATCAGTCTCCTTTGTCTACCTGATGAAGATGGCGGAAAATCGCTCAGATGCGACCGACACAGGATCGTAGAGTTAGGTTAACCTTGGGGGACGCCTATGTCCAGTAAGCGTCCCTTGAGTATGTTAATGATGATGATACTTACAGGCTGCGAGTGCTGCAGCTCATGCTTCAGTGCGTGGGCTGGTGGAGGCGGTGCTCGCTCCTCGGCCTGCTCCAGCGCGGCGCGCAGTCCAGAACCCTCAGTCTGATAAAATAAATAAATTAATCACGATAAAATACACATTCAGGCAGTGGGCTGGTCATATTAGCCGCAGAACTGACAGCCGTTGGAGCCGTAAAGTCCTTGAGTGGAGACCGCGACTCGGTAAGCGTAGTGTAGGACGCCCTGCGACAAGATGGGATGATGACATTCGAAGGCTGGCTGGTGTGGGCTGGATGAGAGTGGCCGAAAATCGGGAGCAGTGGCGTGCATTAGGGGAGACCTATGCCCAGCAGTGGACGAGTGTGGGTTGCTGATGATGATGATGAAAATACACATGGCCTTAGCTATAAGGTTTTCCAAACCAAGGTTTTCTACTGTAGGTAAGTACTATGGAGATCAGAAACTTGTAGACTGGATTATTTTTTTAAAATTCGTATTTTTTTTTTGTGTTTTTATACAAAGCCTACCATTCTATTCGGTAATTTTGTATGGAGTATGTGTGATATAAAATATTGTCGTCCTAATTTGAAAAAGTTTTGAAACTAAAGTTGTTCTTACGCAATTCATCCATTACTATTACACCGCGTAAAGCAAATATTCGACTAGATTAGATTAAAATAACCCATAATAATTTCAATGATAACTAGCCTTAATACAAAATTATTATAATTTTCATTTATTAAAATGTGTTACCCACATTGGATAACTTCTCAAAATAAGAATTAACCGGGATTACTTCTGCTAAGCAAACACAATCCAATACAAACTACTAAGTTTGGGTCTAACTAGAAAACTGATTGCCGTTCCGGGAAGTTTAAATAGGTAAGTTTACCCGCTCTCAATAGGCACTTGTTTCCAACTTTGATTGTCTACAAGCTTTGAAATGGATTTTGGAACCACCCATTTATAAATTAAGCTATGTTTTACTAGTTTATTATCTTCTTTAAGACATCATTCTTTTAGAAAAAGGTTTTGTTCGGTCGACTAAACGCTTCCATTTTTGATTTTTATCACCTAGTTGTTTTGCGGATGTTACGAGAACAGTAATACTAATATTGTATACGTTATTTTTTATTTACCCAAATTAATATGCACAAGATTGACACTAAAAATATAAATAATGGCTTTTGCAATCATAATACTACAGATTTTTTTTGATATCTAAAATGTATCACAGTTAAAAAATACAATGGTATCGCTAGTGAACCGAATAAGAACTTTTAGGAACAGCATAACGTTACGCCTATTCAGGGCCGAGTTCCCCAACTTTAAAACAACGATAATCACACTTTAAGCGTGCTGCTTCTTATTGGTGTTTGAAAAGTTGGTGAACTCGGCCCTTAGTGCCTAATTATTTCGGGTTCCTGAGGGGCAATTATCGTGCACTCGATATTAAAGGCGAATTAGAGTATTCATACATTCGTCCTTATAAATCTCTTACTCGACTTCAATGCGAGTGATCAATAATACGCCCTCTGAGGACCTATTCTCGTGCACTCGATATTCGAGTTAAAGATTTGTATGGACGAATGTATGAAATTCCTATATTCGATATCAATGTTGAGTGCAGAAAAATTGCCTCTCTGATCCTTTTCTGATGTCTGGTGAATCTAACATACAAACATACTTGATAAAAGCTGACCCCTTCAAAACAATACGTAATTTGGTTATGTTTATTTAACCAAACATACCTCGCTAGTAGATCGTCGGCTAGAAGTCTCGCTGGGCTCATTGGTCTCTGGGGTCTCGCTCTCCGGGGCCTCAGTCACCGTTGAAGTGATGATTTCCTGCAGCCAAGAGATTCAAAATTAAAACGTTATTGGAAATCATACTAGATAAAATTTAAAACTCCGTTCTAATTTACATTAAAATAACGTTTAGTTGGGAAAGATAATTTATTTTTTCATTTTTCAAGGGAATTCCTATTTTTAGGGTTCCGTACCTCAAAAGGAAAAAACGGAACCCTTATAGGATCACTTTGTTGTCCGTCCGTCCGTCCGTCTGTCAAGACCCTTTTTCTCAGGAACGCGTGGAGGTATGAAGCTGAAATTTATATCAATTACTCAGGTCTACTGTCCCTTGAAGCTGTGAAAAAATCAAACTTCTAAGCCAACGCAATCAAAAGATACAGCCGTTTATGCCGCAAATTTTCGACACTTGCAAGGGAATCAAAACCTACAGGGTGCTTCCCGTGAACTCAGAATCTTGAAATTTGGTACGAAGCAACGCCTTATAGCATAGATAAAGGAAAAATTACGAAAACCATAAATTTTTAGTTACATCACATAATATATATATATTTTTTAATAATTTTAAACTTACTACACATTTCCTCATAAACGCGTAAAGGTATTAAATTGAAAATCATACCAAATACTCAAGTCTATAATACCTTTAAGCTGTAACAAAATCAAACTTCTATGTCAACGCAATCAAAAGAAACAGGAATTTAAGCTGCATATTTTGAAACTCGCAAGTACTCGCAAGGGAATCAAAACCTAAAGGGTACTTCCAGTCGACCTAGAATCTTGAAATTTGGCATGAAGAAACGTTTTATAGCACACATAAAGGAAAAATTCCGAAAACCTTAAATTTTTAGTTACATTACAAAATATATATTTTTTAATAAATATAAACTTATTACTTTTTTCCTCATGAACGCGTAGAGCTATCAAGTTGAAATTCATATCAAATACATACTTAGATCTAATTGCCTTTAACCCGTGAAAAAAAATAATCTAAGTCAACGCAAAAACGCAAAACGCAAAAGTACAACCATTGATACCGCATATTTTGAACTCGCAACTACACGCAAGGGAATTAAAACCTAAAGACCACTTCCCGTTGACATAGAATCTCGAAATTTGGTAAGAAGCAATAGCTTACAGCACAGGTAACAGAAAAATTCCGAAAAGCTTAAAATTTTAAGTAGTTATACCACCAAAAAAATTGTGATTGTAAACATAATTGTAGTTACAGCAATGACCGCGAGTTATTATACTATGTAAAGAAGAAGGCTATTTCGTCTTCTTTAAATGTTGCCCTCCCCCAACATTTAAAGAAGACGAAATAGCCTTCTTCTTTATATTTCGACGTTCTTTTATCGAAATGATATGTGTTAATATAAAATAAAGGATTACTTAAACGATAAAGAGATCTTTGTCTTAAATTTATGCTCCTCCATCTTTCCCCATTGTAATGTTATGAATTTCATTTTGCAATAAAAATACCATAGTTTGACTCGATTGTCGTAATGAACGAACTTTGTAAACCTTGCAGGTTTGTACGGAACCCTCGGTGCGCGAGTCCGACTCGCACTTGGCCGGTTTTTTTTTATTTAATTACAAATCAGTTCCCGCTTTTAATTGACGCTCTACTCAAGCAAGAAAGTTTTGATAGGTTGTTCTACTATTCAAGTCCTTTTATTTGATACATATATCGAGGAGGGTTGTCATAGAGTAGTTATGTTAATCCGACATTTAGTGGCGTCAGCCATCTTGGATCAATTTCTATCAAACATATCAAATTATATTTCACAGTGGTAGACGTGTCCTGTGTGTAAGCGAGATGAGTGGACTGGTTACGGACCGACATGGCCTTATTAGGGGCGACGTCGGAGCTAGAGGCGCTGGGGAATGCGACAGTGCAGGGGAAAAGGCTGGATGTCTTGCAAGGTCATGAACTATAACTGACAGTGGTAGATGTGTCCTGTGTGTAAGCGAGGCAAGTGGTCTGGTCATGGACCGACACGGCCTCATCAAGGGCGATTTTGGAGCCGGAGGCGCTAGAGGAGAGAGGGTGCAACAGTGTAGGGTAAATGGCTGGACGTCTTGCAAGGACATGAACGATAGCTCACAGTGGTAGACGTGTCCTGTCTGTAAACGGGGCGCCTGGTCTGCCTCGCGGACCGACACGGCCTTATCAGGGGCAACTTTGGAGCTGAAGACGCTAGAGGCGAAGACGGTGCGACAGTGCAGGGCAGAAGGCTGGACGTCTTTGCAAGGACACACGAACACATGAACGATAACTCACAGTGGTAGACGTGTCCTGTGTGTAAGCGGGGCGAGTGGTCTGGTCACGGACCGACACGGCCTCATCAGGGGGTGACGTCGGGGCCGGAAGCGCCGGAGGAGAAGACGGTGCGACAGTGCAGGGCAGAAGGCTGGACGTCTTGCAAGGACACATGAACACATGAACGATAACTCACAGTGGTAGACGTGTCCTGTGTGTAAGCGGGGCGAGTGGTCTGGTCACGGACCGACACGGCCTCATCAGGGGGTGACGTCGGGGCCGGAAGCGCCGGAGGAGAAGACGGTGCGACAGTGCAGGGCAGAAGGCTGGACGTCTTGCAAGGACACATGAACACATGAACGATAACTCACAGTGGTAGACGTGTCCTGTGTGTAAGCGGGGCGAGTGGTCTGGTCACGGACCGACACGGCCTCATCAGGGGGTGACGTCGGGGCCGGAAGCGCCGGAGGAGAAGACGGTGTGACAGTGCAGGGCAGAAGGCTGGACGTCTTGCAAGGACACATGAACACATGAACGATAACTCACAGTGGTAGACGTGTCCTGTGTGTAAGCGGGGCGAGTGGTCTGGTCACGGACCGACACGGCCTCATCAGGGGGTGACGTCGGGGCCGGAAGCGCCGGAGGAGAAGACGGTGCGACAGTGCAGGGCAGAAGGCTGGACGTCTTGCAAGGACACATGAACACATGAACGATAACTCACAGTGGTAGACGTGTCCTGTGTGTAAGCGGGGCGAGTGGTCTGGTCACGGACCGACACGGCCT
Source organism: Marasmia exigua (assembly GCA_019059595.1). Taxonomy (NCBI): domain Eukaryota; kingdom Metazoa; phylum Arthropoda; class Insecta; order Lepidoptera; family Crambidae; genus Marasmia; species Marasmia exigua. The sequence goes on along the minus strand of CM032476.1, from coordinate 9,048,626 downwards.
CATCAGGGGGTGACGTCGGGGCCGGAAGCGCCGGAGGAGAAGACGGTGCGACAGTGCAGGGCAGAAGGCTGGACGTCTTGCAAGGACACATGAACACATGAACGATAACTCACAGTGGTAGACGTGTCCTGTGTGTAAGCGGGGCGAGTGGTCTGGTCACGGACCGACACGGCCTCATCAGGGGGTGACGTCGGGGCCGGAGGCGCCGGAGGAGAAGACGGTGCGGCGGTGCGTGGCAGAGGACTGGACTCTTCTGGCTCTGTCTCTACTTCCCGGGCCTCGTCATCTGATTCCTCACTCTCATGGATGCCATTTGAAGTCTGAAAAAAGATTGATACATTTTATGTTCTGATCGCCTCTCCTTTAATTTTAACTGCGTGCTTAAGGTGAAGGGTATACCCCATTAGCCACCAATCAATTATAATTATTAGCAACTAAACCGGATATCTTTTTAACAATTTCAAGACTACGATCTCTCAAAGAACACTTAAACTATTTATTTAATACTTGTACTTAATTTTTGAGTCTGTTTTTGCACTCGGAATTTTGACTATCGCCATTAATTTAATTAATTTGGCGTTAATTCAAATTTCGAGTACAAGTATGAGTACAAAAGTTAAGTATAAGTATTAAATCAATAGTATAAGTGTTTTCCGAGAGATCGTAGCCTCGAAATCGTTAAAAAGATATCCGGTTTAGTTTCTAACAATTAAAATCAATTGGTGTCGCTAGTTGACCTACCCTACCTTACCGTCACCTTAAATAAATCGACTGAGTGGCATCATCTATGTATGTAAAATAGTTCGGATGGAACAAATAAGTATACTTAAAATATTCTGATGGAATCACAGATCTATACATCGCTTTCCTTTTTTATTTGTTGTGTTAGATTACAGATGGGTCATATTACGGAAAATAGAATGCTATCTCTAACCATATAAACATGACACCATTCGATTTTTTATTCCAAGATGCAGGATCGTATAACAATATCAATCTTTTATAGAACAGTAAAATTAATGCCACCTGTTGTTGTTCGTAAGATACCTACTGGTGACGAACTTCTTTACACTCTTTACTCATTAAACTAATCTGAAAATACCCTCACTTTCACTCTCTCATTCTGGATGTCCTGCCTCTGCCGAGTGCGCTGGTCCCTCTTAGCGTTGAGCTGTTCCCTCGCGGCTTGTTCACGTTGCACCTCGGCCTCGATCCTGTCCAGCAGCAGCTCTTCAGCTTCGGGGGTCATCGACATCAGGGAGACGGCCATGTCGTCCTTAGACTGCATGGACTGGAATGTGACATTAGTAAGTTGTTCAGCAGCCAACTGATCATGAAATTATTTAAAATGAAATTTGAAAACACTAAAAGGGTCTTGGAGAAAACCCTTTAGTTAAAGACCATCATTTATTACAGAGTCTAATGGGGCTATCCGTGTGGAAAATCCGCTAGATGACGTACTTTGGACTGAGATCTAACTTCAACAATATTGGTTGTAGGTATTATTCATGTTCCTAAAATGTATGGCAATCACGTGATAGTCTTTATTGCCTTTTAAATTTTAGGAATTTCTTCAATACGTTTTAAAAGAATACAGACCTGGACATAGTCTTCAATGGCAGTTCCAATGCTGGCGTACAGATGCGGGCGACGGCGAAGAGCGGTCAAAGCACGTTGGAGGGCGCGGTCAGCATCCTATTGGTTAGACATAACGAGTATATTAATTGGGATTGATATTTATTTAAGTATTGCAACGACGTAAATAAGCTGACCGTTTACATGGCTACCATTTGACATTACAACGGATATTTATGCTTTGAAAGGACATGTCATCCAACTTCTCTCCGTATTCCTCGTAAAATAAGACTACTTTGATAAAATATGAGAGTGTTAAAAGTATGTGCCGGGCGATTTCGTGGCAGGCAGATATCATCCGCTGAACGCGGCTAGAACGCGGACGCACAACCCTTGAAGCTTGAGTCAGAGTCACTATCAAATGATAATTGGCGTTGGTCACATCTTACCTGAAGCCTGTCGGCAGCACTAGCTCGCTCTGCAGCGGCAGCTTCTCGGCCGGCGGCGGCAGCGCGTCTCCAGGCGGCCAGGGCTCCGCTTCGCTCAGCGGCCAGCGCGCGGACGAGGCGCTGTAAGCACTTCTGAACGCGGTGTGCCTGTGGACAGTAGATATTGAAGTAACTAACCTTTGATTATTCATTATTTATTTTGCCGCTCTTACTTTAATTCCGCTGGTTCTAAGTCCTAATTAACTTTGAATCCCGTCAGTAGTTGATCGTTTTGCAACATACCTATACTAAACTCACCCAAGTCTTTTTTGAGGTAACCTAAAAAGATTTTAGCTTATTTGTACAAAATTACGGCCTTGTGATGATAACGGCCTTGTATAAGATCCAACTCTAAGCATTCAAAATCTTTATGGCAATACATATAACTCTTTGGAGAATCTTCCGTGGAGCAACAGTGAAACATGCCGTGACTTAAACTATCATTTTAGAGAAGTCTGAGTTTGGCTGCACATTTTTGTTTTTGCATTCATGGAAAGCTTAGTTCTGACATCGCTTATGACAGGAGGTATGTGAAGTGAGCCAATATGCGCTGCTGGAGAATAGCGACCAAGGGCCGGAGTTCCACTGGGCTTCTCATGCATGGTATATGAAGTGTGAAGAATCTAACGTCACTTACATTGGGAGGTGTGTCGCGGAGTGAGCGAGTGTAGCAAGAGAGAGCGGTGCGGCGGCGCTGGGCGAGGTGAGCCAATACGCGCTGCTGGTGCAGAGCGGCCAGGCGCCGACGTTCCGCAACGCCTTCTTCTTCAAGAGACTGTAGAACAAATCACCGGCGAGTGAACATTCAATATCTAACACTTTTGTGCACTAGAAAAAACTCTTCTAACCAGTTTCCTTCTTTATCTAGATCAAGCAGCCAAAAAACTGCCAGGAGAACATTCTCAGAATGGTACTTTAAGTAACTGTTTATGCTAGGTAGTTTTTTAAATTTTCGCGTTGCATTATAACTATAATTAATAAAAACGGGAATTTTGTACTCTCATATTTCATTGTGTACTTACATAATTTTCACTCGACGTTTCGGCTACGTTACTGCAGCCGTGGTCACGAGCGGACAGGCGGAGTATGGCGTCGGACACCCTCACATTTTCCGATATTAATCCGCAACTTAATGAACTGACAGTGAAGCTACTCCGACACACTACACTAACAGTATCGGTGTTTGTTTGCGTTAGTAACGGACTAGCACGGGGTTTGCACTCGTTAATTACAGGATTCCATGTTGATGACATTTAAATCCATCCTCCCGATTGAAAGTCTTGTACTTCTTGATCTCAATCGCTTGACGTACTATCCTGGTATGATAATGACGATCGGTGGAAATGATTTTCGGGTCATGTAGTTCCATCCAATGATTAACTACCATTTCCAGAAGATGTTCTGCTATTGCCGGTTTATTCGCTTGTCGATTATAACGTCGAGTAAAATATGTGGGTACACAATGTTGTATCACATAATAAATATCGTGTTAATTCCCGTCTTGATTAATTATTATTTATGCTACAGTTTTTCAAACTTTGTTCTGCTAATACATTATCATCTCGCTTTCTTTGGTATTTGTACTAGAGCAGAAAAATGTAGCGGCTGATTACTTTTCTCTATGAGTCTACTATATTCTGTTAATTTAATTAAGTCGAGAAATTTGTTCTTGAAGAACTAAACGGAATACCTTTGATTTATAAACAATAAGATGTGTCCTGTGAGTAAGCGGCAGTGGCGCCATCATTTATTTTCAAGAATTTATTGACTGAGTATACAGTAGACGAACAGTCTACAACCAGTCTAATAAAGTCAGTAGGTACTACAGCAGACTGTAGTAGATTTTTTAGCAAATTAAATAGAGAAGTTTTAAATCAAGGAATTCTACTTCAATGGCACCAAATAGAGGTACAACGAAACCCAACACACGAGCCAATTTTTAACCCATCCCTTTCACACGCGTTGTGCGTCTTTTTTGTTTGGATGTAGGTACCTACATTCTCCTTCGTTTCGGGAGGGTTTAGTTATATACCCTCTGAGTCGCGAACTAAACTTGTACTATTATGTATAGTATGAAAACAAACTTTTTTATAGGTAAATGGTTTTTTCAAGGTACTACAAACCTGCACGTTTGCCTGGAACTTGGCGGTCATGCGTTGGCGGAACGTCTGCGCAGCGGTCGGGTCGGTGTTCATCATCTGCTGGTAACGGTCCTCTAGCTCCGACCACTCCTTCATCACTTTAGTGATCTGTGGTAAGGACGCGATTTTAAAGCAAAGAGCTGATTAATTTAATAAATCTAAATACTATCTAAAAGAGGTAGATAAATCCTAAAGACTACGACAACGCTCTTTAGATAATCGGAAATGAGAAAACACTTGCGCCATTCAATCGACAGCCAGCGCCATCTCTTGGTGAAGTTTGGGACGCAAAAAGTCCGGAAAATAAATAAATAAACATTTCACAACATCACATACATTGATCTGACTCCGAGATAGGTAGCTGAGGCTCAGGAGATAGGTATGGTATATGTGTGTGTGTGGAAAAGAAGCGAAGGCGGGCCACTATTCAATGATGATTTTTTTTCCTAAGACAAGATATGTCTTAATATTGCTTCCTTTGTATAGGTAATTAGGTAGGTGACTGCCTCGGCGGCGCAGTGGTTGGAGGGTCGTACTTTAAAGCGACGGCTGCGCAAGAGGTCCCGGGTTCGATCCCCGGGTCGGGCCAAAACTTTGTACCTAAGTTTTCGGCAAGAAATACTTAGTGGGAGCCCGGAGTCTGGAAGTTGGCGGTCTTGTACCCCCGTGCCTCGGAAAGAACGTTAAGTTGTTGGTCCTGCGCCCGATCCCTCTCCGGTCGTGTCACATTAGTATCCCATCGGATTATGAGGGCAAGGGAATAGAGAGTGCACTTGTGTTTGCGCACACACTTGAGAACTATAATATATCCTGTGTAATCGGTTGGAGGATATTATTAAGTAGGTAATTAGATTGTATTCATGAATGCTATAAGAGTTGCAGAAAATTCCAAGCCATTATGCTCCAGTATAGGACCTATCATGGTTCATCATTAGTTGGCTACTAGGAAAGTTTTTGTAACCTACATCCCTTAGCTTCTGATAGTGAATAAAAATAAGGTTGAAGTCGGACTATTATTACCTTACTCTATGGGGTAGAGTTACTTGAATATCTATAACGAGAAATTATGTAAGAATATTAAAAATACTTTTTTATTGGAATAAGCGTACTTAAAGAACCTAAACTTTTAATTGAATATTTGATAACAATAACCAATTTAGCCTATTATGTAACAGATACTCGTAAACTCACTCAAGACAGGAGTGAAGAAGTAACGAAGTGCCAAACTAACAAAACCCAACAATTGAAGTTAGGCTGGGATGAACAGATAACAAGCGGAAAATTATTGAAACTTCGCAGAGTTTGTTTATCGAAGTTTATTTTTGCTTATTCAAAGATTTTAGGGACAAATAATACCCCAGCGTAAGGACAAATAAGAATTGTTGAAATGTTAAATTTATATATTTCTGCTGAGAGAAATAAATCGAGAATATTTTATACTTATACTTAATAATGAAGGTTCGTAACAGATTTGTCTTTGAGGCGACACATCGATGATACTTGCGCCGCCATGTGATTTATATTTATTGTGGCGAATAGAAGCCACTTTTCAAGCTAAAAGTGGCCACTTTTAACAATAATGGAAATTATTGTTACTTGTAGGAAGTAACCAAAAAATTGTTAATCATCATCATCATCATCATCATCATCATCAGCCCATTTAAGTCCCCACTGCTGGTGCACGGGCCTCCCTCAATCACATGAGAGGTAATTGTCATACTCACCACGCTTGGTAGATAGGTTGGCGAGGGTTTTGATATGAATGCAGAGTTTTCCTTCTCTGGGTGCTGATGATTATGCCAGCAGCTTTACCTTAGTCGCCTTTTACGACACCTCGGTAAGAGTGAGGGTGGCCTATTCTTCTTTGACGGGGACCACACGGCAAAGTAGAATATAAAAATTTTTAATACTTTGCTTAAAAGATTTGTTGCTCACTTTTTAAAAAAATGTCACTTATTCGCCACTAATCAATATAAAACACTTGGCGGCGCTAATGTCGTCGCGCTGTCACCTTAACAGGGAAAATAGTTATTTGTTTAAAAAGTGCGTACATTTTTGAGAACTTGTGTGCGCTATTCTCTTGAAAGTCCCTGGGCTAAGTCGTATCCGTCGGGATACGACATTCAAATGCACATTCAAATCACATTTCAAATATGTAATTATGTTTACATAACTAAAAATATGTTAAATAAAAATAAAGTTTAAAAACTAAAACCCGACTACTAAGAAAACATGATCTAAAAAGTACAAAACAAGAAAATTGTCTCTGCTGATATGATTATGCCGTATCGCCGTGGTCGTATGTCACATTGATTTTATTTTATTATTATGATGAATCTGTTTTGCTACGGTAGGTAGTACAGTACGGGTTTTAGTTTTTAAACTTTATTTTTTTATACATACCTTTTCACGGTGGGTTTCCTCAAGGCGTTGCTGTGCATCCTTATAGCTCTGATGCTCGGTGCGCGGGTCGAAGTGCGAGAAGTACGGGTCAGATGTCGCCGTTGAAGCCTGCAATATTAAGTTGAACTTAAACTTAACCTTAATAACGGTCAATCTTTTATACAGGCTGTATTACTTGTCGTTTAGAGGAACTTTTGTCTCCAGAGTTTTTCGAAATTCGCACAAAAATGTTGCGTTCTGTTGACATGCCTCTAGGACCCCACATTGTACTCAGTGAGAGTGGGCGCCCTTTTCATAATTAAAAACGAGGACTTAGTCTACATTTCCTGCCATATGATAAGTCTTACAAACTTTTGCAAGCAGTTGCGCTCTCCCACTCAAGGCACCCACGGAAAACCTGCTGAGTATGCCTTTTCAGCAATCATACTTAAGTATTTTCAGTTAAATAATTTTATGATAATGATAACATTAACATTTAACGGTACAAATAATCTACCTATTGAATTTGTTTTATGTCTGTTTGTATGTACTCGTGTATGTTTCCCTATTTTATTAATAGTGACACAGTATACTGGCTCTCCTCAGCCTAATGGTTAAGCAGTAGAAGAGCCCTCGTTGCAATTACAACGGAAGAGATGTCAGGCGTCACCTGCGTTGAGACTGCCATACTGGCCCGCGAGATGCTTCTTCAAGCTTCGTTTGAAGGAATCCATATTGTAGGAAGAAGGAAATACATGAATAAAATATTGACTTACTTACTATATGAAATATAAACTAGTGTGAATGAAACACGTGGGTTTTGTGTATCTTAGGATTTCATCATCATCATCATCAGCCCATTTAAGTCCCCACTGCTGGGGCACGGGCCTCCCTCGATCACATGAGGGGTAATTGCACTACTCACCACGCTTCGCAGACGGGTTGGCGAGGGTTTTTAAATGCAGAGTTTTCCTTCTCTGGGTGCTGATGATCATGCCAGCAGCTTTACCTTAGTCGCCTTTTACGACACCTCGGTAAGAGTGAGGGTAGCCTATTCTACTCTGCCGGGGACTACATGGCCTTAGGATTTAGTCATCGATAATAATATCATAGAAGGAGATTAAAACTAACGGTCTGCATCACCCCTTACCGTGGTAGTGGTGGTGGTGGTCGTAGAAGTGGTGGTAGTAGATGGCACTGCTGAGGACTCTGGTCGAGGCCACGCGCTGTCGTCCCCGTCAGTGTAATCGTCGTCTTCGCCGTCATCGTCACGGGAAAGATCGGCGTCTTCATCTTCGTCCATATCTGAAAGTTTTGAAGAAGAGATCAGGACCTATCAGTGGCAAGCTTTTTAACGGTTTCGTCAACGAAAACTCAGGGTTCCTAATAGAATGCGTCAAACAAATCGGGTCACTTGCGCAAGTGCACTCTGAATAGTACTTATTATACAACGTACTTAAGTGTATATATTTATTTGCAGCGGACTGTACTTTGCAGCAGCCCTCTGCCATTTAGTCAACATCAAACTCTGATATTATTTTTCTATGAGATTGTAGGCAGACGAGCAGATGGATCACCTAATGGTAAACGGTCACCGTCGCCCATGGACACCTCCAACACCAATTGCTCAATTACAAGTCCTACAACGTTTTCGAGGGTGATAAATTGCTGAGAAAAAACCTTTGCCTCCAAAGAGCAAACGATGAAAACTCAAAAGTATCTACCCAAATATCCAGTTGATCATTCAATACGAAACAACGAAGGCGACAATTTTTAACCTAACTTTATTAATAATCAAAAACGTTTTCTACCCAAGGTGAAGTGCCCAAAACAGTTTGTAAGATAGTTAAAAAAGGATGGTGTAATTTAAATTTTCCTCAACGACATCATGTTGGGTTGGTCCTCTAGTCTATCAAAGTCACAGTGCTCAAGTAAAGCCGAGCTCGCATCAAAGCATGAATATTCATTAGGTTAAAAACTGCTACGAAAAGAGGCTAAGCGGGTATAAAGAAAGTGTTTGTAGTGCCAATCTCATTACATTTTTCCATAACTAAACATCATGCGGTTTTAACGTAGGGAAACTTATGTAGGATTCTCTGTCTGTTGCACGTTAGATGAACGATTACTTATAATCGGGTTGGTTGAAGCTCTTTGTGGGAGGTCTACGTTCAGCAATAGAGGCGATAGGTTCAATGTTTGATAATGAAAAATACCTCTTTCCAAAAACTTGTCCCTTACCGTCGTCAGTATCGTCGTCATCATCGTCGTCGCTCAGGTTCAGGGTGTCGTCGTCATCATCGTCATCCAACGCATCATCGTCATCGAGCAAATCGTCATCACGCTCGTCCATAGCTGCGGAAGCTGCCAGCATCTCTTCGCCTCCCGGGCTGACTGGTACGCCAACGTCCATGGGCTTATGCATCTTCACGTTTTCTACAAAACAATGTATTATTTATTTAAGAACACTAGTTATTGAACTATTTTCTATTAAAACTTCTATAATGTACAACATCTCAGCTTTAAAAATTAACTTACATAAAATTTTAAACTATTTCCCAAAATATATTCTGTGGTAAATCCTAAGAAGGCCTCTACGCTGCTCGCACGCACGGCCCGCGGTCGTATTCCACATTGCGAACTACTTACAGCGGCTCTAGTTGTGGATGTGGTTAAAAAGATAGCTCTGAGGCACGAGCAGTCCATCAAAATATCGGATAAAATGCTAACCTTTGAAATGTTTCGGGCAGCAAACAAACTCGACTCCAGAGAACAGACTGATTCCACACGGTAGCAACATCGCGAAGGTTCTAAGTCGGAGTCCTCGTTGCGCGCACGCACGGCCCGCGGTTGCGTTCCACCTCGCAAACTGCCAGCAGCGGCTCTGGTTATGGATGTGGTCAAAGAGACAGCTCTCAGGCACGAGCAGCGCGTCCGATTGGAATGGGCCTTCTGAAACAAATTGCTGCTGTAGTTAATGATTCTTTGGTAAAAAATGAATTCTAGCAGTATCTACAGATTAATACAACCTCTCAGGAAATGGAAAAAAAACTAAACATAAAGACTTCACAGTTCTTAGAATAAGAATTATTCTAGAAGGGCCTTATTTAAATGTTTTTGCAGTAATCTCAGCATCAGATCATAGAATGAAATGAATGAGTTAAAATAAATTAATGAATAGGGTTAAAATAAATTCGCATAAAATTATGATTCAAGATTAAACAAATATAATGGTGGTGATATTTAAATAAAGATTGCAAATATTTGATCTATTTTTAAATTTTTTTTTTTTTTTTTATATATTAAATGGGTTTGCACTTGACCTCATTTCACCTGATGGAAAGTGATAATAAGGTCTAAGATGTAGCGTGCTTACCCAGAAGAAGCCTATTCACTCTCGACTTAAAGACACCCAAATTGTAGCTCTCTGGGAATACAGAAGCCGGCAAGTTGTTCCATTCCTTAGCAGTTCGTACCAAGAAAGAGGAAGCGAACCGCTTAGTACGAGCTGGTGGAACTTGCACAGTGTAAGGGTGGATTCCTGTCGTCTTCCGTAATGTCCGGTGGTAGAAAGGAGAAGGTGGTATCAGGTCGTGAAGCTCATTCGAACACTCTCCAAAATGCATCCTATAAAAAACCGATAGACTGGCCACTCTACGTCGGTGAGCGAGGCTTCGGGATTTACCATCCACTAATTCTGCGTCACCAACTAACCTCATGGCTCGACGCTCAATCGAGTCGAGGGCAGCCAGCTGATACTTGGCTGAGCCATCCCATAGGTGACTGCAATACTCCATGCACGACCGAACTTGAGCTTCATAGAGTTTAAGAACCTGTTCCGGCGTGAAGTATCGCCTAACCTTGCATAGGATACCAAGTTTTTTAGCAGCAGTGGCTGCCTTGGTCTCAATAGAGCGACCGAAGTTAAGGTTGGAGGTTTGGTCCATACCTAGTAGACTTAGAGTGTCTGCAACAGGCAAGGACACGTTCTGAAAAGTGGGGGACAAGGTGAAAGCGGTCCGCTTAGAGCTGAAGAGACACGCCTGTGTTTTGGAAGCGTTGAACACGACTCTGTTAGCTTCCCCCCAATCGGAGACTGCTTCAAGGATCGCGTTCACCCGTCCAACCATTTTTGCTCTGCATGCATGGATTTCAGCCGAACCAGCCCTTGCGTCGGACATGTATCTCTCTGCAACTGTGCTATCATCTGCGTACCCAAAGATACCGGGCATAAGCAGGTCGTTGATATGCAACAAAAAAAGGGTTGCAGAGAGAACAGACCCTTGAGGGACTCCAGCTTCAATCGCCAACGGATCGGACGAGCAACCGTCTACGACTACCCGAATCGACCTGTTCCTCAGAAAGTCCGAAATCCATATGCAAAGATTAGCAGGAATTCCGTAAGCTGGAATCTTGCTAAGAAGGCCGTCGTGCCAGACCCTATCGAAGGCTTTGGAGATATCCAGCGAGACTGCAAGAGCCTCACCGTGCCTGTCCATTCTCAAATCAAAACGAATAGGTACATTTTGTTAAAATTAACGAGATATACATACCAAGACAGCGGAAAGGCTTGACCCATCTGGTGACCTTGCATTTGGATGCACTGCCGGTGCCCAACTTGCACCAGTTGCTTACTTTGACGTAGTGCGATGCCTCCACGATATTAGTGATGTCATGGCTGGGGTACACCTAATGATAGAAATTAATCATTGTTCAAAACTTAAGAAACACTAGAAAGTAATAATGTATAATTATTACTAAAGCGATAATTCTAAAAAAAATAACAGAGTTGTGAATAGTAATTTCGGAAACTAAATTTCAAAAGGAGCTACTGTGCTGTTATCCGTTATTTAGCTACATGATATCTGTAAGAGAGAACACCAAAATCACCGTTTAGTAACCACGTTAAGAAGCAGAGTACCTAAACTTTACATTATATGAACTCTTCATATCGAATCTATATAGATTAAACATATGTTTCATCATCATCATCATCATCCTCCTGCCCTTTTCCCAGGTTATCTGGGGTCGGCGCAGTATGTTTTCCTTTTCCATACGTCCCTGTCATTCGTCATCGAATCATCCACCTCTTTTTCCAGATTAAACATATGTTTATGAGCATAAAAAACTGTCATGATTTTGAAGGAAACTGAAGTCTTACATTTTAAAGCTTGAACAAAGTAAACCTAAAAAGATTAATCATACAAAATTTACAGAATTATGCGACATCATAAATCAGTCATAGCTGTGAAGATCGTCTCCATAAATCCTCCCTTCAACGAAGTCACCTCGCGGCAGAAAATAATTGCTTCGCAAGCGATGCTAATCAGATTACTTGTTTAGCTGCTAAGCCCTAAACGGAACGGCTTGCTATATAAATTGAAGGTTGACTGTTCCACGGTACATTGGTTAAGTGAAGTTAACAATTATTATAGCTATCTGGAGATCCTTATAGAAATACAAACAATATGGAGGTAGTAGAAGTGATAAGATAAATATTGAAAAATACAATATATAAAACCTTATATGCTCTTTTACTTACATTATTATAGTAAAAAAGTAATTTCAAAGGAATAATAATTATAAAAAAACTAATCGAACGACCTGTTGGTCTATTGGTTTAAGTACCGGGCCGTGATCTCGGGGTCTTAGGGTCGATTCCTGGGTCGAGCAAAAAATGTGTTTCGAATTTTTCGAACATAATTCGGATTTGTGATCACTAATCCGCATTTGGCAAGCGTGGTGATTACGCCTAATCTAATCATAGTAGCAATGACTTCATTTCTATGATGGAGGCCTTTGCCCTGCAGTGGGACAGTTATAGGCTGATTTAAAAAAAATCGAACAGTAAGATAACAAACCATTATAAAAACTGGAATAGAAAATGATGAATTTTTTATAGATAAAAAGGCTCTTCTTAGCCTTTTGTCACTTTGATGAGAGGTTATACAATATTCAACCTGAGCTTTATTTGTTTATTAATACTTCAATATTGTTTTACAATTGTGTTAAGCTATCGCAAATTCCGGACCCTATAATTAGGTAACAAGTTAAACAAACTGAGTATAGATTTATGGGGAGACCCACATAGAACACGACAAAACAAAAGAGCGGTCATATCGTTTTCGGGTTAAGTTAGGTCTCGATCAGCCTATTCAGTCGGGTTGGATCAAACGCAATCAAGTCTGATTGGGAACGTGTTTCGCAGTCGAAACCACAATATCCGTCGACGCGAGGTTTTGCCAACAAAGCCAGTTAGTTGGTTTGAGCTTGCTAACTTACGGTATTGAGCCGCTGGGATGTCACGAGTAATTGTGCGGTTTTGTCGAGAACACTTGTATCGGTAATCCAATATTTAGCAAAAAGGAAAGGGAGCGTCCGGAAAAAGGTATAAAAGAACTTATTGACTTGAGCTGGTACGTAACAGAGATACATAAAAAAAAACCCTTAGAGTCTTTGGACTTAAAACTGAATTCATAATATAACTTACAAAGATTGGTAAGATAGATAATGTCATTGGTATAACTAATGCCATTCCTAATTCATCAAGAAACACGTCTCACTAACAATCTTCTAAAGTTTTGTGATAATTTAACTAGTTAGAATGCAATACGTAACAGAACGTCTTTTATGAGATTTGAATAGTTGGTGCTCAATTCATTGTAAAGTTAAACCAGAACTATCGTTGAACAATATTGTTCTAAAACCAACACAAACTATTCATAATTACTCTAAAGTAACTGCCTATCAGTTACTTTAGAGTAATTATGAATTTAGAGTAATTACTTATTCAATTTTAACCAAAACAGTAAATATGTTCATGTTCTGCTATAACCCTTAATAAGGCGTAAGTCATTGAAAAAGTTTATTGATTTTCGCTCTTATGTCATGACAGATATAAGGTTCAAAACCTGGTGGGAACTATTTTACCTTTGGATAAAAAAAAATACATGATAGGTAGGTACAGTACACCTTTGTTATAGCTTAATTTTACTAATAGGTCATGGTGTAAAAGTTGCATTGGTAGAGTGCATTTTTATCATAAAAAATACTTTAATTTTTTTTTATGTGATAGGTGGCAGACGAGCAGACGGATCACCTGATGGTAAGCGATTGCCGTCGCCCAAGGACACCCGCGTCACCAGTGGAGTCACAAATTCCCCCGGATTGGGCCTCTGGTACCCTCACTCACGCAGTGAAACACAGCACAATGCTGGTTCACGCCGGTTTTCTTTAATACCTACCTATTTGTTACCTTATTGTATGTAAAAAAGTGTAATCATTAATGGCCTCTAAAGATGTACTTACACCTCGTGACCTCTATGTAAGGTTAATGACAGATTATCCTCTCACCTTCTTACAGTAGTCGAGTATCTCCATCTTGTCCCTGAGGCAGTTGTGCGGCTTGGTGGTGAGGTCGGGCGTCCATCGGCCCACAGCAGACATGTACTGCGGGTGGTAGGTGGCACCGGCTTCGCAGAGCACGGCTACCTGAGGCTCGGCTCCGGTGTTAGCCTGTAAAGAAAAAAATATATGTTAGTCAAATTAAAGACTTAATAAATCGTGTGAAGACATCAGCACCTACATCATGAAGTGCTGGCAGTTAAAAAAAAAAAAAAAATAATAATAATAAAAAAATAAAAAAAAAGCTGCCTCATGGTGGGTTAGATAGTGACAAACTCTAAGGGCTTTATACATAAACGTTCAATAAGCTTTGTTAGCTAAAAGGGTGTTATAGAGCAGTTTAATTTGATGTCCAAAAAAAATCATACAAAATTTGGAGACAAGAATGAAAGCTGCTTTATAAAACGGTTTTAGTTGTCAAAGGTTTAACAAACCTTTATGAATAAGACCCTTAGGGATGATTCGGCCAATTTTCATCCGTGGATAAAACTATGGTATAACAATTGGAATGACACCGGTATACCATAGATTTAGTATCGGAACAAGATTGGTCGAATCGATCTTAAATAGGTAACTAAACAAATGACCCGAGCTAATTTCGTTCGAAAAGTCCAGTAGGTATAAGTTAGTGCCTTTTTAGACAGCTTGAGACCACAGCTGCCGAAATGTAGCCGAATCGTCAAGCAGTAGTGTATTAGTCGATATTTTTAAAATTATCATCGCGTTAATCGGTATGCTTAGTAACTGTAGTCATACACAGTGAAAATCTAACGATTTATTTTTGACCCGGTTTATAACCTTTATTTTAGCAAAATTCCTTAGCCAGTCTGCGTGTATTGCCCCCACTTGGGCCGTCTAGACGCATCGGCCGGGGTGCGATCTGTTTCAGTTAAGCAAACTGGCCGTCGATAAAACAAGGTGGCTTCTCCTCTGTAGTAGTCATATTAAAATCGGATTAGTGGAATAAAAAATTAAGACACAAAGTAAGCAACAAATTTACGCCAATACTCGTGTATTGGCGTAGATTTGTGCATTTTAATACTTTAAATAACATTTGGCTGTGCCTATTTTTATAGAGGCTCAGTATTTTGGCTCACCTCAGCCTGATGGTAAGCAAGAGAAGAGCCCAAGTTGTAATTACAACGGAAGCGATGTCAAGGCATCACCTCCGTTGGCACTTCTTCACGCTTCGGCAATTCTTACTCAACTCGCGTCGTCGCTCTCTGATCGCTCCCAGAGTTAACGTTCAAATATTAGAGAAATAACACGTACCAGATAATTCACAATCATTTTAGTCTTTAACTATGCTCTAGTTTCCATGTACCATAATATGCAGTGCCCACTAGATGACGAATCCGGAGGCATCACCCAACCAGTGGCATAGCTAGCTAGCTCATCTTAGCGTGTAATTCCCAGTTGTATCCAAAGCTTTCGCTCTGGAGCCCAGGGTACCCTTCGACCATGATTCTTGATTTGGGGAGTCTGGTAAATACATTTGAGCGACTGCCATCTGACCTTCGCAACCCTATAACAGGGGAACTAGATCAACTGTATAACGGTTACACGTTTCAGAAACTATCCGGAGCGTGCAGGTTTTTTCAAGATGTTTTCCCTCATCGCCGAGCTAATGCTAAAAATATATTTGAAAAATCTAGAGGTGCATGCACAGATTCGAACCCGGACACCCGTTCTCCGAAGGCGCGTTCTGAACCACTGGGCTCTCTGGCAAACCTGGTATTGCTAGCTAGCGGAATATCTCCCGATTATCATCGTCTACACCTCTATAACAAGGATCTTGGCTTAGTCCTTAGCCCAGAAGAAGATAATACTGAGCTATAACTTTCAGCAGATCCAGGCCCATGAAAATTTAGGACAATTCATTTTCTAAAGTGACCGGACCGGTAAGCGCTCAAGGAAGAAATAAGTACTTAACATTACATACTCTCATCTTGATATTTAATTATAGATGTACACTCTATATAAATCACAGTTCAGTGATTTTTATTAAACTAGTTAATTTTAAATCTATATGATATTGTTGGCGACGGCCACAACCATCCTTTTTTATATTATCTATGTCTTTTATATATCCTTTACTTTTGATACTATCTTCTATTGTCGATTAAAAACAGTTGCTTTAGTGAGTTGTGGTCTAATATATTGTGTGTGAAAAATAAGTGGTTTCATTTAATTGGCGTGCTTTAGGGACTCTAAGCTAGGGACAATAAGTGTGATCAACAGATATTGTAAGAAGATACAATGGGGCTGACATATCCTTCAGGATAAAAGCCCGTAACTAACTAAATAAATATGTAAAAAAAGTACTTAACTTTAAGGTTCGTGTACATTTTCTTACTTCTCGTAGTTAACATTTTGCAAGCAGCAAACTCAGAAACAGATCAATAAGACTAGGAGCGCACGAGAGCACTTAGACCTAATTTTAACTTCTACTTGGAACTGGAATTAGTATCAGATCTCCAGAAGTTCGCGCACGTATTGAACTTCTGGAGTGTATCTGGACTTTTGTTTGATCTTTATAGTGAGGGGATTACTTTAAAGAAGGTATTTACGAGTTAAGTGATTAAATTTTGAATTTGTTTGAACTGGTAACGAAACGACACTTGCAAAGCAAAAAGTAGCAACGCACATTTTTTAATATAACTAAATGATAATTAGATAGTCGCTCTAATATGACCGGATGGCGCAATTGGTAGTGACCCTGCCTCTTACGCTAAAGGTCGTGGTTTCGATCCCCACCCTGGACAAACATTCGTGCGATGAACACTTGTGTTTGTTCAGTGTCTGGGTGTAATATATGTATTTAAGTACATATTTGTGTTCCTCTGTTGTCTGATATCTGTAACGCAAGTGCTTAAGCTACTTAGTACGGAATAAGGTCAATGTATGAGATGTTGTGAGAATTATTAATATAATTGAACACTCGCATCATCTTCATAAACAAAACGATAGCACGAAATGTAACGAGTTTATGCATTTAGAAGTGTTATTTGGGTGACTGACCTGCTGGCGCATTTGGTAGTGACGCCATCACCCTGACGCCAAAGGATCGATTCTGGATAAACATTCGTTCATACGAATCATTGAAGACCTATGGTTGTGCAGTTTGTTCAGTGTCTGGGTGAAAATGTATTATTATATTTGTTATTTCTATGTTGTCTGTTACTTGTAATATAAATACTTAAAAGCTACTTAGGTACTACAAAATCAGTTTTTCTGTAAACTGGAAATGTAATGAATGTTAAAGGAAAAAGAGTTACATGTTTTATTAATAGTTTAATAGTAAAAATTTAGAAAATCGCATACAATTGCAACTCTATATTTATAGACAAAATTTATAATACATACTCTCTGCAGCTAAATTCTTACATCGAACAACACGCAAGCGATTGTCATTCCATCCCCATCATCTCGACGGATGGCGGTCTGATACTGTGCGTTTCTCACGGAACTCTCTACCACGTACCTCAGTTCTGTGGAACGGTTTGGTTGCGGGAGTATTTCCCGATGGCTACGACTTAGGGAACTTCGTAAAAGAGCGTACTCTTTTTAAAAAGACCGGCAACACATTAGCGACATCTCTGATTTCGCGGATGTTCATGGGCGGGTTGATTACATTCCATCAAGTAAATCGCTTGCTCCTTTGTCAGCTCTAGCAAAAAAAGGAATCACACTACGTGTGAATAATATGATGCCTTTATACACTTCACCGTATTCATATTTTGTCCAGTATATTACTTTTCCAGGTTGAACTTACAATCGTAAATATTGTTACAAAGAAAGCAGACTACACGCCAAAGTAAACGTTTAAAAATGCAACACTGTCTGCACGAAAAACTACGAGAGCGTTAACCCCGCATAACCCTAAGTTTTCCACCCGACCAAACTAACTCACGCTGCTACGTCATTCGTATTCTAATCGCAAAGCAATAAGATTCAAAGTTGCACGGTCATGTAGTGGAAGTTTGTGCACACAGAGGCTCATTGCTTGTTGTAACCCAATCATCATACAAAGGCTAGGATGTACCTTGATTGATTAACTGCTGTGGTACGATAAAAATACCTTTCGTTTACGGGGATATAAATAATCATGAACAGATGTACTTACTTATTTAGAAACTCATAACAAAAGCGTGAAACAAAAGACAGAACACAAAAACGTTTCCAGAAAATATAGTTTAAATTCATGTCAATGACGGAACAATTACAAATCTTCACCTAACTTCAAACAATATTAAAATCTTTTTTAATTTAATATGTACTAAATTATTTAAAAATTACTCCAAGTAAAAATAAATTGGGAATGAACCAGAATTTACAGTTATTTTAAATTTACGTTTCGACCGAACGCGAAAATTTTGTTAGTGAGAATATAATATTTAACTCATCTTGAAATAATTTTCATGTTCTGAATCTCTCCACTTTCATTTAGTTTAAATTATACGAATTAAATAGCTAGCATAAAACAAAAGCGTACAGTTTTTTTTTCTATTTACGCGGGAAAATACTTGACAGCCATTTCTTTTTTATTTCAACCATTTTAATTATCTGCGAGTGAAAAACACAAAAGAGGTTGATATTGCTTAAAACCTACAAACTACATACCTATTTATTTTTAATTAATTAAGGCCCGATCCGACTGATCTTTATCCGTGGATTATGATTTATCCTTTATCTTTGGTATAACGTCAGATTTTTATATAATGACAGCGGTATACCATAGATCTAGTATCGGATTCGGATAAGAAACCTATCTAATAAATACAGAATCTCGACACGCGGTAGCGTACCTAGCCAAATTGAAGTTTACACGCTCAAAGAAAAATATTTGTCACTTTTTAGCCCCAGTTATCTGAATACAATTTATTCCTATTTCATAAGACATAAGGGTCAATAGTGCACAGTCAACGTTTGTAGTGTGGTGTGTACCTACTTATACTTTATTATTTTCAGCATTTACATATTATGTAAATGCTGTTTAATGTTTATTAAACCCAACGCGTTACACCTTTACAATGTTACCCTACAATTTTCATGTAGATTATGAAAACAGAAACAGCACTAGCAACCTCAAATTGTACTAAAATTTGAGCCAATAGTCTAATAAAACAAAAGTTCCTTGCAGGGTTGCCATAACAAATTATTGCCGGTGCCCGGAATAGTTGCACAGCATTAGTTGAAATGTAGTTAGGGCACGTAACGGGCCAAATTGGGCAAGTTCGCTCGTTAGTGCTGACTGACAGCCAAGGAGGGCTCGAGACGTAGCTTAACGGCTGCTATATTTTGAACTTTTAATTAAACCAGGTATTGTTGCTTCTTGATACGAGATTGAAGGCTGCTGAGGGCTGCTTAGGAATGTACCTTAATCTGAATAGTTGTAGATAAGCATTTAAGGGGAGGCAGGTAAGTAATGTATTACTAGAGATCGTGTAAGACATAATGTATCTCTTAAGGGTCAAAAGGGTATTGTAATGTAGTCAATCTTCACCAGAGTATATGTATTCTATGATCTTCACACCATCGTCTTTTGGGTCTGTTTCACAAACTAAAGCTAACTTTCTTAGTTTTCTCTTGCAAACGTAATAAATCAAAGCCGAGTAAAACAAGTTTTCGAATCCGTTTTCCATTAGCTCATGAATTAAGATATGTCTAGGAACTTTTCTTATCGTGTGAAATAAATTCACTGAAAAGGGATTTGATGCTACAGTGGCGCCGCCAATTGATTTTCATTGATTGTAATGAAATTAGGACAGTGGGTAAATGAAAAATTCAATTAATCAGCATATCGCCGTCCACTGCTGAACGTAGGCCTTCCCCAATGAGCGCCATCCACCCCGATCCTGAGCGGTCTGCATCCAGCTCACACCAGCCATCTTTCTCAAATCGCCAGTCCATCGCGCCGCAGGGCGTCCAACACTGCGTTTCCCCACGTGGCGACCACTCCACTCCAGTACGAGTCGACTTCATCTTTCATCAGTACGTCTAGAGACATATCCGGTCCATCTCCACTTCAGAGTGCTGATGACTTTAGTTAATGAAAAATTGTTCAAGACACTCTACGTAAAACAGTATCTGTAATTTTTCAAAATTATTTCGCATACGCCATTCATATCAAAATCGCCTTAAATATGACTTAAATATTTATCCATCTACATCACCAACTTAAGCAATTTCATATAGGGCCGGTTCTTAAATTCATTACAATTAAATGGCAGGGCAACTGGACGGTGAAAGCCCCCTTAATGATATACGACTACCTAACTATTTAGAACTAAAGAGACTTAAGAAACCTACAATTCAACTACTCGTTGGGCTACAACACCTTCATATATGGAATAAGAGGGTAAGGGAATAGAGAGTGCACTTGTGTTTGTGCACACACTTGAGCACTATGATGTGTTCTGCGTATGTGGCTGGTCGTTGAGGTTGGAGGATATTATTTTTATATATTGCGTTCAATATTGTAGTTGATGCAATGCGACAGAATGTAATAATAATCCAAAGTTTAGTCTCTTTACAGGAGCTTTTTATGTCGTCATTGATATTCTTACATTCGAATGAAACCGAGTCTAAAATCTGACCTGCCACAAAATGTAATTCCATTTTTAAATTCCAATTCAATTGAACCTGTGTTGACAGCTGACGCGGGGAGAAGGGGGTAAGTGCGAACCGTCGTAGTGCGGAGCTAAAAGTTTGCCGTCCAAGAGACATGGCCGGTGAGACGTGTCGGGTTCCTGGGCTTACCGGGACGACTTGCGAAGTGCATTCGGCGCATTTGCACTGGCGTAATACTCGACCTCGGAATGATTGCTCGTTTGAAATGCAGAGGGACTTGCATTTTTGGTCTTTCTGAGTGATTCTTCGAGATGTGACTTTCGGGGCCATCCTTCCGAAATTGACATCAGAATCTTAAAATACACGTAAAAGTTATATTGCTTTATTTATAAACGTTCAATAAACCTATGTTAGCCAAAACGGTGTTATAGAGCAAATTTGACATTTGAAACAAAAAATGACATAAAAAACAATGAAAACTGCTTTATAACACTATATGACCGAAAACCGGCGTGAAGCACCACTGTGCTGTGTTTCGCTGAGTGAGTGAGGGTACCGGAGGCCCAATCCGGGAAAAGGGGGATTTTAAAGATAGCAGCGCATGTGACTCGACTGGTCTTGCGGATGCCCATGGGTGGCGGCAATCGCTTACTGATCCGTCGTCGCTCGTCTGCCACCAAAAAATAACACTTAATAATTTGTTAGCTATAATGTATTATTAAACAAAGATTTTACAAATATTTATGAATATGACCCGTAGGTATTATTTATAGAATTTTATTTATTCAGAATATTTAGGATAGTGATGTCATTTTCTGAGTAATATTCGATTAAACATTGGTGGAGTTCCGCGGATATCGAAAAATTACCCTTCTGCCAGTTATAGGGCCTTTTGGGTTACATAATATGTCGTATTAATTCACTCAACTGATATTGCAAAAAAGCTTATCCTACGAGTTCTACTTCTTGGCGTGGTTGGCCATTATATCCGTGTTCATAGTAACACTTCGCCGTATTTAGCTATTCATCTGCGCCTGACGAAGTGATGTTCGGAGTCTAAGACATATTATTTTTCTACCCTAGACTTCTTAATTTGCCTATAAACAAATTGTATGTATTCGTAATTCTTCATGAGAATAAAGATCTTTAAACATTTTTTCAAGTTAGCTATAACTGTGTAGCGAACGTGCACTAAATAGGTGACGACAGCTCTTTGTAATTGACTAACAGGGCAAAAGTTTAAATGGATGGCACCAGTTGGCAACAGCATCGATGTGCACATACTCTATATGAACAATAATTACAAGGCAAAAGTGGGAAACTACTATGCAATTTCGCTAACGTATTCAATTTCACCCCACAGCCAAAATATCCTTCTAATAAATCTAAGTCAAATGCAAACCATGTACAGTAATACAAATGGTGCACAGTTTGCAACATGTGGCAGACACGTCTCCGGAACAAATATCTCGGCTTACTGTGGACTTTCGGAGAGCATTTGACACATTTTAGCACCAATATTTTTCGCTTTCGTGCTACTCCAATGTACGTGAATCCGGAGATAGTTTTCGTTTTAGTATATTTCTGGTGTTAGGTTGAGCAGCGCACAAGAAAGTAGGTCCATTAAACCACACTATTTTGAGCGATGGTGAGCTCAGTGTATAAAAGAGCAAGGTGCCAGGTGGTATTTTACGCCACCAGCGGCTTCAGCTCTATAAGGCCCAAGTTCGACCTCACATGGAGTTCTGCTTCCATTTCTGGGCCGGAGCACCCGAATATCAGCTCCTCCCTTTTGACCGCGTTCAACGTCGTGCAACTCGAACAGTCGGCGACGAGAATCTCACTGATCGCTTAGACTCTCTGGCTCTGCGGGGAGAAGTCGCATCTCTATGTGTCTTTTACCGCCTTTACCATGGTGAGTGTTCCGAGGCTACACGCCGTAAACTAGGATTCCACTCGTACCATCTGGATATGTGTACACGTCATTTTTTGCCACGCATCCTCGTCATTGTGGAATCAACTTCCCGCAGCGGTATTTCCGAAACGGTACGACGTTGAGATTTTCAAGAAACGCGCCTATACCTTCCTAAAAGGCCGGCAACGCATCTCCACTTCTTCTGGTGTGGCTGATGTCCATAGGCGGCGGTGATTACTTACCATCAGGTAACTCGCTTGCTCAGTTTGCCTCCCTTTCTTATAAAAGAAACGTGCGATGTAAACGGGTGAAATTAATTTTGAACCTAAGCTCTCAGTTCTGGATTTTTTAAAAGAAACCTACACGTTTTGGATAGTTTTTCAAATTGTGGTCCACAATTAATTGTCAATAAAATGATTCTGAAAGAGATTCTAGCCTGGTTTGTCTATCTAAAAGTCAGACTTAAATTCTCAATATGTAGGTCTTCGACTCGCTAAATCAACATTATCAGATAATCTACGCAGTCACAAGTGGGCTGCCAAACTTTTAACCACTCTTTCCCCCAGAATGTGAACGCAGCGAAACCCAGCACAGTGCTGTTTCAGTGTAGAAAAAAGAGCCAAATTCTTTACTGATGTTATACCTAGGTACTTTCAATATCACCTTTATTATTTTCACGAAGCCTTTGTTCTCCAAAATAAACGATTATTCAACCACGTCCAAGCTAAACGGGAATTTTGTTTCGTGTCGAAACGTCGTTCACACTCATGGGCGGGTCCCTCCCAGGAACTTACTTAACGGGTCAGCGATGACCTTTAGCCCCACATTGTGAGCAAACAATACCTACCCTTCGACTTTTTATTATAAAAACTTTCTACCAACTCGGTCAAAGCGCGTTTTGCGAGTTAGAACCTTTTTGAGCAAAGTTTGTATTGATTCCTATTTCATTACTTTTTGGCTGCTGTCCTAAACTGTAGCAGGTTTTTTTTTATTTATTTCATAATTCATAATTCTTTATTTCACTATCACATGTTTCAAAGATGACAATCTAATATGGTAAGTACAATGTGATACCCAGCAAGGGTACCGGCAAAAAACTGTGGTTCCAGTCTAATATTGAATGTTAAATTTATATTTGAAAAATTATGGACATCAATTCAATAATAACTTAAAATAAAAAGGAATAAATAGTTGGGTAAAAATAAAATTCCAATAAAAAAAATCAATTACACTTAAGAAATCAAATGAAAATAAATAATAGCAATTACAATTGAAAAAGATACATACATAAAACATTACAATTTAAATTTATTTTAATAACATTTAATCACTTACCTATTCAATCAATTAAAATTATTATAATAATATATCCCATTATGTTATAATTATAATATATGAAGCTGGGATGCAAATGCTTATTAATTGAATTATTATTTAAATCCCTTTTTCTATTTTTATTCATACTGCAACATCACTTTTAAAATGTACTCAAGTACATTTTAAGAGTAAACTTATTCTTTATATAGGGTGGGTATTTTAAATAAATAGCTATAAAAATATACTCTTATCTTTAAACCAGCTTACAATGAATTCCTTCTTATTTGATATCTGCCAGCTGATTACAAATGATGATATCCTATATAAATGTGACGCTATAAAACAATATGTATTTAATTACTTGGCAAAGAAGAACTAAGACCAGAAAGATTTCGCTAAAGGTAAATGAGTAGTACCATGTAATACCGCGTTTGACCTTATCCCCTCTGGACTATGTCCAAAAACTTTTATTGTAATTAAATGCAGTGTAATAAAACAGTCATATAAACTTTGACTTATAGATTAGATAGGTAGTCTTAGTTCGAACATTTTTATTGTTACTACTCCACTTACTTTGACTTCATGATACTATTTAACGTTCTATAACATGGTAAGTTATCTTTTATTTGAACAAAACCAGACCAAACAATGGACAACATTTCATATTTTTAACATGTCCATGTTGTTTTTTTTATATGAAAATAGACAAAATGAACAGACCAATATATATTTTTTAAAAGGTTACCATTTTCATACATAAAATAATTATTGAAATTCTTTATATTCTAAATAGACGTAAGCGCCAAATGATGTCATCGAACGGCTGAATACAGCAATATTACTTTGCTTATCATTGCTTTAATAAGAAAGGTACTACTGTCAAAGGTAAAGAATACTAGTGTCAATATTGTCAACGTCATTCTTTCATTCAACGTTGACAAGTTGTCTTTTTTGACAGTTGCATGTCAGGGGTTTGGCATTTCGTAAATTTAAAAGTAACGTGCTAAGCAAAGATATTTTTTACATTCTGCCGTCTGATGACGTCGTCTTACGTTTTTTAGTTTTTAATTTTTTTCCCAGTAAATAAGCAATGTAAAAATAAATAAATAATATATTTAAGAAGCGGAAAAGTAAATAAAGAATTGGTATTTTTGGTTAATAGCTCAGAAATTTTGAAATGTTGTCCATTAAAGATGTGTTTTCTACAGCTAACTGCCCTAGTTTGGGACTAAATGATCAGTATGAATAGTCTGGCGTCGATATATTTATTTACATGAAATAAATGTTTATTTTCTATTCTTCAAAATAAATCAAAAGGAAAGGTCCTCGAGTGGAGGCCACGTACAGGAAGTTGCAGCCGTGGCAGGCTCCCTACAAGGTGGACCGACGATCTGGTGAAGGTTGCGGGAATCCATTGGATGCGGGCGGCGCGGGACCAATATGTGTGGAGAACATTGGGGGAGGCCTATGTCCAGCAGTGGACGTCTATTGGCTGAAATGATGATGATGATGATGAAAATAAATCACGTACTTATTTAAAATAACCATGCTTTTGATTTACTTCTGCTATTATTTTGAGATGTTGGTTTAGTGGTTTAAGTACCGGGCGGTGATCTCACGGTTCGATTCCCGGGTCGAGCAAAAAGTATGTTTCGAATTTTTCGAACATTGCTCGAATTGCATTAGGCAAACGATTAAGCCTAATCCCATCATAGTACAATAACTTGATTTCTTTGATGGAGGCCTTTGCTCTACAGTGGGACAGTTTATAGGCTGATTTACTATTTTGAGGTCATCATCATCAACTCAACGATTCATTCTCTAGTTGAATTCAAAGCCGTCGATCCGGATCCCGGGGTACGCTTGGACCATGATTTAGAACTAGATAAGTTTAGTACTTACAATGTCGCGATTGCCCATCGTAATCCTTGGACAGTGGAACCGGACCAAGTGGATCAAAGTTACTGGTATGATTTTGAAGTCATATTCCTTAATTGAAAATACATTTTTAAAATTACGCAAACGAATTTCTCCAATTACATTAAGGGTATTTAAAGCCATAAGGGAAGCGAAACTGCGTGTTCGTGTACATAAACCCTCAAATAAACGTAGGCATACTCGAGCGGAGCTTCCAGAATAACGGCGGGGGTGATTACAATTGTAATATTTCCTTACAATACAAGGCATAATTAAAGGCATAAATTAAAGTTACAAGAGTCACGTTTACAACGTACCCCGGTCTCCCCTGGCGACAAATCTTTCGTATCGTTAAAACAAAATGTGTGTTGCCAGGTTAATGGTTCTGCTTCCAACGCAAATGGCAACCTCTTAAAGGTAATTTAAAAGTAACATTAAGGTAATATACTCGTATTTGGAGGTGATTCGTAATTAATGTTCGCAAAAAAATCTTATTTGTTTATAAAAAATATAAATTGAAAATTTTAAAAACCCCCGACGGCGGCCGTCTTGGATTTGAAATTTGTCACAATAAATATACTCTGCTACTCAAGCCCTTTTATATGATACCCATCTTTGTGACGGCGGCCATCTTGAATCCAATTTTATCCAACAGAGATAAGAACACTCCCTCCTTATTCATCTTTCAAACAAAAAAAAAAACAAAATCAAAATCGGTTAATTTGTTCGGGAGTTACGATGTCATAGACAGACGCACAGCCACACACATACACACACACGTTTTTGCGGGGGTTAACATTATAGTTCACCTTTATAAATTTACGTTCAATCAATTCCTTCGCCTATAACATACCTATTTTTACTATACAACCTGTGCGGATAAAGAATGGGATCAGAAATGGCGGCGGATCTATCCACTTCTCGCTCGCACACTATTTGCGTCTATACTCGCACTTGTGGGGTGCGAGTATAGACGCAGACGATCCCATTCTTTATCCGCACAGGTTGTAACTTCTCATTTGCCTCTACAATTTTCATGATCCTGGGGATTTGTAGGTTGACGAGATAATTTTATTACCTAGAATAACGAAAAAAAGTTATGTTTAGTCATTTGTTATGGATAGTACTTATCTATTTACTTCATCTTTTGTATCTACTGTTTTTATTATAATAAAAAATCACACAAAAAAATAACGGACTTTATTTATAAACGTTAAGTGAACCTTTGTTAGCTAAAACGGTGTAATTATAGAGAAGTTTTGATTTTTGAAACAAACACATTTCATGCAAAATTATCGAAAAAATAATGAGTACTGCTATATAACACCGTTTTTAATAATAATAATTATAATTTATTTATTTCAGGCAACAAGATACATTAAAAATATTTTATTAGCCCATATAATACACGTACTATACTAGCCCACCGAATTAGCAAACTGAAGTGGCAGTGGGCTGGTCATATTAGCCGCAGAACTGACAGCCGTTGGAGCCGTGAAGTCCTTGAGTGGAGACCGCGACTCGGTAAGCGGACTGTAGGACGCCCTGCGACAAGATGGGATGATGACATTCGAAGGCTGGCTGGTGTGGGCTGGATGAGAGTGGCAGAAAATCGGGAGCAGTGGCGTGCATTAGGGGAGACCTATGTCCAGCAGTGGACGAGTGTGGGTTGCTGATGATGATGATGATATAATACTCGTAAATAGGTATAAGTAGGTCTGTAAGGTTACAGTCTTATATACATTACAAATTAAAATAAAATTCACATTTTATTTTTACTTAACAAAGGTTTAACAAACATTTATGAATAAGACTCTACAAAAATAACTTGGCAACGTTCGTTACCTCTCCCCAAACACAAATCTTTCGTTGTATCTATAAAGCAAAGCGTGTGCCTATCGTCATAGCCATAAATCCACGGAAATGTTAACGATGATCGTAAAATGTGTATAATCGTTATTGGATAGCGGACACTTAGCCTCTGGCCTCATTAGATAAGATACATTAGGGGGTATTTTATTGATGTCGGTAACGTTAAGAATACAGCGGCGCATACTGATAATTTGTATACGGGAAGAGCATAGATCACTCTCTTCTACTATCAAAGCTCGATAGCTTTGATAGGTGTGTTGGAGTACTGCAACTACCAAATTCAATCAGTTGTGAACTAATTTACCTCCTCATCTTAGTGTGTAATGCCCAGTTGCATCCAAAGCTCTGGAGCATAATTCTTGATTTGGGAAATCTGGTAATTACAATGAAGCGACTGCCGTCGGACCTTCGCAACCAGACATACAGAATCATAGTAACGGAAGACATACTGAATGGTGGTTTCAGAAACTATCCGAAACGTGCATGTTTCCTCGTTTTTTCTAGTGGTAGAAATATGCACATAGATTTGAAAAATCCAGAGGTGCATGCTCGAATTCGAACCCGGTCCCCCCGTATGGAAGGCGGGTTCTGAACCACTGACTAACTCATCGCTCTTGTGAACTAATATACATTCCTTAATATAAAGATACACCAACATATACAAATAACCAATACTTTTAACGTACATACTCGTAGATATAATTGTACGAAATTAAGAAAAACCTACCAAGTCCAAATTGGACCCACGCACGAAGCGCGCATCTATAACGACATTTTTGGAAAGGTCTTGATAATATATCAACGACTTTATTTACAGAGTATATACTCTGTAAATAAAGTCGTGAAAATAATTGATGCGCCACTGACGTCATAAGGTATGGTAACCCCATTGATTATAAATACGACTTTCTTGACGCAGTATACCTGTTGTATGAGAGCCCCACATACGTATAATGTTAGTAATTGTTACTATAATTAATTAGAACTGGGATTATTATGACCGCGATGGTATATATAATTATTAGTACGTATTCGTTGTTATAGCGGAAATGCAAATAGCATCTGTGAAATTCATGTTAAGCTATCACGGTTCATGATATATCATCAACATGATGACAGAAAAACAGACGAATAAATAAGTCTGCGTCATATCCGTAACACAGGTGCTTATCTCGGAGGCAGATCAATATTATGTGTAACATCACATACATTGATCCGAGATAGGTAGCTCAAGCCCCTGTGTTACGGATATCAGAATCAACAGTGGGATTACAAATATATACATATAATACTTTTCTTTTGTAAATACATACTTACAATACATAGCAAACACCCAGACGAATACAAACAAACATGTTCATGCTCACAAATGTTTGTACTGTGCAGTTTGTATTTTTATTTATTTATAGGTTCCTGTTTTACCAGTGCATCCTACCAGTGCTAGCTTATGGAGCTCAAACCTGGGTTTTCGCTAAGAATACTATCACCAGACTGGAAGGAGCCCAAAGGGCAGTAGAGAGAAAGCTGGTGGGAGTGACACTAAAGGACCGCAAAACAAACAAATGGCTTCGAGAGCAAAGCAAACTCGCAGGTGTAACAAAAAGAGTGGCGCACTTAAAGTGAAGGTGGGCAGGACATATCGCCCGCAATGAGGCATCATGGTGTAAGCGTCTTCTCGAGTGGAAGCCGTGAGGAAATAAACGCCCTCAAGGAAGACCTCAGATGCGCTGGAGGGCCGACGTGAAAAGAGTGGCTGGCTCAAACTGGATGCAAAACAGTTAATAATAATAATAATTCTCACAACATCTCATACGTTGACCTGATTCCGTACTAAGTAGCTTAAGCACTTGTGTTACAGATATCAGACAACAGAGGAACACAAATATATACTTAAATACATATATTACACCCAGACACTGAACAAACACAAGTGTTCATCGCACGAATGTTTATCCAGGGTGGGGATCGAACCCACGACCTTTGGCGTAAAAGGCAGAGTCACTACCAATCACGCCATCCGGTCAGTTGAAACAGGCTAAAGAAGAAGAAGAAGAAGGTTCCCGTTTTACACATTTATGTACGAAACGCTAACAAAAAGAAATGCAAAAGCTTCCAAGTTAGCGCAATATCGTGTAGGCAGCGGCATTTCCTGAAGTCGCGCCAAACAGCTATCTTATAACAGCGAAGAAATTAAAGAGGAAATTTAAAGGAGCAACGTTTCGGTGTGAAGTCGCCAGCGTGTCTGTTTAATATTGTATGAAATGCACTCTCTAGAGAGGTGTCGACTGACACTCGACACTACTCGAGTTGCGGCAACAAACATAACAGCATTTGCAAGTTTACACAGGAGTTGTCGGTTTTTTACAAAGTTCTCTTTACAGTTGTTGAAAATGTAGTTTTAAGGATCCCTGATGATCTAATGGTTTAAGTAGCGCCCTGTTGGTCTAGTGGTTTAGGTACCAGGCTGTGATCTCGGGGTCCTGGGTTCGAATCACGGGTCGAGCAAAAAGTATGTTTCGAATTTTTCGAACATAGTGTTGGTCTAGCGTGGTGATTAAGCCTAATTCCGTCATAGTAGCGATGACTTTGCCCTGCAGTAGGACAGTTTATAGGCTAATACTTTACTTTACTTTTTACAGGATAGAAAAGTAAATTAGTTATGTTAAGTTTTAAACTGGAAGAATTACTCATGGCCCAATGACGCCTTTGGTATCTAGCACGTATCTAGTATCTAAATATTCCTTCTCATGACTACCTCGATGGCGGCGCAGGGTGGGTCGCACTTTAAAGCGACGGCTGCGCAAGAGGTCCCGGGTTAGATCCCCAGGTCGGGCTAAAATTTGTACCTAAGTTTTCGGTAAGAAATTATTAGTGGCTGCCCGGAGTCTGGAAGTCGGTGGTAATGTACGCCCGTGCCTCGAAAAGCACGTTAAGCCATTGGCTCTGCGCCCAATCCCTCTTCGGTCGTGTCACGCTGGTGTCCCATCGGAATATGAGGGTAAGGGAATAGAAAGTGCACTTTTGTTTGCGCACACACTTGAACACTATAATAATATATCCTGTACGTGGCTGATCGTTGAGATTTGCCACCGTAGCCGTAATCGGTTGGAGGATTTTATTAATCCTCCTCATGAACCTTCGGTTGTGGTTGTAAGTCGATTCTCTAGTCAAACATTCGTGCGATAATGTTAGTATCGCACACAGATAAACTGCAGATAGCCTACCTAAGGAAGCTCTGCCAGTTGGCACGACCGCCCACGGCCGACAGATACGGCGACATAAACAACTTATGCAACGATGCAATCGACAGCGAACTTTTATTAAGTTAGGAACAGGAAATTTATCTGAAGAAACATTTTGGCAGCAGTTACACGCTAAATGTTAGTTAGATATAATATAAAAAGATAAAGATAAAAGTTTGCTGTAGAACAATAGACGGGACTACGAGGAGTGCCGGAGCTGCGGCTGACGATGCAGAGAGACCGAAAGCTGCGAAGTATAGGCATCTATCTGGTGCCTACCACTTTGTAGCTTTCGGTGTTGAAACACTGGGCCCGTGGGGTTCCGACGCTCTCTCTTTCTTCCGTGACTTAACTAAGCGTCTAGTCAAAGTCACGGGAGAGCCAAAAGGTCTTAATTTTCTTGTGTTGCTGTAGAACTAATTCTATATGTCCGTGTAATTTTACTTGAGAGAGCCACGCTTCGGCAGAAATGGACCGGCTCGAACGGTAAAAACTAAGTATTTCAGGAAATGCACAACGAAGGCGGCCTAACAACTTTGAGCGATCTCCTTAACCTTGGGGTAAAACAGAATTGAGTAACAGCGGTCCCTTGCGGATAAAATTCACAATATGGTATTAATTTAAAAAGGTTTTAAAACGGTCGGCAGCGCACCTTTGACGTGACAGGTGTCCATGGGCGGCGGTGGTAATCGCTTACCTTCAGGTGATACGTCTGCTCGTCTGACCCTCATCGTCATCGTCGTCATCATCGTTAGCCCATTTAAGTCCCCACTGCTGGGGCACGAGCCTCCCTCAATCATATGAGGGGTAATTGCCATACTCACCACGCTTGACAGACGGGTTAGGGAGGGTTTTGATATAAATGCAGAGTTTTCTTTCTCTGGGTGCTGATGATCATGCCAGTAGCTTTACCTTAGTCGCCTTTTACGACACCTCGGTAAGAGCGAGGGTGGCCTATTCTACTCTGCCGGGGACCACACGGCGTCTGACCCTATATCATAAATAATAAAAATAAAATAAAAGAAAGTACCTATCTCAGTTCGTTTCCTTCACTTGCATTTTACCCAGTAAGAATATTATTGGGGAAAATTGGATGTATTATCTACACATCCGCCCGCCAGTCCTCGCCCCCATACATCATTTGTCACCGTCCTGGTCTACCGACGTGACATGATCTATAGGTATTCATTAAGTACACTAGGTACTAATATTACTCCTAAAAATAGTCTCATATTACTTGTAATCAGACTTGTCTCATTTCAGCTTTGTCAAAGTAACAGTAAGAAAGAAAAATAATATCCATGATGAAAAGACGAAAAAAAGAAATCATAATATATAAAATTCTCGTGTCACAGTTTTCGTTGCCATACTCCTCCGAAACGGCTTGACCGATTTTGATGAAATTTTTTGTGCTTATCCGGTATCTATGAGAATCGGCCAACATCTATTTTTCATCCCCCTAAATGTTAGGGGTAGTCCACCCCTAAATTTTTATTTTTATTTTTTAGACAAAATTTTTAATTTCTCTTTTTTTATGATACAACATACAAAAATACATACAATCCTCAATTTTCACCCTTCTACGATCAACCCTTTTATTTATATGGCAAAACAACGTTTGCCGGGTCAGCTAGTAATATATAGAAACGACACACGGATTAGCTGGAGTCGAAGTACCTGATGAACTATGTTGAATGTGATACCTATCTCAGAAAATCGGCGTAAAGTAGCGTCTGCGTTCCGCTGCGTGTACCGGAGGCCCATTACGGGGAAAGCGGGGTTTTACAGGTTAGCGGCACATTTGTTATTGGTGTTACGGTGAGGTGGCCAAGTGATCCGTCTGCTCATCTGCGAACTATTACATAAAATAAACTGATTCTAACAGTTCTTGTCTTTGGCTTTGGCAGAGCGCTCATAACTGGGAATCGCATGATCATTTGGTCAATATATCGACTATTTATTTATACAGTATGAACTTATATTTTAAATGGATATACCATTATGTAAAGAAATCATCGACCAGTTTGGATCAGTGGTTGCCTCTGGTACAAGGATTGCGGGTTCGATCCCCGCAAAGTACAAACATTTATGTGCATGAACACGTCTGTTTGTGAAAAACTATTATACATATGTATATCTCTGGGTGTTTTCTATGTATTAGAAGTATACATATATTTGTAATTTCGCTATTGATTCGTAACACAGGAGCTACCTATCTCGGTGTCAGATCAATAAATTTATTGTGATGTTGTGAATATTTATTTATTTTATTTCATTACCTAGGTAAAAAATATCTTAATCCTAATGGTATATCCGTTGTAAAGAATTTCTTCGCTAACGAAGCAATCTTCGAAGGCAACTTTTAATATACCTAAGTTAACTGCAGATGGTTAAGAAAATTATTCAAGTATGAATACAAAAACTGCGAAGACAGATGCGACATCTGGTGGAGCAGAACTGCGAAACAACGAAAGTAATAAAACTACAAATGTAGTTAGAACTATAGAGGTATATAAGTTACTCTATGCTATAGAGCGGTCCGGGCGGGGCTACTCGGAAACTTTTTATGCAAAACTTGTGTAGTCTGTGGAAATTGACTCTGCAATGCGGAGTATACGGTGTGACAAGGATTTTTGGCCCACAGTGGAAAATAGAAGAAGTTCTGTATTCGTCTTTGAATAGGGAAAAGATCTCCGTTAGGGAGTCAGTGACATGAAATTGAATACAAACGCCCATGTACGCTTTGTACAGTGCGATTACCTACGATCAAAAGACACTTCAGCGACATTGACAGGGGGGCGTTGTACAACATTTTTTCTATGGAAAAATGTCAAAACAGCATTAGTTCCGACTTTTGCCACGTGCCAAAACATCGTGGGGCGACTGCAAAATTTCATACACTGGCAGACATTTTTCATCATATGTCATTCTACCGTAGACTTCACAATGAAGTATTAGCAGTGTAAAAATACAACTGAGTATTTTGTGAATATTTCAAGTGTGGTAGACACTTGAAATATTCACAAAATGTTTCCATTATTGATATCGAGGAAAACTAGGGATAAAAACAGCGTTTGTTGTATAGGAAGCCCCCCTTAAATATTTATTTTATTTTGTTTTTAATATTTCTTTAACGCTCGTTGGTCTAGCGGGTCCTGGTCTCGGGGTCCTGGGTTCGATTCCCGGGTCGAGCGAAAAGTATGTTTCGAATTTTTATGAACATAGCTCGGGTTTGTGATTACCAATCCGCATTTGGCAAGCGTGGTGATTAAGCCTAATCCCATCATAGAAGCGATGACTTGATTTCTATAATGGAGGCCTTTGCCCTGCAGTGGGACAGTTTAGAGGCTGATACTTTACTTTACTTTTTTAATATTTTATTATAGCGGCCCTGTGACAGTTGATATTAAAATGTCAGCTGTCTATCACAGTGTAATTTTTAAGCCTTCTCTATCTATCGCAGTTTTTGAGATACAGCCTGAAGACAGAAAGACTGACGGACCAACGGACTGACGGACAGATCACTGAGCAAGTAATCACTACGTGGGGCAGATAGCGTAGTCTTATTGACAAGGTCCCGTTTTACCCTTTGTAAATAAAATTCTAAAAATCAAATGGTGACGCTACTGGATCGACCAATAAACAAAACGGCATCATCTGACAAGGCAACAACCTAGCAGTTTTTTTCCCTCAGTAAGGGAAAAAGGTTTTCGTTAGATGGGGCTTGTAAAAAGCAGATGTAGCTTTAAAAAGCAATCAAGCAGATGGTTCAGCGTTGTTCCGGTAGATGTCACTATGCATTTTTACATCGCGCCAGTTAATGTATCCGAAAAAATGACCTCAAGCTGCCTGCCTACATTAGCAATTTTAAATAAGAACGGAAAAGACGCCCTGTTGGTCTAGTGGTTTAAGTACCGGGCCGTGATCTCAGGGTCCTGGGTTAGATTCCCGGGTCGAGCAAAAAGTATGATTCTAATTTTTGGATATAGCTCGGGCTTGTGATCACCAATCCGAATTTGGCAAGCGTGGTGATTAAGCCTAATCCCATCATAGTAGCGATAACTTGATTTCTATGATGGAGGCCATTGCCCTGTAGTGGGACAGTTTATAGGCTGATACTTTACTTTTACTTTACGGAAAAGAAATCAGAGGTCCAGAAGATATTGAGAATTTTGTTATAGAGCAAATAACATGATTTATAAAATGATTCTCGAAGGTGGTCGTTCTACATAGCCGTTCAGTATTGGTCGGTTTCCTCTAGATGGCGCTAGCACTGGCTAGCCAACTGATGCCTCTATCTCAGTATATATAAGCTACTCTATGCAAGGAAGCTTAACTACGAGCCATAAACTATCTTCCCACACCTTTGCCCACACGGGAATAATTCAAAGCCTTCCCCCTTAAGTCACCTTTTTATGCAAATGTATGGAGATGCCTTTGCAACGGACACTTGTCCGAACCTCTGCAACTTGCTAGGGTTGCCGGAATCAAAATTAATTGGAGACTTGATTTAATTTCTAGTTTGTTAGCGAAATTTTAATCTGGATGAACAACGTTGACGTACGCCTCTCGAGCTTTTGGAAGACATGAATTTTAATTTAAAAGCCTTGGTGGAATCGTAATTAGTTGAGTTATTATTTCAACACAATGAGATGATAATTTCAATTATTAATTGTATTCATGTTGATAGTTGGAGGGTAGTCATTTCAAAACTTGTTTACATTCTTGAAGTAAAGCTGCCAATTTTCTTATGAAACTTGGCAATAGATTATATATTAATTTGTTGTTGTTATGTAAATAGTATGCCAATACTACAATCATGGTGTCCTAAATCGATTTGTTGCATGAGTTCTAGAGGTTATATGGAATATAAGTTAAAACAAATTAAAAAGACAAAAATATATTTACAACCTGTGCGGATAAAGAATGGGATCAGAAATGGCGGCGCATCTATTCACTTCTCGCTCGCACACCCACAAGTGCGAGTATAGACACAAAAAGTGTGCGAGCGAGAAGTGAATAGATGCGCCGCCATTTCTGATCCCATTCTTTATCCGCACATGTTGTATATGATATTTTAGATATATCTATAAATATACTTTATTGCACAAAATACACAACTTAAGTACCAGGCATTACAAATATTAATATTAGACAGGAACAATACAAACGCCCATGTACAGTGCGACCACGATCAAAAGACACTTCAGCGACTTTGACAGGGGGCGTTGTACAACATTTTTTCTATGTAAAAATGTCAAAACAGCATTAGTTCCGACTTTTGCCACGTGCCAAAACATCGTGGGGCGACTGTAAAATGTCATACACTGGCAGACATATTTCATCATCATAATTCATTCTACCGTAGACTTCACAATGAAGTATTAGCAGTGTAAAAATACAACAGAGTATTTTGTGAATATTTCAAGTGTGGTAGACACTTAAAATATACACAAAATGTTTCCATTATTGATATCGAGGAAAACTAGGGATAAAAACAGCGTTTGTTGTATAGGAAGCCTCCCTTAAATATGTATTTTATTTTGTTTTTAATATTTCTTTAACGCCCGTTGGTCTAGTGGCTTAAGTAGCGAAAAGTATGTTTCGAATTTTTATGAACATAGCTCGGGTATGTGATTACCAATCCACATTTGGCAAGCGTAGTGATTAACCCTAATCCCATCATAAAAGCGATGACGTGATTTCTATAATGGAGGCCTTTGCCCTGCAGTGGGACAGTTTAGAGGCTGATACTTTACTTTACTTTTTTAATATTTTATTATAGCGGCCCTGCGACAGTTGATATTAAAATGTCAGCTGTCTATCACAGTGTAATTTTTAAGCCTTCTCTATCTATCGCAGTTTTTGAGATACAGCCTAAAGACAGAAAGACTGACGGACCAACGGACTGACGGACAGATCACTGAGCAAGTAATCACTACGTGGGACAGATAGCGTAGTCTTATTGACAAGGTCCCGTTTTACCCTTTGTAAATAAAATTCTAAAAATCAAATGGTGACGCTACTGGATCGACCAATAAACAAAACGGCATCATCTGACAAGGCAACAACCGAGCAGGGTCATTTCATTTAGCACTTTTTCCCTCAGTAAGGGAAAAAGGTTTTCGTTAGATGGGGCTTGTAAAAAGCAGATGTAGCTTTAAAAAGCAATCAAGCAGATGGTTCGGCGTTGTTTCGGTAGATGTCACTAGGTATGCATTTTTACATCCCGCCAGTTAAGAATATTTCAGAAAAAATGACATCAAGCTGCCTGCCTAAATTAGCAATTTTAAAAAAGTACGGAAAAGAAATCAGAGGTCCAGAAGGTATTCGGAATTTTGTTATAGAGCTAATAAAATGATTTATAAAATGTTTCTCGAAGGTGGTCGTTCTACATAGTACTGGCTAGCCAACTGATGCCTCTATCTCAGTATATATAAGCTACTCTATTCAAGGAAGCTCAACTACGAGCCATAAACTATCTTCCCACACCTTTGCCCACACGGGAATAATTCAAAGCCTTCCCCTTAAGTCACCTTTTTATGCAAATGTATGGAGATGCCTTTGCAACGGACACTTGTCCGAACCTCTGCAACTTGCTAGGGTTGCCGGAATCAAAATTAATTGGAGACTTGATTTAATTTCTAGTTTGTTAGCGAAATTTTAATCTGGATGAACAACGTTGACGTACGCCTCTCGAGCTTTTGGAAGACATGAATTTTAATTTTAAAGACTTGCTGGAATCGTAATTAGTTTAGTTATTATTTCAACACAATGAGATGAACATTTCAATGATTAATTGTATTCATGTTGATAGTTGGAGTGTAGTTATTTTAAAACTGGCTTACATTCTTGAAGTAAAGCTGCCCATTTTCTTATGAAACTTGGTAATAGATTATATATTAATTTGTTGTTGTTATGTAAATAGTATGCCAATACTACAATCATGGTGTCCTAAATCGATTTGTTTAATGAGTTCTAGAGGTTATATGGAATATAAGTTAAAACAAATTAAAAAGACAAAAATATATTTACAACCTGTGCGGATAAAGAATGGGATCAGAAATGGCGGCGCATCTATTCACTCCTCGCTCGCACACCCACGAGTGCTAGTATAGACACAAAAAGTGTGCGAGCGAGAAGTGAATAGATGTCTTTATCCGCACAGGTTGTATATGATATTTTAGATAGATCTATAAAT
This sequence comes from Marasmia exigua, assembly GCA_019059595.1. NCBI lineage: Eukaryota > Metazoa > Arthropoda > Insecta > Lepidoptera > Crambidae > Marasmia > Marasmia exigua. The sequence continues at coordinate 9,010,602 of CM032476.1, read as the reverse complement.
ATACTTTATTGCACTAAATACACAACTTAAGTACGAGGCAATACAATTATTAATATTAGACATGTAACACTATCCCAAAGTACAAGTAAATTTTGTTCCCGAAGCAATATCTAGCACATTTATTGATATGGTTAATAGACTAATTATCAGCATTCATGTTATTTTCTAGAAATTAAGGAATAGACTGAGAGATATTTCCTTTATGGAAAACTACGAAACGAATTCTGCGGAGGTTAGGTTAGGTTAGTTAGAACGAGTCGTATCGGCTGATGCAATCCAAAGGTTTTGGGTTTTAGTGTTCAAATTTGGTGTTGTTTTGTGCAGTGAAGTGCCGCAAAGTGATATTAATATAAGAATCGTTGAATCCTATCGTAAAAACGATACGATTCAACGATTTTATTGTGTCGAGTGAGTTGTCACGTGAAAAGCTCGCTTGGACCTAATAGGATCTTAAAACCTGCGAATTCGTCTAGAGTAGTCTCAACAGAATCTGTATGTCGATGAAACGCTAAACGCCTACGTTTTATTGAGTGACTGAGACTTTGACTGACTTCGACTACGCACTTTGTCAAAATATTATTTGATTTTTTCCTGACGAGTTGTCCCGCTTAATAACGCCTAAAATCTCATACATGATAATGGCAGCAGTAATTCTCAGTCGAGAAGTGGATTACCACAAAGAAAATAAGAAGAAGAAGAACTACGAAGCAAAATAATTTTAAGCAGACACTTCCCTTTCAGGTTTGTCAAGTTATTTTCATTTAACCGTAGTTCAAACGCAACCCGAAGCACGCAGTATAAAGTAAACACGCAATTACAACAAACCAACAGTTTCCCCGGAAGGCCACAACCCAGTAACGCTCACGTTGTACAAGCTAAAGTTGGAAACATTTGACGTACGACAGTTCCCAACTACCCACAGCCTGTAACTAGCGGCGTACGACGATAATTATGTACAACCCTGAATTTGAACACAAATGTAGGATCTTGTATACATGGGCGTGTGCTTGAGGAGACATCAAACTTCATAGAAGTTGCCCAATAAAATAAATAAATTTATACAACATCTCATACATGGACCTGATTCCATAGCTTGTTTAACGGATATTAGACAACAGAGGTATCACAAACATATACTTAAATATCCGTTTAATCTGCTCGTCTGCCACCTATCTCATAAAAAATAACATTAAAGTTACTAAGAGAACATCTCAGGATCCCTGAGGGTCGTTTCGGCTGTCAATGCAAGGATTTAAGCGCGTCGCAATATGTCTATTACACTCAGACAGTGAACAAACACAAGTGTTCATCACACGAATTTTTGTCCAGGGCGGGGATCGAACCCACGACTTTTAGCTTATGAGGCAGGGTCACTGCCAAATGCGCCATCCGGACGGTCTTGATGACTTTTTCATGATTTCGCTTTCGACAAATTTAGATTAGACTGCCAGTCACTAAGGAATCAGACCGCTTTTATAGCAGAAAGAAAAGTATGTTTTACTATGGGATAGATTGTGTAAAGAATGAAATGATGGGAAAAGCGGTGGATGATTCAATGACATATGGAAAAGGCCGACCCCAGTCACCCTGGGAAAAGGGCAGGAGTTACCGGTGGGAGAGCCACGCTTCGGCATGAATGGGCCGGTTCGACCGGAATGATACCACGGCCTCACAGAAAACCAGTGTGAAGCAGCACTGTGCTGTTTTGCTGCGTAAGGAGGGTACCGGAGGCCCAATCCGGGGGAAAGGGGGCTTTAAGACTAGCAGCGCACTTGTGACTCCACTGGTGACGCGGGTGTCCATGGGCGGCGGTAATCACTTACCATCAGGTGATCCGTCTACTCGTCTGCCACCTATCACAAATTTTTTTTATAATAGTTCCTAAAGTCATAATGGCTTCTTGCATGCGTTGGAAGCAGGTTAACATTCATGATGATGACTATGACCACTCTGCTAAGAGTGGGACAACTTGAATGAATTTTATTTACTTAAATTTTAATTTAAAATAGCACATCCCTAGGCCTCAGGAACTTGGCATGGCTCACTTAAACGTTCTCCGCACTCTGGTGCTCGCCACTTCTCACACTTTTTACTTACACAGCTCTTCGGAGATTCAAAAGGAACATTACGGGACGATGCCGGGATTTTTATTCGGTCTCGAATTTTCGAGGACTGCGGTTTGGGCTGCGATGAACTTTGTGCAGTAGTTGCAGTCTTTTGTGGGACGTTTCTCTGTGTACTTGTAAATGAATGTATCTCTAGTAGGTACGGTAAGAATTTAGGTTTTACATTTGTGGTTACTGGCGAATTTCCTTTAACCACTGATTCTATAATTTATTTATTTTACACACGTTTGAACATCGATCCAAATTGGAGAATTATGAGTTTATTTGTACCTATTTCTGTTGACTTTAAAATCTTAACTTTTAATGATAATTATTATTATTTAGCTGCGTGAGTGAGGGTACCGGAGGCCCAATCCGGGGGAAAGGGGGTTTAAAGACTAGTGACTCCACTGGTGTTGGGGCAATCGCTTATTATCAGGCGATCCGTCTGCTCTTCTGCCACCTATCACATAAAAAAATTCAAACAATTCGATGTTCTTAGTCACATCTAATAATGTAGAGCACAGATGTGGTCTAAAACATAAAGAAAAATATTGAAAATTCCACGTTATTTAACCGTGAAAAGTAGCAACGAAATTGATCAATTTTGAATGCAATGCAGTAGCAACGAAATTGTTCTACTTTGGTTTGAATGCTGGGTATTTAGCAAAGGGTAGGGTGGTGGAAAACAAAGAGACATAAGATTTTTTTATGCTAGAGGTGGTAAACGACCAAGCTGATCTCCTGATGGCAAATGATCACGGCCGCGGATCAGTTGAAATTGAATAAACAAAAAAGGTAGTATTACCTAATTAAATTCTGTGAACTACCATTACCATTTTTCATTTGAAATAGGTCGTTGTTTCGTTTTCTGCCTAAAAGTGTTACGAGAAAAACATGCTTTTTAATTAATGATAATGAATTTTGTAGCCATTTGGCAGAATTCATTATTCAAGAAACTTTGAAATAAAGAACTCCTTGGAAAGTCTATAAATTCGATTTGCAACAAAGCCCTGATAGTATTTCGTAAACAAATGCAAGTTATTCTCAAGGCTTTACAATAATTTCGATATATCCGATATTATGATGACAAAAAAGTAAATTTAATAAAATAGAATAGTCACGTCCCGAGATATCCCTCTTTGAACTGTAGTACCCACAGGACGTTTACTCGTATATATAGCAGTGAGAACACAATACAATGGATTACAATGAGAAATCTTTCAATTGATCACTTGCACAGATGCTAGAGAAGTTGTATAACAACCTGTAAAAAAAATAAGCTTAAAAATTGCGAGAATGCGACAAATTTTTCATAAAATCATAACAAACATTTGATCATTCAATGTTCGCACAAAACCCATTAATTCTAATTTCACTAAAGATCTAACTAAGGCGAAGCTAGTCACCTACAGTGGGCCCCACTTTTATTTGGTTGATACAAGGCTCCAGTTTAAAGTTCAATAACCCTATAGAGTAAGTAATAATAGTCTGGGAAAAACCGGCAACCACTCTAGACACCAAAAAGGTTAACTTGGGAGGCGGTCGCGGGCATTTTGTCAACAAAACGCTGACATTATTGAGCCTGCGCCACTAAAGAAGTCCATTGAAAAGCACACAGTCCATAAACACCAAATACCTACCATCACTGAACAATTTCAGGGATCAGATTTAAACTACTTTAAGCTACACATGCTCATTTGTAGCATGCTTTTTGAGCATGCCAAATATGAGTATGCTTAATAAACTGTCCACATTTGCTATCAATAAGCATGCTAATACCCATCTATCAGCGTGCTTAAAAATAAGCAAACCTGTCTACACGCAATCCGCCACACTCCCCCTTTCACCCGCACTGCTGGTAGCATGCTTAAAAATAGACCGGCGTGCGATTTCTGAGCATGCTCAAATTTAGCATGCTTATTTTGTAGCACGTCCGTTCACACATGCTACTAAATAGCATTAGCTCAAAAGTAGCATGCTTAAAGCACGAAAATAAGCATGTGTACAACCTGTGCGGATAAAGAATGGGATTAGAAATGGCGGCGCATCTATTCACTTCTCGCTCGCACACTATTTGCGTCTATACTCGTACCCCACGAGTGCGAGTATAGACGCAAATAGTGTGCGAGCGAGAAGTGAATAGATGCGCCGCCATTTCTGATCCCATTCTTTATCCGCACAGGTTGTACCTTTAAGTTTTGTTCGTTTTTTTTAGCGACTAAATTTAATACTGAACTAGATGCGTTAACCCGAACCGAGCCAACTTAGCACATCTCCCTTATGTGTTTGAAGAAGGATTAATTTTTTATAGTTCCATGTTTTGCCGCGGGATATCTTTCGTGGCGCGGACTGTAGGAAAGTGGCCACGTACACTCAGCTGTTCAGAGATGTATACACTTTAGTCCTTTGTCACAAGAACACCCGTATCCGTGTAGGAAAGTAGAAGTCAGATGTGACCTAGCTATTATGACAAGGTACTAAAGTGTATACATTTCTTTGCAGCCGACATCAACGTGAACCCTTGTTCACGCACTAGTACTCAGAATTGGTAGTCATAGTTTTCACCTAACACTGCATACTGCTACATTTTGCATTGTACTCTCGCCTCCGGATAACCCCCTATCCTATAGATTCTGCACAGCCATGATAAATGGATGAAGGAGCATCTTGACGCCGACCATTTGTCTCCTCTCTGAATACTAAGCGACGAAAAACTCTTATTTACATAATATAAGATAGTTTAAATATTCACCAGACGAATGCGTATTTCTTTTTTAGGGTAAAGGCGAGAGACGAGCAAGATAAGTAATTATTAGGTTGTTGGTTGTCCTATTTGTGCATTTATGTCATTCGTTTTTAAATTTGTATTCTGTGAACAATAAAGAAATCTTTAACTTTAATCACGTATTGCGGATAAAGTTATTGTATCGTTTTTAAGAAAGAAAGAAAGAAAATATTTATTAATATAGACATCACAACACAGAACATAAAGCAATTATAAACAGAACACAATTTGGTACAAACAGAAAACAAAACATAAAACAATTAAAAATACATAAAAATAAAACAAAAGGAAAAAAAACAAAAAACAAAACTATATTCAATCATGTCAAGACAGTGCCAAATGAATATAATGATGTGTTATGACGTCTAGTCTAAATTTTATTTTTATCTGTTTTTCTTGCCCATCTATTATAAAAATTATCTTTTAAAATACATTTTTATTTACGGGGCTTTTTTAAAATGTGTTTTTTGGTTAGGTACGGTAAGGTAAATATCCAAACCTGTGCACGACAAAACTATGGTATTAGTACCAAAATGACCTTTACGAGCAATTAAATTAATATAAATATTCCATGAACTTACTCCAAACGTCGCTAGAACGCAATAACCATTAAATGTGACCTCTTAACAAAATCAATTTGTAGGCAAAAAACTCGAATAATTTAAGTAACGTGCCCGTATTTCACCCGTGGACTTGCCGATAAATTAAACAGATCGTCCCATAAATACCGTAGGCTTGTGCTAACTTTACAGGTTTAATAAAAATCGATTCAGTAATAAATACTGGGTAAAGTAGCTTAGTGAACGGGTCCAGGCGAGTTCACGTAATTTTAGCTGAAACGATCTATCAAGACCTATTAATAGACATATTCCGAAGGGAAACCAAGACCAACTGCTTTTGCGCCTGTAGCACACCTCCGCTGTTAGCGGAATGAAAGAGATAGCATTATAGTCAGTTCTATGTGCTAGAAGAGGCAATTTCCCTAGTATTCCTCTTCATAACGGACCAGCTGTATATTCCGTCTTACGTTCTGCGGCGGAGGCGTGTGTGCTTTCCGACTACAAGACCGTCATTTTCAAACTTACAACTAAGAAATTCTTAGTAGAAATTTTCAGGTAAAAAGTTTTGGGAATCTAATATGGGACCTCTAGCGCAGACGCGTCGCTTTGAAGAACAACCCATTGTCAACTGTCAACACTAAGGTAAAAAGTTCCTCCCCTTTTCTCTAGATCTACCAGCATTTAACTTACAAAAGGCCATTGGCAAAAAAGCAAATAAAACAGTAGTATCACACACTATACACAATCCTCAAAACCTCTTTATATAAAGTTCTTTTCTGTTCAAGGCGCCTATTTTCGTGCGATCGACATCGATCTCGAATTCGACATTTATATGGACGAATTTATGAAAATCTCTATTTCACTTCCAAACTATTTCCAAACCATTTGGTTTCGTGCGTATGAATTTATTTAAATGAGAAGTAAGCATAGCCACCCGCGCCTTGACTCTACATAGAGACCCATCCTAAACCGCGCCTTGACTCCGCGCCGCCTCAACGATCATGTGGGCGAGGGGAGTAAAGAGTGTGATTAAACTTTTATTTTCGAGGGGCTTATATTTCAGAGGGCCTTTCTTTCTACTGAGAATCCTATTTTCAAGTGAATCAATGATATTTTTGATAAATTTTCGACGTAGGTATTTTGAATGCGATATGGTGTCGAATGCGCGAAAATCACCCCCTGATACCTTCGTAAAACTTCTCGAGTACCTTCTATTGATTCCACATCAATAGAAGGGCTGTGTGTGTTTGTCACGCACAAGTCAGATCCCAAGTAGGGAGTCAACTTTGAAACGAAGTTTGTTCCGAGGACTGATCATACAAAAGGGTGTGTGTTAATTGTATTATAAGAGCCGAATTGCGGGGTGTGCGAACTTCGGAAGTTCCCTGGTTATTGATAATGGCATTCAATTTATTAGCTTTCATGAAATAATGGCTGGTGACTTTAATTTGTACCAAATTTTCTGTAAATTACTTCATGAAAATGTATGTAAGTCCTCATCTTAGCGTGTAATTCCCAGTTGCGTCTAGAGCCCGGAGTATGCTTGGACCATGATTCTTGATTTGGGAATTACAATGAAGCGTCTGCCGTCTGACCTTCGCAACGCTTTAACAGGGGAATCAGACCAACTGAATCATGGTTACACGTTTCAGAAACTGTTCGAAACGTGCAGATTTACTCACGATGTTTTCCCTCACCCTGGAGCTAATGGTATAAATACGCACATAGATTTGAAATGTCCAGTGGTGCATGCTCGGATTCAAACCCGGTCCCCCCGTATGGTGGCGCGTTCCGAACCACTGAGCTACCATCGCTCTATGAAAATGTATGTAAGTATATATATAAATATAATAATTCAGATTAGAACAAAACCTTCTACTCAATAAAACTTGATAGTCGATATTTTATAGCAACCTTTTGCAATTTATTTTTAAGTAAATAACACACTTCAAAATTTCATCTCGTCCCGCTTGAACACGAGATGAAATTTTTAAGAGAGTTATTTATTCAATAAAACTTATATGGTTGTTTTGTTAGCTTTGCTTCGTCGTCGTCGTCGGGGTCTTTCTCGCCATGGGGCGAGAGTACGGGCCTCGAGCCTAAGCTCTTTACCCGGGCATCTTCTCACAGACCCTCCCGGGTCTGGGTGTTGTGAAGCTGGCACGGCGAGAAGTGTTGCTCCTCAGCCGTGCGGGCCTCTTGCGGGGAGGCAGGGCTTTACAGCTTTGCTTAGTTTTGGTTAATAAATACTCTCTTGCAGCATTACCTTCACGAATAAAATTAAATGCTCCTGTAGGAATTTAGTTACTCGGATATATCGTCGTTTTTTAGCGACAAAAGAGTTTTTAAAATCTGATTATGAGTTTCCAATTAACTAAAGAACGAATATACATATTTACAAATTGTGTAACAATTTTGTAACCGAAATTGTAATCAATCGCTTACCTACCTATTGTTCAGTTCGAAAACGAATTCGAATCAATCAGGTAATCGTACCTACCTAAACATCAAAGGATCGAGAAGAGAGCCAATTTAACCTCGTACAACGATATTTTCATAACTGATTTAAATTAGGAGTAGGTTTATTACGAGTGAGCTTAGTACTTACATCATTATACATCGTTTTTGTATAGAGTTTTGTAAGCGAAAGGCAATTTTAAATCTTATTTATTCATGCTACGTTTTAGCATGAATAATAAGTTTTTTTTATGTGATATATGGCAGACGAGGAGACAGATCACCAGGAGCCCAATTCTCGTGCTCGTGATTTTTATTTTCATACGACATATATTACCAAAACACAGTTTTTTTGTATGGTTTTCAGGTGATATCCGCCATATTTTCAAAATATCACGGGCACGAGAATTGGGCTCCTGATGGAAAGAATTAGCCAAAGACAAAACTAGCAAAAAATGCAGCTGTTAATCATTATCATCTAGCTTGCCGATCCTGGCTGCGTCCAGAGCTGTCGCTTCGGAACCTGGCACTTGGAATATGATCAAGGGTCGTAGCAGCTGTGTGCTACTATAAATTAGAACGCACACTTTTTTAATCATCATCATCATCATTTCAGCCAATAGACATCCACTTCTGGACATAGGCCTCCCCCACTGTTTTCCACACAGATCGATCCTGTGCTCCCCGCATCCAATGGATTCACGCGATCTTCACCAGATCGTCGGTCCACCTTGTGGGGGGCCTGCCACGGCTGTGACTTCCTGTACGTGGCCTCCACTCGAGGACCTTTCCGCCCCAACGGCCGTCGGTTCTCCTCGCTATGTGTCCTGCCCTTTGCCACTTGAGGCATGCAATCCTTTGGGCTATGTCTGTAACCTTAGTTCTCCTGCGGATCTCATCATTTCTGATACTATCACGCAGGGAGACTCCTTTTTTAATCGCCATAACGTAAATAGTTTTATTTATAAAGAAAGAAAGAAAAAAATATTATTTTGGACATCACAACACTATATACGAGTACAACATCAGTTACAAAAGAACAAACAAACAAAAAAAGTAGATACAGAAAAAAACAAAGCAAAGGAAAAACAAAATAATAAGGGTACAAATAACAATTTAGCAGTGTACAGTTTAAATAACTGCTGAAAGAGACCTTTTCTCGAAAATTGCTTAATCGCACCAGTTCCTCACAGCATACATACCCCAACCGGAGTGATACCACAGCCTCACAGAAAACCGTCGTAAAGCAGCACTGTGCTGCATTTCGCTGCGTGAGTAAGGGTACCGGAGGGTCAATCCGAGGGAAAGGGGTATTTAAAGGCTGAAGGCGCACTTGTGACTCCACTGGTGTCGCGGGTGTCTATAGGCGGCGGCAATCGCTTACTACCAGGCGATCCGTCTGCTCATCTATCACATAAAAAAAAACATTCCTTTCATACAGAAGGGGTTTTCAAAAACTCCTGAGTAAACAACCCCGATATAACTAATACTAATTGATCTTTTGTTATTTTAATCACGTCCCGACCGGTTCCAGTTAATATAATTGGATTTCGTGGGACCAGCTCATAATTTCAGATACGTACCGTTTTATTTTTAAGCGACCGGTTTGTCGTTGTTTGCAGTTAACTGGATTCTGGAGCGCTGAAAGCTTTCCACTTTTAGTAATCTCGGGAAGTCATTAAGATAATAACAAGGATTTCTGAGTTTGTATAAAGTCAGGGACAGGCGTAAGATGGATTTGATTAAAAAGGTTTACAAGCGATGTTAGTACAAAGAGGTTAGATTTTATGTGACTTGGCCGTTGACTTGGATGTGTCAAGTACTTTTCAACGGCGGGTCATATAAAGTTTAACTATGTATAATAAATAGTTGATATTTTTTATAGCTATCCTTTTGCAATTGTGAAAGAAATCGCAATCCCTATATCTATAAAATACCTATGCCTCCAGATTCCCTATTTATTAAGATATTTTAATATTATTATCTAATTTTTTGTGAATGAGCCATTCATATTTGGAATTGGAAATTGTCTACTTCTTGTAATAATACATGTCACTTTAGCCCCTCATAATAATAACTGGTTCCACTGAAAACCAGCGTTAGCGGCTCCTACTCTAGTCGCTAACACATGCTGAGTGGATACCATTTTAGGCACATATACTTACTTGTACACCTGTATTGATTTGCCTACTGTAAAATTTTAAGTTGTGTTATTTAAATGTACTTGTAATTTTTAATTGTGTCCAAATAAATATTTTTTCTTTCTGTCTTTCTTTCTTTCTTTCGATAAGACCGCCTTATTGTACTGTCTGTTGTTGTTGTATCATACTTGTATTTGGTTTTTGTGCAATAAAGAATATATATCTATCTATCTATCTATTCTATTCTTTTTTATAGAAATACAAGTAGCTCTATCGAGACTGGATGTTTCAGACTGGATTAGTTCTACTTTCATTTATTGTTATGTGGCATAGATAAGAGTCAATACAAAAGTTAAGCTGAATTACTCCAACATTTTCCTATACTCTTAAACATGTGACCCAAATTACATTAATTAGTATTAAATCGCCCTAAGAATCGGGCCGCAGAAAAACTCCCCCCAACCCAATTTCTCACATAAAAGCTCTTCATTTCCCTGGCAAATAAATTTTCGTGAGAAATCTGAACTTATTTATGAGTCCCGATCTCGGCAGTGTTAATCTAAAGGCTGGCAACAATTGGATTTCTTGGCTCGAGGATGTCCCGAGGGAGGAGGGGAGAGGTTTAAAATGGTGGGCTGTTTTATTTCACTGGGGTAATGCTTTGATGATTCCGACAGCCTTCGCATTTGAATGTATTTGTATGAAATAATATAGGAGTGAAGTTAGCTCAGTATAACGCTTTTTTCAAAGAGAGAACACACCTCTGGTTTTCCAAATATATGTGCTTATATGTATCATTGTAAGGAAACCTGCAAGTTTTAGATAGTCCCTCCAACACTATGTAAGTAAGATTTGATTTGTGACACAATGAGATGTAAAAAATAGTTGCTTTTCGTCAGTGAAGTTCTAACAGTGCGTAAGTCATTTTTTGGCGGTTTTGACAGTTTGAACCTTCGCTAGTCGGAGAGGTACTTTAAGAACAAGAAGAAGACATTTTGATGCCATTCGCTAGAGAATCGATAGACGTGTCATTTTGCCCATTTAGAATCAATAGACGACCAATAAAAACATTTACAATTACGAAAAAGTAACAGCACGGATGACTTACGCTTAGAGATGACCACGTAAGTCACAATAACGTTACGTTGCGGCGATCAAAAACCCTTTAACTGTTGAAAAGGTAATAGAACGGAAGTCAACAATTGAATTCTAATGGAAATAGCACGTAAGTCTCCGATCAGAATTTTGGCTTTCCTGAAAAGTTCCTTTTAAAATGAGTTACGTGAGTGTTAGAACTTCAACGACATTTTTGACATTGCTGCCACCGGATGCACAAGGGTGCGCCAAGGACCGACTTTTTGTCGGACCCTACAAAAAATCCAAAGATTTTTCATACTATTTGGTAAGGTAAGGTTGTCTGGTAGAAATCGCTTCCAGCGATAACATCGCCGAAATTGTACATTTAAGTTTCTGTAATGCCTAGTTTTTTTAAGTTGTGTTTTTTGTGCTATAAAGTATATCTATCTATTTCTGACCGACTGTTTGTAGGAAATGTGAGTTGCGCTATGAAAATCAGTATGTTCTATTTTTCTTCTACAAAAAATGTACGATTTAAAAACAAATATGAATAAATAAGTAAATGTTATAATCTGATAGAAATCTTGCCCTACCAGTATACACAAACGCCAAGTTGCAAATACTGAGACCAGTGCATAGCTAATTTATCACTCCCACTTTGATTAAGGACGGGGTGACGCGAAAAACGACTGAGCTTGTTATTAATCATGGTCAAGGAAAATTGTCATCACGCTAATTTAAACGTTATTATACAAGTATTAAGAATGTCATTTGCTTTCCAGATTTTGTTGATAGCTATACTTTAACCGAAAATTTTAGCTTAACTAAGGCCTTAGTTACTAGAGATTGGGTCTCTAGACATATTTTGACAGAAGTTTTTCTATTTCATAGGTCTATATTTCTAATGATACTTGTGAGGTTGTGAGTGAGTGAGGCATGATGAAGTGAATGATGTATGACTGCGTGTGATGGAACGAGGAGTGAGCGAGAGAGAAGAGATGGAGATTATCCCTTGACGAACAAGGTGTAATGACTCATAAAAAGTAGAAAGTTTAAGTTTAATTAAAATTTAAATTAAGACACTCTGCGTTTTACTGCACTGCTTCGCCATATACATTTTACAGAATCATATAGGCAGAACCGAAGGCGGCAACATCCATTTTTTTATTGTATTGTGTGTCTAGGTAGGTAGACACACAATACAGTCTTTTAAAAATATTATAATTAAACATATAAATAGAAACAACATCACCCACTTTGTTGTGGTCCTAAGCTTAGGATTTCCCTTATGAAAACCAGAAACAAGGTACCACAAATATCCAACCCAGAAATATGGACGATATGGACGAGTCTAAATTTTTTCGAATATTTTTTTTGTCGACGGTCTGAAAATGTTGTTAGCTACAAAACCAAACAAACTCATTTCTTTTATACCTTTTTCATTAACAGTAGCAATGTCTTAAATTCGGTTAATAAAAACCTTTCCACTCCAACTGTTAACGGTTACAGTAAATGGCTGAAATATTGTTAAATAAGGCGAAAAATTAACAGCAGTGTGTTTTCGACGGGTAGTATTTAAGACGACAATATTTCACCGATACTGTAGCTCGTGTTTAATGAACTTACAGACCTATTGCGACGAGGTAGGGTTTACAATTGAAATGCTTTGCATTATAGCCGGATGATTGGTCGCGGTGGCAGCGTATTTTATTACATTGGAAGTTTGGTAGAGATGTGACGTTCCCAAGAAAACTCGATAATTTTTGAAATCGATTTTTCTTTTAGTAGTGAAAATCGATACGAGTAAGACTAAATAAAAATACGGCCGAGTGCGAGTCGGACTCGCCGATGAAGGGTTTCGTAGCAGCAATATGTTTTTATTTAATATTTGAGTTCATTTAATAAATTACGAAGAGACACAAACAAAAAACACAGAAAACCAGCATGAAGCAGTAGTGCCGGCCTGCGCTAAGTTTTGCCAAGTTAACGAGGGTACCAGAGGCCCAATCCGAGGGGAAGGGATGTTTAAAGGTTTATCATCATCATCATCAGCCTATCGCAGTCCACTGCTGGACGTAGGCCTCTCCAATTGTTCGCCACCGTGATCTGTCCATGGCTTCTCGCATCCAGCTCTTGTCAGCCATCCTGCGCAGATCGTTCCCCACCTAGCCAGAGGGCGCGCTTCATTACGTTTGCCAAGACGCGGTCTCCACTCTAGAACTTGTTTACCCCATCGGTTGTCGGTTCTGCGGCTAATATGGCCAGCCCACTGCCACTTAAGCTCGATGACTTTGGTTTAAAGGTTGGCAGCGCAGTTTTGACTGGTAGGTTTTGTGTCAATCGATTATCACCAGGTGATCTGTCTCGTCTGCCAACTATCACAATAACAACGTTATTAGTTACGGGATAACAATCGATTATGTTTTCACATCCCTAGAGTCGGGAGCACCCCTCCGCAGCCAACGCTGGCTCCTTATAATTAAAATGAGTTTAAAATAACATTAATGGTTGCGAATTGAGACGTGAAGACCATTGTCTGCGATTTGTTATTTTATTAGAGAAGTTACTTAGAAATGTAATTTCCATCAGTTATTGTTTAATAAGAAAATAAGTTAAAATATAAAATAATAGACAACCATAAAATTGGTGAGTTATTGCAATGAAGTTTTTAGAAAAACATTGATTCTATTATGTAGTTAAATTTTAATATTGGAATCCCAATTCGGGGGTTTAAAGGCTGGCAGCGCACTTGTGACTCCACTGGCATCGCGGGTGTCTATAGTCGTCATCAATCGCTTGCCATCAAGCGATCCGTCTGCTCGTCTGCCACCTATCACATAAAAAAAATACTAAAATATGGAAAAAGTCACGTAATAAAATTCCACCTACCAATAACATAATTCTCCTAAAAGTGCGTATCTATAAAATGTAAACACTTTGACTCTTAGGGTGACGGGTAGGGCACACTAGCGACGCCAATCGATTTTAATTTTTAGTTACTAAACCGGATTTATATTAAACAATTTCGGGATTACAACCTCTCGGCAAACACTTATACTATTTATTAAATAACCATGCACAAATGTTGTCGCTAGTGTGCCCTACCCGTCACTTTAAGCCCGTAAAATAAGGTTCATATTTGAATGAGGCTGTACACAGTGACTGCATTCGGTTGGTGGTTTCACTTTGATATAATTTATCAGCAGCCTGAGTCGTTCATCATTGAGTAGGTACTTTTTATACATATATGAAATCATGTATGCTGCACCATAGATCTATGTCAGGTTTTCCTCATCTACCTATTCACTACCAGGAGTCCTCCTAAATTCAGCAGCACAACGGAATGGCAGTCCTATTAGTGTACTTACCTGACTGCCTCGGTGGCACAATGTTTAGTGGGTCGCACTTTAAAGCGACGGTTGCGCTTGGGGTCCCGGGTTTGATCCCCGGGTCGGTCGGGCCAAAATTCGTACCTGAGTTTTTCTGTTAAGAAATTCTCAGTGTTAGCCCTGAGTCTGGAAGTTGGCGGTCTTGTACCCCCGTGCCTCGGAAAGGACGTTAAACCGTTGGTCCTGCGCCTAATCCCTCTTCGGTCGTGTCACACTAGTGTCACATCGAAATAAGAGCGTACGGGAGTAGAGAGTGCACCTGTGTCTGCGCAAATACTTGTGCACTATAATATGTCCTACGTCGATGGTTGATCGCTGAGATTGGCCGCCATGACCTAAATATCGGTTTGGAGGACATTAGTATACTTACCTAGAATAATTTAAATGTGGGACCGTGTGCAAGCCACGCTTCAGCATGAATAGGCCGGCTCGACCGCAGTGATACCACAACCTCAAAGAAAACTGGCGTTAAATAGGGTGTATCGCTGGGTGAGTGAGGGTACCAGAGGCCTAACATAGAATATACTCTATGAGGCCTAATCCAAGGTAAGGGGGGTTTAAAGGAGTGCGCTGCCAGCCCTTGTGACTCCACTGGTAACGCGGGTATCTATCATCAGGCGATCCGTCTGCTCGTCTGCCATCTAGGCATCACATAAAAAAGCATAAAACTTTACCAAAAGCACTGTTTTAATTCTATATAAAAGTCGCCATCGAAATGATGTGTGCCAGTTGGGCACTATAATTTTTTCGAGTGGTAATCTGGCATGAGACTTAGCTAAGCGTCTAGTCGAAGTCACGGGAGAGCCAAAAGCTGCCTAGCCAGTAGACAGTTACTCGGCTTGTCAAGCGAGCTTTCTAGCTTGCTCGTGCTAGTTACTCATAAGTGACGACCAACCAAAGTGCGTAGGTATTACTGCTATCCAGGTACTCGGCAGGCTGACTCAACGCTAGCTCGCGTGCCATAAAATGTATTTATAATTTGGAATTCTTAATAACAATTTAAGTATGAGTTTCTCATAATTTTAATAGACTTACTAAGTAACTACTAAGTAGCTCTTAGTTAGTTTAAGTTAATAAACTTTTGAGAATCTTAATGAGATGTTAATAAATTCTCGTTTTATACTTAAAAGAATACTAACAATTTACAGAATATTTGATTTTATACCTACCTTGGTTGAAGTCGGAATCATTTTACAAGTCAACAAGATACCAGAAATATTATTGAATGAATGAACGAATATACTTTTATTGCACTCAAAATAAAGTATGAAAACTTAAAAACTATTAAAATTTGTAACAGGATGTGTACAACGAAGATATTATATTGTATATGTGTATATTGGTACATAGATATGGACAGTCAACGAATTTTCTGGTGTACCAGCGCTAGGCGTTCCTCCTTGCGCTCACGCATAGCGTGATTTTGCCAGCTATGGAACACCGCTACGTTCGCTGACCGTACACAAAACCTATACACATTGAACAAACTCAAGTGTTTGTCATGCGTATGTTTGCCCAGAATGGGAATAGAATGGAATGAACAACTTGAAGCATGATGCAGAGCCACTGCCAATAAAATTGAGCTAACATGTCAGTCAAACTTTTCTTTACTTTTAGGATAATGATATTTATAATGATAATTTATTTCACAAAAAACAGAGTACTTACATGAGATGGTAATGTAACAATATATCCGTCTATTTAACTACTTAGTGATATGTGAAATTTTATGTTATATAATATATGTTTATCTCCTAAGATGTATGTTGAAGGAAACGAGCCAAGTTTCAAGGCGTTTCCATTTGAGTGTTATGTAAAATTTCCACGTCGTCGATCCGTGCCGGGAAATATTCCAACCAAGTTTTTTCATGCAGCCTCACTCCTTATGATTCGTTAACAAAATACGAAGTTAGGTTATTTTGGCTCCTTTAAAAATAACTAACTGCGATACAATTGTAATTATTTTATTGTTGCCAACTTCTAAAAGCATGAGAGTTAGTTATATTTTCAATCAATCAATGAGATCCAATGCTTAATAAAGTTGACTGATTTAGTAAAGTAAAGTATCAGCCTTTAAATTGGGGACAGTGCAGTGGGAACTGCAGGACAAATACCTCCATCATAGAAATCAAGTTATAGCTACTATGATGGGATTAGGCATAATCACCACGCTTGCCTTATGTGGATTGGTTATCACAAACCCGAGCAATGTTCGAAAAATTCGAAACATATAGTTTTGTTTGACCCGGGAATCGAACCCAGGACCCTGAGATCACGGCCCGGTACTTAAACCCCTAGACCAACAGGGCGTCAAATTTAGTAAATTAACAAACAAAATATTAATTGCCACTATCTATCTTGTAATTTATTAACACTTAAAGCATAGTTTAAAATAATGACCAACAACATTGCTCGATTTCTCTGAAAACAATTTATTCCACCCACGAAGTTGGTGTTGGTCACACTAACAAAAAATGCTGCCCTCTTCACAAAGTAACTGAGAACTCAAAAAATCAATTTATCGATTGTCATGAAAGGCCCTCGTCAATGATTAATATCGATAGGCTGACCATGACATCTCTAACTCATTCGTTTTACTAGACATGCGCAAAATAGTTCACTCAAGTACTCGTAGCTGACGCAATAACTTAGACGCTTGGTAAGTTTGAGAGCTGTTAAGGGCTGTTGGAAACTTAGAACTCAGAAAGGCATATCATGATTTTTGGACAGTTACGAAACATAAAAAACATTTGATTAGGTACTCTGGGGTGACTCAGCTATATTTGAAACCAAAAACTCTTTAACTTTAACGAATGAGTTAGTTTATAGCAAGCCATACTAAAATAAAGTCTCACTTAGTAAGTTCAATGAGAAAAATAGGTTTTATTTTGGAAAGAAAAGGTGCTATTTAATAAATTAAAAATGTATTAAATATTCATTGTTGAATAAATTATCTTTTTGGTTTAACGCCGCGGCACTGACTGTAGTTTGGTCAATTTATTTTAGTCACATTCCCTACACATACTTACTGTAGGCAATATTATTTTTATTATCAATATTGTTTGTTTTTACAGAATCATGAAATAGACTAGATGAATTACTGGACCTGCTTTAAGATAACAATTGATTAATTCGTCAAGCTAGATAATAGTAATTATTTATTATATTATAGTTACGGGAACTAGTTCAACTAAACCGCTCACTCAGGAACTTTCCACGTTACACTTGTGCGTAACAGACGTATTGATTTTGTATGCGCGCGCACTCACCCCCACCTTACCTTGACGGGAGGGGTGAAAAAACGAACAGGGGTGAAGCTACGATTCGAATCGAACCTTTTTATGTGAACTGGAATCCCTGAGGTTAATGCTGCCATGTGTCAGTTACTGTAAACGCTTGACTTTATTTACCTTTGAACGGCGCCTACCCTTTTTGGAACTGAATCGATTTTGGATGTAATTTTTCAAAGTCAAAGTCACATTCGTTTAGGGACTAGGGTCTTATCAGCATACTGAAGAATGGTCTACTAAAACTATGTCGTACTGTAGGTATCGTATATTTGTATCTAATACCACGATATGGTCTATTTACATTTGCCAAAGAAAATGTCATTTTAAAAGATCATTAATTTAATTATGGAAAGTCTTTATGCGTATTGAAATAAGTGTCAATATTTTTTCTTAAGTAACCATCTAAGTTAATTTGACGTCTCTGAGTGCAGCAGTTAGATAAAAATCGATATTAGATAATCATTATTACACATCAAAGTTAAAATGAAATGAGTGTTTATGTTGTTATAATAAAATTAACTTAAAAACATGAATTTAGATAATTTATATTGTGACTTTGAAATATGTTATTATATTCCTCATACAAATGTATGAATATTTTTTCCGCAATTCTTCAAATGTAAAGTCAAAGTTAGTATATTTTTTTATCATAATCGTAAGTAGGTAGGACCATAAGGTTAGAAGCCATTAGGGGCATATTATTCCATTTATTTAGTCAAAACAAACCATATACAAATGAATTCACAGAATATTTGTATTAATCCGTATAGTTTAAATAAAATTTTCAATTGCAAAATGAATAGACAATCATTCATTTTGCAATTGAAAGCGAAATAAAATGTTTTGTAGTAAGGCTTTGAAAAATAAAGCGGCCCAGTTTTTGTTATAAAGCCACCAACTAAAAAAATATATGAATTTTGATATGAAAATGTGGTTAGAGAATCTCGAGAGCTTAAATAAAACATGAGTTTACAATATTTATGTCATAAATAACCAATAGTAGCCAGCCTGGTGGACTGGTTTCCTACTACATCTAATTATAAGGGCCCCAACTATGACGCAATAGAGTGAAAACATTAATTGGGGGTTAGTTTAACGGTTCAATTAGTACTGTCATGTATGTTCAAATTGTCTTGTCCATTGCCTTTTAGTGTACATTCTAATAGTAGCAGTGTTATTTTCGATGAAGTTTGCACAGGTTTACTTTAAGATAGCTAAATTAGCTCTAGATAATCCAAATCGAGGCCAATTTTGGCTAAAACTCTTGGCTCTAAAAAGAGTTTAATCGCAAGTAAAATGGGACCAGTTAAAAACCAATCCGGGTTTCCACCGCAGCGGGCGAGACAAAATAAGAAAAGAAAAAGAACGCCAAGTTCTGTGGCAGAAACGAGATGAGCGCAGATAAAACAATTAAGTCGGGTGTTTGCGATAGCGGAACGTTTTCCGATGACTTTGGGACAATTTGTGCTAAATACAAAACTGACTTTTATTTGGAAAGCTGAGACTATTACATTTTTAAAAATGTACGTATTTCGATCTAAAAATATAAAGCTCTTTAGACAACTCTGTTTGAGGATTTGCCGCCTTTTATAAAACTAATTAACTGTGCTATCTTTACTTTAGACCTTCCTTTGTTTTCAGAACTCTAAACTCCGATGTTTTGAGGCAGTTGTACCTACCTAGGTATTACACCTTTATATGAGATTATGTTGTAAGTATTAAGATATTTAATAAGCTATTACAAAATGTCATTAACCTATCACTGGATAAGTTTAAGTCTCATATTAAAACCTGCCTAATGAAGAAAGGTTACTATAGTATACAAGACTATTTAAATGATAATGATTCTTGGTCATGTTAATTGATTAATCTTTTGAGTTGTTATTCATCGTAGTCTATTAACTTTTTGTATCAATTGAAACTCTGCTACATCATAAATATTTGAAAAGAGTAACTACTGAGTTTCTTGCTGGTGTCTTCTCAGTAGCAATCGACATTCCGAACTAGCAGTAGATATTATGTACCTATTTTGACATTCCTAAGTGTTCTGTGTGGACCTAAATTGAATAAAGTTTTTTTTATAATAATCTTTTATCTAGATTAGGTAACTGAAAAATATTTCTCATGCATGGGTTTAGATAAAAATACTATGATAGTACGAATAAAGTCATAGTTTAGTTTCCTACAATCTGTCAACCTCCAAACATTAAATTTATCATCAATTGGAAAAATCCGATAGATTGTTACAACTTATAATTATAATGCGTTGCAGTTAACCTTATAATATATTTACTTTTCTTTTTAAAAATATTTCTTTCATACATGTGCAGGTATATTGTTAGTATTTCCAGCAAAAATGACCTATGATCAAAATAAAATATATGGCTACTTTATCAAGTTATTTAGGGTAGGGATCCTTGACCTAAAGAAAATGAAAACGTTTTCCTAATTTGCTCTTAGTTGGAATGAAATGTCTAACTCCCGTCAACGGTGACGGAGATAATAAGAAAAGCGCGAAGAGGGAGCGATGGAGTGTACCACAGACAACACAAATGAGTGCTTATTTACTACAATTATAAAGGAAATTAAATTGTTGTCGTTCATCTTACAGACAGTTTTCTTTATGAGTTAGTTGAGAAAAACAAAAGCCTTGACTGGGACTTTCATTCATTTTATTCAAACATTTGAATGTCACAGCTTAAATAATGAAAGTACTTACTAATAGGGTATTTGAGAAAGCTCGAGATTTTACAAAATATAAATAGAATAGGTAACTATGTGCCAATAGCAAAAATTCTCAATTAAACATATAAAGTCTAGCCGGTTTTATGGTCATTCAAAGATTCAAGGGCAAGTCCATTTTAAAAGTATGAAATTATTAAAAAAAATATTATATCATTGAATAACCGTCTGCTCGTCTGCCACCTCTCATATAAAAAAAAAACCCATACAATTTGCACCAACTATTATAATAGACCCATTGACATAAACGAAACTTTTGATATAGCTACCATACAAAATTCAAATGAAATGCATACAAAATACTGTCGTGTGACGTCACATCTCAGTAGCCATTTGTATGGAGCGTTTTTGGTTTGCCCAAAATAATGTGATTTTAAAGTTTTGATATCTCAGGAAGTTTAAATGAGAATGAAGTAATTTTTTCAACGATGTTTCTATGATTAAGAAGTTCGGAGGATTACAAAAATAAAATAAAATTGTCATATACCGTATGTTTTTAGACTTAAGTGCAATCACTGACGCAAATCAAAATGCGCAGTTGATTCATTTGCTTCACTAAGGGTCGCGGATTCGATCCCCAATCTGGACTAACAACCGTGTGATTACTTGTGTTTGTTCAGTGCCTGGTGTAATGTAAAAATTTGAATAATGTTGTCTACGGAATCAGAAATAAAGTTAATAATTATTATGAGATGTTTAATGAATTTATTTATTATCATTTCTGCGTGTTTATGTAAAGCCTTGTAGCTAGGAGAGATTGTGGGTTCCAGTCTCGCAGGGCTACATCATTTTGCGTGAGTGGCCTCTCGATTTATTTATTTATCTTAACGATATTGATTATAAGCATTGTATGTCATACTGTCCCTGTAATCATAATTTGTATAAGAATGAAAATTGTAATTACCATATTATTTGAAAAGAGTAACTACTGAGTTTCTTGCTGATTCTTCTCGGTAGAAATTGACATTCTGAATCAGCGGTTTACATAAGATTACCATAATATTTAACATTCATAAATGTTCTATGTGGATTTAAATTGAAAATAGATTTTTTTTTGGTTTGATATGTACGTTGCTAGAATGACTGATTGTTAGGGAGTATAGATCATTTCGACTTCCGGATGCATTTGAGTGTCGATCATTCTATTTTCGGTCAATTTCTATAGTAACACGTTTTATTCATTTTTTTTTTTATTTATTTATTTATTTATTTATACACCAAAACCTAATTTAAATACTTAATAAGGGACGTAACTGTTAACCGATACTTCAGTAGGTAGATGAAATATTAAGTACTATTAAATAGACGTAATAATACCAATTCTCTTAAAGAAAACATCACTGTTTATACAGGACATTTCATAATAACTCGCCTATTTATGGTTTATCACGATGCAGCACTAAACAGTATCATGCTCTCAAAAGCTAAATACAACATTTCGCCTTTGATTTCTGTGTCTTTGATCGCTACATTCCGTCGTCTTATCAGCACTTAAATTCTCAAAATAATTACCTACTATCAGATATTATCTGCATAACCTCGACTAGTGAAACGGGATTACGGGAATTCTCGTTCTGATTATACTCACTTAAAGGGGTTGTCTCTATTTGAATAATTTAAATTACTTCTGAAATTAGCTATTCGTCTTTATAATTCCAGATATAGGTAATTAAAGTTATGGAAAATAATTGAGACTGTATGAGTTTACTTCAAGGAAACCGATGCGACCTGCAAACCTTCAAGAAAAGAGCGTTCTCCCTTTTCAAATCCCAGGCTACCTGCTATACCAAAGGAATACCAAGTACGCTGCCCTTGTGACTCCTTTGGTGTTGCATGTGTTCGTGGGCGACGGTAATTATACCTACTATCAGGAATATCAGGTGATACGTATGCCCGTTTTTCCCATAATTCATAAAAAAAGGGGAGAGAAAAAATGACAGTCGTCCCGAGTACCGACATTTTGTCTCTTATAATTTGGGTATCGGGAATACCTCCAACCTTCCCAAAAACAGTCCTTATCAGTCAGTGAGACAGTCAGTGGGTCAATCGTCATTTTGCTTTACATAGTATATACTAGCTGTTTCACGCGGTTTCACCCGCGTCCCGAGGGAACTACTTCCCGTACCGGGATAAAATATAGCCTATGTTACTTCTGAATAATGCAGCTTTCTAATGGTGTAAAAAATATTGCAATCGGTCCAGTAGTTTTTGAGTTTATTCATTACAAACATACAAAAATACAAATATTTCCTCTTTATAATATTAGTGTAGATTAGGGCAGAATTAACTACAGAGGTGCCTGTTGGTGACTGTGATAATTTCATTATGCACCCACTCTCATGAACCCTGTAGGTCAAAGAAAACTTTTACATAACTTTTGCAGGTTCCCAGTATGATTGTAGATTATTTAATAGAATGGTGCTCTTTTTTTTAATCAATATTTCACAACATCACATATATTGATCCTATATAGATAGCTCAAGCACCCGTGTTACGGATATCAGAACCAACTGCGGAATCACAAATATATACATAATATTATTTTTCTTTTGTAAATACATACTTATAATACATAGAAAACACCCAGTACAAACAGACATGAATATAGGTATAATCTCCCCTCAGTGTTTTTAGTTAAGATAATTTTATCCTTTGGTCGAACCGGCCTATTTATGCGGAAGCGTGGCTCTCCGACGGTTAACTTCAGGGCCAATTAAATTACGCAACGTGATCAAGCTTCATAAGTAATCACATAAAATCCGTTCAAAAACTATGCACATTTTCCTCACAAAACGCAAACTCACTTAGCTCAACTACCTTTTCTGAATAGATTGAAAAAGTTACGCAAGTATAAAAAAAACGAGCTTATCCGCTCCACAAGGGTGGCATAACGAGGTTAGGCGCTCCAGTGCCGGCACGATCAAAGTCAAGGGTTTAGTTTAAAACCTGGATTTATTACCTAACAGATAGACTGATTGCTTTAGCGGCTAATATACCGCTTGGTTTGTTAATGGAGTGGCTTATTGCCACTTTTTGGCATCACCACTTTGTTTTTTTTGTCATGACCTTAAGAGCGTGAATTCGAATCTCGCGGGTGTTATACCTACTTCGTAAATCAAAGTACCCACCCACCCCAGTCAGGATACTTATTTATTTTTTATTTCTTTATTACGCAAGAAAATAAAAAGAACAATTCGCGGACTTCATACTATACAATATTCTCTAATTAGTCAACCATTGGGCGAAGCAAAAATTAATAATTTTCATAAATCGTATGCATCTCTGGATTTTTTGTAAATAAAAATAAAATAAAATATCTTTATTTCAACTAAGCAAAGCCTCTTACAAAATTAGTGGCAGGAGCCCCCTTTTAAGCTTCAGAAAGCCTGTGTCAGGAGGCACCGCTCTTCAGTAACAATATACTATGATAATACACAGTGCAATAACTTTACTAGATTATGATGATCACAGGAGCCCAATTCTCGGGCTCGCGACATTTTGAAAACATTACGGATATCACCTGAAAACCATAGTATTTGATTATACGTATTTGGATTATATATATATTTTGTACTCATTTATTTAGTATTTAATAGAGACAATAAATAAATATAATTATATTATATATTAAGGAAAAATACAACTGTTAAATACACACCTTAACTTTCTCTAGGGATATTGCAAAAATGACCGTTTTAACATTCTAAGTATAAATATATTACATACTAGTAAGCCGGCCTCACTTCGTTTCGGGACATTAGTTCCAATAGATGGCGCTAGGTGTCGGTACCATCGCGCAAGCGTTCCGTGTTTTCGGATTACCTATAAGCGGTGCCGATGTCTCTAGGATTTACCTCTTTATAAATTTTTGAGCTATATATATTTATTTATACAAAAGACAAAGTTGAGATTTGTAGTAGTCTGTTTATTTGTACCACAATAGGGTATATGACTAAGCTCAAGATTTTACAAAATATAATGATTTTATCAACATATAGGTCAATATGCGCTAATGGCAAAAAATCTCAATTAAAAATATAACGTCTAGTCCGTTTTATGGTCATTCAAAGATTCATGAGCAAGTCCATTTTAAAAGTATGAAATTATTAAAAAATAATTATACCATTGAATAACCCATACAATTTGCACCAATTATTATAATAGAATCATTGACATAAACGAGACATTTGATATAGCTACCATACAAAATTCAAATGAAATGCAATGTCAATTGTACCATTGGCTAGTAAACTAAAGCAGTTTAACACTAAATCAACCTCGTTCACCAATAAACTATCTGCAGGTTTGGAGTAAGTAAATGCGTCTTGTCTGTTGCTCGTTTATTCAAAGACTGCACACACACATAGATTTACAATTACCATTCATTATGTTAACAATGAAAGCCATGTGGTCCCCGGCAGAGTAGAATAGGCCACCCTCACTCTTACCGAGGTGTCGTAAAAAGCGACTAAGGTAAAGCTGCTGGCATGATCATCAGCACCCAGAGAAGGAAAACTCTGCATTTATATCAAATCCCTCGCCAATCCGTCTGCCAAGCGTGGTGAGTATGGCAATTACCCCTCATGTGATTGAGGGAGGCCCGTGCCCCAGCAGTGGGGACTCAAATGGGCTGATGATGATGATGTTAACAAATATACTACAGCTAGTACCATTGGTACATATTCAGTCCCATAAATTTCTATATTTTCAACTTTCCCGAAGTACATTTTCAAAAGAATTCTGAACGGCGCCCAAGTAATCCCAGGAAACATCAATCAGAAGATGGCTAGATCAGTTTCTTACCTAAGTACCTACATAAAGTACATTATTTAATTATGATAGGAAAACTCATTTAACTATACCAATTGGATCGGATGTCGAGACGAGATACACGACACGCAATTAATCAAATCCATTTTCTGTCTCACTTGTTTACACGTTGCGTTATTGGATCAGGTCTATTTCAAATAATCAGTTAACTAAGTAGATGCGTATATTTTGACCTACTAAATATTAAAAATGAGTAAAACATTTTTTGACCTCACGAAACGAACACAATTACAACAAGATGTTAATACTATTGATGTATTTATTTAAAAATATATTTTTTCAAGAGTCTAAAGTCTACACCACCTAATAATCCACCTATTCCTAATCCTAATTGATTTAATTATTAAGATGAGGCTTTGCCTTATTTTTTTTTTCTCTTTTGTCTTTGCAGTCAGATTTTCATTCAACCAGTTTCCTTACAAACATGTTTGAAAAGAGTTCTTCTCTCACGGTAGGCAGCGACATGACTGTGCTCCGGCATTGTTGATGTCTATGAGCGGCGGTTACCGTTCACCATCAGATGGGCCGCAAGCTCGTCTACCTGCTATAAGCAATAAAAAAAATGTGCGAGCTAAACTACTTGAATATAAAAATGTTGTAGTGTGCTTTAAGTGTCACTGCAGTAGGGACTTCGGTATTTAACCGACTATAAAATAAAAATATTAGTATGATTTTTATATTTTATTTTAGTACTGTGTTATGTTTCGCTGCGCGAGGCCCAATCCGGGGGAAAGGGGGGGTTCAAAGTTTGGCAGCGCACTTGTGGTGAGTGTGTGTTTGTGTGGTGTCGCAGGTGTCCATGGGCGGTGGCAATGCCACCTATCACATAAAGAAGTATTAAGGTGACGGGTAGGGCACACTAGTGACACCAATCGATTTTAATTTTTAGCTACTAAACTGGATATATTTTAAACAATTTCGGGTTTGCAATACCTCGGCAAATACTTTCACTATTTATTAAATAACCATGCACAAATGTTGGGTCCATTTTTGTACGCGAAAAATTAATTCACGCCTTAAGCTTGTAGTTAACACCATATTGTTAATTCAAGCATTCTTTTGAATATCATTATGGTATTTAAAAGCTCCGTTTCTGACTTGACGGTACTTAAAATATTTATAGAGCACTTATCTGAATGACCGTTATAAAATCTCTCAAAAATTAAATCACGTCGTTGCGCCTATAAAACACTTACCAAAGTCCATAAAATCAAAAATGCAGACACAAAACGGGAGGACAACAAAAATCTGGTTTATCACTTTGTTGTAAATCGTTAACGACAGTCGAATCGGCATAAAATTGTTATGAAAATAAATTATGCATGTGTATAAACGTAAAACTGTTCCGGAGCGGCTCTGGATGGACGGAAATTGGCAATTTCTACCGGCGAAATGAACGGCTGGACCGAACGTGGATATAGCCACTATGAAGTAGGGGTCCGCCACTGATTGCAGTTCGATAGAGTAGCTCCATAGTGTAAATAATTACAGTAAGGGGGCATACAAAGAGGCAAGATAAGAGTCATCGTCATCGTCAGCCCATTTAAGTCCCTACTACTGGGGCACGGGCCTCCCTCAATCACATAAGGGGTAATTGCCATACTCACCACGCTTGGCAGACAGGTTGGCGAGGGTTTTGATATAAATGCAGAGTTTTCTTTCTCTGGTTGCTGATGATCGATCATGCCAGCAGATTTACCTTAGTCGCCTTTTACGACACCTCGGTATAAGTGAGGGTGGCCTATTCTACTCTGCCGGGGACCACACGGCAGATAAGAGTAATATATAACTATAGTAGAGTACCACGTCGTCGTCTATCGGTTATGTGATAGGTGGGAGACGAGCAGACGGACCGCCTGATGGTAAGCGATTGCCGCCGCCGACGATTGCTACCAACAGACACCCGTGACACCAGTGGAGTCACAAGTGCGCTATCAACCTGTAAACCCCCTTTCCCCCGGATTAGGCCTCCGGTACCCTCACTCAGACAGCGAAACGTATCAGTGCTGCTTCACATCGGTTTGCTGTAAGGCCATGGTTACTCCGGTCGAACCGGCCCATTCATGCCGAAGCGTAGCTTTCCCACGGTCCCATGTACAAAGTTTGAAACAAAACCACCACAGTTTGAATGCCATACTACTTTGACGTTGAGGGAAAACGTTGAGGAAACCTCCATTAATTGAAGAAGAATTGCTCTTGAGGATAGTACCCAACTTCCCACCGAAGGAGACGTTAGAGCTGATGGTATATGTTCTTAAATGCACAGAAACAAAACATATAATGCGTTATTCATATACAGAGTAATATTCTGCATTCACCCATATGGCATACGCTTTACGACATCGACCTCAACCTTTTTACGACCTCGATGGCACATAAGGTATTCGCCCACACTTCCGCGTCCTGAATTACAAGGACCCAGATTTGATGACGATCTTTGAAAATATAAAACTGTAACTATTTCTGATCTATTATGGGACTGGGTATGCTCAAATGGTGAAAAATGCCCCTAGCTACGCTCGTTCTAACGCATATAACATATTTTATGTGATAAGCTAGATCGTAGTCATGTGAACAAATATATTATTTCTGATTGATAAATATACCTACACAGAAGGAGAAGAATTGTTGCAGTATCGAGCCGTCTTTAATAAATAAGATAATTATATACTTACCTAGTTATTTATTGTTAAGTCACATTGCAATGCAGTAAATTCGCATAGGTATCGTAACGACATTAGTATTGTATTGTAATGGTAGGAGGACTCGCTGCAGACTAAGATACAGGACTAGTCCTAGTTTAGGAAGCAGAAGTTCTGAATATTGTTTACGTATATCAACCAAAATATACCTAAGGAATATTGTAAATTGTAAACTGTACATATTGGTTTTTTTTTTTCAATTAAAAAAAATCATGTAAAAGTTATCACCGATTTAAAAATTAGTAGCTTTAGCCCCTTCGGGCTAACTGTCACATATATTTTTGCTGAACTTTTCTATTAAAGCCTCATTTTGCAAACGGAAGCTCAATCGCTTGGTTCATTTTGCAGACGGGACGTGAGTTTGACGTCTAATACAATGGTGCAGCAATACTGCTGTTCACTTTCCTGTGTCACAGTTGAGAGTGCAACTGAACGGTGAGCTTATTTCCTGCTGATTTAACGAAACTGTAAATTATGAAATGCATGTTGCATGCGCGGAATGCGCCGTTTATCGTGTTGCGTTTTATTAATTGCTTTGCGAATTATACATAAACTACGAGTATTTAGCACTGCGTGTACTAGGGTATATTAGATTCCTAGAACTAAAGTATAAAGTAGTTATAGACTACCATACGTACAACTTCTTCTTAGCGTGTAATTCCCGGTTGCGTCCAAAGCTGTCGCTTTAGAGCCCGGGGTGCGCTTAGACCATGATTCAGGATTGGGGGGGTCTGGTAATTACAAAGAAGCGACTGCCGTCTGACCTTCACAACCCTTTTAACAGGGGAACCAGATCAACTGAATCATGGTTACACGTTTCAGAAACTTTTTCCGAAACGTGCAGGTTTCCTCAAGATGTTTTCCCTCACCGTCGAGCAGCGAGTAATGGAAGAAATACGCACATAGATTTTAAAAACCATTAGTGCATGCTCGGATTCGAACCTCGACTACCTGCGTGGAAGGCGCGTTCGTATCCATTAAGCTACCATAGATCTACGTACGGTAGAACACACATTTCTAAACGTTAAATCTAGAGCAGTGAAGTTGCAGTTTTTCAAGTCTGGATCTGTAGTCATATCTTGCATTCAAATAAAGACCCCTTATAATTTTAGATTGCTAAGCAACATTGTAAATAATAATAAAGAAGTAAGCAATTATTAATGTATGCTTGTAATTCAATATCTTAGTCAACTGCACCCATCATATAAATGACGTTGAACATTCTATATTCTAATATGTATATATGCAAATTGTGTCTAATGTCTATTTGTACACAATTTGCATACATACATATTCGTTACATCACTAAAACGCAGATAATGTATGCAGGTAGAATATTGCAAGCGACTTCAGAAGAGAATAAAACTATGATAAAACGCAGTTCAAACTCAATTCGGTCGCAACAGGGAACCCGTCGATTTTTTTATGATATAGGTAGCAGACGAGCCGACGGAACACCTGATGGTAATCGATTACTGGTATACACCAGTGACGTCAAAAGTGCGCTGCTTACCTTTTTACCCCCTTCCCCTGGATTGGGCCTCCGGTGAGTGAGGGACTCAGGCAGCGAAACACAGCGTTTGTTGCAAAAGAGATAATTTTTAAAATGAATGCTACTGTAACCATGCTTTGATACTGGTAACATTATTTTGTACATCCACCATTTTGACTTCCACCTTCAGAGAAGCTGGATTAGCCGAAAACCGGCGCTGTCTGAGCCACCTCCTTTTGCTTATATTATGTACTTCCTTTACCTACTGCTATATTTCTTATATGTATCATGTCTAATAAGCAATAAACGTATTTGCATTTGTACATCTGTGCACAGATTCTTTTACGATCAGCAAGCAACTACGATATCAGTAATGCACATTGCTCAATTATCAGAGATAAGCGATTGCCGCCACCCATAGCAACTTAACAAGTGGAATCACAATTACGCTGGCATAATTTTTTTTTCTGCCCGGAATTAGGCCTCGGCTACTCCCTCCCTCACTTACTCGGCAAAGCACAGCGCAAGCTAAATATTCTTTTTTCAGTTTCAATGTAGAAACATTTACAGGTTGACCTTTTAATACGTCACGGTACCTACTCATCATTCCTTTTTTTTTTCTAACATCAGCCGTAAATTCGTAGTTTTGCGCGATGATAAATATTTTACCTTTGTGATTTACTTATCCTATTTTATTGATATGTTTCTTCGAATCCATAATCTCAATCAGTAATCATACCTGCAACAAAAAAGAAAACTATTAAGAAAAGAAAACAAAGTTTGAATCAATAAAGTTATCTATGATTTGATAAAAAATAAACATCTAGTTTAAATTTAATTAGGCAACGCAAAAGAACTTAGAAGTTTTAGGGTCCTGAAGTCGGTGTGGAACCAGAGGGGATAATAATAAGAGATGGATGAATGGATGTGCTTTGAGATCTAACGTGCTTCGAGATCTAATGTGCTACGAGATCTCGCGAGCTACGAGATCTCGCGTGCTACAAGATCTAACGGGCTATTAGATATGACATGCTACGAGATCTGACGTGCTACGAGATCACGCGAGCTACGAGACCTGACGTGCTACGAGATCCACAAACTAGCATGCAACCTCTTCTATCTGCTGACTACCCAGTACCCACATGTATCGCAGGTACGAGTATTATACATAAAGCGTATTTAAAAGTACTCTAAAAACTTATCAAATTTGCGTCAGTAGCGTGCCATTACTTTATAGCCGTTTCGAACATCCTTAGCCCTAATTTATTAATAGCAAAGTTGTTTTACGCAATCACCTTGCACTAAGCCGTTAGCACAAAAACCCCATGAACTTTTTCTATAATAGCAAGTTAACTCACCAAGGTCGAGGCAGAGATGGTTGCGTGCCAATAAGTGAATATATACCGCATTGCAGCTACACGCCCTCAAATAATTTAGATAATGCGCTGTGACCTGTGGACGGGGAACTTCAGCCACCTTTAAGGTAGGGATGGTACTTATATTTTTGCGCTTTTAACTATGTTACTTCACACATATCACAAAAATTATAGGTATCTACAGTTTTAAGAAACTATTGGAGACATTTTCTTGAGACAGTTTCTTCGCAATGTTTTCACTCACCGCGGAGCGAATGGTAGAAATATGCACAGAGATTTGAAAAATCCAGAGATGAATCCAAAATCCATGCTCGGATTCGAACGACCCGTTGTATGGAAGGCGTGTTCTTATACACTGAGCTACCATCGTTCTCATCGGTCGGTATACTTACGGTATCTAAGATTGAGGTTCCCAAACTTTTATTTTGAATGTGTCTCCTCATCTCAGCGTGTAAGTAATTCCCAGTTGCGTTCAAAGCTGTCCCTCTGGAGCCCGAGGTTACGCTTGGACCATGATACTTGATTTGGCTAGTCTGGTAATTACAATGAAGCGACTGCCGTCTGACCTTCGCAACCCTTTAACAGGGGAACCAGACCAACTGAATCATGGTTACACGTTTCAGAAACTATACGAAACGTGCAGATTTCCTCACGAGATTTTCCGTTACCGCCGAGCTAATGGTAGAAATACGCGCATAGATTTGAAAAATCGAGAGATGCATGCTCGGATTTGATCATGGTCCCCCCGCATAGAAGAGCGTTCTAAACCAGTGAGCTACCATCGCTCCATTTGAATTTTAATGTGTATACTGCCTTTATTTTTACCATCCCTCAATTACTTCTTTATTTAAAAAACTAATATAACTCTAATATTAATATTTTTTTTCTGGAATTCTCGCTCGTCCTCTTTCGACCTGCAGTGCCCATATACCCAATTTTTGAAATATTATCCTAGACAATCTGCACTAGCAAAGAAG
This sequence comes from Marasmia exigua, assembly GCA_019059595.1. Classification (NCBI taxonomy): domain Eukaryota; kingdom Metazoa; phylum Arthropoda; class Insecta; order Lepidoptera; family Crambidae; genus Marasmia; species Marasmia exigua. The sequence goes on along the minus strand of CM032476.1, from coordinate 8,978,676 downwards.
GCTGTAAAGACCATTTGATTAGAGCAGCGTGGAACGCGTGTTATCATGACGGACGACCTGATAACGATCAATTTATTTTTTTAAATAATTTATTTAAGGCATACACTACAATTGACAATCATATGTTGGTATGTATAAGGTTTCAGGATAGGTAGACTAAGTCTATGATCACAGGTCTTGCTGCAAGTTGTATGCCTGACGCCTATCTTCAGCGCTGGATTTCCTAATCTAATCATAACGATAATGACGATGAGACCCTAATTCACTCTCATACATTCAATAATACTAAAGAAACTTTCTGACTAAAACCTCTTGACCTCAATCCTTTCACACATATCAGTGTCAGAGCTTATTACGTACTACTTTTCGGGAGTGGTAGCCCTACGTCAGAGGATAACCTTCATTGCGTATTCGTCTCACGAACCAGTTATAGGTACGGTCGGATAAGGGCTGTCCGCGCTGCAGTGAGCATAACGAAGCCGCAATCTGCGAATTATTGCCAGACGACCCTGCTTCAATGCTGAGATTGGATCCTGGAAAGGGAGCCTTACATGCTTATAATTAAATTAAATCGTAGAAGAGAACTTCCAAAGGCAAATATGTATAAGTTTAGTAGAGTAGTTTAAACTCTCAGAGCTCGAGCATATCAGTTCTAGTTGTGTCCCAAAGCAGTTGCTTTGGAGCCTTCGAAATATTTGGGAAGTCTTGTAACTGTTATATAACGACTGCCATCTAATCTTGAACTGGGGAATCAGACTTAACTAGAACGGCGGTGAGGGAGAAAAATGTATGGAAACCTGTAAGCAAACACGTATAAACCATCCTAGACCTGATCGTTGCTTTCCATTAGGTGTAATCTTGATCAAGCAATAGCCTATATATAAGGCTATAAAAATAGTTTCTGATAGTTACACAAACAGTCTATACAAAAAATTGTTGAGGTAATGATTCTGAGCGTGCAACCATGATCCTGTTGTATCTAGTTGCGCTGCCGAAGATTGCAAAAGCCTGCCATTAGTTGTTGTTTCATTGTAATCAGACACACCCACACAAATGTCTCTGTGGGACCGCCGTTATCACCTTGGGGCACGACGGGCTCTCCTTTGTAAAAAATGCCGGCCGTCTCTACAGGCAATCCTCATTAAACGACATTATCCGTCGGTCGCTTGCCACCATCAATGCGCCGGCAAATTTGGAGCCAAACGGCATTTTGATTTTGATGTGAGACCAGACGGATTGTCTCTCATCCCTTGGAAGATGGGACAATGCTCTCGTGTGGTATTAGGCATCTATCTGGTACCTACCACTTTGTAGCTTTCGGTGTTGAAACACTGGGCATGTGGGCTCTTTCTTCCGTGACTTAGCTAAGCGTCTAGTCGAAGTCACGGGAGAGCCAAAGGCTACCTCGTCCAGCGAATGTCCATCGCAATCCAGCGGGGTAATGCTGCCAGCATTTTGGAGACATTGCCACGGGGACCTACTTTGTTTTAACTTTCCTTTTTATTTACTTTTAGCTTATTTTTATTTCTCAGTTATAATCAGACTTAAATTTTTCTGGTTCAAGTTCTAAGCGTACCTACCGTGCGTGCTTAAATGCAACTGGGGAATGATTAGTGCTTGATAATCATGATTCTGAAACATTTCACAAAATCACTAAAATAAAATTGGCTTTCTTAGACAAAACTCCACCTCCCCTCGCATCCAGGGTAAAGACGCAGCTAAACCAAGTCTAGGCTAGCCAATTCCTACTACAATAGCCTCTCATCCTTAAGGACCCTATTCAGCCAGCACAAAAGGTGCAACTCCAGACCAGAATGGCCCTTATGGCGCATTCCATACTGGCGGAAATTCCTGGCGACTATAAACAATTATTTATTACGACAATTTTAGTTTTGATAATTCGGGATTCGAAACAACCTTGCGAGTTTAAGCTGCTATTTGAATAGTAATTATTGGAAAATGAACTTTATTTTGAGAACATTTACGAAAGATTAAGTACGTGAATACCTACTTATAGCGTATTTAAAATTAAAACAATCATCCTGGCTGTTTCGTTCCTCACGTCCCATTGCAATCAACTCGATATTATATTCCCTTTTAGACAAAGTCGCCTAAGATTAATGAACGTCATTCCACGTACAGTGAAATAAAATTAACTCGGCTCGGAAAAATAGACGGGATTAAAGCAACCCACCCATTTATCTGGATAGTACCTGAGAGCAAAATGTGTTAAACGCCGCTGCAAAATTGTAGGCCAAATTGGTAGCTTAAAATACTGGGTAAATATTTGCTCCAGTTAAATATCACAGGCTCTTTTTAAACCCCAACTAAATTATTTAAATACAGTATGTAATATTATATTACAAAAGGACAAGCGTTTGATACGTAGTATCTTTTTCTAAGTTTGTGAATTTCATTGACTTTTGTCATGTCATTTATAAGTACAGTCAGAATCAAAAGTAGCTGAACATTATAGAACTTTGTCACACTAAGTTTTGCGCAGCTTGAGTAAGTCAACTTATTGAAACTGCGCAATGGTTAGTGTGACAAAGTTCTAAAATGTTCAGCTACTTTTGATTCTGACTGTACCATAGTAGCCATAATCACACGGTCAGAAAATCATCGTGAGAGAACGGAAAAAGTTTCGGATATTCTCTTAATATACTTGGATACCTAAAAAAATAAAATTGTTAAAATAATGATTCTGAACTTTTGGATGGTTTCATCATCATCATCATTTCAGTCAATAGACGTGCACTGCTGGTCATAGGTCTTTCCCACTGTCTCCACACAAACCGGTCATGTGCCGCGTGTACCCAATGGATTCCCGCGACTTTCACTAGATCGTCGGTCCACCTTGTGGGGGGCCTGCCACGGCTGCGACTTCCTGTACGTGTCCTCCACTCGAGGACCTTTCCGCCCCAACAATCTCTCGTTTGTTCTCCTCGCCCTGCCCATTGCCACTTGAGGCTATGCAATCCTTTGGGCTATGTCTGTGGCCCTAGTTCTCCTGCAGATCTCATAATTTATGATACGATCACGCAAGGAGACTCCGAGCATAGCGCTCTCCATTGCTGTCTGGGTGACATTGAGCCTCTTTAATCGGCACATTGTAAGCGGCCACGTTTCGGTTCCAGTTGAGACACACGGGTCGCGGGTTTTATTCCCACACCAATACAAATGATCGTTGATGAAACAGATATTGTTAGTGGTACCTTCGTTATTCCTGGTTTCCATAGTACAAGTGAAAACCTTAGTTTGAGAAACTAAATCGTATACCTACCATTTAGGATCTTTTAGTTTTCATTATCAAAATAGTGTAAAATATTTGATATTATTCTTATTATTATAAAGTTTTTCTTGAAAAATACCTATACAAACCACATTACTTTAAGTGAGACAAGAATGAGAGAATTATTCGTCTGTCTCGTTTGAGAATGGACGTTAGACTTTTCCATCAATCTCGACAATAACTTAATAGACACGATCTATAGCTACGTCATTACGGGTACGTCATCAATCACCCGGGTGTTGGGTGTTTGTACCAGTTTTCTCGTGTTCGCGAGTAAAAAGTTCGTAAGCGAGTGAAGCAGGCATTAAGTGCCATTGGCGAAACTGCGGGGCTGTTGACTTTGTCCCCTCTTTATTTGATGTTTGTTTAATTGAACACTTGTGTTTGTTTTGAGTATGGAGGTTCCTTTATAATACCTACTTCTTATTTACTACGTAGGTGCTTTGGCTGATTCTGATCTTCTTCAATAATTCGTAACTAGTTGTATGTTCTTGTTCCCTGTTTAAGGGTCAGACGACAGTTGCTATATTGTAATTAATTCACTAAATCCTGATTATACGATGCTAAAAGATGGATGAATCTAATTTTTTTTTTCTTAGAATATCCAGACATTTGACCACAATCTCACCTGATGGTAAGTGATGAGTGGCCGAGGATGGATCATGTCTGTCTAGTAACAGCCTATTCACTCTTTTCTTAAATAATTTCGTATCATAGCGTTCAGGGAACACATCTTACGATTATTATGAACGAATCCATGAACTGGTGGCACGTTCCGGTTCACCTCTTTAAGGTTGCGAAGGTCAGACGGCAGTCGCTTTAATGTACCTAATTGAACTCACCAAATCCTAGATCATGGATCCAGAAGCGCACTCCGGGCTAAAAGATGGGAGTAAATAAGTTTTTTTTGTGAAGCACATGGACACCCGCGACATCAATGGAGTCGCAAGTGCGCTGCCAACCTTTTATCCCCCTTTCCCTCGGATTACGCCCCCGGTACACTCACGCCGCGAAGCACAGCACAGTGCTTCTTCAAGCCGTTTTTCTGTGAGGCCCTGGTATTACTCCGGTCGAGCCAGCTTATTCATGCCGAAGCGTTGCTCTCCCACATAAGAACAGCCAGCCAAGTAACTGGCGCAGGTAATATGAAAAACTACAAGCGCCAGTTAAGAAACCTACCACAATTAATTCAAAATAACGGTTTCAATTTCAGTCCCCTGTCTGAACCTGTCCACCTCAAAGTTTGGATACCCTTCAATTACGAAGCGCGGTATCGACTAATTAATAACAAAAACAGATGGACGTCTTCGTTACCCGTTGTCAGCAAGTGAAGGGAACCGTGTAATCTTCAGGGCGGGGCCGATATGACACCGACAGCGTCGGCTAAAGCTTGTCATTAGAGGCTGTGCCAATTAGCAGTTGTCGCTTTTGTAACAATTAAGGTTTTAAATATCTAATACATTTACTTTTTATATAATTGTTACCTATTAATTTTTGTTAAAAACTAATTAAATTGTTATCGTTTCAAAATATCAAACTATCGATCAGACGTCTACGCGTTCGATGAGGTTCTTTACTTTGTCCGCTACTTTTATGTGTCTCAGGGTCATTTCACTTTGTACTTTTTTCCTTAGTAGGTATGGGAAAAAATTGTTCAGCGGTTAGATGGTGCTTGTAAAGACAGACATAGCTTTAAAAAGCAATCAGGCAAATGGTTCGGCGTTCTATTCTATTTGATTTCAATAATAATAATATCCTCCAACCTATTTCGTCTAAGGCGGCCAATCTCAAAAATCAGCCTCTTCCGTAGGATATATTATTATAGTTGTTGAGGATGGAATATGAGGCGCCTACCTAGCGTCCGTGGCAGCGACACTATATGAAGAATAAGGGACTCACCTAGGGGACGGGCAGCATTGAAATACACTGTTTCAGAGCACAACTCTATAATTTTCCAGAAAACACCCTATCACTATGACACTTAAAATCACACTCTCTCAAAAATATGAATATCAAAAGAAAAGAACGAAATAAATTCAAATATATAAAATCCTTATAAAACTCAACAATAGTGCTCAAGTGTGTACACAAACAAAAGTACACTCTCTTTTCCCTTGCCCTCATAATCCTATGGGACACCAGTGTTATACGGGCGTAGGACAAATTCCGAGACACGGGGGTACAAGACCGCCAACTTCCAGACTCCGGGCTGATACTGAGAACTTTTTAACAGAAAAACTCAGGAAACAATTTTGGCCCGACCCGGGGAACGAACTCTTGACCCCAGGTGTAGCCGTCGCTTCAAAGTGCGACGCATTACCCACTCTCAATAATGCTAGGTGGACAATATACTACTTTTAAAGAGCGGCAAAGCGTGCTATTGAGTTTTACACTTTTACATTGAGAGACAAAAAAATGCGGGTCGTTACATAAGCCATTGACAACCGCAACTCAGAAGGAAGTCGCAGATGTAATTCCAGATATAATGAGATTCCACCCTACATGTCTAAGCGTCCAAACTTTCATAACTACAATTTCGCCATTGTTCTTCTGGAAACTACAGCGTGCATGCAAGTTATGCTCGTCATGGAAACGTGGCAGTAACAACTTGTATACTACCCAGCGGAACACTGAGTTCTGTAAGTTGGCGCTGCTGTTACAGTTACGGAATATTCAGACGGTATAAAACTTACAGACGGGCGATATTATGCTAGTAACCGCCCGAGGCAGTTGCCACACTGGCGGATTATCATCAGTAATCCACACTCGTCCACAGCTGGACATAGGTCTCCCCTAATGCACGCCACTGCTCCCGATTTTCGGCCACTCACATCCAGCCCACACCAGAAAGCCTTCGAATGTCATCATCCCATCTTGTCGCAGGGCGTCCTACACTACGCTTACCGAGTCGCGGTCTCCACTCAAGGACTCCACTGGCGGATTGCGAGAGTTTTAAAAAGCTGAGCGAGGAAGCAGCGATCACGTCACGGCTGCGCAGGTTTACGCAGCGGATGCGCGACGGATTAGCCGCGGAGATAAGTCTGAACGTCATAGTTTTTATGTGGCAGCCACGCAGAAAAACGCCGGCGAATCCGTTGCGCATCCGCGGCAAATCCGTTGCGCTTCCGCGGCTTGACCGCTGCGCAGCCGCGACGTGTTCGCTGCGTCTCGTCGCTCTGCTTTTGAAAACGCTCGTAATCCGCCAGTGTGGCACCTCCTTATAACGACTGTCGCGGTAACTCTCATACTATTTTTTTTTAATTTAGGGGTCCTAAATGATTTCAGGGATTTTACGTACTGTTAGAGAAACAAAAATCTATTGAATACATCATTAGGCACTATCACTGACGTAGGAGGCGACTATGGGTGCTATGCGAATAATCATAGTGACGTCTCTCTCTTTCAAACTGACAGATAATTGTTAATTAGTTAATAACAATATCCTCTAACCGATTACGGCTACGGCAACAAATCTCAATGATCAGCCACTTACGCAGGATATATTATAATGCTCAAGTGTGTGCGCAAACACAAGTGCACTCTCTATCCCCTTTCACTCATATTCCGATGGGACACCAGCGTGACATGACTGGAGAGGGATGGACGCAGGACCATCGGCTTAACGTGCTTTCCGAGGCACGGGTACAAGACCGCCAACTTCCAGACTCCGGGCTGATAATAAGAATTTCTTACCGAAAACCTCATTGCTATTGCAACTCAGATTGCGTTTCATTGTTAATAGTACTTTTGGGCAGGGGAAAAAAATAAGTTTTCTTATTTATGGCGTTAAATTCCCGAACCGAATTAACTACAAGAAATTAAGGGGAACCTCACTTTTCTTTTTAGGGATTCACGGACACGGATGATTTGCAACTGATTGCTGATGGTAGGCAACTAGCAACGGACTACTGGCAACTGGCTTGACCGCATGGCGGTAATTGGTTTTATTAAAAGACAAAATGTCTACCTAAGCAATTGCTATTAAATATATTATGACGACGACCCGTTTGGAACAGTGGTAGTAAACGCTGCCTCTGGTGCAAGGGTTGCGGGTTCGATTCCCGCACAGTACAAATATTTGTGTGCATGAACATATCTGTTTGTATTGGTCTGGGTGTTATCTATGTATTATAAGTATGTATTTACAAAAGAAAAGTATTATATGTATACATTTGTAATCCCACTGTTGATTCTGATATCCGTAACACAGGTGCTTGAGCTACCTATCTCGGAGTCAGATCAATGTATGTGATGTTGTGAAATATTTATTTATTTATTTATTATCAAAATTGATTTCCCCAGTCACTCAAGGTCCTAACTGAAAACCAGCGCGGCATTGGCGGCAAACCGCTGCAGCACATGCTGAACTTGGACCTTGTTGACCACTTCACTTTGTTCCTTTTCTTCTTCCTTGGTCACTGGTCTATATATTAACTTATTATTATTTATTTTTTTGTTTTTGTTTAATATTTTTTCCTATGTATTACTGTGCAATCTCCTTATGCTTATGTTATGTGTCCTGTCTATGTAAATCTTTTATGTGGTCAATGAATGTTTACTTACTTACTTATTAACTAATATCGGATATAACAGTTCGTTGCCGAGTGGTCACTGCGACCAAATTTGATCTATAGTGACCTCCGCTCATATGAGACCCATACTTATAAAAGTTTAAAAGACCTTTTTAAACTTCTAGTACTTACATACACCATGGATATGACGCTCGCCTGTGAGGTAAGCGAACTTATTCCCGCTCGGTTTGTATTCTGGTTTGCGGCTGAATAATTTATGTGCTGTCGAAACGTCCATGCAATTGGCTTGTTAAATTAATTTGACTGGTACTAAATTTACACGTAGTTCATGATTTGTAAGATTATTATGGTAGTACCTACTATTAGGTAGAGTTAGACCATCATATGTAACCCTAGTACTAGCTAGAGATACTTAGTCCATGGTACAAGTAATTTGTTCAATGCCATTATGAAGCTTCAAGCTACTGGTTTTTTTTTATATGATAGGTGGCAGACGAGCAGACGAATCACCTGATGGATAAGCGATTGCCGCCGCTCATGGACACTCGCGCCACCAGTGGAGTTACAAGTGCTTTTCCAACCTTTAAACCCCTTTCCCCCGGATTGGGCCTCCAGTACAAACACAACAGACGCAACGAAACAGTGCTGCTTCACGCCGGTTTTCTGTGATGCCGTGGTATCACTCCGGTCGAGCTGGCCCATTCACGCCGAAACGATGCTCTCCACCTCCCCAACTAATTGGTTGGTTGATTGTTTATTCGTAAATAAAAGCTTTGGTAAAAATAGCCTGCAAATCACACGTATCTATAGACACCTGCAATTAAATGTAAACACTTTGACTGTTAAGGCATAACAATAAGATTAATATTTGAATGAGATTGTATATTTATGAGTGCACGTGATTGTACGTACATACACCTCGCCCCAAAGTAACTAACTTAAGCACTTGTAGGGATAACGAAGGTACCACAAATATATTAATTATAATATAATAGATTTTAATACACCCAAACACTGCACAAACACAAGTTTTCATCGCAAAAATGTTTGTATAAGTTATAGGTGGCAAACGAGCAGACGGATGTCCTTATGGTAAGCGATTGCCGCTGCCCATGGACATCCGCGACACCAGTGGAGTCACTAGTGCGCTGCCAACCTTCAGACCCCATTTTCCCCCGGGAAAGGCTCCGGTACCCTCACTCACGCAGTGAAACACACCAAAGTGCTGCTTCACGCCGGTTTTCTGTGAGGCCGTGGTATCACTCCGGTCGAGCCAGGCCATTCATGCCGAAACGTGGCTCTCCCACGGTCAATTGCCCAGAGTTTTGAAATTCTACTTATGACGGTGATTATGTGATATTTCTACGAAAGGCTTTCACTTTTCTGCACTATTTTCGGCCTTTCAACATAGCTTACAATTACAATCCAAAATGTTCCTACCCTCCTCAGCGGGTGAAAACGAAATAAGTACTATTTTTCTCGGACCAACCCTAATCATGCCCAGTTTTCGGCTCACGTAGGCGCTAGTAAATAGTTAGACACCGGTTTGACCCCACAGGATTTATGGCGGAACAACTCTTGCGCGTCCTTGACTGATTTATGTGAGGCCGGTGTTTGTTTGATCCTTAATAATGTGGCGCATAGTACTATATGAGTTACAAAGCTTGGTTGGACAAACAATTATATGTTTCTTACGGCCGACTGGCCTTCACCCATTTAGACGTCCCATGAGCCCAATTCTCAGAATTGTCGATATGTAAGAACTTGGCGGATGTCGCATAAAATCAGCCAGGAGTCTGGAAGGTGGCAGTATTGTTCCCCCGTGTCTCGGAAAGCACGTTAAGCCGATGGTCCTGCGTCCGATCCCTCTCTGGTCATGTCACACTGGTGTCCCATCGGAATATGAGGGCAATGTATTCCATTATTTCATAGAGAGTGCACTTGTGTTTGCGCACACACTTGAGCACAATAATATATCCTGCGTAAGTGGCTGTTCGTTGAGATTGGCTGCCTTAGACGAAATTGGTTGGAGGTTACTATTATTATACTCAAATATATAAAGTTAAAAATAAATTCTGCAAAAAAAACCGCCTTCAAAAACCACGAACCAAAAAGTGTAAAATAATGTTTTTAGCCCTATACACTTTTTGGTGGCGGTTTTTTTTTAAGCTTTATAGTGTCTCATTTTTGGCACCGGTTCATCTTATAAATGGCAAAGTAATCGGCGAACAAACATAAAAAATATACATGTCGAATTGAGAATCTCCTTCTTTTTTTTTTAAGTCAGTTAAAAATAAAATTCGCTACAGAATTCCAGTTAAACTCTTCCCACTTCCTCAAAGTAGTCTAGTTACGTAGCGTCATCCTCGTAAGCAAATTGGCACTTCTTCAGACATGTTCTGTCGATTACGTCGATCCCAGCGACAGCGCAGGTAGATTCCCAGCTAAGTTACGAGAGAAATCCGGCACATGTTAGCTAAGTTGGAAGGCCGAACTGCGGGGAACATGAACTGTCTTAGCTGGAATATTAATAATAATATCCTCCAACCGATTAAGGCTACGGCGGCCAAACTTAACGATCAGCCACGTACGTAGGATTTATTATAGTGCACAAGTGTGTGCGCAAACACAAGTGCACTCTCTATTCCCTTACCCTGATATTCCGATGGGACACTAGTGTGACACGACCGGCGAGGGATCGGGCGCAGGACGGCTTAAAGTGCTTTCAGAGGCATGGGAAATAATTTCTTACCGAAAACTTAGATAAAAAAATTTGACCCGACCCGGGGATCGAAAGGTATTGATAACTGCAATTTATTTACTGTAAAATTAAATAATTTTTGAAAGAGAGAACTGGGTAACAAGTTTGATGAAATATTTATTTCGGATAAAAACAAAGTACGTACCTATAAGACTCGCAAATGTTATTAAATTTCAGCTATTTCCACAATGTGATGTCATATGGTCTACTGTTGTGGGGGTATGCTGCTGACATACAAACTATTTTTGTATTACAGAAAAGGGTCATCCGCGCTATATACAGCCTTAGATCACGTGACTCACTTAGGGAAATATTTAAAGAAATAAATATTTTAACCGTGGCTTCCCAATTTATCCTCGACTGCATTATGTATGTACGTAAGAACTTGCACACTTTTCCAAAAAAGTCCGATAGTCATAGTCTTAACACCGAAATAAACATAGGCTTGCCGTCCCGGTCCTCAGACTTCATAAAATCGGTAATTCGTTTGTTGGCTTAAGTATTAAGATATTTAATAAGCTACCACAAAATGTCATTAACCTATCACTGGATAAGTTTAAGTCTCATATTAAAACCTGCCTAATGAAGAAAGGTTACTATAGTGTACAAGACTATTTAAATGATAAGGATTCTTGGTCATGTTAATTGATTAATCTTTTGAGTTGTTATTTACAGTAGTCTATTAACTTTCATAATTGTATTTTTTTTTCTCTTCTCAATTGAAACTCTGTAACATCATCAATATTTGAAAAGAGTAACTACTGAGTTTTCTGCGGGTGTCTTCTCAGTAGAAATCGACATTCCGAACCAGTGGTAGATAATATGTACTATTTTGACATTGATAAGTGTTCTGTGTGGACCTAAATTGAATAAAGAATTTTTTATCTTATCTTTAAACGGGTTCAGAAGCGTCAGTTTGGGGCGCAACCGGGATTTTAAGCTAAGATGATGGTGATCTACAAGAATAATATAAGACAATGCAAAGATTACACTCTCTATACATCTGAAGGTTTTAACTACATTTCAGCTTTCCGCAGCTATTGTTTAATATCATAGGCGGGGAATTGTTATTGGCATTGTTTTACTCTTATTGTATCTTAAGCTTACTGTAATATTTAGCTGTTAGTCTCCCAAAAATAAATAAATATTTTTTTTTTCAATCAAAAAGGTTATGTGAACCCGTATCGTACTTTTTACAGTATCATAGCTAAAACATATAGAGGGTGGTCCATTTTCAGTGCTTCAAAAATGTTTTTAGTTGCCTCACAACAAGGCGCATCTGAAACACTCTCATATATGTTTCGAGATTTTTTTTAGTTAGCGATAAAAAATATTTTATGTTAGTATCTCGGAGTCAGATCAATGTAATGTGATGTTGTGAAATATTTATTTATTATATATTTACTAGCGGCCGCCCACGACTTCGTCCGCGTGGAAAAGTAACTTTTTACCCCCCTTTCAACCCCTTACATTCCCCTTTTCGCAATAAAAAGTAGCCTATGTTCTTTCTCAGGGTCTAGATTATCTGTATACCAAATTTCATTTAAATCCGTTGAGTAGTTTTGGCGTGAAAGAGTAACAGACAGACAGACAGACAGACAGACAGACAGACAGAGTTACTTTCGCATTTATAATATTAGTAAGGATTTAAGTATGAAAATTTACGGCTTAACAAACTTTACGAAATATTTTTTGTTACTTTTTAATATTTTTTCTTAATTATCCTTTTTTTGTTATTGTTTTCAAATGAAAAAACATCAAAAAAGTATATCAAAAAGCTTAATCATGTGAAATACTACTCCTTTTTTCTCCAAAACTACAAAAAATCGCAGATCATGAACATTTCATGTTCCTCATGTATGGTGAACCTCTTGAGACATCTAAAAAAAATTTTGTACCGCTGAAAATGACACACTGTATTTTAGATACTTTTACCCTCTGTTTAAGCTTTGAGGGATCAGCCTTGCGTACCGTATATGCGCATCGCCTTGATGGTTATGCTAAGTAAACGCATCGAATGCGAACACTTTGAAGCACTTTCAGCTTATTACCCAAGTGCATCACGTCAAATTACCTGCTAACTTCAAGACGAGGTAGTTCCTCCCCTTCGTAGACCTATTAAATTTTGAAATATAAAGACGCGAGATACCCTGGCAGAGATGTTGTGAGCTTTTAGTGCGAAAAACAATGGTAAGATTTTATAAAAGGATGTTTGTCTGTCTTATATCTTTAATGGCAAATTTGTGAAGATCGAAAAATTGTAATAACTTTAACTTCTGTTTGTACTTACTTCAAATAAGATCCCTATCATATTTTTATTTCAGGCAAAATGAGACTAACTGAATAAAGATGATTAATTATTTATAATATTTACAAACTTATAAGACTTGCTTTAACTTTCCTTTTAACTTACTTTTAGCTTAGCTTTAGGTCTCAGTTTTGTTTTAATTTTCTTAAGTTTTTCTTTTTTTGTTCAAAAATATTATAAGATTATTTAACAAGTTGATTATTAATTTAAAAAATGTAGCATTTTTTACCAGACTTATCTACCACAGTAATAAACAGTCAGTAACAAAACTCTGGTGACCTTGTGGGTAACTTTATTTGTGCTCTATCAAATAACTTAGATTGCTTTGTATCAAAGACTAATTAGCTTCTCGTACAAAAGAATAGGTTACCCTTATACCCTTAACTCTTCTATATATAATAAGTATGTATTTACAAAATACACGTGCTGGACAGCGTTGCCATCAGCATACCATCCAGACAATGGCGGCGCGCACCAAGAGGTTTGGCTCCTCGTTCCTGCCCCGAGCCGTCAAGACTCCTTCATACAATCCGGGGTCTTTTAGGCGGGGCATGAAACGTTAGGCCATTAGGGTGAGGATGGCAGACACAATGGGTACTTTGTTAGTTCTTTTGTGTCCCTCAGCCTCATATTTGGATTTCACGGCCGCTTACCATCAGGCGGAGTCATCATTGGCCTTACTATAAAAAAATTATAAAAATATAAAAGTATTAAATATATATATTTGTAATTCCGCTGTTGGTTCTGATATCCATAACACAGGTGCTTGAGCTACCTATCTCGGAGTCAGATCAATATATGTGATGTTGTGAAATATTTTTTTATATATATTTATCTACAGATGATATTCGAGATTTATTTCGTAAACAAAAGGCTAGAAGTCCTCCTAACACGCCACTTCCCGCAACTTAATTTTACTTTCAAACAATCCACAGGTGCTCGCAAGCTCTGAATAGAATGCCTTAATGAATTTTGGCTCTGCATGAATCCCGAAGAGAATTCCATTAACATGACAATTGCGCGAAGAGACGAAATATCTAGTCCTTATTTAAGGAATGGCAAAGATAAATTGTACTAAAGACGTCAATTTATTTACACGTTTAACTATTACACTGGATCTATTTTTACCCGACTTCGGCGAAGCAAAAAGGAGGGTTATGATTTTGACTTATATGTATGTATGGTTGTCCATCTGTTCCCTCATAACTTTTATTATAGTTATCATATTTAAACAATTGAGGTGTCGTTAGAAGCGTTTTGATTGTCTTCTGGTTATAGGCTACATGTGGTCACGTTAAATTGACCACAGCGCCCTCTGGGGGACTTAAAGCAAGGAACTAAAAAAAATTGTGCTTGGCAGTACCGTGTGGGGTATCAAATTAAAGAACTTTTTAGCACATTTCAAATGTAATTTTATTAACATAACTTAAAATATGTTAAATAAAAATAAAGTTTAAAAATTCAAACAAGACTACCAAAAAAAAAACGATTTAAAAAGTATGAAACAAGAAAACTGCCTTTGCTGAAATTATTATGCCGTATTGCCGTGGTCGTATGCCACCTACTATAGCAAAACAGATTCATTATAATAATAAAATAAAATCAATGTGGCATACGACCACGGTTATACGTAATAATTTCAGCAGAGACAGTTTTCTTGTTTCATTCTTTTTAGATCGTATTTTCTTGGCAGTCGGGTTTGAGTTTTTAAACGGTTTTTTAAACGGTTTTTTAAACGGTTTTTATTAAACGGTTTTATTTAGCTCACCCCGTTTGTTTTATTTATTCTTGGGTCAAATTTGGTAATTCAAATTTCACCCTCTTCCTGTCAACCGATTAATCTGAATTTTTGTATACACTTTGGATTTTGGTGACAATACAATTATGTTTATTCATTATCATTATAAATTCAAGATGGCCGCCGCTACAAAATGGCGGATAATTTATGTTTTATTAATCCCATCAATATGGGTATCAAATGAAAGGTCTCAACAAGCAGAATGCAATATACTATAAAAATTGAAATCCAAGATGGCGGCCGCTACAAAATGGCGGATAACGTAGGTTTTATCAATCCCATGAATATTGGTATCAAATGAAAGTGATCAACCAGTAGAATACAATTTATTATATAAAATTAAAATCCAAGTTGGCGGCCTCTACAAAATGGCAGATAACTTAGGTTTTATCATCAACATGGGTATCAAATGAAAGGTCTCAACAAGTAGAATACAATTTACTATGAAAAATTGAAATCTAAGATGGCCGCCGCTACCAAATGACTGATAACAATTTTTTATCAACCCCACCAATATGGGTATCAAATAAAAGGTCTCAACAAGTAGAATACAATTTACTATGCAAAATTGAAATCTAAGATGGCCGCCGCTACCAAATGGCTGATAACATTTTTTTATCAATCCCACCAATATGGATATCAACAACAGTTAAGGACCTCAGAGGGGGAGTTTTGGGGTATGTTAATACTTTATGTTTTATTTGCAAGCTTGTCCCTAACCGCGTCATCGCCCCGGCGGATCGCCATTTTGAGGTTGTACTCGGTTATTTTTTCGATGGTAGCTTTCGATGCCCTGGATATTAGGCGCGCTGTGGCGTCGTTAGTGGCGTTATCTGTATAATATACATAAGTTCTTGTGTGTCTGGAGATGGCTACCACCGCTTGTGGGACAGTTTGCAGGAGATGGGACTGTTTGGCAATTCTGACTATGTCAACGTTCTCGAACGTCTGTCCCTGGGCTTCGTGGATTGTCAGAGCGTCTGATCCGTACCCCTGGCTGATTAAGAGAGATTTAGAGAACAATAATAATAATACTATAGAGATTACAAATTGACTTATGTCACATTTAAAAATTCTTCAATAGAGTAAGGACTTTTTTCTAGTAAGAAAGCCTTCAGTTTTTAAACGGTTTTATTTAGCTCGACCCGTACGGTATTTATTTATTTGGATCAAAATTAGAAATTGAAATTTGAGTACCTTCCTGTTGTCAGATTGATCTTAAATTTGGTACACACCTTTAGTTCCGATGACAATATAATATAGTAATATCAATAACGTTGTAAATCTAAGATGGCCGCCGGTACAAAATGGCGGATTTCATATTTTTCCACAACCCCCTCAATATGGGTATCAAATGAAAGGGCTACACTACTACTACTAGTAGAATACTGTGATTATGACAAAATTTAAAATCCAAGATGGACGTGGTTACAAAATGGCATATTAGGTGAGGGCATCAGTAGTCGTGTCCAGAACAGTTATGTCCAAGATTGTGTGACGTTAAAATGACAGATCAAGTCTCTGGAAGGGCTATGTATTGAGGAATTAGATTGTAATAAATTATCAGGTAAAAAACCATGTAATAATGAGGCACTAAAGGTAGGCATTTCCGTTAAATACTAAAAAGTATAAAATAAAAAATCGGTAAAAAAACTTTTAAGTTAAACGGTTTTATCTTATGTGCGCTGAAAACTAGAAAATAATAATAACAATTAGGTATTTTGAACTTCTAGTTCAGAAATATTCTAATACCAAGCAGAATAGCTTTTAGGCATATTAGACTAAAATAAAAACGTGGGGCCCCTCGGAAATCCTACCTATGGCAAAGCATATCTTTATACTTTGGTAGATCATGAGCTGGGCGTTCGCTGGTGAAGCCGCCACGGCTGGTTATTGATTGTCAAAATCTCCAGTTACGATTATAGTAAGTCGATGCAATCCACACTTAGTAAAGAACAAAGTATTACAGCAATAGTTAATGGGCCCCACGTTTTTATTTTAGTCTAATATGCCTAAAAGCTATTCTGCTTGGTATTAGAATATTTCTGAACTAGAAGTTCAAAATACCTAATTGTTATTATTATTTTCTAGTTTTCAGTGCACATAAGATAAAACCGTTTTACTTAAAAGTTTTTTAAACTTTATTTTTATTAATCATTGTAGACCGTCAGAATCTTGACAAATCGCGTCAGCCAAAGTTTCAAACAGAACAAAAAGAAGTGCAAGTTTTTTTTTACCTAGAGCATTATTATATTAAATTGTTGGCGCGCGAGCGCTCTCGGTTCGAATCGGCGACCCTCGGACAGAATCGCACCAACCAACGCGCAGCGGGGACTCCGCGGGGAGCGCGGGGACGCCTGGCGCCTACGCGTATGTCACCACGCACACTCCGCGATCCGACAGGCTAGGCAATAGGCGCGTCTCCCTATTTTTGCCAGCAATAAACATAATTTAACCAGTCAGTCCACCTTTTATTTCAAGTCCTTTAGTTAGGACCCTAACAAAATAAATATTATAATATAAATCTGTCTTACACCAGTAATTATTATAATTACTATACTTCTCGAATTCTGGGTCATGTACCAAGACAAGAGCTTTGGACGCAACATCAGCGCCTTGTGAAAATCCAATATGTGTTTTTACGTCTTTGGTTAATACCTAATCACCTTTTTGCTTATTAGGCCTCATTTGCCAGATGGCAGGCCTAAATACAGACGTATTTTGGCATTTTGTACTCCTAGTATATTATGTTTGGGAACTATTTACCCAAACTGTGTAATTGGGCGACAAGTGACGGGGAACAGCACTTTCAGCTGATTACCCTCATAAAGCCCGTAAAATTACGTTACATCAGAAACGTTATGTTCAGTAATACGATATATTTTTAGAGGCGTGTGTTAGGCGATGTTATTAGATGTCTGTATTAGATAGAACGAGTAGATAGATAGATAGATATTCTTTATTGCACAAACACAAAAAACAAGCATGATACAAAAGCAACAGACAGTACAATAAGGCGGTCTTATCGCTTGTAGCGATTTCTTCCAGACCACCTTTGGGTAGAGGAAAGAAATATCGTATTCGTAATAAGGGAAGGCAGTGCAAAGTAGTTTAAAAAATGAAATTAAGAATGGCAGAAATATACATTATTTTATATATCAATATTATTTCATTACATAAATAATAAACAATACATACATACCCAATAATATATACATAGATAATTTATAACAAAAATTCAATAAAAATATTTCTTATAGATAGGTATAAATGACCAGAGAGCTGTAAGACTGGTCTATTAAAGCCTGGTCTATTTTATAAGGTTTAAAAAATCCTTTTTTGTAAAAAACAAACATTTGTGTTAAGTCGACGGGTAGGGCACATTAGCGACCCCAATTGATTTTAAATGTTGGCTGCCAAAACAAATACATTTTAAATAATTACGGGGCTACAGTCTCTCGCCAAACCCTTATACTATTCATTTAATAACCATGCCCAAATGTTGGGTCTGTTTTTGTACTAAAAAAATTGATTCACGCCAAAAGTGGCTGCTTTTGGCGGGAATTCAAAATTTAAGTGGAAAACCAGATGAAATAGCTAACTATAACTATTAAATAAATAGTATAGGTGTTTACTGAGAGACTGAAGCCCCCAAGTTATTTACAATAGATCTGGCTTAGTAGCTAACAATTAAAATCAATCGTCACTAGTGGGGTATAACCTTAAAGCAACCAAATTAAGGTGAATAATGTATGAAACACAACAGTGACGTAGTATTTGATAGGTGGCAGACTAGCAGATGGATCACCTGGTAGTAAGCGATTGCCGCCGCCCATGGACAGTCGCAACACTTACTTGACGAAACTCATCATCAGTATCTTACAGATGACGGAGATCAACAACGAAAAAAAAATCAATTATTTAATGTGATGAAAATGATGAAGACACCTAACAGGTTTAATATATTCATCATCATCATCATTTCAGCCAATGGACGTCCACTGCTGGACATAGGCCTCCCCCAATGTTCTCCACACAAATCGGTCCTGTGCCTCCCGCATCCAATGGATTCCCGCGATCTTCACCAGATCGTCGGTCCACCTTGTAGGAGGCCTGCCACGGCTGCGAGTTCCTGTACGTGGCCTCCACTCGAGGACCTTTCCGCCCCAACGGCCGTCTGTTCTCCTCGCTATGTGCCCTGCCCATTGCCACTTGAGGCATGCAATCCTTTGGGCTACGTCTGTGACCTTAGTTCTCCTGCGGATCTCATCATTTCTGATACGATGACGCAGGGAGACTCCGAGCATAGCTCTCTCCATTACTCTCTGGGTGACTTTGAGCCTCCTTAATCGGCACATTGTAAGCGGCCACGTTTCGGTTCCGTATGTCATCACTGGTAACACACACGCATTAAAGACTTTCGTCTTGAGACACTGCGGTAGATCTGCCGAAAATATGCTGCGTAGCTTCCCGAACGCTGCCCAGCCGAGATGGATTCGTCGATCGACCTCTTTCTGGAAGTTGGACTTACCAAGCTGGACTTTTTGTCCGAGGTAGATGTACTCGTCTACAACTTCCAGTGTAGAGCTTCCAACCTTTACTAGAGTGGGTACGACATGGGAATTCGACATAATTTTCGTCTTGAATAAATTACTGGGCAATTACTGGGCTGGTTTAATATATTACTGGGCATGAATACCGTGAACAATCCCCAAACAGTTGTAATTGACACGAGAAGCACTTCCAGCCCATTAAGCGAGTGCATTCCTGGAAATTGCACGCCTGTGACGTCACGACACAACTCAATCTGAAGTTACGCCTCATTTAACTGGGCCTGCTTGTGACGTCATTACCGTGCGACAAGGTGGTTTTGTACGACTAATTACTCTGAAAGGGCGACGTTGTGTTTCGATATCCCTTTAACGGAGGCCCATACAAAGTGAACAGTATGTACCTTTACCATGTCTAGTTTACTATTCACTTTGTATGTAAAGGTCTATAATTCAAATATTTTTATATTACTGTCAAATCTGGTGATCAAAGAAGATAGACAATAAAATACAGTAGCCTGTGTTCAAAGACGAGCCAATCTAAAATACACTCTTTATTACAGTTGGCCTTTCAACTAGCCTCTGATCTTAAGGTTTCAGATTGTTTAACGTTCATAGCCGGTTGCTTCAGAATCTGTGTTTGTTCAGTGTCTGGATGTAATTTAATATATGTATGTATTGAAGTAATATATTTATTTATACGCCGTGTGGTCCCGGCAGAGTAGAATAGGCCACCCTCACTCTTACCGAGGTGTCGTAAAAGGCGACTAAGGTAAAGCTGCTAGCATGATCATCAGCACCCAGAGAAGGAAAACTCTGCATTTACATCAAAACCCTCGCCAACCCGTCTGCCAAGCGTGGCGAGTATGGCAATTACCCCTCATGTGATTGAGGGAGGCCCGTGCCCCAGCAGTGGGGACTTAAATGGGCTGATGATGTTGATGATGAATATATTTATAATTCCCCTGCTGTCTAATATTCGTGACACAAGTGCTGAAGTATTTTACTACGGAATCAAGTTAATGTATGAGATGCTGTATGCATTTTTTCTAGGATCCGCAAATCCAAATATTTTACCCCTATATATTTTTTTTAAAGTTGGCTCTTTACTCTAATTATTTAAGACGGGAATTGCCACGATCTTTATTATGAAGTTCAATATTTTGTATTAACATATTTTGCTTGATGTTTCGGCTACGTTACAGAAGCCGTGGTCACAAGCTAACTGCTGGAGTCCGCCCTGTGACCACGACCACCACAAGATATTGTACTTCATAATAAACATCGTGTTAATTCGAGTCTTAATTAATTATAGTTATAATGCCATGCAACATCTAAAAAAACTACTCATCTTTACTCGTCTTAGAATGATATTCCCAGATGCGTCAAAGCTGTCGCTTCGGAGCCCGAGGTACATCTGGACAATGCTCCAGGATTCGGGAGGTCTGGTAATTACTTCAAAATTATATAATATTAACTCAATTCTCCACCTTCTTAATCATGTATATTATGTATTCACAGTGCATGTTCACAACCGGCTAATTGGCACGGCACAACGGCACTTTCGGCTCATTACGTCGCATGCCGAATTCCAGACAAATTACATTACTGACGCTCTCGCCTGATATGAGAACGGTCGGGTATGAACACAGACTGATATGAACCCGGGTTCATACCCGGCACCCGGCACGAAAGTTTATGATCGTTAATGAAAACTAGATAGCGAGCATTGCATTCCAATGTTTCAGGGGCAATATCTGTTCAAATAATCGTAACAATTAAATTAACTGCCAAATTAGAAACTTCAAGACCGGATTCTCTTCCACGAAATAGAATGTTCTCTACAAATAAAAAAGTTCATTAACTAAAAAGTCATTTGACTCAATATACTAAGGAGTACTAATTAACTAATCCATGGACAAATTTAATACAACTTGACTAAATAAAATATTATGATGTGACTTTAGAGGTCCGAAACACTAAGTGCAAACAATGAACTTATTTCTACAATATCATGAAAAAGAGGAATAGAAAAATACTACAATTAAGATTTAGATAGATAGGTGATAATGACAAAGTGTTAGCCTCTAAAACTAACAAGGACGCCTCAACGTGACCAAAACAGAGAAGAGATAATTTAGTACATAACTTTTACAAATAAGTGATCAACCTATAATGACTTTTCACTTCAAACACACATTACAAAAAACCGGCCAAGTGCGAGTCTGACTCGCGCACCGAGGGTTCCGCCGGTATCTTTTGATTGCGTTAACTTTTGTTTGATTTTTTCACAGCTTAAAGGGACCTAGGTATTTGGTATAAATTTCAATTTGATACCTTTATTCGTTCGTGAGAAATAAAGTAGTAAATTTCATTTTATTAAAATATTTTTATTATTTTATATAACTAAAAAAATGTGATTTTCGCAATTTTTCCTATATTTGCATTATATGGCAATGCTTCATGCCAAATTTCAAGATTATGAGTTTACGGGAAGTACCCTGTAGGTTTTGATTCCTTTGCGAGTGTCGAAAATATCGATATAATCGGCTGTATCTTTTGATTGCGTTGGCTTAGAAGTTTGATTTTTTCACAGCTTCAAGGGACAGTAGACCTGAGTAATTGATATAAATTTCAGCTTCATACCTCCACGCGTTCCTGAGAAAAAGGGTCTTGACAGACGGACGGACGGACGGACAACAAAGTGATCCTATAAGGGTTCCGTTTTTTCCTTTTGAGGTACGGAACCCTAAAAACCAGAATGTATAAAAGTATTAATTTTTACCATTCACCCCTAACCAGCTATGTCGAATACCTTTCCTCTCCTCGTGATTAACTAGTATCATTATTCATTTGTAGGAATAAGTATTAAAATATTTAATAAGTTACCACAAAAGCTTGTTGATTTACCAATGCCTAAATTTAAAGCACATATTAACATTTATTTAATGGCCAGAGCCTATTATACAGTTGATGATTACTTAAATGACAAGAATTTGTGTAAATGATAAACTGTTCGCCTACACCCATGATATTGTACTAACAAACATTTTGGCGATTAAAAAGAGTAACTGGCGAGTTTCTTGCCGGATCTTCTCGTCAGAATCAATTTTCCGATTCCGATGGTAGAATCACATTATATTTATTCATTTCTTAGTATATTTTTTTTATCGATATATATAAACATGTAATTAAACAATTACATGGATAATATACATAGTTATAATTTATATTTTTCATGTATGACGATTTGTAAGAGCTGTATACAAGCCTATGCAAATAAAGTAGTTTTGAATTTTGAATACTATAGTTCACGGAGACAACCTGACAACTAAGAGCCACTCACTCCCATTGGAGCACTTCTTAAAAAGAATGTAATAAAATTATTTTTTTTGGACTCTAGGCTAACGCTTGACTACAATTCCACATATTATTACAAAGAATTTAATGTTACTATAAGTGGGTACTTATACCAAAAAACGCAACCATTTATAATTGTCCATCATCTTTACCATTCGTCCCCCAGTCAAAGACCTTTCCTCTCCTCGTGATAAAGTAGCAAAGTTCCCGGAGACGACGTGTCAGCTGAGAGGCGCGAGTGGGCGGGTCCCCAGGGCGAAGTGCCATCGCCATCGCGCCGGCTAACTAAATGTGATGGCCTGATAAACCGCTAGAAAAATCCTTTTGCGGTAATTTGATGCTCTGATGGGGTGTAAAACACTTTGACAACGTAAATGGCTTATGTTTCTTGCACTGTGTGCGATTTGAATGGAAGCCTTTTTCTTTTTATATTTTTTGTAGAAGATGGTAAGCAACACGAATAGAGTAAGAAAGGCGCTGCCAATCTCCAATTTTTTAAATGGTATATATCATCCCAGACGAGCTGACGGATCAACTGATGGTTAGCGATCCCTGGATTGAGCTTCGGATACCTAAACAGTGCAGTTGCTGCGATTTTCAGTCAGTTTTCTGTCAGATGTTATTTTTTGGACAAAGAATGTATTTTATTCAAAATAAAATAAAATAACCGGCTACGGAACCCTTATAGATTCGTCATGTCTGTCCGTCTGTCTGTCTGTCCATCTGTCCGTCTGTCCGTCTGTCCGTCTGTCCGTCTGTCCGTCTGTCCGTCTGTCCGTCTGTCCGTCTGTCCGTCTGTCCGTCTGTCCGTCTGTCCGTCTGTCCGTCTGTCCGTCTGTCCGTCTGTCCGTCTGTCCGTCTGTCCGTCTGTCCGTATGTCCGTCTGTCCGTCCGTCCGTATGTCACAGCCACTTTTCTCCGAAACTATAAGAACTATACTATTATTTAAACTTGGTAAATAGCTGTATTTTGTTAACCGCATTACGACTTTAACACAAAAATTTGAAAAAATAAAAACCTATACGTGTGGAGTATCTATGGATAGGTTTTTAAAAATGATGTTGAGGTTTTTAACATATTTTTCACAAGAGACGCTCCCAAAGTGGTAAATTGTATTTATTTAATTAAATTAGAGTACACTAAATTAACAGTTAAAACAAATTGATTGATTTTTTAATCAGGTAGCGTCAAAAGGAAAAGAAATATGGTGAAAGAGATGATTTTTAAGCCATCATTTTTAGTGTTAAGAGAATAGCAACCAACTGGCTTTCTTGGAATCATGTTATTCCTTGCTCATTCAACATGAATAAAATTAACCGGGATAAACGCGCTCACCTCAAATGACTGGCTAAGCTTTACCGTTTCATGAATAGTGCAACAGACAATGGCTTTGTAAAAATTGTTTCGACTTTCCATCCATTCTATTGGGTGTCAGAAATCAATATGGGCGTGCTTTTTTTTGCGGGCACCAGCAATATGCAGGGATCCAATCAATTCCACGGTAGCTGCAGTCGATTGTTACATTCAATCATCTGTTACATTCAGTTTAGCATTTTTTAAGTTTTAGTTCGTATACCAGGTAGTTTTAGTTAGGTGACTGACATGTGAAGAGTGTAAGAAATACATGTTTTCTCTACTTTCAGGAAAATTTAAAAATGTTGTTAAATAACAATGCACAAATAGTATAAGTATTTGCCGAGAGGTTGTTATCCCGAAATTGTTTTAAATAGATCCGGTTTAGTAGCTACAGATTAAAATCGATTGGCATCGCTAGTGTGCCCTACCCGTCACCTTAATTAACTAATATACTTAAAAATGTTTCAACAGTCTTCGAGTGGGACACCAATAAATTGCAAAAAAATGCTTTACCCAAAAAAATCATATATTTTAAAATGTTTCTAAAAATGTGATCTAATAAATACTATTCAACAATATCAATTCATTAACGTTGAATGATGTATTAAATTCTAAACTTTTTCACTTTTTACATTAAAATAATCATTACTTTTCTTTTACCCTACGGTTGTCTAGAAGAGATCGCTACTAGCGATAAGACCGCCGATATTGTATTTACCAGCGATCATGGCACTGGTAGATAATATCTACTTTAGGACAAAGAAAATGTATTCTTTTCTAATACCTTAGCAGCAATCGCCACTGCGCATGGACACCCAATGTACGGACAGCTACACATTAATGTGTACAAATTTGGAAAATTTGTTCAATCAATTCTCACTCTTATGCTCAAAGCGATGGGTTTTCAATTAAGGAAATTTGATAATTGATGAGTGGCTGTCTGTAGGCACCATCAACGTAGTATCTATAAGGTAGGTACAAGAAATGCAGCGGCTTAGAAAAAAAGAATACACTTTTTTCTTGACACTTGCAATAAATAAGTATTTCACAACATCACATACATTGATCTGACTCCGAGATAGGTAGCTCAAACACCTGTGACGGGTAATTATCAGGACCTACAAAAAAAAGATCATCCTACAATTTTTTCGTGAGAATGAGAAAGAGAAACATCTCCTTATAATTAAGATCTGAAATATTCTTGTCAACTCAACAATAATATAATAACGCGTGTTCCACCATATAGCAATATTGCTACAGCAAAGTGCTACGGCGCTACGACGCTACGAGCTGCTACGAACTACGCCATATTACTTGAGAGACTCGACTTGTTATTTTCCTTTTAACGTTAGCGAACATAGATGTCACATGCTCAGTAGCTCGTATATAATAAGGTATGCAATAAAGACTAAACTGTTACGTCTAGTGTAGCGAAAGAGCTAAACGAGACGGTACCAAGATGTATTTAACTAAAAATAACCTCCGATTATTTTATTCTAACAACAATAGAATAAGCCGTCGTTTCATTTCCGTGGTGCGCTTTGATAAAATGTAAGTCCAGTTATTAAATGAAATTATATAGGTATTGTATGTGATGTTGTGGAAAATATAAAGAAAAATAAGTAATTGGAATCTGACCTTTGAAATGAAGAAGGAAATCGTGTCCCTCCATAGCTCCCTTAAATTTAATTAAAACATATTTATATTGTATTTTTCCTTTTTTTTAATTTGATGTGTTATTTAATAATAAAGTAGTGATTTATAATTAATGTTGCTTGTTATAATTAGTTATTTACATGCTGTTTACACATTGTTTTGGATTTACAGTCTACCATGACTGCGCAGTTACTATTTATTATCTTAATTTTTATCTACTGTAACTCTGTTGTGTGTAACTAATAAAAAAAATTAATCTGCGCCCCTTGGTGTGCGGTTTGACCGGAATCGAGTATTGTGTCCTAGCTGGGTGTGGTGCCTAATGTTCAAAGTTCAGGAATTGGCGTGACCTTCGCAACACTTATACATAGGTGAACCAGACTAAGAGAATCGTGGTTACGCTTCATTGTAATTACCGGGCCACGCGTGGACCATTATCCATGAAATCATCCTAGATCATGGTCCAAACGCACCGTAGGCTTACAAACGTCGGGTTTGAGCATTGTTTTTATGCTTCTTAGACTGTCCAGTTATTTAGTACCGCCATTATTATAAAGATAGGAGAGACACACTTCGGCATGAATGGGCCGGCTTGACCGGAGTGATACCACGGCCTTACAGAAAACCTTATGAATGACCGGATGGCGCAATTGGTAGTGACGTTCGATCCCCACCCTGGACAAACATTCGTGCGATGAACACTTGTGTTTGTTCGGTGTCTGGGTGTAATATATGTATTTAAGTATATATTTGTGTTCCTCTGTTGTCTGATATCTGTAACACAAGTGCTTAAGCTACTTAGTACGGAATCAGGTCAACGTATGAGATGTTGTGAGAATTATGACAACCGGCGTGAAGCAGCACTGAGCTGTGTTTCGCTGCTTACGTGAGGGTACCAGAGGCCCAATCCGTGGGAAAGGGGGCTTTGAAGGTAGGCAGCGCACTTGCGCCTCTACTGACGTGGTGTGTGTTTATGGGCGGGCGGCGGTAATCGCTTACCATCAGGTGATCCGTCTGCTCGTCTGCCACCTATCACATAAAAAAATAAGTTTGTCGCCTCTAGTCTATAGCTACGATTCTCTCAACCTACATATATATATAATTTTTTTTGCAGGTGAATTTAAACGGCTGTTCACGTGACGTTGGCACTAATTGAACCGCGCTTGTTTTTCCGTGACAGCGAAATTATCGAAAAGATTCCATTCCCTCACTCCTCGAGTCGAGTGTGTACTCAGGCGGGCTCGCTGGTGCTCGTTCGGAAATTGCGAGGCGTTTTGCTAGGGGTGCCATGTTCTTGCTGAAAATATTTTTGAGCTCGTACCTGATTTCCCTGTACACCCATTGCTTTTCCAATCGGAGTGGATACAAATGTTCAAAAAATGCTCAGTGTCCACTTCTTTTTTGACCTCAGATCATTTGCGTCACTATTTACCCGGATTAAATAAGAAGGGTGCGAGACAGGGAAATCATCAGATTTACGCTTTAAATCATAACTTTAAGTTGTATTTGCGAATTCACAAAGAACTGTAAAGAGCTACGTGAGTGAGGGTACCGTAGACCCAATCCAGGGGATGGGGGGTCAAAAGGTAAGCAGCACACTAGTGATACCACCGATGTTGCACGTGTCCATGGGCAGACCACTGCCCATGGACGGCCGACGGATCACCTGATGATAAGCGATTACCAAATCGCTTACCATCAGGTGATCCGTCGGCTCGTCTGCCTCCTATAACATAAAAAAAAGACTGGCCTGATAGATGTTGTAGTGACCCTAGCTTACGATTCTTGAAGTCAGGGTCACCCAATTCCTCTACTCACCTAATATCGAATTCCCACTCTGAACTGACATTTGGATTAAAACACTAGTGTTTGTCCAGTATTTTGGTGTTACATATTTAATTAAAATATGTACAATGTAATAAAAATTTGATGAGAAATTGAGCAATCGTAAATCTAGCGTTAAAAAAACCTTTTCATTGATCAATTTCAAACAAAAAATCTAATGGTACGTAACCCAGGGTCACCCAATTCCTCTACCCACCTAATATCGAATTCCCACTCTGAACTAACATTTGGATAATAAACACTAGTGTTTGTCCAGTGTTTTGGACGTCACATATTTAATTATGTAATTAAAATTATGTTGAATGTAATTGAGCAATCGTAAATCTAATGTTAAAAAAAAACCTTTCCATTGATCAATTTCAAGCAAAAAATCGAATGATGGAAAATAATACAACCGATTATTATTTTTTTCTCATCCCTAACTCGTTCGTAAATTGCTCGGCGTTTTGCTCGATTTTGTGGACTGAGATCCCACTGAAAAACTCGCTCTCGTTGGTAGTAACATATTTTACGAGCTTTGGCTTGCATGACCACTACTTTAGAGCATAGGACATAAAAGTTTCAAGAGTTGTCTATCACACACACCTGATTAATAATCGAAATTACTAATAATGAAGTAAAAGGCCACGTTACAAAATATGCTCAAACACAAGTGCGCTTCCATTTTAACCGATTTAAAAAAAAGAAGATTCTCAATTCGTCGGGATCTTTGTTTTGCTTACTATTCAGTGATTGGATGTCATTCGTAGTTGAGAATAAAGCCCTTACTTTTGAGCCCGGGGTAAGCTTGGACCATTATGAAGGATTTGGTTTACCAAATTCGCCAATGGTCAACATGCTAATTATAATTACTGGATGAGTAATTAGCAGTTTGACCTCCGCAACCCTTGCACAGTGGAACCAAACCGACTCCATCGTGGTAAAACGTTAATGTGTACGGGGTCGAATATTGCAAGTATACATTTTGATATTTTACCATGGAAACTGACTAGAAAATTACAACCTTTTTTAGTACAAAGGAACATTTTTTGGATTCTGGCGGGAGGATTAAAACACTCCGCGTGGGCTGATGCAATTCAAAGGTTTTAAATTAGTTTCTAGTGGTGTTAGTAAACAAATTTAGTGTTTATGTGTGCAGTGAAGTTCCGCGAAGTGATCCTCATAATGAGGATCGTTGAAACTCTGCTATTGGTAGTGACCCTGCCTCTTGCGCCAAAGGTCGTGGGTTCGATCCCCACCCTGGACAAACATTCGTGCGATGAACACTTGTGTTTGTTCAGTGTCTGGGTGTAATATATGTATTTAAGTATATATTTGTGTTCCTCTGTTGTCTGATATCTGTAACACAAGTACTTAAACTACTTAGTATGGAATCAGGTCAACTTATGAGATGTTGTGAGAATTATTATTATTATTATTATTGTGTGTCGTGTGAGTTGTTATCTGACAATTTTCTTGGAGCTAATAGTCTTAAGACCCGTGATTGTGTTTAAAGTGCTATCGGCAGAATCCGTAGGTCGATAAAACGCAAAACCGGCGTTTAATTGAGTGTGACTGTGACTTTAACTGACTTTGACTGTGGACTACCCTCTTATTCTCAATATGTTACTTGACATTGGAAAGATATCTTTGGGTAGAGATATATTATTTTAATTATTTTTTTTTAAATATGACTATAAGTTGTCAGATTATTATTTTATACCATTACTTATTTAGTTGCGTTGGTACCAGACGTTACTGAAATTCGTAATAGTGTCGTACTACTCTACCCCTTAATGTTAAAAAGACGTGCTATCAATCTATTGCTTTTTAAAGCGCTCATTTTTCGAATACGACTACATTTGAATTGCAAAACCCAATCACCGACCACCTGCGCACGAGCGTGATTGGCTATTGAGTGTGTTTGTTTGTCTCGCCATTGAAGTTTGCAGGTGATTTTATTGGTTTCACATGACCAGTAGTAGTAATAGTTTCTTGCTGATATAAACAGTGTCCATAGTATAAAGAGTGTAATATCATAGTAACACTTTATAATCATTCTTTTGTTAATATGCTAATAAATAAATTGATCAACAATGTAAACAAAATAATCCGAAAAGACAACCACTATACCGAAAATTAACGTAATACTTTAAGTTAGGTATCTCTTGTAATTATTAGTAAGTACCTTATTAGTTTATACGAGTATATTTCAGATAAGATTCTTTCTGCATGTGATGTAAGTAATATAAATTATTATATCTTAGGTGGTTTAATATTGTGCTGTATATTAAGTTAAAATGTGAAATAAAATAAAATGTGAAACAATAATTTTACCCTTATTACGAATGAGTACGCGCAACGAAAAAAATCCCGCGGAAAAACACGGAGTTCAAATTTGAAATTCCTTGTCTATAAGCATAATGCTAAAATCAAAGTTAATGGCTACTCAAGCGCGGTCGGTATCACTTATTTGTTTATTAGTTAAAAATATAGGCCACCCTCCCTCTTACCGAGGTGTTGTAAAAGGCGACTAAGGTAAAGCTGCTGGCATGATCAATCAGCACCCAGAGAAGGAAAACTCTGCATTTATATCAAAACCCTCGCCAACCCGTCTGCCAAGCGTGGTGAGTATGGCAATTACCCCTCATGTGATTTAGGGAGGCCCGTGCCCCAGCAGTGGGGACTTAAATGGGTTGACGATGATAGTCCATTTCTTAAAATTACGTAAAGAATATTCTGTTTTTGAAGCTGTATTAAATTAGCTTTTCCGATATCAATCCCTGACGTCCCCGTGCATGCTCAACAATTCTCAGTATCAGCCAAGAGTCTGGAAGTTGGTGGTCATTTAGCCCTTTCTATTATTTTTAAGTTGATAAATAAAATAACAAAACAAAACTCCACGAATCGAAGGAAATTAAACAATGATTGATTTTCTAAAACATACTATAATACATCATCTCTCGTCAAGTGCAAGTGTGGGGGAACCACGAGCACTTGCGAATTAATTGTGGTCCCCCCAGGGTAACAATGCAGGGGGAGCACCAGTCATACAAGGAAAGTTGTACCCGACAAGAGTTCTAGATGCTTCCCCAGATTCATAACAGTAAATTTTGAATAGCGTCACTGTTTTCATTAAAATCCAATTATAAATTTTATTACCAATATAAATCGACCTACCAAATAAGCCTTAGCCACCAGTTTTTCGCAAATATTAACGCCACCGAAACCTCATTATAAACTGATAGCCACTCAACAAAACAACACATTGACAAAATTATCCCGCAAATTATTATACACACAGTCGTCCCAAAATTTCCCAATGAGTCAATAACATTTCCGCGTCATTATGGACGAATGGAACGATGTGCCCATATTTACACAAACACGAATTATGTACTTTCGTAATTTGTTTTGTATAAACTTTACAATTTGCCAAAATAATTTCTGGTAAAAGATGCCTTTTGATTGCTAAATTATTCCTGTTGTAGACTCATGTCTTATTAGGATTGTTTGAGAGGTCTTTAGATATAATGATACAGTTGATCTATTTCCCCTGCCTAAGGCTTATGACAGACGGATATCGTCTCGCTAGAGACCAAGAGGGATTTAGATTGACGGCCAACCTTCACTAGTCGTAGAGGCACTTTTAGAAGATGGGTTGTGAAAATGATACGACAGTCGCTTCATTGTAATTAGAGACTTACATCATACAGATCATGGTGCAAGCTCCGAAGAGCTTTGGACGTTACCAAAAATAGCCAACTGAGATGATTATGGAGACCTGATATGAGGATAGGATTGAAAGTCGAAGTGCACTTTAGCCGTCATGAATTCAGCAATTTAAAACTGAACTGAGTCTTTGTACTGATTATAAAATGTTACCAATGAAAACGTAACAATCAACAATAGCTGACAATAGTCTATTAAATCATTGAAGGATGTTCAACTAAGTATTATCCAAGTCTAAAAGCATTGGTATTTTTATCAAAGTAATAAGGTTCAACTTGGAATAAAGTTGTATAATATGTTATTGGACGTGACCGCACAGCTGAATTACCATTATGTATGGATCAATGAACCGATTGTATAGATTCTAAAAAGGTCGATGCTGTCATCACAAACCAGAATAAAATTATAATGCAGTTTAAATATTTTACAAATTAAGAATAAGCACAGTGAAACAAGATCAATGAGGGCTATGATATAAGTATAATATTTTACTCTTAATTTTATCTCGTTAAAATGGATAGTGGACAGTGAGCGCCATTAATCTAACTGCTCAAAATAGCAAAAAAAAACATATAGTTCTAACGAAATCTACTTGAAATAAAGTAAAGTCAGCATATAAGCTGTCCCACTACAGGGCAAAGGACTCCATCATCGAAATCCAGTTATCGCTACTATGATGGGATTAGGCTTAATCACTACGCTTGCCAAATGTGGATCACAAACCCAAGCTATGTTCGAAAAATTCGAAACAAAACTTTTCGCTCGACCCGGGATCGAACCCTAATAAAGTAAATTTAAGAAAAATAACCTTTTAAGTGCCACTACAATTTGTTTATAAAAGAAATAAAGTGTATTTTCTCTTATATACCAAGATATTTTGACCGTTTAGTTATTGCTTTTAAAAATGGCCCAATCAAAATTTGAAATTGCATAATTTATATCTCAAAATTAAATACCTACTTATTAGCAAAATATATTAGTGATATCTATTAGTGAAATTAAGTAAACAACTTAAGTGAAATGGAGAAAACGGTAGATTGTTTTCATTGCTTTGTTTGCGATATACATATTTTCAAATATGACTTTGGCGATATTTTCCCGTATTCCGCCTTATTCTATGGCTGATTCACGGCCGTCTAGACTTGTTATTGATCCCGAGGCTTGCATTTGGGGGGGTGACTCAGCCACGGCTGCATTCGATAATTTCCTACCGTGACTCACGCTTTCTTTGTTTTACAACGACAATAGACGTAAATTAATCAGTTAATGCTTTGCCAGAATTAGTACGCTCGGCTACAAAGAAATGTAAACATTTTACTTTCGTACATAAAATGTATATTTTTTTATTTGTTATTTTTAATCCACAGACTCTATGTCCGTGCCTTTTTTTGCTAGTTTACAAAATTGTTTGTAGTGTTATTGGTTGGTCTACGAAAAAACAATGTTAGTGTTGTTACCTATTTACATATGTATAAAAATGTATACAACTGTGACAAAGTACTAAAGTATAAACATATTCATGTAGCTGATTGTACTTCAGGGATTATAATAGAATAATGGGAAGAAGGGATCAATAACCTGTACACCTTTGGTATTCATATGCTTTTGGATATATAATAATACGTTTTGTATAACAATACGTCTGGTTTCTCTGTGTTAAATTACGAAGGTCAGACAACAGTCAATGTAATTACCAGACTTAATAAATCTTGGAACAAGGAGAAAGCGTACCCCGCGCCTTCGAGACGAAGGCAACTGGGAATACATATCGAACGTATTACTGTACCGTATTTATACCCGACTGTGGTCGATAAAAGTTAACTTACAAAATTATTATCTATGTTCCTCCTCGTCTTAGCGGTTTATTCCTAGTTGCATCCAACGCTGTCGCTTTGGAGCCTAGGGTACGCTTGGACCATGATTCAGGATTTGGTAAGTCCGTTAATTACAATCAAGCGACTGCCGTCTAAACTTCGCAACTCTTTGACAGGGGAACCAGACCAACTGAATCATTGTTACACGCTTCAGAAACTTGTCATATTTGATGTTGTACATACCTACCTACTAGTAGTCTATGAGACTGTCTCATTATGAGGGTTATTAAACCACGAGCGGCATTTAAAAAAACGAGCCTCGGCGAGTTTTTTAATAGCATTCGCGGATGTTTTAATACCGTGTGTGCAGTCTCGTACGAAGTAAGAAATCGTAGGGAATCTATTTTGATTAGCTATAAAGACATAACTGATAATCTAGTAGATTTTCCTGACTAAAGTCTATTTGAAACTTTTGGTGTCTTTCTGGCGGAGTCAAATCCAGAAAATACTTTTTTACTATTTTCTCTTTCAGACTAAAAAAAAATAGGTAAATTAAAAATGGCGCAAAATCGACTAATCGTGTCTGGCCCTTTGACATTTATGTTTTTTTAAATTTCAATTTCAAACTTTTTTTGGCAGTATAAATAATATGACTTTGGCATAACATTGTCATTTACCTGTTGCATTTTGTGGTAGCGGCTGCATAAAAATCATTATGCAACACCTTAACTTTTTAATTTTCTTTAGAGCTATCAATATTATAAAGCCTGTCAAAATATGATTACTTTTGATTTCTTAGTTTGAACACTATGACATGAATGTAGATAAATGGTTTAATTGACTACCTTGATCGACAGCGCGATTGGTAATCAATTCTGATCCTAGAACTCAAACTCAAGCTTCCATTCGCACTATTTTCTGATTAATAATTAGTCGACCATTTTTGTTGCGTAAGTTGTACCCCTGTTGGACTAGCTGCACTTCAGGACCCCAATTCTCGTGCTCGTGACATTTATTTTCATACGACATATATCACTAAAACATAGTTTTTTTGTATGGTTATGTGGTTATATCCGCCATGTTTTCAAAATATCACGAGCACGAGAATTGGGCTCCTGTTCCATATAAAAAAGTGATACCTGCTTATGAGCTGTATATACACTAGTGTAAAAGAAGGGTTATATGTTTTCCAAGCCATTACGTCACATGTAAAATACGGTCAATTTCTCCTTCCGTAATAAAATCTCCCGGGCCAGATAATACGTTTTATCTTCCTTTCCCACTGTTTATGTTGCATAATTTTTATTTCCAGCGAAAGGTCAACACGTGTCCTTTAAGCATATCGCTTGGACACACGTCTGTTACGTACCAACACAGCTGGTCGAGATATGGGCTTAAAGTTAAATTTAGGAGGGCTTACCGTACGAGGTATTAGGACGGAAATTTTACGGACAGTTCATTAAAATCTGTTGCTAACATAATAGGTTATTAGACAGGTGTGTTGCATGTATGCTATAAAAGATATACTACTAGAATGTTGTATACATGCCTTTTATAACTATATGTTATGTATATGACTGACCGGATGGCACAATTGGTAGTGACCCTGTCTCTTACGCCAAAGGTCGTGGGTTCGATCCCCACCCTGGACGAACACTCGTGCGATGAATACTTGTGTTTGTTCGGTGTCTGGGTGTAATATATGTATTTAAGTATATATTTGTGTTCCTCTGTTGTCTGTTATCTGTAACACAAGTGCTTAAGCTACTTAGTGCGGAATCAGGTCAACGTATGAGATGTTGTGAGAATTATTATTAACTTCCAACCCATGATTGGTTTAGCGACGGTAAAATGACAAGCTAATGAGAATACTCTCCTATAGAGCACGCCACTTCTTGTTAGGTCATTATTGTACCTCGTGCCTTGGAAAGCACATAAGAGTTTATGACTAAAACATTTTTGAAGTTGACAAAAAAAAACCATGAAAATCGTAAAATATTAATTTACTCGTTAATAAATGGAAAATAACCTAAATTTTTAACAGGGTAAGACAGAAGCACTAAAGATGAACAGTATATAATAGTTCTAATAGATAATTATTTTGCAAAAGTATTAAAAATAAATATTTTTTATTTTAACGATTTTAATTATTATCAATCTTACTACTTCATATTAGCGGCTAGTTTAAATACACACAGAAAGTACTTTGAACACTTAATCAGATATAAAATAATTACGGTTATTATCCGTGGGACTTGAAAGATATAGTTAATTTAATTAATACCGATATAATCTTTACTTAGGGTTGGCACTCTATCAGCAATAATAAAAATACTGGTAATATTTTTTTTCACGTGAAAGAGTTAGATGTACTAATCTACATCATATTTTACACTAGCACATGCCCTTGACTTTATCTGCGTGGAATTCGAAAATCCTAACCAGGGTGAGACGACACAACCTGGTAGGAAATTGTAGAGGAGTAGTGTACTTCCCCCTTATTACAAATCGCGACACTAAGGATAGTTCCGGAACAAAATTCGTGCGCGCCCCTTTTAACATTGCTTGCTGGAACGAGATGACATGACATTTAGTATGGTAATAACTTTAGATCGTGATTTAGAATAAGGTGGCTTAAGTTTGGGCACACAACAAATTTTTTTATATTGAAAAACGGCAACAGTAAATATTTGATTAGGTGCAGAATTTATTAGAATCGTGAAAGTCTTTATCTGTCTGTTCTGTATAATCCACAGTACAATTTTCTAATCTATGTGTCATTTCTACCATTAGCTCGGCGGTGAGATAAACATCGTGAGGAAACCTTCAACGGTTTGGATAGTTTCTGAAAGGTGTTATCATGATTCATTTGGTCTGGTTGCGCTGTCAAACCTTTTGACAGCGCAAAACGTTAAGGTTTCCTCACGATTTTTTATCTCACCGCCGAGCTAATGGTGGAAATGACCGCAACCGTTTCTGAAAGGTGTTATCATGATTCATTTGGTCTGGTTGCGCTGTCAAAAGGATAGACGGCAGTCACTTCATTGTAATAACCAGACCCCAAAATCATAGTCTAAGCGATCCATATGCTCCAAAGCAACAGATTTACGCAATCTGGAATTACACGCAAAGAGAGAATATTCAATGACTATACTATTCATAAAATCATAGCGAAAACGCTAAATGACATCCTCACCGGCACACAGCGCCGATCGCTTAATTTCGCGTCAATCACAGCACGTTTTCCATTTTGACCGAGGCTATGGGATCCTATTTGCTTTACAATAATTAATTGTTTTGTCCGAAACTATTACCATGGAAATCCTGGACGCGGTCGCCCGTAAAACTCGACGTAAATTATGCGAGTAATACACAATAGGTATACTACATATAGACGTTGCCTGTTGTGTTAAACTGAATTTAGTTTCATGGAGATTAGATATTTCGTGAGATAATTAGATTTTTACCTTGATAAAGATAACGAAATACTTTTTTGATAAGATTGTTGAACAGACCAAGAATATGTATAAGGTACCTAATTAGCTGGCTAATCCTTATTACACAAAGGAAATGTATATTAAAACTAAAAGACCGAAATGAGTTGTTACTGTAGGTTTACAATTATACTGATTTAGCAAAAATAGTACATGGGTCAGTTGTCAAAATAAATAATAGACATGAGCACATTGATCTGATCCCAAAGTAAGTAACTTAGGTACTTACGAGTATGCTATAAGTATCAGGATCAACGAAAGAAACACAATTATCCTACGTACTTATAGTTGTACATAACTACTAATTGAAACTTTTGGAGAAAAATAATTTTCTTACTCTATGACCCTATTGAAATCCTCAAAATAAAGAAATAAGTAAAAGTTCTGATAGAAAATTTTGAGTAAAGTTAGCTACTGAAAACTTTGACTTTAGAAATCAACCCGTTTCAAATCCCAATGTATCACGAGAGTGGGTAAAATAAAAACCATACGAACCAGAATTTTAATCTTGCCTCAGCTAAAAACTTTCTAGAAAAGAGACCGCAAAAATAACTAATGGGTTGAAAATGCCAATTTGTGGAAATGTTTCGTGCAATATAGTGTATTAACTACGTGTTCGACACCGCTGAGTTAAAATACGACGTATAAACTATACGGTACTATATTGCAGGGGAGTGAGAGTCGAGTGGTTAAAATAAGAAGTGTTGCTATATTACTGTAATATGATAGTATACCAAACAGTAGTAAATTAATCTATGCAATTGTTTGCCATAGCGTAGATCTGACCAAAACAACTTCTAGTAATACGCTACGTACGATTGATTATATTATATTACTAATAATATTGTATATAATAATGTTCGTAATCTTAACTATCGCATCTGAGTTCATCATCATCATAATTTCAGCCAATAGACGTCCATTGCTGGACATAGGCCTCCCCAATGTTCTCCACACAGATCGGTCCTGTGCCGCCCGCATCCAATGGGTTCCCGCATCTGAGTTGCGGGTTGCAATATCTTACTCAATTTTGAATTAACATTGAAATCTGTCAATCTGCCGCACGGTTCCAATTTGCTCTTGACATCAACGACTGAGCCAAAGGTACGATATAGTAAGTACCTGTACCTGATATATTGATATCATAGGGTTGGAGATGTAAGATTTTGTAATTATTAAAAAAATAATTTATTTTATCTCCACAATTTACATTTCAGTGTACGTACCTACATAAGTAAAACTTATATAAATACTAATTATTCACGCAGTTTATAAATTATGGGAGTCTGGCGCCTAATGTAGGCAGAGATCTGCCTGTATCTTAGAACACCAGGCCGTCCATTAGCCATGATCCAAGTGTCTACTAATTTAGTATTTTACAGATAAGGAAACAATTAAAATAAAATATAATTGGCAAATTAGCGAACCTTTGGTGGAGATTTTGCAACTTATATCTGGAAGATTAAGCGTTCTTCAATTTACCTATTGAAGAACGCTTTATACGACGACTGACTGGCGCTGGGGTTAGCTGGGGTCGTCGCATTTAAAGCGACGGCTGCGTAAGAGATCCCGGGTTCGAGCCCCGGATCGGATCAAGCCAAAAAATTGTGCCTAGGTTTTCGGTAAGAAATTCTTAGTGTCAGCCCGAAGTCTGGAATTTGACGGTATTGTACCCCTGTGCCTAGAAAAGCACGTTAATCCGTTGGCCCTGCGCGCTCTCTCTCTCCAGTCGTGTCAAAACTGGTGTCCCATCCACCATGAGGGAAAGAGAATAGAGAGTGCACTTGTGTTCGCGTATACACTTGAGCACTAAATAATTATATCCTGCTTACGTGGCCGATAATCGGCTGGAGGATTATTATTACTTTATAAGATTGTGATGATATACTGTGCCGGTAACTTAAAGCTTACATCTCAATCCTCAGTCTATCAATATCAGGTACATCGAAACCTCTGATCAAGCTTTAGTGTCGAGAGCTTAATTGGAATCCAGAGGCGAGTGCGTCAGACTGGCGGAATCCTATGATATTCCAGATTTGTGGATGCAATCCAAGTGAGATTAAATCGAACCTTCAAGTGAGTCTGGTCTTATATGCAGACCAACTTAAATTGGTGTTCTATGAAAACACATAATTAATTTTGAATTCTTGAGTAATTATAATTTTACCTTGAACAAAATCTTGCAACTCAAAGGAATTTTATATGCGAAGTCATGTCATTTTCAATTACCAAGTTATTAATTTCAAGTTGTATGATTTTCAAGAAAAATAAATAAAAGAATAGGAAGAACTCATAAAGAGTAGGTATAGTCAAATAAAATTAGGTATAGTTATTACTATTTATACAATACTTAGCTTTCGCCCGCGGCGGAAAGAAATGGGGTGTGTTGCGATTGGACTGTATATGGGATGCTTATAAAAAGTCGCTGATATTAGCAAAACAATGTATTCTCTAGTTCAGTCAGTTATAAGACATGACAACACAATAAACCGAAACCATAATCTTTCATAATCAGAAAAAAAAAGTATATAAACTGGTCCAGCCGTCTATCCTCAACAGAGGTGAGCCTTGGGTCTCATAGCCACTGCGACCAGTAGTTGTCTATTTTGGCAACCCCAGAACCTTACATCATTACATAGTGTATCCTATGTCCATCCTCTGATTCTAAGCTACCACTCCTCCAATTTTCAGTCAAATCGATCTAGCATCCAGTAACTAACACGACCTTCTTATATTAATATAAAGAAATTATTCTTTCATTTTGTATTTGCCGCGCTTAACATCGTCGATAATGAAGTACGACGCTGTCGATAGAGTGCTACCGCGCTGTTTTACCGGTACTGTGAAGAGTGATATTTATGGCGACTCATCGTGTGTCATCACAACAAAACAGTGATTTCGATAAAGATAGCGTGGCCGTAATCGTGCCCGGGATAACACCGTAAAAAAAAAGATAAAGATAATTTTATTCCGTGCTAATCCTGCATAAAATACCTGGTCGAAGTTGTGAAGGAACGTAAATAGTGGAGTAGTAAACTTTAATATCGTTTCTTTGTTTACAGAGCAACACGAGTTTTTTAATTTGTTGACCTTCACCATTCGCTAGGAAGAATCTTATATTAATATAAGAAAGATATATATAATAATAATAATAGTAACCTACAACCGATTTCGGCTAAGGCCAATGTCAACGCTCAGCCACTTACGCAGGATATATTATGGTGCTCAAGTGTGTGCGCAAACACAAGGGCACTCTCTATTCCCTTGCCCTCATAATCCGATGGGACACCTGTGTGACACGACCGGAGAGGAATCGGGCGCAGGACTAGCGGGGCACGGGGGTACAAGACCACCAACTTCGTTATAGAATTTCGTTAGAGAAAAACTCAGGTACAAATATCGGCTTGACCCGGGGATCGAACCCGGGACCCCAAGCGCAGCCGTCGCTTTAAAGTACGACGCACTACCTACTGCACCAATGAGGCAGTCAATAGATATAATAGGCTTGTGTACTAGGTCAGAGATTGGCAGATTTTTTAAATAGCATTAGGAAATAGCGGTCAAAAGGAGCTGTGTACAAAATTTCAGCTTGAAACTTTATGTATTATTTTTGTTATGAAGCCCTCAAAGGCAAAGATAAGCAAGTAAATTTTAAGTCTTAAATTTACGAAATATCTATAAAGCAATCGATATCTTATTCAATTTATAGCAACTTTTGTTATGAAACCTATTTTCATGAACGCACTATATCATATAGCTATCGAACAAAGCTATATCGCGATGAGCACAAACGAGTGAGGGCTGACGTCACGCCTCGCGTCGCTGTTTGTATGGAGCGTTCTGGGCAAGACTATTTTAAGTGTTTTCAAATTGTCCTATCTCGAAGAGTTTCCAAGCTAACAAATCCATTCTTTCACCGATGTTTTTACTTTTGAGGGGTTCTTATATTACCAACAAGAGAAAAATAGGACACAAGCCTATTACTATTCACTTAAACGCTGTCCACCTTATTATAAATCGCGATCTAAAGTTATTACCGTACTAAAGGTAATGTCATCCCGTTCCAACACGCAATGTTAAAAGGGGCTGGTAGAATTTTGTTCCGAGACTATCCTTAGTACGCGATTTGTAATAAGGGAGTGTAAGTTTATACAAAAAATTTGGTGTAAAACTTAGCATAAGTTCAGATAAACAAATTGAGATTGCTACTCATGAAAGAGTTACTATTTTCAAATTACGTTAGGATCTGGGTGTGCTTAGAGACGCCTCCCGCTATCGTCAGCTTGCGCTCATAGTACCTACAAGTTATACCGTTGTTTGAGTATAGTTGTTTGGTGTGCATAGTCTGGCGTATTTATTTATTTGTAGTCCGAATATTATATGCCAGAATACTTCAGAAAAGTATCAGCTGCACCACGCTTGCCTAATGCGGATAGGTGATCACAAACCCGAGCAATGCTCGAAAAATTCTAAACATACTTGCTCGACCCGGGAATCGAACCCATGACTCCGAGATCACGGCCCGGTACTTAAAACACTAGACCGACAGGGCGTTAGAATACTCCAGTAATTGCCTAGAATACATGTTGGCGGCGCTAATCAAAATATCACTTTGGAACAAGGCCGCGGCACGTGAGTGACCTTGAGTGAGCAGACATATTTTTAGTATAAAGTGCGCTATTTCGCAAGTGCGCAAACTGACGGCCAGACCAGAACTGTAGTAGCGTTAATTTGATACACTTGAATCAACATCTGTGGTAAGAATCTAAACTTGAAAGTCGAAAGTCCGCGTTAATCACCAACATAGTTTACTAATCGCACAGAAGAGTTCCGTGTCGGCGTCGCGCCAGCCCGTGACGACGCAACATCACCCTTAATTACATGAGAAGATAAGAGAAGACCAGTGAGTCTCGTGCCTATTCTGCAAAAGCGATCTCTCTGATTTCTCGGATGTTTATGGGAGGCGTTGATTATTTACCATCAGGTGACCCGCTTGCTCATTTGTTTCCACTAGTATAAAAAATATTATATTTTAACAACTCTTTAAAGCAATTGAGACAGTTTCAATAAAAACCTATAGGTAGATTCGTTGCTGCAACAAAACAGCTCATGTCACATTGCTTGTGTCATGGGTGTGATTTTAGTTGATTAACCATATTAAATCACCATGATGACTTGCTCAATACGTCACAAATTGAAAAAAAAAACAAAGAAAAAAGGCAGTTACGAGTTTCCATGCAATTATTTAAATGGGAAAAAGCACAAATAAATTTTCGTTTCGATTATTCTTAATCTTATTCGTCATGTACGATTCAATCCTAAATCTTCAACACATTCAGCGCATCACTATTTAAAGCAATCTAAACGGGCGGAAGCAACCCGTGTCGGCATCGCGCCAAACTGACTCCATCAGCCTCCTCTTAATTACATCTTGGCGCTTTCACGTACCACGGTGACCTCCGCTTTGCTGATCGATTAGCTAGTGTCCGATTTAGGACTAATCTCCGGAAAGTAGGCATCTCGCGATCACAAACTGGCGATAGTACGCGATGCCGTCAGCAATGATACATGACTACGAAAACACTTGCATGGGTACGACTACATTGATAACGTTAATATTGCTACCACGATGCTAGTAATCTATAGAAAAAAATTAATATACTCGTAGATACAATGACACAACTTTGCTACGACGCGATCCTTATGCGGCTACGAAACACTAACATGGCTACGAGTACACTCTAACTAATACTACGAAAACGCTAACGCACGGCTACGACGACCTAATACGGCTACGAAAACACTATCATGGCTACAATTACACTCCACTGCTACAAAAACGCTTCCTATCACTACTGTAGTGTAGCAGCGTTTTTTGCGCCAACTACACTTCACGCCTACCACTACCAATAAGTAATCATAGTATTACTATCATAACACTCAATCATAACTGCACTAGCAAAGCATAGTAGTTTGGATTTTACTCTGAAATGCAATAATTTACAAGTTAAACGAAGTGCTATATTTGTCAACTACCTCCATCTCGAACATTGGAACGTACTAAGAACCAATCATAATTTTGACATTGATTTATAAATACCTACATAATCTTAATTATCTTACTTAAAACTACCTTTTAATTCACTCCTCAACTACAAACTGAGGTTACATTTGAATACTATACCCACGTGGCTATGTATTAATAAATTGAGACCACAATCTTAATTGTACTTGTTTGCTTTTATCTACTTATGAATATATGAATATTATTTACCTACTGCATTGTACAATTTAATTAGTAAAATCAACAAAATTCTCGTTACCGGAAGCAGCGTTGAATTAATTAAAGTAAACTATTAAAGCCATTTGGAATATGTTGATTAAATTTTCACCGGGGCATGTGAGCGAGCGCAGGGACACAGTAAACAAAGAACAGTAATGTATCGTAGGCCTTTCTGTGAGCATGGTTATCAGCTGAGGATCGACTTTTCTTTGACTCTCAAAACAAACTTACCTAAACTTTGCGATAACCTAGACGAGTGGAGGTGATGATAAGGTTTTTCTTCTTATTTGTAGGTAAAAAAAACTCATATTCAAACATTTTTATTAGTTTCGGGTGCCCTACTATTCGTTGGACTGCTGACGTTGAGCTTCTGTGACCTAGCTTGGCCTACGTTGAATAGCAGTTATTATTTCATTAGTCATTTCTGGCTGCAAAAAATTGTACCAGTTCTGAAATACAATTTACGTATTTACGTCATAAAAAGTAGCAACTGAGTATTTTGTAAATAACTTATGTACCCATTTATTTTTATTTCAGTAAGATCTACTTGATTCATATTAAAGAGACAATCTAGCTTTATTAAGCTCATGCTATATCACGCTTTAAGAGCTATGCCGAAGTAACGAAACTCCTCATTTGGATGTACTCTCTAATGTCTTCCCTAAATTTAAGGGTTTGGTCTTGGAGAACTTATCAGGCCACTAGTCTGGTAAGTATTCTCTCCGTAATTGAGTATGGTTTGATTACTATGTCATCATCATCCTCCTGCCCTTTTCCCAGGTTATCTGGGGTCGGCGCAGTATGTTTTCCTTTTCCATACATCCCTGTCATTCGTCATCGAATCATCCACCTCTTTTTCCATCATGTCATTCTTCACACAATCCATCCATCTCTTTTTCGGCCGTCCTCTGTTCCTCCACCCACTTACGTTTCAACTCATCACTTTTTTACTATTGATTACTATGTATGTTCGTAAATCAATTTTAATGAAGTGTTATGTACGCCGTTATTTTGGTACATATCAGAGAATGTGCTCATAGATTAAGTTAAGCTAAGTTTGT
This sequence comes from Marasmia exigua, assembly GCA_019059595.1. Taxonomy (NCBI): domain Eukaryota; kingdom Metazoa; phylum Arthropoda; class Insecta; order Lepidoptera; family Crambidae; genus Marasmia; species Marasmia exigua. Next base: position 8,934,855 of record CM032476.1, on the reverse strand, counting down.
GTAATATGTATCATGTGGCTGTCCTTTTTAATAATTAAATAAATAAATATGCCTACCTGACCCTATACTGCGCTACATTTGACTGTGGAAATAAAGGTAATAGGTATGAGTAGCTTAACTAACGAACATATGAAAATCAGACACGATATGATTTTATCGAACCTGAATGCACGTATTTCGATTTTATTGATATAATTTTTACTTCTTCAAACGAATCGGTGAAAAGAGAAACAAAATTATGAACTTATTACCTTTTATACCTTTATTTATTTATACCTTGAAACATGAAATAATATTTTTTGAAGTTTTTTTTTATTGAAGATAGATTTGCTCTTGGCTTCACATTGAACTCTAGAGTTGAGAGGAAATCTACGATGGCGCGAGCTTACCTAAAAGTAGCCTATTTATTCACTTTGGCTTTAACTAAAGTGAACTAAATGTTCGATAAACTATTTTCTCTTTGTATATAATGTTTAATATGTGTTTAAAGTAGAATTTAAATAATTAAATACACCATATAATTTGATGACCCGTTTGGAACAGTGGTAGTGAACACTGCCTTTGATCCTAGGGTTGCGGGTTCGATCCCCGCACAGTACAAACATTTGTGTGCATGAACATGTCTGTTTGTATTGGTCTGGGTATTTCCTATGTATTATAAGTATGTATTTACAAAATAAAGGTATTGTATGTAATATATTCGTAATCCCACTTTTGGTTCTGATATCCGTAACACGTGCTTGAGCTACCTATCTCGAAGTCAGATCAATGTATGTGATGTTGTAAATTATTTATTATTATTATATAATTACGTACGTACTGGAGTAGAGCGGTCGACACGTGGGGAAACGCAGTGTTGGACGCCCTGCGGCGCGATGGACTGACGAGTTGAGAAAGATAGCTGGTGTGAGCTGGATGCGGACCTCTCAGGACCGGGCTGGTTGGCGCTCTTTGGGGGAGGCCTACGTTCAGCAGTGGACGGCGATAGGCTGATTGATTGATTGATTGACCATATAATTTAGCTAGTCTTGTACTAAAGCATTCTGCTGTCAGTAGGTATCCGGCGACGTTTTTTCGTACACCCAGATCTTAAGGTAATAATTAATGATGATCAACAAACAGTAAGTCTTACCCGAGTAGCAGTCTCAGCATGTTCATCTTAACTTATGACTAAGTTCTTTATTCAATTTAGGTCCATACAGAACACTTATGAATGTCAAAATATGTAAGTAGATAATATCTACCGCTGGTTCGAAATGTCGATTTCTACTGTCCCTACAATTTAAACCATAACCACACAATACAGCTTATAGGTACTTGTATACACTGGTGTCACAAGTGTCTATGGGCGGCGGCAATCACTTACCATCAGGCGATCCGTCTGCTCGTCTGACACCTATCACATATTGTTTTTATTAAGACACAAAACAACAAAAATCGCAAATGTTCACGAAAATCCAAATTGTACACCTAATACCGTAAGTTTGAGTATTTCATACTTCATAGGAAAATCCGTTGCCTGCGAATTTTCATTCTACATTTTCGTGACAAAACTTTTTAACGCCTCCTGTAGCGTGCTGTAGATTTTAAATTCACTGAACGTAATACCGCCAATACTGCCATCGTTTAAGGCGCGCGTTTTTAGTTCCATGAATACCTATATTTTTTTAACATTATGGCAGATAAACGAGCATACGTCGCCGCTTTCCATCAGTTGCGATTGTGGTCAAGCGTTAACCTATTGTTTTACAGGATTTTCCTAGTTCAGGCAGTAAACTTAAAATTGATCCCTTGTATAAGTAGATTATAAGTATCATGTTGTTCTAATGATTTTGCAATAAAGTTTATTATTATTATTATCTCGACATCAATGTTGCGGAGCAGAGAATTGCAGATCAGTATGCAGAAAGCCACCATTCTCAATACCTGCCGTATTGTTCGAAAGTTTCTTCAGGACGATAGTTCACCAATAAACCATTCTTCATTGGAAACTGGGACTCACTTGGTCTAGGCCCGTGAGCCCAGTCAAAATACCGAAATATTTTGAACAATGTTTCCAGAAAGAAAAATTCTCAACAAAAATAATAATAATAGCTTATTTTCAAAAAAACAAATATTTATTTATTTATTAAGGACAACCAACAAATCTTACATTAATTACATTGTATTTACTTAAGGACTATAATAAGGCTAAGTGCAGATTCTCTTACAGACTGTCACGACATGCAAATATGAGCAGACTAAATAGAGAAATTTAAATAACAAATAAAAAATAACAAAATTTTAAAATAGCCAAATTGCACCAGACAGCTACAACTTGAACGAATCGAATATAGTCCTCTTAAATTTGTGACTGCTACATGAAAAAACATCAACTCTTGCCGACCTCTTCATCAATCCGTTGTATTGACGTTGAAGTCTGTTTATAAGTGAGTGATGGCCGAGATTGCTTTTAGACCCCTTGGGTGCAAATGGGACGAGTTTACCCATTCTTGGCAGTTTGAGAGGTATGTTACAGTAAGTTATAATATATAAATTAAAAAAAATTAAATCATTATTAAATTAAATTATTGACCAAAAACAAAAAGGCTCACCTGATGGTAAGTGATTGCCCATGGCAACAGCACTCGGGGCATCACAGATGCGTTGCCGGCTCTTAAGGGAGGAATAGGCTCTTTTCTTGAAGATCACCAGGTCGATGACGGGTAGGGCACACTAGCGACGCCAATCGATTTTAATTTTTAGCTACTAAACCGGATCTCTTTTTAACATTTTCGGGGTTACACTTATACTATTTATTAAATAACCATGCACAAATGTTTCCGGTATCTGTTCGGAAACACTATCGTTGGTAGCTGATTCCATAGTTTTACTACATGCGGTAAGAAATGGCGTGACAAACTGTGTTCAATTACAGATCACATAAATAATAATCTGTGCTTTCATTAATCATAGATGAAAGAGCTACTCGTTCATGGAGAAGGTAGATTAAAGTTTTTAATCGTAATAACTCACCGTGTATATTTCAATTGAAAATCTAACCTAGTTCGCAAACTAAAAAGATCGATTAGAAATGATTTTGATCGGTTGACGGTTTTAATCTAACTAGATTGATTTGTCTTATTAGATTACAGTTCATACATAGAGTTAAATAGTTAATTATGTATATAGTAGTATTTACTTTCAAGCTTTGGTTGATATTTTATAGCAATTGCTTTCACTTCTTTCAATTGATATAATAATAATATCCTCCAACAGATTACGGCTATAGCAGCCAATTTCAACGATCAGCCACGTACTCAGGATATATTATAGTGCTCAAGTCTGTTTCGCAAACACAAGTGCACTCTCTATTCCCTTTCCCTCATATGCCGCTGGAAGACTACTGTGACACGAACGGAGAGGGATCAGGACCAATAGCTTAACGTGCATTCCGAGGCACGGGGGTACAAGACCGCCAACTTCCAGACTCCGGGCTGCCACTAAGAATTTCTTACCGAATACTTAAGTACTTATTTTAGGCCCGACCCGGGGATCGAACCCGGGGCCTCTTGCGCAGCCGTCGGTTTAATGAGCGACCCACTAACCACTGCGCCACCGAGCAATCAAACAATCAAGAAATCAATTGTCATACATAACAATCTAACTATTTATAAGGATCAATCAACTAAAGAATTTATTGCAAAAGTTACAACCTTTACGACACAATTGCTCTATTTTGATTAATTTTGATTTTAAGTTACAATTTATGATTGATTGATGGTACATTAGGTCCTTGTAGATAATACAAACGTAAACTATCATACGGCGCGGCGTACAATATTGCACATGAGTAGGTATGATATATTGATTATTAGTCAACGTATATAGATAAGCTTATTTATTGGAAGTTAAACGGAAAACATTGAAGAGTTTCAAATACATTTTAGTACTCAAACCATGTATTTAACTAACTTCCGAACAAGTTAATATAATATACATAAAAATTGCAGCCCCAGTCAACTAAAATATCGAAGGGGTAAATTCCCCTTTCGTGTCACCTTTTTGTACTCAACAAACACGCATCCGTATACATACAACCTACCAGCTTGTTGGACAGTGGGGTAACTGCCCCATTGGCACACCTCCCGACTGAGTCACTCACCTGGAACAAAACAAAATGTGTCATATGTTGCTGAGCAAGCAACCCATCGGGTTTACCTTCGAAAATTTATGTTGATTTTCCGTCGGAAGAATATACAAACAATTTTGTAAGGAAATACTCCAATTTGCATGTTCATAGGGTTGTCATTGTAAATAATGTATTGATTTCGTGTATATTATGTTTATGGGTCTTTCCAAAGGGTTTAGCTCTGGCAGTGGAAAGTATATTATAAAAAAATACAATAACGATATTTTATCTTTATAAAACCCTCGCCAACCCGTCTGCCAAGCGTGGTGAGTATGGCAATTACCCCTCATGTGATTGAGGGAGGCCCGTGCCCCAGCAGTGGGGACTTAAATGGGCTGACGATGATCTTTAATGTCATGCCATGTCGCAGCCGGGGCAGGTCTCCTACAAGATGAACCGCTGATCTGGTGAAGATCGCGGGAATCCATCGGATGCGGGCGGCGCAGGACTGATCTGTGTGGACAACATTGGGGAGGCTTATGTCCAGCAGTGGACGTCTATTGGCTGAAATGATGATGATGATGAATGTCATAACAATATAATATAGCTTCCTTTCGAAAAATGCTGGTCATGCGTCTGAAATTAATCGTCCTATAAGAAACATATAACCATTTGTAATCTCTAGGATATCCTAGATACAGGTTTTTGTAAGCCTTTTTAATTAGAGTATAGCCTAATCGTAAACAGGCAATGATGGGCATGATAAGCATTTTGATGCGTGTTACCAAATATAATGGAAAATATACCTGAAATGCCAATTTCTTCGACAGATCGGATAGCTGTTCCTATTTAATTGAATTTTCTAATTTGTAGTCATATTATGGTTTTACAATAAATCATTGAGTATTAACTACCTATGCATTTGTAAATTCAGCCCCCTATGACTTGATTGATTATGGATCGATTCGACTAATCTGTATCCGTGGATAAATCTATGGTATAACATCAGATTTGTATATAATAACAGCGCTACACCATAGACTTAATTTCGGATTAAGATAAAGATAAGATAAAGATAAATTGTATTTTAGCACGTGAAAACAGGTTTGCTTATTTTTAAGCATGCTAATAGATAGCTCAAAGCATGCTTATTGATAGCAAAGGTGGACAGTTCATTAAGCATGCTCATATTTGGCATGCTATAAATAAGCATGTGTAACAATAGCGATTATGTGCAGAAACTAGAACACTAAGGGCTGGTTTTTCAATGTCCCGTTAAAAGTTAACAAATCTATAAAATGAAATACCATTAAAGGTAATAGTCACATTCATGTAAGTAAGTAACAATAAGACTACTATCATTTAATTTTGCCGGGTAATACTTTATCCATCTGTTAAATTTTATCAGACGATGGAAAAATCAGCCCTAAATGTTCTGCACATAATCAATCGTTAATTTTGCTATTGGTTACAGCAAATAAAATAATTAAGCAAGGATATTAAGAAAAAATAAAAGTATACCCTCTCAGTTCACATATTAGGTTATACGCGACGAAAAATCAATCAGAAAGATGACGTGGCAAGCTGTGACCATGAACTCGCAGGATGGAAGGGGGTTTTAAAACCAGCGGCTGTAGGGTTGACATTCTTTTTTTATACCGACTCAGTATATTTTATCGCCTGATGGTAAGCCAAATGAGCGTACTCAGATTCGAGCCAACGGCTTCCCGTTGTAGGAAGGTGCTCGTTCTTATCAAATAAGCTGCCATCGCTCCATCGCAGAATCCCAGTAGAGGGGATTAATAGTTTGATGATGCTGCTCATCTTAACATGTAATTGCCAGTAGCTTTTCGACCGTGGGAGAGCCACGCTTCGGCATGAATGGGCCGGCTCGCTTGAGGCCTTACAGAAAACCGGCATGAAACAGCATTGTGCCGTGTTTCGCTGCATGAGTGAGGGTCATCATCAACATCATCATCAGCCTATCACAGTCCACTGCTGGACGTAAGCCTCTCCAATTGTTCGCCACCGTGATCTTTCCATGGCATCCAGCTCTTGCCAGCCGTCCTGCGCAGATCTTTCTCCCACCTAGCCAGAGGGCGCCCTACATTACGTTTTCCAAGACGGGGTCTCCACTCTAGAACTCGTTTACCCCATCGGTTGTTGGTTTTGCGGCTAATATGGCCAGCCCACTGCCACTTAAGCTTGCTAATCCGGTGAGCAATGTCGATGACTTTGGTTCTCTGCCGGATCACCTCATTTCGGATTAGATCTCGGAGAGAGACGCCGAGCATTGCTCGTTCCAGAGTGAGGGTACCAGAGGCCTAATCCGGGGGAAAGGAGGAGGTTTGCAGCGCATTTGTGACTCCACTGGTCGCGGGCGTCCATGGGCGGCAGCAATCGCTTGTCATCAGGTGATCCGTCTGCTCGTTTGCCACCTATCACGCTTGGATCATGATCCAGGATTCGGGAAGTGTGGTAATTACAATAGTTTGATGATGATGCACATGAATTGCTAAACTTGCGGGATATAATAGTGTTGCCAGCCCTCTGTCCGCGAGTCACGCGATATTCCTGTATCACAATGTGTCCATCTACCCCCCATTTTGAAATCCCCATTAGATGCCAGCGATAAATTATAATGTCTTAGTTTTTAGTATAAACTATTGATAACGGTATCATTTAAAGGGGAATGAGGTAGATAGATCAGCGATAGGGTAATTTTATGATTTTTAGGATAAAATGTTTGTTGAGTTGATGGTTAGTCAAAAAAGCTTTATAAAGACACTGTTTTTTTTAGGTTATCTCAACGTAAATTGGTTTTGGGACATAATCAGTAATAATTGCATTAAAAAGTATTACTTATTCGAGAAATAACTCAACTGCTTACATAAACCGTGCTTTTTTAACCGTCTTACAGCCTAATCAAGAGAATTATACTAATAAAAACAAACATTTTCCGCAAAGAAACATAGGGTCTTTATCTCAGAAAAAAAAACACCTTCCCATACAAAAGCAATCAGCTGATTAGTGCACATTGTATGAGGAGGCAAATTGTTTTTTGAGATTAGATCCTATGTTCCTTTGGGAAAAATGTTTGTTGTCTCAGTATAATGCCATCGATAAGGGAGTAAGACGGTTAAAAAAGAGGGTGTATAATACATTGGAAAGTGAAAAATAAGTGCAGACTCAATGGGTACTTTGTTAGTGTTTTTGTGCCTGTCAACCTCATATTTGGATTTCACGGCCGCTTACCACCAGGCGGAGAGAGGTCGTCCTGATTGGCCTTTCTATAAAAAAAGGGATCACAGAAACTACTAATTACTTTAGGAAAGCTCATGCGCCGACGAACTTAGTTGCTGTAGATTTTTGTTCAAATAAACGACGTAAAATAACAAGCGATGAGACCACCTTATTGTATTGTCTGTTGTTGTTGCACCATACTTGTATTTTGTTAACCGACTTAAAAAAATTATATATATATATATATATATATATATATATATATATATATATACGTTTACGTTTATATATACGTTTGTTCGCCGATTACTCCGCCATTTTTGAACCGATTTAGATGATTCTTTTTAGTTAAAAAGTAGATGCCAAAAAATAAGACACTAAGTAGCTTGAAAAAAATAATTCTGTGAAAAAAAAAAACGCCTTCATCAATAATATTTCTAACAAAGTGTTAGAAATATTATCTTACACTTCAAATAACATTTTGTAACAGTAGGTACACTCGAGAAAAGGTTTTATCGAAGTAGGCGCCTAATCCCTGTGTAAATGTTGAATAATTGAATGTTGTTTTAAATTACAAGATTGTATTATTTGAAGTGTATAAAGTGTTAGAAATATTATTTTACACTTTTTAGTTCGTGGTTTTTGAAGGCAGTTTTTTTCACAGATTTTTTTTGGGCAATAAAGAATATCGATCTATTTTATAACTATGGTTTTTTATTTTGGTAAAACCATAATAATATCCTCCAACCGATTACGGCTACGGCAGCCAATCTCAACGATCAGCCACGTACGCAGGATATATTTATAGTGCTCAAGTGCTTAGTTTAATTTTTTATAATGAAATAAGATTTTTTGACTGTGGAATAGCCATGCTTCAGCATCAATGTGCCGGAGGCATACCACGGCCTCACAGAAAACCGGGCTAAAGAAGCACTGTGCTGTGTTTCGCTGTGTGAGTGTGGGTACCAGAGGCCCAATTCGGGGGAAAGGAACGTTTAAAGGTTGGCACTCCACTGGTGTCGCGGGTCCATGGGCGGCGGAATTGCTTACCATCAGGTGATCCGTCTGTTCGTCTGCCACCTATGACATAACAATTTTTTTTTTAAATTTTTGATTACTCATATATATTATATCTTCACTTTTGAGAACAAAAATTTAATAAGATTTTAAAAAGATACATTAGTTTTATTATAGTAGTCGATTTTACGTACAGTTCGTTACTTGTTCTACAATGAATACAGTCAACTCTCAATAAAGATAATTTAGACCGAAGATACACAAAAAACTCGGACAGAAAAACTCCCTCGCGCATCTTTAGACTCATAATGCCCCGTCGCATAGTTCCCCGGGTTGCGTGTAAGCGCGCATTACCCCCAGTAATGACGCCCTGACGAGCCGCTCCGTACGTCCGACATACATCAACTGCCTCATTTTAGCAGCAGAACTGTACTACGTAATACATACGAACTGTACAATGTATTTTGTGGTTCTGATAAAACAATGAAACTCATTACCGGACGTTGGACTCAAATTCGTTACGTTTTAACCCAAACGGGATGAGGAAAATTTTAATAAGACTTATTTTAATAACAAAAATGCCAGTATGTTTTTTCCATTAACATTTTCGCGTTTTAAAATAATCGTACACATATAAGTAATTATATAAATACACCAACATATAGCTTTTATTCCTAATAACTTCGGTTTGACGAGTGTGGCTACAATATACTCGTACATTATACTGAAATTAGTTTTAAGTTAACTAATAAGTTTGACTTTGTTATGCTAATAAGACGAGCTTTTGTAACTTTGAACTTTAAATATGGTTCTCGTCAAGTTTTGAACCGATAGAATATGGACATTATGTAACGTTTAAAGGTCGGCAGCGAGTAGATTTAATATTGTATCGGCTTCAGACTCCGTTCTGGCACATTCCGACGAAAAAGTTTAAATACTTTATGGGCTTAATATCATCTCCCTTGTGTGAAGAATGCGGAGTTATTGAGGATGTTGTTCACGTTTTAGCGGAGTGTGCCCGGAACGGACGACTTAGGGCGCAATTGTTTGGATGTAAATGGCAATGGAGTAGGCAGATACAACAGTGCCCTGGCTACTCCAATGTCAGAAGAGGCTAAAGCGTGCTATAGATTGTTACAAGCATTTAATTCTTAAGTTTTCCTTTTATTTGATTTGAATTACAAAATGGTTGATCTTAACGGAGCGACATTGTCAGATTGACAAAGCTCCTTAAATAAAGAGAAAAAAAAAAGGTCGGCAGCGCACTTGTGACTGCTCTGCAGGTATCCATTGGCGGCGGTGATTGCTTATCATCAGGAGATCCGTTTGCTCGCCTTCCCCTTATATCATAAAAAAAAAACGTTTCACATTTAAGTCAAAGAATTCAATTTTGAGCCTCATAATATCCAAACTTTCCCCAATTGAACGATTTCATTTTTAACTGGTTCAATATCATCATTAGCACGTGCTGTTAAAAAAAGATAAAAACATTTAAGCACGGCTTGCATTAGCACTTTCCATAAAAATGTGTTAAAAAAATAAAATAAAAATAAAATCCTGCCTGGGTTAAATTTGGGAGAAAAAACGAGATTTATAAAATGCTAGTAAAATCGTAGATTGCTCTCAAGTTGGCTCATTCCTCATAACTTGGAAACGAATTTTACCAGAAACGGTTTTACGACTAATCATAAATCGCCGTAAGCGTTGTTTTAGGAACTTTTCCACAGAAAAGCTGTGCTCACTATTTTTGAGAATCAGTTGCTTTATTGTAAGTAATAAAATATACTTTCACGAAAAATATTTTGAGAAGGCTTTCATTAAAAAAATTATATAAAGCTTTATCTTCAACCACAATTTTTTTTGTGACATAAGGAACAGACGATCAAACAGGTCACCTAATGGCAAGTAGGCGATTACCTATGAAACATCACCATCTCATCATCTGGTATTGCCAGTGGAGTCACAAGTGCGTCGATCTTTTAATAGAGAACTACGCTCTTTTCTTGAAGGTCCTATTTGCCACCCACAGAAGCAAGAAAATCAAACAAAAAAAATTAAAGCGAAACCTCTTCGATCAACAATTTTGAACGTGAACCACCTTCTGAAAAATATTTCACTTAAAGTTACCATAAATATCTTTAACATCCCCAACATTTGTTAAAATCATATTTCCTTTATGAGAACCGTTCATATCAGATCTAATGTAATTTTTCTTTATCTCGTAAAAGTTGAGAAATGGCTGCCGATATATTCCCTTAGTTGCACTGTTCAGTAGTGATGCGACTTCAGTATTTTTTTATTCAAATAACTTGAGTGAACAAAATGCATGAAAGAGAGCGGAGCAGCAGTGCGAAAAACGGAAGGCCGATAGAGATTGAGTCCAATTTAGATGCAACGGAAGATGCCGACTATGCTAATGCTTATACTGGAGTCTCTCGTTGGATGCAGACTGCTAACTGACACACCCTCTGAGTTATGGGAGGTAACTATTGGGCTGAGGGATATTGTCAGAGATTAATATTCTATGACTGATAAATAAACACCTATGTAGTCGACACGATATCACTCGGAGTCTCGAGACCGAGTCGGGTTTCCCCCAAAGGGAGGTCCAAATGCTCAAACGCCTCTTAACTTTAGGAAGCTCACAAATCATGCTATCCCTTTCTAAGTCAACATATAAGTGAACTTTATAACAGATAAACCAATGATGTTCGAGCAGCATTTAATGTTAAGAGGCGTACTACATATTCAAGTGAACTCATTTCTCTCATTAAAATTACATACATATCATTAGCCACACAATTTAATAGTTTCTTAGACATAAGTCGTTGTTTTCACCTCTACCGGCAATTTGGGAACTACGCGAGAAAATTATGACTCCAACAAGATATCGAATATTTCACTCGAGTTACATAGGTTTGACACGAGGCTCCCCTACCTGATCGGCAATTTTGGATCGCAAATTCGGCTGAGACGTTGAACAAAAAGATAAACTTAATGTTTTAGATGTCGCCCTAAGGAGATTTACGTCGCAGGCCATCACTCAGGGATTAGGACCTTCGTATTTACACCGCCTACGATGTAAGGAAGATGTAAGTTCATACGTGACCTTAATTCGGGACCCTACTTCTAAGTCTCCTAAGGCGATTCGTAAAGGGACACTGACTTAGAGACTAACGGATTACTGAGTTAAATATATAAATAACAGACAACAACACATCTACATCGACCTAACCCGAAAGTAGCTTAAGCACTTATGTTTCGAATACCAGAATCAACGAAACCACAAAGACAAAAAATAATTTTATAACACAATGAACAAACCAATATATTCATCACATGAAAGTTCATCTAGAGTGGAGATCAAACCTTCATCATTTCAGCCAATAGACGTCCACTGCTGGACATAGGCCTCCCTCAATGTGTTCCACACAGATCAGTCCTTCGCAACCTTCACCAGAACGTCGGTTCACCTTGTGGGGGGATTGCCCCGGCTGCGACTTCCTGTATGTGGCCTCCACTCGAGGACCTTTCCATCCCAACGGCCGTCTGTTCTCCTCGCTATGTGCCCTCACCTTCAACTCAATCAAACCGTGACCTTTGGCATATAAGTCACGGTCACTAATGAAATGTCATTGGAGTAACTCCAGAGTCTAAGGAAAGACTGACCGTTGGTAGCCACCTATTTGAGACCTGTTTCTCTGTATACCTATTTATCATCACATTAGTGCACGACTCAAATAAACAGGTGAGTGATAGAACTCGCATATGACACACTGCCAATAGAAAATCTTACGCTGACTGGCCCAATTCTACTGAAAGCTTCTTAGAAAGTAGGTACCGGCCTTTTAGGCTAAAAGCGTGGAGGATTTTATCAGGCGAACACGTTTTCCACAAAAGATATTCCTTAACATCATTTTTCGGAGCATAATCCTAAAGCTGACAGCCTCCAGCCATCTTCATCTGGCTAGACGAGGACCTATCTTCGTCTAGGTACCCTTGTAATATATTCGATCGACATGCTCTTTGAAAATTCACTCAAGATTACAAGCGTTCGGCGTTTTGGTGAGAGTACGGCAACAATATTTAGGTAACCTAAATTTTAGATGAGCGCTTCATTTTAATAATGGATGAATCTTGTGTGTCGAGATTTTGAGACTCTCAGACGGTTTTTATGAAAAAGATTGTATTTTGAAGTAGGTACCTAGCGTACCTTAAAATACGCAAATGAAACATGAACGACACGCTTTTTAATAAGCAAATACGTGTCTACAAATAAAAAAATAAGATTATTTTTTTGTCTTGAGTCAATCTTTTTTTTATTGGTTTATTTATATACTACAGACTTTTGGGTCCGTACCTTTTTTTGCTAGTTACATGGTTTGTTTGCTGATTTCAAATTATAAAGAATGTTTTCTTACATTACAGTGATCGGGGGCAGATGAGCTAACAGATCACATTTAACAATACACCGTAAATATTGAGTCAATCTTGGTAAGGGAATAGAAAGTGCATATATGTTTGCAGTACACATTTGTTCATTTATTATTATTAACTTGGCTAGTTGTTAATATATACTGTATGTGTATTCAAATCAGATTTAATGTTTTTAAATTATTCTTATGAATAGCTTCGCATGCCATGTCAACCTAAATACGTCAGCATTTTGCTTCATTCTATTTTGTGTTGCATTAGACTGTATGACTTGGTATGAGGATAATAAACCATTGTAAAAAAGTTAAAAAGAGTAACTGGCGAGTTTCTTGCCGGATCTTCTCGACCAGAAACAACTTTCCGAGCCGGTGGTAGAATTATGTTTATTTACTTTTTTTAGTATATTTTATGTACCAACATATATATATGTATTAACATGTAAATTATTACATAAGTACTTATAAATAGTTTTAAATCATTCAAATGTATGTCGATTTGTAAGTGCTGTGTACAAGCCTATGCAAATAAAGAATTATTTGTTTGATTTGATTGATTGATTTGGAATTATTTACTATATATATACACTATATTTACTATCCATACTAATATTATAAATGGGAAAGTGTGTGTGTCTGTCTGTCTGTCTGTTTCTTTTCCGTCTTTCTCGGCAAAAGAAAACGACGGATTGACAGTGTGTGTGAAGCCGCGGGCATAAGCTAGTTTTTAACATAATTGTGTATTAGTTGGCAATCCTAATAAATAAATGTTAGCCGGATGTCATTATAATGAAGCCAGCACATATTTTCCATTACGTAATGCCCCAATACGTACGGCTTCCACAACTTTCGATCGCAATTAATCCAATTTCGTATATTACGAGTATTCGTCCCAATTTTTCCAACATTTCCCTCTGGTGAGCGGGCGGGATTAAATAATACCATGTTCAAAATATTTCATTACACTTAATAATGTTTCGCCAAAGTACCTACTAATATATTTTTATTGTGTTATAAATCGGGATCTGTTTACTCGTGCATATTTGTATTGGATATGGTCTTTGTGTTCAATATAATGAAATTAGTCTTTGCATCACATACATACATACATTTTTGTTTAGAATAAATAAAGATGATATTCAACATTCAATTGGAATTATAACGCCTAACCTCGTCTAAAACTTTTATACTTATTTAGGTAAGTAAGTATTTGGCCATGTAAGGAGAAGAGGGGTAGAACATGTTGCCAAAAAAGTGATGAGTTTAAACGTAAGTGGGTGGAGGAACAGAGGACGGCTGAAAAAGAGATGGATGGATTGTGTAAAGAATGACATGATGGAAAAAGAGGTGGATGATTCGATGAAGAATGACAGGGATGTATGCAAAAGGAAAACATACTGCGCCGACCCCAGATCACCTGGGAAAAGGGCAGGAGGGGCGCTAGAGGCCTTAACGCTATCTCGCGGATAGATGAGCATCCTCATAAGAACCATTACTGGTCACTGCGGGCTGAACAAACACGGCACCAGAACCGGGCTGGCCGGAGACCCCACCTCTAAGGCAGAAGATTCTGTAAGGCAGAGGACGAGACACCGATGCACGTCCTTTGTCAATGCGATGCCCTCGGGTACCCAAGAAGCCGCACCCTGGGCAGCTACCACATCTGCCCGGAGGCTATCGCTAAGGCTATTGTTAAGGCTATCGCTCCCAGGGCCATTATACGGTTTATGCTGACGGTGGGCCTCGGAGACGATCTATAAGTTGGAGCGGAGGTCACAATAGATCAAAAATAATCGCAGTGACCACTCGGCAACGAACGCTCCCCAGAACTTCGAATTTTAAAATAGGGGCATTTAAGAGACGAGACTATTCACTTCTTTATTGCCAAAAGTCAATGCATCAGCGACCTCTGTGATCTTGCAGATTTTCATTGGCGGTGGTGATGACTTTCCATCAGTACCCCGCTTTCTCGTTTGTATGAGTAAGCAACTGCCCATGGATACCCACTAGATACACAACCAGTGGAGTTAGAAACGTCCGAGCTAGATTGAATAGAGCGTTTAGAAGGCACACGTTCTTATCAATTGACTGACCGGATGGCGCAATTGGTAGTGACCCTGCCTCTTACGCCAAAGGTCGTGGGTTCGATCCCCACCCTGGACAAACATTCGTGCGATGAACACTTGTGTTTGTTCAGTGTCTGGGTGTAATATATGTATTTAAGTATATATTTGTGTTCCTCTGTTGTCTGATATCTGTAACACAAGTGCTTAAGCTACTTAGTACGGAATCAGGTCAACCTATGAGATGTTGTGAGAATTAATTATTATTAAAAATATCAAAGGTAAGGTATAATTTATTATCAAAGGTTGCCTGGAAGAGATCGCTCAAAGTGATAAGGCCGCCTTCGTTGTACACATCCTGTAATATCTAGTTTTTAAGTTTTCATACTTTATTTTGAGTGGAATAAAAGTATATTCATTATTCATTCATTATTTTTGTTTAAACATTTTTTTTCCTCGAATTTTTTTTTTTCAATATTTCAATATTATTATTATTATTATCAATTAATCTACCATTGTCAGAATAATCCAAACAAGTAGGTGGTACTCGTATCTTTTTAACTTCGAACTTTACTATTTACCCATTCTCTTGTATAATATTAAAGCTCTCATAATAACACAAAAATATTCTTTACAGACGTCGTATATTACACTCTACTATAGTTTACGGAGAATTTCCCGAGAAACTTCATAACGCTTATGTACCGAAGCAACGCGATATTTCGTTCTGAAACTACAAGGCACACATCGCGAATATCCTCCTTTCTTTTGTCTCACAATATGAGCCGTATGCAGTATAATATCGTGCTCATACGTACAATGAGCAGCGGGACATTTTATGCGGCTAAAAACCGTATTCCCTCGACATAAGAACAGAGATGAGGGTGTCTTTTTGTGCTCGGTATTCGTCCCACTTGAAGTATTTCGTGGAAATTCGAGAGAGATTTTTAACACGACCAAGGCATGAGTGTGGAGCTGTAGAGGAGGGATGAAATATTACTGGTTATCCTACGTCTCTTTATTGTTTTATAAACTGGCGGAGGAGCAGGCTTGTTCGCTGGGACAATGACCGAGATGGAAATGGGTAAAGATCGTAACATTAGGTAATCTAATATTCACTAACCGTGAATCTTGGTGGAACGAGAATTTAACGTGGCACGGACTGGAAATTGCTAGGTAAAGCTATGCTTTAAAGGTAAAGTTAGTTTAAGCTAGATTTGCTAGTTAATTTTACTGGTATTTTTTTATCATTTCCCGAATAAACATTCGTATAAAAAAATCTCTAGATACCGATTTAATTTATGAGGTAAAAGATTCTAAAATAAAGAAACTGAATACAAACTTGTTTCAAAGCTTTTTACTTAAAAAGTTTAACTATATAATGCTACTAGCTTTTGCCCGCGACTTCGTCTGCGTGTAATTCGAATAAAAGCAAGGTCTTATAGATATCTTTATAAATTATAGCCTATGTGTTATTCTGATCTATAAGCTACATTACTGTAAAGTTTCATTAAAATCCGTTTAGTAGTTTTTGCGTGAAAGAGGAACAAACATCCATCCATACATCCATCCAAACAAACTTTCGCCTTTATAATATTAGTAAGGATAAGGATTTTCGCTCTGTTAGTATAGTGGTTTAAGTACTAGGTCGTGGTCTCGGGGTCCTGGGCACGATTCCCGGGTCGAGCAAAAAGCATGTTTCGAATTATTAGAACATAGCGCGGGGTTTGTGATCACCAATCCGCATTAGGCAAGCGTTGTGATTAAGCCTAATCCCATCATAGTATTGATGACTTGATTTCTATAATGGAGGCCTTTGCCCTGCAGTGGTATATAGGCTGGTGCTTTACTTTACAATATTTTCTCTACCTGTTATCTCTAAGTAGCGACCTAAGCTCAACTCCACGTTTGAATTTTAATCTTAAGCTCATTAGCTTCGTTCCACATTATAAAGGTCAGGTACATTACATGCAAATCAGCGAAATAAGGTTATTTTTCAAGTACGAGTACCCATGAGTCTGTTACTCGTAATTTTAGGAAAAGTTGTGGCTATAGCGAGTGTGAAATTTGACAGTTAGGTAAGTCAATATTGGACGGAGAAACTGGAGTATTCGATATCCATGATATTTTTCGTTCAGTGACACATTGCCAATGGTAACGTCAGGCCCAGTCCAACTACAGATACTTGTATGATAACGATAACGTGAGGTAAGTATACACCGTTATTTTTTATCGTTTGAAAATGAAAAAAACGAAAAAATGTTTTTTATTTTTTTAAAACAAACTTATCATATAAAGGATTGGAGCCCCTTTTAAGCTATTGAGCTTGTGTCAGGCGGCCCCGCTCTTCGGTCTCTTAAACTTATTTCTACTACTTATGCTATTTGAAAACGTGTGTGTGTCTGTGTGTGTGTGTGTGTGTGTGTGTGTGTGTGTGTGTGTGTGTGTGTGTGTGTGTGTAACTGTGTATGTGTGTTTACATCCCGAAAAATCAACAAAATAAGCGAAAATAAAGTCAGCTGTTCTATACAAAATAGATTACCTAGGGTCTTCGGGATGTAAACGATAATACACCCCAAAAATAACGATGTATATACCCCAAGGACGAAAAGAATTAAATATTTCAGCCAAACATTTATAAAGAGTAACTATAAAACTTTGCATGTGAAGCTTAACTAGGTCGCTGTATATTATGAAATATGCTCATATATTACAATGCCTAAGTAGGTAACTCGTGCGAAGTTTGCGCGACTTGCGAAGAAGTTTGATATCGACCCAGACTTTTGCCGAAACTTCGAGATGGTTAACCGGCTGGCTTTTATTTATTCAAATGAGAACGGGTAAACTGGCACGTGGTTTTACATGAGCAAACACTTCATCTGACTTAGGCGTGTCAGGTTATTAATATTCTTGCCTAATTCATACCATATTATCACTTACCATCAAGTGAAATATGGTCAAACGCTTACCTATCTACAGTAAAAAAAAAACCCAAAAAACACAGAGCTAAGTTATTAATTAACAAAGGCCATAGCAGAAGGGGATATGATGTTGGAGGTGGAGCAAGGATGTTCCTGAACGAAGACCAGGGGACGGAAAGTGGAATAAATAAATTTTTATTTATTTTTTATTTTCTTTATTGAGGAAACAAAAAGCTTAAATACTAATACATTTAGACTTATTAAATTTAAGTAACTAACTAGCATAATTAGTTTCCACTACTAGGTAATACAAATAATGTTGAATGAGAAACTTGCACTTCAGGAATTAAAAGTTAAACAAAAACACAAAAAGATAAATTCTTAATAGCAGGTATGCAAAAAAGATAAAAAAGGAAACTTTATAATTATTATTCAGTGTCTACACATGAATGCTCCTTCAGAAGGCGACGAAAACGCGCCATTTTTTCATGAACCTATGCTTCAACCGTCTGATAAATCTCGTCTGAATCGCCTTCAGCATGTCAATATATTTGGCGTACATTGGGTTCCACACAGAAGATGCATACTCTAACTGGGATCTTACGAATGAATTGTACAATAATACTAAGGTGTTAGCATTTTTAAAATCGGTACTCTGACGTAAAATGAAACCTAGCAGTCTAAATGCCTTTGCTGAGAAAATATTTCACAACATCACATACATTGCGACTGTTGGCGGTCAAACTGTTTTATGGTCCGACGACATCAAGGCTCAAGCTGGGGCAGCTTGGTTCGGGAAGTCCGATCATAGAGGAAAGTGGAGGGATATTCGAGTGGCATACGCTCTGCTGTGGGCGAATACATGCTTCTGAAGAAGAAGGTCCCGAATCTTTTTACCTTTAACGGCTGCTCATACATCCTGATATCCCTATCTATGACGCCTTAAATAACGGAGAAAATAACACATTTGAGACGCTTTCATAGCAACGAATTGTTGATCATTCCGGCTAAGAAAATTAGTAAGCAAACGATAAAACTTCTTTTTACCCTTTTTTTAGCACTGTACTATTGGCAAGATCAAAGTTAGGTAAACTACATAGGTGTTTAAAATTTTCCAAATAATTTTATATAATTCTGGGCTAAGTTATCACGTCTATTGTATTCAGATGCAAAATGTTACAAGCGAAAATTTAATCAAACTAGTAATCAACGAAACAATGTTTACTAGAGTTTCAAAATTACCGAAGCAATCATGTGTTCCATTGAAAATTAATACAATATATCATTCATAACGTAATAACATTGTTAAACAAAATTAACAATGCGGCTGATTCTATTTACGCCGTTTCATAGTCAATAAAGATAACTGTTAAATTCTCTTAAATCATGATAAATCTCGTTATCAGTAGCGTTTAGAATAAAAAAAGAAGATAATAATTTTTATTTGGTTTACAAACATGGGTGAACCAAATCAAAATCATTATCTTCTTTTTTTTTCTAATCGCTACAAACGAGAAGGCGGTTCACCTGATAGTAAAAAAAATACTATATGGAGTAAAATTTCACAAAAAATCACATATCACACGCCATTTATGACGATTTGTAGGTAATATATATTTTTAGGACTGGACTATAGACAGGCTAACGCAATGACCACAATCACACCTCTAAGGAAGCGACGATGAGAATGATACGCGTTATTAAAAGTAATAAAGTTTGATTATATAATGAGATTTTTACATTTTAAAAAATTAAATATTTCACAACATCACATACATCAATCCGACTCCTAGATAGGTAGCTCAAGCACCCATGTTACGGATATCAGAATCAATAGTGGGATTACAAATATATAACATATAATGCTTTTCTTTTGTGAATACATACTTAATACATGCACGACTTCGGTAAAACCTTTTCTCGAGTGTGCTGTTATAAAATATTATTTGAAGTGAATGAAGTGTTAAAAATATTATTTTACACCTTTCAGTTCGTGGTTTCTGAAGGCGGTTTTTTTTTCGCAGAAAATTGTAATAATTAGGACATACTTTACCTACTATTATTTTAGCCCCACTATCATTATTACCCAGTCCGACTCTAAACTCGCTTCCGCGTAGGAACAAAAGAGGTTCCCTTAAATTTTATCTTTCCATCACGATCTGTTTAATGGAGAAGTCTCCGGCAAGATCGGCCTTATTAAAACTTTGTTAATCTTCCTTAATTTTGAGAAGAAAAATTTTGTGGCTGACGTGACTTAAAAAGTAAATTTATTTTACATTGTTTGTTTTATTTAGCTTTAGTATTTAGGAATAGGAGCTCGTCATTAACTTGGATAGTAATATATATAATATAATCTATATCCTAATAATAATTTTAATCTAATAATTGTTTTGGAATGTCAGAATTGGGTTTCTGATTTTGAAGAAACACCCTTTTTTTTAAATTAAATAAATACATTTTATTTAATAATAATACATTTTAAAAACCACGAGAACAATATAAATACTTGTCATCTACTTATACTAAGGGAGCTAATTTTATGTTTGTTTCCTGAATTAGTAATATCCTGTATCTCAGGCAAAAATGAGGGAAAGAAAAAAATTTGCTTATCAATTTTAACAGTAAACATAAAATTATTACACTTAATCCAAATTTACCTTAGAACTTAACTGGAATTTGGAAAATGGTCTCAAAACAAGCAAATTCCATTTATGACATTCCACGCTAGCGCACGAGTTGAATGCAGCGGTTTCCATGCTTTAAGTAATAAGCTTTAAGTGATTTGGGAACCATAAGACTTCACTAAGAGGCACTCGTCGAAAGGTTGCGTATCGGTCTTGCGACTGAGTATTAGTTTTTCCCTTTGTGCTGTGGTAGGTATATATATAAGTGAAAAGTGTGACATTATGACATCACTGTCATGCAAAAAGGTGTGATTTGTGTGTCTAACATTGCCGTAACTTTGCATCATAACATTTCACATGCACATTTTAATATGACATAAATTCCAGTTTTGCTAACAAAGCTAGTTCACGCTGAATACTGAGCCTTGCATATGAAATACAAGTGTTACTGCGTGACGGAGTGACTATTACTGCAGTGACGTACTGCCTATTACTGTGCAGTGACAAGGGCTGTCCTAACCGCGCCTAGGGTTGCCAAAGTTTCAAACCGCAAAAACCGGAAAATCTAACCAAGGTGGTTAAATTATCCGGCTTTCATTTTAAGCCGGACATAAAAGTAAATAACGGTCATATTGTCATCATCATCATGATTATTTCAGCCAATAGACGTCCACTGCTGGGGATAGGCCTCCCCCCATGATCTCCACACAGATCGGTCCTGCGCCGCCCGCATCCAATAGATTTCCGCGACCTTCACAAGATCGTTGGTCCACCTTGTGTGGGGCCTCCACTCGAGGACCTTTCCGCCCCAAAGGTCGTCAACGGTCATTTATAAAATATTAAATCAGACTGCGTGTTAAACCCTAAAACAAGAATATCGTCAGACTTGACTTGGTTAGATTATCCGGCTTTCATTTTAAGCCGGACATAAAAGCAAATAACGGTCATTGTGTCATCATCATCATGATTATTTCAGCTAATAGACGTCCACTGCTGGGGATAGGCCTCCCCCCATGATCTCCACACAGATCGGTCCTGCGCCGCCCGCATCCAATAGATTCCCGCGACCTTCACCAGATCGTCGGTCCACCTTGTGGGCCTCCACTCGAGGACCTTTCCGCCCCAACGGCCGTCAACGGTCATTTATAAATTATAAAATCAGACTGCGTGTTAAACCCTAAAACAAGAATATCGTCAGACTTGACTTGGTTAGATTATCCGGCTTTCATTTTAAGCCGGACATAAAAGCAAATAACGGTCATTGTGTCATCATCATCATGATTATTTCAGCCAATAGACGTCCACTGCTGGGGATAGGCCTCCCCCCATGATCTCCACACAGATCGGTCCTGCGCCGCCCGCATCCAATAGATTCCCGCGACCTTCACCAGATCGTCGGTCCCACCTTGTAGGCCTCCACTCGAGGACCTTTCCGCCCCAACGCCTAAATTTTTATTTTTATTTTTTAGACAAAATTTTTAATTTCTCTTTTTTTATGATACAACATACAAAAATACATACAATCCTCAATTTTCACCCTTCTACGATCAACCCTTTTATTTATATGGCAAAACAACGTTTGCCGGGTCAGCTAGTAGACTATAATTATCTTACTCTATTCTCGACTCTTAAGAGCTCTTTTGTGGTTCAGTGGCGCCACCATCATAATTTTCTGATTGTAATAAAATTAAGACAAGAAATGAAAAAAAAAACATATGCAATAAAAAAGGATTTTATTTTATTTTATATGAGACATCAAACAATTACACAAAAAAAAGCTATAAGTAATATTACTAAATGAAAATAAAGTATTATATCCTCCAACCGATTACGGCTACGGCGGCCAATCTCAACGATCAGATACGCAGGATATATTATAGTGCTCAAGTGTGTGCGCAAACACAAGTTCACTCTCTATTCCCTTTACCTCATATTCCGATGGGACACTACTGTGACACGACCGGAGAGGGATTCGGGCGCAGGACCAACGGCTTCAACGTGCTTTCCGAGGCACGGGAGTACAAGACCACCAACTTCCAGACTCCGGGCTAACACTAAGAATTTCTTTACGAAAACTTAGGTAAAAATGTTTGGCCTGACCCGGGGATCGACCTCTTGCGCAGCCGTCGCTTTAAAATAAAGTATAATATTAATAAAGGATTTGCTTTTAGAAGCCTCCATCCTCGGCCACATCATCATTTACCATCAGGTGAGATTGTGGCCAAATGTCTGGCTATTCTAATAAAAAAAAGCAATTTGGTTTGGTATTGAATACGCCATCCATGTCACTATCACATGGGCGGCGGCAATTGCTTACCATCAGGTGACCGTCACCTCGTCTGCTACCTATCACATAAAAAAAACATCTCTAGCTATATTTTATAAAAGTGGCCACTAAAAGTTTCGCACCACTGAACCGTAAGAAGGCTCTTCGGAGAAATTTAGCAGTCGAGACCCATTCTAGAAAGTCAGCCATCTAATAGATTAGAGTAATCTTCAATGTAATACAGGAATGTGCTCTCAGTACACTAAGCATAGAATTACCCTCCTTTCTTCGGCAGTCGGGTAAAAGGCCATCAATTTTCTGTATACAAACGTCTATTAATAAAATTTTCCCTCGCACCACTTGGAGGCGCTCAGTTGAGAAAAAGGTTCCTTCAACCGACCTTGGCGCAGAGATATATAGGTAGCTATGTAAGTTGCCGCTCAAAATTGGAAACAGTGGAAATCTTCTCAGATCCCTATGTCCCTGATGAAAATCTACAGCATGTAAAGAAATAATAAATAAATAAATATTTCTCAACGTCACATACATTGATCTGACTCCGAGATAGGTAGCTCTAGCACCTGTGTTACGGATATCAGAATCAACAGTGGGATTACAACTATATACATATAATACATTTATTTTTTAAATACATACTTGATACTATAATACATAGATAACACCCAGACCAATACAAACAGATATGTTCATGCACACAAATGTTTGTACTGTGCGGGGATCGAACCCGCAACCCTAGCACCAGAGGCAGCATT
Organism: Marasmia exigua; assembly: GCA_019059595.1. Lineage (NCBI taxonomy): Eukaryota > Metazoa > Arthropoda > Insecta > Lepidoptera > Crambidae > Marasmia > Marasmia exigua. Next base: position 8,911,407 of record CM032476.1, on the reverse strand, counting down.
CACTACCACTGTTCCAAACGGGTCGTCCAAGTCGAAGTCATCTTCATCATCAACTTTAAACTGTATTTTGTAAGTGATATTTGGCAGACGAGCAGACGGATCGCCTGATGGTAAACTATTGCCACCGCCCATAGACACCCACGACACCAGTGGAGTCACAAGTGCGCTGCCAAGCTTTAAACCCCCCTTTCCCACGGGTTGTGCCTCCGGTACCCTCACTCACGTATGAATCAGTCCTCCGACAAAATAGTTGTTGGTTGGGGAGAGAGATATATAGCCAGTATACATATTTTACCCCATTTTCATTTCACAAATGAAACTTATGAAGCGGAGCACACATTACACATTCAAAATCGTCACTAGACCTGACTGGTGCCATTATAACTAGCCTAACAAAAACCAGATATGCTAGACATCGTCCAATTTGGCCGGACACGCGATCTAAAAGCCTGATAATGCCCGACTTTACGCGGATGCCTTTTTACCCTAATGTAATGTAAAGTGGACGCCTATTTCCGCACTTAGGCACTCAGGTTGATTCATTGTGCGTATTGGGGGTCCTGGATATTGTACCCATCCTAACAGAAGTTTTCTTAGAACTTCACATGCTTCTTGGAGTGACCTTATTTTCCTCGGGTTTCCTCACGTTGACTGGTAACAGCTGCCACGTGACTGATACACATATCTGGCTGATTTCATATATTACCGTTAGAGAGCCAAGCTTTGGCATGAATGAAGACTGTGTGAGTGATACTGAAGGCTCAGTCCGGGGCAAGGATGTTTAAAAGCTTTGCAGCACATTTGAAACCGCACTGTGAGTGTCCGTGGTCGACGCCAATCGCTCACCATCAGATACTTCGTCTGCTCGTCTGCCAGCTATCACATAAAAAATACTTTGTTGCAAAATATCACCTGCATAGAAACCTGAAGCACAAAATAAATAGACACAGGAGTTTGGTTCTAACTGACATTGGTATCGAAGTGCATTGACCTACGCGCTAGGCAGTATCGTGTTGTGTCTCTGCCGTAAACGTCAGATATAGTCTGTCTCATCACGAATCACGCCAAAATCACTATACGTGCAGATGTGTATGTGCCCAGCTTATTTCTTCTTCTTGTCAGAGCTGTCGCTACTTTTGTCACTCTTGTCAGAGCGGTCGTGGTTACATTGGGGCGTCCTTGTTAAGTGTTAGAGGTATACACAGCTTTCCTAACAAACTCTTGCCATCTCCCTCTGTTAACAGACCGTCTGGCACAGTCCGACACGGGATTTAGCTTGATCAGTGGAGTGCATCGGTAATCTGCCGCGTGATCTGGTTCTCTCTACTTTCTCATGATGATCAGCCGATCTATCGTGTCGTTGTCACGCCTGGAGACATGACCATACGCAATATAGGCTTTCTATCCTTTTGTATCTTTTATCTATTTTGTGGCTCGAAGTGGCACAGGGTTGTCGCGAGTAGCAACCCTATCTTCGCTTGGTGATTGCTACTATTGCTAGCAACTCGTTTGCGTGACGCTCCACGCTAATAAATTACTGGGTGACGCGTGTTTGTTGCTGTGATAGCAACTAGTATTATTGTGGTGCTTCGTCATGATGGTGACAGCGTTAGGGATGTAGAAAGTACAGTATTTAATATGGTTCTACCCGAAGATAATTTGCCAATGTCAAGTAACTTATTGAGAATAAATAGGTAGTCAACAGTCGAAGTCAGTCAAAGTCACAGTCACTCAATAAAACGCCGGTGTTATTGCGTTTAATCAACCTATGGATTCAGCGGATATCACTCTTACGTCTTAAGAAAGGGTTTTAAGACTGTATTAGGTCCAACCAAGTCGTCACTAGATAACTCACTCGACACACAATAGCTCTGTTAAAAACGACACAATCCAACGATTCTTATTATTAGGATCACTTTTCGGTAGTTCCCTGCACAAATAAATACCAAATTTGTACACTAAAAACCATTAGACACTAATTTAAAACCTATGAAATTGCATCAGTCCACGCGGCTTGTTTTAGCCCTACCCTAGACTCTCAACATACATCTTCATAGTACAGTTTACTAATCTATCAAAATTCCTCAATTGATAATGAACCAAACGTGTTTGACAGGTGAGTGAGAATCGACAAATTTGACAGTTTTGTATGCGTAGATGGCCAGTTTTATTTATCAATTTTTGTGCCGTTTATATACAACTCGTACACACCCAATTCCCCCCACGGAGGAGTTAAACCATAATTTTTAATGAAGTTTAAAGACTACAAAGAAAGACGGAATTCTTAAATTCGTTAAGTATTTTTATTCTTTTTTGGTTATTATTATACCCTAAAAAGTCTTGCCAAAGAGTTTCCTAATATTTTCCTTGTTTAATCTTTCAAGCATTTGGCCTTCATTATGTAATGGCCTTCTATAGAACTTTTACATCAGTTCCTTATTTTCTCAATCCCGACTCCTTCTCAAAACCCTTTAAAATGAAATCACTTTAAGTACTTCGAATTACAAATAGATAGATTCCTCGGAAGCTTTCACCCTCTTTCAGTGTAACAGAAAAGTTTAGAGACGAACCGTTTTCGTTTTTTATTTCACAGAAAAACGGGATCGATGAAAACAAAAATAGTGAAAATGAAAGAAGACGGCACATAAATAGAGGTATACACGGTTGTCTTTCATTATATTGTCGGGTCGCTGAGTAGTGTTGCCAAGTCTCGCGAATAGCGCGGGACGCCGTCCCGATTGTGATAAACTTAGGTATATAGTTTTCTTTTGAGTTTTCCATGCCATTCTTATTTTTTTTAAGTAATAGGTGGCAGAGGAGCAGACGGATCACATGATACGAGACTCGAGAGCCAGACCTAGTGTTGTCAGGACTATTGAGAATTGAGGACAGTACATTTTTTATTGTATAGGCGGCAGAAAAGCAGACTCGTCACCTGATGGCATAGACGCCGCCCATAGACACCCGCAATACCAGTGGAGTAACAAATGCGCAACCGTCCTTTCCCTCGATCAACTCGACCTCGATTGAGCATCCGATACCTTCACTCAAGCAGCGAAACACAGCAGAGACACTGCCACACGCCTGTTTTCTGTGAGGTCGTGGTATCACTCCCGTCGAGCTGGTCCATTCATCTCCCAAGGTCAAAACCGATTTAACCAATCTCTATACGTGCATAAATCTATAGTACAACATCAGGTTTGTATAAAACGACAGCGCTATGTTATACCATTTATATTTAGTATCTGATTAGGATTGGTCGAATCGACCATTAGAAGGCTTAGTATTAACAGAATTGTGGACAACAGGTAAGAAACTTTCTACCTCGTACGACAAAACTGTGGAATGAACTACTTATCGTCTGTGGTGTTTCCGGACCTAAATCTAAACTTTCAAGAAAAGAGCTTACTCTTCTTAAAAAGGCCGGCAATGCTCTTGTGACTCTTTTAACGTTGCAAGTATCCATGGGCGGCAGTAATCACTTACCATCAGGTGACACGTCTGCTCTTCTATCGCCTATAATATAAAAAAATCCGGCCGGTGGCCGTGTGGTCCCCGGCAGAGTAGAATAGGCCACCCTCATTCTTACCGAGGTGTCGTAAAAGGCGACTAAGGTAAAGCTGCTGGCATGATCATCAGCACCCAGAGAAGGAAAACTCTGCATTTATATCAAAACCCTCGCCAACCCATCTGCCAAGCGTGGTGAGTATGGCAGTTACCCCTCATGTGATTGAGGGAGGCCCGTGCCCCAGCAGTGGGGGCTTAAATGGGCTGATGATGATGATAAAAAAATCTACTGTCCCCAATTCTCAATTGTCCTGGCAACACTAGGTCTGGCTCTCGTGTCTCGGAGGTTAGCAATTAGTGGGCGCAATTAAACAAAACGCCGGCGGCGGCTTTGCACAGTGCAGACCACTCTGCCCATACATATTCTTTATTGCACCAGTAGAATAACCGGGGTTTATGACTGCCATCATATGTTGCGGAAATGTGAGCAAGCCGTTTGAGCTTTTTGTGTGTTTTATTACGACTTTTATTACTTTCAGCCCTAAAATACTTTTTGACAATACTTTTTAATAGCCCAGCAGCGCATTTGTGATTCCTTTAGTCTTGCAGGTGACCATGGCGGTGTTCACTCACCATCAGCTCGTCTGCCCGTTGTTTCATAAAAATAACAGAGCTTTTCTATAGTAGGTCTGTGGCGGGTGTCTATGGGCTTGTCTGCCACCTATCACATAAAAAAGTCCTATTCACTGCGACCAGTTTCATTTAAGGAGCGCTAGTATTTGCTACTTAAAAAATATAATTATGTAAAATATGTAGCTGTTTATTTGTATAATAATTTAAAATAACTATAATACGACCACGGCAATACGGCATAATAATTTCAGCAGAGAGAGTTTTCTTGTTTCGTACTTTTTAGAGCGTGCTTTTTGGTAGTCGGGTTTTAGTTTTTAAACTTTACTTTTATTTAACATATTTTTAGTTATGTTAACAAAATTACATATTTGAAATGTGCTAAAAAAGTTCTTTCATTTGATACTCCACACGGTACCGCCAAGAAATTATTTTTTTTAGTTCCTTACTCTAAGTCCCCTAGAGGGCGCTGTAGTCAATTTAACGTGACGTCATGTAACCTATAACCAGAAAACATTCAAAACGCTTCTAACGAAACCTCATTTGTTCAAATATGATAACTAGTTTAGAAGTTATGAGGGAACAGATGAACATACATACGTACAGGTCAAAATCATAACTTCCTTGTCTAAACAACTATGTTAAACATCGATGTTTTTGGCAGTTCGACAGTTCTCAATGATCGAAGATTGGCGATGAATTGCGCTTCCAGCTTCAAAAACTTTGATGGTAAGTGACAGTAATCCCTTCAACCTTGAAGAGTTAAACAATTTAAGTTGTGTTTAATATCAATTTGAAGCCGTGGCAATCGAATGGCTAAAAGTTCGAAAAACGAGAGGTCAAATCTAGCATATTCAACTCATATGAATGAGTTATCAACTTAAAAAAGAAAAAAAACCATAGTTTTTTAGCCATTGACTTTTCAACGAAGGATCGTGAAAAAATGTATGGAATAGGAATTTAAAGGAGTTTGTGAAGTAAAAAACTGAGTTTAGGCCTTAATCGCTTACCATCAAGTTATCAGTATGCTCGTCTGTCCCCTATCTCATAAAAAAATACCTTATCCATATATTTTGAACAGAACAACTGAATTTTTCTGTTTGTATTGTTGATGTTAATATAGCTTATTAATGCAGCCCTTTTTTACCTTAAATTCTCTGAAAATAGATAGGCATAAATATGAATTAGCAAAGCTCTTCCCTTCTTTCAACCAAAAACTTAAAGGCAAGCTATGAATAACTGTTATCGGAAATCGATACCGCCAATGACGTTCGCGTAATGAAAACAAGACGAAGGTTAATTGAATATTACATTCAATAATAACGTAGGGGTAACTCATCTTGCAAATGATGTTTTTTTTTTAAATATGGCTCTACCCGAAGATAATTCGCCATTGAGAATAAGTAGATAGACAACAGTCAAAGTCACAGTCACTCAATAAAACGGCAGTGTTTTACGTTTCATCGACCTACGTATTCAGCGGATATCAGTCTAAAAGCAATCGCGGGTTTTATTTATTTATTGAATTACCAACACAAGTTACAGCAGGTACATACATACAGAAGTGGATAACTTTGTTTAAATCTAACTGTACTTACAATTATAGGCAATCTCAGCATTTATTTCTTGTATAAATGTAACACTGGTTAAAAAAAAAGAATATAAAAATAAATAAGCAATAAACTAGCGTTGGTGTTATTAATACATAGAATTATCATTATAATAGTATTTTTTATACGTGTGTTCTGCTTTGTCTATTTGTATGTTTGTGTGTGTGTGTGTGTGTGTGTGTGTGTGTGTGTGTGTGTGTGTGTGTGTGTGTGTTTGTGTGTCTGAAAAATTTAATATAAAAAGCGCTTAGAGGGGCATGGTGGATGGACAGCACAGCTTTAGGTACTACTTAATTTTTGTAGATTTAAAATATACTTTTAAAAAGAAATACTGTTTTATAATTAACATAGGATAATTAAAAAATATGAATCAAATTTTTACATTGCTCCTAATACAGTCAATTTGGGTAACTTTGAATTACCTTGTAACTTTGAATAAAACTGGTTTAAAGATTTTTTATTTTATTCCTTGGAATTCCTATACCTATTTAAAACGGTATCTACGTTGAATGGATCGACCTTTAGATTCAAAGTTACAAGGTAATTCAAAGTTACCCAAATTGACTGTAACATATGACTCTATTAGGTCCAAGTAAGTTGTCACGAGACAACTCACTCGACACACAATAGCAGTGTTAAAAACGATATAATCCAACGATTCTTATTATTAGGATCACTTTGCGGTACTTCACTGCACAAATAAACACCAAATTTGTACACTAAAAACCACTAGACACTAATTTAAATCCTTTGAATTGCATCAGCCCACGCGGCTTGTTTTAGCCCTACCCGCCGAATACAAAATAATGATTTAAATCATTATTTTGTATTAGGTCAACGTATGAGATGTTATGTGAATCAGGTCAACGTATGAGATGTTATGTGAATTATTATTATTCTTATTATTAGGATCACTTTGCGGTACTTCACTGCACAAATAAACACCAAATTTGTACACTAAAAACCACTAGACACTAATTTAAATCCTTTGAATTGCATCAGCCCACGCGGCTTGTTTTAGCCCTACCCGCCGAATACAAAATAATGATTTAAATGACAAGTTACTTGAATGGTATTTTTTTTAGTAAAATAGTTCACTTTGTTATGGTAATTTTGGAAAGTCTTAAATACCTATTAAGGAGCAACGATCATCTTTCTTATTTATTTAGGGATTTGGGACTTTCAAGAGAAGAGCGTACTCATTTTTAAAAGGCACCGGCAACACATTAGCGATCTCTCTGATTTCGCGGATGTCGCCGACATTACTTACCATCAGGTGATTCGCTTGCTCGTTTGTCGCCTCTAGCATAAAAAAATATATTTACCTTAAAAAATGTTAATCTCGACACTGATCAGTCGCCGAATTGAAACCTTAAAATGTTTTCAACAGCAAATTGCTATTCACTTAAAATCACCCATTTATTCGTACCTTGGAGCGAGAAAACAAGGCAATCCATTTTAATTTAGGACGGTGCTTTCTAATCTAACTCATTCCGTAAGGAAATCTAGAGGTGTGAAAAAATAAATTTTACCGTGGGAGAGTTACGCTGGCCGGCTGTTGGGCCGGCTCGACTGGAGTGATACCACAGTCTCACAAAAAACTCGGCGTGAATCACCACTGTGCTGTATTTCGCTGCGTGAATGAGGGTACCGGCCCAATCCAGGGGAAGGGGGGTTCAAAGGTTGGCAGCGCACTTATGACTCCACTGGTGTCGCTGGTGTCCATGGGCGGCGGCAACCGCTTCTCATGATGTTATCCGTCTGCTCATCTGCCACCTAACACATAAAAAAAATCGACTGTTCGATATTTCGATTATTCAATAAGTATCGAGTAGTAATAAATCTCGATTCTTAACCGTAACACAATCCAGTCTATGTGTTTTTTTTAAATTTATGTTTATCAATGTTAAATGTTGTAAGAAACATACTCAGAGACAGAAATTTTACCATTTTATATTTTAAAAGTCTATGAATCTATCTATATCAAAAAGATAATTTTAATTCGATATAAATCGATCATAAATACATTAGTTATATTTTTGAATTCTAGGACACTTACCCTAGGTATTTTATGTCAAAGCTGATTGGAGAGGAGAATAAGATAAAAACACGGCATTAATGACTAGCGATACTAAGTTCCACGGAGCTAGTCTATATGTGGGAGTAGTTAGTCGATTTTAAATTAGTTACTTAAGTAACAATAATCGATATATGTGTCACAACTCTATATAGATAACACCACGAGTACGTCTGTTCTCGACCCATTATAGAATTGGGCTTGTCGAATGCATCCAAAAAGTTTTCATTAGTTGAAGAGTCGATGCGACGTCCTTTGTCACACTTCGGGAAGAAAGATAACAGATGAAAATACGCGTTCCAGTTTCCTTTTTTCTTTTCTGCCAGACAGAATGAATGGCGGCAAAGGGTTGCCCGAGAAATAATGAAGCGACATGTACGAGTATGCTGCCGTTGGAAATTGTCTCCTATGTACAGTGATGCAAGTTTAGTCAGATAGAGATGTTGACAAGGTCGGAGATTGGCAATATTTAAAATAAAATTATGGCAAAAAGGACTAAGTACAAAATTTAGCCAGATAACTTATGTATTTTTATTTCATATGTGCTAAATTACAAAATACAATCGATTTTAAAAGTATTATATTTTCTACATCAATAATATCCGTCCGATCGTTCGGCCGTAATCGTTTATTACGGCTATGGCGCCGATCGTAACGATCAGCCACGTACGCAGGATATATTACAGTGCTTAAGTGTGTGCGTAAACACAAGTGCACTCTCAATTATTATTATCTTACCCTCGTATTACAATGGGACACCAGCGTGACACGCCCGAAGAGGGATCGGGTGCGGGACCAACGGCTTAACGTGCTTTCCGAGGCACGGGGGTACAAGACCGCCAACTTCTAGACTTCGGCCTAACAACAAGAATTTCGTACAAATTTTCTACATAATCAGACACTATTGGATATGTAACATTTGCTATAAAATATTTTCATAAACGCCTTATTTAATAATAGTATCTATTGAACAAAGTTTTCTCGCGTTGATAATGATTATGAAATATATGAAAATCTATACCTATTGAATTTCTGTAGTTAATTCGATTCATTCATTGGTGAAAACTTCTAGTTTTCACATTGCTGGTAATTCATACGAGTTTTTAAAGAGAAAGGACAAAACTTTGAACATCCAAGCACCTTCTCTAACTTTAGCCACTCGTGACACAATTTTCTTTTTTTCTCAAGTGACACTTTTTTCCCGAAGTCACGTTTTTTTTGTCACGATGGGTAGATAATATTACTAAAATCGTGGGGACTAAATGGATCTGAGCGGCTCAGGACCGAGTACTTTGTCGGGAAGGAGGCCTATATACTCAGCAGTGGATACTACTAAGTTGATGATGATGACACTTTTTTGATGTCACTAAGAACACTCAGACTCAGACACTTGCTCAGTGAATTCCCATCACTACATCAGAGCTCCTTGTGTCGCGAAACATATGAGAGGCTAGGAAAATAGCACGAATCGCGTCGCGAACAACTCTTTACTATTCATGGAAGTGACGTCACTAGAATTGGGTCAACATTTTCTATCTGAAATTCATATTTACGAAAATGTGTTCTGAGACATGAAATTCCGTTTTGATGGCAAAATGTTTTGTTGCAATATATGCAAAAGAAATAAATAAAAAATCTCAACCTAATTAGAAAATACAAGATTTTTTTAATGATATAGGTGGCAGACGAGCCGATGCATCACCGATGATGGTAATCGATTAGTGCCGCCCATGGACACGTGCAACATCAGTGCAACATAAGATGCTATAACGCAAGTATTCATCCCAAGAAGTTTGTCCATGGTGGGAATTGAACCCAAAGCCTGAGTGTAGAGCAGGGTCACTATCAAATACGGAATCGGTTCACTAATAGCTCAAAAAATCTATGATCACTATTTAGTCCTCAAGAAAATGCATTCGAACTAATCAAGATCTTCAATTTATAAGTGGAATCAATTAATACGGAATTACAATTTCCCTACGCTAAAAGCAAATATCTTCAATAAAGTTCAGCACTTAAGCTTTTAAGTCGAGATTTTAAAATGGCGAGTTCATTTCACCTTTCCGAAGAATTTCATTATACGAGAATATTGGAAATGCTGCTTTTATTTTACCGTCTAATACGATTAAAAATCACCCCCAGAGATGCTCACATGCATGCTTTTATAATTTCATCGTCCACAAAGGAATAAAGTTGTAATAACAATAAAAAGTGGTTGCGGTAAAGTCGGGAATCGCGTGCTCTTCATCAGCTAAAAGGTCGGAGACTCACCGCATTGACTATGTATGAGTGCGGGCTCTATACAACCTCTTCCAGAATGGTGCTACTACATAATTATTACTTATTATCGCGATAACACTGGGTTTACGAATGCTCAATAAAACGTATGGGCAAAGTAAGAGTTCTAGTTGAAAAAGAGTTACAGCTGGAAATGCAAACACGCGATTTTTTTTATTTGTACAACAATTAGAAAGCAGTTATAGTTGAACCTCAACTGTCACTTATTGGAATAAATAATATCCTGCAACCGATTACGGCTACGGCAGCCGATCTCAACGGTCAACCACGTACGCAGGATATATTATAATTCTCAAGTGTGTGCGCAAACACAAGTGCAATCTCTATTCATTTACCCTCGTATTTAAGATCGGACTCCAGCGTGACACGACCGAAGAGGAATCGGGTGCAGGACCAACGGCTTAACGTGCTTTCTGAGGCACGGGCGTACAAGACCGCCAACGTCCACAATCCGGGCTGCCACTAAGAATTTCTTACCGAAAACTTAGGTACAAATTTTTGGCCCGACCCGGGGATCGAACCCGTCGCTTTTAAGTGCGAACACTGTACCACCGAGGCAGTCACTTCTTGGAATACTGTGGCAGTGACTGGATGAGGTAAGTCTAAAAAGGGTGCATGAAGGAGTATGAATGATCCTATTATCACTAGACGGACAAGGGTTGTTTGGTTACACTAAGAAATTCATACAACATCTCACACATAAAAAAAACTACCGATCATCAATCCTACATATATTTGTTTTGGTAGCTTCGTCGCTAGTGTGCCCTACCCGTCGCCTCGGCCTCTTAGTACAGTCGCCTACAATCAAATATAAAAAACTCGACTCTTAAGGTGGAAAAATAAGGTTCATATTAGAATAAGGTTGTATACTTATTAGTACACGTGACCATACTCTTACTAGAGAGGATGCTCTAGTTTTAGACTAGATTATAAACGTGCATCGTATGACGTATTAATTCCTTTTCTGTACTGCGCTCTTCAAATGCCTCAAATTACATGGTACCTATCCAATTACAAAATATTACTTGCCGTTCCTGATTTTTCTCACCAAAGAGCACCACAAAACTACACCAAACTGTACCTATGTACACAAAGGCCACAAATGCCGCGAACATTGAAGAAAGTGGCAAATGCCAGTAAAACAGTGCCATTACCAGAGGCTCCCAGGGGGCCTCTTCGCTCCCTCTTGCCTAGGGGGCGCTATGGGGCTTCAAACAATAGAGGAGACAATGAACTTGGAAAAACTGAACATTTCTCCTCGTCGTTTGATAGTATGGGTATAGGTTTTATGGATTTCCATCAAGGTTGAGTTAGGGGCGGTTTGTGAATTAAACGTTACTCAGTCGTATATGCCAAAATATAATAATGTCTTTTCTAATTAGAAGTAGGTAATTTTTGTGAATCGGACCATTAGATACTTAATTCAAGTGACTAAATAAAGCCCTACAAATCTAAATCTATGTATTATGTGAAAGCTGACTGACTGAATCGATCTATCAGCGCAGCCTACCTATATCATTAAAAAAACCTATATTAAAACAATTTTCAATCAAACCGAAACATGTGCTTCAGTGCGCCATGTGGTCCCCGGCAGAATAGAATAGGTCAACCTCACTCTTACCGAGGTGTCGTAAAAGGCGACTAAGGTAAAGCTGCTGGCATGATCATCAGCACTCAGAAAAGGAAAACTCTGCATTTATATCAAAACCCTCGCCAACCCGTCTGCCAAGCGTGGTAAGTATGGCAATTACCCCTCATGTGATTGAGGGAGGCCCGTGCCCCAGCAGTGGGGACTTAAATGGGCTGACAATGATGATGATGATGATGTGCTTCAGTATATCAATTGTATAACTTCTTGTAAGTAGTAACTTGACATGCCAGTAGGTACATGTCTGCATCTACGATGCAGATCCTTAATTAAACCACAAACCAGAACAGCTTTACGTCATTAACCGCACCGGGGCGCTGCGCAAACAAACGGCGCAATAATTGGATTGAATTTACCAGCTGTCAGGGCATGGAGTATGGAGCACCATTAAATAATCTTCAACTATTTTTCATATCGATTTCGAAGCTATGGAGTTCAATACTAACTGGAGCTATAGCTCGAAAAAATCCGAAACGTGCAGATTTCCTCACGATGTTTTCCCTCACCGCCGAGTTAATGGTAGAAATACACACATAGATTTTAAAAATCCAGAGGTGCATGCTCCGATTTGAACCCGGATCCGCCCCGTATGGAAGCCGCGTTCTGTACCACTGAGCTACCCTTCCATCGCTCTAGCTTTTATTTACATGATAGTAGACAAAAGGCTTACCTGATGGTACAGGTCGATTCACGAAAGATGACCACAAATGACGACCGTCTACGCGTGTAATCTCATGAAGAAAAGGCTCATTCTCAATTTGACACATTATAAGGGAATAGCCTAAACACATTCCATGTTTAATTGAAAATATTTTTTGTCTTAAGTCTTTACTTCATGACAGTCTTTACTTCATGCATAAACTATGCCATAAATGATTACCGCCGCCACATGTGCACAACAGAAAAGATCTATACTAGACGCAACAACACGTGGCAGACAGTTAATTTGTTTAAAATAGTCAATAGGTTTAATAGGAAGTATCTAACTAATAAACCAAATGTGTTGTGCCGAGCTAATGGTAGAAATACGCACATCGATTTGAAAAGTCCAGAGGTGCATGCTTGGATTCGAACCACGACCTTCCGCATGGAAGGCGCGTTCTTATCCACTGAGCTACCATCGCTCTGTACTACTTCACAAACTCTACATCCTAGTCAAAATAGGGACACAGGGGGACCTATGTACTACTTTTCTGTATTGTAGTAATTGTCTACTTTTTTCTTGTTAGTATCCTTCAGGAGCGATGATCGTGATTTGTGGTCGTTTTTCGAACCTGAATATAGTATATTATGTAGCTCCGACGTCGATTACGCATCTCACCAGTACAAAGAATTTGTGAGAAGGATTTCATTATTACTCGGTTGCTTCAAGCTGAGCACGTGGTCACTTGCCTTCAATATCACGACTGACTGTTCCATCGCCATCTAATCTCGTTATGTTATCGAAATAAGCCATTTAACGCTGCTGAACAGACAAAAGAGAGACGCATCTTTGAACTTTAATAATCATCAGAACGTCTTGCATGCCAGAATATTCGAAGCATGCGTCTCCAACACCACATTTCGGAGGCATCAACGCTTACTACGAAAGCTTTTCCTTAACCTACAGACTTCAATTTCGATTGTCATATAGTACGTTTTGTAGTAGCTTGATATCCAAATATCGGTCTCTTCGAAAGAGTCTTTAATTGGACCACGACTAGAACAGCTTTATGTCATCAACCTCACCGGGGGCTGCACGAACAAACAGGGTAATAATTGAGTCGCATTAACCTGCTGGCAGGACAAGGAGTAAATATAGACCTCGTACTACCGAGTGCCTCTCCAGAATTGCAGCGTTAATCTTGTAGTAATGGCCTCCCAGCGGGAAGCGATTGTGGGGCCCCGTGGTCAAGCAATCAAGACGTTTCCGGACCTTAACTAACAACTTGCTTTTAAATGCCAAGAAAACCAAATGTGTTAAATTCACTATGCCCAATGTAAAGCAGGTCAACACTAACGTCGTTATGAATAATGAACATATTGAAGTTATTAATTCGACAATTTTCTTAGGTATTACACTGGATTCCAAACTGCAATGGAAGCCACACTTGGCAGCCTTGGCGGGAAGACTTAGTTCCGCCGCATATGCGGTTAAGAAGATTAGACATCTGACTGATATTGAAACCGCGAGACTGGTTTATTTTAGTTATTTTCATAGTATAATGTCATATGGTCTTTTGTTGTGGGGGTCGGCGGCTGAGATACAGACTATTTTTGTATTGCAGAAGAGGGCCATCCGCTCCATATACAACCTTAGGCCTCGCGATTCGCTGAAAGAACTGTTTAAGAATATCGACATTTTAACTGTAGCTTCCCAATACATTTTGGACTGTATTTTGTACGTGCGAAAGAACATTGATATTTTTTCTAAAAAATCTGATTGTCATGGTTTTAACACTAGAAATAAACACAAGCTCGCGATTCCAAATCTGAAGCTCCAAAAGATTAATAGTTCATTTGTTGGTCAAAGTATTAAAATGTACAATAAGTTGCCACAAAATGTTATTGAGTTACCAACGCATAAATTTAAATCCCACGTGAAAACCTGTTTAATGAGTAAAGGATACTATACAATTGTAGATTACTTAAATGATAAGGATTCATGGACATGATGACCTCCGTGCCTGCACACATGTAGTAATTGTATAAATATTTACTGGAGTCATTATTATTATATAATTAATCATTTTTAATAAATTAGGCTTAGCAGCATTTATTAATGTATACAAATTGATTAGTATTGATTAATCAAACAATTGACAAGATGCTAACCACCTACTATTGTACACCTCGTCCTGCAGTTTATTAGTATTGGATTAAGTACTCTGTGACCTATGAGGGGAACCTAAGTAGTCATGCTCACTCAAATGTCTCTGAGGTGGTGGCGTTATGTGGCGGGTCATTACATTCCCTCTAATATGGTTGAGTGAAATGATGGCTGACACATACGTCATACTTGTGAACAGGTGCCACCTTTGGGGACTGGTCCGCTTCGGTTTACCTCATATTTAGCTTTTAATTTGCTTCATTCTATTTTGTGTTGCATTAGACTGTATGACTTGGTATGAGGATAATAAACCATTGTAAAAAGTTGGCGATTAAAAAGAGTAACTGGCGAGTTTCTTGCCGGATCTTCTCGACCAGAAACAACTTTCCGAGCCGGTGGTAGAATCGCATTATGTTTATTTATTTCTTTAGTATATTTTATGTATCAACATATATATGTATTAACATGTAAATTATACATAAGTACTTATAAATAGTTTTAAGTCATTCAAATGTATGACGATTTGTAAGTGCTGTGTACAAGCCTATGCAAATAAAGAATTATTTGAATTTAATTGAATTGAATTTGACCAACACCGTTTGAGGGTAGGCCTTATGTTTACGGGGTTCAGTGGATAACGAGGTTTCGGTTTTCACTTACAAGACAGAGGATTATATTTGCAATTCGATTCTAAGCGCATAATAGTATAGCGTATGTAGGTTATTGTAAAATTTTTGAAGTCACCTGACCTGTTCATATATTTTTACTTGTTGAAGTGCTTTGCAACACTGCAATCAGCTATAATAGATAGCAAGTCTTTCATGAAGACTTACATACATAGGTACGTTTCAATCTTTAGCCATATAACTTGTCACCATCATAATTATGTCAAATGGTTATAATTTTATCTAAAAGTCTGGCCGAATTATTTTCATTTAAGCTACATAGACGGATAGCGTATAGATTTCTGATTTCGTGTATAAAGTAGCACGAATAGAAATGAGAATATATGAGCTTCAAGAGTAACAAAGTAGTATCCTAATCTCAAAAATCCACCGTGTAAGTTATTTCAATCAGAGTAAGATAAAGTAACACAAATAAAACCCTTTTGCCGCTCAACAGAGTCTAATAGAAATTGCCCAATCAAAGCGATCCATCTAATAACCCAATGGGCCGTAGATATCTGGGATCGTGACAAATTTAAGGCGGATACTAAAAATTTTACGTCCAACATAAAAAAGGCATAAAATGGACTTCGAATGCGATATCGCCAGTGTCAGCGGCAGCAGTAAGAGGCATCGGGGTGTCGGAGTTTTGCTAGAAATTACGCTTAGAATGTTCCTTTTATTGGACTGCTGGGAATGGCCTGGTTGTAAGGGATATTGACTTGCAGGCTCAAGTGTTTGCCCATTGATTGCTAGTAACTGTAAGTAGTAATAAATTTATTTACCCCAAGCAATCTTGGATAGCTTAGGGTTACACAAACCAAACAAGCAATTTACAAACGTACAAAGTAGTTGAGGTTGATTTTACAAAACTAATGTAAAACATGATTCTGACGACCCGTTTGGAACAGTGGTAGTGAACGCTGCCTTTGGTCCAAGGGTTGCAGATTCTATCCCCGCACAGTACAAACATTTGTGTGCAAGAAAATGTCTGTCTGTATTGTTCTGGGTGTTTACTATGTATTATAAGTATGTATTTACAATAATAAAGTATCCCCGATCCAAAAACATTGGGTACAGAAGGTGATGGGTCTAATTTAATTTAACTCTACGCAGAACTGTTTTTGATTTTTGTTTTTAACTGTATGTATGTATTTTGTTTTTCTAACTTGTACTATGGGTGTAATTTCCGAAATAAAGAGATTATTATTATTATTATATGTATATATTTGTAATCCAACTGTTGATTTTGATATCCGTAACACAGGTGCTCGAGCTACCTATCTCGGAATCAGATCAATGTATGTATGTGATGTTGTGAAATATTTATTTATGATTAATGAACATGATTCTATATGTATTTATCATAATAATAATGCAGAAGAAAATCACAACACAGTAATAGAGATAATATAATTACAATAACAGTGCCAACTAAATATGCAACTGCTTAGCTTTTTTAACACACACTGACACTGGCCAAATAAGGCAAGCGCGGACGCTGGTTATCAGCAGCTGCTCAAAAACGTGATGGTTTTATAACAAGTTCAATAGAAACGTATTTTTTTTTAAAGTCAGCAAGGTATTGAAGCGGACAACATAAACACACGTTTGTATTCATAATTTGAAACACCTTCAATGCAAAGATATTCAATAAACCTTTGTAAGCTAATATGGTGTTATAGAGCAGATTTGACGTTTGAAACAAAACATTTTCATACTACATTTCCGAAAAAATAATGAAAACTGCTTTATAGCACCGTTTTAGCTAACACAGAATTAAGAAACATTAATGAATAAGACCCTAATATTTTAGTAGTCTTCTCTATGTACTACTAGTGGTAATTTATTTAGATTAGAGAGTAGGTAGTCGAGGTTTTAGAAATCCAAAAGCTACCTCACTTTAATGATCAAAGTACAGTTGCATGCATAAATTTACGAACTTATCTACTAAGCTACCCTCTTCCAACAGCAGATACCGACCTAAGCATCCCAGGTCCTCATTAAAATTTAAAACAGTCAATTCCGCTACAAACACCGCTCTAACATTCAAATCGTATGCAAAACGTAATATTATAAATCGCAGCAGTAAAAACGATAAAGGTCTCACCCCAGTCTTTGCCGCAGGGCGTCAGAGGTGTCAAAACACACAAATTGAGGTGTGTAAGCTATTTTGGACTTTATTGTTGAGGTTTAAGATTGTTTGCACACGAAGTCTATGGAGGTACTTACCTACGAGTCGTTGTGTGCAAGCAATGAGCACTCGGACCACGAAAACAGCGGGTGAGAGAGCGGAATGACTGGGATGACATGGCGTGCTATTGAATTAATTGGAGTCAATTTATAATTAGATTTCTAAGCTCACCGGTTCAGTCACCTAAGACATGTAGGTAGGTATCGAGCTTCTTTATTCTATAACTTCGCGCTTTCTGCTTCAATGCCGCCTCCCTGAGTCATAGATAGTATCTATGATTTTTCAAAGGCATTATAATGACCGTGGGAGATCCACGCTTCGGCATGAATGGGCCGGCTCGGACTGGAGAGATATACCACGGCGCGTGAGTGGGGGTAGGTACCGAAGACCCAATCCGGGGGGAAGGAGGATTAAAACGTTGACAGCTCACTTGTGACTCCAATGGTGTCCACGGGTATCCATGGGCGGTGGCAATCGCTTACTATCAGGTGTTCCGTCTGCTCGTCAGCCACCTATGACATTAAAAAAAAACTCGGAACTCGGAGGTAAACATCAGTGCTAAGCATTTTGGTAAGTTAATTTTATATTCCGGCTTCCCTTTTGAAAATATTCACCCTTCGCCACTGATAGATACTAAATAATAATATGTATATGCTTTTAATATATCACTTCTTTGAACATGCGGTCCAGCGTTATGTTTACAAAGAACTCCAACGAAAACTAAAAACCTCGAAGAAGCTGACTTTTCTAAAATGTCTCAGACTTGGAGCAGAGAGTGCCGATATTTTTACTATCCTATTTGATACTTAATAAGTTTCGGTTCCATATCAATACAATTGTATCATATTAGGCTTAATTAGTTTTATTCGAAATTTAAATATTTTTGTCTAGTTTTGTTTTATGACAACAAATACATATTCAGAAATAAAATTAAAAAAAACTTCCCAAACGGCCAATATTTTGCAGCCGCCAATTCTCCGCTGTCTTCGTGAATCCAACCTCATGGGGGTTATTAAGCTATTAGCAATGAAATAGCGGTCCCTTATCTCGGGCGCTCAGGGGAGAATAAGCAAAACAAATCGGTAGCCGAGCAGAGGGAACGAACTGAAGGGAATGAACTACCAGGGATTCTCAAAGTGCGGTAACCGCTCTAGGGGCACACCATGACTCTCCGGGAAAAGTCGTGGACAAAGGTTTCCGCCAGTCATCATGACCTCTCTGGGTGGGCTTTAGTTAGTAGGCCTCAGGGAGTTAATATTCCAGATAAGGGGTCCGCATCAGAAGCTGATCGGGTGGTATGCTTAAGGATCAAGTATTTTTATACTAGGTATACCTACCTCATAATAAAGGTTTTTAGGGTTCTGTATCCAAATAGCAAAAAACGGAATCCTTATTAATTTGTCATGTCTGTCTATCTGTCCGTCTGTTCGTCCGTCCGTATGCGACCGCCACTTTTTCCCGAAACTATAAGAACTATACTATTGAAACTTGGTAAATAGATATATTTTGTTAACCGCATTACGATTTTTACCCAAAAATAGGGAAAAAAATTTGGGGGTCCCCGTACTTAGAACTTAAACTCTATATTTTTTTTTCATCAAACCTATACGTGGTCGGTATCTATGGATAGGTCTTTAAAATGATGTTGAGGTTTCTAATATATTTTTTCTAAACTTAAAACTTTGCGCAAGAGACGCTCAAAAAGTGGTAAAAAGTAAAATAATTATAGAACTAAAAAAATATATGATATACATTACCTTGAATACTAACAACGAAAATTGGTTTGAACTAGATCTAGTTAGTAGTTTTTTTTAATACGTTATAAACCGTAAACCGCAATTACCTTCCATTTAGTCAATTAAATTGTTTTACAATTAAGTAATATCTCGCTTGCTGCTACGGAACCCTTCATGAACGAGTCCGACTCGCACTTGGCCGGTTTTGCTATAGCAACTTCATTGCTATTTATTCTTAAGTAAATAATGCACCCAAAAATTAATCAATTTGACTTCAGCGGGGATTCGAGACCACGAGCTTCACTAACGGGGTAACTGCTCCTCCGACTAAGCTACGGAAGCCACGCAACGTACGAACTCAACTGGTTTTTGTAAGTGATTGCTTGCACTTGAAGTAACATCGAAGAATTTTAAAGGTATAATATTATTTACTTTGAAAAAATCATTGTTAATGGTAGAGGTACGCAAAACTACATGACGGCATGATATACCTACGAGTGCTGGGTGTATTTTGGGGTGATCTCTCAAAAAAAGGGTTTCTTACTGCACAGTTTGAGAAACCCTGAAATAAAGGGAATGAGTTCGAGTTCGTTAGCTTTGAGTCTAATGGACGCTTTGTTAAGAGCTGAGCGGGATCAGCTGGCCGCTACTTTTGACCTGCATTGCACCTGTACCTGTACCTTTGAGGTGCGATGAATAGGTTAAGGTGCACTGGTGCTTGTTAAAGGCATTTGATGAAAGGCTTATGCTCGTTGATTTCTAGTGTCCGTCTATTCGTACAGGCTTTAGGGGCTACATCCGCTTATAGTTTTTCCTCTGTAGCGTCGTCGAGTGGTTTGTTACATGCTCTGATTTATGTTAACTTAGATGAAGAGTGTAGAAAAATATGCTTATCAACTATTGGGTTGAGCTACACACGGCCGCACCGCACCTTACATTCTTACGTTTCTATCCTTCTCTATCTCTTTATCTTCTCTTCTGTGTGAACCGACCCGTCATTTACTAGACCAAGAACCACTAAGGCATGCAATCGCATGCGAAAATACTCACTGCGCTTTAGTGTTATCCTTCCCCCAGCAGCCCGGTTGCATTTCAGAACTAGTACGACATTGATATCTTTAAGAAACGAGCCTACATCTTTCAGGCCTACAACCGTGGGAGACAATGGGAGAGCCACGCTGAATGGGCCAGCTCGACCGGAGTGATACCACGGCCTCACAGAAAACTGTCTTGAAGCAGCACTGTGCTGTATTTCGCTGCATGAGTGATATAACGGAGGTCCAATCTGGGGGAAAGGGGGGTTCGAATGTTGGTAGCGCACTTGTGACTCTACTGGTGTCGCGGGTGTCCATGGACCGCGGCAATCACTTACCATCAGGTGATCCGTCTACTCGTCTGCCACCTATCATATAAAAAAACAAAACCACTTTTTCCTCTTCCTTCTGGTTCAGCGGATGCACACAGGATCATCACTTACTATCAGGAAATGTTGGTAACTAACCAGTTTGTTAGTAACCTACTCTTCCGGGACTTTAAGAGGAAGCTAAAGAATTTCTAAGAATAGAAAGTTAAGGCAGGGAATAACAACAATATTACTTAGGGGCGGTACTTACGAGTACCTAGCAGTAGGTTTTAATATGCTAAAAAAGGAAGAAAACTATACGACAATGAATGTCTGGCTATTAAAATTAAGAAGACTTTTCAGGCACATGTGAGCTACGTTTAAACGTAATCGCCAACCCATATTTCGTAACAAAACGTAGATCAGACGGCAGATATTACCCAATATCGAGAGGCGAATCGTAGCAACAAATATTTATTCTTACCTAACACACGTTTGATTCCGCGATCGGGAACAATTGTGCATAAATCTTTCTTTATTGTCGGAACGTAATCATGTATTCTCTTTTGATGTCGCTATTTATTTCGGCTCCGACCCTAGGTCGGGCACCCCAATATAAGGGAATGGTAGGATTCTGTTTTGAATAGTAAGATCTCAGAGATAATATGTGTGGTCATCTTTTTAAGCTAGAGAGAAAAAAACGAGCAAGCGCGTCACCTGGTGGATGCGCAACGGATTCGTATGTAACCGCCACAAAAAAAAATGGCGTCCAGATTTATTTATCTCCACGGCAAATCCGTCGCGCATCCGTTGCGCATCCGCGGCGTGAACGCTGCGTCGCCACTCCTGAAAACGCTCGCAATCCGCTAGTGTGCCAACTCCCTTAACGTTGAGATGTAGTGGTTCGTCGATTTGAAATGCTCCTCATTTTAAGGTCCTCAACGCTTTGTCTCGCTAATTTATTTCTATTACTTCATAATTTCAGCCAATAGACGTCCACTGCTGGACATAGGCCTCCCCCAATGTTCTCCACGCGGATCGGTCCTATGCTACCCGCATCCAATGGATTTCCGCGATGTTCACCAGATTGTCGGTCCACATTGTGGCCATCACTCGAGGACCTTTTTGCCTCAACGGCCGTCTATTCTCCTCGCTATGTGTCCTGCTCATTGCCACTTGAGGCATGCAATCCTTTAGGCTATCTTTGTGATCTTAGTTCTCTTGCGGATCTCATCATTTCTGATACGATCACGCAAGGAGACTTCTGAGGATTTCTGTTACAGCCTTCGACAAAAATAGAACACAATATACACTTTCTCGTTTCTTTAACTATGTCCCTTTAAAACGGTTTATCGCAGCATCAAACTTTAAATATTACCTACTAAACGTCTACAACTTAAGATGCAAATAAAGATTTCAGTATTCTTCATAAAATATTTTGCAGGCGATTTCTCTATGAAATATTATTATGATCTCCGGTCGTGTAATCTTAAGGGGAGAAAACATGAGCAGGGATGTTATGTTCCGTAACCGTAATCGAAACTATCAGATATCCGGATATCCGTCCGTAAATTAAAGTCGTAACGATTTGGTTCAGATAGTTGCAGAAATGAGACTTTTTTATACAAATATTAACAGATCTAACCGGGACTAAACGTGACGAATTTTAACAAGTAATTGAAAATATTAGCAGTTACACATCAATCTAGTACCTAAGTGCTTCATAATATTTGTCTCAAATATACCTATTAATTTTGTATATGAGACCTTGGTGTTACTTGTGTTTTGATTTCCTTGGTCGAACATTTTTTAGCTGTTGTATTTTATATTCATCAAAAAACTGCAACTGTTTACCTATAAGCCCCGTTCTAATCCCATATCCGTATCCAGATCCGTAATGTCAAATCCGCATCATCCCTAATCCTAAGGCCCAGTGGCCATAACACTCCCATGCGCCGTAAAAACTGAATTTCATACATATATTTATGACCTCTTTTTAGACACGAACAAAGCTAAGCGGTAATACAGTTTTTTATGGGGCTAGAAGTATAACTGGTGTTATAATAGTAACGAAACGTTGGTTCTGGATAAAATAATGATGTGGTAAGTATTTCTATTTTACTTTAATTTTTAATGCCTTCTTTTTCATTATATCAGAAGGATGTAAAAAATGTACCAAACCACTTTTTGTATTTTTTAATCCGATGACGAAAATCTTGTTTAATCTACATAATTGAAATTCTTCATAAACGTAGTAGCTAGGATTGGGAAATTCCTTTGGATTTATTCCTGATCTCTTTTGGGTGATGTAAGTAATTTCGTGTGGAATCCCGCGAAGGGTTAAGCTGGCAGGGTCCCCGGGGTACGATTGGCCCCAGCCCTCGGTCACCGATGTAGTGACGCAGGGCAAGTTCAATTTTACTCGAGTAACACTAGAAAAGGAATATATAGAACAAACCCTCTAAAAATTATCTATTTGCACATCAAAAATACTAATTGCACATCAAACTATGTGCAATAAGCATTTTTGCTGTGCAAAAAGGCTAGGTTAGTTTAGCAATTTATTAATATTTAAAGGAAATCGTTAAAAAAACCCGTAGAAAAAAGTTGTCTTAATTAAGTAAGAAAAACATTAACTGAACTAGAATAGAAGCTGAACTAAAAGTACCTCAATAAATAAAAAATGTCCCCGTGACATTTTCAAAATGCTGTCAGCATTACATACCCCACTTTTTTTTTGGCGTGAAGAAGTTGCGAGTTTTCGGAGCTCACAAACTTATCGCTTAGCTGAGGTTGTAGTATTAAGTCAATCCGATTCTTATTTCTCCTTGAGCTTTATCCCGTTTCTTTACGGGATACGGTTGGATATTGATCCAGGCTTTAATATATTTTATTACTTTTTCAGACCAACTGGGTAATTTTCATCATCAATCGAGTCAACTTGTGTGACGTAGGAAAATTATTGTTTCCAGTTTTTTTTCTATACATAGTCTTCTTGCCGAGATGGTTAAGTTATTACCGTACTAAAGCTTATATCATCCCGTTCTAACACGCAATGATAAAAAGGGCTGGCATGACTTTTGTTCTGGGACTATACTTAGTTCACGTTTTGTAATATGGGGTTATAAGTTTCGATTAGTTGGATAAATTGAATGAAAATACTTGTTAAGAGAATTAAGTCAAAAATTTGGTTGAGAAACCCCAGAAGAATTGTAAAATGACTGAAGTAGCAAGTTTTTACTTGAGTGTCACAACACTAGTTCCAACCTTCAGCCGCTGATGTATAGCCCTTTATCTTACCGCCTGGTGTGAACTATCCTAAAAAATTGCTGAAGGGAAAAATTTTTGTTTCATCTTCACACGTATTAAATTTATTATTTTATATGGATATTGGGGAATTTAATGATTTGAACTGAAATATTGAATCTCAAAACTGTTTTCTTTATGTAAGAATAATACTTACTTACGAATATTTTACAGATAATAGGAACATAGAACGCACAAATGCCTAAGTCAATCTTTCGGTCCAACTTTTTTAAAGTAAGGGAAATCTTTTCAAATGAATCGTCCTATTCTATTTAGTAATTTTTCATCAAAACTTCGCTTTTCACTTGAGTGATCTTCAATGGTAACCTTAAACTATGAACGTACTGTAGCCTCAAAGACACCCCAACGTTTTATGAATCAGAAAACACAAAATCTCCACCTCAAAAAACGAAACAAGCGAAAGAGTTTCAAAAGAATTTTCGCTCATTACTTCTTTTCTCACCTAAAAGACTCTGCCTTATTGCAAATTGGACGCACTTCACCTTTTTAAATCTCAAAGAGTTTCGTCCCGCGGACTCGTGTAATCCAATCACACTGAGGCGAAACCGGGGTGAAGGAGTTCGGCCCGATACACCCCCGAGTGCGTATGGAGGGAAAAAGGAAAAATATTGCGAGTCGGTAATATGCAATGTCATCGTTTCATCTTTTTTGAAGAAAAATATCTTGGAAGCGTTGAATGAAATTAACAAGTAAGTATATTTTTATCACATTCATTTTTTTCGTTTGCTAATCTTTTCGTATAAACCACTGTAGTAAAAATGGAATATCTTATAATTAATTTTCTCTAACCGATTTGCAGCTAAGGCGGCCAATCTCAACGATTAGCCGCTTACGCAGGATATATAGTGCTCAAGTGTGTGCGCAAACACAAGTGTACTCTTTATTCCCTTGCCCTCATAATCCGATGGGACACCAGTGTAACACGACCCGAGGGCTTAACGTGCCTTCCGAAGCACGGGAGTACACGACCGCCAACTTCCAGGCTCCGGGCTGACACTGAGAACACTCAGGTAATTTTGGCCGGCCCGGCGATCGAACCCAGAACCCCAAGCGCAGCCGTCGTTTTATAGTGTGACGCACCACCCACTGCACCAACGAAGCAGTCATATAATAGCCATATACATAATGTCGCTGATTCAAATATGTATAAATGTTTTAATAAACCTTTGGCAGTATGCAGGTATACTCGACGACCACGTTTCCATTTTCTTAAGGGAAAGCAAACCTGGCGGCGCCGGATGATCACTACGGCACGCGGCAATAAGAATGGCTTGGAGCAAAATAAAGAATAGAATAGATTAGTAGCATGAATCTTTCCACACTACTACTAGGGTTTCTAATACAATAGGTAGGACATTAAGTCAAATCAAGTGGTGATCGATAGATATACTTTATTTCACAAAATACAGAACTTAAGTGCCTTGTTAAGGCATTATTAGAGCGTACTCTTTTTTAAAAAGGCCGGCAACACATTAGCGATCTCTCCGATTTCGCTTATGTTCATGGGCGGCGATGATTACTTTCCATCAGGTGACTCATTTGCTCGTTTGTCCGTTTCTAGCATATAAAAAAAAATATAAAAAATAAAATAAAGAGTAAAAAGTGAAGAGTTCTTTATTGGCCACAGAAAATGTATAGTTTCAGCGGTCTTATCGTTCTACCAGAAAACCTTCAGGTAAAGGAAATTTCATATTAGAGGAGGGGTAGATGGTGCAACATTCAGTAGGGAAATAAAGGTAAAATCTATATTATATGTTAGCTACTATAAAAGCCCGAACTACGGCAAATCTCAAGATTCACCGGTAGCACCCAAGATTTACCAATATCAATTGGTAAATGCCCGAAAAGGTTTGCAGTACGAACTTCAAGATATGCTGGAAGATGACCTATTCTGTCACCTGGTATTTACGTAGTTACCGAAATATCCTATGTTACACATAGTCCCTATTTCGGGATTAGATAATCTGGCGCATTTATGTCTCTATTCTCTTAAAACTCGTAAATTCAAGTTCTTCACTAATTTGTCCATGCTATTGAGTGTGGCCTATTTATTCTATTTACATTTCCGATGGCCCGATGCTAACCACAAACCCACAATAGTGGTTCCTTCCCGCCGATTATTGCGGCGCAGTCTACACCCGGATATTTCGAGATATTCAGTAAACAAACGACTATCCCAAAGTCAAAATGGTGAATCGTTTGTACAAGATTTGTTGGTAATTTTGACGCGAAAACTTGTCAGGCCATGTTGCTAAAAAGAACTGCGATCAACACTGTATACTTAATACAAATCATTATGATGACTGATAATTTACAGCTCTATAGGTTTTACCCATCAGACTGTATTTACGACCATTCTTATATGATAAGAAACATATCATCATGATCGCGCAGCTAACAAGGAGATTAATATGTTTGCTATACCTACTTGAGAGTTCAGTGAAATTAAAAAAAAATCACAATATTCAAAAATACAAGAGGCAGCAACAGATTACCCCGACCCTCAACAAAAAATACTCGCCCAAACTTTTCGTTTACTGATGAAAAAAGAATACCCACAAAATATCATTAGTCTAAACCCCTTACAATGCGAGGAATCCTCCCCTAGATCAAACATCGGATTGTTCTTGCCAGTTTTAATTAAAGCCATTCGGCGCATACTTGCCAAACTCCGTCAAGCTCCAACTTACCTGGAAACAAAATTATCTCGTTAGAATTTTCATTGGAATAAAGAATGGTAAATTTATATTTAGGGCTATGTTCGGCAATGAAAATTATGTCAGTATGCTTCTTTTATGGTGAAAGGAAACATTTTTCTGGATAGGACTTTAATAATGTGACGTTAATCACAAGCGTAATACTTTTTTATGTGATAGGTGGCAGACGAGCAGACGGATCACCGGAAGGTAAGCGATTGCCGCCGCCTATGAACACCCGCGTAATCAATGGAGTCACAAGTGTGCTGCCAACCTTTAAACCCCCCTTTTCCCCGGCCTCCGGTACCCTCACTCATTCAGGTTCTAATGTCTTTTATTAACAAAATACATCAATCAATAACAAGATGATTTCCACTGCCGGACGTAAACTACCTTCTCGCTGAGCCACCAATTTCTATCCCAGATTTTCCTTAGTCAGGACTCCACCTAAGGTTGACAGACGAACGCGAAGCAGGGCATCCTCGATAGCCTCTCGTCCCTATCGCAAAATATAAATAATTTTCACGATCACGCCTTAATTCTACAATTTCCAGACTAACTTTGTGTTTACGACTATCTTCAATGGTCTAATGTTATATTCTCACAGCGTTTTCCATCTGCGATTCAAAGCAAAATCTCAGTACACAACATTCCTCTTCGAGAGTTGGCCGCTCCATCAAATAAGTTTAATCTTTAAGCCTTAAGGATACGCCACTGGCGGGCGTACTAGAAGGGCATTTGCGTCACTGGGCTGGCAGACACAAACAAAAAAAAAACTAAAATTTTCCAATAATAAAAGGAGTATCTGACTACAGCTCGCGACATATAAGTTGAACCATGTTTGAATACCACGTGACTTGTGCAGTAACATTTTTGGTACCAAATTTCCAAGCACACAAGTCACATGGTACCAACATCCGTGTCAACTTACATGCCAGGAGCTGTACCATTCACCCTCGCGACAAGGTAAGCCTGTGTCCGGTGTACCCTCGGCTTAACGTGGCACAATTGCTGGTAACCCTGGGTGTTTAGAAACGTGGACCGTTGTCATTTAACTACACCGGACACGTGTTAAATGGTAGGACGTAAAAGAGTTTTAAGACTGGTGCAGGTCATAAATTTTCAAATGGTGCAGTTTTAAAAGGCTTACAGTTAAAATGCTATTTCTACGCTTTAGGTTAAAGCGAACTTTATTAAGTAACTGTAAACTAGTATTTACTGATGATGTCATCATCCTTGTAGCGAGTCTTCTTTGTTCCAAAGCTGTCGCTACGGGCCTGGGATCAGCTACAATTACACTAACTACACTTTGCACGGGCTGTGACATCCATAGTGATGAGGCAGGCTCGACATTCTTTAAGACATCAAACCAAATAGTCACTACCAGCACCTCACAACCTACCAGCATTCATCAGCTGTACGAGTGGCTGGACAGTTAATGTTCAGCTAACTTCACTAACTGCACTGATGGACGATGAAGTCGACACGCAATGGAGTGGTGTGGTCGTACCTGGAGAACCATAATATAAGACGCCCTGTGGCGTGATGGACTGAAGATTTGAGAAAGATGGCCGGTGTGAGCTGGATGCAGACTGCTCTGGAGCGGGTTCGTGGGCGCTCTTTAGGGAAGGCCTACGTTTAGCAGTGGCCGATAGCACGATCTCATAGAAATCTGGTGTTTGAGTACAGAGGATGTCGGTGGCCTAAAGAAGGACAGTTCTAAGGTTGGCAGCGCTTTGTGAAGCTGCTGGTGGCGACAGCAACAGCTTACCATCATATGATTTATCTGCTCATCTGCCATAAAATTAAGTCTCTGACACCTGATTTACATCAAACATAGCTTTTTAGTCAAGGAACTAGAAGTCCGCGGAATGTGCAATCTTCGAAAAAAACGTCACGGAGTGTGAAAGAGATCTAATCAGGCCTGACGAAGATTCTATACGGGTGCGAAAGAGCAAGAACGTCGCCCAGCACGTCACCCTAATACTAACGGCTTCGCGGAGTTTTTCAAGTACGGCTTTCTATGAAGAAGCACAAACTACTTGGGGTTCATGTCTATGTTCTGAGTACAGATTTTTTAAACAAAATGTAAGTATAAAGCCTCTTTCTTCTTTGAACATAAACTCTTTACAAGTGTGCTGCACAAAAACAAAAAAGAGCACCTCTAAAGTCAGCTGAGTCAGAAGAGGTGGGAGTAGACAAGGCAATCTCTGAGAACTTATTAAACTCACTGCGAAAGTTCCCTGAAAGGTGACACGAACTTACAACAAGTATCTCTAAAATATTTCAACTTTCTCTCATATTTTTCATCGCCCATTCCAGTGTTAGCTGAGAAATGTTTTTACAAATTCCCTTTGAGATCCTTTGCTTCTGTCTAGCTCATTATAAAAGAATTTTGTTCTAAGCGTTTAACTTGTAACTTTTACAAAGATGGTCTTTGTTATATTAAATTAGGCACTTAAGCTATATATCTGTATGTAAATCTTTATATATATTTTTTATTTTTCGTATAAGTATGTCTAGTTTCACATATATTAAAGATTTTTAGCTACGTATTTTAAGACAACGCGTGAGTATTTGCGTAGGTAAATAGTTATATATTTTTTTATTATAACAATAAATTATCTTCTGCGGTCGATCCAGCTACAACGGCTTAACTTAAAAATCATCTACGTAAGAATGATATATTATAGTGCACACGTGTGTATGCAAACACATGTGCACTATCTATTCCTTTACTCTCATATTCCAGTGTGACACGACCGGGGAGAGGTCAGTTGTAGGACCAATAGCTTTAAGTGTTTCTGAGGCACAGAGGTACATAACTTAACGTATTAGGTAGGTATGTAAGCGAAATTATGCGAAAGTTAGCTATTCAGTACAAGTCCGTCTACAGGCCACGTAATAACTGTTAATGGAATATTAATGTTTCAGGAACTAAGCACCTAAGTTTAGCATAAGTTCACAAACCAAGGCACATCTATTCTCCGATGCTATATTACCTTCGTTATGTACCTTGTACCTACTTCAGTAGGTAATACACAAAGCTAGGTAATTATGATCTTGTTATTAACTTCTAAACCAAGCTTTGTGTATTACCTACTGAAGTACCTACTGAAGCCTAAGTAGGCTTTGTGGAGAAGTTCTTAAGAAATAATGAACTCTCCTCAAAATTACTTAAGAAACGTGAGGAAATTCAGTATCTATCTACTTTTGAATTAAATAGTTAGCAAATTTTGACCTTATGTATACAACCACAATGTTGAATAAATACAAACAAAAATGGACATTCGCGAGTCATCGTTTTACAAATATTTTTAAGGCAAAAGTGAACAGGCCTATTCTAGACAAACCAGTCACATTTAGGCTGAATCCATTGTTTTTCATCAGGTGCGACATTACGATGATGCGTTAGCCTACATTTAACTAACTTAATCAAAAATAGCCTTAAAAACAAGAATGCCATCCTTTTACGACCCGTTTGGAACAGTGGTAGTGAACGCAACCCTTGGTTGGTCCAAGGGTTGCGGATTCGATCCCCGCACAGTACAAACATTTGTGTGTATGAACATGTCTGCTTGTATTGGGTCTGGGTATTTGTACGTATTATACCTAAGTATGTATTTACAAAGGAAAAGTATTATATGTATATATTTGTAATTCCGCTGTTGATTCTGATATCCGTAACACAGGTGCTTGAGCTACCTATCTCGGAGTCTGATCAATGTATGTGATGTTGTGAAATCATCATCGTCAGCCCATTTAAGTCCCCACTGCTGGGGCACGGGCCTCCCTCAATCACATGAGGGGTAATTGCCATACTCACCACGCTTGGCAGACGGGTTGGCGAGGGTTTTGATATAAATGCAGAGTTTTCCTTCTCTGGGTGCTGATGATCATGCCAGCAGCTTTACCTTAGTCGCCTTTTATGACACCTTGGTAAGAGTGAGGGTGGCCTATTCTACTCTGCCGGGGACCACACGGCGGATGTTGTGAAATATTTATTTAATGCTAAAATATTCCTGGGAAATTCCACTACTCTCACTTTGAAATAGGATTCTAAATCAAGTTCCGATAAACGTTTCCAGAGACAGCACAAAGATGAAAGGATTCTATAACTCCCAACAAAAATACCTTATTAATGCATCTTCAAAGTTATGTCAATTCATATTACAAAGGACAAGTTTTATTCCTCTTTGAACTTTTACCAAACTGGGCCTATTCTAGTGATGCGGTAAGGTAGAGTTTGACACGAGTGACTTGAATCGAAAAAAAATACTAGAGTGAAAAAAAACTGGTAAATCAAATCAAAACTCTCTTTATTCAATTTAAATACATACAGAACATTTATGAATGTCAAATATTATGTAATCTACCGCTGATTCGGAATGTAAATTTCTACCGAGAAGAATCGGCAAGAAAATCAGTAATTACTCTTTTCAAATAATATGGTAATTACAATGTTCATTCTTATATAAATTATGACATACAATGCTTATAATCAATATCGTTTAGATAAATCGTCCAAGTAAAATTATGAAATGAAATTATATATTAGAGGACGGACGAAGAGATCAACATGTCTAGGAATCCTTATCATTTAAATACTTAATAAATATATAAATATTACTTATTGTAGAGTCGGGCTGCAATCACGTCAATGTTAATAAGTTCTCTATCAGATTGATCACAAAATACAAAGACGGGTTACATAGAAACAACAAGTGACAGTACAATGAGGTCGTTTTATCGCTTGTAGCGATTACTTCCAGACATTTAACCGTGGGGGGCACGCTTCGGCAGGAATGGGCCGGCTCGACCGGAATGACACCACGGCCTCACAGCAAACCGGCGTGAAGCAGCACTGTTCTGTGTTTCGCTGCGTGAGTGAGGGTACCGGAGGCCCAATCCGGGGGAAAGGGGGGTTTAAAGGTTGGCAACGCACTCGTGACTCGACTGGTGTCGCGGGTGTCTATGGGCGGCGGCAATCGCTTATTATACGATCCGTCTGCTCGCCTGCCACCATTCACATAAAAAGGACATAGTTTGGATAGAGAAGAGAAACAGCGTGTTACTAAAGGGTACCCCATAGCCCATACAATTTCGAGTGAATTGTAAAATTACTTCGACTGGCCGGATAGCACATTTAGTAATGACCCTGCCTCATACGCCAAAGGTTGTGGGTTCGATGCCCAGCCTGGACAAATATTCGTGTGATTTTCAGTGTCTGGATGTAAAATGTATCGAAGTATTATGTTTGTAATTCCTCTGTTGTCTGATATCCGTAATAAAAGTGTTTAAGGTGACGGGTAGGGCTCACCAGCGACGCCAATCGATTTTAATTTTTAGCTAGTAAACCGGCAAACACTTTTACTATTTATTAAATTACCATTACCACCCACAAGGTGGACCGACGATCTGGTGAAGATCGCGGGAATCCATTGGATGCGGGTGGCACAGGACCGATCTGTGTGGAGAACATTGGGGGAGGCCTATGTCCAGCAGTGGACGTCTATTGGCTGAAATGATGATGAATGATGATGAAATTACCATTCACAAATGTTGGTTGATTACCGCCAAAAGCGGCCACTTTTAGCGTGAATCAATTTTTCGCGTACAAAAACGGAGCCAACATTTGTGCATGGTTATTTAATAAATAAGTAGTATAAGTGTTCGCCGAGGGGTTGTAACCCCGAAATTGTTTAAAATAGATCCTGTTTATTAGCAAAAAAATAAAATCGATTGGCGTCGCTAGTGTGCCCTACCCGTCACGCTTAAGCTACTTAGTAATCAGGTTAATTTATGCGATGTTGTATGAATTTTTTATTATTTATATTTATTAACTTGTACGACTCTGGAGTCGTTTGGCATCACTAGACTATTTCTTGATTAAATACGGGAGTTGTCAAACAATTATGTGTTAACAGACTTCCAAGTTCGCGCTGGTATCTGGGGGCCCAACTGTGATACGTAAATTCGGGAGTTGCAGACAACTTTAAATGGCAAAACATGAACGGAATCTTAATGCTGTGTTATATTCACGTCCTTGACCTTTGACATACTCTAGGGTCGCATCGTTATGCCTGCTGATATTAAGTTGACCTGCCTTCAATATCCAATGGTTAGAAAGAAAGAAAGAAAAAATTATTATTTTGGACATCACAACACTACATACGAGTACAACATTAGTTACAAAAGAACAAACAAACAAAAAGAAAAACAAAATAGATACAGAAAATAAAAACAAAACAAAACAAAGGAAAAACAAAATAATTAGTACTAATAACCAGGCAGTGCAAATAATATATTGTGTGTTGTGACCTCCAACATAAATGGCCCCCACTCAGCCTATGTCATGACCCTGAAAAAGGTCATGACGCTGATTTTCAGTAGGGCCAGCTGAGTGAGTGCCACGGACGTCAGCCTTGTGTACCTAGTGTGGATATATATGTGTTGGAAAGTACTAGTGTAATTGTGAAAAAATCCTAATGGTTATTACCTAGATTCTATTTTTTTATTGAAAAACATCAGTTGTCTAAAGTGTATGGACTTTTATATTCTATATATTTTTCTCGTTCTTATCTGAACCATATCATTTATTATTTGCTCATGAATTTAACAAAATTTTAGTGGTTTACCAAAAAGGGACCTGGACCGGTCCAAAATCGTTTTTTTTTTTTTGAGTTTTTGGAGACCACAGGTCTTTAGCTATGGGTAGTATTTAAGGTTCTCTAAAAATTAATAAATTGTTAACCTAACCTAACCTTTCTGCACAGCAAAAAATACTAAGTGCACATCAAAATCATGCTTTGATGTACAATTAGTATGGTTTAATATATTCACATTAACTTTGTATTGGTCTTACCAGAATATTTTTAGGTGCCGAAGCATTATTTTTTGAAATCATTTTTTTTGTGAGCCGAGGCAGTTTTGGAAAAATTATACCTTACACACAGCGTACACTTAAAAGATGTTTAATTATTTTTTCGAAAACGTATACCGTTTTATTTTACAAAGTATATCCTAATTACAGTGCAATGCTGAATAAAGCCATTTCTTGAGGGAAGTCTATTAATTGTACACTAATCAGGCAGTTTTACCTGAATTGAAGATGTTCAACCAATGTGTGCTTTCAACAGTGACATAATTTTGACTGCTTCGGTGGCGCAGTGGTTAGTGGGTCGCATTAAGCACTAAAGCGACGGCTGCGCCATAGGTCCCTGGTTTCATCTCCGGGTCGGGCCAAAAAAAACGAGCTGAGACAGTTTTGGAAAATGTATACCTACCTTACACACAGTGTACACTAACTTTTGGAGTCGAAACTTCAAATGCGATTTACTCGAAATCAATTAATTTTCCTTGAGGCGAAAAACATCTTGACTAACCTGTACGTTTTTCAATTCAATTCAATTCAATTCAATTCAAATAATTCTTTATTTGCATAGGCTTGTACACAGCACTTACAAATCGTCATACATTTGAATGACCTAAAACTATTTATAAGTACTTATGTATAATTTACATGTTAATACATATATATGTTGATACATAAAATATACTAAAGAAATAAATAAACATAATGCGATTCTACCACCGGCTCGAAAAGTTGTTTCTGGTCGAGAAGATCCGGCAAGAAACTCGCCAGTTACTCTTTTTAATCGCCAACTTTTTTACAATGGTTTATTATCCTCATACCAAGTCATACAGTCTAATGCAACACAAAATAGAATGAAGCAAATTAAAAGCTAAATATGAGGTAAACCGAAGCGGACCAGTCCCCAAAGGTGGCACCTGTTCACAAGTATGACGTATGTGTCAACCATCATTTCACTCAACCATATTAGAGGGAATGTAATGACCCGCCACATATCGCCACCACCTCAGAGACATTTGAGTGAGCATGACTACTTAGGTTTCCCTCATAGGTCACAGAGTACTTAATCCAAAACTAATAAACTGCAGGACGAGGTGTACAATAGTAGGTGGTTAGCATCTTGTCAATTGTTTGATTAATCAATACTAATCAATTTGTATACAATAATAAATGCTGCTAAGCCTAATTTATTAAAAATGATTAATTATATAATAATAATGATTCCAGTAAATATTTATAAAATTACTACATGTGTGCAGGCACGGAGGTCATCATGTCCATGAATCCTTATCATTTAAGTAATCTACAAGTTTCGGATGGTTTCTGAAATGTGTAACCATGATTTGGTTAGTCTAGTTCTCCGGTTAAAGGGTTGCAAAGGACAGACGGCTGTCGCTTCTTTGTAATTACCAGATTCCCTAAATACTGGTCTAAGCGTACCTTGGGCTCCAAAGCGACCGTTTTGTATACAACCGGGAACTACACGCTCTAAGATGAAGTCAGTGTCCATCTTATCTTAGCGTGTAATTCTTAAAAACATAAAGATAGTGTAAAATGGCCAAATAAAACAAAATAACGGAAGATAAGGCAAGTCGTCCCTTCAATTAGACAAATGAAAACGGGCCCGATGCACAACTACGAGTACATGCACACGACATTGGAAGACAGAGACAAACCTTTTTTTTGACATAAGCGTGAGCGAGTCAAGCGTACTTCGCGCAGCTACGCTTCAGAGTCAAGTTCTATCAAAACGACTTAAGTCGTCGCACATGAATATATCGTATATTTCTATCTCGCTCTGCAAAATGGTGACCAAAAAATTAATAAATTTAGAAATATCACGAGTAATTAAAACTCTTGTTCTACTTATGAGTGAAATGTGATTCCATGAGATTTGTTATTTCTTTTCGAATAATTTGTACAATGAGTAAAAGCGCTCGAAGGCATTTTGGTAACCTTTATCCACTTAAAACTATTTAAAGAATATTTTTGTGTGACACGACCACTTGTCAGACTCGCCAATCTGCGACTGCGTGAAATTAGGCGACGGGGACCTAATTTATGCGGTCCACGCGGTTGAATATCTTCCGCTATTTTTATTCAATCTATTTAAGTGTGAAACACATACAATTTCACAATTATCTCATTAACCTGAATAGCCTTGTGTAATAGCTCTTTGACGGTTCTTATTCCCGCCCCAGCCCGCTCCGCTGAACAGACTATCCGGCTAAATGAGATTATGAGATCTATTTGCTTTAGAATAGGTTTCATAATTAATGCAGTCTTTTTGTGGTTAGATCGCGTTTTGTTTGACTACCCACGAACTTTATCATCACCCCTTTTGTTTTAATGAAAATAGATCTTTTTAATCTCAGGTCGTCGTTCTAAAAATAGAGTGAAAAGGTAGGTATTATTTTTAATTTTCTTTGTTATGACAGAGCTAGTGAATTGGTGGTTTTTTTTTATATTTACTTATATTGTATCAGTATTGCCCAGGTTTCGCAAACATAATATCCTTCGACAGATTACGGCTACGGCGGCTAAATCAACGATGAACCACGAACGCAGGATATATTATAGTGCTCAAGTGTGTTCGCAAAAACAAGTACACTCTATCCCTTATCCTCATATTCCTATGGGACACCAGTGTGACACGACGGGAGAGAGATTGGGTACAGGTCCAACGGTTTAACGTGCTTTTCTAGGCACAGGGGTACAAGGCCGCCAACTTCCATTACGGGCTGACACTAAGAATTTCTTACCGAAAACTAAGGTACAAATTTATGGCCCGACCCGGGGATCAAACCCGGGACCTTTTGCGCAAGCCGTCGCTCCACTACGCCACCGAAGCAGTCAAACATATGTCACTGTAGAAAGCACACATTGGTTGAACATCTTCAGGTGCTTTCAATTTAGGTAAAAGTGCCTGATTTGTGTACAATTAATAGACTTCCCTTCAAAAATCGCTTCATTCGGCATTTTACTATATTTACGGTTATAATTTGTAAACTAAAACGGTATACATTTTCGAAAAAATAATTAAATATCCTTTACAATATCAAAGGTTTATTGAACTTTTATGAATTAGACCCGAAGTCTTTACCAAAAAACCACCTCTCAGGTGCTTTACAAATAGAAAAGAGACGAATTTCCACTCACATTATACTGTCTTATTCCGAGTCACGGACGTAATTTAAAAACCGTCAAATTACAGCATCTCTCGCCGTACAATTTTACTATTGGTGGCTTATAAAGAAATAGCCTCAACAAAAGGGATTTCCCTGCAAAGTTGACGAGCTACATTTTCCAGGCACTTTGGTACGCTGAAGGGGCTATTCAACTCGGTCGGGTTGCCAAGGTGTTTTATTCATTTTCCTCTGAAGGCGAGGCGGCAGTACAATGGAGGTAATAACAGAGATGCATCTTCAAGGTTATCTTGAAACGTAGAATGGCTAGGCTAATAATACACCGTGGGAAAGCCACACCTCGGCATGAATGGGCCAGCTCGACCGGAGTGATACCACGGCCTCACAGAAAACTGGCATGAAGCAGCACTGTGCTTTGTTTCGCTGCGTGAGTGAGGGTACCGGAAGCCCAATTCAAGGGAAAGGAGGTTTAAAGGTTGGCAGCGCACTTGTGACTCCACTGGTGTCGCGGGTGTCCATGGGCGGCGGAAATCGCTTTCCACCAGATGATAGGTCTGCTCGTCTGCATCGTAGTCATAAAAAAATAAAAATTTGGTTGGGTTGGGCCTTACCGCACACGGTTTAGTTATCATACTCAATTAAGATCTCTGGTGGTAAAGTACAGAAGTATTATTTTACTTTGCTATGAAAAAATATAAAGTATCATTTTAAACGAGCATTGAACTACTATTCAAGATCACCGTGTATTTTGTATTCTATGTGCTAGAATCACCCAAATGCAGGTAAAATTTTCAAGAAAAGTTTGTTCCAGGTCTTGTCGAATACGCCGTGTTTTATTTAATCCTCTTAAAAACTTTGATAGGGCATCTTATTTATAGGAATACAATATTTTCTTCAAAACAGTGGATGAAAACATCCAATACGGAAATTGCTTTCTCTTATAAAACACCAGCTCGTTGAAACAAATACTTTGCTCAAGTAAACGTCTTAAGGTGACGGCTAAGGCACACTAGCGACGCCAATCGATTTTTTATTTTTAGCTAGTAAACTGGATCTATTTTAAACAATTTCGGGGTTACAACCTCTCGGCAAACACTTAAACTATTTATTAAATAACCATGCCAAAATGTTGCCACAGACGTAGTATAAAAAGTTACGTCCAAATTTATTGCTTCGGAGCCCGGGATACGCTTGAACCAGACGTTTGGACCGGACCATCTGGGTTATGATACACGTTCAGAATACGTTTCAGTTTTAGAATAGAATAAAATTTTATTTAGTAAACACATCACAAACATAATACAAGCAAAGCAAATACAAAACACTCTGTTTTCCCTCTCCACCAAGCTGGTGGTAGAAATACCCACATAGTCACAGGTAGAAACCAAATTGTTTTACTGATTATTTTTTATGTACTATGCTTTCGGTTCGTTATGACAGAAAGCTCGCTTGGGAAACAGGGCTGCCAACCTATAAAATATAGCGAAACGCTTCAGGAAAAATGAACATTCGAAAAGAAATGCTTGAATATTTAATGTAAGATGGAATTTTTATTTATGGCTAAATTAAAAGCGCGACAATAGGTACTGGGAGATGGAAATTTTGTTTATGCAAAACATGTGAATCTTGAAGGAAAATTTACTTACTGCTGATTTGTTTTTAAATGTATCTTTTATAATTGTCAACCCTAATGCTAACCTTGTCAGAAAAATCACAATATTTTCTCCTTGAAATGAAGTTACTTTTTTGTATGAAGCCTTATGTTACGGAGAGATTTCAATTTGTTTGTTATTTCAGGATTTAACGATATGAAAATGTTTGAGTATATCTCTGTCCTCTTCAACGAAATATAAATGCTTAGTGACCTAAAATGTATGTTTTGCCTGTCGGGCTAATCTTGTGCGGCCTGTGACCCAGAGAGACGAGACTGAGATGTAAAAAAACACTGTTATAGCCAAACAAAACATAACCTGATTCCATACTTAATAGCCTAAATATAGTTTATTATTACTTTTTTTAATTTATTTATCACATGAAAAAAAACAATTTACATTTAAGCTTATACAAAAGCTTTCAAAAACCACTAAGGTTTACTCTAAAGCTTAAGAGTTCACAACTGTACTATTAAAAAGATTACCACCCAAGACCACTGTAGAAATACTGAGTAGAGGAACATGTTAGGGCACTCACTAGGACCCTCACGGGGCACTGCAAATTAAACAAGCACCTGCACAACATGGGCCTTTCCAATACCAAAATCTGCAAGTTCTGTCGCGAGGACGAGGAAACGATTATCCACGTCCTCAGCGAGTGAATAGCGCTGAACCGCTGCAGAAGCCCGGCACCTAGGAGCACACATGATCTCGGCAGACGAGATCAAAAGCTATCAGCTCCATTCTCGGGTTTATCCTGGAACTGGAGCTACATGAGGTGCTGTAATAGGTTATGGGGCTGACACAATAGATCATCTACTTCACCCCATTTCTATCAAATAATAAAAAAGACTACTATAGCTAATGAATAATCATTACTACAGTATCCCAAGGAAGTAATCTTTAAGCTTGTATCTATTTATTGTATTACGATCACACTTATAGATTAAATCTAGTAATATCAAATGATATAGGTAAGGTAAGCCTCCGTCCAACTTCCATGACCCAATCATCATATAAATTACTTAAATGTATGACGATTTGTAAGTGCTGTGTACAGGCAACAGCAAAAAGTAGCTGCACATATTTCGTAGTTTGTAACTTCTTATTCCGAAGAGCATAAGAGTCACAAGCTGCGAAAAGTGTGCATCAACTTTTGCTGTTGACTGTACAAGCCTATGCATGCAAATAAAGAATCTTTTGAATTTGACTTTGACATCATAATAGCGTGTCATTCCCATTTGCGTCCAAAGCTGTCGCTTCGGCGCCTGGACGCTTGAACCATGACTTCCATGACAAATTGCAGTTAATTACATAGGCAACAGAGGCCTGCGGGCTGGGGCCAGCACAATGGCCTGTGGCCTTTTGTCTACCGTCGCCAATGGCGTGACACGAGCCCTTTGTACGTCATCCACCCAATATCGTTTCATCTCTTTGTTCGAGGAAAAATAACACAATGTCAGCTAGAGGTTTGGCCGTATGAAACGATTAAACCTTTGTTGATTTATATGGTTAAATATGTTATATAAACTGGTATTTTTAATGAAGCTCGCGAAACTGTACCTATTATAAATAAAAGCTTAACTATATAACACTACACAACATAATATATTTTAACTGACTTGAAGTTGTTGACTTGACTTTGTTGACTTGACTTGTTTTCACATTTTCAATAAGGTGTATCAAAAACATCAAACCATACAATTACCTGTATGGCTTGGTATAAAGATGATACAATAGTGTATGAAAATATGGAGATTAAAAAAAGTTACTGGCGAGTTTTTGCCGGATCTTCTCGACCAGAAACAACTTTCCGAGCCGCACAGACTGCATGCTATAGAAATAAGTAAAGAAGCAACAAAAAGTTTATTAAGAAAATAATATTTAAAAACACATTTTACGTAGTGTGGCTGTTAGGCAGCCAATGATTTTTCAAAGTTGCGAATGTCACCTGCGAATAAATCGAGACCCTTTGATCCAGCCAAACTGATGTAGTCTTTAACAATTTATTTATTTTATTAGTATATTTTATGTACCAACAAATATATTATGTATTAACATGTAAATTATAGATAAGTGCTTAGAAACAGTTTAAAATTACTTAAGATTTTTTTGACTTGACTTGACATAGAATTAGCTAAGTTGTAAGTGGCCCACTACGTCGGCAACACACTTAGATATCATAATTACTATTAGGCTCAAATTAATTTAATCGTATGTTAACACCGATCCCTTAATTTAATCGTATGTTGACCTACAGATGGAGCGCTTCCTCGGTTCTCTCCCCTCACTCTGTTAAGATTAATCAGGTAAAGCACACACCCTCCGCACCTACTCTATACATATTGATTACTGTTGCATTCTGTGGTGCCTGTGCTCTGTGCAATGTGTGCCTTTCTCAGTCGTATTCCTTTATTCTCAAGTCTGCCAACCGCACAATAACAAGAAGAGTTTTGAGTATACTTTTTGTTTCGATTGGCACCACCCATGAACACTCAGAGCCCCAGTAGAAACACAAATGTGCTGCTAACCTTTTAACCCCTTTTCCCCCTCGATTCGGCTTTTGCAATCAGGCAAAACTGTGGGAGAGCCACGCTTCGGCATGAATAGGCCAGCTCGACCGAAATGATGTCACGGCCTCACAAAAAGCCGACGTGTAGCAGCACTGTGCTGTTTTTCGCTGCATGAGTAAGGGTACCGGAGGCCCAATCCAGGGGAAAGGGAGGTTTAAATTTTGGCTTGTGACTTCACCGGTGTCGCGGGTGTCTATGGGCGGAGGCAATCGCTTACTATCAGGCGATCTGTCTGCTCGTCTGCCAACTATCACATAAAAAAACAGCGTAAGCGCTGCTTGACGCCGGTTTTCTGTGAGGGCGTGGTGTCACTCCGGTCGAACCAGCCAATTCATGCCGAAGCATGGCTCTACCTATCTAACCTGTTTTGTCTCTTCTTCTTCTCAGTCGCTACGCTCTTGTCATGGCGGCCGTGACTCCGTCACTTTACGGTGTCCTTGTAGCTTTCCTTCACGATCTCTTCTGTCTCTACGACACATTTACCCAATATCACTTCAATACCTATTTCTATGAAAACATCATTGTCATAATATAAATTCGATCAGCACCGCCTATTTGGGGCACATGCGATAAAAAACATTAGCATATCCCCGGTAGAGGCTGAGCGAAGCCTCCCATATTTTACGATCAAATAACAGAACGCTCGCGTAAACTTTAACGCAGCACCAAAACGATCGAATTTCAACTTTATCCCCTTTACAACTAAGCAGACAAAATATACCCTATCAAACACAACTTCTAACCCGATACAGTATATAATTCAATGTCGCTCCCTACTGAACATTATCGGCGTGATCGATTACAAATTGTTTCATTACGTACCTAATTACACCAGCTAAAGGTAGCTTTTGCGTTGTACGCGGCGGGTGGGTAGTGTAAGCTAAATTGGATCATATTGCTTTGTCGTTAAGGGTGTGGAGGGCTAATCCCCGAGGGAGTCTACGATACTCCCGTATAAGGTCAAATGCAAACTTTACCTTTGCCTTCTTAGGGAACCTGTATTGCGTCATTTTATTGACTTAAGATAAAAGCCGATGAGACTAAGACATCATACCTTTATTTTAGGTATAGCAAACACGTTTATGAATGGTAATCAAATTGTCTGCAAACTTGCCGGGAATGTTTTCAGCAAATTGCTTGTGTTGGAATAACAAAGAGAAAAGAGCACGCTTTGTTTAGTGATGAACGTAAAATTGTATTACTCTCACTAACTAAACCTGACCCTACAATATACTGGAAGTGAAAATTGAGAACTCTGACACTTTAAAAGCAAGCCTGTTTCTGAGTTTTCTTCTAGTTTAAAGAAATACTTTTACATTTCATCGAATAGAGAGAACTCATTCATAAAAAAAGGTAGCTCAAGAGTATTTTTTGGGAAACGGGAGCAATCAAACAAATGATCCCACTGTCAATTCAAGAAGATGACGGCTGCTAAAAAAATATTTTTCTAAATTTTACTTTACTCTCGCATTTGATAGTAGAAATTACTTGCATCCTGTTGCTTTAAACAAGCAATATATTTACAAATTGAAAGTGGAGTATCGTTCATTTCAGCAACGGTCGACTGGTTCAATGGCTCGAATATTAAACCGATGTCCTCTGCCCCATCTTTATTTAGCATATCCCGACCTTTGATCATGCATAATTCGATATAGCATCGACGCGACCGTCCTCTCCAGCGGGCGACGCTTGAGTGCGCCGCAAGTCGGGCGCGAGGCGCAAATGCCGCGCCCTTTCCCAACTACCCGCATGGGCCCGATGGCCGTGGTAATTGC
This sequence comes from Marasmia exigua, assembly GCA_019059595.1. NCBI lineage: Eukaryota > Metazoa > Arthropoda > Insecta > Lepidoptera > Crambidae > Marasmia > Marasmia exigua. The sequence goes on along the minus strand of CM032476.1, from coordinate 8,868,848 downwards.
TTATTCAGTCGTGAATGACATAACAATCTGATAATGAGACCACATAACTGTGACATAAACTACACAGACTTCTTAGAACATTGCTTTAAGAAATCTAAGCGCAGAATAAATAGGTACATACTACGTCAATCTCATCTCAATTTCTTGGCCTTTTCACAAGATAGCCATAGGTAGTGAGTGTACCACACAACACTTTGAAAAAGTTTCAAACGTACGGTAAATTGGCAGTTTTGGTTATTAATTTTCCAAAAGTCATCTTCATGACAATTCCTCATGCCTACCGGTGTCATTGAGGATGTTGATTTCATTTCAATATATTCACAGGATTGTGTCCCACTTATTTTGCACTGCCTCCATTGTGCGCCCCAGTCAATCAGTACAAAAGAAAAAAGCGTTATCAGGGTTTTTGAGCCCTTATTGAAGATGAAAAATGTTTTATTATTGTTGATTTTACATTGAAATTGTACACTTCGATTCAACACTTCAGGTTGTTGCATCCATTGTGGGTATTACAAGTCATTATGCACTGTGTCAACTATGTGCCACTATAAAAAAACTCTACCATTAAGTTAGCAATTAAATTTGATACCTACCTGTATTTTTATTCCATTAGTCTAATCATTATCTCTTATTGCCTTTCGACCAATTTTTAATTAACTTTACTTAATAAACAATGCATAGTTTGTTTGGGAAACTATACAAAAACACCTCCACAGGTTTTCACATCGACACTACGACTAACATTGATGATTATACAACGTGTTTCAGCATGTAACAGCGAAATGATACATAGTTACATAACTGTAACTAATAAATCCTCCAACCGATTCGGCTACACAGCGGCCAATCTCAAAGATCAGCCACATACGCAGGATATTATTATAGTACCTACTCAAGTGTGTGCGCAAACATAAGTGCACTCTCTATTCCTTTATCTTCATATTCCAATGGGACGGATACCTATACAGAGAACGAAATACCACTTCGCTTTAATACATATAAAATCAAAATTCGTATCAATACGCACACTCGCTTTGTTAATTTAATCAATTCACTCGGGAGGCCCAAAACGATTTAGAAAACAACACCTTTCATCAAAGGAAGTGAATCAAATAAATTATATTCGTGGACATCCTTCGGAAGGGACCGGCTGGACGCGCCCTAATTTATGAAACGGACTGAAAATCAAACCGGTAATATTCGCTTATGGTAGTCTGAATTACAAAAATATGAAGAACCTTTCTAAATAATTTGACGCTGACTGTACTTTTTTCTTTATTTATTATTAACATACAATCGCATAACATTACAGTTTAATACCAAAGCGTATACAATTCAATAATATTCATACAAACTTAAAGTTTTTCGGTAAATTAATATTCAAGAACAGAGTCTAGGTACTTACATGTGAACAGCATGCCCAAAAATCAGGATGCCAATCACAGTAAATAGTCAAAACGACATAACGAAAATGGACAGTCAAATAAATAAAATATAAAAAATGTCAATAATACAATACGAATACAATGTCAAAAATATTATCCGTCAAACAAAATTAAATACATAGTGTTAATAAATGTCAAATTATATTGTTACAAAAAAATATAATAATTATTTAATAAAATGATCACCAGAACAATATAAAGTGAGAAGCACAGTCGAAGTACGAATATATTTAAAGCCAGCTCTCATCATCATCATCATCATCAGCCCATTTAAGTCCCCACTGCTGGGGCACGGGCCTCCCTCAATCACATGAGGGGTAATTGCTATACTCACCACGCTTGGCACACGGGTTGGCGAGGGTTTTGATATATGGGCAGAGTTTTCCTTCTCTAGGTGCTGATGATCATGCCAGCAGCTTTACCTTAGTCGCCTTTTACGACACCTCGGTAAGATTGAGGGTGGCCTATTCTACTCTGCCGGGGACCACACGGCCAGCTCTCATTGTCGATATATAAGCGAGCTTTGCAACATAATTGACCAAAACTGTCTGCAAATAAATCAATACTCCAGTCACAGTTGGTGGGCCACCACAGTAGCCGCGGTCGCCTCCGCGGTTCTACCGTCCCCTCCTCATTCCAACTCAAACGCTTGGGAACCAACAGTCCGAATTTACCAAGTTTCACTGGACTCTCAATCCCTCGCGTATGATGGAAAAATAATACATTATGATCTGCATAGACCTCCTGAATTTTAGAGTATCTATACCCACCATGCTCGGAGTCTCCTTGCGTGATCGTATCAGAAATGATGAGATCCGCAGGAGAACTAAGGTCACAGACGTAGCCCAAAGGTTTGCATGCCTCAAGTGGCAAGGGGCAGGGAACATAGTGAGAAGAACAGACGGCCGTTGGGGTGGAAAGGTCCTCGAGTGGAGGCCACGTACAGGAAGTCGCAGCCGTGGCAGGCCTCCAACAAGGTGGACCGACGATCTGGTGAAGATCGCGGGAATCCATTAGATGCGGGCGGCACATCTCTGTGGAGAACATTGGTTGAGGCCTATGTCCAGCAGTGGACGTCTATTGGCTGAAATGATGATGGATGATGATACCCACCATACCAGATACATACAAGGACGGATATAGGTAAGGGTTATAACCGTATTTCCTCTTAAAGAGACAGCGTTTAAATTTACGCTGTATTCTCTCAATCATGATGATATATTTCTCTTCAAAAGGATCCCACACCTTAGCATCGTACTCGAGTTTACTTCGAACATATGTATTGTACAGTAATAAAAGCAACCCCTGATCCATCAAACTGTGATGTACGTATAACGAAGCCAAGCATTTTACAGGCTTTTTTACATATAGTATTGACATGACTATGGAAGTCCTCTAGAGTCTCATATAAATCAACTAGGTCACGAATTTCACTTACCCTTTCTAAGGGCGCGTCAGACAGTGCATAAATTACGTTTTGTGGACAACGTTTTATATAAGTAGTCCCTATGAATGTTACTGATACCACACACATACATGTGAAATAGATTGGCTTCTCTATTAAACCCCCTGGGTTGCGAAGGTCAGACGGCAGACGCTTCACAGATGGGAGTCTGGTAATTACAACTCCCCAAATTTTGAATCATGGTCTAAGCTTACCCTGGGCTTCAGAGTGACAGCAAGGAGAATTACTCACCATCACTAACCATCGGGTGAAATTGTAATATATGGCTAATTGAAAACAAATACAAGCTAAGATCAAGAACACACACGTTAAACTTAAAACAGCCAGTATTTTACAAGCTTTTATTTAGTTTCACCTGTCCCGTTGTCTGTCGTTCTGTAATCAAATCTTGCAACTTAAATTTGATCCACTTCCCAGTTTCCGATTGAGCTGAAATTTAGAATGCATGTATAAATCGGATGACAATGCAATGTTATTGTGACATGGAGCCGATCTGATGATGGAGCTGGAAGGTGGCCATAGGAACTCCGTAATTAAATGATGCAACCCTATCGAGTTTGAGCTCATTAGATTCGTCTTGACAAGTACTTTGATACTATATGGTAACCAGGGTCTGATGATGGAGCCGGAAGGTGGCCATAGGAACTCCGTATTAAATGATGCAACCCTATCGAGTTTGAGCTCATTAGATTTCGTCTTGACAAGTACTTGATACTATATGGTAACCAGGGTCTGATGATGGAGCCGGAAGGTGGCCATAGGAACTCCGTAATTAAATGATGCAACCCTATTGAGTTTGAGCTCATTAGATTCGTCTTGACAAGTACTTTGATACTATATGGTAACCAGGGTCTGATGATGGAGCCGGAAGGCGGCCATAGGAACTCCGTAATTAAATGATGCAACCCTATCGAGTTTGAGCTCATTAGATTCGTCTTGACAAGTACTTTGATACTATATGGTAACCAGGGTCTGATGATGGAGCCGGAAGGCGGCCATAGGAACTCCGTAATTAAATGATGCAACCCTATCAAGTTTGAGCTCATTAGATTCGTCTTGACAAGTACTTTGATACTATATGGTAACCAGGGTCTGATGATGGAGCCGGAAGGTGGCCATAGGAACTCCGTAATTAAACGATGCAACCCTATCCAGTTTGAGCTAATTGGATTAGTCTTGACGAGTACTTTGATACTATATGGTAACCAGGGTCTGATGTTGGCGTTGGAAGGTGGCCATAGGAACTCCGTAATTAAACGACGCAACCCCATCGAGTTAGGGCTCATAGGATTAGTCTTGACGAGTACTTTGATACTATATGGTAACCAGGGTCTGATGTTGTTGTAATGTAGCCTCTATGTTAAATAGGTACTGGCTATATTTCTATTAGTTTAATTGATATTCCATTTACTATTTTGTATCTAGACTTTTACTTTTCTATTGTCACTTCTTCCTTCCTTTCATCTTGTTGACAAGTAAACATTTCAATCTTCAACAGTGTTTTTCTCTAATTTTATCACGTTATCAGCACGAAGGCTTTACAAGCGAGCTAGCTGATAAATATAATATTAGTTGTGTTGTTGTACTATGATTTTCACGAAAATATAGTTCGTCGAATCTCGAAAAAAAAAAAAATTGTGCTACGTCATTGTGCAAATGCAAGGTAGCGGGGATAGAGTGTCCCCAGGCACAAGCAGCAATGCAATGGGAATGGGAGCGATCCGTATGCTTTCCGGACGGGAAGGCTACAGTGCATGGAAGTTTAAGATGCGATTTTACTTACTGCATGAGCAGCTGTGGGAAGCTGTTGTGGGTTATCCTGATGGAGATGAAACCCCAGAGTCAACGAGAAAGCGTAAGGATGAATTAGCACTAGCCAAAATCTGCATGACTTTAGATGGAGGAGCCATCACTCATGTGAGGAGTGCGGAGAGTGCTAAGGCCGCTTGGACGTCGTTGCAAAACGCCTATGAAGATAAGGGCATGGGCAGAAGGTTAGCTTTAGAACGTAAGCTTTACCGATATTGTCTTGAAGAGTTTAATACTATCGAAGAGTATATAAATGCCGTTATAAGTACCGCTCAAGATCTCGCTGATATTGGTAAGAAAATCGAGGATTCTTCTTTGGCTGCGATACTATTGGGAGGTCTAACGCATAACTTCGATCCCTTGGTCATGGCTTTAGAAAATTGTAATGTTGAGGTTACCACGGTCATGGTAAAGGCAAAACTGTTGAATGAGATGTCGAAAACCAAGCCTTATGATTGTGAGTCTGCGTTGCGTTCGAAGAAAGGTCAAATTATTCAACATAGTACCAAGACGAAGAAGAAGAAGGAGGTTGTATGTTTTGATTGTCACGTACGAGGTCATACTAAATACAAATTGCCCCAATAAGTTGAAGAATAAGCATGATTCAACATCAATAACTGCCTTGGGAGTAAATGGTAATAAAGATACGTGGTACATCGACTCTGGAGCTACTTCTCATATGACTTCAAGGTCTGATTGGCTGACAGAACTCAAACCGCTGCATTCTGGCAAGGTGACCGTCGCTAGCGGAGAAGCGATAGATTCCGTGGGAATCGGAACAGTTTCAATCAGTACTAATAGTAGTATCGACAAGATTAGTGAAGTTGTACTTGTACCTAAATTGAACACTAATTTAATTTCGGTTAAGAAAGCAGTCGATAAAGGTTTATGTGTACTTTTTGATAATACTGGCTGTAATTTTTTTGATAGAGATTATTTCTCTTATAAAGGTAATCCTGTTTTACACGGTTCAGTACATGGCGGGCTTTATACATTAGATGTTAATATTAACAAAAATGTAGCTCTTGATGTGAATTCTGACTGTCATTCTGCAGATTCTCAAGTTCAGGCTGTTGATGTACGCACTAACCGTCCGTCTCAATTTCAGCTGTGGCACAAGCGGTTAGGTCATCTTTGCAGGTTTGACATGAATCTCCTAAGGAATGGACGTGCAGTTGGAATGGATTACTCAGCAGTGGATAAGGAGCCATGTATACCATGTGTTGAAGGGAAACAAGCAAGAAAACCCTTCACGGTAAGTGTGGATAAGCCTAAGAGTACAAATTCGTTATTGGAATTGATCCACAGCGATATTTGTGGACCTATGTCGGAAAATTCATTTCAAGGTAAGAAATATGCGTTATTCTTCATTGATGACTTTTCTCGACTTACTTTTGTTTATTTCTTGGCTTCTAAGACGGAAGTAAAAAGCAAAATTTATCGCTTTTCAGTCTTTAGTCGAGCGCCAAACAGGAGCTAAAATTAAGGCATTAAGAACAGACTGCGGAACAGAGTATGTTAATGAACAGTTCTCTAGTTATTTACGTTCTAATGGTATTGTGCATCAAACCACAGTTCCACACAGTCCGCAACAAAATGGAGTATCGGAGCGTTCAAATAGAACGATTGTGGAAAAAGCGCGGTGTATGTTAGCTGGTGGTTTTCTTAGCAAAGCCTATTGGCAGGATGCTATAGAAGTGGCAACGTACCTGAAGAATCGATCCCCGCATAGAGCTCTAGATCGCCTTACTCCTTATGAGATATGGTTCGGCTCAAAACCCGATTTGAGTCACTTACGAGTGTTTGGCTGTAGAGCACTAGTACACATTCCAGATTGTCAAAGGAAAAAGTTGGATGTGAAGGCTAAACAGTACACTTTTGTTGGATATTCGGAAGATCCAGGTAATTATTACTTCCGAGATGCGAGCTATCCGAGAAGACTCTTAAAAGCTAGGGATGTTGTGTTCTTCGAAAATGCTTTCTCTGATTTGAAAGGTGATAATCCTGCAGGCCAGTTTCCTGTTGATCCCCCTGCAGTGATGGTATTCTCAAACAGGAATGAAGCGGAAGTTCAAAATCCCATTGCTGGTAGCTCTGGCACTTCTACTAAGGTGAACGTAGAAGTTGCACAAATCGATCCTGATCCAGAAGACCCTATTTCTGATGAAGAAATTCCCCACGATGAGGAGGATATTCTCGAAGAACAGGTTTCTACTGATGAACCTACTTTCCAAGGAAGGTATCCCTTAAGGAATCGATTAGCGAAAGATAAAGGTTTGTGTCAGCAAGCTATAGTTTTGATGAGCCTGAAACCTTCAATCAAGCTATTCAATCAGAAGATAGAGACAAATGGATGGGTGCTATGAGAGATGAATATAGATCCCTCATTAATAATAAAACATGGATTTTGGTTGATAAACCTGATGGTCGAAAGATAATACCATGCAAGTGGGTATATAAGGTAAAGAAGGATGCAGAAGGTGCAGTTGCGAAATATAAAGCCCGGCTAGTAGCCAAAGGCTATAGCCAAACCGCTGGTGTGGATTATACAGAAACCTTTGCGCCAGTAATTCGCAATTCTTCGTTACGTATGATGTTTGCACTTGCAGCAAAATTAGGCCTCAAGATGCGACATTTAGACGTGGACACAGCGTTCCTAAACGGAGAATTGGAGGAGGATGTATATATGGTACAACCGCAAGGTTTTGAGAAACCAAGCCAACAGAATAAAGTTTGCCTACTCAAGAAAGCTTTGTACGGGCTGAAACAAGCGCCTCGTGCTTGGAACACAAAGCTAAATGAAACTCTTTCTGCGTTAGGTTTTAAACGGGCTCCTTCAGAACCATGTATTTATACCAAACTATTTGGAAAGGAACTTGTCATACTGGCAGTTTATGTTGACGACATAATTGTTTGTCATAAAGATGACAAATTGGCAGACGCTGTCAATGTGATTTGCAAAAATATTTTGGTATTAAGGATTTGGGACTTTTAAACTATTATCTTGGTTTAAATGTTTCCCAAACAAAGAACTGTGTAAAAATTAATCAAAAAACGTTCATTTTAAATGTTCTTAAGAAGTTTAATATGGCAGACTGTAAATCTGCCCCTACTCCCTTACAAAAGGTGAAGTTGGAACCAAATAAGAGCGCTTATCCGGTGGAGCAATTAGCTGGGAATCGAAAAAACAGCCCACCGTTGCATTGTCATCAACGGAAGCAGAGTATATGGCCCTAACTTCAGCGGCTAAGGAAGCCACCTTCTTACAGAGGTTGATTCAGGAGGTAAGTGGCACCTCTCTGACTCCGGTTACCGTGCACAATGACAGTCAGAGTGCACATAAGATTGTACTTAATCCTATTCATCACAACAGGACTAAGCATATCGATACCCGTTTTCACTTCATAAGGGAAAAAGTCGCTGAAGGCACTATTTTAATTGAATATGTACCAACTAGTGACATGTGTGCCGATATGCTGACAAAGCCGTTAGGTAGGGTTGCGCATTCCAAATGTACTGTCGGTTTAGGGTTGTGCACTTGACATAGTTAGGTTATTTAGTCAACTATGGAATCTCAATTAAGGGCTGGTGTTGTAATGTAGCCTCTATGTTAAATAGGTACTGGCTATATTTCTATTAGTTTAATTGATATTCCATTTACTATTTTGTATCTAGACTTTTACTTTTCTATTGTCACTTCTTCCTTCCTTTCATCTTGTTGACAAGTAAACATTTCAATCTTCAACAGTGTTTTTCTCTAATTTTATCAGATGTTGGCGTTGGAAGGTGGCCATAGGAACTCCGTAATTAAACGACGCAACCCCATCGAGTTAGGGCTCATTGGATTAGTCTTGACGAGTACTTTGATACTATATGGTAACCAGGGTCTGATGTTGGAGCCGGAAGGTGGTCATAGGAACTCCGTATTTAAATGACGCAACCCCATCGAGTTTGGTCTCGTTTGATTCGTCTTGACGAGTCTCTTGCTTTCATCCCATATTAATTATATATGATTGATTGGATGGATGACCATTGGGTCATCCAATCACTCCAAGCGCTGCTCACGTGCACGTGAGCAGTTTGCGACAAACGTTGTATAACGTGAGGTATAGGCCCAGGTTCCGAGCTGTTCCAATATGCCTTAGAAGGGGGTACGGACGTGTTACTTTTACTTATGTGATTGTTACATCGGTAACACAGCATCAATTCTTCTTTATTCTCGCGTAATTCTCATTGAAGATAGGTAGGAGATGAGGCACTAATTTTATATTTGGTCACTTGATGGGGATAGCATCTCTTCGTACAAATATTACACACTTTATCACAAAATGTATTTATCGCATTATTAAAGTACTCAATGCTACCACGTTGCACATTCCTCTGGTTAGTCTTTTTCTGCCGTTCATTCTGTGCTGTTACAATGCGTTCTTCTGCTGTTTGTGATAACTGTCTTGCTTGCCTGAGCATTCTGTTCCTGTCGAGCCTGGCCAAGTGTTCTTCTTGTAATTCATTTATTCTTCTCTCTTGTGTACGTATTCTGTCGATATCTTGTCTAATTATGCGTAGTTCTAGAGATTCGTTCTACTTTATCTCTTGTGTATTTATTCTATTGATATCTTGCCTATATGTGCGTTGTTCTAGTGATTTGTTTTTCTTTCTCTCTTGTGTATGTATTCTGTCGGTATTTTGCCTATGTGTGCGTTGTTCTAACGATTTGTTTTCTCTATGTTTAGCAGTAGCTAAACTTATTTCTTCTAAGCGTTGCCGCTTGTGGACATCGCTTTCATTAGCAATCTTTTCCTGTCTCTTCAATTACGCCTTCTCATAACGTCGTTTTCTTTGTGTAGTTGTTTCTGTTTTCTTCATGTTATGCCCACGAGAGTATTGAACAAATAACGGTCCATCCCCCCAGAGGTCCGTTGTAGAGGGATAAGGGCTACAATACAACAGGGTTCGCCCTGGTACCCTGAGGGGCAACGTTAGTGGCAAGACATGTTTATACACCCTCATACCATTGAGCCCTCGGCACGTGCTCACCTTGGCATTGGGTCATCCATCCAATTAATCATATATAATTAATATGACGAAACGAAACGAAAGCAAGAGACTCGTCAAGACGAATCAAATGAGACCAAACTCGATAGGGTTGCGTCGTTTAATTACGGAGTTCCTATGGTCACCTTCCAACTCCAACATCAGACCCTGGTTACCATATAGTATCAAAGTACTCGTCAAGCTAATCCATTGAGCTCAAACTCGATAGGGTTGCATCGTTCAATTACGGAGTTCCTATGGCCACCTTCCGGCTCCATCATCAGACCCTGGTTACCATATAGTATCAAAGTACTTGTCAAGACGAATCTAATGAGCTCAAACTCAATAGGGTTGCATCATTTAATTACGGAGTTCCTATGGCCACCTTCCAGCTCCATCATCAGATCGGCTCCATGTCACAATAACATTGCATTGTCATCCGATTTATACGTGCATTATAAATTTCAGCTCAATCGGAAACCGGGAAGTGGATCAAATTTAAGTTGCAAGATTTGATTACAGAACGACAGACAACGGGACAGGTGAAGGATCGATTGGATTATGGATAATTACAGGATCTACGTATTTACGTATAACCGACGAAGTCCTATTAAACGCTGAAAATCCTGCAGGTATCCAAATCAAAGAAGACGGTTACAGGATCTACGTATTTACGTATATCCGACGAAGTCCTCTACGTATTTACCCAACGAATCAGCAGGTCAATAAACATAATTCAGCCGTTCTCGAACATTTAGGAAGAAGAATACACAAATATTTAAAATAATAGCACAAGATAAATTAATTGATGAATCAAAAAAGAATGATTAGATTGATATTAATAAAATAATACACACGGACATTAACAAAACAGGAGGTCTTCCAAAAGAACTAGAAATATTTGTTGGTGCTAAAGTTATGTTGAGGTCTAACGTTGACGTTGCTAAGGGACTTGTGAATGGAGCAATAGGTCACATCACTGAAATCATATGGCCGTATTACAGACGTGCTCAACTATACGATAGCGATGTACCATCGGTTCGCGTAGACTTTGGTAACGATGCCATTCACATAATATACCCTAAATCAGTTCAATTTCCTGCTAAATGTAACACGGCACAGCCGTAAGAAGAATGCTCCCGATTGTCTTGTCTTGGGCTTCAACTGTGCATAAAATGCAGGGAACTACTGTAGATCATGCTGTTATTTATCTAGGCTCCAAATTGTTCGCTGCTGGTCAAGCTTTTGTAGCTTTAAGCCGAGTTAGGTCTTTAGCAGGTCTTCAAATCGAAGAACTTGACTGCTCCAAGTTGACGTCGAAGAAACCTTGTAATGTTGATGCATTTAAAGAAATGGATAGAATGAGAAACGTTACAAATAACTAAGAAGTGATTACATAATTTCAACATTATTGATATTTAAATCAGTACATATTACATATCATGTGAACGAACTACGGACTTCATTACGGAATAACGCTGCTCCGCGCTGCGAACTACGTCGTAGTAAATCTCGAATTAAAAATAGAGGTACTAAAAACTTAAAAATAAAATTAAAGAAAAAAGAACCTTTTTAAAAACAAGCTTTTATTATTTGTTTATAAAATGAACTAAAAAGCTAAAAATAAATTAACTCTAAAAAGAAATATAACACTTTGTAACTTGATTGTAACCTTTAACGACAAATAAGCGTCTCCGTCTAGGACAAAATAATTCCATATTGTACAAATTTATTTAATTTTAACACGAAAACTTTTCACTATACATAATTATTCAATCTCGACCGCCCTCTTTATCATAGTCCCCATTTATAAATAAAAGCGTGTTACATTTAATAAAACACAACATTTTCCTCAAGCTATCACAATGTAACACGCTTTCATTTATAAATGAGGACTATGATAAAGAGGGGGGACGAGATTGAATAATTATGTATGGTGAAAAGTTTTAGTGTTAAAATTAAATAAATTTGTACAATATGGAATTATTTTGTCCTAGACGGAGACGCTTATTTGTCGTTAAAGGTTACAATCAAGTTACAAAGTGTTATATTTCTTTTTAGAGTTAATTTATTTTTAGCTTTTTAGTTCATTTTATAAACAAATAATAAAAGCTTGTTTTTAAAAAGGTTCTTTTTTCTTTAATTTTATTTTTGCGTCAGAGTATTATATAAGGTGTAATATTACATTATTAATGAGCGAAACTAATATTGACATTTTTTCACATTTGATAATAACAGCACACATGTTTTTATTAGTTAATAATCAAAACAGATCTAATTAGGTCAAACACTATGTATTTACCTTCTAACCTTTCGTCTCAGGTCATTTTATCAATACATTACCATCCCAATTACATACTCGTATGTACACCGAGCTCGATCGGATATAGGAAAGCGGATCAAATTCCGTAAAATTGTATCCGACCGGACAGGTGAAATTAAATAAAACCTTGTAAAATAGAATCCTATTTCAAGATCTATAAAGTTCCGTTCCCATTTTCACATTGAGTCTTTCTTTCTGAACCGTAAGTAACTCGATGGGTTGCTGGCGAAATTAATGCAAAAAGGATAACGAAGAAAGGCTAGAGACAAACCTTGATCTATCTTTAGCCATCTGGCGGCATGCGAACGATTTCGAATCACGTTATTCTGATGAGTTTGGTAGGGTGACCAGGGTTTCAAAGGGGTAATGGTAGAGTTTTGTGCCAGTGAAGTCCTCAAGTGTGCCTCCACTAAATGTGTAAGTTGATTGGTTTGAGCAAGGGGGCTTAGAAGGTGTACCTCTGACCAGCGTCCCTGAAGAAGCATCCCGCACAGAGAGCCCCAAAAGCAACTAAGTTTAGCTTAGCTGGCATAGCTTACGAAATGTTTAGTAAAATAAACTAATTTTTACTAGCCTTTTACAGATTAGCTTACCACGTCGCGTTCCAGCACATTGAAAAACACAACATCTCATACACCTAATCCCGTGCTATTGTGTTCTTGCCAATGATAGTAAGTAGAGCAATTTTTGGTACTTGTGATTTTTTCAAATAATATGGACATGCCTGGAATCCCGGGATTAAAGATATACTTTATACTATTAACAGTTATTTTCGTTTATACATACGGACGGGCATTAACATCAGCCTTACGGACTTATTCATAAACGCTTTGTGATACCATTTTAGAAAGAAAGATAGATAAATTCTATTTGTTCTTTCGAAATTCATGATACATGCGTTAGAAAGGAACAAACTGTATGTAAATATGGTTGTATCAAACGTTTTTATGCATTTCTTCCTTCCTTTCATGATTAAAATTAAATATAGATATAACTCTAAAATAATAAATTATTTGTTTATTTTAATCCCGGGATCATATTCAGAATCCCGGGGCATGTATGGACATGCCCCATGCTCATTGACCGCAAACATAGATGTTAATATGGTTTAACATCTATGTTTGCGGTCAATGAACCCGAATAGCTATACCTACTCCGATCATTGGTTATTACCTATATCAAAATTAAACTATCTGCCGCACTCAGTGACGTCAATTAAGTGACTTAAGAAAAATATTGACACTTATTGTAATACATGTATAGACTATCTACCATTAATTTAATGTAATTGACGTCTCTAAAAATTCTATATGGAGATGCAATAAAGTTACATGAGAATATTGGTATACTCATCGGTCTTTAAACTCGGATACAAATTTATTATACACCGATTTAATTGCTATATATGAAATCAGCACGACTATGGTCACCATATGAAATCCCGCATCGAGTCCCACGCATAATATCTTGTGTCCCCGACCGCGTATGGACTCATCACTGCATACATACATATGTATGGCCTTAAGTTGCTATACCCACTTAAAAGTTGAATGCACATCACATGGTCTTGTTTAGAACTGTCACGTTCGCTTACTTTGTTGGGCACAATAATCCCTTTCAGAGTGGGTAGAATGTAGTACTTTTAACAAGAATTTGAATAACTGGTTGAGTGAAAATAGAGTTCAGGTACCTAATCGCCTTTGAGCATATCTCTAGGTAATAAGTGTAATTAATAATGTACCTATGATGGTATGCAGATATTTTTTTTGATGTGAGACGATTAGCTTAGCTCTTCTTAAAATAATGTTTTAAAACTTAATGTAGCTATTGTTAGAAATGGGGTGAGCCCTGCGTCTCATAGCCACTGCGACCAGTAGATGATCTATTGTGGCAGAAATGGTATTATAATGTAGCTAATATTCTCATATGTTTTGCTTAGCTTAAAGTACGAATTTAGTCGGTTTTATTCTGTCAATTTTAACACCTAATTACGAACCTATATTTATGCACTGCATAATGTAATAAGTTCATAGACAACTAAAATCCACTTCTTTATTATTCTCCTCAAAAATATAATGTTTGAAACCAAGCCTAAAATCACAGTTTAGGATTTACTAAATTTATCTAGAACACACCTGAGCTATATTGGACATTTCTGACTTAAAATAGTTCCATCCAATGACTCACAGTTCGCTAGCCCTATTATTCCTGATAACACATTTTGGCATATTCAACCAGCCGGACGCGCCATATAATGCCAGTCGCCAGCCAGACCGGTCAGGCACGTTTCGAACTAGAAATCTAGACCGAGATTCCCACACACTGTTTGGCAAAGCCGGGAACAAGTTATTTAACTACTCCATAAAGCTAGCCAAGTTGCCAACTGGAATTTAATAGATTAAGTTGCAGGCTAAATGCGTTTAATTTGCTGTACTGGATGTTCGTGTGAACTAAATTTGGGTTTTATGTTAGCAAGCATGGGTAGGATGCCCTGCTAGTCGTTGTGCTGCAGACTTAAGGAGAATTAGTGTTTACTTGATTTTTTTGTGTGATGGATGGCAGACGAACTGACGGATCACCAGATGGTAAGCGATTGCCCTCGCCCATGAAGACCCGCAACACCAATGGTGTCACGAGTGCACTACCTACCGGGTTGGACTGCCGGTACTCTTACTCACACAGTAAACACAGCAGAGCTAGATTTAAGGAAAGCCTGGCATAAAGATTGGCTCAGCATGAAAGAGGCCCTTCAGTAATGGACGGCTGTATCCATCCACTACTGGAGGGTTGTTGGTTGGAGTTATTAAGACGTTGATTGGTTTGTATTTGAGATAATTTTGAAATATTCATTGGTCCTGGTACATAATAAAAAAAAATCATATCATATCAGCCCACATCCACCCACTGCTGAGTATAGGCCTCTTCTTTATCCCGCCATTCCCTTCGGTCCCTTGCCAGCCTTATCCATTGTTTCCCCACTGCCGGCACAATATCGTCGGACCATCGTGCAGGTGGTCTACCCACAGGACGTCGTCCCATACTTGGCTGCCATTCGGTAAGCTTTATAGTACCACCTATCATCTTTACGCCTTGCCAGGTGACCTGCCCATCTCCACTTTAGCTCACACACTCGCTATGCTATGGTGCTACGGAGCGTTCCATGCTCGGTCTTTCATTACGAGACCGCGTACAAAACGATAAAATTCGAAAGAGAACCAGGGTAATAGACGTCGGGCACATAATAAAAAAAAATAAAAAAAGGAAATAAATCACGTATTAAAGGTATTTTGTTTTAAAGTTAGTTTTGTGCTTTGCCATATTTTCATGCAGTCACTGCTCCATCCATTAACAGAAGACGTTTGACAAGAATCAGTGATCTATTAGTATTGTCGAAGTTGTCAGAGCACCGAAGCCGTGTATAAGAGGTGGTTTGTGCTCACTTTGTCTCCTGGGAGTGATCTTGATAAGGGTTTATCTCAGTTTTGAATTAATATAACTCTTATCGAAATGAATTGTTGATTTAGGTTTAAAATTACAAGAACTCTATCTTACCGACGTTCAATTGCATTGTTAATACCTAATGGTAACCTGTCCGGTCCTGTTCCAATCTGTACCGACTTAGCATGAAAGAAAAAATATTAAATCAAATCGACGGACCTACTATATATTCTATTATTGAATTATAATGAACAAGTCATAATCCAAATATTGAATCTGATGTAGAATGGTCTTTTCTGCGGTAGCAGAGTAAGTTGGTAAACTTACAGTTTTTATTTAGAACCTACATTATTCTTTAAGTAAAGTAGTAAAGTATCAGCCTATAAATTGTCCCACTGCAGGGAAAAAGCCTCCATCATAGAAATCAAGTTATCGCTACTATGATGGGATTAGGCTTAATCACCACGCTTGGCAAATGCGGATTGGTGATCACAAACCCGAGCTATGTTCGAAAAATTCGAAACATACTTTTCGCACGACCCGGGAATCGAACCCAGGACCCTGAGATCACGGCCCGGTACTTAACCCACTAGACCATCAGGGCGTTCATTATTCTTTGATTAGGTTCAAATTCACCTCGGTCCTAGTAATTCCAAGCTCCATTATTTAGACAGAAAAACCTAGCGCAAAATGGAATACATTGGAACACAAAAATCATTGAAATTTTAAGCCAGTAAAAAGCACTGGCTTAATGAAGAAAACTCGAGGTAGAAAGAAACCTGAAAAGGACGCGAAATAGTGATGCGACTCAAATCGAATACATATAATTCACTCGAGTGAAAAATTGTGTTTCCTTATATAATAATAATGTCTTCATTACCGATGTTTGGGCTATAGCCCAAACATAGGGAATCCTCTATAGGTGATTGGCGGTCAATCTCAACGATGAGTCATACCAGACATATTATACCTAGTAGATTAGTGTGTGTGCAGATATGCACTACGAGGCTTAACGTAAATTCCGAGGCACGGGGGTACAAGACTCAGTTCCAGACTTCTGTCTGACCCTGAGAATTTTTTAACAGAAAAACGCAGGTGCAAATATTGACCAGTCCCCGTGGATCTAACCCTGAACCCCAAGCGCAGGTCACTTTATGGTGCGATTCTCTTGCCACTGCGCTACCGCGGCAGTGCTTTCATTATGAACATATGGTATACTTAGTTGCAAGTCTTCGCCGTCTATGGACATCTGCAACATCCAAGGCATCACTAATGAGTTGGCTTAACTTTTCTTGAATTTTTTAGAAGTTGTCAAGTGAACTCTAGTTTACGCTCAAAGCCCGTCCCAGAAGAACACCCTGCGCCTTTCGGCCTTGCCACCCTGCGCCTTTCGGATTGCTCATGAATCCCCCGGGTGTGCCAGTTATATGTCAGTTACTAAAATCTGTAAATTTTCCTCAATTTATGTTGAACCAAATGTTTTTTACATTTAGGTTTGAGTGAATTCTACAGATTCGTATACATAGCTGTCCGTATGGATGACTCGAAGTTTCAACTCAGCCCTTTCTCCAAAAAATATAAATGAGTCAAGTGGCAATAAAATGTGACCCAAGTCACATCCCTGCAGAGGGCGCGGAATCCCGCGGCGGCAAATTAACTCCGTCGTCAGCTCGGGACACGTGGCAAATTCCGGCCTCTTTAATAAACTCGCCATTACCGGATGCCCGAATTAATACCCGCTCCAAATAGTCCTTTTATACATCCACGTTAGGGGTGGAAATGACATCGACAAAAATGTGAAAATTTTAATGAGTTTTTTTTATGACGAAGCTTTGGAAATGTAAATGAGACCGTATCCTTATAGGCCGTGTGGTGCCCGGCAGAGTAGAATAGGCCACCCTCACTCTTACCGAGGTATCGTAAAAGGCGACTAAGGTAAAGCTGCTGGCATGATCATCAGCACCCAGAGAAGGAAAACTCTGCATTTATATCAAATCCCTCTCCAACCCGTCTGCCAAGCGTGGTGAGTATGGCAATTACCCCTCATGTGATTGAGGGAGGCCCGTGCCCCAGCAGTGGGGGCTTAAATGGGCTGACGATGATGATCCTTGTAGAATGTGAAACCTCTGGTTTGGCATTTCTATAAGTCTATTGATGAAGTACATGTTTGCTAATAGATTCGGATAGTTATGTATTATTCTATCATATTATTTATCTCCATTGTACAAATACTCGTTAGGATACTAAAATCTGTATCTTTTTTTTTTCAATTAATTTACAACCAAATTTGTTTAAATGAAAAGCAGGAAAAAGCGATTGCTGTATGACCTTTGCAACCCTTAGACAGGAACCAGACCAACTCGATCATTGTTCCAAGTAGAAACTTGCAGGTTTCCTCATGACGTCGAGGTAATGGTAGAAATATGCACACAGCTTTGAAAAATCCAGAGGTTTGAAAAATCTCGGATTCGAACTTACGACCTCCCACCTGGAATGCGCGTTCTTTTCCATTGAGCTACCATCGTTCTTACATTCAAATTAATCGACGCGGTACCACCCTATCCTTCGCACGTAGTTAAGAAATTTCTCATTTAATCCAGTCTATGCACCGAGCCGGGTGCAAAAAATGCAGGCAAGACGTGTCCCGATTCGTGGACATGTATGCGACTGCGATTATGCACTCGGGCATTTTCATTTAACCCGGGTATTGCGGGTAACCTCATTTCTGAGGCTTTAGTTCGGGTCAAATGTTTTTATATTTACCCAAACAACGGTGCTATGCTGCTTTGGTCGATCTTGATCTTCTGACCTGAAGTTCTCACAGATCTGTCACCACGAGGTCTTTCTAGTGACACCTAGGTCCGCCTTGTGTGCTTTGTGGTATGTATGTCAAGCCAGCATAAAAGGAAAGATAATAAATAAAAGTAGTACATACCGATTTCACTAACCTATTTTTTTCGCTCGGGTTTATTATGTGATCTGCATTAGGCAAGCGTGGTAAAGTAAGTAAAGTGAAGTAGGTATCAGCCTATATACTGTCCCACTGCAAGGTAAAGGCCTTCATCATATAAATCAAGTCATCACTACTATGATGGGATTAGGCTTAATCACCACGCTGGTATATTGCATATGTGGGATCACAAAACGGAGCTCTGTTCGAAACATACCCCGGTAAGACCCCGGTACTTAAACCACTAGATCAACGGGTCCATTAACCATAATCTCGTGATAATAACGATGACTTGATTTCTGTAATGGATTTCACTAAACGAAATAAAATTCGGCTTTTAAGTTACGTACTTTGAAACCCAAGCGAGAACAGGATACAGCTCAGTATTACTCAGCCAATAGTTGCTGAGGAACGTGACCTCTCAAGATGAGGTGCGAATTCCCAAAGATATTCCGCTCCATTCAAGAATTCAAGTAGAAATCGGAATTCTTGCTCCGACCGGTTTAAACTTCGCTACGACCGAGTTAGATTAAATCGAACTTGTTCGATTTATTTCAGACTTCCTAGGATATGATTTGGTACGCCTACTTCTGCGAGTCCCGCTTTTTCTATTAAGTTGCTTTCGATAATTGTGAGCGAGTCTGCAAATTTGGGAGATGAAAACTTTGATCTTATTTTATCTTTCGAAGGCAATTAGAATTAGCTTTCACTTTCATAGCTTTTGTCTGATGAATACACATAGAATCATAACGGGAAGAAACCGTGTGCTCGCAACATAAGTAAGGCATTTTAAACTACGCCAAACCGGCGTCCGTCCGTTCGTTCTTCCGCAGATCCTTTGGATAGAGGAAAGAAACAGCACATTCAATTTTGTTCACAGAATAATAATAATAAGATAAGATAAAATCTCTATGATTCACTTGTCGAATGGTCCAGTGGCGCTTTTGGTAGTGATGCTGCCTGATGCGCCAATGGTCGTGCGTTCGATTCCCACTATGGACAAACATTCGTGTGTTGAACACTTGTGTTTGCTCAGTGCCTGGGTGTAAACAAGTAATTATTATTTAACTATATATTTTTTCTTCACAAGCTAAGGGAAGCCTTATGCTCCCAAATATTTTAGTTTACGCTTTCCGTGGCAACCTGTAATTAAGGCAGCACCAACGCATGTACCTCACAATTTTTATCCCTTAGTTTTTAAGGTGTATGTTCTTGTTGGTTGTCCAAATAAATTAATAAATAAATTCTAAATAAAGAATTCAGTGCAATATTGCTGCTGTTAATCCTTATTGAGTTTACCCATTCCCAAGCCTCACGACTTTAGGATAAAAACAAATACTGTTTCTGTGAAAAGCACTCGATCATTAGAACTCGCATAGATTACGTACTCGTACATGTTAAGATTATTATGGGGCAATTAAAGTACCAACCACAATAAATAACATCTTCAAACTGGCCGAAAACACCGCTAGACTTTTACCATAAACAACATAAACCTAGACGATAAATAAATAAACCCACCAATTAAAACCACGCATTCGATCTGCGCTTGATAGGCCGAATTTATGGCGGTGCGTCGTCACGTGATATAATCCGTCAGTGATATACTAGCTGCGCCGTCACTGTGACTGCACTCGCGGTCACAGCCTGTGACAGATAATAGCCTATCCGTTTTGTTTATACCAGCTTTATTTTTATGACGTCTGTGGGGAAAATATACTCATAACAACGCTGTTAATTTAATTAATAGTCTGAGTGGTCCTAATAAAATATGGCTAGCCGCATTTACGATCTACACTATATATTTTGTTGGGAACATTTTTGAATGAAGTACATAAGTTAATGTTGATATCCAAAAAAATATAATTAATTCGTCACAATTTTTTTTCTTGTCATAAGAAGAGACACTTTACTGTTAATGTGATTTTTTTATACAACGTATAAAAAAATGAGCAATAATACTTAAAGGTGTGAACATATACCGTGTAAAGACTTCACTTCCAAAATATGAGCAAAAATCTCGCCTCTCCAGAACCCTAAATTATTATAGTGACCAGATGGATGTCTTTCACGATTCAGTTGGCAAGATCAAAAGACTAATACTAGCATCAAGACCCTGTGCTAGCTAGCTCACGGTCGACCTATTTTTATCTGTGTGATTGTGTATTTTATTGTAGATTTATATATATTGTTACCGTAATTTTATTTCAACTACCTATTTAAATGTAACTGAATCAAGTACACTGTAATGGCATGAGGTGTCTACTTGTAACTGATTTATGTATTTAGCATGCTTCTAAGAATTAATGTGTTACGATATTTTATAATGCATAAATTGTAAGTGGACCTAATAAATAAATAAATAAAAAGAAAATCAGCTGTTCCATACATTATTGACGCGCGGATATTCTGTTTAGTATGGAACAGTAATTTTTTGTTGCTCAGATGATTTTGCTCATATTATGGGCTATATTTATAAAATATATGGTATATTACAGGCGACAAACGAGCCAGCGGGTCCTGATAGCAAGTAAACAAATTACCGATAATTATTTGTATCTTTTAATTAAGTTTCATTTTAATCAGAACACCAGAAGGGAGATTCATATTATTCAAAACGCGTAAAAATTAAGCAAGTTAAACTCAAACATTCAAGGAACGACGTTTTAAAATACAATAACGAAAGTATATTTTCCAGAGATTCTGGTGAGAGCAATAAAATTTTACGACTAAAGTCTAGACGCATAGACAATAAATAAAAGGTATTACACGTACCCTCGGTAATGCATAAAAGAAGATTGCCGGGGTATGACGAAGATTGGTGTTTTATGAAAGGATCTCTACGAAATATTTTATGAATATTCGCGTTTTTCTTATTAGGTTACTGCTGGCAGAATACTACCCAAATTTAAAAGATTTTTGGACAAACTTGTACAGTCACGTGCAACTAGTATACAACTTCATTAAAAAAATAACCTTATTGTTCCCCCTTAAGAGTTGATGTATTTACATTTGATTGCAGGCGACTGTATCTATCTTACCTATCTTACTAATATATTATTCATAGCTTGGATGCTTACATGGTCAAAAGTGTATTATTTCATAATTATTTTTAACCCCATCATCCCTTCTACTTCAGTAACTGGCCTACCTAGGCCTTACCTATCTAATAACCTAAAAGGGCAGACATTATCATTCTAAAGTAAAAATATTCCTTGCTCATGAGATTTTATATTTCTGACGGCAATAAAAAGCAAAACAAACGAAGCGGGAAAACGCACAGTGACAACACTCACAACGGGCACCGGCGCAAAAAAATGTGGATGAATAAAAAAACGTAGTTCCGACAACTGAGGCAGCAGGGCACACAGTGTATGTCACTGTGAATGTGTACAGTTTTAGTGCTTACTAATGAAAAAAGATACCAAAACATTTGGTATCATTTGAAGTACCTAAATTTTTAAGTGGTTTTAGTAAAATAGCTGTATGTTACTAACCTATTAAATATGAATGATACCTATGAATAAACGTTATTATTGTCCTAAGAAAATGTAAATAGCACAAAAAAAAAGGAAATTAGCAAAAATTTTGACTTCTAGTTAGTAGATATTTTCTCTAAAATAACTTTCAATTCAATCGCAGAAGTCAAAAAACAAATTAAATATGAAAATGAAGAGATCTGAATTCCATATTCAGACTCATTAGTCTGTATCCAAAGTAATCCAAGCTTTCTATAAAATCCTTCGCTTAACATTAGTCGTTACGCCCAGAGTAAGGGGTAAGCCTTACTTACTTATTTGTCAAAAATAATTTATCCATGGGGAAATTTGTCATTATGGATTGAAATTTAATTTGCGTTTACTTTTTAATAAAGTCATCTTAGAAAATATTAATACATTTTTTACAAAATTTACCTGTTATCTATGAAAACTCAAGTGGACTGATAAGACCAACAATTTTTCATTTATTAGGTATATATATGTAGGGTGAGAATAATTGCCGCTGTCTAAACTAGGAATGTTACAATTTATTCTTGAACTTGAAAGCTTACCATTTTTAAAAATCTTTTGGTATTAAAACCTGATATCACTTGAAACCGTACACACCACTATTCCCTGGAGGTGCCCAGGCGGCGCGGCAGTCGGTAAAACAATTGTTTGGGCTCGTTTGTTTTTCCAAAAGGAAATACGATTCTAAGTTAGGTCTGATGTTTGTATTATGACCTACATTGTGTATTTTTATAAACCTGATACGTTGAACCTGAGACGTTATCGTTTTAACAGCATCCGTGGTACCGCAGTGTATTGTTTAGCAATTTGGCCTCTTAAACTTGAAGGTCGTAGGATCAAATCTAACTGGGTATACCTACATTTCAATAAGTCAATTCAGGTGGTGTCAATTTAGTTAATAATTAAAAGACTCAAATGACCTGCTTTGAAAATGATTGCTTTAAATCAGACACGTCGTGTTTGTCTTCAGATGAACAGGTCTACCAGGACTTTTGGAAGACAAGCAATAACAAGAACTCATTTCGTTGCCCTAAAAAACATGAACTGTGATTTTCTAAATATCCGAGCTTAGACAAATTAACACTGTCTAAGTATCCGAGAAAGTTCTCGAGGGCATTATACTAATGAAAGCAAACATTTTTCCCGAAGAAACATAGAATGTATAAAGGTTTTATTTAGCTTGCCAATCTTCTTGACCTACGAGCAATGGAATCAATATGAATAGGTACCCACGCACGACACTAGATCCACAGTGTTTGAAAACGCCAGTGAACCGAAGTAGGTACTCTCAAGCTTCAAAGATCAGGTAGAAACCTGGGTGAAAGACGCTATGCTTGCGTACCTACTTGGATATCTCGGTGGTGTATTGCCTAATTGGTCTGTTAACTACTTTTTGTCTGTAATCTGACACTGTCAATTTTAGTGACAGTGACATAAGTATTTTATATGTGCTTTGTTTATATTATATGTCAGTTTAACTGTCTATATGTGAAATCACCAAGATACCCTGTAAACTTCTGATACCTATGAAAATTCAACCAACTATTGGATACTCTAACAGCGGCTATTATTCCGGCATTTCCACTGGTTCATTTTCAGTGTCTGGTCGCACACAAACCACGGTTACGCTAAGTAGAAGATATGCTGTGATAGGTGGCGCGAGCCAGACATAGCTTTTATAGCTGCGATCATATCGTACCTAATGGCTACATTCATATGTCACATTTTATAATCTAATTAATAAAAATAACGAATCACCTTGTATATGGGCCTCAGTCCTATAAACGTCATTTAGTGAATTTTTCACACGCGATTGCGCGATGATACTGGTTATATTTTTACTGTGTTAGATCCTTAATCTGTACGTACTTGGTGCTTAAGTCACCGCCCACGTTTCGACCTACGCAGTATAAAGCCAGGAAAGCTTGGAACACACGATAAACTCGTTTAGAGAATAATATATGAGTAAACCCGTTGTAGGTACCCTCTGACATGGAAAGTGCTAATGAAGTTGAAAGATATGGATGTTATAGGCTTTTTTACAAGGCAGTTAATTGTTAAACATTCTTGTGTCATGTATAGTGGTCTTTATAATATAAGAAAGTCGTGTTACTTACACTTATAAGTAAAGAACGGCTTGAACGATTTTATTTATCAGATCATCTAGTCTCATAACTGAATAATATTAAAATATAAAAAAAACACAAGGCCGTATGTACTTTCCCGGTAATAGTTTTATAATTGATATGTGTTTATAAATACAATAAGAGCTAATTATGTATAATTATGTAATTGGGTTTATCTCGTACAATTGTATTAAATAAATAATAAATGACAAAACTGTAATTTCATGACTACATAATTATACTTCGAGGTGTACTGTTTTTTTCTTTTTTTATGTGATAGATGGCAGACGAGCAGACGGATTACCTGGTGGTAAGTGATTGCCGCCGCCTATGGACACCCGCGACACCAGTGGAGTCACAAGTGTGCTGCCAACCTTGAAACCCCCCTTTCCCCCTCATTGAGCCTTCGATACCCTCACTCATGCAGCGAAATACAGCACAGTGCTGCTTCACGCCGGTTTTCTGTGAAGTGTAAGGTTCACTGTGCATACACTTGGGGAAAAGTCTGAATAAACAATCACAGTAACTTCCAATTTTATCCACTCAGTCAGGGTAAAGCGACACGCGTTTCCGAGTATCCACCTTAGGATGGCTAAAAACCTAGTTTCGACTTTATCTGCTGATAGAAATAAATCGATATCAGCGTCATCATCGTCGGCTCATTTAAGTCCCCACTGCTGGGGCACGGGCCTCCCTCAATTACATGAGGGATAATTGCCATACTCACCACGCTTGGCAGACGGGTTGGCAAGGGTTTTGATATAAATGCAGAGTTTTCCTTCTCTAGGTGCTGATGATCATGCCAGCAGCTTTACCTTAGTCGCCTTTTACGACACCTCGGTAAGAGTGAGGGTGGCCCATTCTACTCTGCCGGGGACCACACGGCAAATCGATATAATATTCCGAAAAGACGAAGCATCAAGAACGTGTACTGTGGCAACGACCTACCAACACGTTCTTTGATTCTCATCCTTCCTATCGAAGGTCCTACCATGGTCCTATGTAGGCTTTGCCGTGTTAGCAGATAAGCGCTATCTTGTTAACGACTGGCTGCCGAAGGTTATTGGGCTATGACTGCCTCTACGGTTATGACGAACATTGACTTTGACCGAGAGTTGACTAGGAATGTATTAATTTTCTATTTATAATCTTCTCAGTAACTGCGTGACACCCAATAGCAGAAAGGTTAAAATATCACCATCAGTTACATATCGATACACATAGATTTTCAAAGAATAATGACAGTATTGTATAGTATTTAAGACTTACACGTAATATCCCGTTGGTGAGGCTTGATATTGCGTCGTTTTTTTATACTACGTCCGTGGCAAACAAGCGTTCGGCTCGCCTGATCTTAATCGATTACCGCAGCCTATGGACTTTTGCAACTCCAAAGTACCTACCTGCATACGCAGCTGCCGACCCCTTAAAAACCTTAACACTCCTTTTTTGAAGAACCTCATGATTTATTCCCCCGGCAAAACCTCTGATGGCATCTCATTCCACAGCCAGAGCGTTTGCGGGAGGATATTCCACTGGAACCGTACTGTGCGAGACCATTTGGGTTCCAATGTGTGAGGGTGGTACGCTCTGACGATGACGGGCGGTGCGGTGCTAAAATCGTTAGGGATATTTTGCCAATTGATTATCACTTTCAATGCCAGATACGGTGCGAAGTGGAGGAAGGTGAATCAGTAAACCAGATTAGAGGCTCCGAAGCGACGGTTTGGGACGCAACCGGGACTAAACGCTGATCATGAATGATGATCATGACGTAGTAATTATATTTAGTAATCTGTACCCACACTTAATACTAAAGCAAAAGCTAATTCAGACCATAGAGTAAATTATGATTCAAACATAGCCCAAAGGATTACATGTCTCAAGTGGCAATGGGCAGGGCACATAGCGAGGAGAACAAACGGAAGTTAGGGCGGAAAGGTCCTCGAGTGGAGGCCACGTAAAGGAAATCGCAGCCGTGGCAGGCCCCCCACAAGGTGGACCGACGATCTGGTCACAGAACCGAGGAGGAGGAGGAGGAGAACATTGGGGGCGGCCTACGTCAAGCAGTGGACATCTATTGGCTGAAATAATAATGTCATCATCATTATGTGATGTTCATACATTACCTTGGTAAAGTTGGGATTAATATAATACAAACATAATTTCATAATTGGGTTAGGATTTAACTAGATGTCATTAAATCTTTGGGTGAGTGGGTGATTCGGTTCGCAGTTGCGGAAACGATCTTTCAGGATTAATGACGATTTTAAGCTCCAATAAATGTTCTAAATTTGGAAAGTATAAGTAATATCGCTAATTAATTAAGTCATGAAATTAATATTTGAAGAGCTTACCGAGATCCATGCCACGCCATACCAATGACGCCACTAAGACGAAATACTTGATTTATTCATTGTAATCACGATTTTCAATAGACGTTTCTGCAGTTGACTGAACGTGTAGAAATTAGGAATCCAATTTAAATTTTCAACTTTAGTAAGAATAGTTAAAAAATATTTAAGTCGAACATTTAATTTGAGCCCGGTTCGTAACTGAAGTAGATATGAGAAAGAATTCCCAACAAGCTAACTTGTTGACTAAAAATCCTTTTGCTAATCATATAACAACTTCTGGACCCCAATTCTCGTGCTCGTGATATTTTGAAAACAGGGCGGATGTTACCTGAGAGCCGTACAAAAAAACTATGTTTAGTGATATAATGTCGTATGATGATAAATGTCACGAGCCCGAGAATTGGGCTCCTGGAGCCCAATTCTATAACGAGCACGAGAATTGGGGTCCTGGTGCTGCGAAACCAAATACAAACACGAAGAGATATACCGGGTGAACAGCCCTCTTCGCGTCGGATTCTAAAAGGCAATAACAGGTCTTCAACTTGGACCACCCCAACTAAACGAGTACTATAAGTCACAATAAATCTCACAACATCTCATACGTTGAGCTGATTCCGTACTAAGTAGCTTAAGCACTTGTGTAACAGATATCAGACAACAGAGGAACACAAATATACACTTAAATACATATATTACACCCAGACACTGAACAAACACAAGTGTTCATCGCACGAATGTTTGTCCAGGGTGGGGATCGAACCCACGACCTTTGGCGTAAGAGGCAGGGTCACTACCAATTGCGCCATCCGGTACGTCAAATTATAAGTAGGGTGTGTCCTCAACAGATTTTTTCTTTTTAGCTTTTTATTAGCCATATTTAAGTTGGTTAAATACTGAAATATGTCACAAGTTCTCACATACCTCCCAATCTCCAAAAGTAGGGAGAAATAGTTTTTGCCGATTTGTGGAATGAACAAAGAGAGATTGTAACATTTATTATCAGACAATATCAATACTATTATATATTGACTGTCCCCAAAACATATTACCAAGTAATTAAAAGAAGTCTCCAATCACAAATCATTGTATCAAAGTTTTTTTGACGAATAAATACTTTTTTTTTTATTTAATTGGTGCTGTTATGCTTACTAATTTTCCTGCAAAATGAGCTAAAGTACACCAATTTCTTTCAAACTTTTTTTAGGTCTACATTTTGTGTAAAATGATATTTTCTATAATCTCGTTGACGAAGACGTCCAGTGGGTTCCCAACCCAAGCAAGGACGTGAATTACCACATATTGAAATAGATAATGACAGCAGCTAAGGGATGGAACTCCTTGCAGAGGTCTGTTTTCCGGACCCCTAATACTATGGACATCTTTAAGGCAAGATTGAACAGGCATTTTCTAGGCAAACGCGTAACGTCATAAACCCCATCGTCAGTCTCCATCCACCACCTGGTCAAGCATAAGTATAGTATACAAAATGCGGTTGCGTCCTAAGCCGTCGCTTTGGAGCCTGGGGTCCGCTTTCCTACTGCAATTCGTCTTTTGCATCCATAGTGGTCAGTTTGTGGGCACGCATTGCATCCCTTACGACGTCAAGATACACCGTTTTGGGTCCACCCCGTCAGAACTTTTATTATTATGGCCTAATAGCAATATGAGACTGACTTAGATATAGCTGCCGCGTCAGATATTGCCACGTCTCCGGAATCTGCCTATGAAGGCTAATGATGCCTGCCATTACAGATGCGTTATGTCTGGTAAGGCAAAAAATAACGAGAAATTGGCATTTTAGTGATCGTTTGGGTACCTAAACATTCTTTAACGGCTATGTGCAGGGTGTATCTGTGAACATTTACATCCCTTTACCCACGTGTTCTACCAACCATTCTGAACATTTGTTCAACGACTTTTCGAAATTCATCGAAAAAAATTTCGACTCCCCATACAAAATGACCAAGTCACGTGACCGACTTTGTATGAAAAGTTGAAATTTTTTCATGCGAATTTCCAAAAGTGATAGAACAAATTTTGTTCATAATGGTTAGTAAAACACGTGGTTGAAGGAATGTAAATGTTCACAGATACACCCTGTATAAGTAAAATATTTATCGGGCATAAGAAAACATCAAAATTAAGAAGTGTTTTAGTACCTATACGGGAGTAATTTGTTGCGGCGATACCAAAATTGTCGCATCATTTAAATCCATTCGTTGCATGATCTGTGCTCGCTTCCATTGGTTCTTCATGACACGATATCCCAAAACGGACCAAGATCAACTCAACAGTCCTAATTAGGGACGATACTTCATTCATGAATCACTAGATCTGCTTTGTCTTTCTTCTATTTCTAAAAGGTATTTGATCTCTGACCGCTAAAGAAGTTTTTTTTACTATGCAAACATTTTTTTTTTCAACCAAGTCGCGGGGCACGGAAGTCTCGCATGATCCATGTGCAGTGGGTGCTTTAATTCAATTATACTCGGTACATGTTTCGGCTGTGAGCGGGGATGCCTTTGATTAACACACCCGATTGGGTTGACCTGGATACGATTTATAAACGCCTGGCGTATGTCATAAATAAAGCCGAAAAAATTGTGAATGTTGATTTCAATTGGAATAAACAATAAAGAAACATAACTTCCTTGTTCGAATATGTCAAAAGGGAGTAACATCACAATGTACTCTGAATAATGTGGTATTTATTTGTTAAGATTTTTTGCTATAAAATATAATGACTTCATTTAATTTTGTTATATAATAATCACGCTAAGTAAGTTACAAGTAAATAAATGAATTACCTACTTTAAAACATCATCATCATCATCTCAGGGGAAAGATGGACCAATCGTGGTTTCACATTAAGAATTATTTTGAATTGCTACTTTTCTAATTTCTGTTATTACACGTGTATTCTCGAAATTTTACTGAATTCTGCTGAACTTAACCATAATAAATCAGTCAGTACTCTCCTCGGAGGAGCTTCGGGCAAGTTTGAAAGCTCCAGTGGGAATCAGAAAACGGAATTCCGAATGCGCTGCTTGAGTAGGCCGTATCTTGATGGCTCCAATAACGTTTTGATTTAGTAACTCCGATGCAGGAAGCTAATGTCACCCTAGGGTCTATGTGAGCTGAAGGTAAGCCTAAGATAGTAGCAATACATTTTCATTCAGCTAGAACTGTCTGTTTTAGCCTGTGAATGCAGGCATCCAGCACTGCTCTGGTTTAATGTGTTATTTCTTTAACTATGTAAATTTGTATGACAGGCTGTCGAGTCGATGACGAGCGGACGGAACCTTTGATAAGCGATTGCTCATGGGGGTCTATGGACGGGCAATTGCAACATTAGTGGATCACAAGTAGGTCGTTATTTTTAAAATATTCTACGAAAAAAAACGCCTTCAAAAACCACAACTAAAAAGTGTAAAATAATATTTTTAACACTTTATACATTTCAAATAACATTTTATAACAGTACACTCGAGAAAAGGTGTTACGGAAGTGGGCGCCCAATTCTATACTAGGCAGTTTTTTGTTTTCAAGCTGTTTAGTGTCTCATTTTTTGGCACGTGTCCCTATAAAATTTGAGAGTTCCCCTCATTTTTTCCAGGATCCCATCATCAGATCCTGATATCCTGATCATGGACCAATCCGGGACTATCTACTTTCCAATTAAAAAAGAATCATCTAAATCGGTTCATAAATGTCAAAGTAATCGGCGAACAAACATAAAAAATATATATATGTATACATGTCGAATTGAGAACATGTTGAGATCCTTCTTTTTTTTTTGAAGTCGCTCAAAAAGGAATGCGGTTTTTGTTGAAAGTCGTCGGTGTGAAAAACCACTGAAGATAGTTTATTCGATTTTATTTTTTATTATTTTAATGCTACTAACACTAGTTAATTTATTGCGTCTCACTTAAAAGGCTTGAATACTTTCGAACTTAACTATAGTAATAACTGAATTCTACTCGTATTCCCATCTCTTCAAACGGAGAAACATTATAAAATGTACGATATATCAACTGTTGCATCCAATTCTACTCCGCAAATAAAATCTTCATCAGGCAATGCTTTTGTTTAGGGTTGCCAGGCATCCGGACAAAGCCGGGTATCACGGTGATTACTTTTTGCTTGCTATCCTCCAACCGATTTCGGCTACGCCGGCCAATCACAACGATCAGCCACTTACGCAGGATATATTTAAGTGCTCAAGTGAGTGCGCAAGCACAAGTGCACTCTCTATTCACATCATAATCCGATGAGACACCAGCGTGACACGACCGGAGAGGTATCGGGCGCAGGACCAACGGCTTAACGTGCTTTCAGAGGCACGGGGGTGCAAGACCGCCAACTTCTAGACTCCGGGCTGACACTGTGAATTTCTTTACAGAAAAGCTCAGGTACATATTTGGGCCCGACCCGGGAATCGAACCCGGGACCCCAAGCGCAACCGTCGCTTTAAAGTGCTACGCACTACCCACTGCGCCAACGAGACAGTCAAGACCCTGTGCCATGTGAATGTGATGAGTAATTTTTTCGCTCAATGATCGTTATGGGTCTTCGACCGCATCATTTGTTTCCTCATTCATTTAGAAAATCAAAAGCTGATGGCCGATTACACCTTATCTCTATCAAAATGTCCGGCTAATTTAGTTTGATTTTAAGACCTAGCAACCCTACTAACGTCCGCTCTGCAGCCAAACACGTCTGACTGTGTTTATGTAATAGGTATATTGATTCGTGTTTACCCGGTGGAAATGTTACCAGGCGGAACCGGCTTGTTTGCCCTTGTAATATAGTTCATTTTATTACATATTATCATTTTAAAGAGACGATTTGTTAAATATTTAATTTAATTTAGTATTTTGTGGTATTTTGCTTCATTCATAGAAAAATAAGACCTGCAAGTCCACTAGTATCACACAGTGCGCTTGTGGAGAGGAATACGGTATCTTGAAGTAATTGTATATAATGTACATTTACAATAAAAAAATTTGAATTCAAGCAAGACTTAATGACTGGTAAACTAACTACTTGACATTTTCACATTCAATAATTTCTGATATTAAATTAACCTTTCGGTAAGTAAATTTAGAAACAGTACTTCCATCTTAAAAGGCTAACCTTTAAAGAAACCTGTCCTTCAAGTAGTGTCACCGCATAAAACATGACCTATCCGCGCAATCTTAAGGGGGAGTGTTGCAACAGGAAGCGGCCCGAGCACTCTATAGATAAGCTCGCTTACGGTCCAAGGCATAGGGGAAGCGAGTTGTTGGTTTTAACGTTGTGACTTTTACTAGCTTTTAAAAAGCAAGCCTTATATATAAACAATGATCGGAGTAGGTAGAGCTATTTGGGTTCATTGACCGCAAACATAGATGTTAATATGGACATGCCCCGAGACTATGATCCCGGGATTAAAATAAATAAATTTTCAGTTTAGAGTTAATCTTTAACACAAATTTATCATAAAAGGACTTATCCATAAACGTTTGATAGCACCATATTTACGGACAGTTTCTTCCTTTCTATCTAACGTACGTATCTTGAATTTCGTAAGAATAAATAGAACTTCTTTAATTAACATGGTATCACAAATGAATAAGTTCGTAAGGCTGATGTTAATGCTCGTAGGTATAAACGAAGATAACTGTTAATAGTATAAATTATATCTTTAATCCCGGGATTCCAGGCATGTCCATATTATTTGAAAAAATCGCAAGTACCAAAAATAGCTCTACCTACTCCGACCATTGCTTATAAATAAGTCTTTCTTTGTGCATCGAATTGTGTCATCACATCAATGTTCAAGCGGGTGCACTCTACAGATAAGCTCGCTTGACAATCCAAGGAATAGGAGAAGCGAGGTGCGTTTAATTTAACCTACACTACTACTTGACTTATACAAGGTAATCCAAAGGAGGACAAAGGGTGAAATGGACAGCCGTTGGAAGCGGTTGATCACTCTAAAGATTATTGTCTGGGCAGCCCCGCTGCACGTCGACTTCTCTGTTCGAGTAAATAGAAAATACCACATTATACAAAATGTGGTAAAGATATAAAAAAGAATACCTGCCTATCACGAATACATAATGTATGTGAAAAACAAATACAATATATTTACTAGCCCTCAACTAAAAGCTTCACAGAGAGCTTAGAAATACTTTGCGCTTAGCAAAGGGGATTTCACGCTGGTTTTAAACACCCTTTTAGCTAATATACGGGCGATACGAGGTGTGCTAAGGCTTATAAATCACACAGCTCACAACATATTGTACTAGTACTAATATTATAGAGAAGACGGGAGATAGATAAATTATGCTTATGTAACGAATAAACTCAAGACCTATTTAAAAGATATTTTACCATTAGAATGGGTTTGATTCACTAGTTCACTGCTTTCATTATACTTGACTGCCTCGATGGCGCAGTGGTTAGTGGGTCGCACTTTAAGGCGACGGCTACGCAAGAGGTCCCCGGTTCGATCCCAAAAAATTGTACCTAAGTTTTCGGTAAGGAATTTTTAGCGACAGCCCGGAGTCTAGGAGTTGGCAATCTTGTACCTCCGTGCCTCGGAAAGCACGTTAAGTTGTTGGCCCTACGCCCAATCCCTCTCCAGTTGTGTCACAGTAGTGTCCCATCGGAATACGAGGGTAAGCGATTATGAGCACTATAATATACCTTGGGCACGTGGCAGATAGTTGAGATTGGCTGCCGTACTTGTAATCGGTTGGAGGATATTATTATATTTACTTAGGCGTCTATAATTTCTCAGTGGATGATCTGGATTCATTATCTATTCATTATCATCATCATTTCAGCCAATAGACGTCCACGGCTGGACATAGGCTTCCCCCAATGTTCTTCACACAGATCGGTCCTGTGCCGCCCGCATCCAATGGATTCCCGCGATCTTCACCAGATCGTCAATCCACCTTGTAGGGGGCCTGCAACAAGGCCCTTTGGCCCTGCTACAAGACCTTATTGTATCAACGTATTTAATGCAAATAAATGTTTGTTTGTTTGTTTTTAAAGTAAGAAACAGAGTTACGGTAAGTTACATAGTAAGTAATGACTAGTGCGTGATGATAGCGGAAATAGGGAAGGAAAATGTGTTACAAAAATTTTAAATAAAGTGAAGAGGAACTTGGTGTAAGTACACGAATGCCTGATAACTTGGAAAATACCGCTACAGAAAGCTGATTACAGTTCTCGTAGTTATTCGTGGTATTAAGTATCTAAAAGTTTTAATAACATCTCTCCAGAAGTTTGTCTTTCTGTACCGCCTCCCCCCTACACTGTGGTGTAAGAGAGTGTAAAGACAGCAGCTTAAATCTCTCACCGCCTAACATAGTGCGAATTTCCGCAGCAACTTCACGCTTCGGCTTAGCAGAACCGCCAAACTCCATCTTACTATGCTAAAGTTTACGAAATTCAAAACTGCCAAGTATGTTTCGAATACTGACTTTACAATGCGAAGCTTATTGCTTTCCGCTTTCGAGATTTCCAGAAAACAAAAATACCTATTCTAACTGTTGGAGTTTGCTTATTTAGTCGGCTTATTTAAACATATTTTGTGCCGTTTTATTGCATGTCAATAAGGAATGGTTTGACAAATAAGATATTACAGTTAACGCCGTGTGGTCCCCGGCAGAGTAGAATAGGCCACCCTCACTCTTACCGAGGTGTCGTAAAAGGCGACTAAGGTAAAGCTGCTGGCATGATCATCAGCACCCAGAGAAGGAAAACTCTGCGTTTATATCAAAACCCTCGCCAACCCGTCTGCCAAGCGTGGTGAGTATGGCAATTATTACCCCTCATGTGATGGAGGGAGGCCCGTGCCCCAGCAGTGGGGACTTAAATGGGCTGGTGATGATGATGAAGCATTTACTCATAACCGTTCCTTGTAACATTTTTAAGCATTAATTAAGATACTTCAAAATATTATGTTTCTTTTATGATAAGTGGCTAATGGGTGGTAAGCGATTGCCGACGCCCACATGCAACATCACTGGATTCACAAGTGCGCTGCCAACTTTTCCCCTTCCCCCAAATTGTGCCTATTTCTATAATAAATCTGTAGAAAATATAAATCCCCGTGCCCCAGCAGTGGGGACTTTAATGGGCTGTTGATGATTACAGTGAACACACAACAGGTAACAATCTGTCTTTCTTCAATTGAACCATGGACTAATTATCTGTTGAACCAATCATGTTTAACATTAAAGTCATGTTTGACGACCCGTTTGGAACAGTGGTAGTGAACGCTGCCTCTGGTGCAAGGGTTTCGGGTTCGATCCCCGTAGAGTACAAACATTTGTGTGCATGAACATGTCTGTTTGTATTGGTCTGGGTATTTTCTATGTATTATAAGTATGTATTTACAAAAGAAAAGTATTATATATATTTGTAATCCCACTGTTGATTCTGATATCCGTAACACAGGTGCTTGAGCTACCTATCTCGGAGTCAGATCAATGTATGTGATGTTGTGAAATATTTATTTATTTATTTTAAAGTGAAAATCGATAGATAGAATATGACAGATTTTTTACATTGGTGTGTGGCTAACCGTACCTACTTACATACGAACCACCAGTAGGTACTAATTTTGAATGGATGGTTTGGGACCACGACCGCTGAGTCAAACCAGTAAGCTATTCCTAATCGGGCTTATCATGATAGGTAGGCCGATTTAGATTAGCTAAAGTACCTACCAGGAAAGCAGAAATCAAACGGAAGTAGGTAGGTATCTCAGGAAAGCAGATTGTCATGAACTGATTTATCCGTTCGGAAACTACAACACAATACTGAATTTTCTGACGAAGGAAAGCTTCGGCTCGAGGAATGAAGCGATACCTGCGCTGTTTCGCCAAACAATTGACTGATTGACTTGACTGACCGGATGGCGCAATTTTTAGTGACCCTGCCTCTTATGCCAAAGGTCGTGGGTCCCACCCTGGACAAACATTCGTGCGATGAACACTTGTGTTTGTTCAGTGTCTGGGTGTAATATATGTATTTAAGTATATATTTGTGTTTCTCTGTTGTCTTATATCTGTAACACAAGTGCTCAAGCTACTTAGTACGGAATCAGGTCAACCTATGAGATGTTGTGAGAACTATTATTATTATTATTAATTAAGGGCCCAATTTGTTGAAGGGGAGTTAAAAGGTTGCAGCGCACTTGTGACTCCACTAGTGTTGCGGGTGTGCATTAATGGCTGCAGTTGCTTACTCGTGTTTTCGTAAAAAAATCTAAAAGTCGTCCTTTAGCTCAAGACTTGCACCACAGTCCCCCAAGCACTTCCTGGTGCCTCCTTAATGAATACCTACAATCTTAATCGTGCTGGCCTTTTCCTACGTAAATATTTAATTAGGCCACTAGGTGCCACGGCCTTAATGGGTTAATTGGAGAAATATAGAAAATTAATATCGTTTCTTACCTCGAGGACCCTTAGGAGATCCATACTGTTATAATTTAAGTACTTTCGCTTAGCTGTAATGATTTAAGAAACTTTTAGGGTTATGTACTTCAGAGGCAAATACAGACCATTAAAATCTCGTTGTTGTCTGGCAAGACTAAGGTTTTAAACCCTAAAGAATACTTTCCGTAAATCACATGTTGAATCTTAATAATTTGGCCTAATGTTTGTAGTTTATTTCATAAAAAAAGGTTTTTTCCATGTTGTCTAGCCTTGTTTGCACTGATAAAAGTAAAGTAGGTAATTGATGTTATTACAAAGTAATAATCAGTGTCCTATATAAGTAGCGTAAACAATTACTTGATCAAGGCTCCTTATTATTAGATTATCACCTAGGAAACAATTAACCTGAATTCACTTTTTATGTCACATCTTAAGAGAAAATACAAGAACTGGGCCGAGTTGTCCGCCGTGCCTGGGAAAACACATCAAGCCATTGTTTCTGCCGATCTCTATCCGGTCGAGTAACTCTGGCGCCCGTATTTTGGCACACACTTACACTATGACATAGTGATAGTTACACTATGATAAGAACTGTGAAGATTTACCGCCGTAGCTAGAATAACAGCTGGAAGACATATTTTTAACCAACCTATCACCGTCGACTGCCAAATGTAAAATATCCATCCAGGTCTCGAGTAATTTTCATCCAACTGACAACAAACAATCTCTTCAAATCGTCAGTATATCGTGCCTCTAGCAAGAACTCAAGATCATATTTTATGATCGTTACTAAAATAAGCGTGGTCCAAAAGAAATGAAAGAATTCAAAAGCAATACGGAGCAAAGAAATAATTGGAAACAATAAACTTGCGAGGACTCAAAATGAATCACGGTAACTTTGAAACATGGCTACCTCTGGTATAAAAGTTAGCCCATTTTCATACTGATTTATTTTCCTTCGTGCCCATTAGAGCAGTGTGTCATTTTCTGTTTTGAATTTTTTGAGCGCATTTACTTTTTAAGTGACTTGGAAAGTGAAACCAGAGAAGAAAAATATTACGT
Organism: Marasmia exigua; assembly: GCA_019059595.1. NCBI lineage: Eukaryota > Metazoa > Arthropoda > Insecta > Lepidoptera > Crambidae > Marasmia > Marasmia exigua. The sequence continues at coordinate 8,831,890 of CM032476.1, read as the reverse complement.
CGATCTACCGATATTCTATGTTCATTCGGTTATGGCGACCAATCTCAACGATCAACCAAGGATTTTTAGGACATAAGATACAACTACGATCTCTAATACACTGGGATACCAGAGTGACACGTCTGAAGAGGGACCGGGCGTAGGAGCTCCGGCTTAATTTTCTTTTAGGACCATTACTTACGGACCACCGAAGATGTGAGGGTCACTGGTGGAGAACTAATTGTGTAAACGAAGGAATAAGAAACCAGTTATAGTTTCATCCTCAAATTAATACTTTCATCTGGGAGCCCCGCCTCATTCATTTCTGATATGATCTACTCAGTTTCAAAATATTTCTTATAAACCGTAATTATAATTACTATTTACAACTAAAATACGGCTTGAACACTAACAACACTTTGCTCACTAACTACACACGGCCTTAACCCAACTTGGTAGGACTACTATGACTGTTGTGAAGTCCTAATTAAGCGCAACTTTCGAAAGGGACTCGGGAAAGTTAGAGCCAAGAACTGGTAAGGGGACTCCTTATGCCCCAAACTTGGCTTATCTTACTCTTGCCTTTGATACTGAAACTGTTGGTTGCTAATTTATTTTCCTTCTTTTTCAGTGAGGTAGACGTATCCAAAACACTGTATGGTCTGAAATGAACAATTTTTATTTTATTTTTTAAAAACGCCATTGACGATAACTTGAATGCCATTTTGTTGGTTCGGGATTTTGTCCCTTGAAAAATATTATTATATAAAATTCAACAAAAAGATTCTGAATCTGTTTCCACTATTTGGTCTAGTTCCCCTGTCTTGGGGTTGTCTGCCGGAAATCGTGGTAAACTCTGGAGCATCCAATCTGAAGCGACCAAATGTACCCTGAATAGACTAGGCAACTAGTGCGAAGATTAGCTAATAAACATGTCACCACAGCAGCTTCTATAATCATTTATCATAATTCACATACATTAAAACTTTTGGGTACATAACATAAAATGACATGTGTAGTTTGCAGATATTGTCGCTTATTTCGTCCCATTTAGAATTGATTGCCCAATATTTATTTAAGTTTGTAAATAACCATGGCCGTGGTGATGGCCACAATATTACTACGACTTTCTTTTATATTTTTGTTAATTTAATACTAACTTGGCGCTTGCACTAGCACCGAAATATTGAAAAACTCAAAAATAAGGTACATTACGGTAGATACCAGATCCATTGACAGAATGCCTATTGGTGACTATGAAAATTCATAACATTTAAAATTTGACGACCTGATGCAAACAGCCTTTCTAAACCACTCGATACCTACCCGCTTATCGCTAGAACTGTTGATTTGTACTTTTCCAAACAGACCCCACATTTTACACAAAACAGGAGTAGATACTTAGAACTTATCGGAAAACCCCAGCATAAAAGCAGAGTACCTCATTAGGACCTCTCGTACTACCACTCCGCTTATCTTATCTTACATCTCTTTCACACCGGAGCCCGTGCTGAATGCTGAACTGGAGCTGATTCAATTTAATAAAACGTATCTGAAGAATCTTAACCTACTTTAAAAATCACTATTTTCGATTCTTCTATTTTTGATGTTGCAAATACAGGGAAGGGAAATCTAATAATAAAGATGAAACTCTGGAAAATACATCCATGAAAAGTCTAAATAAACCCTGTTTTTGCGCCATTTTTATTATTTCGGTCATGCCGGAGCCTGCCGTGGATAAATAACTTATTTTAAACCTCATTGAAAAGGATATTTCACAGCGATCAAAAATAACGTGGTTGGGAGCTCGTTCCAGAGCTTGCACGATTGTAAAATGAATTTAAAAAAATATCGGATGTCCTTTAGTTGAACACAAAATACCTGAGAAAAAGTCCTGGCAACGACACAAGTGAAATAGTCCGAAAAGACCAGCGCGATTTGTAAAGCCATTGGTGGCCATAGTCTAAACTGAGTAAACTCCTTTTTGCGGACCACTGCGACACACGTGTACACAAATGTTTGTTGTCCGGCTTGAGTAGTCAAATGTTTTCTTTTTTTCGTTTTGCTTTTAATGTTTCTACCTTTTTTTCTTGATTTGTTATTTTTGTGTAGCTGCTTGTCCCTGTGTTGATAATGCCTGCCTGTCTTATGTGTCGAGAGTTTTTTTTTGTAATAGATGGTAAACATGCTGACTTACGACCTGATTGTAAGCGATTGTCACCTCCAGTAGAGCCATAAGTGCGCTGCAAACCTTTAGTAAATAAATATCCCTATTTACTCGTATATGTCTATCAATAAATGGAATTTCCAATACTGTGTTCGTAATTTTATTTATAGACATGTGGGTTTGTTCATTTCAGAGGTTTCCAGCGCAACCACAAGCATTCGATTATTGCCACACAGTGAGTGCGTCATCGATCGCGGCCGACTCATAAAGGAACGCTGGACTTCTACCACACGAGGGTATTTAAATTACAATAGCACGCCAAACCGTGCGTGACCAACTACGGCTAAATATATGTTATCTATCTATACGTCTATCTATACATAAAAGGAGAACCTGAGTGACTAGGAATGAACCGACAGCCCAAACTACAGACCCTAGAAACTTGATATTTGGGCAGCGGCTTTTTTTGATAGTGAAAATGAGCATTAAGAAGGGATTTTTAAAAATTCAACCCTTAAGGAGGATTAGAAGTTTGTATGAAAGTCCGCCGTCTTTGAGGTTAGGAATGTGAAAATGTTTGTTTAGACTAATAATTGGAAATCAAAAACGACTTATGAAAAGTTTATCGGAAAATCACCCTTACCCCCTGTAAGTTAAATAGGGGGAGAAACGCGGTATGGGTGTTTAGCAATTTCAATTTAAGAATCTTGAAAATCATTATTCGGGATCCTATTATTAAAGCAAAAACAAATTGTTTTAACATAATTGTAAATTCAATCCTTAAGGGATTGAAGTTTGTACGATAGTCCGTCGTCTTTGATGTTAGGAATGTGAAAATTTGTACTTTGACATAAACAGCAATTTACTTCAACTTTTTTGGAAAATTATTATTTGAAGGGGTGAAATGCATTCAAGGGGTTTGCTAATTAGTAAAGTAAGAAACTTAAAATTGATGTTTGGGCACGGGTTTTGAATAAAGAACTGACTTTTCAACTTTTAACAACTAAGAGATAGTTGCACGAGTTTGAATGAAGATTTTTGTAATATCAATTTTTCCTCTTCCATGCTTTATATGGGAAAATTGGTAGTGTATCTGCCGAAGAAATATTCGTCACATGACATTATTTACACTAATAATATTTTGTACATCTTTCACAGCAAAGCGGAGCGGCCCGGTTGACTTGATTTTTTAAGTAGGAGTTATTTTTTTAAGGAGATTTTTTAAGGGATGTAGAGTGAGAGGCTGCTTTTAGTCTCTTTCTAACGCAAGCAAAGCCGTAGGCAAAAAATGTTCCTTTTCTTCTCTGCTTCGGGTGCCTCTTCAGTCTTGAAGGTTTTCTATTTATATACCATAAGCCGCCAGTTTCTTAAACTTCTCTTTATCTTTTGCGAGACGGGTAAGTTTTTCTACGCTAGTATGCCTGGTCCAGTCCCGTATGTTTCGCAACCACGATTTTTTGACGTCCAGGAGCCCAATTCTCGTGCTCATGATATTTATTTTCATACGACATACATCACCAAAACACAGTTTGTTGTATGGTTTTCAGGTGATATCCGCCATGTTTTCAAAATATCACGAGCACGAGAATTGGGCTCCACGACGCCTCTTCCCATCAAATTTGTCCATCATTATAAGTCGGAGTAGACTGTACCTATCGTGTCTCAACACGTGGCTGAGATGTTCAATCTTTCTCTTTTTGACGGTCTGCATCAATTTTCGGGTTTGCCTGACGCGCTGGAGGACAGTCTGGTTACAGATTTTATGTACACGAGTAATAAAAAGAAGCAAAAGATATTACATTCTCGCAATTTAACTACCTAACCCAACCTACCGGAATAACTTAAGTTATTCCCCTTGAATAAAAGGTCTCTACATGTAAGTTAATCTGTTTCAACTACATTAATTTTCAATCAATGGAGGCAGTTTCAAACCCTCAAAATATGTTCCTTCACAGTTTAATTAGACAATAGTCTCGCATTCACGTCATATCCCACCCTCAACAGAACTAATTAATACCTTAGTTAGACCTCAGCACAGTATGAAAGACAATTAGTTAGGGCGTTCTCCGTGAATGCGCACTACACAGGGCTTATGTCAAATTGATTAATCGTGTGGAAATGAACACGCTGGCAAGGAGTATGCGAGACGGATGTAGGCTACGGTGACACGAGATGATAGTGACACGAACTTGTGCTTTTATTAAAAAACTAGTGGCCCGACCTCACTTCGTTTCGGGACATAAATTCCACTTTATACTAATAGATGGCGCTAGGTGTCGGTTACATCGCACAAGCGTTTCCTGTTTTAGTATCACCTATAAGCGTTGCCTGTTGGATTTACCTCTTTATAAATAGTAAACATATGTATTTGCAGCACACTTTCGGCAGCGCACTTGTGACTCCTTTGACGTTGCAGTTGTCCATTGGCGGCGGTTATCACTTACCATTAGGTAATACGACTGCTCATCTACTCCCTATATTATAAAAAAATTAGGGTAAAGAGATGATAAAAGGAGAGCAGAGAGAGCGTTTTTATTTACCTACTACTCGGCGGTGAGGGAAAACCTTGTCAGGAAGTAAGTAATCCTGCACATTTCGAAAAGCTTCTCAAACTGGATACCCACAAATGTGGAGTTACAATACTAAACGTCCAGGAATCGGTATGGTTCTCCTGTTGCGAAGGGCAGATGGCAATCAGTCAGTTCATTGGAAATAGCAGACTTTCCAAATCCTGATTCATGTCCCAAAGTTACCTCAGGCTCTGAACCGATGTCTATAGACCCAATGCCGGTGTTGTATTGCTGGTGACAGCTCATGAATTTTAGGTAAAAGATATTTGCTTTCAAAATTAAACCTTAGAAACTAAGTAAAATCTAGTCAAAAGTAAATACGGTTACTCGCTCGAGTTCCTATCAGCCTAGCACTCACGCAACACTGTAAAGTCGGGTGCACATTACGCGCAGGGTAATCTCGCTAGAGTCCAATTTGTCGGTCTGCTTCCCGCGAACCTCACCCGCCACACATTGTCGCGGGCCTCGACTCGTGTGGCCCCGGCTTAAGTCTGTTTATTCGGGGTTTATGATTAAACTTTCCGAATAAATCCTGCCGGCGAGCGATGTACTCAGACGTTTCATATTTTCAAGCTAACAGTGTAAGTTTGAGGTTTCTGCTACGGTGGGATAGTTGGACCGATGTGTAAATTTTGTAATTAGCCGCAACGGGTTCATTTTGAACTTGTTTGGCTTGTATAGTTTAATTTTCATAAACAAGACCTGATAAACTATGTCATATTTCAGTTGCTTTATACCAAAGAGAGAGTAATATGCAATGGATATTTTTTGAATACGGACAATCAAACCTTGTCAAGTTTCTTGATCGATTCTCACCTTTGCGTCGAACTACTTTGGTTTATTAGTTAGATAGGTACTTCCCCTAAGCCTATTGACTATTTTAAACAAATGAACTGTCTGCCACGTGTCGTTGCGTCTAGTATAGACCTTTTGAACTAAAGCTTATAATAGCCATATGTATTGTCAAAATGTATTATATGTTGGTGTTCTAATTAAATAAATAAATAAAGCTAGCAATGCATCTGTTATGCACATGTGGCGGCGGTAATCATATACCATCAGGTAAGCTGTCTATTAGTTTGTCTACTATCATATAAATAAATAGCTCAGTGGTTTAAAATGCGGCTTCCATACGGGAGTCCGGGTTCGAATCCGAACATGCACCTCTGGATTTTTAAAATCTATGTGTGTATTTCTACCATTAGCTTGGCGGTGAGGGAAAACATCGTGAGGAAACCTGCACGTTTCGGATAATTTCTGAAACGTGTAACCATGATTCAGTTGTTAACGACCCGTCTGGGTCAGTGGTAGTGAACGCTGCCTCTAGCAAGGGTTGCGGGTTCGATCCCCGCACAGTACAAACATTTGTGTGCATGAACATGTCTGTTTGTATTGGTCTAGATGTTTTCAATATTTGTTCTGATATACGTAACTACCCAACTCGGAGTCAGATCAATGTTTGTGATGTTGTGTTATTTTTAATTATTTATTATTCAGTTGGTCTGGTTTCCCTGTTAAAGGGTTGCGAAGATCAGACGGCAGTCGCTTCATTGTAATAACCAGGCTCCCCAAATCCTAAATCATGCTCTAAGCGTTCCTCCCGGGCTCCAAAGCTTTAGACGCAATTGGAAATTTTAAAAAAGCTGTTTTTTCTCGTGCAATTTTAAATTGTGTGCTCTTTTGTCATTGTTGACCAGATGAACTGGAATCAATATAATCCCTACCTCAATCGGTAATCATCATCAGCAACCCACACTCGTCCACTGCTAGACATAGGTCTCCCCTAATGCACGCCACTGCTCCCGATTTTCGGCCACTCTCATCCAGCCCACACCAGCCAGCCTTCGAATGTCATCATCCCATCTTGTCGCAATCGGTAATATCAAAATCAAAAGTGAAAAGATCTATGGGAGTTGATACATTTGTGCAATGTACTGCAACAAACTACGAAAGTTTAAGAGGCGGAAAATGTGTAAAAATAGTACGGGAGTATGTCAGAGGAACTCGGCCGCGATAAGCGGAGGATAAGCGGAGAGCGCTTAATGAGGACTGCAGCGGTTTATAGCGCGCTGCTAAAGGGTTAATTCACTTTGAAATCAAAAACTGGAATCATCGCATCTGTTTTAAAAGCTTTTTGCGGAGCGGGAGTATTATTCCATTTAGAATGTAATATAATATACTTTATAGAACATTTATAGAATATGTAACCAAAAGAATGATGAGTCCAAGTAAAATGTGTGTAAGTGGGTGGAAGAACAGAGGACGGCTGAAAAAGAGATTGATGGATTGTGTGAAGAATGACATGGTGGGAAAGTGGGTGGATGATTCGATGACGAATGACAGGGAGGTATGAAAAAGGAAGACATACAGCGCCGACCCCAGATAACCTGGGAGAAGGGCAGGAGGATGACGATAATATACTTTTTAGACTTTTTATTGAGATAAGTTTTCAATTGATTTAAAAACTTTTTTGTTATAAAGGTGTTTTGTATAATCCTGATTTTATATGAAACCCCTAGAAATATGTTATTTCATGTAGGTTATTTTATTAACATCATCATCATCATCATCATCAGCCTATCGCAGTCCACTGCTGGACGAAGGCCTCTCCAATTGTTCGCCACTGTGATCTTTCCATGGCTTCTCGCATCCAGCTCTTGCCAGCCATCCTGCGCAGATCGTCCCCCTAACTAGCCAGAGGGCGCCCTACATTACGTTTGCTAACATTAATTTTATTAACATAAGAAAGTATTTGTGTCGTCGCAAGAATATTGTTAAATTATTTATTTACCTAAGTCTAAAAACTAGTTGCCTATACAAACTTATCTAGGCATGCAAAAAGCTTTAGTAACTTTACATAAATGGCAGACGAGGATATCGTTGGTTCCCCGCACTAGCGACGCCAATTGATACTTAAATTTTTGGCTGCTGGACCAGATCTATTTTTTACATTTGCGGAATTTATTTAATAGTTATGCACTACCTTTTGGTCTCGTTTTATACTTGAAACTTTGTGCGCGTCACGCTTTTAAAGCCAACAAATAAAAAAATAATTCACAACATCACATACATTGATCTGACTCCGAGATAGGTAGCTCAAGCACCTGTGTTACGGATATCAGAATCAACAGTGGGATTAAAAATATATACATATAATACTTTTTTTTTTGTAAATACATACTTATAATATAACGCTCAGACCAATACCTACAAACAGATATGTTCATGCACACAAATGTTTGTAGGTACTGTGCGGGGATCGAACCCGCAACCCTTGCACCAGAGGCAGCGTTCACTACCACTGTTCCAAACGGGTCGTCAAATTAAAGTAAATAAGTACTATCTCTGTCCTACGTATTTACTACAGCGTAACTTAAAACGATTGTTAGATATCAAGCAACAATATAACTTAATGACTTAAATACTTGGTTTCGTTGTGTAAGAGCTTTTTCTAAAAGTAGACCGCACAAATATAGAAAACAAATAAAACGCCAACATTCTTGAATACCTTTGCCTACCAAATTTTCCTCTGCCACTTTTCTCTGTATTGTAAAAGAATAAAATCGCCAACTCACTGCGTCCGCCGAGTACGATTGGCTAAAAGCATGAATGACAACGAACATATCATTTCCATAGAGAAAATGAACGCCAAATTCATCGCCAAATGTACTCACTTAGGGGCGACTTTTTTACCAAACTCACATGGATTGCAAAATCCAAGCCTCCACGAAAATCAAAGTTGCAAGTTCACAACTCAAAGATTTGCCTTTCCCTAAAGAGCCGCAACTGAAACCCAAGTAGAATACTCACCTTAACCTCAACTCACCCCAACCCCCTTCTCGTCTCATCGTAAACATCTCACTACCTCATCTGTATCTCGGGTTCAAAAGATACGGGCAAGTTTATGGTTGTATGTGGTAACGTCATACACGTAACTCACAAAAATACATGTTATAATTTTTTTTAAAATAGCATTCTTCTATCAATTTGTAAACAATACACTTCAATTAGAACTATGGTCACAGACATGGCCCAAAGGGTTGCATGCCTCAAGTGGCAATAGACAGGGCACATAGCGAGGAGAACAGACGGCCGTTGGGGCGGAAAGGTCCTCGAGTTGAGGCCAAGTACAGGAAGTCGAAGCCGTGGCAGGCCCCGCACAAGGTGGACCGACGATCTGGTGAAGGTCGCGAGAATCCATTGGATGCGGGCGGTGCAGGACCGATCTGTGTAGAGATCATTGGGGGAAGCCTATGTCCAGCAGTGGACGTCTATTGGCTGAAATGATGATGATTACACTTCAATTTAGTCATGAATAGTCAGAATTATGCCTACTCTTACCTATATAGTCCAAAACCCTATAAAGTAAAATAAACGAAGCGTGAAAAAGCATCTCGCGGGCCAGTATGGCAGTCCCAACGGAGGTGATGCCTTGACATCCCTTCCGTTGTAATTGCAAACGTAGGCTCTTCTCTTGCTTACCATCAGGCTGAGGAGAGCCAATATACTGTCCCACTATAAAAAAAAACCCAGTCAAAGACTTCAAGAAAAACTTGAAAACTCTTTAAAGTCGCATATTATTTTACCATTGTGAAAAGTCATGAGATGTGACTTTTTACTCGGATATACAGTCCGATCATGGATATTTGGCACGTGGTAAAAGTCGGTACTAATGCTGTTTTGACATTTTTGCATAGAAAAACGTTTTACAACGCAGTGCATTCTCATCTTGGTCGGTCTATACTTGCAAAACAATTTAACGTGTAGGTAGCTGTTTTGGACAATAAACACGTGTTTAAGAGTTGGGAATGAGTACAACTATGGGAAAACAACTTATGTTCGTTTAACATCAGAGCACGCGACGCAAACATATCCTTTTAACAGAATATGCAACAGGCCGGCCCGATATCAATAACCCGAGAGGATAGCATAGCGTCAATGTCAACGCCTTCATCAGTATTCTGGTGAGTCGTCTCATCAGGCACGCATAGACCCGGATATTATGAATGAATGAATGTCGCGCTACGAGTTTACTGTTTGATCATGGTGTAATTATTATTATTATTATATTTTTTTAATTCTCACAACATCTTATAGGTTGACCTGATTCCGTACTAAGTAGCTTAAGCACTTGTGTTACAGATATCAGACAACAGAGGAACATAAATATATACTTAAATACATATATTACACCCAGACACTGAACAAACACAAGTGTTCATCGCACGAATGTTTGTCCAGGGTGGGGATCGAACCCACGACCTTATTATGGCCACTTCTTGGTTTAGATTTTATCTATTAAGAAATTTGTTGATAGAACTTTTACAATAGTACCTAAACTAGATTCTGTTGCTTACCTAGTCCTATGTTTATAATGATAGACAAATTAAAATGAACGTAGCGTCACATGACCCACACAAATGATTTATTATCAGTTTCTGCAACAGGCAAGACTAGTCCGGTGATTAATATCCCGGGCGGATATCGTCGCATCCGGGTCAACGCCTTCATCAGTATTCTGTCGGGCCGTCTCATCAGGCGCCCGCATTATACTGACTGTGCCCCGGATCCCTGATAGATTTGGATATAATGCAAAAAGTCATCTGTGTAAAGCTCCAGTTTAATTAAATTTTAAATTATACTTCTGTTTCAAAAGTAATTTTGAATTGTTTCGTTGGATTAAAAACAAATATTAAATGAGTACATATATTTTGCGATATTCGAGTTGCATCCATAGACTTGGGGTTGCTGATTCAGTGAAATACGAACGACATTATCTCCAACTCTCTTGTCAACATCACAAGAACACAGCACAGTTGCTCTCAATATGTTTTAAGTATGTATTGAATAAATCTAGATGTGAGATTGTACTAAGTACATTTTTTTAATACTGTCCGTTGTTTAATTAAATAATAAATAAATAAATAAAATCAATAAAATGTTTATTTCATGAAAGCACTTACAATTATCGAGTTACATTAGTTATTGCACTAGGCTCGCAGACCTGTATCGTACTAACTATGAGGGAATATACTAAGTTGTACTTACGATTAATTTGCTCCGGTTCGTATTTAATGTAGTTCGTAATTAATGTAGTATTCTAGATAAGTGTATATAGATAGATAGATAGATAGATAGATAGATACTCTTTATTGCACAACATACAAAACTTAAAAGCTAGGTAAACAGAGATACAATGTACAATTTAGGCGGTCTTATCGCTGGGAGCGATCTCTACCAGACAACCTTCTGGTAAAGGACATTAGATAGAAGAGGGGAGGGTGGTGCAATCCTTTTGATTTTGAATATTGATTAAGTAAATTATATTATTAGTAATTATATGTATATGTCAAATAGATTTAATGTCATGATTTACCTAAGTTGTATATAGACTAGAGATACTTAGTCCATAGTTGTACGTAGGTATTGTAACAACAGTCGTTTGTACACCAAAAATATTACTGAAAAATGTTTAAAACTTAAAATCCAACGGGAATATTCCACTCTAAAAATCTTAACCATTTTAGCGCTCTAAAAGATATTGTAATCCCGAGTATGTAACTTACATTCTACTTTGCGAAGTACGGTCATAGTTTCCACCCGTAACATTCCCAGCATCACGCCAGGTAAAATATTGCACCCGCCGGACAAATACGCAATCGTACAAAAGCAAAAGCAGAGGAAACCGCATTAACGCGAGCAAGAGCGAATTCTCCGCATAATAGCCTCGTGAAATGCACCGAAAACGTTGTTACGGAAAAACGGGACCCTACGGCTAGGGATGCACCTTGACTCGACTTTTTTGTAGTGAGTTCAGTGAATTCGATTCAGTGAGCTCAATGAGGCTATTTTGAATTTAATATTCGCTCAATAGAATCGCTGATATCACTGTATAATTACTACTAATACTTTGAAAATAAAAGAGCTCACCCAATCACCCTTCAGACCAATGAGCTGTGCATTTCACTCTGCATGGTGCGTATACTATACTTTTGTAACATCCCCATTTACGAGTGCTCAATGATCAAGAGGAATTGACTTGAGGTGACGATATCTGATTCAGCCGACGTGTCATCTCAGACAGAGAAAGTAGCAAAATTTCCAATAGCAGTAATCGAACAACTCAATACTTCATTTAAAAACCCCAATGGAAATCTGCCTGCAAGCAAAGTCAGCTTTCTTTTTTGGACTCCTGATAGTATTGAATATGAATAAAAAAATATTTCACAACATCACAAACATTGATCTGACTTAAGCACCTGTGTTACGGATAACGGAATCAATAGTGGGATTAAAAATATCTACATTTAACATTTTCCTTTTGTAAATCATCATCATCATCATCATCATCAGCCCATTTAACTCCCCACTGCTGGGGCACGGGCCTCCCTCAATCACATGAGGGGTAATTGCCATACTCACCACGCTTGGCAGACGGGTTGGCGAGGGTTTTGATATAAATGCAGAGTTTTCCTTCTCTGGGTGCTGATGATCATGCCAGCAGCTTTACCTTAGTCGCCTTTTACGACACCTCGGTAAGAGTGAGGGTGGCCTATTCTACTCTGCCGGGACCACACGGCAACCTGCACCTTTTGTAAATATATACTTATAATACATAGAAAACACCCAGATCAGTACAAACAGACATATTCATGCACACAAATGTGATATATGTCGTATGATGATAAATGTCACGAGCCTGAGAATTGGGCTCCTGTATAGTACATACTATCGTGTTTGGCCAAAGATCTTCCCTTTTAATGTGGGCACCTTTTTTATCTCGTACACCTCGAGTGTTTAACGGGTCGCATCACTAGCCTCGCCAAAGAAACGGAAAGCCAATAAAATGGCGAATAGGAGCGGGAAGAGCCGAAAACATGTCTAGTCGGAGCCACCATTAGCGCGCAGTATTTGCACATAGTTACTGAGCGCGAGTGTGAGCAAAAACCTGTGTCCCAATTATTCAGGCAAACGAGAGGTGCGGCACAGTGGGGAGGTGATATCAGTGAAGAAATTGTACACAAGTAAGTATATACCCATTTTGGAATAAAACCACCACAGTTCGAATGCCACTACTTTGACGGTGAGGGCTAACAGCGTGAGGAAAGCTAGCCGCGGGAAAGCCACGCTTCGGCATGAATGGGCCGGCTCGACCGGACTGATAGCACGGCCTCACAGAACAACGGCATGAAGCAGCACTGTCCTGTGTTTCGCTGCGTGAGTGAGGGTACCGGAGACCCAATCCGGGGGTAAAGGGTTAAAGGTTGGCAGCGCACCTGCGACTCCACTGGTGTCGCTTGTGTCCATGGCCGGCGGCAATCGTTTTTCACCAGGTGATCCGTCTGCTCGTGTGCCACCTATCACATAAAAAAGACCTCCATTCTTTAAAGAAGAATTATTCTTGTTGAGGGTAGTACCCAACTTCCCACCGAAGGAGACTTATAGCTGATGGTAATAGTGGTGACGTGTTTAAATACTATCGTAATCTTTTTAGTACTTCTTACTAAAATGTGCATCTAGCTCATGTAATAGTAATTATAAAAAATATATATACTCGCCATATTAGCCGCAGAACCGACAACCGATGGGGTAAACCAGTTCTGGAGTGGAGACCGCGTCTTGGCAAACGTAATGTAGGGCGCCCTCTGGCTAGGTAGGGGGACGATCTGTGCAGGATGGCTGGCAAGAGCTGGATGCGAGAAGCCATGGATAGATCACAGTGGCGAACGTCCGAATTGGAGAGGCCTACGTCCAGCAGTGGACTGCGATAGGCTGATGATGATGATGATGATGATATATACTCGTATATTAGAGATAATTCTCTCCGAATGGCTTGCATCTGAAGTTTTTCTAATGGTGCATTTCTCCTATAGCATAAAACAGTCAAAATGTCAGCCGAAATTCTAAAGTTATGTATAGAAGTGCGTAATAATACATTGGCATGTCGTGTAAAACGTGACTATTGCGTATAATACTTGTGGTCACATGTCGTGACAAACCGTACACTACAGATCACAATTTAATGTTAAGTAATAAGTTGGATAAACCGCTTATACCTTTGCTTTGATGTACCTACTTACATACATAACACAAATCAAGTGGAGGCCTGCCTGCTTGCCTGCCTGCTCAAAAAATAAGCATTTGTCATGTTTTATGTGTTGACTGTATGTGTTGAATTATCAAAAAAAATATGATTAATTAATTTTATAGCCAATATTGTTCTTTTGCAAATCGACAGTTTTGCCAAGTGGGCCCGCCCAAGCATATAGAATGAGGTGATTTAAAGGAAGATGTTCACGTACATAAATGTATTTATTTGTTTTTTGGTTGAAGCGGGAAGGAAGAGTTTTCAAAGAATACATAGATGATTGCCTCATTTCCTCACTGCTACCTATCTGATTAGATACGATCGGGTGTTTCGAAAAGAACGAAATTCGTGTCTCCCTGCGCTATATTTCTAGTCGAATGGAGTTTGCGCTTTGTGCGGAGTCGATGCGCGACGGAACTTTGTGTCGATTCACAACAGATATCCATTTGTTAGTTTTTGCTAGAGACACAGTGAAAATCGAAAAACGGCGATGGTCGAAAGTATCGATACTTTATTATTATACTAAACGCGCAATGCCCCACCACTCTGGATGCCAACGACCTTGCAATGTGGAGGTTTAGTAGAAAAGCGGACCCTGGGTTGAGAAACGACAGCTTTAGACGCAACTGGGAAGATATTCTAGTAATTTTAACGACTAAACACAATAAAATAAGTTACAGATCTAAATGTCAGTAAAACGTCTATCCATAATGATTTACATAAATATCACATATTTAAAGCAAGAATAAAAATATATATTTTAGGCTAACGCGTATCATCTAAAACCTTGTCATAGATTAGTTCGTAATAGTTATTTACAAGATTTGTTTGTTTTGCCCGTAACAACTTGCGCTTGCCACAGTGCCGAAATATCGGAAACTCAAAAATAAGGACATGGTAAAACTCTCGTAACTATTCTAATGTTAGTTGACCGTGAAAGTTTGAAACAATATATCTCGTCCTAGATTTCATAAATAAAAATAATTAGTATCAAAAAATGTTTCACGCTAAAAAGTATCGACACTTCGAACCCCTAATTTCGTGCGCGTTGTTTCGTGAGACTGCAAAAATATTGCAAGGTCCGGACTAGAGGAAATATCGAACCTTTATTGGTTTTGTAAACAGGTTTTAGAGATGGATCGGCTCTTTCTCTTTGCTATTTTGAAGTTTATTTTCCTTTTCTTTTATTACTCTTACAATGATATAAGCCTATAATTATTATTGGATTACACATGTTTGTACCTCACAATATCTCTGTAACTCGAACTCTGTCTTATCTGTAACTCTGATACCTATATACTACAATTTACGTAATTGTATATATCACACTTTAGAATTATTTATGATGCTTAAAATGTGAATAGAATGGAAGAAAAATATAAGTTTACAAATACCTTAAAACCAACTATAGCATTGAGCCTTAGCGTTAATCTTCAGTATCACATGGAATCATAGAGTAAGGTAATACAGTAAGTACCTACATATAGCTTCAAACCTGAAAACTAACCTTATTCATATATTAATATATTACATTACGTAATCCACTTAATATGTAAATATTTATTTATTCACGTATTCACTTAATCGCTCAGTACAAAAAATATGTATGACCCTTTTTCCAATGTCGAATGCCGGTAAATATAGTTCATGGTAAGCCTTTTTATTCCTCGTATGGAAGTACTTGCCCTTCATCTCACCTTCTACTTGAAGGCTGGAAGCCTCTAGGTAGAGGTGAGGCAAAAATAGAGCATAAAATATATACCAACAAAGATTTTGCTTAGAGCATGTGATTACATTGGTTGGTAGGTTAAATTAAATGGCAGTTATTTAATGCATTCTACTCGTAGTATATAATTTCGATTCAACTGGTGAGTTTTCCGCTTATAGATTCGAAAAAAAACAAATATTTATATGCCACTATAGATAACAGCACAATAAATTAATAAAATCGGATGAGTTACACTAATTAATTATAAATCAAAACAGTGGGAGAGCCACGCTTCGTCAAGAATGAGCCGGCTCGACCGGATTAATACCACGTCCTCACAGAAAACCGGCGTGAAGCAGTGCATGCGCTGTGTTTCGCTGCGTGAGTGAGGGTACCGGAGGCCCAATCCAGGGGAAGGGGGGTTAAAAGGTAAGCAGCGCACTTGTGACACCACTGGCGTCCATGGGCGGCGGTAATCGCTTACCATCAGGTGATCCGTCGGCTCAACTGCTCTCAATATAATAAAAAAAAAATTGAACCTATTTTATGGATTTCTACTTTGTTAGATTTGTCTTCGCCTCGAATGACTGTAAAAATAAGAAAACGCGCTAAAAAAACTATAGCTCAGGTAAACATCTTTTCAAGTTAACCTAAACCTGACAAAATGCAAATTCACTAAGTACTTAACACTGACTTTATTTTCCAAAATCATAGAATCTAACCTCAAGCAATTAATTCCCAACTAACCCCATACCGCTTGAATTAGTTCCTCACTCTTATTTATTTATTTAAAACTTTATTGCACAAAACGATACAATAGGCGAACTTTATGCCAAGAAGCATTCTTTACCAGCCAACCTTTGGGCCATGCAGAAACTCTTCCATTACGAAGGTCATTATAAAGGCTAGGGCTCGCGAAGTTTTAATGAGAAGACTCCGCCGTCATCACGAGAGATAAGAGATCCCTGAGTAATCCTTCCCTAATTGATTCGCAACCGCCCAGTCAGGCATGACCAAGGTCAAGCCCATAAGTCACAAATACCTATTGTTCTACATTTTATTGATGGTTTTTGATATAAAATAGCCAACGCTTAACCACAATCCTATCTGATAGAATGCGTCGGTGAGTTTTAAAATGTTATACGTTCGCTTAGAATATGCCTGTCCCCCCTTACCTTAAAGATGGCCAGAATATAATTATCAGGGAAACAGGCCTCGGCTATATAGGAGGAGGAGGTTTTATTCCTTAGCTGTCAATAATAAAAATAATATACATTGAATATAACTAGAGATTCAATGAAAAAACGTCTACGGGGGGATATTTACGTTCAGCAATGGACGACGATAGGCTGAGTGATTGATTAGTTAAAGCATCGATATATTATGATCGAAGAGTTCGAGATAGCTGCCTCATATTTTCACGATTAGATTTTCCAATCAATTCTGCAACTGAATGACTGATGCTCAAAGGTGACTTATTACATATATTCCATTCGTCCCCCCAAATAGGACAGCAAGCAAAAATTTACTTTCTCCTCGTTCTTCTAACTTAACATAATAGAACAAATGCTTAGAATCACATATTGTACTAAAGTAGTATAAATGAAAAGCTTGCTAAGTTATTACACAACCTGTAGGGGAATAAAAATAATCCCAATTAACTTGGAGAGATAAACAAGTAATACGCTGAACATCAGCAGCTAGGCCTTTGGTTCTTTCATTTGCTGTGCCCTTTCTCCCTACACGCCCTGACCTTTATCAAGCAAGAACCTAAGTTTCCAGATCTACCTATTAATTGATTTGCAAAGTAGTCGACCCTTGAAGGACGAAGGTCAGCCCGCCATCACTCCATGTTAACTACGGAATTATTCAGACAACCTTCGCACTAGTAAATTGGACTATTTAAATATCGAATAACTTGGTTACGAAATCAAGGCAGTTATGGAATTTTCTAAAGTAATCCAGGAGGTCAGTAAGTCGTAAATGACTTATAAACAACCTATAATTCAACAGTCTGTTAGTGTGTGAAAAATGTATTTTCTATAAATGCCTCTATAAGAAATAAAATGTTACGCGCTGTACGTCTCTTCTGTTTGGATGACGCTTGATTGTATATTCTGGTTTTTAACGGGACGATTTCGTTGTAAGCCCACTGCTTCCCATCTGATGGTAAATGTAACCGCTACTCATAGACATCGACTATGCATTAGAGCACAATCACATTATATAAACTGAACTAAAAAATCGCACCAAATCTTCCAATAAAAGCCACAAAAAATGTCTACGGGGTAAAGCAAAAGCTAGTGATTTATATCCGGATGGCATCAGCAGGCAATATCCGTGCGCGCGCGTCGCGACCCGGGCTCGGAAAATCCGGAAATGTAATAATTTTTCATTCTCTCACCTGATCAACCTTTGCTCAGAGACGTGGAATGGTTACGAGAGGACGGTGTTAAAATTAGTCTACTCCTTGCAGTATTTTTAATAGGGATGATGTAATTTGTAATGTAAAGAATTTGTCATAGTTTTAGAAGGTTCTAAAAGTATGATAACATTAGTGAAAAATTACTCATTTATACATACGTATCTAATGGCTGATTCGCCCAATCTTAATCCTATACTAAATACCATAGATTTAGTATTGGATTAAGCTGTCATTCTATACAAATCTGACGTAATATTTTATAGGAATACCATAAATTTATCCACGAATAACGAATCAGGCCTGAAACGACTAGAATTTGCTGCAGTAGGATTTTAAATTAAACAAAGTGATTTGACAGTTGCTAATGTCAAATCCCTATACATTTTGACATTTTACATTTTGCAAATGTATGAGAATGACACATTGACATCTGTCAGTGTACTTCGTCTAATTAAAAATTCAGCTTTAGTACAAACTACTTATGATCTTGTGACACACAGAAAGGCTGCTCTTGCTGACATTGATATCGAAAAGTTCATGATATGTTTGAGGAATATGGCTTTAATGTATCGTGTCTTTCCCGCACGTCTATCTCTGTTATTCATTCCGTAACATGCTGAGATTACTGTAAGCTCGCAAGTAGCCTGTTTAGCTCGCGATGTTGGTAGACTGTGAAGCCCTCGAGGTTAATGCATCGCGCTATAACTTGGTTCGACTGGTACTGTGACACTCATTTACCCTTTATGTAAGGTTAGGTTTTCGACCTTATTTTTATTTATGGTCTCATGAACTTTACTAATAGCCTAAAAGCAAAATGAAACATTTTTAAGTCAGTCTTTCATAAAAGCTTTTTACAAGACTATTGAATGCTTTAAGAGGATTACAAAAACAAATCTGTCCATTGCCTCTACAACAGATTCTGTTGGTAAAGAAAACATCAATCGTAGTAACAAAGTTCAATTTTCATTAACCCTATATCTTTGATAATCCAAAGTTAGAGTCGAAATCACATAACCAATTTTCACTGAATTGGTTACATGAACAAACTCAGTAACAAACCAAATAATGGCTTCGGTTGCTTTCATCAAAAGCCAATATTTCGCAACAACACTGTATCAGCTTTATGTTTCGTTCACAAAACAATAATAATTAGGTGTGCCGAAATTACGAGAGGGGCGCTTACAAATTCTTGACTTATTATTCACCGGGTGTCGCATTTGCTTCGCCTAGTAAATTTATTAAAAGGGGTCACGCCGTCGTTTTATGGGGATAATAAAAAGTAAAACAACACGTCCATCTGACAGATGAGATCTGAAATGAGGATCTTGCACGACACGAAAATGTCCCGGAGCGAATATTTATGCGGACCTCATACATTTTGGAGTAGACTCTGAGCTCGAGGCTTGCTGAAGGCGTGTTAACGCGTTCTATCATTATACTGAGTCTTAACCTTTAGACTTTTTGGGGCGGAAACGATATTATGAGTAACTTTTTGAGCAACGCATAAGCGATTTTTTTCTACATTAGTGAGAGCCCAGTGAACAAGAATAATGAAGATTAGGCCTGCTTATGGATTACATACACGTTTGTTTGTCAGCAGTTTCAGACATTTAGATTTTAGCATACACATGAGTAAAACTTCGCAAAATGACTAGACAAGCAGGTACAAACAGCAACCCTCTTAATTATACATGTCATTTGACATTTTTGCATAGCTGAATACGACAGGTATTGGTCAGCCAGTAAGATCTATATCTTCTTTCGATGTGTCGAGAGCATAGGCCCTGCCGATAACCTGCATGTCCAGCGTGGTGGTTATGAGCTATTTTTTTACGAACTATAGGGCAACGCTTGACCCAACTCACCCGATGGAAAGTGACAAAAAGGTCTAGGAGGTAACGCGTTTGCCTAGAAGATGCCTATTCTCTCTTGCCTTAAAGATGTCCAGATTGTAGTAGTCCGGAAATAACAGACCTCGGCCTCTATGGCAAGGTATTGCTACAAACTTTACTACAATCGAACATTAATAACTGTTAATTTGCTAATGTATGTTCCTTTTTTATCCTTCTTTCTTTTATAATGGTTTACTCGTGACCATGGCATTTAATAGAGTATCTGTTTTAGAACATTATTTCACCCTCAATTTCTTCTTAGCATTCTGTGTTCCCGAATGTATTGTGTTTTTCAGTTCTGTAATTATTAGTTTATTATTCGTTCTTTCGAGCGCTAGTTTCTTAAACATACTGGAAAAGCTACCCAAGTACTCGTATGTATGAAACAACAAAAACAAGTTGTTTACACACGTTCTTCAGATCATCTCGATCTAATTGCGGCTTGCACTGTCCTCCCACAGGCCTCATTACTGCAAATTAGGTTAGACTGTAGAAAAATAATGGAATCTCTTCATCAGATGAATATTCAGTGGGATGCCCTGCTAGGTGTAATTAAAAAAAAATAATTATTAAGCCCGACCCAAACTCCAGGGCTTTTCTGAAAATAAAATTCTACAGCCGCGTTGATTTCGGCAAGAATCTGGGAAGGGCCCAGTGACGTCTACTGTACGTATAATGAAGACGTTTTATATGAATACAATAGAATCTAGGGTAAGGCATCGCGGCATCCTAAGTCTATGGGGGTAAGAGACATCCTATCAAGATAGATACAGACGCGTTGCACGTTATATCTATTTAAGAAAGCAAATGTGAGCAGACTAAATAGAGAAATTTAAATAACAAATAAAAAATAACAAAATTTAAAAATAGCCAAATTGCACCAGACAGCTACAACTTGAACGAATCAATTATAGTCCTCTTAAATTTGTGACTGCTACATGATAAAACATCAACTCTTGCCGACCTCTTCATCAATCCGTTGTATTGACGTTGAAGTCTGTTTATTAGTGAGTGATAATGCAAGAGCATATTCATTTTAAAAGGCCGTTAGCACATTTGTGACTCCTCTGGTGCTGCATTGCCTACCATCAGGTGATACTACTCGTCTGCCTTCAACCTCATCAAAAAAAGATGCTACATATACATACTTCTTTATGGGAAAAGGATGCAAAAGAGCTGACAGGATAACTTATGGAAGCGATCACCAGTTACCTATGGATGGACAATCGCTGCATTCCAAACATAATTCCAGCCGTGTAGGAAAATTAATGTCTTGAATTCGTAGAAAATGTATGATATTATATTTTGCCTCTCTCTCAGATGGAGAGTCAAACTTATTTCTATATACCTACTTGATTAATAATATTATAATCAATTAATTGAATATGTCATAAGTTTCGAATAGATTAACTATGTTCTATTTTATAATTAATAATTATAGTTCTCACAACATCTCATACGTTGACCTGATTCCGTACTAAGTAGCTTAAGCACTTGTGTTACAGATATCAGACAACAGAGGAACACAAATATATACTTAAATACATATATTACACCCAGATACTGAACAAACACAAGTGCTCATCGCACGAATGTTTGTCTAGTGTGAGAATCGAACCCACGACCTTTGGCGTAAGAGGCAGGGTCACTACCAATTGCGCCATCCGGTCAGTCAAAGTCCATTTTTGGTGTTGATTCTCCAGGACAATAATAAGTATGTACTTAAAAAGGAAAATTTAGTTATAAAATTGGGAGTAATAGAGCTTAAATTTACGTAAATGTCGAATCTTCTAACTTCTTTTAAAATGTACCCCATAACAAAGTGTCAGCGACGACAACCCTGTGATGTTATTAAAACAAGCACACTCCACGCAGAGGAGAGGGGTGACGTCACGCCGAGTACTTACCGACTAGCACCAACACGTACGTGGGCCCCTCGTCTTACTCAGGCTTTATATTTCATACTCATAAGGTTTAAGTGCGGCGATGACTTGGCTTTTACGCGAAACAAATGAGCATCGTTGGCGTGTTTGTATGTTCAATACAAAATGCATAACTTTTCTTTTGTCATCAATAGCGCCGTGAGTGCGCGTTTTCGGAGCCGTCAGCACAGGTTGTAGACGCCAGTTCGCGTTATAGATGTCGCGGGTATATTGAATAAATCCATCGTTTACATTTATGGGTTAGTTAAATGGTGCTAATTCAACTCCTTAAATGGTGCTAATTTAAATGTTAAGTTAGAACGTGGCAGTTCACGTTAAACTTAAAGTGCGTATGTAAAAGGCGGATTTATTTAAAATGTCTGCGACATAGACACCGTGCGCATACGGTGCTATAGGTTTCGTGACAGCGCGTTATCGGCGCAGCAAAAACGCGTTTTCGCGCCGTAAACCGAAATGTCTGCGACATAGACACCGTGCGCATACGGTGCTATAGGTTTCGTGACAGCGCGTTATCGGCGCAGCAAAAACGCGTTTTCGGCGCCGTAAACGCGTGTCATGCTGCTGTGAGCGCGCGTTTTCGTCATTGTGAGCGCGCGTTTCCTAAACGCGTGTGCGTAGACTTACTTGGCTATATTTTACTCACACATCCCCAGTTAATCAGCAATGATGATTACGTACCTGTAACAAGACCTGTCATATTATTTAAACGTACTCTTATGTTAGCAACATTAATTTCTCCACATATGTGGGATATACGAGACAGGGGATGTATTATTACCTATCCTGTCTCCCCTGTAATATTATTACTACGAGTATATTTAAGATTTCTGTTATGAGCAGCTGTTAGACTCGGGTCAAACAAAATCATAATATTGTTGAATGTTCCTAGCTTAATGAAGTTATCAATTCTAATCATATTAATCAAATAGGTAGGTACAGGGTAGATATGTACACTTCAAACACAACTTAACGCTTTTGAAGGCCTCGTAAAATTATATCCTCATCGTCATCATCATCGTCAGCCCACTTAAGTCCCCACTGCTGGGGCACGGGCCTCCCTCAATGACATGAGGGGTAATTGCCATACTCACCACGCTTGGCAGACGGGTTGGCGAGGGTTTTGATATAAATGCAGAGTTTTCCTTCTCTGGGTGCTGATGATCATGCCAGAAGCATTACCTTAGTCGCCTTTTACGACACCTCGGTAAGAGCGAGGGTGGCCTTCTACTGCTGCCGGGGACCATACGGCCAAATTGTATCCTAAAATATTACAATTCTTATACCGGTGGACTATTTGTATAATGTTGTGTGTTTAAATTTATTGAATATTCTGCCAGGATGTTGGCATTTATTATAGTAAGTTTGCAAATAATGTAGTATAAGTAAGTTGGTAATTTAATATAACAATTGTGTGCAATTTAATCTTAAGTAAATAACGAACTTAACATATTCTGGTTGCCTGTTATGTCCATTAATGGTTCAATTACAAGCACCGCCCTACACCTTCATCAAGTGTCCTTTATCCAAAGGTTGCCTGGAAGAGATCGCTCATAGTGATAAGGCCGCCTTCGTTGTACACATCCTGTAAAATCTAGTTTTTAAGTTGTCATATTTTATTTTGAGTGCAATAAAAGTATATTCATTCATTCATTCATTCATTCATCCATTCATTCATTTATTCATTCATTCATTCAATTACTATAGAGTAATAAACGCCAATTTATTAATTACTTAGTACTACTTATTGTAATATAGAACATTGAATTTATAATGCAAGTAAAAACTTGGAACAATGACTGCCAAGTAAACGTGAAACTACTTCGCAAATAATTCTCACGGCAGAATATTTCAGATTCCAAAACAGCTTCCGCATTCAAAAGTGTTACCGATAAGTTCAGCAGAATTCAACTGGGGAAGCTCGGGAAAAGCGACCCAACGGACTCCTATCTCGATACATTTGCGATACGAGGGGCTGGAGTCGCACTATCTCGGCACGTTTGGAGATACGAAGAGCATGTTTATTTTCATTTTTATTTTGCAACTGGCAAAGGCACACAGGCGTAATGCCTACACCTGCAAAATGCACTCTGCGATGAAATAATGCGACGATATTTTTTTTATTGAATGCAGATGACATGTGCTTTGAGAGTTTTTCAGATTGCTTATTTAGACTGAAAACTGTGGATGTTCCTATTAGACATTTAATAAATACATAATAAGTTATTCTAGTTCAACAGTTGTTCTTATCTCTTTCTTCTCTTCTTTAGTGAGAGGTTATGTGCAATCTCGTGTTATTGTTATGTTAAGCACTCCAAATAACACAAATAGAAATTTAACCAATTTTCGCAACTCGCCTTAAGGCAAATAATTAATGTACACGGGACAAATCGGGACAGCGGGAATTTTTTTAACAATTGTTTCACTGTCCACCCGGGGTGGACAAGCAAAGGGTGGACAGCGGGAATAAACCGACAAATCGCGGTTATTTATATATGTAAGTGCAGAAACCAACGTAGGTCGAAACGTCAAGCTGTGAGTAGATGCTACTACGAGTTTGTTTACATATGAAAATAATCGCCTTTTGTCCCGTGTACATTAATTATTTGTATAATGTAACGGGAAAGTTTTAACTAATTAATTAGACTTGATAATTATACTTTCCAAAAACTGATCTACGATACAACTGCAACACGTCTGCTTATTCTGACTGATCAACGAAGTAAAGCGCATACTGTATTTCATATTTTTATTTTTGTAATCAAAAGACCTCTCAACTATAGAAACATCGTTGAAAGAATTAAGTACTTTATTCTCATTTAAACTACCTGAGATATCACAACTTTAAAATCACATTATTTTGGGCAAACCCAAAACGCTCCATACAAATGGCGACTGGCATGTGACGTCACACGTATACTGTATGCATTTCATTTGAATTTTATATGGTAGCTTTATCAAATGTTTCGTTTATGTCAATGGTTCTATTATAATACGTAGTTAGTGCAAATTGTATGGGTTATTCAATGGTATAATTATTTTTAATAATTTCATACTTTTAAAATGGACTTGCCCAAAATCTCTGAATGAGCATAAATCCGGCTAGATATTATGTTTTTAACGGAGAATTTTTGCTATTGGTATATATATTGACCTATATTTTGATAAAATATAATATTTTGTAAAATCTCGAGCTTAGTCAAATACCCTATTATAAACAGTCCTATTTATACCTTACTACCTTGAACCTATACCTTCCTATGTAACTTGCAAGCTAGTTTGAACTTCATCTAGTATGTACTTTCAAGGAACCACTAGTGCAAGCGCCTCTACTTAGTGGTTCTTTATTCAGATTACTTGGGCACCAACTTCGCCTCGTCAGATATTCTTTTGAAAGAGATTTTCATTTTTAATGAACTCAAATTCTGAGACATTGTTCATTCAAAATATTGGAGAAGTTAGCACTAGTCTTTGTGGCAAAGGGCATTGTTGTAGCTCGACTGGTATAAAAGTAGGTTACGAGTAAATCAGGTAAGTAGTTTTAGTTAGTGATTTGTGCATAATCACTGTCTTTTACCGAGTTCTCTGTTCATCAAGCTTTTGCTATCGTTGCTTTGCTTCTATAAACGGTAATATACGTATATTACCGTAGTTAGTTCAACGTCTGATGAAATATTTAGTAAAACTGACTTCTTATCATTGTTTTAATTTTCCTTTTTATTTACTTTTAGCTTAATTTTATTTCTCAGTTATTCTTAAGTAAATAACACACTTAAAAATGTAATCTCGTGTTCAGGCGGGATTCGAACCCACACCTTTCACAATCTACTTACTGCTATTTATTTATTTACTTATTTATTTACTTAAGAATAAATTGCAAAACAGTGCTATAAAAAAAATAACTATTTTCTCAGTTATTATCTTAATTTTCTTGTGTTTTTGTTATTTTGTTCAATAAACAAGTTTACTCAAACTTACAACAGTACAAATATATATGATAGTTGTTGTAACTGCTTTATTAATGATTACACTTCTAATCTAAAGTGTTTTAATCAGATTAACCTGTCAAAGTCGCAAAAGAGCAAACTTTTTCAATACTGTAAGGGTGATTTTTCAATAAATAAATGAAGAACCTCGACACCCTATTGAATAAACATTTAAATAGATGTTCTTTATTGCACAAAAACAAAATACAAGTATGATACAACAACAACAACAGAGAGTACAATAAGGCGGTCTTATCGCTTCTAGCGATTTCTTCCAGACAACCTTTGGTCATAGTAACGAAATAACGTATTCCTAATAGGGGAAGGCAGTGCAAAGCAGTTTAACAAATGACATTGAAAATGGCAACGTCTTTTTTTTAGCCTGCGTCGTCACACTGCTGGGCAAAGGCCTCCCCTAAAATCCGCCATTGGACTCTATTTGTGGCGATGGTTTGCCAATTGCCCGAGAAGTGGTGAAAATCATCTCGCCATCTCTTTTTGGGCCTGCCTCTCAATCGACGTCCCGCTGGCTGCCAATGGGTGATAAGTCTGGTCCACCTCTCCGGGTGCATCCTACAAACATGGCCGGCCCAGTCCCATTTTAGTCTAGCGGATTTTTCGCCCACATCCGCAATCCCGGTTTTTGAGCGCATTGACTACAATACGCTCAAAAACCGGGAAATACTAATTTCTGACACAGTCAGAGATTCTCATGCCTAGTATGCTTCGCTCCATAGCTCTTTGCCACCTATCACTTAAAAAATCTTTAAAGAGGTGTAATTAGGATTAAGATGAGTGTTAAGGTTTTTAAGGGGGTTGGCAGCGCGTATGCAGGTGCTCTGCAGATGTCCATGGGCAGCGGTGATCTGCTTTCCATCAGGTGTGCCGTATGCTCGTTTGTCCGCTATAATGTAAAAAAAAGTTAGGGATAGTGTAAAATAATTGTATGCCTTTTTTTTATAAAGTATTTCTAACTTGTTTCATTGCCCATACACAGAGGTAATAAACATTGTTGTTACAATATATTGCCTAATCCGAACAAACACCGGACGCACAAAATGGTTATATATGTGTACGAAGTGGGGCGAAATGGGCAAAAAATAATTTCGCTAAAGTGGGGCACCGCAGACGGCAATGGAATGCCCAAACTTGTGTCCTACATATGTCCCTGCCAACGCTGGAGGCATGCCAGATACCGGGTTGGATGCAAACCCTAGAGGCTTACAACCTTGCCAATTCAGCGGCCTTTTTTCATCAATAAAAATAAACTATAATGAATTATATAATACAAATGTATCATAGTATATACACCATTATATTTTTATCGTTTGCATCCCGAAAACCACATAATAGATATCGAGAATGAAATAAATTTACCATATTCATCATCAGCCCATTTAAGTCCCCACTGCTGGGGCACGGGTCTCCCTCAATCACATGAGGGGTAATTGCCATACTCACCACGCTTGGCAGACGGGTTGGCGAGGGTTTTGATATAAATGCAGAGTTTTCCTTCTCTGGGTGCTAATGATCATGCCAGCAGCTTTACCTTAGTCGCCTTTTACGACACCTCGGTAAGAGTGAGGGTGGCCTATTCTACTCCGGGACCACACGGCCGTTTTTTTGTTTTGTTTACTTTAAAATTGTTACTTGGATGCTTTTATGTTGTGATGTGTGTATGTTGTTGTAACCAATAAACGTTTTATCTATCTATCTAAATCAGCTGTTTCATACATTATTGCCGGAAGGATATTCTATTTCGTATTGAACAGCTGTTTTTTTCGCTTATTTTGCTACATCAACAAAATAAGCGAAAAAACAGCTGTTCATGCTAAATGGACTTAATTTAGTTGGATTGCTGTTGATACTTTTTTTTAATATCAATAACTAATCATTAAGTTTCAAAGTAAAATAGCATTCAATGAAATTAATAAACGAAAGTAGTACCCAGTCCACTATAACTAAACAGGCTAAGCATTGTGATCCAGTTACAACTAACAAAGGAAAATATAGCTAAGTACCTACGGCTGACTTTCTAGCCGATTCATATCGAAAAGTACTACCTGTGGTACTACGATAGCAAGCTTGTTGCTCCCACCCATTTCCGTATATCGTTATGAAATAGTACCTTTGAATTATTTTACCGCCTTGTTTTGAACTTATTGTTGCCAACGGCAATTACAAGAACGGGGTAGAAAGTAGGGTAATGACTTACAAATATAGGAACTTGCATTAAAATTTAGACATTTGCATTAAAGCGTCTTGGCAAACGTAATGTAGGGCGCCCTCTGGCTAGGTGGAGGGACGATCTGCGCAGGATGGATGGCAAGAGCTGGATGCGAGAAGCCATGGATAGATCACGGTGGCGAACAATTGGAGAGGCCTACGTCCAGCTGTGGACTGCGATAGGCTGATGATGATGATTATAAGAATAATACCTTTTTAAATAAAATAGGTTGAATTTTTTTCGTTCATGACGGGCTCCTATTCTCCACTACCTTACTTATACTTTGAACCTTTCCATCATCATCATCAATCATTATTTCAGCCAATAGACGTCTACAGCTGACCAGCTGTATTACATTATACATTGGAGGAAGCTTATGACCATAAGCCTCCCCCAATATTCTCCACACAGATCGGTCCTGTGCCGCTCGCATCTAATGGATTCCCGCGATCTTCACCAGATCGTTGGTCCTCCTTGTGGGGGGCCTGCCACGGCTGCGACTTCCTTTACGTGGCCTCCTCTCGAGGATCTTTCCGCCCCAACGGCCGTCTGCTCTCCTCGCTATGTGCCCTGCCAATAGGCAAAAAGATTGCATGCCTCAAGTGGCAATATCCTCTTGAGGCATGCAATCCTTTGGGCTATGTCTGTGACCTTAGTTCTCCTGCGTTTCCAAGTCATGTGCCAGATAATCAATCGTTTTCCGCATATTAAAAAAAAATCAAAAAAACTCAGTACTTACAATAAATTACCTCTTAATGTTACAATTCTTATATTACAAAAATAACTCGAAACACTACCCGTTTTAATAATTATTTGGGTGTTTGAAATTCACTTTGAATTATATTGACCCTCATCTAAACTCCAGCTGTGATTCAAATGACAACAGACTACAACCATAGGAATAATTTCCGACCTCGCTTTTCCAAATTCTATAAATAATGAATGCGCACTCCTTTGATAAGAAACAACTTCCCGCTTTCCCTTGCCTCTAAAAAGTCGCGGAATCGCAGCATTTCAAGCGCTACAAAACATCGAATTTAATAAACAACCTCATAAAAGGGAAACCATGAAATTACGATTTAAAAAGGCGACAGAGCGCTGAATACAATTTTTCCTTACTTATTGGCCGGCTGGGCTTCCGTCGACGGACCGGAAATGAGTTTTGCCGTCCTCCTTACCCCCCACTCCTCTCTTGCCACACCAGCCCCCTGTCAAGGGACAAGCAAACCCACCTCATTATTAGTCTGTCGGAAAATCCATTTGACCCCATTCGCCCCGAAGAACGTACACTCCAAGTTTTTAAGTGAGTTTCAGACGATCAGGCCTGTTTTCATGATGCAATTATCGTTATCCAAAATAAAGGGCCACAAACGACATTGTCTTAGGATACGCTTTAAGCCCACGATCATAATATTTTTGAAATATCATAACCAGTAGAAGCATCCAACCAGGGAAAGAAAATGTGTAGTTTTCTATTTTTTTTTAATCAGCCTATAAACTGTCCCACTGCAGGGCAAAGGCCTCCATCATAGAAATCAAGTTATCACTACTATTATGGGATTAGGCTTAATCACCACGCCATTGCCAAATGCGGATTGGTGATCACAAACCCGAGCTATGTCCGAAAAATTCGAAACGTACTTTTCGCTCGTCCCGGGAATCGAACCCAGGACCCTGTGATCACAGCCCGGTACTTAAACCACTAGACCAACAGGGCGTTTCTGTAAGTTGTAGTTTTCTATAATAGCGAGCAAACAAACAGACGGCACACCTGTATAAGTGATGAAAATCTGTAACACCAGCGGCATCACACACTTTTGCGTTGGCCTGTTTAACGAAAGAATAAGCTTTTTTCTAACTTCATCGACTTTCAGAAAATAATACAGAAACCATACAGATATCAAACTTCATTGAAACTTGTGGAAATGAACCAGACAAACTGGTTCATAACCATGATCGTGTAACCACATGATCGAGCACATTAGGAATATTCAAAATGTATGGGAAATATACGAGAGAACTAGAAGATATACGAAATTTTGTGTTATAGTAAACAAAATTATTTCTGATATTTTATTTAGGGCGAAGTTCACCAAGATTTCAAGCAATGGTAATCTCCCGTTTACTATGATTTAACTGCTGAGTGATGGTTATTCATGTTCAGCACAAAAAAAGCGGTTACTACTGCTTAACTGCCGTTTACGGTCACTGAACCAACGGAGGTAGTTAACGTCTCTTAACTGAGGATTTTTTGTTATGGAAGAAGGAAATAGTCTCGACTTCAGCATAGTCTGTAAGTCGATACCATAAATATATGAAACCTAGGATTTTTCAAGAACATCGAAATCATTTTGAAGAGTATGACAAAACATCATTTTGGACAAGATTTCGGCTTACAAAAGAGTCTGCATTGAAAATAACGAAATATTTGGTCAATTTTGGATTCTTCTCATACCACAACCAACCGCACTGCAGTTAAGCATGATCCGCGTTGCGTTATTTTTCCAAATAGACGATTTAATAGTATGAAAGCCAATTTATAATTCTTATATTTCTCTTTCACTTCCCGTTGACGCTCTACGTATTTGTCACATCTGTCACAATAGGAACTTCAAATGGAAAAACCAACCGCATTTAGGCTTTCTTATAAAATGACATTTTAATTCTTCCAAAAATAAATCGAAAACATATAAATATTGATAATAATTGAAAACTGGGCCTCACTTGGTTTAGGCCCGGGAGCCCAGTCTAATCCGAAATATTTAAAAAAATGTTTCGAGGAAAAAAAATTTTAACCAAAAAAAAAATAGTTTTGGTGGGTTTCCTCGAGATGGCGCTAGCACTGGCTTGCCGACTGATGCTTCTATGTCAGTATATATAAGTTACTCTATGAACTCTATGAAGTTTTTGTTAAACAACCTAGTGATTATCAGTGGAAACTTGTAATTGGCCCTCAATGTTTTTTTTTCTGTGATTGTATCTCTAAATCTAGCTGTAAGTTTTCCAAAAACTTGTAAAATAAAAAAATAAAAATAAAAAAAAATAAAATGACTCTCATAGAGTTGACAGTGACAGCTGCATCACGTGACCATGTGAAAAAGTACAGTCTAATGAACTGTATGAAATACGTGTGCGTATTTTTTAATTTAAAAATATTATACATTATTCTACCAAATATGTATGATACCAAAAATCGTGTTAGAAAATATGAATAACTTACTTCTGGTTTTAGTTGAGTTAAAATATTCACTAGAACAGTCAGTTAAGTACCCAGTTATATCCAATTTATGTGCTGAACAGTACGGCTGGTTAATGTTTGACTAAGCTATTTACTGCCCGTTTTCGTAGTTGTCAGTTATCTAGATTTGGATGAACTACACTTAATTGTCTCCCTGACTGGTTCTCTAAGGTGGCCATACTATTTAGCCGTTGAGTATTGGTCGTTTTCCTCTAGATAGGCGCTAGCACTGGCAAGCCGTCTGACTGCCTCTATCTCAGTATAAATATATAAGTTACTCTATGTAGGCAACAACGGCCCAACGCATCCCAATCCGATGCAGTCGCAGCGGGCTTGGCCGCCGGCCAGAGGCAGGGCCTGGCCTAAATCGAAACGAACCCGTGACATATTGAAAAATATCAACTTGATATTCCGCAGCGTCGTTTTATCCGGCGTTCATCTTGCTTTATTGTCTCCGCAAAGTCGTTGGATGTGTTTCAATTTAGGTCGAATCGTAAATTTAATGAACTGTTACCTTTTAAGCTGGTAGAAGCTAGCTTTACTACTGGCATTTTTCTTCTGGCCTTAGGCTTGGAGTATTATTTACTCTATGCTGGTCGTAATGATAACTTAGTGAACATTTTAATTCTGAGTTATTGTACATAAGGAAAATTGGTACCTACAGAAAATGAAAATGAATGAAGATCCTAAAATATTTAAATAACAAACATAAACATAAGGATCAGGTGAGCTTTTGGTCAAGCGAAGTCAGTAAAAAACTACCTCTATTTGTGCTTCTCTGTTCTTTACAATTTTAAGTAACAAACAATTCTGGGTGACCTGTAAGACGACATTATTATATTAATATGGGACACAAAAAATAGAACAATAATAAACTTTCTTTTAATTAGGTAGTTATCGCTCTGATTCTTAAGAGAACTGCTACTGCAACGCTCCTTTCCATTGCGGCCTAGTTATATAATACTTAGCTAAAAATAAAGTCCTCCTTTTTGTTTTGGAAGACTTCTATGATACCCACCCTTCTATGGAAAAACACGTTGGATATCAATCCTTAAACATTCTAAATAGATACTGAAGCAGAATTTGTCAGAGCAGTCAGACCAGCAGAAGCGCACGAGTGACGCAGAGAAACGAATCATGTATGTATTATGTTGGCGCAGCATCAACGTGCCTTCAACTGCTATAGCACTACTTCTTCATGCGCTCTGTTCGCCTGGTAGGCGCCGCCTCAGTTGGCCTACTCATCACTCAGTCATACACGTATAGTTTTCTCAATTTAGAGCTAAAAAGCTTGAATTATATAAAAGTCAGTCGTGAATGTGATCTAATTAAACCTTTTAAAAAATTGAATCCTTGATGCGCAAAAACCTAGTCTATAAAAGACTAAGCCATGTTGTGCCGCAGTGAAATTAGCCGTGAGCGAGCATGAAGCGGAGCATGTAGGTTAAGGGCCCTCTCGGCTTTGTTAGCGCGCTCTAATCACCGCGCCCTCAACGAGCACTAGACTGCCACTAGCGCTGCCTCCTCGTGCGCTATGCTCGCCTGCTACCCGTCAGTCGAACACATGTAGTTTTTCTCTAATTAAGATCTAAGTGATATTTTTAAATAAATGCTATAGTCCGTGCCACGGAACAAATCCCGCTGAAACGTCGAACTAATTTGAGATTTCTTGTGTCTTTAAGCGTAAAGCTCAAATTAGATTATTAATAGCGACTCAAGCGCGCTTTTTACTTCTCTGGTGGGGCGGGTTTTAGTCATTTGGATGGTGAAACTGATCAAATAGAGGCGAGCGTAAAAATACAGTCAATTTCGATCTTATTTCAAGATACTTGGCACCCGAAAATCTAGTCTAAAAAGACTAAGCTATGTTATCTATATCACAGTGAGATTACTTATGAGCGAGCAGTGAATCGGAGCATGTAGGTTAAGGGCTCTCGGTTTTGTTAGCGCGCTCTAATCACCGCACCCTGGACGAGCACTAGACTGCCACCAGCGCGCTACCTCCTCGCGTGCTATGCTCGCCTGGTACCCGGTAGTTGTCACTCGACATCGTTAGTTACTTTTTTTTTTAACAATGACGACAAAACCTTCTTACTAAAATGTAAATGAAGGTTGAGCAACAATAACTAACAGCTATAAATCACTATCACTTATAATTGTGTCCATTTCACTCACAGACAATAAACGGGTTCACTAATGCCAGTTGACACGAACTCGACCCTGTGTTTCTTATCTAGATTCATCACCTAATTTAGAACAATAAAGCGGAAGAGGTCCGTATAACCCAAACGCCGGCATAAAGCGTGGAGATATATAAAACAGCAGACAATGTACAGGCTGGAGATTTCCTAGATAAAACGAGATGTCACCCACCAAACGGTTCACAGAGTAGGCGATCGTAGCCTACTGATAGAAACTGGCAATTGAAATTGAACATTACAGAACATTTACTTTATAAATTTTTTTTTTTTTTTTTTTTTTATGCTGGAGGCGGACAAACGAGCAAGCGAGTCACCTGATGGAAAGTAATCATCGCCGCCCATGAACATCTGCGAAATCAGAGAGATCGTTAATGTGTTGCCGGCCTTTTTTTTAAAAAAAAGTACGCTCTTCTCTTGAAGATCCCTAAGTCGTAGCCGTCCGGAAATACTCCTGCAGCCAAACCGTTCCACAGAACTGAGGTACGTGGTAGAAAGTTCCGGGAGAAACGCACAGTACTAGACCGCCATCCATCGAGATGATGAGAATGGAATGACAATCGCTTGCGAGTGGTTCGATGTAAGAATTCGGCCGCAGGGAGTAGATCAAATAGTTCTTCAGAGCACTCCCCATGATAAATGCGGTATAGAATGCTGAGGGAAGCTATGTCCCGCCGCAATGCTAGAGGATCAAGTCGGCTAGAGAGAGTCAGGTCACCAACAATTCGAGCAGCCCTACGTTGTACGCGGTCAAACGGAAGAAGTTGATACTGAGGTGCACCAGCCCAGAGATGGGAGCAGTATTCCATATGGGGCCGAACTTGTGCCTTATAGAGTTGTAACCGATGAGCTGGTGTGAAATACCGCCCCGCTCTATTCAGTACACCAAGTTTCTTTGAAGCTATTTTAGCTTTGTCTTCCAGATGACCGCGAAACTGGACATCGCTCGAAATGTCGACACCAAGGATCCCGATAGAATGCTTGACATCAAGGGGGGTGCCCTGAAAACTGATTGGCACTTCAAAGGGACGTCTTTTAGCGGTTAACGCGCACACTTGTGTCTTGGAGGGATTAAAATGGACTAAATTAAGTCGTCCCCAGTTCGAAACATGATTTAGCATATCTTCGACTTCAGACACAAGTGTGTTCCGGTTTTCGATGACGTTTTCCGTTGAAATATTTGCACGTCCGGTATACAGTGCATCTCCAGTACTATCATCCGCATAGCAATGAATATTGTTCTGAGACAACATATCATTGATGTGCAGAAGAAACAGTGTTGGAGATAGTACACAGCCCTGAGGGACACCAGCGTTCACGGGCTTCAGATCCGAGCAAGAACCGTCGATAACAACCTTAATGCTACGCCCATTTAAAAAACTAGCGACCCACGTGCATAATTTCTCCGGAAGACCGTATGAAGGAAGTTTAGATAGCAGCGCCTTGTGCCATACCCTATCAAAGGCTTTCGCTATGTCCAAACTGACAGCCAGAGCCTCACCCTTACTCTCCAACGCCTGTGCCCATCGATGAGTCAGAAATACCAGCAGGTCACCGGCGGAGCGACCACTACGGAAGCCGTACTGGCGGTCGCTTAATAGGCGGTTCTCCTCTAAGTATCTCAAGAGCTGACGGTTGGTAATGGACTCCATTACTTTAGAGAGGATTGAGGTAATGGCTATTGGTCTATAATTGGACGGGTCCGAGCGATCGCCTTTTTTGGGTATCGGGTGGACAAGGGCTGACTTCCAGTTACTCGGTACTACGCCAGTGGTGTAGGAGAGCCGGAAAAGACGCGTTAAAACCGGAGCCAACTCCGGAGCACATTCCCTCAGTACAATCGGAGGGATACCATCCGGCCCACTCGACTTACGGATGTCAAGGGAAAAGAGAGCTTTACGAACCGAATCTTGTCGGAAACGGACGTTCGGCATTGAACTCGCACAGGGCGGTATAATTGGTGGAGAGTTCCCAGAGTCATCCAAAGTCGAGTTAGACGCAAAAAGAGTGCCCAGAAGGTCGGCTTTCTCTTTTGCAGTATGGGCAAGGGTATCATCCGACTTGTGAAGTGGAGGGAAAGACGACTGACTAAAGTTCCCCTGGATGGCTTTGGCGAGAGCCCAAAAAGCGCGGGTGCCTGATGGGAGGCGCATTAGCTTCTCGCCAATTTCACCGATGAACGATGCCTTTGATTTGGCAATATCCTTCTTGAAGGACCTAGCAGCGAAGTTGTACTTTTTCTTTAGGACGCTGGTATTTGGGTCATTGGATGCCACTGCTGCAGCCCAGGCTTGGTAACAATCTTGCTTCCGGCGTGATGCCATTTTGCTAGTATGACCAAACCAGGGCTGGGATCTGCCGCCTATAGGTACTACAGAGCTTGGAATAAATAATTCCATTCCCTGCAGTATCACATCGGCAATATTTTTAGCTGAGGCATCACAATCCTCCGGCGTAAAGCAAACCTGCTGCCATGGGTAAGACGAAAAAAAACTTCGCATTCCATCCCAGTCTGCTGACCGATAGTGCCAAATACGGCGGGTGCCCAGTTTCGACCGCTGAGTGCTGTTGAGAGGTACAGTGCTCCGTACCAGGCAATGGTCAGAAGAGCCAAGTGGTACATCTACAGACACTTTGTAGACGTCGGGATGGGTGGTCAGCAGAAGGTCCAACAAGGTGGGAGTGTGGTCATCTCGATCTGGCACACGTGTAAAAGTTGATACCAGTTGAGATAGACCATAGGCC
This sequence comes from Marasmia exigua, assembly GCA_019059595.1. NCBI lineage: Eukaryota > Metazoa > Arthropoda > Insecta > Lepidoptera > Crambidae > Marasmia > Marasmia exigua. The sequence continues at coordinate 8,795,727 of CM032476.1, read as the reverse complement.
AAAGCAAAGTCATGAAAGGTCCTTCCCGCATGATCGGTTGTATGTGAACCAAGCCATTCGGCGTGGTGCGCGTTAAAATCACCTAGTATGACGATCTCTGCGGTTGGAACCTGTTCAAGGACCAGTTCAGTCGCCATCTGAATGTGCTCAACGAGTCGGTCAGTCTCGATGTTGCCGCTATGAGACCTGTAAAGGCACGAGTAGATGCGGGGATGATTGGCGCAGTCTACTCGCAGCCAAAAGATGGACAGGTCTCGTGCTTCAAGGTTGCTGAGGCGACGATAACAAATATCCTCCCTGACATATGCGCATACACCCGCTCGTGGGACAAATGAATGTTCAAGTACGTAACCGGGGTAGCATAAATAAGATATGTCAGAAGGGGGGGAAATCTGCGTTTCGGTAAGAAAAAGCAAGGCCGGCTTTTCCGTCTCCAGATGGTGGTGGACGGCATTCAGATTCGAATGTAGACCCCTGATATTTATAAAATTCACATCTAGTGAATGCAGGGGTACCTTGCTCCTTCTTCCGCCTCCAGCGCAATTGAGCGGGTTTGTGCCCTCCCCAGAGTACGCAGGGCTGCCTGAGCAAGATTGCTCAGGGGAGGATTCCCCTTCACACCGTGTGAAAGGACCTCCCTGGGTATTACTTAGCAAAACCGCTGACATATTGCTGGGGGGGGGGGGGGGGATTGGGCCTCCGGCGCTCTCACAAACCAAACGAAACACAACAGCAGCATAGCTACCGTTATTTCACGTTGGTTTTATGTGAGAGGGTGGTGCTTCCCCGGTCGAGCCGGCCCATTCACGTGGTATATTATTATATACACAACATGGCTCTACCACTACTAAAACTACTAAATGCTGATGCTACCACTACTAAATGCTGATTTCCTTGTTAGATTTCCTACTCCATACGTAAGGGTACGCAATATGGAATGGGTTACAAACCTTTGACATAAATATTCGTCGAATGAAAATGTTTGTCACCTGATAAGTGATTACAAAGCGCGGCAACGATGTAGAAGTATGTAGAAGAAAGATTTACGCTCGATTCGATGTAGATTCTTCGGATTCAATATTTATCAGCCAATGTAATTCTCACCTACGTTGAAATAATCGTCACGGTTAAATATACGATACTTCTAATAAATAGTCCCCCAGAAATAGCAGCAATATCAGTAAAGGCACGAACAGAACGAGTATGTCAGCAAACGCAATACACTTTACTTCGACGACGCCATTACGGCGCGATGTCGTCAATTCGTCTATTCTCTCCGACGAAACAGGTACGTTTAATGAATTTATCTTGTCAGGGGGAACATTAACCAAGTTTGGGAACAAATTACGAGCATAAAGTTGTCTCGCGCCTTCCAAGTTCGTAATTACCGTGGCGTTTGCCGAAATGCCCCCGTGAGCATGCTTTTTACGAGTGTGTAGGTTGGTAGGGATGGAAGGATTGGAAGGATACGACGTCAAAAGATTGAAATTGAATATCGAGTTGAAAATCTAATTTTTTGTATCAATATTGGCACAGGGCAGAGAGCAAGAGTAGGTACTGTACTATGCCCTGCTACTAGTAGAACCTCTAACCTTAGGATAACTGATAGCAATGAGAGGATGAGAGCAGACTGGAACCCTGAAACTGAAAGGAGTCCTACAACGTACAGCAATGAACGGACATAGGCTGTTTGACCGAGGAGATAATCATTCATACTGAGACTTTTCATTTTTACAGACGCGCGGGCGACATTGGCGCTTTCTAGGCACCACGCTGTCACCGCTTCACAGTGGAAAACGGATGTGTGATTGGACAATCACGGACAAAAAAATTTGGCAGTTCTTATTTATTCCGCACTATCAAGAAATGGAACTCGTTGCCGGCGTATGTATTTCGCCCTTCATACAATTAGGATTCCTTCAAACGAAGGGTAAAGAAGCATCTTGCGGGCCAGTATGGCGGTGCCAACGGAGGTGATGCCTTGACATCGCTTCCGTTGATATTGTAACTTGGCCTCTTCTCTTGCTTACTATCAGGCTGACGAGAGCCAATATACTGTGCCACTATAATAAAAAACCAAAATCAATAGTATGTCCGCGTACTGCTAGAGGAGACAAACAATAAAACAGTTCACCTGATCGAAATAATCACTATCGACCATGAACTTCTACTAGAACAGAGAAGTCGCTGATGCGTCCTATCTGAAAGGAGTACACTCGTCTTTAGAAGGTCTCTAAATTATGATCGTCAGGAAATACTGCCAAACTATAGAAATACAAAACAAAGGTAGAATTTTGAAATGATACTTTTTTTTTGTAAAAAATAATCTTAGAAAAATCGCAAAAAAAAAGTACTAAGTTATTGATTTTTTATACCACTGATAGATGATTAATTGATGGTTTTTTTTTCTGTAAACCTAAATTGTCCCACAGCTGCAGCTGGGCAAAGGCATCTCCAAAACTACTCGAGTGATCCCTGTCTGAATAGATAGGTAGGTGTATCGAATGTCGATATTAAAATAACTGCGCATCCTTACACACAGAAACCCGGTGAAAACGAGCTCCGATAACCGCTTTATTGCTTGACGACCTGCCAGAGACGCTCAGGAATCAATATACAACACGCGAGACCGCCGAAACGACTCAGGAGGAGCATTAGTGAGGACGTGCTATTTGGCTGCTATCCAAACCTAGGCTTTTGAATTTTATTACGTTAGACATAAATATTCATACGCCATGCTGAAGTCTTAAAGAACATCTACTTAGAGGCAATAGACCACAAATAAAAATGGGAGCATGGGCAGCGCCGCGCCGCCTAAAAAATGGAACGTCACACACACACACGATCACAAACTAAGAAGAAGATACTATGTATCACACGATATACACTGCCACTACAATAAGTCAAAATTCAGAAGATTACGGGCATCCGTGTGATATAATTACTATAGATGCGCCGAATATTCGGATTGTATTCGGTATTCGGCGTATTTGGCCGAATAATTCGGTTTATTATTTTCTACATAACTTCGAAGAACTAAAAGTCAAACGTTATTCTGTATGATATTATTTATTTATAGATTCAGAAACAAACGTTTGTAATCGTTTTTATTCTAGTCCTTTAGTCATTCCTTGTGTTAAACCCAGTACTTATTTTAAGCCACGTTTTGTAATAAATGGGATTGAAAATAAATATTTTTATTAAGATAACCACATTTTCATAACATTATAAGGTAAACTGTGCGATATTTTTCGTAGCGGGCGGTGAGGTACGGTTCGCTTGTCATCTAGCCAGCAGCGCCACGTAGCGTATCTACATGGTTGCAACCGTTTGGCGCGACGAATTCAATGAAATCGTAAGCCGAATAATTCGGCCGAATATTCGGTTCGGTAAAAGTTAAAACGAATATTATTCGGTTATTCGGTGAAACCACTATTCGGCGCATCACTAATAATTACGGTGATGAGAAGAATCTTTCATGAGTAGGAGTGCAAAGGATAAAGAAATTATAAAAGATCCCAAAGTGTCGAAGTACTTCATGAAAACAGTTCCAGGTTAAGATTAAGAAGTACTACTACTTCTGTATGTGTGTAACCTCCTAATATTTTTTTTTATGTGATTGGTGGCCGAGGGGCAGACGGATCACCTGATAGTAAGCCATTGCCGCACCCCATAAATACTTGCAACACTATTGGAGTCACGCACTTGTGCCAACCTTTTAATTGCCTTTGGATTAGCTCTCCTGTATAGAGTAAGATAATAATAGTCTGGTCTCTGGTATCCTCACTCACTCAGCGAAACACAGTACAAGCCCTGCATCCTGCATCACGTCGATTTTCTTTGAGGATGTGATTTAACATTGTTCAGTTCTTACCTCATCATCATCCTCCTGCCCCTTTCCCAGGTTATCTGTAGTCGGCGCAGTATGTCTTCATTTTCCATACGTCCCTGTCATTCGTCATCGAATCATCCACCCCTTTTTCGATGTCATTCTTCACACAATCCATCCATCTTTTTTTCTGCCATCCTCTGTTGCTCTACCCACTTACATTTATACTCATCACTCTTTTGGTTACATGTCCTTTCCCCCTTCTCATTACATGGCCATACCAGGAAAGAGTTCTTAACTCTGTACTGTATAGTAATTATCCAAAACATCGGTCAGTACATTAATTGCTGAAGGGAATTATCTCGGCATTAAACTTTCAGAAGCCATTAGAGCCGTTGAGAATGGACGCATCGCTAGCCAGAGACGGATTTCCAGTATTGTGGGAGGCAGAGGAGAGATTCGGGACTGTCTTAGTGGCTAGATGTCGCACTTTAATGCACTGGCTATGCTTGAGGTCCCAGGTCGAACAGAGAGATCGAACAGTGCGTAGGTATCTCAGTTCTTCTGTTAAGCAATTTTCAATGACAATCGAGACTTCCGTGCCTTGGTAAACATAATCTTCTTGGTGTTAAATCAAAGTTTCGACACATGCTGGCGTTTCGGAGCTCGGGATCCGCTTTCCACCTGTATCTTTTTTTTATGCTAGAGTCGACAAACAAGCAAACGGATCATAAGTATGATACGTAAATATGATTATTTACGTATCATTTACGACGCCCATAAACATCCGAAATCAGAAAGATCGCTAATGCGTTGCCGGCCTTTTAAAACGGAATACGCTCTTTTCTTGAAGGTCAGGGACCTTCATCGTCCACTTTTCATAGTCTTTCGCATACTTTGTTTGTAGAGAGATTATTGGCATGCATCATCCCCTTAAGACGTCAAACCTCCATGCCGTGCACGTTAAACCTTTGATCGTGATCCCTTATCCAATCTGAGTTACTTTGGTGTTCCATCGGAAGGTAATAATAATAATAATAATTCTCACAACATCTCTTACGTAGACCTGATTCCGTACTAAGTAGCTTAAGCACTTGTGTTACAGATATCAGACAACAGAGGAACACAAATATATACTTAAATACATATATTACACCCAGACATCAAACAAACACAAGTGTTCATCGCACGAATGTTTGTCCAGGGTGGGGGGATCGAACCGACGACCTTTGGCGTAAGAGGAAGGGTCACTACCAATTGCACCATCCGGTCAGTCAGGTATATGATGAATAAAGGAATAGAGGGTGGACTTGTGTTTTCGCACACACTTGTACACTAAAATATGTCCTGCGTTCCTATTGCTGATCGACGAGAACGACTATTTAAGCAGAAATATCGGTAGGATGTCATTATTATCACAATAATAATGACTCCCCACATAAAGTATTAGGTAAACTTGAGCTTATATTTACAAGATCCATTTTGGCATCATATATTTATCATGGATCACTGAGGAACCTTTTTACGTTTTTTGGTGTCCCGATGAATCCATGTAGCAGACACACGTACTCTAAATCTCCATTTAATCACGTTATTTTGTAACAAATGTAGCATAATAACATTTTTAAAAATATCGTTACTATTAATCATACTTTTTCTAAAGAAGACCTTAATACGGCCCTTTCGACTGCCATTAAAGGCCCTGCCAGAAACTTTTTACTTCGGCTTGAATTAATTGCTGCTACAAATACGTAGACTAACAGACCTGAAAAATGATACGGCCAACAAGCGACTTTTTAACGTTAAAAAGAGTTAAACTCGTAACTTATTCCTATCGCGATACGAAGCTTTTTATATGGTTGGGATGGACGAGGAAATGGGTGATAAGACCGTGGGACAGCCACGCTTCAGGATGAATGGGCCGTCTCGACCGGACTGTGCAATGTTTCGCTGCGTGAATGAGGGTACTGGAGGCCCAATATGAGGGAAAACGGGGTTTAAAGGTTGGCAGCGCACTTGTGACTCCACTGTTCTCGCGGATGTCCATCGGCGGCGGCGATCGCTTACCATCAGGTGATCCGTCTGTTCGTCTGCCACCTATCACATAAAAAAAGAAAAAAGACACAACGAAAAAATAGAAGTATTGGGCATATAAATATCACTGGTCAAATACGCTGTCACAAATAATTAGACAAAGAATGTCGGCTGCCTACATCGCGAGCAAAACAGGCCACGCACTATACGATACGATACACTTTTATGTGGCCTACAATCAGAATGCACTTCAGGGACAAGTAATACTTATTATTTATTGTTAGCCTTTACTGTCCAACTGCAGGGCAAGCAAAGGCCTCTCTACCCGCCTTCCAACATTTACTGTCACTAGCCACAGTCGTCCAATCCTATAAATAGGCATCGAATTTGTCCCTCCAGCTTTTACTCGGCCTGCCGCGTGGTCTCTTCTTATTTTAGAGTATCCATTCTGTAAATAATTAAACCTCGTCAATCCATTATTTATTTAATTAAACGGCGCTTTAGATATGGCTAGTCAGTTTTTAGCTGCCAAAAAATGAACCAAAAGCTTGAAAAAAAAATTCTGCGAAAAATAACCGCCTTCAAAAACCACTAGTGAACTAAAAAGTGTAAAATAATATTTTTAACACTTTATACACTTGGAATAACATTTTATAACAGTAGGATACACTCGAGAAAAGGTTTTACCGAAGTCGGCGCCTAATCCTGTTGAATAATTGAATGTTGTATTTTATTACAAGATAGTATTGGGCGCCGACTTCGGTAACACCTTTTCTCGAGTGTACTGCTATAAAATGTTATTCGAAGTGTGTGTTAAAAATATTATTTTACACTTTTTAGTTCGTGGTTTTTTTTTGCAGATTTTTTTCAAATTGAACTGCTGATTAAGCCAGTTGGCTTCCGCCGTACACTGTGGTAGGAATAAAGTTACTAACCTTTGGAAGCGCCGTACCATTGCACTCAAGCAAACGGTTTATAACAATCGTAAAAATATTAGCGCAGACTAAATGGGGACACTTAGATAGTGATGGGACTCGATTGACTTTAACTCAAGTCACATAAGATTTAATATTTCACGTTGATTTATACAATTTCTATAGACACTAACGCAAAGACTTTAACGAATCTCTCACGAGACGGTAGAGTTGTTCATTCCTTATTAATGAAATATGACTCCGACTGCCACGAGTCTTTGGCTCGACTATAACAGTTACAAGTTAGGTTTAAAGAGAAAAACCTACTGAATCTTTTTGAAACATGTAACTGTCATATATCATTAATTATATCAGTCTCCACATTTATATTGCGGACGGCCAAGGAATGGAACTCTCTGCCGAGATCTGTTTTTCCTGACCACTATAATCTGGGCATCTTTAAGGCAAGAGTGAACAGGTATCTTTTAGGCAAACGCGTATCATCCTAGACCTCATCGTCGCTTTCCATCAGGTGCGATTGTGGTCAAGCGTTAGCTTATTGACCAGAAAAAAAATATATCATTCTTTGTGTTTAGTATAATTTTATGAAAAATTTGATACGAAACGAATAAACTCAAAAACGACTGAACTGATTTCAAACACATTTGTTTCTATATCATCTGAGGGATTTAACAAATTATAGTACTAACCCCAAGCTGCACAGAGATGTACACAGACATAAGATATCTTTGAAAATAATTTGAATGGTTTTCGAGTGATACACACGGGTTGACTCATAGATCATAATTATTATGAATGTTTAACTCAAGTCGCGTCACTATTTTACGATTCGGCGTGAAGTGTAATGAACCCTCGGAGTATGGTGGGTGACCCTTTGGGGTGGATTTCATATGGGTGGGTTAGGTATGTATTTGAAACCATACAGTGTTAAAGGGGAAACAAAAAGACATGTAAAAAGTTTATAGAAATAAGACGTTTTATCTATCGTAAAGGTTTGGGTGAGACAGACGCGTTATCTTAACGAAAAGTGGCAAGTTATGTTAACAGGCACCTGACATAATGGGAGGGTCACCCATGTTTGACCCTCGATACAAAAGAGGGATGAAACTCGTAAAAGTTTGAAGACTGTTTGTGTACGCAATATACTCCAAATAGTAAAGCGGATGGACAAAATTAATGTCTTCGGCGGTGGTAGTTTAATCAAATTGTATAATGACGTAGGTTACCTACTTAAAAAATATGAGGGTCTTAAAGTGGGATAAACTTTTTGATCTCTCCAAACACATGTTGGACAAGCAATAATTCATTGTACGTACAATAGTTTCTATCAATACATGAATGAATGAATGAATGAATATACTTTTATTGCACTCAAAGTACAGTATGAGAACTTAAGACTAGGTATTACAGGATATGTACAACCTGTGCGGATAAAGAAAGGATCAGAAATGGCGGCGCATCTATTCACTTCTCGCTCGCACACTATTTGCGTCTATACTCGCACTCGTGGGTGTGCGAGCGAGAAGTGAATAGATGCGCCGCCATTTCTGATCCCATTCTTTATCCGCACAGGTGTACAACGAAGGCGGCCTGATCACTATGAGCAATCTCTTACAGGCAACCTTTGGGTAAAGGACACTTGATGGAGGTGTAGGGCAGTGCAATCTTAATATGCACGTAAGTATAATACACAGAAAGTTTAAAACGAATACATATTATATTTCACTTTCAAATGTTTATTCGAGTTTATATCGAGATTGATAGAAGGAATTGATAAGTTTGGGATAATTCCCAAACTTATCAATTCCTTCTATCAAACTCGATTGTGTGATTGGTGTATCTGTAGATAGCAAGGAAGGTTTTTTTTTAATGTAATAGGTGGCAGACGAGCAGACAGATCCCCTGATGGTAAGCGATCGCGGCCGCCCTTGGACACCCGCGATACCAGTACACACAATATCGCCCAAAGCCTAATCGAGAAACTCTTATTTTCTCAATTCTTCTCAAAGATTACTCTTCATCAAGCTACTCATACTTAATGAGAATAAAGTTAACTCAAGGCAAAAGATTATACTTACTTAAACTATTTTACCACCGCTGTGTGCAGTCGAATCGAAATCGCCGCCATAAAATAGCACTCCAGCCAACTGAACATACATGTATACACACTCGTACACAAGTGGAGTGGAATATATACCAGCTATTGTCCATACATTCCGATTTGCCCATGAATACCCAATTCCCGCATGCATGAGTAAGCGGACCGCTCGCGCCGATCTACCCACCATGGGTAGTGGGAAAGTGGAACCTTCCTATGCCAATCCTGACTCCACTATTTATAAGGCAAATGTGCTGAACCTCCGTAGACATATTTAATGAGGTCCTGAACTTGGGATAACGAATGTAAATATATACACGGTTTCGTATTATCATTGGCAACTCAAAAGGTTGTATCACAGTACAATGGTAACCAGCAGCAGAATGTTTCCTGTGTTCCTTAGTGAAATGCTTAAGAACGTGGTCTCTAAAACCTGGAGATCGCGATTCCTATGAGGATGTACAATTTTGTATTCGTTACCATACTGAGTTTGGTTGAGTCGCCTGATTGTCCGAAAAATAATGTTAGCTTCTATGACTTATGAGCTAGTCCTTCAAGAAAAGAGCTTATGCCTTTACAAATGGGCAACGATAGTGTGTCCCGAGTGTTATCCCGAAGACCGGATGTTAGACCCCCGTAGAAAGTACGTCTGCGGCTGCTGCCTGGGCCTGTGTTTCATCCCACTTCTGTCGTGATTGACACTTTGGCAATATAAGGGTAAGAGAGTGCACTTGTAGATACAAGATGTCTTGCATTGATGGTTGATGGTTGTAATTGGGCCGAAATATTAGGAAGACATTATTAGATACTGACGTAGTACATATTTTATGTAGAGTATCTCATAAAAAAAGTTATGAGATAGGGGGACAGACGAGCAGAAGTATCACCTGATAGTAAGCGATTACCGCCGCCCATGGACGCCTGGAATATCAAAGGAGTCACAAGTGCGCTGCCGACTTATTAAAAAGGAATACGCTCTTTTCTTGAAGGATTAGCTGGGTCATAGAAGATAACATGCTTTTTCGGACATCCAGGCTATTTATTGAAGGGCTACTGCCCATATAGCACTGTGATTCTATCTCACCTTTAGCACTTGAATTTGTAGTGTGTTTATGGAATTTCGCTTGGAGCAGATGTCAGCGAAGTGGATGGGGGTTGGAATCTAGCTTGAACACTAAAGGGAATATATTTACCAACTCAACGAAAATGTTGTGGTCACTTCTTTGTATACGAGTACAGTTATGCCGCTAGGTAAATGTTCACTCACAGGGTGTATCTGTGAACATTTACATCCTTCTAACCACTAGTTCCACGAGCAGATGGATCACCTGATGGTAACCGATTGCCGCTACCCATGGACACCGGTGACACCAGTTGAGTCACAAATGCGCTGCAAACCTTTAAACCCTCCTTTCCCACCGGGCCTCCGGTACCCTCACTCACGCAGCTTAGAATAGTTCTACCAAATATTCTGAACAACATACTTTTGTTCTTTGACTTTTGGAATTTCGCATAATAAATTTAACTTTTCGTACAAAGTTGAACTTGGTCATAAATGTTTTAAGATATTTCATTCTTATAAAAACAATATGCCACTTACATCATTTTACATTTTGTGTAGAAAGTCGATAAAATTTTCGACGAATTTCGAAAAGTCGTTGAACAAAATTTTAATGTTGATCAGAATTATTAGTAAAACAAGTGGTTAAAGGGTTGTAAATGTTCACAGATACATCCTGTATAGGTACCAAAGTACTGGAGACCATTTTAAAGGCTAAAAATGATCTGAAAACAGAACAAAATAACAAAAGATAATACGCGTAAAATGAAATAGCATTTATAAGTACGTCAAAGTTTGATATCACGATAATTAGATTCTCAGACCATACCACAGCAAAACACATGTAATTCAGTACAGTTTTACGTAATAAATTATTTACAGGTCGCAAATTTTCTCGAGACTCTAAACTGGAGTAGTTTAGAGTCTCGAGGAAAACTATGCTATATATACCTATACTATATATACTAAAATTTTAATCAAAGAAACTTTTAAATGAAAATATGCTAAGAATTCTATATTAAGACCATGCTCCAGAGGTGGATTATATTATGCACAGTGAGAAGTCACTGCCCAGAAAATCTTATGAAATCGGAGAAACTTATGTAGACAAAGGGTACTCAGGGTAAGGGGCTCTTGCAACAAAGGTAACGTAGGTACCTAAAATAAAATCCACTTTTTCACTCAAGCCATAATTTGGATATTTCATAAAATATTACAATAAACACAACTTTAATGCTTGAATATTGTTCAATTTATAAAAACAATTAATTCCGGGATAGGTGAATCTGTTCAGCCCTTTAAAACCGTTACCACAGTAACAAACCACAAAGTCGGAAAAATCGTAATTGGTTCCTAATTTCATTTTAAAATCAATGTTAAGTATATAATCCTCCTCATCTTAAGGAATAATTCTCAGTTGCGTCCAAAGCTCTCGCTTCAGATTTCGGAGTACACTTGGACCATGATCCAGGATTCGGGAAATCTGGTAATTTTAATAATATAATTTTATTAAAAAAAAAAGTCAGCTTCCATAGTCTCACAGCAGGGCAAAGGCCTTCATCATAGAAATCAAATCATCGCTATTATAATGGGATTAGGGTTAATCAACACGCTTGCCTACGCACAAACCCGAGCAAAAAATTCGAAACATACTTTTTGCTCGACACAGAAATCGAACCAGAATAAGAGAGACGCAGATAATATTGATAAAATATCTACAATATCATCATATATTTCTAGGTAGTACTTACTTATCTATATTTTTAGTTACAGTTAGAAAACGAAACTTGAACAACGTCGGCGCAAATTATGAAGTCACTGTACACCTCACCGCTAACCCGAAAATGTGTCCGGCACTACATTTTAATCCGCCCACATTGCACTCGCCACAAATTAAAATTTCGCTCCATTCCCAGCTCCGACAAAAACCTCTCTTCCCAATTAACGAAAATATGACACCGAAAATTAAAGCAACAAAAAACACAGCTCCAAAATGGCTTTGAAATGTTTGTTTTCCGCTTGGTCGGCCTTTTTGTAATTTTCACAAAAGTGTTTTTAATTTAAAAACATACATTTAGGGCTCCAAATTGAAAACCTGCCGAACACTTCAATAAGCTAATGGAAGTACCCATAATCTGACTTAATTTTTTAACTCCTTTTCATTAATTGAATAACAAAGTCCTTCTTGAACATAATTATATAGCTGGAAGTTCATTACTAAAACAAATACATCAAAAAGTACATAGAAAGGACCACGGGCGGTTCTAGCCCAAGAAACGCCCGGGCGCAATCAATAACTTGGCTCGCTCTCTTGTTTCAAAATGCGCGAACAAAATGGAATACTTACAACTTGTTCGACTACCTATGGGCAGTCAATGCATTGTAATTATCAGACATCCCGAATCCTATATCATGGTCGAAGCGTACCTCGGGCTTCGAAACGACAGCATTGGACGCAACTAGGAATCACACGCTGAGATGAGGACAACGATCAGGAGCCCAATTCTCGGGCTCATGATATTTTGAATTTTGAAAATTTTGAATTTTGAATTTCGAGAGTGGGGCTCCAGAACTCGCGGCCGCTCCTTGCAGAGCGTTACGGTGGAGACTCTAAGTGTTGCGAGAAGCTCTCGGCGCCCTCTAACTTCCGGCGCCCGGGTGCACCGCACCCCCTGCAATATAGGTAAAGACGCCTCTGAAAGGACATAAGCCGCTCATGTAGTGAGCTCATAGAGTGCATAGGGGTGGCCAGCAACCGGGCACACTACCTGGGTAACCCAGGCAGCCAGGAAATCTTCAGCAACACCAAGGCGCAGATAGGTTTCCTTGACACCAGCGGACTTTACCCTCCGCACGCGAAATGGGCACAACTGCTGCCTGATTGCGGAAGAGCCCGCACGAAAAAGAAGAAGAAGAAAAAGGACATAAGTGTTTGATATACATTGATATACCGACGAATTAGCACGGCTGGTCAAGTCTGCCGTACCGACTATCATTGGAACAAAAGTGCCTTGACGTGGAGCCCACCACTAAGCGTAGTGTAGGACTATCTCTCTATCTTAGAGTCGACCCTTGAAAATAACATATAATCTAGCCTCTGCCTATATTACCTGAGTGTAAAAATTGTCTTTACTGGACCACGACAAGGTCTTGTAAGATCAAACAATCTACCGAATAATAGACTACAATAAGTCCAAAAAGCCAGTCAAAGTCCATACGTTAATTTTTTTATTTCATAGGTGGCAGACGAGCAGACGAATCACCTGATCGTCAGCGAACGCCGCCGCTAGTGGAGTCACATGTTTGTTGCCAACCTTTAAATCTCTCTTTCCCCGGATTAGGCCTCCCGTACCCTCACTCACGCAGTGAAACACAGCACAGTGCTGCTTCACGCCGGTTTTTTGTGAAGCCGTGATATCACTCCGATCGAGCCGGCCCATTCATGCCGAAAGCGTGGCTCTCCCACGGTGACGGTTATGTTTTATTTTGGTACAATTTAATAATGTTATTTTAAAAAGATTTAACTACACGCAAACAGCAGGAAAATAAACACTGATTCAGGATCACAAGGTTGTGGACAGGGCTGGTTACCGTTAATTTCTTCAAAGTTCCTAAACTGAATCCTTGTGGCGATAAAATCATCGGTGCGTTATTGTATGATTGTGACCAATGCTTGTTGGCGTTGGCAGAAATTAATTTTTCATAAAGATAATAGTAGCAGTACATTTATTAATAGTCTAAAGACAGAATTTCGTGGAATTGAAGGCTACCAAACTCCAATCATATTTCGGAATGTTTAGTCAAAGTCGTCATAGCAACTTCGTAATTGCAACCCACGGAATTCTGACTCTTTATTAAAGTTAATAAAGAGTCAGAATTCCGTGGGTCGCAATTTCAGGGTCAGAATTATTAAGTAATAAACGTCTTTTCTATTCATTTATTTTGGTCTTTATCGATATTTTTGTACGGCTTCGAATCATGTTCTATCCGCGCATCTCACCGAAAGAAGATTGAGGCCTTTGTGATGTGGTGTTGGAGGAGAATGTTACGCATACCTTGGACCGCAAAAAGAACCAATAGAGCAATTCTTGACCACCAGAAGATCAAAACCAGACTGTCGGTTATCTGTTGCCAAAGAGTACTAGGTTACCTTGGCCATATCGCCCGAGACTGTCCGACAACTTGGACAAGTTGGTTGTTGTGGAGAAGGTCAATGGTAAAAGACGAAAAGGCCGTTCTCCTCTTCGTTGGTCAGATCAAATAAACGATTTAATCGGACTCATTTTGCCGATTGCCCTAAGACAAGCCGAGGATAAGGAAGAATGGAAAGACCTTGTCATCGCCTTGGTGAATGCATTTCAAGAAAGGCACTACCTTCAGCAATGAAGCAAGCGATGAAGAAGAAGAGGGCTTACCTGAAATGATCTTCGAATCTTAAAGGACTGTTCCTTCGTCGTCTCTGTCCGTCTATCTTTCTTATTCTTACTTACTTATTCTACTTATTCACCGCTTTCATGATTTGAGCATGTTTGAAAATCTTCAATGTTTTCAGATAAAATGTCTATTATAATTTTATTTTTTGTGCCTATTTTTATGCTTGTACAGTGGTTCAACTTAGGCACCTCATAGAATGAAAAGTCTGCCAACAGGTTAATTTCTGTTTAAATAAACACGCAGGTAATCCATATGTTATTGCGAGTGAACCGTCCCATTCATCTATGTTATTTCAAACAACGTAATCGCAAACAGTCGCAGTTTGTGGATTACCGAGGCGTGCATGTGGTCGCACGATAATAATTTGGTGTCACAACAAGGTGCGGCGGGCACGGCAAAGCCTCATGCATTATGTACTGCCGACAGGAGCTCCCGTAAATCCGGGAACGCTGGAATTCCGGGACCTTTAGCGCTTTCGTACCAACGTGTCAGCGGACATAAGACATTAAGTTTGCGTGGGCGTTTTGCATTCTGTTTATTTTGAGCAATTGTGTGGCTGGACCAGCCGGTGCGGTTGTTTGAGGGCTTGTTCTGTCGGTAAGTCTGGATGTACACGGACTGTGCTTGTTTTGCTTCAGCGTTTTTAGGCATCCTACAGAACGTAAAAGCGCGTCAGGCAAACCCGGATATTGATGCAGACTGTCAAAAAGAAGAAGATTGTATACCTCAGCCACGTGTTAAGACACGATAGATACAGTCTACTCCAACTTATGGTGATGGGCCAATTTGATGGTAAGAGAACGCCTAAGCCTTGAACGTAGGAAAAAATCGTGGTTACGAAATATACGGGAGTGGACCAGGATTACCAGCGTGGAAGAACTCCTCCGTCTCGCAAAAGATAGAGAGAGGTTCAAGAAACTGGCGGCCAACCTTTAAGACTGAAAAGGCACCCGAAAAAAAAACTGAACGAACGCCTTCCCTGAAAGAGCGCTAAACAACCCTGAGCAGTACACATCTAAATTACATCAAACATGTTTCCTCTTGGCATGCTTTACACGATCTACTCAACCACAAATAATTAAACGTGCCTCCTTCGCATCATGCAAACACTAGTCGAGGCATTGTTCATGCTCATAGAACTCAGGAAATATACTGCTATGTTTCTTGCTCCCAGTATTCAGAATACATACTCGTACGTTTCTCGTGTCAACATGATGGTGGATTACCGCGTCATGTGCAAGTGCTGTACAGCAATAATTTGACGTCACAACAAGCGTAGTAAGCTCATACATTATGTACTCGCAGAGACGTAAATCCGGGATCTTTAGCGGGACGTTTGTGAACACATGTCAACGCCGTCTTATTGTTGTGCATGTTTGTGTTATTTATGGTGATATTGAGACGAGCTAGAAACGGACGGAGCTTCAATCCACGTCGGCGAAGATTGACAGAAAAGGTAAGACATAGGGGCAAAACAAACCCAGAGGAACCGAGTTTCAGCTTTGTGAAGTCACGACTCAAAAACGTGTAGAGCCTCGTGAGTTGCTAGATTCTTTATGTTCGCATTTTAAAGTATTGTTTCTTTTCCAATCCTAAAATTATTTCGATACATGTAAATAGGTATAAACTTTCTTATATCACTACTTTCATGCTATTAAGGGGGCTCTTAGGTGACGTAAATCCACAACTTATTATTCAACAATAATCCTCTCTAAGTGCCCAATTCCCGGTATAAGCACACCCCTTTAACCTCTCATGTAGTTCGGTCACTTCCGAATATAATTTCAGCTCTAAATAGGCCAGGGTAAAAGGGATAGCAATTTTAAGTGGAATCTAAATTATGTTGAATGCGCGCCCAATCATTTGATTGGGTCTTCATGCCGGCGAATCGATTATGGCAATCGAATACATATCGGATGTGCTCATTCGGATGATTATTCGGTAAACAATCGGTCGAGTGGACGGTAATGATCGGCGCAACCGCGCTGCATGATTATGGCGATGACCTGATTATGAGACAATGGGCTTGCATGATTGGAATGTCAGGAATGAATGCGGATCAACAGGAGTATTTGTGAAGAAAACTTTACATTATCACTGAATCTTCATCATAAATGGAATGCGGTAAAAAATATTGTAAAGGTTAAGCCTATTTTACACAGTATGTTCACTTATTATTTTTTACTATTCATCATCATCATCATTTCAGCCAATAGACGTCCGCTGCTGGACATTTGCCTCGCCTAATGTTCTGCACACAGATCGGATCGGTTCACCAGTTCATCGGTCTACCATGTGGGGAGCCAGCCACGGCTGCGACTTCATGTACGTGGCCTCCACTCGAGGACTTTTCCGCCCCAACGGCCGTCTGTTCTCCTCGCTATGTGCCCTGCCCATTGCCACTTGAGGAATGCAATCCTTTGGGCTATGTCTGTGACCTTAGTTCTCCTGCGGATCTCATTATTTCTGATAGGATCACGCAAGTAGACTCTAAGCTTAGCCCTCCCCGTTGCTCTCTGGGTGACTTTGAGCCTCCTTAATCGGCACATTGTAAGCGGCCACGTTTCGGTTTCATATGTCATCACTGGCAACACACATGCATTAAAGACTTTCGTCTTGGGACACTGCGGTAGATGTGCTGCGTAGATACAACATCACGCACAAAGGACTGAAAGAGAGTCTAAGTGCGGGAAAGGGAGTCCACTTTACGTTCCTACATGCTGCGTAGCTTCCCGAACGCCGCCCAGCCAAGTTGGGTTCGTCGATCGATAGATATTATTAGCAAAGCAATATAAATATTCCAGCTTATATGCTTAAAAACATAACGTTACATTGAAAATGTGATTCATTTGATTATTTGTTCTGAGATTGAGTCAATTCTAAGTTACAAATTTCTGCCTTAGGTAGGTAAGTATGTTGAACTTGAAGAGACGAAATTGTCTAACGTCAGGAAAAAAATAAGTCAGCGAACGTTCGCGAAACTATCTTGGGAAAAGGATGTGTTCTAGGTACAGTGATCGATTTGAATGCCAATAGAGGCGCCTTGAGGCCGCAATGCCGGAGAACTGCTGACTGGGGCAATCAGGGGACCTTTGAATAGGAATCAGGTTGTAGCGTGACGTAACCTAAGCGTCATCGATGTTTATTTTTAACCCCCAACGAAAAAACGACGGGGTGCTATTTTCTTACGCGATCGTTATGAGTACGGTGTTTGAATTTTCTTTTCATAAACATCGTGCTCCTTTCAATATGACATAACTAAGGTTAGTAAATAAAATAAAAAATAATCTTTAAGAAACGTTGGGTGTAATATGAAAATGAAAATTCACCTTCTCATATAAAAATTATAAGCTGATTAATGCAATTTTTTAAGTGATTTTCTTTTATATTTCGTTAGATAAAAATGTTCACATTTAAGTATATTTACTACCCATAAGATAAAAGGACACTGGATATACAAGAAAATTAATTTACCACCTTGACTTTACAGACATTAAAACTTGTTTCTCGCATGAAATGAAAAAAGATTTCCGATTTCGATAACTCTAAATTTTAAGTCATCGACCCTACATTATTGAGCGGTCTTTAAAAATCGTCTACTAATTTCAGCGTGTAATCCCAGTTGCGTCCAAAGCAGGTGCCTAAGACTGGTTAACACAGTGCGAGCTGCTGCCAGTAGCCAGTAAGCATCTTAGACGGTAACTCGGCTTGCCATGGCAGCTACTTTCTAACTCACTCGTGCGAGTTACCCTACTCGTAAGTGACGTAGGCAGGACACTTAACTAGGCGCGGTGATGGCAGGTCGATTAAAGTCCTGACCAAATGGTGTCCTAGAACCGTCAGACGAAATCCGGGTCGTCCAGTGTCACGACAAGTCGATGACATCACCAAAATCGTGGGGACTACATGGATCCGAGCGGCTCCGGACCGGGTACATCGGCGTAAAGGAAAGGAGACCTATTCTCAGCAGTGGGTACTACCGGGCTGATGATGACGATGATGATGAAGTGACGTCCATATTTTTTCAGTTATTACAGTGCAGTTACTCGGCTGACTCGTACTCTACCTCACACTCTCTGAAGCAGTCTTTAGGAGCCATATATAAGATCCAAGTAAATAGCTCCTAAAGACCAGTTAGTAGCTCCAAACATTCCATGTTTCCTAACATACTCAGATTTACATTTCAGGTTGGTATACTAAATGTCGGTTTGCCTTGATTAAATTGGCAATTGATTATACTCGACCTCGAGTACCAAACCACCTAAGACACCTTATTTACTACGTTTACTCGATCCTTGTCACTAAGTGGGTTTGCTACCTCGGCTATTCACGGGAGAAATGTGACATTGTCTTACAAACGGGCACTTAAAACTAGGCATCCCTGCATACCCAAGATACAGATTTTAATTAAAATCAAGTCTAGACGAGTTATTTTACGGTCACTTGACCTCGCCTTTTTATGAGTCATTTCATACTAAAAGAAGATAGTTAAGACACCTAAGTGACATAACGTCTTTTAACAAGACTGCAGTTCTCAACCTACAGTTCAACATAGTCTCCGTAGCTAGTCAAAAAAAATATCGGAAATCGCATTTATAACACCTAATTACAATCATGAAAGTTCCTTTCTGTCTGTACAGGAAATTCCAAGAAAAATAAATAAAAAGTCATATGTGTGTATAACTACAAATACTTAAATAGAAGTCGACTTAATTTTAAAATGTGTATGTCTCGAAGTTATTCATTAAGTCGAACTTCATACAATCTCTCGCCGTCTTATAATATCCGCAAAATATACAAACATTTTAATCTCAGTGCATGGCATTAGCATAAAGTAGTTGTTTGTACGTTTATTTGCTTTCCAAGCATTAGCTAGCACAGATTATTATTAGTTTCTATTGAAATGCTTTTAAGAGGCAGACTAGAAGCAAGAAGCGTCACTAATATTTAAAATTATAGGATAATTAGATTAGGTAGGAGTACTCGTACATCAAACTTGGGGAAGTAAGTAAGTCTTTATTGTGTATGAAATAAGGTAAGTACATAGCAGGTCTTAACACTAAATTACATTTGATTAAAAGCTCTTATTTATACTTTTACAAGCGTATACACAAATGATCAATTTTAGTGACCAATACATTTTTATCTGTAGTTAAAATATTCCTGGATGCTGTAGAAACATTTTTCAACTAGCCAGACTTTAACATCCTTTTTAACTTAGCAAATTTATGTACTTTGAAAGTATCTGGCAACCAGTTACAGGAATCGAATACTTGACTAGTATAGGTTTTTGTAAAATCTATTACTATCGTGTTTTGCCGAGCCCGACAAGGGTGCTGTCAATTTGTGAGTGTAAGAGTTGACAGATGCCTGAAAATTTTCATCTCAAGCATATAGCTTATGAATTCAGAATTTAATAGTGGTATCAATGAAAAGCATGAAAATTAATAAAAAATAATACCTAGTGAATAATGTATGACAGTAACGGCCGCACTCAGAGACGTCATTTAAGCTAATGTTCATTAACTTTAGTATCGGTAGTCTTTATGCAAATCAAAATAAGTCTCAATATTTTTCAGTTTTTTAAAATGGTCAGTAGCTAACTGTGATACTCTAGCCAAAGACTTGAGACAGTCGGTGTCAAATTTCATTCATAATCATTGAATTAATACTCTATATACTAATAATACTCTACTTTATGTCACGAGTATTTGCGTTCAGTAAAGTCAAGTTAATAGAAACTCTTTGTGCCATTTCGCAGGTTTTTCAAAGTGCAAATATAATTGGAAATAAATAAAACATACATAATACGTTTTCGTTTTTAGGTTGCTCCAGCTAGCTCTATTCAGGGCTTTAAGCAAATAAGCAGCAAGTCTGAAAGACTTATACCGTGAAAGGTTTTAGTTAACTATTCCATTAGAGCTCCAAACTGATTACAAATGTTGCATGCTAGTTGCTGGATTAAAATTAAGATGTTATTTGTCAAGTTAATTCGTTAATACACAAACTCATTTGGTGTTACGTTAAGTGTTATTATTACGCAGTGTTACAATCGCAACAAATGGGCTTTTGTTGTGGCTTAAAATCAAATATTTACGCTTTAAAAGTCTTTTGATAATAAATCGGTTAACATTAAATCAAATGAGCGGCTATTTGACTAAACATAAACTTTTTAAGATTTTCTAAACATTAAAATAAGACAAATATGTAAGCTACCCACCAAATCATAAGGTGTTATGAATATTATAATGTACTTACAAAAGAAAGTTGGTCCTAAAATAGCGGGTACATTTTGTTCAAAAGGTTTCTGAACTTCTGTATTGTGGATAACTCTGTATTTACCAATACTAAAATCCTAAACAAAATACGTTACTTCTCGTTTCTCCCGTGAGAGAGGGTTTATTTCATCTAACCCGCCTAAGGAGTAACTACTTACAAACAAAGCCCATCTTACACGTAGTTCCATCCACATACCGAAATTATCGAATACCCCAACATTCCTCGTAAAACTAAAGCATACCTAATTATGACAAAGGTAACCTGTGTCATGGACAAACCTCCAAGGTTTTTATGACACACTACATCTAAATATTGAACAAGTGAGCGGTTGAATTGTTCCACTTATGTAACACGAGTCACTCGAGCATATCTTAGGGTGAAGTTCCCAGATACGTCTAAAGCTGTCGCTCTGGAGCCCGGGGTACGATTGACCATCACAACCCTTTAACAGGGCAATCACGGTTACACGTTTCAGAAACTGTCCCAAACATGCAGAACCCAGAATCCCCCCTCCCCCCTGCCGTATGGAAGGCGCATTTAGAACCACTTAGCTACCATTGCTCTTACACGGGTCACTCGAGTGTCATCGAAAAACTTGGTATTCGAGCAAAAGAACTCACTCCCCCACCTCTGACTTGGATTTTTTATGGGAAAGTTATGTAGTGGCGTATTACCCTTTGTTGTATCTACCTTTATGGTCCAACTACTCTAGTTGTTAACTCTAGTTGTTGGTAGTGAGTATGGCAAATATCTAATCACATGAGGGGATTGAGGGAGGCCCGTGCCCCAGCAGTGGGGACTTAAATGGGCTGATGATGATGAACTCTAGTTGTTTAACGACTACTTGAGTGTAAGTTTTTTTATTGACTGCCTCGGTGGCGCAGTCGAAAGTGGGTCGCACTTTAAAGCGACGACTGCGCAAGAGGTCTGGGGTTCGATCCCCGGGTCAGGCCAAAAATTTGTACCTAAGTTTTCGGTAAGAAATTCTTAGTGTCAGCCCGGAGTCTGAAAGTCGGCGGTCATGTACACCCGTGCCTCGGGAAGCACGTTAAGCCGTTGGTCCCGCTCCCGATCCCTCCCGGTCGTGTCACGCTGGTGTCCCATCGGAATATAAGGGGAAAGGTAATAAATAGAGAGTGCACTTATGTTTGCGCACACACTTGAGCACTATAATATATCCTGCGTAAGTGGCTGACCTTATCATTGAGATTAGTCGCCGTAGCCGTAAGCGGTTGGAGGTATTTATTTTATAATATAATTTACACACAGAATGCCGCCTGCCTCCATCGCGAGCTAAACTGGCTACGCACTTATACATTGGCGCTTACAGTGATCTCAGTATGGTTCCGCATAAATGACAGATACAATGGGCTATAAAGATACCAATCGATATACTCCTAGCGCATAGGGCAATGAACTCTTCGATTTCAACGTCAGTTAGCTCCAACTTTCAGTGTCTATTTATTTCGTGACTGGAGTGTATTAGTGTGAAATTATAAAACGAATCGAATGACTCGAGTGGTGAATTTGATTCAAGTCACATCCCTCGTTCAACCTCAATTACATCTCTAAAGAGGTAAGAAGGAATTCATTTTTCACGGCTCTTGCCTTGGAATAAAACCTATTTATTAGTTTATCCCTTCCCAGGGCCGGGCTATCAGTGTCTAGGTCCGTCGCCATGGCAACTGGAGCAGAAGGGACCTATTTGCCGCTTCATCGGGCATTCTGTGCCTCTGACGCAGTTGCCCGGGAACCTATACTACAACCATTATACCGCTTTAAGCTTTTTATGTCGGGTAATTCTCACGTTATTTGTGTCTTGGATTTGCGCTGGCAATTTTAGTTGGGGTTTTATGTAAATTATGAGTGCTTAGGCGACCTAGCTTTGGGCGTGATGGTTTCATTTTCGAGAGTAATAAAATTTGGAGGACTGAAATATTTTTATTCGCCTCTATAAAAATTTGCATGACAAGCCACTAAACATAAATTTACGATAAAAGGATTTTCTATATGGATTTTATTTGTTTAACAGTGACCTTTTTTTGACATTAAAAGCGGTCATTATCTCAGAGAATTAAGAGGAGGTACCCTCGGGTGGTATGAAAGTCTAGAATCAAATAGGTGGTATAATCAGCCATCGGCAACGTTTTTACGTCCTCCGTTGCAGCTTCCGAAACTTCAAGAAGTACAACCATATTAAGTACATCGTTAATATTATCTTCGCAAAGAATTGTGACTTGATTAGTATTCAAAACTGCAGGCGCAATAACTGGATGCAGTGGCAGCCTTTACCGCTACTCTGAAGCGAATATAAAGCGCATTTGAGCATTAAAAGTAGATATCTCGTAACCTCTATAAGGACCTTAAGATAGTCTGAAATGGTTGGTAAGTGGTAGGTAGTGCTATGCTATAATTTATACGTGTGTAGTCTTGAAAAAAACGGAATGTCATATCCGAGATGTTGAGGATCCACGGATGGACTCTTTTATATTGTTTTTTTTATACTTTTTTACTGATTTTGATATATTATGTTTTTATTTTCGTATTGTCTTATTGGACGCATACGTCCTGTGTCTGTGAACTTGGGAAAATACTATATAGTTTTACCGATATCATTGGCTCTTATTGTCACCCATCGCCAGCGTTTACACAGTCCAATCACCATGTTGGCGGTGAAGAATTATCAAGAGCAAAACTGCATTTTCAAAAAGTGGATTTATTCAAATAATTATTATGAGCATGTAGCCAAGTTCCGCTTCGTCTGCTTCCCAGGACGCGGGTCCAATTCCCGCACCAACACAAATGTTTGTTGATGAAACCGATTTTTATGTTGGGTCTTTGTGTTTGTAGTACCTTCGTTGTTCCTAGCTTCTATTCTTCTTTGAGTGCTTTTTCAGTTCTGAAGGTTGGCTGTCAGCTTTCCCAAATTCTCTCTGTTCATTGCGAGACGAAACAGCCGTTCCACAGATGCGATGCCAGTCCACTCCCTTAT
Source organism: Marasmia exigua (assembly GCA_019059595.1). Lineage (NCBI taxonomy): Eukaryota > Metazoa > Arthropoda > Insecta > Lepidoptera > Crambidae > Marasmia > Marasmia exigua. The sequence goes on along the minus strand of CM032476.1, from coordinate 8,772,066 downwards.
ATTGCGCAGCCACTTTTTCATTCTTCCGACGTGTCGCCTTCCCTCTATTTTACCCATCATGATGAGTTGAAGCAACTTGTATCTCTCATGCCTAGGTATTCGATTTTCCGCTTTTTGATGGCATTCATAAAGTTACGGGTCATGGTGACACGTTGGAGTATCGTTTCGTTTGTTACTCTATGTGTCCGTCCAGCATACGGCGGTAACACTACATCTCGAATGCCTCCAAACGTCTACTGATGTCCTCCTTCAAAGTCCAGGCCTCGCATCCATAAGTGACAACAGGCCCAGTTACCCATGTAGCCCAGTATGATGCAACTCGGAGCTTTATGCCTATTTGCCGACAACACAAAACTTTCCTCATTTTATTTAATGAGGCTCGGGCAATCTCAATCCGGGTCTTGATTTCTTGATCAGATTCCCTTTCTCTATTCACCCAAGCACCAAGGTATTTGTATTACCGTACCCTGCTCAAAATATTTACCTCAAATTCTTATGCCAGGGTTAAGAGTTAGGTTTCTGGATACAACCATTATCTTCGTCTTATTTATGTTTATCGATAACCCCGCCCTCTCACTGCATTCATTCACCCTGTCTACAATCATCTGGAGATCAGCAACAGAGCCCGCCACTTTCCCATTTACTTTCACTCCAGTATTCATATTTTCGAGAGCTTCTGACATCACAGCCTCCGAGTAAATGTTGAAAAGCAGCGGAGACAAAATGCACCCTTGCCGAACGCCACGGCAGATTTCAATCTCGCTAGCTTCTATAGTACAAGGGAAAAACTATAGTTTGGGTCAAGGACAATACATGTGATGTTATCTAAGTTTATAGTAGTAGTATATCAAAAGCCTTTATTATCAAATGTTTCACTTGTATCATAATGACATTTTATTAACAAGGACCTCATCCGTTGCAGAGAAAATAGAGAATAATTAGCAATCAAAACCACAATCGCAATAACTGGAATTGGCGGCGGGCGTTTACCGCTACGGCGCGAACAAAAAGAGCGCAGAACAGGTGGCGATCCTCGTGGGACCCTCATTACGGGCAATGCGGCCGATTACTGCCGCCAGGGCTGCGCGACAAATCCGTTTACTCTTAACTTTGATCATATAAGCACATTATGAAAGATCGCATAGACCTTAGAGGGGTAGGAGCGACTGAAAATCAGCGCTGACTGTCGGGACTAGCTGAGGAATTTCTAATTGCTTTCCATAGGAAAAGTATTAGTTTAAGAAATACGTGATAATGAAAGACCTAACTTTTTTGCTTATGAAAACAATAAACGATTTTTTTTATTCTTAACTTGTACTACACGTAAGGAATCCTTGACACACTTTCACGTACCGTTCCGGGTGGATGTTCTAAAGTCTCTTAACTGATATGACTCTCTACTGATAGATAATAATGTTTTTCGTATTCTCTTTTACTTCACCATGACTTGATAATTTCATCACTATTGATAATATCACCACTATTGTAGGTATTTTGCTTTATATATACATAATGTTTGTTTCAAAAGATTGCGCTTTATTAATGACCCTATTTTAATTCCTTGTGGTCGTTCAATTTCGGTCCAGTTTTCTCGATACACCAACTGCATAAATAACTTGGTGATATCAAGATTAAGATTACTCTTGCACTATGATCTTCTAACCACCACTTTTCCTCCAGAGGAGCCAGGCAGACCAATTTTTCCCTAACTTATTTAAGTCTACTTGTCGTATAAAGTGTATTTTTGCATTAACTCGATGACGTAAAAAGACGTGTATTATGGTCGCCCAGACCACAATGGAGTAAGCCATTGAATGGTATACTGTCCAATGACCGTTTGGCGGACTATGTCGGTAACCGAACTCAATTTAAGGACCAATCGATCCGTGACCGCATAATTATTTTGTTGGTATATTGGAGCTCTTTGGATGCTGACGCCTACTAATAAAGTCTAACTTTTAACAGCCTTACAAGAGCGTTATAAAAAAGATTGCACTATAAACGCAAGGACTCATGTCAGATGTCAAGGTGACGAGTACGGCACACTAGCGACGCCAATTGATTTAATTATTTAGCTACTAAACCGGACCTTTTTGAAACAATTTCGGTGTTACAACCTCTCGGCAAACACTTATACTATTTATTAAATAACCATGAATAAAAGTTGGGTCCAACGCATACGCGAAAAATTGATTCACGCCAAAAGCGGCCACTTTTGTCGTGAATCAATTTTTCGCGTACAAAAACTGACCCGTTTGGTATTGATGCCTGATGATAGAGCCAGGGAGTGAATAGTACCTATGATAGTTAGCATGGAGCTGAGGCCTGGTGAGCTTTGAGTTCAGAAGATTTATTCCTATGAATATTTTTGATGTCGAGAGAGACAATTAGGTAACTGATCTTAGCATTTAAACCTGCCAAAAATTGACAACATTTGACAAAAATCACTTTTAGCACAATACCTTAAGATGTACTTACATTTGCTGTCATTTGTTCTTGAGCAACAAATGAAAAAACACCTTGGCTTGGCGAATGAAAATACGTTTGAATGCTAAGATCATTTATATGCTGTCTGTACCTACCTATTAGGTCCCACTCCCTCGAGACTTAAATTAAACTTCGAAGTAAATTACATGTAAGCGCCAACCCTAAATATTAATAACACACTACTGCTCTAAATCCTACAGAGACTCCAAGCGGAATGTGGTAGCAATTTGAAAGCAAAAATAGCACATGTTCTTACAAGGACGGGCCGGTTGAGCGACGTCCTTACAAAGCCCTCTGTCAAGTCTGACGGCATTTCTAGATTGTCCAGTCTATGTGGCGATTAAATTCTGACAACCACAAGTTGCTACATCTCAAAAAACATGTCCAGTAGCTGGCTAGCACATTGTACAGCATTCCAAAAAATCGAGAAAAATCTGCTGATTTCGGAAAAAATACAAAAAAAACATTCAGCATACAATTAGGTACGTGGTCCAATTTCCCAATCAAGCATACAATTTCAAAAATAACAAGAACCGTGCTGACTGCAAATTGATAACCACTGTTAGATGTTACTTGTCACTTTGACGTTGACAGACGATATCATCCAAATTTCATTAACGGCTATGACGGTTTTTGTTTTTCGGTATTGCCATATTTAATCATGAAGTTTGGAACATAGGTAGTTTTTATAATGTAGGCGCGCACTAAGAAAATTCAACCCTTAAAGGGGTAAAAGGGGGGATTTCTGTTAGTATGAAAGTTGTTGATATTAGAGATTTGGAAATTCGGCCTAAGCTTATTTATCAAAAATAATAATTTACCGGTTTTAGTTTTGTTTGAATTAAACCCCCAAAGGGGTGAAATTGGGGTAATGAGGTAAGTATATTTCTAGAGCTCCTGACAGAATATTTTACTGTTTTAAAACTGAATGAAAATGTAAAAGGCACACTTTGAAATGTGCGGAAGAGACGGAAATCGAAAATGAGTAACGACAGCATTGATTAATGAAATATTTTATTAATGACTAACATTGTAAATCCTAAAGTCTTATTTAAAACTAAGAGTAGGAGCTTTGAAAGTTTATGTCTAAACAAAATACATAATATTACTTACTTACAGCTACACCGGTAGCTGTAAGTAAGTAATATTATGTATTTTTACCTACAGAGGTACTCTCATTCATATAGATATTATAACTTTATAGTTCGTAGGTACGAGTAGACATCTGGCATCATACGTTCGGCCACCCCGATGGATCAATGAAGCCATACAAGACCTAAAAACCGGCCAAGTGCGAGTCGGATTCGCTCATGAAGGAACCCTTGCAGCAAAAAGTAACATAATATATGGAAGGTAAATTGCGGTTTACGGTTTATAACGTATTAAAAATACTACTTACTAGATATAGTTCATCAAACCAATTGGTTTGAAGACTAAAACGAAAATTTTCGTTTTAGTCTCATGGCAATGTATATGATATATTTTATTTAGTTTTATAATTATTTTATTATAGAAGTTAAAGGGGGGGGGGGGGGGGCATACACATTTTACCACTTTGGGTAAAGCTTTGGTAAGGTTAGCGTCTCTTGAGCAAGGTATTAAGTTTAGAAAAAAATATATATTGGAAACCTCAACATAATTTTTAATGACCTATCCATAGATACCGCACACGTATGGGTTTGATGAAAAAAAATATTTAGAGTTTCAGTTTAGAACCTATGGGGACCACCAAAAAAATCGTAATGCGGTTAACAGAATACATCTATTTACCAAGTTTCAATAGTATAGTTCTTATAGTTTCGGAAAAAGTGGCCATGACATACGAACGGACGGACGGTCAGACGGACAGAGATGACGAATCTATAAGGGTTCCGTTTTTTGCCATTTGGCTATGGAACCCTAAAAACAAAGGCCAGGTGGACAAACTTGACGAAGCAAAAAATGTTTTTTGACACCCCTTTTAATCACTGCACCAAAACATATACACTGTTCTCATGTGTTTATTGAACGTGGTTAAAAATTAAGTTCTTATTTTATGAAAATAATCACGTACTACGGGAGGTTCCGTGGCCAAATGGCAAAAATCGGAACCCTTATATTTTTTTGAGCCAACGCTTGACCACAATCTCACCTGATGGAAAGTGACGAAGAGGTAGACCTCTTCCTAGATCCTAGAGGATGTAACGCGTTCGCCTAGAAAATGCTTATTGACCCTTCCCTTAGAGAGATTTAGATTGTAGTGGTCCGGAAAAACAGGCCTTGGCAAGGAATCAAAATTAGGAAACCAAGTAGGTAATGATCCGGTTGGTATGTTTTTCTAGTAAAAATATTTATTTTATAAGCCATGTTATACTTACTTTAGTTCTCTTCAAGAAAAAACACCGCTACGAGCGAAAGGCTAGTCGCTAATAAAAATCTTAAACCATATTTCAAGGTAACAAAACTTGTTTAACATTTATGCCCAGCTGAAAGAAAAGGGGAGATTAAAAATAGTGTAGAGTGGGAGGTGTGTGCACAAGCGTCCCTCACAAGACGAGGCATTCTTGTCTGACAAAAGACTGTTACATACACACTACCTAGTGGAAGTTCCGCTGAAGAAGCTTTGAGACGGCGCCACGAGATTAGCGGAAATGTGAAATGCTTTGAACTAATGGATGAGATGGAACAAAGGGGACGATACGATCTACCAATAAAATAAGAGCTTGCAAAAGAAGTTGCGTGCAACTTGAATAAACTCCAGTAACTGAAGGCCATAATAAGTGATGTGATTTCTAACCAAGTAAGAAACATTTGCGATAATTTTCAACAGGGTTGATGTAACAAAAAAAACCTATTGATTAAATAAGGCATATAAAGGGCTTCATTCATAAACGATCATACCTTTGTTAGCTAAAACGGTGTTATAGAGCAGTTTTGACGTTTGAAAAAAAAAGTCATACAAAATTTTCGAAAGAATAATAAAAAAAGCTTTATCACACCGTTTTAGTTAACAAAGGTTTAACAAGCATTTATCAATAAGACCCTAAGTTTTCGTCTTGAAATGCGTGGACATGCGTTTGTTTCCCTTTTATGAGAAAGAATGACATGTTAGTCACTCGATGATAATTCTTGCCGTCCCTTGAATATCCGCTCCACTATATGGATTGGAAATGCGTATGCGATTTGGAATACCTAATTGAGATATTTATTAAACGAAATTTTTATTTATTCTTTTTTGCACGAAATAAAAATTACAATTGGCGGACTTAATGCCTTAAATATTGTTTGATATAAAAAAAATTAAAAACTCTTACAAGGATGTGTTATATTTCATGCTTGGACAGTTTTTGATTTTTTATATCTATTAGGTATTTTTCTATTTATAGTAACAGACATACAGAGTTTTCCCCTCAAAATGTTACAATAACAATTCAGTTTCATATTTATAGCAAAATGTAGTTAAAAATAAATAAAATAAGCTAAAATAAAATCGCTGCGCTCCTGGCTCTACTTTCAGTAAAGGCTTAGGCGCAGTAGTGGCGTCGCCATCTTGCCGACTCGGGATTAAATTCCAAAGAGGTGTTTCTTCTAAAAATTCCATATAAGGCAGAGTTTTTTCCAGGTTTACCAGTAGGGAAGTCAGGGCCGCAGTAATAAAGTTTCTAAAAGGTAAGCTTTATTGGAAAAGATAATTAAACTTCTATAGAATGTGCTGGTAAACACTTAAAAATATTAGTCTTTGATTAACTATTGAACCATTATTTTTTTTTTATCATTAATTTTATCATTATATTTAATTAATATTTTTTAATTAATATACGTACAGCGACGTTCTTTATTTTTATTCCGTTCTTTTTATTTATTTATTGTTTTTCAAAATCTACAGCTCTTAAATTATACTATTTAAAATTTATATACTACTTACAGCCAATAACAGATTTTAAATACATTGACAAACTTATATAAATACAACAGCCAAGGGGCAGCAAAAAACGGAAAAAAAAAAGAAAGCACCAATACAATTTGACATTTTTCTTTGCAGATAATTATGAACATTAATATTACACCTCTTTACGTACTGTTACGACATTAAAATCATTAACAATCGAGCCTACCTACTGCTTCTTTAGATGTCCGGCAACGCATTTGCACTCCTGGCGTGGCTGATGCCCATAGCCGGTGGTAATTGCTTACCAACGGGTGACCCGCTTGCTCGTTTGCCTCCCAAACTCATAAAAATATGAAACATCAGACATCTCTGACTCAAGTAAGTAGCGTAAAAGCACTTGTGTTAAGTATGAACACACAGAAAACATCATTAAGGAATAAAGACCTAATCAATACCTCCTAAACAACCAAGGAAGAGAAACTCACACACGAAGCTTGTAACTTAGACAAGGTAATCAAAAGATACGCTTTGGAACATAAACATAATTCAAACCAGGCAGCGTATAATGTTAAGGTGGAACCTTCCACGAACCTTCGAAGGGATAAGGCGGGTCAGAAGTTCGAGCAATAAGGCCAGTCCATAAATCTGACGCGATGGATCGCGAACTGAGCCGTAAAGGCTGTTCCAGTGTTCCAATACAATTGGAACAAACGGGTCAACTGTTTACTAAACGAAAATAAATAAATTCAGACAAAATCTCATATGTACAATGTGGTCCTAAACTAAGGAACTCGTGGCAGACGGAAGATTGAGTATTTCATTAGTCTACACTATTTATAAAGTGCCTCGGTGGCAATCGGTGGTAGTGGGTCGCGCGCAAGAGGTCCCGGGTTCGATCCCCGGGTCAGGCCAAAATTTATACCTAAGTTTTCGGTAAGAAATTCTTAGAGGCAGCCCGGAGTCTGGAAGCTGGCGGTCGTGTACACCCGTGCCTCGGAAAGCACTTTAAGCTGTTGGACCTGCACCCGATCCCTTTCCGGTCGTGTTCCATCGGAATTTGAGGGTAATGGAATAGAGAGTGCACTTATGTTTGCGCACACACTTGTTCACTATAATATATCCTGCATACGTGGTCAATCGTTGAGATTGGCCGCCGTAGCCGTAATAAGTTGAAGGATATTACTATTTATAAAGAGGTAACTTCTACAGACAGCGGTAACGTTTATAGGTAATCCATAACACAAAACGCTTGCGCGATGTAATTGTCACCTAGCGCCATCTATTGGTATAAAGTGCAGCGAATGTCCCGAAACGAAGAGAAGGCGAGCTACTAGTTATACTTACTCCTTTCGCTTTGGCATGATATGAGTGACAGATGTCAAAATCTATACATCTTTCACGTTAGTCTTTTTCTAACGTGCTGACTCACGTATAACTCTGTCCTGCTGTCACCGATATCATGATAAAGCGAATGGAATATAATGATAAATAGGAGCGATTGTAAAATATTGGCGATGACGGAAAACAAAGTATGGAAACCTGCACGTCACAGATAGTTTCTCAATATTGTGGATACAATATTAGAGATAATGATTCTGGACGTGTAACCGTGATCCAGTTGGTCTGGTTCCCCTGTCTAAGGGTTGCAAAGGACAGTCGGCAGTAGCTTCATTTTAATTACTAGAATTCCTGAATCCTGGATCATGATGCAATCGTATCCCGGGCTCCGAAGCGACAGCTTTGGACGCCACTGGGGTATACTGAGAAGGTGGGTAGGCGTTCTGTGTCCATCATTTTTTTATGTGATAGGTGGCAGACGATCAGACGGATTACCTCATGCTAAGCTATTGCCTCCGCTCATGGACACCCGCGACACCAGTGCAGTCACGAGTGCGCCGCCAACCTTTAAACCCCCCTATCCTCTGTTAGGTTAGTAGGCCTCCGGTACCATCACTCACGCAGCAAAACACAGAACAGTGCTGCTTCACACCAGATTTCTGTGAGCTATTTTGTATATTTTGTGCCTTAGTGTTTGGAAAGTGATCCTGTCGCTTTGTTATTTTAAGAACACGTCAGTACGGGAACAGTTGCCTTATAGTTTTCTCAAAAGACCATCATTATCAGAGCTGTTCCATAGTTACTTAACAACATGGTTTGAGTACAAGTGTTTTGACAATGACCCTATAACATTTTGGTACCGACTCGAAATTAAGCATGAAGACTAACCCCTTTCGGGGTTAAAGCCTACCTCGACTAGAAAAGTCTAAGGCGTTGATACAGGCGTTCACCAAAGAAATAACACTTTAAGAAAATTAAAACAATATCTGAGACAATACTAAAGTATGCACCTCTCCTTTATTTCGATATGGTAGCATTTTAGGCAAACAGCAAATATATAGGCGACACAACGAAGTTAGTGTATGATAGGATCCAGCATAAACCAGTTATCGAGAGAGCGCGGGCTTCAATGGGCCCAGTGGAGTGTGCCGGGGCATAATGGAGATGCGTCCATGGGCCCGCTCCACTACGATATCCAGTGAGTTATAAACTTTGTTAGTCAAGCTGAGCAAAAACTATTTAGATAGGAGGCCGGTGCCGATAATGAAACGTTAAACTAGCATAAAATTTGGGTCATAAGCAATGATCTAAATAGGTAGTGCTTTTAAGTAAACGTAGTGTAGTAGTAAATTTAGGGTCAACGACCTCAAACATTACATTAGTATGGATAGGCCTGCCTGCGGGATTGCGAGTTTTCGGAAATGTTCTAAGTATACGTGTAAAATATATTTTTTCTTAATCAGAAATTAAAAAACAGAACAAGTATTTAAGTAACTTATACCTTTTTTATGTTTGTTTTGTGACATATAAAACAAATGTTACAAATAAAAAAAGTTAAACTATACATTTAGCATGAGCAAATCAAAATATTCATTCATTTATAAGCACCGTTGGGGTGTCCATATTAAGATTTTGTTAAAAATTTGACACCTAAATCTGATCACTGGTCATAAGTAAGTGTTTTTAATGAGTTCCTTTCAGTAGGTTGAATCATGTATGTAATGCGATAGGTGGCATACGAGCAAACCGATCACCGACAATGGATACACGCAACACCACTGGAATGGTACGACACCACGTAACACTAAACTAGTAGAGTGATCCCTCAGAATTCAAGATCGATTTTTTTTAATGTGATAGGTGGCAGACGAGCAGACGGATCACCTGATGGTAAGCGATGGCAGGCGCCCATGGACACCCGCGACACCAGTGGATTCACAAGTGCGCTGCCAACCTTCAAACCCCCCTCTCCCACGGATCGGACCTCTGGTTACCCTCACTCACGCAGCGAAATACAGCACAATGCTGCTTCACTCTGGTTTTCTGTAAAGCCGTGGTATCACTCCGGTCGAATCATCCCATTCATGCCGCAGCGTGGCTCTCCCACGGTCATGGAAATATTCGTATAACGAACCTTATTTCTCTCATCTTAGCTTGTAATTCCCAGTCAAAGCCGAGGGATTCTGGATTTTGGTAGTCTCGTATAATGAGCCTTACTAACGAGTTAAGAGGTACTCTATAGGGGCATTTAAAGTATACTGCTAATATATTGGCGACACAACTAAGTTAGTGTATGATAGAATCCAGCATAAACCAGTTATCGAGAGGCGGCAGCGGCTACAATGAGCCCATTGGAGTGTGTTGGTGCATGATACTGCACTCCAATATCGACTGAATTATCAACTTTGTTAGTCAAGCCTAATGAAATCATTTAGATAAGACGACAATAGGATAACGTTTTTAGAAGAAATACTAAAAGAATGCTTAGTTTTTGACTTTCAGTTGCATTTTGATAACGATCCATTTTCGACAGGAATATTTCTATATAGTGCGGAGGAGCTGTTTTGGTTGAAAAATACATTGAAAGACTACAAGTCTTTTACTAACTCATGTCTTACTAAGATATCATTAATTTTAATTAAACGTGTGAATGGGCTGACTCAATTGTAGTGGCCACGTGACCTCACGGAAATCTAGCGTAAAGCAGCGCTTGCGTCGTGTTTCGCCGAGAGAGTGAGGATGCCAGACGCCCAATCCGGGTGGAGGGGGAGTTTAAAAGTTAGTAGGACACTTGTGACTGTGCTGGTGTTACTGGTGTCTATTGGTACTGCTCACTATCAGGAGAATCGTCTACTCGTTTACCAGCTCATTATATAAATTATACATAAGTACTTATAAATAGTTTTAAGTCATTCAAATGTATGACGATATGTAAGTGCTGTGTACAAGCCTATGCATATAAAAATTATTTGACTTTGACTTTGAATAATAAATTCTTCTTTTTCTTCTCATTCGTACACTCCTGACGGAGTGATCGTGATTATGGATTGTCTGTATGAAGGGTAGCGGCTTTCGTATCGGGCGAGAGGAGACCCCGCGTTGCCATGCTTGCGGGGCAGACGAGGACACGGCCGAACATACCCTAGCCGTCTGCAGCACCTGGGACCAACAGCGCCAGGTATTGGTGCACGCAGTTGGGAGTGATCTTTCACTCCCAACTATTGTCCGGGCGATGGTCGCCACTGAACAAGCCTTCACGGCCTTTGCCTCTTTCTGTGAGGATGTTATGTCACAGAAAGAGGCAGCCGAGCGACAGCGGGAGGAGGATCCCCTCGCAAGTGCTCGCAGAAGGGCGAGGAGGGGGAGGAGGCGCCAACCAGATGCGCGCCGCCCCACTGTGAGAGGCCAGCCAGCGCGCGGTACGGGGGTACCAACGCTGGCGTTACACGGGCCTCCTCCTCAGCTTGGTAGGGACAGCTCGGCGCTCCCGGCTGTCCCTATTTCCCCCCCCCCAATCCATCTGGGGGAGGCATAGAAGGGTCTGCGCTGTAAGCGGGCCAACGCCTGGGAAGGAACGTGTAGTCAGAGTTCATTAACTAGTACACATGTCTCCTTCCCACTCTGGCGAAGAGGGAGCGTCGTTGGGGGTTTAGTCAGTAGGCCTTCAGTTTTACTGGAGGAGAGCCCGACATAACCCGTCCGCCCCCCGGCAGACGGGTATGCATAAGGCGCCGCCGAAAGGTGGCGACGTCGGCCAATTGAACATCGGGCCGGCGGCATTCCCCCAACGCAAAAAAAAAAAAAAAAAAGGGTAGCGGCTTTAGCGAAACTTCTTCATCTTTCTCTGTTTGTGGCTCATTCCATTAAGGAACACTCAGTAGCAGACTTGGTGCTGTCCGTCCACCTTGTAGGTGATCTGCTTCGGGAGCATTGACCTTCCACTCCTCCCTATTCCATTAAACGTTCCAGGGAGCTTTCGTTTCGGATGATATGTCCTAACGTGGTGAGTATTCCCACTTGCACAAGATAACTTGAATAATAAATTACAATGACATTATGTGGTGTGTCCAACACCGCTATATCCTATACTGTACAGACTTTAGTTAAGAAAACCTATCAAACCGCGTCAAAGCGAAAACAGAAAGTATACTACTTTGAAATAGTATTTAAGGTAAAGTTTTTTAATGAACATGGCACGTGTAGCATCCTGCTGGGTCATTACGTGAAGTGCTTAACAGTGTTTGCTATAATACAGGCAAAAGTAATTTTAAATTGTCTGTTTTTAATACTTGAGTATACTATACACATACCTGTGTGCCCATAGCTCATATAACTCGTATATTTGGGCCTGGAAGCGGCAAACTGTGTTCAAATCCCGCCTGAACACGCGATAAAAATTTTAAATTGTAAGAAAATGCTATTACAAAATTACTTAATGATAAGGATTCTTGGTCATGTTAATCAATTAATCTTTTGAGTTGTTATTCATAGTAGTATATTAACATTCATAATTGTATATTTTTTCTTTTCTCGATTGAAACTCTGTAACATCATCAATATTTGAAAAGAGTAACTATACTGAGTTTCTTGCTGGTGTCTTCTCAGAAGAAATCAACATTCCGAATAAACGGTAGATATTATATTATGTACCTATTTTGACATTCATAAGTGTTCTGAGATTTTTTATCTTTATCTTTATGTGTAGCTGCCCACTATCAGGAAAATGGTCTACTCGTTGGCCAGCTCATTATATAATAATCAATTTTTCTTCTCATTCGTACACTCCTGACGAAGTGGTTGTGATTATGGATTGTCTGTGCGTTGGGTAGCGGCTTTTGCGAGACTTCTCCATCTTTCTCTGTCTGTGGCTCTGCGTGCACATTCAATTAAGGAACACTCAGTAGCAGACTTGACACTGTCCGTCCACCTTGTAGGTGATCTGTTTCGGGAGCGTTGACCTTCCACTCTTCCCTATTCCATTAAACGTTCCAGGGAGCTCTCGTTTCGGATGATATGTCCAAACGTGGAGGGTATTCAAACTTGCATAAGATAACTTGAATAATAAATTACAAGGACATAATGCTGGTGTGTCCAACACGGCTATATCCTATACTGTACAGACCTTAGTTAAGAGAACCTATAAAACCGCGTCAAAGCTAAAACAGAAAGTATACTAGTTTTCATTTCTATACTAACTTTGAAATAGTATTCAAGGTAAAGTTTTTTAATGAACATGGCACGTGTAGCATCCTGCTGGGTCATTACGTGAAGTGCTTAACAGTGTTTGCTATAATACAGGCAAAAGTAATTTTAAATTGTCTGTTTTTTAATACTTGAGTATACTATACTGTGAGCCCATAGCTCATATAACTCGTATATTTGGGACTGGAAGCGGCAAACTGTGTTCAAATCCCGCCTGAAAATGCTATTACAAAATTACACTATCCTCTTAACGATTTAAGTAATATTAATCAACTTATTTCAAGTATTATATAATCATCATCTGCCTGTTCTGCTCCTAAGTTAAGCCAATATTATAAATCAATAAATCCATCATTGACCTCATTAGCTTAAGGTGACGGGTAGGGCACACTAGCGACGTTTTTGTACGCGAAAAATTGATTCACGCCAAAAGCGGCCACTTTTGGCGTGAATTTTTCGCGTACGCGTTGGACCCAACATTTGTGCATGGTTATTTAATAAATAGTATAAGTCTTTGCCGAGAGGTTGTAACCCCGATATTGTTTAAAATAGATCCGGTTTAGTGGCTCAAAATTAAAATCGATTGGCGTCGCTAATGTGCCCTACCTGTCACCTTAAAAGTAGGTACTTGTATTAGATATGATTCAAAAGAAGTATACTTAGAAATTACACTCAGACGCTGAACAAATACAAGTGTTTATCACACGAATGTTTGTCTAAGGTCATATGAGATAGGGTCATTTGACCAACGTGTTAGTCATTCACGTCATCACATCACTATACTTTTTAAAGAAAAAAAATTTTTGGATTGTGCTTGTATTGCACGAGATACGAACCGGAAAAAAAATCATTTTTACTCTGCCATTCGAAACAGTCATTAATTACTTACGATAAAATTTCTCTAAGAAATCTTTAGTCTCGCAATCGACTGTCGTGGAAGATATCCTTAGTATCGAATATTTAGCATTCTACTACTTGGGTGTTGTAGATATCTGAGAGACGAGTGTAAGTCCTAATGTTTCTTTGATAAATTATGTTTTTGCATTGACTGTATCAATTGGCTTAATAAAATAGCCCACAGCAATCCCATAGCGGGGGACGCCTTGTGAAAAATGAAAAATATCCACGGACTCACAGAAAACCGGCGTGAAGCAGCAGGAGACCCAATCCGGGGGAAAACGGGGTTTATAGGTTGGCAGCGCACTTGTGACTCCACTGGTATCGCGTGTGTCCATGGGCGGCGGCAATCGCTTACCATCAGGTGATCCGTCTGCTCGTCTGCCACTTATCACATGAAAAAATGCCAATATAACATTACACAGAATAACACGAAACTGACCCCCACACTAGGCAATGCCTGCCCTGTGGAAGTTGTATATTGTGATATTGATCAGCTGCACCAGAGCTAAAACAACCCCCCATTAATCTAGCCCCAGCACAAAATGTCTTATCGTAATCGCGCGTAACTCCACACAAAAGGCCACTCGTACCGTTTTCAAACAATACAGAACCCTATTAAGCCACGAAAATCCCCTAAAAGAAAGGAGAACGCTGGTAATAAAACCGCGGCACTTCACTCGAAAATTCATTTTAATCCTTATACTTGCAGCTTAACACCGCTTCTGAATTAAAAAGTACTCTTTCCTCTTAGAGTTTTAGACTCTTAAAATCGTTTAAATGTGCATCGTGCCGCTTTTAGTAACCGCATTCATGGCTATAGTGGTAACAGTAGCGACCAAACATTTATCAGATAAGAATAGGATGGTTATTTTCCAGTGTTACTTTTAAGTCATATTTTTTGGTCACGAAGGGCGAATCGCGCCGGTCTGGGGCGCAATTCTCGGTGTAACTAATAATGCATACTGAGGTCGGGCTGGATCCCAAATGTTATATCGAAGAAAAACTGCCAACAGAAATCCTACGGCTCTGCCTTACCGTTAATAGTGGGTAGATGTCATGAAGACAAAGCCTCAAGAGTATAGGTACAAGGTTCATTGTGATGATTTTAAATAATTAAAAGACAATACTGCAGCAACAGACTCTAGTCAATTTCAAAATGATCGTTTCCTAAATTAATCCGAACGTAAATCTAATCTGGGTCCCGCATGGGCACTACAACATAGCCACTGCGCCATCAAGGTCGACAATAAAGACGTCAATATTATCAGTACTGGATGGATATTGACCATTTTTCACACTAAGGTAAAATGAAATTATAGAAAGATAGATAAGGTAAGATCCATCACTAGCACATAGAAGGAAACGAAATTGAATTTATAGGAAAAGGTCGACTTGAGCAAATTTGACGCGTCTCTAATGTACAAAGTAACATTATCATGAGCCATTTTTTTCGCTATTCACTTCAGCTTGTTTAGAAAAAGCCAGGTATTCTTTATAAAGATAATATTGTAGGCACGAGTAAGTATTGGAGGCTATTTATATCGGAGACTGACCGGAATGGCAATTGGTAGTGGCCCTGCCTCTTACGCCAAAGGTCGTGGATTTGATCCCCACCCTGGACAAACGTTCGTGCGATGAACACTTGTGTTTGTTCGGTGTCTGGGTGTAATATATGTATTTAAGTATATATTTGTATTCCTCTGTTGTCTGATATCTGTAACACAAGTGCTTAAGCTATATAGTACGGAATCAGGTCAACGTATGAGATGTTGTGAGAAATAAATAAAAATAAATAAATGGAGACCAAGGCTCACTTTGGGTCGCTGTGCCAACGTAATTAGTTAGGTACGAGTGGGTAACTCTTGTGTTTTACAATTTTATTATATTTCGTTTTATTAAAAAAAATGCTACAGAAACACGTTTCTGCCATCGTTGATTCCTCTACATTACTAAAAAAGTTTACGTCGCAAATCTTTTCCTTTAAACATTTACAATACCAACATTTTCAATGTTGCCAATAATCTCGATCAGCAAATCTGATCTGGCAATACTATTAGCTACGAACGTTCCGTTGTTCAGGTCTCTACGGGAATAATGGATTTCTCTGGTAAACACTTAACGTCTTAAAAATCTAATGCAACGGAACGTCGGAAAACAAAAGACAAGGTAACTCACTTTTCTTTGTTTAATTTTAAAATCAACGCCTGGGTTGGGAGTTTAACATTCTCGATTTAGCGGGGAAAGTTCGCAGCTGCCGAGGGAATAATCAAAAATATATTTAACAGAGTTTGTAAAACAAAATGATACTAATAAACTTGTTGGCGGACCCGATGACGTCTTTTGGTAGGTATACTCTACCTCATATTCCAAAGATCGGTTTGACTCCCACTCTGAACATACATTCGTGTGAGGAACACACGTGTTTGAAGCATTTACATTTGTGGTCCTTCGTTAATTGTGGTGCTCATGACACAAGTGCAAGGCTAAGCTACCTAGGGAGCTTTAGATTCAGGTAGATTTATGCGGTTTCCTGATATTAATAATATTCGTATCTTGTAAAAAGAAGTAGGAAAAATCTTCCCATATAGAGCACTTGCGTAGCGTATCTGTAAAATAAAGTAGGTACCTACAAATGGAGAAGAAACAACGCAAAAAAAAATTTGGCAGACAAACTGACTTTTCTCTAATAGAAACTAGAGAAAGTTCATCAAAAGAAAGTACTAGAAATAAAATACATAAGCACAATCATAAAATTATCAAACAAAGCACAATTCAATTAAATGTTTGAAAGCCAATCTAACCACTTTTCCTTCTCGTGAAGCCATTTATAAAAAACTTTTCCAACTTCACGAAGAAAGTGAGACAATTTCATTTAAAAGTTACCCTACTTTTATTTACAAAGTAAAAGATTGTCAGAAACATTAGATAACTGTAGCAGAAGGGAAATTTAGATTAATTTCTCTTCAGTACCAGACCCAGTCAAAAAACGATGACTAATCACGTTTTTTACTTCTCTGATCGATATTTCAACGTAGTTCCCCTCGATCATTTCTATGATCGAAGGTAGTTCCACAAGATTCCTAGCGTAATATAAGGTATGGGCTGTCCCGTCACCCCCGTTTATGGAGAGCGACTAAGCGTGACTTGTGTACCAAAGACAAGGGTTGCCATCAACAATATACACCCAGAGACACATCTAACTGTTTACACCGTATTTTTCAGACAAACTTGCTCACTACATGGTTTATTTATTTATTTGCATTACATATGACTATATGACTAGGTATATGGTATTATCAAAAGAATATGCGCCTTGGTAGGCATTTCAAATTGGCATAGAGGAGCAGACAGTTTTTATTTTATTAAACCTAATATTTGGTTTTAATATATGATATTCTTCTCTGGAATAGTATTATTTGAATTTTTAATGTGTATGATATATTTATAATCCACTTATACTTTCATAATTTAACCAGTGAAACATTTTTGTTGCATTATTTTATACGTGACATCTACGGGTCAGGTAATATGCTGATATTTTAATCAAGCATTTAAATCAACCATGAAACTTATATGAACTTTGCGGTTGTTCAAAACAAGAAAAAAGTAAAAAAATACAATCTTTTACGTTATAAAACTGTGAAGTGAGTACGTCTGTATGCAGAAGTGCCTCTGCACCCAGAGATTATTTTATCTCGAAACAATTTGTTTCATTTTTTAAGCAAAATCAACAATAATTCAGAATGAATACGACGCCCCCGTATAAGACAAGGCAAGTGTATCATGAGTTGGGTTCAATAGTTTACAAGACAAATATTTCAAGAATAACACGATACCCCCGAGGCAAGTTCCTAAGCATGACTGTGCGCCAAGACAAAGCTTGCTAACAATAACGTCTCAGGATAATTTCACACATTTTGGGCTAGCATCAAGAATAATTTGGATCTTCCGTATCTCCAAATAAATCACTAACTTGGAGGAGAGAGACTAAAGTTAATGGGCTTGTCTCGGATAAACAAATCCCATCTTAAACCTCGTCTTCACTTAACATCAGGTGTGATAAACGACAAATGCTTTTCTGACATCATAAAAAAGGCCCCAGATGAAAGACAAGGTATTGGCTTCCTCATAACACAGTGTTTCAATAATATACGTAGAATGACAGAGGCAAAGAAAATTTTCTTTAACTTGAACCCCTCTTAACATTTATAGCATTTACGAAAGTGATCAGACTGACTAGTGACGTGGCGTTGGATTCAAATGAATTTATTATGGGCGTATGTACTCGTATCTATTGAGAAACGGAATCGATACAATGAGGCGTGGACGAACGACACGCTCGTGAGCCGACTGACAATGACGGTTGCCAGGAAGCCGGGCAGTTGCCTTAAATCTTAAGACCAAATTATGTGCCGAAAATACCCTAACCACCGACCGATCGATCACCAACCGGGCCCACTATCACGTTATTAACTGTTTGTTTCCAATGGTACGTATAAGTACATACAATGCGAACACTGATCTAATTGAATGAACATGAATGATTGAATGTATATGATCTATGGATTGAACGATAACAAACATAAGGAGAGCTCGCGTGGGTTAACCTTTTTTTTATTCGTTATAGTATAGGTTAAAAGCTTGCCCGCAATCGCTTCTGATAGAGAAGTGTTGACGAAAGTCTAGGATATTACGCGTTTACCTAGAAGATGCATGTTCCTTAAAGATGTCCAGACTATAATAATCATGCATGCATAGAGCACAGACATTAACAAAGAATTCCATTCCTTAACTGTCCGCATTAAAAACGAGAGCATATATAATTCAGGTAGTATTTTTTGAAACACAATCATTTCTGAAGTTAATGTTTCTTTATGCTCTCCAAATGCAATGCAATGTTATTATTTGTGATGTAGTGTAGGTATAATTTGAAGAACCACTACAACTAGTATTGTTGTAAGTAGAGCCATCATATAACGAACAGAAAACATTGTCACCGTAGAAGTGAGACCTCAAGTTTCCATCATAAGAAAGGCTTCGCAATATTCATGGACAGGGCTACAATAAAACGAAGGTAAACCTTACTTCATAGCTCCTGAGCCCCTCGTTTTACTGAGCAGTAAACGCTAGGTAGAGTCTAGGATGCCTTCAGTTTGATGGCGTCGTCAAGTTTTTGACATTCGTAAAACTCTACGATAAAAATATGTTCATATTTTATTTTAGAAGATTTCTTGTAATCTTTACTGCTGCTGCAAAAACGTGACCGAAGCTTTAAGCAGTAAGTAACTACATACAACAACATTCATCATCATCAGCATCCCACACTCGTCCACTGCTGGACAATAGGTCTCCCCTAATGCACGCCACTGCTCCCGATTTTCGGCCACTCTCATCCAGCCTACACCAGCCAGCCTTCGAATGTCGTCATCCCATCTTGTCGCAGGGCGTCCTACACTACGCTTACCGTGTCGCGGTCTCCACTCAAGGACTTTACGGCTCCAACGGCTGTCAGTTCTGCGGCTAATATGACCAGCCCACGGCCACTTCAGTTTGCTAATTCGGTGGGCTATGTCGGTGACTCTGGTTCTATGTCGGCATTACATAATTTCTGATGCGGTCCTTCATAGATACTCCGAGCATGGCCCTTTCCATAGCTCTTTGAGCGACTTTGAACCGGTGGACTAGTCCCGCCGTGAGTGTCCACGTCTCGGCACCTGTAAGTCATGACCGGAAGGACGCACTGGTCGAACAACATTGTAAGTACTTAATACAAACGGGAATCCTTTTAATGTGATAGGTGGCAGAGGAGCAGACTGATCACCTAATGTTAAGCGATTGCCGCCGCCCATTGACACCCGCAACAACAGTGGAGTCACAAGTCAATAATTATGCTTAGTTAGGTATTATAACGCATCGCAAAAATTTTAAAAGTATTTGCTGCTGTATTTTTCTTAACCTATGAAGATCCCTAAATTGCACGCCAATACAAGAAAATGGCCGTGTGGTGCCCGGCAGAGTAGAATAGGCCACCCTCACTCTTACCGAGGTGTCGTAAAAGGCGACTAAGGTAAAGCTGCTGGCATGTTCATCAGCACCCAGAGAAGGAAAACTCTGCATTTATATCAAAACCCTTGCCAACCCGTCTGCCAAGCGTGGTGAGTATGGCAATTACCCCTCATGTGATTGAGGGAGGCCCGTGCCCCAGCAGTGGGGACTTAAATGGGCTGACGATGATGATGATGATGATGACAAGAAAACACACTTTTTACTTATCTTGCACCGTAACGTATAATCGATTCTAAGCAACTGTTTTTCATAGACAATAATATGTATAAAAACCATAGATTTAGGTAATTTGTTTGTGGCCTACTACTATCATCAACACCTACCATATCGAAATAATAGCTATAAAAGCTAATCCATACATATTTTTCCTAATAGTTTAGTTACTAAAGTAGAGTCTTCAATCTACGTACTCCTGATTTTTTAAAGATTGCTGGCCCTAAAGAAATAAATGTAACAATTCTCAAATTAACAGAAATTCCATAAATCAACATGAAAAGAATATTCCCTTTAATAAATATCTTGGAGACAAAAGGACACTTCTGCAAGGTAGAATCGAATGATTGTTCGTTTACGTCCTGTATATTTCACTTTTATGATACTTTCAACGGCTGTTTCCACCCGAACGGAGCTTAATCAATGCAGCAAGCGATCAAGGCAAACGCTGTTATATTTTTAACTGTCTATTTTTACTTGGATTCAGTGAAAATGTTTATTACAACATTATGTTACATTACAAACTAAGATGTTGCTAAACCTTACAATATATGTTTTATAGTGGAGATCACTGACTTTTAGAACAGCTGTTTAGCATTTAAATAATTTGGTGTTAATTGTAGCCCATTTTTTATGTGATAGTTGGCAGACGAACAGACGGGTCATCTAATGCTAAATGATTGCCGCCGCCCAGGGATCCGTGGAGTCGATCAATAACAAACAATTAACTCAGATAGTGAAACAATACGTGACATTGTTTTCTTAAGAATAAATTGCAAAAGATTGCTATAATCAAAATATGCATAATACGTAGCATTGTCTATTAGATAGGCTTAGAAATTACATCATACCTAAGTACATCATACGGAGTGATACCACGGCCTCACAGACAACCGGCGTGAAGCAGCACTGTGCTGTGTTTCGCTGCGTGAGTGAGGGTACCGGAGACCCAATCCGGGGGAAAGGGGGACTTAAAAGTTGGCAGCGCACTTGTGACTCCACTGGTAACGCGGGTATCCATGGGTGGCGGCAATCGCTTACCATCAGGTGATCCGTCTGTTCGTCTGCCACCTATCACATAAAAAAATGATCGGCAATCCTATGACCACACTAGCTGATAGTGTCTCAATTGAAGCCTAAGCAGTCTTTATTAGTATATAATATTGTGTTTATTTATGTATTAGCATTATAAATATTTTAATACATATATACAGTTCACTTTTATTTCCCTTTTTCAATATTGCACCACCTACCCCTCCTCTACTATCAAATGTCCTTTGCCTGAAGGTTGTCATGGTAGAAATCGCTTCCAGCGATAAGACCGCTGAAATTGTACAATTGAGTTTCTGTAATGCCTAGATTTTTATGTTGTGTTTTTTTTGAGCAAGAAAGTATAACTATCTATCTCTATATTATATGGATTCCCAATAGGTTCTGCACTTACCAATCAATGGACGCTATTTCCTTCATTTATAATGAGTCGTAAAACCTTAGTTAATTTAATTTCTGAGTATATTTTTTCCTAGGTTATTCTCAATTATTACATAAGTAGGAACCTAAGTGCCTACCAACTTTGCAATGCTAAAGTATTAAACTATGAAACATTTAAGTAGGTATACCTAGGCCGTCTTAAATTTGAATTAAAATTATTCAAATAAAAAATAAAACAAATATTGACAAAAATTCAAGTTAAAAAAAAACATTTAAACTGTAACTAATGTTAGTAAATCAATAACTCCGGATTGCAATTTTAAGTTTAAACGCTTTTAATTATAATAAGACTTTTAATATTCAAATACTGTAATATCATTAACGATTCCATCATTTGACGTAAATGTATGAGCAAGCTGTCAAATAACGCATTAGTGATGTGACAGCTCAATTAACATAATAACATTACCTACCTACCTAGCGCGTTAATAACGATGTTAAATGAAAATTAACGTGCATAGTGACAATAAAACTTGAAATTCTAATAGTTAATTAACTATAACGTACTAGGTATATATGTGTTATTAGTAATCAATGAAGATAAATCGAAAGAAGATTATTTTTAAGCTAATTAATCAACTTTTCCTGCCCTTAAATAATGATATTGTCTGTTTTGCATCCAATTCTAACAAATCTGAGTTCTAGTTTGATAAAAGTGACCTGTCAAAATCATGCCCGTATATTACGCAATCTTTTTTAAGCATCGATAAACTTATTTTATAAAACTTTTATGTCATCCTCGCACGCCAAATCAGCTCTTTTCAGTCACCCACTACTTTACACGCGCGCTGCGAAAACATTAGCGAACGCAATCGATTTTCGACTTAGTGGCCCCGGCGGGACGCGGAGCCCGACCACGATGTAAATACCGCCTTAAAATATAAACAAATACAACGACTTACCTGGCTTGCATGGAGGACGTCCAAAAATATGGTAAAAACACTAATAAAAAGCACGGCGCGCGACATTTTTGCGGCCGCGATGCGTCCTTACACGACTGGTGGCTGACGTTTGTCCCAAACGCCAGAAACCTGCGTACTAGCTGAACAGTGCCGTACCGTAGTCGTAGCTAGCGTGGTATAGATCGACCCTCCCGGGAGCGAGCGAGCCAAGCGCAGCTGTCCCCTGCGAGCGAGCGAGACGGCAGAAAGGGAATAACGCATGCGTATTGCGGCTATAACGCAACGTACAATAAGGACGTATGGAGTGTGTCTCCGTCTGGCTTTGTCTGGATTTCCCGATGATGCATCATTTTTTAGCAGCCGCGAACCGTTGATAATGCGACCCTAATTATTTTGAATTTGAGATGTTTCCTCCCAGCCGTGAGATGCAAATCTTGAATGCTCCACTTGTTATTAGCCCGAAACCGTAGAGCACGGTCTGAGGCTGTAGGTTATATAAAAATGTGGATCCAAAGCGAAATAACGTATTTTTAATAACCATCATGTTAAGGTTGCTTGGATTTGATTCTTTAAAATTTGATTTATTCGATTAGTATAAGTAGAATAATTATGCAAGTTATTTGTTTTAATAAAGTCAATATAACTCAAAAATGTTAATACGCCTTGCTCTATAATAATTAGGTAGAGCATGCTTTTGTTAAAGTTGGCCGCGATTATAAAAATAAACTCCTCATTGATAAATTATAATCCTCCTCATTTAATATTGTTTTCTAATTTGTTGTAATAATATTACAGAAAACATTGAAATTTCAAGATATAACCAGTATTTTCATTTTTATGGTCAACTTATCGCTTTAAGACCCATTAAAATCGGTAAAAGTGACATTACCGGTAAAAAAATTAAAAATGATTAGAGCTTAAAGTCGACAATAAAAGCCTTAAATCTGTTCTTGTGTTATACTTTTCAAATATGTATGTAAAGGTTTCAAAGGGTTTACAGGCGTGTATACCATAGCTTAATAGAAAATTAAAAAATAATTTTAATTACATGCTTTACAACAGTTATTTGAAAAGTGTTGCCGTGAGGACAAATTATTTATCATCATACTGTAAAACAAAGTTAAACTGTTTTCCTTTGATTTCTTACTTTAAAAATTAAAACATGAGTGTAACAAAGTATTGTCATACCACTGCACATAACTTGCGCACCTATTTTGCGAATAGGTGTAGACATAGAGTAAGGTAATAATGTGTAGATGTTTTAGTAAAACAGATTTAACAACAGCTAGACCTAACAATTAGTGTAGTGTTAGAACAAGAGATTTTAATGAGAAAACTTCATGGTATCTATTTAGTGTTGCCAGGTCTAGAATATCGAACCTCGGGACAGAAGACTTAAATTATCAGGATTTTGAGGCACCATCCAATTTTAGGGGTTTGGGACAGCAAAATTATTCTTCAATAGGTACCTAACAAACCAACATTTTACAGATTTATTCATCTACTCAACGTCAGAGTAGGTGCAACTCTGAAACGATTGATAAACACTACATTCGGTTGTTGTTTAACCCTAACAGGGTAACACGAACTGAGTGTTAATCTAAGTCAGTTCATTATTATAATACCATCAGGACTTAATGTGGGCCGGTAAGTCGTTAACCTCCGCTGTGGTATACAGAAATCTAACTAAATAGCGCAATGACCCAAAGCGAGTCTTAGTCTCCCATAAACAGAACCTCATCCTCCAAGAATTCTCACAATACTTATTCAGACCTCTAATATTCTGCGGTACCCATCAATAACAACAAAAATCATAGGTTGTCAGATATTTTAATGTGGCAACACTGGCAACGTAAACTTTTTTTTTCAACGCTTACCGACTTAACTACACGCTGTGACGTGTTCTATATTTAAATCTTACACATGAGTGTAAGAGGTATGAACCTAAAGGCTCTGAAAATCGGGACATTCCTCCTAAGTCGGGGGAGACACAACAACACTACTTTTAATACATATAGTTACATTAGCTGTGTAACTTTCGACTGGATTTCTATTAGAGACCCTATTTTTTGCTAAAACTGTTTTAACAATGCTTATGTAAATTAAAACTAGAATTTATCTTTATATAAGAAAGTTAGACTGACTTATATTTATTTGTGTAGTAATAGAGATGAATAATGAAATTCTTGTACAGTCTGTTAGCTAACTTAAATTAAAATAGACTGTTGGCGACAGACCTCCTTTATATTATCTATGTTTTATAAGTATTTTATTTTTGAATTTACTTTGTTCTTTTGGATCTTCATATTTTTATTATTGTGTTTTCAAGTGTCACGGTAGTAGGAAGAAAAAAGTTCAATATACATATAGTTCTGCTCAAAACAGTGCGTTTTAATGCTGCCGTCCTCTAGGGGAGTCCCCATATCCTTATCGTTAGGTAGGCGCTTCATATTTCCATCGTTAAAGGAATTCGATTACTTTTCGACTTCGAAAGCATAGTGGCTAGAGAGTAAAGAGAGTCCAAACGTGAAATGTGCATGGTTAGATTTTCCATTGGGTAAATTTAAAAAAGGAGCCTATTCGTTCAGGTTCGTAGTTTCGAATCCGAGCATGCACTCACTAAATTCACTTCATACAATTCTTCCGTCAAATAAAAAAAAGAAATAGCTTGAATCCAGAATTCGCCCTCAGAATATTACAAAGACTATCGGAAAGGAAACGTGGTTAGAGTTATAAGCAATGTCCGCTTTCTAGTAGGTATCGGAAAATAGTATTACTTCTGATATAAAGCTTCTGTGGTGCTATTTTAAGAATATCCGATACACGAAGTATTTTACGCCTTGGGCGAGGATTCGAAGTCCTTGTAAAGTTTTGGGAAAGGCATATAAAGTGACATCTAATAATCTCCGCGGTTAATATGGAGGCCAATTTCAACGCACAAATGTATGCGTAAAGATGAGTGCATCTATTCCCTTAATATAAGAGACTTTTCAATGGAACACAAGGTATGACAAGATTAAATGGAGAGAGATCGAAACCAGGTTCAACGGTTTTATGTGCTCTCCGAAGCACAGAGAACTAGACCACTAACTACGGGCCTACACTGAGAATTGGTCAAGGGTCCTTTCGAATCAGTGGCGCCTCCACATCGGTTTTTATTTTGTAATTTTAGTCACCTATTCTTTTTCTAATCTTGATATAGATGATTGTGACATGAATGGCGTGTGAAAAATAAGCTTGAAATTTCATAAATCAATAATCAGTAAAAAAGTTTGGTTTTTTTAAAAACCACTGCTGATCCCTAAAACGGTTCTTAACAGAAATCTCAGAAAGTTAAAGATTTATCGACAGTCTTCGGGTGGGACTCGAACTCACGATCGTTTGCTAACCGAGCGACTGCTTTACCGACTAAGCTACCGGAGACCTTGGTAGACGAATTTCGTAAATGCTTTTTTCCTCACCATGAGCCGACCAACTTGTTATACCAAAAAAAAACATAGATTTATCAGATATAAATATCGCCTCGTCTTTGGAATCAAATTAGGGATCCCGAGCGCAGCCGTTTTTTTGAAAGCGTTCTATTTTGGGACGTCCTAGTTGCTTTCTCCCACGGATTTCAACGATCATCAACTATCAAAACATTTTAACATAGGCCACTAATGACATTTAAAAAGCTGCAGTACAGTCGCGCAAAGAAATTCATAGCCCATCTAAGGCCAAACCGCGCCAACATTACCCATTAGAGTCATCGCCTTATCTCCCCTCTGCACCAGGATTATTTATTACAGCTCCATCCATTTTCTACCCATAGTAGCGATGGTGTATCAGGACGAGTGCCTCGATTCTTTGCTATGCAAACTAGCGGGTATTTTGGAAGTAAACCTTAATGGATTTACGATGTGGATATTCATCCATAGCAGAGCGACGAAATTTGAAAAGAATTCTCTTCTACAGTCGGTAGCGGCATGTCGGGCATTGATGATCTCTATGAGTGGCGGTTACCATTTACTATCAAATGGGTCGCATACTAGCAATAAAAAAAATCACTTAAAAAGTTGGTGTTTACAAAATTACGTTAGCCGTTCTTATAGGAGGTCACCGTGACTTAACTATCTACTCCAGAATATAGTAGAAACTGGTTTCTATCATCCTCATAATGACTTTCGTTATACTTTGTGCTTGTCAAATAGGTCAATTATTTTTCCCAAAGGAAGGCCAGCCCAAGATTTTCTGAGATGTTTTTCCGAGAAAGAAGCTACTCTTAGGCATATTACATGAATATTATGTTCGTATGCCCTTATCATCATATCAAATTGTCATGTCAAACTCCAACGGATTCAAACAACATTTGCAACTTCAAAGTAACTTCTCGGAAACCTTTTTGTGTTGGTAACAAACGAAAAGGTAGACCCAAAAATGCGTGGCTGGACGTCGCAACATGCGTGCCAATAAACTGATCACTATGGATCCACAAGACTATGCGAAGTGGAGGAGTCGAAACAGAAAAGCGGACCGCAGCCTCCGAAGTGACATATCGGGATGCAACCGGGACATATCGCTAAGATTTTAATTTTTTTTCTTTATGTCATAGGTGGCAGACGAGCAGACGGATCACCTGTTGGTAAGCGATTGCCGCCGCCCTCGGACACCCGCGACACCAGTGGAGTCACAAGTGCGCTGCCAACCTTTAAACCTCCCCTTCCCCCGGATTGGGCCTCCGGTACCCTACGCAGCGAAACACAGCACAGTGCTGCTTCACGCCGGTTTTCTGTGAGGCCTAATATTCATGTAATATGCCTAAGAGTATCACTCCGGTCGAGACAGCCCATTCATGCCGAAGCGTGGCTCTCCTACGGTCAAGGTCGCTATGATGATGGATTAGTACCATTGTGAGTTGTGTTGTCCAAAATAATACATGTTTCAATTGCGTTGACGATAAGAGACACGTCTGCCCAAACGTGTGTTAATTAATTTAATTCTCATCTTAGGCAGAAATCTAAGCTTACTGCTCATAAAAATGTCTTATTGACAATATCTACCTACCTGGTTGTCGTCATCATGCAGACCTAAGAATTTCACATTTTGGCATCTCGATCGTCCCCACACGTCATTCCGGCGGGCATTAGAGTCGCCTTATCGGGTCCGTTTCCTCCCCTAATTTATGACCATTCCATCCATACCCCTATTACGCCGCGGCGTATGCGTTGCAGAATGATGGCGATGGTATTAATATCTTTAGGGCAACTGTCTTTGTGATGTTATGGCAAAAAACCGCTTTAGTTTATAGTATCTCTACCTTATTTATAATCATCATTCTCGGTAGTACATATCCTACATCATCAACTTCCTGCCCTAACAGCTAGCACAAACTTTTCGAAGAATCGTAGCGTAGGTATACGTGCGTGAGTCGTAATCAATTTGTATAATGAAAACTGAAGAACTCCGTTAGCAAATAACTATCTTCTCTCTCACTCTTTCCCTTGCAATTAAAAGGTGACAAAGTATTGCTATCGCTACATGCTACAAATTCAATAAATGATCGTGATAGCTAGCCTCTCCAGCTCCCAGTCTATCTGGTTGTCCGGCCAGCATAATACATTTTCATTTTCCCACACCTTAGGCTTAATTTTTGATGTCTATCAAAAATCATTTACTGTAAGTAAATGTTATATTATAACGAGAGGTAGTAACTCTTGTTACATATTCTACATAATCTCAAGTCAAGGACCATCTGGATCGTGGCACGCCATGTCCTACATTCGGGTCTGGGTGTCGCGGAAGACGGATAGTTCCGGGGCTTGCGTACTCGTAATGCCGCATTTGCATTCCCCGGGTGACGGCTGTATGCGATGTTCTCGCTACAAATCAATAAAACATTTGGCAGTGACCCTGCCTCGTACGACTAAGATCGAGGGTTCGAATTCCACTCTGGACAAACATTCGTGTTATGAACATTTGTGTTTATTTTGACGACGTCGATGGCGCCGCGTTTAGGGCAAAGCAGCAGGTGGGGCCACATGAATAATTGGAGCGGAAGGTCCCTGGTTAAATTCTCAGTATCGTCGCTTCTGATACCTACCCATAACAAATGCTTTAGATTTACTCTGGTGTCAGATTGATGTATGTGCAGTTGTCCTACATTCACCTGTAGGGTGTCGCGGAAGACGACTAGTCTAGGGGCCAGCGTATCAATAATGCCGCATTTGCATTACCCGGGTGAGCTTACACGTGACGGCAATGCGATGTTATCTCTACAAATCAATACAGCCTTTTGACTGGCCCGACAAGCATCTGGCAGTGACCAGGGTCACTTCAAAGGGTCAATTCAAACTTTTGATCTTAGGGGTATGAGGCCTGCCTCATACCCCTAAGATCAAAAGTTTGAATCCTACTCTGTACGACCAATCGTGTCATGAACACCTGTGTTTTGTTTTCACGAAAATCTGTGTGCTTTTTTATTAAATTATAATAATTGTAATAGTTGTGTACCGGTAATGTTACTTGAACTATTCCATAACTAGGTGTAACTTTTTTATTAAAGTTGTTAATAGATTAAGTTTTTTTTTATTTAACCTGCATTGCTCCGCTCCTGGGCAAAATCCAACCCCATGCCCCTCCCCGTTGATCTCTATTAACGCCATCTATGACCAATCTAGTGATCGTCATTCAATCTTCTTCCTCATAGTTTTGTTCATTGCTGAAGGTCGTGCCTTTCTTGAGATGCTTTTACCGAGGCGGTGACAAGGTCTTCCCTATCCTCGCCTTGTCTTAGGGCAATCGCCAAAGTGAGTCCGGTTACATCCCTTATTTGATCTGACCAACGAAGTGGTGAACGGCCTCTTCGTCTTTTACCATTGACCTTCTCCACAACAACCAACTTGTCCAAGTTGTCGGACTGTCTCCGGGCGATATAGCCAAAGTAACCTAGTACCTTTTGGTAACAGATAGTCGACAGTGTGGTTTTGATCTTCAGTTGGTCGAGAATTGATCTATTGGTTCTTTTTGCGGTCCAAGGTACTCACTCAATAAGGACGTCGGTGTTCGCACGAAACCCTAGCATGGGTACCCATGCTAGAGTTTCGTATTCTGTCCACTTTCTTGACAACAAGATTTCTCCGCCCCATAGCTCTTTGACTAATCTAAAGATTAAGAATATTCTCTCAATTTACCGAAAGGGATATCTACGAGTAAGTAATTTAATAGAAAGCGCGAGCTATTTGCAAAGCATAAAATCTATTGTAGTAAATAAGTGGAGCCCAACAGAACCCGAATAAAACCTTTTGTCTCGTAACATCTTCATTCAATGCAGGCAACTACCACAGTATAATATTTACCAGTAGCATGTCAGAGAACAATTTAAGAGCCCGTTTACGGATCAGTGGCGCCATCAACATATTTTTACTAATTGTAATGACATTAAGACAGTAAATTAAAAATTGAAGAACTTTTTAAATTAAATCAGTAAAAAAAGCGCCGCTGAACCATTAAAGGACCCTTAACGAACTCCTGACTAGTAAACTAAACTAAGACAAAACGACCACAGTCCAATACACCATGGCGCACCATCTAACGGATTTTTACACGTGATTTGTGTCTTGCGCATGGAGACTCCTGTTGCAAGAAACTGTCTGTTAAATCAAATCAAGACCGCAGTATAATAAGTATGTGTCGTTCGTACGAATTGGCATAGCTAGGCCATGGCGGGTATCATTTGCCATGGGCGCCACGTCGTGTCAGTTGCTGCGGGGCGGGGTACGAAGGGATTCCCACCGGCTCATCACTTGGTACGAAGGGATCCCCAGCTGCTCATAACCTGCTACGAAGGGATCCCTAGCGGCTCATCGCTTGCTACGAAGGGATCCCTAGCGGCTCATCACTAGCTTCGTAGGGATTCCCGCCGGCTCATCACTTGGTACGAAGGGATCCCCAGCTGCTGATAACCTGCTACGAAGGGATCCCTAGCGGCTCATCGCTTGCTACGAAGGGTTCCCCAGCGGCTCATCACAGCTTCGTAGGGATTCCCGGCGGCTCATCATTTACTACAAAGGAATCTGTGGCGGCTCAACCTTTGTCACGAAGATATCCGCAGCGGCTCATCATTTACTACGGGGGTATCTCTCTAGAAAGGCCCACAACTTTCTAGGATGGGTCGGGCCTACCCCTCCCTCTTAGCTCTGCTTATGAGATGCATTTATTACCTGTAGACTGCATTTGAAAACCTGGAGTTGAACACGCCGGGTATTGCCGTGTGTCTGTTCTACGGCGTACCCCGGGCTCCGAAGCGATATATTCGGATGCAACTGGGACAAAACGCGAAGATGATAATAATGTTGGTTCTATGGAACACGTGGTCAGCCTGCTGCCACTTCAGTGCGCTCATTTTTCTTCAAAAGGAGTTTCCAGGTGGTCTTATTGTTTTGCATGTCAAGATCTGATGATGGGATCCTTGAGAAATCTAGAGCAATCCTAAAATGTTATAGGCACGTGTAATGTTCTTACATCAGTATGTACTCCTGATGTCGCACCCCCAATGGAAAATCAGCATAAATGATCTATTGTCTTCGAACCATCAATTTTATCATATTTGAAAAGTACGTTTAAAGATACATTGTTGAATTTTTTTCAATGTTGTTCCTTTTTAATTTTCCGAATTAATGGAATAAATTCAACATACGTATTTTCTATGTATTTTAAGTATGTATTTACAAAAGAAAAATGTATATATTTGTAATTCCACTGTTGATTCTGATATCCGTAACACAGGTGCTTGAGCTACTTATCTCGGAGTCAGGTCAATGTATGTAAAGTTGTAAAATATTTATTTTATTTTTATTTTTATACGTTCTCTTCAAATATAATCAAATCAATGGTTCGAAGTAAGATCACTTATTTTCCACTAGGGGTGCGATGTGTGCTCATTTTTGGGCTTTACCTATTTTGTTTTAAGAAATACAAAGACTTGCCCCCGATCCTCAATTTAACATGTCGAAACCCTAATAATCTTTACACTATGCTTAGACTAAGCTCTATTATCCCAGTAGCTGTAGGTAGGTACAACAATAGCCTCTTTGTTTCTTTCAGGGCTATTACGTAACGGCTGATCGTTATCCGGATATCAAATATTGAGCCTACAGGGTACTAAGTTCAGGATATTACCATTTTTCTCGCTACTTTGTGAGCATTATTATTATTAGGTAACCAGCGTAGGTAAGTCATATTTGAGTACAAATATGAATAGTTTCTATCAGATTGTAGGACGTATATGTATATGATGTACCTATATGGTGTATTTTATGCCAGTAGGTACTTAGCTCGCCGTCGTGTCGCGTGATCGCCGTGTGGTCCCCGGCAGAGTAGAATAGACCACCCTCACTCTTACCGAGGTGTCGTAAAAGGCGACTAAGGTAAAGCTGCTGGCATGATCATCAGCACCCAGAGAAGGAAAACTCTGCATTTATATCAAAACCCTCGCCAACCCGTCTGCCAAGCGTGGTGAGTATGGCAATTATCCCTCATGTGATTGAGGGAGGCCCGTGCCCCAGCAGTGGGGACTTAAATGGGCTGATGATGATGATGAGGTACATAGCTGGCGTTTAGAGTCCGCGCCTTCAAAAAAGTCCCGCCCGTGATAAACGCTTGAGTTGTCTACATTCAAATATGAGCTTTATTTTCATTGAAACAAGGAATCTCAAATTTTAGTTCCGTGTTTTTCCGCGGGAGTTTTTCGTGGCGCGGACTGTACCTACGAATTGTGAAAAGCAGCCATCTTTATTTCATATTTGGCAACTCGTTGGGCGCAGGCTCATTTGAGTGCCAGGTGAGGGAGACGTAAGGGTCGCGATTACGATTCCCACACCTGAACAAATACGTATTAGTGGAAGAAATAAATATTCCTTTTGTAAGTTGTGCCTCCGTCGTTCCTTATAATCCGTTCCACCAACTACCATCTATACCAACTTCCAACTACTCACCCAACAGTCAACGCCTAATTCCAATCGTAAATCGTTAGACCGCCTTTTAGCGGTCTAACGATCTACTAAAAAGGAGGGTTATGATTCTGATCTGTATGTATGATCAATCAATCAATCAATCAATTTATTGTGTATGGATGTTCATCTGTTCCCTCATAATTTTTAAACTAGTTATCATATTTGAACAAATGAGGTGTCGTTAGAAGCGTCTTGATTGTCTTCTCGTTATAGGCGACATAAAGTCACATTATTAAATTGACTACAGCGCCCTCTAGGGGACTAAGAGTAAGGAACTAAAAAAAATTGCATGGCGATACTGTGTGAGATATCAAATGAAAGATATCACATTTCAAATACCTATAATATTTTCTTTACATAACTAAAATTATGTTAAATAAAAATAAAAAACCCGACTAAAAACACGCACTAAAAAGTACGAAACACGAAAATTGTCTGTGCTGAAATTATTATGCCGTATCATCGTGGTCGTATGCCACCTACTGCTGCAAAACAGATTCATTATAATAATAAAATAAAATCAATGTGGCATACGACCACGGCGATACGGCATAATAATTTCAGCGGAGACAATTTTCTTATTTCGTACTTGTGAGATCGTGTTTTTTTGGTAGTCGGGTTTTAATTTTTAAACTTTATTTTTTTACAGAATTAGTAATATCCTTGGCCTATGCCTAGGATATTACTAATTCTGTAAAAAACTAAGGGCGGCATCCTAACTCTATAGTTAGGATGCCGCCCTTGACCCTAGTTAGGTAATTTCACGAAGTTATAATATGAAACTTCGTGGTAAAACGGACCCAACATTTGTGCATGGTTATTTAATAAATAGTATAAGTTTTTGCCGAGAGGTTGTAACCCCGAAATTGTTTAAAATAGATGCGGTATAGTAGCTAAAAATTAAAATCGTTTGGCGTCGCTAGTGTGCCCTACCGGTCACCTTAAGACAATCTGTGTCACAGGTTTTCAAAAACCTACTTCAGGCACACTGGTGCTTGCTTGTGAGCTTAGACAAGTTAAATTGTCTAAGCTTGTGAGAGACTGTTCTTACAAGTCTTAGTAGGAACAAACTCTTTATCTTTTAATATAAGACCTCTGTTATGTAAGTTTCCTCTATATATTGTGAATAGAAAATAAATGATTTATTT
The DNA here is from genome assembly GCA_019059595.1 of Marasmia exigua. NCBI lineage: Eukaryota > Metazoa > Arthropoda > Insecta > Lepidoptera > Crambidae > Marasmia > Marasmia exigua. The sequence continues at coordinate 8,738,462 of CM032476.1, read as the reverse complement.
TTTTTATTTATTTAATCTACCTACTTATTTTTAAATGTTCCGATTTGTGTGGCAATGTAAGTTCTTTGATTTTTAACCCCCGATATAGAACATAAAGGGTTTTAAATATATTTTAACAGGTATGGTATCTATATGGTCTTTTTGTGTCTTCTAAAAACGTATGAACCGATTTTGAACATGTTTTTTTTCATTGAAGGCGAGAAAATCAGGAGTTTTGAATTTCTGATAGTATCGGTTACGGAACTCTAATAACATCCTCGCTGCTTCCACATAGCATTTCCTGGCGTGAATTCTTGGCCAAGGAAAGTGCTACTTGTGCCATTAATTTCAATCAACCCGAGCAACGAGGAGTGTGCGAAGGAATCACACAAACTACATGCTCAGAGAGCTTTACAAAGATTAGCTAGTCACTGTAAGAGATTCCAAACATTTGTGGACCGGTGGGTTCCTATTTGTGATGTGAATTGCTAATTGTGGACGTCTCACGAGAGGTAGATGAGCAAATGGATCACATTTTAGTAAGCCATTGTCGCCGCTAATAGAGAGCCACGTCAACACTAGAGTGACAAGTGCTTATCCCCGTCCCCCCAAATCGAGCCTCCGGTACCCTCTAACATTTTTTTTAGGTACAAATAAAATTACTTTTTTTTTGTGTGATCACCTGATGGTTAGGATTGCCGCCACCCAAGGATAATCATGACACTAGTGGAGTCACAAGTGCACTACCAACCTTTGAACCCCCATTCCCCCGCATTGGGCCTCCAGTACCCTCACTCACGCAGGGAAACACAGCACATTACTGCTTTACGCTGGTTTTCTGTGAGGCCGTGCTACTCACGATATTACTCACGTCGAGCCGGCCCATTCATGCCGAAGCGTTGCTCTCCCACGGCCAAAACTTTTAAATATAAATAGTACACTGACTGATCTCAGCGTAGCCGTAATAATCCGTCGAATATGAGGAAACCGACATATTTATTTTTTAATATTACCTACCTCTAAAAGCGAATTAAAATTAAACTGTAACTACATTATAGGGTTCTGAGGGTGTGGCCTGGTGACCTGTAGCACAGGTTTTATTTTGATACCTATTTCACGCACCACTACTCAGGCTATAAAATTATGTCATAAGTTTGCTTTAGAGTTTGTTTGATTGTGATGGGATAGTAAAAACTTTATTTATTTATTTATTATTATTTATTTATAATGAAACCTTGATCCATAGGTCTGGTTCCCTTGTCTTAGGGCTACGAAAGTCAGATTAAAGGTAATTACCAGACTTATCAAATCCCGGATCATGGTCCAAGCGTACCCCGAACTCCGAAGCGACAGCTTTGGACGCAACTGGGAATAACACGTTAAGATGTCTCACAATCAACAACAACCCTCACCACAAAACCCCAATCAGCCACAACCCTTAAACATACCACATAAACTATTCCCGCATCGCTATATAATATTTACAGCATCGCATGAGTAAGAAAAAAGTGGGTTAATATTCCGAGGCAGGGGCGTGAGCCAAAGAGGTACCGACGTTTTGGACGAGGTTCAACTCGAATGCAGCCTCCGCGGCCTCGAAGGAATATTAACACGGTTTCCTACGACGATGAGCTGAGATGGTTACGTGAACGCATAAGGATTAAATTGTAGACCTGGTAAAACGTATATAGATAGATAGATAGATATACTTTATTGCACAAAATACACAACTTAAGTACTAGGCATTACAGAAATTTTGTGTACAATTTCGGCGGTCTTATCGCTGAAAGCGATTTCTACCAGACAACCTTTGGGTAAAGGACATTTGATAGTAGAGAAGGGGTAGGGGGTGCAATATTCAATAAGGAAAGAAAAAAAAAAAAGAAACTGTAAATGTTAAAATATAACATATAATCCTAATACATAAATAAAATACAGTATTATAAACTAATAAATAAGTTATGCTCAAATACATACACATAATATTGTGAGATTGATATCAGAAAAAGACAAAAAAAATAATAATATGATAATCAAATGATTATATATTTCAAAAGATTGGAACATTTGCATCTGGATCAGTGCAGAGATGCGGAGCAGTGAAACGTTTCATTTGGAACATCGGATCTCAAATAGATCCGTGATTCATTCCGCTCATTCGGACCATTCGTCTCACTCGGATCATTCAGCCCGTTCGGATCATTGGACTCATCTGATCATTTGTATCATTCAGCTCACTCGGATCATTCAGCTCATTCGGATCATTCGACTCATCGGATCATTCAGCTCATTTGGATCATTCGGTTCACTCGGACTCGAGATCCATTTGAGTCGAATAATAATCATCATCATCATCATCATCAGCCCATTTAAGTCCCCACTGCTGGGGCACGGGCCTCCCTCAATCACATGAGGGGTAATTGCCATACTCACCACGCTTGGCAGACGGGTTGGCGAGGGTTTTGATATGAAATGCAGAGTTTTCCTTCTCTGGGTGCTGATGATCATGCCAGCAGCTTTACCTTAGTCGCCTTTTACGACACCTCGGTAAGAGTGAGGGTGGCCTATTCTACTCTGCCGGGGACCACACGGCTAATACATTCGAGTCGAATAATACATTCGGAGCAAACATAAGTGATTCGGAACAGAATATCATTTAGCTGAGTATCCGACTCAGCTAAATAATACACTGAGTCTTTTCAGTAAAGAGTTACACACGTCTATTAAATTGCGCAAGTGTCTTTCTTTTATATTACGTCGACGACCGTAGGAACCGTCACGCTTTGGCATAAATGGGCCGGCACGACCGGAGTGATACCACGGCCTCACAGAAAACCGGCGTGAAGCAAACAACCGCCCATGGACACCCGAAACGCCAGTGGAGTTAGTTACAAGTAACCTGCCAACCTTCTAACTCCCTTTACGCTTCCACCCTGACTCAGCGAAACCCAGCGCAGCGTTGCTTACATTGTTTTCTGTGAGGCCGTGATATCATTCTGGTCGAGCCAGCCCATTCATGCCGAACTGTGGCTCTCTCACATGTAAATGCTGGTAGTAATCACAAGTACTTTCCTATGCTGCCAACCTTTTAGCTCCCCTTCTTCCCAGATTGGAGCTCCTCTATTACCGGTACACACAGGAACATGAGGTTGCGTAAAAACCTTATAGCTACTATTACACATGCTCATTTGTAGCATGCTTTTTAACCCTTTGACAGCATATCACGAGTTAAACTCGGCATATCTCTATTGTTTTCTATTGTTCCCGCTGCTGGCAAAGTGTTAAGCATGCCAAATATGAGCATGCTTAATAAACTGTCCACAGTTGCTATCAATAAGCATGCTATTAGTCATATATTAGCATGCTTAAAAATAAGCAAACCTGTTTACACGTGCTCAAACACTCCCCTACAGTACTCTTTCCACCCACACTACAGGTAGCACGCTCCAAACATCGACTGGCGTGCGATTTTAGAGCATGCTCAAAATAAGCATGCTTATTTGTAGCACGTCCGTCCACACACGCTACTAAGTAACACTTGTTCAAAAGTAGCATGCTTTACGCATGAAAATTAGCATGTGTAACAGTACCTTAACCCCAAGCTAAACTCCATCCGGGGTATACCCGGGTCACTTGTACCCGGACACGGCGGACGTCGGGATTATGATTGGTCGAATATTGATCACGCAGACCCGCATCCGGACAAATGGGTCCAGTCTAATAATATGTTTGATGAGCTTTTTCTCCCTTTTTGTATCTATGCAAATTTTAATGGATGTATCAGACCGGTGTTTGTGCAGCCCGAGACGGTCCGGCTTTGATGTTTATGCTGATCCTTACATATTTTTTATTTAAAAAGAAGAGACGAGTGCGAAGTACCTACCTACCTACCTAAAAATTGTTGGAGTTTGGTGAAGAGAAAGATATAGGAGGCTTGGCTTTGATAGGAAGCTAGGCACAACAGCTTGCAAGTAAAAAATATAGGAATTATGATCGAAGACTTATCGACTTCTCTTATATGTAGACTCGCAGCAGACACATGAGTATTTTCATTGTAAAGTAAAGTAAAGTATCAGCCTATAAACTGTCCCACTGCAGGGCTAAGGCCTCCATCATAGAAATCAAGTTATCGCTACTATGATGGGATTAGGCTTAATCACCACGCTTGCCAAATGCGGATTGGTGATCACAAACCCGAGCTATGTTCGAAAAATTCGAAACATACTTTTCGCTCGACCCGGGAATCGAACCCAGGACCCCGAAATCACGGCCCGGTACTTAACCCACTAGACCATCAGGGCGTTATTTTCATTGATTAATTTTGAATAAAATATGACACCGACTGCCACGAGTAGAATCCGCGCCACTTGAGTTGTAATCAACATTCAAATTTGAGCTTTGTGTTCATAGACATAAGGAATCTTAAATTTTAGTTTCGTGTTTTTCCGCGGGACTTCTTTCGTGTCGCGGAGGAACAGCTCGTAATATCTAAAGGGATATAATATATATAAATAGAGCTACCATCCCTGCATGTATCTTCATTCAGGACGAAGGGGTATATGACTAAGCTCAAGGTTTTACAAAATTTAAATATTTTATCAAAATATAGGTCAATATGTGCCAATAGCAAAAATTCTCAATTAAAAATATTACGTCTAGCCGGTTTTATGGTCATTCAAAGATTCATGGGCAAGTCCATTTTAAAACTATGAAATTATTAAAAAATAATTATACCATTAAATAACCCATACAATTTGCACCAATTATTATAATATAACCATTGACATAAACGAAACATTTGATATAGCTACCATACAAAATTCAAATGAAATGCATACAAAATACTCAAGTGTGACGTCACATCTTAGTAGCCATTTGTAGGGAGCGTTTTGGGTTTGCCCAAAATAATGTGATTTTAAAGTTGTGATATCTTAGGTGGTTTAAATGAGAATCAAGTGATTTTTTCAACGATGTTTCTATCATTGAGAGGTCTTTTGATTGCGATAATAAAAAAAAAATAGTCATGTACCGTATTCCTTATAGTGTCACTTGTGGCACAAGTTGGTGGCACGATGGTGGCAAAGGGACTTCCATATAAACCTACAGACCATTTGGAACAACATACCTAACTGTAATAATACTCTACAGTCATCCGCGCGTTTACTTATTAGCGATATGTACATTTTAAACTCCAAATTAAAATATTATCACCTAATAACGATTATCCCAGGCTATTGTTATTAATGCGGGGCCGACACGCTTTTAACCGGTTTTTAAAGAATCGCTTTCAGTAACATTAAGCACGTAGATTTAATTATTGTAATAAATTAACCCTTGGTACAGTTCATTACAGAATTCAATGGGCTCCTCGGAGAGTTCGCTTTGGGAACAAAAGGGCTACTAAGAGGTTTTTAGAAGGATTTCACGCTGCCTATATTTTCTCGGCGATATATACATACTTGTAGATATATACAACCTCGTTTACAACTCGTTTTTCATCATTATTGTATCACGGTTATTCACGGTCGCGTCCAAAGCTGTTGCTTTGGAAGCCCAGAGTTAAAATTGGACCATGATATTGGATTTGGTGAGTCTGGTAACCACAATATAGTGACTTCCATCTGACCTTCGCCACATTAACCGGATAACCAGACAATCGATTCATAGTCAGAAACAATCCGAAACGAGCAGGTTTCCTCATGATGTTTTCGCTGAACGCCGTGCTAATGGTTTAGGTAGGTAGGTAGGTAGTCCAGAGGTGCATGCTTGAATTTGAATCTACGGTCTCTTGTTAGGAAGGCACGGCGAGGAAAAACCATAAAGTTGCCATCTGTCAAAATTAGATTCGAATACTTTGTGTTGTCATCAACAAGGTGGATAAGACTATTTTATACACTGTGCTGCCATCGCTCTACGCGTATGAATCTGCTAGCGAAGGATTTTTAAGACAAAAAATAACTGCTTGTCTCAATAAACTAAAAACAGTCACACCTCTATAAGTATACCCAGAAACTTACAATTAAAGTTTAATTCTTCGCGTCCAGAACAATTGGTACTTCGCAAATAATGGCGTCGAAACTTGCGAACAATTCAAGCGGCGACTGTACCAACTGCAGTAATAACTTACATTAATCTACGCTGCAGTGTTCGCATATTTAGCGAGCTCGTCTAAAATGGATGAGATAGCATCCGAGTCGCATTTTCAATAGCACAGGAATCTGCAGTAGATGCCGCGGCAGGATCGAACATTCTGGCATCTACATGCGGAGTGACGTCACACCCAGCCAGACGTGGAGGCGGTTGGCGAGCCGACTCGCCTTGGGTAGGAGGACCAGCCATTCAATTTACTCGAGACTTCTACAAAATACAGGAATCTGAAGTAGATGTCGCGGGAAGATCGAACATTAAGGCATCTACATGCGAAGTGACGTCACACGCTAGCTAGACGTGGAGGCGGTTGGCGAGCCGGCTCACCTTGGATAGGAGGACCAGCCATTCTACTTACTCGAGACTTCTACTGAACTTATCATGTAAACAACAGTATGTATCTGCAATAGATGCCGACAGGATCGAACATACTAGCATCTACATGCGAATTGACGTCACACGCCACCCGGATGGCTAGCTGACTCGCCTTAAGTAGAATGACCAGCCATTCAACTTACTCGAGACTTTTACAAAATACAGGAATATAAATAAAATAAATAAATAAATATAAATCAATGTATGTAATGTTGTGAAATATATATTCTTTTGTAAATACATACTTATTATACATAGAAAACACCCAGACCAATACAAACAAACATGTTCATGCACACAAATGTTTGTACTGTGCGGGGATCGAACCCGCAACCCTTGGACCAAAGGCAGCGTTCACTAGCACTGTTCCAAACGGGTCGTCTATGAAGTACCTATGTCTTAGGAGGATCTAACATTCTGGCGCTGACTCTGAATGTAGTCAGGTACATGCAGCGTAACGTCACACGCCAGCCACACGTGTAGGTAGGGCTCGGGTATGCGGTAGTAGGTCAGCCCTTCAACTAACTCGAGACTAGCGAACTTATCTGTAATTTCCCACACAATTTAATTTAACTTAACAGAAAAATCCAGGATAACTTGGATAAAATCTGTGTTAAATTCCAACTATACACTAAACTGGTAAAGATAAAAAACGGCCCTGGATGGCTTAATTTAAAGCCGTCCCGTAACGAAAGAGAATACCTATACCTGTCGTACCCAAACAAAGGAGACACACAGCGCATGTGAAAGATAGGGAAACTCCGATTCTATCGTAACGTCTGTTTTAAATTAGGCCCTCAGGAGACCTATTTTTGATTTACTCGTATGACTTAGCATCGTGACGAGCGCACGATTTCTACTGATTTTCCTTCGACATAAGATATTCCGAATTTTTTAATCATTCGTCTGCAACGAGTGATCCCACCCACTCGTGGGTCGAGTGACTTAAAGCGAGCGGTAGAAGCAACGTCAAATTAGTTGTCAATAGTAACAAGCATAAACAAAATATTATAAATTTCAAAACTTTGTTTTGACTGAATTTGACAGTTGACATAATGTGACATTAGTTTTTTGTGACAAAAAAGCAAAGATTTCATATTCAGCAAATAATCTATGGTTTTTGCGTTCCGTTTGCAATGCGAATGTTACCGGTTTTTGTAAAATTTTGCATGGAAGGGTTAGAATATCAATTTACCGCATTATATTGGCAACATCGAAATCGAATGATTCAAAAATAAAGAAAATCGGCCTCATGCGACTTAGAAGGCGAATGTGACTTACGTCGCATGCGACGACGCTAAGTCATACGAGTGAATCAAAAATAGAGCTCCTGGACTGAAAAGAATTTATGAAAAAGATAATCATCATCGTCTCATGTCCGAGATTTCAAACAGTTCCTGGTGACTCTAGAAACGACCACGAAACGTTTAGGCGGATATTCACGACGGAATTAGATTGTCGTGCACCATTATTTAGTGTTATTCACTTGCGTCTTCGTCTTCGCAGAGACCACAGAGCATGCTTAGGATGTAATATGTAATTATAAATGCATTAGACTTTCCAGTTTAAAGGACTAAGGACCGGATTCGACCAATCTTATTCTGATACTAAATCTATGGTATAGCACTGTCATTCTATACAAATCTGACGTTAAACCATAGATTTATCCACGGATAAAGATTGGTCGCATCGATTTACTTTAACCAGAAATTTAGATGGTAAAAGAATATAAAAAGAAAGATTCGTTTATGTGAGCTGGTTATGTGCCATAAAAAAATTAAAAACCTCCAACAAAAAATGATAAAAAGTATGATTTTACGAAGTAAATAAATAAATTGAAACTTCTAATTGACTGTGTGACTGATTGAAAAAAAACCACTTCAATTACCATAAAAACTTAATTTTTGTCGAGTTTAAAATTAATGTTTAGTATCGTTCGGATTTTGGAAACAAATGAGAGGTTATTATGGCTGATCACTAGTAAACCCTGTCCTTCGAGTTACCCGGACGGCTGACCGCTTTGCGTTTAACCGCATAGTGTGTTCAAGCTACATACTTAGATAAGTAGCTTAGCTAGATAATAAATTTTCCATAATAATCATAAATTGCAGTCAATAGAACAATGATGATATAGTCTTACATAGATGATGAAGAGCTAATTACATCGAACAATAGATCGTTCCCGCCTGTCTTTGCAGTGACGGCAATGTTAAAGCCTTTGTATGGGTTGAGGTAATCATTTAGAGCTTCAATACAGATGGCATTTGCAAAATGTGAATTTCTATAATGCAAGGAATGGGGTATTTCACATTGTTCTTTAATGATGGTAAAATTATGGCAATTATAATTAAATGAATAAAACTTTATTTGTACAATACAAAACAACAAAGAAAATTAATTATTGATCACTCAACCTTAACATAAAATAAAAGCAAAATTCGATGCGCTAGCCGAATGTTACGACGACCGAATCGGAGTTCCCCTCCCTTCCTCCTCCCTTTCACACGGGCGGTGCTTTTCCCTTATTTAGATGCGACAGGTATATTCTCGTTTTCGTGTCTCGTAAGCCCTGAAGGGCTAGCACGAACTTTTCGATGCATCGTAGCGTAGGCGTATCGTAAGCAAATTTTCAAATCCGCCATTCCCGGGGTTTGAACCTCCGGTACCCTCACTCATGCAGCGAAATACAGCAAAGACACTGCTTGACGCTGGTTCTCTGTAAGGCTGTGGTATCATTCCAGTAGAGCCGGCCCATTTACGGCGAAGCGTGGCTCTCCCGCGGTATAAATTTACTGATGCTTAAAACGTTTCGTATGCGAAAGTTTCTAAAGCCGAATTTGTAAGTAATACCCCGAACAAACGAAGAGAAGGCAGGCCACTACCACAGTAGATATATATCTATTAATTATATAATTTATCTATTTATTTATTAATAATACCTTAATAAGACTAATCAATCGATTGCTTTGTGCGGTCGGCGTCAGGTCAAGTTACCCCCCGCTATGCAAAAATGGTACTTGCGTCTCAAATATAAGGTCGGTCCAAAGTCCAATAAGGGTACCTACATTGGCGTGACGCCGTGTGTACACGTTGGTCGAGACAGTGACGAGTAGTTATGCACGCTCACAACTTAAATATAGATTTTGTGCTTCTGTTATGTGATTTGTTGACAGCACAATTCATTTTTGTTTATATAAGGAGAACCTGTTATTGGCCATATTATTAATTTGTACCCTTTGTAATGCATTAATGGAATTACGCTGTTGGTTTTCTAAGAAATAAAAATAAAATAAATATGTATATATACTGTGCCACTACGGCAAAATAAAGGTGAGTCACCCCTGCTCTTATTTTTACTTGTATTGTAACCCAGCAGGCACGCGATACAAATTGGCGTGCATTACATGTGGCCATAAATGTTCCCTTGTAATTATCGATGGAGCTTGTGGCGATTTCACACACAACGCGAAATTTTACGGTGTAATGCAATCCGATAGGAAGCAGGAACCTTTCAAAAATTACTCGCTTTTGTAGAACTTATCATTTTTAGTCGTAGAAGGTGGTAAGCGATTGCCATCGCCCATAGACTCCCGTGGAGGGAGTGCGAAACACGCACAGTGCTGCTTCACGCCGGTTTTCTGTGAGGCCGTGGTATCACTCCAGTCGAGCCGGCCTATTCCTGCCAAAGCGTGGCTCTCTCACGGTCAAATAACAATTACTTCCCTTTATCCTACTGATCATTGAGGCAAAAACTTTACAGTGTATTTTTTTGTATTTGTATATAAATACAAAAAAATACAAAATTTCTTTATTATTTACTTCAGACTGATACAGGGTGTATATATAAATATTTACATCCCTTTAACCACGTCTTCAACCATCCATTCTGAACAACATAATTTGTTCAACGAAATTTTTTTCGACTCCCCATACAAAATGGCCAAGTCACGTGACCGACTTTATATTGAAAAGTTGCATTTTTTATGCGATTTTCGAAAAGTCATAGAATAAATGTTGTTTAGAATGGTTAGTAGAACACGTGGTTAAAGGGATGTAAATGTTTACAGATACACCCTGTATTATCAGTATTTGAAGCCTCCTTTTAGGCATTGAATTGCCTGTATTGATGCCGTTTGCCAGGAGTCTTTGTGTTGAATATACATAAAATAAAAGTAGGCAGCTAGCGTGTCACGAGCAGGAGTTTGGTTACAATGACTCATATTTGGGTGTTGATTTATTTCTTGCAAACGAGGGGTAGTCTTACCCTACCGGAAATGATGTTAAGCCACAAGCGATGTTTTATTGATATCTTACTCACAGACATAAAAGGATTTTTTTTTCGTCCGTGATATATGTAACTTTAGCAAAAAAAGCATTTTAAATCATTTATGTAACTTAAAAAGTTTTAAGGTGACGGGTAGGGCACACTAGGATAGGGTGTACTATTTATTTAATACGTATACCTAGTTAACTGTTTTGGTCTGCTTGTGCACTCTTATTTTGGATTACCGCCAAAAGTGGCCGCTTTTGGCGTGAATCAATTTTTCGCGTACTAAAAGGGACCCAACATTTGTGTATGGTTATTTAATAAATAGTATAAGTGTTTGCCGTGAGGTTGTAACCCCGAAATTATTTAAAATAGATCCGGTCCAATAGCTAAAAATTAAAATCTATTGGCGTCGTTAATGTGCCCTACCCGTCACCTTAATTAAAGCGTTTTATGTTGATTATTAAAAGGCGCCACTGGCACCCCCATACTATACTTCAGTGAACGCACCATAAGCTAAACTCTTTAAAATTAAAAACACTAAAGTATTACAAACCCGAAGTCTCTTCATCTTAGCGTGTAATTCCCGGGTGCGTCGCTCTGGAGCCCAGGGTCCGCCTTAACCAAGATTCAGGATTTGGGGAGTCTAGTAATTACAATGAAGCGACTGCCGTCTGACCTTTTGACAGGGGAACCAGACCAATCGAAACAAGGTTACACGTTTCAGAAACTATCCGAAAAGTGCAGGTTTCCTCCTGATCTGTCCATCCCCCACCGCCAAGCTAATGGTAGAAACACGGTAGCTCGGATTCGAACCACGATCCCCGCATGGAAGGCGCAATCTTTTCCACTGAGGTACCATAGCTCCATTGAGTATCTGTATATTTATTACAAACCCGAAGTAAAATACCAAAAAGGTAACGTAGAATGGGAATGAAAGTCATGCACCTTCATCGTCATCGTCAGCCCATTTAAGTCCCCACTGCTGGGGCACGGGCCTCCCTCAATCACATGAGGGGTAATTGCCATACTCACCACGCTTGGCGTCTGCCAAGGGTTGGCGAGGGTTTTGATATAAATGCAGAGTTTTCCTTCTCTGGGTGCTGATGATCATGCCAGCAGCTTTACCTTACTCGCCTTTTACGACACCTCTGCCGGGGACCACACGGCAACCTACACCATTTCATGCACCTACTTTTATATAAAAGCTCGAATGTGTCGAGTGAAACCTTATCACAGATTACAGTGTCTGGCCGGAGGAGCTTACGCGGTGCTTACGGCAATATTGAGCTTTCGCCGCGGGTTGCACTGAAACCAGCCATCTAGGGAAACTAAATCGATGCAGATAGCAAAATCGGGATAAAGGAAGCGCTGGATAGTGATTTCATGCAGTCGTTGCAATAGTTTTGACCGTAAGAGATCCACGCTTCGGCATGAATGGGCCGGCTCGACCGTAGTGATACCACGGCCTCACAGAAAACCGGCGTGAAGCAACATTGTATTGTTTCGCTGCGTGAGTAAGGGTTACCTACGATCTAACCTTCGCAGCTAAGGGCTGCGAAGGTAACACGGTAAACAGGGGAACCGGACCTATGGATCAAGGATTCATTATAAATTCAAAATCTCGAATATTTAACCGTAGGCAGTTTGATAAATCAACCAGTGTATCATTTGGCTGAGTCGGATCACTAAGTCTTTTCAGTAAGGAGTTACACACGTCTATTCAATTGCGCAACTTTCTTTATATCACGTCAACGACCGTGGGAACCGTGATCGTGGGAGAGCCACGCTTCGGCATAAATGAGCCGGCTCGGCCGGAGTGATACCACGACCTCACAGAAAACCGGTGTGAAGGCAGCACTTTACTGTGTCCGCTGCGTGAATGAGGGTACCGGAGGCCTAATCTGGGGGAAAGGGGGGTTTAAGGGGCAGCGCAAGACTCTACTGGTGACGCGGGTGTCTTTGTGCGGCGGCATTCGCTTAGCCATCAGGCGATCCGTCTGCCCGTCTGCCACATATCACATAAAAAAAATGAACGCAATGCTGCAAAATTTAAAAGGCACAAAATCATTTCGAACGCCTACTTCTCGTCTCCTATAGGCAAACGTTAAACGTTTGCGGACCTCTGATTCGCAATCTGTGAAAGCATTTACACCAATGAAGCTAAGGATCTCAATCCTAAACAAATAAACACTTTCTGATAAGTGTAGGGTTTGGAATTGAAATGTAGGCATAGCGGCGATTCAAATAGATCAAGATCCGGCGATGCCGTCGATATGATAGTTTACAATCTATAAGTAAGTATTACCTACTATGTATAAAGAGCACGCACAACAGATTTTTTTCTAATGTCCATCGACTTAGTGCTGACGCCAGCTAGATATTAAAAATGCCTCGGTGGCGCAGTGGTTAGTGGGTCGCGCTTTAAAGCGACGCCTGCGCTTGCGGTCCCGGATTCGATCCCCGGGTCGAGCCAAAATTTGTACCTGAAAATTCTCAGTGTCAGCGCGGAGTCTGGAAGTTGGCGGTCTTGTACCCCCGTGCCTCGGAAAACTCGTTAAGCCTAAGAAACTACACTAGTGTCCCATCGCAATATGAGGGTAAGGCAATAGAGGGTGCACTTGTGTCTGCGCAAACACTTGCGCACTATAATATATCCTGCTTTGATGGCTGATCGCTGAGATTGCCCGCCATGACCGAAGTTTCGGTTTTCAGGACATAATTATTATACAATTTTTCATATATTGTCCTCATCTCAGCTCAGATGCATCCAAAGCTGTCATTTCGTAACCCTGGATAGGACCACAATCCAGGATTCGGGAAGTCAGATACATTATTACATTATCATTTATTGTGTACCTATCATATTGTTTTGTCACCCAGTTTTACTAAGTATATAAAAAAACAACAAATATGTAAAAAACCCCTTTTCACCTTATTATAAATTGCGATCTAAAGTTATTACCGTACTAAATCTTATTTCATCCCGTTCCAACACGCATTGTTAAAAGGGGCTGGCAAGACTTTTGTTCTGGGACTATCCTTCCCCTCCCTGACAGATTAGCGCGTTAGAGTCGCAGGCAGGCCCCATTGGGGTCGAAGACCGCCCTAACAGCGCAGTGTCGGGAGGCCTCCTCTCCCAGAGGAGCGAAAACACCGCGCCAAGATATGGCGCGAGATGCAGCCCGGGTAAAGGGTTTACCCCGAAACCCGAACCGCACCAAGTGCGAAGATGACGTAGTAGTAGGGACTATCCTTAGTTCGCGATTTGTAATAAGGGGGGCTTATGTTTTATCACTACACAGTTATAAAATTGATCAACCCCAGTAAGGTGAGCTAATACTTCTCCCATGCTGGTGTCGAGATAAATCCCCGTCAGATAATATACGAGTAGTTGAAGGCACTAAGTCGCCTGCACACTCCGCTACATACATCACGACGCGGTATATCAGGCTTGCGCTGAGCTGTTGGGACGAACACTTGCCTAGGTTCACGTTTGTGATTCAAACAATTTGTCATAAGAATACACCACAGGAACACTACCTTACTTAATTTGTCGGCTTAGTAACGCGTTCATACACACCCGGAACGTGGAAGATGTATTGTGGATTTGATCCTGCTTGAACAAGCGATGAAATTTTTAAGGTGACGGGTAGGGCACTCTAGCGACTCCAACCGATTTTAATTTTTAGCTACTAAACCGGATCTATTATAAACAATTTTGGGGTTACAACCTCTCGGCAAACACTTATACTATTTATTAAATAACCATGCCCAAATGTACGCGACGCAACACTTGTACGCGAAAAATTGATTCACGCTAAAAGTGGCCGCTTTTGGCGGTAATGAATTTATCGCGTACAAAAACGTACCCAATATTTGTGCATGGTTGTTTAATAAATAGTATAAGTGTTTGCCGAGAGGTTGTAACCCCGAATTTGTTTTAAATAGATCCGGTTTAGTAGCTAACAATAAAAAACAAGTGGTGTCGCTAGTTAGGCTACCCGTCGCCTTAAGTGCCTTATTTATTTAAGAATGGTGTCCCATGGACACCCATGAGCGGCGCTAATTCGCTTACTATCAGGTGATCCGTCTGCTCGTCTGCCACAATGTCACATAAAAAAATCCCATAATAAAAATAAAATACCTTACTAGGTTCATGGTACAGTCAGTGAAAATATGTTACCCGAAGCCGTTAAAATAATTGGCATTCAAAAAAATCATTCATCAGAAATTGTGTCGATGGCGATAAATAAAATATTGCCCAGCCTCACTCCTCCACACAAACTGAGCTATCGGTAACCTGCAAGAGTTCGTCATACGTGCAGCTGTCCGGTCACAAAGGGCATACCAGGAGCTGGGTCATTTTCTAGAGGGGTGGCACTGCACTTTTTACCCGACTACGGCGAAGCAAAAAGGAGGGATATGATTTTGACGTGTATGTTTGTATGGATGTATGGTTGTTCATCTGTTCCCTCATAACTTCTCAACTAGTTATCATATTTGAACAAATGAAATGTCGTTAGAAGCGTTTTGATTGTCTTCTGTTTATGGGCGACATGACGTCACGTTAAATTGACTACAGCGCCTTCTAGCGGACTTAGAATAAGGAACTAAAAAAAAAATTTGATTGACGGTACCGTGTGGGGTTTAGCTTTTTTAGCACATTTCAAATAATGTATTTTTATTTACATAACCAAAAATATGTTAAATAAAAAAAGTTTAAAAACTAAAACCCGACTACCAAAGAAGCACGCTCTAAAAAGTACGAAACGAGAAAATTGTCTCTGCTGAAATTAGTATGCCGTAGTGCCGTGGTCGTATGCCACTTACTGTAGCAAACAGAGTCATTATAATAATAAAATAAAATCAATGTGGCATACGACCACGGCTATACGGCATAATAATTTCAGCTGAGACAATTTTCTTGTTTCGTACTTTTTAGAGCGTGTTTCTTTGGTAGTCGGGTTTTATAAATATTGCATTTGTGTATTCCTATTTACTCAAGTTGTCCCTAAAGCATGAAAAAGGTGCGCAACCTGTTCAAGGACTTCCAGGTCCGCCACGGCAAACTGTGTCCTGAAGGGAGTGTCTTCTTTAATCGAAAGAACAATGAGAGAACTTATAATGGAAACTAAGTTTTTGTCAAGTTTGACTGACACTGTGAAACATTTTATAGGATTCGCAAATCCTAGTCCTAGAAGATTTAAAAGTCGGCAGCGCACTTGTGACTCCTTTTGACTCTACTGGTGTTCTCACAAAAAAAAACTACAGGCACACAGAAGATGAAACTTATAGACACTGTTTTGTTTTCGTTTGATTCTATGGAGTGTCAAAAACTAATAAAGCTGTCTGTCGATCCTTTTACTTCCTAACGAAAAAATTTATATTAAGGATGTATCTGTGAACATTTACATCCCTTCGATCACGTGTTCTACTAACCATTCTGAACAACATTTGTTCTATGACCTTTAGAAATTCGTATAAAAAAAGAGGGGAGTCGAACAAAAAATTTCGACGAATTTCGAAAAGTCATTGAATAAATATTGTTCAGAATGGTTGATAGAACACGTGGTTAAAGGGATGTAAATGTTCACAGATACACTCTGTATCTACACACTAACAACACATTAGCGATTTCTCCGATTTCGCGGATGTTCATGGACGGCGTTGATTACTTTCCATTAGGTAACTCGCTTGCTCGTTTGTCCGGGTCTAGCATAAAAAAAAACTAACGTTAGTTCGTTGATATTTTATTTAGACATGCGCAAAACTGCGCCAAAAGTTCCGCTTTGTTGCACATTTGTTTCGCATTTGTTTGTGTCAGCGTCGATGGCGTGACACCCGCCTCGTGACACCCGTGACACCCTCCGGTGTCACGGCCGCGGCATTACGCAAATGTCGGGCTAATGGTCACTGTGATATATTGCAGCGTTCATTTCACTTGCAAACGCTGCAAAGGTCCCCTATACATTACTTATAGTGTGCCTATATCAAAAAATCGGTTCCAGTATTTAAGGGTAAAAGATCAGGTTTGTGCTGAAAGAAATACTTGACGGTTTCCTCTTAGTACTTTTCAATAATCAAAAAATCTAAAATATCTTTCTTTAATTCAAGTCCATACAGAACATTTGTGAATGTCAATTTCTACCGAGAAGAATCAGCAAGAAACTCAATAGTTACTCTTTTCAAATAATATGGTAATTACAATATTCATTCTTATATAAATTATGATTGCAGTGACAGTAGGTATGGCATACAATGCTTATAATCAGTATTGTTTAGATAATTCGTCAAAGTAAAATTATGAAATTAAATTATACATTCGAGGAAAGGCGACGAGATCAATATGTCCAGGATTCCTTATCATTTAAATAATCATTTACTTTATCGTAGCCTTTCTGCATTAGGCAGTTTTTTACATGCAACTTAAACTTATGTTCCTGTAAATCAATAATTTTTTTGAGGTAACTTATTAAACATTCTAATGCTCAATCGTACAAATGAATTTCCAATTTTATGAAGTCTAAGATTTGTAATGCAACATTCCGTAAGGGTAGTATATTTTACATCCTCATTATACCTAAAATATTTTTAACCGACTTTAAAAAAAGGAGGAGGTTCTCAATTCGACATGTATATACTTTTTTTATTATAAGCAAAGCAAACGCAAGGAATGAAGATTGTCTTCGTATGTAGAGACGCGGCAGCGTGTAAGCCAAGCTCACGCTAACAATATTTTTTTATTTTTTAAATATTTTCGAATTGTTACAATATCCTCGTACCCTAATCTACCTAACCAAGCCCTACCCTATCTCAGCGTATAATACCCAGGTGCGTCCAGAGCGGTTGCTTCTAAGACTATCGTCTGTAAGTTGTCTGACAGAAATCGCTACAAGCGATAAGACCGCCTTATTGTACTGTCTGTTGTTGTTGTATCATACTTTTATTTTGTTTTTGTGCAATAAAAATATCTACCTATCTATCTATCTTGCGCATCTTAAACAGATGAGCCAGGCTAGATTCCTCACGATATTTTCCCTCACAAACGAATGGTAAAAATACGAACTAGATTTGAAAATTTCGGCAGCTCGGAGTGGAACCTCGTGAACGTGGAGTCCATTACAGTACCATCGCTTTCCATATCCACATTAACGAAACAAGACAGGTACAAAATGAATTTAAGCAATATCAGAAATTCCACACTACTATCACAAATATGTGCCATTAATTACCTCTTAAAAAATTAAGTCTTCATGAAGTTTTTAAAATAGTACAAACACAAGAAAAAAGTACAGCAATGACGGTATATATTACCCAACCCTACAAGAAGAGCGCGCTAATGAAATATCAGTCAGCAAAATGAATCGAGTTACACATTTGGTTTGACTCGGTATGTGTAAGAGGCTTCATTAGGCACTTACGCATGGGGGTGCGGAAGTGCCAGTGGCATCCCTGAGGCCGTCATGCCAGGGGTCAACGACCGCAGCCCCTGCTAATGTTCATGTCATGTATGACATGACTAGCTGTTTTAGCTGTGTATTGTATAATAAATAAAACACATAACATTTTCGGCTTATTTGTTCTGTACGTTAGGTCTAAGCATTTTTAACATTTACACATTTTTTTTGAGCCGTGTGGTCCCCGGCAGAGTAGAATAGGCCACCCTCACTCTTACCGAGGTGTCGTAAAAGGCGACTAAGGTAAAGCTTCTGGCATTGATCATCAGCACCCAGAGAGGGAAAACTCTGCATTTATATCAAAATCCCTCGCCAACCCGTCCGCCAAGCGTGGTGAGTATGGCAACTACCCCTCATGTGACTTGAGGGAGGCTCGTGCCCCACCAGTGGGGACTTAAATGGGCTGACTATGACGATGATGACACATTTTTTACGCCCTGTTGGCCTAGTGATTTAAGTACCGGGCCGTGATCTCGGGGTCCTGGGTTCGTCGAGCAAAAATCATGTATCGAATTTTTCGAACATAGCTCGGGTTTGTGATCACCAATCCGCATTTGGCAAGCGTGGCGATTAAGCCTAATCCCATCATAGTAGCGATTACTTGAGTTCTATGATGGAGGCCTTTGCCCTGCAGTGGGACAGCATATAGGCTGATACTACTCATTTTTTGCCTGGACTGACTGACTGACGGACAACCGCACAGCCTAAATACCTGATCGTAGAGCCCTGTGTATCGTAGAACACAGATTAGGTTTCCAATAACAAAGGATAGTCTTGGAATCCGCGATGTTTTAGTTAGTTAATTGTTAGTTATTAAACCGGATCTATTTTTAACAAGTTCGAAGCGCCAGCAAACGAGTAAGTTCTACTTTTTCGCCTTTAAGTTGGTACGGTCACAACGAAATGGTAGCTTGAAAAGGCCTCTACTCATCTAAGGAGGGTTACGGCATCAAAACGACAAAGAGAAAACAAAGAGAAAACTTTGATACACCGTCAAGTAACTTAGGCCTAATTTGACCAATCTTTTTCCGAGAATAAAAATAAATAAATTATATTTAAATAAATATTAGAACCTCAGTATCCATCTAACGCTGTCATAGCATATCATTCGTAGCGTTATTCCATAGATTAATCTCGGATAAAGTTTGGTCGAATCGGACCTTATAATTAGTTTGTTGTTTTACGTAACCTTATTTTTTTTTATGCTAGAGGCAAGCGAGTCACCTGATGGAAAGTAATCAACGCCGCCCATGAACATCCGCGAGATCAGAGAGATCGCTAATGTGATGCCGGCCTTTTTAAAAAAGAGTACTCTCTTCTCTTGAAGGACCCTAAGTCCTAGCCGTCCGGAAATACTCCTGCAGCCAAACCGTTCCACAGAACTGAGGTACGTGGTAGAAAGTTTTGGGGGAAACGCACAGTATTAGACCGACATCCATCGAGATTATGAGGATGGAATGACAATCGCTTGCGAGTGGTTCATGTTCAATAAACACTCTTTTATACATCGCTAGTCCTTCATTTGCCGGCACTAGCACTTATTTGCGGTTCCTCAGAACGTGACTTCCGTCTCATTCCGGCTGAAGAAAAAAGCAATCTGAGCGAAACGTCGCATCAGGGAAATGCAATTTAAATAAAAAACCTATACATTTCTTTTCAACTGCAGCGTCTGGTGCCAGGGGATGCCTATCGTTTCTACATTCAGTTCAATACGGTTGGATGGGAATTTAAGGAGCGACTACGAACATGGAAACATGTGAGTGAAGCTACAATTTTCTCGGAAAATCAAGTGATATGCGGGCTTATTCACGAGCACTCGACATTGAGGGAAGAGATTTGTACGGACGAATGTATGAAATCTCTAAATCGAACTTCAATGTCGAGTGCACGAGATTTGTACTTAACTAAGTAACAGAGTGAATACGGCATGAATGGGCCGGCTAGACCGGAGTGATACCACGGCCTCACAGCACTGTGCTGTGTTTCGCTGCGTGAGTGAGGGTACCGGAAGTCCAACCTAGGGGAAAGGGGAGATTAAATAAATTTTGATTCGCCTACTCTACTCATACCTTACTTATTAATTGTTCTCTAAGACTTACTTCTCCCAACAAAATCCCTCAATTTATTTCCCATAAATTCGTAAAGCAACAGGACACCGAAGTTTCCTCTAAATATTCATCCTAATCCAAACTAAATTAATTCCACTTTCACATCAGAGTGAATTTCTGAATGACTAAACACTTTGCTCGGAACTTAATCGATTCCCCGAGAGTTTGAAATCGGATCCGAAACTAATATATGTACCTAACATAATGTTTACTATGGATTCCCAGGAGGTCCCGAGCGATAGTAGCTCAGTGGATGAGAATGCGCCATTCCATGAGGGGGATCGTGCTTCGAATCCGAGCAACCTTTGGACTTTTCCTCTGGAATAGGTAATTACTGAGTTTCTTGCTGGTGTCTTCTCAGTAGAAATCGGCATTCCGAACCAGAGCGGTAGATTGATATGTGTACCTATTTAGACATTTATAAGTGTAGAAAAATATCAAACCCCGGTTTGTCCACTATAAACAAAACATGGTAAAATAGAGAAATGAGTTTTTGGGTTTGATGTTTATGTGTATAAGAAAATATAAAACAAAAACAATTTAAGAGATTACGCTTTAAAACCGTGTTGAAATGTTGACATAGGTATCAGTATTTGATGTACATTAACGAAATATATCGGAATTTATTGTGGACTTGACTGATTTTGAAAAGTAGCTGCTTGACTTACCTAATTTTTGACGAAATGAAATGAAATGAAATGAAATTATGTTTATTGTATATATAAATTTCGGTACATAATTAGCAGATGCATTTGCTTTAGCGGAAAAACCAGCAAAATTTTACCTTTTCAGGTGTATATACATTTGAGATATTACAATTTACGCAGGAATAATACTATGTCAACAAAATTAAATTAAAATATCTAACTTACATTTAGAACATTACACATTGATAATAATATTTATGTCAACAAAATTTTATAACAACTAAAAATTAATTATTCTTGTGCTATAGAAAATCCTTTACACTGTAATAACCATTTTCCAATAGCCATGCCTTAACACGTTTTTTGAACTTGTTCACATTCATGTCGGTCTCTTTAAAGTAATCCGGTAACTTGTTATATATATCGACACACATTATAAAAGAATTTCTTGAAGACAATGTCAGTTTTACTGGGGGTCTAAACAATTTGTACAAATATTGTGACCGAATTCGTCTGTGAGTTACATCACGCTTATTCTTAAAAAGGTATTTATGTTTATATACAAATAGGCATGACTAAATATATCTCATGACTAATATAAAAATATATCTCATGACTAAATATATCTTTGAACTGGCAGCCATCTTGGACACCTTACTTTGCTCTCATTGGTCGATGTGGACGTCGCTTGAGATTGATATGTATACACTTGTCAATGGACTGTGCCGGGATTTGAAATAAGTCATTAGACCGTTATCTTTGTAGAGTATCTAGGGACTTATCGTGATTTGGAAAAAAGTAACAGAATGACACCTGAAATTCATATTTGGCGCCATTCATAGCTCAATTTCGAGTATGGGTGTGACTTGCCGGAATTTGATATTTACCTACACAGTGTTCTGCTTAGACAATTTAACTCGTGTTCTGTATGGATCTAAATTCATCATCAGCCCATTTAAGTCCCCACTGCTGGGGCACGGGCCTCCCTCAATCACATGAGGGGCAATTGCCATACTCACCACGCTTGGCAAACGGGTTGGCGAGGGTTTTGATATAAATGCAGAGTTTTCCTTCTCTGGGTGCTGATGATCATGCCAGCAGCTTTACCTTAGTCGCCTTTTACGACACCTCGGTAAGAGTGAGGGTGGCCTATTCTACTCTGCCGGGACCACACGGCATCTAAATTGAATAAAGTTTTTTTTTATCTTTATCCTATCTTTCAAATCTATATGCATATTTCTATCATTAACTCGGCGGCGAGAAAAACATCGAGAGGGATAGTTGAAAAAAAGAAGGATTCCTAGGAGGTGTACCCTCTTTCCGGTGCCTTATACTTACCGGCTGTCAGGATGAACGTTTTTGATGACCTGTGAGGAAGGTTGGTATTATAGACAGTTTCATAGTAACTACTTGACCGATTCTCAGTGGCGCAGTGGTTCGTACTTCAAAGCGACGGCAGAGCTTGAGACCCCGGATGCGATTCCCGGATCGCGCCAACATTTGTATATAAATCTGTGCCTGAAGTGTGGAAGTTGAAGCTGTCTTTCAATAACCCTGTGCCTCGGAAAGTGCACAGCCTGTTGTTAGTCTAACTTTACAGATTATGCAGTTGTGAGTAGTGGTGTACCCGAAGTAGTAGTTTATTGGTGTCGCCGAAAGTAAAGCTGAAAGGGTAAATAAACGTATATTGTAGAGTTAAGGTGACGGGTAGGGCACACTAGCGACGTCAATCGGTTTTATTTTTTGACTACTAAACCGGATCTATTTTAAACAATTTTAGTGTTACAACCTCTCGGCAAACACTAATATTATTTATTAAATAACCATGCACAAATGTTGGGTCCGTTTTTGTACGTCGTAATTGATTCACGCCAAAAGCGGCCAATTTTGGCGTGAATCAATTATTGGCGTACGCGCGCATAACAAACGAATCAATTTGAAAACTGAGGAACCTTTTCGTTCTTTGAGTGTACATTCTTATGTAAGCTTTGGCAAACTGATCCTGACCTTTATAAGATGTTACTTTTTTATCCCGGACCAATAGTAGAGGAATACAAATGGACAAAATAAACCAGTCCTGGTTCAAAACAAAATTTACTAGGCACAGTAAACAAAATCTAAATAAAGTAAACGCAAAGTGCAGAACCCAAATAAATCTTTGAAAGCTTGTCCTGTCATCAGACATATGAATCTAATGCCCGAATGGGAACTCCACTCGGGTAATCTGGTAACATTTATATAAAAGAGATTTTTATAAAAAAAATATTTCCGGGGCTGTTTTCAAGAGCGGGATAGGGGTAATTTTCTGCTAGGATGTGATATCTCTCTAGATACTAATAAGTTATCGTAGACTCATCGACTGCCTCTGCTGTAGAGTGTGAAATGCAAAGAATAGCATAGCCATTATACCCCATTTAATCGCCTCTAGTAACTCCACTGTACCCTCGAACGATGAATCGAAATCTGCCAAAGCTCGAAGCGAATCCGACTCCCAAAATATGAATCAAAATCTGCCCAACGAACAGAAAATCCCACAGAATATGTGCGGGGAATATTTTTCAACATTCATTTCTACATATCCACTCTTGGCCATGGACTTGTTAACTAATTCCGGTATATATAGATTTTTGGTCGCACGGATCGGGACACCGTAGTGATGTACAAGCAGGGGCGTAGCTACCGCCGTATCTGCCGTATTAATTATACGGGGCCCCCCGGGCCACGGAGGCCCCCAAAGTGTATAAAGAAAAAACACTTTCTAATTTATTTTATTTTACAAATGACAAAATTAAATAAAGGAATTACTTTTTTCCCGCCTTAAGCGTGCGTTCCAAAGTTCAAAAAAATATTTGTAAAATGGTCAAAATATGTTATGATAAATAAATTTCTTTTCATAATATTTTTTTCTTTTGTGAAAAATCTTTACCCCCATAAAAGGGCCTCCAAACATTTTTTTTATACGGAGCCCCGACAAGGCACGCTACGCTACTGTGTACAAGTACAACATAATTAAATAATAATATCCTGCAACTGATTACAACTACGGCGCCCAAAATCTACGATCAGCCACGTACGCATTATATATTATAGTGCTCAAGTGTGTGCGCAAACACAAGTGCACTCTCTATTCCGTTACCCCCATATTCTGATGGGACACCAGAGCGACACGACCGGAGAGGGATTACTCGCAGGAGCAACGGCTTAACGTGTTTTCCTAGGCACGGGAGTACAAGACCGTCAACCTCCAGACTCCGGGCTGACACCAAGAATTTCTTCCGAAAACTTAGGTAACATATTTTCGGCCCGATCCGGGGATCGAACCCGGGACCTCTTGCACAGCCATCGCTTTACATTGTGAGCCACTAACCACTACATATTTATTATGTGCCACTACGCCACCGAGGCAGTCACAAAATAATTAATAGGTAACAGAACGGCTGCCCACATCGCGAGCAAAACAGACTACACAATACACAATCTACATCAGTGATCTTAGT
Organism: Marasmia exigua; assembly: GCA_019059595.1. NCBI lineage: Eukaryota > Metazoa > Arthropoda > Insecta > Lepidoptera > Crambidae > Marasmia > Marasmia exigua. The sequence continues at coordinate 8,713,982 of CM032476.1, read as the reverse complement.
ATAGTTCAGCACAACTGACAGACTATAGGGAAAATGTGAGGAAGAGACGCGATACAATGTACTGTTAACGCCAATAGGTCAATAAACTCTTGGATATCAGTGGCACAGAAAGTCGGATGACTTTCTGTGTCTATTTAATTTCTTCAAGGCTTGAGGTTTCATAGTCCATTGGTTAAGAGCTTACGGTACAGGGCTCACCTGGTTTGAATAAAGATCGACGAATCAGAAGTGTTTTTCAGAACTCCAGCCTTTTGTAAGCTCGATCGATCTCGAAGCCTTTTCAGGAATTGAGTATTTTTAAGGCTTTCTCAGCGCCTAAGTCTTTTACTAATATCATGTGGGACATGAGATAATGGTCTTGAGAAATTAGGAGTGGAACTTTCCCCGCACACGTGGGATATATTTCAACACGCTCGCCTTTCCACTGGCGGCCATGACTTTTGAACTAATTCCGGTATAGATTTTTAGGGGCCTAGGACGCACGGATCGGGGGCACGGCGAGCCGCACTGCGCGACGAATATCTGGGACAACGCTGCGGAATTGGCGTTGGATTTAATTAATCCAAGATTTAGTGGCCTGACTTACACTGAGACGGGTGAAATGCATCGTGTTGCGTGCTCTTACGTCATTTTAGCAGACGCAGGCAGAGTAATAGGCCACCCTCACACTTACCGAGGTGCCGTAAAAGGCGACTAATGTAAAGCTGCTGGCATGATCATCAGCTCCCAGAGAAGGAAAACTCTGCATTTATATCAAAACCCTCGCCAAGCCGTCTGCCAAGCGTGGTGAGTATGGCAATTACTCCTCATGTGATTGAGGGAGGCCCGTGCCCCAGCAGTGGGAACTTAAATGGGCTGACGATGATTTACTCCATTAGGTATCTACAAGGGTTCAAAGGTGGGCAGCGTACTTGTGACTTCACTGGTGTTGCGGGCATCCATGTGCGGCGGCAATCGCTTGCCATATGCTCTTGCCAACTATCACATAAAAAATCAACTTTTTATTTTACTGACATGAACCTATATTATCTCTATTAATAAAGAGGTAACGCCTCGGCGGGCGACTGACTGATCTATCAACGCACAGGCGAAACTACTGGACCGAAAATCATGAAAATTGTAACATGAGTATTTTTTATTATGTAGGCGCGCACTAAGAAGGGGTTTTTGAAAATTCACCCCGAAAGGGTTGAAATGGGGGGTTAACGTTAGTATCTGTCATTTTTGATGTTAGAGTTTTGAAAATTCGGATTATGTTTATTGATAAAAAACAAGATTTACCAGTTTCAAATTTTTAATTCAACCCCTAAAGGGGTAAAATGCGGGGTAGAAACAATGTATGGAAGATTCACTATTTTGAAAGTAAGAGTCATGAAAATTGGTATTTGGGCTCATCATACAAGTTTATGAAAAGTGGTTTGGGCTTTTTTTCCTTGTACCTCCAAAGGGGTAAAAGGGGGATTGAAGTGTCGTATGGGAGATACGTCATATTTAATGCTAGTCTTAAAAATTGGTATTTGCACTGTTCGTACAAAATTAATATTAGTACTTTCAGCATTTTTTTAATTCAACGCCCTAAAAATGGTGAAATTAATCTTAGTTTTATAAAATAGATATAGTTAATAATACTGCCATTTTCAGGACGTCATTGGATGAATGCATTCTGCATTTCACCCCATTCTATCTGCAATGTAAGAATGCCAAAAGAGCCATGTATTCTGGCAATAGTGTTTTGACGACTTAATCGTAGATTAAATTAATCTAAAATTTAGTGCCGCCTTCTCTCTAGTACAGATTAATCTAAAATTGGGTCGAGAAATGGCGTGCCAAAAGAATAGGAAACTCAATAAGACGTTTTTGTAGTAGCATGGACTAGTAGGTTGTCATCTGACTACCTATATACCTACCTTTGGTGAGAACACGCTTTCTTTAAATGGTTTTTCATGACTCATGAATGACTTGCTTTATGCAATCCAAGGTGTAGTATTTTAAAAGAAAATATGGCTTTTGTTTTTTAAATCGGGTTTCTAGGATTTAACAGCCAGGTCTAAATCTTCGTAATAAAATCAAAATTAGACTCCCTATGCCTCGAACTAACTACGGAACCAAGACAGTACTCTTTGAGGGGGCAAAACTGTTTAATGAGTTACCCGATGAGCTAAGGACATGCGAGTGTACGATTATGTGGACTGTATGCTGACTTTTAAACACAAACTCAAGCAACACATTTTGGAAAAGAGTGCCGGTCGATGATTAAAAACATCGTTACTTTAATTTAATTATATATTTGTTTGTATTTCTCATTATAAGTGAAATGTAAATTACTTATGAGAATAAATTTCTTTAAACCTAACCTAGGTCTCCTATAAAGGAAGCCCTTAAGTACGACGCGACGATTTGTTTTCCAAAAGGATAAACAGAGCTCTCTCTGGTAGAGCTACTAGCTATCCAATGGAAAGTCATTGTTACCCATTTTCTTAAGGCGACGGGTAGGGCACACTAGCGACGCCAATTAATTTAAAGTATTAGCATCTAAACCGAATGTCTTTTTAACAAAAAAGAGAGGCTGGAGCTGCCTCTCGGTTAGCATATTAAGTATTTATTTAATGATTGTACACTACTTATTGGTCTGTCTTTGAACTCGACAAATGGTTTATCATCAAAAGCGGCCACACATATATACCTATATAGCATGAAACCATTTTCCGAGTACACAAACTGACCTAAAAGTTAAGCATAAGGATGAAAGAAATAGTATAAGCGATTTCTGAGAGGCTGGAGTTTGTCGAAGTTGTCAAAAAGAGGTCCAATTTAGTTGTTAACAATTTAAATTAATGGACAACATTTCAAATTTTTAACATGTCCATATTGTTTTTTTATATGAAAGTAGACATAAAATGAACAGACCCATATTTTTTCTTTTTTCAAAATTTTTCCATTTTCATGCATAAAATAATTATTGAAATTCTTTTTATTCTAAATAGACGTAAGCGCCAAATGACGTCATCGGACGGCTGAATACAGCGATATTCCTTTGCTTATCATTGTTTTAATAAAAAAAAAGGTACTACTGTCAAAGGTAAATAATACTAGTGTCAACATTGTCAACGTCATTCATACATTCAACGTTGACAAGTTGTCTTTTTTTTTGACAGTTACATGTCATGAGTTTGGCATTACGTAAATTTAAAACTATAATGTGCTAAGCAAAGAAATATTTTATATTCCGCCGTCCGATGACGTCATCTTACGTTTTTTAGTTATTAATTTTTTTCTCAGTAAATAAGCAATATAAAAAATTAATAAATATATATTCGCGCAGCGGAAAAGTAAATAAAGAAATGGTATTTTTTGTTTCGGAGCTTAGCAATTTTGAAATGTTGTCCATTGGCGTCGCTAGTATGACCTACCCGTTACCTTAAGACTCCAACATTTTAGCAGTCGTATAGCAAGGAATTGTGCAAATCCTAAAGAGCTTTAGATACATACCTTGGTTAAAGAAGTTCTCAATATACCTATTAATCACTAAAGTAATTTGAAGATGTCCAGTGACGTAGGAATGCACTGTACTGACCCGCAGTGCGCTCCAGATCTAGAACAGCGTTATCTGGCGGATTGACAGGGATTTAATCAACTGGTGATTTAGTGGCCTGGCAAAAACATGGGCGGACGAGCGAGGTTGCGCAGAACGGTAGGCGAGACGAGGCTGTGACGTAGATACCTAACCACGTGTGTTTAAACGATGCTGCAGCTTTTTCCTTACTCGTAACTAATTTTGGGTGTCTCAAATTGACCACGAAGTGCAAATTTCTTGTCATTTTAAACAAAACTAAAATATCGTGAACTGAAAAAGTGATGATACATTGAAGTGTTTTTTTTTTATTTTAAAAACAATGCTGAAAACTTTACCCTCGTTCTTTGGCAGTCGGTTAAAATGCTCCCTTGGTGCCTATTATTTGGGTCAGACATTTTCTTGTTTTGTGCCAAGGTATGATCTGTTTATTATCACCGCTATATGTAGAATGGAAAATTTCAGTCCCTGTGTCTGCGATATGCTACGAGGATAAATCTCTCTCTTTATTTAGGTGTCCCGAGCTTACGTAGGACGCGAGCAAATTACCAAGCAAGACGCAACGAGTTGCGTCATACTAGCGCCTTCGCTATGCTCTGACGTAAATAAAAATATTATTTCTTTAAGGTGACGGGTAGGCACACTAACGACGCCAATCGATTTTAATTGTTAGCTCCTAAACCGGATCTATTTTAAACAATTTCGGGGTTACAACCTCTCATCAAACACGTATACTATTTATTATATAACCATGCACAAATGTTTAAGAAGGGCTTAAATAAACTGCCACTGCGTTGGAATGCATCTTTGCATTGATTTCATGGGTGATTACATCAATTAGGTAATGCAAATGCAAAAAAAAACATTTAAATTTTTTCGTACCAAACGGCAATTCCATAGTAGGTAGTAGACCTAAATTACCTATGTATTAGGCGAATTTTGGCTGATGTAAATATAGCAATATCATGGTCCAAGCATACCCTCTGGGCTCCAGAGCGGCAGCTGTGGACGCAACGGGGAATTACATAAAAAATGAAGCTTACTATAGAAATATAGCTTTGTGTGTGATTTTGAACCTGGAATACGTCTTGATTCGGCTTTTCAAGGTAACTGTTACATACTTATGCTTATTTTCATGCTTAAAGCATGCTACCTTTGAGCAAGTGCTACTTAGGAGCATGTGTAGACAGACGTGCTACTAAGAAGCATGCTACCTGCAGTGCGGGTGGAAGAGGGAGTGTAGGGTAGTGCTTTAGCACGTGTAAAGAGGTTTGCTTATTTTTAAGCATGCTTATAGATGGCTAAGAGCATGCTTATTAACAGCAAATGTGGACAGTTCATTAAGCATGCTCATATTTGGCATGCTTTTTAAGCATGCTACAAATGAGCATGTGTACCTAATAGTAGCTTTAAGAAATTTTATAGTGTAGGTATTTTAGTGTGTACAACCTGTGCGGATAAAGAATGGGATCAGAAATGGCGGCGCACCTATTCTCTTCTCGCTCGCACACTATTTGCATCTATACTCGCACCCCACGAGTGCGAGTATAGACGCAAATAGTGTGCGAGCGAGAAGTGAATAGATGCGCCGCCATTTCTGATCCCATTCTTTATCCGCACAGGTTGTATAAATCCCTATAAGATTAAACGAACAAGAATACATAACCAGACGAAAAGTTATGATTTTTTGTTCCAATTAAGAGTTCCAGTTCAATCCAAGCTTCGACGTAGTATTTACGATCAAAGCCGCGAAAATCAATTAAGCGAGTCCCTGGCAGTTAGCTGGAGTAATCAGCGGGGGGAATATTTTTGTCGCCCAGAGCGTTTCCATGGACACGACGCGACGTCTAGAGAGGTCTATGCCGTAGTTCTACGCTATCGAACTTTGAGACGCGACGGATTGCGCTGTGGATTGCGCCTTCTTCTAATGGTTAAAATATGTATATTTTGATCATTAGTGTAAGGTGCAATAAAATTATGGCGAGAAATGAAAGGGTAATTCTTCGCCACTAAAGTTTAATCTAATATAATTTTACGTGTATTTTAAGATTTTGATGTCAATATCAGAGTAATATTAGATATTAGGGCGGCCACGAAAGTCACATCTCGAAGAATGCTCTAAACAACAGTTTTAAGGTAAAATTACCAGTACGTATGTATATGCACACTGATAACAATAAACTTTAAATTGATAACTTATTTATAATCATAAGTTTAGTTAACTTTCAGCAACGCGTAACCCTTTGATTTTAAACGTCGCTTACAATCAGGCAAGCCGCACGCTTGTTTTCACGGACGTGGAAGAACAAGATCATTTTCTCTTAAATATGTATTTAAATAATTTCAAACTTAAATGGCCAAACTAAAGAGGGATTAACAATATCTTTAGAGCTTCCAAAAGTTGTTTAAAGTTGTAAGTATATTAGCAAATAATTACTGAAGTATTTAAAGTTACCTTGTTGAATCACCGACCCTATGCGTGAATGACTGCTAACGACATCTGTCGCTACACTAACACAATTGCTCCTACCCACCACCGCCAAAAGCACCTAGTAAAACTTTGCAGAAACGTCTCAAGTCGCCCAGCTTTTATCGCTTGCTTTTCTTGCAAAGAGCACCCAAATCTGCGATTCTTCTATTATTGGGATTGTACAGAGATGGCGGTAGTCACCTGTAACCCGGTTTGCTTCTCGTTTGCGTCGCGAAAACCCCAGAGTAAATTGCTAAGCCATTTGACCATTATGTAACCTTATTTATACAATAAGGGGTAGATACGATTTATCTATCTATTTATCTCCTACCAACTGGGGTATAATTAATAAAGAGACTTGCAAAACAAAATCATATGATACCAAGATCTCTCTTAAAATAAATAATAAAAATCTTTACGCTGATGCTGAGATAGCGGACGCATTTGAATCTTTTTTCTCCAATATAGCAATCACTACTACTCAGTTATTAAATTCTTGTCCACATCTTGCTGAGTCCCTGCTGAAAGAATGTGTGGAGAAGTGTCAAACTACTTTTTGCTTTAGTCATGTTACTGACCATATTATTATATAAACATTTAAGGACCTTAAGTTAAAAAACTGAGGACCTATGGGGTATTTCAACAGAAATTTTAAAATCTATTATATCTTCTATTGCCCCACATTTAGCTATTATATTTAACAAATGTGTAGATACGGGTCACTTTCCAAATTTAATGAAATATAGTAAAATTGTACCACTGCATAAGTCAGGGGACAAAAATGACCCATCAAATTTTAGACCAATATCTATATTACCAGCAGTGAGTAAGATCTTTAAAAAAATAATATTCACTCAATTAGCAGCTCACTTCAAAATAAATAACTTATTTCATAATAACCAGTACGGATTCACTAAAGGGAAATCCACTACTGATGCAGGAGTGGCACTAATGAAACATGTCTTCAATGCGTGGGAAAATAAGCAAGATGCTGTTGGTGTTTTCTGCGATTTATCAAAAGCCTTTGATTGTGTTAACCATGAAACTTTAATAATGAAGCTACGGCATTATGTGTCTCAAACAATGCACTCTCAATACCGCAATCATACCTTTCTTGTAGAATCCAAAAAGTGAGTGTTAATGGAATAAATTCTACTGGCGCCCCTCTACTCATGGGAGTGCCGCAGGGCTCCATATTGGGACCCCTACTTTTTTTAATTTATATTAATGACCTTCCTCACTTTACAAAAGACCTATGTGAGACTGTATTGTTTGCCGATGACACTTCTCTGATTTTTAGAGTTGATAGGCTTAAGCAAGTATTCGACGACGTAAACGATGCACTCTCACAAGTGGTACATTGGTTTACTACTTAATGCCAAAAAGACTAAATGTGTTAAATTCACAATGCCAAATGTGAGGCAGGTTAATAAAAATATAACCATTAATAATGAGCATCTTGCGCTCGTAAATTCAACAGTATTTCTAGGAATCACATTAGATTCGAAGCTGCAATGGGGTCCCCATATTGATGTCCTGGCAAGTAGACTTAGCTCTGCTGCATATGCAGTTAGAAAGATAAGACAACTAACTGATGTTGAAACGGCGATGCTGGTTTATTTCAGCTACTTTCATAGCATCATGTCATATGGTCTATTACTATGGGGATCAGCTGCTGATATACAGACTATTTTCGTATTACAGAAGAGAGCCATCCGCGCCATTTATGACCTTAGATCGCGCGACTCCCTTAGAGATTAGTTTAAAGAAATCGACATACTTACCGTGGCTTCTCAATACATCCTTGATTGCCTTATGTACGTACATAAGAATCTCCATCTGTTCTCGAAGAAGTCCGACTGTCACAGCCTTAACACCAGAAATAAGCACAGACTGGCCGTTCCAAATATCAGGCTCCATAAGGTTGGCAGTTCATTTATAGGATTGAGCATAAAAATGTTTAATAAGCTACCTCAGATTATTATTGACTTGCGCACACATAAGTTTAAACTGTATATAAAAAACTGTTTAATGAAGAAAGGCTATTATAAAATAGACGATTTTTTGAATGAAAATAATTTAGGGACATATTAGTAACACAAAAATTGTACTATATTTTTAAGTTAATGGTGACATTTTGTAAAACATTTTTTTAAAGAGTAACTGCGGAGTTTCTTGCTGGTGTCTTCTTGGCAGAAAACTACATTCCGAACCAGTGGTAAACATGTTGACATTCATAAGTGTTCTGTATGGACCTAAATTGAATAAACAATTTTCATTTCTTTTCATTTCATTTCATTGTACCCATAGTAAGGCATAGTGCACCACTCCTTACCTCAACTTGATTTGATACGGTGCAGATCCAACTCTTGACATCAAAAAGATAAAATCAGAACTCTTCACACTTATGGATACCCGAAACTCCCATACTTACTTTTGTGCCATTTAGCGGCTTAAATTAAATTAAATTATCAATTATTTCAGATGATAGGTAATCCATAATATTGTTAGTACTAAGTCTTAATTTTATGTTGCTAACATTCAATTTTAAATTTAGATTAAAGGTATGGTACTATATTCCATTACAATTATTATTTCAAATTAAATTTATAAACATATAAACTCAAAATAATTGTTGCAGTGTCTGTAAAAAGGACTGTCCAGCTTATCAGCTAGGATTTTCAAGATGCTGTTGGTGCTCGCACGCAGCCTGCTCAATAGTTTTCTTGCGCAAGCACGCGTGGATCACGTCCGTGCGCGCCTCCGCGAACATGCCTGAGGCACTGCAAAAACGTGGTAGCCCCAGCAGCATCCAGCAGGCGTTATTATACTGGACGCGGGAAGTGTTGATTGACCTTTGTGTGTATGAAGACCAAAGGCTTCCCGTGTACCATGTCTGGCAATATGATTTGAATAGTGTTATTTTAAAATCTTTTGAGCTACGGTAAAACCTTCGAGTCAGCTAATTAGCCCTTACTGTCAACGCCCTCTGCTCCCGTTCCTTTCCAGCTCATCACTCAAAGTGTCACATACACACACTTAGCACGTTTATGAAAAATAACAACAGCATATACCTACGAGTAAAGAAATATAAATAAAAAAGTTAATAATCATTTCAATTCACATGTATTTATAAAAAAAAGAAATAACAGTTATGATAACAATAATACACTTCCATCTTAAAATTAATAAAAATTTAACTCGAATTAGAAAACAAAGGAGAAAAGTGTAGATACTTTTCTACCTATTTTTACTATAGAATGTCAACTCATAAAACATTTGATTGTATTAAAAAAATAACTTGATTTTGTAACAACTCTATGTAGAAAATATGTTATTTATTATTATCACAGACATCTTTAGTACAGTCTACAATGTGTTCTCAACTATCTACAAGTTGTTAACTAACAGTTAGTTAGTTCTTTAGTTTGTAGTTTTTACATTTTTGTCGTTTAATACAATCCACAAACTTTGTTTGCTGGAATCGCTTTATCTGAAAAAAACAAAGAACACCGTTATCAAATTTGATTCTTGATAATAAAGGCTAAGATACCTAACACTGATGTTATAAAAGAAATGTATATTTTTATCACTGTCAAATAGCCTATTCCATAAAATCAACTTGACAACACAATAGAACAGGTAAAAGTAAAAAAAAAATATCTTCAGGTTATTAGACCTACAGGTAAAGTAAAAGGTAGGCACCGGCATGACAGTGCTTCGGCATTGTTGATGTCTATGAACGGCGGTTAGCATATACTATCAGATGGGTCGAAAGCTCGTCTGCCTATTCATTGCAAAAAAAACTAAGAAGTTTGCATGGCAATACTCTTTTGCATGGAAACTCGTTGCCAGTGCATGAGTTTCCTCCGCCCTACCATATGGAATCCTTCAAACGATGCATGAAAAAGCATGTCGCAGGCACGAACCTATAAAAAATACTCTTTTTTTAGGTCCGTTCTCGCAGATTAATAAGTAATAATATCTTGCAACCGATTTCGGATTAGGACAGGATATATTAAAGTGCTCAATTGTGTGCGCAAACACAAGTGCACTCTCTATTCTCTTGCCCTCATATTCCGCTACTACTACTACTACGTCATCTTCGCACTTGGTGCGGTTCGGGTTTCGGGGTAAACCCTTTACCCGGGCTGCATCTCGCGCCATATCTTGGCGCGGTGTTTTCGCTCCTCTGGGAGAGGAGGCCTCCCGACACTGCGCTGTTAGGGCGGTCTTCGACCTCTAAGAAAGGGGCCTGCCGGCGGCCTATTTGGCGCTAGTCTTTCAGGGAGGGGGGAAAGGGGTAGTCGCCGTGGGAAAAGGGTAGTCGCCGTGGGAAAGGGTTAGTCGCCGTCTCATATTCCGATGGGACACCAATGTGACACGACCGGAGAGGGATCAGGCGCAAGACCCACAGCTTAGGTAAGGGGGGAGGCACGGGGGTACAAGACCGCTAACTTCCCGACTCCGGGCTGACATTGAGATATTTATTACAGAAAATTTCAGGTACACATTTTGGTCCGACCCGGGGAGTTGAATCGAACCCGGGACCCCAAGCGCGGCCATCGCTTAAAAAGTACGACCCACTAGCCACTGCACCATCGGGGCACTCGATTGATAAGTATTGCAGTGCCAAATGAAGTGACGTCAAACCATTACGTTCACTATAATTGCATCGTGTGCTGTTCATTTGCGTACCATTAGGCTAAGTTGAACCAATATAATGTGCCAACGTTATTGGAAATTAAACAGCCTAAACCCCGAACCCGAAAAGCTACATTATTTCTTAGTAGTTTAAGCTACATTTTACAACGAAAAACATTAAATTGTGTATTTTATTGTAGATTTATATATATTGTTACCGTAACTTTATTTAAACTACCTATTTAAATGTAACTGAATCAAATACACTGTAATGGCATGAGGTGTCTATTTGTAACTGATTTATGTATTTAGCAAGCTTTTAAGAATTAATGTGTTACGATATTTTATAATGCATAAATTGTAAGTGGACCTAATAAATAAATTAAATAAATAAAAAATAAATTAGTCCAAGCAAACTAATCTAAGGAACGGAACTATGTGCCAGAAGATATGTTCCCTGAACGCTATGATCTGAACGTATTCAAAAAAAGAGTGAATAGGCTGTTACTAGACAGACATGATCCATTCTCGGCCGCATCATCACTTACCATCAGGTGAGATTGTGGCCAAATGACTGGCTATTTGAATAAAAAAAGCGGACCACAATGTAAAATTTAATTAGTGTGATATAGTCCGGATTCCAATAGCTCTTGTCTATTGTTCAAAACGAAAAATTACCACGGCACGGCAGAAGTGTAAGGAGTAGCTTCACATGGGGTATGCCACGCCAAGATAATGATCATTCCTAATGGCTCTGTCTACTTTAGGCAAAAAATACCAACTCACCAATCATCTTAGGGTAAGGCAGATTCAACGTGTCCATTATATGAATAAACTCCTTTAGCGGCTTTGTCAACCTCGGGTTGTACTGCTTCTCCTCCCCCACTGTGGTAGCCGTCTGCCCCCTGTAGTCATGCGCCGGGTATAGCGTGTAGTGGTCGGGGAGCGTGAAGATCTTGCTGTGCACAGAGTGGTATAGACCTTCGGATGACCCTTCCTGGAAGTCTGTGCGACCGCAGCCTCGGATGAGGAGCGTGTCCCCTGTGAACGCTATGCCCTGGAAGGAAGATGTAGACTTAAGTATAGTTAAATATGTATAATAATGTAATAGGGTTTTCCCGTATAATAGGCTATTTAACAAAATTCTGAAAACTATCTAAGGGTATTCATTTGTTTATAAGGAGCCCTAAAAAAATACTTTTCTGTTTTTATTTTAGATATTTTAATAAAAAAACGAAAAAGAAAATGCAATATTCAAATATGCCGCAAAAACGCGTCTTTTAGCAATATGGCGGCCAGTGACGTAGATTGTCCATAAATAAACATTGAGCTTGTTGGTGTTTCAGTGTTTCTTTCAAATGGTTTTGATTTTCTCTTGTTTTATTTGAAATGTGCTACGTCATTTCTTCCTATGAAGTAAACATAGGATTTACGCGTAATCTACGTCACGGGCCGTTTTTAGTCACGTGACCCCTGTTTAAAAAATAATAATTTTAGAAGACGAATTTTGCTGAAATAATGCAATATTTTAATCTCGCGTTATTACAAATCGCTTCACAAAAATATATTAACACTGACGTTATAAAAGAAATGTATACTAAATAAATAAGACTAGGTATTACAGGATATGTAGGTACAACGAAGGCGTTGGTTGGCGAAATGTTGCCAGAAGAAGAGAACTTGATAAACGCTTAGCTTAGTGGATAAGGCGCCTACCATGGATTTGAACCACGACCCCCCGTGGTTCAAATCCGAGCATGCAACTCTGGATTTTTAACCTATGAGCATATATCTACCCTTATCCCAGCGGTGAGAGAAAACATCGTGATGAAACCTGCATGGTTCGGACAGTTTCTGGAACGTGTAACCGTAATTTATTTGGTTTGGTTCCTCTCCAAAAAATAAGGAGAAGTTCAAGAAACTGGCGGCCAACCTTCAAGACTGAAGAGGCACCCCAAGAAGAGAGAGAGAGGTTGCGAGGTCAGACGATAGTCGCTTTATTTAATTGTAATTACCAGATTCCTCAAATCCTAAATCATGGTCTAAGTGAACCCCGGGTTCCAAAGCGACAGCTTTGGACGTAACCGAGAATTACATAATAAGATAAGAGACGGGTCAAAAAAGTGGAATTTCTGTAAAAAAGATGATAGTGAGCGAGACAAATGGCTGAAGTGGGGACAATAAGTGGCTCAACACGCCAACTGCATAAGGATCAAATATGGGACGACGTCCTTTCGATACCTAACCCAACCGTTGAATCCGATTAAATACACAACTGTGTTTGGAAAGCTGTGAATGAGTATGGCAGGATACAGAAATGAACGGTAGCATGAAGAAAAGGGTTAAGAGTGAGGACATTTGCATTGAGGCTAATGATCTGTTACACGAGACTTCCAGTTAGCGTTTTTAAAAAAAAGAATTCAAATTGATTTTCACTGTTTTACTGTGGCGCGAGTGGTTTGAACAGAGTACGGAGCCAGACTGATCTGCAAAAGCAAACATACTCCAACCAAACACTACCTTGACATATCAGCACAAAGCCAGCCCCCTGCCATACATATACTGTCTATAACAGATCGACCTATGTATCTCTACCAAGGTAAATGGCCCAAATATATAGCCTCTGTATTTTTGTATTAATATTATTTATATTATTGATAGTTTACGTCGCTATATAAAAAATGACAACTGTGTCAATATTGAAGAGCAATTCTTTTTGCTTAAAAGGAGATTTCCACCATTGTAAAGCGTCTCTGTAAGTTGTCGAAATAAAGATTTTCCATTTTCATTTTTTATTTCATTTTTCCATATAGCTGTCTAACGAGTTATTACCCCACGAGGTATTGCCATTTTTTTATTTTTCGCTGGGGAATGCCGCCTGCCCGTGTGCTATGGCCGACGTCGCCGCCTATTATAGGTATTGCCTATCGGTATCCTGCCAACTCTTCATCCTCTGTTTTCCTGCCACTGTTACAGTATCAACGGACCAAACGGGCAGGTAATCTGCCCACAGGAATTCGTATTTTTTTAACGTGACAATAATTTAGTTCCTAAAAGCCTATATTATTAATAGAAAGACAGGAAAACGATATATCCAAATTAATAAAGCAAGCTCATTGCTAGGTGCAGAAATAATATAATAGTTATTATCAGATCAGAAAGAAAGTATGATAATAAACAAATAACATAAAACTGTTATATTGATTTAGTACAGACAAACAACAATATCGGTGGTATGATTATGATATCGTATCAAAGAACAGAAGTCACAGTATGAATTTTATTGATAATGTGGTCGATATGGAAACAATGACAATGGGTAGATTTAGTCTTGCTAAATGCAGCTGATTAAAACTAGGCACTTGTCATGTTGCACTCAGCAACAGGATAAATTAAAAATGAGATGGTCATTACAACTAGTTTTTTAAGGTAATCCGTTCTAGATTGCTTATCATGATCGGTTCTCGTCAGAATCAACTTTCCGATTCCGGTGGTAGAATCACATTATATCTATTCATTTCTTAGTATATTTTTTGTATCGACATATATGTTTAGTTATATGTATAATATATATAGTTATAATTTATATTTTTCATGTATGACGATTTGTAAGAGCTGTATATAAGCCTATGCAAATAAAGTACTTTTTAATTTTGAATTTTTATTCATTGAAATAAAATATTGCCAATTTTGTTTCCTAGTATCTGTATGTCCGTTAGCTTGTAGGCCAACCAATCATTTTTTAAGCAAAAGGAAAGAAAACAAGCATACTCCTTAAATAAATAATATTCTGTTTCTTATAAATATATTAATAAAATATCAACCAATTATTATTGCTGATAATTGATAAAATATAATAATCCATATTTTTTATATCTTATCAAAAACGTTAAAACCTAAAGCAAGAGAAATGCGGGAAGAATAAATATATCGTGGCTAAATATCTGCGCCAATGGTTGAAAGTCAGCACTCAGCTAATATCTAAATCTGCTGAATCAGAAGTACAGTGCACCTATTAAGTAACTAGTAACTATAACTATCTCAAAGTAAACTGACCTGGTTATGACAAATATAGGTCATACACCCGTTGGTGTGGCCAGGAGTCGCCGTGGCCAGCAGCTCGAGGCCACCGAAGCTGACCCGATCACCGTCCGCGAGGTGCACGTCGGCTTGAGCACCCGAAGCTTTGCCGATCACGCTCTTGGACCCGGGCAATAGGGATTTGAGCTTCCCGGTACCTGTCACGTGATCTGCGTGCATATGTGTATTCACTGGAATAGATTTAGAAGAATAGATTTTATTAGACGTTCATTAAGACATTTGCTGTAATTTTTGACAGGGATTTGTGGACCCAAATGTTTGAGAAACCCTGTCCTCAATTTGATTCGAGCTCACTACACCAAACCATAGACGTACCTATAGTGGGGCAACGTAATGAAAACCACCCCCCTTAATGCCCGACCGTACATCGTACTACGCACACAAAAGCACATGACTAAAAAAAATATCCGCTCTCTTCTCGTTGCTTTTGCACCAACCCTAAATAAATGCTGGGCACGCCCATGCTCCAGTTAACATAATCCCATCAGAAACATAACATTACAATGACAGCCAAGTTCAATATCTTGGTTGTTTACTTCATGTCAAAAGTGAGATCTACACTGCTAAGTTAGACTACACAATGGAATTAAGACCTACAACTACCTATATAGTCTGTGAGTAGGTCTCAGAACACAAGCGATAATGTAGCTCCTACCTAGGTTTCAAGATATAAGGGTGAGTTACAAAATATTTTTTTATCCTAATAAATGCACAAGCGGGCTATGCTCGGAGTCTCTCTGGGTGATCGTATCAGAAATGATGAGATCCGTAGGAGAACTAAGGTCACAGACTTAGCCCTAAGGATTGCATGCCTCAAGTGGCAATGGGCAGGGCACATAGCTAGGAGAACAGACGGCCGTTGGGGCGGAAAGGTCCTCGAGTGGAGGGCGCGTACAGGAAGTCGCAGCCGTGGCAGGCCCCCCACAAGGTGGACCGACGATCTGGTAAAGATCGCTGGAATCCATTGGATGCGGGCGGCACAGGACCGATCTGTGTGGAGGACATTGGGGGAGGCCATGTCCAGCAGTGGACGTCTATTGTCTGAAATGATGAATTTTATACGATACTAACTTGCATACAAAAGCTTGAATCCCAACTGTGTAATGAGCGTGGCATCTCTTTCCGCATGCTCCAGCACCGGGTCGATCAGGACGGCCTCCTTGGTGGCGGGGTCGGCCAGTAGATACGTGTATGTGCTACTGACTGTATCGAAAAGCTGGCAAATAAAGATTTATTACAATAAAAAAAATTGCAATCGAAACTAGCATAAAAATAAACATAGTGCGGCCCGCACTCACTTTGTTTCGGGACTTCGCTCAATGTTAAACGTGTTAGTTCCAAATATACCAGTAGATGGCACTGGGTCTCGATTAAATCCGTGCCAGTGTTTTGCTTATTCGGTTTAGTCTAGGTCTATAAGTCTAGTGGTTATATCAGTAGAGTTTACCCCTATAGTATAGATTTCGACGAGGGAGGACTCATTGACCTTGTACAGACACAAATCAGGTTAGAATCTACCAAAATTTCTTAATATTGAACCGAACGTGTTTGACATTAAGGTGAGAATCGCCTGAAGAAATTTTACAGTTTTGTATATTTTGATGTGTGGCTACGTACTTAATCGGAAACTAAACAGTTAACAGTGCACGGAACAACATTTAGTTTGTGGATACGCGGGCTCTATGAAAACGTATGTAGTGTTGTGATGTCCAAAATAATACATTTTTCTTTCTTTCTTTCTTCTTTCAAAACATAGTCAACTTAACAATTTTATATAACAAGCCAGTAGCTATTCAAAAAGTGCTCATCACGTATACCAACTTAGTATACCTATAATATTTACATTTATAGTAAAACAACCTTGAACGATGCATAGGATGATAAATAATTGAGTAGGTAATTTAACAAAGATAACTAAAATGGACATACAACAATAAGAAATTCATTAATGAGAACAGTTATAAGGTTTTTGCTACCGTGCCTACCTATTAGCATGGACTAATGGACAACATTTCAAATTTTTAACATGTCAATATTGTTTTTTTATATGAAAGTAGACATAAAATTAACAGACCCATATTTTTTCTTTTTTCAAAATTTGTCCATTTTCATGCATAAAATAATTATTGAAATTCTTTTTAATCTAAATAGACGTAAGCGCCAAATGACGTCATCGGACGGCTGAATACAGCGATTTTCCTTTGCTTATCATTGTTTTAATAAAAAAAAGGTACTACTGTCAAAGGTAAATAATACTAGTGTCAACATTGTCAACGTCATTCATACATTCAACGTTGACAAGTTGTCTTTTTTTTTTGACAGTTACATGTCATGAGTTTGGCATTACGGAAATTTAAAACTATAATGTGCTAAGCAAAGAAATATTTTACATTCTGCCGTCCGATGACGTCATCTTACGTTTTTTAGTTTTTAATTTTTTTCTCAGTAAATAAGCAATATAAAAAATGAATAAATATATATTCGAGCAGCGGAAAAGTAAACAAAGAATTGGTATTTTTTGTTTCAGACCTTAGCAATTTTGAAATGTTGTCCATTATGTATCTATTAGCAAGAATCGATTTGCATTACAATGATCATTTCCTACGTTTATTTTAACGTTAATAAGAACTATTTTTGTATATACTGTCAAAGGGTTTGAATTAAGTAACGACCTAATCTGAAATGACTCAGTGATCCGACTCAGCCAAATGATACACTGTTCCAAATCTCTAATGTTCGCTCCGAATGTATCATTCGACTCAAATGGATCTCGAGTCCGAGCGAACCGAATGATCCGAATGAGCGGAATGAATCACGGATCTATCCGCACTGATCCAGATGCAAATGTTCCAATCTTTTGAAATATACGTTTTTGCCAGGTCTACTACCTATACCGAAGAACTGCGACATTATTAACAGATCGCTAATAAAAAATAGTAAAAACTTCGCAGGAAATCACAGGAATCGAATCCGCTACCCATACTTCACATGACACTCTTTTATCAACGTTAGCCTGATTTTCAATTTATGATTTATGTGTATGTGTGAGGGGCTAAAATCATATCTAGATATTAAAATATACTGTCTCTCTCCAGCCTATTTTTTTAATGATAGAGGCGAAAAACGAGCAAGCGGGTCACCTGATGATAAGTAATCACCGCCGCCCATAAACATCTGCGAAATCAGCGGTCGCTGATACGTTGCCGGCAATATAGAAGGGTAGATACGCTCTTCTCTTGAAGGTCCGTTAGACGTAGCCGTCGGGAAATAGGTACTGCTGCAGCCAAAGCGATTCCCAACACTGAGGTATGTGGTAAGAAGTTCCGCAACGCATTGGATGTGAGCCGCCTTTAATCCACGCCACCTATCGCGGTTTTAATAGATCCACATTATACTGGCCCAATGATTCTATTACCTGTCCTCCTCAGAATGCATCTGTGGAACCTCCCTAGAATTCGTTAATACCCCATGCCCATGGTCACAATGGAGCCGCTTCCTAGAGTTTGTCGTTATCTATCTATACTATTTATAAAGAGGTAAATTCTACAGACTGCGGCAACGCTTATAGGTAATCCGAAAACATGAACCGCTTGTGCGATGTAATCGACACCTAGCGTCATCTATTGGTATAAAGTGGAACAAATGTCACAAAAGGAAGTGAGTGCGCGCTTCTAGTCCATTTATAAAGACATAAATTCAATATAGAATGACCCGGCTAATGGGTAAAGCGAAACGCAGCGCCATCTATTGATACAAATTGTAATAAATTTTTAGCAATTTGTTCTTAAGTAAATAATGCACTTAATATTTGTAACAATATTTCCACTGGACACAGTAGTTACAAACCTATAATATTGATGCAACTATCGTCGGCTCACGGCGCAGCAAAAAGCACTTACAAAATAAGCTCTCCAGTAGCTTGGTCGGTAAAGCAGTTGCCCGGTTAGCAAAAGATCATGGGTTTGAGTCCCACCCGAAGACTGTCGATAAATTTTTAAGTGCATTATTTAATTAAGAATAAATAGTAATGCCTCGAAAGGAAGTGAGGGCAGGCCACTAATTTAAAAAATATACAGCAAGTTACAAAATGAAAACTTACTTGTCTAAAAAAGAAATTAGATCCTTTCTCCGCTGCCGAAGACATCATCCTTACATTGAACGAGGCGCCGGAAGTGAGCAACACCCGCGCCACTCGCACACTAGGCAGCGCCAACTTCTGCAGCATCCTATAAAGTAATTTATTACACAATGAATAGCGTAATTACACAGACAAATGAATGACTTAACTCAAGCTGTTTACTGAGCTATTGATTAATGTTGATATTGTTCTTTATCAACAGATGAGGTATTTTTGTTGTTAAGCCCTAAAATAATAGTGTTTTAACTCAGAGTACTAAGGTTCTTAGTTGTGTACATTTGCTTGCTTATTGTGAGGTTTGACTGTATTTACTACTTTAAACTGTGAATAGATTCTTTGTGTTGTTACCAGCCATGTACATGTAGCTTAATAAGAGGCCAATATGTCAGCAAGTTAGTTTTTCAATAAAAAACCACTGGTTTGATTTTTTAACAAAATTTACCTAGGGTCAGGTGTGTATATTCAATTCCCTTGCAACAGATTTCACATAGGGATACTAGCAAATTGATAAAGGATATCTAAGTCAAATTATTATATTAATAGTAAAATCTTAGTAAAATAAACAAATTAACAAATCCTAACCCAAAAAATTTTATCATTTGTATATGAAATGGATATTGGTGTTTTAACCATATATTTTATTGATGTTTCAAATAAAATTATACATATTTGCTATAATACTATGAGCCCTAATTATGAACACCCTGGGAGGGTGTTGATCCTCTATATGCCAAAGGGCCATACCCTGGGAACTGTACAATGTAGGGAAATTTATATAACTATTGTATTATCAGTCCAAGGGAGTCAAAATATCAAAGTTGTAACAATAAAAGTAGTATTTAATAAAATCTCTTGTTTAGAATCCTACAAAAGTTGATAAAATTCCTATTAATAAGATCATTGGACGGTTCGACCTTAGTAATACCACGGCTTCACAGAAAACTGGCGTGTAGCAGCAGTCTGCTGTGTTTCGCTGCGCGAGTGAGGTTACCAGAGACCCAATCCAGGGGAAGGGGGTTTAAAGGTTGGCAGCGCACTTTGTGACTCCACTAGTGTCACTGGTGTCATTGGGCGGCGGAAATCGCTTACCATTAGGTGATCCATATGCTCGTCTGCCACCTATCACATAAAAAAAATTAAATCAGGGATTTTAAAGTAGAGGAACACCTACACTAGGTTTACTTCTATTCTAAATTAATTATTAAAGAAATAGAGTGAGGATATATTATGTTTTCAGAAGGTACCTTATAGATATTCATGTTACCATGTCACCAGTATCTACAGGTTTATATTACCAGAGTACCTACTTAATAAATATTCATTACTTATAGTTTTATGTTTCAAACTCCAGAGTTCAGTTTTGATTCTGAAAGGCAGATTTAATATATTTTCGTTACTTCAAAGAAACGTTAAGTTAAAGCTAATTCCAAGAAGTATGAAAACTTCGTTCTTGCTTTACCCAGTTAACCTGAGTAAATTTTGTAATGTCTTCAAGCTTATCTTTCAATCAAATTTAAATTATTAAATTTTTTTATAGTACCGTACTGGATTCGTTTAGCAAATTATACATGTTGAATTTAGGTATTGCTCAGTTAATTCTGTTTATTTAATGACTAACTAAAGTAATGAAAATTCTACCTGACACAATACTGATTATCTCCGTAAGACTGAACTTGACCACTGCTCCGATACAACTGCCTACTATCAGTTTAAGTGATAAAATCCCACAATAGCGCTTATCGAATTTTATTACACCTACTTCATCATCAGGAATTATCAAAATTACAAAACCACACTGAAATAATGAATCTTTTGTTTTGACAAATTGACTATGACAGTTGATAAATGACTGTCACATATCAGCTGACAATGGTTTTATTTTAACGTTTACATTAATTTTAATGCTACGCACAGTGCAACGATTATTTGTCTATGAAACAATTTCACGACTAATCGAGAGAAAATGTCAGAAACATTTTTGAAAATTCAAGAAAAATTGTTGTCAAGAAAATATTTACAAAATGTAAAGCAAACCTATCTCAAATACATACTTTCTTAAGATTTTCAATAAGTGATGACATGTGACAAAATAAATTTTCAATAGGAAATAGAAAAGGAATAATTTTAATACTTCAAGTGTAAGTGCTTGGTTTGCTTTGGTTTGTTTTTCGAAATTAATGCATCCGTTACTTCAAAAAACAAAGTTAATTTGATAACAGCGAAGCTCTGCAATTATTTTTTGAAGAAGTCAGTCTGTAAGTGGGAAGATTTACTTTAGAAAACCGGTGTCACCATATCCTACTGGATTTTAAAAAGGTGCCTAATAATTTCAGTAAAATTAATTTACGTTATTACTAATAGGCTTAAAATAGAAAATGAAAAATGAAATCTAGAATAATAAAACTCGTAGTAGAGAACAGACTGATTGATCCACACTCACACATTTCCAGAGCCAATGCAGTTCTTGTTTGTATTGTGTCGTCGCGTTTGTTGTATTTCTTTCCCTGTCTCTCATATTAATGCGATATGTGTCTGTCTCTTTTACGCACCAGAGCCCGTGCTAACGTCATTGACCTCCTTCATCCCCACCAGAGCCAGTCAATATTCTAGTGTTGTAAATACACAAGCACCACTTGTGTGCGTGGTCGTCCAGTGCGACTGTGCAACGTATTGATGTAAACATACTCATGTCACTTATTTCAGTGCGTGCGTTTCGTAGATCGAATGGAAATCTTGCAAGGCGCACGAAAAATATGTGAACAGCTGTTTTCGATTTGTTGCAAAAACTTTGTGACTGTTGTTACGTGAATTATCATCGAAAAATAAATGCTGGACCTAACACCGAGCTGTGTTGGAAATTCTTTGTTTTAGAAATAGTGCTTTCCGCTGTGAAGGTCGTTTATTTACAATAATTATGCGTGCAATTATTTAGAATTATTTTACGGTGATTTGTGTACTGTGCTTGGAGAAATATTTCATTTTGGAATTCGGATCTGCGCTGTCGCTTGATCTCAAGTGAGTAAAAAATAAACATCACCAAAATGTTTCACATTTTTACTATCAAATTGATATATCAACATTAAAAATATTCATTCAATCATTGTATGCCTACAGTACCACTGAATAAATTCCTGTTGGTCCCTGAATGTCTTTGTTTAGTTTTATGTAATTTTTCTATGAGCAGCTTATTGTATGGTTGGAAACCAGTTTGTATTAGTGTGACGCCACTCGACTTCCTTGTTGGAGGCAACTAGCCGTGATATTATCAATGTGCGACCGACTATTGCGATTAGAAAAAATAACGCATGATTTTAACGAAATAGTTTATCAAAAAATATTTGCGTTCTTAACAAAATACTATATGTACTTACATATAATTTATCTATCATTTTTTATTGTGCCTAGATTTGTTGTTAAAGTTACTTGTTTATTAACTCTGGTGCAGTAATTTACCTACTTTACCTACTTAGGAAACACAAAGTTCTAAAATGTTTTCAAATGAATGTCCCACGAGCGTTATCTCGATAAGAAAGGTACCTACTAAGTACCTACGTTACTTTATTCTACATTTATAGATATTGTAGTCAGACATGATAACCTTTGTGGAAAAGCAGTATTATGTACCTACCTACATATTAGGTCAATACCTAGACATCTTCCTATATTTTAGAATAGATCCTATTATTAAGTAGCAAAAGTAGTCTTTCCAAAAGTGGAACCTAAATTACCTAACGACAAAGTCCTAAAGCAAAGATAGAGCCTTAAATAAAAAATACACTGTAGATTTCGTTTTCTTCGCGTTATTGATTTAGACCGTGACCCAGTTTAACAACTTTCTTGTTAGCCTGTTTGTTTTACTTTTAACTTCCTTTGTAAAAATTCTGCACGCATCACTGCACAAACGAAACTATGAAGGGCTCTGTATCTGTACCTACCTATACCTACTTACTCAATGAACCTTTATAATGATAAATCAAACACGAATCGTTTTCTTTCTACTAGGCCTGATAAAACTTTTATATCAATAATTTGATCTGCCAGCCAGTAACCTCGATGCGTGTTTTTTAATCAAGATTCAAGCTTGTATTATTCCCGCTAATGAGATAATATGTGGTAGACACAGCTGTTATCAGTCAAAATACGCGCGTAAATCGCGTTCCCGCGCATTGCAACACGCATTCATAAATAGAATGTTGTCCTTGCGCACGCTCCGCACAAAATTAACCAGTGGAAAATTAACCCAACTGAAAATGTATTACACTTAATTATTCTCATTTTACAATATCCAGGGCTTAACTGCCAGCATCATTTTCGAGCGGAAACAAGCCAGGTGGTCTTATCTACCAAGTGAGCGGCTGGATTTTTTGCATGTCCTATGAAATAATGAAACCACTTGTAATCAGTTTACAGACGATTTTAGTCACAGATATGTTAGTAAAAATCCGATTGCAGTTTACTTTAACAACATTACTTTCGCCAAGTTCTTAAAACTACTCGACCTATATTTAAAATGAGAAATAGTTAACTACCCAACTTGGCTTTGATGGCCTGTGATTAAGTCTTCCATTCTCGCCCTGGCGCCATCCAGTCGGATGGCTTCTGTCATAAAAGTATAAAGTGTAGCCACTCGTCTCAATTTGAGCAAATACGAAATAGCTATAAAGGTTGAAATGTTATTTGGTACTGAAAACCTTTAACAAATGTTATATTATTCAGAAACTTGCAATCGGCTATTTCACACACACCGCAAGTCTTTTGCAGAATTGACATGAATAGCAATATCATGTCATGAATTAGATAGGAATCACACACATCAAAGTACCACCAGCGCACAAACGCCAAGCCAACCCACAGGTTGACACAAAGCCTTAGTCAAAATCAAACCTTTTTAACATACACAAGTAGTGTGACTTGTATTTAAACTTTAATGAAGGCGTCTTGTTAAGGCAGACCTGTTGTTTTTTAAGGCATACTAATTCGACATTCTCAGCTCATCTGTTTGAAGCTTCCGATCCCTGTTGCGGTACTGAGCGCTATTCTTAACCCGGGCTCACGGCTGACTGGCAAATCCGTGCTAATACGTTTGCACAATATGACTGTTTGGTAATCACTACCCAATCGAAGGTAGCTAATTACCTACCTCGTTGTTTTTGGTATTGTGTGTCCTTAATTATACAGAGACAAATTGAATCAATATAATAAATAAAGAAGAATTTAAAATCATTGTTCCCCTCCCAACTTAATGATGCCTCATCATTATGTAAGGAACAAATATGAGTGTGTGATGTAGGGACTCTGATTATTATACAAAATTTCTGAGTGTCCATTTCAATTCAATCAATCGCCGTCGGGTATCTAAGAAACATGAATAGACAAAGATCGATATTCTGATCTTCTATTCTGTGCCAAAGAGTCGGGAGGCCCGACTCATTAACGTCCCATCTTATTTACTTGATCAATGTTGTTCGTCATCACGCGTACGGAAGCTGTTAAAATATCCGAAGTTTTTTCGATCTCTGCATCCATCTTCCGCGTCCTAATTGCTCTGAATCCTAACTTAACTCCAATTTTATGCAATCGACCCGTTTAACCTTCATGCTAAGTGCAAAGCTCGTACGTGACCAATAAGAAGTAATAAATTAAAGTCTACGATACTAGACAATGCGTCTGTCCACGATACTGCGAGTACCGCGACCTTCAGTGCCGTCATTACCGCATTTAAAGCGAGCCAACAAAGACACGTTTATCATCTTTTAATTCTAATGCAAAACTGGTAAGACGGGAAATCATTACTGGAATGAGACTTTAATTGGTATTAGAACTCATTAGCTGTGCTCCAACAATGTAATATCCTGAAACAATGTACAATACCTTAGTTAACATCTTCAATCTTCCTTCTGTCACAAGTGCGCCATAGTCAAAGGTTTCCACCAGCGCCACTCCTCCGATAGCCTGATGACATTTACGACGGAAATCTACCTAATAAGGGAGCTTACAATGAAACCGTCCCGTAGACGAACAAGAATTTACTTGTCACATCCTAAACAAAAGAGCGCGTGTGAAAGAGACGGGAATGAAGATTCGGTCGTGAATTCAGTGCTTCTATAGCCTAAGAAACTGATACCTCATAGCCATTTAATATCATACTTTACCTTCCTTCAAAAATGTTTAGTCAATCGGTACTCGCATGCAGGTTTCTCATTAGCTTCCCCTAACTTCGAAATATGTATATTAGGCTTTCAGTACAATTCCATAAATTTCCTGTAACGTATAGAAAATGTTTCCCTATTTTCCTAGTCATAACATGCACAAGCTTTTACCGAAGATTACTAAAGGCTACTTTTTTACAAGGTAAGAATTTTCAGGAAAATTTACAACTTTTTCCATGAAAAATATTACTTCGTAAGCTTACTTGTATATCTACTAGTAGTAAATGCAAAGAGAAGCGCATAGCCACACCTAGCTTTTTTATAGAGCTAGGTTCTGTAAATTTTTTGCTCATTTTGTGTGTAGGCTTCGTCGGTGTAGTGAACTCTCCAAAACACTGAAGGTCAATATTCGCAGTATCACACATTTGAAAATTCAGTTCAGAACGTCCTATAAACCTCTATCTCAAAAATATGGAAATTCTAGATGGATCCATTTTAAATGTGACAATAATTTGGCCTTCCTTATCCATAATACATAAATCCACGTTTACAAACGTGAAGTTAGTGCCCTGCTAAATGCGCAGCTCAGTTTGCTTAGATTTTTATTCGCTCTATAGACAGCGGTGAAGGACATTCGAGTTGTTTAACCACGCTTTGTCATCATGAACTTTATCGTTCATGCTCTGTCGTTCAAATAAATCTCAAAAATAAGAAAATTCTAGATGGACCCATTTAAATCAGACAGTAATTTGACGTTCCTTATTGTTCGTAAATAACTCCACGTTTTACAAAAGTGAAAAGTGCCCTGCTAAATGCGCAGCTCACAGCACAGCTGAATTATTGCGCGATATTTTTTAGATTTGCTTAGTTTTTTATTCGCTCTATGGACAGCGTTGAAGGACATTCGAGTTATTTGGCCACGCTTTGTTGTCATCCTAATCTTTAACGTTCATGCTCTGTCGTTAATCTGTCGTTCAAGTGAATTGTTGAATTATTCATCTCTGTTGATGAACTGGTCAAATTTAGGGACCATTCAGGATAATTTCCCTAACGATTTAAAAATATACACTCGTACGACACTATACTTTTGATCTGATGAACAAGAACTGAACATAAGTTTACATAGTGTCCATTCATTTAGTCATTAACTGCCTGAAAAATCTTAGAACTCCTAGCTGCTGACAGTGATAAGTTAAACTTAAATTTATATTTAACCGATTAGGTTGAGGTACCTTTGAAAATCACAGTAAATCCTCTTGAATTAAAATAACTTGAATACACTTGAAAGAATAAACCGCTTTAAGATATTCATCTGAACTTTTAAATCTTGCTCCAGCCTTTAAAGAGGGAGAGAGTTCATTGCTCCTATGATCAGATATTCCAGCAGTCTGTTTCTTCTGAACTGAGGTTTTACACTTTTAACAGACGGAGTACTTGACCAGACTCGCACAAAGGATGAGGGTTCGCCGCCCCCGACTGACGAGACGGGGTGCGGCGCCACCCTGAGGAGTGCCAGGAGTTAATTCATTAATTCTATTGATATTTATGTACCGCAGACTGCACACAATATTCACACGTGCTTAGAATTTGATTTCTCAACACACTCTGTTTTAGGAGACTCTCCTCAATTTTTATTCAATTTATCTTTCGAACATGGGAAGCGCCGTGAATAATTTTTGAACTTGATACCTCAACAGTTATTTTATCTGGAATCAAATTAATGAGTTGTAAATAACTCCATGAGTATTTCAATCTCATGTAGTGCTAGCCTTGGGACTTTCTCTTTAACAGCCTTTGCCTAATAAAGCTCATTATCGTTAAATTTTTTTTAAAGTCTTACCTATGTTTATTATCGACTAGTTTATTAATATATACTTATGTTTTTAGATTCTCTTTAATGGCTCTAATAGTAACTGTGAACTCTCAGAAGTAACAATTTTTAGGAGCATATAGTTCAGGTTATAATGGATTATATCGTTAATTAAGACCAAGCCGCTAACGAACACCAGGCCCGTTTAATTAACTTTTTTCCAACATCGACGAGATCCCAAGGGAAATTAAGTTTATTGATCAGAAAAATATACTAATTTAAAAAATATTTCAATTTCAACACCTATAATAATGCTTGGTTCTACACGATTAGTCTAACTCTGGCTGAAATTTTGAACAACCAATTTTACTTATAGCATAGAACGTGTAATGCACTTTTTAATATATTGCGTAACATATCTTTACCGTGCATATTATTATAAATGTCTCGTTTATTCTCGGATAAAGATTGGTCGAATCAGGCCTAAATGAGGGCTTCGCTGCACATCAACCCAAACCTCCGTTAACGATTAGCTGAATTAACCGGGCGAGGTTTTCACCCGTATTCCGTGACCAGATGACCGATATTTCTGCGTCATTTACACGGCCACTTCTGTTATGCGTATGTAATGAAGATTTAATTCGGTATGGCATTATACATACAGCGGTTATGCTGTATGATGAGAGTTTGCACAATGATGGACATCAATCGTTGCCAAACCGCCGCAATAACTTTATACGCGCTATTTCAAATCTAGAGCGGGATTTTATATATCATATCGTGTTTTATGAACGATGAAATGAAATATACGGGTTATTACGGGATACATATTGAGAAAACGAATTCATCTGTTTCTGTTAGTGAGCTTATTTTGTGATGTTAAATTCGATTGCCGTATTGTATGTTCTGTGTGAATCATTGCAAATGTCATGGATTTAAATAAACCTTTTAACGTTGTTATCAGTTTATCGTTCGTGTTTGTTTTTCAAACTTGGTATAAAAGGCCCGGCTGGATGAACAATGGTTTCTTCTGAAACAAGATCGTCAAAATTGTTAATTATATCAATCATGATTTTCTGTTCGACATTGTCTAATCGAATGACCTTAGTTACTATCTCTACGTACAGGCGGGACTTCGAGCGGCCTTGACATTAATACCAAAAATACCATTCTGACTGGGGTTTCCTAGCTGCTCACGATTTCGCTGATGTCGATGTAGTTTTTTATACATATTATGCAATATGAATGAATTAGATTTTAGCATAAAGTATTTTTACCTGGAGCTTAATTAATTTTAGTAGGTATGTAGGACAAAGTGGTATTATGACTATATTTTTTTTAAACTGGGCTGCTAAAATCTTATCGCAAAGATTAAATTGGCAAAACTATTGCGCACTAATGTCTGTATTGTGAAATGTTGATTTTTAATCTACATTAAGTAAACAAATTCAGATTTGAGACGTAATTAAACAGAACAAAATAATAATGAATAAAGGCTCGTGCAAATATTTTAAAAATATTATCTTCGCAACTCGAGCACAGACCCGTAGCTCTTTACCTATTAGCCATATATCACAAGCTCCATAATCCTGCTCACCACCTTCCCCCAGGGAATATTCCAGCTTGTAGGTATTACATGAATATTCATGCTGTACAGTGTACCCAAATATTTTATTTGCGATACCTTCATTTATTGCCTTTACGTCTTTACGTGAGCAATATCGTGGATGAGTTTGATACATAGAAGTGCTTCAATGAATTGAATTTAGACCTAGCTTTTGTGTTTGTTTGTATTTCCTCGTATACAAAATACAACATACATAATACAATAATTAGAACGGTCCATTTTTCTTGAATTTCGCAGAAGAACCTTATATAGGTTAGTCCGGATAGGTCTATAGTAGCACAGAAAATCACTATTCACTAGTAATCCTGTAAGGAGTAGTAAAGTGAGGACATATCGGTTGTCCTTTTGAGGTCGGGAACCCTAAAAACAAGTACAAGTAACTAAGTAGGTAATGTATTCAAGTAATTCAAGTAAATGTATATATTTCCTTGAATAGGTACATTATTGAAATTCGAGAGAAAATCAACTTGCCTACGAGATACGATAGCGTTACGTGTATTGTCTCTAAGAGACAGGCGACTAATTATAATAATGTACATATACAGTGCATAGTGACCTTGTATGCTGTCATGGCGCGGCCTCTCAACAATCGTGGATGAATTGTGAAACCCCCCTTCTAAATATCGTTTCTGGCACTGCTCATTGCCAGATTCGACGCGCTTCGGTGTTTTGTCGTGAAATTAGTAATAACTACTTATTTCTTCTTTATTTTGTTTCTGTGGATTACTCTGACCTTACCCTGAAACTAAAATAATTCATAGCTAGGTTTTCACTGAATCAAGTAGGTACAAGTGCTCGAGTTTAACTTCTGTTAAAGTGCGCTTCTCTCTTGCGCGTATAGGTAAGGGTGAGTAAAAATTCGGTGCAAGGTGTTTTCTAGTCGGGAGCAATATTTTTGTGCCTTTACATACATTATTCAGCACCAGTACATTAAGATAAAATAGTGGGACAATTTGTGTTGTACCTATATCCCATTTTTTAATACATAGACGTTATAAGAACAGCTGCTGTCTCCGTTACTATTAGAAAGAGGTCGGCAACTTACTAGTTACCAGCTTGCCAACTAATAGAAAATATTAACATCACGGTGTCGTTAACTTTTTCTTACATCCGTTCCTTCGCGTGCATTCAATATGTTGAAGTTGACAAACCAGCCAACATCAAAAACAGGTGGACGATCAACATTCGTAATAACTTATCATGCGTTTCGAATCTATGAATCTACTATGAAAATCGATTCAGGAATTGATCCGCATCGAAAACTATGAGTCCAATTCTCGTGCACTCGAGAGATTTCCAAACATTCGTCAAATAAATGTCGGATTCGATATCTATATCACGCACGTCCCGAGAATTAGGATTGGGCTCCATAATGTAAAGTCCTATTGTACCTAAGTCTTCTAGTAATTGAAAATCCATTTTAAAACCTACTCTAGCTGTTTTCAGCCAATATGTTAGTTTGATGATCGTGTAACTCTTACCTATGTATAATATTAGATCTTCATAATTGCTATATTTCTTTAAATACTACTAAAACATTTCTTACCTGCCACAAATTGAGGTATTAATATTAAACTTCATACGACAGGTGAAACTAACAGTTATGTTATTCGTAATCTTAAATGAATTACTTACCAATTTCATACTCACCACAAAATAATGTAGTTAGAAATTATGATGAATTAAGTACATGACCGTGACCCGAAGTAGGTCTTGAACTCTTGACCTCCGCACGCACGACAAGACTGCATCCTCCTATGTCTATCTCATTTAAATAATTCTCATTTTCTTTTATTTTCCTCCGGATACAGATTTGGTAAATCAAGCGATTGTTTTGATGTCGCTCGGCTTTTGTTACACGTATTACATTTTGGAAGAGTTTTGTTTTTTTTTCTACGGTACCTTTTTTCCTGAGATAGTCAACAATGGATCTAAGGGGAACATTGCAATGGTTGGCATTTTTGGTATTCCTATCCTTAATAATAAGTCTCATTGACTGACCGGATGGCGTGACCCTGTCAAAGGTCGTGGGTTCGATCCCCACCCTGGACAAACATTCGTGCGATGAACACTTGTGTTTGTTCGGTGTCTGGGTGTAATATATGTATTTAAGTATATATTTGTCTTCCTCTGTTGTCTGATATCTGTAACACAAGTGCTTAAGCTACTTAGTACGGAATCAGGTCAACGTATGAGATGTTGTGAGGATTATTATTATTATTATTATTTAACTAATTATGTCGTATTTAACTTAACTTGATTGTGCGTCTAAATCGGTATACTCCTGGAACAAGCGAACTAACGCATATTTGTTGGCTTTTACAGATGCAATAAATGTGACCTAAATATTATAAGCAAAGTTTTGATCTACCGATCTGTTCAAATGGTTCGATTATCGCAAGTATCGGAACGCAAATATCGATATCGTGGCTCGATAGGGATCGTTTCGACACGCATCCGCATGGCTGCACTCTAACAGCTGGGCCTTGTGTTTTATTTAATTACCCACTCAGCGGTTTGCGGCTCGTCTTACTTACATCTTCACACAATCTCTATGTTTTAAATGCAAGATGCAATTTACGTGGTTTTAAGTTTCTAATCACTGTATTCTTAATCAATCTGCTCATTGGTTTTCTATTTGAAGCTCTCTTGCGTAATCTTCACTCATCTTCACACACTACCTATTTCGGATCAAATATTATGTGGAGAATCTTACTACATAATATTTGAATCTCTTCTATCAACTTAATAAACCAATTTGAGCGTCCTCATATATGTACTTAATCTAACTGTATTTAAATTATCACTAAACAGAAAATATTCATAACGTGTTGCTTTAAGGTAACATTCTATATTTATTGATGTAAATTATTCTATGTGCCTCCACAAACTGCAGAACAGTACAACAATACGATACAATAAGATATTTGTACATTTAATCATGAATAGAATATTAACTTTTCCTTTCTCATTCTCAAAATGTATATTAGATGCTATAAAATACAAATGTTTTATTGTAACAACGACATAGATCACGTTGCGCAGCAATATAATATGATTGACGGATGACCAAATTCCGAAATAGACGCGTGAGCAATAAAACTTAGATTACTCTATTAAGTTATAGGCTTTTATGCGTATGACGCAATGGCTATACTAATATGGCGATCGGTCGTTTTAATTAAATCTTCGGTACGCAATGACGTGTCTGACATTTAATCAAGCGAGTCCTTGTGAGCAGTATACCGGTCGGTTGCGCCCTCAACACTCCGTTTGCGCTGCAGTAGACCGTTACTTAGGGCCCGTTGATTCATCAGCAACCTTTATTTGCTCACCTACTAAACCAATACAACGGTTCTCTTTGTTGTTCCCCACATATCTATCAAGAGAGTAAATAGTGTTGTCAAGAGCTAGGTTTTGGTGAAATAATGTACGTGTATAATGTACTACAGCCACGTTTCTTGCCACGTTCAGATGCTAGACTTTATAGGATCTAAAACTTAACAATTGAATAATCCCTTCCGATAGCTGACAACATTCACCTACTGACCTTAATAAAATACTTGTTGCAACTATCGTATTACCTAAGAACATGTACGATCACTGATACCTAACTTTTCAAAAATCTCAAATTCAATCTCTTTGTTCCAGATAAAATGCCGTCGCTCCTAGAAGCACTGGAGCGGAAATATGGCGCAAAGGGTGAAGTGAATCCTACCATAGATGATATGCCCGTAGCCATATTCGTGCCTAAGAGGTCGCCTAGACTGAGTGTGCCCACACTTTTAGTTCTGAATGACTGCGAGATCGACTGCGCAGGCGATGCGCGGGGGTTGGCGGACAAATGCGCCGATGTCGTGGAATTGGATCTCGCGAATAACAAACTCACCGAATGGCGGGAGGTAAGGGCTTCTTCTATTTCCTGGTGAGGTAAGAAATCTTTTGGAGTTTAAGAATTAGCTGCAATTAGGAAAGAGGCATTAGTGATGGTCTAATTAAATCATTCTAAAAGCTATTATATACTTCTCTCTTCTTATCTTAGATATACTTACCATTAATATTGGTGCAAATTGCTTTCAAAATTAGGTCCTTATTAAGATAATCTCAACTACCTACATAATAAACTAATTGCACTGTTAGCCTGTGTGCTGTGTATGCTTTATATTTCATGGAAAGTAGAACAGTTATCCTTTCCCCTTTCACCCGACCTCGGCAAATGCAGTTGCGTTCCAGATCTTGATTGTTTACATCCGTTTTGTCACTAATTTATACGAGTTTGCGACGGAGCACTATGACCCTACTTACATCTGTTATTGCAGTAATTTTATCAGGGGGGAAACCGTTTTGTAGGATGTTCTCCATCACATCAAATGCTACCGTTATGCTCTTCAGATTTTCATTACTATTGCACTAGTGTCTGTCTACAGAGAAGATCTTTAATTATACACTCCTAGCCGTAGTCATTAGTTACATCTAAGGATATTTGTTTCAGATATTTGCGATATTGGAGCACACACCTCGAGTTCGCTTCTTAAACCTGAGCTTCAACCGGCTCTCAGCCCAAATTCAAGCAGCGCAGGCTCTACACCCGAGATGGGACAGCCTCAGCAACCTCGTCCTCAACTCCACGTACGTCGGCTGGCCCGGCGTCCACGCGCTACTCAAGGCTCTTCCAGCTCTTGAAGAGCTGCACTTGAGCCTCAACGAGTACTCCTACGTAGATTTCAGTGGAACTAAAATTAACGAGAAGGACAGATGCGAGGACTGCTCTCGACTCAACGTCGACGTCACAGAACCGGTACACGAGCAACTGAAGAAGCTCCACTTCTCAGGGAACCCTGTCAGTAGCTGGCGGGAAATCTCCAAGTTAGGATATGCCTTCCCCAACCTAGAAACTTTATTGGTCAACGACTGTCCTTTAACGACTCTAGCGCCGGATCCGTGTGATAAATGTAGCGACAGTAATGGGAATAAGAAGAGTCACGACGCTTTCTCGTAAGTACGCTGTCATTTGAATATAATGTTTCGCAAATGCACTACGACAGCTAGATTTATGCAGAAATAATAGAAAATAAGTTTCATAACAAAAGAAACAGTCATGGTAATCTTTCAATATTTGACTTTACTACCGTAGTCGTGTATGTTATGATGATGTTATGTTACAACTGTGGTTAACTTCATTTAGATACCTAAGTACCTTTACTTATTTTTCTTAATACTGCAGAATATACTACGTACTATTAGTTTCTTTAAAGACTATAATGAGATACTTAAAGTATGCATTTATTAGATTGTCATTAGTAGATAACTTTAATTTGACATATTTTTTGTGGACGCAACATCGTGATCAAAGTCAACTTAATAATAACTATAGTCAAAAGCTGAGCAGTTATCACGCATTGCAAAACCTTTATCTCTAAGCGCCTATTGTCATTGACCTACTGAACTGCCAATTCGTGGCATTGAAAGTGCACGACCGATCACATTAGACCCTTCGAATGGGTACACGCGCTTTCAACTCGTGGGTCTACTTGTTCTGGTGGACAGTTTAAACTATTACATGCTTCATTATCATTCCAGCCGTCTCCGCTTCCTAAACCTCAACAACACGGAACTCTCCACGTGGGACGATGTGGATCGACTAGGGAAATTTCCAGCATTGAAAAGTTTACGAGCACAGGTAAGTTTTAGGAATATGTAGATTATCTAACAGATTTCGTGCGGCTTCTGAATTTGGTGGAAGTTTTTTCCGATACTGCCTTGTTTGGCCTTCTTAGAAATAGTGATATAAAAAGCCTTAAACTAGTTTTAGAACCAATTTTCTCAATAGATATTAAGTTCAACAGGCTAATGTAATTTGGCTCCTTACTATTTAAAATTACTGCCATCATATGTAATTACTTGACGATTAAAAAACAACGAGACATAAAACCTTAATGTTAATAGGTAACCTAGTAGGTATTAGAACTATGACTGCTTACCTCGACAGACAAAAGCTTGGGAAAGCGTGCGTTCTATCACGTTACGTGTCGTGATTTTATTATGTAATGTAAACAATATACTGAATCTTCGATCATCAGCATATCGAATAGGAAATTGGCAAGTTATAAGTGTTGCTAAATATACTCCGATCATAAAGAGTTCCAATGTCGTTGCAGCCGAATTCTTTTTTGTTACGATATCGATGTCGAGCCTAGTGTTATACGGCTGTAGCTGTAACGTTCCCAATATGTAGGTACGATCGTATTTTAAAACATCACATTCGTTTGTTTCAACATTTGGTTTGTTTAATTATAGCTCGTTTACTTTTTTATTAGCAAAGGCGCGAACAAAATATTACGAAATGGTTTTAGAGTTTGTTTCGTTGCGCCTAGGTACCTACATTTTATTTCCGGCCCTGGCTTATTATATTACCAATGCTGATAAATTCAGCTACCTACCTATTAATTTTATGGTAATAAGAAGGTACTGTAAACTACCTACCTTGTACCTGCCTGTAAGCTACCTAAGTAATTATGAGTAGGGCTGACTTTAGACATATTATGAGTTTTTTACAGGGTCTCGCTACTAGGGTACTACATAGATTTTAGGGCTGATCTTGAGTGAGTATCTATTGGTAGATACTTTCTCCACTTGTGTTGTAGATAAAGAATGAGATGCTCAAAAGGAGATAAATTGACTGTGTAAAGATTCCTAGTGGATGATTTGC
The DNA here is from genome assembly GCA_019059595.1 of Marasmia exigua. Taxonomy (NCBI): domain Eukaryota; kingdom Metazoa; phylum Arthropoda; class Insecta; order Lepidoptera; family Crambidae; genus Marasmia; species Marasmia exigua. Next base: position 8,678,763 of record CM032476.1, on the reverse strand, counting down.
GATATGTTGCTGTATATGGCAGCTAAGGAATGGATCTCCTGATAACTATAATCTTAACATCTTTAAGGCAAGAGTGAACAGGAGCCCAATTCTCGGGTTCGTGACATTTCAAAAACATGGCCGATATCACTTGAAAATCATACAAAAAAACTATGTTTTAGTGATATATGTGGTATGAAAAAAATTGTTACGAGCACGAAAATTGGGGTACTGGCATCTTCTAGGCAAACGCGTAACCTCCTAGACCACATCGTCACTCTCCATCAATTGAGATTTCGGTCAAGCGTTAGCCTATAGGAAGGAAGGAACCAAAATAATATGGAAGATGAAAACATATAGTATAGCGCCGAACTCATAACCTGAAAGCATGACAGGAGAATAATGCCGCTGCTGCTAGCTGGAAACTACCTCATCCACATCAAATTGCTTGAATGAATCATGTGCCATTTCGTACGATCCAAATGACGCGAATGCACTCCAAATGTATTGCCTCACCGTGCTCTGTGCCAATTTGCGAAACCCGCTCGCATGGCGTTGATACCCTTCTAAATTCTCTGCTGCGCAGGCGCCGCATTGTTCAATCGCAGTCTTAGGGCTGCCGGGGTGGGAGTCAAATGTAATTAAATCAGCCATCTACACATATTATTTACAGATGAATAGATGGTATGGTAGATTGTGGATGGTACGGCATTCTTCATATTTGGGCAAATTTCCTCAATATGTATTTGACATTAAAGTGAGAGGCGATTGTAGACATTTTACAGTTTTGTAAGTAGGTACCATAGTGTATGTCCTCATTCTTTTTCTTTACTTAAATTAATTTTAATTTGATTTTACTTTTAAACGAAATTTATTGCTATCATTACAAAAACATGATTCCATAACGTTTTCCACTACGTTGGTGAGGTTTTTTATTCTACCGATTAACTTATTAATAGAGAGCGAAGCTAATTTATCGCAGTTATGAGTATAAGCAGGTGTGTCTTCAATTAAACCCTCTAATTCAGCAAGTGAAATGGAATGAAAAACTAAATTTTCGCGGTTCTTAAGGAATAATCGATGGCTTCAACAGCATATCAAAACATTTTTATAACCTCAACTAAATATATCATTTTAATTAAAATAAAAGAATATGTACATTGAATAACTTGCTATACATAGCAAATTGTAAATCTGCAACCGCAGATGGAATTTAATAGAATGGAGACTAGGTTTATTAAAATTTACGACACCACCAGTTGTGCGCGAACTATTTTAGTCTACAGATAAATAAAAACTTTAGTGAATTAAACATTGCTTGGTTCTTGGCCAGACCACAAGTTATTCAATGTACATAATCTTTAGCTCCAACATTTAATATTTTCCAAATTATTGTTTAGTTCCAGTTATTTTCAACTTCTACGACTTTCTTTCTTTCAAGAAAAAGACCTTATTCTACCCTCTTGCGTTTCAGACGCCTATGGGCAGCAGTAGGTACGCACTTATCATCAATCAGGTGTGCTGTCTGCTCACTATATGTGTTTTTTACGATCAATAGGCCAACGCTTGACCACAATCTCACCTGATGAAAATTGACGATGAGGTTTAGGATGTAACGCGTTTGCCAAAAGATGCCTGTTTACTCTTTCCTTAAGGATGTCCAGATTGCAGTGGTCCGTAAAAACAGGCTTCGGTAAGGAGTGCCATTCTTTAGCTGTCCGCATTATGAATGCGGAAGCGAATCGCTTCGTGCGGATAAGGGGTAAGCCAAGAACGAATAGATGTAATAAAAAAATCGAGGGATGGGAGGGACCCAATAAGTAAAGATAATTTCATCGTTAAGAATCTGGCAGCCCTATTCGCAATATATCCGTGTAACGTCCCTCGGGAGCTGGGCAATACGGGTGAAGGTCTTCCCGATTTAGTGCGGCCTACTTGACGCTACACGTTACACAATGTCAGCTAATGCGCCGACCGAACTCTGGGACCTTATTATAAATCTCGAAGGCGCATTTGAACTAGATAAATCGGTCAAGCGCTATATTTTTGCCGTCTTATCGTATCAGTCGATGGCCCTAATGTCTGTTACTAATAGTGGGCAATGTTACAACCATTAGCACAAGTTGCGGGACTGACAATGCCATATTGATTGCCTTCTGATCTGAAATAATCTTAAACTTAATCTTAAACTTATTTTGAGAGAAGTCATATTCTGAAGATTCGGAGATTTCGGAGACTGCAAACTGGAGTTTACCTACCACTTAGTAGACTCTTAGGTCCCAAATAAAAGCTGGTAAAAACACGGAGACGATCTTAACCAATATTCAGAGACCACATATTTAGTCCCGAATGTAAACTATTAGTAACTTAGCTGTGAGACATATCGATTTGCGTTCTCGACTTCCAGACGGTCTGGTTTATTCATGGAGCTTCGATTTTTTTTATTGTTCCCTTATACCTGGCGTACTAAGGTATTGCTCGGGGTGTGCACACGTTCTCAATCTCAGTATCGACCTACCTAAATACCTAATCTTGAGGCAATAAGTAATTGCAACTTTAATAATTATTATGTAGCCTGCCTGAATAGCACACTGAATATCTAGTACTTATGTTTGGTTTGTTGTTGTGTTGTACAGTAAAGAGTATCTATCTATAACACAAATGACAAACTCCTTGGGCTGGCTATACCTAAGCATCAATTCTTGATAACTTATCAATGATAGCCAATTTGTATAGTAGTTTGAGTATTTAATTTTAATAAATGCAATTCATCAATACATAATAATTAGAGAATTATGGATGCTTCTTATAAAACATGAAATTGTTGATATTGGCGTCACATTCTTACCAGCATTACATTACAATTCATTCATAGCAACATTTGATCTTGGCTAAATAAGTTGGTATTTAATTATTGCATTTTAGCTTAGGTACCTACTTATGTGTTTTCTATGCTATGCAGCTCTAACAATACCTACTTACTGTTATGGTGATAAATTACACTTAAACAATTCGATAATAATGAATGTAAATGCGCCATGGGGCACTGATTTCAACAGAAAAGCTACCTTTCATTTGTACATGCATTCGTGACATAATTTGACCTGTCACTTGGACAATAGTTATACACGGCCACCGGCCCAAAGGGTCAAATCGCAACTGTCCTTATAAATAAACTGTCTCTTTGAGTGCCACAACAAAAGCTAACTTACAACATGACAAATCCAATTTCGGGTTGTCAGCTTATGGTGCATATGGGCGGTAAGCCTAATTAATGTTGGCAAAATGCCAAAAATAGTCATGACCTTGTCATGCATTTTTCCAATGGCTTAATGTGCAATGATTTACTCTAACAAGTTTCACTCATAATCATAAGCCATAGCAATAAGAGCGCTGTTTACATTTCCCGCAAATCCCTCAGTACCTAATATCGTCAGTTCGTCACGCAAGCGAATGTGAAAGTGTGCCTAGCGGTTTGTTTTGTGCTGTGATTGATGGTGACGGTGTGCCATGGGACCGTACTCCGTGATGTCACTGTGATGTAACGCGATACCGCATCCAATACACGTGATAATTATGGGTTGCGTCAGGAATGAGGTCGAGGGCAGATCGCAGGGAATAGACGCGTAGATGTCATTCCAGACAGCTATTCGAAGATAGAGAAAAAAAAACTGGTACAGTATATTAGTAAAAAATCAATGCTTTCGCCATTATACTACGTAATCCCTACAACGCAACACATTACAAAAGGTAAAGAAGAAGTGCTTAGTTAGAAATAAGTCTGCAAATTGCATAAATTATTTTTGGAGGAATGAGGGTTTTCGCGTTTGAATAATCCGCTAGGTGGTGTACCTACTAAAGGAGTGAGGTACATATACAATGTGATTAGTTATTTTTAAACGTGATCTCTCAAAATGTCAATTTAACAAACTAAACAACCAATGCGGTTGATGTTGGACTTCAGTCCAACAGTACGCCATCTAGCGGATTTTTCACACGCAAAAACCCTCATTGGAAAAATATCTTACTGCAGAAACAGAAACAGAAACATTATTTATTTTCTTAATACACAAATTTGATACAAAGATGTTATAAAAAGTATCATGGACACGGTATCCAGCCTGCCAGCAGGCGCGCAAATAGATTAGCTGTTAGAAGTCAGGGATTTATCTTATTTTTTACGTTTGTTCCATTTGTTGATTCAAAAATCAGGGATTTTCCGGAACTCTAGAAACTCTAACCTGTCTGGAAAATACTTTAGAGCTTTCACGCCCACATAGGTAATTGGGTACCTAAAAACAAAGATATCCCTCTACCGTTCGTGACGAAAGCTACAGACCCACACCTTTGTGCCATATTTCGTGCCGGCAATAAAAGCAAAACGACATTGCAGGGAGGTCTGAGGCAGATGACTCACCATGTGGAAATGAATTTATTGGTCGCACTCCGGTCGTTCACATTTACAGCTGAATTACCTGCCGACCTTGTCGCTTACACTCTGAATCGATTATTAATTTACCAATCCACAATCGAGAAGAGATATCAACACATACCACTCTAGAATCGGGGGGATTTAAAACGATTAATTTAAATTAAAGATGTCCAATAACGGCCACAATGATCGGAAAATAGATCCAAACTATGTTACTTTAGTCTTCCTCCGTCGTTAGTATAGCCGTGAACAACTTTCTTGTTTTCTTTCTCTATTTTTTGTGTACTTTACTTCCTTTAAATTATCTATTTCTTTTCAATATTGGACAGTACTTTTATAAACTCGACGACCTGTTTAGCGCAGTAGTTTCTTTAAACCACTGCGCTAAATAGGTTGAGAAGCAAGGGTCGTGGGTTCGATTCCCGCACCAGCACAAATGGTTGTTGATGAAACAAATATTTGTGCTGGGTCTGGGTGTTTGTGGTACCTTCGTAGTTTCTGTTTCAAAGTACAAGGGAAAACCTTAGTTTGGGACCAGTACAATATGTGATGTTATGTAAATTTATTTTATTATTATTTATTTAAATCTTGCAAAACAAAATAACTTATCGAGTTGATATTCAACAGTCGCGGAACTTGCGCTGTAAATGTGATAAATAAGTCTAGAAATCGTCTTGTAGATGGTAATTACGTCCATTTACCAAGCAAAGTTACTTAAGTTGAAAGTAAGATTTGCAGTCTGGAAATTTTGTAATTGTGGATTGCTAGTTTTAATACGATTCTGCAATTCCGTCGTTCGTTGCTGCAGTAATAATTGTCTGCAAAATGTTAGGTAGTTGCTTCCTCATCAGACTCCTGAGTGACTCTCAAGTCTCCCAGTATTGTTATTATAAGTTTTCCTGTTACTGCCTTTTGCTGCAGAATACAGCAGACAGTTGGGGTAAGGACTTACGAAGTGGCGCCACAAATCCTCCATTCTTACTTTTTTCTTTTGGCGAAAGGACTGAATGTGAAACAATATTCCATGAAAGTACCTACCATGAGTATTAGTTGCAAGGACTGGAAGCAGCAGCTACCAATTTAGAAAAGTTAGTTTTCCAAATTGACCCGATCCGTATAGAGTTATACCCTTAGACAATTTAATTGTCTAAGGTTGTACCTATTCGTAGTGTAATTCCTTTGTTCTTACTATTCATTTTAACAAAATTTCACTCACTTACATTCAAAAATTGTATTCCTTTGTTTCCGTTCTTATCAATAAATGCAGCTGACTGCAAAATGTATTTACATTTCATTCCTCGGAACTTAGGTCGTAAATTGATTCTACTTTGCCATTCATTGAGTAAATGGATTTAACTAGCTTAATGTAGTCCGTTAATCTGTTTATTTCAATCTAACATTAAACCATACCTTCGTGGTCTAATATAACATTGGTTCTACGCAGTACATTTTTGTCTGTCTAGGATATTATGCTATACTATTTACTACTAATACTCGAGTATTTAGATATTCATTCATATGTGCATGAATTAAACTTTTTCAATTTTTCTCCCGGAATCACTAGTAATTTAAAAAAAATATATAGTCACTTAACTTTGATTTGGCTCAAGTACCTGTGAAAAATACTTACCTCCCTGTTCTTCTCGTAACAACAATAATAATCCGCTCCGACGTGATTCATTTAATTTTGCCACGAGCAACGGTCGTCGTCTTATGAACGCGCCCACGCCTTATGCGTCTTCCGCTTTGTATTAGAATTTATTCGTATTTGATTCGTGTGAACTCCTCAATAACTTAGCTTATTTACTTACTGGAAATATTCTTTCAAGCTGCAGCAATCTTCCTCATTTCATAAAATCCTCTTATTCATTACCATTGACTTCAATTAGAATATATTACATACCTACTACAGGGACATGAAGATTGATGGTTCAACATTAGCAATCTTCGCATAAACAAGCCGACGTCATTCAGTTTACCAACATGAGCGGTTTAGTAGGTAAGTAAGCAAGCGAACATGAAGACGTAATCAACTGTAAACCTTTTTGTGTAGCTATAAGTATGAAAATGATCTCACACTTTACTAAGTTCGTGACTGTAAAAAGGTTGTTTTGAGACATTTTCTTTTCACAAAAGAACCTAACTCCTTTGGGTAGTATAAAAAATGCAAGGATATTGACGCGGAACTGCTGCGTCCAGGTCACGTTGCATGACCTAAATAATTTAACGGCTAAATCTATAAACCTAGCGTATTTCGAAGCAGTAAAGTCTACAATCGGATGCATATTTCCTCGACTGCACCGATGGAATCCCTGTATTTCACTCGTATGTAATGCCCTGACTCAACCACTTAACTTGAGTATCCCTATCCATATTAGGTTTAGATAGATAGATAGGTATGTCTGAAAGAGGTGGGATAATTTCAAATCAAACCCGATCCGTAGGTGACTCTAATGACCTTAGAGAGAGATTATTAAAGTATTGTCTTTACATTCTTGATGCTATGTCTTTAACGGTTTGAGAACTAGAAATCTGTTATTTTCCTTGATTACGCACCAACTTTTCTGATCCATATGTTTAAGGTTAAATGATCCGCAGTGTAGGTTGTTTTTAAAATTAATTTCTTCGGCTTGCTCAGAACTGTAGAGGTCTGTTTCTATTATGACTAGATGCTTTATACGGTTTCTAATAACGTATTAACTACAGGCTAAACCTAACATCATAATTTTTATAATAAATGCTGCGTCTACTATCAACAACTGTCTAAGCATTTAAGTAAAGGTATGAAACCCTTTGTTCAAACACGGTTGACACGGTAGACTGTCGTGCGCCGCATAACATATCCACGCCATATTTGAAAACGTCAGTAAGGAAATTGTTTGCATAAGGATAAATGCATATCCACCTATCATAGTTCTTACAGGTACCTTACGATTAGTTACCTATTTATAAGTAAGCAAACGTACAGCTGTCAAGTGAAGATGATACGTATAAATTAACTCTTTCAATGAACAAATGAGCCCAGTGAATAGTGGAAACTTGGAATATCAAAAATGTAAGGAAGGTAGAATTCAACGCCAGTTAATCTTGGTGCTTACGTCGGCAGTGCAAATGTAATGTTGCAAATTATACGACACGACAGGCAGTGCGTCCGCAAATTTAGTGACCATGCAAGCACATAATACATATATGTAGTACCTTTGTTTTCGTATACACGTGTTTTGCGTAAATGTACTATGTAGGATGTTACATTACTATTATCCTCTTTACTGTGTCCGTCCTAACGTGACCTATGAATGCAATTACCATACGTTGCACTGTCCCCTTTTGTGGGTCAACCGGCGCTCTATTACCCGGCTCACTGGCGGCCGATACGATCAGTAACGTCGCATTTTACTATCATATATTAACAGAACTTTCAACATGCCGCAAATTACTACTCAAGTCACGTCTGTTCACTCCCATCCGCAGGGATATTCTTCCATTTGCTACAATTCTGGCATGCATTTTTCGTCTCTTCCACGTTTTCCGTATCTCCACAGCAGTCGTGGTATTAGTTTAGTTAGTCTTTCGTCTATAATATTTGTGTTCAAATCAAACGAAAAAAAAATATTTGCAAGAATACAATTATTATTATTACGTCATGTATTCATTAAATTATTTTTAATATATTTACCTACAATTAAGTCACATTTTCATTTCAAAAGGATAAATTAAATGTTGCCGCCAAAAGATAGGCACTAGGAAAACTATGAATAGGCACTTATTCATTCTTAAAATACATCGCACACTTTCGGTAATTTCAAATCGAAGTACTTAATCGAGAGTTGTAATAAGAATCTTATGAACGGGATAAGCGCATAGAAGAGCATTCTCGACATCAAATAGCTATGACTAACATAACAGTTTGAACAAGGCACACAAACTTGTACAAACGATAATTCTGTCGTAAATACCTGTTCAAGTGGCTGTTATATTGTATTGCGTGGTACTGATAGTAAATATTGAATTTGATTCCAAGCAAATCAAGTTTTTCTTTACGAACGATAAAAGATTTTAGTTATTATTATTCTAAGTTACAAATTGTAAAGCGTGGATTCTTGTTGCGTAGTTAGATGTGCGTCTTAATTTTGTACAAAAACAGCGTTATTCAATACTACAATTTCACAATGGTATTAAAGTGACAAAGCCAGAGGCTTGAATGCTGGGTAACAGAGCGATGTGTGATTCTAACTTTACTAACGATATTATGACTCACAAACACAATAAAGTTATTGTATCATGTGTAGGTTGGGAAGTTATAGCACTCATTAGTGTTTATTATTTACATTTAGTTTAAGTGTACTTATTGTAAATAGAAGTCTATTAGTCGTAGTAGCTAGTACATTTTTATCTAGACTCATACTTTAATCATGTCGAAAATAAAGACTTCGAGCTTTATTCATAAATAAATAAATAAAATAAACCTTTGTTAGCTAAAACTGTGTTATAGAGCATTTTTGACGTTTGAAACAAAATATTTTCATACACAATGTTCGAAAAAAGAATGAAAACTACTTTATAACGACGTTTTAGTTAACAAAGGTTTGAGAGCATTTATGAATAAGACCGTATGTAATCAGCAAGTACCTATTATGATCTATATGAATAGGTAGGTAAGGTAGGTACGCAGCTATAAGATCCGATAAGTTTTCAATATGTTCAGGAATACCTACATTCAGTAGTGTTTACTATGCGGTAAGCCAAGTAACAACGCTTGCAGGTCGTAATAAATCCAACATAATCTATTTGAACGCTCATTAATTGCAAATGTGATTTAAATTATGACCAGTTTGTATAATTAATGGAAAGTTACAACAAGTAAATAGACATAGACACGATAATCGATATTGTTGTATAAAGATCGATCGCTTCGCTTCCAAATCATTAAAAAAAACATGTGTTGGATTACACACCCGGCTTGTCTTTTTCATGTTAATAATATCGAAATCGATATCGTAAAGCTAATGAGTCAGAACGGAGCCGTTACCGGGTGGAACGGGATACAAAGTAATGCACTCAAATTCGGATGTAACGGTCGAATTTAGCGGCCATGACAGCAATATGGATTTATGAAAATACTGCCCAGTGTCATACTGTTGCATACTTGGACAATTTAACACGCTAAACACAAAATGGTTTTTCACTAAAATTTAGCATTTGGCATCTTCAATCAGTGGACTTTATAAGCACATTAAAACTTTAGCGTTACTTTGACAGTCTTCTATCCACCATCAGGTTGATTGACTCTTGTCCTTATCCCAGCATTCGTTAGTGTCAGTTATAACTGTTTTATTGGGTTCATTTAGTAGCTTTTAAGTAGGTGGTGAATCAATAAAATTTATTGTGAAATTGATCGACACCTATTTAATCGATCTTGATTTCTTGACATAATTCTTCTCGTTATGGCTGACTCGATCATATTTCGACATCCTTTATGCATAAAAAATATAACAATAAACGATCAAGTTGTGACGTCCTAAAAGCATAAAATAAGACAAAAAACGATTTCTGATTCCGAAGGATCAGGTACACGCAAAGGAGTTCCGCCTTGCGTTTTTAGGCAAAACGGGTGCGCTCGCGCAAGGTTGAACGCACGCGGCTATTCGTGCCCGCGCGGGAGAACAAAGGAATCGATTGAGCAATGATTTATAGGGTTGATCTTTGATACCAAATGTCCATATTTGGAAGGATCGAGTCAAGGGAGAAATCGTTTCAACTGAATGTAGAAGGGTTATAGCAATTTGACCCTGATTGCCTGATTGACATTGATTTAATGCGGCTCTATGATATGTCACAAAATCACTGTTACATTTTAGTGCACTGATTTTTAATTTACCTACCCATTTGAAGGTAAACTTTCTTTTGTGTTCTTATTTGAGTAGTAGTATTGTATTATAGAAATATAGAATATAATTTATATTCTGAAAGTTGGTCCACATAGTTATTTGAAGAAATTTTTCATCGGGTCTGCTAGTAGTTCAACTGTTATTATTTATTTAGTTTTTTTTTAAATTTATTTATAAGGATCCCAGCACAGGTGGCACAACCTTAAAAATAAAACTTAAAATCTAAGAATACATGCTTTTGTGCACCTACAATTATAAGAGATCACAGCTTGCTTTGAAACACATTATTTGGTGATTACCTGATAGCATTTTTGTAGAACTAAGAAATGTTATTTATTTCATTATGTATTATAAATATGCATTTTATATATTTAGAAGATACATTAAATTATTCTTAATCTGAGTACAGGTGGGTACTTATAATATTAGCACTATTAACTATATTGCACATAATTTATTTCTGGGACCTACTTTTTGGTTGTTAATAATATGTAGAGTATAACCGAGATGATAATGTATACTGTAAGCCAAGCAATAATTCATCGCTGTCTCAACATTATGTCTCGTTGAATCTATGATTGCGATTTCTGTCAGCGACTCCCTACAAGGAAACTTGAAAACTCGAAGAGCCTTGAACGAGCAAAAAGTTAATTCGTATCGTCAGCTTTTGTTCCTTCCATTATGTTTGGTCCTAGTCGTGACTTCTTTATTAAACCAAATTACGTTCCCGGAACTAACTAGTAGAGAAAATTACGAGGAAAATGGTCTGTGAAGAGATTAACAGTATTGTTGACCTAGTATACCTGTATTACTGACCTAGGAATGGGGAAACAGGTGATCAGTTCTTCATTATCTTTAGTCGCCGAGACTATGCATGTTTTAAATAAATTAACATTTTACGCTATTTGTCGTACAGTCATTGCGTGTTTTGGCGCTAGAATAGGTATACTTCATTTTTATGATTGTACTTAAACATAAACAAAATAACAACATTGTTAATAAATAACATACACTTGCATGTTAAAAGTGCGTGTTTTGTATTTGACAGCTTACTTAATAGATGAAAAACTAAGTTGTTTTTACATAGGAACCTAAGTAAAAAATAAGCACTATTAGAAACATGTGAAATGCTCTTTCTACGTATGTACAGACAGCCACACACCAGGTTTCCACAATCAGTAAAAAATTGATATTTAACCATACATACATATATAAGGTGAAAATCGACTGAAGAAATTTGACAGTTTACAAAACTGTATATACTTTCATGTGTACGTACATTACCTAGGTACTTCCCTAAATAAAGAATAACAAAATACGATTAGTAATAGGTATGCCTATTTACTATCAGTTTTTATGTTACGTGGATTTTTTATAGGTACCTAAATAATATTACAAAATGCTAAACGGCCGCATTGAATTTGAAATTTAAATCAATGTAGGGCATTTAGTTGGAGGTAGGGCGATGTTATCGAAAACTTTTTAGATAATAGGTTTTGTAGGTTACGAATGTTTAGGAATGTATAAGTAGTTAATACGAATTACCATATTCATAGGATATCATCATACTCGTAACATGAATTAAAACGAAGTCGCTGTCTGAATGACGATAAACTATTCGTAGAAATATTATGGCTGTTAGGTGTTATACTTGTAAGACATTCATTCAAGTCTTAGTTTTATTAATTTTACATTTTCAAGAGTCCAAACATTTTTATTTCTTCAGCCAGTTTGAACACCTATCTAAAAGTCATAGGACATCTTTAAGGGTCCGGCGAACAACGTATTTGCCATACAAACGTAATACCAAAATAATTTGCAATTTGAGGATATCTCGACATTTCATTGCTGTTACTCGGATTAAGAAAGTTATTAACACCTGCTCTTAAAAATATCAAACGTCTTCCTTGGGTGTGTATGCCGGCCTCACACCTTAATGTCTAGTATCTACTGAAAGTTCAGCAATCCCCCTTTGAGATTGTTCTCGTCAGTCTTTTAAAGCACTCTGAAACTCTGTCACACGCTCTCTCAGATAAGCTTCTGAAACATGGAAGCTCTCAAAGTTAACGTCTTGTAACCAACGAGAATATAGACGCACAGTGCGTGTCAAAAGGACGAGGTTAAAGATTCGGTCGTTAACCCGTTTCGTAGGTTTTTCTGTTTAGTCCTACGTCTCCACTTCACTCCATCATAACCAGCGGGTTACAGCAAAGGATAGCGATCCTTTGTATTCTTTTAACATAATTTGGTCATACCAACACCATTTGCGCTGGCTGGTTTAATACCGTGACTCGGATACTTTTATAGTTATACCATCTTATGTATCAAATGTGTATTATGCAGTTAAATATTTTTCTGTTTCTATTTCTAATTGTCCACTATCACGTTCCAGGGCTGGCCTCTGTGGGAGCGCGTGGAGTCGACGGAGCACGAGCGGCGGCTGCTGCTGGTGGCGCGGCTGCCGCACGTGCGCACGCTCAACGGAGGCGGCGCCGTGCCCGCTGAGGAGCGGGACGCCGCGGAGCGCGCCTTCATCCGGTACTACATGGAGAAACCAGAGGCCGATCGACCTGATAGGTAACTATTTCTTTGTTGCTGTCCTAACCTTTTGGTTCAAGTAGTAGTTGTAATTGTAGTTGAGACAATCTAATTTAGATAGCCGTGGAACTCAGTTTAGCTACGGGTCTTATTTTAGTTTTTTGGCATGATTATTGTAAATATAAAGTTTATTTGGGACGGTCTATGATGGTAGTGAACCAAAAGCTAGTCGACCTGTTAGGTAACGATTTTATCCGTAACTTGAAAACAGCTAGACGACACGCTACAGTTACCGTCAACATTCAAATTTGAGCTATACAGGGTATATTTGTGAACTTTTACATCCCTTTAACCACGTGTTCTACCAACCATTCTGAACAACATTTGTTCAATGACAATTTCGAAATTCGTCGAATTTTTTTCTCAACTGCCCATACAAAATGGCCAAGTCATAGAAAAAAAATTGGTCAGAGTGGTTAGTAGAACACGTGGTTGAAGGCATGTAAATGTTCACAGATACACCCTGTATAAACATAGACACAAAGAATGTAAAATTTAATTCTGTTCTGCCACGGGATTTCTTTGGTGACTCTAAAACAAAAAACTTGACTCTTCTTTGTGGGAGAGCCTTAGAGGGTTAGTAGGTAAGCCCCGTGTGGTCCCGGCAGAGTAGAATAGGCCACCCTCACTCTTACCGAGGTGTCGTAAAAGGCGACTAAGGTAAAGCTGCTGGCATGATCATCAGCACCCAGAGAAGGAAAACTCTGCATTTATATCTAAACCTTCCCCAACCCGTCTGCCAAGCGTGGTGAGTATGGCAATTACCCCTCATGTGATTGAGGGAGGCCCGTGCCCCAGCAGTGGGGACTTAAATGGGCTGATGATGATGATGATGTGAGGTAAGCCCCTGGGTAACTACATAGAAGACATCCAAGATGGAATGCCTTAATGCCAAGCGACCCCCGCCCCGTTTTGGATCATACATACCTATCCCAAAAGTTGCAATCTGCCTGCTTGAGGGACAAAATTCATTCCTCAAACGGTCACAAATCTACTTGTAGCTTACGATTTTTGTTAACATTTACCTAGTTATCGAAAAGATATTTCAAACGTTCATCTGAAGGACCTCGTGTATAAGGTCTGCCCGTGGGCGAACAATTCTCACTCAGCCGCCGCGACCTAAATGACTTAAGCTGTATGCAAATGATGCGTGGTCTATGGCTTAAGTGGCTAAGTGTGATATTAACCTAGTGGGCAGACTTGCTGCTTATGGCTCAATTTAATGTCACAGTGATGTAAAACTGATTAATTTGAATATTATGAAAGTAGAAGCAAGTGCATAATCCGTGTGTAGATTATTTGAAAAATGATTCACTACCTACTTAATTACTATCAAACACACTATCAAAGGAATATCAAGATTCTATTCAGTGCTATTTTTTGGGTTCCGTGGCCAAATGGCAAAAAACGAAACCCTTATGTATGTAGATTCGTCATGTCTGTCAGACTGGCTGTCCGTTCTTATGTCACAGCCACTTTTGTGCTAATCTGTTAGAGGCGACACGCGAGTCACCTGATACTTAAAGTCGATTTTTTAATTAGACGAAGTAAACTGAAAGATGTCAATGTGTCATTCCCATACATTTGCAAAATGTATGGGAATGACACATTTAATTGTGTTTAATTAAAAATCAGACTATAGTAAGTAGGTAATCACCGTCGTCCATGACCATAACATATAAATGAGGTCGCTAATGCGTTGCCTCTACTTGTTTTTTTTTAGGAGTACCTATACTCTTCTCTTGGAGGTCCCAAGACTGAGTTTAACAATATATTTGTTAATTTGCAGGTATTGGGAGCTACTCCAAGTGCACGGCAAGCTAGACCCACTGGTGTCTGTGGACCTGAGGCCCGAGAAGCGAGTGCAGATCACCTTCACCTGCGGCAGCACCAGTGAAGTGCGAACCGTTGACGTCTACAGGTCACTAACCCTCGAATACTCAAACACTTTTTAACTTTGGCAGCTGCTTCAACCCTTAACCAGGCAACTAGACATCATCGATTTCATTGGTTTTCAACCTTATCTCATCTGTACAAAGTTCAAAATCTGATGGTCCCGAATGGTTACTTGTCTGGTTAAACTTTAACATCAAGCTATTGCTATCTTATTTTGTGATAGGATGAGCTAACGAATCTTTTGATGGCAAGAGATCGCCGCCGACCATGGGTAGGTATACGCAACATCAATGGAGTCACAAGTGCGCTGCCAACATTTTAACTCCCCTTATCTCAGAATTAGACTTCCGGTAGCGGAAGCTTCCTTTCCGGTATTAACTCTTTCGGCCGGTTTCTGAGTAAAATGTATGATAGAGACAACAACATGGTTAAGCACCTCTTAAACTTGAGATGATAGGTTAGGAACTCTACTGCTCGGGAAGCGATTGCCGCCGACCTTGGGTATACGCATCAGTGGAGTCAAAGTGCGCTGCTAACCTTTTAACTTCCCTTATCCCAGAATTAGGCTTACCGAAAGAGTAAGGAGGGTACCCCTCCTTACTCTTTCGGTCGGTTTCTGAGACAACTGTATGATAGAGACAACATCATGTTGTCTGGGGAGGGACGTGAAGGGAGACTTCTTAGATAGATTGTCATGTCCCTTCCCCACTCTGGCGAGGACGGGAGCACCCCAGGAGTTTTAGTCAGTAGACCCCGCCGACACGGGGGGAGTCCGACATAACCCGTCCGCCCCCCGGTGGACGGGTATGCTGTAATTGCATTTCTCCTGAGAGATCAAAAAAAAGGTACTTTACTACTCGGGCGTAAGATTCTTACACTCGTCTATCATCTCTCGTGTAGTTTCCTCGAGGATGCATTTGCCATAATATTATTATATGCGCACTGCGCAGTGCGCTTGCGCATATACCTACCTACAGAAGTGCAAAATAAATCCATGAATAGATGGTTTGGTAGTTTAGTCAGTAGTCGCTATAGGTACTTGAAATATTTTTTGAAGATAAAGTCTACGTTCTAGTTTAAACTTATGTCTCCAACTTATGTTATCATATTTTTTATTTAATATTCCAGAACTGTATCAGACTTGAAATCCAGACTAGAACGGCTAGCCGGCTTCCCCGCATCTAAAATGAGATTGTTCTATGTCGATCAAGAACTTAGAGATACAGAGGTAAATATTATCATGTTTATTAATAAGTCCGCAATAAACTATTTGGTTCACGTATTATCGTAATAGGTATTAATATACATACATATTTGTATGTATATTAATACTAGGTATGCCTAGTTATATTTATTTAATATAAGATATGAATAATATGTAATTGTAAGTAAATATTTGTTTTAGTTACTAAGTATTACTTAAAAGTACTTTTATAAGCTAATTTTAGTAATAAAATAGTGCTATCCATAAATACTTATAGGTAAATAAGTAGTGCCTAGCTAAACCTTTACAGATGGAAAAGGTAATAGACATTCATATTAGGGACACAATCACAAAACCCATACACCACTCCCAGCATGCCTATCGCAGAGGAAAATCTACTGAGACTGCGCTTGTCAGTCTAGTAGACCGAATCGAGAAGGCGCTGGACGATAAAGAAACAGCACTTTGTGCATTTCTAGACATTGAAGGAGCCTTTGACAATACCCCAACATCGTTACTGGTTAGGGGACTCATTGACAAACAAGTCGATTTAACAACAACAAAATGCGTACAGTCAATGCTCTCAACTCGAGAAGTGAAGATATCACTCTTTGAAACCTTATTTACTGCGCTAACAAGAGGCTGCCCACAGGGGGGAGTGCTTCTCCCTTACTGTGGACTCTTGCTGTTGACCAGTTACTTTACAAGATGGCCAGAATGAGCATAGACACACAGGGATACGCAGATGACCTGGTAGTCATGGTCCGAGGCTTCTGCCAAAGTACAATATCCTCCATACTACAGAGACCTCTGAATACCATCGGTGACTGTTGCGAAGAGAACAATCTGTCAGTAAACGCCGATAAAACTATAGTTATACCATTAACCAGGAAGAGTAAGTTAGACAAGCTCACCAAGGCCTGGATGAATGGAAAGGAGATAGAGTTTTCCACTGAAGTAAAATACTTGGGTGTCACAATCGACCAAAAACTAACGTGGAATACACATCTCCAAAGTATAATACAAAAGGCAAAAATAGCTTTAGGTACATGCAGCCGTATGATAGGAAATGACTGGGGCATAAGCCCTAAGGCGGTCCTATGGCTATACCAAACCATCGTGAGGCCGACCATCTCATACGCTTCTGTGGTATGGTACAACAAAGCTCAACAAAAAACAGCTGCAGATAAACTAGGTAGTGTGCAAAGGACTGCCTGCATTATGGCGACCAGAGCTATGTCAACAACGCCGAAAGGGGCTTTGAATGCACTGCTCAACCTGACGCCTCTCGACACTTTCATCGTCAGAGAGGCGGAGGCTAGTATGTGCAGGATAAACGCACAGGGCGAGACAAAGCTCCTCTCACAGAGGTTGAGATCTCTACTCAACTCAAGAAGAGAGACACCAGTCCTGAGCATGCCCTCTGATACAATCACAACAACACATAATTCCAAAAAACATATGTTGTGGAAATACCAACTAGAGATGACTGGATGAACAGGCGTATACCTCGTGAAAAAGACAGTATAATCTGGTATACTGATGGGTCTAAAATGGGACCCAACGTAGGCTTTGGCATATATGCAGAGAAGCCCACAATCAAGATTTCCCAGAACATGGGCAAGCTAGCATCCATTTTCCAAGCGGAGGTATACGCAATTATTGAGTGTGCGGAAACCAGTCTGCAAAGGAAATATTTGAACAAAACTATATACATAAACTCTGACAGTCAGGCGGCTCTGCTAGCACTTAGGGCGTACTCTACAACATCCAAACTAGTAGAAGACTGTATGACTAGACTAAACCTTCTAGGTCAATGTAACAGAGTAACACTTAGGTGGGTTCCAGGTCACGCGGGGATTGGAGGCAACGAGATTGCTGATGAGCTCGCGAGGGCAGAATCGGAGGGTACATGGCGTACCATGGGCCGTAGCCCAGAACCCTTTCTGCGGCATACCCAACAAAAGTCTTGCCCGTCTGACACTGGAAAGAATCTATAGACACAAATCACGCGAATCATGGCTAAAATTGCCGGGATTAACCCATTCCAAGCTACTCATAAAGCCCATTAACCGCAGATCCTCCGCTGCGCTTCTTGAGCTAAGTAGGAACAACTGTTGCCTCAATAAGCACATGGCCACTATAGGACTGAGTGACACTAGAATCTGCAGAATTTGTAACGAGGCGGATGAAACCCCTATACACTTAATCACTGAATGCGGACCACTAATGCGCAAACGTAGCTTACATCTGGGAAAGCACTTTTTGAGCCCAACGAAGCTAGGGATCTCAGTCCCAAACAACTAATACACTTTCTAAAAAGTGTAGGGTTTGGGACTGATATATAGCACAGTGGCGATCACAATAGATCAAACTGGTCGCAGTGATACTGGTCTGAATAGGACCTGCATAGCCGCCCGCTTAAAATAAAAAAAACCCTTACAGAACATGTTACCGACTGTATAACTTGCTAGTCATACAAAGTGTAATATACTACGTTAGTTTTAAGACTGCAATTATAACATGTAATGCAATTTAATAAATAAATAATTATGTACCTATTTTCTATTTTCGACAGCTATTTCCGGGTCCAGAGGAGATGAAGTTCCCAACAAAGCAGCTATACTCGTACAATATCCGATCCGGGGACGAAATCATCATAGAATCCAAGCTTCAGCACTCTATATCGGTAAACTCGACCGCGTGAGAGTCGAGTGCTCTGGCCGGTCCGATCATTGGTGCGGTGACATAGCAGTGTGGGCCTCCGCTGCGTGACGCGGACATTTCCAGACGATACCTGTCGCGAGCGCAAACTATATGGACACAAACGCCGGATATATACACGGCTACGCGCAGATACATGCGTGTGTCGATCCCGTCGTAGGTTCAACAGAGACAGACTATACGGACACGATACGATACAATGCCTAGCGCGTAGGTTACCAAACTCTTTGATATCAACGTCACCTAGAGCCGACTTTCTGTGTCTGTTTATTTTGTGTCGCGACCGTCCCGCGGCGGATTCCAGTATACGCCAAAGAGGACGAAAGACCCGCGCAACGTATGGTGTTTACCACAAAATGAACCCGCACGCGGATGGTCCGTGCCCGGATTCCGCTTCACGCAGCGGAGGCCCTGAAACGGGAGCCTCGTCGCACAAGGAGACTAACGCGTCCATCAGACATTTTAGGTATATAAAATCATATTATCTCAAAGTAGACAGTGGATGCCACACGTGCCAACTATAAGGGTCGCTTTGGCATATGGTGATAACACAAACAGTCACTAGACCTTTCTCACTTTTTACAGAAAAAAACCAAATATCTTCCCCAATAAGTTAAAACTTTTACTTTAAGGGTATCTAATCGATTTTTACAGTGAAAAGTTTGGGATAAAATGTATATGATATATGAGAATATTCAATCGTTCAATATTGTAACTAATGAATAATTAATTTACCTAGACCATTTTTGGAGAGTGACACATCGGGAAACGTTATAAAAGTTGTCCATGAAGTCTTAAAACTATGTACCTAGATTGGATATATCTTAGGAATTTTAATTTTTTTTTAAATAAAGTTTGGGTGGCTAGTTGGGGGTGATTCCCGCGCCTTTGCGAGACAGGAACCCTTTAGTTCTATGAATAACGATGTATGTTTTAATGTGACTCCAAGTCAACTGCGCGTGATTCGCCCCTTGTCGTGATGTGACGGTCGGTGAGACCCGTGTGCGGCGAGGCCGCTTGTGCAACGTGGATGTGTCAATGCATTATGCGACTACCTTGTTGTTCTATGTTGTCTTATCGCCTAATGAACGCGGCATTATTTAGTGCCACAGCGGGGCGTTGGTTGCATTTCTATGGAACTGATTTAAATAGGCTTTTTTCTGAGACATAATTGTGCTTTAATTTCCATTTTAACCGACTAAGCTATTGTTTGATTACGGTAACTTTACTTTCTTACTAAGTAGCGTCGGTGTTTCGAGGGTTTCGAGCGGGTGTGGTATAGAAGTCTAAAGTAGCAGCGAATATGGCCCCATACCGTATGTGCTTAGGTACTCAAAGCCAGTTCTAAAAGAACCCTTGAATTTCGTCGCAAAATAAAGGAAGTGATCTTCTCAATCACACATATTTCATCTTATAACACAACTGGAAATGCAACTGACATCGCTAATAGTGAACATTACCTTATACCTTCAGCCTCTAATGCCATTTGAAGTACCTATTGTATTGTAATTATGCTAGTGAGTTTCAATTTAGTTTGTCCAGTAAAATGTCTACATATGTTTTTTCTATTAACAAATTACTTGAATGGGACAATTTTAGTTCATCATCATTAAGAACAGAACAATAATTGTACCATTTTCTTATCACAAAGTATTATTGTACTCACATTGTGAATCCAATGGTTGTCACAAAGCCACTAGTTTTAAGTTTCGCCACAAGCTGAGAGCTTGACTATGAAATTAATTTTATTTTTTAATCTTCTAATCGTAACGAGAAATTGAATTCTGATTAGAAGCTACTTAATATAAAATTGCGATTATATTTTTATTTTAAAATTATCGGGAATATGTATATCAATCAGATATGTTTTTTCTATATTTTTTTATTTGCAATAAGCAACTGTGATAATAAATTATAAAAGATGGCTAAATCTAATACTACTTATCATTGTGTCCTTACATAAGCATAATTTCTGTAATTTGTTGAGTAAATGTAACTCTGCAAAGTACATACATAAATTTAAAGAATTGGCTAGATGTTGTATATTGCTTGTTAACACAACATAAAGTGATACTAACTGCCATTTTGCGAAAGTATACCATGTGTCTTCAAAAGTTTAGATTTAAATAATAGCTACTAGATAATAGATTAAAATTGTCAATGGAACTAATAAAGGCTGTTTCTACTTTTGTTTTCAGTGGTAAGCCATTGTAGCGATAACTGCTGAGATTTTTAGAGCTGCCAAATATGTTTTATCTAAAATGACAAGTTTGTATATTAAATCAAATACCGAAGGCAGTTATTGCAATATGAACAGAATATGAAAAACTTATTTGACACAATATTTTAACATTATTGTTTTTTTTTTGTTTTTAGTCTAGTATAAAATCGAAGTGAAGAATAAATGAAATGTACGAAAACTGTGTGATTAATTTATATACAACCTTTTCCCATAAACAGCTAACATTGTATTCTGTACTTGTTCTATGATATGTTCAAACACTTCTGTCCATCTTGCGTTACTCATTTCGCGTGTACGTCGTTTCAAGAAGTTCAAAAGTATGTAGAGATTATCTATATTTCTGTTCAATACCATATTGCGCAGATACTCGGCAATCATATTAACATCATATGGCAATGGGGTTTGCCCACTTTCCAGCCAGGCTCTCAAAAGCTCCCGAATCTTTTCCCATGGCAAAGCTAGTAACCCTTGTGGTTTCTCTTTATCTTTCTTACATTCTATGTCCTCAACAGCAGTTTCCTTTTTTTCCTTTACTAATACATTTTCTACCTTCATTGCCATGGGGTCTTTATAAGGAGTATCTCGTAAAGAAGTACTTGAACCTTGTAAAAATTTATTCATAAGATTTCTTGAAGTACTTTGGTTAAATCTAGCGTGTTTAGGCGGACGTCCTCTTCTTTTCGCGGGGGATCTCAATACTCCTACAGTAGGGGACTTCTGTTTTGGAGGAGAAGGCACTTTGAGTCTTTTAGGGGATATGCACAAACTTGGCTTTGCTTTATCAATTTTATTTTGAATAGCAATTTCTCTTGCATCATTTCTTAAACATTCTTGTCTTTCTTCCACTATAGCAGGTTTGACAGTGGATAAAAATTTACTGATTGCGCCTTTTGTTGATTTATTGATTATACTTTCTAGTTTAGTCACTTGAATTCCGATGCCTCTCATTTCTTTAGGATCTATGTTTTGTTTTTTACATATTGCTATTACCTCTCTGGTTATAACATCAACATCATTTGTAGCAATATTTAAAGATGTTGACTTATTAATAACATTACAGAAACCATGGCCCATGAATTTAGCAGTCTCTACAGGGGCTCCTTCAGCCCTAACCATAAGCTTTAAGGTGATACATTTACCCACCACTTTAAATTGTTGCATCCTTAAATGCACTTCGGCTGATAACTGCTTCAAAAATTCAAAACACTGATCATTATTATCAAAACGAATTCCATAGTTTACTTCAGCAGAGACGGATTTTCTAACAGTGTGGAATGATAGAGGATTTAAATCGCGTCCACGGCATTGATCGAAGAGTTGAGAGCCAGTTTTCTTTCCCAGATGATGTTGCAATGTCACTAGGCACAGACTTTGTAATGACCCACAGGTATCATGGCCAATGGATTCTAACTTGTGTGCAATCTGTCTGCCTACTCCAGGCAAGTCTTTCAGTTTAATATCAACCATGAAGTCTTCAACTAGATCTGCTGTTAGGAAGAACTGACCATCAGGTTTAGCTTTCTTGGTAGCCAATCTTGCTTGCAATCTATTTCCACCAAATCCAGTAGAACATGGACAACTAGTTTTGTCTCTTATTTCAGATCTTAGAACTGTAGCAAAGTCCTGTACACTAACATTCATATCTTTTAGCAGCTCTGTACAATCTACATACATTTCATCACATGAGACTGCCTCAATATCCAATGTATATTGAGCAACTGTATTGTACAGGGTGTAAGCTACTTCTTTGTAACCTTCAAAGTCATAAGGTATAGTTTGTAAATCAGGACACAGCCGCAAAGCTGGTCCCATAAACATTCCATTTTTTAAACCTTTAGCTCTGGCTTCATATGAGCAAGATGCGATTTCACTCATAGATCCATATTTATCATCTTCATCAGCAATATTATCAACTCTGCTTTCAAATTCAATTTCATCCTCAGGTTGGCCATTTACTTTGCCTAATTTCTTGGCTTGCTTTTGTCTGTAAAGATTAAACTCAGTATTTCTATCCACACCTGGTCTTTTGGGTCTTGTTTGGCCACCTTTGGAATGAGTGACTGCTACAGGTTTGCCTCTTAGATCAGGTCTATTTCGTAATCCCACTGACACAAAGAAACAATCCATGTCTATATGCATTATAGTTTTTCCTTTTTCAAACTGTAGTGGTGACAAATTAGGTGGATTATTTATTGCAGATACTTTTTCCTTGAACTGTGTGCGGGCTGGAAACTCAAAGTTACTATTTTCCCTCAAATCATTCACATGTTGTTTGAAACAAGCTCCAAGCTGTGAGATGTGATGGAGTCTCGAGTTGTTATAAAATTCTGATATAAAGTTGGGGTCAGCTGCAGTCTTTGTGGAATGTTCATTTTTCTTTAAATCATTTTCTTTCATTGAATCAATAACTACATGGGAACTGCTAGGAATGTTTGGGATTTCTACATTATTCTTTTCACAGCTATTTACAGCATGAACTGGTGATATTGCCTTATTTTGACATAAGGAGGTATCTTCAGATTTCAATGAAACTTCACTTGTTATCACCAAGGATCTTTCGACTTTAGATAACTCATTTTTCACACATTTAGAAAAGTTTAGCTGTGGCTGTGTCCTAGAGTTTCTATAAAGCAAGTAATTCTTGTAGTCTAGTAGACTATTAGAAGATATACTATCTGTGATCCATTCAGGTTTGACAACTTTAGCTAGCGACATATTCTTCACCTTAGTATCTGGTAGATTAGAAGCTATAATGAAGTCTTCACTTCTTTGGTAAGTGTGGTATACTCCCCCGTGCTTAGACATGAGCTCTTTTAGCTCTTCAGATGAAGGTATAGTGAATCCATTAACGTAAATACTCACCCCGTTGAAGATATTGCTCAATTTCTCATCACCTCCAGCTTTATCACAAAACTGCTCTTCTAATTTTGCAATTTTAGCATTCATATATCCTCCCCAGGCTTCGAAACCATTATCAGGGAATTTCTCATCTCTTCGCCGCATATTCTTTTGAATTTTGGAGTTGTATAAACGCAAATCTATTGAATGAATGTTTTATTTATTTCGCGCGCGATCTACTTTTGTATGGTACAACTGTCAAAAGTCAAATTGACAAGTTAGTGGAGTGTTGTTTGTTCTCGATTACAATGAGGCGTTTTGCAAAAGAAAAGAAATAGTTCCAAAACACTTACTAAATGGCGTGAAAATCGCAAAAATTTAACTGTCAAATCAATGAATGTAGTCTCGATTCAATAATTTTCGGGAAAATTTGTTTGTCAAGTAAAGCTGTGATAATATGAAATACAACCCGTGCGGATAAAGAATGGGATCAGAAATGGCGGCGCATGTATTCACTTCTCGCTCGCACACTATTTGCATCTATACTCGCACTCGTGGGGTGCCATTTCTGATCTTTATCCGCACAGGTTGTATATTATACTGTTACACTTTGAATAAACGTTCTTTTTAGGAATAAACGTACGTACTTTGTAGGTATTCGTTAAAGTGTAATAGAGTAAAAAAAATAGTTATCCCATTTATTGGTACTTAATAATATTTTTTTCCTACCCAGTGGATCAAAACCACCAGAATAGATGTCCATCGAAAAATTGGATGGCATCTACGGAAATATTCATGTGTTTGTTCGGATCATTTCACCCCAAAAGATTTTGAGACTCACTAAGTAGGTACACAGTTTGTTTTTACCGAAACCAGTTGAAGAAAAATCGCAAAAATGCAACAAACACAGTTAGAGTCTTAAACCCGCGCTTTTAGATTGATATCCGCTGAATCCGTAGGTCGATAAAACAGTCCGTCGGTGTTTTAACACCGGCGTTTTATTGAGTGACTGTGATTTTAACTGACTTCGTCTGTTGACTACCTATCAACCTACATATTCTCAATAAGTTATTAATAAAAAAAATAATAACGGAATTGACATTGATAGAACTATATTTGCCTGCTAAGCGCCATCTAATTGAGTTATTATTTTATTAGCTTTTTTTAAAAAAACGCCTAATTTGTGCACTATTACTAAACTATTAGAAAAAGCATGTCACAAAAATGTCTAAACATTCCATTATTTGGGACGCCACGCCAACGTAGACAAATTTGTCTATGCTCAAATCGTAATGTCAGACTGACAAATTTGAAAATCAAAATATCCGGTTGATTGCGAGAGTTGTTTTGTTCTGTAAATTTATTTTGTGACTAACTAAACAGGTTTTTATTAATAAAATACAACATAATTATGTCAAATATTGAAGAAGAATTAATTATCGCTCCTTGGGTTGGACCTACAAGTTGCAGGAACTCATTAACAGTTATAATTCTGTCTTCGAACGTTGATATCATTGAAAAGATTGCAGAATCCCTATCAGATGTACATGCAAAAGGAAATTTTAGATGGAAACTAATAGTACTGAGATCTTTTCATCTAGAAGAGGTTGTTAGGCAATCCGATTTAACGGGTAAAGTAGCTATTGACTTCGTAGTTTTGGCTATTGACACCAGTCGAATATTTTGCTTGGAATGGACGAAGAAAGTTCTGAGCCAAGTTCATCCTGATCTCCTGAGACGACGAGTGATTCTCGTTAATGCAAGTGGACTTCCAATAAATAGTATGGCAATAAGTGCAGGAGACCTGATCAGCTTTCAAGAGACCTCGAAGATTGACCTACTAACAGCAAATGTTTACAAGCTTGATGAAGCATTATTCCTTGCAAGAAAACTACTTAAATATATTGAAGTATCAATGGGTATCAAAACTGGAATCCCTAATCTAAATATATGATTTTATCTGTATAACTTGTTATTTAATTTTGTATCTAGTGTCCAATGAAATATACATTCTATGTATGTAATACATATTGCTATCATTTATTCTTGGAAATTTATGACCAGACCATTGTGTAGGCATACAATGATTAAGATATGAAGTAATTATTAATGACTAGTGGTTGCCCTTAAAAATCAATCTGTTGGTATGTTTTGTCGTGAAAGATGGACAAACAGATAGACAGAAACCAACTTTCACATTTATTCTATTTGTATATACTTTTCTTGATAACATGGCTTATTTCTTTTCATGATCATTAAAAAACAACCGCTGGGATTAGTATGATCTTACTGGGTTCATACAACAATCAAGTTTTTTATGATCCCTATAATATGTATTTTACTCTATGATCCCTACTTGAGGCTGGCCTCTTAACATAAATCACCTTATTACAAAATGCAATCTAAAGTTATGTTATTAATACTAAAGCTCTTGGATATGCTCGCGTATTAGTGGGAGTTCCAAAACACAATGTTGATAAAAGAACTACTTTAAGATTGCGTTTTATATAAACATTTTTAGTATTTTCTCTCTAAGCAAGAAGCCTGAATAAGTTTCTGAAAACACTTAGGGAGATGCCATACTGGCGGATTGCGAGCGTTTTCAAAGCGGAGCGACTACGCCACGTGTCCACGGCGACGTCTGCATTCACGCCGCGGGTGCGCGACTGATCCGCCGTGGAGATAAGTCTGAATGCCATTGTTTTTTTATGTCAGCCACCACGCAAACATCCCGTTGTGCATCCGCGGTGTGAACCACATGATGTGGCGTGAACGTAGCGCGGCCGCGACGTGGTAGCTGCATTGCCACTCCGCTTTGAAAACGCCTGCATTCCGCCAGTGTGTCCCCCACGACCGATTTTTTGTAGGAGTAAAATAAAACGTATGATATCAATAGCGCAACGCACACAACGTACAAAAAGTCGAAGAGAAATAGTATGAAAAATCGACCGACAATTTGTAGGTCCGACAAGAAGTCGATCATGTGGGATCACCCTAAATATTGTATGTGGTGCCTTGAAAACTAGGTACAAATGACGCCGGTTGTACTTGTTTAGGCAATAAAAACTAGCCGTAGTTTGGTTTGAGGAAATTCAGAAAAAAAGTAACACATTTCCAAATCATTTATTATACTTTGATTGTACTACAAAATAATAGGAAGATTTCTACAGTTATTACATTATATATTACATAAATAAGAAACAATTACAGCTGTTCTCACTGGTGCAGCGACCTCACGGTATTAAGTAGCAACACATCTATGAAAATAAAAATACCTCTGAATGTGCTCATATAAAACCAACTTATCATCTAACTGAAATACTGCTTGTTTGTAAACATATCTGTAAAACTATAAATAACATTATTATAAGCATAAAATCTATGAAAAGAATATCATAATAAAAACAATCATTCAGATTTTTTTTTTGTAAACTAAAACATTTAGTTCTTAAAATGCAATTATTCCCATCTGTCGCACAAGTAGGTACTTTAATTAATTATTCTAAAATATAACTATAATTGCTGCGTCTAAATTAAAGTCGCTGACGCGACTTGATTAAAAGTAAACGTATACAAAAATTTAAGATTAGGCAATATCACAACTAAACCACCTGTTGTTACCAGGTCAAATAAATAAAGCGTCCGTGCAGCGGCGACTGGCCTCCCCAGCCCGCCGGCCGCTGCACTTCGTGCGAGTGACGATACCAAGCCAAGTAACGACTAACATACGCATTCAACTGTGATCATCAAACAGAAAATATGTATTTATTAACAATAAATAGTCCACCTTCAAAATTACTCACATTTGAAACATTAAAATCATCAATCAAACATTTTGCAATCCGTATGTTTTGATGATCATAAAACCCTACTGCACAATGCACAGTCGTGTTTAAAATAATAGACGATTAAAATTAAATAGCCATCCAACATACTGAATAAAATTTCATAACATGCCGTCGAAGATCTTTGCGAGCCATTACTTTTAAATAAAATATTACTTACACTACAAAAATAAACGCCAAATTGTTATACATACGTTAATACCATACAGATAGCGCCAGGATACTAAAATTTTGAATATATTTTTCTGAAAATAAAAAATCAATGTTATCAGTGGTTTATGTGGTATTGTTTTAAAAATAAATATATTCTGATATATCCTTATGGAACAATCCATAATATTTCAGTTTCACTTTGGGTTACCCAAAATTTCGGGTAGGTATAACAATTATTTATTGTGATTGGAGCAATGTATGATTCGTAACAGAACCTCATTGTTTCTACCATCGTACAAAAATAGAGATCGCACGACACTAATATACATACATTAATCATATTGCACGAATTTACATAAACCAATGAGTAACATTAATTTTTACATAAATTGGTGTTCCTGTTACAATAATAGCATAATTACATCACTATACTGTTACATATGGTGCGTACGATCGTGCAGTGAATATGAACATGTTACTTTATCCTCCTTATGCCACGATGTTAACACACAGAAGTCATCTAACTACTGACATATAACATACCTTACCACTAAGTTCCTGTACTGAGAGATATATTTAAAATTATTAAGCTGACACTCAAAGCGTCCCATATTTGGGGTAGAAATTAATTAAATTTAATTCTTACTAACATTACGCCCCTTTATTACAAAAGGCGAACTAAATTTGTTACCGCACTAAAGCTCATGCTGTCCCGTTCCAACACGCAATGCTAAAAGGAGCTGGTACGAATTTTGTTCCGGGACTATCCTTAGTTCGCAATGTGTAATAAGGGGGACGGAGTCTAAATTAAGTAACTTTATTTAAAATTCAAATTTACAACTACTGCATTACACAATTCAATACCCAGACTTGTAATAATTCTATAATGAAACGGAATAATCCTGCTTTAGTGGACCAAACAACTGGAGACACAACTATAGAGCCTATAGTGGTACACACATTCATATATACATGTGGCATAAAAGGCACATCATTAGAATACATACCTACTGATAAATATTACATTGATGTTGTTTGGTCGTAAACTGGGAATATTTATTTCTGTAGCATAAATTAAAACACAATTACGTACTGGAGTTTCCTGAAGAGTTTACCTCTGCTAGATAAAGCCTAAAAAGTTAATCTCCTCTTCTCCCCTTTCCACTATATCCTCTCCTTATGCTTAGGTAGATTATGTATATAAGATTTAATGAAGATTTCGCGAATTTAAATCATATGTTTATGGAGTAAAAGCAGGTAATTGTGTTGTTTTGAGAGTGAATAATTTTATCATTAGTGAATAAAAAAAAATTGTAAAAATTTCCGATCCCACATTACGAATAGACGGAAGTGATAATAAACTGTTTTAAATCGAGAACTATCTGTTGTAACCATTTGGCGAGTCTCATTTCACCCCGCCCTCGAGACTTTGATGTCTAAAATATAAATTCTAGAAGTCATAGACCTCTAAACCAACCGAATCATGAGTTACGGTTAACAATAAAAGATACTAACGTACCTATTACCTACCTATGCACTACTAAAATGCTGATTTATCAAGTAATAAATATTACAAAGTAAAAAAGTATATTTAATCACCGCAACTATAGGACGCTTAATTAAAATTTTGTTCAAATTATGCGAATATTCTAAGAGTGTCAGGAGATTGTCTATTATGTGCACAAGTGTCACATTTTAAGTTGAGTATAACGCTAAGCTTGAGCTCAGTGCAACCACTAGAAGGTAACTTATAAGCTTTCACAGCATGACCAACTGGTACGAAGATGCTCTTTTTAGTACAAGAAATCGTACCAATATGCTAGACAGGAGCTTATTGTTACTCGTGAGTATCAGTAGACTGCGGCGTCTACGAAGGCGTAGTTATCGATCTGTATTATTTGTCTATCACATACGTACCTTATGTACAAACACTCATCAGATTACTACAATCTGTCAAAATTCCTCAATTGATATTGAACCGAACGTGTTTGATATTAAGGTGAGAGGAAGGGCAAAACCGTATAAAAGAGGTACATTGTGATTATTTTTTTTGCTAACTTATAGCTCATGAAGCTTTGATATTAAACACACTGTTCAGAAAGACCTTGAAATTGGAAGCACACGATCTGAATGTAAGTTATTAGTTTTAATTAGCATTTGATCCTAATTTTAAAATCAAGCCATAAATTGTTTTGAATTAATTTTGTACACGTATTTCCTTTCCAAATTCACCCAAACTTAACAAAGACTCTTCTTTTATAGTTCGTATCTTGTTCCTAAAACCCCGTTTGAAACACAAAAATATCAAGCTTTAATTAAAGTTCAATTTTAAGATTTCATGCTGTTTGCTCCAGGCAAAAATAAAATGATATATTTGATCTTACAAAAATACTAGGCGTTATAGCTGTACGCAATGCGACGTTAATCGATTATAAAAACGAAATTCTTATTTTTATTTTTTAATATTCAGATTAATGAGTGTTTGGGTAGTGTTATCCGATATAGTTGGGTGAGAATCGAATGGAGAAATTTGAAAGTTTTGTATGCTTTGATGTGTTTCTGTACGTACGTATTGCAAAGTTGAGATTTATATTCATTCATTCATTTACTCACTCAGTCAGCAGGCGAATTCTGCCCTATCGTATGGGCGAATACTCGCGACGATGTAACTTACATTTTACAACAGCTTTTTTCCAGTTTTCGTGAGTATTGGAATTTTTAATTTTAGGAATTTATTATTCAAAAGTATCTTTACAATAAATAGCAAAAATGGTGAAAATACTGCGACTATTTACCGGTACACTCTGTTGGCGAGCTCGGCGCAACCAGGAAACCTTAAAATATGACGAAACTTGTGCGCTAGTTACAATTAAGTCTACGCCTCAGGCTTCTGCTGGTCAAAATAAGATGAGAAAACTGATGGTCGAGATTCTCTGATATGTGGACGAGACTGTACTTTGCCGTAGCGGTTCACGCCCATAAGCTGTTCTTTCGAATAAAATAAATTGAAATAAATATATTTTTTACTTTTTAGACAAAAACTTTAGGCTTCGATATGCCTATAATTTCTAAATAAACATTTTATTATATTATTTTTTACACAAAAGAAGAGCTGAGGACGCAAGAAAGCTGTATTAAGGTAGACTTCCGCGTCTTACGAAATTAGCAATATTGCATCCGAACATGCAATAATTTCCACCAGTGCATCATGCTTACGACCACTAACTTCCCATATGAATTATATTGTAAAATCTTAATAACAATTTTGCCTTAGCACACAATAATTTATTTTCGAAAAAATATATTATTATCCAAACAACAGACCAACCAAGATCAGAAGGCACCTCAGTGACATTGACATGGGGGCGCTGTACAATATTTTTCTATGGGAAAATGTAAAAAGCACTGACACCTTGTAAAAAAACATAGTTCCGACTTTTGACACGTGCCAAATAACCGTAATCGGACTGTATGTGTTTTGGGAGCTATCTGATGTCAGAAAAATATTGAATTGCCCTAAAGAAACTTTTGCTTTAGTTGTCACAGTCAATGTACTTCAAGATAACTTAATATCCTCCACCTTATCTAATTTTGTATAAGTTACTTGCATATTTGACAATAGAAAATATTAAAGTCAAATTGTCAATCTTACTCAAGCTTTTGACACAATCCTAAAACTTAGGTCTACCGTCCACGTAAACCGCATGTCATGCGCACGCCTTAACGCGCGGTTAACGGAAGTAGAACGTGAGTCCGCGAAGTCTACCATCTAACTTACGGATGTATAACTGGAACTAAACAGTTTTCATATAAAATAGTGAGATTCATGATATGTGGAGTAGAAGCCTCGAGGCGGCGCCGCTCAGTCCGTGTTTGGCCTACACGCCCGCACGCCGGGCCATGTCTCTCGCTCCAGCGGGTGAAGCACCTTATATCTTTACTGTACACTTCTGTTCACTATACACTTGTCATGGATCCTGTTAACAAGGTAAATCTTGTGTTAGTTATATATTTATAGACACCCCCGCCCAATGTCAGCAGCATAAGATATTATTTTGGAACCTTTTCTTTTTAGAATACGAAGATCATTCATTTAAATTAAAAATAAGGTTGAACCTAAAACACTTCCCTGGACTATTCCGAAGGAGGTATGATGTTCGACTTAAAATACTTATGAGACATATGTAGTTGGTCCAAAAATACTTCCCGAGGGTATCTACATTTATTATTATTATTATTCATTATTCAGACATGCAGTTGAGGAACTTATAATTGCCTGTATATAGTTACATTACAAGTATATCTTATTTTCTAATTTGTAAGTAGTTGTCTCTATTCTTAAATATATTTGTGTTTTCGGCTGAGACTACTTCTTGTGGTAACTTGTTCCACAGCTCGACCACTCGGTTGCTAAAGAAGTGAATCTTTTTCATTACAAAAGTCAAACCTGAAAATCTCACCGCCTAAAGCGTTACCGCCTCCAAGTTAACCTTCCCATGGTCCGTGGGACGCGGGGGGCGAGTGCGGGCGGAGTGTTCTTGACCATTCCTGTACGTGGCCTCCACTCGAGGACCTTTCCTTTCACCTGGGTGAAAAAGAAACATGGGCGCGCGGGGCTGCGTCACTCACGTCTAGTCGGAGTCGAGGTTGACGACGTCGCCGGGCGGCGGCATGGGCGCGCGGGGCTGCGTCACTCACGTCTAGTCGGAGTCGAGGTTGACGACGTCGCCGGGCGGCGGCATGGGCGCGCGGGGCTGCGTCACTCACGTCTAGTCGGAGTCGAGGTTGACGACGTCGCCGGGCGGCGGCATGGGCGCGCGCGGCTGCGTCACTCACGTCTAGTCGGAGTCGAGGTTGACGACGTCGCCGGGCGGCGGCATGGGCGCGCGCGGCTGCGTCACTCACGTCTAGTCGGAGTCGAGGTTGACGACGTCGCCGGGCGGCGGCATGGGCGCGCGCGGCTGCGTCACTCACGTCTAGTCGGAGTCGAGGTTGACGACGTCGCCGGGCGGCGGCATGGGCGCGCGCGGCTGCGTCACTCACGTCTAGTCGGAGTCGAGGTTGACGACGTCGCCGGGCGGCGGCATGGGCGCGCGCGGGCTGCGTCACTCACGTCTAGTCGGAGTCGAGGTTGACGACGTCGCCGGGCGGCGGCATGGGCGCGCGCGGGCTGCGTCACTCACGTCTAGTCGGAGTCGAGGTTGACGACGTCGCCGGGCGGCGGCATGGGCGCGCGGGGCTGCGTCACTCACGTCTAGTCGGAGTCGAGGTTGACGACGTCGCCGGGCGGCGGCATGGGCGCGCGGGGCTGCGTCACTCACGTCTAGTCGGAGTCGAGGTTGACGACGTCGCCGGGCGGCGGCATGGGCGCGCGGGGCTGCGTCACTCACGTCTAGTCGGAGTCGAGGTTGACGACGTCGCCGGGCGGCGGCATGGGCGCGCGCGGCTGCGTCACTCACGTCTAGTCGGAGTCGAGGTTGACGACGTCGCCGGGCGGCGGCATGGGCGCGCGGGGCTGCGTCACTCACGTCTAGTCGGAGTCGAGGTTGACGACGTCGCCGGGCGGCGGCATGGGCGCGCGGGGCTGCGTCACTCACGTCTAGTCGGAGTCGAGGTTGACGACGTCGCCGGGCGGCGGCATGGGCGCGCGGGGCTGCGTCACTCACGTCTAGTCGGAGTCGAGGTTGACGACGTCGCCGGGCGGCGGCATGGGCGCGCGGGGCTGCGTCACTCACGTCTAGTCGGAGTCGAGGTTGACGACGTCGCCGGGCGGCGGCATGGGCGCGCGGGGCTGCGTCACTCACGTCTAGTCGGAGTCGAGGTTGACGACGTCGCCGGGCGGCGGCATGGGCGCGCGGGGCTGCGTCACTCACGTCTAGTCGGAGTCGAGGTTGACGACGTCGCCGGGCGGCGGCATGGGCGCGCGGGGCTGCGTCACTCACGTCTAGTCGGAGTCGAGGTTGACGACGTCGCCGGGCGGCGGCATGGGCGCGCGGGGCTGCGTCACTCACGTCTAGTCGGAGTCGAGGTTGACGACGTCGCCGGGCGGCGGCATGGGCGCGCGGGGCTGCGTCACTCACGTCTAGTCGGAGTCGAGGTTGACGACGTCGCCGGGCGGCGGCATGGGCGCGCGCGGCTGCAGCGGCGGGCGGCCGCGCGGACGCGCGCGCTCGCTGGACATGATCTCGCGCGCGCGCTGCTGCTGCATCGCCATCGCGACCGGATCGCGACTGCCGAGCCCGCCCGCGTAGTACTTCGCGCCCATTTGCTGCAACATACGAACACCGAGTGAACGATTGCAGCTCCACTGACACGTTACACGTCCTTACCCACCGGTTAGGACGTGTACTATTCTGCCCTAAAACTAATAAACGCAGATAAAAGTTTGGGATGTGAAAAAATCAACCTTTAAGGTTGATCTTTTCACATCCCAAACTATGGTTTTGTTTGTCAAATTTTGACAGAGTCGGACTGAGGTCCAACAGTACCCTATTTAGCTGATTTTGCACACTTCTACTTATGAGTGAAATGTGATTCCATGAGATTTGTTTTTTTTTTTTGAAATATTTGTACAACGTGTAAAAGCACACGAATACATTTTGATAACCTTTATCCCAGTAAACGTCTGGCGCTGCCACGGCGGCTCGTACTGCAGCCCGCTCGTGCCGCCCATGCCGCCGCCGCCCGCTGCCGGACATGCCAACGTTTACATTATATGTCGATGAGCCCCAGCTTTTAGCCGTGTGGTCCCCGGCAGAGTAGAATAGGCCACCCTCACTCTTACCGAGGTGTCGTAAAAGGCGACTAAGGTAAAGCTGCTGGCATGATCATCAGCACCCAGAGAAGGAAAACTCTGCATTTATATCAAAACCCTCGCCAACCCGTCTGCCAAGCGTGGTGAGTATGGCAATTACCCCTCATGTGATTGAAGGAGGCCCGTGCCCCAGCAGTGGGGACTTATATGAACTGTCGATGAGCCCCAGCTTTGGACGCAACTGGGAATAACTCGCTCAGATAATGATTTATTTATTTATTAATAATAATAATAATTCTCACAACATCTCATACATTGACCTGATTCCGTACTAAGTAGCGTAAGCACTTGTGTTACAGATATCAGACAACAGAGGAACACTAATTTATTTATTTATTTATTAAGGAATAACAACAGCCGTTAACATTACGTATACTTATCATATTAAAGGGTAACACTTAAATATTTTAGGCCATAGCAGTTATTCACAATATTACATAACTTTATATGTACAAACATAGTCTTTGACAATTGTTACTTAAAATTATAGCCAACTGATATAAATCTAACAAGATCATTAAGAGTATACCAATTTTCTTTACCATTTTTTTCTATATACTTAATGTGATAACATGTGCACATTATAACTAATGGTATACTGTGCACTCAGTGCACAAGTAAGTATTGCATTATTTAGATATAATCCTATCATTCTACCATGCATTATGAGTTATTTAAATAACATATTAAATACTACACTGAAACGGTACTAGATAACAAAAGTAAAGTAGGTAAGTAAGTAAGTAGGTAAGTAACTAATATATACTTAAATACATATATTACACCCATTAAAAAACCAACAGCGTTTCACATTGTATTATTTAGGACGACTGCCTCGGTGGTGTAGTGGTTAGTGGGTCGCACTAAAGCGACGGCTGCGCAAGAGGTCCCGGGTTCGATCCCCAGGTCGGGCCAAAAATTGGACCTAAGTTTTCGGTAAGAAATTCTTAGTGGCAGCCCAGAGTCTGGAAGTTGGCGGTCTTGTACCCCCGTGCCTCGGAAAGCACGATAAGCTGTTGACCCTGCGCCCGATCCCTTTCCGGTCGTGTCTCAGTAGTGTCCCATCGGAATATGAGGGTAAGGGAATAGAGAGTGCACTTGTGTTTGCGCACACACTTGAGCACTATAATATATCCTGCGTACGTGGCTGATCGTCGAGATTGGCCGCCGTAGCCGTAATCGGTTGGAGGATATTATTTAGGACTAATTATGATAATTAGGTACCATAAGTATGTGATTATTACAAAAAAGAGGTGATAGATTTCAATGACGCAGATATTATACATTATTATTGTACGGTCTTTACCGCACATTTTGTACCATCAGCATTTTTACATAACATGAATCATTTTTCACGTCATCAATTCAGTGCATATTCGATCGCCACCGTGTGTACTCATAGCAGTAATTAATAATCAATAAATCAAAGTCATCAAGTGAACTACCTATCATTTTCTCCGACTCCATCATCAACTATCAACTTCTAAAGATCGTACAGCCAGCAGCTCGTACATCTTTATGGTCCTTCGAGCATCCTGACCCAGCGGGAGCGGCTGCAACGTGACTGCGCAACGTGACTCACCGTCCGTCGAAGAATTTTCATACGTAAAACATCAGACTATCAGTGAACAGCAGTTGTGGACATAATCATCATCACCATCAAGTGCAGTGATACTCAAGTCTTACAACACGTCAGCTTCAGATCAGGTGCCCTTGTGCTTTGTGTCCTACTTGCAGTAGCGAATCGGTTGAGTCGGCTTCCCACCAGCGGGTCTAACCGACGAGATTGAGAAGTCGCACATATTGCTTTTGGGATATTGGAGTACAAGGCGGTACCACGCATCCGTGACTATACAGCAAAGGTCACTCTATTTACAATCAAAACCATTTTTCATCGATAAGCAAAGATGGAGAATATTTTATCAAATCAACATCAACTTATGGAAGCAATGCAGACTCTTTTCACCAACTTCAAAAAAGATGGACCGGAAAGGAAGACCCCTTCTAACATCCAAAGACGTCTGGAGACTCTTGACCAGTATTGGAGAGATATTCAAGACAATCACATCAAGTTACTTGAGTTCGAAAACCGTGACTATACCTATTTCGCGGAAAATCACTATGAAAAAATATCATCATTTTATTCTGATTGTCGGCGAAAGATTCAGCAGCATTTACCAAAGGAGCAAGAAGTTAAGTCCGTCCTTAGACCTGCTACTCCATTGGCTGGCGCTATGGACTGGGTGCCACCTTCATCGACACCATCAGCCGCGGCATCAGAACCTTTGGGAAGACAGCAAGGCAACCCAAGCAAAGTGGATGGAGGTAATCAAAGCAAACTCAGTGAGATGTACAGGAAACAGAAGAGTAACTTCAAGGCCTTCGAACGCGCAATGAATAACATCAATCTCGAATCACTTACCGAAAAGTGGGAGCTCGAGGATGCGCTTCGCGGCATACAAGGTCGCTGGCACGCCGTTGATTCTCTACACTGGGAGATAGACAGCGAGGTCATCACCGAAGATCAAAAATACGAGCAGACTTACTTCATGTATGAGGATTGCTATAACAAAATCAAAAAATCGATCAACAGCAAGATGTGGGCCGTTTCTCATCGAGATCACGCCACCCCTAAAATAGACATACCTGTGTTCAGTGGCAACTATCATCAGTGGTCATCGTTTAAAGATTTGTTCACCGAGATTATACACAAAAATGCATCAATGTCAAACGCACAAAAAATGCAATACCTAAAAAGCAAGATCAAAGGAGAGGCGGAAAAGCTTATCCAGCACCTGCATATCAGCTCAGAAAACTACGAGACATGCTGGGATATACTAAATCACAGGTATAACAACAAACGCCTGATTTTTAGTTCTCATTTGAGCATTCTCCTCGAAACACCAGCAATCCAACATCAATCATCATCATCTTTAAAGAAATTACATGACACCACCAAGGAATGCCTCAATGCTGTTAAGAATCTGGGCGTCGACACATCAAACTGGGATCCTCTCGTCGTTCATCTGTTGCTGCAAAAACTAGATTCGGATACCCATAACGATTACTTCGAATATCTGGAAGACCCGAGAGAATTACCCACGATAGCCGACTTTCTATCCTTTTTGGAGATGCGATTCACAGCATTAGAATCGTCTCGTCGCAAGCAAGAAGCGCCAAGAACAACACATCAAACCATATCTCACGACTCCAAAAAAGGCTACAGTTTCAAGGCGAACCCAGGTGCATCAACTAGAGCATTCATCAATCATACAAGTGCACCATTAACATCGCGTTATAAAAATGCATGCCCATTGTGCAATGAACAACATGGAATTTACCATTGCAAAACATTCTTAAATCAAGCCCCAGAAATTAAACGGAAAACAGTGATGAAATTAAGCTTATGCGAGAATTGTCTTTTCGATCATAAAGACAAGGTCTGTTTTTCCGATAAACGATGCACAGTATGCAAAGGCGAGCATAATACATTATTGCACGAAGCATATGTAGGCATATCAAATAACAAAGCGAGCGCGATATACAACAAAGGAAGGCTTTCGCAACAGAAAAATGTGACACACGTTTCGCAAGACAACGTGGCCGAAATCCTCTTAGCAACTGCGCAAATCCGAGTGCAATCTGTGGATGGAAGTTATCTCACAATGAGAGCGCTGATCGACCAGGGATCACAAACATCATTAATCACCGAAAACGCTGCTCAAAGACTAGGCCTACCGCGACAGCGCTGCAAAGGAGTGGTATTTGGAATCGGCACCAAAGAAAATAACTGCAAAGGCATCATCAACATCACAGCCTCCGCAATGCATTCTGATTACTCCTTTAATACCGATACCATCATAATGAACAGCCTCGTGAACAACTTACCTAATCAAACATTTGAAAAGCCGACATGGAAACACCTGGAAGGCATACAGTTGGCGGACCCTGATTTCAATATAAGCCGACCAATAGATATACTGCTAGGTGCTAACGTCTACTCTAACCTGAATCATCAGAGAATCAGAACATCAACCAATTGTACAGCAATCTCGCCTCGGATGGATTATTTGTGGCAACTTAAAATCATATCAGTGTAATGTCGTTTTACACAATTTGAACGACATTTCGAGTTTTTGGGCCATAGAAGACATACCAGATAACTCTATCACCATTTCATCAGAAGATCAGTACTGCCTCGATCATTATCAAAAAACCACACAGAGACAAGAAGACGGTCGTTACATTGTTCGTCTGCCACTACACCCAGACTTTAAGGAAAAATTGGGCGACTCTAAGCAAAAAGCCATTGCTCAATTACATCAATTAGAGAGAAAATTCATCAAAAAAGAAAACTTAGCAGCTATGTATAAACAATTCATGCAAGAATACATAGAGCTAGGTCACATGGAGCAATGTACTCGCAACAGTAACAAAACATCCGGTTGCTATCTGCCACATCATAGTGTTACACGCGCAGATTCTACTTCGACTTCCCTGAGGGTTGTGTTCAATGGATCTTCAAGGACGTCATCTGATATCAGCCTTAACGACGTTATGTATAGTGGACCCAATCTGCAAGCAGATCTACTATCACTGATTATCAAGTGGAGACAGTTTGAAATCGCATTCTCCGCTGATATCGAAAAAATGTTTCGAGCCATTCTTTGCCACGAAGAGGACACAAAGTATCAAAAAATTGTATGGCGTGAAACAACCGAACAGTTGGTTCAAGAGTACGAATTAACAACAGTGACGTACGGGACCAAGGCTGCGCCGTACTTAGCAATGAACACATTAAAACAATTGGCTCGCGACGAAGGTCACCGATTCCCTGAAGCAGCGAAAATATTAGAACAAGACTTCTACATGGATGACGTTCTAAGCGGTAGCCACAGCATAGCAGCAGCAAAGAAGATTCAAGCAGACCTCATCAACCTGCTTAAAGCAGGAGGATTCAATCTCAGGAAGTGGTGCTCAAACAGTGACGAGTTACTACAATCATCAAGCAAGGATGATAGCCAGCAAGCATTTGATTTTAAGCAAAAGGAGTCTAAAAAGACCTTGGGTCTAAGCTGGAATACCCAAGCAGACGTGTTCAGCTTCCAACTCAAAATTGATACAACAACTACAAAACCAGCCACGAAGCGATCGCTCTTGTCAGATATATCAAAAATATTTGATCCTTCGGGATGGCTGTGCCCCGTCACTACGAAATTGAAACTATTATTTCAATCAGTCTGTCAACAACAAAATCTACAATGGGATGATCAACTTCCCCAAAAGGAGAAAGGTTAGGCTCGACCTTGAAAACATCGATACAATCAAGATACAAAGATGGCTCCAATGTCAAGAGAACGACACTATCGAACTACACGGGTTCTGCGACTCGTCAGAACGTGCCTACGCTTGTGTCATCTACAGCATAGTCAAAAGCAAAGAAAAACAAGCAAGCAATATAGAAGCAAATGCAATAGTATTAGTAGCAGCGAAATCAAAATTAGTTCCAACATCTAAAAGCGTTTCTATGCCAAAATCGGAGTTATGCGCCGCACATCTTCTATCAAAACTTATGAAAACAGTACAGCAGAGTCTATCAGATAAGAACCTCAAGATTTATGGCTGGTCGGATTCGACTGCGGTGCTTGGCTGGATCCAAGGCGACATCAACCGCTGGAAAACATTTGTGGCTAACCGGGTACAGCAGATCAAAGATATAATACCACCAGATAGTTGGCGCTATGTTAAATCCGCGGACAATCCTGCAGACTGCGCCAGTCGGGGAATCTACGCATCAAAATTGAGAGATCATCCTTTGTGGTGGGAAGGTCCAGCCTGGTTAAAAACATATCAAGACAGCAAAAATGAAAAAACATACACAACAAATCAAGAAGTGAAGAAATCAGTACAAACAAACGTCACTCAACGTCACGATAATGACGTAATCAATGACCTAATAAACAGACACAGCTGTTTGACTCGAGTGACGCGCATATTTACGTGGGTAATGCGAGCGGTGTCAAGTTCCAAACCGCGCACGCCGTACTTAACTGCACCTGAAATCAAAAAAGCAAGAAATATTATTATAAAGCACATACAAGAACAACATTTCCAAGATGAAATACTTACCATCAAGAAGCAGGAGAAAGTTAAGCGGGACAGCCAACTACTTCCTCTTAATCCATTCCTTGATGAGCAGCACCTGTTGAGGGTCGGAGGTAGAATCAAACATGCTAACATTGATGAGAACATGAAGCATCCACTTATCATTCCAAACAGTGGTCATTTTACCAATCTTCTGATCGATCAAGCACACAAATCAACATTCCACGGCGGAGCAAGACTTACTTTATCATGGTTGAGACAACAGTACTGGATCATTGGCGGCAACAGGGCTGTCAAAAAACGCCTCCGTGAATGTGGTGTATGCAGAAAGCACAACCCTATGAAACATGTGCAAATAATGGGTGATTTGCCGCCGGCGCGATGCAACCCGACTCGTCCGTTTTATCATACCGGTGTCGATTACACCGGCCACATTGAAGTAAAATCAAATAAAGGTCGAGGAATAAAAACAACGAAAGGCTATGTCGCAGTCTTTATTTGTATGGTTACAAAAGCCATACATCTCGAACTGGTATCAGATCTCAGCTCATCAGCCTTCCTGGCAGCCCTACGAAGACTATCAGCTCGCCGAGGCACCCCGCGTCACATGTACAGTGACAACGGGACCAATTTCATCGGGGCCAACAGACATCTGAAAGAAGAATTAATTAGCCTACAGCAGACCTTGGATGACGAGTTCTTCTCAGCAGTAGCAGACATGGAAGTGGAATGGCACTTCAACGCACCCTCATGGCCAAG
Source organism: Marasmia exigua (assembly GCA_019059595.1). NCBI lineage: Eukaryota > Metazoa > Arthropoda > Insecta > Lepidoptera > Crambidae > Marasmia > Marasmia exigua. Next base: position 8,637,286 of record CM032476.1, on the reverse strand, counting down.
TGCAGGGGGCCTCTGGGAAGGTGCAGTGAAAAGCCTGAAGTACCACCTCCGAAGAGTGATTGGAGCACAAAAATTCACCTACGAGGAACTAGCAACCCTCTTGGCCCAATTAGAAGCATGCCTTAACTCGAGGCCACTTTGTGCCTTAAGTGAAGATCCTGACGATATCAACTTCCTCACGCCGGCACACTTCTTATCAACTGGACCCACCTTAACCATCGTCGAGACTGAGAGAGACGAGCGGACGCGGTGGCAACTTGTTCAAAAAACTATAAATGACATTTGGAAAAGATGGCAGTCCGAATATTTGTGCCAATTATCAGCAAGAAGCAAATGGCAGCAAAAGCAAGAGAACCTTCAAATTGACGATATTGTCGTTATACACGACGCCAACTTGCCGCCCGGAAAATGGTCTTTAGGCAGGATAGTGGAACTGCACCCCGGCAAGGATCAGTTGGTGCGTGTTGTATCAATCAAAATGAAAAACAACATTATCAGAAGGCCGATAACAAAAATATCAATACTCCATCCTAGCAAGAACACCGGAAGTGAAGAGAAATTGAGAAAAAATAGCGAGCTAGATAAGTCACAAGATACTGCAATTGGAGTCCAAACAAGAAGACAAAGAAGCAAGAAATCATGTAATTTTGTCACATTAGCAATCATGATTTTATTCACAATAATAGCACCAGCTCAATGTGCCTACAACCTACTGAGCTTGAATAATAGTCAAAGCATTTATTTAGACAAAATTACAAATATGCACTTAGTAAGAGACCATTGGAAACTTATTGTATACTACGATATGGACCCCTACTGGCAAGGGATGAAACTGTTTCAAAAGTACATTAAGAATTTAGAAAACATATGTTTTAAAGAAGCAAAACAAACTAAATGTGACATTGTATTACTGCAATTACGTCACGAGGCCACTGAACTCGATTACAATAACAATATGTTGCTTGGTCAGCGGCTCACACGCTCGCGGCGCCGGCGCGGGCTTATCAACGGAGTCGGATATCTCGCACACAGCTTGTTCGGGGTATTAGACGACGATTTCGCGCAACAGTACGAAAAAGATATCAACATGATTAGAAAAAACGAAAAACATCTCGTTCTTTTATGGAAAAACCAAACATCAGTAATTGAAGCCGAACACAATTTATTGAGCAGGATTGAAGATTCTATGAATAAACAGCACAAGATATTTAACCAACACATAATGGATTTAGAGAAAGCAAGTAACACGTTAGCCGCAGAAGTTCAAAACATACAGAATGAGAACGAGTTCATGATGTCTTCCATCATAGCAAACAGCATCCTGGCGAACCTGAGAAATATACAAGAAACTTTAATAGACACCATCACGAACATCAATTATGGAAAATTTAACACTCATCTATTAACACCCAATCAATTACGTGAAGAGTTAAACATCATATCAGGTCAACTGTCAAAAGAATTGGCCCTCCCGATAGACAACATTCAGACCAATCTTCCAAGCATATACCATCTTCTTAAGGTCAAAGCAAGAATGACCAATCAATACTTCATCTTCGAGATCAACGTCCCCTTAGTAAGCAGAGATAATTTTGAGATTTATAAACTAATCGCCGTGCCTCAGCAAACACAGGAGGGAATGGTCTGCATTACACCTGTCGCCGAAAATATTGCTATTAATATCAAGAAAGACTCATACATACCGTTAACTGGAGAAGAAGTTAGCACATGCATACAATACGACACTGAAACTCACCTTTGTCCTTTACAAAAACCGATTTCTCACATGACATCGGACGATATCCTTTGCATCAAAAATCAAGACACGAAGGAATGTGAGATTGACTCGTCAGCCTGTAAAGATATGTGGATTGAACTCAGTAAAATAAATACATACCTTTATTTCTGCTGCAATCAGTGTACGATCAAAATTATATGCGAACATCAAGTCACGGGGCAGAGACTTAGCAAGGCCGGGATAATCACTCTTGGAGATGGCTGTTTAGTGAAGGGTGACACTTTTACGATCTTAACACACCGCCAGCAAGTGACCAACCTCAATGTCAAACCAAACCTAGAAAAAATTGACGTACCCCCAATCAATGAACTACTAAATTTGACGATACCTAAACAAAAGCTGGAGAAATTTTACGAGTCAGATCGCGAAGATCGCCGGAATCGCATTTCGCACATCAGTCAGCAATTAGAACAGATGAAAGCCGCTGACGTCGACACCGAACTGCAATATGAGATGTCCAGCCATGACCTACATCAATTCGTAGTTGTTTACCTGCTGTTGGGAGCAGCTACGTTAGCAGCAGGTTTTTATGCGTGGCGGCGTCTACGATTACGATGCTCGGCACGATTACAACCAGCATCACAGAACGAGAGACCAGTGGGCTTGAATGTTCACTTCACCAGCTCAGGCCCTGCAGCGCAACCATCTGGACAGGGGCCTCTCCAACAGAACAGCATCACTGCCGCCTCCACATCAGATGACCCCCGCGTTTCCGATAAATCAACATCACCAGTGATTCGCGCGCGTTTTAGTGAAAATGAATAGTGCAGTGAAGTGTGAAATATTTAAGCATAGAGACTTTAAGCATCAAATATTTAAGTCAATTCGTTATTGTATCATTTATCATTTTTCATCTTATTTTTATTTGTCATTTCTCGCCCCCGCAGCATGTACGGTCTTTACCGCACATTTTGTACCATCAGCATTTTTACATAACATGAATCATTTTTCACGTCATCAATTCAGTGCATATTCGATCGCCACCGTGTGTACTCATAGCAGTAATTAATAATCAATAAATCAAAGTCATCAAGTGAACTACCTATCATTTTCTCCGACTCCATCATCAACTATCAACTTCTAAAGATCGTACAGCCAGCAGCTCGTACAATTATGATAGATAGATGGCTGACGACGCGTATTAAATAAATGGGTATGTATGTACTTAAATAAATTGAAGGGCAAATTCGCCTACGTTATTGCTATCTTCACAGAAACAATTTTAATAAACAAGACCAATATATTATAATTATATAACTACATATAATACTATGTCGTAGGAGCATTGGTATATTATTCTATAATGATTGAATGGAAATGAGCCTTGCGTGCCATAAATAGGCACCTAACACAAATAGTTGATGAAGAAGTAACAACCCGATCACCCGCTTGATTGATGTATGAGTTGATTATCTGCCCTTTTTTAGTTTTTTTAATGTGATAGGTGGCAAACGAGCAGACAGATCATCTGATGGTAAGCGATTGCCGCCGCCCTTGGACCACACACCAGTGGAGTCACAAGTGCGCTGCCAACCATTAAACCCCCCTTCCCCCCGGACCGGGCCTCCGGTAACCTCACTCACGCAGCGAAACACAGAACAGCGCTGATTTACGCCGGTTTTCAGTGAGGCCGTGATATCCCTTGAGGATAAACAACTAACGTCAGTGCAGTCTCCCCGGAACAGCTATGTGAGCAAGAAGAAACGTCCTTTGGGTTCCAAGTCACCGTGAATAAGCCGGGATAATAATCATCAGGGATAATAATCCCAGTCCACTGACTTGGCAAATAGTCGATTGGTACACTCTTGCCACGCCGGGTCTTACCGGGTACACGTATAGACAGAGCACCTATAGTCCATTCAGCATAAGAAGGTGAATTTGACAGTTAAAATGCTTTGTATCATGTATCCAACTTTAACTTTATTGTGTTATTCTTCCAAAATAACGCGCTAAAATAACGCGCTGCAATATCGGAATTTCTGCCCGTAGGGATTGTCACAAACAATCGCAATAAATCAGTAATCGGCATGGCGGCCATGTTACCATCGAATCTCGATTATTGTCTCGTGCAAAATATGTCCGCATAGATTGCATTAAAGAACTGTTAATTTCTCTGGGTGACGAAGGTGGTTCCGACAAGTCAAGCGAGAGTTGTTATTGTTAATAATTTGTGATTTATTGCATACGTACCATAAATATTTACTTATTGTATTCCATATCCAGATAATTCAAATTTTTAGATAAAATGTTGATTAAGATTAAAAATCAAACAAATAAAAAGTCGATAAGATTTCTAAAGAAAATATTCTCAATTCTTAAAAATATCCATTAGATTAAAAAGGAGAGTCTTACTTTTAACATCAAAATAGATACAACTGTCCAATTCACCTTCAGATACTGAATAGACTATGGTTGCGGCATTTATCAGGTCTGTCCACCACGGTCTGTACCTGGAGACACTGTATGGAGCCATCAGCACAATGAGTAGTTATAAAGCCTTACCTGCATTCATAACAGGGTTCATCATCGCCGGATTCATCATCCCTCCGGACTGCGTGTACTTGTAGATCTCACTCATCTTCTGCATCAACTAGAACACAAAACATACACATGAGGAAAATTATAAACATGTTGATAGAAAATTCGTTCTTTGCATGCAGCTATGAGTGGGTTGCATGCTGAAAGCAAAGCTTAATTAGGCAGTTACTAATACCAATCGATATATTGGCAATCGGTGGCATCGATTGTCGTTAATCGTTTAGGATTCGGTCTACAACCCGCCTTATAGGTACTGTGATAAACGGAATATCCTAAGTGTATTAAAACAACACAAACAAATCATGAAGGCGTGGTTTTTTGTTTTATTGCAGCCTGTACTATATTTTTGTAATATATTGTGCCATTAACATAGACAGAAAATAACAGACATGCTCAAATAAAATAAAAAATACGACAAGATCCAATTTACAAGAATCTTCACGCCAATAATTTGTTCTCTCTTTTTGACGAGTTTTACAACAATGAAGATGATACTATTCAGATGATTTTGATGACTCAAGCTCCATTTTAATGCGTCCATATTTATTTTATTACGCTCAACCAATTTGGCATATGCCTGTGGCATAAGTTTATTATTATTATAACTATTTACATGCTTCTAGTAGTTTCTAGGTAATTTTTAAAAGATTGAAATTTTGTATCATTGTAGATTGGATCATACAAGATGACGTCATTGTGGTTACGTAGGTAGTAAATAAATGATAAAATAAAACATCGGAGAGCAGTAATCTACACGTAAACTTACGCCATAGTCATATCCACCGAACATCTGGACAAAAATGTTAATGCATGATTATTATTATCATTTAAGTTCTATAGTTATCTCTTGAATTTTGTAAAGTAATTCGGCGTAGCTAAATGATGTTTCTGAGAAGATATTTCGGATGAACGTGATGAATGATGTGTGTGGTCTTTGTACATAAATAGAGTACATAAGAGAGAATCTTGCAGTGAAACGAGTAAGTTGGATGTAGTAGCGTTGCTAGTCTCACATCTGGCGGAACAATTCCTCTTTTTAGGTCAAAAAAGATTGCGTGTGAGTCAGCATCTTAACGAGATTTGAAATAGTGACAGCATTTGGGACTAAAAAAATAAGATTATCCACTTTTCTTGTATTTAGATTTCTGTTCATTTTTTATGTGATAGGTGGCAGACGAGCAGACGGATCACCTGGTATGGTAAGCGATTGCCGCCGCCCATGGACACTCGCGACACCAGTGGAAAAATGTTAAACCATAAATTTTTGTTAAACATTTGTTAACTAAAACGGCGTTATAAAGCAGTTTTCTTCTTTTTTCGAAAATTTTATATAGAAATATTTTGTTTCAAACGTCAAAACTTCTCTATAACACCGTTTTAGCAAGCAATGGTTTATTTAACGTTTATTAAAAAAGCAACTACATTTTGAGTGTAAAACATGAGATTTCAGGTCATTTTCGTTATGTTCCACTTCGGACCATTAAGGTGACGGGTAGGGCACACTAGCGACGAAAATCGATTTTAATTTTTAGCTACTAGACCGGATCTATTTTAAACAATTTCCGGGGTTACAGCCTCTCGGAAAACACCTAATACTATTATTAAATAACCATGCAAAAATGTTGGTTCCAACGCGTACGCGAAAAATTGACTCACGCCAAAAGCGGCCACTTTTTTTGGCGTGAATCAATTTTTCACGTACAAAAACGGACCCACCATTTGTGCATGGTTATTTAACAAATACTATAAGGTGTTTGCCGAGAGGTTGTAACCTCGAAATTGTATAAAATAGATTCGGTTTAGTAGCTAAAAATTAAAATCGATTGGCGTTTGCTAGTGTGCCCTACCCCACACCTTAATAAAAAAGAAACCAGCTTTTTACAAGTGGTTTCTCGTTTGTTTAGATGCGACAGGTGTATATGGGTCGTTCTTCTTTTTTGTCGACAGTGAACCCGTCCTCAGTAACTTATGAAGTAATTAATTATATAAAAAAATATACGTTACACCCTCAAGATATTGCTAATTCATCATGAAATCATGACATAGTTTTATCACCTCGTAGGTACATTAGCGTGATTTAACTATGTAAAAATAAAATTAAGCATGACAGAGGTGTAAATGGCACTAATTTCGGGGGACGTGACGGAGGTGTTCATTTCAATCAAAAAGTATTCTTTATCAATAAAATTTTATATCATGTAATAGTCCATCTGTAAAATAGTACATTAACGAATATTTAGGATATACTATTTATCATTTGTAGTCTGTTATATAAAAGGTTGATGTTTATTTGTAAGTTTGGCTCATTGTCGGTAAAAATGAAGAACGACCCATATTCTCGTATGTTACGGGATGGCTTCGAATAAAGCCAACACCAATGTAAGCTGCGTGTACTCACGGCGGGGTTGGCGTTGTAGATGAGCGGCAGCATGTCGCGGATCTGGTTGTCGTTGATGTTGGGCATGTCCTTGCGCAGCATGGCGGCCAGCGCCGCGTACGCCAGCTGCTGCTGCTGCTGCGCCAGCAGCCCCGGCACTGGGGGGAACGCGAGGATGTTAAATATGCGGACATTTTATAAGTTACACCAATGTACCTGCACACACGGTTTGAAATTATCAAGATAAATATGTCCTTTGATAATTATCGAGATAATTATCAAGATAATTATCAGATATTTATCCGATAATTATCAAACAGATATAAGCCTAGTAATCCTTTTTTAACTGATATTACATATCAATATTTTACGTTAGAATCAAGTGATTTAAATAAATTAGAGACATTTTACAATCAAGGTCAACTTTTTTTTTTTTTATAATTTCGTGTATAATAACTTGCAAACCAAAATACGAGCAGTTAATCAACTAATTATATAATACTTTTACAACGATAATACTTGTACTTATTTAATTAAAATAAATTGATGAGTGGAATATCATCTTCATCAACCTCAACTGCGTTAACTGGACGGGGGTTTCTGTATCTGAATAACAAATGGCAAATATTTTCGATTATACTTATCAAGATATTTATCAACCAATATTTATCTTGATAATTATCTTGATAATTATCAAAGATAATTATCAATTATAATTATCACATCAAACCCTGCCTGCACAGAAGTCTTATTCTCTAAAACTGCAGCAAAATCTTAACCAATCGCAGCGCTCCATTTACGCGCGCCAAAAATTACAATTTCTTAATGTTTGATGCATCAGCGCTATGTTCGGTGGGAGTGCGGTTAAGACAAAGATAGCATTCCTCTCTGGCCTTATTGTATTTAATCTTAACGTAACACAATAAAGTCTGTATTTCAACTGCTTTCGCAATCGTAATCAATCGGATTAAAGTTGCTCTTCTGCGTAGACGAACTTTAATAAACGTGGTACAGCTGTATAATGATTACCAGTATCCTATCATAATATGTTTACAGCCAATCCCAACATCCTACCTATCTAATGGCAGTGATTGTCAAACCACGGCTACGTGTGGGCCGCAAGCGGCCTAGTCAGAATGCACTTCTAGATTTTTCAAATCTATATGCGTATTTCTACCATAAGTTCGGCATGTGAGGGAGAACATCATCGTGGGTACACGTTTCGGATAGTTTCTGAAACGTGTAAGTAATCATGATTCAGTTGGGCTGGTTCCCCTTTCAAAAGGTTGTGAAGGCTAGACGGCAGTCGTTAATTGGAGAATCTGATTATTATAATGAAGTATATTGTTTTAAACTTTCATGGTCACTAGCATTAGAATAGTTATTTACAAGATTTCTACCATGTACCTTATTTTTGAGTTTTGGGGTGCGCGTAGTAAAAGACTGCGAAGGAGGGTAGACCGTTTTGTCTGCCAGTAACATCTTACCCGCAAAAACTTCAGTTACTCCGTGACCATGGTGCTTGCAACAGTGCCGAAATATTGGAAACTTAAAAATAAGCTACATGGTAGAAATCTCGTAAATAACTATTCTATTTATAATGAAGTACTTAGCAGACTCCCCAAATCCTGAGTCATGGTTTAAGCACACCCCGGGCAGCAAAGCGATAGCTTTGGACGCAACCGAGAATTACACACTAAGATGAAGCAGCATGAGAAATGTAAGTTTTACCGTGGAAAAGCCACGCTTCAGCATGTATGAGCCGTATCAACCGGAGTGATACCACGGCTTCACAGAAAATCGACGTGAAGCAGCACTGTGCTGTGTTTCGCTTCACCCAATCCGGGGAAGGGGAACCCCGTCCCTGGATTGGGCCACCGGTACCCTTTAAAGGTTGGCAGCGCACTTGTGTCTCCACTCCACGCCATAGGCGGCGGCAATCGCTTTCCATCAGGTGATCCGTCTGCTCGTCTGCCAAATATGACATTAAAGAAAAGTTTCTCAAGCAGTCATTGTCGGTGATTAGCCGGCGCTTGCACGCATGTGGGTCGTTCTTCTTTTTTACCGACAATGAGCCAAACTTACAAATAAACATTAACCTTTTATATAACAGACTACAAATGATAAATAGTATATCCTAAATATTCGTTAATGTACTATTTTACAGATGGACTATTACATGATATAAAATTTTATTGATAAAGAATACTTTTTGATTGAAATGAACACCTCCGTCACGTCCCCCGAAATTAGTGCCATTTACACCTCTGTCATGCTTAATTTTATTTTTACATAGTTAAATCACGCTAATGTACCTACGAGGTGATAAAACTATGTCATTATTTCATGATAAATTAGCAATATCTTGAGGGTGTAACGTATATTTTTTATAAAATTAATTACTTCATAAGTTACTGAGGACGGGCTCACTGTCGATAAACAAGTCAAGCGCTTTCAAATGATACCAAACACGGCATATTTATCATAACTTTATTTTTTTACTCTGTATGTTTTGTCCGCTAGAGGGCGCCACATTAGATTTTGTGAAACTTCATATAGCCTATAACCAGCGGACGATCAAGACGCTTATATCATTTGTCGAATTCTGATAAGTAGTTAAGAAGTTACGTGGAAACAGATGAACATACATACATACATACATACATACATACATACATACATACATACATAGCCTGTCAAAATCATAACCCTCCTTTTGCTTTGCCGTAGTCGGGTAAAAAGAAGAACGACCCATGTACGCGTGCGGGTACGTACCGGCCATCCCGTTGTGCATGGGCCAGGCGGAGGGGAAGGGCGCGGGCGGCGGGCGGTTCTTCTCGTTCTCGAAGTCCTCCCACGCCGCCTTGCGCTCCTCCTCGCTCAGCGTCTCCTCCTCTTTGTTCTCGAGCAGGGAGTCGTGCTCGTGGTACTTGTAGATCTGAAAACGTACACATTTTAGGCTGGGGTCTTCGCATCCCATTTCACATTACATTATCGGTAATAAGTGTACCGTGTACGCCGTGTGGTCCCCGGCAGAGTAGAATAGGCCACCCTCACTCTTACCGAGGTGTCCTGAAAGGCGACTAAGGTAAAGCTGCTGGCATGATTATCAGCACCCGGAGAAGGAAAACTCTGCATTTATATCAAAACCCTCGCCAACCCGTCTGCCAAGCGTGGTGAGTATGGCAATTACCCCTCATGTGATTGAGGGAGGCCTGTGCCCCAGCAGTGGGGACTTAATTGGGCTAACGCTGACGCTGCTGACGCTGAATTTTTTATAGAACTGTACCCTTACCATTAGTTTGAAAAACTGTTCTCGGTATCGAAAACTATCGGTTTGTCCCTTTCATTGTTCATGTGAAGGAGACACTGTACTTGTATAATTATGTAACATTTAAACACAATGAATTTTGTTTATGAATAAATAAATAAATTGAATTGAATTGACAGAGCAATAGTTTTGGAAAGCGAGGATGCTATTTCAAACTCGTGGTAAGGTCTTTACAGATTTTTTTGGTTCGCGAACTGATTGTGTAAGCTAAGCATCGGTTGGAAAATGAGAGTCTCCGTCTTTTTCGCGACGCGAAAACTTCAGGTTTATCTAAGGCGTTCGTTAATTATAAAGTAAAAAAAACTAACAGTGAGGGTTTTCGCGTGTGAAAAATCCGCTAGATTGAGTACTTTAGGAGTGAGGTCCATATAAAATGTGATTGCTTTATTTTTAAACGTGATCTGTCAAAATGTCAATTTGACAAATTAAATCAACCAATGCGGTTGATGTTGGGACCTCAGTTCCAACAGTACGCCATCTAGCGCTATTTTTCACACGCGAAAACCCCCATTTCATTAGACCAGAATACTGAAATTATAAAGTAAAAAAAAACTGCGATTTCGTTAAGAGCGATCTCGACAGAACGTGTACTTCTATAAAACGCTTAAACACTGGCATTTTCTTGAGTGACTGTTTAAATTTAGAAGAAGATATTGTGAATTTAATTTATTTCGACAGTTGATAAACCCATTGAAATGTGAATGGGAGCTATCACGTGTGAATTATCCGCTAGATGGCGTGCTTGTGAACTGAGTCCAACTTCAACATCATTGGCTGATTTATCGTTAATGGACAATTTGACATATCACGTCTAGAAATACCCAAACACCTTGTTAAGATGGACCTGTCTTATAGTACACCACCATCTTGCGGATTTTTCGCACGCGATTGTTCCCATTGAAATGTGGTTTATCAACTGTCGAAATAAATTAAATTGGTGGGGTTTATCCCCATTGACATTTGGTAAAATCAGCTTTAAAAAAAAGAAGGACACAACCATATTCAAAAAAAGGCGTGGTGTAGTGACGAAAGAGACTCAGGCTTTTAAGTCTCTTAATAAAGACTCACCTCCTTTTTGACGCCTCACCACTGACTCAGTCTTTTAGTCCCGAACCTTTAGTCATAAGACTAGTCTTATTAGTCGCAGTCTGTTAAGGTAAAACGCTCAGCAGTAACTTAAACAGCTTAAATGATTTAAAAGACTAACGACTCTTCGCCAAACGAGTATAAAGTAGTAAAGCGTATGTGGTTCTGATAGTCCCTTGTTTATAGTTACCTTCCGCCTGGAGCATAAAAAAAAATCCATTGCAACCTAAATGTTTTACACGAACGCTGCGGCGCCCGGCGACTGAGTCTGAGAAGTCGTTGAAGCCGTTAAAGTCGTTTCAGTCGTTTAAGTCCTTTTAGTCTTATACGCTAAAAGACTAAGGGCTGGTTTTTCAATGGTCCGTTAAAAGTTAACAAATCGATAAAATGAAATACCATTAAAGGTAATAGTCACATTCATGCAAGGAAGTAACAATAAGACTACTATCATTTAATTTTGCCGGGTAATACTTTATCCATCTGTTAAATTTTATCAGACAATGGAAAAATCAGCCCTTAGTCGTATTATTTAACACTAACAGCTAGTCTTAATTTTAAAGCAAAGCTGTTTATAAAGAGGCTAGTCATATTTTAAACGACTTAAAGGACAGAGTCTGTTACGTCGGCTAGAGCTAGGGATGCAACATCGCTCTTAAAAAACATCGATATTAGAACATCGATATTTTCAAAACTGAAACATCGATGTCGAAAACATCGAAGTTTATGAACGATATATCGATTTTTTTTCGATGTTTTTTATCACCATTTATATATCGAATAAATATATTTTTTTAACAGAAGTATCGCAGGCGTTTGTTTTATATTGCAGATTGCAGAGGGTACAAAACGCTAAATAACAAACTCAACGCTTGTGTTGTGTGTGACTGAGAGAAGTGTCAGTTAGGCAGTGTTGCCAACTTAGTGGATTTTCTACTAAAACTGGTTGTTTTGACTGTCCATTTAGTGTCAAAAAATTACTTCTAGTGGCTGGTGGATTTTTCTAGTGGTTTAGTAAAATTCAATTTCAACGAAAGATAGCACTATGATAAAATATCGTTCATAAAACATCGCTCATGAAGAACGATGTATCGTCGATGTTTTAGGTTTCAACATCGATGTTAAAACATCGATGTTTATGAACGATACATCGATGTTTGAAAAAATCGATGTATCGTTTGCATCCCTAGCTAGAGCCAGTAAGGTCGGCGCGGGTACCTGCGCCTCGTGCTCGCGCAGCATCTCGGCGAACAGGCGGTCCTTGGGCAGCGGCGGGATGGGCCGCGGCTGCGGCGGCGTGGCCTCGAACTTGTACAGCTCGGCGAGGTCGTTCTCGGCGTAGTGCCGGTCGATCTGCTGCTCGTCGATCACGCGCTTCGATATCGCCTGCTTTGTCACTTGTCGCTCGTAGATTTTCTCCTCCATTGTGCCCTGTAAGCGATTTTAACATTTTTAAAAGAAAATATAACTATCGCGTGTGAACCATCCGCTAGATGGCGTCCCACAGTGTGTCCTCCGGCCTCAGCCAGCTTAAAATATTTTTATTGAATCATTGGATGGAGAAACATATTCCTAAGCCAAGAAAAAAACTCCCACGAGCCTAGCTATAATAGTTTTTGAAAAAAACCGTTTTGAGTAAAAATACCGGTAAGTTATATTTTTTTATAATTATTATTTTTCTATAAATTAAATAATTAATTTTACACTGTGGCCGTATAGACCTTCACCAGCGTCACATTATTAACCAAGCACGAGGAAGCCACGTCTTTGCGTTTCCGAAATATTCGCAAATAAGGTCACAAACGGATTATTTTTTTCTGATGAATGGTCTTAATAGTCTCAATTTCTTTTAACTTTAAAACATAGCGATATACATGGACTACTTCCACAAAAAAACACAGCTTCTAAAACCGCGGACTTTCGGAGAAAATATTTTTTTTAAAAGTACCGATTCGGTACCGGTTTTTTGTTAAAGTTTTTAAGTCACCTATTAGCAGTGTCCAATAAGTACGTTTAATTATCAGCTTTTGTATTAGTTAATACTGACCAACGAATTATTTAAAAAAATGTTTAACACTGAGTATAAAAATATACCAATCGTGACTATATTCACACTTTTATAATATTTTAAAGTTGACATTCTGAAGTTACCACTTTTTCCAAAAACACCTTCCTAAATAAATGGACCTTAAAATAACGGCTATTTGGTTGTAACAACGGTGTAAAAAATATTTGTTTGAAAAACCTGAAATAAGCCTTTAAGGTAGGCCTACTTCGACACCTACCTAAGGTGTCGAAGTACGTACCTATTACCAAAACAAAATATATTTTCGTCAGTGAAGATAAGATAACAATAGCGGTGGATATGCCGGTGTGGCGTGGCGCACTTCTATTGTTTATTATCTGTTTGTTGCGTTTTGTAGTATAAATAATAGAAAATAAATTTGAGGATAAACAATAGACAACATTTCAAAATTGCTAAGCTCTGAAACAAAAAATACCAATTCTTTGTTTACTTTTCCGCTGCTCGACTATATATTTATTCATTTTTCATATTGCTTATTTACTGAGAAAAAAATTAAAAACTAAAAAACGTAAGATGACGTCATCGGACGGCAGAATGTAATATATTTCTTTGCTTAGCACATTATAGTTTTAAATTTACGAAATGCCAAACCCATGACATGTAACTGTCAAAAAAAAAAGACAACTTGTCAACGTTGAATGTTGACAATGTTGACACTAGTATTATTTACCTTTGACAGTAGTACCTTTTTAGGGTTCCGTAGCCAAAATGGCAAAAACGGAACCCTTATAGTTTCGTCATGTCCGTCTGTCCGTCTGTCACAGCCGATTTACTCGGAAACTATAAGTACTACAGTGATGAAATTTGATGGGAATATGTGTTGTATGAACCGCTACAAAAATATGACACTAAATAGTAAAAAAAAAGAATTGGGGGTGGGGCCCCCCATACATGTAACTGAGGGATGAAATTTTTTTTTTCGATGTACATACCCGTGTGGGGTATCAATGGAAAGGTCTTTTAAAATGATATAAAGTTTTCTAAAAAACATTTTTCTTAAAGTGAACGGTTTTTGAGATATCAGCTCTCAAAGTCGTAAAAAGTATGTCCCCCCCCCTCTATTTTTATAACTACGGGGTATAAAATTCTAAAAAAAATAGAGGTGATGCATGCTAATTAACTCTTTCAACGATTTTTGGTTTGATCAAAGTATCTCTTATAGTTTTTGAGATAGGTTGATTTAACTGTAATTTTGGTTAAGTTATTGTGCTTACACTGAAAACGATGGCTGAACCTTATAAGATAGATCAAAAAATATACTACAGTATTGTACACCTTTAAAAATCCGCGATGATATAAAATCTTTATAATGTATATTTGCTGCTACGGAACCCTTTGTGCGCGAGCCCGACTCGCACTTGGCCGGTTTTTTTTTTATTAAAACAATGATAAGCAAAGGAATATCGCTGTATTCAGCCGTCCGATGACGTCATTTGGCGCTTACGTCTATTTAGAATAAAAAGAATTTCAATAATAAATTATTTTATGCATGAAAATGGTTAAATTTTGAAAAAAGAAAAAATATGGGTCTGTTCATTTTATGTCTATTTTCATATAAAAAAACAATATGGACATGTTAAAAATATGAAATGTTGTCCATTGTTTTGAAATAATAAATTGCCTATACTTTTCTCGCACACCTGCATAAATCAATATGAACATGATTTACGACAGTGGTTCTAAAAATTAAACTCCTGTTATTACAAATTACTTAACGAACAATTACCGTCACAATAAATATTTTCACCAGTGATAAAAAAAACCTTAGTAAAAAGCCATTGATTGTTAAATTTTGGCAAATAAGTAAATTAATAACATCAATTTTGGCACGATCATGTTTGAGGTCATATTAGAGTGGATGATTTCTTGTATTTATTGTTTGATTTATTAATCTTAATAGAAACCCGGTTACTGATTTTTTATTTACTTATATTCATTGATTGATATCATAATTTCAATCTTACCGAGGTGTCGTAAAAGGCGACTAAGGTAAAGCTGCTGGCATGATCATCAGCACCCAGAGAAGGAAAACTCTGCATTTCCATCAAAACCCTCGCCAACCCGTCTGCCAAGCGTGGTGAGTATGGCAATTACCCCTCATAGGTATGATTGAGGGAGGCCCGTGCCCCAGCAGTGGGGACTTAAATGGGCTGATGATGATGATGATGATAATTTCAATTCTTCTTTTGCGGCGCACATTTAGAGCCCAATTATCGGGCTCGTGACATTTATTATCGAATGACACATATCACTAAAACAATTTTTTTTTGGTATGATCTTCTTCTTACCACAAAAACGAAAAACCAACAAAAACAGAAAAATTACACCAAAAACAGAAAAATAGAAACAAAAACCCAAATAAAGAGAAAAGAAATAACAAAAACAGAAAATCAACAGGGATGACTGTAACAACCAAACGAAAAAAAACAGAAACAGTTTAAGCTAGCGTGGTCGCAGAATAGTAAGTACGTCAATACAAATATACTACACAAACTATCGAAGACTGGCAACTGGCTTACTATTTGTCCATGTGCAAGCGAGATAGCTAATGGCCACCTTGTGTCAAAGACCATGCACCTAATAAAGAATTTGATGGTATTTGTTGTTTTGTGCTTACCTGCGCCCTTACCTGATAGCGAATTAACCTTGAAAAATTCATGTAACTAGTCGACTTTGATTGAAAATCTAATTCGATGTTTTAATTATAGTTTATAACGAGCGTGGCAGACGTAAGCTAGTTTGTCGTATGATTATAATATTTATTGCACACCAACTACATCACTCAATCAATACACTTAACCTACCACAGTATACATACATCCTGTTACAGAAAGCTGCTAATTTAAATACGTGTAGGATTGTAAGGAATTTTCTCCAAATAGATGATGATAACCCATCAAATTCACGAGGTGTTAACCAGGCACACATATTCTCTCATTCACAGCCTAAGTCCCACAAACACGCCCAATCACACAACCACACAGATCACAATCAAGAATCATTACCCCCACCACATCAAAATCAGATTCGTAGTGTAGGAATTGTGCTTGGGCTATACCCGAAACTGGAATTCAAGACCAAAAAAAGCTACTAACTATGTTGCCACTGCAATAAAATGATCGGACAATGGGACATACCTATTTTCTAAAAACATACGCTGACATAATTTATTTGTTGGTAATTTCAATTCTTTAATTTGAAGAAGTAATTTTATTGACTTATTTTCCCATTAATACAACCCGCTTTATTAAAAACTTAATAATCCGAAATGTTAGGTAGTAACGCTGGTATTGAGCTTGTGTCACTTCAGGTGCTACTAACATTTGGTACAACATTTAAACTTACATGATGTTGTTTCGTGCAGCGAGTGCAGGAAAGTGATACTAAGAGGAGTGGTGAAGATTTTTTATACAACTGACCGGCTCAGATTTCGTAGTCAGAGATTCTGACATTAGTGATGGCGGAGATGAAGATTATACGGAACAATTATTTATAAAATGGTTTTATTTAACTTTTCCATAATGTCTTAATAATATGCCTCATTTTCGTGGGTGTTCATGGGTAATTCAATTTGTTTAAGTTCTTTACAATACATTTTGCCGATGTTAGTTGAGTTAAAATAAAGTTGTAATTAAGTTTCTATATTTATTTTTTTGAAAAAATCCTTATCCTGAAATGAAGCATATAACAAAAAGGTTTTTTTTATATCAGTGGCTGCTACTGGTGTTGCCCGTGGCGACTCTGCCAGTGTCGAGTAATTACAGAGACACGTTATTTTTGTGGTTATTGACCGGTGTGGCGAGTTTAAATCCTTTTAATATTTATTTTAATTGAGTTTTGCACCAAACACCATCTAAAACCAAGACAGAACAAAACATACACAAACACGACACAATATTAAAGCGAGATTCTCATAACAAAAAGGTTGACAAAACCTGAAAATTTGATTTGACAATGAATTTTTTGGTCTTGAATTCCAGTTTCGAGTATAGGCCCGTACATTTCTGAAAAGCCAGCAAATAGCTGTGATACTCAGCGTTTAAGTAAATAAATATATTTTACAACATCACATACATGGATCTGACTCCAAGATAGGTAGCTCAAGCACCTGTGTTACGGATATCAGAATCAACAGCGGAATAACAAATATATACATATAATACTTTTATTTTGTAAATACTTACTTATAATACATACAAACACCCAGACCAATACAAACCGACATATTCATACACACAAATGTTTGTACTGTGCGGTGATCAAACCCGCAACCCTTGGACCAAAGGCAGCGTTCATTACCACTGTTCCAAACGGGTCGTCATAAAGAATATAATAATATTATAATAATAATAATTCGCACATCTCATACGTTGACCTGATTCCGTACTTACTTAGTACGGAATCAGCTTAAGCACTTGTGTTACAGATATCAGACAACAGAAGAACACAAATATATACTTAAATACATATAGTATTACACCCAGACACCGAACAAACACAAGTGTTCATTGCACGAATGTTTTATAAACCTATAGATAACTTCATCCATCAATGCCATATTTACTTACACAATTGGACTTTTTTTAACTAACTACTACCGTTACAATTACAATAGATGGGTATTGTAACTTACTTTGTTTTATACATTTGATAAATTCAGGCGATTTTCGAAACTTGTAACTAAGTAAGCATTATACAATCTTGTTTTATTCTAAATGGTTAATCCCGGTTAACTCATAAGATCAAAACCAGTACCGAACCAGGCCGGCCTTTCCGCCACTATTCTAGTCATATCTTTACTGAAGAGAATATTTTGGCAATACATTCCTAGTTAAAGAAGGCTTAAGTTTAAAACATAATTCGTTGATCGGTAATAATAAGCCTAATACAAAAGCTGATAAATAAACGTACTTATTTGACATTGCTAATAGGTGACTTGAAAACGTTGACAAAAACCGGTACCGAACCGGTACTTTTAAAAAAATGATTTTCTCCGAAAGTCCGCAGTTTTAGCAGCTGTGTTTTTTTGTGGAAGTAGTCCATGTATGTCGCTATGTTTTGAAGTTAAAAGAAATTGAGACTATTAAGACCATTCATCAGAAAAAAATAATCCGTTTTTGACCTTATTTGCGAATATTTCGGAAACGCAAAGTCGTGGCTTCCTCGTGCTTAGTTAATAATGTGACGCTGGTGTAGGTCTATTCGGCCACAGTGTAAAATCAATTATTTAATCTATAGAAAAATAATAAAAAAATAAATTACAAAAAAATATAACTTACCGGTATTTTTACTCAGAAAGGTTTTTTTCAAAAACTCGTGGGAGTTTTTTTCTTGACTTAGGAATATGTTTCTCCATCCAATGAATCAATAAAAATATTTTAAGCTGGCTGAGGCCGGAGGACACATTGTGCGTCCTGTTGTACTGAGGTCCAACTTCACAGGATTGGTAGTTTTGTTCGTAAAATTTATATTTTGACATTTTGTCAAGTTCTAAAATAACAAATCACTTCAGCCCTCTCCAAAGGAACAAATATTGACATATTTGATAAGCCAGGAGTATTTATGAGATCTATCTGTACTTACTATGAAAACGATAAATAAGTTAGCCTGCAGTAGGCAATGTTGTTTTATCTGCGGTGAATGTTACCTCTGTGGCAGCTGCATTAGCGAGAATATCTCGATCCCAAGACTTATCCTTATATTATAATATGTCGCAGGGCTACTGCAGCTGCCACAGTATTACATATTACATAACATGTATATTTTTTTTTCTCATATTATGCATGTCGTGGCAGCCTGTAATTAAGGCGTCACTTTAGCACCTATATAGTACTAGAGTAAGAGTCAAGTTACTTAAGTGATGTTTTGTTGGCTGTCCTTAATAAATAAATAAATAAATAAGCCCTATAGTTCGCCATCTTATATATTTGAAATTGTCCGTTTTTTATAAGATGTTCTTTTCTATTTTTTTCTTTTGATAGTGTAATTCAGAGTACCACAAGAAAGGTTGTTTTTAGTGAACATAATATTAAATTTGTGAATGTGATATTGGTGTTTCACTGGCTGCCGCCAAAGGTGAGTCCCCTTATCTCTGTTGTAGTGCCGCTGTCACGGACGCTAGGTAGGCGCCTCATATTTCATCCTCACTATTCACACGTGATAGTCCCCATTCGACTACATATTGAGGGATAATAGCTCAGACCGGAGGCCCAGGTTCGATGGTAACCATAATCGGTAATTCTGAATCCATGTAATCGCTTACCACCAGGTGATACGTCTGCTTGTCTGCCCCCTATATCATAATCTAGTAATTCCCATATTTAAGGGTTTCGAGAGACAGACAGTAGTCACTCAAGCCAAAGACAGTCAGCCAAGTCCTGGATCATGGTACAAGCGTACCCCAAGCACCACAGTGGCTTTGGAATTTGGACACAACCGGGAATGACATTATAAATAAATAAATTATCCGCATTTGAAAATATTTATTGTTTACCTAATTTTGCTAATATTTATACTAGTTTAGTGCTATTCAGATAGCTTATATTTAATTTTTTTTGTGTTCGTTTTCTGTATAGTGTCCACTACATTTTTTAAAACCCTTCTCGGTATCTTGGAATAAATTAATCTGAGATTTTATTTTTTTTTACTCTCACCATAGCCAAAAACCGGTAGACATAACACGGCTTCTTCTGCCCAAACCGGTAGACGCGGAATATGCTCTGCACGTCGTGCGAGGGGTTCCACGACACGTCGAAGATCACCACGCGGTTTGCTGCTACCAAGTTGATGCCCAGCCCGCCCGCGCGCGTCGATATTAAGAACAATCTGGAAACAAATTGTAATGCATACTCTGGAACCATCTTCCTGGAAATACCTAAATAGGTGACGTATATAGGTAGGCCGCCATAAAGATAACTAGTCCATGGAACTAGACGATATGGTTAACTCATTTCACCATATCGTCTAGGGACTAGAGACAACAGGAATTAGTCCCAACAATCCCTCGGAGCATATAAACGGTTGCCTAGGATGGTTAACTTAGGGCCGAGATCACCTACTTTTCAAACAACTGGTAATCATCTCATTTTACCCGTGCTTTAACAATACTAATCAGTGGTTAGAACAGGTTAAGGTGTGATTATCGTTGTATATTGGTGAACACGAGTCTTAGCCTTTTTTGTAGATAGATAAATAGAACATATACTCGCATCAAAAAGCACACAATCAGAGCAGTCGAGACGTAAGTACAAAAAACCCAGTAAACATTGTAAAGGTCGGCTTGGTCGGATGATCTAACCAGATGGTTAGAATTTAAGGAGATCGAACGATAAAGAGACAACTCTGGAAGGACAGCCCAAGCAGGTCTGCTTGGGCTACAAATACGAAGGTATGACTTCTTATGTCAGAGGTCAAAGATATTCTGTAACATACCTTATTGCTTTTGTTCTTGTTTGTATTTCTATAGTTAGTGTGCCAGTCTCTTCAAGTCTGTGCTCACTACTTGTATTATATTGTAATTTACTGTAATTAATTAGCTAAGTGACTAAATAAATGTAAACACTGATACTAACTATGGGAAGCAGCGAGTTATTCCCAACACAAGTGTCATTTGACTACTTACCGGGAAAACTCGGCAAAAAAACTGTAATTAATATTCTTGAAATAAAGAAAATTTTATTTATTTATTTTATTATTTATACCTCGCTCTGGGGTTGTCTTCTCTGTTGAAGTTCTTGCACCATATAGACCTATTTCTCACATGACGTCGAGCCGTCCAATCTGAAGTAGTCTATGCCTGGTGACCATGAACCTAAGAATAACAAAATAATTATTTAGTTACAAAGTTTATTAAACATATTTGATTTCAAAGTGACAATATTATATAAACCACATACCCTTATTACAAAACGCGATCTAAGAAAAGTTAAAGAACTGAACTTGTTGCAACCCCTTTTAAAATTGCGTGCGTATAATAGGGCTCGAGTAGCAGAATATATTTATTGTGACAAATTTCAAATCCAAGATGGCCACCGTCGTGGGTTTTTAAATTTTCAAATTATATTTTGACTACGATGTTGTCCTTATCTATTCTGTTCAGTTTGATGAAAATGTAGGATTAATTTTAATAAATGTTTCTGCAACTAGCTATTACTTACCCACGTGACTGCCTAATTTTTCATCAATCCGCCCGTCTTGCGTCGCCTCGTCCACTTTGCCCAGGAAATGTTCAATAAGATCCAAGGAGTATAATGATTGGGAGAACACCAATCTATGAAATAAATATGTGAATTTAAGTGCCGTTCGTGACTTATTGTTTCTAGACATAGTTATCAACATTATTATGAAAAGCTTTTAAAGATTTGTACTGAGCTACCATCGCTCAGAACAGAAAATATACTAGCATGTCATATTTTTCACCCTTTGGTAAGAGTGATAAAACTGAGAATTTGACTGCCTCGGTGGCACAATGGTTAGTGGGTCGCACTTTAAAGCGACCGTTGCGCTTGGGGTCCCTGGTTCGATCCCCGGGTCGGGCCAAAATTTGTACCCGAGTTTTTCTGTTAAGAAATTCTCAGTGTAAGCCTGGAGTCTGGAAGTTGGCGGTCTTGTACCCCCGTGCCTCGGAAAGCACGTTAAGCCCTCTTCGGTCGTGTCACAATACTGTGACACGACCGAAGAGGGCTTAACGTGCTTTCGTAGTTCTGTCTGTCTGTCTGTCGTAGTTTTTTTGGTCTGAACTACGACAGAGACATCACTGTCAAATCTTTCAATGTCACTTATGTCATTGTCAAATCAAGTTTTCAGGTTTTGCTAACCTTTTTGTTATATACTTAGTATAAGCTGGCACAATTCATGATTAGGTTTCCACCACTCCAGTTATTAATTCGTCCAGTTTTGCACATGTTTTAGATTTTAACTCGTAAAGAAAATGGTCAAGTGATATTTTGACAAAGTGGATAGTCAACAGACGAAGTCAGTCAAAGTCTCAGTCACTCAATAAAACAGGGGTGTTAACGGTTTTTTCGATCTATGGATTCTGCCAAGACTACTCTTAACAAAATCGCAGGTTTTAAGACTCTTAGGTCAAGGTGTCAACTCACTTAACACACAATAGCATTGTTATAAAAGATTCTTATATTAATATCACTTGGCGGCACCTCACTGCACGAAAAAACAACATGTATGTAAGTTCAAATGTTGTACCAAATGTTATTAACACCTGAAAGGACACAAGCTCAATACCAGCCTTTCTACCAAACATTACGGATGATATTAAAGCGTCTTGTATTTATGTAAAAATAAGTAAGTAAAATTAGTCCTTTAAATTAACAAATTAAAATTACCAATAAATAAATTACGTCAGCGTATGTTTTTAGAAAAAAGGTAAATACTATTGTACGATCATTTTATTGCAGTGGTAACATTGTAGTAGCTTTTTTTGTCTTGAAATCTAGTTTCGAGTTTAGTGTCCATCGAAATAAGAGGGTACGGGAATAGAGAGTGCACTTATGTCTGCGCAAATACATGTGCACTATAATATGTCCTGCGTCGATGGCTGATCGCTGAGATTGGCCGCCATGACCGAAATATCGGTTTGGAAGATATTATAAAACTGAGAAGAAGTCCATCATCTACTGTACGCAGACTCACAGCTTGTCGCCGATGGCCTCGCACTGGCGCAGGATGTCGAACAGCAGCACGAGCTTGTGCGAGTTGCGCATGTCCTCCAGCTCCTCCTCCTCCACCAGCTTGATCCACCACTCCGTCGGGTTCTCGTTCTTCAGCTCCGGCAGTTCCGTGGGCTGCACGTCGTCTTCCAGCAGCTCTACTGTTAGAAAACATTATGATACTTAGGCCAAGGTCTAGAGGGTTAGCACGAACTTACGATATGACAATAAGTCTTTATTGCACAAAAAGGTTACAGAGTTGATTTACACTTTTATAGTTAAAATCTAACAAAAGTGTTGTATTAAGTTAGTCAAATAAATGTGACTTAATTTTATTTTTTTAACTTTAATGTTTGTGGCAAAGGGCACCAATCTGAGCATGATGCTGGGCATCGCCCAGCGCTGGTTTTCAGATTGGTCCCAATGAGGGTTTTCACGTGTGAAAAATCCGCTAGATGGCGTACTCGCCACTTTCCCACAATGCGCAATCGTATCACAATGCGCATCAACCGCATTGTTTGTTTAGTTTATCAAATTGGCATTTTGACAGATCACGTTTAAAAATAAACAATCCATCTAGCGGATTCACACACGAAAACCCTCATTAAAGTACCCGGTATGTTTGAATTACAAAGAATTGGTAACGTTAACGTCTCGTGAAAACGGTACGATTACGGAACAATACGATAGTAGGTACTTATTACGAAACGCCTTCGTCGACGATAGTTTAACTTTGCCGGTATAAAGTCGATCTTTTCATAGAAAAATCCGCTATATAGCATACTGGTGAACTGTTAATATGTACACAGGTTGGCAGTGCATTTGTGACTGCACTGGTGTCCATGGGCGGCGGCAATCGCTTACCATCAGGTGATCTGTCTGCTCGTCTGCGCCTATCACAAAAAAAATGTATTGTGCTTTTGCCCAAGAGAACACGCAAAAAGGACCGAAAGAAAGTCTAAGTGCGGAAAACGGAGTCCACTTTACTACTTACTTGCCCAAGAAAAAAAGTACCCTGCTTAAATTGCCTTTGACACGCTACATCGTCTCTAGATAAGGTAATATTATAGTTTAGTGTTGATGAAACAAACCAGGATTAGCTCTAGTCCCCCGTCGAGTGGAACCTTTAGCATCCTTTCCTTTAGCCTTCTTTGCAGATTTCTTCTTTTTGCTCTTCTTTCGGCTGTCATCACTCATGTCAGAAAGATCTTCTGACGATTCATCTGTTGAGGACTCCTGTTCAAATAACAATGATAAATAAGTAAAAGGTTGTCTAACATAAAATTTTATAACAGTACATTTTTATGTAACACTTACATCTGGTGTCGAATCATCATCAATGAAATCAACAAGAGATCCTTCAGAGTCTTCTTCCTCTCTCTCCCTCTGAAAATACCGAAACCGTTAAAATTGTACACTATAAGTTTCTGTATGTAATACCTGGTTTATAAATTCTGCTTGTTGGGCAATAAAGTATGCCAATCTATCTGTTATTTAATTTACCCAGATTATTAATGTAAGATGTTGAAGCCTATCAATTCATGGTCTGGTCTTCCCATTCTTTCCGTAGTCCAATTTTCGCTCTTAAAATTAGAATGTCTAGCAACACTGGTTGGTTGGAATGTCAAAATAAAACAATGTGAAGGGATAGGGTACACTGACAGATTATAGTCGTAACTTGGCAACAGTAAAAACAATTAATTATAAGGCTAGACGGTAATCCATAAATAATTGACACAACATGTAAAAATTAAAATCCCAGGAGTCTACGGCATCTCCCGACTATATACTCATAATGTGGACGAAAAGTCAGTTGCTCGTCAAATAATACACCCAGATCCTTCACGATTTTAAGTATGCACGGCGAACTGTCCTCAATATAATAAGAATATTACAGTCTGTTCTTTTTTCTGGTAAATGAAACAACACAAAACTTTTCCACGTAAAGTCTCATTTTGTTGAAGCGACACCATTCAGAAATCGTTTCGAGATCATTTTGGAGCATAATACACTGGATTAAATACACTGCTCATGATCCTTAAAATCTATAAAAGTATTCATATCGTCTGCGTAAAGAAGGGACGGGCAGGATATGCGGTCAGCTAAATCTGATTAATAAATGTCACAAATAGAAGTGGACCAAAATGGAATCCCCGAGGAACACCTGACGTAACGAGCTTAGACAAAGAACAGTTGCCGCTAACAGTTACAAGTTGTCACCGATTGTTTAAGTAAAATGTTATCCATCTAAGCAGACTTCCATGTATTCCATAATACGATAATTTCTGACACAATAAGGAATGGTCCACATTGTCTTTTTATTTTTTCTTGGTCAATAGGCTAACGCTTGACCACAATCGCATCTGATGGAAATCGACGATGAGGTCTAGGATGATACGCGTTTGCCTAAAAGATGCCTGTTCACTCTTGCCTTAAAGATGCCCAGATTATAGCGGTCAAGAAAAACAACAGGCCTCGGCAGGGACTGCCATTCCTTAGCTGTCCGCATAATAAAGTAGAAGCGAAGCGCTTCGTGCGGATAAAGGGTAGTTCTACCACATAAGGATGGAATGGATTTTTAGTCGGGTGATGGAATGTGCTGAGGTTGATTAAATTATGTACAACCTAAGTACCTATATCGTAAGCCGTGACTATGGTTACCTTCTTCTGCTGCATGATCTCGTAGCGCTCGGAGTTATACTTGAGCACGAGCGGGTGCGTCCATATGCGCTGCAGCGACTGGAAGTCCGGGAACAGGAAGCCCGACGACTTGCCCGGCAGCGGCCTGGGGGACGATTACAAAAATATCACTCATTTTACTGACGAAAATAATCTACTCCCTCTTTTTAGTCTTATGAAGTCACTTCCCTATTTTAACTTCTAAGTCACTCTTGTGACTCCTATGCCTTCTGATCTCTCTCTTGGCCTCTCTCTCTGAGTCTCTTCTAAGAAGATTGATTTCTTTTAATAATAATCCTCCAACCGATTACGGCGACGGCGGCCAATCTCAACGATCAGCCACGTACGCAGGATATATTATAGTGCTCAAGTGTGTGCGCAAACACAAGTGCACTCTCTATTCACTTACCCTCATATTCCGATGGGAAACTACTGTGACAAGACCAGAGAGGGATTGGGCGCAGGACCAACGGCTTAACGTGCTTTCCGAGGCACGGGGGTACAAGACCGCCAATTTCCAGACTCCGGGCTGCCACTAAGAATTTCTTACCGAAAACTTAGGTACAAATTTTTTGGCCCGACCCGGGGATCGAACCTGGGACCTCTTGCGCAGCCGTCGCTTTAAAGTGCGACCCACTAACCACTGCGCCACCGAGGCAGTCTTTCTTCTTAGGCAGTTCTTTTAATAACCTTACACGTAATGGATACCTTACACAACATACAAGTGGAAGACCTATAGTTTAATGGAGAAATATTGTCTTAAATAATGACTGTATCAATTCATAGAACAAAATATGGCTATCATTTATACCTTATTTTATTTCCGGTTCGATTCACGGGCAATACAAGAACAATTCAATAAATATTTGAATACAGTTTTAATTCTTCATTGATAAAGGAATGTTTCATTTGCGAAAAACGTGCTAAAGATTTAAGGTATTTTCCCTCCATAGCCTAATATATTATCGTGTCTGCCAAGCAGTTATTTATGCTGCCATTGTTGCAGTTGACAAATTAGTCATAATTACCTTCTAGAATAATTATCCAAGTAATACTCATAGAGTTTGATCTGCACGTCTGTGAGCGTAATGAACAGCACGTACTCGTGCTTGGGCGGCAGGAACGGCGCCAGCACCCCGTAGTCTCGCCTCTGAAATAAACATTTATTTTTTCATTATAGCAGACGGCTCACTTGATGGCAAGTGATTAGCGCAGCCTATCTACATCTGCAATACCCGAGGAATCACAGATAGTTTGTCGGCCTTAAGGCAGGAATAGGTCGTATATATGTTCGGGAACACCACCGACGGCGGCTGGTTCCACAGTTTTACTGGGCTCGGTAAGAAGTAACGTGAGAAACGCACTGTAGTGGAACAAAATCCATTCAAGTGATGTAAATGGAATTATGAAATATTTCGCCCTCTATTTGCGTCTATACTCGCACTCGTGGGGTGCGAGTATAGACGCAAATAGTGTGCGAGCGAGAAGTAAATAGATGCGCCGCCATTTCTGATCCCATTCTTTATCCGCACAGGTTGTACCTGCGCAGGAGTTTTATTTTCAAAAACTACGGCAAAATCTTAAACAATCACAACGCTCCGTTTACGAGCGCCAAATACAATTTCTTATTGGTTGATGTGTCAGCGCCATGCTCGGTGCGGTTAAGAGAGAGATAGCATTCCTGTTTGGATGTATTGTATTTAATCTTAACGTAACGCAATAGTCTGTATTTCAACTGCTTTCGCAATCGTAATCAATCGGATTTAACTTGCTCTTCTGCGTAGGCGAATTTTGCCGATGTAACTTATAAACGTGGTACACCTGTACGTGCGTAGCTTGTTCAGCCCGCGATGGAAGCAAGGAGCGCGGTGTGTGTTAGGGATGATCGATATCAGAAAAACATCGAATCAAAAGTATCGATGTACGATAAATATCGATCGAAAGAATATTTCTAAAGCACAGTTTTATTTGTTTCCAAAAACATAGATATGTTTTTGGAAACAAATCATCATCATCATCATCAGCCTATCGCAGTCCACTGCTGGACGTATTGTTGGAAACAAATAAAACTGTGTTTTAATTATTATATAAATGCACTTTCACTGAGACACCGAAGTTTCATTATTTACAAGATCAATAGTAAATCTAATTTGCTAACGCTTTACAAGTTTACTCACAATTTGACACCTCACTCATCAAGTGTGTGACAGTGACAGTTTTTTTTCAATCGCTTGAGAAATTAAAACAAACTTATTCGTACGGCCGTGGGCTTACTCCTATTATTTTGATCAGTGTCATCTAGTGTAAAATAGTTGAAGCTTAATAGTCATCTGCTAATATCTATGCAATATTTAGTTGAAGTTAGTACACCTACTGCACGCTAGACCGCGCCGGAAATTAATTGACGTTTCAATATTTTATTTAGGTAACATCGATGTTTCGATGATATCGAGGTCAATCAACACACACACTAACACATACACACACTATAATCCCTGTTAATTGTACTTTGTATGAGGTTTCTTTTGATTAGTTTAGAGATGTTATTAGTTATTTATGAAAGAGCGAAGCTTCTTAATGCTATGATGCCGTGTGGTCCCCGGCAGAGTAGAATAGGCCACCCTCACTCTTACAGAGGTGTCGTAAAAGGCGACTAAGGTAAAGCTGCAGGATGATCATCAGCACCCAGAGAAGGAAAACTCTGCATTTATATCAAAACCCATGCCAACCAGTCTGCCAAGCGTGGTGAGTATGGCAATTACCCCTCATGTGATTGAGGGAGGCCCGTGCCCCAGCAGTGGGGACTTAAATGGGCTGATGATGAAGCTTCTTAACACAGGCTTAAGTTTAAAAAGAAGCTCCAGCGCAATTATTCTCTGTTGTAAAACATTGATGATGACAATAAACAATTTTGAATTTTGAACCCATCGATGTTAAAACATCGATGTTTTATAATTAAACATAGATGTTAATTGAACATGGATGAATATCGATCATCCGTAGCGTGTGTGCGTGATTGCGTGAGTGCGTGAGTGCGTGAGTGCGTGAGTGCGTGTGTGCGTGAGTGCGTGTGTGCGTGTGTGCGTGTGTGCGTGTGTGCGTGAGTGCGTGTGTGCGTGTGTGCGTGAGTGCGTGTGTGCGTGTGTGCGTGTGTGCGTGTGTGCGTGTGTGCGTGAGTGCGTGTGTGCGTGAGTGCGTGTGTGCGTGAGTGCGTGTGTGCGTGTGTGCGTGTGTGCGTGTGTGCGTGTGTGCGTGTGTGCGTGTGTGCGTGTGTGCGTGAGTGCGTGTGTGCGTGTGTGCGTGTGTGCGTGTGTGCGTGAGTGCGTGTGTGCGTGTGTGCGTGTGTGCGTGTGTGCGTGAGTGCGTGTGTGCGTGTGTGCGTGTGTGCGTGAGTGCGTGAGTGCGTGTGTGCGTGTGTGCGTGTGTGCGTGTGTGCGTGTGTGCGTGTGTGCGTGAGTGCGTGTGTGCGTGTGTGCGTGAGTGCGTGAGTGCGTGAGTGCGTGAGTGCGTGAGTGCGTGTGTGCGTGTGTGCGTGTGTGCGTGAGTGCGTGAGTGCGTGAGTGCGTGTGTGCGTGTGTGAGTGTGTGCGTGAGTGCGTGAGTGCGTGTGTGCGTGTGTGCGTGAGAGCGTGAGTGCGTGAGTGCGTGAGTGCGTGTGTGCGTGTGTGCGTGATGTGCGTGAGTGCGTGAGTGCGTGTGTGCGTGTGTGCGTGAGTGCGTGAGTGCGTGAGTGCGTGAGTGCGTGTGTGCGTGTGTGTGTGTGCGTGAGTGCGTGTGTGCGTGTGTGCGTGAGAGCGTGAGTGCGTGAGTGCGTGAGTGCGTGTGTGCGTGTGTGCGTGAGTGCGTGAGTGCGTGAGTGCGTGAGTGCGTGTGTGCGTGTGTGCGTGAGTGCGTGAGTGCGTGAGTGCGTGAGTGCGTGAGTGCGTGTGTGCGTGAGTGCGTGAGTGCGTGAGTGCGTGAGTGCGTGAGTGCGTGTGTGCGTGTGTGCGTGAGTGCGTGAGTGCGTGAGTGCGTGAGTGCGTGAGTGCGTGTGTGCGTGTGTGCTTGTGTGCGTGTGGCGTCACCTGCACGGCGCCGTCGAGCATCTTGTGCAGCACGTGGCTGCGGCGCTTCATGATGCGGATGTCGTGCTCCGTGGAGTCCGTGTACTGCCCGTTGGTGATGGGGTTCACGAACCGGTTCAGGTACTCGTTGTACTTGCCCAGCAGGTTCGGCTTCACGAACTGCACCATGCAGTAGTCTGGAAACCACAACAGTGTAGTGAGAGGTTGGCAGCGCGCTTGTGACTCCATTGGTGTCGCGGGTGTCCTTGGGCGGCGGCAATCTGACTGGCCGGATGGCGCAATTTGTAGTGACCCTGCCTCTTACGCCAAAGGTCGTGGGTTCGATCCCCACCCTGGACAAACATTCGTGCGATGAACACTTGTGTTTGTTCGGTGTCTGGGTGTAATATATGTATCTAAGTATATATGTGTGTTCCTCTGTTGTCTGATATCTGTAACACAAGTGCTTAAGCTACTTAGTACGGAATCAGGTCAACGTATGAAATGTTGTGAGAATTATTATTAATATTATTAATTGCTTACCATCAGGTGATCCGTCTGCTCGTCTGCCACCTATCACATAAAAAAACTTTTTTGCCCGCACTCACTCGGCGTAACCCAGCGCAGGCGCTGCTTCATGGCGATAATTTCTTAATTAGATGGTATCGCTGCAGTCGAGCCTACCTATTTACAAGAAGTGTAACTATATGACAGATTTTTTTTTTATCTTTTTTAGGAGTTTTGAAATGGATCCGTGGGACGTGATCCCACCACATACCCATGCCCTTTAAATCCAATTTTGCCCTTTAGAAAGTCTAACACCCTTTTCTTCAATAGGTATTTTAACGAGAATCGAACGAAGAAAAAC
Organism: Marasmia exigua; assembly: GCA_019059595.1. NCBI lineage: Eukaryota > Metazoa > Arthropoda > Insecta > Lepidoptera > Crambidae > Marasmia > Marasmia exigua. The sequence continues at coordinate 8,606,816 of CM032476.1, read as the reverse complement.
GCAGTGTCTACCCCAAGGGGCAGCGCGAGCGCCCTCTTCTGCTAGATATTTCAAGCTTTAAAAAAAACGCTCCCATCAGTTAATTCAAAACTACGATATCTCGACAAAACTATGACCGTTGAAAAGTTGAATACTTTTTTTTTTTTTTTTTTTTTAATTCTAATGAAATTCCACGGACACTGGTTCCGTGCCTTTATTGTGTTTGTTTTTAAAGTGTTACAAATTATTTTTGATATTTGCTCCGCGATAAAATTAAACTAAATTAAATTACAATAACAATCTTAAGTTTAGGCAGTCGTGCATGGTTAATGTGGTTGTAATAAAATGTACTGTCATTATTATTATTATTATTATTTTTTGGGGTAGGGGGTATGGTCATTTTATGTAGTTAAGGACCTCAGAGGAGGGTTTAGGGGTATGTTAGTAATTTATCTTTTATTTGCAAGCTTGTCCCTAACCGCGTCATCGCCCCGGCGGATCGCCATTTTGAGGTTGTACTCGGTTATTTTTTCGATGGTAGCCTTCGATGCCATGGATATTAGGCGCGCTGTGGCGTCGTTAGTGGCGTTATCTGTATAATATACAAGTTGAATACTTGAATACATAAACTTATATTAAACTTACAATTAAAATACTGAGACAAACTTACATTCTTTCAGGTTATTTTGTAAGGGCGTGCCAGTGAGCACGATGCGCCGATGCGTCTTCACTCTGTTCATGGACTGCGAGAGGCTCGTCTTCTCGTTCTTCAGCAAGTGGCCTTCGTCGCACACCACCAGGTCTGGGCCTGTGGGAAACAGCCTTTACTTAGCAAGACTATTGTCACAATATTCCCATTCTTTTGGGTAATAATTAAACGATGCTTGTTTAATTAGTTATTTTTAATAGAATTATTCGCCTGAGCAAATTTAAGTAACCTTCTAAATCACGAAGTCGGCCACAATTAATGCGCGTCTGAATAATAGTACCTATCTCACCCACTGGTTATCTTCTATGTAAGCCACTGTAAATATAACTCAGCATGGTGGTTATTTTTTAGGTATGCATTCAAATACCAAATAATTATATTAACTACTATTTTCATAATTTAGTATAATTAAATTACGCCGTGTGGTCCCCGGCAGAGTAGAATAGGCCACCCTCACTTCCATATTACGACACCTCGGTAAGAACCGAGGTGTCGTAAAAGGCGACTAAGGTAAAGCTGCTGGCATGATCATCAGCACCCAGAGAATGAAAACTCTGCATTTATATCAAAACCCTCGCCAACCCGTCTGCCAAGCGTGGTGAGTATGGCAATTACCCCTCATGTGATTGAGGGAGGCCTGTGCCCCAGCAGTGGGGACTAAAATGGGCTGACGACGATGACAATGAGTATGATTAAAATGTGGATGAGTTACATTAATATGATGTTGAGTATTGAAGCTAGAATATATTATTTTTGAGGAGCTTGTATTAAAGCTCTCAAACGTAAAATGGTGATGAGTTACAAATTCCGTGGCTGAGTTAGTAAATTAGTTTGCATTTTTTAAATAAAGTGTATTGTATTTAGTATATGAAGACCCAGTTTTTAATAGCGTACATTAAACATTTTGTGACTGAGCCAACTACAATATTTTTTAGACATGCATCTTAAAATATCATCATTGTTTGCAACGGCTTTCTCTCTTAGGTGTGTGAAAGTGTTTAAATATATGTCGATTGACGACCCGTTTGGAACAGTGGTAGTGAATGCTGCCTCTGGTGCAAGGGTTGCGGGTTCGATCCCCGCACAGTGCAAACATTTGTGTGCATGAACATATCTGTTTGTATTGGTCTGGGTGTTATCTATGTATTATAAGTATGTGTTTACAAAAGAAAAGTATTATATGTACATAATTGTAATCCCACTTTTGATTCTGATATCCGTAACACAGGTGCTTGAGCTACCTATCTCGGAGTCAGATCAATGTATGTGATGTTGTGAAATATTTTATTTAATTTAAATCAGAAAGAAAAGTAAAATTAATTGTTGATATTGACAAGCCGCTTTTTTTAATTTAACATTTTTAGTTGGCGTTGTAAAGAAGTTGAATCAGTTAATTAAAGGCTATGACATTTTCCGGATGATTAGTTATTAAAAGAGAAGTTTAAGCGTGTGGCCACAATAAAAAATCTGAAATTATATTTATCATTTCTCAATTTTTTTTTGGTCAGTGGACAAAAATGTTCAGATTTAACGATATTCATCTATTGCTCACCAGGGTTGACGAGGCTCTCCTGGAAGTTGCGCAGCATCTTCTTCTTGAACTTCTTGTTGTTGTCGGCGGAGAGGTTGCGGAACATCTCGTAGCCGAGCACGCACACGCCGCCGTGCTCGAACCACTGCTGCAGCTGGAACGCGCGCTCCGAGTTCTGCTTATGCCTGGAACACATTCCAACATCGTTATTTTGAATTCATTTGCGCGTAAGATTTTATCAGACGTTTTGCGTAGGAATAGAGGACGGCCGAAAATGAGAAGGATGGAGTGTGGGAAGATGAAGTAATGAAAGAAGACATATTGGCCAATCCCAGATAATAGTTTATCTGTAAGTATAAGTGATGTTATCTGGCGCAATCTGGGGTTTAGGTCGGCTTAAACTCCAGATTGCGCGTAAGATTTTCTGGGACGCTTTTAGCAAGTACTTGAATATCGGTATATCGTATCATATATTGATAAACAAATTCACATACCATCTTATACCATCTTATACCATCTTAGCTTTTTCGGCGCATATACCGCAGTGTCTCAAGACGAAAGTCTTCAATGAGTGTGTGTTGCCTGTGATGACATACGTAACCGAAACATGGCCGCTTACAATGTGCCGATTATGGAGGCTCAACGTCACCCAGAGAGCAATGGAGAGGGCTATGCTCGGAGTCTCCTTGCGTGATCGTATCAGAAATGATGAGATCCGCAGGAGAACTAAGGTCACAGACATAGCCCAAAGGATTGAATGCCTCAAGTGGCAATGGGCAGGGCACATAGCGAGGAAAACAGACGGCCGTTGGGGCGAAAAGGTCCTCGAGTGGAGGCCACGCACAGGAAGTCGCAGCTGTGGCGCCCCCACAAGGTGGACCGACGATCTGGTGAAGGTCGCGGGAATCCATTGGATGCGGGAGGCACAGGACCGATCTATGTAGAGAACATTGGGGAAGGTCTATGTCCAGCAGTGGACGTCTATTGGCTGAAATGATGATAATGATACCATCTTATATGCCCTGATTCCGTATAATGTATCTTACATAAGACATTAGGCATCTGCAAATGCTCGCCACTCCGATCGACCTTCAGCTTTTACAGGTGTCAGGTGGCCACAGATGGTCAGTTTTTTCATAAATCTGTGGCTTCACTCCAATGTTTACTCGGACCATTCAAGAGGTGGCAATACCGTGGCAGTCCCCAAATTTAATATACTCCGAAATTGACATTGATCAGAATCTTAAAATATCGGTGTCGGTTAATCGGTATTTTTTTAATGATGTCTTTTGAATAACTTTTTTGACCGTGAGAGAGCCACGCTGCTTTGTTTCGCTGTGTGAGTGAGGGTACCGGAGGCTCAGGCTCCGAGGGGAAAGGGGGGGTTTAAAAGTTTGCAGCGCACCTGTGACTCCACTGGTGTCGCGGGTGTCTATGGGTATCACATAAAAAAAAGATGGAGTGACGCTACAGGTATACGAGAAACACTGACCGTCTGTATGTCAGTTGTTTGGCATTTTCTAGTATGGTAGTATTACCTTGACAGCTCGTAGACGTCGACCTCATACTCAGTCTCGGCGTGCTTCAGCCACATCTTGAACTCGTTGACCCAGTTGAGCACGGTGGACAGCGGACACACCACCAGCACTCGGTTCACGCTCGTCAGGTCGCTATGCGTCAGCAGTGTGTGCGTGAGGCTTACCACCTGTAAACATCAATCATCATTTAAATACATAATTATAGATTTTTATTTCAATAAACAAAAACATTTATTGAAGTCATACTTCATAACGCCCTGTTGGTCTCGACGTCCTGGGTTCGATTCCCGGGTCGAGCGAAAAGTATGTTTCGAATTTTTCGGACATAGTTCAGGTTTGTAATCACCAATCCACATTAGGCAAGCCTGGTGATTTAGCCTAATCCCATCATAGTAGCGATATCTTGATTTCTATAGGCCTTTGCCATACGTGACGTACGTACGTTTGACGCCGTGTGGTACCCGGCAGAGTAGAATAGGCCACCCTCACTCTTACCGAGGTGTCGTAAAAGGCGACTAAGGTAAAGCTGCTGGCATGATCATCAGCACCCAGAGAAGGAAAACTCCGCATTTATTACCCCTCATGTGATTGAGGGGGGCCCGTGCCCCAGCAGTGGGGACTTAAATGGGCTGACGATGACGATTGCCATACGTCATAACGGACCATCGATTGCGTACAAGCGCTTTTCTTCCTCCATCCTCCGCCTGTTTTCCCCAGTGAATAAAACCTCGATGTTTTTAAAGCTAAAGCGAATAGGCTACTTGTGGGTGAGCTCGATGCATGATGCATCGTATGCTCGAGCATACGTATGCTTCTTTTCCACTCTAGGGTTCAGTGTGAAGCTAAGAGCAAGCCGAACGCCATAAAAAGAATAATTAAAAAACCCCATGCTAATAAAATCATAGAAGCAATGACTTGATTTCTATGATGAAGCCTTTTGGCCTTCAGTGGGATATTATATAGGCTGATAATAATAATGCCCCCCCTGCTGGTACCCACCTCTAATCTAACCGGTTTCAAGCTTAACTCGGTACATATCACACATATCTGTCGGTGTCATTAGCTCGGCGGTGAGGGAAAACATCGTGAGGAAACCTGCACATTTCAGATAGTTTCCGTAATGTGTAACCATGATTCAGTTGGTCTGGTTTCCCATTTAAAGGGTTGCGAGGGTCGGACGGCAGTCGCTTCATTGTAATTACCACACTCCATGGTTCCAAGTGTACCCCGGGACACCAGAGCGACAGCTTTGGAGGCATCCGGGAATTACATGCTAAGATAAGGAGCACTGACATTACCTGTAACGTTTTCCCGAGACCCATACAATGAGCGAGAATGCATCCCGATCCTTTGTCCTTCTTGATGCGTTTGACGCTTTCAAAGCAAGCATCCCACATGAATTTTATTCCATTTGCCTGTAATTATAAATAATCATACAACATCTCATATATTAACGTGTATCGATTCTAAGTAGCTTAAGTATTTGCGTTACGGATATCGAGCAGTGGGTAATGTCATAATTTTATTATCGGATGGCCTTAGCCCATCCGATAAAAGTTAAGTTATACTTAAACGCCTGTTGGTCTAGTGGTTTAAGTACCGGGCCGTGATCTCGATTCCCGGGTCGGGCAAAAAGTATGTTTCGATTTTTTCGAACTTAGCTCGGTTTTGTGATCACCAATCCGCATTTGGAAAGCTTGGTGATTAAACCTAATCCCATCATAGTAGCGATAACTTGATTTCTATGATGGTGGCCTTTATCCTGCAGTAGGAGAGTATATAGTATACTTTAAGTTATACAATAATCAAAAAAACTTTTACAGCCGTTAGACAAATTTTGGTATTATTATACAATCATTAAGTTATTTTTTTAAACACCTATACTCGAAACTGGAATTCAAGACCAAAAAAACTACGACAGATACGTCACTATCAAATCTATCAATGTCACTTATGTCATTGTCAAATGAAGTTTTCAGGTTTGGTCAATCTTTTTGGTAATATGCTTCTTTTCTTATATATAGGCTGGCACAATTCATGATGAGGATTTTCTCAAAAAATAGAAACTTAATTACAAACTATATTTTCAACTCAACCAACATTGACAAAATTTTATTGTAAAGAACTTAAACAAATTGAATCACCCATGAACACCCACGAAAGTGTAGCATACTATTAAGACAGTATGGAAAAGTTTTTACTTAAGTAATTCTTTTTTTTTTGCGATGTTTTGACAAAGTGGGTAGTCAACAGTCGAAGTCAGTCAAAGTCTCAGTTACCTACCCAATAAAACGGGGGCGTTTAGCGTTTTATCGACCCATGGATTCTGCCGAGACTACTTAACGAAATCGCAGACTTTAAGACTCATAGGTCCTTGCTAGTTGTTCATGTGACAACTCATTAATTACATAATAGCAGTGTTTAAAACGATGTAATTCAAAGATTCTCTATATAAATAAATCACTGCGGCACCTCACTGGACGAAACAACAACATGCAATTTCAAACGTTGTACCAAATGTTATTAACACCTGAAGGGACACAAGCGTATTACCAGCTTTTCTACCAAACATTACGGATGATAAAGTTTTTATTAAAGGGTCTTGTATTTATGTAAAAATAAGTCAATAAAACTAGTTCTTTAAATTATAGAATCAAAATTACCAATAAATAAATTATGTCAGCGCATGTTTGTACAAAATAGGTATATACTATTGTACGATCAGTTTATTGCAGTAGCAACATTGTAGTAGCTTTTTCGGTCTTGAATTCCAGTTTCGGGTACAGGTGACGCATCTCTTTCAGAAACGCGCATGAAGTCTATCGCATACTATACATAGTTATTTTTATATCGTTTACATCCCGAAAACCTCAATAGGTATCGTGAATAAAGTCCATTTAGGATGTTAGATCACCAAAACGGCGAAAAAAAATCAGCTGTCCATTATTGCCGGGTGGATATTCTATTTTGTATAGAAAAGCTGATTAAAAAAACGGTGTACATGTATTCGCTATCTACGGTAGTAGATTTTGCCAAACACGAATTTACCTGATGTGGTTTCAATTTCTTGACGAGTCCTCTGTCCACTTCGATAAGCGGCTCTTTGGTTTCGGGGTCAAAATCCAGCACTACTTTGTCCAGCACCACTTCATCTGGTTTCCCAGTCTCATCGAATTGTAAATTGTTATACTAGAAAAAATAGCAAAGATTGAGTAAATTGTTGTTTTGTAATACAACTAATTTATACTGTTCATTCTATGGAAGACAATTATTATTTCATCAAAAAAGATATATAAATCTGGAGGAAAATGGAAACAGATTTTTTAAAGAAATCTTATTATTATGAATAAATTTAATTATACTTACCACTTTCTGTCTTTCAGCGATTCGAGCAATCCTTTCCTTTTCTTCACGCGCAGCCTTCTTTGTCGCTTCTTCCAATTGGTTTTTGCCCATTACCTAATAAACAAATACAATAGGAATCTTACAGGAGCACATAAAGCAACTGATATAGAATAAGTAGATACAAAATTCAACTAAAGAACATGAATAAATGCTAAATATAACAAGTGTTTATACAAGGTGTTTTTTATGAGTGAAGCAGCGTCTCTACCAAATACATAAACGGACCTCCATAGGGGCATATCCATCCTTTATAGACAAAAGACAGAAATAATGAATGGCAATGGCCCGATTCGACCAATCTTATCCGTGGATAAATCAATGGTATAACATCAAGTTTGTATAGAAATTACAGAAAGACAGGGCATACCATAGATTTAGTGTCTGATTAAGATTGGACGTGTATAATTTTATTTTTACCTTACGGATATTCTTTCTTCCATGTTTGTTTCTACCTTCATTTTCTGTGTCAGATCCGGAAGCGTCACTGTCTATCTGCTTTATACGGCGGCGTTTCTTTTTGCTATAAATTAAAATGTACATGTAAACACAATAGGTAGAGCTAACCTTTAATTCTATCAGCTTTAAGACATTCATTTTAATTGCGACCGTATTAGGACAGCTGTTGGTCTTCCGAATTAAATAAAATAAAATAAATAAATAAAATTAAATAAAGATGTGTGGATATAAAGAACTTTATTGAGCGGTACATAGCTTCGAGTAAAAAAAACATTGTAGTTGTTCTACTATAATCCATTCAGTATGTGAAGTTAAAACGTTTCGTATACTGCATCCATCATCATCATCATCATCAGCCCATTTAAGTCCTCACTGCTGGGGCACGGGCAATAAATTGACCACAACGGATGCACAAGATCGCGCGAAGTAGAGGAGTCGAAGCAAACCACGGACTCCAGCTTGGGACGCAGATGGGACAAAACGCTAAGATGACGATGCCGAGAGTTGTGAAATTTGGTATTTGGGTTTTTTATACAAATCTGGCCGTGTGGTCCCCGGCAGAGTAGAATAGGCCACCCTCACTCTTACCGAGGTGTCGTAAAAGGCGACTAAGGTAAAGCTGCTGGCACGATCATCAGCACCCAGAGAAGGAAAACTCTGCATTTACATCAAAACCCTCGCCAACCCGTCTGCCAAGCGTGGTGAGTATGGCAATTACCCCTCATGTGATTGAGGGAGGCCCGTGCCCCAGCAGTGGGGATTTAAATGGGCTGATTATGATGATACAAATTTAATTTAAACACACTTTTACTGTATTTTAATAGATTAATATTATGTACTTTTTTGAACTCCTACTAAGGAAGAAGAAAATACCAGGTTTTGAAAGATTATGTCCCGTATCGAAGTAAGGGCTGGCCACTAGTAAAATATATAAAAAGGTAAATCCTATAGACAGCGGCAACGCTTATAGGTACTTCGAAAACACGAAACGCTTGCGCGATGTAAACGACACCTAGCGCTATCTATCAGTATTAATTGGACCTAATGTCCCGAAACGAAAAGTGAGGGTGGCCACTAGAAATATAATACACTTACACAATACTATAATTAATGACTGCCTCGGTGGCGCAGTGGTTAGTGGGTCGCACTTTAAAGCGACGGCTGCGCAAGAGGTCCCGGGTTCGATCCCCGGGTCGGGCCAAAAATTTGTACCTAAGTATTCGGCAAGAAATTCTTAGTGGGAGCCCGGAGTCTGGAAGTTGGCGGTCTTGTACCCCCGTGCCTCGGAAAGCACGTTAAGCTGTTGGTCCTGCGCCCGATCCCTCTCCGGTCGTGTCACATTAGTGTCCCATCGGATTATGAGGGTAAGGGAATAGAGAGTGCACTTGTGTTTGCGCACACACTTGAGCACTATAATATATCCTACGTACGTGGCTGATCGTTGAGATTGGCCGCCGTAGCCGTAATCGGTTGGAGGATATTAATTAACTATAATTAATGTATATAAAAAACAGAAAAAATATAATTATCATATAATTTTCTACTGATTGCTTTGGATCTTGCCTTCCATCATTAGAGGATGATCCGACACTCGCGTCGCTCTCCTCCCCTTTCTTCTTCCGCTTGCTTCTCTTCGTGGGCTCCAAGCTGTCGTCCTCAGAGTCTTCGAAGTCGCTCAGCTTCCCGTGTTTCTTGTCGGCGTTCTTCCGCGAGGAACCAGCCTCGGAGCCTGATGAGATGAGATGCGCTTTGCGACGTTTTAATTTTACACTGTAATACAATAAGATGTTTTAAACGTTTCTACAAGTAGATAGGACGTAATGTCATGTATATTTGACACGTATTTGTGACTTTATTAACTATTAACCCTTAGTCTAAACGGATTTTAATGAAACTTTACAGTAATGTAGCTTATAGATCAGAATAACACATAGGCTATAATTTATAAAGATACTAGCATTTGCCCGCGACTTCGTCTGCGCTTGCTTTTATTCGAATTACACGCAGACGAAGTCGCGGGCAAAAGCTAGTTAACAATAAAGCATTCTCAACTGTAAATTACATAATGACAATGGCATGAATGGGCCGGCTCTACCGGAGTAATACCACATCCTCACAGAAAACCGGCGTAAAGCAGTGCATGCGCTGTGTTTCGCTGCGTGAGTGAGGGTACCGGAGGCCTAATCCAGGGGAAGGTGGGGTTAATAGGTAATCGCTTACCATCAGGTGATCCGTCGGCTCGTCTGCCACCTATATCATAAAAAAACATTACAACTACATAGTAGTAAGTCCAATACACGTTTCAGTTAATTTATAATAAATATATATTTATTTAAAAGGTCGTAAAAAAACGTGTAGGAATCGACTATCCTAAAAAATATTTTAATGAAAAATATTGAACTTACGTATCTTCATCTGAATCATCTGTTTTCTTGATACCCTAGAAAAAACGACAGCATTCTTGCAATCAGTCAGTCACAGCCAAGGCGTAGGTAACCTTAATAATAATATATTTAATATCACCACCAAGAGTGATGAATATAAAGTGGGTAGAGGAACAGAAGGACGGCTTAAAAAGAGATGGATGGATGGATAGATAAATAGATAGATAGATACACTTTATTGCACAAAATTTACAGATCTTAGCCTAAGTTATTATACTAAAACAATGTAGGCGGATGATGACAGAGATGGATGGATTGTGTTAAGACATGATGTCGCAGCACTAAAGTCCAGGGGACTCAGGTGCATCTACCTCCTCGAGTGGCCCTGCTGGTAATTAGTTCTGTCCTGATTCCAACTTCGGTTGGTATTAGGCAGAAACGGTTACCGCGGAGCACGGTTTTTCCTGGGCAATGACGGGTAGTAATTCATTCGTGGATTGCTACCTGTTAGCCGAAGGATGCACACCCGACGGACCGGCCCTGTCGTGCGACCGCGCTGAAGCGCACTTCGCTACAGGGCCTACATTGTCGCGCCGAGGGTCTGAGGACCGGCGTCTTCGCGTCGTTCCCTGACGGTGCACTAGGGCCCGTGAAAGCGGGTTGAACCATTGCACAGCGGGGTTGCAGGCGCCATTTTTGTCTACGGACCTGGGGATGCTGTGTCCGGCCCCGCCCGCGCGACTTGCGCGGTGGTTTTCCGGCGGGGCGCTTTAACGTCGGCATCCCCCTAGAGTGGAGCGCCTCCGGGCGCAGTGGCCGCAAGGCCGCAAGGTTTGGGGACCTGCGCCGCAAGGTCGCAGCCAGCGGATTGCGGTGGTAGGTCGGAGTTGTTTGCGTCGCGGATTTCCCCGGCTCCGCAGCCAGCGGAGTCGGTTTCTGCGACGCGTTATTATGCTGAAAGCCTGCGGGTTTGTCCCTAACTCGCACTGCACTGCAACCAGCAGTGTATGTGCGGGGTAGGGTGCCCGCAGTCCTCCTCTCGGTGGTGCTTGCACTGCATCCAGCAGCGTGGGTGCTACCCGGGAGGTTGAGTGGGAGAGAGGCCAAGCTGGCGAGCCTCTTCGCCCCGACCGGGCGACGGATGAAGCCCCCGAGGCAGTCCTCACCCCGGTCTGAGTGTTTCGTGGGCGAGAGATGGAAACGCCCCAGTGTTTTTATTGGGTATGCCTCCGGACGGTCTCTGATTAGCAGAGACCTAACCCGGAGGAGAGCCCCTCTCAGCGTGCATAAGGTGCATTTTCACTGGGACATCAAAAAAAAAAAAAAAAAAACAAAAAAAAAAAAAAAAAAAAAAGGACTAAAGTCCAAGACGTCGGATCAACTAAAGCGGTATGGACAACATTTCAAAATTGCTGAGCTATGAAACAAAAAATACCAATTCTTTATTTACTTTTCCGCTTCTCGAAAGTATATTTATTTATTTTATATATTGCTTATTTACTGAGAAAAAAATTAAAAACTATAAAAACCTAAGATGACGTCATCGGACGGCAGAATGTAAAATCTTTGCTTAGTTTTAAATTTACGAAATGCCAAACCCATGACATGCAACTGTCAAAAAAAGACAATTTGTCAACTCTCTCGTTTCATCGTTGTGCTCACTCATCTTAATATTTTAGATTTGTTGATCTGAACTTAATTAAAAGCGTATCCCAGTTTAAGCTACCATGTCTCAGCAAAATGATGTTGACAATGTTGAAACTAGTATTTTCTACCTTTGACAGTAGTACCTTTTTTATTAAAGCAATGATGAGCAAAGGAATATCGCTGTATTCAGCCGTCCGATGACGTGATTTGGCACTTACGTCTATCTAGAATATAAAGAATTTCAATAATTATTTTATGTACGAAAATAGCAAGAATAAGGGTCTGTTTATTTTATGTCTATTTTCATATAAAAAATCAATATGGGCATGTTAAAAATATGAAATGATGTCCATTGGGCAGGATACTTGGCTAGGCGCGGTGATGGCAGGTGGAGTAAAATCCTGACCGAATGGTGTCCAAGAACCGGCAGACAAAATTCCGGGTCGCCCAGTGTCACGATGGGTCGATGACATCACCAAAATCGTGGGGACTACAAGGATCCGAGCGGCTCAAGACCGGCTACATTGGCGTAAAGGGAAGGAAGTCTATACTCAGCAGTGGGCTGATGATGATGATGGGAAAATGGGTGGATGATTCGATGACAATGACATCATAATGGGGACAAATGGAAGAGGAAGACATACTGCGCCGACCCCAGATAACCTGGGAACAGGGCAGGAGGATGAAGATCAGATTCCGATAGTTATCTTGAGTCGAATAAAACTCGTACTTACATCAGAATCTCTGTGGGATGCCGAAGTATCGCTTTCATCTAATAAGTCGTCTTTAGCGAGATGGTCCCCGCCGGACCCGTTCAATCCACTTAATGAAATTGATGGTAAATCTGAAACAGTAACAAATGTATGAGTTTTTTTTTTTTGTAACGTTTGAGGACTTTCCGACAACAGTTGGTTGGGACCTTATTGCTACATAAAGAATGTGTTTAAAAGTGAAAAACATTCCCAAGAAATATTTTTTCGTAGAATTAATGCGCATGAGATACGTCAGCTCTTTCCCTAAGTCCAGGCTTAACACAAAACAAGACCGCCAACTTCCAGAAGTTGGCGGCCATGTATGTTACGTACTCATGTGTCCCGGAAAGCACGTTAAAAACACCCAAAATGTTTGTCGTTTTTATGACAAAAAATATCTGCATTTTAATACTAAATTGAACCCATTTGGCAATTACGTATGCTGAAAGAACTTTAATCGTGCCTATAGTCGCTTTAAAAAAAGGGATTGTACATTAAATAATATTTTTTTCCTTCTTTCTTTTTTTTTTAATATGTCTCTACCCGAAGATAATTTGCCAATGTCAAGTAACTTATTGAGAATAAGTAGGTCAACAGTCGAAGTCAGTCAATGTCAGTCACTCAAAATGCCGGTATTTTACGTTTTATCGACCTACGGATTCAGCGGATATCACTCTAAAAGCAATCGGGGGTTTTAAGACTGTATTAGGTCCAAGCAAGTTGTCACGAGACAACTCACTCGACACACAATGCAGTGTTAAAAACGACACAATCCAACGATTCTTATTATTAGGATCACATTGCGGCACTTCACTGCACAAACAAACACCAAATTTGTACACTAAAAAAACCACTAGACACTAAATCAAAACCTTTGAATTGCGAAAACGACAAAATTTTGACAGTCAATATATATAAATATATAATAGTATATTTATTGTAGTACTAGGTACATTACCAAGTAGTTAATATTAAACTACTGGGTATAGGGTAGTAGTAGTTTTATACAATACCTTCACCAGGATCACTCTCGGCAGCAGAGACAGCTTCTGCATCTGAGCTGCTGTCCGCTTTGAGCATGTTCTCCTCGCTTATTAGTGAGGCTTTGGCCATCTTAGAAGTCTTCTTTGTGGTCGAATTCGTGCTAGTTGTGTTAGTGGAAGTGGAGTCGCGCCGGCGGCGATTCTTGGTGAGACTGTTGAGATTTGTGAGCCTGAAAGGCAATAAAAAATAACATAAACAAAAAGACAAGAACACACGACCTATCTCTTTATCTTTGTCCTACCAATCAAAATTTTTTTCTGTGGTGCAATAAAGAGCATCCCTATTTTTTACCACAAACCATGAGACAACATTTTTTTTTCATCATTATTAACTCATTGTATTGGTACAGGCAGGTATCGAACCCGCAAACTTTCATCACAAATAGATCTAAAAGGGGCAAATTAATAATAATGTTCACTGTCGGTCTTCTGCTAGCTGCTTCGGCTACATCGGTTATTACCTGGGAATGACTGGGAACATTTCAGAAACCCAATCGTCCCCACCGGCTTCAATCTGGCTAATCAGCGAACGAATGCAGTTATGTTTTCTATCGTACCTTTTTTTTCCCAGTGGAAGCCATCATGGCCATCACCTGTCATATGTGGGATAGAAGGTGGTGCGTGGGAACCCTAACCAAAGCCCCTGGGGTGTCCACCTCGCGGTCGCGGTCGCCGCTATACCCTTACTTGATACAAAGCAGACCTTCCCGCCTGCACGATCATTCGTAGCTTACATAACTTTAGCAAATCAAAAATAAAACCATTTTCTATTTGCATAAGCTTGTACACAGCATTTACAAATGATTTGACGATCCCCTAAATTAATATTTTTTGTAACTCAACTCAATGTAAGTGAGTTTTTTTACTTTAATAGTATAAAATGCTATCTAACTATGCTAGACCTATCAAATGGAGTTAGATGTAAAGTACTATGTAAAGTACTACTCCCAAATTGTTAAAAAAAAACTAATCCTTTACTTCGACAGATAGGTACCTACCAGGTACAAAACAACATTGTATTCGTTTCTTTTTGTGATAGGTGGCAGACGAGCTGACGGATCCCCTCATGGTAAGGGATTGCCGCCGCCCATGGACAACCCCAATACTAGTGGAGGTACAAGGGCGCCTTGTAACTACTTTACCAAGTTTGGTTCAAATAGTTGCGGGTGATACGTCTGTTCGACTGGCACCTATCACAAGAAATACTACTTATCTAACTAAGGAATACTGCATAACCTATCTCTCTCTAACTATGATGGTCGAGAGGAGTGCTACTATCAACAAATGTATGTATAAAGACTACTAATACCATTAGTCTTACGGTAGACGTACAGACAACCAGTCGTCATGTTACCTAGTAAAATTTTCTCTCAAAAGGTCTCATAACCGGTATCGCTCTCAAATACTCTCGATTTTGTCTCACGCTGTAAGTAAATGAGAATGAATGATACGATCAATCGTTCACGATATTCGCATCAGATCCCTTTATTATCGAAAAAATGTTGGCGTGAGTCGTAGACAGTTGACTACCCTTTATTGATTTTATTACACTTGACATTGGATAAGTTATCCTCATAGACGAGGGGTAGCCACTTTTAAAAACCGGCCACATGCGAGTCGGACTCGCCCACGAAGGGTTCCGTAGCAGCAAGTAAGATATATCGAAGGTAAATTGCTGTTTACGGTTTATAGCGTATTAAAAAAACTACTTACTAGATCTAGTTCAAACCAATTTTCGTTGTTAGTTTTCATAGTAATGTATCATATATTTTTTTAGTTTAAAATTCTTTTATTATAGAAGTTAGAGGGGAGGGGACACATTTTACCACGCGTTACTTGCGCAAAATATTAAGTTTAGATTTTTTTTAATTAGAAACCTCAACATCATTATTAAAGACCCATCCATAGATAAAGCACACGTACATATAAGTTTGATGAAAAAATTATAGTTCTAAGTATGAGGACCCCCCCCCATTTTTTTTTTCCTATTCTTATGTAAAAATCGTAATGCGCTTAACAAAATACATCTATTTACCAAGTCTCAGTAGTATATAGTTCTTATAGATTCGGAAAAAAGTGGCTGTCATTCGGACAGACAGAGAGACAGACATGAATCTATAAGGAGACGAGATCCGTTTTTTGCTATTTGGGTACAGAACCCTAAAAAGAAACGAATGTCATTAAGATGAGAATCGGACGAAGAAATTAAAGCAGATTGTGATAACACGATGTGTGGTTGTTTGTACTAACTACCAGAGAGAATATTACAATCACTATATACTTTATACTGCTGACTACCAAGAACTGATGCACATTTTACCTCTCAGATTAAAAGCACGCAATGATCAAACGCTTCAGGATCAGGAACGCTAGACCGTGTTAACTTCTAAAGGCCACACCTATCTAAGAAGGAAGAAAACCACGATATTATCATGTCAAATTCGACATGTGACCATACTCGATACACGTAGTTTTTTTTAAGGGTTCTTTCGGCGTTACGTAACAGGTTTTCCCCCTAGATAATTTTATTAATGTGTCATTATGTCTATGCTACTGCAGCAGTCCGTAAACAACACCCTAACCCATTAATAATAATAAATTACTACTTTTCCTTCAATGCCATTAACCCAAAATACCAAAAGCCCATTAAAAATAACCATGCAGAAAGTTTCCTTTTCAGAGAGCCCCAATACTGCTTTCCCGCATGCTGCTTGTCAGCAGGTCGTAGAGGATTATAGACAGCTACTACCCTGCCCCCGATGCGTATGTCTTTTATGAATGCAAATACACTCATTATAAGTCATATTATAAGCTTCATTTCATGCTACGCCTCTTCGATCTAATTCGTAGTCTTTAACCATTAGCACATTCAAATTATCCTCAAACGACCCCCAAATATTTTTATGCTAAAATAGAATATGCCATTTTACAAGTCATTTCTTTTAGGATAAAATCGGGCAATAAGTTAATAATTATGTTACAATTTTTTTATGCCTTTTATGTTTATATTAAGAAGTATGAGGGCATTGAGATTCTGCTAGACATCTAGTCTAAGGGGACACGTCGACAGTTTGTCGTTTCCAACATTCAGCAGCTACTTAGATTGTCCTTCATGTGTTAGAGGAACTCTTGAATGTAGGTATATCAGCAACATAGTTATAATATTGATCCCTCTTATGAAATAAGAGTGAACATTGGGCACTTAACTGTGAGCCTAATTGTACATTAATTTATGAATGGGCGTAAGTATCGGTGCTCGGCATATCCAGGTGCACCACCCGACGCAATCTTAAAGAGTGGTCGATCAAACCGCTCGGATCGATAGGTCAGTCTGTCGTTAGGGTCCAGGCACATGCCAAGACCCTAACGATAGGATTCTCCAACAAGTTCACGATAGAGGCCCTAACGCTATATCACGGTCAGCTGAGGAACGCTCCCTAGAACTTCGAATACATTAAGGCATGTTAACAGCACCTAAGTATGCTGTTTAAATGCTTTTATTAAATCTGTACCTTTACATATTTACCTGTGCTGTAAACTTGGCTCCATCTACCTTAAGACTCAATACGTTTTTATTCGAAGTTCTGGGGAGCGTTCCTCAGCTGACCGCGAGAATGATGATGATTTGTTTTTTTTTTTGCCATTCCCAAACACAAAAATATTGATCTAATATCATGCAGTGTCCACAATCTTTTCTGTAAAGGTCATTTCTCTTGGCAATTACACATTGGGCGACACATGATAGTTACCTATTTTAAACCTATGTAGATATTTCCATTCTCTCTTCCTAGGTAGGTTTTCTCTTTCTCTTATGCATGTTTATCTATAGTTATTATAACTCGGCACTAATCATCATCCTTAAGATGCTAAGTTAAAGAACATACTTCTCTTGGTTTTTGGCGAAAACTAGATTAAGTTTCACAATTTACTTATGTGTGCAAGAATACATTATGTATTCTTTTTATTACATACATTGTACATTCTTAGTGAAAAGTTTTAAAACTTTTTTGACTTGTCAAATAAGACCTGATGGTTATTTTAATATAAACAACAAGGCAAGTGAAATGTCTCAATATGATTAAGGCGTACACGGCGGAAAGGCAGTGGCGTGGTTCGAGTACAGTTTCAGGATAAAGATCGAAAAGCAAAATAAAAACAAGTTCATTGATTTGTCTGATGAATTGACTATGGAGTAGCAGCTTATTTGTAACTTTAGCATTTATATTTAATGTGTCTAAACTATGAGAAATATGCCTTTTCTATCTATTGGATATTTACCCATCAATATCTTTGTCATTTGGATCCTGGCTGTCTGAATTTTGGCTGCTACCACCTGGTTGTGCCCTAGAACGCCCCATCTGTAATTAATTAGTCAAATTCTTAAGCAATTATTTTTCATCACAACCAATTTCACAAACAACAAAGATATTGATCGATTTGTTATGAAAATGGCCCCAATAAAAAAATATTACCTACTTTTACATTGAAAGAAAACACCAAATTGGTAATTTGAACTAATGTAATTCATTAGGATATCATTATGTCACAGGGTATACAACAATTATTATATCTTATTTTGTAACTTTTAGACATACTATTAATATAATATGTAGTTATATGAAACTTATTTACATAAATGCAAACAAATTATGTTAACAATAAAAGAAAAAAATATATTAACTACAATGGCATTGGACATATCAAATATATGAATAAAGAAATAAAGGGAAAAGCTTATTATAAATAAAAAACATTTCATTCAAACCTAACCTTCTTACGACTGGACTTTGATTGTTTCTCAGAGCCTACTCCACTTTTCAAGCTAGATTTTGATGAACTACTTTTCTTGTCAAGCTCATCTGAATCTTCACCAATATCACTATTTTTAGAGTTTCTCTTTCTCTTTCTTCTATCTTTTAAAATATCTTCATCTGAGGACGCTGGATTCTTCAAAGCTTCTTTCTTTTTCTCATCATCAGAACTAGACATACCCTTTAATAAGGAATCTTTAATTTCCTTCAGTGCATTTCTTAACTGTTCATCTTCTGTATCAGAACTGGATGAATATGTAAGTAACATTTTTTTGGCATGCATACTTTCCATTATATGTTTCCTTTTATGCTTTTTCTTTTTACTGGGTGAGATTTCTACCTCATTGTTAGATTTATTGGCTTCCTCATCTTTACTTGGTGATAATGTTAACTGGGTTTCTTTTTCCACATTTTCATCTTGGCATTCAGTAGCTGGTGGTAAGTTTTGAGCTTCTTTTTCATTAATGTTATCATTAGATAAGTTAATAGAATCATCAAGTTTACTCTGGCCTTCGTGAATGTTCTCTGAATCAGACTCTGCCAGTAATTTTTGTTTTAGATCTGTCTCTTTTTTTTCTTTGGTTGGTTTTTTGCTTTTATCAACACTGCCACTATCAGAATCTGAATCATTAAGAAGAGCATTTTTAACTTTATCAGCATTATCATTAGAAAGGCCATTTTCGTCCTCGCTATCCTTATTTTCTTCTCTACATTTGTCAAGAACTTTTCTGATAGTTTCATCAATTACAGCAAAAGGTGATATACTTCTTGCTGTTTCAGGATCATTGTGAAGAACATTTTGAACTGTTTTTTCTATTTCAGCCAATGGTAACGGTGATTTGTTGCTCAACTCAGATTTTTCCGAGTCAGAGTCATTCAGCAAGGCATTTTTAACCACATTTATACTATCTGGTGGAGGAGTGTCCGAGTTACTTTTAGGATTTTTATCTTGACTTATTACTTCATCACTATCTTTCTTTTTTAATTCACAGATAATGTTATTCCTGTAAATAATTTTTCTTAAATTATGCAAGTGTAAAAAGTTTTGAGTGAGTTCTGGTAACCTATTTAAATTTATAACAAATTTTTTAGACACAAAGGCACTAGCTTCATTCCTTTTCACAGTCCAAAATTCTTCATCAGATTTCGAAGATGTTTTATTTCTTTTGTTACTATTGCTTTTTGAAATATTTCCTTTATTTTTTGAGCTATTTTCTTCCTTGTCATCTTCATCTGAAGTCCTAAGTATTTTTCTTGGTTTGCTTTTCTTTTTTGGTGATTCATTTTTCTTATCAGGTGATTCACTTTTCTTTACAGGTGACTGAATCGTGTTTTCTACAATATCAGGTTTAAGCAATTTGTTAATATTAACACACTTTATTAAAGGTTTCACAGTAGCATTGTTTGTGTCCCTATTATTAGGATCTTCAGATTTTTCTGAAGAAATTTCTGAAACTTCAGCTTTATTAATTTCGACCTCAGCATCAGAATTATTCAATTTTGAATTCTTGGATTTGTGCACTTCAAATAGGCTTTCACTATTATCTACTGATTCATCAAGGTTGATTTTGTTATTTGTAGAAATATCTGATGATTTTTCTACATCAATAACATTGCCTTTACCCTTAATGTCTTTTGAATCCTCCTTCACCTCACTATTATCATCAGAACTATCATCATCAATAACTCTTATCTTTTTAAAATTACTTTTACTACTTCTACGTTTTTTAGAATGTCCTTTGTTATCAGTATCATAACCATTATCATCTTTGGACTGACGATTACTAGACTCAGATAACTCCACATCTTTCTTTTCATTTGTTTCACTATCACTCGACTCAGACCTAAACTTATTAGATTTATTCTTGGAATCATCACTGCCACTGTGAGAATTTTTCCTATCTTTATTGTTAAGTGTTCTTTCGGATTTGTCAGACGAGACAGATGACTTTCGGTGAACTTGAACTTTTTTTGGGCTCTCTTCTGCTTTTTGTGGAACCATTATTACTGTATTGCATTCAACCAAATCTGTATCCATCAAGTCGGCTTTTTCATCAGTCTTATTTTGCTCATTATCATCATCAGAATGTTTTATGTTGGCACTTTTCTTATCATCAATCTTTCTCAATTTTTCATTTTCTTTCCTCTTCCTCATCCTGTACAATCGGCAATTGTGATAGACTGGATAATTGTCGTGCATCGACATAGACATATTGCGCGCCAAAACCCTCGCCGACATAAAATGTTTAACTGGGACTTTCTTCAATGCTTTTAATTTGTAAGAACGATATTTAAAATAACGATACTTGTCAGTATCATCTGACACGCTGTTGGTACTAGGGGGGGCCGCCGCCTCCTCTTTTTTAGTGTACCCTTGATTCTCATTCATAAGTGTCAGAACTCTCCGCACGCCGCATTCTACATTTTCGAGGGATTTCTTGGATAATTGACAAATCAGTAAAACCTTGTCGGCAGCTTTCTGCACCGAGTGGAAATTCTTCAGTTTATCCTTTCTTATTCTTTTTTCCTTCAAATTCTCAGACCGGGCACGAAGATTCGACCCCAATTTCGACAAATATTCCATTGCCTCGCACAGTACATCACTTACAGGCACATCGTCCGCCATTTTACGTATATCTTAATATTTACATAAAACGAATAGGTAAAATTGTATTTACAACAAGAAAGTAACTGTATTCTCAATAAATGCTAAGGCGAAACAATGTTATACCAAGCACTCATGAAAATATGTACGAAAATATAACGCCAATAAAAATGGAGTGAGAAATAAAAATCCATAGACTAAATGACGTTCCTTTTAACAAATTTGTGACACCGATGTAAAAAATAAGTAGTGAATTTGGACTAAATGTATTGAACACTACATTTTTACAACAATTTTACAATATTATATAAATGCTTCATATAAAATTAAATTAATAAGGTGCTGCTCATAGAATCTAGAATGTATAACGGTACTCATCATTGTAATCTAACTGGAATTTCTCATGAAACGGAACGTAACAGACCCCTGACCTATTCAACTCAATCGGATTATACTGGTATACATAAATGTATCATACAAAATAGCGGCAAATAGGTATATAGATGTGAACTACAGCATATAGCTACGATCATGTATGCATAATTTCTTACAGTCTTTTAACATAAAACTGATGAATATAAACTGCATGTGCAATAAAACATGGATCTTTGGTAATTCTAATAGCAGAGATACCTATCCTCCACAAAAAACTAAAAAAAACAAGAGGTACCAATTTTTTGTACTCACCTTTCATGTAAATGGCTGAACTGGCGTTTAATCGAATCCCTTCACACTATTATATTTAACTGCGATTGTAACACATTATTACACTTCGTAATATTGATTAGTCGTTAAATCATACACATAATTCCACTTTAGTCCGAAAAATCGGCGAAATAAGCAAGGTAGGTAAACTATCCAAAACAGTCGTGAAAAAGAACCATAGACCATAGAGTCATAGAGACGCAGCAAGTATGTGTTATACATAGAGCTAGCTGTCAAAAGACAAGAACTAACGATCGTCATGATGTGCATGAACAAGTTCATATTTTTTTTGATATCTGTAAAGCCCGCTCCAGACTTAGCCCGCGAATTACGCAAGACGTGCCACTAGACAGAGTATTCTATGTCTAATACTCTGCCGGTTAAATTTATTTATTTAATCATTTACATGTTAGTTAACAGAATACGAAAATTCCAACACACCAACAAGTCGTCATACATAATGACATATAGCACAGACTAATTCACATGAATAATAATAATACATTATATATAAATTAAATTAGGAAGACATGTCCGCAATAGAGAAACAGGTAACTAAATGAAAAATATAAATTAAGTGGCATAAATGGAATATTAAATGTCACAAATACAAAAAAGTCAAAAATACAAAAAAGTCAAAAATGCAAAAATGTCATAAATATAAAGATGTCAAAAATAGAAATAAGCTGTCAAAACACAAATTAATAATTATGAGAATCGAGGTATTTCAGGAGCCCAAGAGCCCAATTCTCGTGCTCGTGACTATGACATGACTGACCGGATGGCGCAATTGTTAGTGACCCTGCCTCTTATGCCAAAGGTCGTGGGTTCGATCCCCACCCTGGACAAACATTCGTGCGATGAACACACGTGTTTGTTCAGTGTCTGGGTGTAATATATGTATTTAAGTATATATTTGTGTTCCTCTGATGTCTGATATCTGTAACACAAGTGCTTATAAGCTACTTAGTACGGAATCAGGTCAATGTATGAGATGTTGTGAGAATTATATTATATCGTGATATTTTGAGAACATGGCGGATATCATCCGAAAACCATACAAAAAAACTATGTTTCAGTGATATATGTCGTAGGAAAATAAATGTCACGAGCCCGAGAATTGGGGTCTCTGCGCATACATATGTGTCTGACACTATCAGCAAAGATTTCAATGTGACTACACTGAGTGAGTATGTCCCCAATCAGACGAAGTGCGCAAACAGTCGGAGCGTTACCGGCCTGCACCGTGCGAATGACGGACTAAATATTAGGAAGCCCCTTGCCCCTTAGACAATTTAGCATTGTCTAAGGGAAGCCCTCTTAGATTTGTTTTTTACCAAACGCTATCATTGTCACTGAGTAAGTATACAGTCATCGCACGGTTATTTGGCGCATGGTAAAACTGGGTAAAACTATATGTGATAGATTTTGACATTTATATCTTTGAAGTTGTCGCAATGGACAACATTTCATATTTTAACATGTCCATATTGTTTTTTTATATGAAAGTAGACATAAAATGAACAGACCCATATTTTTTCTTTTTTCAAAATTTGTCCATTTTCATGCATAAAATAATTATTGAAATTCTTTTTATTCTAAATAGACGTAAGCGCCGAATGACGTCATCGGACGGCTGAATACAGCGATATTCCTTTGCTTATCATTGTTTTAATAAAAAAAAGGTACTACTGTCAAAGGTAAATAATACTAGTGTCAACATTGTCAACGTCATTCATACATTCAACGTTGACAAGTTGTCTTTTTTTTTGACAGTTACATGTCATGGGTTTGGCATTACGTAAATTTAAAACTATAATGTGCTAAGCAAAGAAATATTTTACATTCTGCCGTCCGATGACGTCATCTTACGTTTTTTAGTTTTTAATTTTTTTCTCAGTAAATAAGCAATATAAAAAATGAATAAATATATATTCGAGCAGCGGAAAAGTAAACAAAGAATTGGTATTTTTTGTTTCAGAGCTTAGCAATTTTGAAATGTTGTCCATTGGCATTTCATATACGTAGCTGAAAATTTATTTTATTATAAGTTATTATTCCAGATTATTTACTATTTTGCTCTCAATTTAATAAACTAAATTGTATCAAATGTTTTTCCGTAAATAAAATGACTACAAAAATACACGCGGAGAAGAAAGAAAATGGCGGCGCAAAATTTTCTCGTTATTTGCGGCCCGACCGATTCGATACTGAACCCGGAGCCCCTGCAGCTGACATCAAGTGGGAGCACTGCCTAAAAACTGTCAACGACTTTCTAAACACGGAGATCGAAGGTGAAGTTGAACCCAACATAAAGAGGAGCATTCTCGTAAATCATTTATCGTCTAATGTCTATGCTATCATTCGGGACTGCGATGATAACAAATCAGCTATGGAACTTCTGAACTTAACTTACTCCAAACCGAGCAATGAGATTCACGCTCGTCATATCTTAGCCACCCGGAAGCATAACCAGGAGAGTCAATACTCCACTACTTAAGAAATCTAAAGCAACTAGCGCATGATTGTAACTTTAAAGCGGTTACTGCGGCTGAAAATAAAAGTGAGTACACTCGCGACGCCTTTATTGCTGGTCTCGCGTGCCCAAAAATTTGTCCAGCATTAAAGGACGACGGGATAAATATGATGGATTTTGATTTTTTTTTAAATTGCTATGAGCGTGCCTTCAGAAATATCATGCTTTAAAATATCAAAACATATTCTAGATTCCTCATTCAAAAGAAGCTTTGAAGAAACTAGGGGGTTGATTTTTTGAAAAGTTCCGGATGCACTCCGAGTAGTGAGCAAACATACCGAGAGCTCTTTTTAATGATGGTTGGTCCTCGGGTATGGGCAATCGTAGTAGCGGCTCTAGGCGACTTTTGTCAGGTTTGATCTGGTGGTTGTGAATAGTGTAACCCAATAGGTTTATACACTCCAACGCGAAGACACATTTCTGTTTATTTAGTGTAAGTTTGAATTTTTCCACCGCTTTCATGAATTGGTCTAAGTTTTCGTCACGCTCTTTCCTGTCCGCTGTACCGCAGACTGTAACATCATCCAGGTACGCGAATGCTCCTTTCAGCTTTTCGGAATTGATAATGTACTGTAGTGTCCTTTGAAATGCCGCTACTCCGTTATTTATCCCGAACGGAATTATGGTGAACTCGTACAAATTGCCGCAGGCTTCAAAAGCCGTGTATTTCCTATCCTTTTCAGCAATCGGCACCTGGTGATAAGTTGATTCGAGGTCGATTTGGCTAAAAAAATTTTATTTAGAAACATTGGATATTATGGTTTCTAAGTTCGGTAATGGGAATGCATCAAGTTCTGTGTATCTATTTATCGTATGGGAGTAGTCTATCACCATCCTTTTCCTATGAATGGTACTTCCGTAATAAGCACTTGAGCGCGCCATGGTGACGTGCTCGGCCGTATTACTTATCCGAGATGAACCTCATCTCGGATAAGGCGCTCATTCTTGGGAGTGTCTTCTGGATTTGATTTGTATGGGTTTAGTTTCTCGGGAAAGGTTTGTGAATAGCAACGCAGGAAGGACCGAAGCTTCCATAACACAGACTTGTAGAGTCTAAACTCCAAATTTTAGTTCTAAAGACTTGTGGTTCCTCAGTGAGTAGATCGACGCATAAGCGTGGTACGACAAGTAAGGGAGCGCTCTTGTATATGTGGTTGTTTAGTTTGATACATGCAAAGCATACTCCTTCAACAAATGACACGTGGTTGAGTGACCACGTCCACCACGTCCAATATCTTCGGAGAGTATCTTGTTTACAAAGCTTACTGAACTACCGGTGTCTATTAAGGCGTCAGCACGCCAATCATTGATGAAAACGGGAGCTATTGCCTTTCCGAGGCCAATAGGCGATGCCGCAGCGATGCAAGAAGAATAGACGGACCCTTCTCCGGGATTGTCATAAGTATTTTCAACATTCAATGCATTAGCAGTTCCTGTACTTCTACAGATACTTACAAAGTGACCTCTTTTTGAGGATTTTTGACAGACCGCGTTGAAAGCGGGGCATTTCACCCTTTGATGTATATTTCGGTTCCCACATAAGAAACAACGTCTTTGGGGCGTGGTACGCGAGGTAGTAGCTGCTAGGTGAGCGTTGCTTGAGTTTGAGTCAACGGCCAACGGAACTGGTGGAGTCGGAGATAGCGCTGCATTTAAGGATATAGTTGGAGTATGATAATGAGTTTCTCTCTGCAGTTTCCAATGAGACCGCTTGATTCAAGGCATCGTCCAATGTTAGTTTGTAATGCTCTAATTGTCTTTGATATTATCGCTATTTTGCTCCCACTACGTTTCGACATTTTCACACAGAAAACATTATTTGAGAAGAGATCAGAAGCCGACTTTTGCCGAGTGCCAAATAACCGTGGGGCGACTATACTTAGTGACACACTAATATTAAAAATCTTTTGTCTTTGATTTTTGACATAAAAAAAAAACTGACATTTGATTTAATGTCAATTTGAAAAGAACGAAAAAAATTTCATTTGGCAGTTTTGGCACTGATTGTGTAATAATATCAAAACAATGATTTCTAGAATCGCTTTACGGTGTAATAGACAGGGGACTTTAATTCGATTTTTTAGTGAAGGTTTAGGTCAAAACCAAGGGTCTTCATCGACTTCCACCCCACCCCCGTCATCAACTGCTGGAGCGAATACCGATGTCCCTGGCTTGAGTAGCAACTGTGTTCATGCCACTACTAACCCAGTGGGCCCTGGAGTAGACCCTAACAAATCTGGAGCATATAAGGTCCCTGAGTACTTCTGCTACGACAGCATGAGTTTCTTCGAAGCCGAAGTTGAAATGGCCAGATATAGATTACCTCAGCCATCTGCACTCAAGAAGTAAATGGTCTGTTTACCTGACTGTAATAAATGATTTAATTTGATGAGTTACATAGTTGTGTTAATTTAATAAATTGTTGTATAGTTATTATTGTTTTATTTACATTCCAACTTTGATCATATCAATGCATGCCAAGAATGAAGGTTGTTTCATCATACAAATGATGATGCTGAAACTAGAGTGATCGAATTTTCATATTTGGCCCATTTTCCCAGTAGCAAAAAAAAACAAGATTCTTAATTATCTTCACAAAATTAAAATGAACATTGGCAAAGCCAAAAATGTCACTGCCAATGGTGTAGCGTGGCTAGACGTTGACATGAGGTACGTACCTAAACGTAGGGTTTGTGGGATACGGTTCTCATCAATGACCTATCCCTCTACTTGAGAGGGCCTCGCCACATCAAAAATGCCTCGCAAGCAAACATTTTATTAAGGTTGAGGTGCCTTGCAAAGCCCCCTTGAGCGAGAGGCAGCGGGCGAAGCCCCACGCCTAGCTACGCCATTGCTACCCACTCTTCAACTCAGTATAATACATCTTCATTCCACTCAGTCTTCAAATCAGTATATTTTATATCATAATAACATAGATAAGCATTTAAGTTAATTTGATGTATCTGAGTGCAGCAGTTATATCACATTCATTGAGATTAAATGAATGATTCAAATATTGATTTTTTACAACCTCGATAGCACAGTGGTTAGTGGGTCCCACTTTGAAGCAATAGCTGCACAAGACATCCTAGGTTTGTTCCCCAGGTTGGGCCAAAAAGTTCGGTAAACCAATCTTAGTGTGAGTCTGGAAGTTGGCAGTCTTGTACCCCCATGCCTCAGAAAGCATGTTAAGCTGTTGGTCCTGCGCACAATCTCTCTCCTCAGAATATGAGAGAGAGAGGGAATAGAAGGTGCACTTGTTTGCACACACACTTGAGCACTATAATGTATTATCATGCATACCTGGCTGCATTCAGTTAGAGGATTATGTCCTGATTTAGACTATTGCATTGACACTGATTAATCTGCTGTGTGTGAGTGCAGCTCTTCACGATAGGTTCCTGGTTAGTATTCTTACTAGATGCCAAATTATTTATGTTTTAAATAAAATAACATTATTGTTGTGTAGATGTTATATTCAATCATCTGATTCCCATACATTCTATAGACCTACAACTAAATAACGTAAAATGCAACATTAAGGGTAAATATCATAATGTACTTGGCTTTTTACAATTTGTGAAATGCTCAAAATACAGACACATCTTCTAAGATGCAATTGAAGCAGCCCCACTGATCAGGACAGCAGTTTCTTTTTCGGCCAGAGCGGTTACTGCTTCAACATTAACACACTCCACCGTCGCTGATTGTTACTTCTTCTTAGTCAGCTTCTCAGAGAGGTCATCGAAGGTGGGGTCTTGAAGGTTGATCATCAGGCTGTTACCAGGGAGGAACACTCTATTTTGGGATTGAGCTATCATTCTAGAGATACTTTGAGCAGCACGGATTTTGCGGAGTTTGAGATAACCAGGATTCATACCCATAGATTTACCCAACATTTCAGCAGCTTCAGCTTCTCCTTCAGCCTGAACAATCTTCTGTTGGCGCTCCTGCTTAGCTCTTTCCACAACGAAAGCAGCACGCTGAGCCTCTTGTTGAGCTACTTGCTTAGCTTCAACAGCAGCTGTATATTCTTTACCGAAACTCAACTCCGTAAGGGACACATCATCTAGAATAATGTTGAAATCAGCAGCACGTTCGACTAGCTCTCGTCTGATCAGCAACGATACTTGTTGGCGCTGTGTAATTAGCTGAGAGGCATTGAATTTGGCTACTACAGATTTAAGAACTTCGTTACAAATGGATGGTAGAACTTTTTCGTCATAGTCGGTACCGAGTTGACGGTACATCGATGCCAAATGAACGGCATCGGGCCGGGACAGCACACGCAGAGATATGTTAACCATTTGTAAATCTTTGGATCCAGTGGGTGACGAAATCTTGCGGGGTCGGGATCTGATATCGTAGATGATGGGGTACTGGAACCAAGGCAGGCGGAAATGCAATCCCTCGCTCATGACCGTCTGTTGAACACCACCTATTCTGTTGAACATGATAGCACGATGACCAGCCTCGACAGTAAACAAGGACTGAGAGATTCCATAAGCGGCCGCGCCGACCACCGCTACGAGTTTGAGACCAATACCCAGTCCAGGAGGCCCACCTTTCGCAAATTTTCCAGCCATGTCGTTTATCTTACTTTGAGCCATCGTTGAAAGAAACAATCGTGATAAAAAAATGCAATAATACTTCGTTTTTAGCAAAACTCTCAATTAAGAATTTCTAACCTAATCGTTCCAGCAAATTGTGCAATATTCATAGACAAAAAAAGATAGAATATTTTTTTTACACGTTCTGTAAATGCCCGCTCCACGTTTAGTCCGCGAATTGCGCGGCCCGCGAATGAGAAGTGTGAATACGTTTCGCAGATATTTTACGCAAGGCATTATGAATCACAGAATAATGTTGCTTTTATGGCTGATAGTAAGGCCCTAAGTGTGTACATTAAGTAATCTGTGGTGTGTACCGAGCTTAACACCGTTGCGTTGCATTGCATGGGAGATTTTTATCCAAAACCATAGACAAAGATGGAGAAAAACAGTACATCTATTCAAAACACATCACTAAACCCTTTGTCTATGGTTTCATTTATTTTGTTTTATTTTTTATTTTTATCAACATGCAACAACATGACATTTCGTTTTGACATTTGCTTCGCAAGCAAAATGTCTGTTTTCGTCTGAAAAATATTTTTATCATACAAGCCTTTGTTCTCCTATAAGTTCCTTATTTCTATTATATACTTTGAGTAAGAAATAATTATTAAGTAGCTTCTAATTCCACACTATAGAAACATGGATTCGTGTATCGGTGTTGAGCAGGATTTGGACAAAGCGATAACCAAATTTACTTCTTTAAATGATCATACAGACAAGGTTTTAGAAGGTATTATTGATCAGGTGGAGAATTTAAAGAGAGAAATTTCTACACGTAAGTCTATTTCATATTTGAAGTAGTAGTAAAAAGGTTTATCCAAAAAAAAATACCAGGTCTGAAAAAATGGTATTTTTACTTCTACTTTTGTGCATGTTTGACTATCTCTGAGTTTTTGTTGTTTATCATGCATTATTGGTTCAACTGTCATTAGCGATTACGCTTCGTCACTTACTTTTGCTAATGTATGTAAATGTTTTAGTAACTTTCATTTATTCCTTGCACTGTACTTATCAAGACAGTCATTGAATGCTGTCATTAAATGTTGCCAGCACACTTGTGACTCCACTGGTGTCGCGGGTGATCCATCTGCTCGTGTGCCACCTATCACAATTAAAAAAGGTACCTAAACATATAAACAGATCTAAGATATTTTTAATTTCAGAACCACCAAACACTCCACTATCACAAACTCAGGCTATGGTTGTGAGCGAACTAGCTACAAGAGTCAAACAAACAGTATTTCAGATGTCTACAGGTAAGGTTTAAATTTCAATTGTGTTTGTATTTCTTGTTCATTTGCACCTCCTAATACTTAACTATACATTTTATAGAATGCAATTACATAAATTACAATCTAGTAAAATAAATTTTGCTGTATTCTGATAGGACTGGTTTCCCTGATGATCAAATTTCAAGATTTGGCATACATAAAAAATGGTTTTGTTACTTTCACTGAAAATTTATGAAGATATTTGAACTTAAATGAAACCAAGGTTAATATGCATATGACCTTACAGCTTTTTTGCCTTTATACACTTTAAAAAAGGTTAATAAAACTCAGGGGAAAAAAAAGTAAAGTAAAGTATCAGCCTATAAACTGTCCCACTGCAGGGCAAAGGCCTCCATCATAGAAATCAAGTCATCGCTACTATGATGGGATTAGGCTTAATCACCGCGCTTGCCAAATGCAGATTGGTGATCACAAACCCCAGCTATGTTCGAAAAATTCGAAACATACTTTTCGCTCGACCCGGGAATCGAACCCAGGACCCCGAGATCACGGCCCGGTACTTAAACCACAAGACCAACAGGGCGTCAGACTCAGGGGAAAAATACAAAGGAAATACAGCAAAAAATGTTTGTCTGGCACTTGGACCAAAAACGAGGATGTCTTCGGAAAGTAGTAATTAGACAGTCCATTTTTGAGCCATTTGTATGCACATCAATTGACCAGCATCATTATTATCATTTGAAGACTGGGTTAAGAGAAGTTGTCAAATTATGTACTAAAATTTCACTAAAATACATGAGTGATATAATCTTAAGATGTTCTTGCTTTTTGCTAGGCTTTTTACTGATTTGGATGATATTTCTGACAAACAGAACACCGAGAGCTGCATGCTACTGTGTCACGTGTTGGTAAATCCATTGACAGACATTTCATCGCCGACTATGGCTCAGTTGCACCCAAGGCAGAGTCATTCTGCTCTGACACCAACAGGCCTATCATGGAGCAGGCTATAGCTCAGCATTTATATAGACAGGTACGTATTTCCAGCATGTTTAATGAAACTGTTACATGCTTTTATTTTGTAAACCTATTCATTGAACTAGCAAGAGAATCATTATCTTTCATTTCACCTTCCATTGGCTGTATTTTATATTTTTAAGGCAATAAGGTAAAAGGTCTTTCTCTAATGGTAATGGAACCACCATATAGGTACAAGGGAAGAGTGGTCGGCGCACCAGGAAACAATATTGTAGGATGCAAGTTGCACCATAATACTAAAGTTTTGAGTAAGATTATTTGGCTAGTGTGAGTGACGATGCATTCTGTTTAGAACCAGGCCGGTTGATGCTTGTTGAGGGGGGCCAAGGGTGTAGCCAGCCATGGACTTAGGGTGAAGCAGACATGGGCTTTGGGTGGAGCAGTAGTCTAAAATAGTCATCAGCGCGCTTTTTGTCATGATCACAATTATTCTGTATCGACTGACGACTTTCGAGTGTTAACTTTAAGTATTATTATAATATAGATCTTCTTTTTCTTCGTGCGGGCTTTTCCGCAATCAGGCAGCAGTTGTGCCCGTTTCGTGTGCGGGGGGTGAAGTCGGCCGGTGTCACTCGAACCAGCCGAGTTCTTCAAGGAAACCTATCAGCGCCTTGGTGTTGCTGAAGGTTTCCTGGAGACTGCCTGGGTTTCCCAAGTAGTGTGCCTGGTTGTTGGCCACCCTAATGCACTCTAAAAGTACATGAGCGGCTGTTTCTTCCTTCTCCATGCATGCTCTGCATAGAGGGCTGTCTGTAACACCTTGTTTGAACAGATGTTTTTTAAATCTGCCATGCCCTGTTAGAGCACTGGTCACTAAACGGAGGTTTGGCTTATTAAGTTGTAAAAATTATCTGGAGAGACGGGGATCTAATTGCGGTAGGGTTAGTTTCACCTGTCTGCATGCCTCCAGACTGCTCCAATAGTTGTTGTGTAGAGATTTAGTATGATCTATAATTCTACCTTTAGTTATGTGGAAGAGGGAGGATCGGTTCTTGTCCCACTGGGACCATATCGGATCCTCTTCTTGCGAGTAGGTCGGCTGCGTCGTTTCCTCTGCAGCCGCTGTATTCTTTGATCCATTGTAGGGTCAGTATGTTATGGAGTCCTAAAATCAAAAATGTCTTTATTCAATTTAAGTCCATACAGAACATTTATGAATGTCAAATATTATGTTATCTACCGTTGATTCGGAATGTCAATTTCTACCGAGAAGAATCAGCAAGAAACTCAGTAGTTACTCTTTTCAAATAATATGGTAATTACAATATTCATTCTTATACAAATTATGATTACAGTGACAGTTTGATATACAATGCTTATAATCAATATCGTTTAGATAAATCGTCAAAGAAAAATTATGAAATGAATTATACATTAAAGGACATGCGAAGAGATCAACATGTCCAGGAATCCTTATCATTCAAATAATCATCTACTTTATAGTAGCCTTTCTGCATTAGGCAGTTTTTTACATGCAACTTAAACTTATGTACAGGTGAATCAAGGATATTTTGAGGTAACTTATTAAACATTCTAATGCTTAATCCCACAAATGAGTTTCCAGTTTTATGAAGTCTTAGATTTGGGACAGCAAGCCTATGTTTATTTCGCGTGTTAAAGCTATGAAAATCAGATTTTTGCGAGTAAAGGTGCAAGTTCTTACGTACAAACATAATACAATCAAAAATGTATT
This sequence comes from Marasmia exigua, assembly GCA_019059595.1. Lineage (NCBI taxonomy): Eukaryota > Metazoa > Arthropoda > Insecta > Lepidoptera > Crambidae > Marasmia > Marasmia exigua. The sequence continues at coordinate 8,574,136 of CM032476.1, read as the reverse complement.
GAGATGATATGGTTAAAATATTAATTTCCTTGAATACTTATCTGAGTGAGTCACGTGATCTAAGACCGTAGATGGCACGGATGGCCCTCTTCTGCAAAATGAAGATGGCTTGTAAGTCAGCACCGGATCCCCACAGTAGTAGACCATATGACATCAGACTATGAAAATAGCTAAAATAAACAAGTCTCGCCGGCCCGATATCAGTCAGATTCCTTATCTTTCGAACTGCATATGCAGCTGAACTAAGTCTTCCTGCCAAGACAGCAATATGAGGGCTCCATTGCAATTTTGTATCCAGAGTGATACCTAGAAAAACTGTGGAGTTTAAGATTTCGATAGGTTCGTTTTTCATGACAATATTCATTTTGACCTGCCTTACATTAGGCTGAGCTTGAGCGAGAGCGAGATCCCCTCGCAAGCGCGCTCCGAAGGGTGAGGAAGGGGAGGAGACGCCGAGCAGATGCGCGTCTCCCCCCTCTCCGCGAAGTGAGCCCGCTGGTGCGTGGTACGGAGGCACCAGCACCAGCATTGCACAGGCTCCCTTTGCTGCCCGATAGGGACGGCTCAGTTCTCCTGGCTGTCCCTATCCCCTCTCCCGGCACGTCCAGGGGAGGAACCGCCTAGTCCGCCGTATAGGCGGACATCCGCTCGGGGAATATCGTGGAGGGAGGCTTTGGCTGTATCACCATGATATTCCCCAATATGGGCGATGAGGGAGAACCGCAAGGGGTTTAGTGGGTATGCCTTTGCCTGGCTTCTCCTTGGGAGAAGCCCCCCGCCAAAGGAGAGCCCCACATAACCCGGCCACCCCCCGGTGGTCTGGTATGGATAAGGTAGTCGGCTCATCTCTTGAGCCGGCGGCATTCCCCCTCCGAAACAAAAAAAAAGGCATTGTGAACTTAACACATTTAGTTTTCTTTGAATTAAGAACCAAGTTATGAACCACTGTAGTACTCGAGAGAGTGTGTTATTTACTTTGTCAACATTTTTCTTTTGTCTATCAACCTCAAAAATCAAGTCAGCAAATAACACTATCTCACATAGATCTTTGGTATAGTAAGGAAGGTCATTTATATATATTAAAAAGAGCAAGGGCCCCAACATAGAGCCCTGGGGCACACCCATGGTTAGAGGGGCGCCAGAAGAGTTAGTTCCATTGACACTGACCTTCTGAATCCTATCTGATAAGTAAGATTTGATTAGACTTAGTGAGGTGTCTATGACACCGTAATGTTGTAACTTCATTAGCAGTGTTTCATGATCGACGCAATCGAATGCAGCAAGGGCCCCAATATAGAGCCCTGGGGCACACCCATGGTTAGAGGGGCGCCAGAAGAGTTAGTTCCATTGACACTGACCTTCTGAATCCTATCTGCTAAGTAAGATTTGATTAGACTTAGTGAGGTGTCTATGACACCGTAATGTTGTAACTTCATTAGCAGTGTTTCATGATTGACGCAATCGAATGCTTTAGACAAATCACAGAATATTCCAATAGCATCTCGCTTTTTTTCCCACGCATCAAATACATGTTTGATAAGCGCCACTCCGGCATCAGTAGTGGATTTCCCTTTTGTGAATCCAAATTGCTTACTGTGCCTACCTTGTTAAGTTCTCAATGGCACTCCATTATCAGGCCTGACTTTATCGTAAAGCTACCGAGGGCCTGTAGTACTGATTTGCTGTCTGAGAGGATTCTAATATTGTGGTTAGTTACCCTTCTCGTTATATGGCTTGAAAGACGGTGTTTTTAGAACTTAGAAAATAGATAATTCAGATTCATAAGTCTAATTAGGGTACCTTACAGGTTAGAGCCTATGTAATGTAATGTAAAGTAGACTCCTTTTTCCGCACCTAGACTCTTTCGGTCCTTTGTGCGTGATGGCGTGATTGGCTGGCTATAGAAGCCACCCTATCTCCGCCCAGAAGCGCAGAAGTTTCCTGGGAACCTCACAGGCTTCGCAGAGCGACCTCACCGTTCTGAGAATCTTATCTCGTTGGGTGGCCACAGCATCGCATTCCAGGTTTACGTGTGTGACGGTCTCCTCGGCGACAAAGCACGCCCTTCATAAGGGGGCTGTCAGTTGCGCCTGTTACGAACAAGTGTTTATTTGAGGGGCCATGGCCTGTGATTGTCCCTATCATTATTTTGAGGTTAATCCTAGTGAGGTTTACAAGTCGTTTTGCTAGTCTCGGGTTTGTTGTATGCATTGCCAGTTTTGATTGTCTAGATTTAGGAGCGGATGGCGAGACGCTTGGTTCATGACTTCTCTATAGTTCTTCCATGACGTCTTTGGTGTCGTTTCAATCGAGCTTCACGTCCAGGGTTTAGAAGAAGTCGGCGACGCTTTCGTGGCTGAGGCGGGCATCGCGGGCGTGGAGCGCACGTGCACGTTCGCGGCGCTGCAGCGCTGCGCGGTGGCGCTGGCGGGCGGGGAGCCGGCGCCGGCGCTGCACTGGGCCGAGCGCCGCGCGCGCGACCTGGCGCACTCGCCGCTGCCCTTCACGCTGCACAGGATGCAGGCGCTCAAGGTAACTCTACCATCATATCAGCGTAACATTCCAGATACATGTCATGTGGATGTCAGACGACAGTGGGTCCACAAATGTAATACTTTAATACATATATTGTACAATATATAATACTTAAATACACACACACACACACACACCAATTTTATACACGCACTTATTTCAACTCGTTCATAAATGTACTATCTTACCTATGTATCTTTAATTATAAGAAAGAGCGGGGTCTCCTAACACAGGTGTTACACTTAAAAGGAGACTTCAACCATGGCTATGTACTTATAAAAAAGATACCAATAAATATTTATCATTTTTCATTTTCATTTTACATGTCAGGCCAAATAAGTATTATTATAAATATTTCACAAAATATCTCCGACCGGCAACGCATCTCCACTCCCTCTGGTGTGGCTGATGTCCATAGGCGGCGGTGATCAAGTCAAATCTTTTAATTACAATGAAGCGACTACCGTCTGCCCATCGCGTAACTTTCAGTTAGGGGAACCACACCAACTCTATCATGGTACAAAATTTTACCAATAGAATGCTCTGGGTGGGTGATTACACAAACTTTATTTGCGCTCATACGGGACTTGATGATTAGAACTTTATAAGTCACATGTGCCTTTACCAGCTCTTATAATTATTAGTAATTTTATGATTGCAAGATATGTATTCGCTTCTTAGTTGGCTCGCGAGGTGGGCGTGGTGGCGGCCATCGAGTACGCGCGCGCGCAGTTCCCAGCGCACGCGGCGCGGCACGAGCGCCAGCTTCAGGCCTGCGTGTGCGCGCTAGCATGGTGCACGCCTGGCGCGCCACCCGCGCCAGCCATATACAAGCACCTGCTCGACCCCAAGGCGCTGGGTGAGTCACCAGACTGTAGTCATCATCATTTCAGCCAATAGACGTCCACTGCCACATAGGCCTCCCCCAATGTTCTCCACACAGATCGGTCTTGTGCCGCCCGCACCCAATGGATTCCCGCAACCTTCCAGATCGTTGGTCCACCTTGTGGGAGGCCTGCCACGACTGCGACTTCCTGTACGTGGCCTCCACTCGAGGACCTTTCCGCCCCAACGGTCGTCTGTTCTCCTCGCTATGTGCCCTGCCCATTGCCACTTGAGACATGCAATCCCTTGGGCTATGTCTGTGACCTTAGTTCTCCTGGGTATCTTATCATTTCTGATACGATCACGCAAGGAGACTCCAAGCATAGCCCTGTCCATTGCGCTCTGGGTGACTTTAACTATCTATTGATATCATTATAAATTAAATATTTATTAATAATGGATGGTTCCCTCAGAATATCAGCGTCATGACCATCCGCCTATCGAGACTGAGGCAACCATGTTGGTAACATATCACGGGAAAGTGTCTCATTGTTTGTATTTACTTTGCTTGTATTATGTTTCTGATGGGTTAACTAAATAGATCTTTATTATATACCAAACTAGTAGCCCGTAGTCGTTACAGGACATAATTTTTCAAAACCTTGTCTTTTCTTCTTTCTTAACAGGAGTTCAAAAAAGTACATAATATTCATCTATTGAAATACAATAAAAGTGTGTTTAAATTAAATTTGTATAAAAAACCCATATACCAATTTTGCTAAAATTACTGGAATTTATTTTGCATAAGCAGTTCAAATAACATTAATTATGACTAGCTTTAAAAATGAAGAATCTTCCTTACCAAATTCTTACTACCCTTTCACCCCTTTAGAAGCTGAGGAAAAAAAACTGCTGAAAGCACTTTTATTTAATTTGTTTAAAGATCACAAACACCAATTATCATGACTCTAGCTTTAAAAATGACGAATTTTCCTTACAATGTTTACCCCATTTTGACCCCTTTATGGGTTGAATGAAAAAAAAACTGAAATAGGTAAATTTTTATTTTTCATAAATAAACGTAATCCCAATTTTTAAAATTTTTATCATCAAAACTGAATGACTTTCATACGAACATTAATGGCTCTTTAGATCCATTTAGGGGTAGAATTTTTAAAAATCCCTTCTTCGTGCGCACCTACTTAATAAATACTACCTATGTTCCAAATTTCATGATATTCGGTCCATTAGTTTCGGCTTTGCGTTGATTTGGGAAATATCAAAAAATATTTTGACATCCTCACATCTTCATATACATATTCACAAATTTACCCTCCAGCAACGGAATGCAGAAATATCAAAACAGTTATGTAAGTATAATGTATTTACATTACTAAAACATATATTATATATTGTGTATTTCGATAAAAGTATACATACGTGTTTTGAGGTCATGTGTAAACAATTAAGAATCATAACTTTTCATCTTTCTACTTACATCAAAGTGATCCTCACAAAGGTATAAATGAGATTTTTGTGAATATTTTACTGGATCTCGTCCCACAAGTTTCAACCAAACATATCTCATAGAAACTTCGTTTGGCACAATAATGAATAACTTGTCTGGAGTCATCAACGTAGAATTTTTACAATCCAACGCTACACACGAACGATATGGGCTATAAAACCTCATTTTTACTTATAATTTAAATTAAATTATATAAAATCCTGCGTGCCTACAAAACAAACTTTAGCATTTTGACATTTCTCAATTTTAGTTCAATGCCCTTTGATTTAGTTATAGTGACGTCAGGCGCCGTCACCATCATGGCGGTCGATGTTTTAGCGCGTATATTTTACTTCAAATTTTTGAATACAGATGTGATGTTGTAATTGCATCGTGGGCTCTCTGTTTTGTTTACCATTTAGATAAGGAGTACATTGGCTTACTGTGCGGAGAAATCATATTTCAATAAAAGTATTTTTTTTACTAACAATGATGCCGTAATGTCGTGCAGGCGCGGAGGCGGCGGAGCTGTTCGTGCGCGAGGCGTGCGCGCTGCTGCGCCTGGCGCCGCTGTCGCCGCTCGCCGGCGCCGTGCTGGCGGGCGCGCGCGTGCTGCCCGCGCTGCACGACATCCGCGCCAAGATGACGCACCCGCACGTCATCGCCGCCTGGGCCGACGACGAGCTGCCGCTCGAGGTGACCGCCTGCTGCCCGCTCTCACACATAGCTCGTGCGCCTGGCGCCGCTGGCGGGCGCGCGCGTGCTGCCCGCGCTGCACGACATCCGCGCCAAGATGACGCACCCGCACGTCATCGCCGCCTGGGCCGACGACGAGCTGCCGCTCGAGGTGACCGCCTGCTGCCCGCTCTCACACATAGCTCGTGCGCCTGGCGCCGCTGGCGGGCGCGCGCGTGCTGCCCGCGCTGCACGACATCCGCGCCAAGATGACGCACCCGCACGTCATCGCCGCCTGGGCCGACGACGAGCTGCCGCTCGAGGTGACCGCCTGCTGCCCGCTCTCACACATAGCTCGTGCGCCTGGCGCCGCTGGCGGGCGCGCGCGTGCTGCCCGCGCTGCACGACATCCGCGCCAAGATGACGCACCCGCACGTCATCGCCGCCTGGGCCGACGACGAGCTGCCGCTCGAGGTGACCGCCTGCTGCCCGCTCTCACACATAGCTCGTGCGCCTGGCGCCGCTGGCGGGCGCGCGCGTGCTGCCCGCGCTGCACGACATCCGCGCCAAGATGACGCACCCGCACGTCATCGCCGCCTGGGCCGACGACGAGCTGCCGCTCGAGGTGACCGCCTGCTGCCCGCTCTCACACATAGCTCGTGCGCCTGGCGCCGCTGGCGGGCGCGCGCGTGCTGCCCGCGCTGCACGACATCCGCGCCAAGATGACGCACCCGCACGTCATCGCCGCCTGGGCCGACGACGAGCTGCCGCTCGAGGTGACCGCCTGCTGCCCGCTCTCACACATAGCTCGTGCGCCTGGCGCCGCTGGCGGGCGCGCGCGTGCTGCCCGCGCTGCACGACATCCGCGCCAAGATGACGCACCCGCACGTCATCGCCGCCTGGGCCGACGACGAGCTGCCGCTCGAGGTGACCGCCTGCTGCCCGCTCTCACACATAGCTCGTGCGCCTGGCGCCGCTGGCGGGCGCGCGCGTGCTGCCCGCGCTGCACGACATCCGCGCCAAGATGACGCACCCGCACGTCATCGCCGCCTGGGCCGACGACGAGCTGCCGCTCGAGGTGACCGCCTGCTGCCCGCTCTCACACATAGCTCGTGCGCCTGGCGCCGCTGGCGGGCGCGCGCGTGCTGCCCGCGCTGCACGACATCCGCGCCAAGATGACGCACCCGCACGTCATCGCCGCCTGGGCCGACGACGAGCTGCCGCTCGAGGTGACCGCCTGCTGCCCGCTCTCACACATAGCTCGTGCGCCTGGCGCCGCTGGCGGGCGCGCGCGTGCTGCCCGCGCTGCACGACATCCGCGCCAAGATGACGCACCCGCACGTCATCGCCGCCTGGGCCGACGACGAGCTGCCGCTCGAGGTGACCGCCTGCTGCCCGCTCTCACACATAGCTCGTGCGCCCGGCGCCGCTGGTAGTCTTACGACTCCTTTTACACCCTCCTACCGAGGAGCAGGCGGGTTTTGTCGGGCTCTCTTCTGGTAGCCGGAGGCATACCGACTAAATAAATCCCGGTGACGCCCTGTATTGGGCTAACTCTCACTCACTCGGCGAAACACAGCGCGAGTGATGTTTCATGCCGGTCAAGCCAGCCTATTCGTGACTAAGCGTTCCATGGCCTCTAGATGCCTACTGTTACTGGTCTAAGGCCGCAGGTCTTCGCTGAGGTGGCTCAGGTATTTTTTTGAGGTCGAATTAATCATTAGGCACAGTAGGCGTCTGCCTAAGACTGTACGTGCCAAAAATGCAAGAAGAAAAGGACGACTGTTCAGAAACAGCAAGTAGAATCGTCTGTAACCAAATATATACCTAATTTTAACTTTTCGCAACCTTTATCTAAACTTTGGATAAAGGTCGATTCTAAGGCAACACTCTTTTTTTCGAAATGCGATTTAAGGAACAGAAAGAGGATGGTATTACAGTCCGATCACGGTTATTTGGCACCTAGCAAGTTGGAACTAATGCTGTTTTGACATTTTCGATAGAAAAAAACGTTTTAAAACCTCCCTTTTGTGAAGTGCCTTCTGATTGTGGTCGCACTGTAGTTTTATACTTGGATTATTGATTAGACCAATTTAATTGAAAAAATCCAAGGGGAAGGGGGTTTAAAGGCTGGCAGCGCACTTGTGACTCCACTGGTGTCGCGAGTGTCCATGGGCGGCGGAAATCTCTTACCATCAGGTGATCCGTCTGCCATCAATCACCTATAAAAAAACATTTTCCCGTTTTGCTATTGTACCTATATGACTGACATTTTGCCATGTGTCAGTTTACATTTCGTCTAATAATCCTACTTTAGTACGGTAATCATAATTCAAGATCGCATGTTGTAATAAGAATATTTCAAGCTGTACGCTTCGTTATTTGTTTTTAATAAATTTTGCTCGGGCTTGATTTCGCAATACGCACCCTTAGTAAAATACCGACCTAACTCAAAATTTTAATATAGATGCTAAGTGAAAATAGTATCGGCTAAAATCCAGGGATGAAAGGTCATCTAACAACAATTTTGAGTTAAGTAAATAGGTACACTCACATATGAACACGAGATGAAATTTGAAGTGCGTTATTTACTCAAGACTACTCAAGAATAAATTGCAAAGAATTGCTATAAAAATATCAACAATTTTGAGTTAGGTCGGTATTTTACTAAGGGTGCGAATGTGGATTTGCGTGTTCGATGATTGCTATGACAAACTTAAAATGCCGATTGTTTTCCATTAAGGAATAAATAAATATAAAGAAACAAATGTCCAGGTGGACCTGGGCGAGGACGGCGGCGGCTACCACTCGGTGTTCGCGTGCCCCATCCTGCGCCAGCAGGCGTCGGAGTCCAACCCGCCCATGCGCCTGCTCTGCGGACACGTCATCTCGCGCGACGCGCTCAACAAGCTCGCCATGGGCGCCAAGTCAGTACACAAGTGCGACACTTCACTGTTACACGCCCGAGGTGGCGGTGCGCTAACCGGCAACGGTGTAGGGAACATATCACACATATATGTCATCTCGCGCGACGCGCTCAACAAGCTCGCCATGGGCGCCAAGTCAGTACACAAGTGCGACACTTCACTGTTACACGCCCGAGGTGGCGGTGCGCTAACCGGCAACGGTGTAGGGAACATATCACACATATATGTCATCTCGCGCGACGCGCTCAACAAGCTCGCCATGGGCGCCAAGTCAGTACACAAGTGCGACACTTCACTGTTACACGCCCGAGGTGGCGGTGCGCTAACCGGCAACGGTGTAGGGAACATATCACACATATATGTCATCTCGCGCGACGCGCTCAACAAGCTCGCCATGGGCGCCAAGTCAGTACACAAGTGCGACACTTCACTGTTACACGCCCGAGGTGGCGGTGCGCTAACCGGCAACGGTGTAGGGAACATATCACACATATATGTCATCTCGCGCGACGCGCTCAACAAGCTCGCCATGGGCGCCAAGTCAGTACACAAGTGCGACACTTCACTGTTACACGCCCGAGGTGGCGGTGCGCTAACCGGCAACGGTGTAGGGAACATATCACACATATATTCAGTTCGTAAAATATAGCTTGATTAGAATAACAGGCACACAAAAAATACGCCACCCTATTCGACACACTTCCGATTTGTACAATGCTGTTCACGTCGTCACAAGTCTCTTGTGGACAATAAAGCCGACTCCAACTTTGGACAGATCTTCGCCCTCCCGGAAATAAAGCAGGTTCCCGGATTTAAGGATCATCGTATCCTCGCTATGTCGTTGGACTTCGGATAATCTTACGATACTCCAGCGAATTCTACTTAATTCTTCCTCTAGCTCCAGCAGCTTCTCTTCGGTCCGCAGTGTGCGTGTGTTGTACGTTGCCAGGGCCAAGGTCGTCACTCTCTATTCCCTTATCCTCATATTCCGATGGGACACCAGGGTGACACGACCGGAAAGGGATTGGGCGCACGACCAACGGCTTAACGTGCTTTCCGTACAAGACCGCCAACTTCCAGACTCCGGGCTGACACTAAGAATTTCTTACTGAAATCTTCTTCATTGCTGAAGGCTCGTGCCTTTCTTGAAATGCCTTTACCGAGGCGGTGACAAGGTCTTTCCATTCTTCCCTATCCTCGGCTTGTCTTAGGGCAATCGGCAAAGTGAGTCCGGTTACATCCCTTATTTGAAACTTACTGAAACCTTACGTACAAATTTTTGGCCCGATCCGGGGATCGAACCCGGGAGCTCTTGCGCAGCCGGCTTTTGAAATAATGGTCAAGTGACAGCTGTTAATCTAATCAAGCTATACATCATGCTTTTTAACCGTCTTACTCCCTATCTAGGGCAACTAATGAAAACGATAATTTTTCCCCAAGGAACATAACACAACACCTTTCCATACAAAAGTGATTAGCTGATTGGTGCAATTGGTATCAGAAGGCGAATAGGGCGGAGGCCCAATAGGGGGGAAGGGGAAAAGGTTGGCAGCGCACTTGTAACTCCACTGGTGTTGCGGGTGTCCATGGGCGGCGGAATTGCTTACCATCAGGTAATCCGTCTGCTCGTCTGCCACCTCTCATAAAAAAAAATAATTAAAAGATTATAGATCCTTTATATTCCTTAGGAAAAAAAATATGTTCTCAATAGTATCGTGCCCTAGGTACGGGAGTAAGACGGTTAAAAAAGCATGGTTTCTTTTACGGAGTATACAGTTTACGCTATATTGACTAACAAATTTTATTCAAATTGATGGCACCAGGTGGCAACACCGTCTATTTGTTATGTATGAGCAGAACTATAGGTGGCAGCACTCTATTGATTAACATGACAAATAAAATTCAAATTCATGGCACCAATTGGCAGCACCGTCAGTCAGTACGCTAATGATGTAGTACCAACATAGAGAAAAAATATTTCTGCTAGTAATAGAGCCATCTATCTCGACTTTCATGTCAACCCTGCCATACATACAGTTGTAGGTGAATGTCTAATAGGTGGCGTTAGTTTGAAAGCTGGTATTAAACTGCAGCTATTAAATATAGCTATTTATATATAAATTGATATGCAAAATGCAAGACATGTATGCCATAAAAACATGCTCAGAAAAAGCAAATGGAAACACTTTAATTTTTTCCATTCTGACATCGAAAAACAATTGTTCTGTGTGTATCTAAAAAATCGTAACGCATGTGTGATGCAGTACTTTACTTGTATCTGAGACCTTACCATGAGTTAGAAAAACAATCTTCGCTATCCAAAACTATTGCCCTGTCTCTTTCACATGCACCACATGAAAGGGACAAAACGATAGTTTTCGATAGCGAGAACAGTTTTTCAAACTTATGGTAAGGGTCAGTGGCGTAGCGTGCCTTGTCGGGGCCGCGTATAAAAAAAATGATTGGAGATATAAAAAAAAATACAAAAGAAAAAAAACATTGTGAAAAGAAATATTTATTTATCGTAACATAATTTAACCATTTTACAAATAAAAAAAATTTAACTTTTGAACGCACGCTTAAGGCGGGAAAGAAGTAATTGCTTTATAGAATTTTGTTATTTGAAAAGTAAAATAAATTAGAAAGTTTTTATTTTTTTCCTTACACACTTTGGGGGCCCCGTATAATTGATACGGTAGATACGGCGGTAGCTACGCCCCTGGTAAGAGTACTGATACTTGTTTCGCGTGATTGAGACTTAAAGCTGGCATCTTGTTTCTGTAATTATAAAAGCCGCTTAACAAGGGCGCCATCTCATTACACTTGTGCGGCACTCCACTTTCCTCCTACACTAGCCGAACAAGGTGGTACACTAACATGCAGCAATAGTATAGAGGTGTAGACGAGGTCTGAAACTGACAGATTTAACTAACATAGCTGTCAAATTTCACGCGCGAGGTATAAGACGACTTTTCTATGACGTCATAGGTGGGTATACGTTATGAGACGACTAGGACTGTCCTTTGACGTCATTAGTGTGTAGCCGTTTGTGTGTTTAATTATGTGGTTCCTATTCAAATTGTTATATCTGTGACAGTTCTCATGATAACGGGATGGTACTTTTGAGAGGCCATTTTGATTACAAATCCGAAAAAAGATGTCCACATTCCTAATCATCTTGGGAAAAGTTTGTATGACTTATTGGAAATGGGATTATGTAAAATTATAGTAACGCTAATGTGGGTTGTACACCGCGAATTCGTATATTTATGTAGATACACATTGTCATATTAGCAAGCAACTATTTCAAAAAATTCATCATCAACACGCACAGCTAAACCAAAATAAGTTATCTCGCGGTGTGCTACCAACACAAAAACCTAAATGGTGCATTGCGTGCGTCATCGCAAGGGATTTTTTTTTTATCATCGAAACTATGAGGAAACTTCGTAGTAGTCATATTTCTACTGCGGAGTTATAAGTAGGTACAACCCGTGCGGATAAATAATGGGATCAGAAATGGCGGCGCATCTATTCACTTCTCGCTCGCACACATATTTTTCAATGACAAACATTTTAATATTATGTATATACAATAGATATTTGAAATTCATTATTAGATGTAAAATTAGGACTATTAGGTATTAGGAGAAATAAAATATTATATTAATAATAGATATTAAGTAGAAAGTAGTAGCAATTTGTCATAATAATGGATTGTAACAAATCCTAGACCTCATCGTCGCAAAAAAAACTTACTACCTGTGCGGATAAAGAATGGGATCAGAAATGGCGGCGCATCTATTCACTTCTCGCTCGCACACTATTTGCGTCGCACTCGTGGGGTGTGCGAGTATAGACCGCAAATAGTGTGGCGGAGCCGAAGAAGTGAATAGATGCGCCGCCATTTCCTGATCCCATTCCTTTATCCGCACAGTTTGTAACATAAAAATCATTTTGCCTAACCCAAAGTCCTATCGAAAACGAAGATTACTGCACTGGTTACCTCACGATGACTGAGTCAGCTGTTACTAAAACTATACTTTCAGTTGACGTGAGCTATTTGTTTTAAAACTATTCGCACACTATTTGCGTCTATACTCGCACCCCACGAGTGCGAGTATAGACGCAAATAGTGTGCGAGCAAGAAGTGGATAGATTGGCCGCCATTTCTGATCCCATTCTTTATCCGCACAGGTTGTATGTGTTTTTAAATAATATAATTTTGTCTCTAACTGCGTAAGCTTCAGTTTCTCCAAAGCTTTCTCCATCCTACTAACATGAACAGCGGTTGTATGTACGTAGGCTCCCGAATGCATGCAGCCGCATAATGTGGTTTCTCACCCGCAGATTGAAGTGCCCCTACTGCCCCATGGAGCAAGCCCCAGCCGAAGCGCGACAGATATACTTCTCTTGAAGCCACCACGGACGCCGACTTGATATAATAACGTAAATCGTAACAGGAATAAGATGCTTATATAGATAGATAGACCGGAAACCGGTGCGGTAATACCGATATTCTATAGATGTTAAAACTCGATATTATTGTAAGATAAATACCTATCATTGTATATTTGGCCTCTAGCGCCGTGATTTTTGTTCTTTTGTAATAAAATGACAGACAATTTGTGCGTTTTAATTTAACTGGGGCTGCAAAGGGTTAGATATTAAATCGGGCGGGAATGAAGATGAATACGATATTATTGAACTACTTGGTAGCCTTGCCTTCTGTGTTACTGTAAGTAGGTATACAAAACTGCTTTTTTACCTTATTCGAGTATGTATTAGGAAATCATACAAACCTACAATAGAAATTGGTAATTCTACTTGCGTCCCGCAACAAAAGTTTTGTCTAGTCTCTTGCCTTGAAGGTACCCTGTATAAGTATCTGGAAAAGTTCAACATTTTCCAGGTCAACATTGTTATTGTACTAACGTTTTTTTATAACTTCATACCCAACCAAACAAGATACTAAATTCATGTACAGACAGCCACACATTAGGTTACCACAATCAGTCAATTTTCTCAATTGATATTTGATATTGAACCAAACTCGTTTGACATTAAGGTGAGAGTGGGAAGCAAAATGACCGATTTGTATACATTGTGGCTTACCGTACAATACTCACTTATTTAGAAATATCAAAACATTGTGAAAGAAAAAAGTAGTCCTTTTTAGGAAAACGGTAGAGGGTGTTCAGTAAATCTGTCCGTGAGAGTATTGCTTTAAAAATAAACAGATATTTTAAATAAAACACAATTTGATCCTCAGTACATAATTTATTTAATGGATATGTACAAAGACAAAAGAGTTTTAGGACAAATAAAAATTTGGCAATAACTTTCAACAATAGCAATAAAGAGTGGTGTCGTTTAAAAGCCGGCAAAATATCAACAACAACAATAATTCTCATACTTAAATATAGTTCGGACATATCAATAATAGCTAAGATTTAGAAAGCACTGACTTTACCACTGCAAAAATTATGTTTACTGCGAGGGACGCCTTTATAAATCAAAGGCATTCCATTCTGGACTGAAAAAATAATACTTGAATAAAATGTTAATCACCAAGAAGAACAAGATGAATTAAATAAACTCAATACGATTTGAAGCTTATTAATAAATAAATAATCTTGAATAATATTATGTAATTTTACATAAATATGTATGTAATGTTCCAGTTTCAGACAGATTTTTGTAGTAGGTAAAGTCATCAGTCGATATTGATTATAAAACGATTAATATTACCAACTAGAGTTTGGTAAATTATAGATATTTTGAGTGATTTCAAATTTCGTTTTATAAACAATTACGGTACAAAATTAAAATAATAACAGCATTATTAACCTAAAAATAAATTAATTGATAAAAATATTCCTTTTCGACAGTAAAAGTGAACCGCAACAATTTTAATATCATAATGATATAATTTTAAAAGCATTTTGTACACATAAAACACTCGAATTGTATTCACGAAGTTGAGAACTGCTATTTTTAAACAGGACACTACAAAGTTTTTTATGTCTACAAAATTCAGTTTACATAAGCGCTTAGTAAATAAATCGCGAGTTATCACACATAATTATATTATTATAGCATCTACCAGCAAAGTACTACTATTAGGTACTAATTATTGCTGTAAATTTTCATCTACGGTAAAGTCCTATAGCTTTGGCCCGGAGGAGAAAACTGGCTATAAACTGCAACAGCATTTTTCGAATAAGTAATCTTAAAGTAAAAGTGCAGGAACAGAGATTATTTTACAAACCATAAACAACTTCAGCATAAAGCAAAATGGCGAGCACATCCACAGAGGCTATGGAGACTGAACAAAATCTTACTAAGGAAAGGGACGAAGAAAAGAAGCTGATTTCAGTCACTGAAATAATAATTCCGGAACTCGGGACGGGAGAAGCAAAAAAGATCATAAATGAGGTATCGAGCAACATAGTTGACATAGATCTATCAGATGAGTTGTATGTTGTGTGTCATACAAGAAAGAGGCTTTAACTCTGTATTTATAAAAAGAGCTGCTCAATCCAAAAAAACATTCTCCCCCATTGGATTTAAGTTTGTGTCAAAGATGGCACAGGCTTTGTTGACTACGTCTCTTGGAAATATTGACCCAATTGGGAGACCTCCGTTTAGGGGAGTTACGAAAAGGGATTTTACCCAAGAGTTCCTAAGCATATTACTACAGAGGAGAGCGCTATAAACTTTACGAGCGATCGATCCAGGACAGTTACAATATGCGCTCAAAAAGTTTAAGGATGAATAATTAATGAACGACAAGGATAGGCTCCTTCGTGGTGGGACACACTTGTCCTACCCCCGAGAGCGAATGCGAGCTGCTGGACCGCAGTGGATTTCGTACCGGTGGAGAGGTCATTGTTTTTCTATGGAAACGCATAAGTTATTATTAGTACCAGTGTAATATAAATCAATAAAGCTTTTGAACTTTTACAAAAACTTCCCGCAAGAGAAGTCTGACGAGACATTTAAACAGTTGGCAATCTTGGTCCTCTGTCACCCCCCCAGGACCAAAGTCATACGACTTTACTGTAGGTACATTATTTATACCACCGAAAGAAAGGCTAGTGTTTACAGCTTGGGAAAAAAGTCCACCCATCCTACATTCTATTACAACAACAATATCGATGTAGATATTTGTCTTTTTACGTAGATTATAACTAGTATTATAATTACAGCGATAAGCGATCGTTGTGCACCGGTTAAGTAGAAAAGTGGAGCAATCAGCATAACATCAAATATCCAACATTATTTCATAACTCGAACAGTGGACTTTGTTCCCCCGCCGTGTTTACCTAAGAGAAAACAATACGAGTAAGATGGAAGACGCTCCTAAATACAGCAAAATGTTTGTATTTCATAATTTAGCAATTATATTTACCATAATATCACTTACATCCTAAACTACCTATGCGTTACATAATATATTTCATTTATCATCATATAAATATACCCATAGTACAGGTATTTGAATCTGTTTTATACGGTAATTATGTTTCTTTGTAACATTTGGCACACATCGACCTTCCTTTGCCTACAGTAACACCACAATAAAGAATAAGGGGAAGTTACGAAAGCTAAACATAATTGTCTAGGTACTCAGAGTACTAGAAACTTTTTGGAAGCAATTTATATACCAATTGATCTAAATGATATAACTTTGTTTTACGCTAGGAAACATTCAACTTATATTATAAGCACTCATCAGTTTTTATTATGCATAAAGTAACCATTAAATAAATAAATAGGCATAAGCAGCCAATAGATCAATATAAGAAATGTTCTAATTTTTTCATTTTGGAAGTACAACTAAAAACACTTTTTATTTGGTTTCAGAGAAATGCACCCGACGTAAAAGCAATACACAATTATTCCATAAATAGATATACCTTAGAAGGGAATAATCCACCTTCGGGTTTTAGAAAATAAAAACATTAATTTTACTAGTAAATAATATTGCTTCATCACAAATCAGTCATCACATCAGTCTAATTAACATTCTATGCATAACGTTTACCCATTACATTTACGAACACACAATGTCTGTGAACAAAAATGTATGGGATTTTTATTTCCTAAAACCTGCTCAAACCATATGTGATACCATCAGCCTGGACAAACTACTAGGTATGCAAGACGTTGTTATTATGTATAGTTGCTTTTGCTGCAATTTATTACTTTACCAATTTAGGACATTTTTTCCGTGATTTAATCTAGTATTAGAATATTGTTTAGTTTCGTGGTTTGAGCAGTAAGTAAATTTAGAAAGCAGAAAGGAGTGTTTATTATTACCGTCAGGCTAGACTCAAATCTTATCACATAGACACTACTTGGTGTATTCTTTCAAGGCTCTCATTGGAGTACCGGGGGTATACACATTGGACTGACAATCGGACGCAATTGGCCTCGTACATTCATTTATAATCTAGTCACTGTAGTAGTCCCTGTACAGCGACTGCGGCGTTATATTTATGAAAAAGAATATTTCATTCCCAGCAATCTGCGTTAGCCTTTCAAATTGGTCAGTATTCCGTATTGAACCTGTTCCCAAATTGGTGTTGTAAAAAAACTGAATGCTTATTAGTACTTAAGTTAAGTACTTACAAATTTAGAGGCTAGTTCTTTATTCAGAAATCGTGACTTTTTAGTCTTCCGAGTTCCGAGTGTTTCGAATTCTATTTGAATTTTTGTTTCAGTCCTTTGATACTTTTAAGTCCATGAGTTTTCCTCAGCCCTTTGAATCGTTTGTACCTCCGAGTTCGTAAGCTATAATCTTTACGACACGTTTACAGGCCCCGGTACTCTTCCATCTTAATTAACTTTACGCTGAATCCTTCCTTAATTTGCTAACACATTTAATGATAGAATAGAAGCATATAGTAGGCACTTGAGAGAAAACCACCTCGTACGCCACCACAATCATATTGAACGCACATCACACTGAATTGAGTATCGGATGTTTCGACAACGCGGGAACTTATTAACTCTATTATAATTATCTGACGATCTATTAGAAATGTAGTATATTTTACACGCAGTTGACAGCACAAGAGGTACCTTTCTATGAGGGAACTACCTACCAAATAATTAAATCGAAAATTAATTGCTTATAACTATTCAAATTAGATAATAATTATTACGATTGCGGCGAATGCCTCCACTGCAAAATTTTGCTGGTTTTGATCAAGTGGCGGGGGTGTCTGTCACAAGTTTGCAGCTTCGACTTTATAGTATCAATAAATTTCTCGTTTATTAAATTTGTAGGCGACTGTATGAAGATCACTTGGTTTGAACACAAAATACGGTTTACTTATTACTAATGCAACTATTGACTAAATAGATTATTATATTTATTAGACATAATTTATGTATCACTTGAAAGAAAGAAGTTTGAATAGATAAATATACATTTTGATCGCCCTGTATACAGCATTTGTATATTTATGTTCAGATCATACATACAAAGTTTTATTATTTAATTATAATATTTTATACTATATTGCTCAGTTTAGAACCCGAATTAAATCTTTACATGATTATTATATTAATTAAGGTATTGTTAAGAGAACAATAAACTTTAGGCGAAGCAAAATAAATATGAATATTCAATTGAACTTAAATCTATGGTATACCATACTTCCATCGCATTTGAAATATTTTTTGGAATTTCATACAAAGTCTTTAAATATTGGCAATACCAGAAATAAACGAGCAAAAACATGAGCGATGGAAATATGATAACACAAATATATTACTCTTAGTAATATAATAACAAAGAGGCTCTCTTATTATGAAAGACTAACTATGCGTAAACGGGGAACCTAAATGCATGTGGGGAGTACTATCCACCTATTATTTCATTGTTTAAATAATATTCCATACTATATAGTATCACATCTATCACTATGTAGTCACTACTATTAAATATCATAATAATTTAAATCCGTAATTACACTAGGCGACCCGAGTCCAGAAACACAAATCTGTTATTAGCTGTGAAACTGTTGACACTGGGGACCAGCGGTCTGAGGTCTAATGTTACTTACTGAAGAACATTACCTAAGTATATATCGATATCTTTAATATTAGTAGACATGTGTAAGTCACCAAATTACATGGGCTGTCTTTATTGGACTAGAGTATGGTAAACATTTTTTGTCTACATATTGCGACAATAGACATAATAGAAAATATTTTGCAACAAATTTTGAATTGAAAACGTTTAATCGTTCTTGGAACTTATATGTCAACAAATGATCACCGGGCCAGCTAGGGCTATGCCCCAGAAACGCCACCAGGGTACTCTTCCAACGTCGATTACATCCATAAGGTAACTTAACATTAATTTTCTTACTCGTAAAAGCAATAGTTTGAGCAGAAAAACGTAAGAATGCCAGTGCAGAAGACCTACATAAGTATATGATATCTGCTACCGTTACTGTCAAATGCAAATAAAAAAAGACGTTGTTATAAATCAAAATCAAAAGTTAATACCGTACTAAAGCCCATTCCAACATGCAATGATAAAAGAAGCTTTCATGAATTTTGTTTCGGGACTATCCCTGGTTCGCGATTTGTAATAAGGTTCTATATTGCCTTTAGAAGTACCGATAGCAGAATATGCACTTGTGTAGGGTGCCAGGCGGTACGTATTAACAACTATTAAACTATTCATCTCAACCCGCAACCCTTCCCGTATACTAGCAATAATTCAAACATTTACACTTCCTAAATCAAACACAATAAAACACTTAAGAGAATAAAATTAGACTAAGGTCTTTGTCGCAAATTAATCATGGTTTAATTTGCCTAGTAGTAGTTACAGCTTTCAAGGATAGTGAGCGCGGATGATGTGCATCAAAGTACCCTATAAATTTAAAATGTGCTGTAATATTATTAATCCATACGTAGATGACGTAATAATATTGTTCTGTGTTGTAGAAACAGCAAAAGCGGGTAACAGAACGGAAGTCAACAATTGAATACTAATGGAAATAGCACGTAAGTCTCGGATCAGTTTTTGGCTTTTCTAAAAAGTTGCTTAAAATGAATTACGTGGTGTTAAAACTTCAACGACGCTATGTTGATTGTCATGTGCGATAGGTAGTGTGTAATCAATGGCCGTGGTTTCGATGTCCCAAGAATTAATCTTGAAACACCTAAAGCTGGCTGCATGCACTGAACGAACCGGATTTATTTACAAGATATGCAGCAATGTTCACTAGTCCTCCACTGATAGCCTCGAGCTCTCAATTTGGAGATGATTAAAGATTTTTTTTTAAATAATCAAGGGATCATTAGAGAGGCCGTTCGCAACTTTGCGTAGAGGGAGGCAATACTTGCTCAAGATTGTGACGTAAAATTAGAACTTTATCAGATATGACGTCATACGGACACCCGGGTGCAAATTGTTGATTCACGATTTCCGAGCACGAATAGAAGACGCACCGAACGACGTTTTAAGGCGGTTCCACACTCGCCTTGGGGCGCGGCGCGTTAGAGGATAAACCTGAATGACGTCACACGAAAACTCCGCACGACCGTTTCGACATCCGTGGGGCTACAGCAGTTAAGCAAGCATGCAGACAATGTCAGAAGGAGTATATCGTAATACACTCGGAATCCACCTCAAGGCAAAAGAGCTTTTATAGATGATGTATTGTAAAGCGGATGCACCGCACCAGGCGGCGTCTGCGGCACCGATGACGTCACAAGCGCGGATAGAATACACGCGAGCTGCTATATTTTGTTAGGTCTCACCGACAAAGATTAGATAACGAAGTACTGGTAGACGGGCACAAGGACGAGAGCGAATGACGTTGTACGGAAACAACCGAGCGTGGTCGTCGGTTGCCCTAAATTCCTGAGCGCAGATAAAAGCTATGGACGCGGTGTGTTCCAGCATCCCCGTGTGACGAACTCGAAAACAAAGTATTAGCAGAATGACGTCACACGAAACCTCCAGAGCGCGTTTACATGATGCTATGCTATGGAACATGTCTCCGTGATGTAAGCGCTGGAGCCCAATTCTCGTGCTCGTGATATTTGAAAACATGGCGGATATCACCTGAAAACCATTCAAAAAAACTATGTTTTAGTGATATATGTCGTATGAAAATAAATGTCACGAGCCCGAGAATTGGGCTCCTGAAGATCACGAAGACAAAGTAGCAGTTGAATGACGTCATATGGAACCAGGCGAACGCGATCGTCGCCTCCCGAAGACTCCTACGCGCAGCTAAAAGATACTATGGAACACGTCTCCGTGATGCGAGCGCCGACGATCAGAAAGGCAAAGTAGCCGTAAAATGACGTCATAAGAAACTTTCCGAGCACGATCGTCGCTTCCCGAAGATTCCCGAGCGCGGGTAGAACACACGCGAGCGATGCCATTTTGTTTTAAAGACGCGCCGATAGCGGTAGCGAAGGAGTAGAAGTGGGGCATTAATGACGTCATACAGAACCTCTCGCCTCCCACGCGCAGTTTGAAGATACTATGGAACGCGTCTCCGTGATGCAAGCGCCGACGATCACGAAGACAAAGTAGCAGTAGAATGATGTCATACGGAACTTGCCGAGCACGATCGTCGCCTCCCGAAGATTCCCGAGCGCGGGTATGACGCGCCTCCCGAAGTTAGAAGATACAATGGACTTAGTCTCCGTGACGCGAGCGCCGACGATCACAAAGGCAAAGTAGCCGTAGAATGACGTCATACGAAACTTTCCGAGCACGATCGTCGCTTCCCGAAGATTCCCGAGCGCGGGTAGAACACACGCGATCGCGAAGACAAAGTAGCATTAGAATGACGTCATACGGAACCTCCCCCGCGCAGTTGTTTGTTGCTATGGAAGCGCCGCGTGTCGTCCCGGGCTGGCTGGGCGTGGGCGGGCGCGCGCTAGCTGGGCGGCGCGGGCGCGGGCGCGGGCACGCCGGCCAGGTTGAGCAGCGCCTCGGCGGTGCGGCGCTCCTCGCAGCCGCCGCTGTACGAGTGCTCGTCGCGCGCGCAGCGGGATATCACCAGGTGCGCGGCGGGGGGCAGCTGCAAATTACAATTCGACTTTGGTTCCCATCTCTCATCATAGAACAGATCATGAAAACAGAACGCTGGCGGTCCAGATCGCTTGCTGGTAGGTACTTTCGTTTGAAGATGCAGTCATAAGGGCATCTTGTGATGATGATTATATAATAAATAAATAAATAATCAAAAATATTTATTTATTTATATATTTACGGATTAGATACGAAATATTGCTGTGTCTATTTTTCTAATTTTTAAATAATATCTTACATATATGGTAAAATAAAATCATAAAACAATATGTTCCAATACATTTTTCTTAAACTACAATCTGACAAAAATTTAATCGGTAATCCCTTACTGGATCGGTCATAAATTCAAACGGTTTTTTACTTTTTTGTACAAAAGACGTGCTAAACGTTCAGATGAAGAGCCAGTTTCTTTACATTCAATTTATACACACCAAAATATAATACGTCATTAAACAAACGTAAAAATAAGAAACGCGCGCACACTACGAGATGACTACGTCCGCTGAGAGGACACGTCACACATATCTATTTACTGCGATTGTCCACATGCCACATGTTAAATTGTGCAAAGAAAATCAAAATATCAATTTTATACATCATATTAGAAACATTACTTTTTATGTTTCTGGAAATTAGACTTGGAAACAGCACCTGCACTGTGCCGCCGAAGAACGTTTTCGAGTAAACGATTACTCGGCGAAACACACCGAAGGTCCAATTCGGGGGAAAAGCGTGGTGCCAATAAATAAATCTTTAAGGCAAGAGTGAATAGGCTTTTCACGGGCAAGCATGGCCCAACTATGGACCTCATCACTTAACATCAGATGAGATAGAGGACGAATAAAAAAAAGAAAAAAAACCACTTACTGATCTTATCTGGTGTCTAAAAAAGACAATACGGTATTTTGACTATTTTTTTTATTTTTGTAATCAAAAACCTCTCAATAATAGAGACGTCGTTGAAAGAATTACTTGATTCTCATTTAAACTACCTGAGACATCAAAACTTTAAAATCACATTATTTTGGGCAAACCCAAAACTCCATACATATGGCTACTGAGATATGACGTCACAACAAGTATTTTGTATGCATTTCATTTCAATTTTGTATGGTAGCTATATCAAATGTTTCGTTTATGTCAATGGTTCTATTATAATAGTTGGTGCAAATTGTATAGGTTATTCAATGGTATAATGATTTTTAATAATTTCATACTTTTAAAATGGACTTGCCCATCAATTTTTGAATGACCATAAAACTAGAGGTTATATTTTTAATTGAGAATTTTTGCTATTGGCACATATTTACCTATAAAAAAAAGTAAAGTATCAGCCTATAAACTGTCCCACTGCACTGCAGGGCAAACGTCTCCATCATAGAAATCAAGTCATCGCTACTATGATGGGATAAGGCGTAATCACCACGCTTGCCAAATGCGGATTGATGATCACAAACCCGAGCTATGTTCGAAAAATTCGAAACATACCTTTCGCTCGACCCGGAAATCGAACCCAGGACCCCGAGATCACGATCCGCTACTTAAACCACTAGACCAACATTTACCTATATTTTGGTAAAATATTCATATTTTGTAAAATCTTGAGCTTAGTCAAATACCCTATTAATGTCTGAAAATTATATTTTGTACAATTCTCACAACATCTCATACGTTGACCTGATTCCGTAAGTAGCTTAAGCACTTGTGTTACAGATATCAGACAACAGAGGAACACAAATATATACTTAAATACATATATTACACCCAGACACCGAACAAACACAAGTGTTCATCGCACGAATGTTTGTCCAGGGTGGGGATCGAACCCACGACCTTTGGCGTAAGAGGCAGGGTCACTACCAATTGCGCCATCCGGTCAGTCAATTATTAATCAATAAAAAGCGAGATTTGATTGTAATGTTGACCTGGTCGAGCACGGCGGGCCCGTACTTCATGGCGAGCACGGTGGCGGCGGCGAGGTACTCGTCGGCGCCGGGCTCGGGCGGCGGCGACGCGGCGAGGCGGCGCGCCAGGAACGGGAACAGCTGCGGGTCCGGCGCGTTCTTCGCCGGGGGAGGGGTGTCCGGCGGCGCGGGCGGGATCGGCTGCCGGCCGAACGCCTACAACGTAACACGCTTACGTCACTCTCTGGCACGGACGTAGCTATAGCTTTGACTACTACTACTACTGGCAGGCGAGCATTCTACCACTGAACCACCGATGCAACGCGAACGCGATGACTCTCTGTGAGTCACCTGTATGTCCCTGTGGAGAAGCTGATGAAACTCGGGACCATGTGCTGTGGGAATGTCAGCTGTATGAAGAAGAGCGGCAACAGATGCTGAATGACTGGAACAGAAACGAGATAGGACCAGTATACCATCAAGAGATGGTCAACTCTGCAGAAGGTTTTCGACGGTTGCGTGCGTTTGCACACAAAAGGCTTAATATTAGGAAGGAGATTGATTGATGTGGAACTGCCCGAGCGCGAGTCACTTGTGTTGTGGTGTTTCACGCCCCATTTGGGGAGAAGTGACATTGAGATGGGACACAGACACAGATTTTGTAGGGAGTGAAGAATCGCACCGGGGAAAGAGCCCTTAGCAAGTACCTGGTGAGCGTCTCCCAAGATTCGGTCCGTATGCCGAGACGGTAGGAAGGACCATGGGCTGGTGGAGGGACTGTGTCTACTACTACTACTGGAAGTTTTTGCACTGGAAGTTGTAGACGAGTACATCTACCTCGGACAAAAAGTCCAGCTTGGTAAGTCCAACTTCCAGAAAGAGGTCGATCGACGAATCCAACTCGGCTGGGCAGCGTTCGGGAAGCTACGCAGCATATTTTCGGCCCACCTACCGCAGTGTCTCAAGACGAAAGTCTTCATGCGTGTGTGTTGCCAGTGATGACATACGGAACCGAAACGTGGCCGCTTACAATGTGCCGATTAAGGAGGCTCAAAGTCACCCAGAGAGCAATGGAGAGAGCTATGCTCGGAGTCTCCCTGCGTGATCGTATCAGAAATGATGAGATCCGCAGGAGAACTAAGGTTACAGACATAGCCCAAAGGATTGCATGCCTCAAGTGGCAATGGGCAGGGCACATAGCGAGGAGAACAGACGGCCGTTGGGGCAGAAAGGTCCTGGAGTGGAGGCCACGCACAGGAAGTCGCAGCCGTGGCAGGCCCCCCACAAGGTGGACCGACGATCTGGTGAAGATCGCGGGAATCCATTGGATGCGGGCGGCACAGGACCGATCTGTGTGGAGAACATTGGGGGAGGCCTATGTCCAGCAGTGGACGTCTATTGGCTGAAATGATGACTACTACTACTGTCATCGTCGCACTTGGTACGGTACGGGTTTCGGGGTAAACCCTTTACCCGGGCTGCATCTCTTGGCGCGGTGTTTTCGCTCCTCTGGGAGAGGAGGCCTCCCGACACTGCGCTGTTAGGGCGGTCTTCGACCCCTAAAGTGGGGCCTGCCGGCGGCAAGCTTTGACAAGGCGGTGTGTAAACTGAGCGTACTGAGGGCACCACCTGGCGTCGCTGGGCAACGTCGAGTAGTAATGAGGGTTTTCGCGTGTGAAAAATCCGCTAGATGGCGTACTGTTGGACTGAGGTCCAACATCAACCGCATTGGTTGTTTAGTTTGTCAAATAGACATTTTGACAGATCACGTTTAAAATAACCAATCACATTGTATATGGACCTCACTCTTGTAGTACTCCATCCAGCGGATTTTTCACCCGCGAAAACCCTCATTTGGCGAGTTCGCCCTATTGCTACCCGACGGAGGGGAGAGGAGGGGGGTTAGGTTAGGGTTCGGTGGGTCCGGAATAAATGTGAATACGGTATTGAAAGAGTTCTCTTTTAACTCCTAAGCCGTTAAGGACTTGACCTTCCATCATCAGCTGAGCCACAAAAAAAATACAATCAGGCGTAAATACTGGTGCAGCTTTGATAAGGAATACAAAAACCTTTAATGTGCCTATAAATTTAAGGGTTGCCCTCGATTTCTCTGGGATCCCTTCATCAGATCCTGACATGATGAAAATGGGACCAGGAACTTAGAAGTGTGTTCTTTCAAATAAAAAAAGAATTGTGCAAATTGGTCAACAATTAGCAGAGAAATCGGTGAACATATATAAAAAAAAACATACTGTCGAACATAGAACCTCCTCCTTTTTTGAAGTCGGTAAAAACCCTCAGTAACCCCTGTAGTCCAACCGTTTCATAATGTGGTAACTGACCTGTAGTAATGACGCTCGGTGTTGCGGATCCACCGTCCAGAGTGAACCTTTTCCAAGACCTGGAGCTGCTGCCACCTGCAATATGAAGATTGATTTTATTTAGCTAACTAATTTTAGATTTAAAAAGATAGATAAGTAAAGTTCTTTATTCAATTTAGGTCCACACAGAACACTTATTAATGTCAAAATAGGTACATGATAATATCTACCGCTGGTTCGGAATGTCGATTTCTACTGAAAAGACACCAGCAAGAAACTCAGTAGTTACTCTTTTCAAATACTGATGATGTTACAGTTTCAATTGAGAAGAGAAAAAAATACAATTATGAAAGTTAATAGACTACTATGAATAACAACTCAAAAGATTAATCAATTAACATGAAGAATCCTAATCATTTAAATAGTCTTGTACACTAAAGTAACCTTTCTTCATTAGGCAGGTTTTAATATGAGACTTAAACTTATCCAGTGATAGGTTAATGACATTTTGTGGTAGCTTATTAAATATCTTAATACTTAAGCCAACAAATGAATTACCGATTTTATGAAGTCTGAGGACCGGGACGGCAAGCCTATATTTATTTCTGGTTGGGTTACTAGTATTAGTAGTCATGATCTTAACACTGATTAAGTACATCTTTACTAGTTTCGATTTTAAATTGATCCAATATTTAATTTCTGGTCAGTGTTTCCAATTACAAAATAAGTGAGCAGCCCTCTCTAGATACAGAGAAACACACTAAGTCAGTACCAACCTAAAGAAAGTAAGTCAGTACCAACCTTATGAAAGTAAGTCAGTACCAACCTTATGCAATGTAATCCATCTTATTACAAAACGCGATCTCAACTTATTACCGTACTAAAGCTCATGGCATTATGTTCCAACACCTAAAATGGACCGGAACGAGTTTTGTTCCGGAACTAATTACCGTACTAAAGCTCATGGCATTATGTTCCAACACCTAAAATGGACCGGAACGAGTTTTGTTCCGGAACTATTCTTAGACTGCGTGTCGTAAGTAACAAAGTAAGTCAGTACCAACCTTATGAAAGCACTTATTCAACGACAAATTATGCCGCACGCTATTCTTCCACCCTTGCGGCGCGTGTTTGAAGTAGGGGAAGTGGCGCACGATCCACGCGTATATCTCCTTGACGGGGAGGGCGCGG
Source organism: Marasmia exigua (assembly GCA_019059595.1). Taxonomy (NCBI): domain Eukaryota; kingdom Metazoa; phylum Arthropoda; class Insecta; order Lepidoptera; family Crambidae; genus Marasmia; species Marasmia exigua. The sequence goes on along the minus strand of CM032476.1, from coordinate 8,547,167 downwards.
GCAGGCGCCGCCTCGATGGCCATGAAGATCAGGCAGGAGAAGGAGTAGGGGGGCTTGGTGTGCGCCGCCACCGCGGGCGGGGAGGGCGGCGCCTTGCACGGCGTGCGAGGGGGGGACGGGATCCGCACCACTGGGGGAGGCGTCTTCGACGGCTCTGACTGTAAGAAAAGACATTCGGATTTTTAGATTGTGGAGTTGCTAAAGTGACTCCGGGCTCCGAAGCGGCAGCGTAGGACGCAACCGGGACAAAACTCTAAGATGATGATGGAGTTGCTAATAGGGGCGTGGGAAAATTCCACTGGATGGCGTTCTATAGGACTGAGGTGCATCTACAAGGTGATTGGTATATTTGAACATTATAATGTTAAAATAGCAATTCACAGACCAATAAGTGACAGTTTGACGAACGAATCAACCATTGCTGTTAAATTTGAACCTCAGACCAACAGTATCGCGTATGCTATCTAATGGATTTTTCACACGCTATAGCCCCCATTAATAAAGTAAATAAATACAAAAATCATGGAATTCATTGACTACTGGCTGAGCTAAGTACATCCAAACCAGAATTAGTTTAACGAACTTTAATTATTTCCTAAAATTAACCTGAGCATGAAGATTCCGGGTTCGCCCGGAATCTCCCAAGCTTGAACAGAAGACTTTGGCCTCTGTGCCATCAAAGACCCCAACCAATGGAAGTTTAGAGCCGTAGATTTGAAATTTGTTTCTGTTTGAAGAAGTTAAGAAGGTAATTAAGGAAAGTCAGTATTCCACTTTAATTTTTATCATCTGATAGTTAAATAAATAATCAGCACATTACTAGGTAATTAAAATATTCCAAAGTGATAATATCAAGAGATTAAAACTGTGCAATTTTAAGATATGACAGCTTAACTTATAATAATAATGCAGCCACTACATGTACAGAAATAAGCAAACATAAAAAGAGACTTAAATTTTAGTTTTAGTAGTAAAACAAAATACACATCACTCTTGACCACAATATGAGCCTGATTAGCTTTCCACGGCATTTGTTTATCTTGTTGGCGAAAAAACTAGGAGATTCAATGGTTGAAGCGACGTCATGTTAAGATAAAAAGGTCACAACTTATAAAAACCGACTACCAAAAAAACGCGATCTAAAAAGTACGAAACAAGAAAATTGACTCTGCTGAAATGATTATGCCGTATCGCCGTGGTCCTATGCCACATTGATTTTATTTCATTATTATAATTAATCTGTTTTGCTACAGTAGGTGGCATACGACACAAACAGGCATTTCCATTCTTGGTAAACATTGTCATTTTCAGCAGTGTTTCTGCTGTGTTTAGCCGGGTGAGTGATGGTACAAGAGGCCCAATCTGGGGGAAATGGGGGTTTAAAGGTTCGTATCGCACTTGTAAGTCCGCTGGTGTTGCGGGTGTTCATGGCCGGCGGCAATTGCTTACAATCAGGTGATCCGTGGGCTCATCTGCTAAACTATCACATAAAAAAAATAGTACCTATTACTCCAGACTGGCAAATATGAACAGCAAAAAACATAAACAGGCATATCAAACACATTTGTGTTTTGTTGTTTTCCAAGCGAGTGCTTCCTGGTGAAAACTGAAAGTTTTACTCAGTAATTTGTCTTTGATAGTTTATTCGATTGAAGTTGCTTCCATGCTAGTGATTCACAGAACTTTGAACTATTGTGTAATCAGCTCAATAAATAGAACGAACCGAGCGGAATTAACCTAATGAGTGTCCCCCGCCATTTCTTGTTTATAAATAAAGACTTCCAGCCTCGTAACAAACCGTATTATTAAACCGAAGAAGTATTAGAGAGAAAAACTGACATAGTTTTTGTCGACCCATTTTTGTAAGAGACACTGATTCCTTTTTAAATATCACGAGTGACACAGTGGCATTGAGTAAAACCGCTTAGCACTTGTATAAATAGGTGTATGGTAGCGTCTACCTACTTACACAGATTGTAATAAATAATGAAAAATAAATATGGCGCGATTTACATTCATTTACAAAACTAATGTAGATTAAAAAATATAACAGATTATATTTTAGAAAAGAACTTATACAGTTTTTTTTGTTTTAAGCAATTTTAGCTCTTCTGCTTTCCGACAAACAATAATAGGATAAAAGCATTTGTATATAAAAAGCCAGGATGTATCTACGTACAGTCAAAAACAAATCAGACTATACACTTTGACCTTGAGACCTCCCTTATGTCCGGGGCATAAGCTTTATTATCGTACTGCAAGTGTATACCGTAATAATAATAAGAAACTATCTCTAAAAAAGTATAACTGTCAATTCTAAGCAGTCCCTACGAAATTTAAGCATTTAACATGAAGTGTGAACAAGCGACAGCTAAAAGTAACAAAACATGTAAATATTGGTTGTATGGCGTTAGGAAACACTACGGCATGACTTTTTGAGTAATATTCGACGCTTTGAGACGTATTCTCACCTTTATAATGACCTGACTGGCGATTATTTTCGAATCCTCCATATCACTTTTTGTTAGGTTTATTCCTGAAACAACATATACATATAAAAAAACAAATTAGATTTATAATCGGAGATTTTAATATGAGGAAAACCTCAGTCCAAGTTATAGGCTTTTTTGCGTCCTTGAATGGTTTATTTATGTTTCAATATAAGAACGTCAAATGGAAAAAGCTATGCTCGGAATCTCCTTGCGTGATCGTATCAGGAATGATCTGATCCGCAGAAGAATCGTCAAAGACTTTGCCAAAAGAATTGCATGACTCAAGTGGCAATGGGCAGGGGACATTTCGTGGAGATCAGACGGCCGGCCGGTAGAGCAGAAGGGTCCTCGAGTGGAGTCCGCGCATAGGAGGTCGAAGCCGTGGGAGGCCCCCACATGGTGGACCGACGATCTGGTGAAGTTCGCGGGAATCCCCTGGATGCAGGCGACACAGGACCGATCTGTGTGGAGATCATTTGGGGGAGGCGTATGTTCAGCAATGGACTAAAATTATGATGATGATACGTCCCTCAAAGAACTAAAGGCTTTGATAAGGGCCTAGTTTTACGCCCTAGTGGTAGTAAGGCACACGTGATCACGCTTTCCGTGGAACCGACAATCATTGGAGCGGATAAGTCTTGAAGTGGCGACCGCGGTAAAGCAAGACAAGTGTGGGACGCCCTGCCACTCGTTGGACTGTTCACCTTAGGTGGCCTGGCACTGAGTAAATTAGGAAACTCTGGGATAGAATCTGTCTGTGCGCAGCATGAAGGACTGACGTTCAGCAGTGAACGGACACAGGCCGTTGTTGGATTATTATTATAATTAAAACAAAGCAATAATTGGTTGGTTGGTACCTCTTAGTAGATTCCTGTCTTGTAGCCAACTAAGGCTGGTGAGGTCGTCGTCGTGGTCTGCTGGGGGGAGGTTGCCTGCGTTTCCGCCGCAAGCGACCCTGTTGACAAAAAAAAACTCATGTTGATGTTGACTTAAATGTGATGTAAAATTGTAGTGACGTCACAGTTTTAAGGATAACTGACCGTCTGTTTAAATCCTTTCCTTTCAAGCCATATTCACGAACGGGCAATATGGACTGTGAAAATGGAAAAATGTACTTGATTACCAATACAAAATTGAGGGCCTATCAAATCATTTTACCTTTTAGAGCATATTAAAATAAAACCATTTATCATTCAAAAAATACATTTGAAAGATTACGTAAAGTAATATCAACGGATATAAGTTCAAGATAAATGATCTCTACTTATCAAAACCTAGATAATGTCAACTTAGTGACAACGAGTACAGTTAAAATGATCTAGCTACTAAGATTGAAGAGATAATGTTATCAACTCCGGACATCCTCAAACAGGTCAGACCTTGGTCGTCTAAGTAGGGATTATGTAACTGCAGGCACATAACCACGCTTATATTACAAACAATATACATTAGAGAGATTAGGGTAGAAACTTGACTCCACAGGGAAATAACCCGGTGATGCACTTTTATGAACTTATGTAACGAAATATTATCTATTAGGGACAAAGTATACGTTTGAAAGCCATTACCTAGATTATTGCTTTCAAGATTAAAATCCTTTTTTCGCTTGTAACTAGTGACGATTCGAGACAGCAGACATTTTTAACAACAAAAAACATCCTGAGTAAAGTTGGATCCCCGAAGGAAGTAACTTAAACACACAAATCTTGACGTATGGATGGATATATCAGAATCAGTGAAGATAGAAACAAAGATTTATATACTTTAACAAGGAGTCAATAACAGACTTTACCACCCAGACACTGAAAAATAATGTCCATTAAAAGAATGTTTGTTGGATGGATGGAGAAGGATGGAAATCAAACCCCCAATAGGGTCACTAATCAAATGCGTCATCGGGCCAGTCAATATAACAAAAGTCTGAATATAATTAAACACAAACAAAGCAGGTGTAGGTAGAAATTCGAAGTCACTTAGAACCATGGAGCACGCCTGGCGCCAAACAATACAACACGAACAAAAGTTGTTTGTTAATCGACACGTAACCAAGTACGTAACAAACATTGTTTTATCAGCCTGTTGTCTTACCCACTAACCTAGGGAAAAATGATAAAGTGGTACATATTATCAGCACGGACGTTTTCGAAAAGCGCGGCGTGGCATTGATTGATAGTTATTTTGTGCAATGTTTGCACCTAGGTTTTAAAGATAAAGTAATTGTGTTAAGGTGACGACGGGAAGGGCACACTAGCGACGCCAATCGATTTTAATACCTACTAAACCGGATCTATTTTGAACAACTTCGGGGTTACAACCTCTCGGAATTAGCCCACCGAATTTGCAAACTGAAGTGGCAGTGGGCTGGTCATATTAGCCGCAAAACTGACAGCCGTTGGAGCCGTAATGTCCTTGAGTGGAGACCGCGACTCGGTAAGCGTAGTGTAGGACGCCCTGCGACAAGATGGGATGATGACATTCAAAGGCTGGCTGGTGTGGGCTGGATGAGAGTGGCCGAAAATCGGGAGCTGTGGCGTGCATTAGGGGAGACCTATGTCCAGCAGTGGACGAGTGTGGGTTGTTGATGATGAACCTCTCGGAAAACACTTAACGCGAAAAATTGATTCCTGCCAAAAGCGGCCACTTTTAGCGTGAATCAATTTTTCGCGTACAAAAACTTACCCAACATTTGTGCATGGTTATTTAATAAATAGTATTAGCGTTTACCGAGAGGTTGTAACCCCGGAATTATTTAAAATAGATCCGGTTTAGTAGCTAGAAATTAAAATCGATTGGCGTCGCTAGTGTGCCCTACCCGTCACCTTAAAGATAAACTCGGAGTCCAATTCTGATGCCTTAATTAAAAGCTGCCCCGTAACGAACGAGAATATACCTGTCGCATCTAAACAAAGGAGACACAGCGCGTGTGAAAGAGAGGGAAATTCCGATTTGGTCGTAAAATCTGCTTTAAATTAGGCCCTCAGGCTTTTATAATAAAAACGCTAAATAAATAATTTTGTTAGTGCGTTGTTATCTTAATATAAGTCTACACAATTCGCGTGCTCAAATAAAAAAAATACCTACGGAAATCGAGTTTCACACAAAATTATACTTTATCTTTTAGTTGTATATGTTATGTGTTAATTGCTGCAGAAATCGTTATTTAATGCCAAGTATATAATAGGCCGCATAATTAATTAATCAAGTTAATATTTCCGTATACAGGGATTCCACGCGCACTGAATAGAAGTCATTAGTGACTAAGTGATAGGTAGAGCGTGAATTCTAACCTTTGATCCTAGGTTTATATCAACATACATTTTAACAGACTTCGGCGTAGCAAGAAGGAGTTGGATTCTTTTTTAGATTTTGAAGTCTTTGTGATGCTTTTCGTTGTTGTTTATATAGCGATAAGAAATCTGGGGATGAGTGAAGCCAATAAAGTGTCAAGCCAGCATTCCAAATTCATATCCAAAAGTTGATTGTCAAATCCGAGCATGCACAGCTGTTATCTGTGCTTCAAATCTATGAGCATATTTCCACCATTAGTCCAATATAGTAAGGAATCCTGCACGTTTCTGAAAACTGTCATGGTTCACATAGTCTGGTTTCTCTGCGTAATAACTGTTGCTTCATTGTAATTACTAGACCTGATGGTAAGCGATTGCCGCCGCCCAGATTTCACAAATCCTAGATCATGGTCCAAGCGTGCATGACAACAAGCGACAGCTATGGTCACAACTGGAAAAGACACTTGGATAGACTAGGATGACGATAATGACGTAATACGCAGGCAGTGGCACTTCTAGATCGGACTCGTTGAAAGCGTCTTCGATGTCGTCGAAATTGTCTATGACTCGTCCGGAGACCTCGAGTAGTTGGAGACATACTTACGAGGGCTGTGGTACTTCAAGGTCCGACTCATCCGAAGCTTCCTCGACGTCGTCGAAGTTGTCTATGACTCGTCCGGAGACCTCGAGGCGACGTGGCGAATCAGCCGCCTGGGCAGGGGTAGTTTGAGACTTATACTTACGCGGGCTGTGGTACTTCAAGGTCCGACTCATCGGAAGCGTCCTCGATGTCGTCGAAGTTGTCTATGACTCGTCCGGAGACCTCGAGGCGGCGCAGCGAGCGGCCGCTGGAGGCAACGTGGCGCGCAATTTGGCGGATCAGCCGCCTGGGCAAAGGCAGGGACGGCCGCGCGCCGCGTGCTGGGGAACCACCTCGCTCTCCGCGCATCGGCGCCATCTGAGGGCAATAAGAGTACGGTGTTAGTTTATTTAATAGCGTTTCAAAGACCAAATAAATAGACACATGAGATCGTCTCTAGCTGACTTGAAATCGACGAGTTAGTTTACCTAGGCTCTAGACAGTAAGTAATATGGTATCGTTGACGTCGTCTCGCCCATTCAAGACGTGGGGCGCGAGTACGGGCCTCGAGCCGGGGCTCTTTTTCCGGGCGGGCGTCTTATCCTGGCCCTCCCGAGTCCAGAGTGTTTGCTTCCACAGAGGTCGTGCCTAAATAGGTTTTTTGTCGTGTCTCTCTTCTGTCTAGTCTGTCTCACGCCGAACTACGTCGGGATCACTATTCACGCGAATGTATGTGTGCATAGCCTGTTAAGCTCTTGATATAAGCAGTTGGCGTTGTGTCCTACATATTTTGTGACTCTTATATATTATACTTTTATTATATGTAGATACTTTGAGGTTGCTTTACTCTAGGCGGAATGTTTGTAGCAAACGGCGCTGCATGCGTCTAAATCGAACGGTGCAATTTTTTAGGAACCAAAAGTTTACGTTTACAAGGTCATCAGAGCAATGACACTATATCCTCAGCGTCAGCGCCGGGGTGTCCTTTAGACACTGTGACACATGCTGAGTGGAGCCCATTTCAGTGCCATTCTAATGTCCATTTCGTTATATTTTTATTTTTTTTGTGTATGTTTGGCGCTGAATAAATTATTTTATTCTTATTCTTATTCCTGCTACTAGTGCCTATCTTTTTTTGTGACAACCGTGAATTACTAATGACGAAATGACAATATCGCTACAATTTAATTGCATACTACCGTGAGGCCAGATGGTTCAAATCATGATGGAGTACATACATTAACGGAAGGAGGTCGAACAGCGGTGACCCTCGTTGCAGTTGGAAACCGAAAAGCGACAACTGAATTAATAACTGCCCCGGCTTCGTACGGGGTGCTATATTATGCAGTTTTTATATTATTATTATAAACCTTAATCTTTGAATTACTCTGTCTATTAAAAAAACCCGCATTAAAATCAGCTGTGTAGTTTTAAAGATCTACGCATACATATGGACAGACAGCGAAAGCTACTTGTTTATGTCTACTATTCACGTAGTTATATACTTTTAACCTGTAGTAAATATGGAGTATGTTACTCAATTAGTCACTTTTGAGTTTAAATTTAAGGTGAAGGGTAGGGCACACTAGCGACGCCAATCGATTTTCGAAAAAAAATGTTGGGTCCAACGCGTACGCGAAATATTGATTCACGCCAAAAGCGGCCACTTTTAGCGTGAATCAATTTTTCGCGTACAAAAATGAACATTTGTGCATGGTTATTTACTAAATAGTAAAAGTGTTTGCCGAGAAGTTGTAACCCTGAAATTGTTTAAAATAGATCCGGTTTAGTAGCTAAAAATTAAAATCGATTGGCGTCGCTAGTGTGCCCTACCCGTCACCTTAACTGAATTACATCAAGAATAACCAGAATGCCCTAAGTGTGTAAGTTAAATATGAAAGGTCAACAGCTTAACTACCCAGCTTTCACCATACGCGATTTGCAAGTCGATAAAGTAATGAAATTTTGATTTACCCCGTACCTCTTGCTTCAAGGGGATAATTTACATCAACCGCCCTACGTATCTATTATAAGCCCTGCATAGGGTTAGCGACAGTCAGGGTGGATTGGAGCTGAATCGATACATCGAGGCACTAATTCCCTGGCGTGAGTCGCAGTGGAGTACTAAGCTAACTATATCTCAATAGCTTTCAATATAGCCTACATATATTTAAACACTTTCACACACATATGAGAGAAAGCCGTTGCAAACAATGATGATATTTTAAGATGCATGTCTAAAAAATATTGTAGTTGGCTCAGTCACAAATTTTTAAATTACGCTATTAAAAACTGGGTCTTCATTCACTAAATACAAAACACTTATTAGATCAGGATGCCGATAAAAATATGATACGGGTATAACAATTAATTTAGGATCTCTGAATAACATAATAGGTTATCCAGTCAAAGCGATGGTAATTCAGTGGTTCAAAACGAGCCTTCCATACGGGGGAACCGGTTTCGAATCAAAGCATTCACCTCTGAATTTTTCAAATCAATGTGCGTATTTCTAAGATAACATCGACTATTTCTGAAACGTGTAACCATGATTCAGTTGATCTGCTTCCTCCATAAAGGGTTGCGGTCAGACGGCAGTCGCTTCAGTGTAATTACCAGACTCTTCAATCCTGAATTATGGTCTAAGCGAAACTCGGGCTCCAGAGCGACAGCTTTGGACGCAACCGGGTAATTCCCGGTTGCGCTAAGGTGAGGAGTCAGAGATCCTAAAAAACCCGTATCATAATGGGCTACATTTTACTACAAAAAAAACGAATGACTAAAAAGATAATGGTAAAATCTGAAATTAGTTTTTTTTTGTGCTAGAGGCGGACAAACGAGCAAGCGAGTCACCTGATGGAAAGTAATCATCGCCGCCCATGAACATCCGCGAAATAGTGATCGCTAAGTGTTGCCAGCCTTTTTAAAGGAGAGTACGCTCTTCTCTTGAAGGTCCCTAAGATTCAAAAACTGCTAATTTCGTTGCCCTCAGTAACAGCCCATGTCCTACTGTTGGACGTAGGCCTCCTAAAGTCAGTAGCTCAACGAGTGGCAGGGAAATATCTAGTGATCTGGTTAAAGTGTCTGTGATTTGAGGATCTACGAGTATATTCTCTAACAAAACTAGAATAACATGAACACTGAGGCAGCTCAACTAACGATGTACAAAACGTATCGCCACCAAACATCCTTTGTTTGGTTTCTAATGCTCGCAGAACAGTGTCGGATTACGGAAGGGTCCAGTCGTAGCCATCAGACCCGGGAGTAGGTGTAACCTGCCTATAAATAACTGAACAGCGTAATGGTTGGAAGACAATGCATTCAAACTAATTTAAAGGTCAACCTGGTGATTACGGAGTGTTCTACGCATGGAATTAATGGGTGGGTCATTCTCAAAGAGATGTGGCCGACCTTGGCAGTCCTGAAGTCCCTTCCAAATTGACATCAAGATTCTGAAAATTTACCGATTAGGGCTCTTATACATGAAATGTAACTTTCACGTAAATGTAAAATTATTGATGACAATTTCTGAGTAAAATATATTTAAAGACTGCCACGGTCATGACATCTCTATGATAATGACCCAGATATACATATTTTTGGGCTTAGTAACTTTTCGAGAACCATTTTCATTCAAAAAGGGGAAGTGAGATGATATGTGGAAGCAATTCATAGAAATGAGTTCAGATTTTAAATAAGCAATAGAAAAAAAATTAAATTTAGTTCATCCAGGGGGAATTAGTCCCGGAAGCTTTGCGCTGTAGCTAGGGGAAATATCTGCGGTTTTAGGTCGTAGGATTAAGGGAGCAGAGGCCGGAGCCGCGGCGAACATTTAGAAGCGGTATTTGGAATTTAATCTTATCGAGCAACTCCCGGCGATTTTAACTAAAGCTTTTGCATTTTATTTTTCAAATTATTATGTTTTCTATTCAGGTCGTTGAAGAATACAACAACACAAAGATTGTTAAAATAGTTTTTGAGTAAGTAGGACGTAAGATGGACTGGATTCGTCTCGCAATGAACAGAGAGGGTTTTGGAAAGCTGACGGTCAGTCTTCTGAACTGAAGAAGCACCCAAAGAAGAAGAAGACGTAAATAGTGTAAGGGTACACTACTTGTATGTTACATATAACTTCGCGATTCTCACGGCAGCCTGGCCGGACTATAGCTGACATGTATGTATAGGCAGATTAGAGCTTCAATAGACTTATCGTACCAGAAACCCTTATAAGTACTACGCAGACAGTAAATAGTTATTATAAACTGAAAACACACAAATTGGATTAACTGTTTTTTTGAGATTTAATCTTGTTTGCTAAGATATTGTTAGTTCATGTGATTTATTAACAAATATTATCCATTACACTCCATTTGATGTATTTTCTGGCAAACTATATTTCATCTTCTCACAATGGGTTTAACCGTTAACGTAAACTGAAATTTACTTTGATAAAAGACTTAACTTATACTCAAAATTACCTAAATTATGAATTCAACATTGCTCCTGTGGGGAGAAAAATAAGTTACTATTAGATGCCTTAATAAACCGTATTGTATACGATACTGGAGCCCAATTCTCGTGCTCGTGAAATTTTGAAAACTTGGCGGATATCACCTGAAAACCATACAAAAAAACGATGTTTTGGTGATATATGTCGCATGAATATAAATGTCATGAGCACGAGAATTGGGGTCCTGGTATATGTTTTAAGAGTGCCGCTCCAATCAAAACCGTCCGTCAAAATCAAAATCAATCCGTGAGTGGCAATGCAATCAAAAACTTAAGAATGCGATCAAACAGTTCGTCGAATAAATTTTCCGAGCTATGACAGCTCTCACGATAGGAGTAAGGCGGATAGGTAGCGTTAGTGTCCTTTAACCCTGATTTGTACTACAGCGTTAAACATTAGGAGTAAGTATATAAATATATTACACTTAGACACTGAACAAACAGAAATGTTCAATTACAATATTTTTAGTCTAAAGTGGGAATTGAACGCGCGAACTTTGGAAGAGACAGGATCACTAACACATGCGCCCATCGGGCCAGTCATACATAACTATCCATAAAACTTTGCTTATTTTTGCCGATAAAATAGATAGTATTAATGAATTATTGTTTTACAATAAACATTTATAGGTACATATTATTATCCGTCTGCTCGTCTGCCATCTATCACATGAAAAAAAATTAAGGCGCCTTCGGACTTTATGTCCTGGTTGTTGTAAGTTGTAAAATACCGGTCGACTCGCGCGTTAATGCATTGATATAAAAGGAAAATCTACTATCGGTAACGGTAAATTGTACCACGATAAGAATATTAATCAATGTAAGACTGCTTACACAAATAAATATATGTAAAATTCGCTTAGCATCGGTGTCGTTTATCGCGTTACCTAGTGGTACAATCACCTAATGTTTGCATGGCCTTGGCATAGTAGCGAACCGCTAGTTGCTCCTAATACTATGTTCACACTGCACGCAACATGTGTTAAGAAATTTATTTATAACGAGAATACGTAATATAAAGACTTCAATTTACTGAAATATTCTTTAAAAAAAGCATCGAGAAACTGGTGAAATCGTATCGAAATTACTCGCTCTTAAATAGTCGCGTAAATGTAAGGAATTCTTTATAAGGGTTGTCAACATTCAAATTTTTAGTCTGGATATATATGAATCAGTAGTTCAAGAAGAAATATTCAAATATCGTGTATCAGTGGTAATGACAAATACGGAGTCCATTAAACAGACAATACATACATATTGCATTAATAAGACATTAGTGTCCACTGGACCGACTTATGGCAACAGCACAGTACCGTGAAAAATGGCACTGTATAAAAAAATTATTTACTCAGCGTTCGGTGTAATACTTAGTGCGTACATGCTGATAAGATAAATAAAATCTTGGTCGATACAAATACATAGTGTGAACAGGTTCTTAATATTTGCGCGTAGCGTCGGCGCGCTGAAAATGTAAAACGTAATAGATTAGCTGACGCCAACTCTATCTCGGGGCGTCATGTGTTTCAACTCGCGTGATTTTTACTAAAACATCGCATTCAGGTCGCGTTGTCTTGTTTGGCGAATTGGCGATACTGTCAACTATCAGCTCGTCATTATAAGGGCAGCAATCTGATGAATCATGTTAGTTCCTTATTCGTACTTGGTATTTTCATTCATCATTGGTAATTGTTTCTTTTTGTTTTTCTCATACATGACCTTTATGAATGAGGAAAATTCAATTTCAGTAAGTCAACAACCCTAATATGTCCTAGTGATATTTCTATTAGGGATTTCCTATAATACAGTTACCTACTTTTATTTCTAATGATATTGTTTGAGTAACATGTGATTGATCACAAAAAAAAGCCTGGTTTCTTATACACACAGACACATATGTGTGTGCAACAAATATATTGATTGTGACTTAGCTTGGTGAAGAAATGAATCATCATAAGGGCCATACCTGCATGCCATTCGATCACTATAGTTCATTTCACTTGTGCCTACTTTGAACTCAGAAACACCTAACTATTCGAGTTTATTAACATGCATTATTTATTTTATCATTCTTCATTTTAATATTTTTTTCAATAATCTCTGCCATACATAAAAGTAAATTGCCATATACGCCACATTGTCGGCAATAAATAAACATTGAGCATCTAAGGTTATGTTGTATCAGAAAGCCAATGATGTCAGATATTAGTCAACATTGAACATGTTGTTTGTTATTATGGTTATGCTTGAGCCACATTTAATCAAGGATAAATACATGTACTGTTTGCTAGGTATTTACTAACAGTATTTTTATTTAAAGTTATTTCGGAAATAATAAGAAACTTAAACAAAACTATATATTTAAGTTTATGCATAACATTCTAAAGGTAAATAAATATAAGTAAATATTCCATACCATGGAATATCAAAAAATACTCATGGCACCATAATTTATACTGTATACATAAAATATATACCAAAATTTTTCCAATAAATTGTGTAGGTGTTAAATCAACACACATTTTTATATATTTCAGAAGCGAAAAGATAAATGTGGGTTGGTTTAATAAGTCCTTATTATCAATGTTAGTAATAGATAGCACACTATTTAAAAAGATAATTTATGAATGTTTATGTTTATAAAACTTTGAAAAATCAACTTAGATACATGAAAAACCTGTTAACATATATTTTTTTAAATCAGCGACGATATCTGCAAAATAAGTGGTATTGGACATCATATTTGATTTTAAAACCGCATGTTTAGAACAATAATTTCATATGATTAAAATCAAAATTCTCCTTTATAATTATGTATTTAAAAAATATTGCATACCTGTACAAACTTATTTTTTTAGCAGTATTTAAAGTAACCAGGGTGTTTGGAATGTGTTACATCAATTTAACAAAAATTTAGTTTAGTAAAATATAAAACTTATCTTTTACATAAAGATTACCTGGCCTTCATAGTATCTTAGATATGATATACGCTGTTAGCTAGCACATTAAACACTAGGAATCATAATTTGAGGTAAGTAATAGGTTACTTAACTCAGTATTATTAAAACTCAGAGTTTATAAAAATAAATTACCAAAAAGAAACTACTAGAAATATATACTAATTAAGCTGAGAAGTAGGACATTGTCCCTGGGTGATAATTAAATTTAGATATGTTAGAGGAAGTGTTGTTAGAATATAGGTCACACAAAGGTCTACTATTTATAGTATTTATGCTATTTCTATTAATTTACTAAATATGTCTAATGCATAGGGCTGATCTTTTAACGCTGAAGTAAATCAATCAAGGTCATTACATCACTTTAAATAGGTATAGGTAACTGGGAAATATGCTAAATATAAATTATAAACTTACTTGGAGTAAAACCACCACTAAAACACTGAATAATAAATACAGCACCTTGCTACTTAGATAAATAGGTATGTTATGGTTCTGAGTCCCTAGCAACGTATGCAGAAAAAAATTCCAACACAGTATGAGGGGTGATGTAACAACTATTTACCATGATTATGTTTTTGTATTCATTGGGTCAGCAGTGGCGTCAACAACGTGTTGCTAGGAAACTGAGGTTCCGGGCAGCGCGAGCGACCGCGTGCGCGATTGCGTCGTGCGTTGCGCGTCGTGCTCCGACGTGGAACCGTCCGCGTGCACCGCAGCTGCACGTGCGAGCCCAAGGCAGCACGAAGGGTCGTTACATAACTACAGGGACGCAGGGCCCGACCCGGTCGCGACGCCGGAGACGCCAGAAGAGTTGACTAACACCCGTTCCATATTTAGAAGGAGCGCCACCGAATGCGTCTCGACGTCCCTCATGCGCGTCTGGTCACATTTTTAGCACCGCATGTAAACGATACTTCACACACTTATCTAGGGGTGCAAACGGATGCAACGTGATACCCCGTCAAGGTATTTCAGGGTGCAAAATACAAAATGCGTAATAAATTCCGTTTCTAGATTATATGCACATAACGAAGTAGTAAGCTAAGTTATAAACATAAGAAACTTATCGTGTTTTAGTAAGTTTATGGCTCACCTTTAATGAGAAGCTTTAGTTGAACACCTTTTATAATTTAATAACAACAAACGGCATTCCGCGACCTCCGTACTAGCAATCAAAAAAATCAACACGCAACAAACATCTTCTCGACACCCAATCAAACCATAAACTAGAGAGCAACCTACATAAATAAACATATGATTTGATAACCGGACACCGCTCTATAATTGTCTATTCTTCTAAAATTGCGCATTTTTTCAAGCGGTCACCAACCTTTTTTTTAAATAACTTATTGAGACAAAAAAAAGAAAACCTTCCCCTCTCTGTTCATTTTAGGTTGGTGTGTATTATCATGTCATATACTGCATCTCCAGCAAATTAATTATATGCATTACTTTTATTATATTAATTACTATTTAAGTAAGTAACTATTTATGTAAGATTCATTTACTATAATATCTGGAATCGAACAATCCAGGGCAATGCTATGTATTTATGTGGCGTGGCGCTGTACTTAAACTAACCTTACAATCGATCATCATGCCTAAATCGGCCAAACCTTGATACTCAGCGAGTATTTAAGGTGATTGCGTGTTCCATGCACATCATTATTTGTCTTACTAAGTTCAAATGAATGGCACCAGTTGGCTCCACCGTCTATGTGACCTGATAGACTTTTGTATTGACTACTATCATAGGTTTAAATTAATGGCATCAGTTGCTGCCACTAGCACCACCGACAATGCGCACGTTCCAGGAGCCCAATTCTCGTGCTTGTGATATTTTTAGAACATGGCGGATATCACCCGAAAACCATACAAAAAAACTATGTTTTAGTGATATATGTCGTATGAAAATAAATATCACGAGCCCGAGAATTGGGCTCCAGGGAACCGATTGGCATGATCAAAATTAAATGATAAGGTTATGTAAAATCTGACACCGTCCCACCCCACCACCCACCACCTGGTAGCATCACCACCACCACTTTGCGAAATCGCGCAGTGATTCGCGGAACAAGTGTAGAGAGCACTTTTTTTCGTCCTTGTGCGCCGGAAGTTCAGCTTGTTTTAGTGTCTGTGACAATGACAGATTTTAGTTTTTTTTTAAAGGGATGAAAACAAGAAATAATATTTATACATATGTACAGCTTTTTGTGAAGATTTAATCTTATTTTGCTATTTTTAGCTAGGAAATTTATTGATTTTACACAAAAGTAAATTTTCAGAATTAATATGTAGGTATTTAAATTGAAAAATGTGTAAATTTAATAAAGAGACATTGCGGAAAATCTTTAAATCATACTGCGTTGGCAATAACGTCATTGACCAAAAAGAAGAAAACACGTTAAACTTGACGTGGACTAAAGTAGCTGGCCCACTTTGACGAGAAAATACATTACAATTTATTTAGTACTACCACATTAAAAGTAGTCAAAATCTTATAATAAGAGCCTAGATGTCTATTTCTTGAAATAAGATGGCCTTAAACATTGTAAGTGCATACATTTTCATAGAACAAGGATCGATGTGACAACCTAATTTCGGAATCATTGATGTGTTTTCTAAGGATTTTGTGCTATCCCGGTTTAATAATTCTATCTTACAGAAAATGTACGGGGTCTTCTGTGCGGTTTTATTACCGTTACTCTTAAGTCATCGAGCTGAGGCTGCTGCGGTGATCTCTATCGATCTCGGTTCAGAATGGATGAAAATCGGCATCGTGTCACCTGGAGTGCCAATGGAGATTGTGTTGAATAAAGAGTCGAAGAGAAAGACGCCGGCTGTGGTGGCATTCAGGGATGGAGTGCGGACCTTCGGGGAAGATGCTGTGACGGTGGGCGTCCGGTTTCCGAAGAATAGCTACAAGTTCTTGCTAGACTTGTTGGGGAAGCAGTTTGATCATCCAATGGTACAGGCCTACAGGTTAGTCAATGTTTAATATATGGTTTTTTAATTGCATTAAATTTTTAAGCTACTTCAGTTAAGTTAAGTGTTGGTTATTCATTCATATAGTGACTGAGACATGCTGCAGTTTTATAGTAAACTACCAGTTTTTTAATGTTTGTAAAAGTAGTATGGTGCAATGATGCAATCATTGAATGCAATTGGCAGCTCTATAACTATTAGCTTATTAATTTCAGTACTGTTTATTAGATAATTAAGGATTTTAATTAGATTTTAAATTAGTTATTTCATTTTTAAATGAGTATTCTCTCAAAGTAAAATCTGACTATCGCTAAAATATTTCTAGAATTACATAGTTATCTGCTAATGTAAAAAATTTTCATGCGTTAAATCATTTCATTTATTTTTAATTCCAGAGAAAGATATCCATACTATGAGATAGTTGCATCAGAGCGGGGCACTCCTGAGTTCATTCATGATAAGGATACCAAGTTTAGCCCCGAGGAGCTTGTTGCGCAATTACTGGCAAAAGCTAAAGAGTTCTCTGAACTCAGCCATGGTGAGATTTGTGTTTATACTTTTCATCTACATATAATTTTTTTAACCTTTATCATGGCCTTTATATACTGTTTAGTATACCATGTAAAATAATTTGAACTGGTTTATTTTTCTCTTCTTTTTATGATGGAAATCATTTAAATATAGAACCCTGTTAAAAGCATAAATATTTATAAACTCAGCAATTAAGTAAAAATTTTTAAATTTGCAAATACAAAGCTATACTTTGTATTATACTTAAATTGATATGGGACCTAACGTATTTGACATTAAGGTGTGAATCAACTGTAAAAATTTGACAGTTTTGTATACTTTGATATGTGGCTGTAAGTACCTACTTACTAACATATGTTTTTACGTTTAAATTAGGCCAGCCAATCACAGAATGTGTAATCACTGTTCCGGGATATTTCAATCAAGCCGAGCGAAGAGCTATGAAGGAAGCTGCTTCTCTCGCTGGGTTGAATGTGCTGCAACTTATCAATGACTACACAGCCATAGCAATCAACTATGGCATATTCAGGAGGAAGGTAAATAAAAGTTTTATAACAATAAATAACAATTGACTTGTGATTCAACCTGGCATTCTTTCTTTGTACCTTTGCATTTAACAAATGATTTTTAAAAGCCAGCAACAGTGGATTTAGTCTTAAATTGAGCATATTAAGGTTTACTAAATTTTACACAAATATACCCAAATACTTTTAGTTGGTTACCTACAAAATGTCATGACAAATTCAAATATGTACACCTGCATACCTAGGTTATGGATGAACAAGAAGTTGCTATTGGTACATTAATAAATGTAATGGGTTTTGTTAAATATTTATGACCTTTTTAATCATGTAGTTGGCAATTTAATATGTTTCGCCTGAATGGGGAAATATAAAATTAATAAATAGTAACAAATTACGATGGAAATTGGGTTGCATAATGAATTCAATAATTGTAAACAAACATCTGCAAGAGATATTGGGGAAGTATAGACTATGGAGCACTTACCTGTTACATAACTTCAATAAGCACAATAATGGACAAAATTTCAAAATTGCTAAGCTCTGAAACAAAAAATACCAATTCTTTGTTTACTTTTCCGCTGCTCTAATATATATTTATTCATTTTTTATATTGCTTATTTACTGAGAAAAAAATTAAAAACTAAAAAACGTAAGATGACGTCATCGGACGGCAGAATGTAAAATATTTCTTTGCTTAGCACATTATAGTTTTAAATTTACGTAATGCCAAACTCATGGCATGTAACTGTCAAAAAAAAAGACAACTTGTCAACGTTGAATGTATGAATGACGTTGACAATGTTGACACTAGTATTATTTACCTTTGACAGTAGTACCTTTTTTTTATTAAAACAATGATAAGCAAAGGAATATCGCTGTATTCAGCCGTCCGATGACGTCATTTGGCGCTTACGTCTATTTAGAATAAAAAGAATTTCAATAATTATTTTATGCATGAAAATGGACAAATTTTGAAAAAAGAAAAAATATGGGTGTGTTCATTTTATGTCTACTTTCATATAAAAAAACAATATGGACATGTTAAAAATTTTAAATGTTGTCCATTATGAA
Organism: Marasmia exigua; assembly: GCA_019059595.1. Taxonomy (NCBI): domain Eukaryota; kingdom Metazoa; phylum Arthropoda; class Insecta; order Lepidoptera; family Crambidae; genus Marasmia; species Marasmia exigua. The sequence continues at coordinate 8,528,231 of CM032476.1, read as the reverse complement.
GGCTTGTGTAATTATTACATATTTTGACACTTGTGTGTTGAGTCTTATAAGTTGTCTTATGTTTCAAATAGAATCTCAAACTAGGTATTCATTTTGTTTTGGGCATATGAAATGTATAGAAAATGCACGGATGAATGACGGAAATATAGAGGATTGTATGTTCAAATCCAAATTCATTCTTATGTTGCTGGTGGTCTTTATGATTAATATTTATTTTAAGGAAATCAATGAAACAGCATGGCATGCATTGTTCTTCGACATGGGTGCGGCCTCCACCAAAGCTGCGCTTGTGGAGTACAAGACTGTGAAGATAAAGGAGAGAGGATATGTTGAGACTGTTCCTCAGTTGCAAGTATTGGGTGTAGGCTTTGACAGGTAATTTTAATGTTTATTGTTTTTGATTAATGGTTTACCAAGAGAGGCCAACCTGGTGCGGTAATAAAAATTCACACCGGGCTGCAGCACCAATTTTTATGACTTAACCAGTGAACGCACGCCACTGCTCCCGGTTTTCGGCCACTCTCATCCAGCCTACACCAGCCAGCCTTCGAATGTCGTCATCCCATCTTGTCTCAGGGCGTCCTACACTACGCTTACCGTGTCGCGGCCTCCACTCAAGGACTTTACGGCTCCAACATTAACACATTACATATGCATTAGGGGAGACCTATGTCCAGCAGTGGACGAGTGTGGGTTGATGAACCAGTGAACGGTCTGATTTTGTTTCTCAAAATTCATTTGCTATCATATGTTTGTTAGATTTTAATTATATACTTAAGATATAAACATAACATGGTAAGCAGTAAGTTTTACTTGTCAGCCAATGATGTTGAAATTGGACCTCGGTTCACAGGCACACCATCTGGTGGATATTTCACATGCGATAGCTCCCATTATTCACATTTATATCCCATATCCTCACACCAGAACCCTCGGAGGCCACGAAATGACGCTCCGCCTCCGCGAGCATTTGATCCAGGCGTGGCAGAAGAACGGCGGCGGCGACGTCAGGGCTTCGCCCCGCGCGATGGAGAAGCTGCTGCGCGAGGCGGAGAGGCTGAAGGTGGTGCTGTCCGCTAATACGGAGCACTATGCGCAGATTGAGAGCCTGCTTGACGATAAGGACTTCAAGCAGCTGGTAAGTTTCTACAAATTGCTCCTGTTCTGATAACAGTATGGATAGTAAATTTACTTATAGTGTATATTAACTGGACCGACACTCTGGTTTTAATGACAAGGAAGTATCAATCCTCCTGGTCATTTAAGCCAGAGGTCTCAAAACGAACCAGATGTCATCAGGATCTTCCGACCGAATCGGAGTTCCCCTCCCTTTCACACACGCTATGTGTCTCCATTGTCTAGATGCAACAGGTATATTTTCGTTCGTTACGGGACAGATTCGTTATAAGCTACCAGGCCTTCGCAAATTTTACCACTTTGGGAGCGTCTCTTGCGTAAAGTATTAAGTTTAGAAAAAAATATATTAGGAACCTCAATATCATTTTTAAAGACCTATCCATAGATAACCAACACGTATGGGTATGATGAAAAAAAAACCCCCAAATTTTTTTTTATATTTTTGTGTAAAAACATCTACTTATCAAGTTTCAATAGTATAGCTCTTAGAGTTTCGAAAATAAGGGGCTGTGACATACGGACGGACAGACAGACAGACAAACATGACGAATCTATAAGGGTTCCGTTTTTTGGAATTTGGCTACGGAACCCTAACAATGTCTCATAATATAGAAATGTCTAATAATGCTTACCATCAGGCTGAGGAGAGCCAATATACTAAAAAAAACGCGACAATACTGTATTAGACTTTTTTTTTATTTTGGTAATCAAAAGACCTCTCAATGATAGAAACATCGTTGAAAGAATTACTTGATTCTCATTTAAACTACCTGAGATATCGCAACTTTAAAATCACATTATTTTGGGCAAACCCAAAACGCTTCATACAAATGGCTACTAAGATGTGACGTCACACCTAAGTATTTTGTATGCATTTCATTTGAATTTTGTATGGTAGCTGTATCAAATGTTTCGTTTATGTCAATACTTCTATTATACTAGTTGGTGCAAATTGTATGGGTTATTCAATGGTATAATTTTTTTTTAATGATTTCATACTTGCCCATGAATCTTTGAATGACCATAAAACTAGAGGTCATATTTTTAATTTTTGCTATTAGCACATATTTACCTATAAAAAAAAAGTAAAGTATCAGCCTATAAACTGTTCCACTGCACTGTAGGGCAAAGGCCTCCATCATAGAAATCAAGTCATCGCTAATATGATGCGATTGGGCTTAATCACCACGCTTGCCAAATGCGGATGCCAAACCGGCTAGACGTTATATTTTTAATTGAGAATTTTTGCTATTAGCACATAATTACCTTTATTTTGTTAAAATATTTATATTTTGTAAAATCTCAAGTTTAGTCAAATACCATATTATTACAAATCGATGCGTCACCGTAAAATGAATATCGCGTTCATTAGGTAACCCGTGCAGAGTTCGAGGAGCTATGTGCGGACCTGTGGCCGCGCGTGTCGGGCGTGGTGCAGCGCGCGGTAGGCGCGGCGGGCGGAGCAGGCGCAGGCGCGCGCCTAGTGCTGGCCGGCGGCGCCGCTCGCGCGCCCGCTGTGCACGCCGCCTTGCGCGCGCTGGCGCACGAACCGGCACGCTCTATCAACGCCGATGAGGCTGCTACCATGGGCGCTGTTTACAGGTACGTGTTTAATAAGGCACACTGTCCACGGAGGCACCGGGCATGGGTGTTTTAACAAACGTCTCAGGGATGATAGTTCGTGTATATGTGGTGTCATTTTTTTTCGAATTCGCGCTACAGCACATACAATTTTTCGTTGCTTTCGTTTTTCGTTTATTTTCAATAATTTCTATAGAAATTAGCATAACTAATTTGTGCCTGCAACCACCGCATCGTCTTCTGGCAGCCTACGAGGAGGAGTGTTCCACTTTGGGTAAAGATAACATTAGTCTCAGCTGTGCTAGGTTTGAACCTTTTAGTGTGAACCCGTTCCACAAGCTTCAGGGATTCCATGTAAGTAGTGCACAAGATTACGATTCCCGGTCTAGCAGAGCAAACAACCATTTTTTGTTTTCGTTTTTAGTTTCGCCATAACTACAGTCCACTTAATTTACACACATTTTTATGAAATATGCGTCTCAGGGATGATAGTTCGTGTATATGTGGTGAACGCGAGGAGGACAGACATCATGTATTGTGGTGCTGTCCAGTATATCAGGACTTACGTGGGGAGCTGCTAAATGGGATTGTGGTTGACGAACCTGGACCAATATGGTACCCGGACCTTGTGTCCTCGGAAGCGAACTTCGCCAGGCTGCGTGAGTTCGCGCATGGCTGGCACAGACGGAGAAACGACCCGGACTGTTCGGCGCTAGAGGGCGCCACCTGTGATGTGGCGTCAGCGGCCCCAGAAGGGGGAGAAACGCATAATTAGGGACAAGGACATAGATTAATAACTTGTAGGGAGTCAAGAATTGTGCGCGGTGGAGTGCAATAGTCCCAAGGACACGCAATATCCGCGCACATCTCCCACGATTCGGCCAGTATAACCATAGTGTTGGTATGACCATGGGAGGTGGTGGGTTGTCCACGGAGGCGTAGCTTCATAGGCGCTTCAAAATACGCCGTACAGCTTAAGCAGCCCAGCGTACTGGGGCACATTTCTCAGGCCACTCGAACAAAGTTCAAAGATCGTTTTTTTTTTCGAAGGAAACTTAATTTGTCTATTCTCAGAACTTCACAATCGAAATGACAGTGTATTTCACTCATTCTATAGAATTAGTAAAACATCTTATCAAAATTTACTTTAGATCGTAGGACAATTATTACAAAAACAGAATACGTTAGCGAGAATATGTTAGCAAGATTGTTATACATTATTTATACAAACGAATATTTTTCTAGTATCTGAACAAATTTGGCAGGCGTTCCCGCCATTTTTTACAGTAAAAAACATGTTCGTTTCACTCCATGTACGCACCGGCGTATGACAGCAAGTACGGCAGGCGTCATGAAGCTTGCGTGCAGTGACGCGAGCGCGACGTTGCCGCTCCGTCGACAGAGTTACATTGTTTTGTATGTAAGCTGCAAGCAGGCGTACACCAAGCGTATAGTGACGAATACGCGTCTAGGAAGATACGCCTCCGTGGACAGTGGCACTTACGTGTTGCGGCAGTTGCAGCATACGCATAGGTGATCCGTCGGCTGAGCCTTGTTGGCCGCAACTTTTGTGCTCTGTACCGTTTTTATTTATTATTTGTTTTTTTTTATGATATAGGTGGCAGACGAGCCGACGATCACCTAATGGTAAGCGATTACCGCCGCTCATAGACACCTGCAACACCAGTGGTGTCACAAGTGATCTTTCCTGCAGAAATAATGTAGAGGGGTGACAACCGGGGTGAATACTCGTCGACTTTCGCCCTAGAATTAATCTCGGCTTGTAAGTCCATTGGTCTTCACCGGCGATAATCGTTTTTTTTATGTCATAGGTAGGTAGACAAGCAGACGGATCACCTGATGGTAAGCGATTGCCGCCACCCATGGACACAGGCGACACCATCAAAGTCACAAGCGCGCTGCCAACCTCCCCCTCCGGAGATAATCGTTTACCGTCAGGTGATCTCTCTGCTCCTCCTATTACTATTATTAATATCAACCACCATACTGACTGCACTGTTATTTTACTGAAGTTCAATTTTAATATTGAATCCTGTATTTATAGGGCGGCTTCTCTGGCTACTGGGTACAAAGTGGCTGCCCTAAATGTGCGGGACGCTGTCCTGCTGCCCATACAAGTTACATTCACCAGGCATGTCGATGGCAACGATAAACTGGTAAGTGTTGGCTGTGTTATTATATTTGTAATCACGTGAGGTTGGCTCAGTGGATAACGGGCCTTCCATACGTGGATTGTGGATCGAATTCGAGAATGTACAGTCAAGTCCAAAAATATGTATACACTTTAGGACCTTGTCACAATACTTACCTATAAGAAAGTAAATACTTTCTTATATTGTATATTGTGACAACGTCCTAAAGTGTATACATATTTTTGGAGTTGACTGTACCTCTGGATTTTTAAAATCCATCTGGGAAAACATCGTGAGCAATCCTGCACGTTTCAATGAGTCTCTCGAGGGTGAGGGAAAACCTTGTGGCGAAAGCTGCACGATTCGGATATTTTCTGAAACGTGTAACCATGGTTCCGTTAGTCTGGTCCCCCTGTTAAATGGTTGCAAAGATTAGACGGCAGTCCCTTCATTGTAATTACCAGAGTCCCTAAATCCTGATCTTGGTTTACGCTTACCCAGGGCTCCAGGGTGACAGCTTGACACAATCGGGAATGACAGTTAAGATGAGTAGGATTATCTTTGTAAACACAAGTTACAGAATTAAGACAAGGTTAAATTTTTTTTTAATTTTATAAAATACGATGATTATGAAGAATATTTATACATTTTTTTTATTTATTTTCAGGATAAGGTAATTTTAGACTTTTCCAATTAAGTCTATTTACTTTTATTTTTATCGCTACACCTTTTATTCTGAATAGTTAAATGAACGAATCAAACAATACCTATTAAGAGTGCCAGAAAACCATAAAATAATTTATTTTATAAATATGGGTGTTTCTTGGCTTTTGCTTGTTTTGTGGTGTGCAAATTTCTAACTGCAATTATAGTCCATTCAGTATCTGAAAGTGAATAGGACAGTTAAAACGTTTCGTATCTTGCATCCATCTTTCTACAAATAAAAATATTAAGTTGTAGAAATAGTTAACTTTTTAATGTTATTATTCTTCCAAAAGCAACAAGTTTTAATCTTTCTCAATTAATCTGAACAAGAACTTAATATAGTTATTACCAATAAAATTTGTAAAAAATATCTTATGAATTGCATAATGCGCTAATCGGAATTTTTGCTCATAGGGATTGACACAAACAATCGCAATAAATCAGTACCTACTTGGTATGGCGACCCTCTTACCATCGAATCACGATTATTGTCTCGTGCAAAATATGTCCGCATAGATTGCATTAGGGACCAAAAAGATATCTTTTGGTGACGAAGGTGGTTAGGACACATCAAGCTAGTGTTGATATTTTTCATATGAATAAGATACATATTATTTAATTATTTGTGATTTATTGCGTGTGTACCACTCAGAATATTTACATATTGTATTCCTTAACCAGATAGTTCAAAATCATAGATAAAATGTTGATTAAAATAAAAAATTAAATTTTTATTTAAAGAAAATATTTTCGATTCTTAAAAATATCGGTTAGGTTTAAATGGAGCGTCTCATTTTTAATGTCAAAATAGAACTGTCCTTCAGTTACTGAATGGACAATAGACATTTTTTATTTATTTAGTTAGATAATATGTAATTAAATACAAACCCCAAACAAAAAAATCTGTCATTTAATTGTTACAGATCAAGAGAACACTCTTTGGCCCCATGAACCCGTATCCGCAAAAGAAGGTAATCACTTTCAATAAACACACTGATGACTTCAACTTCCACGTCAACTACGCCGAGCTCGACCACATCCCTTCCATCGAGCTCGTCTACATCGGCTCCCCGAACCTCACCCAAGTGGTCCTCAGCGGTGTGGCGGCTGCCCTAGCCAAGCACACCGGCGAGAACGTCGAACACAAGGGAATCAAGGCTCACTTCAACATGGACGACTCCGGAATGCTCAACTTAGTCAACGTCGAATTTGTAGCCGAAAAAACCGTCACCGAAGACGAAGACAAGGACAGCACATTATCCAAAATAGGCAGCACGATCAGCAAACTATTCAGCTCCGACTCGGAAACACCCGAAAAGACAGAGGAGAAACCCGAAGAGAAACCGCATGAAGCCCAAGGAAATGACACAGCCAAAGCAAACGAGACCACCACAGAGAAACAAAACGCGACAGACACAGAGAAACCTAAACCAAAGATAGTAGTGCTCAAAGAACCGATTAAAACGGACGAAGAGATTCTAACCCTGCAGCCACTGTCACCGGAACAATTCAAAGCTTCTAAGAATAAAATCGGTGAGCTGAATGCAATTGACCGGAAACGAGTGGAGAGAGAAACCGCCTTGAATAATTTGGAGGCGTTTGTAGTGGATGCTCAAATGAAAATTGATATGGAGGAATACGCCGAGTGCGGAACGCCCGAGCAGATAGAAGAAATCAAGAAATTGTGCAGTGAAACTTCAGAGTGGCTGTATGAGGATGGCTACGATGCTGCGACAGAATTGTTCGAGGAGAAACTGGCACTGCTCAAAGAGAAAACCAACCCGATTTGGTACAAAAACTGGGAACACAGGGAAAGACCTGACGCTGTGGCGTCTATCAAAAACATGCTGAACAGCTCCCAGGAGTTCCTCAAAATGGCCAAAAACTTTACTAAAGAATCTAATATGGATAAGGATATATTCACGAATGTGGAAATCGAAGTCCTCGAAAAGAAGATAATAGAAACTGAAAACTGGATCACTAAATCGGAAGCCGAGCAGAACGCACTGAAGAGGAATGAGGAGATTAAACTGACGGTAGAAAGTATAAGGGAGAAGATGGCGAATTTGGATAGGGAGGTGAAATATCTTTTGAATAAGATGAAGATTTGGCGGCCGAAGAAGCCGATTAAGAAGGAGGAGAATAAAACGGAGGAGACGGTCATCGAGACGGACTCGGAGAATGCGGAAACTCAGGAGGAAGCGCCGGGCCACGACAGCGAAGCTAAAGACCCTTCGGCGCAGGACTCGGGCGGGGCCACAACCGAGGCTCCCCCGCAACTCGGCGACGGCCAAGACGAACATTCCGAATTATAATATTGATGAGTGGGAGTAACTTATAGTAGTCTAATTTATTTTTTACTTTGAAAGTCGGTGTGACTTGTTCGCATTTCGTGCTTCTGCAGTTGTCGAATGAGTGGTTCTCTCAGTAGTATCTTAGTGAATTTGATAGACTTAGAGGCTTGTGGAGTGTTACAGGGTGATGAAACTGACAGTTGGTTTCGAGGTGTTGAAAGTGCTTCTTTGGTCCACTAGTAACGTGTACAACATGAGCCTAAAAATTATACATATACCTCCCCAAGTCGAGAGATAAAAAAAAAGTCAAATGGCTGTATCATCTTTTCTCGAAGCAGTTCAGGCAATTTTTGTGACCCCAATAACTTAATGTGGATAGAAATAGAAACATGTCAATCGCGCATTACTCGTGGGATACATTGTGTTTTCATGTTATTTTATTTAATTTTATTTTATTCGGAAGACCAACAGCTGTCTTAATACATTAGCAATTACAATGAATATCTTAGTAATGGTCAAGTCATTCTGTTTATTTACGATAACTACGACCATCGCTAGATTAACAAGGATATCACAACTCTTTACGTTTAGGAGAAATGAGTTGCGAAGTTATGTTTTTGATGGCATACTTTTCTTCAGCTCACGAGTTTTTTTTTTAATTTATCTTATCACAATGAATAAAATTCCAGGGTGGCGTTATTTAGTGGATCCAATAAGTACCTGTAAGATAATTTGTTATTTGTAAAGTTTTGTCTACGATTTCAATAGTACTGTGTATCAATCTTTGTGAATTTTTATCTAAGTACTTATTGTATTACAACTTATAGTCCATGGAACCTGAGTGTGTTGTTGAGTGACTATATTAGTTGATTTGTAAATATTACTTTTACTATGTATTTTACTGGACTTAGTTACAACTTAGCACAAAATCTATTTATAAAATTGGGTGCGAAAAGCGAACACGTCAAGACAATTTTATCTCAAAACGAACTGTGGCCGCCTTCTCTTCTGGATTCCATCTGACAATATTACATTGGTTGTTGTTTCCTTTTGCTAATTGTTTTATGAGAGCGGCTCTTCCCTACGTTTCTTGAAATCAATGGTTTTGCAGTGGCCCCAGGACGCGAGAATGTTATATTTATTGTAGTTAACTATTATGTGATATGTAAATGGCTATAAGTTTGTGAGAGTATTAGACCGGTGTTGCTACAGACATTCGCCTAATTTATATGCAAGTTTAATACAGTTTGTTTGTATCTGTTGCGGTTATGGTATACGAAGAAAGTGGATGTTAGACGTTAAGCAGTTAAAAAGGCTAAGGAACGCAGGTGCTCAGTGTCTGTAGCGGCAGAACTCATAAATAAATGTAACTTGATAAGTGAGATTTGTTCAATACCCAGTCGCAAAAGAAAATAAATTATACAATGAATAAAATATTATTGTTTTATTTGAGGAGCGAGCAGGTCTGTTCACATGTAGCAGTCGGTTGTAATAACTTGTTCCATAATGTCATATCAGAGGGAATAACAACGAGTTTATGTTTGTATTGTATTGGTAAGCACTTGTTTATGTCGATAACACGAATAACTTTGACTTACACTTAGTGCTACAACTTAAAAAGCTTTTTATTTTTAGCAGTGAACGATTGACAGAAATGAACAGACAAGACGATGATTTGCGACAATCGAGGACTTGAATGCTTTATTTATTTATTTTATTTGTTTATTTGACCAACAAGATAGAATCTTTACAGGTTAGTTACCTAATGCGAAAGAATATATTATAACTATTTTCTACAATATATAAATAATGATAGAATATTTCACAACATCACATACATCGCGAGGCCTAATCCGGGGGAAAGGGAGTTTAAAAGTTAGCAGCTCACTTGTGACTCCACCGGTTTCGCGGGTGTCCATATGCGGCGGCCATCTCTTAGGTGATCCATCTGCTCGCCTATCACATAAAAAAATACACAGGTATGACTCCGAGATAGGTAGCTACAGCACCCGTGTTACGTGAAATTTGTATTTGCTTTCAAGAAAGTGTTTTCTCGCAAAACAATCATAGAGAGTAGCCCGTTCGACGTATGTCGGAGCATGTGTGTAAACTCTACTTCAGAAACTTGGTATAGGAATCTAGGACTCTTAGGAAGTACAAAGACTCGCGGCAGACTAGAGTATTTAATTAATTAATTATGAAAGAAATATGACACCGACTGCCACGAGAGTTTGGCTCGAGTATAACAATTAATTACTGACCATGTTTAATTTCTTATGAATGAAATAATCTACCGTCTGGCGCGAGTTTTATCGTCGAGTATACCTAGTTCTTTTTAATCATTATTAGTGACACTTTATACGGAAACAAATAAACCATGTAAGTAGGGTAAGTAACCATGATCCCGTTGGTCTGGTTGCCTTGTCTAAGGGTTGCGAATGACAGTTCCGACATTGACCAATCATCTAAAATCTTGGATCATGATCCGTCTGTCGAACCGTATCTCGAGCTCCGACTTTAAATTTAACCGGGAAAGACACCAAGATGATCATCATCATCATCATCATTTCAGCCAATAGACGTCCACTGCTGGACATAGGCCTCCCCCAATGTTCTCCACTCAGATCGGTCCTGTGCCTCCCGCATCCAATGGATTCCCGCGATCTTCACCAGATCGTCGGTCCACCTTGTAGGAGGTGTGCCACGGCTGCGACTTCCTGTACGTGTGTACCAAGATGATGATGGACTGCAATCCACACCTATCTATCCAGTTAAGCGTGCAATGATTAATCATCATGTAGGCGCTCCAGCTAATCTTGATATTCCATGCTAATAAGTAGCTATGATGACGTTTGCGAGGTGCCGCGTGCCGGCCAAAGCGGGCGCATCCGCTGCGGAATCGGCTTAGCGTACGTACGTGATGTGCGAGCCGGTATTATAACGACATTATCACGCTAAAATACAGCATTTATTTTGTAGAACGAAGGCAATAAGATACTTTACGTATTTAAACAAAATTAATGACTGACCGGATGGCGCAATTGGTAGTGACCCTGCTTCTTACGCCAAAGGTCGTGGGTTCGATCCCCACCCTGGACAAACATTCGTGCGATGAACACTTGTGTTTGTTCGGTGTCTGGGTGTAATATATGTATTTAAGTATAGTATTTGTGTTCCTCTGTTGTCTGATATCTGTAACACAAGTGCTTAAGCTACTTAGTACGGAATCAGGTCAACGTATGAGATGTTGTGAGAATTATTTAACAGTAATAAAAGGTCTTTACCTATGAAGTTGCCGTTTTGTATTAGACTTGTGTAACTCATGAGTGAGTGATATAAAAGATATATATCTCTTCAACTGAGCGAATCGCTCTTCAACTGATTTAACATCTCAAAATATCTTTAACTCATTTCGCTCACTGAACGATACGTATGATTTGGTTCAGATCGTACTTCATCAGTCATTGAGTGAGTGATTTAGGTTTCTATAACTTCAACTCAATTAGCTCGCGGAATGCAAAATATGATTTAGAAATGACTGAGTTGTAGTTGAAAATATGAATGAATTGCAGGCAGAGGAGTGAGATATGCTGAGTGAGTGGAAGAACTTTTGGCGTGAATCAATTTTTCGCGAACAAAAATGGACCCAACATTTGTGCGTGGTAATTTAATAAATAGTATAAGTGTTTGCCGAGAGATTGTAACCCCGAAATTGTTTAAAATAGATCCGGTTTAATAGCTAAAAAATAAAATCGATTGGCGTCGCTAATGTGCCCTACCCGTCACCTTAATTGGACCGTTTATGTAACTAGAGGGTGACCGAATCTTCATCATATCTGTTCCTTTCACCTTTTTGATTAGATGCGACAGGTAAGTATATTCTTGTTTGTAACGGGATGGTTTCGTTGTAGGCCCTTCAATGTGTAGCTTTTAACGGATCTAGACTAACTATAGTTTAGTTTCTAAAAGCACCGGAATAGAGATATGAACAGGTGAAGCTTTTTTGTGGTGACAACAGCGAGATTTTGCAACCTATCGGAGGCTCCAGCAAGTACTTAGCAGAACCATCCCAGAGATGGGAGCAATATTCCACACACGGGCGAACCTGTGCCTTGTATAAAAGACAAAGCTGCGCCGGAGTAAGCTCTCCATATAGTCTATACTATCCTCTTGATGACTTGTTGAGGAGATAGATGACTTGTTCTGATAAATAATACCTAGATCAGTTTGGCACATAAGTATAAATCTATATAAATTATTTTTTATTTTAAAAAATAAGTAAGTTCTTTTATGTAAACGGTGGCAGACGAGTAGACGGATCGCCTGATGGTCAGCGATTGCCGCCACCCATAGATACCCGCGACACCAATGCGAGTCACAAGAGCGCTGGCGACCTTTAAACCCCGGATTGGACTTCCGGTATCCTCACTCACGCAGCGAAACAGTACAGCGCTGCTTCACGCCGGTTTTCTGTGAGGCCGTGGTATCACTCCGGTCGAGCTGGCCCATTTATGCCGAAGCGTAGCTCTCCCACGGTCGAAAAAGTTTATTTAGTACTTACTCTTAAACTGTTAATCTTCCTGTAATTAAGCATGGCAATTAAAAAGTAATCTGGAATCCGTCACGTGTGGACCAAAAAACACACGTAGGTACTTATAGAGAACGCGATTGAAAATGAATATCGAGTAGAGTTGTCAGGAATGCAGTCGGCTGGTGCTTGAAATTACACGGGCCGTCATTAACTCGGATGTTTTTGCGTATCTCGATGGTTGTCTTGTCGTTATGTCCGTTTGATCGTCTCGGTTTTAGTTGAGGAAATCATTCGCATAGGTCGATGCTCCTTTTGTTCCATAGCGTGGGAATCAGTGACGTGGTTCACGTGGTAAAGGCCTGGGAGCAAATATCGAAGGTCCTGAACTGGCCATAAAGTTAGCAGCCTAAGCTTAAAAATGTGCTATATTACTTTGGTAGTTGGGTAAGTTCTGCCACGGAAAGGTAAAGGGGTTCGAAGGGGCTCAAAACGCAGACTTGCAGCAGACGGTAGGGTATTTGATTCTTCAATGACAAAATATAATTGGGCATAAGTATTTTTTTGTATCGTAATGAGATAACAGGTATTAATTTCAATGCAAGTGTTAATTTTAATTATGATCTCATTTTGTTAAATGTTAAGACTGAATCTAATTCAATTTAATTTCTTAAAGTCTCATCATCATCATCATTTCAGCCAATAGACGACCATTGCTGGACATAGGCCTCCCCCAATGTTCTCCACACAGATCGGTCCTGTGCCGCCCGCATCCAATGGATTCCCGCGATCTTCAACAGATCGTCGGTCCACCTTGTGGGGGGCCTGCCACGGCTGCGACTTCCTGTACGTGGCCTCCACTCGAGGACCTTTCCGCCCTAACGGCCGTCTGTTCTCCTCGCTATGTGCCCTGCCCATTGCCACTTGAGGCATGCAATCCTTTGGGCTATGTCTGTAACCTTAGTTCTCCTGCGGATCTCATCATTTCTGATACGATCACGCAGGATCACGATCTTAAAGTCTACATAATATTATATCTTGCATTAAATTCATAGGTAAATATTCATGTGCAATTTTGTATGCCGTACGGCAGGTTACGTTTGTGCGTTTTAAATTGGTGCTAACATCTACCCAACGAAAAACATATAACTGGAGCAATAAATGTTTGCTTGATTGATTGATTGATTGATTCCTTTACAAGTACCTCGTTAAATAATAAAATGCAAATGTTACCTAAGTTCTAATAAACTGGCGTGTAGTCAGATATTTTATCTGCCGCCTCCCTGTAATTTTCTGCAACTCTGGGTCTATTCTATTCAGACATTAAAGAAAATGTACCCATATTAAAGCCAATGTTAACTAGGTATTTGAACTCCAACGGAAATCTAAGACTAGGTAGGTACCTAATCAACGTGTTTTCGTAACTAAAATAAATTAGGTGTTTTCTCAATTTCCTTATAATCGAAATATTTTAGTTTGGATATCTTTGTCTCTACAAAAAGTGTTCTGGTAATTGAGGTACTAGTAATACCAAATTCGCTAAGGTATTTTTTGCCTTAAAATCCACCATTTCATAGGACTATTATTATGACGGAACAGTACGCAAATTGTAACCATGAAATAGGGCCCAATTTTTAGGCGTATTCTATAGTGGACATGGTCACCAAAGTTGGACTATGTTGAACTATTTGGTGAATGATGCTTTGCTGCGCACATTTGTTGTAAGGTATCTATCACCACTGACTTGGTGCGACCCATGAGTCTTAGTGCTACCACGTACTAGTGCTACTCAGAGTCAGAAGGTGCAGGTGTCCTTTGAAAATTTTAGAGTCGCAGCAAATGTATACACTAGTGGTTACAACAAGTACCTACGCACAACAAGGCAAAAGGACTAGAGGTCGCCTACCAACTTGATGGCTATGCCGACAAAGAGCGGTAAGACCTAAATGAGCCTTTCAGCAGGTTGAAGTTCCTAGCAAGCAAAAGTGTGCATCTATGTATTGTGATAAGTACAACAGTGTCTGTGTGAGGCGGGATCCCCCTCGGATGGGCTCCGATGTCTCTCCTAGACTTTAGCAATGTTTTCGGCCCATTGTGATGCAGGATGCCCTGGCTTTTGGTCTGTCTATTATAGAAACATATTATTATACATAGAAAGCCACTTGGTCATTTATACTCCACCAACCATAATTTTGCCTACCTACTGCGTAACTGCATTAGAAATAGTTTCGTCTCTCTTGGAGGAATTTATACATATTCCGATAACCAATCTTAATCCGATATTAAATCTATGGTATAGTGCTGTCATTCAATACAAATCTGACGTGATACCACAGATTTATCCACGAATAAAGATTGGTCGAATCTAGCCTTAGGTGACATCATTAAATTTAATTTTAGGGCTCAAATTCCGTGAAGTGCATTGGCATGCACCATGCACCTATGCCATGCAGTGTTCACCGTCCAGTCTTGTCAATCCATCTTATGACATTGTGGATGGGCGTCCCGGAAGTTAGACGTCGGTAGCAAATTCCATTCCTTGCCGGTCATCATGATAAATGATGTGGCAAGAAGTGTTTAATTCTTTATGGTTCGCTGTCGAAGTGCTTGTGTACTTTGGTGGTCTCGGTATGATTTAATTTTTGTAGTATTAATGTCTTCTGAAGAGAAAAATCAACGTAAGCTCCTTGGAGTCACAGGTTCCTTTCATGGATAAACAATAAATTGTTGGAAGCGACATAATGGCTGTTGCTTACGCAGCCGTTTAATCCTGTGGTTATTCTGATAATCAGTTAATTTTGGCAGTGGATTTTACTCATAGTAGGTACCTAATTAGAATTCCAAAGAAACATAAAAAAAATTGTAACATCATTTTGACGATCAGGAGACTAGGTAAGGACTTTTGTATGAAAAGTAGTTTCGTTTTTAAAGATTGAAAAATATTTCTTTGAGTAGGTAGTATATTTATACAGTTTTAGAACCATCATCATAATCATCATTTCAGCAATGAGACGCCCACAGCTGGACATAGGCCTCTCCCAATGTTCTCCACATAGATCGGTCCTGTGCCGCCCGCTTCCGGTCCGCATTCACCAGATCGTAGGTTCACTTAGCTTTAGAATAGACAGGTAGACACCATGTATACCTACCTGATTATGAGACATTTAAACACAAATTTAAAAGTCCTGCAAGTATCTCTAGAGTATCTAGATGTTATGTAGGTATGGGCAGTCAGCGGTAGGTAGGAAATTATTATTTATAAAAAAAACTTTATTTACTATACTTATATCTGCAAAAGTTGAAGTGAAGCGTAGTGAGAGCGCCCTCTCTAAACTACCTATACCTACTAGGAAGAACGCAGTTGGGAATTCATGAAGAGTCGATGATCTTTCTCTTCACGTTTTACGTAGGCTAGTAAAATGTATAGGTAATACCAAACTACTAGGACCCTTCGTTTCATGGTGTATCCTTCTGTAGATTTATTACACTAATCGGTAGCGAGAGCCGCGGGGCGGCGCGTGGTCTGCGCGAGCTCATTGCGATTCCCCGAGCGAACTCGTATAAGGAATCTCATTCACATTACGTTGCGTTTTTATAACTTCCGCTGCGAAACTCCGAGCTAGATGCTTCATATTTTATTTCACTTTTTTGGAGTTTACTGCTTAACTAAGTGCACCAATTAAATTCTTAGGCTACACTCTGCTTTAAGTATCGTTTATATTTCGCTAACGTGCGCTAACTCAAATAGAGCTTAATGTATGTAAATCGGCAAAGCTGTGAATAATTGTGAGTGTATGTCGTGTTAAAAATCACGTAGGCAGAAAATGACGTAAGTACGGAGATCCTTAAATTCAAATAAGAGGTAATTTAGTTTGAGCTGCATCCACAAACAGAAATACATTGATCTGACTCCGAGATAGGTAGCTCAAGCACCTGTGTTACGGATATCAGAATCAACAGTGGGATTACAAATATATACATATAATACTTTTCTTTTGTAAATAAATACTTATAATACATGGAAAACACCCAGACCAAAACAAACAGACATGTTCATGCACACAAATGTTTGCACTGTGCGGTGATCTAACCCGGCAACCCTTGGACCAAAGGCAGCGTTCACTACCACTGTTCCAAACGGGTCTAGATCCTTCCCCCAGGCCATAGCTTGTTCGGGGCAGACCTGGAAATCCTGGAGCAAGCTGCGTCGTCTGGCAAAACAAATGGCATAATAGGTTTCTTTGATGGATCTGTAATTCCAGCGATTGTGATGTCGCTCCAAAAACCATGACCCATCCCTTAGTATCCCATCTGTGTGCAGTTAGTTCCACGTGTCTTTTACAGAAAAACGACAGCTCAATTCGAGTGATATATGAGCTGACTATTGGTACCATACCAATAATTTAATAATGTCTACTCGTAAATAAAGGTAACATTTTATTTTAGAATTATAATAATAAAAAAATGATTATTCAGTAAAAATAAAAAAAAAATTGTTTGAAAAATAATAATGATATTATTAAACAAAATTTTACTCGATCTGTTGCTAGGTAAGTACGGAGAGACATATCAATGGATAGAAATCTTGCAAATTTCTTCAACATATTAAGTTTCAGTAAAATATCAATAAGTTAATAGACCGACTTTTGTCTAAGGACAGACTGAAGCAATTTGATATGCGGCTGTCTGTACAGATTCTACATCTTTTGGTAAAGGGGAAAAGGGGGGTTTAAAGGCTGGCAGCGCACTTGTGACTCCTCTGGTGTCGCGGGTGTCTATCTATGGGCGGCGTCTGGCGCTTGGCTTTTATATGTGATAGGTGGGCGATCCGTCTGCTCGTCTGCCCACCTATCACATATAAAAAGAAAGATACAATTTCTTTAATGTACAAAAAAAACCAGGGATACCAAGATCACACACAACAGATCACAGGACCAAGGCGGTCTTATAGCTATGTAGCTATCGCTACTTTAGGTAGAGAAAAACAGCGTTACAGTAATATTATGTAATTAGGTAGGGCAGTAAAAAACAATATTATTTATTATAATCATTTCGGTTACGTCCATTGCCGTCGCTTCATAGTCGAGCCCAGGGTACCTATGCTTGGACCATTTTTCAGGATTTAGGAAGTCTGATAATTACATGGAAGCGAATGCCGTCGAACCTTCGCAACCCTTAGACATGGGAAACTGATCAACTGAATCATTTTTACGCGTTTCAGAAAATTTCCGTAACGTGTAGATAAAAAAATATAGGTGTATGCTTGGAGTCGAACCTACGACCTCTCTATTAGAAAATGAAAGCGTATATCATCCACAGAGCTCTATAAATAACTATTATTTATTGTGTCTGCGTTTGTCTGTGTCTATATTTCTAGATCTTAAATTCAAGAAATATTTAATAATGACGTTGTTAAATAATTAATTATCATTTATCACCTATAAATAAGTCCCTACCTGCTGCTAAATGAATTACTACGTGGGTTGCCATTGCGCAGGGTTACTACTTACCTACTCCCCTATATTTATTCTGTGATATTGCTGCGGTATTTTTATGTTTCTGGGCAATTAATGGTACACCAAGGTGATAGGAAAAACAGAACTTGATTTAACCCGACTTAAAATTCAACTTCATTTACGTAAAACGAGTTAACTCGATGGAAGAATGAATTATTTTTTTAGAATTTTAACAAATTGGAACAGAAAAAATGAACAGAACTGATATTTGACGAGCCATTTGGATCAGTGGTAGTGAATGCTGCCTCTGGTGCAAGGATTGCGGGTTCGATCCCCGCACAGTAAACACATTTGTGCATGAACATGTCTGTTTGTATTGGTTTAGGTGTTTCTATGTACTTATAAGTATGTATTTACAAAAGTAAAGTATTATAATGTATATATTTATAATTCTGCTGTTGGTTCTAATACCTATGCGTAACACAGGTGCTTGAGCTTCCTATCTCGGCGTCAGATCTATCATTGTATTTATTTATTTAGGTTCACCAACAGCACACTATACAAAAATAATCATAACAGCTTTTTATAGTAGATTAGATGTCAGTATGTATGCCAATTACAGGCGAACACATCATTGATGAGTATACAATAGCCAACACGTAATTAATCAATTACTTACATTACATAATGTGAACTTAATATTTCAAAATATAGATTATACAATGGTTTTGCTTTAAAATAGCAGTTTTTATTTCGGCACTTTTCTTTTAAAACCAGTAAAGGAGTCGTGAATAATATATATATCGGGTGTAATATTGATAATTTCATTATATTTCGAGCACATTCTAGGTATTGGGCTATGCAAACCTAAGTTACTTCTGAAAAATGGTGTACTGAAGATTTTTGAAATCCGATTTCGGGTGTATCTGCAAGGGACATCAAGACCTATTTGGGATCGTAAACTTTGACATTTGATATTATTATTTATGACTTTATTTAAAAACAATAAATCAGAGATATTTATTTATATATTTTTATTTTTTCAAATAATTTATTTTTTTATTTACAGACAACCACAGGTCAGGTTACCATAATCTGTTGTATATCCTCAACTGATCCTCCTCATATTAGCAGCTCCAAACCTGTCGCTTTGGCTGGAGCCCGGGGTACGCTCGGACCATGGTTAAGGATCTAGGGACTCTGGTAATTACAATGAGCAAATATCCTCAATTGTAATTGAAGCAAAAGTCTTTGACATTAAGGTGAGAATCGTTTGCAGAAATTTGACAAATTTGTATACAATGGTGCGTGTCTGCCAGTCTGTACTTAAGTACTGGGAGATATAGTAAATAAATAAAATTTTATTGCTCATTCATAAGTACAATTTAAAACTTAAATTCTATTTATACTAAATTTACATGCTTATATTTGTACCTAAACTAGGTTTGACCTGTATTTCAGATAGAATAGTAAAATAGAACAAATATAGCCTTATTTAACAAAGTTTGAACAAAAACAATTATGAATCCCGAATAAAACCAAATAAAATTATAATGACGCCAAATTAAATAAATTAAATTACTATCAATAAAAATAACTTAACATAAGACTTTCAATAAATTCGTCTATGCCTTCATAGGACATATTTATTTTAGAAAATTCATATTTAAAAAAGGAAAACTATTGTTTAAAATGGAATCATTCCAACTTAGTAAAAAATAGGTAGGTTACTACAATCTGTGAAAATTCCCCAGTTTATATCGAAGCGAACGTGTTAGACAATAAGTTTCGAATCGATTGAAGAAATTTGACAATTTTGTATACTTTGATGTGTGGCTGTGTGTCGTACTGTCGTATATAATAAAGCGCTCTATGTTGGTTTTCGAACTCAAGTCCGAGAGAATTCAACTCGAGTTGGTTCGAGTTAAGCCCTACTCGAGTTGGTTATTTGAGTCGACCATACCATCACTATTCAAGGATCCATTAATTACCTACTGTCGCTTTCCTTGATTTGTAAATGGAGAAACAGTTTTGTTTTCCGCCCCGGAGCACCTCACCATTTCGAGTCTTTGTACTTATTTGTATTTTATAGATTGGATTAAGGTAACTTTGGTTACTCAATTAATCACGCGCCGTGATTCAATAGAACCTAAAGTTTCTGAGGGCCAACAAAGAAACCGTTCCTTAACGAACGAGAATGTACATACCTGTCGAGACAAACAAAATAGACGAACAGGCGTGTCACCAAAGGGACGGACCTAAATGGACCGAATCCTAATTCGGTCGTGCATTCCGTTTCGTTGTAGGTCCTCTGTTCACAAAGCCATGGAGCGGGACCCTACCATAACCATGTCTTACTGTGTTTAGTGCTGTGACTCTATTTATTATTTAAGCTCTGCGCAAGATTTTTGCGTTATATTTTTGGCTTTCAGAGATTAACTATCATTTGGTATTATATCTACAGCGTGAGGTTTATTGGAAATTTTGATCTTTGAGTTTCCTCACGGTTTGGTCGATCTAACGTCATTAGGACATAGACATGTACCCTAACTAGAAAGAACACTAAAGGAAAGTACTTGCTAATCCATCACCAGTTTACTACATTACGTAATTATTGTAGTACTTGTTCTCTATTGCACTCATTTATTTCATAGACAACAGATACTCGGAGTTGGGTCACATCTCTTTCTAACTCTGGGACGTTTTTCGAAAAAATGGCGTCAAGCACCATCGTGTCTTCCAGTTCCGTGCATCAGGACGACCAATCGATCTTCGCCGCTTGTAGTTTGATAATTATCTTCTGTAGAGCGATTGGTAGCTCAGTGGATAAAGAACGCGACTTCCATACCGGGGGTCGCGGTGGTTCGATTCCGAGCATGCACCTTTGGATTTAAAATCTATGTCTATATTTCTACTATTGGTAAGCGGTAAGGGAAAACAGAGACGGGCAGGTTTGCTCACGATGTTTTCCCTTACATCGTGAGCAAACCTGCCCGTCTCGGAAAAAAAAAATACATTTTTATACGCTTTTGGAATAAAGAAAGAGAAATAAGATGAACCATATTTTATAGTTATCATTAAATATGTGTATCAGTAAAATTATTAATTAAATTTCCGTAAGTGACGTTTCCTGAGGCTCAACGTATTGTGATGTCGGTGGTATACATCCAAAAGGCGAAAGTTACTGTCACTGTCATCATTTTGTCTTGTCATTTTATGATCTGGAGCCCAATTCTCGGGCTCGTGACATTTCTTTTCATACGATATGTCGTATCATATCACTAAAACATAGTTTTTTTGTGTGGTTTTCAGGTCATATCCGCCATGTTTTTTTCATATCGAAATGCCGAGAATTGGGCTCATGGAGCCCAATTCTCAGGCTCGTGTGATTTTGAGAATTGGGCTCCAGAGATTTAACTTTTTTTCTTTAATCAACGTGAGCAAAAGCGTTATTAATTTGTCATGCCGAGTGATGACGTCATAGGAGGATTTTTACTTATTTTTTTTCTCCATTGATATCTGTCTAAAAATTCTGAACTAATTTTTATTAAATTTCTATGAGTCTTATCTAGAAAATAGCATTTTTCATTTCGTAAAATGATTTTATGTCGTATTGTCAATTGTGGATATATTTGAAATAATAATTCTCAACGTGTAACCGTGATTCAGTTCAGTTCAGTCTGATTTCTTGACTAAAAGTTACGAAGGTCAGTCGTTTTATTGTAATTACCAGACATTCCGCATCCCGCACATGGTCCAAGCGTATCGGCTCCGAAGCGACATCAACTTTGAACGCAAATGGGAATATCACGCCCAAGATGGAGAAGGCAGCCCTGCCTGCTCGTGTTTCGCTAAAATTGACATTGCGATTTCCGAGAACATAGCTCGGCATTTATCACGGATCTCGTGTTTATCAATAACTGCTTGTTGAAACATTCATTAGAGTGGAACAAGAGAGATATTGGATCTAATTATATCACCTTTTAAGGACGTGCTTTTACTTTTAAATACAAGCTTTTATTGGTTTTAATTACATATTTTCTCTTTATATATCCCTGTTTTAGAGTTGCCTCTGCAAACTCTTAGACAAAAACTAGACAACCTGAAATCATACACTTTTCCCTAAGAAAGAAAAACGTGAAAAAGAATCAAGTGATCCAATATAAATAAATAAATATTTCACAACATCACATACATTGATCTGACTCCGAGATAGGTAGCTCAAGCACCTGTGTTACGGATATCAGAATCAACAGCGGAATTACAAATATATATTATTATTTGATAGAAATGGGGTGAGCCCCGCGTCTCACAGCCACTGCGACCAGTAGATGATCTATTGTGGCAGCCCCGTAACCTATTACAGCACCTCATGTAGCTCCAGTTCCAGGATAAACCCGAGAATGGAGCTGATGGGGGAGCTCTTGATCTCGTCAGCCGAGATCATGTGTGCTCCCAGGTGCCGGCTTCTGCAGCGGTGCAGCGCTATGCACTCGCCGAGGACGTGGATAATCGTTTCCTCGTCCTCGCGACAGAACCTGCAGATTTTGGTATCTGTAAGGCCCATGTTGTGCAGGTGCTTATTTAATTTGCAGTGCCCTGTGAGGGTCCGAGTGAGTGCCCTAACATGTCCTCTACTCAGTTTTGTTATTTCTACAGCTCGTTTCTGATCGAACGCCTGTATCAACGCCTTAGACTGTTCTAGTCGAGGTAATCTTTTCCAGAATTCAGTGCTTTGTTTTTTCTCCCACTCTTTTAACTCGAACCTGACCATGCATGCTGGAACGCCACTTATTGGTTCCGGTCCGAGTAGTGGGCTCTCTGCCCCGGCCTTTGCTAGCACGTCAGCGACTTCGTTGCCTCTGATATTGCAGTGTCCCGGTACCCAAATCAGATTTACAATGTTGGCATTGCCAAGCTGGTTTAGGAGCAGGACACACTCTCTAGTGAGTTTGGAGTCAAGTTCACAGGATGTTAACGCCTTGAGGGCAGCTTGACTATCTGAGAAGATGAATATCTTCTTATTCTGGAGATTCATTTGTAGACTCTCTTGGACACAGCCAATTATTGCGAAGACTTCCGCTTGGTACACTGTGGTATAGCGACCCAGGTTGGCGAATTTGCGTATTCCGCAGCGATCATTACAAAATCCCGCCCCAGATATGCCCTGCTTCCTGGAGCCATCTGTATACCAAACGATGTCATTCTGCTTAACATTTCCGGGAGTTCCAGCCTCCCAGTCTTGTCTACTTGGTAACAAGACTGTAAACCGCTTATCGAAGCGGTGTTCACGGACCATGGAGTCAGAGGGCATATCCATGACCGGAATTTTCATTAGTTCATTGTAGAGGCCTCTCATGACCTTAGAATGCCATCTCGTCCTCCCTCTGATTTTCGCTCTCGTGATAGCCATCCTCGCTTCCATCTGCACGTGAATGTGCAGAGGTGGAATGTTCAGGAGGGCATCCAGTGCTGCAGAGGGAGAGGACGAAAGCGCGCCAGTGGCTATAAGGCAGGCAGTTCTTTGAACTTTGCTGAGGTTCTCTACGCAGTTAAGTTGGTGCGTCTTCTTATACCACACACAGCAGCCATAAGTGACGATCGGCCTCACTATGGTTTTATAAATCCAGAGTGCGGCCATGGGCCGTAGCCCCCATTTTAGCCCCACCAACCTACTGCTTGCCCCCATCGCAATTTTTGCCTTTCTAGTGATGTAGTCGAGATGCTTGTTCCATGTTAGTTTTTGGTCTAAAAAGACTCCGAGATATTTGACCTCGTTGGACAAGCATAGCTTCGTACCAAGAAGTGTTGGGGTGTGTAGCGCCTCTAGTTTCCTTCTTTTGGTAAACGGGATTAAGACCGTCTTACGTGCATTGACTGTTAGCACGTGTCTCGTGCACCAGTTTTCTACTATTCGTAGGGCCCTTTGCATAAGATTGGAAATGGTGCTAGGGCATTTTCCTATGACCATTATTACTATGTCATCTGCGTAACCCTGAGTCAGAAATCTGGCTTCATTGAGCTCGCAGATGAGACTGTCAACAACCAATGACCATTGAAGGGGTGATAGGACTCCGCCCTGTGGACATCCTCTGGTCACTCTATAATGTAGGGTTTTATTCATCAACGTTGTTGTTGCAGTCCGATTTTGTAGCATGGATCCCATCCATCTGGTGGTGGTGTCGTCGATTCCACGATTCACCATACTACGTGTTATAACATCGAAGTTGGTGTTGTCAAACGCCCCTTCGATGTCAAGAAAGGCACAGAGTGCAATTTCTTTGTCTTCTATGGCTTTCTCAATTCTGTCCACCAGGTCAATAAGTGCCGTTTCCGTGGACTTGCCTGTTTGGTAGGCATGTTGTCTTGCACTCAGGGGTTTTTCAACGAGGTATGTTGCCCTGATGTGACTGTTCAACACCTTTTCCATCGTTTTTAGTAGGAATGAGGTGAGACTTATCGGTCTGTAGGACTTGGGCTGCGATTTGTCTTTGTCCCCTCCCTTGGGAATGTAAGTGACCCTCGCCCGAGTCCACGCTGATGGCAGATAACTCCAAGCAAAGCTTGCACGGTATAATTTTATCAGCGTAGAGATGATGATATCTTCGCCCCGCTGCAACAAAGCCGGGAAGATACCATCGACCCCACCAGATTTGTACGGCTTGAAACTCCTAATGGCCCAAATTATCTGCTGGGGACGAAAAATAACGGAAGCTCTCCTCCAGTCTTCATTCCTCGGTCTCCTGTCCGGAGATTTACTGACCTGGAGTTCTCTTTCGTTATTAATGTACACGGATTCCGGAAAGTGCGTTTGAGCAAGCAGTCTCAGTGTTTCCTCCGGAGATTCTGTGAAAGATCCATCCGCTTTCCTTAGCAGGCCTAGATGGGATTCAGGTGTCTTGGATAGTATTTTGTGGATCCTGGCAGCTTGGGCAGTGTCCTTGATTGACCCGCAGAATTTTTGCCAGGATCTTCTTTTTGCTTTCCTGAGCTCCCTATTGAAACGTGTTAACGCCTTCCTGTAAGCATCCCAGTTCTTGTCTTTTTTTGCCTTGTTAAATAAGGCACGGGCCTTTTGCCTCAGATGCTCCAGGTTTTTGTTCCACCAAGGCGTGTTTCTGTTGCTCTTAGTGGTCTTGAGAGGACAATTTTCTAGATACGCATTCATTAGGCTCTTGCCTAAGTCCTCTGCTGCGGCTTCCACTTGGTCCACAGTTTTGATGTATTTAAAATCTCCAAGGTATAACCTAAGGGAGTTCCTAAAGCCCTCCCAGTCTGTTCCCTTGGGGTCACGGTAGGTGTTCGGTTCCTTTGTTCCCGAGCATAGTATGTCGTACCTAATGTGGGTGTGATCGGACATGGACGGCTCATCTGAGACGTGCCAATTGGTCACTCGGTGTGCGAGATTACCTGAACACCAAGTTATGTCTAGTACTTCCTGCCTAGAACGTGTGGTAAAGGTTGGTTTACTACCCACGTTAAGAACAAATTGATTATTAGTGAGCAAGTAGTCAAACAGTAACTCACCTCTAGCGTTCGTGTTGGAGCTGCCCCATGATGTGTGGTGGGAGTTGCAGTCGGTACCCACCAGCAGCTGGGTTTCTCTCTCCAGACAGTATTCCACTACCGGCGTCACCTTGTTCACCGGATCCTGGTCCTCACCGGGTAGGTACATGGAGCTGACTATGAATGTCTCCCCACCTTTCCCCCCGGGTAGGTCTATATGCGCTGCAACAGCATCATCTGTACACAGAGAAGGGATCGGGAGGTAATTTATGCCTCTCTTGAAGAGCATGCATGCTCTTGGCCTTGCTCCGCAGGTGTTACTTAAAATCTTACCTGCCGAGTTTAGCCCCATTACTGTGGTTTTATTCACCCACGGTTCTTGGATCAAGGCGATGTCCAGGTCCTCAGAGAGGAATCTTTGGCAAAGGGCAGCTGAGGCTGCCTTTGAGTGCTGGAGGTTTACTTGTATCACCTTAATCATTATGTTGTTGGGTTTGGGGATTGGGAAGGGAAGGGTTGGGAGAAAGTTTCTAAATTCGGAGGGAAGGGATAGGAGGATATTTGTGTAGGTGGGTTGTGTCTGTTTCTTACGGGGAGGGGGGGGGGGGGGGGATTATTTGTTTTTGTTGAGCAGGTTGCTTGCGGCTTTCCTGCTGGAGTGCTCCTGTGCTAGGGTCGGTAGATTTACCGGCCTTCGCACAGCGCCTCTCTTGCCGCGTCCCCCTGCTGGTCGTGTTCGACCACCACGACCACGACCTCTGCTGTCTAGGGCAGATGGTTGGCAGGTATTGGTGCTCCTGCCTCTCGAGGGTCCTGCAACACGACTGTTGCCCCTCGAGACTCCATGCGTCCCCCGGACGGGTGGAGGTGTGGTGCTGCTGGAGTCGGCTCCAGTTGCTCCTCTTGAGGGTTCCGTACCCGAGACCAAGTTGGAGGTACTTGGACGAGCCTCGACGCTTGCCCCCTCCTTCTTGTCCCCGGATACCTTGCCCCCTTTGACCCTTATCTGGATAAGGCCAAAGTCAAGGTAGAGACGCCCCTCGCGTTGAAGAATAGTCTCCAAGGCCGCCTCGTCGAAGGAAAAGGTCACTGTTTGACCTTTTGCTTCGGGCTTCCGGTTGACTACCCTCCAACTCGAGAGGTCTAAACCTTTGTTTTGTTTTGCCAACCTCCGCAGGATGGTACCTGCGTCGTGTTTGGCTTCCTGTATCCAGGCCGTACCATACCTAGGCTTGGGCATATCCTCTTCGCTTACAGCGGAGAGATTAGCCCCATCCCAGGGTTTAATGTTGGGCAGTTTGCGGATGAGCCACTCCTTCGAGTCCTCATCTGCGCACGCCAAAAGGATGCCACCCGAGCGCGGTTTGCATCCAATAAAGCTGGGACCGTCCCCATCATCTGAGGTGTCAATACACTTCAAGATAGCCTCTTGAAGCATTTCGACCCTCTCCTGGTCCATTTTTCCCAGGGCGTCTATGATGCCACACGTGACGGACCCAGCAACCTCCTTAAAAGTAGGCTTCGAGGTGGAAGGCTCGCCAAGCTTCTGTGCCTTGGTAGGATTGCCTTGATTCGAGGTAGACGAGGTATTGAGAGGGCGCTTAGTCGCCCGCTCCCTCGTTTCCCCCTCCTCTTGGGTCCTCTGCTTAGCCTTCTCACTCATGCGCAGTTCTAGCGCCTGCTCGAAGTTCATACCCTTCGCTACGAGCCGATAGATTTGCTTCCTATCAGCTCCAGAGAGCTTAACCCTGGGTTTACTCTCTGGCCCCTTGGTCGACGAGTCCCTTTGGTGCGTTGCACCCAGAGGGGTCGACTCCGCGTTAGAAGTACCCGGTCCATCAGTCCCAGGTGCTTCGGCAGTGATAGTATGCTCCTCAGTATCGCTACCAAAGAGCATAGCCTCAGAGGTACCTGGTACCTCTTCGGTAGAATTTAAATGGTTGTCTATAATGTCAATAATATCCATATAGTTCCCACGAGAAGCTAGGGAAGTAAAGGTCCACCCCTGCAGAGCCCCGCTTGCAGGGGTAAGGCTAAATAGACCTCGATTTCGCCTGGTTTCGAGGCCCCTCCGTTCTCGACCGAACATCCCTTCGGCCATGCATCTATCGGCACGGGTCGGATGACACCTTAGATTGGGGTTTTTTAGAGTCGAGGTTAACTCCTCCAGGACATGAGGGGAAGGATAAGGTGAGTTAGGGTGGTTCGAGGATGAGGCGGGGAGCATGGGTTTGAGGTTGTCAGGAATGCTCCTAGCCTGGGATTGGGTTTCGGAGCAGCCATCTATTGTCCGGGGTCAACGTGACACCCTCTCCCGTCCTCAAGCAAAGAGGTGGGTATGGGGGAGGGCGAGCTATCCGCAACCTGCTCACCCGCTCGGTCGCATCAGATGACAACTGCGCATGTCGCATACACTGTCAGTGGTCACTGGTCCCATAGAAAGTGCATGCACAAACCGAGTACAAATATATAACATTGAATACTTTTCTTTTGTAAATACATATTTACTTATAATACATAGAAACACCCAGACCAATACAAACAGACATGTTCATGCACACAAATGTTTGTACTGTGCGGGGATCGAACCTGCAACCCTTGCACCAGAGGCAGCATTTACTACCACTGATCCAAGTGGGTCGTCAAATGGTGATGTCACAACACAATAAGTAGATGACACACAAACAATATGGTGATGTCACGTCGATATTGGCAACGATTTCTATACTACAATTATCTAGAAATCAACAAAAGTGGAGTACGTTTTGATTTTACTCATCTTAATACCTACTTATCATCATCATCATCATCATCATTTCAGCCAATCGACGTCCACTGCTGGACATAGGCCTCCCCCAATGTTCTCCACACAGATCGGTCCTGTGCCGCCCGCATCCAATGGATTCCCGCGATCTTTACCAAATCGTCGGTCCACCTTGTGGGGGGCCTGCCACGGCTGCGACTTCCTGTACGTGGCCTCCACTCGAGGACCATACCGCCCCAACGGCCGTCTGTTCTCCTCGCTATGTGCCCTGCCCATTGCCACTTGAGGAATGCAATCCTTTGGGCTATGTCTGTGATCTTAGTTCTCCTGCAGATCTCATCATTTCTGATACTATCACGCAGCCTACCCTACCTACCTACCTAAAACCTACTTATATCGATAGACTTTTTTCTCCTGTTGAGCAATATAAAGATTTGTTTTACCACGGGAAAATGTCTTTTTTATACGGATTATTAATAATTCGCGCTGCGAGCAGAAGGCTATTATTAAAATGTAATAAAACAATAATTTATAATAATTACTAGATGTACCTATGTAAATTTTTTTTGTAGTGCGATAGAAAATATAATTGTTAGGACCTTTCTGTAAAAACAATAAAAACCTGCCGTAAAAGAAGGCATCTGGTCGTAAAACATAAACGCTAGGACTTAATGGCATAGCTATTTATTTATACAAGAAAAAGAAATTACTCCTGCTTTATGTAATTAAATTTTAATCTTCTGAATTTAGATTCCGGGGAAATGAGACTTCTAGTCAATAATAAACTTATCAGCAATTTATAAAAAGTCGCAGGTTCGACTCCGAGAATTTTTGCAATTTATAAGTACCTACTTATTTCTACTATTATTATTAGTTCGATGATGAGAAAAAACCTCTTGAGGAAAGCTAGCTAAGCTACACGTTTCTGTTAGTTTTTGGAAAGTGGAACTAAACCATCTGATAGTATGGTTCCTATGTTGGAATTGCAAAGGTCGTATGGCAGTCGCTTATTACCAATGATCGGAGTAGGTAGAGCTATTTTTGGTACTTACAATTTTTTCAAATAACATGGACAAGCCTGGAATCCCGGGACTAAAGTTATACTTTAATTCTATTAACAGTTATTTTCGTTTAAACATACGCCACCTTATTATAAATCGCAACCTAAAGTTATTACCGTACTAAAGCCCATGTCATTCCGTTCCAACACGCAATATTAAAAGGGGCCGGCACGAATTTTGGTCCGCGACTATCCTTAGTTCACGATTTGTAATAAGGGGGTATAGCATTAATATCAGCCTTACGAACTTATATAAACCCTTTGAGATAGCATGTTAATTAAAAATATTCTATTTGTTCTTTCGAAATTCAAGATACATACGTAAGATAGAAAGGAACAAACTGTAAGTAAATACGGTTGCATCGAACGTTTATTGATTAAAATGCGTTGAATATTTTACTCTAAAATAATAATTTATTTATTTTAATCTCGGGATCATAGTCAGAATCCCGGGGCATGTCGATATTAAAATCTATGTTTTGCGGTCGATGAACCTAAAGAGCTCTACCAACTCCGATCATTACTTATTACCATGCTTCTCTAATTCTGGATCATGGTTCAAGCATACCAGGACCCCAATTCTCGTGCTCGTGATATTTTGAAAACATGGCGGATATCACCTGAAAAACATACAAAAAAACTGTGTTTTGGTGATATATGTCGTATGAAAATAAATATCACGAGCACGAGAATTGGGCTCCAGGGGTCCAAAGTGATAGATTTGGACGCAACCGGGAACAACACGCTGAGATGATCCGGAGATACTGTTCATACTTTTTTGTGTGATAGTTGGCAGACGAGCAGACGGATCACCTGATGGTAAGCAAATGCCGCCGCCCATGGGCACATAAAGTCTATATAAATAAAAATGAATTCATGTTCGTTAGTCTGATTAAAACCCGAGAACGGCTGGACCGATTGAGCTGATTTTAGATTTATAGTTTTAAAATGTTTGTCATAGTCAAGGGAAGGTCTTAAGGTGACGGGTAGGGCACACTAGCGACGCCAATCGATTTTAATTTGTTGCTACTAAACCGAATCTATTTTAAACAATTTCGGGGTTACAACCTCTCGGCAAACCAACATTTTTACATGGTTATTTGATAAATAGTATAAGTGTTTGCCGCGAGGTTGTAACGCTGAAATTGTTTTAAATTGATCCGGTTTAGTAGGTAAACATTAAAATCGATTGGCGTCGCTAGTGTGCCCTACCCGTCACCTTAAACGAGAGAAATCAAAAAGTAGGCGGAACGAAGTTCGCCGGGAGCCACCAGTAAATAATAAATAAAACTTTATTAATCATATAACGAGTTAATTTTACAGATGGTCACACATAGTTATATAAATACAGACTTATTATTATTACCTGTACTAAGAGAATCTTGTATGTATTACAGGTATTTAGAGCTATCTTAATTTAATTGAAACTAGAGAAGATAATATTTAGTTATAAATTACCTTTTAACCTCCCTTCCCCGGGATTGGTCCCCTTGGTACCCTCACTCACGCAGCGAAACACAGCGCATGCACTGATTCACGCCGGTTTTCTGTGAGAACGTGGTATTACTCCGGTCGAGCCGCCCCATTCATGCCGAAGCGTGGCTCTTCCACTGTTAAAAGACCTTAGCTATTCAGAATAAGGTATTTGGGAAACATTATTTACTGGTGGCTCACGGCGAACTTCGTTTCGCCTACTTTTCTCACGTTTAAGACCTTCCCTGGACTACAACAAACATTTTAAAATTAAAAATCTAAAATCAATCGGTCCAGCCGTTCTCGGGTTTTAATCAGGCTAACGAATATCAATTCATTTTTATTTTCGATTTTATTAAAAGGTAAGCAGCGCACTGGTGACACCACTGGTGTAGTAGATGTCCATGGGCGGCGGTAATCGCTTGCTACTATTTTTTAATCTACATATTTGTCTCATTCACGTGTAATTTACAGTTGCGTAAAAAGATATCGCTTTGGAGCCCGGGGTGCGCTTGGATCATGATCAAGGATTAGGGAAGTCTGGTAAAATAATTACAATGAAACGACTGCCGTCTGACCTTCGCCCCACTTGGAAAGGGGAACCAGACCACGATTACATGTTCATAATCATGATCTCAAATATTGTAGGTTTCCACAATTTTGAAAAACTAACCGAGACGTGCAGGTTTCCTTACTTTGTTTTCTCTCACCTTCGAGCTAATGGTAGAAAAATGCACTTAGTTTTGAAAAATCTTTTTTTATTATGTGGTAGACGAGTAGTCGGATCACCTGATGGTAAGCGATTGCCGCCGCCCATGGACACCCGCGAAACCGGTGGAGTCACAAGTGCAACCTTAAAACCCCCCTGTCCTCCGGATTGGGCCTACGGTACTCTCACTCACGCAGCGAAACACAGCACAGTGCGGCATCACGCCGGTTTTCTGTGAGGCCGTGGTATCAATCTAGAGGTGCAAGCTCGGTTTTGAACCACGACCTCCCGTATGGAAGGCGGGTAACTATCACTAAGCTACCCTTGCTCTACTTATTTAATAATAATAAATAATAATAATAATAAAATTTTATTGAAAAATCTTTAGAACATAAAAGACTTATAATCTACTTAAACTTAGGGAACAATTTTAAGTTTACTGTCTATTTGTTTATTATATGGAAATATCAATAGTAGAGAAGTACAGAACTAGTTATCGGCAATGGAGGTTCTATCATTGTGATAACAAAGTTCAATCCAGTGTAATAAATCACGTAGTGAACTTAAAGCACCTCGTATGAAACAGGTAATTGAGTTCTTCCCGCAGGGCAAGCGCAGCAACCTTAGATCTCATCTTCTAACCTTTTTTTATTCGATTTTGGAAACGAGAGATATCTAATGAGGTTGCTTAAGCTGAGTTCAAATAACTTATGTTGTTGAACGTAGTCTAGTGACTGGATTCTTTTTTTCATGTGAAAGGTGACAGACGAGCTGATGGATCACCTGATGGTAAGCGACCAGTGGTGTCACAAGTGCGCTGCTTACCTTTTAATAGATTTATATGTATAAATAAAAATTAATTGATATTCGTTAGCCTGACCGATTGAGCTGCTTTAGATTTTTAGTTTTAAAATGTTTGTTGTAGTCCAGGGAAGGTCTAAAACGTAAGAAATTAAACGAAAAGTAGGCGGAACGATGTTCGCCGCGAGCCACCAGTAAATAATAAATAAAACTTTATTCATCTTAAACGAGTTAATTTTACAGATGGTCACACAAAGGTACTTATATAAATACAAACTTATTATTATTATTACATGTACTAATAATCTGGTATGTATTACAGGTATTTTGAGCTGTCTGAATTTAATTAAAACTAGAGAAGATAATATTTAGTTATAAATTACCTTTTTACGGCTACGGCGGCCAAATTCAACGATCAGCATAGAGAGTGCACTTGTGTTTTCGCTCACACTTGAGCACTATTGACCTGCGCACGACAAGACCGCCACCTTCCAGATTTCGGGCTGTCACTAAGAATTTCTTACCGAACACTTAGGTACAAATTTTTGACCCGACCTGGGGATCGAACCCGGGACCTCTTGCGCAGCCGTCGCTTTAAATTGAACCACTAACCACCACCGAGGCAGTATTAGCTTTAATAACTTTCTTATATGGCTCTGAAAGATATGATCAGCTGGAGGTACTCGTCCCTATTGAAATGATGGTCCTCCCGCGCCGGATAGCTCTGCCCGTAAAAAGGTAGGAAGGAGAAGATGCGAATTAAATTTTAAAAATATATTTTAATTTAACTTCCTTCCTTTCCTAAACAAATCGAAAGTTGTAAAACGATCTGAAAGCGACGCACAGGTATTGAACAATACTAATGATCCTTTTGAGCCGGATGACATAATTTAGTGGGATTAAAAACTTTACCATACTTAGCGCGACTACTAATCTAAGTTCGTTATGTATATTTATTATTTACGGCTTTGAATAGGTACGTTATGTTACGATTATTGAGATTAGTTTGCAAAATAAGTAAGTCTTGGGGTTTTTTTTTTAATATTTCACAATGTCACATACATTGATCTGACTCCGAGATAGGTAGCTCAAGCACCTGTGTTTCGGATATCAGAATCAACAGTGGTATTACAAATATATACATATAATACCTTTCTTTTTGTAAATATATACTTATAATACATAGAAAACACCCAGAACAATACAAACAGACATGTTCATGCACACAAATGTTTGTTCTGTGCGGGGTTCGAACCCGCAACCCTTGGACGATAGGTAGTGTTCACTACCACTGTTCCAAACGGGTCGTCAACGGATCGGATTAGTAGTAATATTTACTTAGGTACCTACTCTTTTTTATGTGTTAGATGGCAGACGAGTAGATGGATTGCCCGATGGTAAGCGATTGCCGCCGCCCATAGACACCCGCGACACCAATGGAGACACAAGTGCGCTGCCAACCTTTAAACCCCCCTTTCCCCCAGATTGGCCCTCCGGTACCCTTACTCACGCAGCGAAACACAGCACAGTGCTGCTTTACGCCGGTTTTCTGTGAGGCCGTGGTATCACTCCGTTCGCGCCGGCCCATTCATGCCGAAGCGTGCTCTCCCACGGTCAAACTAGCACTCGTAGTAGTTGTTATAAATATTATGATGAATGTAATATAAAAAAGATAAAAGTACCTATCTTGAAAAATAAATGGCTAGACATGACAAAAGAGCTTTTAATATGGAAAAACGAAAAGGTAAGCAGACAAGAGCTGCAACTTTGTATAATTGTCTAAAGCAAAAACAACGCTGCAACGTTTGAATAACCTGTTCCATTCCCATCTCGTTCCAAGCCCGTCAGAGGTTCATCTCAAATAAATGTTAAATCATACAATATCTTGACAGGCACCTAAAGCCCCCTAAAGCCCCATTACAGTAACTTGTTTCCAAAGAGCTTTTGTTTTTTTCAAGTCCCGAAGGAAGAAGTCGGCGCCCGCGCCGTCCATTGGCGCCTTTCTCCGAAAGAGTGACTGAGATGCACTGATACTTGCGTGGGGAAAGAAAGAGATGAAGCATAGCATTCCGCGTCAAGCAGACAAGCCAAATGGATCCAGTTTGGTTGTAATAGGCCGGCCTCTCGGTTGTGTCGGACGATGTGAACTGTTTTCGATAATGATGTAAACAATATACAGATTTTTTGTGATTACACGCATTTGTTTGATAGAGTGGTGTTTGAATTATGTGTTAAGGGTGCTCTTTTGACGTTTGTGGTGTGGATTTTCAACGAGTTTCTCAAATAAGTCGGTAAGAATAACTAAGAATGCAACCCATTCCCTCCCGTCCCTCTTGGAAGAATGCAATGCACCTCGGCTTTCGACTCGGGCGCACCTTGCGGGTTCAGTTTAACGAAAAAGTTGCTCTCATTTTGTTACAAATACTGTGTATAAAATGTGTACTGGGCGGATTATGTTGACGTCTTTTTTGTTCAAGATTTGTGTGGACATTAGATATGCGTTTCGGTTGTTTTGCCGGCGTTTTGTGAAACAAACAGCGAAAACCAATATTATCTTTTGTTTGTAGATCTAAGTAGTATGTTAAAAGTTCAGTAGTCGTGCGTGCGTAAGTGGGAATTTTAGAATAGTTTACCGAGACTGATTAAACAAAAGTTATCGTTGGAAGGTAGATAAATAGTTTAGTTTATTCAGGATATGTATTTTAATTTAACAAAATTATTTATCTAAGGACTGTTAATTATTGATATTATTAATACCATTCACAATTATTATTAGAAATCATAACTTCAATTTAATGATATAAAATGAAAATAAAACAGTACGAGAAGAAAAGGATAATTTCAGAAATACAAAAGAAAAGGAGTCAAGTTGGAGTTTCAAGTGGATCACGTGTAAGGGACACCAAACAAAATGTTATAACTCGCTCGAATCTTCTAATACGAGAAGAACTGATCTGCCAACTAAGGTATCAGATTATGAAAACAAACAAAAACATATAATCACCGCCTGATTCCATCTCGGATATCGATAAAGTAATCGCTCCCTAAAATAAATACATTAATATCCACCTCGGGATCTCATCGGGCATTCAGATGTTTTCTCATATTAACTTGATATTGTATTCAAGTAGTGTAGTCTCAAATGACGCGG
This sequence comes from Marasmia exigua, assembly GCA_019059595.1. Taxonomy (NCBI): domain Eukaryota; kingdom Metazoa; phylum Arthropoda; class Insecta; order Lepidoptera; family Crambidae; genus Marasmia; species Marasmia exigua. The sequence continues at coordinate 8,492,913 of CM032476.1, read as the reverse complement.
TACAGGCGTAGTGTCACTTACACGTCGCCTGCGCATGTCTTTAGCAAATAAATTAAAATACAATGATAACGAATCGCGAAGATGCATACGTGATTTGTGGAGCGTACGCGCCTTTTCAAATAACTAGCGGAGTGTGTACGGTTTTCTTTAGGTCAAGAAATGAGTTGCGGTATTTTTTGTTGCCATGAATAACTGATAATAAGTAGTCATTATTATTTCCTACTGACATGTTGATACACATACTCGTAATTATTATAATTAGCACATCGTGTTCATTCATAAATATATTAGTTAACTAATAACATGTGGTAACAGCGAGATACCGATTCATTTATGGCCGCAAATTGCTAGTTTTAAATGCTGGACGGTGGACCAAGTGACTCGAAGTTTTAATTTCTAATAGTTAGTTTTGATTGGATGATCACATAAATTTATAATGGCATATCAAACTTGAGCTCGTCTGAAGGCATTTTTTTCAAATTTTCGACGCGCATGATCATCATCGTCTAAGCGTAGGCCAATCCCACATCTATCTGTACACTGTGAAATGCAAATAAAATATTGAGTATCTTAATTCCAACTGAATTGTCTTGTCTTTAACCTTATTCCAGTAAACGTTCTCAAAGTTGTATCGAGGCTCATTTTAGATATTGATTTGGTCCCAACACAATTTCGCAAGAACCTTAACCACCAATCCGCATATCAGATAACGTAATTTGGTTTACGGAAGATGCACCTCAGAGCCGATTTGCCTAAGTTCCGTGTAGTGTAGTGGATCACTGGTGGTAGACGGGTGCGACAAATTCGCCAGTCATTGTAAAGCCAGTTCCTCTGTGGTAAATGATGCCAGTTGACGTGAACATTTGACTGACGATAATGATTTTGAGAAGGCTGGTGATGGGATCGCTTTTAAACTCGATGACGGCAAAGGTTTTCAAGTCGCCTACAACTCAGCCATTCAATTCAGGAACAGATAATTTCGCAAGCAAGTTAAATTGCAGATATACAGCTACCAAAGTGGCAAATTAGAAATCAGAGATGCTCGGCAGGTGCAGATTTGCTTAAGTTCCTTACAGCGGCGGGTGCGGCAAATAACCCGTGCTGAGAGGTGCTCTGACGGAAAGTGCTCTAGTTCCCTGGTGGTTCGAAAATATGTGGGAACGTTTGGACCATGATCCAGAAGAGCGCTTCATAGACGATGGCCGTTTTGTTTTTCGACATGTGACTTAATCTTTAACACCTGAACATCTCATTCTCGGTTGCGTCCAAAGCCTTCGCTTCGGAACCCGGGGTACGCTTGGACCATGATCCAGAAGTTTGCAAGTCTGGTAGCTAATTACAATGAAGCGATTGCCGTGGCATTAGACATGGGAACTAGAGCAACTGGATCATACATTATTTATTAATTTTTATTAGGATAGCTAACAGCTTGAACATGGAAAAAATAACAATAATATCAAAGAGCTATTGACAAGCTACCAAATGTAAAAGCTAATGTTGACCCATAGTGAATCACAATACTGAGGTGTTAGATGCCAAGAAATATTATTATTTCTTAAATCATATGTTTATTATGCAGTACTTGACGCCTGAACCACCTATTCGTTAGCGAACCCGTCACAAGTCTTGGATATAATTAAATTTTATAAAGTTTTGTTTATTCTTAACGCACTAATAGTCCACATTGCATGCCGTGGCAACCTATAAGTAAGGTGACACTTGGCTTTAAGATTTTTATTATGATATAGGTGGCAGACGAACCGACGGATGTGATGTGATATGTGTGATTATGTTTGTCTATGTTCTTATTTGCTTGTAACAGTGTTTATCTTGTTGGTTGTCCTAATAAAATATAATAAAATAAATTATCCGGAACGGGTGCACTTCCTCACGATGTTATCCCTCGCTATCAAGCTATTAGAAATACGCGTGCTCGGTTTGTTATCCACTGGAGCATTTTATTCATGAGCTGCGCGGTGTAGCCTTTCAATTTAGTAAGTGAACCTGCAAGTGACCTACGTTGCATATTAGAAAATGCAATTTGGTTCACGGAAGATGCACGGTAGCCCGTCACAGCCGATTTGCTGGAGTTCCGTGTAGCGGCGGCTGCGGCAAATGGCTCGTGCGGATGCTCGAAGTTACGGGTTATTGTGTGCGGCGTTTTGAATAGAAGCCTTTCCCCATATTATCAAGTAGGTAAGCATTTACGATTCTATTCATACGCGCTTCCTATAAATAAAATAACCGCTAGGTTATAGGTTTAATCGCTGTACAAGATTGGATATCTACACTGGGACAGTTGGAAATTATTAGCCATTCTATCGACGGTGAGGGAAAACATCTTTAGGAAACCTGCACGTTTTGGATACTGTGAACTCCAAAATTTTAGGAAACGATAATTACAAACGTGTAACTACAGTCCAGTTTATCTGTTAAGGTCTGAAAGCAGCTGCTTGATTATTTACCAGACTTATAAAGCGTACCCGAGACTCTGAAGCGGAGATGATGAGAAAGACACCATGAACACTAGAAGCCGTCTTTTATTAAGTGACTCATTCTTACCTGTAGGTATTAGGTATCTATATAAATTAATAAATTCCAAAACTTAATGTTATGGAGTCATCGCCATTTGCCATTACAATGATGCTATACGAATACCTACCGCTATCAGTTTCCTTTGTGCGATGTCGGATTTCGACAGTCGACTCATTGATCATTACGGCCATTCAGCCATATTATATCGGCAAAGTAGCAACATTTAATAAAATCGAATACTTGTTTGATAGGTACATTCGATATACTCCTATGATTTAGTGATGTAGCTTCGTTCAAGCGGATGAGGTCAAGCAAGCGACATTCATCACAACTAATTATTATCAATCCTGGATCATGGTCCCAAATCAAACGTGTAGAAATGGGATTGACTATGCGCTATGTAGAGAAAGAAATATTTATTGAATCTTCATCATCATCGTAGCTTTTTTGAATAATGTACGTTGCGCCCGCGCTAATTCGTAGAAGAATGCGGGTGATTTTTGTTTAAACCTCACGGGCAACCTCGTAACTGGTGTAAAAAGTATTTTAGACTGATCCGTCCTCTAGAAGTAGGCATGTTAAAATATAACTTGATGGTAATAGTATCAACAATATCATCAATTTGGCTAAGTCATACTTTCTTGTCTATAAAAGCATAGAAAAAAGTAAACATAGAAAGTCACATAGATAGTAAGCATGATTAGTAGTAAGTATCAGTATACATATATACTGTGCCACTGCAGGGCAAAGACCTCCTTCATAGAAATCAAGTTATCGCTACTATGATGGGATTTTAATCACCACGCTTGCCCGCAATGGGTGATCACAAACCCGAGCTATGTTCGAAAAATTCGAAACGTACCTTTTCTCGTTCCGTGAACGAAGTTAGGACCCTGAGATCTCCCGGTACTTAAACTACTACACAATTGGAGTCAAAAGCATAGTATTAGTTAACAATCTTGACTTCGCAAAATTCATATGTTTGGTTGGTGACCTACAAGCGAACGTCCCAGAGCAGCAGAACGAGCTGAGCCCTGCTCAAAAGCGATACGATCAAGATGGAAGAATCCGCGATAAGCTCGATCTCGCCGGCTCCCCAGGGACGCAGGTTGCTATCAATACTTATTAGAAGCTTACACCATCTTCGATATAGCCTTGCTTATATTCGATTCAACGTCTTATTACTTCTATCAAGATATTAATAATAGCTTTGCTTCCGACTGCGGGAATGCAAACGTAAGTGGGTTTATCGGTACGGGCTAATCAAACTTGATCTGTTTTTGCCTGTAGAAGAGAAACCTAGTTTCCCATTACCGCATTAACCACAGGAGCAAGACTGAATGTTTGCAGTAGCAAGACCAAATGTTTCTTCAGGCTCCAGTGACCTAGTAGACGAAAACTTAGGGTTCAGTCAGTTTCACTGAGAACACAGGCGTCTACGCTGCTACATCCCTGATGGTTAGTGCATACCAAATTATTATATTCTGTGAACTGTGGCTGAAGTCCGAACATGCGGACCCGCTCACCCCAGCGCTGACCCGTGCTAGTACATTAGGTCGAGCCACTTTGCGAATACACTAGTCGATTCGATTTATCAAGTCAAACAAAACCTCTTTAGTACTTTTCGTTAGTTAGTTTACATAGTTACTTTAGACTTCTCTTTAGTTAGTTTACATAGTTAAGATAGTTACATCATGACGCCTCAAACATTGATATTGATACAGAGATAATAACTATACGAAATGGGGTAAAAGTCGCTCTAAAAAATGAAAAAAAAGGTCACTAATTGTATAAAAAATCAAAGACATATTTAATGTCGAAATTTTTTTATAATCTTTAAGAGTTTTTCGGACGTAACACCTGATACCTGTGACTCAATACTCAATTGTTAATTGCATTTCACAGTGTGTAAAAGGTGTTACCATAATTAATGATCACCATGGATTTTATAATTAGTCTTGATATTATCATCATCATCATCATCATCATCATCAGCCCATTTAAGTCCCCACTGCTGGGGCACGAGCCTCCCTCAATCACATGAGGGGTAGGCCGTGTGGTCCCCGGCTTGATATTATACTAAAATTTAATTTATAGTAACCTTATAAAATATACATAATAGCAGTGCCTCTGCGGAGTTCGCGTTTGGAACTGTTTTAAATAATTTACATGAAAGCCATAAATAATATGACTAATAAGACTATGTTTCCAGTAAAATGTGATAAGTTTTCTTAACAAAAATGAATTGCGGCTAGGTGTAGGATTATAACGAGTAAAATTCTTGATCTCTTTCTTTCTCTCTCTCTCTCTCATCAGTCGGTCCCTCAAGGTCGGCTGAGGATCGTGACCACAGGCCCTAATTTAAAGCAGACGTTACGATTGAATCGGAGTTTGCCTCTCTTTCACACGCGCTGTGTGTCCTTTGTATGGACGCGACAGGTATATTCTCGTTCGTTACGGAACGGCTTTAAAATAAGGCACCAGTTGTCTCCATCGGTCTCGTTCTGTAGCTTGGAGAACGTGGATAACTAACAGGTATATTTCGTTCTTTTGCTATTTGGTCCGACCATCGTTTGAAACTTCTGCTTCTAGGTCTGTTACTTATTCTCTGGATATAACAAGTCTGATTTATCAATAGGCTTGTCTTGATCAGGCAGTAATAGATAAACCAGAAATGTAAATACATATATGGAGAAAAATGCTTCTGAATCCTATTACTTACTTACTACTTACTCGGCTGGCTCAGGGACCCAAATAGAGTCTTGGCCTCCGAAACAAGAGATCGTCACTTTAGCCGATCCTGCGCTACTTCTTGCCAAATACTATTGCTTCTTTTAGTATTATAGCAGCAAATTCGTGTAGGTATTTTTACCACTGATAGCCTATGATAATTCTGTGTATGTGTTTTTAACCATTCACAAATGTTGGATCCGTTTTTGAACGCGATCATACTGCTTCGATGGTGATCGTCTCTACTAACGTCACTCTCCTAACGTCATCCCGCGTCATACCCATTCAAATAACGTTACGTTCCTTTCTAAGCAATACATAATCACCACTACCACATACCTATATGGATACAAGTTGTTAATAGGAGACTTATTATTTATTTACTCCAATCAAATAGTTTGTAACTATGAGTAGAATCTGTAGATACTCCAGTAAGATATAATTTAGTGAAAATATAGATAACATTGAGATTTGAGAATTTGAGTGAGAGACATCACAAAGGAATAATGAAGAAACGGCCCAATTCTGTCAAACGCTGCTTCAATTCCCATTGAAAAGAAACCGAAATGAGAACAATGATAAATAAACGAGATGTAGGCAACATCTATTCATTGGTCGAGCCTTTCTTTTACCTGTAAATTGATATCATAATAAAACCGATGTTTTATTTTATCATTGCTGCAGTACAAATAGTCCTTCCGAAAATAAAAAACGTTTTCAGAGTAATGGGAACGAATGGAATATTAACAGGTTTGGATTGGTTAAGGTGACGGGTAGGGCACAGTAGCGACGCCAATCGATTTTAATTTTTAGCTACTAAACTGGATCTATTTTAAACAATTTTGGGGTTACAGCTCTCGGCAAACACTTATACTATTTATTAAATAGCTATGCATAAATGTTGGGTCCGTTTTTGTACGCGAAAAATTGATTCACGCCAGAAGTGGCCGTTATTGGCGGTAATTTCGAGTTAAAAGTAGACTCAAAAGATAAGTATAAGTATTGAATAAATAGTAGTAAGTGTTTGCCGAGAGATTGTAACCCGAAATTATTTAAAATAGATCCGGTTGAGTAGCAAAAAATTTAAATCGATTGGCGTCGCTAGTGTGCCTTACCCGTCATCTTAAGGCGACACCGCTTGATACTAGCGCTGATAAATTATTTATATTGATTTAGGCGAATGGCAAACCTTTTATAAATAAGTAAGCAATGAATGCATAAAGCAAAGTATTAACAAATAATTGCGACCCACCTATGTGTAATAACTTATTTCTACAAGTAAAAACAACTTCCATGATTGCTAAATGTGGCCACTTTTAGTTGGAGTTACTTGCTGCAATAGGGTATTTGACTAAGTTCGAGAATATACAAAATTTAAATATTTTATTAAAATATAGGTAAATATGTGTAAATAGCAAAAAAATCTCAATTAAAAATATAATATCTCGCCGCTTTTATGGTCACTCAAAGTTCCATTTTAAAAGTAAAAAATTATTAAAAAATAATTATACCATTGAATAACCCATACAATTTGCACCAACTATTATAATAGAACCATTCACATAAACGAAACATTTGATATAGCTACAATACATAATTTAAATGAAATGCATACAAAATACTTGTTTGTGACGTCACATCTCAGTAGCCATTTGTATGGAGCGTTTTGGGTTTGCCCAAAATAATGTGATTTTAAAGTTGTGATATCTCTGATGAATGAGAATCAAGTAATTCTTTCAACGATGTTTCTATCATTGAGAGGTCTTTTGATTACAAAAATAAAAAAAATAATAGTCAAATACCGTATTAAGTCCATTTCAGATAATTGTTAATACATTCCTTAAAGTATTGAAATGAAATGAAATGAAGTTTATTGTGTATATAAATTTAGGTACATAATTAGCAGATGCATTAGCTTTAGCGGAAAGACTAGCTAAATTTTACCTTTTCAGGTGTATATACATTTGAAATATTACAATTTACGCAGGAATAATACTATGTCAACAAAATTAAATTAAAATATATAACTTACATTTACAACATTACAAATTGATAATAATATTTATGAAAACAAAAATTTAAAATTTTAAAAATTAATTATTCATTGTTTACTTTATTTAAATGTCCCCTATTCGCTACAATCAATATAAATCACTTGGTGGCGTTAGTATCGTAGCGGTGTCACCTTAACACTTCCACTTCCGACTTCACGGTGGTCCAGGATGGAAACAATTTACGCACGTGGATACAATGACACTCGTGTTTAGAGGTCTGGTCTCCATGTGGCTATATTGTCCTGGTACATACCTCTTGCGCTTTTCAAGTGATGGACACTTTACCTCACACGACGATTAATAAGAAAGGTGTTATCAATAATGACGAATGGCATAAAAATTTTAAGATGGCATGAGCTCTTCTAAAGAGCAAGGATTAAGATGAACCATTGCATATTAGGAGTGACTTTCATGTTTTAAAGGAAGAAGGCAATGACAAAGATAGGGTTTGCAGTTGCCGGGGTTTTCAGTACTGTGGAAATTCTGTTTCCAAACTCTACTATTAAGACTTGATCTGATTTATATTTTGGGGTTTGAGCATACCCCAAATGGTATACTTAATATAGTTTTTAAAATATTTTTAGTCAAAAGGAACAATAACTTTCATACAATTCTAATTATTTTGATTTATAACTTATCAGCATATAGGTATGGTTATAGCGCAAAAAGCATATGTGATTATGAATTATGATTTGTATGATATATAGGTAACTTAATTACTCGTATTTTAAATAAATCAATTTACATAAATAAATTCACCAGACAATTCACAACGAGATCCGAGCAGAATAAATAAGATATTTTTTTAATCCTCAGGGCTTGGACTTCCAATACCACCATAGCCATCAAAATTCAAAAATTCAAAATTCATAAGTACTTTATTTGCATAGGCTTATATACAGCTCTTACAAATCGTCATACATGAAAAAAATATAAATTATAGCTATGTATATTATACATGTAATTAAACATATATGTCAATACAAAAAATATACTAAGAAATTAATAAATATAATGTGATTCTACCACCGGAATCGGAAAGTTGATTCTGACGAGAAGATCCGGCAAGAAATCAAGGTCGTAATTAAATCAAACCGCTGCTAAAAAAGAAAATACCAAAAGATTCGAAGGTAAACACACCAAAAACGCAGAATAGGTATAATAATAACAATTCAAGAAAATTCTTCTGCAAGCTGTTATTTGAATACATATTATGTGGGCACGGGATCGGATGCACCTGTGCAATTATGTATCGTTAACCTCAAAAGGTGTACAACTTTTTCTTTATTTCCAATGAAATAAAGTCCAAATTATTCCTGGTTATGAAGGCTATGTTTAATCGGCTGTGACGGTGCACCGAAACTGGATTGAACAAATATAACTTTTAGTGGGGAGACGGCAAACAGATGCATCTTTTTAATTCTGTTTGTCGTCTGGCGCCAAATCATTAGTTGGACAATCTAAGAACATATCTAATGTTTGTCCAAAACACACTTTGAATAAATTATGATATTAGGAATATCTCAGAATTCGTAAAGAAATCCTTACGTTATCATTAAAATGCAAATCTTATTTGATTGTCTTGTCGTGTGGAACGTGACATGACATCAGAATATTAGGAGAGTGACTGAACCTTCTTACCCCAGAAAAATATTTAATGAACAGTGTAAATAAACATACCTACTTCCGATAGTAATGACCAATGTATGATAATAAATAATATCCTTCAACCGATTACGGCTACGGCGGCCAATCTCAACGATCAGCCACGTACGCAGGATATATTATAGTGCTCAAGTGTGTGCGCAAACACAAGTCCACTCTCTATTCCCTTACCCTCATATTCCGATGGGACACTACTGTGACACGACCAGAGAGGGATTGGGCGCAGGACCAACGGCTTAACGTGCTTTCCGAGGCACGGGGGTACAAGACCGCCAACTTCCAGACTCCGGGCTGCCACTAAGAATTTCTTACCGAAAACTAGGTACAAATTTTTGGCCCGACCCGGGGATCGAACCCGGGACCTCTTGCACAGCCGTCGCTTTAAAGTGCGACCCACTAACCACTGCGCCACCGAGGCAGTTGATAATAAATAACAAAGATATAAAAAGACATACCTTTAAATACCTTATATAAACTAAATTAGTTTCTTTTATTCCTTTGATTGATTCTTCTATACTGAGTAAATGTTCTAAATGAATCGCTTATTTATCAGTCCCAGTAACCCCAGTAAACATTATTTCAACTAATGGGAAATGGAACTAATTGGTAAAAATCCCAGCTACTCCAAAGCTTTCCACTAATCATCCGGGAATCAATAGGAAGCGAATTAGGAACTCAAAAGATTAACATGTTGTACGACTGAGCCATGCAAACAGGATAGCGGTAAACAAGGTAACGGTGTTGCCAGTTTATGACCAAAGTACCTCAGTTGACCGTGCGAAATGGAGGAGTTGAAGTGATCGTGCGAAGTGAAGGAGTCGAAGTAGCGGACCCCGGGCTCCGAAGCGACAGCTTGGGACGCAACCTGAGACAAAATACTAAGATGATGATGATGAGCTTAGTTCTGTCGAACAGTTGCTGCAGCCTGCAGCGGTAATTTCCTTCCTACAAGGCTCTCTCACAACCCGACAGATAATTCCCGGTTGCGTCCAAAGTGGCCGCTCAGGACACTCTTAGACAATGATTTAGGATTGGGTAGTCTGGTAATTACAATAAAGCAACTGCCGTCTGACCTTCGGAACCAAAAGGCTCTAATCTTAATTTGCTAATAGGAGGCCGCGGCGGTGATCAGGATCACTTACTTAGGTACCTACCATACTTACCAGGCAGTCAAAAAAAAATAACACTTATATATTTTTTCACATTGGCAACACTGCTTAACGAATCCAACATTATTTGCCCAGTTCCAGCTGATGTGCATACGCTACCAAAGCACTATTTTTACACGACTGCGCAAAAAGAGTGTTCTGTATTCAGTGTGAGTACGAGTGCACTTTTAGCACTTTGCCGGGGAAATTTGGATGACCTGGGATTTACTTGCAGTTTCCATTGCCCATTTCTTTGAATGCGTTTGACTAGTGACGTTGGTTTTTTTGGATTGAACAAACAATACGCGTTCTATAAAAGATGTTTGAGAACACTGATATTTCTGATGTTTGAGCACACCTGAAAATTCGTCGTGCGTTTAGGTGGGAAGCAAACTCACGATTCTTCCAACTGAACTATCGAACGCAGTAGGTAAGTAATATGTCGAACGATTTTTTTGAGTCGAGTGCTTGATTCGGCTGATGAGCTGACGATAGTCTCATTGATATTGTATGTAATATTTAATTGTAAATAAACCACCAGTTAAGATGAAACTGTAGTTCTGTTGAAAGAGATCGCCACCCGGTACGTTGAAGGTCGTGGTCGGTTCCCATCACGGAGACCGTACTTAGCAGCTACCTATTTGAGAACGAGAATAAGAAGAATCATATCAGGACCTAAAAATAAAGAATTTTCATTTTCACTCATGTCTTTGATAAGCTTGTATGTTATTTATTTTGTGCGTACCTTTTTGTCTCACATGTCTATGTTATTCGTAAGTATAACCATGACCAAATGATTGACCGAATAATAGAAGCAAACATCCCACAAAGATGCCCGGTAAACTAGAGCCAAGCACGGTACATGGGTCGTGACGAATCAATAATTACTGTTTATTTTGAAACCTGACGCGCATCGACCGGAGACCGCTGGGCCTGCCATTGGGCCAAGGGGCTATCTCGCGTTACGTGCCATACATATTGTGTTCTCTCATCGATTTGTTCCCTGTTTCTTGAAGCCGAATTTTGTATGAAAGGATGGCATGAAATTGATGTCACAATACTAGATTTTTTTAATATTTTGTCTGTAACCTCATCTTCACAGTCACATACACAAACATCAATATGATGGTGTCAGGTGGTGTGGAGCCGTCCGTCTGATGTGCGTATATGTTCGCATGTTTGTGCACAAAAATAAAATACACTCCGTTTTAAATGTGCTAAATGCAAAATAAACGAAGTAATAAATAATCAATCAACCAAAATGTTATTTGCATAGGCTTGTACACAGTAGTAACAAATCATCATACGTTTAAGGTAATTCCGGGTTATATTTATTTAATGAAAAAATATGATAAAGAAAGTTTTCACTAAAATTTCAAGTTCATAATAATGTGGGCACATGGTATTTATTACCTACGTATTGTAGTTACCCAATTAATAAGATCTGGATGCGATTAGCCGAGAATCGATCAAGGTGGTGAGCATTCGAAGAGGCCTATGCTCAATACGACTCAATGACGACTCGTTTGGAACAGTGGTAGTGAACACTGCCTTTGGTCCAAGGGTTGCGGGTTCGATCCCCGCACAGTACAAACATTTGTGTGCATGAACATGTCTGTTTGTATTGGTCTGGGTGTTTCCTATGTATTATAAGTATATATTTACAAAAGAAAAGTATTATATGTATATATTTGTAATCCCACTGTTGATTCTGACATCCGTAACACTGGTGCTTGAGCTACCTATCTCGGAGTCAGATCAATGTTTGTGATGTTGTGAAATATTTATTTATAATATTTATTTAATAGAGGACTGCGAACAGGCTGATGGATGATGATAACCTAGTATATGTTTACACGGTTTTTGTATGTATTTTTTGACTGAATGATAGTACAGTACCTAAACAATATGGTTAACGTTCCTTGCAAGACTGCACATACTCGTAAAAATATTATGAAGTCGTAACACTTGGCCCTTACAAAATAATAGACGCAATTAATTAGCAGCTTGCCATAACTGAGCAGGGAAACACAAAAGAGCTTAGAAGTGCCTATAAAACCCGCCGTAAACTTGTAATCAAAGGAATGAAAAACAAAAATTTTATTGTAGGCCTTAGCGTGTGGTATGCGGGCCCATACAATTACAAATTGCCGGGTAAGTAGTGGTGTGCAACAGGGTAAGGAAATGTTTTATACATGCGAGATCATAAAAACTATTCCACGTTTAAGAATCTAAACCATCTATCTCCAAAATTTACCAACCCTAATAATCTAAATGGATTCCCTTGATAAGCGTCGAATTGATATTTATATGTCGCAGTATGATAGATGAAGCCGTAATATAGTTATATCCCTAGGGATATAGTTATAGAACGGTCCAAGTTTAGTGGTAAACTTATATTACTAGATAAAGTTTAGTGAAATAGCTTCGTAATAGAAATCTATCATATATAATTAAATAAAACACAGTTTTATTGGGTTTATCTTCATTAATTTATCAATTTATGTATCCTGCAGTTAGTTACAACACTTTGTGGCATTAACACGTATTAAAGTGACGGGTAGGGCACCCTAGCGACGCCAATCAATTTTAATTTTTAGCTACTAAACCGGATCTATTTTAAACAATTTCGGGGTTACAATCTCTCGACAATCACTTATACTATTTTTTAAATAACCATGCACAAATGTTGGGTCCATTTTTGTAGTGGCCGCTTTTGGCGGTAATTCAAATTTCGAGTACAAAAGCAGACCAAACAGTTATAAGTATTAAATAAATAATATTGGTATTAGCCGAGAGGTTGTAACCCCGAATTTGTTTAAAATGGATCCGGTTTAGTAGCTAAAAATTAAAATCGATTGACGTCGTTAGTGTGCCCTACCCGTCACCTTAAAGTAAATTATAATTAAAACAATCATATTTTTTGGATTTATACGTTAACAATACAATTAAAACTAATTAAACATTTAAAATCATTTAAATCAACAGTTTTGAGATATCTTTATTTCTTATGAACCAAATGAATAAACCAATAAAACTTTGTTTTATTTAATTATATATGATAGATTTCTATTAAGAAGCTATTTCACTAAACTTTATCTAGTAATATAAGTATATCACTAAACTTAGACCGTTTTGTAACTATATTCCTAGGGAGATAGTATTGAATCGCTTTCGTATAACTATGTTACGGTACATAATTATATCCCTAGGGATATAACTATATTACGGCTTCATCTATCTTACTGCGACATATATAAAACAAATTTCTTTTGCTTGGATTTGATGGAATGGCCCCGATTACCAGCTATTTAAACATCGCCAAAAAAAATTAAGACGAGGATCGTGGGGTACTAAGAATATAATTTACAGAGAACAATATTTATTTTGAAACAGACACATTATACAGACAGTTCACGTTACGGCACATTAAAAACACTCATGAATTACGGTACACGAAAATCCAACACAAAACTAAAATATCGCTTGTTTTACTTTATTTTATTTCAACAATCGTTTTCACATTTTGCTAGACTGAGCTTGACAGTTAGTTTTTAGAAAGACATATAAAAGTAACACAATGTTTCTGATATTTTATTACTTAAATGGTTTTAAATCTACGCGCGCTTGTTAGCAGTAGTTATACACTCCGAAGTACCACATGAGAAGATGTAAAATAAGAAAAAATATTTATAAATTAATTTCAGAAGACAAGGCTATGTACAACCGATAAATCAATTAGTATTGTAGAAATGTGATTGAGGGAGGCCCGTGCCCCAGCAGTGGGGACTTAAATGGGCTGCTGATGATGATAATTATTAATAATAGAATAGGATAAATACGGGAATTCCAATTTTAGTAAATTATAAAATAGTTCTCTTCTGCAATAAATCGATTAACCGTCCTTTTGTGGTTCTGTTTATGACATCGGTTTCGACGTCACACGTCTATAAAATCACAACACTAGAGGTCTAGAGGGTCATGTTCTATGGCTTGGTTATGAAAATGCAGGTTTAATTTCAACCGTGTTTAGAGTGTGCAGTGTTTAAATGAATGATGAAAAGTGTTAAGTTTCATACCCTACGCGTTTCGACGAGGATTATTCTCTCGGCTAACGATGGAACTAAGTGGTGGATTTGGTTCAACCAAACTAAAACGATAGGGTAGAATAGAACAGACTATTATTATCTTAAGCATGGGCGATGAGAATTAGCGCCATGAAAAGATTTTATTAATCATATTAATCCTAATCATATTTATTTATAAGAAACATGGTACATGGGAAGGTATTGTACTAGTTTTCATCATAGAAGAGGGCTGGTTTTACACAAGTTTAAACTCACTCAACAGACAATGGAAAGAGCTATCTATCTATGCTTGGCTTTTCTCTGCGGAATCAAATCCGGGACGTGATCCTGCAGCGGACTAAGGCTATCGAAGTAGATCATCAGAGTAGTAAGCTGAAGTGGAGGTGGGTTTTCCAGTTCCGCCGTATAACCGATAATCGTTGGAGTAAACGATTTCTGGAGTTAAGACCGCGTCTCTGAAAATGTAGTGCAGGAGACGCCCTTAGGCTAGGCGTGAGATGAGAAAAAATGGTATCAAACGAAAACTTTAGGCGAGCTCCACTAGCTGGAAGGTAGCGTAGAACAGATCTAGAATGGATACGTTTGTTATTAAATTGCTAATATTGAGACATTGTGTCATCAATGTCGGCGCTAGTTAGCTCTTGCCTGTGATTGAAGCCCAACTTAACAGATCAGTATTATAATATCTGTGACAGAACCCACTAAAATAATGACCTTCTCTGTACGTAACGACCTTCGGGGATTGACTGGATTAGTACTGTCAAATTACAAAGGTTGAATTAGACAAGTTTGAATAGGATTGAATTCGGAGATTTCAGAGCTTTGATTATGATACCAGACGGGACACTTACTATTTATTTTATTAAATTTGTAGATTTTATTTGTTTAATAGGAGAAATAGTCTTATTTAAGATAAATCATGTCCCACGCCCTCCTAGGTACTTACTACGTATTCAATTAGCCATCCTCACTTAGTTTCAGGCATCAATTTTTTATCGAAGTAAATTCACCAATAGATGGCGTTGAGTGTCGATTAAATCGCGCAATTGTATCGTCTTTTCGGTTTACTTTTTTAAATTTCTACAGGATTACTCTTTATAGATGTAGATAGGACTATCAAGATAAAAATGTTCAATACCTATTATGCTACTCTTACTAAGCATTGTTGATCTTGTCATGATTTTTAATTGAAATGAAAAAAAAATCTTGTTTTCACACTTACTTGTCCAGTATCCGGGTGTTTTAATAATATATATTTAATCATGGCAGGTAATTAATACAAATAATTACCCACTTATGATGATATATTAATTGATTTTTCATTACTTCTTTTTTGATGTGATTATGTTAGATTTTCATTAAATAAGTAAAAGAGAGGTGTATAAACTATAAAGCGACAGACTGTCTGTTGAAGCTAATAAACTTTGGTAAAAACTAAGGCCGATAAGATACTATTGTAAGAGTCAAAGATCAGTCGAACACAATACTATGTTGTTGTTATCTTTAAAATTGGTTTATTGACTGGGCAGATGATTTTTCAATTCAATTCATTTTATTTGCATAAAACACGGTACTTACTATTGTATACACGTAAGTTCACGTCATGTTTAGCCAAAATGTATATTATGCAAATATTTCACATAACTTACAATTTCCTATCCAAAAAATATCTATGTCATAGAAGCTATATTTGGGATCTTATAGTGAGACTGTTTATGCTAAATTTTTCTGACGGAGAAAAGCCTTTGAGGATTTTTTTTTCAGTTTTATGGTACTCTATTGTTTGCTTATGACTAATTAGCTACTAAACGGGACCCCTAATGATTTTATTCCACAATGGATTTGCTTAGTCCGAATGATAATAAAATAGGTCGAAGCGAAGATAATCTACTGAATCAGACAATCTCGACCATCTTAAATGTAGTAAAGCTTTCGTTGTGGTCTTAGTTTAAGTCCACAGAATATTTTAAGGCTAAGTTATGAGATTAACAAAACCGCCCACGCCCAAGGTTGTCTGTCAAGAACAAAAGACGTCTCAAAATGTATTAAGAGCGTTTCTACCAAATTGCTATTCAATTCAATGTTCAATTCATGGTAATTTTCAACATCAAACTACGATATAGTGTGAAGCTTTGTACAAACAGCTTCGTTCTGAATTCTGACTAATTCCATCATCAAGAAATATGATTTTCAACGTATAACCATAATCTGGTTAGATTCCACTGTCAAAGGGTTGCGAAGATCAGGTGGTACGACAGACGATTAATTCTGATCAATGGACAACATTTCATATTTTTAACATGTCCATATTGTTTTTTTTTATATGAAAATAGACATAAAATGAACAGACCCATATTTTTTCTTTTTTCAAAATATGGCCATTTTCATGCATAAAATAATTATTGAAATTCTTTATATTCTAAATAGACGTAAGCGCCAAATGACGTCATCGGACGGCTGAATACAGCGATATTCCTTTGCTTATCATTGTTTTAATAAAAAAAAGGTACTACTGTCAAAGGTAAATAATACTAGTGTCAACATTGTCAACGTCATTCATACATTCAACGTTGACAAGTTGTCTTTTTTTTGACAGTTACATGTCATGGGTTTGGCATTTCGTAAATTTAAAACTATAATGTGCTAAGCAAAGAAATATTTTACATTCTGCCGTCCGATGACGTCATTTTACGTTTTTTAGTTTTTAATTTTTTTCTCAGCAAATAAGCAATATAAAAAATTAATAAATAAATATTCGAGCAGCGGAAAAGTAAACAAAGAATTGGTATTTTTTGTTTCAGAGCTTAGCAATTTTGAAATGTTGTCCATTCTGGATCATCGTCTTTTTGCTTTGAACGCCACCGTAGAGAGTCATTATAGTGGAGTCAGCTCACCTACACTCTTCAACCTGTATATGAACAAGCTGATTGAGGAGCTCAGCGGTGCTGGCGTCGGCTGTTCCATTGACGGTAGTCAACAATATAAGTTACGCCGACGACATGGTGCTGCTGTGCCCATCGGTCAGGGCTCCCAATAAGCTCATTGGCATCTGTGAGCGATACGCGGTGGCTCACGGACTCAGGTACAATACTGACAAAAGTGAGCTTCTTGTTTTTAAAACGTACAAAGTTCCGCCTGTTATGCTTAATGGCAGGCAGCTCAAGCAAGTACAGAGTTTTAAGTACCTGGGTCATTGGGTCACCGAGTCCCTAAAAGATGACTTAGATATAGAGCACGAGCGTAGAGTACTGTGTGTTAGGGCTAATATGCTGGCCCGCAGATTTGCAAGCTGTACAAAACAGGTTAAAACAACACTTTTCAAAGCCTACTGTAATTCCCTGTACACTTGCAGTCTGTGGACACAGTATACCCAGGGAGCGTATAAGGTCCTGCTTACGCAGTATAATGACGCATTTAGGATGCTGATGGGGCTGCGGCGACATTGTAGTGTCTCAGGGATGCTGGCGGAAGCTGGTGTTGATAGTTTCGCGGCTATCATACGCAAACGCATTGCGTCCCTGATTCACCGTGTTCGGGGCAGCTCCAACAGCCTCTAATAGACTGTGGCAGCGAGGCTAGATGTGGACAGTGCGATAATGAAACACTGGACCCGTGTCCATCTGACCAAGGACACAAAACCCTCTCACAATTATTATAATATTTGAAGTAATTAGACATTTTTATTGGATTTAATTTAATTGATCGAAATGTATGAATCTAATTTAATTAATTACTAACATAGTTATAAGGTCACTGTTACTAACCAATTAGATATGGGTCATGCCTGAAATAAATGATTTTTATTTTATTTTATTTTATTTATTTTTATAGTTTCAAAAAAGTAAAAAGTAAGTAAGTAAAACATTTATTGAGCACAAACACTAATACCATTAGAACAAAACGTTAACACTAAGACATAAAGTTACAAATAATGTCCTCCCAACCGATATTTCGGTCATGGCGGCCAATCTCAGCGATCAGCCATCGACGCAGGACATATTATAGTGCACAAGTATTTGCGTAGACACACGTGCACTCTCTATTCCCATACCCTCTTATTTCGATGAGACACCAATGTGACACGACCGAAGAGGGATTAGGCGCAGGACCAACGGCTTAACGTGGTGGCGCAATGTTTAGTGGGTCGCACTTTAAAGGGACGGTTGCGCTTGGGGTCCCGGGTTCGATCCCCGGGTCGGGGCAAAATTTGTACTGGAGTTTTTCTGTTAAGAAATTTCGAGTGTTAGCCCGGAGTCTGGAAGTTGGTAGTCTTGTACCCCCGAGCCTCGGAAAGGTACAAATAATAAGTAGGTCGCCTATTGCATGAAAATTAAGTGGTCAACAAGGTCCAACCTCAACATCCAACCTTCAACAGCATGCTGAAAATGTTGGGTCCAACGCGTACGCGAAACATTGATTCATGAAAAGCGGCCACTTTTGGCGTGAATCCATTATTCGCGTACAAAAACGGACCCAACATTTATGCATGGTTAATTAATAAGTAGTATAAGTGTTTGCCGAGAGGTTGTAACCGGTTTAGTAGCTAAAAATTTAAACCGATTGCCGTCGCTAATGTTCCCTACCCGTCACCTTAACAATCTTTTATGAATAAATGTGTTCTTCGCCTTTTATCGATATTAATAATTTTATATCGCAGTTTTATCGATTCGGATTCCTAGAAATCTATAATGTAATCAAAAGTCATTACTTTGTGGAGCTGGTCTAATAACAGGCCTCAATGACTCCTATCTATCATTCCCTTGCGGCCCCTGTACACTCGACCTCGAACATTATCCGACTTTATAAGCCCCGGGGCGTGTATCTGCAGATTGCAATTACAATAGCTATACTCGTAAAATACGCGCGAGATACAACACTTGTTCACTGGAGTATACTTGGAGATTACGATTTTGTTTTTATGTGATAGGTGGCAGACGAGCAGATGAATCACTTGATGGTAAGCGACTGCCGGCGCCCATGGACACCCGCGACACTAGTGCAGTCACAAGTGACTCCCTTTCCCCCGGATTGGGCCTGTACCTTCACTCACGCAGTTAAAAACAACACAGTGCTGCTACACGCAAGTTTTCTGTGAGGCCATGGTATCATTCCGGTCAGCCCATTCATGCCGAAGCGTGGCTAAAACGGTCAATAGCTGATTTCGAATTAAGCTGATTTACTTTTATTGGGAAATAGGATTACGAGCGAAAAGAAAAACTAATATTTAAATGTGAAATACGTTGAAAAGTATATTTTAATATAAAACGAGGAATTTATAATGTCTGCCTCCTATCACAGCGTGACGTCGAGAGAAAAGAAGAAGGGGTATCGGTCGATGGCTTTTATATCAAAATATTTCAGTATTGCCAAGTTAATAATAAAACCAGTATTAAATAAACCAAATCAATTAATTTTTGCATATTAATAATCGATTATTTCCAACAACTTTCTTTTGTTTAAGGTGACGGGTAGGGCACACTAGCGACGCCAATCGATTTTAACTTTTAGCTACTAAACCGGATCTATTTTAAACAATTTCGGGATACAACCTTTAGGCAAACACTTATATTATTTATTAAATAACCGTGCATAAATGTTGGGTCCAACGCGTACGCGAAAAATTGATTCACGCCAAAAGCGGCCACTTTCGCGTACAAAAAGGGACCCAACATTTGAGCATGGTTATTAAATAAATAGTATAAGTGTTTGCCAAGAGTTTGTAACCCTGAATTTGTATAAAATACATCCTGTTTAGTTGCTAAAAATTAAAATCGATTGGCGTTGCTAGTGTGCTCTACCCGTCACCTTAATGAATCCTCGTAAGTTTATAAGTTATTGCCCATTGTTAACGAGAGAAGCGAGCTATATCCTATATCTATAAATAACATAATATACAGACGTAATCTGACAGGTGTTAAATAAAAATTAACGTGTTCTTTAAAGGCAGGTTATAAAATATATTTTTTATTACGTTTGTTAAAAATAACAATATGATTATAAACTTTTGCGTTGCATTGTACAAATTTGTACTTGGGGCGAAAAGGGTTTTTTTTTAAATAACGTACATACTCGTAACAGTATCTATTTAGGTACAGTTTGAAGTCAAGCTATCGAAACGTCAAGTTTTAAGTAGATAGGTACTACTACTGGAGTACTTATTTATAAATGTAGTCGAGTTTTGCCCCATGTATATTAAATTATTTTTAACAATAATGTTTTCTACGACGTCCATACTGATTCAGACCCGCCTTAAATTAATTAGTTTGCCACATACCAATTACAACTGTGGCTCCAAAAGGAGAACCTTCGTTAATCTGACAGCTGTCTACCGTCGGCCATTAAATTCCTGACATGATTTAATCGACCTGTCAACTTTGTCGCCCTCAGCGGGGCATCGATTAACATTCTGCATTGCAATGAATGGAGCGCTACGTCTCGTCTAAAAAGTATGATTCTACAAGGATATGTCACTTACGCTCGCCATAAGCCCTGGACGGGCGTGTGTAGAATTAATAATGGATGTATGTTGTTAGTTACAGTACTTATGTGAGTACATGAGTAAATAATAGTCAAGAGTTAAAGGTAGAAACGCTTTGCGATCGTTCCGCTATTCGTCCACTAGTTTCTGCCACCCTGATCGATCTATGGCTTCGATCTCTGGGCACAGATTATATAGAACCAACCGTTACGACCGAATCGGATTTCCCCTCCCTTTCATACGCGCTGTGTTTCTACTTTGTTTGGATGCGACATTTATATTCGCGTTTGTTACGGGACGTCTTCACGCTAATCCCCAGGTAGATTGGATTGGTCGACGTTCATTGGTCTTTAATGGGAGCATAGTCAAAGTCATTCATATACCGGGACCGAACGCGACGATAATTAAACTATTGTCATCATCATCATCATCATCATTTCAGCCAATAGACGTTCCACTGCTGGACATAGGCCTCCCCCAATGTTCTCCACACAGATCGGTCCTGTGCCTCCCGCATCCAATGGATTCCCGCGATCTTCACCAGATCGTCGGTCCACCTTGTAGGAGGCCTGCCACTGGCTGCGACTTCCTGTACGTGGCCTCCACTCGAGGACCCTTCCGCCCCAACGGCCGTCTGTTCTCCTCGCTATGTGCCCTGCCCATTGCCACTTGAGGGATGCAATCCTTTGGGCTACGTCTATAAACTATTGTACATTTTAGTAATTACTGCTTGACGTTTCTAGGATATTTTAGTAGTAGTATATAAGAGTCAACAACAATAAGGCCATTTAGAACCTAGACAAACCTACTATGGCAGGATAATGAAAAATAAAAATGAAAATATTTTATTTAATTGAGGTCCATACAGAACACTTACGAATGTCAACATGTTTAACCAGGGTATTATTATCTTACTCTATGCGTTTACCTCTGGTTCAGAGTGTAGTTTTTGCCAAGAAGACAACCAGCAAGAAACTTAGCAGTTACTCTTTAAAAAAAAGTTTTTTTACAAAATGTCACCATTAAGGTGACGGGTAGGGCACACTAGCGACGCCAATCGATTATAATTTTTAGCTACTAAACCGGATCTATTATAAACAATTTCGGGGTTACAACCTCTCGTCAAACACTTATACTATTTATTAAATAACCATGCACAACCATGCATAGCTAAAAATAAAAACGATTGGCGTCGCTAGTGTGCCCTACCCGTCACCTTAATGTATTTGTCCCTAAATTATTGTCATTAAAAAAAAACGTCGATATGTCATTCAATCAAAGCTCGATTGTTTAAGTTCGATCGATGGCATTGATTCACGATGCATAAGTGTGGCAATAAACTAGGTACCTTTTCTACTTCTACTACTACCTGCGTATTATTTAATCATGTGCCGTTACTTATACGATGCAAAACAAACGTTGCTCTGCTCAAATCAATGAACAGCTTGTATCCCTCCACTACTGTACATAGGTCTTCTTCTAATTTTGGCAGTCCAAGAAACCGCAGTTCTATTTGCCTAATCGTCGTCTGCGCTCCAAGTGAGCTGCCGTTACAAATCAATGTAGAATTTAAGAAAATCCTTAGTAATTTACTGTGAGCTAGAAATGTTTTCGATAGCTGTTATTTATTATAGATCTGCTATACATACGGGAAGCGATATATCGTCACTTTCGTCCCATGAAACCATTTTTTTTGACGCTTGCCTTTTATCTTATCCCTAGCGTAGTTTATAAAATGGAACTCTTCGAAAATTCATACTAACATTTTAAATGCGAAAGTAACTGATGCCTAAAGATATATAAAATGAAGGTATGGAGCAGAACCTGAGACGAGTATGGAAACCAAGTAACCCTGCTAAACCTTGAAGAGATATAGATCGTAAGGCCTTATGTAGTTAAGTTGTTCATCGTGATGAGCATTTTCTGATAACGTAAGATAATTTAAGGTCTAAAACAAAGTTTAGGCGTAAGAAAAGTTAGAAAGGACAAAGGGTTAATATTGCGAAAGTAAGGCTGAGGGGATGAAATTTTGGAAGTTCTTCATCATGGAAGTATAATTCATGAAACTTTGGAATTAAGTATTAGAAAAGAAATAAATAAATATTTTCAAAATTTACTATAAAAAGCTGTTATAATTATTTTTGTTTGATGTGCTGTTGGTGAACCTAAATAAATAAATAAAACTGCGTTCTCTGTGGTGCGGATGAATGTCCAAAACAGTCAAATGAAAAATAGTGCTTATTTATTTATTTAAAATAATAAAATCTCAAAATAATAACCACGAACGAAGTCCCGTGGTAAAGCTAGTCTATTCAAAACTGACAAAGCGTAGACTTATTGTTCAGTGTACTGTAAGTAATAGGTTTCGGTACTTTAGGATATCGCCGTATGTGTTTTGGGTCAATCTAATATATTATGTAAAAAGTATTCGTATTTTAGTATTTTCCCAGGACATTTTCTTGGAGTGTCTTAAAACTCCGACCTTAGCAGAGATTCGGAACATTGACCGCGCCGTGATCCAGGGATGCGAGTTGTTTCTTTTGATCGTCTGTTTCTTTGATGTCAAATCTTGATGGTATACATAGAAATATAAAGAAAATATTGTGTTATTTCCTTTTATAGAAGAGGGATTAACAATACTACACTATCAATACCCCAACAAACGAAATAAATCGTTTTCATATTTCTTCAAACTTCTGTTTGATTCGCACTTACACATACATAAATATATACTTGAACAACAATAATTTAGTACTTGGATTACAAAACGAGTCATTTAAATGTTTCTGTCTGATACTTAGAAAATATTAGCATGTTTATTTCAATAAACTTCGATAGATACCTGTTACCCAAATATTTAATACTTCCTGAGCGTCGCTGAACCATCGGAGTAGCGATGGTTCAGCGACCCAAAATGAGTCTTGGCCTCCGATACGAGATGCCGTCATTTGTCTCGATCTTGTTCAGCTTCACGCCAATCTCCTGCTTACATATCTTGCAGGTCCGCGTTCACTACATCCCGCCAGCGATAATGTGGCCGGCCAGTAGTTTGTCCGAGATATGCCTTCTTAGCGCCGCGATCTGATGCCATTCTCTCGATGTGACCGAGCCATCGGATTCTATGTGCTTTTGTCTCTCCTAGTATTAGCTTAGACATGAATGGGCCGACTCGACCGGTGTGATACCACTGCCTCACAGAAGACCGGCGTGAAGCAGCGCCTGCGCTGTGTTTCGCCGTGTGAGTGAGGTTACCGGAAGCCCAATGGGGGGAAGGGGAAAAGATTGTTCCGTAGTCCTTGGGCGGCGGAATTGCTTACCATCAGGTGATCCGTCTGCTCGTCTGCCACCTCTCATATAAAAATAGTATGTTGGGTTCTGCCATCGGTTCTTCTATTTCAGCATTGTACTGGTCACTGAACGTAAAATCCTCCGGAAAATGTTTGGTCCTAGTCAAGAAGCGGGTGGTAGTTGGAGGATTCCGAAAATAATATATAATATTATTATTATTATATATTATTATTATAACGTTTGTTTTAACATTTTCATAAATGTGATATTGATAGGTGATAGGTATTAGTTAGGCACTTTCTTATTGTTGAACGATGATGAATAATATATTTCCTTAGAGACATAAACATAAAAATGTTGCTTGCTAATTTTATTAAATCATTTAAATTTGCCTAAGCCTTTTTTTATTATAAATTATGTGTAGAAAAAAGTAAATAACTGTTTACCGATATACATTGTCATTAACTGAGCTAGATGCCATAGCTTTTAATGTCCAAAGTGAAAGTACTCTGAAGGGCTGATAAAACCTCCTTATAAAAGATATGGCTTGTTCTAGGTCCGTGCTTCTCAAACTTTGATCATATATACCGTAATTTTTTATCGTTTACATCCCAAAATCTTCAAAATAGTTTCCGTGAATAAAGTCAATTTAGCATGTTAGATCAAAAAAGCTGTTTCATACATTATTGCCGGGTGGATTTTTTATTTTGTATGGAACAGCAGATTTTTTGCGCGTATATTGTAGATCGAACATGCTAAATGGACTTTATTTATATAAAGTCGATATTTATTATGAGGTTTTCGGGATGTACAACGAAAAAATGACGGTATATATCGATGTTCTCAAATGATAGGTTCCGCTTCGAGCCATGGAAATAAAATACCGGGTTGTATGTTTGTTTTCTCCAAAGCTTAAGAAAAAAATATCATCATTTCCCGTGATCTTGCATTCTTCGATAAAAATAGCTTCAAACTTCGCAAAATGTATAGTAGTAAAGTAAAAATACATGTATTTTATTATTGCGTAATATACATTAATACCATGATATGTATTCACATGTTACAAATACAAATTACATTTCTGTTTTATGATCAAGGATTTCTTTTAAGTAAATTCATACTTGTGTTAGAAAAACCCCGCTCTCCGTACCATAGCTTCAATAATCTAGTAATACCTATAAGATACTAGAATGAATGTAGGTATGTGTGATCATAACTTCATATCTATGTTCATGTTGTATGAAAGTAACCCTGGTTAAATATAAATAACTAAAAATACTAATTGCACATCAAACTATGTGCAATTAGTATTATTTGCTGTGCAAAAAGGTTAGGTTAAGTTAGCAATTTATTAATTTTGAGGGAACGTTAAATACAACCCGTTACTTACATATTACAGTGACCCCCTGAGATAAAAGTGAAATAAAGTACTTAGGTATTAAATAAGACATGTAAAAATAGGTTCTGAGTTTCATGAACAAAGTTTGGGAATCGCTACTATAGATCCCATCTCGATAATCTATACTCAAGACACGATAATAGGTACCCGTCAAATTGGCTTTCTTGGCGGATTGACACAGATATCTGGTCGTAAATCACTCACAACTATGATTAACTTAGACCAGTGTAATGAGTCGTCACTGTAATATCACAATCTTTGCAACTTGTTTGTAGCTAAGACATAGCGGAGTTTGGCAGCGTCCTCACAGTATGACGGTATTTTATTTGATACTAGCGGTCGCCCGCAGCTTCGCTCGGCATGAATTCGGTTTTCCACAGACATAAATAGCAGCATGTGTCAGTTTCCAATAATCTCTTAAACTATCTTCACTTAAAAATCACGTCAATTTTTTTCAAACTTTTTGCCGTTTGGCGGACTTTATCATTCATAATATTAAATATTTGTTTGTCATAATTTATACCCACATACTTAATAATATTAATAAAAAATATTTCACAACATAACATACATTGATCTGACTCCGAGATAGGTAGCTCCAGCACCTGTGTTACGGATATCAGAACCAACAGCGGAATTACAAATATAGGTATACATTCCAGTTATTTTAATGCCGAAGCCTGGTTGTTAGCCTAACTAAATGTTTCCAGAAATTCTGATAGCCCGATTTAATAGCTAACAAATTAAATAGATTTTTTTTATGGTAGAGGCGGACAAACGAGCAAGCGATTAATTATTATTTATCAATCAATCGGCGTTGCTAGTGCGCATTACCTTAATTTAATTGTAGGTATTTACGATAATTTCTGTTCTACTTTTTTAATAAATTCGCTTACTTATTTTGTTAACGCTTTCCATGATGATGGTGCTTTGGGGTTGCTTGATCAGGTGATTTGTCAGCTCGTTTACCCTGTATTGTATCGTAAAAAAAATGCAAATTTCCACCGATCCACCCTTCAAAGACTATATCGGCAAAAAGTGCCATCCTTTTATCCCGGTATTCATATCCCAGACAGGGCTAAACTGAATTGGTATTCTACAGCTTTGGTAAATTCACTGAAATTTTTCGACGTTATAGAACATCGACCAAAAAGCGGATCGAGTTTGTATTCACACACGAGTCAGTTTTTCTATATGAAAAGTTTAAAAGTAAATAGATTTTTTGCAAGATGTATAGAATGTTTTTATTTATTTATTGGGGATAACAAACAAGTGTACAATACTTACATCTTACTTTAAAATACAGTAACCACATAGTATTTAGTAATTGTACAATCAACAACATTATCCACTAGTAGATATATTAAGTTAATGCTGTGAAATGTATTGCCGGCGCATGTAATAAATGATATAACCTAAAATATTGGGGGTATCATCTTATTTATTAATATTATACTAATACTTATTTATAAATTGATTACAGTACTATAAAACGAAATGATTCTTGAAATGTTTCCCTCCACGCTGTATATGTACTGACTCATATACAGTGTGGCAAAAATGTCGTGTATTAGTAAAATTCAATTCCCTACTTTGTCAGGATCGCTAATTTTGCAATAGAAGTAACATGAATATAACATCACCGCCTGGACAAATAAGGGGATCAAAATGCTTTCAAAACTCGAACCGAATATTTCCTCTAACGTCGATATCTTCTCCTTAACATCATCGTATTAGCGTATTATTCCCGGTTGCGTCCAAAGTCATCGCTTACACCGTGCTCCAGGATTTGGTGAGTCTGGTAATGGTAATTATAGATCCCTCCTCCTCCTTGCGTCACTTGTCCTCAGTGCTGAGGGTCTTGGTTTCGATGAGTAATTTTTAACCGGGACTATCTACCGCCAGCTCACTTTATCATTGGTCCGCGTGGATCGCATCATATACTGTGGTGTTTAAGGTTGAGCTGATTTGATCGAACCAGCGTATGGGGCTTCTGCCTCTAGGTCTCTGGTAATTATAGATAACTCCTCCGTAAAGTAATCTTTTTCCAAAAGCCGACGTGTGTACTCATTGGCTTGATACTAATCGGATTGACGATTTGGTAGACCCTGTCTGATAGGTATGCTAGAGATGTATTTACAAAAGAAAAGTATTATGTGTATATATTTTGTAATTCCGCTGTTGGTTCTGATACCCGTAACACAGGTGCTTGAAATACCTATCACGGAGTTAGATAATGTACTTATGTGATGTTGTGAAATATTTATTTATTTATAATATCTTAACTCGACAACCCGTTTGAAACAGTGGTAGTGAACGCTGCCATTGGTCCAAGGGTTGCGGGTTCGATCCCCGCACAGTACAAACATTTGTGTGCATGAACATGTCTGTTTGTATTGGTCTGGGTGTTTCCTATGTATTATGAGTATGTATTTACAAAAGAAAAGTAGTATATGTATATATTTGTAATCCCTCTGTTGATTCTGATATCCGTAACACAAGTGCTTGAGCTACCTATCTCGGAGTCAGATCAATGTATGTGATGTGAAATATTTATTTATTTATAATATCTTAACTATTTATCTAAACTGTTACTTTCCTTTACAAGTTTAAAGAGGTATTCTAAAGTTTCAATAAGGGATAGTAAAGAAAGCATTACGTAGTTTAGTTAGTGACTTTGTTAGTTGCCTACTCACACCAGTTCACTTACATCATAAATCATAGCCTTTACAGTAGTTGCAAACAGTGAAGAATCTTACTTCTTAGCTTTAATATATTTATTTCTATTAGAGGAACAAATTAAACAGGCAAATTAGTATTGATATACATCATCATCATCAGCCCAATTAAGTCCCCACTGCTGGGGCACGGGCCTCCCTTAATCACATGAGGGGTAATTGCCATACTCACCACGCTTGGCAGACGGGTTGGCGAGGGTTTAGATATAAATGCAGAGTTTTCCTTCTCTGGGTGCTGATGATCATGCCAGCAGCTTTACCTTAGTCGCCTTTTACGACACCTCGGTAAGAGTGAGGGTGGCCTATTCTACTCTGTCGGGGACCACACGGCCTCAGTATTGATATACGACATAGGTATATTTTCTTGGTAAGGACAAGTGAACATGGACAGATTGACATACAGGAATGTCTTCTTAAATCCAGAGTGTTAGACTTTGTCTAAGTATAACCATAGGTTAAACAAACCTTGAAGATTCGTAATTCCACTATGAGAAAGAATATTGACAATTTCGTGCCATTCCATTTATCAGTCTGTTAACTTTTGCTATCGATTAGAAATCTAGGCTTTTAGGTCCAATTGACCAACATTTATCCGAATATAAGCTTAAGTCTACAAGTCTTATGGTATGACGGCGATACAAACCACTGCGCTAAACAGGTCTTCGAAGATTTAATATCGGTTAAATATTGGTCGAATTGAGAGGACTAAGCCCCGATTCGACCAATCTTTATCCGTTTTAAGGGCCGAGTTCATTATCTTTTCAAACAGCTTTAAGGTGACGGGTAGGGCATACTAGCGACGCCAATCGATTTTAATTTTTACCTACTAAACCGGATCTATTTTAAACAATTTCAGGGTTACAACCTCTCGGAAAACACTTATACTATTTATTTAATTACCATGCACAAATATTGGGTCCGTTTCTGTACGCGATAAATTGATTCACGCCAAAAGTGGCCGCTTTTGGCATGAATCAATTTTTCGCGGGTCCAACGCATACCAAACCCAACATTTTTGCATGGTTATTTAATAAATAGTATAAGTGTTTGCGGAGAGGTGTAACCCGAAATTGTTCACCTAGATCCGGTTATTTAGCTAAAATAGTAATCATTGGCTTGCACTAGAGGTGCCTAACCTCACCGAACATTCAAGCACCCTAACCATGCAAGCGCGGATAAAGTGTGATTTTACCGTCGTTTTAAAGTTGGAGAACTCGGCCCTAAATCTATGGTACCGTCAGATTTGTATGGAATGACAGCGCTGTATCATATTTAGTATCGGAAGGTTGGTCGAACCATCAGGTGATCCGTCTACTCGTCTGCCACAAATGAAAAAATAAATAATAAATATTTCACAACATCACATACTTGATCTGACTCCGAGATAGGTAGCTCAAGCACCTGTGTTACGGATATCAGAATCAACAGTGGGATTACAAATATATACATATAATACTTTTCTTTTGTAAATACATACTAATAATACATAGGAACACCCAGACCAATACAAACAAACATATTCATGCACACAAATATTTGTACTGTGCGGGGATCGAACCCACGACCCTTGGATCAAAGGCAGCATTTACTACCACTGTTCCAAACGGGTCGTCAAAAAAAAAAAACAAAATATTACAAAAACATTCCGCTCTTGTTATACTGTGGTATAACTATCCAGAACTCATATTAGTAGGTACAGAAAGTGCCCTTTGTATGTAGTATTGTAGTTCGGTATGATTGTCTGGCGCTTTTATTCTTACTTCGTCTTCATTTTCTCATATTATTTACTATCATATATTTTCCTTCATTGTGTTTACTACACTGCGATCTCGTTATTAGACTAGATGAGTTATAATGAAGAAATCGCTACCAGCTAACAGTTAGCGAGTTAATCGATGCTCACGCAAGACCGGTTGATAATTATTTATATTCTAATGGGCGCGTAAATTTGAGCTCGGAGACCGATTGGAATTCTTTCCACGTTATACGTGCCAGTCGGATGCATACGTAACTAAGGACTTGCGTGTTGGGGCCATGTTGTGATGGTATGAGTATTCATACATGTATCGACGAACATTACGTAACTAT
Organism: Marasmia exigua; assembly: GCA_019059595.1. Classification (NCBI taxonomy): domain Eukaryota; kingdom Metazoa; phylum Arthropoda; class Insecta; order Lepidoptera; family Crambidae; genus Marasmia; species Marasmia exigua. The sequence continues at coordinate 8,462,702 of CM032476.1, read as the reverse complement.
CGATTATTTTTGTTTTGTTTTGTTTAGTGAGTGGTTGACCAAAACGGGACCTGGAGGGATTTGAAACCGTTATTTACTTGGCCGTGAGGTCCCGGCAGAGTAGAATAGGCCGCCCTCACTCTTACCGAGGTGTCGTAAAAGGCGACTGAGGTAAAGCTGCTGGCATGATCATCAGCACCCAGAGAAGAAAAACTCTGCATTTATATCAAAACCCTCGCCAACCCGTCTGCCAAGCGTGGTGAGTATGGCAATTACCCCTCATGTGATCGAGGGAGGCCCGTGCCCCAGCAGTGGGGACTTAAATGGGCTGATGATGATGATGATGATGATTTACTTGTTTTAAGTATTTGAATCCTTAGTCTTTTAACAAATCTGTTTTGGTCTAACCAGAATATTTTTAGGTGCCGTATGTAGTATTTTTTATATATTTTTTGTGAGCCGTGCCTTGGCCACCGTTAGGGAAACTTGTTTTTTTACACGAAACCTCAACCGCGATTTACTAGAAATCTATATTTTCCGTTGATCCCGTTGGTCCCTCTTTGGTCAACCACTCACATAATTTAGGTAAATATGAATATAATCTTGAAAGAAATTAAAAAAAACTTTATTTGGAAATACCGGTTGTATGTAGATTTTATTCGATGATTTTTCAATCATTAGATAAATGTCAAGTCAACAGACCAATACAGTAATGATTACTCGCCGAACTACAATGTCCTTAATAGAAAATTATTTATTTCTTGCATCATATTTATATTCAATATACAAGTTACATATCATATATAACTATCGTGATAACTACCCTGTAATGTACGGGTATGGCAAGAGTTGTGTACAACCCGTGCGGATAAAGAATGGGATCAGAAATGGCGGCGCATCTATTCACTTCTCGCTCGCACACATATTTGCGTCTATACTCGCACTCGTGGGGTGCGCGTAAAGACGCAAATAGTGTGCGAGCGAGAAATGAATAGATGCGCCGCCATTTCTGATCCCATTCTTTATCCGCACATGTAGTACGTTTTTTTTTGTCAATAGTCTAACGCTTGACCACAATCGCACCTGATGGAAAGCGACGATGAGGTCTAGGATTTGTTACAATCCATTTTATGACAAATTACTACTACTTTCTACTTAATATCTATTATTAATATAATATTTTATTTCTCCTAATACCTAATAGTCCTAATTTTACATCTAATAATGAATTTGAAATATCTATTGTATATACATAATACTTAAAATGTTTGTCATTGAAAAATTCTTCGACACTGTAATATGATTTTCTTAAAATTAATAAGTAGTTTAAGTGTTTAGGTGAATGAATTTATATTTTCTTGGAACTTCAAATTGTTCGGTAGTTTATTATAAAGAGTGATATTTAATTGCAATGTTGGTAGCAGATTTGATGTTAATATCAGTTAATTGAAAAATGAGTCCTAACTTGACTAAGATAGGTATATAAAATGTTTCACATCATTGACAAGCATGTTGGGTTCCTTCTTCTTTCAGATCTAGATAGCAAGGGAAGACGTTTATTGCTAAGAAAATCCACCACACCCAGCCACTATTATAAATTTTATGCAGTAGACTGTATCTATAGTTATGGCATAGCTGTGGAATTTAAAATCCATTCTAACAAATCCCGCAACTGATACCAATAAAAATGTAAAACAACGTGAAAGTCAAAAAGTTATTGATATGGCATGTTGCCAGCCCAAACAGGATTAGGCTAGGTTGTAGCTTTTTCCATGCGATAAGCTGTTTTATTGCTCATTTATTTTATCATCATCGTTTAGAAATAACATCAGTTAAACCGCAATAAAATGAATTTAATTTTATGACGAAACATTTATAGGTTCGGCAAACTTTAGGTAATCTTATCTATTTATAAAAAGTAAATTATAAGACAGCGACAAGACTTGTTGGTAAACAGAGAAAGCGAAACACTAACTGTGATCGCGTAAGATAATATATAAAGATACTTTATTGCACAAAATACACATCTTAAGGTGACGGGTAGGGCACACTAGCGACGCCAATCGATTTTAATATTTTAGCTAGAAATCGGATCTATTTTAAACAATTTCAGGGTTTACAATCTCTCGGCAAACACTTATATACTATTTATTAAATAACCGTGCACAAATGTTGCGTCCGTGCACAAACGCGAAAAATTGTACCACGCCAAAAGTGGCCGCTTTTGGCGTGAATCAATTTTTCGCGAAAGTCTTCAATGCGTGTGTGTTGCCAGTGATGACATACGGAACCGAAACGTGGCCGCTTACAATGTGCCGAGTAAGGAGGCTCAAAGTCACCCAGAGAGCAATGGAGAGAGCTATGCTCGAAGTCTCTAGAACTAAGGTCACAGACATAGGCCAAATTATTGCATGCCTCAAGTGGCAATGGGCAGGGACACATAGCGAGGAGAACAGACGGCGATTGGGGCGGAAAGGTCCTCGAGTGGAGGCCACATACAGGAAGTCGCAGCCGTGGCCGGGCCCCCACAAGGTGGACCGACGATCTGGTGAAGATCGCGGGAATCCATTGGATGCGGGCGGCACAGGACCGATCTGTGTGGAGAACTTTGGGGGAGGCCTATGTCCAGCAGTGGACGTCTATTGGCTGAAATGATGAAGATGAATTTTTCGCGTACAAAAAAGGACTCGACTAGTCATTACAGAAATTTTGCGTACGATTTCGGCGGTCTTGTCGCTGAAAGCGATTTCTACCAGACAACTGGGCAAAGGACATTTTCATAATAATTCTAATAGTTTCTGTATACACGATGTTATAGACGCCCAGCGCCATCTCTTGGTAGGTACAGTTTGAAACTAATGTCCCAAAGTTAAGTTAGGCACCTGTACCACTTTATTTAACACAAGTGGTTTGTGTTAAATAAAGTGGTACATGTGCGAGAGAAAAAGATATAATAGCAATTTTGTATAATCAACCCATTTGAATATGACATGCACCACTGTACAGTTGTTTTAAAATACAATACCCAATAATCGTAACTGCGATATTAAATGAACCAATTTTAACGATATTCGTATCATTAAGATAACTTTTAAGCTACTTACCACCGGTAAGCGATTACTATAGCGTATGAAAGATTTCGATACCAGAGACATTATAAATATGGAGGTTGATTATCACGCCTTAAAATTAATATCTACCTACACACGCGCTTTACATTGCACATACACACTTATGTAGAATCTAAAAACAAAAACAAATAGATACCTATATAACTAACATTACTTATTTCTTAATTATTATTACCTACATTTACATGAATAATATAATAATTAAAATTGACAAATGTCTCCCGCAGACCGTAGTAGAGTTACTCCTTTGCTAATTATCAGCATCTCTCTCTAGGGATGAGTAACATAACGTTTAAAAATAAGGTAACCTACTTTGTCTCACCTAGGAAGCATGCTGGCCGCACGCATTTTCACCACACGTGAAAAGAAAATATGACGTCTACTAAAAATAGAATGTTTTGAAATTGGAACCCGGAGGCGTGCTTAAATTCGTAAATAATCCCGCGGGTTAACAGTAACTGAACAGTTATTTCTTATAAATAAAAAAACAAAAGACCATAGGTACAATGTTGGTAATGAATGTAACGTGAATGGTTCTCTACTTATAAAAGCAAATTGTATGATATCAAAATATAGGTAAATATGTGCCAATAGTAAAAAGTCTCAATTAAAAATATAACGTCTAGCCGGTTTTATGGTCACTCAACGATTTATGGGCAAGTCCATTTTAAAAGTATGAAATTATTAAATTAATTATTATACCATTGAATAATACATACAATTTTCACCAACTATTATAATAGAACCATTGACATAAACGAAACATTTGATATAGCTATCATACAAAATTTAAATGAAATGCATACAAAATACTTAGATGTGACGTCCCATATAAGTAGCCATTTGTATGGAGCGTTTTGGGTTTGCCCAAATAATGTGATTTTAAAGTTGTGATATCTCAGGTAGTTTAAATGAGAATCAAGTGATTCTTTCAACGATGTTTCTATCATTGAGAGGTCATTTGATTACAAAAATAAAAAAAATAGTCAAATACCGTATTCTAAAACAAGCCGCAAGGGCTGATGCAATTCAAAGTCTTTAAATTAGTGTCTAGTGGTTTTTAGTGTACAAATTTGGTGTTTATTTGTGCAGTGAAGTGCCGCAAAGTGATCCTAATAATAAGAATCGTTGGATTGTATCGTTTTTAACACTGCTATTGTGTGTCGAGTGAGTTGTCTCGTGACAACTTGCTTGGACCTAATAGTCTTCAAACCCGCGATTGCTTTTAGAGTGATGTCCGCTGAATCCGTAGGTCGATAAAACGTAAAACACCGGCGTTTTACTGAGTGACTGTGACTTTGACTGACTTCGACTGTTGACTACCTACTAATTCTCAATAAGTTACTTGACATTGGCGAATTTATAGTCGGGTAGAGCCATAATAAAAAAAGCTGTACTAATGTAGGTAGGAGATATTGTAGTGAATTTTTCCGTCGTGTTGATTATTTCTTTTATTTCCAGAATCATCACCACCAACATGGCGTGCTCATCACATCTCCAGCTGCTGCTGTTTGTCTTAGCTCCAGTTTTCGCAGGTAACTTTACATTACCTATGTGTGTTTTACCGCTTGTACAATGGTTTGTGCTCCGAAGTGACTTAATGCCAACAGCCGCATTCTACCACCGCGCCGCCCGCCGCCGTCAGAGTGTCCACCCTCACACATTGGAACCCAAATGGCCTCGCGCAGTACGGTTCCAGAGGAATTACCTCCCGCGAACGCTGCGGCTGTGGAATGAGCTGCCATCAGAGGTTTTCCCGGGGGAATACAGCATGAGGTTTTTCAAAAAAGGAGTGTTAAGGTTTTTAAGGCGTCGGTAGCGCATATGCAGGTCCACTGGAGTTGAAAACATCCATAGGCTGAGGTAATCGCTTACCATCAGGCGAGCCGCACGCTTGTTTGCCACCGACGTAGTATAAAAAAAACTTACCATTAGGTGACTCGCTTGCTCGTTTGTCGCTTCTAACATTTAAAAAATCTACTCATTTTATCATTTTGGATCCATTTCTTATCTTTTCGGGGTGTCGAGCCTAAAAAGAAAAAAATGGTATTCTTATAAGATCACTTTTTTATTCGTCTGTCTGTCTGTCCGTTTGTGTGTCACTCATTGTTGCTTATTTTTAATGATGACGGGCTTTACATTGAAGCCTAGAGTGGAGAGAAAGCCTACGAAGAGCGAGCTACCTAGAACTCTAGTCTCTAAAAATATTGTGTTGGTAGTTATAGGGGAGTGGGTCGTTCTTCTTTTTTACCGACAATGAGCCAAACTTACAAATAAACATTAACCTTTTATATAAAAGACTACAAATGATAAATAGTATATCCTAAATATTCGTTAATGTATTATTTTACAGATGGACTGTTACATGATATAAAATTTTATTGATAAAGAATACTTTTTGATTGAAATGAACACCTCTGTCACGTCCCCCGAAATTAGTGCCATTTACACCTCTGTCATGCTTAATTTTATTTTTACCTAGTTAAATAACGCTAATGTACCTACGAGGTGATAAAACTATGTCATTATTTCATGATAAATTAGCAATATCTTGAAGGTGTAACGTATATTTTTTTTTTTATAAATATTTACTTCATAAGTTACTGAGGACGGGCTCACTGTCGATAAAAAAGAAGAACGACCCGAGTACAGACGCAGAAAGGGCGCTATCTTCTCTACGTCAGAGCGCATTCCCTTGGCGACACGGAACTAAATATTGAATTCCTTACCGTTATGGACATAAAGTTCAAATTTGAATATGGATGGCGACTAAAGCGCGCTTTTCACAGTACCTACTTCGTTGATGGCGCGGACTCGTTAAAGATTTTTTTTATGTGATAGGTGGCAGACGAGCAGACGGAATACCCTATATGATGGTAAGCGATTGCCGCCGCCCATGGACAGCCGCCAAAAAAAGGGAAGTCACAAGTGCGCTGCCAACCTTTAATCCCCTCTTTCCCCCGGATCGAGCCTCCGGTACCCGGTTCATTCACGCAGCGAAACAGCACAGTGATGAATTTAAAACCTTTAAAAAAAATCTTTACAGCTAATAAAATGAGGCGGATTAGTTCGCCTCCTTTTGATTTTTATTAATTCGATTTAATTTTATAAGTTCGATTAATCGAACAAGCAGTCTTACGGCCGCACTCAGAGACATCATTTAAGCTAATATTCATTAACTTTAGTATTGGTAGTCTTTATGCGTATCAAAATAAGTGTCAATATTTTTTCTTAAGTAGCCAACTAAGTTAATCAACGACTCTGAGTGTGGCAGTTAATGTTAATAACATTGTAAAATTATTTGTCTGCATGTGCGTCCAAGAAAGTGCGCCCGTTTCTCGTGGAAGTTTCTACCACTTACTTCAGTTTTGTGGAACGGTTTGGCCGCAGGAGTGTTTGTCGACGGCTACTACTTAAGGAGCTTCAAGAGAAGAGCGTAGCGCTCCTTTTAAAATGCCGGCAACGCATTAGCGATCTCTCTGATTTCGCGGATGTTCATGCGCGGCGTTGATCACTTACCATCAGGTGATCCGCTTGCTCGTTTGTCGCTTCTAGCATAAAAATTTTTTAATAAAGCGTCTTTCGTTTTGCGGTCGCGTGTGAGCCGTCCCGGTGTCTCATGGCTGTCGGATTTATTTATGGCTTTTCACTCGACATACTACTGACTTAGGAGGTTCCCAAACTTTTCCTCTTTGTGTCGCCATTAGGTACAGGTTTGACTGCCTCGGTGGCGCAATGGTTAGTGGGTCGCACTTTAAAGCGACGGTTGCGCTTGGGGTCCTGGGTTCGATCCCGGGTCGGGCCAAAATTTGTACCTGAGTTTTTCTGTTAAGAAATTCTCAGTGTTAGCCCGGAGTCTGGAAATTTACGGTCTTGTACCCCGTGCCTCGCAAAGCACGTTAAGCCGTTGGTCCTGCGCCTAATCTCTCTTCGGTCGTGTCACATTTGTGTCCCATCGAAATAAGAGGGTACGGGAATAGAGAGTGCACTTGTGTCTGCGCAAATACTTGTGCACTATAATATGTCCTGCGCCAATGGCTGATCGCTGAGATTGGTGGCCATGACCGAAATATCGGTTTGGAGGACATTATTAGGTTTTTCTGGGCGACCTACTTGAAATTGGGTACAGCCCCCCATTCGGCTTTATCTCCATGATATTTCCCAATAACCAAGGGCGATGAGGGAGAACCGCAGGGGGCATAGTAGTTATGCTCTTTAGGAGAAGCCCCCCGCCAAAGGCGAGCTCCCCATAACCCGGCTGCCCCCCGGTGGCCTGGTATGCATAAGGTAGTCGGTTCATCTTTTAAGGCGGCATTTCCCAAAGAGTACATTCCCAAGTACAGTCTAGTCCCTGCTGTGGAGTTTCCGACCGTGATTGCGCTGAGTTGGACACCCCAGGGGTTTTTGGTTAGGGTTAAAGTCTCTCACACAATCTTGTTCTTTACATGTGACAAGGTGACGGCCATGATAGTTTCGCCTGGGAAAAATGAGGTTACACAGCTTCACAACCACGCTCCCTTCTCGGTTTGTTGGGTAGAATGGTATGATGATGACACAACATTGTATGAAAGTTTGGCGATTAAAAACTGGCGAGTTTCTTGCCGGATCTTCTCGGCCAGAAACAACTTTCCGAGCCGGTGGTAGAATCGCATTATGTTTATTTATTTCTTTAGTATATTTTATGTATCAACATATATGTATGTATTTACTTGTAAATTATGCATAAGTACTTATAAATAGTTTTAAGTCATTCAAATGTATGACGATTTGTAAGTGCTGTGTACAAGCCTATGCAAATAAAGAATTATTTGAGTTTGAGTTTGAATCGCCAACCCGTCTGCCAAGCTTGATGAGTATGGCAATTACCCCTCATGGATTGGGGAGGCCCGTGGCCCAGCAGTTGGGACGCTGTCAGTTCTGCGGCTAATATGACAAATCGTATGCAAATAAAGAATTATTTGAGTTTGAGTCTGAATCACAGATGAAACAGAATATGCGATCATTTATCGTCAGGTGTGTCATCTGCTCGCTATAATATATTAAAAAAAATCAGTTTTCTGAGTATTTTAGTATAGAGTGACCAGTGTTGCTCCACGGCAAGACACGCTGCGACGAATTGTTTGAGAACCCTGAGTTACATACTTTATTATCCCTTTCCACAGCACATTTATTGTGAAAGCATTTACTAGATAATAATAAGAAGTTTTCTCTTCCCTTTCTCTCTCTCTCTCTGTTGGTTATTTGTCCCCTTATAATTTAGGTTTTTCTTTGCTTTGTTTTTTCCTGTACCTATGCATTTTTTTATTTGACTTAGTTTAGCCCAAAGGATTGCATGCCTCAAGTGGCAATGGGCAGGGCACATAACGAGGAGAACAGACGGCCATTGGGGCGGAAAGGTCTTCGAGTGGAGGCCACGTACAGGAAGTCGCAGCCGTGGCAGGCCCCCCACAAGGTGGACCGACGATCTGGTGAAGATCGCGGGAATCCGTTGGATGCGGGCGGCGCAGGACCGATCTGTGTGGAGAACATTGGGGGAGGTCTATGTGCAGCAGTGGACAGTGGAGAGTGATAGTGTTTACCTGTGTTTACGAAACTGATGTTGTTTTTTCATGGGATAGGTGGCAGACGAGCAGACAGATCAGCTGATGGTAAGCGATTGCCGCCGCCCATGGACAGTGGAGTCACAAGTGCGCTGCCAACCTTGAAACCAATCTTTCCCCCGGATTGGGATTCCGGTTCCCTCACTCACGTAGCGAAACACAGCACAGTACGAGTACGAGTATAGTGTTGTCCAAAATAATAAAGTGTTCTTTCTTTCGTTGCTTCTCTTTGAAAGCCTTGAAGGCTTTCAAAGACATCTGTAGGGGTCTGTTGATCTCGATTGTTAAACACGATTTTTTACTTCTCATTATAGGTTAACAGCAGTTGTATTGCGTTATAAAACGTTGTTTAACATGATATTTATGTGTAACATTTCGTTATATCATGTCAAGCTGCAAAGCAATTTGTTAAGAAGAGTTAGTACACAAATGTTTTTACGACGTTTCTACTTTTTATGACGTTCTCGTTCAGCTCTAACTTGCTTTGATATCCAAGAGTAAGTGGATAGTTTACTTTCCGAATATTATTCCGACACTAACTCATGCCGAAACGCGCCGAGATAGAATACGCGCGTATTGTGTGTTAACCTCCAAGTAGCCTGATTAGGCAGCCGGGGTTCTCTGTCTAAAATTTTGTGGTTCTTCTCTTCTTCTTCTTAATCGTTACGCTCTCGACAGAGCGGTCGTGGCCGTCACGTAGTCACATTCCTGGCAGTTATTCTTCTGACGATCTCTCGCCATTTCGCCCTGTTGGTCGTCAGTTTGGTGCACTCATGCAATGGGCCGCCAACAGCAGACTTTATCATTTTTTTTTGTGGTTCAGTTTTGTGAAATCCATTGTGTAAGATGAAACACAAAACGTAATACCGTAGTATAAATTCGGCTTCAAGATATTGTATTGGTCGTAAATGAAATGTTGTAACGACGCGACGAGTTTTTACTGTCTCTGTACCGCTTTCTTGAGATTTCCGCCCACAGCCTGCTTCAATTAAATCACTTTAGGGCTTCGCTTTTCTAAGAAAGTTGTAACGAGTTGTATTTTTCTTTTCCAAACTAAGTAGTCGCCTGTTTACTTATATTATGGTTATAAATGAAAAAATGTATCTTAAGGTGACGGGTAGGGTACACTAGCGACGCCAATCAATTTTAATGTTTAGCTACTAAACTGGATCTATTTTCAACAATTTCGGGATTACAACCTCTCGACAAACACTTATACTATTTATAAAATAACCATGCACAAAGGTCCAACGCGTACGCGAAAAATTGATTCACGCCAAAAGCGGCCACTTTTAGCCTGAATCAATTTTTGGCGTACAAAAACGGACCCAACATTTATGCATGGTTATTTAATAAATACTATAAGTGTTTGCCGAGAGGTTGTAACCCCGAAATTGTTTAAAATAGATCTGGTTTAGTAGCTAGAAATTAAAATCAATTGGCGTCGCTAGTGCGCCCCACCCGTCACCTTAGTCAAGTTTTGTTTACAAATCTGTGTAACAATATAGCTATAAACAGAGTGGGTGTCTTTTACAAGCTTTCATTTACATTTTTCTTTAAAATTATTTTTCTTTAACTAAATTTGTCGTTGGTAGATCTTACGTTGCACGATTAGAGCTGACATTATCTTAAATAAAATAAGTTTGCTACCGAGAAAGATGCCTTTCTGGGCTATAAGAAAAACAAAGGAATCCTTATAAGATCAACTTGTAAGGTGACGGGTAGGGCACACTAGCAACGCTCGGAGTCTCCCTGCGTGATCGTATCAGAAATGATGAGATCCGTAGGAGAACTAAGGTCACAGACGTAGCCCAAAGGATTGCATGCCTCAAATGGCAATGGGCAGGGCACATAGCGAGGAGAACAGACGGCCGTTGGGGCGGAAAGGTCCTTGAGTGGAGGCCACGTAGGTACAGGAAGTCGCAGCCGTGGCAGGCCTCCTAAAAGGTGGACCGACGATCTGGTGAAGATCGCGGGAATCCATTGGATGCGGGAGGCACAGGACCGATCTGTGTGGAAAACATTGGGGAAGGCTATGTCCAGCCGTGGACGTCTATTGGCTGAAATGATGATGATGATTGGTTGATGCGTCAGCGCCATGTTCGGTGCGAGTGCCGTTAAGAGAGAGATAGCATTCCTCTCTGGATTTATTTTATTTCAATAAATTCTGTATTTCAACTGCTTTCGCAATCGTAATTAATCGAATCTAACTTGCTCTTCTGCGTAGACGAATGTTGCCAATGTAACTTATAAACGTGGTACAGCTGTACCGGACTAGAATCCCTAGCCAAATGGCTAGGGGTTCTAGTCCGGTACTGTGTAGCAACCAGCATGGGTCGCCTTCTCTTTGGAATTATATAACCAAGTAATGTGCAAGTCAAAGGGTAAGGACACTTGCTAGCACCCAGATAGAGATACATTTTATTTAAACTTAAGTCCAAGTCGCTGAAATGTACCTCACTGCGTTGTCTTTTTTTACTTTTAGTCAGATTAATTTGTATGGGATTATATTCATCAAGAATATAATCCCATACAAAATAGCTAAGTAATAGATCCAAAATACATAGGTCCATATTTCCATAATACTCATAATGATAAAATACAATGACTTTAATTCCTACCCTAAACACTACAGTAAATCTTAAGAAAGGGCATAAATGCGATGAAACGTAATCCCACAATTTTCAATTAATTAAGGAATTTCGTCTAAAGCGAGCAATCCGGTTACAAGTAGACGTGTAAAACCAGATTTGTTTACTCATTAAATTTAATCGCCTACGCAATTATCCACTTTTTCACCCGGACAAATTGATGGGACCTGCCCCTTCCATTTGACATGGCCCATTCGGACCACAGATAAATGTCTAACTTGACGGCCCGTCCCGGATTATCGGACTTTACGTTCTATTGCTGGGTGAATAATGGTTTCTTTGGCGTCGCGTCGAGACGGGGCGGTTATGAATAAGGTGTTAAGCGTTAAATACGGTTTTTTCTTTATTTTGGAAGTGTAACAGGCGTGACGGGTAGCTCCCGGATACGGCAGGTAGCCGCTCACACATGCGCGGGCTAGTGTTGGTAAACAAAAAAATAACTTCGACAGTATTCGACACTCGCTCGGTTCCTTGAACCGACACTTTCAACGCAGTGTCCAATGATTTGTGATCAACACAATGGAGGCATTTGGTATTTCACGTTCTTAGATATCTCTGCAGCTTTTTGTGGCCGGTTGTTGTGCTTGTGAGCCGGCGTAGATGTGTTTTGAGATAATAAATAGTAATTTGTAGGATAAATTGTTACGTGGAAATAGAACATGAATAGTTTGCTTACAGCGACAACAATGTTGACACTTTACTTACGCAGAATTCTAGCGACACAATCTAAATTCTAAATAATGTATTCATATTTTTATTATAAGGTGACAAAAATACGGATTTAGAACTTTGGCTGACTTGATTTAGTTTGTAACTTTCATGGTCATTAACATTAGAATAGTTAATTTACGAGTTAATCCGTGACCATGGCGCTTGCAATAGCGCTGAAACATATAAAACTCAAAAATGAGGTCGAAATCTCGTAAATACCTATTCTAATAATAATAATTGATTTAGTTTATTCGTTAAATGAGATGATGACGATGTCGCGAGAATCCCTTGGATGGTGGCGGAACAGGACCGATATGTCCGAAGATACTATTGGGGGAGGCCTATGTCCAGCAGTCATGGGCGTCTATTGGCTGATTGTATAAAAAAATTTCGACAGTCTTCGGGTGGGACTCGAACGCACGATCTTGAAAATAAATTGCAAAAAATTGCCAACTCCAAAAATTCATGGCAGTTCTTTTGTAAAGAATTACACCCGTTAAGTAGTTTTAGGACCATATTCGACCAATCTTTATCCGTGGAAAAATCTATGGCATAACCTTTGGTTTGTGTAGAATGACAGCGCTATACTATAGATTTACAATCGAAATAAGATTGGTCGAATCCGCACATAGTCTACTAGTCTTGGTCTTACATAATTCATAAAACGACACACATACACACACATTAAACGACTAAGGGTGGTTTCGACCAATCTTTATCCAACGATATATCTATGGTATTTTTTTAAGAACTATAGGCTAACGCTTGACCACAATCTCACCTGATGGAAAGTGACAATGAGGTCTAGGATGTACGAGTTCGCCTAGAAGATGCCTGTTCACTCTTACCTTAAAGAAGTCCAGATTGTAGTAGTCAGATCCATCCCAAAGGTGACAGCAGTACTCTAAACAGGAGCGAACCTGGGCTCTATAAAGATTGAGGAGCTGCTCAGGTTTAAAGTACCGCCTGACCTTCCAAAGGATGCCTAGTTTTTTTGCAGCTGTTTTTGCTATGAACACAATGTAGTGACCAAAATTGAGACTGGCGGATAGATCCGCGCCCAATAGCTCTAGGTGGTTCAACACCGGCACCGGAACATTTAGGGTAGGTTGGAGTCAGGTATAGCGCAGTTATATGCAGTGTAAAATAAAAATCCGTTCTACATCTAATCCAATCCAGGCCAATTTTGACAGAATTAGTAATATTCTAGGTAATTCAAAATGGCGTTGTCATTGTTACAGCTGACTTTTGATAATACCTGTATAATCCTACTTGACAAAAGTATTCTGTTGTAATATCATGAATCACAAATCAATACATATTGTTTTTTGCCGGTTTATATTGTCATTCGTTAATTCAATTGTTAAACAAGGTATATATAGATACACAGGCATTCGCAGAACGCAATTGAGTTTATTACGAAAATAAAGCAACAAAGTAAATTATCCTGTGGATAGTTATCCTCTTATAACGATTTAGATCTTAAGATCTCTTCGATCCTACTTGACAAAAGTATTCTGTTGTAATATCATGAATCACAAATCAATACATATTGTTTTTTGCCGGTTTATAATGTCATTCGTTAATTCAATTGTTAAACAAGGTATATATAGATACACAGGCATTCGCAGAACGCAATTGAGTTTATTACGAAATTAAAGCAACAAAGTAAATTATCCTGTGGATAGTTATCCTCTTATAACGATTTAGATCTTAATTTCGCAGTCAAGTTGTATAGAAGGGGGCTTTATCATAAACGACGGGAGTCGAGTCTCTTTCAGCTCTTCCACGTAGAGGTTTTTTAACGATTTAAAGCGGAGGTAGTTCTATGCCCGACTGTATATTTGTTTTTATGTTTGTATTCAGTATTCGGGATTCAAACTCTTTTAGCTATTTTCCAATCGTCCAATTAATCGTATCGATAGTCTGTTTGCTCTTCGTGTTGAGCTTTGCAGTTAAAATGGCTCCATGAAAGTTGACACAGATATCAATTACGGAGTTTTTTGTTTGGGTATAAATAGCACGGACGGTTATTTAAACAATGGTTGCACGAAATAGAACTTGATACAGTGCGACAAGGATTTTATGGACGGTAGATGAAAATTAAAGTGTTGTACAGTTTCTTCGATGTAAAGATTGAAAGACGAGCAGACCGATGCCGCCGCCCACGGGTACGTTTGCAGGTGGCAACAGTCGAGTCGCAAATCTGCTGCCAACCATTTATCTCCTCTTTCCTCCCCAGTTTTTTTTTTTTTATATGAGAGGTGGCAGACGAGCAGACGGATCACCTGATGGTAAGCAATTCCGCCGCCCATGGACACCCGCAACACCAGTGGAGTCACAAGTGCGCTGCCAACCTTTTCCCCTTCCCCCCATTGGGCCTCCGGTAACCTCACTCACACGGCGAAACACAGCGCAGGCACTGCTTCACGCCGGTCTTCTGTGAGGCAGTGGTATCACTCCGGTCGAGCCGGCCCATTCATGCCTAAGCGTGGCTCTCCCACAGTTGAGCTCCCTGTCATCATCATCATCATCATCATCAACAGCCCATTTAAGTCCCCACTGCTGGGGCACGGGCCTCCCTCAATCACATGAGGGGTAATTGCCATACTCACCACGCTTGGCAGACGGGTTGGCGAGGGTTTTGATATAAATGCAGAGCTTTCCTTCTCTGGGTGCTGAAGATCATGCCAGCAGCTTTACCTTAGTCGCCTTTTACGACACCTCGGTAAGAGTGAGGGTGGCCTATTCTACTCTGCCGGGGACCACACGGCAACCCCTGCTCCCTGTACCCTCCCTGTACCCTCACTCACTCGCGTGAAATATACTGTAAGCGCTGTTTCACAGTTTTCTATAAGGCTGATCGAGCCGGCCCATTCATGCTGAGGCATGGTTCTTCCACAGGTCACACATGATGACACAGTACAGTGTTGTTGTACATTGTGAAAATTAGTTTTTTGACTGATGATACGTGATAACAGACAATGACTGGGCCATCCCCTTGTCAGTGCCAGTAAAGACATCACCTAAGAACAACTTAGTTAATTTTCAATACACTTGCCACACTGTGATGTCAACTCAGTGTCACTAATTTGATAGTTGACTTCCTAATTTCGAATCACAAACTAGGAAAAGAATAGGCACTAATCTTGGAACTAACGCAAACATCTTCCAACTTAGCAACATTTAACTACCTACCTAATGTTATCCGTAGATTTAGTTACAACAAAAACGTTTTTGTTATATTTAACTGGTTCTACATCCGTAGGTTTTGAACGTCCTATTCTGAAAGTCCAAAAATCTAAAAGTCAAAATATCCACAAGAGACTAAATTTGGAACTTTTTGCATTACGAGCAAATAGGACCATTTTTTCACGGACCTTCAAAACTTCCGAGATCTTCAATGACTTTGTAAAGTTATACAGCTCGGCGTAAAACCATACTGTATTTGGAAACTCTGAATTGGGTATCTATTTTTCAATCTCAGATTAATTTATAAGCACTTAGCAGAAACCTAGGAACGTTATAACCAAAACAATTTTATCCTATTCCAAAACCCATTAGAGGCACTATTGTCTAAAAATAACGTTTATTAAACTAAATGCAGTTCCAATCGCGATCCAATCAAATCGTCAAAAGGACCTAACAATCATAGCTTTATTGCTGAGCTAGAAAATAGTTCGGCTTCTACTGAATCCGTTAAAATTAAACCGTAACTGTCTGGCTAAAGCAAATTTAACCAATATCTAATAGCAAGGAGAGTATTTGCACCCAGCCGTTATATGTTTGCCATATTTGTAACCACATCTCTCACGGGCTGTGAGTCAGTATGAGTGATTGACGAGTGAAATTAATGTGTACATGGTACTGGTATGCGATTAGGTGTTCATTCCATTCGTAGGTAGAGGCACATATAAATAAACTACGCAGCATTAGATAAATCAAGTCACACAACATCTCATACATACAGAATACCGGAAGCAGGACGTGTTCACCTGTACGAGTATGTTTTTTATCAGCCCATTTAAGTCCCCACTGCTGGGGCACGGGCCTCCCTCAATCACATGAGAGGTAATTGCCATACTCAGCACGCTTTTCGGACGGGTTGGCGAGGGTTTTGATATAAATGCAGAGTTTTCCTTCTCTGGGTGCTGATGATCATGCCAGCAGCTTTACCTTAGTCGCCTTTTACGACACCTCGGTAAGAGTGAGGGTGGCCTATTCTACTCTGCCGGGGACTACACGGCGACCAACAGCACATGTTTTTTATGCAAGTGTAGAAAGCAATCAAGCTGGCGGTTCGGCTTTGTTTCGGTAGATGTCACTATGCATAATTACATCGCGCTAGCAAAGCGTGCTACCGAAATAAAGACCTCGAGCCGCCTGCCTAACACTGTCAGTTCAAAATCGGATACCAAAATCAAATAGTGTGAAAAAATATACGTGAAGTGAATCAGACGGAATAGGTGGTTTTAATCCTCCGTCTCCCTGCCTGGACTCGAGATTGCCTTTCTTCAGGTAGAGGCGACAAACGAGCAAGCAGGTCACCTAATGGTAAGTAATCAACACCGCCCAAGAACATTGAGAAATCAATAGATCGCGAATGATTTATCGGTCTTTTAAAAAGGGGTACGCTCTTCTCATAAAGGTCCCTAGCCGTCGGTAAATACTCCTGCAGTCAAACCGTTCCTTAAAACTAAGGTACGTTGTTGAAAGTTCCACGAGAAACGCACAGTACTTAGGTACTAGAATCATCATCAGTCACTCAAAAGTATTTCAATCAAAATATATGTAGTGACTAGAATGCACTAAAAGGATCACTTACCTAAGTCCCAAGAGCTGGGAAGTCTTTACCTCGAGCCTCGGATAATGCCGAAAAGCCCCCCTCCCTCCCCACGGAGAAAGGTAATATATCGGCGCCAATTAACTGTACGACTTCCACTATCCTTACTTTACTTTCGGGAAAGTGGTATGCCCAACTGGCAGTTTCTTACTATTTTCTTGCTGAGTAGGTAGGAAATTAAAAGAGACTTTTGACATTTGTTCGATCGGTAAATTAACTACTAAGGGTCAAGTTAACCAACTTTTTAAACAACGGTAAGCACGCAATTGCAAGCACCAATAGCAAGCACGGTAATGTGTGATTACCGTTGTTATAAAGTTGGCGAACTCGGCCCTTAGTGCTTTTGAAAGCAGGAAAACTCTTATCAAGTTGTTCACGTGACAACTAACTCGACACACAATTGCATTGATAGAAACGATACAGTTCAACGATTCTTATAAACTCACTGGCACGAGATCTTGGCCATTAATAAATAATGTGGCCAGTAATAAATGATTTTAAGTAAAGTTACTGTATAAATAGGTACTTATATAATAGTTATTTTTAAGGGGTTGCTTGTCTATTGCATTGGGTCTCAGCCTGTAATAATAGATTAAGTTCAGTAAATAAAAAAAAAGTAATAATTTCAATATATTTTATTTTTCACTTTCACATCGACTTCGCTGGCTCGGCCATCTAGAAAGAATGGGAGACGATCGTGCGGTAAAGCGAGCGTATCAGGGACGTCCTAATGGCAAAAGGCCAGTCGGCCGTCCGAGATATCGCTGGAAGGATGAGGTCGAAAAAGACTTGCGCGGACTCTTGGCAGATGACTGGCAGGAGGTGGCGCAGGATCGACCAAGATGGAGGCTCTTATTATCGGAGGCCAAGACTCACTATGGGTCGCTGCGCCAACCTAGTTAGTTATTTTATTTTTAATTTTATTTAATTTATTAGGATATCCAACAGAAAAGCCATTATACATTAAAGTTATACATGATCAGTGTTACAAAGCCAATAACAGGATATCATAACGGTGAGCTTAATGAATACAGACATCAAAGAAATCAGAAAAATATGAAGTGTGTATACAATGTTGGTGCTAGTAATAAAAGAAGTAGTGGTACTATTACAAGCGAATAAATAAATAAATAAATATTTCACAACATCACATACATTGATCTGACTCCGAGATAGGTAGCTCAAGCACCTGTGTTACGGATATCAGAATCAACAGTGGGATTACAAATATATACATATAATACTTTTCTTTTGTAAATACATACTTATAATACAAAGAAACACCAGACAAATACAATCAGATATGTTCATGCACACAAATGTTTGTACTGTGCGGGGATCGAACCCGCAACGCTTGCACCAGAGGCAGCGGTTACTACCTACTGTTCCAAACAGGTAGTCAATACATACAATATATAATACAATGTTGTAAGTAATATGGTTTCCACAAATTCATAGCTTCGGCACAAAATACATAGAATCCTTAGATTTTCGCGTTGCAATAGCTATAATTAATTAAGACTGGGGATTAACGCCGACGTTTGTTATTAAGTAAATAAAATATTATGTACAAAAATTTGTACCTAAGTTTTCGGTAAGAAATTCTTATTGTAAGCCCGGAGTCTGGAAGTTGGCGGTCTTGTACCCCCGTGCCTCGGAAAGCACGTTAAGGCGTTGGTCCTGCGCCCGTTCCGTCTCCGGTCGTGTCACAGTAGCGTCCCATCGGAAGATGAGGGTAAGGGAATAGAGAGTGAACTTGTGTTTGCGCACATACTTGAGCACTATAATATATTCTGCGTACCTGGCTGATCGTTAAGATTGGCCGCCGTAGCTTGAAATCAGTTGGACGGATATTATTATGTAGGTACTCACATTTTTTGCTTGACGATACAGCAGCCGTACATCGCCCAGTCCGCTTGTGACCACGGCTGCTGTTCATCATCATCATCATCATCAGCCCATTTAAGTCCCCACTGCTGGGGCACGGGCCTCCCTCAATCACGTGAGGGGTAATTGCCATACTCACCACGCTTGGCAGACGGGTTGGCGAGGGTTTTGATATAAATGCAGAGTTTTCCTTCTCTGGGTGCTGATGATCATGCCAGCAGCTTTACCTTAGTCGCCTTTTACGACACCTCGGTAAGAGTGAGGGTGGCCTATTCTACTCTGCCGGGGACCACACGGCTAAAAAAGTAGTATATACTTAAAAATGTACTTATAGGAAACATCGCGATTAATTGTAGTTAAAATATATCTTCACAGAAGGTCGGCTCTAGCTAAGATTGGCCATGACCAGTAACTTTATGAATGCCATCAAAAAGCGGAAAATCGAATACCTAGGTCACGTACTTAGGCATGAGAGGTACAAGTTGCTTCAACTCATCATGATGGGTAAAATAGAGGGGAGGCGACGTGTTGGAAGAAGGAAAAAATCGTGGCTGCGCAAAATAAGGGAGTGGACTGGCATCGCATCTGTGGAACGGCTGTTTCGTCTCGCAATGAACAGAGAGGATTTTGGAAAGCTGACGGCCAACCTTCAGAACTGAAGAGGCAATCAAAGAAGAAGAAGAAGCTGAGATTGATATCAAAGAGTTCGTTAACTTACGCCCTAGGCAGTATATCAAAATCAAAAATCAAAATCAAAATAACTTTATTGTTAACTACAGGTAGTTGTTACATTGTGTGGGCCTCTTCTTTTAAGTTTGGCAAACCTGTATTAGAAGAGACCCCTCTCTTTAGTATACATTAGTAAAACTGTAGTTGGGTACAAAGAAGAACTTATAATAAATTGAATTATGTTCTAAGCCATTTATGATAATAAGAAAATGTATATGTATGTGTCTCTCTCGCGTTTGTTGTAATTCAATGTTTCCTTTGCCAAATATTTGGAAATATGCTCTACAAAACCACAGTACTCAGTCTAACGATATGATTTGTTGAGAAACCTCCGTAGCAGAATTTATGCAAATTTTCAACATTTAATGCGCTCGTAAAGCGAACTATTAACGACGAGACGCGATCCGAACATGCAGTGCTGCCAACTTAACAGTGGTGCTTGGGCCTATGTGAGAAGGTGCTAGGGCTAAAATATAAGCTAAAAAAATTCTTCGTGGACTACGAAACCGGCTTGAAGAAAGAAAAAGAAAGAAAGCGGCTTGATGCTTAATGTTACTGCGTTAGATTTATGTTATGAATGAATGAAGAGGTCGGAATTAAGTAGAGATATTATTTTTGTAATGAAATGTTGATATGATTACATCTTACCGGGATTTTCTCAGGGTATCCCAAAAATATTTTGGCCATAATTCCAGAAACACTACTTATGCTCAATTTTGAGCGACCGTCCTTTAAAATCCCCCATAATATAAATAGGTCACCCTCTATTTCCATATCACTTTGTTCACATTGTTAAAACACGTTAAGCCGTTGGTCCTGCGCCCGATTCCCTCTCTGGTCATGTCACACTGGTGTCCCGTCGGAATATGAGGACAAGGGAATAGAGAGTGCACTTGTGTATGCGCACGCACTTGAGCACTATAATATATCCTGCGTAAGTGGCTGATAGTTAGATTAGCCTCATTAGCCGAAATCGGTTGGAGGATTATTATTAACACTTTGGAAAATCCAAAAATGTGCCTGATCCTTGTCGAGGTAATCACATAAAAACTAACTTTTATAATCAACAATTAATATCGAGTTTTTTAGTTCTTTTAAATTAATATCGAGATTTGAGGCATATCCATCCAGTCTATACTTTCGCTGTTTGAAATCAGTGTAAGTACCTACCTAATAACTCTAGGTGCCTAATTCCGAATCTGGTGATATTACTATAATTAATTAAGACGGGGATTAACACGAAATTTATTATGAGATACAATATTAAGTAGGTAGGTACCTACATATTTTGCTTGACGTTTCGGCTACGTTAAGGTGACGGGTAGGGCACACTAGCGACGCCAATCAATTTTAATTTTTAGCTACTAAACCGGATCTATTTTAAACAATTTCGGGGTTACAACCTCTCGGCAAACACTTATACAATTTATTAAATAACCATGCACAAATGTTGGGTCCATTTTTGTACGCGAAAAATTTATTCACGCCAAAAGTGGCCGTTATTGGCGTGAATCAATTTTTCGCGTTCGCGTTGAAACCAACATTTGTGCATGGTTATTTAATAAATAGTATAAGTGTTTGCCCAGAGGTTGTAACCCCGAAGTTGTTTAAAATAGATCCGGTTTAGTAGCTAACACTTAAAAACGAATGGTGTCGCTAGTTAGGCATCGTTCAGACCAAACGTATTGTCGGCCGCTGACTGTGAGCGCGCGTTCCGCAGTTAATTAATTTTCCATATAGGTACCTATATTGAACTTGTCGTGTCGTTCACACCGAACTGACTATACGTTATTACGTCGTCCGTTGTCGCTCACTCTCAGTGGCCGATTATTTTACTACGCGTCTATGCGCGACGGACGCGGATTGGCTACGCGGACGCAGTTGCCGAATAGCGCGCCGCATACGCTATAGCGTATTGTCGGCTTGGTGAGAACGCGTACTACAAATTGAGTCGACGTTCACACTGGGGCAGACAGTGAGAATGCTCACAGTCAGCGGCGGACAATACGTTTGGTGTGAACCATCCCTTAGGGCTACCCGTCGCCTTAAAGCAGCCGTGGTCACAAGCGGACTGGCGGTGCACGGTGTCGTCTGCTGGGGCCGGGCGGGCACTTTCAGTGCTGGATCTGCACCCATCTTAGTGCTAGATCCAGCACTAAAAGTGCAAAGCCGGCGCCGCTAACACGCGCTTATCTGTGTGGGAAGTAGCAGCTTGTGTTGTGTTCGAGGGTTATTGAGGCAATTAAAATTTGAGAAAGCACTGGCATTCTATAAAACCGTGATGTAGATGGCGCCGCGTGTTTTATGGTGCTTTGAATCACTCGGATTTGTATTGTCTCTGTGTTTAACATCAGATCAAAGATCTCGGAGTACTTAAATGCTTAGGGTGTTATGACGTTATGGGTATTGATGTACACGCGGTGTCACGTCGAGTTACCCTTGTTGGACTTTGGACCGTCCTTAGGTCTTGGGTTACTTTTTCACTGCGGGAGGGTAGCTTGACCTGATGCCGTCTGTACATATTATGTCTTGGTTTAACATTAGATCAACTACTTATACTCGTATGCGTAGTGTGTTTTGTCGTGATGGGTATTGACGTACATTTTATGAGCTCTAATTATGTCCTGCGTAGAAACGCGTTTATTGGGGCATTTTATATGTGAATGGTGGCAGACGAGCAGATGGATCACCTGATGGAAAGCGATTGTCGCCGCCCATGGACACCCGGAACACCAGTAAAGTTGCAAGTGTGCTGCCAA
The DNA here is from genome assembly GCA_019059595.1 of Marasmia exigua. Classification (NCBI taxonomy): domain Eukaryota; kingdom Metazoa; phylum Arthropoda; class Insecta; order Lepidoptera; family Crambidae; genus Marasmia; species Marasmia exigua. Next base: position 8,440,412 of record CM032476.1, on the reverse strand, counting down.
CCTTTGAACCCCCCTTTCCGCGGATTGAACCTCCAGAACCTTCACTCACGCAGCGAAACACATCATATTCGCTGTTTCACGGTTTTCTGTGAGCCCGTGGTATTGCTTTCATGGCAAAGCGTGATTCTTTCACGGTCGGATTTTGGGCGGTTTGAAATAAATGTCCGTAGAAACTCATCTCTAGGCTGCATAATTGGAAAATACAATAACTTTTAAGGTACCTATAGTAAAATTAAAGCATTACTCATAGCACGAGTATCATAAAAGTTTGCAAGAGCTCCAGGTTTAATATCTTTTTAAATACATTGTTTTTTAAAAAAAACAATACTTACAGCTGATTTAACGAATAAAAAAACATACTAAAATAACTTTTATCTCATGCCCGTACCCGTGGATAAAGACACTTCACAATCCGCAAAGGATCTTAAAGATTACCTATGAGGCATTATAGCCATTATAAAAAGCTGATCGTTGTTCACAGCTCTCAATAAAAAATAAAAAAACCACGACGAAGCGGAGTCTTGTTCTCGCCGATATAGATGCTCGCCCGACCAGTGTTGCCAGTAGGGTATTGTAAAGAAAGATAAGAAAATCGAGGAAATAAACAACCTTAGAAAAGATACAATACACAACAATGCGATAGTAGCTCAGTGTATAAGAACTTCCCTTCCATACGGGGATCGTGCTTCTAATCCGAATATGCACCTCTGGGGTTTTCAAATTTTGTGCATATTTTTACCATCAACTCTGCGGTGAAGGAAAACATCCTGAGGAAACTTGCACGTCTGGGATATTTTCTCAAAATTTTGGATATCTACCATTCATCATCATCGTCAGCCCATTTAAGTCCCCACTGCTGGGGCACGGGCCTCCCTCAATCATATGAGGGGTAATTGCCACACTCACCACGCTTGGCAGACGGGTTGGCGAGGTTTTGATATAAATGCAGAGTTTTCCTTCTCTGGGTGCTGATAATCATGCCAGCAGCTTTACCTTGGTCGCCTTTTACGACACCTCGGTAAGAGTGAAGGTGGCCTATTCTACTCTGTCGGGGGTGACACGGCACAATATCTACCATTGAACTATTATTACTCACTGATATCTACATAATATTTTGGATAATGATTCTTTTTCTACTCCAACATACAAAATGACCAAGTCACGTGACCGACTTTGTATGAAAAGTTGAAATTATTTCATGCGAATCTCCAAAAGTGATAGAATAAATGTTGTTCATAATGGTTAGTAGAACACGTGGTTAAAGGGATGTAAATGTTCACAGATACACCCTGTATTGTGTTTTGGCTTGTGAGGCTTGTGATGTCCAAATTAAAGAAAGAAAATGTATTTATTCTTTCTTTTGAAGTAGGAAATTCACCTGATGCTGAATTCAAGTAGAGCTTCTTCTTCTTCTTATCCGGTACACTCTTGGCAGAGTGGTAGTGATCGTCATGTACTCATAGTGTGGGTAGGGGCAGATGTGATGCACTTCACCAGGCGCCGCCACCGCTGCCCGCTCGAGGTCATCCTGCTGCACTCGTTGACTGAGTCTCCAAAGGCAGACTTGATTTGGTCAGTCCAACGTGTGGGTGGACCTCCCGCGCGGTCTAGTGCCTTCTATTTTTCCTTGGACTAGGCGCTCAATGGACTGATCGCCCACGCCGAGAAACATTTCCGAAAAATGTCAGATGCGAGACTGTACTATAGAAAACAGACGCTGCTTGATACAGAGTTCTTGAAGTATCGAGACATTCGTGCGAAACTCGGTCCACGAAAGAGCTTCTTAAAAGGCTAAAAATCCCATAACACATTATGAACCACCACCTGGCAACGCAACCGACTCTCGCGCAGTGCCGGCGTACAACATCATTTTGTTAAGTTTATTTTTACTCGTAATTGGTCACATTCCGACTGACTCAGGATTGAGATGAGATCTTTAATGCCTGCCTCCACGGTCAACGACTGGACGCACTAAAATGAATTATTGTTACACCTTGGTGGAATAAAGCTAATGGGGACGTGATAAGGTTGCGATTCGTGCGCTTGTACGCGTTTTAATGCGGTATTGTACAGTAGAGTTGGTGACAGTGATCTCTGGTGTAGCACTCGTAGATTCGATGGGCAGCGGTAATTGCTTACCATCAGGCGATTTGTTCGCTTATTTGCTTCCCTTTGGCCTAAATAAATAATAAATAAATAAATATTTCACAACATCACATACATTGATCTGACTCCGAGATAGGTAGCTCAAGCACCTGTGTTACGGATATCAGAATCAACATTGGGATTAAAATATATACATATACTACTTTTCTTTTGTAAATACATACTCATAATACATAGGAAACACCCAGACCAATACAAACAGACATGTTCATGTGCCAAAGGGAGTTACTGTAGAGTAAGACTGAGACTTTTTAAAAATTCTCTAAAATAATGTTATGAGTGTTATGTATGTTTTACATTAGATTAAAATACCTTAAAATGAAAAGCCAGCGTAGTAAGGGAAATATCTTTAAGAGGGCGGCAAGATAGTCTTCCGTCCCGGGCGGCCGACATCCACGCATCCACTTCTGTGAAAGAAGCTAGATTGTACCCTGTTGTATCATTTAAAACTGTACCCGGCATACACTGTCAAATTTTAGTAGTTTTTAATGCTGAAACCCTCTTAAGGTTAGTTAGATGATGTTTGTGATGAAGGAACCCACTCGATTTTCGGTTTTGACCGTGGGAGAGCCACGCTTCGGCATGAATAGGCCGGCTCGACCGGAGTAATACCACGGCCTCACAGAAAACCGGCGTGAAGCAGCACTGTGCTGTTTCGCTGCGTGAGTGGAGGAGGACCCAATCCGGGGAATGGAGGGTTTAAAGGTTGGCAGCGCACTTGTGACTCCACCGGTGTCGCGGGTGTTCATGGGCGGCGGCAATCGCATCAGGTGATCCGTCTGTTCGTCTGCCAATGACATAAAAAAAGTGTGCATTTTCAGCATTTTTTTTCGCCTACGTATTTTTGCCAGAAGATATGTTACTGTTATTATTACATTGTGTCGGCTGGAATCGAGCGTGTGTCATCGAATCGTGTGGGTAACAAGGTATCAAGGACGCCAGGACATTTTTTATTTGGGCCGACAGCGCCGTTCGTGATATGCAAATGAAGTGGTTTTAATTCCAGCTCATTCAAGCATTAAGACCTATTTGGAGGGGAATTAGATATTATGTAAAGTGGGTTTAAGTAGGAATTCCTTTGGGATATTGTTTTGGTTTACCTTATGAGGGTATTAAATAAGCTAAAGGATTTCTCGCAACCTAATGCATTTCTGGTACAAAAGTAACTGTATACCTTTAAATTACAAGTATAGGAGCATGTTGCAAAAAGCTGTTGTAAAAATCAGCAAATGAAAAAGTTTTGAATTAAACAATTAATTCAAAACTTTTTCATTTGCTGATTTTTTTCACAGTCCAACGGGTAGGTAGGTTTTTTTATGTGATAGGTGGCAGACGAGCAGACGGGTCGCCTGATGGTAATCTACTGACGCCTAGTTCTAGTTTTAACACTACAACAGTTACCTGTTTAGGTATGATGTCATTTCTAATTGGGTAGGTATAATGTGTTATGTGGCAAGTATAGGTGAAGGGTAGGGCCCACTAGCAACGCCAATCGATTTTAATTTTTAGCTCCTAAACCGGATCTATTTTAAACAATCGGGGTTACAACCTCCCGGCAAACACTTATACTATTTATTAAATAACTATAAATAACGCTAAATACCAATAAACAACGCGAAAAATTGATTACCGCCTAAAGCGGTCACTTTTAGCGTGAATCAATTTTTCGCGTACAAAAACGGACCCAACATTAGTGCATGGTTATTTAATAAATAGTGAAAGTGTTTGCCGAGAAGTTGTAACCCCGAAATTGTTTAAAATAGATCCGGTTTAGTAGCTATAAATTAAAATCGGTAGGCGTCGCTAGTGTGCCCTACCCGTCATCTTAAATTTCAAGTGTGTATATAGGGTTTATACGAGTTCCATATTAATAAATAATAACCGAGCCAGATTATTATCTGAAATTATAGTCTAAAATTAGAGCATTCCCATTTCCCTGTAGATGGTACTTTTCGCCCTTGGTCAGAACAAGTATACGTACAACTCCTATAGGTATAACAGACACAGTTTGACGCCGATGTGGTCCCGGCAGAGTAGAATAGGCCACCCTCACTCTTACCGAGGTGTCGTAAAAGGCGACTAAGGTAAAGCTGCTGGCATGATCATCAGCACCCAGAGAAGGAAAACTCTGCATTTATATCAAAACCCTCGCCAACCCGTCTGCCATGCGTGGTGAGTATGGCAATTACCAATGATGTGATTGAAGGAGGCCCGTGCCCCAGCAGTGGGGACTTAAATGGGCTGACGATGACGATGATGACAGTTTGACACCAGTATATATTATATACAGATACCTTCAGGTTACTTCGGAGTCTCCTTGCGTGATAGTATCAGAAATGATGAGATCCGCAGGAAAACTAAGGTCACAGACCCAAAGGATTGCATGCCTGTATTCATTAAGTGGCTATGGGTAGGGCACATAGCGAGGAGAACCGACGGCTGTTGGGGCATTAACGTCCTCGATTGGAGGTCACGTACAGAAAATCGCAGCCGTGTCAGGCCCCCCATAAAGTGGACCGACGATCTGGTGAAGTTTGCGGGACTCCATTGGATGCGGGCGGCACAGGTCTGATCTGTGTGGAGAACTTTGGGCGAGGCCTATGTCCAGCAGTGGACGTCTATGGGCTGAAATGGTGATGAACACATCAAGTTACAACAATCTGTCAAATTCACTCAATTGATATGGGACCAAATGTGTTTGACATTAAGGTGAGAATCGACTGAAGAAATCTGACAGATTAGTATAATATTGTTGTGTGGCTTACCGTACCTACTTTATTTCTGTGGAACACCTTTTTTTATTTATTTTTTGTTTATGGACTCATGTTCGCGCGGTGGAAACGCGTGATTCCGCCAATGTCAAGTGATTAATAGAGGCACGACGATTTAAAGATTGACGGGTAAATACGGGACCGTGGGAATGGGTCGGCTCGACCGGAGTGATACCACGGACTCAGAAAACCAGCGTGAAGCAGCACTGTGCTGTGTTTCGCTGCGTGAGTTAGGGTACCGGAGGCCCAATCTGGGGGAAAGAGGGGTTTAAAGGTTGGCATCGCATCTTTTGACTCCACTGGTATCGCGGGTGTCTATGGGCGGCGGCAATTGCTTACCATCAGGTGATACGTCTGCTCGTCTGCCACCTATCACATAAAAGAATGAAATAGAATTTCGCTCATTTTCGAGGTCCTCTTCATACACGCTGGCGCCTTAGGGATCAACAAGAAATGAGAATAAGTAGCTCATACTAATACTGCCTCTGATCTCGTAGGTATTAACTATCACTTACCATCAGGTAACCCACTTATTGTTTATCGCTTTTGGTATAAAACCAGTAAAACCATACCAGATTTCAAGTTCTTTCCTCAAACCAAGATTTCCTATAACAAGATTACTTTTACTTACTTTAATAAATCTTCCGAAACGAAGATGAACGTTGCGGGTAGAACCAGAAGTTATGGTCGAGCATATTGGCATTACCATTTATTGAAAGTCTTTACGCCTGGTCCATTTGTAAGAAAGGCAATATCTCAAAGCGAAACTCTAACAATATTTCAGCCCACCTCGAACGTTAATATTCGACTATTTCGCGTATTTTCTCAGCCTTTGTCTTAAGTCGGTTTATGGCTTCAGATCTTTCGTATTAGGTAAAGACTAAAGATAGATCACTCGGCTGCCCGAAGCGATTAGAGTTTTCATAAAGTAAATACGAACATAGTCGTATTGCGTCACGGAAATTGGAACGATTTTCGGCAGCTCGACATGACCTCATGTCGAGTAGACGATAATTGTACCGCCTATTCTCGTGCGATCGATATTGATATTGAATTCGACATTTATATGGACAAATCTCTATTTCGTCTTCATTGTCATCATCATCAGCTCATTTAAGTCCCCACTGCTGGGGCACGGGCCTTCCTCAATCACACGAGGGGTAATTGCCATACTCACCACGCTTGGCAGACGGGTTGGCGAGGGTTTTGATATAAATGCAGAGTTTTCCTTCTCTGGGTGCTGATGATCATGCTAGCAGCTTTACCTTAGTCGCCTTTTACGACACCTCGGTAAGAGTGAGGGTGGCCTATTCTACTCTTCCGGGGACCACACGGCTCCTTCATTGTCAAGTGCATGAGAATAAGCTCCCAGTTTGTTTCAATTAAATTAAATTGAAAAAGTTCCGTTTACTGAAAGCGTTACATGTTCCATCAAATTCCAAAAACGAAACACAAGCAAGTATACTTAATATAGAATCTAAGAATACTGATGTCGATATAAGTTGCGATATTAAAGAAACTATATCTTCCCAAAAGGTGTTGATAACACCTTTCGTTGATTCGTATTATAAGTTACAAGTTCAATCCATTCTTCAACAGTACACATTCACCTATAAGTCAGAAGTCGTTTAGATTGATTTATATTTTCTTCTGTTGTTATTATTGTATCTGTACAATCGCCCATCACCCATCAGTACAAGTACTGATGGGTGATCTTATAAATAAATCATGTATAAACAAATCAATATAGCGGGAGTCTTTCTATTTCGAAATACCTCAACCAAAATAAAGAGCCTTGACTGATTAGGATGAAGTTTTCTTCCGAAGTAGTGTATCTACCTACACTACGTCCACTGTTGAAATCAGGCCTCATTTCGTTTCCCAGTATTTCCTCTTCTTGTCCCTTCCAGCGGTTCTAAGTAGCGAGTAGTAAGCCGTGATAAACAACGCCAGCCTAACCGCGTTTTCCAATTTCCTGAGAAATATCTGGGTACAGGTCAATCAGAATAGACTTTATAAGTTTTGGGAACACGAAAATTCAATAAAACTTTAAACAATTTGAAATTCAACTTAATGTCGAATGCCGGCAAATCGTCCCCTTACATTCCAGCAACTGGGAAAGGACTTATCAGATACTTTGGCTTAGGAAACAAGACAAAGCCTGTATTCATTTTAGATTAGTTCGTAACTCTCAAGATCTCAGGTACAATAAGCAGAACAAAGATATACAGGGTGTTTCATGTAGGGTGTCAAGGACAGAGCACCAGTTCTCTAAACAAACGAATAAATCTGGTTATTTTAGGCATGAAAGGTACACTAATAAAGATAACTTGCAAAAAAAAAATAAGTTTATCGATTTAATTCTCAACATCAGCCCATTTAAGTCCCCACTGCTGGGGCACGGGCCTTCCTCAATCACATGAGGGGTAAATGCCATATTCACCACGCTTGGCAGACGGGTTGGCGAGGGTTTTGATATAAATGCAGAGTTTTCCTTCTCTGGGTGCTGATGATCTTGCCAGCAGTTTTACCTTAGTCGCCTTTTACGATACCTCGGTAAGAGTGAGGGTGGCCTATTCTACTCTGCCGGGGACCACACGGCGTGATTTAATTCTAGAAAGTTGTTAAGCTGTTAAAGTTGAAACTTCTTCAAAATTCGAAAAAACGTTTTCAACTCCTGAACTACAAAAAATCGTAGTACAAACATGAGGGTGTTTCCGCTTGACACCCTACATGAAACACCCTGTATACAATGAACTCCTAATGCTTTTTGATTTTCTTAAGGCGACGGGTCCCTAACTAGCGACACCATTCGTTTTTAATTGTTAGCTACTAATCCGGATCTATTTTAAACAATTTCGGGGTTACAACCTCTCGGCAAACACTTATACTATTTATTAAATAACCATGCACAAATGTTGGGTACGTTTTTGTACGCGAAAAATTGATTACCGCCAAAAGCGGCCACTTTTAGCGTGAATCAATTTTTCGCGTACAAATGTTGGGTCCGCATTTGTGCATGGTTATTTAATAAATAGTATAAGTGTTTGCTGAGAGGTTGTAACTCTGAAATTGTTTAAAATAGATCCGGTTTAGTAGCTAAAAATTAAAATCGATTAGCGTCGCTAGTGTGCCCTACCCGTCACCTTAACTAACTTTTGCTAATGTACTTATCGATTTCCGAACTTTTGGTTCATTCCTCACCTTAGTGTGTAATTTCCAGTTGGGCCCAACCAAAGCTGCCGCTTCAGGGTACGCTTAGACCATGATAGAACCATGATCCAGGATTTGGGAAGTCATGTAATTTCTTACCGAAAACTAAGGTACAAATTTTTGGCCCGACCCGGGGATCGAACCCGGGACTTCTTGCGCAGCCGTCGCTTTAAAGTGCGACCCACTAACCACTGCGCCACCGAGGCAGTCTTAATGTACTATTAAAGGACAAACATAAGATCAGAAAATCACATAATTTTTTTTTAATGCTAGAGACGACTAACGAGCAAGCGAGTCACCTGATGGAAAGTAATCTTCGCCGCCCATAAACATCCACGAAATCAGGGAGATCGCTAATGTGTTGACGGCCTTTTTAAAAAGGAGTACGCTCTTCTCTTGAAGGTCCCTAAGTGTAGCCGTCTAATCTGTGTCGTATAACTGTGGTACGTGGACCGTGGGAGAGCCACGCTTTGGCATGAATGGGCCGGCTCGACCGGCGTAATACCACGGCCTCACAGAAAACCAGCGTGAAGCAGCGTGGTGCTGTATTTCGCTGCGTGGGTGAGGGTACCGGAGTCCCAATCCGGGGGAAAGGGGGGTTCAAAGGTTGGTAGCGCACTTGTGACTCCACTGGTGTCGTTACCATCAGGTTATCCGTCTGCTCGTCTGCCACCTATCACATAAAAAAAACGTGCTAGAAAGTTCCGCTAAAACGCACAGTATTAGACCGCCATCCATCAAGATGATAGGGATGGAATGACAATCGCAATGAAATGATTTGTAATGAAATGCTTTTTTATTTGCAGACATCGGCATAACGTTCAAGAAGGACCCCCAACCAGTGGCAGCTCCGGTGGGCGACGAGGTGGCCTTTCGACTGTTCGGTGAACGTGCCCGGAGACAGGATAGCCTGGAGGTGGCGGCCCGTGGACGACAGCCGCTGGAGGGCCGCCAACGGCACCATGGACAAGACTTCAGCCAGACTGACTATGACTGTTAAGGAGGACACACCAACATCTTTATATCAGGTTAGATCTACTCATCTTAACGTGTTTTTAGGGTTCCTTAGCCAAAAGGCAAAAAACGGAACCCTTATAGATTCGTCATGTCTGTATGTCTGTCCGTTCGTCCGTCCGACAGCCACTTTTTTCCGAAACTATAAGAAACTTAGTAAATAGATGTATTTTGTTAACCGCATTATGAATTTTATTCAAAAATAGGAAAAAAACATGATTTTGGGGGGAATATTTAGAACTGAAACTCAATTTTATTTTCAGCAAACCTATACGCGTGGGGTATCTATGGATAGGTCTTCAAAAAATGAATGAATTTACTTTTATTGCACTCAAAATAAAGTACGAAAACTTAAAAACTAGGTATTAAAATGATGTTAAGGTTACAATTTTTTTTTCTAAACTTAATACTTTGCGCAAGAGACGCTGCCTAAAGTTGTAAAATATGTCCCCCCCCCCCCTAACTTATAGAAGTTAAAGGGGGACCTATTTTACAACTATTATTATGATAGAATAAAAGAATAATAAACTAAAAAAATATATGATATACATTACCATGAAAACTAACTACCTACCACGAAAATTGTTTGAACTTATCTTGTAAGTAGTTTTTTTTAATACGTTATAAACCGTAAGCCGCAATTTACCTTCCATATATCTTACTTGCTGCTACGGAACCCTTTATGGGCGAGTCCGACTCGCACTTGGCCGGTTTTTTTATTTATTTTCTGGATGTTGCAGACAAGCAGTAAGCGATTGCCGCCGCTCATGGATTCCCACAATAACAGTGGAATCTCAAGTGCGTGGCGAACCTTTAATTCCCCCTCTCCCTCGGATTGGGCCTCCGGTACCCTCACTCACGTAGCGAAGCACAGCACAGACGCGATTATGTAATTCCTAGTTGCGTCCAAAGCTGTCCCTTCGGAGCCCAGGGTACGCTTGGACCATGATCTACGATTCAGGAAGTCTGGTAATTACAATGAAGCAACTGCCATCTGACCAACCCTTAGACAGGGGTACCAGGGGTACCATCAGAATAACCTAAACCTATCTATAACATTTTCAATTTCATTTGTTAAACTGCTTTGCACTGCCTTCCCCCAATACGAATATTTTATTTCTTTCCTCTACCCAAAGGTAATCTAGAAGAAATCGCTACAAGCGATAAGACCGCCTTATCATTTAGCTATTTTTAATCCTTAGACGTGGTCCTTTTTACCCGATTACGGCAAAGCCAAAAAGTAAGAATTATGATTTTAATAGTCTATGTATGTAAGAATGTTTGTATGTTCCAAGATAACTACCCAGCCTATTTGATCACTCGATTCCTTATTACTGTCGAGGTGACCTTTTTTGTGTAGAGGCTCACTATATTGGCTCTCCTCAGCCTGATGGTAAGCAAGAGAAGAGCTCAAGTTGCAATTACAACGGAAGCGATGTCAAGGCATCATCTCCCTCATAATACTGGCCCGCGAGATGCTTCTTCACCCTTCGTTTGAAGAAATCCATATTATAGGAAGGTGTAAAAACATGCGCCGGCAACGAGGTCCATTTCTTAATGGTGCGGCAGAAATAGGAACTGCCAATGCCTAGGCTTATAATTTTTATGGTAAAGGGAGGCTAACAATTAGGCGGGTGCTAATTTAACCTATTATTCCAGTGTGTGGTCTGGTATGGCGGGGTAGGCTTAGCCTCGTCGCCAGCGAGACTATCCGTGGCGCGGGTCGACCTATCCAACCTTCGGCCCAACACCAGGGTCATCTCCGCGCCGCCACACAACACCGTGGTGCTGCACTGCAAGGAGCCGATCTCGGAACCGCCGGCCGTCATCACCTGGTGGAAAGATGTTTGGGTAAATATTGTTTAGATGCTTAAATGACCTATTAAATGGAACTTTTAGTGATGGGTAGCAAATAAGTTGCTATTGCTGGACATAATACCTGGGAAACCCGGGTAGTCTCCTGGAAATCTTCGGCAACCAAGTTTCCTTTAAGAACTTCAAGTTCTGAACTTCGCTGGTAAGAGTAAAAACCAGCCTACTTTTTTATGTGATAGGTGGCAGTCGAACTGACGGATCGCCTGATGATAAGCGATTGCCACCGCCCATAGACACCCGGGACACCAGTGGAGTCACAAGTGCGCTGCCAACCTTTAAACCCCCCTTTCCCATGGATTGGGCCTCCGGTACTCTCACTCACGCAGCGGACCACAGAACAGTGCTGCTTCACGCCGTTTTGCTGGCCCATTCATGCCGAAGCGAGGATCATCCAGGGTAAAAACTTTCACGATCTATTTCACCCTCCACACGCAGAATGGGCACATCCTCGCCCGATTGCGGAAAAGCCCGTACAAAAAACAAAGGAAGGATCTATTAAATAAATACAGTCAACACCAAAAATTATTATTAGACAACTTTTTGATATCTGCTCCATCGTATTCAAAGCTCTTTTTTTGACTGCCTCGTTGGCGCAGTGGGTGGTGCGCCACACTTTAAAACGTCAGATTGCTTGGGGTCCCAGATTGGATCTCTGGGTAGGGCTAAAATTTGTTGCTGAAGTTTCTGTTAAGAAATTCTCAAGTGTCAGCCTTGAGTCTAAAAGTTGGCGGTCTTGTACCCCCGGGCCTCGGAAAGCACGCTAAGCCGTTAGTCCTGCGCAAGATCCCTCTCCGGTCGTGTCACACTGGTGTCCCATCGGAATATGAGGCCAAGGGAATAAAGAGTGCACTTGTGTTTCCGCACACACTTGAACACTATAATATATCCTGCGTAAGTGGCTGATCGTTGAGATTGACCGCCTTAGCCGAAATCGGTTGGAGGATATTATTATTCAAAGCTCTATACTTAGATTTATTCAAGTCCCACAGTTCTCTTTGTATGATTAATATGATTATCTGTATTTTCTTCGGAAAACTTTCTGATAATGGATCTGTACGAATCAATCATATAACATCGGAATGTTTTCTACATATCATATACTCGTAGGCGCTTTCATCTTGATCAACGATTTATTAGATCTAAACTAGAGTAGGTACATACAACAGTATGTACCTATAACAATTTATAACAATAAATACTCACTATTTAATCATATATAGTTTAGTTTAATCTTAACGCACTAAAACACATTGCATGCCGTGGCAACCTTTAAGTAAGGTGACACTTAGCTTTAAGATTATGTTTGTCTATGTTCTTATTTGCTTGTAACAGTGTTTATCTTGTTGGTTGTCCTAATAAAATAAATAAATATATTAATAAAACTATTATTTATGTAATAAGTAGGACAAACAATTTATAAATTAATAATAATTATGACGCCAAAGGTCGTGGGTTCGATCCCCACCCTGTACAAACATTCGTGCGATGGACACTTGTGTTTGTTCAGTGTCTGGATGTAATATATGTATTTAAGTATATATTTGTGTTCCTCTGTTGTCTGATATCTGTAACACAAGTGCTTAAGCTACTTAGTACGGAATCAGGTCAACGTATGAGATGTTGTGAGAATTATTATTATTATTATAATTGTAACCTTTATATAAAAATGCTTAGCATTATCGAACATTTCATAGTTCTGCAAAAATGCTACCAGGCAATTACCAAATAATGCGTTTCAAAGTAAGCTGTGATCTCCTTTAATTGTAGTTGCACAAGAGCATGTATATTTGGTATTTAAGTTTTATTTTTAAGGTTGTGCCACCTGTGTTGGGATCCTATAGATAAATAAATACTTACTCTATACGTATTTCGTTTTTGTTATAGCAATTTTTGCATAACGATATTAACTTACTATACACCGTCTTTTTAATTGTTTTAAGTCTCTTTAGCCTGTTAGATCAATAAAATAAGAGAAAATAATAATAATAATACTTCTCACAACATCTCATTAATTGACCTGATTCCGTACTAAGTAGCTTAGGCACTTGTGTTACAGATATCAGACAACAGAGGAACACAAATAAACTTAAATACATAAATACATATATTACACCCAGACACTGAACAAACACAAGTGTTAACCGCACGAGTGTTTGTCCAGGGTGGGGATCGAACGACAACGACCGCGACCGATCCACGACCTTTGGCGTAAGAGGCAGGGTCACTACCAATTGCGCCATCCGGTCAGTCATCTGTTCCATACAAAATAAAATAAAATCATCTGTTCCATACAAAATAGATTATCCACGAAAGAGAATGAACTAAGTGAAGTTTTATGAGTCAATAAACTAATCACTTACTTTTTCACTTAACGATATTTTCTTGAAAATTCGATGATAAATATTGATGAATTATATTTGGCAATAGCCTTTCCTCGTTCGGTCCTTGGCTCCAGTTAGTAATGGGCTATGGAAACAAATTTTTAAGTATGGTTTTGATATTTATTTCCAATGCGTTTTACTATTTTAAGAAACTAATTTAAATATTTTTGTAAAATAGCAGGTAGTTATTTTTTAATTAATTTTCAAGCATTTTGAATTCGAAGCGTATTTGTGGCGTCATAAATACGCTTAGTGTTCTTATATGTCATTTTCCCTAATTTACGGGAAATATTTCGTATGAAAAAATAACATACCTCTAAAAAACCTTTTGATCGGGGAAATTTTAAATAACTATGCGGTAACATAATGGTAAAGTCTTAGTTTTGATGTCACTCTGCAAAAAAACGTCAAACTAACGCCATCTGTTATTTGGTCCGGGTGAATAAGTCACTGAGACATTGTTGTCACCACGAAGTTATACTAAATGTAATCTTCTGAATACAACACAACTAGCGCCATCTGTTACTTGGTCCGGGTGAATAAGTCACTGAGACACTGTTGTCACCTTTCTGAATACAACCTGTCTGAATAGCTAGCGTATCTAGGGTCAAATGAAGGTCAACGCTATTTTATTGAAAATATCCTTGATCTAGTGGTTTTAAATTTTAAATATATTAAAATATGTTATGAAATACAAATGCCTCGTAACGGTTATCGGATTGGAACCTGTTTAATATTATTTCCCATACCCCATTGGCCTTATCAAGGTGTTTTAGCATTCAACGAAATATATTTTAAATTTATAATTCTAAATTTTCTTAGGGCATCAAGAGGTCACTAGAGACCCCTCACGGAGTTCTGGTGCTACACAACGTGACTTCAGACGACAGCGGGGTCTACGGATGCTCTGCTACCAACGAGCCCTCGGGGAAAACCGTGGACTTGCCCGAGAAGATCCACCTCAAAGTTCAGTATGGGGATAGCAGAGAACCCAAGTAAGATTATTATGATGCTGATGACCTTTTCGATCATAACGATTCATGCACCGTTTTTTAGTGTTGTTCCGTTTTGTTGAATATTTTCCTTATTTAATCGTAGGTTTCTGGAGTCCGAAGAGTATGTTGGAACAATAGACAACGAAGGCGTGCTCACCGTGTCAGTAAAACCGAGGGAAGTACTTCGACTCTGGTGCGGGGCCGTCGGTTCGCCGCCTCCCCACGTAACGTGGACTCGAGAAAGAACGGGCCAGTTGAGCAAGCACGGCCACATGCTCACCATCGACCCTTTTACGCCTGACGACGAGGTTTGTTAACTCAACCTTTTTATGGTAAAGGTAATCAGGCAAGCGGGTCACCTGGTGATAAGACCACCGCCGCCCACAGACATCCGATTCATAAAAAGGATTGCTCGTTCCTTGAAGTTTTCAAGGTCTTAGTGTTCAAGGCGTTAATTGTTCAGAAATACCGCTGTAGGAAGGTTTCTGGAATGAAAAGGTGCATATCGGGAATGAATGGGTTAGAGTTTACGCGGTGGTTGGTACACAACTCGTCCAGTTGGTACAATAGACAGGCTCTTATTCATTAATGGTTACTAAAACGGTGTTTTCTTTTTTTTCGAAAATATGTTTTTTTTTGCAAATGTTCCGTTTATTGAACGTTAAAGAATAAAGCTCATAGAATGATTCTAATTCTATGGTTGGTTACAATAGAAAGAACTGCTGCTAATCTAACTACTTGCCTTATTATAATTTTGCTCACTTTGCACTAGACGTCCACTGATGGACATAGGTCTCCCCCAATGTTCTCTACACAGGTCGGTCCTGTGCCGCCCGCATCCAATGGATTTCCGCGATCTTCAACAGATCGTCGATCCACCTTGTAGGGGACCTGTCACGGCTGCGACTGCCTGTACGTTGCGTCCACTTGAGGACCTTTCCGCCCCAACGGCCGTCTGTTCTCCTCGCTATGTGCCCTGCCCATTGCCACTTGAGGCATGCATTCCTTTGGGCTATGTCTGTGACCTAAGTTCTCCTGCGGATCTCTTCATTTCTGATACGATCAAGCAGGGAGACTCCACGCATAGCCCTCTCCATTGATCTCTGGGTGACTTTGAGCCTCCTTAATCGTCACATTGTAAGCGGCCACGTTTCGGTTCCGTATGTCATTACTATGGAAAGGGCTATGCTCGGAGTATCTCTGAACGACCGCATCAGAAATGATGTAATCCGACAGAGAACCAGAGTCACCGACATAGCCCACCGAATTAGCAAACTGAAGTGGCAGTGGGCGGGTCATATTAGCCGCAGAACTGACAGCCGTTGGAGCCGTAAAGTCCTTGAGTGGAGACCGCGACTCGGTAAGCGTAGTGTAGGACGCCCTGCGACAAGATGGGATGATGACATTCGAAGGCTGGCTGGTGTGGCCTGGATGAGAGTGGCCGAAAATCGGGAGCAGTGGCATGCATTAGGGGAGACCTATGTACAGTAGTGGACGAGTGTGGGTTGCTGATGATGATGTCATCACTGGCATCGAAGACTTTCGTCTTGAGACACTGCGGTAGATGGGCCGAAAATATGTACGACACTATATTGTATATCTGCCACCCAGTCCACACATCTTTTATATGTATTATACATGTATAAAATTATAACTATTTATTTACCTATATACTCACTCGCAACCAGGTCTCACCAGAATTCCAGCGCTGCAGCGGCACTGAAATATAATGCCGTAGCAGCAAATACTGAGGTTGGGACCTGATTGACTACACAACCACACCATCTCTTCTTGTATCGCCTCACCTCTTTGTATCTGTGTCGTGTTGTGTTAATGTATTTATGTTTTCTGTGTTGTGATGGTCAATAAATTTATTTTCATTCTTTCTTTCTTTATAGATAGAAAGCTTAAAAGGGGCGATTACTTAATAGATTTTAAATGTTTTCCATCTTTATTTTAAACGTGAGGAAGTTTAACCTGCAGCTGTTAGGGCGATTTCCCAACGCCATTTAACCTTTATAAAAGGGTACGTCATTGCCTATTGGCTACCCTTTCATAGACGGTGAATGGGCCATGATTTTATTGGAGAATACAAGGATTTCTACTTACACGAGAAGGTTCTGCCAATAAGTTAAAATAACATCGTACCCGATCAGTTTTAATGATAAAAATATCCAGATAGATAGAAGAATATTGCACAGAACAGAAGGATACACACATATTATTCTTTGAGTATTTTTTGCCACTATCTATCTATCTTCAGCTCACAGCAAAGCAAGCACTGAAAAAATATTCGACTTACTATATGTAAAGTCTCCGGCAGTTTATTTAAGACGCGATGATACTAGTAGCGCTGCCAAGTGTTTTATATTGATTGTGTGGCGAATCCTTAGAGTATTTTTTGGTCACTTTTTAAAAAATGTCTCTTATTCACCACAATCAATATAAACCACTTGAACTAAAATTTACGAAATTAATCGCATATATTTTTAAGTAGGTAAATATTTGTAAGAAAACATTTTAACCGAGACATATTGTTTTAAACTTTGACCCTCTTATTACAAACCGCGAACTAAGGATAGTCCCGGAACAAAACTTGTGCCAGCCCGTTTTAACATTGCGTGTTTGAACAAGATGACATGAGCTTTAATACGGTAATAACTTAAGATCGCGATTTGTAATAAGGTGGGCATGCTTGATTCGACAGCTCATGTCGAATCAAGCACTTACGAATTTCGTCGGGTTAGTAACGCGTTCAGTGGTCTAATTGGTAGAACATTCACCCGGATTGTGTAAGGAGTGGGTTCGAGTCCCGCCTGAACACGAGAAGAAATTTTTAGGTGTGTTATTTTACTTAAGGTGGGCATGGTCACTAACATTAGGTACTCCGTGACCATGGCGCATGGGAAAAGGTTTAAATACCGATACACCCTGTTTCACTAGAGTTGGTAGTGTTGGTACCTATCCTTATTAGTGTTTTCATAATTTTTTGGACAAGAATAGTACCTACATTACTCATCAGATCTTCTCATTCACAGGACGTCTACTCCTGTTCGGCCAACGGCATCAGGCGGTCATGGAAGGTCATAGCTCTGCAGGCGCCGTACTGGGAGGGTTCAGCTAAAAGCAACGTGAACACTAGCGAAGGGGGAGAGGTGCGCGTCACCTGCGGGGTGCCTCACGGGCAGCCCACGCCGAATGTCTTTTGGCTGCTTAATTCTGAAGTGGTGCACAGCTCTAAGGCGAATAAGACTGTTGGTATGTTGAGATTCATCCATCACCTTTATCTTAGAATTTAAGATCAGCGAAGGGGGGAAGTGCGCGTCAGATGCGGGGTGCTTCACGGGTAACTCTTGCCAATTGTCTTTTGGCTGCTCAACTTTGAAGTGGTGCACAGCTCTAAGGCGAATAAGACTGTTGGTATGTTGAGATTCATCCATCACCATCATCTTAGCATTTAAGATCAGCAAAGGGGGGAAGTGCGCGTCAGCTGCGGGGTGCTTCACGGGTAATTCTTGCCAACTGTCTTTTGGCTGCTCAACTTTGAAGTGCTGCACAGTTCTAAGGTGAATAAGATTGTTGGTATGTTGAGACTCATCCATCACCATCATCTTAGCATTTAAGATCAGCGAAGGGGGGGGGGGGGAGGTGCGCGTCAGCTGCGGGGTGCTTCACGGGTAATTCTTGCCAATTGTCTTTTGGCTACTCAACTCAGAAGTGGTGCACAGCTCTCAGGCGAATAACACTGTTGGTATGTTGAGATTCATCCATCACCATCATCTTAGCGTTTAAGATCAGCGAAGGGGGGAGGTGCGCGTCAGCTGCGGGGTGCTTCACGGGTAACTCTTGCCAATTGTCTTTTGGCTGCTCAACTTTGAAGTGGTGCACAGCTCTAAGGAATAAGACTGTTGGTATGTTGAGACTCATCCATCACCATCATCTTAGCATTTAAGATCAGCGAAGGGGGGAAGTGCGCGTCAGCTGCGGGGTGCTTCACGGGTAATTCTTGCCAATTATCTTTTGGCTGCTCAACTCAGAAGTGGTGCACAGCTCTCAGGCGAATAACACTGTTGGTATGTTGAGATTCATCCATCACCATCATCTTAGCGTTTAAGATCAGCGAAGGGGGGAGGTGCGCGTCAGCTGCGGGGTGCTTCACGGGTAACTCTTGCCAATTGTCTTTTGGCTGCTCAACTTTGAAGTGGTGCACAGCTCTAAGGAATAAGACTGTTGGTATGTTGAGACTCATCCATCACCATCATCTTAGCATTTAAGATCAGCGAAGGGGGGAAGTGCGCGTCAGCTGCGGGGTGCTTCACGGGTAATTCTTGCCAATTATCTTTTGGCTGCTCAACTCAGAAGTGGTGCACAGCTCTCAGGCGAATAACACTGTTGGTATGTTGAGATTCATCCATCACCATCATCTTGGCGTTTAAGAGCAGCGAAGTGGGGAGGTGCACGTTAGCTGCGGGGTGCTTTACGGGCAACCCTTGCCAATGTCTTTTGGCTGCTCAATTCTAAAGTGGTAGCACTTCTACCACTAGACTAGACAAAGGGAATAAATTGAGACTCATCACCACCATCATCATCATAATCGTAGCCATTAGTGTAGCTTGTCTGCTTAATTACGGGAAAAGCTTTCACCAGCTTCCTCTGTGCATCTCTTATCGCTGTTGGTAAGTCGAGATTAGGGCTGTAGAGTCCTTTGTATTATTACGAGGATTGCCGCTTTCTCGGCTGTGTAGGGCTTCCATTGCTCCCTATTCTTTGCTAAGATTTTCTAGTTTTGGGAGTAGGTATATAAAAAATACTATTTTTGATCAAGAGGAAAACAAAATATTTAACAGCCTAATGTAATCATAAGGGTGTGTTTACAATTACCTTTAACTTTGGTACACAAAGTGGTTTGGTTTCTCGGTTAATGTATATAAATAAAGTATTGTTTCTGCTGCTTTTAGCCGATACAGAACTATTTTTCCGGCCAGTGGAAAAGCGTCACGCAGGAGTGGTGCAGTGCTTCGCCTGCAATCCTCTCGGCTGCGCGTACGACGCTTCCATGCTCACCGTCTTGCCGCTGCAGATATCTGAAGATATGGTGCGTAACTTTTTCGGCTTAATTTAACCGATTTTTTTAAATTAAAACTGATAGCACAACGAAATTTTTTTTTATGTGATAGGTGGCAGACGAGCTGACAGATCACATGATGGTAAGCGATTGCCATCGCCCATGGACACTCGCGACACCAGTGGAGTCATAAGTGCGTTGCCAACCTTTAAACCCCCCTTTCTCCCGGATTGGGCCTCCGGTACCATCACTCACGCAGCGAAACACAGCACTGTACTGCTTCACGCCGGTTTTCTGTGAGGCCGTGGTATCACTCTGGTCGAGCCGGCTCAATTATGCCGAAGCGTGGTTCTCCCACAGTCCGAACTATTAAGTACGCGGAGGGAGATGTGTGGGAAGTAATAATAATAATGTCCTCCAACCGATTTCGGCTAAGGCGGCTAATCTCAACGATCAGCCACTTACGCAGGATGTATTATAGTGCTCAAGTGTGTGCGCAAACACAAGTGCACTCTCTATTCCCTTGCCCTCATATACCGATGGGACACCAGTGTGACACGACCGGAGAGGGATCGGACCGCAGGACCAACGCTTGACGCGCTTTCCGAGGCACCAACTTCCAGACTCCGGGTTTTGAGAATTTCTTAACAGCTGTTGTACAACACTCTGTTTGTGACTCCCACTCCGGACACTAGCCGTAAGGATTGGTCCTTCGAGCCGGATACTGATGATCATGTTTCCTCTCGCGCGTAGATATCGCTGACCCAAAAAAATAGATAACTTTAGTGTGTGTGTTGTCTATACTGACAGATTATCGTGTGGCTCATGTTTGACTAACCAAATGTATAAAGGTCTTATATTCGTTACAGGACTATTCAGCTGAAGCTCCGAAATCCTTGCACGGCGCTGCACAGTTGCCTAAACGGCATAGCAGAAAGAATCCTCGAAAACATAAAGGTTTGTTAGAATATTTTTTCAGCAAGATAAAAGAAATGCTCTCCTTCTCCTTATTTACGCATGTGATTCCCGGTTGCGTTCTCAGCTGTCGCTCTGGAGCCCGGGGTACAGGGGTACTCTGGAACAGAAGTAGCTGCTCATATTACGCAGTTTGTAGTTCTTATTCTGAGGAGCATAAAAGTTACTAGATGCGAAAAGTGTGCATCAATCTGCTGTTGACTGCACGCTTAAACCATGACTCAGGATTGAGAGATCTGGGAGATTGTCAGATCTGGAGCCCAATTCTCGTGCTCGTGATATTTTGAAAACATGGCGGATATCACCTGAAAACCATACAAAAAACTGTGTTTTAGTGATATATGTCGTATGATAATAAATATCACGAGCACGAGAATTGGGCTCCTGGTAATTACAATGAAGCGACTGCCGTCTGACCTTCGCTACCCTTTACAGGGGAACCAGACCAACTGCATCATAGTTACACGTTTCAGAAACTATCCGAAATGTGCCGGTTTCCTCACGATGTTATTCCTCACCGCCGATCTAGTGGTTGAAATAAATTTGAAAATTCCAGAGGCGCATGCTCGAATTCGAACCACGACTCACGCATGGATTACGTGTTCTGAATCACAGCACTGAGCTACTATCGCTCGATAAAAACAGAATTGCTCTATCTGTTTATTAAAGGAGATTTTTCCCTTAGGTTTAGAAAATACCGGAATTAGTATGGGTTCCTAAGATCCGGCTTCGCCTTTGAAATTTAAGTTGTTCGTACTTTAAGGACCATTCAACTCTCGGGGCTCCAAAATTATGAACTTTCCGAAATTAAGACTGAGCTTCGTGAGGCCAATGTTCATGATAAAAATGTCTTTTCAGTTTCAATTTGTAAGTTCTCAAACAATGGAGTTTATAAGCTGAGACTGTGATGAGATGAAGATGAGGAGGGGGTAGCTCTTCCTCATCTTCATCTAATCGTTAAAATCAGGTTAGGTTAGGTTAAGGTTTGGCATCGAGGTAACTAACGCCTGTAGATTTGTATTAATTGTGGAGATTATAAGACATTTTTTAAAAAAGTACAACGGTGAATCATATACGAAAGGATTAAGAATTTTATGGAACGTATTTGTGTAGGTATTAGGGAGGCCTATGTCCAGCAGTGGACGTCTATTGGCTGAAATGATGATGATTTGTGTAGGTAAGTACCTAATATTATTACACGAGCGATGGTAGCTCAATGGATACGGACGCGCCTTCCATGCAGGTGGTCGAGGTTCGAATCCGAGCATGCACCAATGGTTTTTCAAATCTATGTGCGAATTTAGACCATTACCATCTGCTTGGCGGTGAGGGAAAACATCGTGAGGAAACCTGCACGTTTCGGAAAAAGCTTCTGAAACGTGTAAAAACGATTTAGTTTGTCTGGTTCCCCTGTTAAAGGGTTCCGAAGGTCAGACCCCAGTCACTTCATTGTAATTACCAGACCCCCCTTTCTCAATCCTGGTCTGAGCGAACCCTGGGCTGCAAAGCGACAGCTTTAGACGCAACCGGAAATTACACGCTAAGATGAAGAAGACCTAATATTATTACACTGCCTTATTATACTGTCTGTTCTTGTTTATCAAACTTGTTTTTTTTTTGTGCAAAAAAGAATATCTAACTTTCTAGTATTATCTTCGTACAAGTAACCATAATTTTAATTATTGCCTAAAGTAGTCACTTTTATTTTGTTTTATTTTTAAATTCTATTTTTCAATTTAATTTATTTTATTTTACTATTGTTATTATTAGTGTTTTAAATTTGATTTGATTTAATTTAAATTTCATTGTTATTTGATATTATGTAGGTTTATTTCAATTAATTTTCAAATTCAATTCAATTCATGACACTTAGGAGTACTTACAACTTTAGGTTAAGCTGTACTAATAATAATTATTTAATTATTTATAAATTAATGTTATGGATCAAAGTTATCTGAAATAAAATCATTTTATTTATTTCGCAATTTTAAAAATTATGTAAGAGATAGATATAATGAAATAATTTTGTCTAAAAAAAATACCTTTGTACTTTGAAAAAAATGTCTTATAATTGCTACAATCAATACAAATCTATAGCGTCGCCAACGCTAGTTTCGCGATTCCTTACCCCGACAAGTAGGATATTTTACTATTTACAAGTCTTAAATAGCCTTATTCTAGTCCAGGTGTATCTAGTCCATAGATATACTTTATGCACAACTCCAAAAAACTGGGCTGCTGTGTTCAATACCTCGCCTGGCAGCGAAGGGAAACTTAGGTCTCACGTTAAGCTGGAGGATCTCCAGAATGTATGACGTCAGTTTATATAACAGAATAACCAGCACAATAACATTGTAACAGCATATAAACTGTCCCATTATAGGGCAAAGGCCTCCATCATAGGAATCAAGTTATCGCTACTATGATGGAATCAGGCTTAGGTATCACCACACTTGCCTAATGCAGGTTGGTGATCACAAACCCGAGCAATGTTCGACCAATTCGAAACATAAGTAAGTATTTTTGTTCGCCCCGGCAATCACACCCAGAACCACAAAATAAATATGGCCCCGAGATCACATCCCGGTACTTAAACAACTAATAATAATATTGATAACAAGTTTTTTTTATGTGATAGGCGCCAGACGAGCAGACGGAATCGCCTGATGGTAAGCTGATTGCCGCCGCCCATAGACACCAGTGATGACACCAGCGGAGTCACAAGTGCGCTGCCAACCTTTAAACCCCTTTTCTTCTACTTTCTCCTGGCCTCCTTCTTTTCTTTTCTTTCCTTTTTCTTTTTTTTAGTTAATATAAAACATGTTTAATTTTTGTTTTGACGTGTGTTTCACGCAGTGGTGATGATGCCGCCTTCCCGGCCGAACGTGACGCGGCTCTCCGACGACAGCGTTATGGTCTCCTGGACCCAGCCTAACCATGGATTACCTGTACAATTCTATAAGGTTTGTAGTTTTCCTTTTTATTCCGAAATGGGTGATCTTAACTTTACTTAGGTATCTCAGCTGTAACAATGGCGTGCGAAAAATCCGCAAGATGGCGTACTACAGGACTGAGGTCCGTCTTCAAGGTGATTGGGTATTTTTAGACGTGCGTGATATGTCAAATTGTCAATTAACGAATAAATCAGCCAAAGATGTTGAAGTTGGACCTCGGTCGGTTCACAGGCACGCCATCTAGCGGATATTTCACACGCGATAGCCTTCATTTATATTTTTTGTATTAATTATTTATAAAGAGGCAAATGCATTCAGGTAATCCAAAAACACGAAACGCTTACGCGATATAATCCACACCTAGTGCCATCTATTGGTAAAAAGTGGAATTAATGTCCCGATACGAATTGAGGGCGGGCCACTTGTCTATACTATATATAAAGAGGTATATTTAATAAAAATACAGTTCTTGTATGGATGATGGATCTGTATTTTTTGCCTACCTATCTTCACTATTCTTTGTTATCTTCACTATGTGCAGTAGACCATATTCTTAAGGTGACGGATAGGGCACACTAGAGACGCCAATAGATTTTAATTTTTAGCTACTAAACCGGATCTATTTTAAACAATTTCCGGATTACAACCTCTCGGCAAACACTTATACTATTCATTAAATAACCATGCACAAATGCAGACTCAACATTTGTACGCGAAAAATTGATTCACGCTAAAAGTGGCCGCTTTTGGCGGTAATCAATTTTTCGCGTACAAAAACTGACCCAACATTTATGCATGGATATTTAATAAATAGTATAAGTCTTGCCAAGAGGTTGTAACCCCGAAATTGTTTAAAATAGATCCGGTTTAGTAGCTAACAATTAAAATCGATTGGCGTCGCTAGTGTGCCCAACCCGTCACCTTAAGACTGTTAGGTATGTGGCACGAATCAAATTCTTAGTTCTAAACTCTAAACCACCTTATTATAAAACGCGATATAAGGAAACTTCCGTAAGTAAGTTTTGCCTGCGGTAGTATTACCCGACGGCTACGAGTTAGGGACCTTCAAGAGATGAGTAGAATAGGCCACCCTCACTCTTACCGAGGTGTCGTAAAAGGCCACTTAGGTAAAGCTGCTGGCATGATCATCAGCACCCAGAGAAGGAAAACTCTGCATTTATATCAAAACCCTCGCCAACCCGTCTGCCAAGCGTGGTGAGTATAGGCAATTACTCCTCATGTGATTGAGGGAGGCCCGTGCCCCAGCAGTGGGGACTTAAATGGGCTGATGATGAAGAGATGAGCGTACTCCTATCAACACATTAGTGATCTCTTTGATTTCGCGGATGTATAAACATCCGCAAAATAATCCATAAGGAATCCAATAAGCGTCCATAAGGACGGCGATGATAACTTTCCATCAGGTAACTCGCTTGCTCGTTTGTCGCCTCTAGCATAAAAAAACGTAAACTCGTTTCAGCCCCTTTTAAGATTGCCTGTTAGAACGGATGGCATGAGCTTTAGTACGTTAAATAGCTCAAGATTGCGTTTTTAGGGTTCCGTAGCCGAATGGCAAAAAACGGAACCTTATAGATTCGTCATGTTTGTCAGTCTGTCCGTCTGTGAGTCCGTCCGTATATCACAGCCACTTTTCTCCGAAAAACTATAAGAACTATAATACTATTGAAACTTGGTAAATAGATGTATTTTGTTTACGATACCGCATTACGATTTTTACACTTCTATAATAAATGAATTATAAAACTAAAAGAAATATATGATGTAGGTAGATAATCATGAAAATTAACAACGAAAATTGGTTTGAACTAGATATAGTGAGTAGTTTATTTTTAATACGTTATAAACCGTAAACCGCAATTTACCTTTCATATATCTTACTTGCTGCTACGGAACCCTTCATGGGCGAGTCCGACTCGCACTTGGCCGGTTTTTTTGATATGGTAGTCTTAGCTCTCTAACTGCGTCCACAAGGATATTTAGGGGGACTCAATAGGAGAAGAAGTGCCTCTAGTGCATATTTTATTCACAAATTCTTTTTTTGAGAGGTACCATTTCCTATTGTGCTTTTCTACACGATTATTGACCTATTGTTAGCGGTCTTAAGAGTGTACAGACATTATAACCCCTTTTCTCATAACATTACAACCTTCTTGTGCCAGGTCCAGTACAAGGTTGTGTCAAACATCAGCGACTCGTCTTGGCAGACCGGCAACTGGGACATCCAGCCGCACATCCACGCGTGCGAAGTGGACGGCCTGGATACAGATAGCTTACATCCTACCTATTACAAGTATGTTTTATATAAAACTTATTATTACTTAGTAATACAATTCGTTGGAGGTTAGGTGGGCTTTCGATCAGCTAACAATGGCGTGTAAAATCTTACGCAGAAAAGTAGATGCTCAAGATTTGAGTGATGTACTGTGTCGTCTGTATGTCCCTAACAACTATCGACGTCTTCGGAAGCACAAGCAATTTGCAGTGCCGAGGTGTCGCAAAGTAGCGCGAGCACGCTCACCTGTCCCACGTGAAGTCACCGCACTAAGATTATTATTGTAATTTAATTTAGTTTAATTTTATCGCGGAGCAAATTTAAAAAAATAATTTGTAACACTTAAACAACGAACACAATAAAGGCACGGAACCAGTGTCCGTGGAATTTAAAAAAAAAAAGTCACCGCACTCCTAGTAGCCAATCCAGGATTTGATTTGTTTTCGGATGCTTGGAGATCTATATTGGTGGAATGCCTGAGGTTTTATTTTATTGTATACTTTGATTTTGTTTTTGTGAATATCTGTATTCGTATTTTATATTGTTTAAATAATGTAATTGGTAAGCAAACTACCTTGTTAATTGTAGTAATAATTAAAAATAGTCGCCATGTTAGTCTAGTGGTTTAAGTACCGGGCCGTGATCTGGGGGTTCTGGGTTCGATGTCCGGGTTGAGCAAAAAGTATGTTTGAAGTTTTTAGATTTTTTTGTTTGGGTTTGTGATCACTAATCCACATTAGGCAAGCGTGGTTATTAATCCTAATCCCATCATAGTAGCGATATCTTGATTTTAAGTGCATCATTAAGTTAAGAATAAATTGCATACCTACCCCAAAAATGTTTTTTTGGGTTAAAGCTATTTTAATGATAGAGTTCTTTGCCATGCAGTGGGACAGTATATAGGCTGATATTTTACTTTACTTTACTTTTTAATGCATTGTCAGGTTCCGAATAGCGGCAGTCTATTCGAATCAGGATAATAAGCAAGGGAAGAGCAGCGCCAGGTTTATGCTACAGCGCGGCGTGCGGGAGGTGCCCCGTGCACCAGAGTTGACCAGCGCCAAGTCGCTCACCGCCCACAGCATACAACTCAACTGGACGGTGAGTATCTGCTAGGCTGAACCAAGGGCGTATCTAGCTTTGGCGCCAGGGGGGTGTACATAGTCATGGTAGTACATAATAATGTACTTACGAAAGAAAAATTGATTTCGTTATTTAAGGTGACGGGTAGGGCACACTAGCGACGCCAATCGTTTTTAATTTTTATTCGGAAACGAACGTGTCCAAAATTTTACTTCCTTTTTACACCATAAGGTGACGGGTATCATTTTTAAGTTGTTAGCTACTCAACCGGATCTATTTTAAACAATTTCAGGGTTACAACCTCTCGGCAAACACTTATACTATTTATTAAATAACCATACACAAATGTTGGCGCGAAGGCGTAAATTTATTCACGCCAATAGCGGCTACTTTTGGCGTGAATCCATTTTTCGCGTACAAAAACGGACCCAACATTTATGCATGGTTATTTAATAAATAGTATAAGTGTTTGCCCAGAGGTTGTAACCCCGAAATTGTTTAAAATAGATCCGGTTTAGTAGCTAACAATTTAAAAATGATACCCGTCACCTTAAGGTGTAAAAAAATTAAGTAAAATTTTGGACGCGTTCGTTTCCGAATAATGTATATTGTTATAAACAAAGTATATTGATTTGATTAAATATTTAAAGTATAAAATCCCCCCTACGCTGGGTTCTCCTGGACTAAGCCAGGAGAAGGTCATGTCCCTCATGACCACACCCCTGGATTCGCCCTTGTTCTGAACAGTAAGCAACCCAGTGGTATGGTTAGGGGAGACGTGGGCGGTCATAAAGAGAACAACCATTCCACAAATGATAGAATAGGGGGAGAGGGGGAAAGGGCAATGTGGACGGCGAGTAACGTCACATGCCAATCGCCATTTGTATGGAGCGTTTTGGGTTTGCTCAAAATAATGTGATTTTACAGTTGTGATATCTCAGGTAGTTTCAATGAGAATCAAGTAATTCTTTCAACGATGTTTCTATAATTGAGAGGTCTTTTGATTACAAAAATAAAATAAAATAGTCAAATACCGTATTGCTATCATTCCTAGTGGTCCATTGGCGACGGGGTCCAAGCAGAGGGCTTCTACGTGTACTTCCGGACACTGGCGTCGGCAGGCCTGTACGACAAGGTGGCTATCCCTGGCGGCCACGTCAGAGGCTTTGTGCTGGCTCACCTGATAGCCGATACGGCCTATGAGGCCAAGATACGCTCCTATACCCAGCAGGCTGCGTCTGAGTTTAGCAGGATTCGGGTGAGTAGAAATGAATGTACCTACTGTTCTTACCGTATGAATAATAATCATAGAATGATAGATATTCTTTATTGCACAAAAGCTGAATACATGTATATGGGTTACAATAACAGAGACAGCACAACTAGGCAGGTCTTGTCACTACAAGCGACTTTCTATTTTTTTTGCAATTTGTAACCTAGGAGCTGGAGTAGAGTAGAGGGTAGAGAGAGAGAAAAGTGTACCTATTAGTAAAATGAGGTACCTAAGCATTTTTATTTATTCAAAGACAACCGACAAAGCATACACCTACATGGATAATCTTATTTTCAAATTTACATGTTATAGTGTTGTCTTCTGCCACGGCATGTACATTTAGGCAACACCTTGAAAGTTCCAACATCACCCTGAATATGTTATTATATTGTAAGCCTAGGACATTCTATACCTTTTGGCGGAAATTGACCTACTAAATATCTTTTTAACAAAAAAGTAATTATTGTTAAAAATTACAATTCTGCCAAGTAAAAAGGGTCATTTTCAAGATTTTTTTTGCATCACAAATACAATAATACCTTATCTCTATTTAATATAAACCTTAAAATCATAGTCTTAAATCGAAATATAGTTAAAGTATGGTGACTTTTTGCTTATTAAAGTGACGGGTAGGGCACACTAGCGACGCCAATCGATTTTAATTTTTAGCTACTAAACTGGATCCATTTTAAACAATTTCGGGGTTACAACCTCTCGGCAAACACTTATACTATTTATTAAATAATCACGCAAAAAATTGATTACCGCCAAAAGCGGCCCAAGCGGCCGCTTTTGGCGGTAATCAATTTTTTGCGTTGCATGGTTATTTAAAAAATAGTATAAGTGTTTACCGAGAGGTTGTAACCCCGAAATTGTTAAATATATATTCGGTTTAGTTGCTATCAATTTCAATCGATTTGCGTCGCTAGTTAGGGCCACCCGTCGCCTTAAAGGTGTACACGAAACACGTTTTTCCAATTTGACATAAGAACAATAGAAACATACAAAATATATCAAAAAACATAAAAAATATAAGGAGGTTAGTTTCTGGTCGCCAACAAAAAGTTATAAATCTTATTGTGTCCTGTATAGTACCTGTATAGTGGTGGTTGTAACGGAGTTAAATTTTATCTGAGAAGCTTCGAAAGTGTTATGCTGAGCTATTTTATGGTGTTATTTAAAAATAATTGTTTCTTTTATACTGTTATGTATGCCAAATGTACGCTTTCCATTTTATGTAAAGATCAATTGTTTTTTTTTTCATTTTAGGGTTGCCTCTACACTAAACTAGTTACAGTGACGGATGGGTACATTCACCTTGTTTTATGACAGTATTTTATCCCGACTAACCTTGTTACACAAGTGGGTACTTAGGCACTCAAAGTAGGTAATAACACGTCACTTCAACTCGTATACACGTAGTAAAACATTTTTTTTTCTTTGGTGTACAATTCAGTCGGTCAAGTGCCACGTAGCTACGTCATGCTTGCGGTGTCACTAGATAAATGTAAAAAACGTTAAGAAGATAACAGCTTGTAATTATACATTTAAATGTTAGATTGTATTGTAACACACTACAATTTAAGTAATGTGTACCATGTATTTCATATTATGTATTTCGGTACATAGCAAATTAGCTATTCAGATTTTCGGGTTGCTATTCAAACAAGCTATTGACGCTGGGCCGGCTCCACTGGATTGATGCCACGGTCTCACAGAAAACCAGCGTGAAGCAGCACTGTGCTTTGTTTCGCTGAGTGAGTGAGGGTACCGGAGGCCCAAACCGGGGGAAAGGGGGATTTCAAGCTTGGCATCGTTCTTGTGACTCATAAAAAACATAAAAAAAACTCTGAAATTTACAGCCATACATTTACATACTATAAGAAGAATATAAATCTTAATCAGAATATCAGTCATCAGACGCAATCGAAATTCTACACTGCTAATTTCTTGAACTTTTCTTTCCGAAATGGAAGAGTTGTCTACGCGTGTGATCTCGGTCCACTCCTGTATTTACCTCTCTTCTCTTTTCATCCGTACTGCCTTCACACTAATTTTCCTTAATTGACTTATTCAAACAGGAGGCCAAAACCCAAAGGTTGGCGAATGCACCGACCACCACAACAGAAGCGCCAGTGGAAGATATGAAAGGGTCCACGCGAGCGCCGGACCCGTTGGTGACGGCTGGTGGTGCGCTCGGGGCCGTAGCTTTGCTGGTCATCCTGGCCGTCACTCTCCTGCTGTGCCGCCGAGCGAAGCGGCCACCTGCTGACAGTATGATTTTTTTTATGTGGAAAGGTTCACCTGATTATAAACGATTGCCGCCGCAACAGCTGGAATCGCGAGTGCGCTGTCAAACTTTAAATCACCCTTCTCAGAGGTTTTGCAGTACCGTCACTCGCTTGGCGAAACACAGCATAGGCGCTGCTATACTATATTCACCATTAGTGGCATAGCCATTGAATCCACAGGTTCTCTGGCACGCAAACAGTTGAACTTTACACTTTAGGCCCCTCGCCCACGGCGACTTTTTGTATCGATGCAAACGCGCGTTTACTAAACGAACAACAGCATCGCTACTAACGCGTGTTACTACTGCATTGCGACTGTATCGATGCAAACGCGCGACTGTGTCGGACGACATTAGGGGAAGAACGGAGGGAGGGTGGCGCATGAGTAGTGGCAACTGTAGTGATCGCACAGGTGCCGTTACTGAATCGCGTTTGCATCCAGACAGAAGTGCGACAGTATCGCGTTTGTATCGCGTCTGAATCTGAGCCCAGGACGTAAGTGTGAGTTAGGCTCGCGTTTCGCCGAAACATCCATGAATAAGAAGCCGTTTAGATTAAACCTAATGTTTTATTACTATTGTCTGAAATATCAACTATGTTTACCATATAGTCGTAAACCATAATTTTTATGCATTGAAGCCCCACGTTGGGCGCCAAAATTTCACCATTTTTGAAATTTGTGTGCGTAATTTGTTTTTGTTTATACTAATGGTCTGGTTTTTTACAGAAGAGAAGGGGTCTGTACCCGAAGGTGGGGGCGGGAACGGGTACATCCAGGCCAAGGTGCCCATCACTATCACAGCTAACCCCATGCACGCTGAGGTGAGACTATTTTATCAAACACAACAGAGATTTTATTAAATAAAGTTAAGCGTCATCGATTACTTGGTAAAAGTATATCTTTTGCAGTACCATACACGTCCCAAAATCTTGTTCAATAATGAAATTATTAACTATCCCTGTATGTAACATTTTGAAGCAAATAAAGTATTGAGTATTGATATAATACTTACTATTATAAAATTTTAATGTTCCGTAAATAATGGAGACAAAAGACATATTAATGTTAAATGTTTTTTGAAACATGGCAACATAGCAAAAATAATAAAACATAACAGTAACAATAGAGATAATAAATGTCTACTCATAGTTCTAGCATTGGAACTAAAGTTTTGTTACAAACGTTAGTACTAATTGTGACTAAATGTCTTATAATATTTTATCTTAGGCTGGGGATGGAGGCGTGGAAATGTCATTTCTACACAACAACAACTGTGGTAACACTGGCAGCAATGACGATACATTGCAGCACTCGAGGAAAAACGGTCCGGGAAGTCGACAGTACGTGTGAAATATTACACGATTCCTTCGAAATATAACCTCAGTGTTGCCCCGTAATGAAAAACGTACCTTTTCGGTATTTTGCAATTGGCAATTAAAAATGTGATATTAAAAAGAGAGCCATATTCGAGATGGAAACGGACTTAGTACAAAATAATATTTATGTGTTTACTTAGTGTAAGTTTTGGAAATTTAAAGAAAAAGGGCACAGAGATAAAACTTATGAATAGTATGATAAATTATGCATCTTAAAATTATTTGTTGACAAGTCTT
Organism: Marasmia exigua; assembly: GCA_019059595.1. Taxonomy (NCBI): domain Eukaryota; kingdom Metazoa; phylum Arthropoda; class Insecta; order Lepidoptera; family Crambidae; genus Marasmia; species Marasmia exigua. The sequence continues at coordinate 8,408,449 of CM032476.1, read as the reverse complement.
AACAAACAAATGATGGCTGAGTTATTTTAAGCATGTAATTGGTGCTTATCGTTGGGTGGGTATTATTTACTCCAGCACTATGGGTCCACCGTCACTTTTGAACAATGTCAAGTTAAGTCAATAAAATTAATCGCAATAAATAAGATTATGATTATAAAATTCATAAAAAAGACACGGCCATTTTTCCGTGTGGTTTGATATTTAATTATCTTGAAGGATCAGTTCAGTTCGTAATTTCGACATACGTCCCAAGACTGGAATCCCAGATGTAGTAAAAAAAAGCTGTGAAGCTAAAATGGGAGTGGGTCATATAGTGTGCAGGAATGGGCCTCAAAATATGGACAGATAAATAATCACTCAATGGCAGCCGTCCGATACCGATTACGATCTATAGGTGTCTAATATTGGCGAATAAGGCCATTGGATAAGGTGCAATGGAGAAACTTAAGGTAACGGGTAGGTCACACTAGCGACGCCAATCGATTTTGATTTTTAGCTTCTAAACCAGTTCCATTTTAAACAATTTCGGAGTTACAACCTCTAGGCAAACACTTATACTATTTATTAATAACCATGCACAAATGTAGGGTCCAACGCGTACTCGAAAAATTGATTCACGCCAAAAGCGGCCACTTTTGGCGTGAATCAATTTTTCGCGTATTGCAACATTTGTGCATGGTTATTTAATATATAGTACAAGTGTTTGCCAAGAGGTTGTAACCCCGAAATTGTTTAAAATAGATCCGGTTTAGTAGCTAAAAATTATAATCGATTGGCGTCGACAGTTGACCCTACCCGTCGCCTTAAGAGAGGACCTTGGAGTGGATAATCTAAGGACGCCTTGCCATCGTTGATTCAAATTACAAACTAAAAACGGCCAAGTAGCTAAGAAAATTACCCCCGGGATAAGAACGTGAACTTGTGAATGGAAACTGCTGGAACTATTTAAACGATACTCTAACTCGACAATGAAACACAAGATAACAAGAAACAAGCTAAAAGCCAAACGCCCAACTCTCCAAAGTTTGTGCAAATTCTGTATTCCGAAGTAGGTACGGCTACATTTTATTTCTCGCGAGTGCCAAATAAGTTGCATAAGTACATAGTGCTTACTTACCGCATCACCGACACGGTGTGGCTCTCTGGGGATCTCCTCTCTCAGTTTGGGAAGCTATGATGTAGCCTCAGTTGACAGCCAGGGTTACCAGTTCATTTGATGTGAGGCTATTGACAATGTGCAAAATATAAAATATTTTTTGTAATCCACACCCACGTAATATTTGAGATTAAAAAGCGATATCACTAATCTTTTTAATTAGATTAGTGATCGCTTTGATTCAATCGATCGATTAAATATATGACGTAGCAATCTGTCTAAATTCGCAAATAATCTGCAAGGTAATGATTTGAGTAGTGAGTATAGAATAAAAATTTATTTTAAATTTAGTATTAAAAGAAAGTATCTAATAATAATTAAAAATTAAATCACACTTCCAGATTTTATCGTTACGTAAGCACTTTCACAAATTTATAATTAGTCTTACCTACATTTGTCCCCTCTTAGTTACATTGTTTTAGAAAATATTCGGCCTGGCAACCCTAAAAGGCGCGATTTCGAACCTTCCAAAGTTTGTCCTCAAGTGAATACACACCTTTAGCAAGTGCTGAGTAACAAAATATTTCGTGTGGACCCGGCATAATCCTTATAAAAGTTGAGCCATTGTGTCGGTGAAATTAAGTAAAGGCCCAACTTATTTCCATCGTGACTACAAAAAGGAGACCTATTTTCGCATGATGCTTTGTCATACTATTCATAAGTTTATTTCGCACCCTCGTTACGAAGTAATTGTGTTGTGGCGAAATGGACTCTCGATGACACGACGTTAGTGCTAAGGACTTGGCGAATTATTTATTTAACGTCCTGAGATCTTGATTAGTTTTGGCGACACACAATGACGTGATGTCTAGAATCTAAATCGTCCATATTATGTATGTACAAGTCCCGGCATGAATGTCTAGTGGTGCCCTTGTATCAGCCTATATATGTCCCACTGCAGGGAAAAGGCCTCCACCATAGACTATGATGGGATTAGGCTTAATCACCATGCTTGTCTAATGCGGATTGGTGATCACAAACCCTCGAGTGCGCAGAAAATGCTTTTAGTATAATGCAAGCTATTTTACGTATTATCTTCACTTGTTACGTGCCGGGACTTTTAGGAGCTAATGTATTTTTCATAAGCTTCTACTGGAAGAAATCACGGTGTGTCGCTAACACAGCTCAAGAATTGTAACAGGGTTTAATTACATTTTAGTTATACTTTCGATCTGTCATTTAGTTAACGAATCTCTTCAAATCTGCCATTAACTTTTATGGTCTAAGATTATTGCACGATGGCAATGTACTTAATAATAGATTTGTTATTAATGTTGTTAGATGTTGTTTAGTTTTTATTTCAATTATTATGTAAAAATTATCTCATTTATTTATATTTTGTCTCTCATTTATCTCATTTGACTGCTTTCTGATTTTAATAAGGTTGTGATGAACACCGGCATTTAAATAATGACATTTAATTTAGTTATTGTGCTAAATATACATATACTATTTTATACTATTCATTCATTTTATATTTGAAATAATGGAATAGATTATATAATAGTAAGGTTTATGGTAGGTATTTTATTTTATTACATACGAATATTTAAGGTGCAATGTAAAAATATGATGTTACGACACTCTATAATGCTCTAATGTGTTATATTTGTGTTTGCAATGAATATACTTATGTGTAATTGATTTATATCAAATGTGTTTTGGTGCCAAAATTAATAAATATATTTTTTCCTTTAAAGTTTTCAAAGTTACTCGTTTTCACGAGTAAATTAACACCGCCAAGTATTTGTATGTAATAAAGATGATATCATATGTGTTGTATATGATTAAATATCTAATAAAATAAGTAATTTAAAACGTAGACTAGACGAGAAATATTAATATTTACTTGGAACATTTAGTATTATATTTAATCACGAGTAACTAGTGCGTGATTCTCTGCTAATAACATATCTAATAAAATTCGAAGAAAATCCAATATGTCTCACTCCCTCGTAAAACATTAGTTATTTATTTACCGAAATCTAAAATAGGATTACTATTTGCTTATTTGCTCACGTTTTAGTTTTATCAGAGATCTTGTTGAATAAGGCTTTAGGCCTAAAGTAAAGCGGCATTTTCATTGGTCGATAAATCGAATCGAATCGAAATCGATAAATCGAATCGAAAAATCAAATGTTCGTCTCTTCACACCTTGTTCTATCCGTGTGGGCGTCGTAGCGTGCGTTTCCCACAACTCTCTCATGAGCGCTAACGACCGAAAATGGACCCTAACCTGTGTATACATGGTTCCATGTAACTTATATTACTTTACCCACATTAAGTTGTAAGTGTAAGTGATAAGTCTAGTTCCGGTTTTGAAAGTCAATTTACGTAGATTATTAAAAAAAATACTATGAGAATTACGCATGGAGTGCGAGACGTAATTTGTATCCCTATTATGATCGATGGCGAGTTCAGTCTTAGATAACGCCCATTTGCTGCACTTGGCGCGTTGCAATGATACATATCCTACACAGTATAAAGTTTACGAGTAGTAATAATGAAATTTTATCAATTTCATCGATGGAGGGAGCGGCCATAGACCGATTTAAGGTAAGGTTTTTTCGTTAACCTTGAATGATTTCCTTCAAAATAAAATGAAAATTAGCCACGCTCGAGAATGTCGAGACGACGAATTTTTTACAAGTTTTATAGCTCTCTCACTCTGAAATTGTTAGATAGTGGCAATATACACTTATTAGCATGAAAATGACTCATCCGACGCGCTCATGGATGTCTCATGATAACTTTTTTTGACTCAATAATCTGATCCTTTATCCTAAACGGGTCGGGTGGCCATGGGTATGAGGCTCATATTTGGTGGAGGTAGTAAACCAAGTACAAGGTATCTCCTGCATCTTAATCTGACACTTTTGGGCTCCTCTGTCTGCTACTGGGCAGTGTTGCTAGATCCAGTTTGTGACATTTCCCCAAAATTCGAATTTTTCCCCAAATACGTTTATCAACTTTTTTCCCAATACATTATATATAACTAATTAAGTGTTTTAAAACAAGTAATTTAAGGAAATTTAACGGCCTGCACGCTCAATAAAAAAAGCTTTAAGTCAAGTTCAGTTTATTTCATGTTCTCTTGAATTAAATCATCTTAAATGTCTAAAACCAGTGAATATTGATGGCGACTGAAACTCGCGTTCCATCTGGTCATCAAATATAATGCTTGCTTTCGCGCGCGAAAGGTGAGGTGGTTTTTTTTCATGTCGATGTAAAATTACGTTCCCGCATGACTATGGAGAATTCAATTTTACCCAACTTCCAAAAAAGGAGGTTCTCAATTCGACATGTATATATATTTTTTCAACAATAATTCCAACATGATTCCAACCTAAATTCCCTTTGATATTTTTTTCCCCAAACATCTCCCCAAGGATTTCATTAATCCAAAATTATTTTTTAATTCCCAATTTACCAACCATGCTACTAGGTTTCGTTGAACTGTCATGCCGCTATCCCTCAGGCGCCGACTGCTGCACTGCGGATACTGTCCGTGCGTGAGGCTATATCGCTATAAACTTTAAGTTTTTAATTGCATTCAAATTACGATCAAAAATTGCCGGTTTATTTCAGAGTCAGCTTCAAAATTGGCCGTCTTTTACTTACTTATACTGAAGATAATGAAATAAGATTTTAAATAATTTTATACCTTGATAGGTGACGGTCAACTAGGGCCGATTCGACCAATCTTATTCTAGAGTCGATCAATTCAGATTTATATAGAATGACAGCGCTAAAGATTTATTATTAGAATAAGGTTGGTCGAAGGGACCCTTGATCCATTCTAAATCAATTGAATAGCGCTGTCATTCTATACAAATCTGACGTTGTACCATAGATTTATCCACGGATAAAGGCTGGTCGAATCCCGCCTTAAATTAATTAAGGAACACTTTTAATAGCTATGGACTTTTACTGCCTTGCAATTGCAAAATTAGACCTAATATTTTGTGCAGCTACTTTTGGCGTAACTGTTCAAAATTCTTTATTCAGTTAAAAACCCATACGAAACCCTTATCAATGTCAAATGTAATCTACATTCTACATACCTACATTAATTTGCGTGCGTCATAATTTAATCAGGTATTAAAAACAAAATAAACTAAGTAGAATCACTTTATAATGTATAAAATGCATTATTTTTTCGTAAAACAAGTACTATCAAATACCACTTCTCGGATTAAAATTGTAGTACTTTATTAATGTCGAGTCTACATGCAATTACGATAGTAATTTGTGCCAATGTGTTGACATCACTTATATCCTTCATCTGTCAAGCTGAATGATTACAAAATCGTCAGAAAATCGATTTCAGAACAGACGTACCCAAAATGACTGAGAATACCCTGGGGGACAAGCGTCACGGAATGGGAGAAGTGTCACCTGCTAAATCGATTCTTATATCACGCGATGAATTCCGTGATCACGGTACATATTTTGATTAAAAAAAGTCGAATGGTTGAGTGATACTTCCGGCCGTATCCGACATAAAGCATGAGTGGATAAACTTTTCCATAATATGCCTTAAAAACATAAATTTAATATCTTTTTAAAACTTTACTTAACTAATTAATAATTCTATAAAGTATCAAAATATGTTTACCTACTTCAATATTTTCTACACCAGTAATACCTCTATAAATACAATCTCAGGCCGCCTAAAAACGCGTCATACCTATTTAATAAGTAGGTATGTATACCTACTGTAGTGAATACTCCTAACAATCAAGAACTTTCGACTGACGAGAGCTGAAGCTCTACAAAAAGGCAATCGACTTGACACGAAATCTATCCTTAGGGGCTGATTGCAAAATCTAATGGCAGTAAAAAGAGGATTCCCATCTAAGCTGCGAAGCTTTCTAGGCAATCTGCCCAAGATATCGATATGTACGTACTACATCTATTGAATAAGTTGGTACCACACGAACAAATAATACACAGACTTAAAGGTGGTAAAAAAATCTGATAGGTCTACACATTTTTTTGTCGTTGGGAAAAATGCACCTTGTGCTAGGCTTGCGCACATCGTCATTATCATCATTAGGTTGATTGCAGTCCACTGTGGGATATAAGAATAAATTGCAAAAGATTGCTATAAAAAATATCAACTATTATACTAGTGCCCTCACACTTTCAATAGTGTACCCGAACACTTGCGATAGCCGTACCCTACTATTAGTAATAATAGTGAACCCTATCAGTGTACGCCTGCAATGAAATGTAAACACCTCGACTCTTAAGGTGACGGGTAGGGCACACTAGCGACGCCAATCGATTTTAATTTTTAGCTACTAAATCGCATCTATTTTAAACAATTTTGGGTTATAACTTCTCGGCAAACACTTATACTATTTATTAAATTACCATGCACAAATGTTGGCTCCGTTTTTGTACGCGAAAAATTTATAAAAAGCTGCCACTTTTGGCGTGAATCAATTTTTCGCGTACGCGTTGGGCCCAACATTTGTACAAGGTTATTTAATAAATAGTATAAATGTTTGCCAAGAGGTTGTAACCCCGAAATTGTTTAAAATATATCCGGTTTAGTAGATAAAATCTTTATCGATTAGCGTCGCTAGTGTGCCCTACCCGTCACCTTAAGGCGGAACATTAAGGTTCAAATTTGAATGAGATTGTATACTTATTAGTGCACGTGACTGTACTCTATCACTAGTAATAATGTAGGTAGGTCTTACCCTATGAGTTGTAATTGTGTAGGTCTTTAGACTTACCTCTCGGAAAGTATTGTTCCTACCTTTATCTCTGTCTTTCATTTACTCCTGTGATTGGGATAGGCTAGAGACAGTTGTCCTGCGACGTTTGTTCCCATTGTACGGTGTTGTATTTGCATTTCAATTTGCGACGACCTGCAGCGATGCGCTCGTGTGCACCTCGCCTAGCTTTAAGGCCACCTAGTTTAATGTATATCAATGCACTTGTATAAGACTGATACAATTTCCAACAAGCACACCGATAGAGGGTGTGTCTGTAAATATTTACATAGTTTTAACTAAATCATAATCATCATTTTAAATATCACCGTAAAATTTAAAGACTATTATTGAATTACTATAATGTGATCTGATCCGTACTTTAAGTTAATGGAAACCAACGGTTCTTGCGTAAAAGATAATAATGTCGAAACAAAAATATCCAAAACTCCAAAATAGTAATGCCGAACTGTCGATAGTGCAACTATCGATAGTTGACCTTGAAAACCAGTTATAATATCGATCGATAGTAATTGGGTTAATACCAATGATGATTTGCAATACTATCGATACTATTAATATGATGTCAACTATCGATAGGCTATCGATAGTCGACTATTGATCGGCAGACCTATTCCTTAGGTCATCTATACTTAATATTATTATAAATATGAAAGTGTGTGTGTCTGTTTGTCTGTTTATACGTCTTTCACGGCCAAACGGAGCGATGGATTGTTAGTGGAGATAGTTGAGGGGATGGAGAGTAACATACGCTACTTTTTGTCTCTTTCTAACGCAAACGAAGCTGCGGGCAAAAGCTAGTTGAATAAAAATATGTTCCGAAACATCCAGTTGTATGGCTTGTAACTATGTATCGACACCCCTCTATACGTTGTGTATACGTACGCGTCTGTTGGATGGAAGAAAGACATAATTAGAATAAGAGGCAGCCCTCGCCTACAGTAAATGAAACTCGCATTTACGTTGCTCTTGTGCTTAAGTAGCATTCATTTGCATTTCCGAGAGTTTGTATTAGGCAATCCTGGATAATATACGTTTTTACTAATTGTTACGGAATTTTATTTGGTTACCCAGTTTCCTGCTATTCCTTGCCCATCCTATTTTTTTATTGGTTAATTACATACCACTACAGACTCTAGGTCCGTGCCTTTGTTAGCTATCTTTTCCGTTCCCCGCGCGCAAAAAATATGACATCTTACATTAATTTAAATAAATTAAATTAATATAAATAAATTAAATTAACATTAATAAATAAATTAAATTAACATTAATAAATAAATTAAATTAACATTAATAAATAAATTAAATTAACATTAACAGATGAAAAATAAAATTTAATATATTTAATTAAATTTAAATTTAATTTTTTTTAGCCTGGGTCGTCCCACTGCTGGGCAAAGGCCTCCCCTAAAAGCCGCCATTGGAATCTATTTGTGGCGATGGTTTGCCAATTGCCCGGGAAAATGAATTTTAATAAATTAGATTTTAATCAATTTTGAAAAATCATATTAATTTTAGTCTAAAATCGTTGAGTAACACGTAACTCAACAATTTTTACAAAGAAATGCGTACGTCTGGCCCGTAAACATGGTATAAAAACGTACGTCATACGAACATTGAAATTTCATAAATTGGAATGATAGTGGACAAAATAAGCTGCTACAGATTCCGAAGTCCTCGAAATATTACGCTACTGGATGTACTGTGTCACAAATGAAGTGTACAGGGCAGTACGTAGCATAGTGGTTTTACCTGTAGGTAACGCTTGCAAATCTGCAGGCCAGCATCACACATATGAGCCCTACGCTCTCGCTCCATGTCTAGGTCATCCTTTAGGAACTCTGTGACCCAATGACCTATTGAGATGTTCAGGTGGAACTTTATACAACCTATGCTTAGTTGAGTCTCTGTGTCACTGTGTATCGCTCACAAATGCCAATGAGCTTGTTGAGCTCTGATCTTTGGGCACAGCAGCACCATGTCGTCGGCATAACTAATGTTATTGATAAGAGTGCCGTCAATGGATCATCCGACGCCAGCACTGCTGAGCTCCTCAATCAGCTTGTTCATATAACACGTTGAAGAGTGTAGGTGAGCTAAATTGGACAAAATTCAAAACGAATACGTCCGAGGTAGTTTCAAAGTCACCCCTGTCCAGGAAAAGCTCACCAAAACACGTCTCAGATGGTACGGCCACGTCATGCGGAGAGACAGCGAGCATGTGGTCCAGAAAGCACTGGCAATCCCAGAAGGCAAGAGAGGAAGGGGACGGCCGTCCTTGACCTGGTGGACCAGTACAGCTAACCTAGTCAAGAAGTCCCAACTACCTGACCCGACAACCCAGGACAGATTGTCCTGGCGCAGAAGGATAAGGAGAGCCGACCCCACCTAAAGTGGGAACAGGCAAAGAAGAAGAAGAGTGTAGGTGAGCTGATTCCACCTTGTCTCACACCACTTTCCAACCTGTACAAGTTTGAAAGCTTGAAAGACCACTTAACAACATTTAGCTGATGAGAGTACCAGTATCTCAGGTTTGTAACATATTCTTTTGGTATATCAGGTTCATCAGCAACTTTCTCCACAAGACCTCACATTGAACTCGGTCCAATGCTTTTGACAAGTCCAAAAATACAGCTTACACCGGTGTTTCCCTTTAGGCCTGGTCTGAACCCGACCTGTGCATCGTCAAGTTTGACACAATTATTCAATTTCTGTACTTCTGTAATAAATAAATTATCTTTTCCATTTTCCGTAGTTTTTCCGTAGTGCGTTAACAAGCTTATTGTTCCACAGATTTTACGAGTTTAAGTGTTTTCTGAAATCCGGATCTACGAGTAAATTATGAAATGAAAAAATCTGTGTGTGTAAATAAAATTGAAACGGGCCCAAATTTAATAAAGAGCGGACACGATTCAGCTACAAGTATTGAAGAGGCATGTTTAAAATTTAATATCATGAAGCGTGGAGAGAAGTCACGACGACGGCGGGATCACGTCACAATATTTAAGTACTTATGTGCTAATGAATAGCTCAAATTTAATATTTGTCTTAATATATTTAGGGCCTTCCGACTAGGTAGCTTGATGTCAAGAGGGTGGAACTCATTTTCATGAGATTATTTTGAAAGTTTTCGAGAAGTTGATTAAATGAGATAAATCATAAAATCTTATTTTGACTTTGAGATATCGAGGCTACCTACTGGTAGAATTTTGCAGATCACCACTTATTTAATCTGTCAGTTTTCTAGATCCAATTAATGCTCCAATTAATGACTGACCGGATGGCGCAATTGGTAGTGACCCTGCCTCTTACGCCAAAGGTCGTGGGTTCGATCCCCACCCTGGACAAACATTCGTGCGATGAACACTTGTGTTTGTTCAGTGTCTGGGTGTAATATATGTATTTTAAGTATATATTTGTGTTCCTCTGTTGTCTGATATCTGGAACACAAGTGCTTAAGCTACTTAGTATGGAATCAGGTCAACGTATGAGATGTTGTGAGAATTATTACAATTATTAATGCTGTAACCACTATACCCTATAAAAGGTAATACTAGGTAGAAGTGAGAACATATTTTACCATCCGCCTTTGCCCGGGCACGGATAGTGGGAACATCGACGCACCTTAGCTCCCCGGATGTAAGGAAGTAACATAGCTGAAGTACTTGTGTTGCGCCGTTGAGCCTATTAATTTTTCAAAGGAACAACATCATTATCATCGTCATCAGCCCATTTAAGTCCCCACTGCTGGGGCACGGGCCTCCCTCAATCACATGAGGGGTAATTGCCATACTCACCACTCCACCAGAGGTGTCGTAAAAGGCGACTAAGGTAAAGCTGCTGGCATGATCATCAGCACCCAGAGAAGGAAAACTCTGCATTTATATCAAAACCCTCGCCAACCCGTCTGCCAAGGAACAACAATACCTACTTAAATAGAATTGTATTATTAGGGGTTAAGGTAACGGGTAGGGCCCACTAGCAACGCCAATCGATTTAAATTTTTAGCTACTAAACCGGATCTATTTTAAACAATTTCGGGGTTACAATCTTTCGCCAAACATTTATTTAATAACCAAACACAAATGTTTGGTCCGCGAAAAATTGATTCACGCCAAAAGCGGCCACTTTTGGCGGTAATCCAAAATTCGAGTGCAAAAGCAGACGAAACAGCTAACTATACGTATTAAATAAATAGTATAGGTGTTTGCCGAGAGATTGTAACCCTGAAATTATTTAAAATAGATCCGGTTTAGTAGCTAAAAATAAAAATCGATTGGCGTCGCTAGTGTACCCTAACCGTCGCCTTAAAGTATGAAATTTTTTTTTTTTTTTTTTTTTTCTTTTATTTGGTACACAAAACAGAACATCATTATTACAAAATTTAAACTACACAATGACAAATCTTATGAGCTAGATGATATCCTAAAACATGCATACACATCATGCTTAAAAATGACGGAACTTAAGTTAATTACAGTAATAGTAATTTATAGTTTAAAACTAACTAATAAAATTTAATTTCTACCCTCCAGTTGTTTCGAAAAAATATGCTGTAATTTTCTCTTAAAAACGGGCAATGCATCGCAGAATACATCCAGGATTTCATAATTGTCTATTAGTAATTCGTTGTAAGCGCGACACATTCTGACCAATGGATTATAATAGGATGTGCTATTCCTAAAAACTTTAAGAGCAAAGGTGTGCAAGAATGGATAACGGGATCTAGGTTTAGTGTTTATATTTATCAAGGAAAGAAGTATTGGTGAGTCAATTTTGGAATGAAGAATTTTGAATAAGTAGACCATATCATTGAAATTACGGCGGGTATCAAGAGCCAGAATGTTGAACTTTTTAAGTTTTTCTTTGTACGAGGACAGACGTCTACCTAATCCAAGCCGGTAACAAATCATGTTGAGCATTCTTTTTTGAACCCTCTCATTTTTTTTTGTGTGGACAGCATAATATGGAGACCAGATACTCGAATTATATTCTAGGATACTACGCACTAAGGTATTAAATAAATACAAAAGACTGTAGGGGTTTTTGAAATCATTGGTTGTCCTATACAAAAAGCCGAGAAGTTTTGTACACCGAGTAACGATGTTATCGTAATGCGCGTGGAATGTTAGTTTCTCATCAAAGTATACTCCAAGATCCCTGGCAACACACTTTCTTTCCAGGGTGAGCCCATTTATGTTGTAAGGGTACATGATTTTTTGCTTCTTATTACTAAAAGACAACACAAAACACTTCTGAATATTTAAGTGCATGTTGTTTATTTTGCACCATTTTTGGAGAGCGTCTAAGTCCGACTGAAGTAGCGTGCAATCTCTATTGCTCTTGATGTTGGAAAATATTTTGAGATCATCGGCATACAAAAGACAAGAACACTTTATGTGATCAACTAGATCATTTATAAAACAAACAAAAAATAATGCGCCCAAATGCGAGCCCTGTGGAACACCTGAGCTAATAGAGACGGGTTGTGATGTATAACCTTTAATGGATACCAACTGACTTCTGTTTTTTAAGTAGGATTCTACCCATCGCAATAGACTTCCGTGGATTCCAAAAGAGGCTAATTTCGAGATCAGAATGCCATGGTGGACCTTGTCGAAGGCCTTTGAGAAGTCAGTATAGACGCTGTCGACCTGCCCTCCCTCCGCAAAAGCACTGCACAGGTAATGCTTGTACTCAAGCAAGTTAGATGCAGTCGATCTGTTCTTGATAAAACCGTGCTGTTTTTGAGAGAGCAACGGTTGAATATAGGCGTATAGAAAATCATAGACCAACGATTCGAAGACCTTACCAAAGTAAGACAGAATGCTTATTGGTCTATAATTCTCACATCTAGACCTGTCGCCAGCCTTGAACACGGGAACAATGTGCGCTTTCTTCCATTCCTGAGGAAAGATGCCACACTGGATAGAGGCGTTAAATATAATGCACAAAGGAATGCTCAGGTTCTCCGCACATTTCTTTATTAATGACGGAGGAAAACCATCTGGGCCTGCACCTTTTCTAGGATCGAGTTTCCCTATTTTTTTCAGAACTTCATCGCGGGTAACCAGTATTTTACTCAAATTGTTATTGTAGTTATAGTGAGAAAATGATGTAGAATTTGCTAAATTAGAGTCTTGAGATTTTTCAAATACGGAGCCAAAATAACTAGAAAACATTTCACAAATTGCACTTTGGTCTGATGAAAGCAAATCACCGTACTTCATTGTTTGAGGCAGGTTACTTGAGTTTCTTTTTTTATTGTTTACAAATCGCCAAAAACCTTTGATATCTTCTTTTAAAGAAGTTTCTATAGAAGAAATGTAGATTTTGTAACAATCATCCATTAGTTTTTTGCAACGTGCTCGAAGTAACGAAAAAGTATCGTAGTCACGAGGATTCAAAAACTTTTTGAATCTTCGATGATATTTAAGCTTTTCTTTTAGGCACCGCTTTAGTGCTGGTGAAAACCACGAGGGATATCTGTGTGTCTTTGTGCTGTTACAAGGTGTGTGTTTTAAGATTATCCCTCGTAACTCCGTATAAAATATAGATGTCATTTCGTCAACACTTCGCAAAGATAGAATAGTCTTCCAGTCAACCACAGAGAGATCGTCGTTGATGCCAGAGATGTTACTTTTGTTAAAATTTGGTCTGATTAACGCTTTGCTCTTAAAAGTTTTCAGAGAAGAGGTAAACGAGTCCAGTTCAGCGACCAAAGGGGGGTGGTGTATGTCTTCTCGACTTAGTGGCTGCGCCCCATAGACCCGAATGTTGCCTGCGGTAGAAATAATGAGATCTAGGAATCTGCCGTTCCTATTTGAAATATTATTATACTGCTGAAAGTTACATATATTTAAGGTGTCAATAAGAAGTTCAGCTTTCCTTCCACGCGGATCAGATGGCGACAGAGAAAAGGAGTCAGGAGACTTTAACCAACGGATTTCGGGAGTATTAAAGTCGCCAATACAAATGATTTCGTCTGTATCCCGACATTGGCCCACCATTCGTTGCAAATTTGAGTAAAAATTATCAATATGATTTATTGGTAAGTCCGGGGGTAAATAACATAGGCAGATATGGATTGTTTTCGTACATACAGTATCGGATACTAAACTGATCCACAGATCTTCAACGTCACTATCCCAGGAAGACTGGCGAACGTAGTGTATGTCTTTTTTTAATGCAATTAGGACGCCGCCTCCCTCGGACTTAGAAATAGTGGTATGTTGTCTGTCTCGCCTAACAACGTTATACCTGGTGTCGATAAATTCTCCATTAAAAATACTACTATTCAAATTGGTTTCGGTCAGGCAAATCACATCATAGTTCAAATTGCCATTATGTATGGCGATTTTTCAGGAGTTGTCTTTTATATAGTTTTTTTTTTAAATTTGCAAACTAAGTATTAAACGACGGATAAGATCCAATACCATCTACCTTCAGGAAAGCACAAGGTCAAAATTGAACTTTAAATCTTCCTAATTATGTTCAAAATTTACGAACCCAAAAAAAAGTTAAAAGATGTTATTGGTTCTTAAATGTCGTAATGCTTTTAATCCATATACGAGTATAACTATGCTTAAACGGACAAAGCTTAGGACCGTGTAAGATAGTTTTTCACCAAAAACATTATTTTTTATTAAAAAAGTTCTTTGATGTAAACGTCAATTCTGCCAAGTAAAATTAAAAGTCATTTTCAATTTTTTTTTAAATCAAAATTAATATAATATGTGATGTTTATTTCCTTACAGATGTAGTCTTAACATTTAACCAGGCAACTAGATATCATTTTTTTAGGGTTCCGTAGCCAAAATGGCAAAAACGGAACCCTTATAGTTTCGTCATGTCCGTCTGTCCGTCTGTCCGTCTGTCACAGCCGATTTACTCGGAAACTATAAGTACTACAGTGATGAAATTTGATGGGAATATGTGTTGTATGAACCGCTACAAAAATATGACACTAAATAGTAAAAAAAAGAATTGGGGGTGGGGCCCCCCATACATGTAACTGAGGGATGAAATTTTTTTTTTCGATGTACATACCCGTGTGGGGTATCAATGGAAAGGTCTTTTAAAATGATATAAAGTTTTCTAAAAAACATTTTTCTTAAAGTGAACGGTTTTTGAGATATCAGCTCTCAAAGTCGTAAAAAGTATGTCCCCCCCCCTCTATTTTTATAACTACGGGGTATAAAATACTAAAAAAAATAGAGGTGATGCATGCTAATTAACTCTTTCAACGATTTTTGGTTTGATCAAAGTATCTCTTATAGTTTTTGAGATAGGTTGATTTAACTGTAATTTTGGTTAAGTTATTGTGCTTACACTGAAAACGATGGCTGAACCTTATAAGATAGATCAAAAAATATACTACAGTATTGTACACCTTTAAAAATCCGCGATGATATAAAATCTTTATAATGTATATTTGCTGCTACGGAACCCTTTGTGCGCGAGCCCGACTCGCACTTGGCCGGTTTTTCAACTTTATCTCATCTGCACAAAGTTCAAAATCTGGAGGGCCCGTGTGGTTACTTGCCTGTAAATTATCAGCCTATAACCGTCCCACCGACAGAGGCCTCCATCATAGAAATCAAGTCATCGCTACTATGATGGGATTAAGCTTAATCACCACGCTTGCCAAATGCGGATTGGTCATCCCAAAGCCGAGCTATGTTCGAAAAATTCGAAACACACTTTTTGATCGACCCAGGGATCGAACCCAGGACCCCGAGATCACGGCCCGGTACTTACCTGGCGTTACTTGCCTGGTTAAATGTTAAATCAAAATAAAATTTTATTGAGGTGACTTTTTACTTAATAAAGGAGTTATGATATACATTTTTTTATGTAACAGGTGGCAGACGAGCAGATGGATCACCTGATGGTAAGCAATTGCTGCCCATGGACAGATGTTTTGGTGTCTCGATAAAAATAGGGCATGTTCATACTTTAGCCCCTATTATAATACCCAGATGTGAAACACAAGTGTTCATCACACGAATAATAGGTTGTGGTCCCGCTATCTCAACGATCACAATATTCTACAATATATCGGCTGGTACTCTCATCGTTGTTATGCTTGAACACGGTTTTTCTATTGTATGGATTTTGATTTATGGAAATATATTCTGGATGATGTAGGCACATGCCCAAATTCAAAACGTACCTATTATAAATATTCAGGTGCAGTCAGTTTAATGAAAAGCCTACCTGGATCCATTGGCTCGATTTTCATATTAAAATAGGTAATAAAATAAATAATTCTTACAAAATCTCATTATACCTACTTACTCTCTCTCTCATTACACGACATAGATTTGTTTGAAACTTCAGTTTCAAAATTGAAACGTTTACAAAACAATAACTTCTTTGAAAATGTTTTTTTTAAGAACTGTAGGCTGATGCTTGACCACAATCTTACCTGATGGAAAGTGACGATAAGGTCTAGGACGTATTGTAGTGGTCCGGAAAAGCAGACCTTGGCAAGGAGTTCCACTCCTTAGTTGTCCGCATTATGAACGTGGAAGCCATTAAACTTCCTTGTTTTTATCTGTGTTGCAAGGGCGGCAAAGACTTAGTTTGCTTTGTGTTTTTTTTATGGTGTTGTCCAGCGCACGGTTACAGCCGCACGTGTGATTCCGCGAATGTCAAGAGAGACACGTCGATTTAAAATTGACCGGTAATTTTGCCAAATGCTCGATCTATATTGAGGTCTTCTCTCCAAGGTTAAAAAACGCCATAAACCAACAACAAATAAAAGCGGCACATGTAAACAACACAGACGACAGGACACAATAACACAGAAGCACAGCGATAAAAGACAAAAACATAACACAAGACAAGAATTATAATTTTTGTGTTTTTAAGTTATTTTCTATGTTTAATATTACCGACTTTTTTCTTACTAACGCATGTCCACTCACTCTGGTGTGGCTGATGTCCATGGGTGGCGGTGATCACTTACCATCAGGTGACTTGGTTGCGCGTTTGCCTCCCCTTCTCTTAAAAAAAATAATGGTTTCGACACATACCTATTCTTTTCAGAGTTTTGTTCATTGCTAAAAAAAAATTACCATCTTTTTTTTGTAATTACCCTGGTACATGTAAGTAAAGTGCATCGGAGCAATTACCATTGCTCCCATGCATATGCTCAGTGGATAAGAATGCGCCTTCCATGCGGGGAGTCGTGGTTCTAATCCGAGCATGCACCTCTGGATTTTGCAAATCTATGTGCTTATTTCTACCATTAGCTCGGCGGAGAGAGAAAACATCACAAGAAAACCTGTACGTTTCGGATAGTTTCTGAAACGTTTACCTAATCATGATTCAGTTGGTCTGGTTCCCCTGTCAAAAGGGTTGCGAAGATCAGGCGGCAGTCGCTTCATTGTAATCAGACTCTTGATTCATTGTCCCATATCTTGATTCATTGTCTAAGCGTACCCTGGGCTCCAAAGCGACAGCTTTAGACGTAACCGGGAATTACACGCTAAGATAAGGAGGATGTAAGCAAAGTGCATTCTGCATCAGTATCCACGCCACGCTTTTTGCATGTATTTTGTGCATGTAAATTGGGGAAAATGACATATGGGAACACTAAGCGTATTTATGACGTTACAAATACGCTTCGAATTCAAAATGTTTGAAAATTAATTAAAAAATAACTATCTGGTATTTCACAAAAATATTCAAATTACTTAGTTACTTAAAATAGTAAAATGCATTGGAAAAAAATATTAAAGCCATACTTAAAAAAATGTTCCCATAGTCCATTACTTACAGATAACTGACAACGGACACGAAGGTAAAAGCATCACTTCCGTTGACACACTGGCCATACATGACCCGCGTGATGCCATTTCACGCTTTGTTTAAGGCGACGGGTAGCCCTAACTAGCGACACCATTCGTTTTCAATTGTTAGCTACTAAACCGGATCTATTCAAAACAATTTCGGGGCTACAACCTTTCGGCAAACACTTAGGTATACTATTCATTAAATAACCATGCACAAATGACTTATTTGTCAGGAAGGTACTAAGGTAAGGTTAGGTAAGGTATTTTTACTGTAGGTATTTTATACATAATATGTACATGAACCCAATCAATATTTAAGAGTATAAAATACATAAATGGTGTGCCTTTCTTAGAAAAGTTAACTCAGGATTACCGTTTCTCAGGAAGTTTACCCATTTATCCGTGGATAAATGTATGGTATAACGTCACCTAACCACAACAACCAAAATAGATATTTGATTTCTTACTTTAAGGTGACTGGTAGGGCACGCTAGCGACCCCAATCGATTTTAATTTTTAGCTACCAAACCGGATCTATTTTAAACAATTTCGGGGATACAACCTCTGGAAAAATACTTATAATTATTTATTAAATAACCATGCGCAAATGTTGGGTCCGTTTTCGTACGCGAAAAATCTATTACCGCCAAAAGCGGCCACTTTTAGCGTGAATCAATTTTTCGCGTACAAGTGTTGGATCCGCATTTGTGCATGGTTATTTAATAAATAGTATAAGTGTTTGCCGAGAGGTTGTTACCCCAAAATTGTTTAAAATAGATCCGGTTTAGTAGCTAAAAATTAAAATTGGTTGGCTTCGCTAGTGTGGCCTACCCGTCACCTTAAAGACGTCCATAATATGGAGGAAACACATGTACCGGCAACGAGTTCCATTTCTTTATGGTACGGCAGAATTAGGAGCTCCCAAACGTTAGATTAGTGTTCAAATTATAGATATTTAGATACTCTTTATGGCACATTTTAAACAGAACATAATGCTATGGTCACTGCTAAATACCATCTCATTTAACGTTACCTAATCATTAACCATTATTTACTCGTATTTGTCAGGAAAATATTTCAAATTTTATGTTTCTTTCGATTGAAATAAGATGTTTTCACAGAATAAAATTTTCTAGCATATTTTAACGTTGTATTGTTCCCAGAGAAAGAACAAGAAACAAAGAAATGTTTATAAGTATTCATTGTAAAGACCCTTTTATGAATGTATTCAAACATAAAAAAAAAATCATTTTTCTCGAGTAGCCAGTCAATTGGCCACAATCTCACCTGATGGTAAGCGCGGACGTGACCGAGGGTGGGTTATGTCTGTCTAGTAACAGCCTATTCACTCATGAAAACCTTCAAATTACAGTATTGAGGGAATACTTCAACCGACAGATAATTTCTCTTTGTAAATGAGTATTAGATATAGCTACATCATTCTGCGAGGCTCTATAACTAGCAAAAAAATTTGCTTTTAATTTGTTTGTTATTCATACTTATCTAATAATTACGTTTTCTTCATAAAGCTCTAATGAAAAGTCTTACTCGATCAGACTATTTTCACAAATCTAATAATAATTTTATTTTCTAATTGAATCTTTAAATACTTTTATTACTCGTTCCATAAAGGAATGCTTGTTGGATTTCTCTACAAAAGCTTTCTCGATTGCTTCTACAGCTGTTTGTTTTCTAATGAAGAGTTTAATAGACTTAGTAGATGGATATTTGCTTATTTGTACAAACTGCCCTGCAGCCTTAACATCAGGAGCGATTCACTTGAAGAAAATTGCGTTTAGCATAGATGTAGAGAGCTTCGGTAAAAATGTATCGATAGATCCATTATTAAGTAAAAGAATAAAATCATTAGGATTATTATAAAAGAATAATTTCAAATCATTTGGATTTTTAACCGTGGGAGAGCCACGCTTCGCATGAATGCCGGTTCGACCGGAGTGAGGGTACCGGAGGCCCAATCTGGGGGAAAGGGGGGTTTAAAGGTTGGCACTTGTGATTCCACGGGTGTCGCGGGTGTCCATGGGCGACAGCAATTGCTTACGTTCGTGGTCCGTCTGCTCGTCTGCCACATATCACATAAAAAAATCATTACGATGACGACAAAGGCATGTTTTGTACAAAAAAATAATCTATAAAGATTATCTTGCTATACAACATGACCACCATATTACAAATATGAATGCCAATTACATTCCTCAGTCATCTTTCTCATGATTCAAGCCTGCAATATCCTTACCAAATAGGGTTATTCGTTGTGATTTTATTCATAGGTAAGAGTATCGCCTAGTTGTGTAGCATGATATCTGCATCAAGTGAGATCGTGGGCTCGCGGTGCATAGTCGCCGTTGCTAATTTCAGATACTTTACAAGGCTAGGTGCATAGCCATCCATGTACTCAGGATGGGGCAGCCATAGGCACAGTGTGGGGCAACAGTCTAAAATAATAAGCAATTAGTGCGCTTTTTGTTTTTAACTGACGACTCTCTCTAAGTATTGTTTTTTTTATTGATGATGGTTTTGCTCTTGGCTTCACACTGAACCCTAGAGTTAAGAAGAAACCTGAGATGGAGCGAGCTTACCCAGAATTGTAGTTAGTACCTAGATAATTAAGTTTGATTAGCTACTTTTCAGGTCAGATCCAGGGTGTGGCAAATACCCCACCCTGCCCCACGGTGGCTACACCTATGGGGTGAGTACCCAGCTTACATTCATATGCAACATCGATAGTCACTTCAGCATCCCTTCCCTCAGACGAGATTATTATGTGTACAGAACTTTCAGATTTTTAATCTCAGCGCTCTCTTAAACACAAACAGTGCAAATATTTGGCGAGATTTACAGGCTGCCCGAATGGAGGGGACATGTGCAAAATATGTAAGTTAATGGATCCGCCGGGTCTCGGCTCAAAAGCGGCAAATCGTCGCCGTAAGCGTTCACGTGACCAGATTTTTTACGGCCCAAAGCGGGAATGGTTAGTGTTTTCGGCGTAATATTTTCCTCTTACTTTTAATATAGGCTTTATAACTTTTTTGTTAATTGAAAACGAAATTTTTTATGGTCGTTTTTAGGATTCCCTAGCCACATGGCAAAAAACGGAACGCTTATAGATTCGTCATGTCTTCTGTCTGTCTGTCTGTCCGTATTTATGTTACAGCCAGTTTTTCCGAAAATACAAGAACTATATATACTATTGAAACTTGGTAAATAGATGTATTTTGTTAACTATTACGATTTTTACACAAAAATAGGGAAAAAATGGGGAGGGGGGGTCCCCATACTTAGAACTGAAAATTAACATTTTTTTTCAAACGTGTGGGGTATCTATATAGGTCTTTAAAAATGAAGTTGATGTTTCTTAATTTTTTTTTTCTAAACTTAAAACTTTGCGCAAGAGAGGCCCCCCAAGTGGTAAAATGTGTAACCCCCCCTCTAACTTCTCTAATAAAACAAATATAAAACTAAAAGAAATATATGATATACATTACCATGAAAACTAACAACGAAAATTGGTTTGAACTAGATCTAGTAAGTAGTTTTTTTTAATACAACTATAACTTGCTGCTACGGAACCGTTCATAAGCGAGTCCGACTCGCACCTGGCTTGTTTTTTTTTACAGCTACATGCTATACGACGGGTACTGAACAATATTAATTCTAGTATTAAAGTACAGGGTGCGTATCGGTACATAATTAAATTGTTGATGAATTTCTATAACACGTGGTTAAAGAGATGTTTACGGAAAATAGATTTTGGATGAAGGATTTTGTATGGGAATGACAGAAAGATCATCATCTCCTTCACAGCGAGTTCTTCAGAACCGCTTTGCTCAAAACTGTCGCTTTGGAGCCCAGCGTACGCTTGGACCATTACCCAGGATTTGGAGAGTTTGGTAACTGCAATGAATCGATTGCCGATTGACTCACTGCCCACTATGACACACTGATGGAATGACCAAAATTATTCTTCCTTAAGACAAAATTCAGATACAATTTAATAGTGAACATCACACACACATTGTCTACAGAACACCGTGCGTGCTCGTACCTTCCAAGAACTATAATAATGATAACGGTGCCTCTATTGTTTTGGATTCCGGGTAAAGTTAATCCGTGACCATGTCTAATATAATTTAATTCTAAACCCTACAGCTTAAATAATTTGATCCGACTCTAGATATTTCTGGGTCTGGCACAGGCGAGTGTTAGGCGTTATAATTTTCATCATAAAACAGTTACTACTTTTGGTTACGTTACTACGTTCTGCCTTTAATCCCAACCTGATACCTAATACCGTAGATAATCCATAATGAATCAGGTAATGAGATCGCAATCAACATTCAAAAGTACTAAACAGAGCTATGCAAAAGTCCGCATATACTTTTTTTTTTATATAGAGGTGGCAGACGAGCAGACGGATCACCTGATGGTAAGCAATTCCGCCGCCCATGGACACGCGCAATACCAGTGGAGTCACAAGTGCGCTGCCAACCTTTTCCCCTTCCCCCCCATTGGGCCTCCGGAAACCTCACTCACACGGCGAAACACAGCGCAGGCACTGCTTCACGCCGGTCTTCTGTGAGGCAGTGGTATCACTCCGGTCGAGCCGGCCCATTCATGCCTAAGCGTGGCTCTCCCACATTTAAGTGATCATCATCATCATCATCAGCCCATTTAAGTCCCCACTGCTGGGGCACGGGCCTCCCTCAATCACATGAGGGGTAAATACCATACTCACCACGCTTGGCAGACGGGTTGGCGAGGGTTTTGATATAAATGCAGAGTTTTCCTTCTCTGGGTGCTGATGATCATGCCAGCAGCTTTACCTTAGTCGCCTTTTACGACACCTCGGTAAGAGTGAGGGTTTAAGTGATCACTTGCCTTTAATCCCAGATACCTAATAACGTAGGTGATAGGTAATCCATAATGAATCAGGTAATGAGATCGCAATCAGAATTCAAAAGTACTAAACAGAGCGATGCAAAAGTCCGCATTAAATCTTGGTCTAAAAAACATTTAGTGCCGGGAATGTATTCTACGAAGCGGCGGTTTATTGCAGCATTTACAGTATTTCGGAGGAGATACGAGCTTTGACAGCGGGACCGTCCTACCCGCTCAGGACGCGTGGTGAGCGCCGCGCCAAGTAAAACAATTTCGCGTACTCTAGAGGGTACGTACCTCGTTTTCGTCGTATATTCAATTTCGCCTGTCATGTTTTTTAAAACGCCGCTGATTTATGTAAAACGTATTCATGGCAATTAGTGGCAAAGCTAATTTCCATCAGCGGGTCTCTTGTTGTTCGCAATAATGAAATTCTTAGTGCGCGTTCTACTCAATTAGTCCCAACACGTACCTACTATTACTTGTGTAATTAAAATGAGGAAACAACACCAATATGGGGAAACAATTACTTAACAAAGGGAATAATTACTTAACTTTCAGTGGGTGGGCTGATTCCTTTATATGATGGAGAAGAAAGAACGCTAATAGTGTTACGGGCGTATAGTTCCTGGTAGTACCGTTTCCATACCTACTCGTACGCCGCTTTGATTTTCCGCGCTAGTGAGAAATGGGTAAAAGCTATTATCTGTGTTGTCGTATTACATTTTCCAGGAATGTGATGTCGTTTTACGGAGAAATAGTGGGAAGTGGGACATTTTAATGTAAGATCAAAGACTGATTATAATAGGTCTGGCGAATACGGTGGGCGACTTGATCTCGCATGAGATGTGTGATTCCAAAAACTGGCAACATTTTGTTACTTAGTCTCACCGCCTCTTTTTTTTATTAGAAGTTCAGGGGAGCGTTCGTTGCCGAGTGATCACTGCGACCATATTTGATCTAATAAGATCTCCGCTCCCACTTATAGATCCGTGTGGATCTTGCCGGGCCGTGTGGTCCCCGGCAGAGTAGAATAGGCCACCCTCACTCTTACCGAGGTGTCGTAAAAGGCGACTAAGGTAAAGTTGCTGGCATGATCATCAGCACCCAGAGAAGGAGAACTCTGCATTTATACCAAAACCCTCGCCAACCCGTCTGCCAAGCGTGGTGAGTATGGCAATTATCCCTCATGTGATTGAGGGAGGCCCGTGCCCCAGCAGTGGGGACTTAAATGGGCTGACGATGATGATGATGACTTATAGATCGTCTCCGAGGCCCACAGTCAGCATAAACCGTACTCACCGCCTCATCTTAGCTTGTAATTCCCAGTCGCGTCCAAAGCTTAAACCGTGATCCAGGAAGGGTAATGTAGTAGTAATTACGATAACGCCACTGCCGTCTGACCTTCGCAACCCTTAGTCAGGGAAACCAGACCAACTGGATCACGGTTGCACGTTCAGAATCATTTTCTCAAATATTGTAGGTGTCCACAATTTTGAGAAACTATCTGAGACGTGCAGGTTTCCCCACGATGTTGCACTTATCGCTGGGCTTGTGGTAGAAATATGCACATATATGTGGGATTGGTGATCGGTAGATGCATGCCACGGAACGTGTATGAGTTCGATGTTTAAATTAGAATGACGTGCGAGAGAGAGAGAGAGAGGGAAATGAGAGACGACGAATGGCGGACGATGTAAAGACGTGGAAGACGACGCTTTAAGAAGATAATTTAATACAGAACAATTATACAAATCCCTGGCTTTATTTAAAACCCCATCCCACATATATTAGAATAATCCAGGAGTGTATGCTTGGTTTCGAACCACGACCTCCCGCATGGAAGGCGCGTTTATCTGGGCTACCATCGCTCTTACTATATTGTTGCTTAGCCTTAAGGCGCATTTAAGGCTTGCCTGGTTTTGAAGGGTAGTTAAAAGATTGCCAGCGTAGCCTAGCATCGTATAGCAAGAGTTGTTATACAGTGGCACTAGTGACGCCAATGGACACCCATAGTCGGCGTCAATCGTCCATAACGCGATTTCTGTATCCTACGCCATTGTTGTTGTTTATGCCAGGCAGCGCCACTAGTGTTAAGGACCGGAACTAAAAACTGTCAAAGAGGTCTATTCTCTCGGTTTATTAATTTTTTTTTAATATGTCTCTACCCGAAGATAATTTGCCAATGTCAAGTAAATTATTGAGAATAAGTAGGTAGTCAACAGTCAAAGTCAGTCAAAGTCACAGTCTTTCAAAAAAACGCCGGTTTTTACGACCGACGGATTCAGCGGATATCACTCTAAAAGCAATCTCGGGTTTTAAGATTCTAGTAGGTCCAAGCAAGTTGTCATGAGACAACTCAATCGACACACAATAGCCTTGTTAAAAACGATATAATCCATCGGCACTAACGCCCCGATGGTGTAATGGTTTAATTACCGGGCCATGATCTCGAGGTCCTGGGTTCGATTCCCTGGTCGAGCAAAGGTATGTTTCGAATTTTTCGAACATAGTTCGGGTTTGCGATCACCAATCCGCATTTGGCAAGCGTGGTGATTAAACCTTATCCCATCATAGTAGCGATGGCGTGATTTCTATAATGGAGGCCTTTGCCTTGCAGTGGGACAGTAAGTAGGCCGATACTTTACTTTACATCGGCACTTCACTGCACAAATAAGCACCAAGTTTGTACACTAAAACCACTAGACAATAATTTAAAACATTTGAATTGCATAAGGCCACGCAACTTGTTTACCCTACCCGCCCTTATTACATTATGTCTAGCCGTGCTAAACGACGTATATCACTAAATACATTTCGACTCTTTTTTATTCAGCCGAATTCAATCCGCCTAATCGTTGAACCGCCTGATTTCAAAACGGCCCCATTGTAATGTTATACAATCCGATTGTAGCCGTGTGGTCCCGGCAGAGTAGAATAGGCCACCCTCACTCCTCAATAATAATGTCCAGTATGAACACCAAAACATTTTGGTGTTCATACTGGACATTATTATTATTATTATTATTATTTTGATAAAATATTTATATTTTACCGAGGTGTCGTAAAAGGCGACTAAGGTAAAGCTGCTGGCATGATCATCAGCACCCAGATAAGGAAAACTCTGCACTTATATCTAAACCCTCGCCAACCCGTCTGCCAAGCGTGGTGAGTATGGCAATTACCCCTCATGTGATTGAGGGAGGCCTGTGCCCCAGCAGTGGGGACTTCAATGGGCTGATGATGATGAATGATGACAATCCGATTGCGACATATTCATTATTATTAAGGCTTTCGCGATTACAGCACTATCTAAAAAGCAGCTTTTAAACACAAAAACTTATCAGATTGATATTCATGTTAATTCATTAATAGTGCTTGAATATCGCATGAAGTATTTTCTTCTGAAAATCTTTGCTAAGGAGTTGTTTACGCCACAACAAAGTTGGCACTCATTAAGTGCCGATAAAGTTTGTGCTCGTAAATCTTAGTGCCACTTGTCTGTTGCGACAAACCGATGACTGAGGTGACTGTATTTAATACTCACGCGACTATTGTCTGTTATCTTTTGATTTATAGTCTTAGAAAATGAACGTAATGCTACATTAATATCTACACTCTCTCACGTTCATCAAATGTTAATAAGATGTGTGTACGCGCCTGTACGCGGCTGTGACTAAAACGGCTTCGTGCGGATCTTATAATAGCTGACGTAAAAGATCCATGCCATGTAAAACAATACATTTAAAAATTTTAATCTTGCATGGTCTTTAACGTTAGTTATATATCCATTAATATGAGGCCCAATTTTCGTCATTGTTAATATTTATGTATAATCGTTATATATCGCAAAAATATCGCTTTTTTTGTATGGTTTTCATGCGACATCCGTCATGTTTTTTCATATTGAAAATCCCGAGAATGGGGCTCCCATCTACCTTTTTTTTTGAAGATGGGTTTTCTTTTGGCTCCACACTGAACTCTAGAGTTAAGAGAAAACCTACGATAGAGCGAACTTTCCCAAAAGAAGCCGATTCACTCCAGCATACCTTACTTTTAAGCTTTCAATACATCGGCGCTATTGCAAGCAATGGGTTAGGTGTACCGTGTCCATGTCGCTTGCAACAGAGCCGAAACATAGGATATTTACTTAAAATTAACTAGGTAGATGGAAGCAATCTTGTACCTATGTAACTATTCTATGTATATAAGTATCTAAACATGATCGCACGTTCTAGAACATATGACGTATCTCCTAGGTTAATCCGGAGTTATTTACGCCCGAGGAAAGTTGGCTCTCATAAATTAAGTGCCGACTAAGTTTGAGCTCGTAAATCTAAGTGCCCCGCCTCGCGCCACTTGTCTCAGTGACAAACCGATGACTAAGGTGACTACGTTTTGTTTAATGTGCCTTTTGTTGGACGCTTTTGTGTAAGTTGAATACAGCCTTCTTATCATATAGGGTAAGGGTAGGACACTCGGCATAAGTACGATGGTCTACTGGTTTAAGACTCCTTATTGTTCTAGTGGTTTAAGTACCGCGTGATTTCGGGGTCCTGGGTCCGATTCTCGGGTTGAGCAAAGGGTATGTTTCGAATTTTTCGAACATAGCTCGGGCTTGGGATCATCACCAATCTGCATTAGGTAAGCGTGGTGATTAAGCCTAATCCCATCATAGTAGCGATAACTTGATTTCTATGATGGAGGCCTTTGCCCTGCAGTGGGACAGTTTATAGGTTGATACTTTACTGTTTTTTTTTAATAAATGCGCTTATATTTTACACCGATCACCTAGTTACAAAAATATCGCTCACTATCTTTACTGTGTTTTACAGTTTGTATGAACAAATGGCTTAGGTACTTACAATACAATACAAATACAATGATATTTCTATAGATATCAAGAGACATGACATGTAATTTTAATGTTAAGATGATCAGCGATACAAAGATGTAAGGTACAAGTACCTATTCTTAACATACTCGCATATGAAACAAAAAGTGTCTAATCAAGTCTTTGAAAGAATGATTCCAATCGATGTGCGAGTAAGTTTTTTTTTCTATTTATTATCACATAAAAATCATACATATTACATAAATCAGATTTATACTTAGCACTGCAAACCACAACGGTTTATATAATTATATTATTATTCTCTCGCTGGATATAGTACGCAAACCTTACCCTCATATTCCGATGGGACATTAGTGTGACATGACCGGAGAGGGGATACTCTTGGAAAAAAAATCCCGCTCCTCCTACCAATCGGAGGACAGCGAAAAACCCATTGGGCGCAGGACCAACTGCTTAACATGCTTTCAGAGGCACGGGGGTATAAGATCGCCAACTTCCAGACTTCGGGATAACACTAAAAAATTCTGAACGAAAACTAAGGTACTTTTTGGCCCTATGCGGGGATCAAATACTAGACCTCATGCGAGCTGTCGCTTAAAAGTAC
This sequence comes from Marasmia exigua, assembly GCA_019059595.1. Lineage (NCBI taxonomy): Eukaryota > Metazoa > Arthropoda > Insecta > Lepidoptera > Crambidae > Marasmia > Marasmia exigua. The sequence continues at coordinate 8,380,389 of CM032476.1, read as the reverse complement.
ACTAGCTATATAAGCTGCCAAAAGAGCAAGCTTAAGCTCTGACATGGTTGAGTAACGTTCACTATTACAGTGACAGAATGGACGACTAAACGTGCTTCCAAAACACAGAATCACTAACTTTCAAACAATCAGGCCTTTTAAGCCTACATTGTCTTGTCCAATCTGGGGCCACTTACACAAAGTGAAAAGCTCTCAGAGATTTGAACCTAAGATCTACGAGTTTTAGAGATTTCGCTGTTGGGCTAATACTTACTGTCGAAGGGCAAAAGCGGCTCGAGTGGAGATAGTGATCATATTATGTACCTACAAAATTGTGTGAAAGGAAATGGTTTTATGGTATACTAGCAGTGGCCTGCGGGTTGGCTGACTATTTTTTATTGCTTAAAATTGCAGACTAGCTTGCGGCCCATCTGATGGAAAACGCTATCCACCGCTCATAGGTATCAACAATGCCGGAGCACAGTCATGCCGCTGTCCTGCCGTGAAAGAAGAACTCTTTCACGTCTTTTTTTCTTTTCTGTGGAATTCGGTTTGCAACAAAATAGCCTATAACACTCTTCATACTTTCAACTATCTTAACTTAAAAATGCACTCCAATCTATCGCTTCGTTATGCCGTGAAAGACAGACAAACATTCAGACAGACACACACATAATATTATCGTGGATATTTATTATGTGATAGGTGGTAGATGAGCAAACGAATGATCTGGTTACCGCCGCCCTGCAACATCAAAGGAGTCACAAGTGCGCTGCCAACCTCTTCCCCTTCCTCCCGAATTGGGCCGGTACCCTCATTGTGGGAGATTTCCTGCGGCTCTCTCACAGAACAGCATAACTGCCGCTCCTTCGCTCAAATTGACAATGGTTGATAGAATAAAATTATTTGCACCATAGAATTAGCATCCTAAGTATCGTACTTACTATCGAATTTGTGTACAAATCATTGGATTTGCACGAACCAGTGTCAAAGTAGAAGGGTGTACTAGAGAACATTCCAAAGTCTGTCAAAAGTCTTCACTTTATAAATCTAAGCTCTCAGCTCAGATTCTTTATTATCACCTCTCAAGAGCTTTAAGGATGCTCGAGAACGGTCTCGACTCAAGTGAAGAGCAGAGAAAACACCTAAAATATCCCAAAATATGACGTTTAAAGTACTCATCCCATATTCCAGTGTTGCCATATGGTATTTCAACGAAAACAAATTGTAGAAGGTAGTAATAGGTAAAAGGAGATGAGCCAGCCCACCGGACAACAAAGCGCGGTGAGGGATTTTATCCATATGTTGTTGACTTCTCCCTATTTGTCCGCCACTATAACCTCGACATTTTTAAGGCAAGAGTGAACAGGCATCTTTTAGGAAAATGCGTAACATTTTCTGGACCTTAACGTCACTCTCTATCAGGCGAGATTGTGGTCAAGCTTTACCAAAAAAAAAGAAAAGAAAAAAGAAAGTCTTCTTAAAAACATGAAATTAAAAATTCACCACTATTAACAGTAAAATATTATTAAAAAAATACATCGCAATAATAGGAACGTATTTTTAGTGCACGAATTCACAGTATGACACGACTGTGGGTCTGGCGCTACTGAGAATTTTTAGAAGAAAAACTGAGGTACTACTAATATTGGTCTGACCCAATGATCGAACCCGAATCCAAGCATATATCTGACTTTAAAGTGCGACCTACTAACCATTGCACTACTAAGGCGATGGACAACATTTCATATTTTTAACATGTCCATATTGTTTTTATATATGAAAATAGACATAAAATAAACAGACCCTTATTTTTTCTTTTTTCAAAATTTTGCCATTTTCATACATAAAATAATTATTGAAATTCTTTGTATTCTAAATAGACGTAAGCGCCAAATTACGTCATCGGACGGCTGAATACAGCGATATTATTTTGCTTATCATTGCTTTAATAAAAAAGGTACTACTGTCAAAGGTAAAGAATACCTACTAGTGTCAAATTTGTCAACGTCATTCATTCATTCAACGTTGACAAGTTGTCTTTTTTTGACAGTTGCATGTCATGGGTTTGGCATTTCGTAAATTTAAATGTGCCAAGCAAAGAAATATTTTACATTCTGCCGCCCGATGACGTCATCTTTCGTTTTTCAGTTATAATTTTTTTCTTAGTAAATAAACAATATAAAAAAATAAATAAATATATATTCAAGAAGCGGAAAATTAAATAAAGAATTGGTATTTTTGGTTTCATAGCTCAGCAATTTTGAAATGTTGTCCATTTGTACTATTATAATAATATAAAATCCTCCAACCGATTACGGCTACGGCAGCCAATCTCAACTATCAGCCACGTAAGCAGGATATATTATAGTGCTCATGTGTATGCGCAAACACAAGTGCACTTTTTATTTTCTTACCCTCATAATCTGATGGGACATTAGCGTGACACGAACGGAGAGATTGGGCGCAGGACCAACGGCTTAACGTACTTTCCGAGGCACGGGGGTACAAGACCGCCAACTAGAATTTCTAACCTCTGTCTCGGTGGCGCAGTGGTTAGTGGGTTGCACTATAAAGCGACGGCTGCGCAAGAGGTCCCGGGTTCGATCCCCGGGTTGGGCCAAAAATTTGTACTATTATAGACTGTAAATGTAAAATGACAGTAAATCTACAGTAATTACGAGTAGAGTGCATCTGGCAACATTGTTGAATCCACAAGTTCAGACTTGCGGTGTGCTTGTTTACAACAAAACAGTTCAGTTTTAAGTCCGCCGCAGAACTATATGTTTCTTACATCGCACATTCCCTGTAACCCTTTGAAGTGATTAAGTTTTCACTTTGAAGATACAACTTGTATTTTGTGTGTTCATTAGAATAATATTGAAGTGTTAATAGTGGTAGCGATACTGTATTAGGAACCGAGCTTTAGTACAGCACCGCATTTAAAGCTTACTGGCTTTCTGTTGAAATATCTTACAAACGTGTAAACCTATTCTAATGAAACTATTTACGACTAGGCAAGATATTTGCCTGTAAATGAATTAATAGGGAGAATAACATTTGGAACTGTGGACGACCCATTTAGAACAGTGGTAGTGAACGCTGCCTTTGGTCCAAGGGTTGCGGGTTCGATCCCCGCACAGTACATACATTTGTGTGCATGAACATGTCTCTTTGTATTGGTCTGGGTGTTTTCTATGTATTATAAGTATGTATTTACAAAAGAAAAGTATATATATGTATGAAGTATTATATTTGTAATGTTGATAATGATATCCGTAACACAGGTGCTTGAGCTACATATCTCGAAGTCAGATCAATGTATGTGATGTTGTGAAATACTAAATATTATTAAAAAAATATATACATTGATAAATAAGCTATCTTACACCCGAAACTTTAATATTCGAATTTCTAAACTTCGAAAACGGTATGTCGAAGTTGTGAATCGATGATATATTTTTTGACATAACATTGTATGCAAATAATTTATTTTTCATAATATGTTAAATTTTCAAGAAAAACTAATAGCCGATATTCAAAACCTCATTTTTCATTTTGCAGTTGTATTACTTACACATTTTTTTTATTCAAGACATATTAACTATCGAAGTAACCTTTCTCCTTTTTTGCTAACAAACCTTTTTATCTGTAAACATTATTCACTGAAATAAAAAACAAGTGTAAAAAAGATATCTATTAATTAGGGTTTAAGACGTTGACGTTGGCGTTGTAAGACATTGGTTTATTGAGTGCTTAATTTTGCGCTACAAAATGTATTGACAGAAGCGAATCGCTGCAAAACCGACTCCACGTAGTCTTGTCTGCCCTACCCTTAGAGTGTAATTCGAATCCGCGTAGGCGCGGAAGAGCGAGGCGGCCCGTGTGCTGAGGAGCAGGTGGTTTTTGCCCGCTACCGCGATTGAGGCTGGTCGGCGAAGCCGGCCAATAAGCCGAGGCTGCGCTGTCGAGCGAAAATCATCTGCGACGATAAGCTCGCGTGGGACCGCCGAAGCCTTGCAGCGCCGGAGCTGTGACAGAAACAATGCATGCATGCCCGGTTGCATGCCTGCATGCATGCTGCATGCCTGCATGTATGCCCTGGTTGCATGCATGCTGCATGCCTGCTTATATGCAGTATGCATTCATAATAAGTAATTGTTATATAAACTTATTTGTCTTTTAATAACATAGAAAACGATTTTCTGAAAACTAAATATAATATTAAATCTGTTAATCTATCAAAGGTTGAGTTTAAAAACGTATAGATTTAAAAAATATATTATTTGACAATCGGAATATCAGCTATATGTCAATCGTTTTTTTCGGTCAATGAAAATGTGTAAAACAAAAATGTGGCTAAGCGTTTTCGCTATAATGAAATTCCTACTCATAAACATTCGAATTTAAGATAGACAAACTGTGGGGGGCCTGCCACGGCTGCGGTTACTGTACGTGGCCTCCATTCGAGGACCTTTCCACCCCAACGGCCGTCTGTTCTCCTCGCTATGTGCCCTGCCCATGCCACTTGAAGCATGGAATCCTTTCAGAAATTCCAATCGGAAAGAGGTCGATCGACAGACAGCGTTCGGGAAGCTACGCAGCATATTTTCGGCCTATCTACCACAGTGTCGCAAGACGAAATTCTTTAATGTGTGTGTATTGCCAGTGATGACATACGGAACCGAAACGTGGCCGCTTACGGAGCGTGCTGATTAGGGAGGCTCAAAGTCACCCAGAGGGCAATGGATAGGGCTATGCTCGGAGTCTCCTCGCGTTATCGTATCAAAAATGATGAGATCCGCAGGAGAACTAAGGAACACGTGATTAAAGGGGTATAAATGTTTATAGATGCATAATAATAATAATAATAATACCACACAGATCATCACAATCAAGACTCATTACCCCCACCACATCACAATCTACGGATCTGATTGTGTAGGAACTGTACTTGGCCTAGGCCTGTACATTTCTGAAAATCCAGCAAATAGCTGTGATACTCAGCATATAAAGAACATAATAATAATAATAATTCTCACAACATCTCATACGTTGACCTGATTCCGTACTAAGTAGCTTAAGCACTTGTGTTACAGATATCAGACAACAGAGGAACACAAATATATACTTAAATACATACATTACACCCAGACACCGAACAAACACAAGTGTTCATCGCACGAATGTTTGTCCAGGGTGGGGATCGAACCCACGACCTTTGGCGTAAGAGGCAGGGTCACTACCAATTGCGCCATCCGGTCAGTCAGACATTCTGTATAGTATATGAATAAAATACATGTAGAGACAGACAGAGGTACTAGACTTAGCTAGGTTACCAATCTTATACCAATCTTTATCCATGAATAAATCGTTGGTATAAAGTCAGATTTGTATAGAATGTCAGCGTTATACCATAGATTTAGTATCGGAATAAGATTGGTGGAATCGGCCCTTAAGGAGACAATCAAATTTAATGATGTACCTACTTCAGTGATCAGAATAATCTCCATTGGTGAAATAACATTTTGTAGCACGGTTCTAAGAATAGAATACAAGGCATTTATATATTCCTACGTAATCGATCTTAGAAGATCGGATGAACGGAGTCGGATAGCATTGAAATGAATGTTTTTGTTCGGATTGTTTTTGTACAAGTGTTTATTCGAGTTAAGGCCCTCTTATACTAGATGTTGAAGGATTTTAGAACGTAGGACCTATTCTTATTAGGTAATAAGCCTTCGCGTTCTCTATAGAATTTACATATTTTTTAAAGTACTAGTGGCCCACCCTCACTTTGTTTCAGGACATTAGTTCCACTCTATACCAATAGATGGCGCTATGTGTCGATTACATCACGCAAGCGTATTTCGTCCTTCGACTTTTCGGATTACCTATAAGCGTTGTCCCTGCAAAAAAGATTAGAAGATTGATTGATGTACGTCATAACACTTTTGTACTTAAGCATTCAATTAAGTACAGTCACGGACTCATTAAAATAATATTAATCTAATTCACGCAGCAATTATGGAGCAATAGCCAAAACGTTCCGGACAATCCGGAACAAGAAGACGGATTAAATCGACCGTTGCCAAATAACCCCTCGTTTTCTACAATATTTGAATATTCAAATGTCTTACATTATTAAATTCTGCGGATACCGTTTATTTATCGTTTTTAGGGTTCCGTACAAAAAGGGTGAAAACGGGACCCTATTACTAAGATTTCGATGTCTGTTTGTCTGTCTGCAATCAGTATCTCAAGAACAGCGACAGCTATATGTTGTATTTTTCACAAATTATGTAAAATTTTCTGTTGCCGCTTTTGCTAAGAAGATCTACTAAAATAAAAAAATAATAATGGTGCTACTATACAACAAACGCGGTTATTTCCCATTTTTGACAACTAGTAGGTATTTTTACTTAAATAATACTACTACACTCTAGAACTCGTTTACCCCATCGGTTGTCGGTTCTGCGGCTAATATGGCCAGCCCACTGCCACTTAAACTTACTACGTGCTTTGTGTTGCTTGCACGTGATCAATGTCGATGACTGTGGTTCTCTGCCGGATCATGTCGTTTCGCAAAACTTCTTCGCCTCTTGGCAAACGTAATGTAGGGCGCCCTCTGGCTAGGTGGGAGGGACGATCTGCGCAGGATGGCTGGTAAGAGCTGGATGCGAGAAGCCATGGATAGATCACAGTGGCAGTTGGAGAGGCCTACGTTCAGCAGTGGACTGCGATAAGCTGATGATGATGATGATGATGAATACTACTACTACTCCACTGGCTCAGTGACCCAAAACGAGTCTTGGCCAAGAGAACGCCACTTTGGTCGATCCTTTGGTCACACACACGAGTGATGACGAGATAGATATCCGCATCCATAACACCCTACGTTGCAGTGCAGCCCTACATAAAGTATTATCATCCAAGCTTCTCAGCAGGAGTACGAAATTGAGAATATACAAGACAGTAATACGACCTATACTGATGTACGGCTGAGGCTTGGACGCTAACTTTAAAAGAACAGCAAAAATTACTCGTTGCGGAAAGAAAGGTACTTAAATAATAAATAAAAAAATAAATATCCCACACAAAAAACGCCATTGTTATCACCATTCGGTACGGTTAACCCTTCGTGCGCGAGTCAAGTCGAACTTGTCCGTTTTTTTTTGGATCATTCCTTTTAGATTATGCCGATCCTTCTTAACTTCGTTTAGAAATATTCGAAATTGAATCGGGACCTTTAATTTAGTAGGTACAAACCCGCGGTCCCCGGGCGTGAACGACAGCTTAAATTGAGATAGCGTCATCTTGTTTCTTTGGGTGAGCGAGTTTCTTTTCTATAGATTTTCGTATTCAGCTGTCATCGTTATTTAAGATTCAAGGCATTATGGGAGATAAATTGAAGGTGAAATGTGAAGGTACAAAATATTATATTGACTTATTTGTCAGGAAGGTACTTAGGTAAGGTTAGGTAAGGTATTTTTACTGTAGCCCCTTGCCCTAGATTTCTCAGGAAGTTTATCCATTTATCCGTGGATAAATGTATGGTATAACGTCACCTAACCACAACAAAACCAAAATAGATATTTGATTTCTTACTTTAAGGTGACTGGGAGGGCAAGCTAGCGAACCATCGATTTTAATTTTTAGCTACCAAACCGATCTATTTTAAACAATTTCGGCGGATACAAATCTGGGAAAAACACTTATAACTATTTATTAAATAACCATCGAAACATTACCGCCAAAAACGCCACTTTAGTGTGAACATTTTTGCACGTACAAATGTTTGGGTCGCATTTTGAATGGTTATTTCAGTTAAATAGTATAAATATTTGTGCCGAGAGGTCGTAACCCGAATTGTTTAAATGAATCCAGTTTTAGTTGCTAAAATCAAAATCGATTGGTGTCGCTAGTGTGCCCCACCCGTCACCCTTAAAAAAATTTGTGTTATAACTAGTGAATGAGAAACAGACGCAATATGATGTTTCCACTACTTGGCAGTGCGCATCACGAAGCGGAAAAGCGCTTTGTACGTCCAATCGAGGAATACTTCAGCAAGATAGATAGATAATACTTTATTGCGACAAAATACACAACTTTAAGTACAAGGCATTACAGAAATTTTGTGTACATTTCGGCGCGTCTTATCGCTGAAAGCGATTTTCTACATACAACCTTCGGGTAAGGACATTTGATAGTAAGCAGGGGTATAGGTGCAATATTCAATAAGGAAAAAACAGAAACTGTAAATGTTAAAATATAACTTATAAATCCTAATACCTAAATAATAGAATAATAAACAGAATGGATGACAAATCGCAGGTCAGCCACGTTACACTTTGACCATATTCCATTCTTTTTTTATGTGATAGGTGGCAGATCGAACAGACGGATCGCCTGATTGTAAGCGATTGCCGCCGCCCGTGGACATCTGCAACCCCTGTGGAAGTCACAAGTGCGCTGTCTTCAATCCATTCTTTAAACCCCCCTTTCATCCGGATTGGGCTCCGGTGCCCTCACTTACGCAGCGAAATACAAGCCAGTGCTGCTTCACGACGGGGTTTTTTTTTTTTTTTATGAGATTAGTAATTACAACAAAGTGATTACCGTCTGACCTTCGCTACCTCTAAATATGGAAGCCAGACCATCTAAATCACGGTACATATTTCAGAGTGACCAGAACCGAACGTGCAGTCATCACGACGCTCTTCTTGATGCCGAGCTAATGCTAGAAATATGCACATGGTTTTGATATAAAAATTCTAAAGGTAACTATAATTATGTTTCGATTCGAACTTACGAGTTTTTCCCTTAGGTCGCGCCCTTTCACTTAAGGCGGACGGGTAGGGCACCCTAGCGACGCAATCGATTTTAACTTTTAGCTACTAAAACCGGATCTATTTTAATCATTTTCGGGTTACAACCTCTCGGCAAACATGATACTATTTATTAAATAGCGCACAAATGTTGAGTCCGTTTTTGTACGCGAAAAATTGATTACCGCCAAAAGCGGCCACTTTTAACGTGAATCAATTTTTCACGTACAAATGTTGGGCTGCATTTTGAATGGTTATTTAATTAATAGTATAAGAATTTGCCGAAGGTTGTAACCCCGAAATTGTTTAAAATGGATCAGTTAGTAGCTAAAAATCAAAAAATCGATTGGTGTCGCTAGTGTGCCCCACCCGCACTTAAAAAATCGAGGTTATACTAGTGATGAGGAAAAACAGACGCAATATGATGTCGTTCCCACTACTGGGCAGTGCGCATCACGAAAGACGAAAAGCGTTTGTATCATCGAGGAATATTCAGCAAGAATGGATGACAACTCGCAGTTCAGCCACGTTACACTTTGACCATATTCCATGATTTTTTATGTGATAGGTGGCAGATCGAACAGACGGATCGCCTGATTGTAAGCGATTGCCGCCGCCCGCCGTGGAACATCGCAACACCTGTCGGAGTCTAAGTTGCGCTGCATCTTTAACCCCCCTTTACTCCGGATGAGGGCTCCGGTGCACTCACTCACGCAGCGAAATACAGCCACAGTTGCTGCTTCACCCGGTTTTTATGAGATTAGTAATTACAACAAAGTGATTACCGTCTGACCTTCGCTACCTCTAAATATGGAAGCCAGACCATCTAAATCACGGTACATATTTCAGAGACCTCAACCGAAACGTGCAGTTCATCACGACGCTCTTCTTGATGCCGAGCTAATGCTAGAAATATGCACATGGTTTTTAATAAAAAATCTAGACGGTAATTATAATTATGGTTCGGATTTCGAAACTTACGAGTTTCCCTTAGGTAAGCGCACTTTCCACTTAAGGTGACGGGTGGGCCACCATATCGACGTCAATCGATTTTAACTTTTAGCTACTAAAACCGGATCTATTAATCATTCGGGTTACAACCTCTCGGCAAACATGATATACTTTATCAAAATAAACCATGCCCACAAATGTTGAGTCCGTTTTTGTACGCGAAAAATTGATTACCGCCTTTAACGTGAATCAATTTTTCGCGTATGCGTTGGACTTGTGCATGGTTTATTAATAAATAGTATAAGTGTTTGCCGAGAGAGTTGTAAGCCCCGACATTGTTGAAAATAGATCCGGGTAGTTAGGGCTACCCGTCGCCTTAACTCTGCCATCTTTGCTCGACTGTCCTAAATTTTTTCCCAGGTAACTTTCCAAAAAACCCTTTACAAGCATTTAATCAATAAAGCAGATATTCGTAGAATCTGCGGCAACCTCAACCGGACGCCTTTCGTGGAGTTTTCGAAAGCTTTTATTTGAATAACGTAGAAGTATGTTGAGGCTTTACGGTCGGAAGGTCGGAATTTCAAAAGGATCATAAGTTCGAATTAGATTTATTTGAGAATGTAGACCATTTTATTAAATACAAAGTAAAATATGTGCCTCATGTGCCTGGTCAGATTCTGTTTTTAACAACTTTATTTGGACAAATATAGGCATATTGACAACTTCATAGTTAGTTTCGTAAGTAGATTATTAAAGTATTAATTTTATTTACCATTCTAACAGCATAATTAAAAAAATAAAAATAAAATTAAAGCATATTTTATCCCGCAATTCCATAAAAATTAGTTGACAGGGCTTCCCGGTAAGTAATCAAAAATTGTGTTGATGGGAATGCCTCGCCCTTCATCCACAAGTTCATTATTTAGGATTTTAGTTATAGCTTAAATGTGAACCTACTACGAGATATAGAGAGCTACGCAATCTAGCGTGCTACGAGACAATTATAATCCGCTACGAGGTCTAGAGAGCTGCGCAATCTAGCGTGCTACGAGACAATTATAATCTGCTACGAGGTCTAGAGAGCTGCGCATTCTAGCGTGCTACGAGATAATTATAACCAGCTACGAGGTCTAGAGAGCTGCGCAATATAGCGTGCTACGAGATAATTATAACCTGCTACGAGGTCTAGAGGGCTTGCGCAATCTAGCGTGCTACCGAGATAATTATAACCTGCTACGATTGTCTAGAGAGCTGCGCAATCTAGCGTGCTACGAGATAATTATAACCTGCTACGAGGTCTAGAGGGCTGCGCAATCTAGCGTGCTACGAGATAATTATAACCTGCTACGATGTCTAGAGAGCTGCGCAATATAGCGTGCTACGAGATAATTATAAACCTGCTACGAGGTCTAGAGAGCTGCGCAATCTATCGTGCTACGAGATAATTATAATCTGCTACGAGGTTTAGAGAGCTGCGCAATCAAGCGTGCTACGAGATAATTATAACCTGCTACGAGGTCTAGAGAGCTGCGCAATCTAGCGTGCTACGAGATAATTATAACCTGCTACGAGGTCTAGAGAGCTGCGCAATCTAGCGTGCTACGAGATAATTATAACCTGCTACGAGGTCTAGAGAGCTGCGCAATCTAGCGTGCTACGAGATAATTATAACCTGCTACGAGGTCTAGAGAGCTGCGCAATCTAGCGTGCTACGAGATAATTATAACCTGCTACGAGGTCTAGAGAGCTGCGCAATCTAGCGTGCTACGAGATAATTATAACCTGCTACGAGATCTAGAGAGCTACGCAACCTAGCGTGCTATGAGATAATTATAGCCTGCTAGGGATCTAGAGAACTATGCAATGTAGCGTGCTACGAGATAATTATAACCTGCTACGAGATCTAGAGAGTTATGTAATCTAGCGTGCTACGAGATAATTACAAACTATTAGGGATCTAGAGAGCTACACAATCTAGCGTGCTACGAAATAATTATAATCTGCTACGATATCTAGAGAGCTACGAAATCTCGCGTGCTACGAGATAATTATATCCTGTTATGAGATAATTACAAGCTGCTACAAGATCTAGAGTGCTACTCAATCGAGCGTGCTTCCTAGTCTAGCATTCTTCGCGATATAACGTACTTTACGCAATCTAGCAATTTTATAGCCGTTTATAACATCTTTAGTATAGATGACTTGTTGGTCTGCTGACCTTAGGAGGATTACTGCCTGACTGGATGGGAAAAGTCTGGGATGATAATCTATGGTGCATCTTAAAGAAGACCTACGTGCAGTACTACATTGTGGCAGTGGCAGCAGGCTGTTGGTGGATTCATAGACACTAAAAACTACGCTACGAAATTACAATCAAGAAATGAAACTCGTTGCCGGCGCATGTATTTCCTCCTTCCTGCAATACGGATTCCTTCAAACGATGCGTGAAGGAGTATCTCGCGGGCCAGTATGGCAGTCCCAACTAAGGTGATGCCTGACATCCCGTCCGTTGTAATTGCAACATGGGCTCTTCTCTTGCTTACCATCAGACTAGGAGAGGCAATATACTGTGTCACTATAAAAAAAACAAATCAATGGCAAAGTAAAGGTTCAATCATAGGCTAAATTGACAATGCTTTATTATAATTTAATTGCTATACCTAAGTCTAGCTACGGAATAATTCATAAAGTTTTCTCTGAGTTTCGACTTTAACTGCGAACGAAACAATAAAGATAAATTAGATACGAAAGTCACTCTGAATTTGAAATAAGTGAGTTCTGTTTGGAAACAGCACAAATCAAACAAACCTTGTTTGCTTTCACAATCAAACTAAATTTAGTTCAATCTATAGAAAAGTAAAAAAAGAAATATGTTTTTTTAAGTTCAATTTGTAAATGTTTTCATAGACGAGAGATCAAATTATGTTATCAGTTTTTTTAAGAATTGTTATTGTGATGACTGGTGAATTGATAGAAATCCTCTAAGGCCGGATTCGACCAATCTTTATCCCTGGATAAATCTATGATATAACGTCAGATTTGTATAGAATGACAGCGCTATACCACAGATTTTGTATCGGAATGAGATTGGCCGATTCGGTCCTAAGTCTAATAAATGTCTTCAAACATTTCTCCTACTGATCATTTTCGATTGAACGTTTCGCTCACAGAAAATTTATCTGTACGTTTCGACATAAAGAAATTAAATTGTTTGGCAAGCCACAAATGAAATCATTATTTGACGACCCAATTGGAACAGTGGTAGTGAACGCTGCCTCTGATACAAGGTTTGCGGGTTCGATCCCCGCACAATACAAACATTTGTGTGCATGAATTTGTTTGTTTGTATTGGTCTGGCTGTTGTGTACTATGCATTTTAAGTATGTATTTACAAAAGAAAAGTATTATATGTATATATTTGTAATCTCACTGTTGATTCTGATATCCGTAACACAGGTGCGTGAGCTACCTATCTCGGAGTCAGATCAATGTATGTGATGTTGTGAAATATTATTTATTATTATTGGTAATGCCATAATTTAGAATTAAACGATTTTAATTATGTCACTATAGTGTACACGAATAAAGAGTTTTTTTGCGTATCTTGTTAAAAAGATTTGTATCCCTTAGTTTTTAAGGTGTATGTTCTTGTTGGTTGTCCAAATAAATAAATAAATAAACACAGACGACCCGGTATCTGTGATGTGGTCGGTGATGAATATTCCAATTGGGTTGTTGTTTTCTTGTTGTTGTTATTTTGTTTTATTTTTATGTGCTCCAATATTTCTTTTTCTTTTCTTTTCAATTACTGATAAACCCTCGCCAACCCGTCTGCCAAGCGTGGTGAGTATGGCAATTACCCCTCATGTGATTGAGGGAGGACCGTGCCCCGGCAGTGGGGACTTAAATGGGCTGATGATGATGATGATGACTGATGTTTATCAGTCATCATAGTTTTATAGTACTTATCATACAGAGAGAGGAAGCTCGTAGGTTTAAAACCGAGCATGTCCCTGTAAATTTTACAAGTGTGTTTTCTACCATTAGCTCAGCGGTGTGAGAAAACATCGTGAGGAAACATTATTCAGTTGGGTTGGTTCTCGATTGTTGCGAAGTGTAGATAAAACCTGCTTTTTGTCTTTAACCGGACACTGGACATTTCAGTGACATTAATTTGAATATGAGGTCTGTTTTCAGTTACGCGAAAAATTGATTACCGCAAAAGCTGCCACTTCTAGTGTGAATCAACTACAAAAGTTGGATCGTGGGCGTACAAATGTTGGGTCCGCATTTTAAATGGTTATTTAATTAATAGTATAAGTGTTGGCCGAGAGGTTGTAACCCCGAAATGGTTTAAAATGAATCCAGTTTAGTTGCTAAAAATCAAAATCGATTGGTGTCGCTAGTGTGCCCCACCCGTCACCTTAAAAAAATTGTGGTTATAACTAGTGAATGAGGAAAACAGACGCAATATGATGTGTTCCACTACTTGGCAGTGCGCATCACGAAAGCGGAAAAGCGCTTTGTACTCAATCGAGGAATATTCATCAAGATAGATAGATATACTTTATTGCACAAAATACACAACTTAAGTACAAGGCATTACAGAAATTTTGTGTACAATTTCGGCGGTCTTATCGCTGAAAGCGATTTCTACCAGACAACCTTCGGGTAAAGGACATTTGATAGTAGAGAAGGGGTAGAGGGTGCAATATTCAATAAGGAAAAAAAAAAGAAACTGTAAATGTTAAAATATAACTTATAATCCTAATACATAAATAAATAGAATAATAAAAAGAATGGATGACAACTCGCAGTTCAGCCCACGTTACACTTTGACCATATTCCATGATTTTTTTATGTGATAGGTGGCAGATCGAGCAGACGGATCGCCTGATTGTAAGCGATTGTCGCCGCCCGTGGACAATCGCAACACCTGTGGAGTCACAAGTGCGCTGTCTTCCAATCCAATCTTTAAACCCCCCTTTCATCCGGATTGGGGCTCCGGTGCCCTCACTTACGCAGCGAAATACAGCACAGTGCTGCTTCACGACGGTTTTTATGAGATTAGTAATTACAACAAAGTGATTGCCGTCTGACCTTCGCTACCTCTAAATATGGAAGCCAGACCATCTAAATCACGGGTACATATTTCAGAGACCAACCGAAACGTGCAGTTCATCACGACGCTCTTCTTGATTGCCGAGCTAATGCTAGAAATATGCACATGGTTTTGAATAAAAAATCTAAAGGTAACTATAATTATGTTCGGATTCGAACTTACGAGTTTCCCTTAGGTAAGCGCACTTTCCACTTAAGGCGACGGGTAGGGCACCCTAGCGACGCCAATCGATTTTAACTTTTAGCTACTAAACCGGATCTATTTTAATCATTTTCGGGGTTACAACCTCTCGGCAAACACTGATACTATTTATTAAATAGCGCACAAATGTTGAGTCCGTTTTTGTACGCCAAAAATTGATTACCGTCAAAAGCGGCCACTTTTAGCGTGAATCAATTTTTCGCGTATGCGTTGGACCCAACACATGTGCATGGTTATTTAATAAATAGTATAAGTGTTTGCCGAGAGGTTGTAAGCCCCGACATTGTTGAAAATAGATCCGGGTAGTTAGGGCTACCCGTCGCCTTAACTCTGCCATCTTTGCTCGACTGTCCTAAATTTTTTCCCAGGTAACTTTCCAAAAAACCCTTTACAAGCATTTAATCAATAAAGCAGATATTCGTAGAATCTGCGGCAACCTCAACCGGACGCCTTTCGTGGAGTTTTCGAAAGCTTTTATTTGAATAACGTAGAAGTATGTTGACGCTGTTTTACGGTCGGAAGGTCGGAATTTCAAAAGGATCATAAGTTCGTATTAGGTTTATTTGAGAATGTAGACCATTTTATTAAATACAAAGTAAAATATGTGCCTCATGTGCCTGGTCAGATTCTGTTTTTAACAACTTTATTTGGACAAATATAGGCATATTGACAACTTCATAGTTAGTTTCGTAAGTCGATTATTAAAGTATTAATTTTATTTACCATTCTAACACATAATTAAAAAAATTAAAATAAAATTAAAGCATATTTTATCCCGCAATTCCATAAAAATTAGTTGACAGGGCTTCCCGGTAAGTAATCAAAAATTGTGTTGATGGGAATGCCTCGCCCTTCATCCACAAGTTCATTATTTAGGATTTTAGTTATAGCTTAAATGTGAACCTGCTACGAGATATAGAGAGCTACGCAATCTAGCGTGCTACGAGACAATTATAATCTGCTACGAGGTCTAGAGAGCTGCGCAATCTAGCGTGCTACGAGATAATTATAACCTGCTACGAGGTCTAGAGAGCTGCGCAATCGAGCGTGCTACGAGATAATTATAACCTGCTACGAGGTCTAGAGAGTTGCACAATCTAGCGTGCTACGAGATAATTATAGCCTGCTACGAGGTCTAGAGAGCTGCGCAATCTAGCGTGCTACGAGATAATTATAACCTGCTAGGGATCTAGAGAGCTACGCAATGTAGCGTGCTACGAGATAATTATAACCTGCTACGAGATCTAGAGAGCTATGTAATCTAGCGTGCTACGAGATAATTATAACCTGCTACGAGATCTAGAGAGCTATGCAATCTAGCGTGCTATGAGATAATTACAAACTATTAGGGATCTAGAGAGCTACACAATCTAGCGTGCTACGAAATAATTATAATCTGCTACGAGATCTAGAGAGCTACGAAATCTCGCGTGCTACGAGATAATTATAGTCTGTTACGAGATAATTACAACCTGCTACAAGATCTAGAGTGCTACTCAATCGAGCGTGCTTCCTAGTCTAGCATTCTTCGCGATATAACGTACTTTACGCAATCTAGCAATTTTATAGCCGTTTATAACATCTTTAGTATAGATGACTTGTTGGTCTGCTGACCTTAGGAGGATTACTGCCTGACTGGATGGGAAAAGTCTGGGATGATAATCTATGGTGCATCTTAAAGAAGACCTACGTTCAGTACTACATTGTGGCAGTGGCAGCAGGCTGTTGGTGGATTCATAGACACTAAAAACTACGCTACGAAATGACAATCAAGAAATGAAACTTATTGCCGGCGCATGTATTTCCTCCTTCCTGACATACGGATTCCTTCAAACGATGCGTGAAGAAGTATCTCGCGGGCCAGTATGGCAGTCCCAATAAAGGTGATGCCTGACATCCCGTCCGTTGTAATTGCAACGTGGGCTCTTCTCTTGCCTACCATCAGGCTAGAAGAGGCAATATACTGTGTCACTATAAAAAAAAATCAAAGCCAAAGTAAAGGTTCAATCATAGGCTAAATTGACAATGCTTTATTATAATTTAATTGCTATACCTAAGTCTAGCTACGGAATAATTCATAAAGTTTTCTCTGAGTTTCGACTTTAACTGCGAACGAAACAATAAAGATAAATTAGATACGAAAGTCACTCTGAATTTGAAATAAGTAAGTTCTGTTTGGAAACAGCACAAATCAAACAAACCTTGTTTGCTTTCACAATCAAACTAAATTTAGTTCAATCTATAGAAAAGTAAAAAAAGAAATATGTTTTTTTAAGTTCAATTTGTAAATGTTTTCATAGACGAGAGATCAAATTATGTTATCAGTTTTTTTAAGAATTGTTATTGTTATGACTGGTGAATTGATAGAAATCCTCTAAGGCTGGATTCGACCAATATTTATCCCTGGATAAATCTATGATATAACGTCAGATTTGTATAGAATGACAGCGCTATACCACAGATTTTGTATCGGAATGAGATTGGCCGATTCGGTCCTAAGTCTAATAAATGTCTTCAAACATTTCTCCTACTGATCATTTTCGATTGAATGTTTCGCTCACAGAAAATTTATCTGTACGTTTCGACATAAAGAAATTAAATTGTTTGGCAAGCCACAAATGAAATCATTATTTGACGACCCAATTGGAACAGTGGTAGTGAACGCTGCCTCTGATACAAGGGTTGCGGGTTCGATCCCCGCACAATACAAACATTTGTGTGCATGAACATGTTTGTTTGTATTGGTCTGGGTGTTGTGTACTATGCATTATAAGTATGTATTTACAAAAGAAAAGTATTATATGTATATATTTGTAATCTCACTGTTGATTCTGATATCCGTAACACAGGTGCTTGAGTTACCTATCTCGGAGTCAGATCAATGTATGTGATGTTGTGAAATATTATTTATTATTTATTATTATTGGTAATGCCATAATTAAGAATTAAACGATTTTAATTTTGTCACTATAGTGTACACGAATATAGAGTTTTTTTGCGTATCTTGTTAGTAAGATAAGCAACACAGACGACCCGGTATCTGTAATGTGGTCGGTGAGGAATATTTCAATTGGGTTGTTGTTTTCTTGTTGTTGTTATTTTGTTTTATTTTTATGTGCTCCAATAATTTTTTTTCTTTTCTTTTCAATTACTGATAAACCCTCGCCAACCCGTCTGCCAAGCGTGGTGAGTTTGGCAATTACCCCTCATGTGATTGAGGGAGGACCGTGCCCCGGCAGTGGGGACTTAAATGGGCTGATGATGATGACTGATGTTTATCAGGCAATGGTAGAAATACGCATATAGATTTGAAAAAAAAAACATTGGTGCATGCTCGGATTGAGGTTGACGATTGAGGTTGGACCTCAGTCCAGCAGTACGCCATCTAGCGGATTTTTCACACGCGAATGCCCTAATTGATTCTTGCCGTGCAAGCAAAAATTTACCTTAAGATGACGAACTTTATTCTCTGTACCGTACATCAATAAAAACCAATGGGTCACAAACGTAATAATTAAAACAAGCTCAGTACTATTTGTCCTTCCCTAAAAGGGAGCTATTATGGACACTTTCGTATCGCATCCTTTTTAAGAGAAAAGTTGGGGAGAAAAGGTACTCACAAACATTTTATTGACTCATAAAGATTTGTCACTTACGGGGAAAATAGAAGATATTTTTTTATTGTAGCCAAATATTTTTCTAAGTCTGAGGAAACTTTACCTTTGCGGATATTATAGAAGTTGATACTTGTAGGTAGTACAAATAAACATTACGGTCTATACCATGGATTGATGGGAGAACTTCTAAGTCACCGTGGGAGAGCCACGCTTCGGTGTGAATGGGCCGGCTCGACCGGAGTGATACCACGGCCTCACAGAAAACCGGCGTGTGCTGTGTTTCGCTGCGTGATTGCTTTAGTTTAAAGGTTGGCAGCGCACTTATGACTCCATTGGTATCGCGGGTGTATGGGCGGCGGTAGTCGCTTACCATCAGGCGATCCGTCTGCTCGTTTGCCACCTATCACATGAAAAAAGATCAGATTTCGTTTTGGGTGATAGGTGGCAGACGAGCAGATGAATCATCCATGTTAAGCGACTGTCGTCGCCCATGAACACCAACACAGAGGAGTGAGAAGTACGCTGCCAATTTTTTGACTCCCCGTACTATTGGACCTCCGCTTCGGCAACTTCTAAATGAGGGCGAGGCGATACACAGCGCAAAGGGTTTCACCCCAGTTTTCTTTGAGGTAATCACTCCGGTCGAGCTGGCCCATTCATGCCAAAACATGGCTCTTCCGCAATAAAGTATACGGTAATTGATGTTTAATAGTGCAATAACCTCGATTGATTTATTAGTCGACGTTTGATGTAACGGAATCCGACCATCAATCAAAGCCGGGCGGCGTTCAGCGTCGACTAAGTTAAAATAAGATTTCGGATATGAAAGATGAATGAGCAAACAAACGTTTTAAAAAAATATGACGAGTATGGTAGTTGGAGAGAGACAGACGATCTCGTGATTTTAGGACCTTTGGAAGCCTCCTGATGTCGGCATCTCAACGACGTACGCAGGACATAAAATAGTGCTCAAGTGTGTGCGCAAACACGAGTGCACTTTCTATTCCCTTACACTCATATTATCACAAGCGTGACACGTCCGGAGATGGGTTGGGCGCAGGACCAACGTCTTAATGTGCTTTCCGTGGCACGGGGGTACATGACCGCCGACTTCCAGACTCTGGGCTGACACTAAGAATTTCTAATTGAAAACTTAGGTACAATTTTTTGGATCGAACCCCCTCTTGCGCAGCCGTCGCTTAAAAAAGTGCTAGGATATATTGAATTTGAGAACCGTAGTACCGGAGGTGGACGCTGTTAAAGACTTTGAATGTGGGTAGAATGTCTGATTCAGATTTAGACCGTATTTCGGCATTTTTTGGTCTCTTGGTTAACCCTAAAAAAACGCAGGTTATAGTTATTGGTAGTTCAAGGTTGTTATCCAGGATTGACTGGAGCACATTGCCAAGCATACTTTTTGACGGAATCCCAATCCCCTACAGCAAAACGGTTAAGAACCTTGGGATTCATATTGACACTTCCCTATGCTGGACTACTCAAATTGCTGAAGTTAGTAAGAAACTGTTCGCAGCAGCTGGATCACTAAATCGACTCCGTAATTTCTTACCAATACCCACCAAAATTGCGCTAGTACAAACCTTACTTTTCCCAATTCTTGATTACGCCGACTGTTGCTATCTCGATCTAAATGAGGTTCTACTCAACAAGCTCGAGCGTCTCCAGAACTATTGCATACGTATTATTATCGGCTTGCTTAAGTATGACCACATATCTAAGTATAGAGCTCGACTACAATGGCTTCCTATCCGTCTTCGTCGTGACTCCCACATTCTTTCCTTACTATATACTATTCTTTTCAGTCCCAAATCTCCACCATACCTCAAAGAGCGTTTCCAGTTTCTCCAGCCCACTCGAGGTCATATGCGTTCTTCCAAACTTCTCCATCTTATGTTCCCTCCTCATTCATCTCAATCCTACTCCCAATCCTTCACCGTGCAGTCTATCCGACTGTGGAATGCTTTACCTCTTACAATCAGGCAATCCAATTCCCAGCCCATCTTTAAAGCCCAAATTAAATCACATTTCCTGACCCTTTGAGACCACTGTTCCCACTTCCTCTCACCCATCTCTTCCTGTCCTCTGAGAATCATTCGTCTGCTTTGGGATCCATTGTTATTATTTTAGTTGCTATATTTATCTATTTATTAATCATATATATTATATATATTGTATGTATTAGTATATTCATATTTTATTTATGTATTTGCATTTAAACTTTCTGTGTAAGTATATAAATATTTAAGATTGCACCGCCCTACACCTTCATCAAGTGTCCTTTATCCAAAGGTTGCCTGGAAGAGATCGCTCATAGTGATAAGGCCGCCTTCGTTGTACATATCCTGTAATATCTAGTTTTAAGTTTTCATACTTTATTTTGAGTGCAATAAAAGTATATTCATTCATTCATTCATATATTTTTAACTGGTTCCCGTAGAATATCCACATAATGGATATTGGATATCGTAGTCGGTGCAAATCTGTGTGCTTCTCCCTTGTGGTAGTAGGCCTTTTTGACTGCCTCTTTGGCGCAGTGCACGTCGAACTTTGAAGCGATGGAAAAGATAAAAGATAAAAAAAATCTTTATTCAATTTAGGTCCACACAGGTCACTTATGAATGTCAAAATAGGTACGAGTACGTAATATCTACCGCTGGTTCGGAATGTCGATTTCTACTGAGAAGACACCAGCAAGAAACTCAGTAGTTACTCTTTTCGAATATTGATGGCTGAGCTGGGGGTCCCGAGGTCGGGCTAAAATTTGTACGTGATTTTTTTCTGTCAAAAAAATGTCAGTGTCAGCCCGGAGTATGGAAGTTGGCGGTTTTGTACCCCCGTACCTCGGAAAGCACGTCAAGCCGTTGGTCCTGCGCCCGATCCTTCTCCGGTCGTGTCACACTGGTGTCCCATCGGAATATGAGGGCAAGGGAATAGAGGGTGCACTTGTGTTTGCGCATACACTTGAGCACTATAATATATCCTGCGCTAGTGGCTGATCGTTTAGATTGGCCGCCTTAGCCGAAATCGGTTGTAGGATATTACTGGGACTTTTGCCGAGCTTTGGCAAAGTACCAATTAATCTTATCGCTATCCACTGCTGAACATAGGCCTCCTCAATGAGCGGCTACGAACATTGTCCTGAGCAGTTAGTCCTCCCTCATCTTAGCGTGTAATTCCCGGTTGCATCCAAAGCTAGCGCTCTGGAGCCCGGGTACGCTTGGACCATGATTTAGGATTTGGGGAGTCTGGCAATTACAGTGAAGCAACATCCGTCTGACCTTCGCAACCCTTAAACAGGGGAACTAGACCAACTGAATCATGGTTATACATTTCCGAAACGTTGAGGTTTCCTCACAATGCTTTCCTTCACTGCCGAGCTAATGGTGGAAATACGCACATAGATTTGAAAAATCCAGAGGTGCATCCTCGGATTCGAACCATGACCTGTATGGAACGCGTTTTGAACCACTGAGCTGCCGTCGCTCCTAGTAGTAGTCAGATTTTACTTATTGGTGCAAAACAAACAACGCCAATGAGTTTGATTCCCAAAACAATGAGTTTGATTCCCGGGTCGAACAAAAGTATGTTTCGTTTTTTTCACATAGCTCGGGTATGTGATCACCAATCCGCATTTGGCAACCGCGGTGATTAAACCTAATAGATACCATCATAGTAGCGATGACTTGATTTCTATGATGGAGGCCTTTGACATGCAGTGGGACAGTATATAGGCTGATACTTTTCTTTTATATCAAGCCGGGGTCACCGAGATGGAATAAAAACAGAGTTATTGTCTTATCATCACTGTATAGATGCTTGCTTAAAGATAACAAAAAAATATGGCTGCCTAAAAAAGCAGTTTTTAGCATTTTACATCCAACTATCCGTTGACATTTTTCTCAATTCGTCATTCGATATCGACACGATATCGTCCGGACGTCTGACAGTTCGTTTCCTTACGTATCCTCGATGCCAATAAGATAGTTATTCCAATTTTATTTTGACAGTTGCAATAACTTTTTAATTTCATCATAATACTTATAATTTAATCTTAATTTCATTCCTTTTTAACTTAATTTATTAAAATTCTTGTTAAATGTATAAAAACTTAATCAGTAGACTTATTAGATTTTAATTTTAAT
The DNA here is from genome assembly GCA_019059595.1 of Marasmia exigua. NCBI lineage: Eukaryota > Metazoa > Arthropoda > Insecta > Lepidoptera > Crambidae > Marasmia > Marasmia exigua. The sequence continues at coordinate 8,357,531 of CM032476.1, read as the reverse complement.
TTATCCCAATTTTATTTATAAAAGTAACGAATTTATATTTTGATCAAGCTGTGTACGCTACTTAAGGATTACTGTGTAGCTTATTTAATTTTAATTTTTATATATTGTTTTTTTAATTGACTGTGATCTGTTTGCGTACCAAATTTAAATAAATAAATAAATATCCACCACTCCACTCTTTTGCTGTGACATCATCAGTCACTTGCACTCACCTCCACAGTGCGTTTGCCTAACTTTACGAGTAATAAGTGTAGGTACCTATTATTTTCTCTTGTGCTAAAAGCAATGGTGCCATAAAATGCGAACAAAAAGTCCAGACTGCTATTTCATTGTCTGCACTACAAAAAGTCCTCGGTTGCGAATCTAGCACGTAAAATATTTCTAAATGAACATTGCATTTTGATTTTATGGTTCAGTTGTGGCTGTATTTTATGATAAACTGTGAAGTAGCTTTTTAAAACTTTTTTGTCTTTCCATCTTTGTAGATGCCGCTTGTGATTTTATATGTACTTATAAAGCTGTTTACTTTGTTATTTAATGCCAAAATTTAACTAAACGAAATAGTTCACAGTTCTGACTTACGACTCAGCGTACTCCTTTTGGTATCAAATAACTTTAGGGGTAGTACGTAAATACTTATACTTAAATTTATATATGAAATGGGCTGGCTTGTGAACCTGTCCATTTCATAGGTATTCAAGTTCAATAGTTTACCCACAAATACTTGAGATAATGATTCTGATGTATCCATTGAATGAATTCAATGTATCCATTTAGTAGATCTTATTCCCCTGTCTTAGCTTTACGAATGTCTGGCAGCACCCGCTTCAATAGGCATAATTATCAGATTTACAAATCCCTGAATCATGAGCCAAAAGCAAGTAATCGGGAGTGAATGGCTGAGATGAGACAACTTAATTTATTTCGAGCTTTTTACAAAAGTGACCTTTTACACTCTCTCAAATTGTTAGGAGCAAAATTACGTTACTTCGCTAAAAGGCAAGGCAAAAAGTGAATACGTGCACACACGACCTAAGTATCCTACTAGCATGTTAACAAAAAGCAAGTGTTCATAACGTGGAGCAACAACACCCATTTGCATTATCCGTGGAACTTTTAATAAAATTCAAAATGGCGGATAGCGGAACTATTGTAGCGTGGAGCTGTTTACCGTCGCGCTACACAGCGCATATTTATGGCTTAATCAAGCGACAGGCGGCGCGTTAACGCTCGGAGACACCAGCCCTTGGAACTCGGCCTAAGATTTCATATTTGGCAGCCGGTTTAATGTCCGCTAAATCTCATACGGACCTTGATTAAACTGAACATGTTGAGTGTACATTGGCGTTCAGAGTTGTATTACATTATTTGCTTGCACTCAAGAGTAATCTTGGTAGACTTTTCTTAAATGACCGTAGTAGATATTAATCTTCAAACTGATTACGGTTATGGCGGCCAAGATATATTGTAGTGCTAAAATGTGTGCGCAAACACAAGTGCAGTTTCAATTCCCTTATCCTCAAAATCCGACGGGCTCCGACTGGAGAGGGATCGGGCGCAGACCAACGGCTTAGCGTGCTTTCCGAGGCTCGGAGGTACAAGACCTTTCTTTCTTACCGAAAACTGTCGAGAGTGCCGCGACACCAGTGGAGTCACCACTGGTGTCGCGGGTGTCCTTGAGCGGCCGCAATCGCTTACCGTCAGGTGATCCGTCTGCTCATCTGCCACCTAACACATAAAAAAAACATCCAAAAACTGAATAAACGCATGTAATAATTACACGAATGTTTGATCACAAAAGGGTTCAGAATGGTAACCCAAGCCCCTTGGAGTGTGCGGCTTTTGAAATAATAACCCTTACAAAATGCGCCATCGGAATAGTTTTATGACAATTCTGTTAAATATATGTGGGACAGAATAAATAATACACCCAGGTTTCGGGAATACTTCTATATTAATTATAATCGTCTTTACGTCTTTACACCTTTTTTCAGTCGTCGGCCATGCGTCGTCTATCTCACTCTCGCACGTCATTCTATAATTCAAATATCAATCTCTTACACGTTCCTTATCATGCATCTACCGATCACCAATCCTACACTCGGCCATCCTACATCCAGTATGCCCTCATACTGCACTCATACGTCTTCTATACACCTTAACTATCTACTTACATCTTTAAAAACAACATTAACGTCAATGAAAAAAACAACGTAAACACCAACATCTTAACAAAACAAAACCACTCTACAATAATAAAACTATTATAAAAACAACCCATCCAAACTTCTTCCTCTTCTTATAATCCATCATTATTTCTTCTCTCCAAACGCTATGTTTTCCCTTTGATTTCAATCTCCCTCTTAACAAAGTCATAAATACATTCTTTTTTGGCATGTGGATGATATTCCTGACAGCCCTTCAGCCTTTCCATTGGCATTGTCTTTGGCCATTCCTCTCTAGTCGATGCCATCTTCGTATCAACGTTGTCACACTCATGATTGTCATTGCAAACCTTCTGGTAAACAATGTCAACGCAGCTGTGGCTGCACTCTTTTATGCCACTTTTTATGTTTTTCAGCTGAACGTCCACATCCACGTTTTCTATCATCTCCAGGTCAGTACTTCTGCTGGTTTCACGCTCTTCATCACTTTCACAACTTTCTTCATCACACTCATTTTCTTTGTACTCCATACCTTCTTCATCTTCCTCATCGTACTCACTGTCATCGTCTTCGTCGTCATAAAATTCACACTGTGCGTCCTCTTTGAAGTCAGCTTCACTCTCCGAACCAAAGATGTATAAAAACTCCTCTTTGAACATCTCAAAGTCCTGGTATTGTAGTTCACGAAACATTGCAGCGTCTCCGGCCAAGGAACTTAAGGCCATATGCAACGTAAACTGGTCACTCCATCTTTCATCACGTGCGCACCTTTCGAGCCTTCCGAGCCAATCACCACCGGCGTTGCGCTCTTCTCCGTCTCCGCTGAAACGCATTCGGTTAACGTGGAAGTTCGCATGTAAGATTCGTCGCCTTCTTACTTCGTCACCCATCTTCTTCACTGTTTATAATTCCAAATTTCTTTTCCGTCTTATTTCGTCTAGTTTTCTTCGATCGTCATTTTTTTATTCTTCTTTCGTCGTTATTCGTCTTCCTTTATTCCGTCTCCTATGATGTTTATTTTCTATCCATCCCGGAATGTGGGACAGAATAAATAATACACCCAGGTTTCGGGAATACTTCTATATTAATTATAATCGTCTTTACGTCTTTACACCTTTTTTCAGTCGTCGGCCATGCGTCGTCTATCTCACTCTCGCACGTCATTCTATAATTCAAATATCGATCTCTTACACGTTCCTTACCATGCATCTACCGATCACCAATCCTACATATATATGCGAGATGAGAACAATTGCAGTTCAGTTGCTTAGAGTGTGCACTTTTTGAACGAATGCGGTTTGAATCCAAGCAGTGTTCAGTGTTTACATATACCCCCAAAATTCAGGTTTTGAGGAGAATTCCCTCCAAATCATCATCATCATCATCGTCAGCCCATTTAAGTCCCCACTGCTGGGGCACGGGCCTCCCTCAATCACATGAGGGGTAATTGCCATACTCACCACGCTTGGCAGACGGGTTGGCGAGGGTTTTGATATAAATGCAGAGTTTTCCTTCTCTGGGTGCTGATGATCATGCCAGCAGCTTTACCTTAGTCGCCTTTTACGACACCTCGGTAAGAGTGAGGGTGGCCTATTTTACTCTGCCGGGGACCACACGGCCATCCAAATAAAAAACTATAAAAACAGGATGAGTTCTAAGCTTAGTCACTGGCTGACTGAATAATTTTCGCGATTTAAATATAATTTTGTAAACTTAAATAGGGGAGGGAATCATTTTTTATTATATCATTTAAATGCTTTCGAATTAGTTACCTATATGTTATTATAAGGAGTGTAAGGGGGCGCCCAACATCCAATGGGGCCTAAGTCAACCTCACCTGCACGTGGCGCACCCTGCTGCACAACAGAGGCTCTGGCATTCCACACCAACCCGCACTGGGCGACACTGGTGGGTGTAGGCCCAAACCCAAACTTCTATGCTCGACGACCTCCGTAGAATCTCCCAACAAGTGGGTCTGAAAATGAACATGGACAAAACAAAAATTATGTCGAATTCTCATGTCATACCCACTCTTGTACAGGTTGGAAGCTTTACACTTTAAGTTGTGGAGGAGTATATTTACCTCGGACAAAAAGCCAGCTTGGTAAACCCTACTTCCTGAAAGAGGTCGCTTGACGAATCCAACTCGGCTGAGCAGCGTTCGGGAAGCTACGCAGAATATTTTCGGCCCATTTACCGCAGTGTTTCAAGACAAAGTCTTTAATGCGTGTATATTGCCAGTGATGACATACGGAACCGAAACGTGGTCGCTTACAATGTGCCGATTAAGGAGGCTCAAAGTCACCTAGAGAGCGATGAAGAGGGCTATGCTGGGAGTCTCTTTGCGCGATCGTATCAGAAATCAGTAGATCTGCATCAGAACTAAGGTCATAGACATAGCCTAAAGGATGGCATGTCTCAAGAGTCAATGAGCAGGGCAGCGAGGAGAACAGACGGCCGTTGGGGCGGAAAGGTACTCGAGTGGAGGCCACGTACAGGAAGTCGCAGCCATGACAGGCCTCCCACATGGTGGACCGACGATCTGTTGAAGGTTGCGGGAGTCCATTGGATGCGGGCGGCACAGGACCGATCTATGTGGAGAGCATTGGGGGAGGCCTATGTCCAGCAGTGGACGACTATTGGCTGAAATGATGATGATGTTATTATATCTTTGTTTTGTATCTGTTAATTTTCTTTTGGTTTTACTTGTTTTGTTCATACTTACAATACTTATATTGAATGTCTACTATATTTTTCTTCTTTACTATATTTTTTCCAATGCAAAGGCGTCAACCAAGGTCCAAAATGAAAAGCAACCTTATCTTATCTTAAAGCCCGGGCTTCACAGCGGCAGCTTTGAACGCAAACGGGAATAACCAGTTGAGGTGAGCTTGAACTCTGCTAAACATAAAAGTACCTACTCACCTGAAAAGTCAACATTATTTTATTAATTCCAGCCTTGTACCTAAGTTTTCGGTAAGAAATTCTTAGCCCGGAGTCCGAAAGTTGGCGGTCTTGTACCCCCGTGCCTCGGAAAGCACGTTAAGCCGTTGCCGCGTTGGTCCTGCGTCCAATCACTATCCGGTCGTGTCACACTGGTGTCCCATCGGAATATGAAGGTAAGGGAAAAGAGAGTGCACTTAGGTTAGCGCACACACTTGAGCATGTGCACATAAAAAGTAAAAACGCCACAGTCCTAAGCATTTAGTTGGGACAGTGGCGCTTTTGCTTTTCTAGGTCACTATATCCTGCGTACGTGGCTGATCGTTGATATTGGCCGCCGTAGCCGTAATCGGTTGGAGGATGTTATTAATCTATCATTTTTAACGGTTTTCCATTTTGTTCTTAATTCCCAAATGGAGTAATTTAAACTGTATGACAAAAGCGATTCTGTAACCGAACACACCAAATAGCCTCTTTTAGGCCGCCATATTTTTTTTGTTTATTGCTAAGCAAGCGTCTGCACAGTGACGATAAGGCAATAACTCTGTTTTTATTCCGTCCCGGTTTAATATGCATTATCAAAATAACTTTGATGGTGCATTTTGATTGTCCCGTATAAAGTTTTAATGGCGTGCTTGTCCTTTGTTTTGCAGATTACGACTACTAGAGCATTAGAGCTAAGTGGATAAGAACGCGCCTTCTATACGTGAGGTCGCAGGATTGAATCCTAGCATGGACTTCGAATGTTTTCAAATCGATATGCGTATTTCTACCATTAGCTCGGCGGTGAGGGAAAACATCGTAAGGAAACCTATACGTTTCGGATAGACGACGACCCGTTTGGATCAGTGGTAGTGAATGTTGCCTCTGGTGCGGGTATCGAACCCACAAGTTTCGATACCCGCACAGTACAAACATTTGTGGTCATGAACACGTCTGTTTGTATAGGTCTGGGTTTTTTCTATGTATTATAAATAATAATAATAATAAAAATTTTTTTTTATTTATTTCAAGAATATCCAATTACAGTTTTTTGACGAGTTTTCCCTGTAAGTAGTCGAATGACACTTGTGTTGGGAATAACTCGCTGCTTTCCATACTTAGTATCAGTGTGTACATTTATTTATAAGTAACTATTTACAAAAGAAAAGTAGTATATGAATGTACATATTTGTAATTCCGCTGTTGGTTCTGATATCCGTAACACAGTGCTTGAGCACTGTGTTACACATAAAATTAATACCATTAGCCGTAAATACTGCTACAGTGTTGAAAAAAAAACATTACATGTAACTATAACATTTGAGGATTGCCTTCGGTTTCTCTGGTATTCCATCATCATATCCTAGCATGGTGACAACCATGGTGGAGCCACTTAGGAGTGTGTTCTTTCAAATAAAAAAAATATCGTGCGAATTGGTTAATAATTGACGGAGAAATCAGTGAACATACATAAGAAAATACACAGTCGAACGTAGAACATCCTCCTTTTCTGAAGTCGGTATTAAGTCCTCATGCAGATTAAAACTTTGAGTCTAACCTAGCCCAAGTTTTAAAACTTATCAAGTAAAGGCAGCGTTCTACCCGTTATCTGGACAAGCTTTATTTAGAGTTGATTAATTGAATCTGATCGTGCATTCAAGTTATATTAAAAACAATAGACGGTATTATTGTTACAAGAATTGCTTTTCAAGATGAACCGTTTAAACTTTTATAGACAAAAGAATGGGCTGGGAAAATCACAGATGTTGATAATTGGTTTGGTCAGGCTTGTTTTGTACGACGCCCCCGCCTGCCTTGTTCGAAGGGCATACCAAGGTAACGGACCGAGGTGGAATACATTAAAACAGTCTTTCCCAAAGTTCTCTGATTCTTTGAAAGAAATGGGGTGAGCCTTGCGTCTCATTGCTACTGAGACCAGTAGTTGATCTATAGAACATATTGCAGCACCTCATGTAGTTCCAGCTCCAGGATAAACCTGAGAATGGAGCTGATGGGCGAGCTTTGATCTCGTCTGCCGAGATCATGTCTGCTTCCAGGTGCCGGCTTCTGCAGTGGTGCAGCGCTATGCACTCTTCGAGGACGTGGATAATCGATTCCTCGTCCACGCGACAGAATCTGCAGATTGGAGGTATCTGAAAGGCCCATGTTGTGCAGGTGCTTGTTTAATTTGCAGTGCCCCGTGAGGGTTTTGTATTTGTATTTGTATTTGTTGGGTCCGAGTGAGTGCCCTAACATGTCCTCTAATGAGTTTTATTATTTCTACAGCTCGTTTCTGGTCGAACGCCTATGACAACACCTTGGACTGTTCTTTTCGAGGTAGTCTTTTCCAACATTCAGTGCTTTGCTTATGCACCCATTCTTTTAACTCGAACCTGACCATGCAGACTGGAACGTCACTTATTGGTTCCGGTTCGAGTAGTGGGCGCTCTGCCCACGCACTCGCTAATGAGTTTGGAGTCAAGTTCACAGGATGTTAACGCCTTGAGGGCAGCTTCAATGTCTGAGAAGATGAATATTTTCTTATTTTGGAGATTTATTTGCAGTCTCTCTTGGACACAGCCAATTATTGCGAAGACTTCTGCTTGGTACACTGTGGTATAGCGACCCAGGTTGGTGAATTTGCGTATTCCGGGGCGATCATTGCAAAAATTCTCTCATTCTTTTATGTCATAGTTCTTTTATGTGATAGGTGACAGACGAGCAATCGCTTTACCTGATGGTAAGCAATTTCCGCCACTCATGGACACCCGGTACACCAATGAAATCACAAGTATGGCTCGGGCCCGTAACCGTCCCTTTTTACTAACATGTGTTTTCCAATACTGGTGTGTAGATTATGTAATAACAGGAAAAAAAATATCAGTTATTATTTGTTTCAAAATGACAGTTCAAAATAATAAAAAAGTCAAAATTAAAATGCATTAAATGCGAAAATAAAACCATCAGTCGTAACAAAATAAAACTAATGTAAATTAATTAAAGTTTTCATTCAAAAGAAATAAAAGGTAATTTTCTTTAAATATTTTCTTAAATTTTTTCTGTGTACCTATAGCACTATTTGTTTTCTTTTGTTCGGTGTTTGTTCCATTACTTATTTTTAAGAAACCCACATTTATTTTATTTCATTTGAAGTTTTTCAATTTAAGTAAAATATTATTACTTACTAATTACCTGCTGAATGAATGAATGACATCGTTTGGTATACGGATGGTTCCAGGAAGCAGGGCATATCCGGGGCGGGATTTTGTAATGATCGCTTCGGAATACGCAAATTCGCCAACCTAGGTCGCTATACCACAGTGTACCAATCAGAAATCTTCGCAATAATTGGCTGTGTCCAAGAGAGTCTACAAATGAATCTCCAGAATAAGAAGATATTCATCTTCTCAGATAGTCAAGCTGCTCTCAAGGCGTTAACATCCTGTGAACTTGACTCCAAACTCACTAGCGAGTGTGTCCTGCTCCTAAACCAGCTTAGCAATGCCAACATCGTAAATCTGATTTGGGTACCGGGACACTGCAATATCAGAGGCAACGAAGCCGCTGACGAGCTGTAGAAATAATAAAACTGAGTAGAGGACATGTTAGGGCACTCACTCGGACCCTCACAGGGCACTGCAAATTAAACAAGCACCTGTAGAACATGGGCCTTTCAGATACCAAAATCTGCAGGTTCTGTCGCGAGGACGAGGAAACGATTATCCACGTCCTCGGCGAGTGCATAGCGCTGCACCGCTGCAGAAGCCGGCACCTGGGAGCACACATGATCTCAGCTGACGAGATCAAGAGCTCCCCCATCAGCTCCATTCTCGGGTTTATCCTGGAACTGGAGCTACATGAGGTGCTGTAATAGGTTATGGGGCTGCCACAATAGATCATCTACTGGTCGCAGTGGATATGAGACGCAGGGCTCACCCCATTTCTATCAAATAATAAAAAAATAATTACCTGCTTGTTTTTAAGTAGGTAGCAAAATAGGGGGCATAAAATACAATTTAATTTGATGTGGGCCGTAAAAAAATAAGTTTGGCAACCCCTGAGTAAAAGTAAAGAGTCATGAGACCGGAACCACTGTATAATTACGGGTATTTGAATATCTTTACTTCAGGCGTTTTTTTTCATATCAAAAAGAAATTAACGTAGCGCTTCGTATGGATGGCTGGAACGTTAACCACGTAGGCTAATGTAGGCATGTTTTGGAAACTTTGGCAGTTTCCGCTCGTAGAAACGTCTTTTGTCTACAAAACTTACGTGTCCTGTGAAACGTACTAGTTATTCGAATAAAAGTACTGTTACACATGCTTATTTTCATGCTTAAAGCATGTTACTTTTGAGCAAGTGCTACTTAGTAGCATGTGTGGATGGACGTGTTACTGATAAACATGCAAATTTTGAGCATGCTCAAAAATCACAGGCTGGTCGATTTTTGAGCATGTTACCTGTAGTGCGGGTTTAAGGAAAAGTGTGGCGCAGTGCTTTAGCACGTGTAAACAGGTTTGCTTATTTTTAAGCATGCTAATAGATGGCTAATAACATGCTTATTGATAGCAAATGTGGACAGTTCTAATGAACTGTCCATGCTTAATTCTTACGTAGCAGACAGTTCTATTGAACTGTCCATACTGTCCATGCTTAATAGCATGCTCATATTTGGAATGCTTTAAAATATTCGCACGCCGGTCGATTTTAAAGCATGCTACCTATCTGTAGTGCAGGAGGAAGAGGAAGTGTGGCGGAGTGCTTTAGCACGAGTCAACAGGTTTGCTTATTTTTAAGCATAAATATTCGCACGCCGGTCGATTTTAAAGCATGCTACCTATCTGTAGTGCAGGAGGAAGAGGAAGTGTGGCGGAGTGCTTTAGCACGAGTCAACAGGTTTGCTTATTTTTAAGCATGCTAATAGATGGCTAATAATATGCTTGTTGATAGCAAATGTGGATAGTTCTAATGAACTGTCCATGCTTAATTATTACGTAGCAGACAGTTCTAATGAACTGTTCATACTGTACATGCTTAATAGTATGTTCATATTTGGGATGTTTTAAAATATTCGCACGCCGGTCGATTTTAAAGCATGCTACCTATCTGTAGTGCAGGTGAAAGAGGAAGTGTGGCGGCCTGCTTTAGCACGAGTAAGGTTTGCTTATTTTAAAGCATGCTAATAGATGGCTAATAACATGCTTGTTGATAGCAAATGTGGACGCTTAACTTTTACGTAGAAGACAGTTCTAATGAACTGTCCATACTGTCCATGCTTAATAGCATGCTCATGTTTGCTATGCTTTGAAATATTCGCACGCCGGTCGTTTTTTAGCATGCTACCTACCTGTAGTGCAGATGAAGAGGAAGTGTGGCGCAGTGCTTTAGCACGAGTCAACAGGTTTGCTTATTTTTAAGCATGCTAATAGATGGCTAATAACATGTTTATTGATAGCTAATGTAGGTAGTTCATTAGTACGCTGATATTTGGCATGCTTTTTAAGCATGCTACAAATGAGAACGTGTCATCGTTATCGTTTTTATTTATTTATTATTTATTTAAGTCCCCACTGCTGGGGCACGGGCCTCCCTCAATCACATGAGGGGTAGTTGCCATACTCACCACGCTTGGCAGACGGGTTGGCGAGGGTTTTGATATAAATGCAGAGTTTTCCTTCTCTGGGTGCTGATGATCATGCCAGCAGCTTTACCTTAGTCGCCTTTTACGACACCTCGGTAAGAGTAAGGGTGGCCTATTCTACTCTGCCGGGGACCACACGGCGAATGAGAATAATATAATGAAGAGATAATGAAGGCGAGAATGTGTAACAGTAGCTTAACTGTCGCTGTTGTGACTGTCGCGCTGCGGTTTTATTATATGGAAATGAGGTGGACACACGATTGTTTTTGAGCTATAATGAGACTTACCTACGACCTGTTTAACTCTAATTTGTAATGTTACTATTTACATTATTCTGTGCAAACGTGAAAGCGGACTTGCAATGCAAAGATCATTGAGTTAGACAGGAATGTTGAGCATGTGACGACTTGGGATGCAGGAATGGCTGGCATTCAAATGCACCCACAGACTAGGCTGACGTCTTACTATAGAAAGAGTAGAGAGGTATGGCTAACAGAATCTACGAAGGGGGATAAATATATACCGACTTAAATACATAGGTATTGTAGTTTTAGTAATATTATCCATAAAATGACATATCATTCGGATGTGACTCGAACTTAAATGGATTTACTAGTATCTGGGTTCAGAGCATTTCGGTTCCACTTCCGGTTTGAGAACAGGTCTTGAGTTCAAGTATATATATTTTTTTATATGATAGGTGGAAGACAAGCAAACGGATCACCTGATGGTAAGCGATTGCCGCCTCCCATGGTCATCCGCGACACCAGAGGAGTCAAAAGCGCGCTGCCACTCTTTCCCCCGGATTGGGCCTCCGGTTTCTTCACTCACGCAGCGAAATACGGCACAGTGCTGATTCACGCCGATTCTCTGTGAGGCCGTGGTATCTCCGGTCGAGCCAGCCCATTCATGCCGAAGCGTGGCTACGGTCTAAATATTGTATATTATATTGTGGTTTGAGTCCCAACCGCATCATGTGTCGAGGATTTTTTAAGTACATTATTTATATGAGCAAGCACAAGTGTTCAAGACGCGATTGTTTGTCCAGAGTGGGAATCGAAACCACGACCACCGCGTATGAGGCTTCACATCAAATCGGCAATAGGATCAGCAAATATTTAGGATTCGCTGGAGCAATATTGAATGATCGGATATAAATATTGCTGCTGACAATATTTACTTGCCTGTATGTCAATATTTATTTAAGAACAGCGATCCTTTCTAAGATGGCCGTCTGGCGACCTTGTCGATGAAGTAGGAATCAGGTCAATGTACTGTGATTTAGAGCTTGTTTATATAATACGTTTCGTTCTACGCGCAATTCGTAGTATTATTACTCTTTAGTAAGAAGTCCTGTAAATGATGCGCAGAACGGTTCCAGCATTGTAAAACGTAAGCGAGTAAAACGCGTCATCTGGACAAGTCCTTAGTCACAAATGTCACAATACGTACGAAAAATCGTGTAAACCAGTGTTGTACCAACACTTAGACCATTTTAAACAAGTTAACTGTCATATATCAAATTATGTAACAAATAAAATACTATTCTTAGCGGAACCCCCACCTGGGCCGCTACGGACAGCAAGAAGCCCATAAATAGACGAGCCGATCGGACAGCAGCCCATTTGCTTGTCGGCGCTCAGAGCGCACGGATCTAGGAATCAGTCATGCGAGACATTATTTCAGTCAGTCATTATTCGAGTCATTGTTTCAATCATTGTTGGATGACTCATTCATTGTCTATGCTATGTTCGGATTATTGTTTAGTCCATTATTAACTTTACTTATGTAAAATTCATAGCAAGTGTGTAATCGTAGTTTCAGTGGTTTCAAATGATATTTGTTGGAATTATAAACGTTTTCTCATATTTTGATGTTTTAGTAAAGTTATTAAATTCAAATTAAAACCGTCCGGTTCAAATTGTAATTTTTTTCAGTCATTTACACTTCTGAACCTAAAACTATATATAGTTTCACCCGTGGCAGACTATAGTCTGCCACGGGTCTTTGCGTTTAGCCTGCGAGAACTAAAGATAGATAAGAGGGGAGAACGAGAGAGAGTTGGGTACACATAACATTTAGAACTATCTGAAACTTCCTCAAGATCCCTCAGGGTTGGGCTAGTGGTAGAAACTGTTGTTTAACTAAATAAAATAACATAACGATTATGTATAGTTTTAACGACCAACTTTTCTCTAATAAGTAGACAATAACCAGTAGTTAGTACAGTTACAATAATCATACCGTTTCGGATATAAGTAAATATCTTTATTTGTCAGAAGGTCGGGCTCGTGGTCGGAGCATAAAAGTTCACGTGTACATATGTACCTAAAGTTTTTAATGAGATGGGGGGCAGACGAGCAGACGAATCACCTGATGGTAAGTGATTACTATACAGTATTTCTAAAAGACGTAGAACAAAATGTTGTTCAGAATGGTTAAATAAAAATTTCACAACATCGCATACATTGATCCGACTCTGAGATAGGTAGCTCAAGCACATGTGTTACGGATATCAGAACCAACAGTGGGATACATAATATAACAACAAATAGTTCAGTTTTTGATTATCTAAGAACTTTCAGTGTCGCCCTCGTAATACATAGAAAACATCAAGACCAATGCAAACAGACATTTACATGCACACAAATGTTTGTACTGTGCGGGGATCGAACCCGCAACCCTTGGACCAAAGGCAGCGTTCACTGCCACTGTTTCAAACCTGTCATCGGGATGGTTGGCAGAAGAGATACCTTGTTTAAGGAATGTAAATGTTTACCGATACAGCCTGTAAATAAAATCAACATTAGGTTACTACTAGAGTTGTCACCAAGTGCAAATTGAAAGCTAAAACAAGCGAACAATTTGATTTATCACATAAAACTGATATCATCTGTTTGGGATTTGGCCATTCATCGGGATATACACGCCACAAACCACATATCTGCTATCCGCTGCCCGTTGCACATCTAAATTGATTTTGGAAATTGAAACAGAATTGGACCAGAGCTTAAAGAATGTGTTGATGTTTCATATTAGCTAGTAGTAAACGATTTTTTAATATATGATCCATTCAGTACCTGAAGTATCATCTGCAAAGAATACAAGTCTTTACTAAAGTACGGAAGGTCATTTACATATATAATAAACAGTAAGGGTCCTAATATCGAGCCCTGGGGCACTCCCATCCGTAAACGGGCGCCAGAAGAGGTAGTTCCATGATGATTTAGTGAGTTAGTGCCGATGTTCATGCCAGCAGCTTTACCTTAGTCGCCTTTTACGACACCTCGGTAAGAGTGAGGGTGGCCTAATCTTCTCTGCCGGGGACCACACGGCGTCAATTACATAAAGTAAAACATAAAAATCAGACTTTCTTTACATTATAGTAGCACTAAACTTTAAAAAATGGCGTTCCCCATTTGAAACCGTTTCATGTAAAAATGTCGCACAGTCTCGCGCCTCTATTATCGTAAAAAGTTACGACATTTCAAGCAGAGCCAAGTCGATTCCTCTGCTCTTATTAACCCTAATGCTTACTATCACCCGGAATTTTTATACTCGGAAGAGTAAAAAAGTTAATGCCTAAGTTAAGTAAAATTGGCTCGGGCATTAATTTCTTTAGGAACTCTTACATTAATGTTTGTCTCAGAGTTTAGGCTTCTAGTTCGAAAATAGCCTGAATTATTGAAGGTAAAACTGTCGGCTCTGCCACTTCATTTATTATTTAACCGACTTTAAAAATAAAGGAGGTTCTCAATTCGACATGTACATAATATTTGTTCGCCGATTACTTTGCCATTTATGAACCGATTTAGATGGTTCTTTTTTAGTTGAAAAGTAGATAGTCCCGGCTCGGTACCATGATCAGGATATCAGGATCTGATGATGGGATCGTGGAAAAATCTAGGGGAACTCTCGAATTTATGACGTACATGTTTTTGTATCTTTTTTCAAAACTGCTCCAGTATTACTGACTATATTGGCGAGGGTGGAAAAGGGTGTGCGGGGGGGGGGGGGGGGGGAGCTGCCAAAAAAGGAGTATTGTTGCATAAAATATTTTTCAATAAATTTATTATTTATATTACTAAACTATACTATTTCTAAACAGGAATTCAACTTACCTGTTTTCACAAACAAACAGATGTTAGCGTGCGCCGCGAAAGCTATTCGGAATAATTATTTTGTAATGGAAAGTTTCTCCGCTACTTACAAACACTTAGGAATCTATTTTATTCATAGACCAAGAAAACCTCTACTCTTTAGGTAAACTTAAATTTGAATGTATTTATGGTTTAAGTGAAACTTTTTGTATGCGCTATAGTGCAACGCTTGACCACAATCTCACCTGATGGAAAGTGACGATGAGGTCTAGGATGTAACGCGTTCACCTGTTCACTCTTATCCTAAAGATGTACAGATTGTAATGGTCCCGAAAAACAGAACTTAGCAAGGAGTTCCATTCCTTAGCTGTCCGCATTAAGAATGTGGAAGTGAATCGCTTCGTGCGGATATGATGGAAATGGATACTTCATAAAATAATACAGAATAACAGATAGACTACAATTTATGTAGATAGCGCTAAAATAAAATTTGACTGTTACGATATTAAATCTGTGGTTACGTTGAAATTATTTGCTACATGATCCTTGCAATGAAACCTTTTTAAAGCGATAAGACCGCCTAAATTGTATTCCTATTGTATTGTATACCTAGCTTTTAAGTTTTGTTTGTTGTGCAATAAAAAGTATCTATCTATGTATCTATTTATCTTTTTCTTTGTAAGTAAAGTAAAGTATCAGCCTATAAATTGTCCCACTGCAGGGCAAAGGCCTCCATCATAGAAATCAAGTCATCACTACTATGATGGGATTAGGCCTAATCACCACGCTTGCAAAATGCGGATTAGTAATCACAAACCCGAGCTATGTTCGAAAACTTCGAAACATACTTTTCGCTCGACCCGGGAATCCAACCCAGATCCCCGAGATCACGGCCCGATACTTAAACCACTAGACTTACAGGGCGTCTTGTACCTAATATTATTAAATAATATTGCCATGTAATTGTAATAAAAAAAAATCACTAACAACTTTAGCCTTAGGCTAAACCTGACTTGTAAGGCAAGCAGACTTATCCCCGCGGGCTATTGTCACGTTGCCGAACTACTTTTCCATTACGGCCGCCCATTAAAGTTATCAGACATTCGTGGCTGCAAGCGACAGTTCTCTAATTATATACCTCCAAAGGAGACTATTAATATAACATTCACCGTAGTCTGCCAGCTGGAGAGACATAAATTATCGCCCATTGATCCCGAAGCTTATTAGCCACCAGGTCCCGGAGTTCCACTAGGCATTCAATCACATAAACATTTCTAACTTATTAGTTGGATTTATTGAATAGGCCTCACTGCCACTTCGAATTATGTGGAATACCTACTTGTGTTCTCTCCTTTATTAGCATTGGCTGAACAAATTGGCTTCAGGGTGAGAGGGGACGTATTATTGCAGTATAAAAATGCCCAGTAGTAAGACAAAAATGTACTTTAAGGTGACGGGTAGGACACACTAACGACGCCAATTGATTTTAATTTTTAGCTACCAAACCGGATCTATTTTAAACAATTTCGGGGTTACAACATCTCGGCAAACACTTATAATATTTATTAAATAACAATACACAAATGTTAGGTCCGTTTTGTACGTGAAAAATTGATTACCACCAAAAGCGGCCACTTTTAGCGTGAATCAATTTTTCGCGTTTGTGCACGGACCCAATATTTGTGCACGGTTATTTAATAAATAGTAGCAGAGTAGAATAGGCCACCCTCACTCTTACCGAGGTGTCGTAAAAGGCGACTAAGGTAAAGCTGCTGGCATGATCATCAGCACCCAGAGAAGGAAAACTCTGCATTTATATCAAAACCCTCGCCAACCCGTCGGCCGAGCGTGGTGAGTATGGCAATTACCCCTCGTGTGATTGAGGGAGGCCCGTGCCCCAGCAGTGGGGAATTAAATGGGCTGATGATGATGATGATGATTTAATAAATAGTGTGTTTGCCGAGAGGTTGTCACCCAAATTATTTAAAATAGATAGGGTTTAGTAGCTACAAATTAAAATATATTGGCGTCGCTAGTGTGCCTTACCCGTCACCTTAAGTTCGTAAGGCCCAATGTCTTTTAGATTTCGTTTATATTTTCTATTGTCTGCTACCTGGGCCTAACTGCCGCATTCAGAGAAGTAAATAAAGCAAAATGTTTACTAACTTAATTATGGCAAAGTTTTATGCGTATTGAAATAAGTTGACACTTATTTTTTCTTAATTTATTGTGGCCTTAATAAGTACATGGGCACTGTACAGGACTGAACGACACTATTATCTGAAGAATGTGTAACGAGGCGGATGTAACCCCTATATACATAATCACTGAATGCGGACCACTGATGCGCAAACGTAGCTTACATCTTGGAAAGCACTTTTTATGCCCCAACGAAGCTAGGGATCTCAGTCCCAAACAACTAATACACTTTCCGAAAAGTGTAGGGTTTGCGACTGAAATGTAGCACAGTGGCGATCACAATAGATCAAACTGGTCGCAGTAATACTGGTAAGAATGGGACCCGCTTAAAATAAAATAAAAACATAATTAAAATTTAAAGTTAATTTGACGTCTCTGAGTGCGGCAGTTAGGAAATTAAAAGAGATTGTTTTTTATATTCAGTTTGTGAGTGTTATAATATCTATTTAGGTAGGATGTGGTTCGTTGATTATATTACCCATAACACAATAATCCGAAAAATTAAAAAATAGAGACGTTCCAGTAAAAATTTGGGCGGAAACTGCCGCGGTGGCTTGTAAACCTTCGAGAAAATAGCTTATTCCTTTTAAAAGGCCGGCTGCGCATTTGGGACTCCTCGGGTGTTGCAAGTGTCCATGGGCGGCGGTGACAACTTACCATAAGGCGATTCGTCAGCTCGTCTGCGTCCTATGTCTTAAAAAAGGTTTATTAAAGGTTTATTGAAAAAAAAATCCCGCTGTCCACCCCCTCTTTCAACCAAGAAGGGGTGGACAGCGGGATTTTTTTAACAATTGTTTCACTGTCCACCCGGGGTGGACAAGCAAAGGGTGGACAGCGGGAATAAACCTTAAAAAAAACTGGGGATTCCAAAACATAGGAAGTTGTTCGCGCCACGGGGCACAATAGTGAACTAGGGCTTCTGCGCTGTGACTGACACTGCTGACTAGTGAACTCGAGGATATGAGAACCATTCCCAGGAGCGGATGTACTTAGCGGTAGCAAAGATGTTTAGCTTTGAGAGCAATGGCTACTTGTTACTTAGTGCTTCTTAAATATCATCATTGTGGCCTTTTTACGTTTGACGTAACGTAACGAATAAACCAAAACACTGCATGACCGATTCCTAAATTTGTATATCATTAAAATTCTATCATTAGAGATATTTCTAATTACTACGAAAAATCATTAGTTAGGGGAAAGGAAAGTCGACAGCCGCCGTTTCCCGGAGAAGAACAGACTTGTACTGGCGTTCCCATCGGATCCTCGCAGATTCTCAGGGACTGGCAGTATTGGAGCCATTCAAAGAGGTCATGATGTGATTCTCCTGACAATCTTACGGTTGACTTATCTCATCTCGACCAAGCTATCAGATGTCATATAATTAGGAAATACCTTCATCAATGTCTCCAATTAGATCACTTCCGACTGAGTTCACCAAAAGTGTCATCCTCTGGAAACCAACTCTTATGGAGATGTTTTTTATGTGATATGTGGCAGACGGATCACCTGATGGTAAGCGATTGTCGCCGCCCATGAACACACGCGACAACAGCCGAGTCAGAAGTGCGCTGCCAACCCTCAAACACCCCTTTCCCCCGCGATTGGGCCTCCGGTACCTTCACTCACACTGCGAAACACAGCACTGTGCTGCTTCGCCCCGATTTTCTGTGAGGCCGTGGCATAACTCCGGTCAAGTCGGACCTATCATGCCAAAGTGTGGCTCTCCCAAGGTGTCTGCGTGCACACAGGCACACTTACACGCAACCCTCTCCCATACACTCACAGACACATGATTTTATGCACAACACTCAGACTAATTATTTAGATTATGGACATACCATCCTAGTAATATATACAACATATAGTCTTTAATCACTGTTTATAGGTATAATTAAGA
This sequence comes from Marasmia exigua, assembly GCA_019059595.1. Lineage (NCBI taxonomy): Eukaryota > Metazoa > Arthropoda > Insecta > Lepidoptera > Crambidae > Marasmia > Marasmia exigua. The sequence goes on along the minus strand of CM032476.1, from coordinate 8,338,604 downwards.
AATGAGATGGGTGCTCTCACTGCATTACAGTTTATTCAAATTTTTGCAGACGTCTACATGCTGTAACGTCAAAATAGTTTTTATGCACCCTGTAACATTTGATCTATAATGTTTTTTTTATTTATTTAATTTAATATTTTATACAAAATACAGATAAATATCACAACACAAAGATAGTAGTCCAATATTGAAAAGGCCTCCGAAGAAGAAGAAGAATCCTTACAGAACAAAAACGAAATTTCAATCAGTTCACCGTTATTTTCGTCGCTTATTTTGAGTTCAAGACTCTATGTAAGAACTCACTCGGACAAAATTTCATGTACTTACCTAACAAGTTTGCCTAAATTGGAAAGTGTTGTACTTTCCAAACCGGAGATAAAAAGTTGCAACATGGCATATCTTTCGCTTAATTCTGTTGGTACCTACAAACCGTCCTAAATTAAGAGCGCTTGGGCTGCCATTCATGTTTTATTTATTTGTAATGAGTGTAAGATTTAAGGGCCCTTTCAGGGTTCAGTCGTGCCACCCACGGATTCTAATTATTTTTTATAAAATTTAAGACATTCAATGGAATATTATTCAAGGCATTTCAAATAATAAATAAATAATAAAAAATGATTGAGACAACATCACATACATTGTCCAGGTTCCAAACTAAGTTTCCCACTTTACTATGGAAACCAGGAACAACGAAGGTACCACAAACACCCAGACCCAACAGAAATACCGGAAATAAGTATTTGCTTCGTGTTAAACCGTGAACTAATTGAAATTATGGACGTGGGCCGTGGGAAAATGTTTTAGTACTTTTGAAGATGCAATTTAAGTGAGAAGTCGTAACTTTGACTCATTCCCGATTCTCAATATGAGAACTGTTTGTTCGCAAACCGTACGACCACAGTACAGTAAAAAGGTAAAGTATCAGCCGATTTACTGTCCCAATTTTTAAGTATGGTTTTAATTTTTTTTTCCAATGCCTGTTACTATTTTAAGTAACTAATTTTAATATTTTTGTAAAATAGCAGGTCATCGTCAGCCCATTTAAGTCCCCACTGCTGGGGCACGGGCCTCCCTCAATCACATGAGGGGTAATTGCCATACTCACCACGCTTAACAGGCGGGTTGGCGAGGGTTTTGATATAAATGCAGAGTTTTCCTTCTCTGGGTGCTGATGATCATGCCAGCAGCTTTACCTTAGTCGCCTTTTACGACACCTCGGTAAGAGTGAGGGTGGCCTATTCTACTCTGCCGGGGACCACACGGCCTGAGGTAAATAGCAGGTAGCTTAGACAAAATTGTCTAAGGCAGATAGTTATTTTTAAATTAATTTTCAAACATTTTAAATTCAAAGCGTATTTGTGACGTCATAAATACGCTGAGTGTTCCCATATGTCATTTTCCCCAATTTTATGGGAAATAGATCGTAGGAAAAAACAACATACTTCTAAAAATGCCTTTTGGCCGGCGAAATTTTAAATTACTATCTGGTAACATTACTGTAATACAAATTAAAGACAGCCCACTGTCTTAGTTTTGGTGTCACCCTGCAAATAAGTCAAACTAGCGCCATCTGTTAATTGGTCCGGGTGAATAAGCCACTGAGACATTGCATTGTTGTCACTTCTTCTGAATACAACCTGTTTGAATAGCTAGCGTATCTAGGGTCAAATAAAGGTCAATGTGATATGCTATGAGCACTTATTACCTTTCGTAAATTTGTCAGAGTAATACCTGTTGCACAGAAAATTTTGTTCAGAAAATTTTCATTTCTGTAAAAGAAAAGATTGCCTGGAAGAGATCGCTCATAGTGATAAGGCCTTCGTTGTGCACAGCCTGTAATACCTAGTTTTTAAGCTTTCTTACTTTATTTTGAGTGCAATAAAATTGTGCAATTTCTTTCCTCTACACAAAGGTTGTCTGGAAGAAATCGCTACAAGCGATAAGACCGCCTTATTGTACTGTTTGTTGCTGTTGTATCATGCTTGTATTTTATTTTTGTGCAATAAAGAATATCTATCTATCTATCTATATTTATTCATTCAATAATATCCCCACATTCTGTTTATGTATGTGGAGCTACTGGAAATATAAGCATTGTGATAAGACGCCCTAGAGCTGCAAGAAATAGCATTGCAGTACAATCTCCGTTAGTCGAAAGTTATCGTTGCCTCCCGGGAGCCCGATCACAACGTCGTATTAAGTAGATTCGTGTGGAGAGAATGCAGGTACGAAAGGACCTAGAAAACAGCAGTTTTTTGTGTGTTTTGAGCGACGAGCTGACCAATAATCTTATGGTAAGCAACTGCCGCCGCCTATTGACTGAACACCCGCAGTACCAGTGGAGTGTGCTCTTTATCCTAGCGTGTATTTCCCAGTTGCGTCCAAAGATGTCGCTCTGGAGGTACGCTTGGAGCATGATTCTTGATTTAGGGAGTCTGGTAATTACAATGAAGCGACTGCCGTATGACATTCGCACCCCGTTTAACAGGGAAATCAGACCAACTGAATCATGGTTACAAGTTTCAGAAACTATCCGAAACGTGCATGTTTCCTCACCGCCGAGCTAATAGTAGGAATACGGAGATAGATTTGAATAATGCAGAGGTGCTTGCTCGGATTCGAACCCGGTCACCCCATATTGAAGGCGCGTTCTGAACCACTGAGATACCATCGCACCAGTGGAGTGCGCTACCTTTCCGTCGATTGGGCTTCGTACCCTCACTCACTTGACGAAAGCCGCTTCACACTGGTTTTCTGTGTGTGTTACTGTTATATTATTAAAATAAAACATTTCTAATTGGCGTTTCTTTCGCTCTATTTTTTACTTGATTAGTGGCAGATGAGCAAAAGGATCACTTGACGGTGATTGACAAGTGCGCTGCCAACCAAATGAAACTCCTTTCCCCCCGATTGGGGCTCCGATACCCTCACTCACTCGGCAAAACAGATCAGGCGCTGTTTCTGCTGTTTATTCTGCCAACCCGCTATGGAAATGTATTATAACTTTGTTAGTTGCTCAATATCATGTTATCCCTATCTAAGTCAACGAAAGAGGAAATAACTTTGAGCAGCTGTCAAAGTTAAGACCCGGTTGAGTACTCAGGCGTAAGCGAGGTATATGACGACACAAAGGAAGTTCGCCTTAGGCAAATTTTCCGTTATCACTTAGGCCCACTGCACACTAGCCAATTTAAGGATCAACGATTTTGCGACTATCGATGCTGAACAGTTTTGGTGGCTCTCTGCGTTCGATTGCGGTATGAGATTGGCACTTCGCGCGGGTTAGCAACTATTCCAATGTGTTGAGCTTCCGAAAAGCGACTAAATCACCGCGTTACTGGCGTTTTGGAGTCACCGGCTACAAATTCCTTTTTTAGATATCCAGCTATAGAATTCATCCAGCGACAGATTCCACACCCCAAACTAAAACGCTAAATTGCGGAGACTAAGTTCCATTGTGTATTTTTTTTGAAAATCACTCTGGGTGGAGTGGCGTGTAAATAGCCTAAACTAACTCCAGGCGGGGAGCATATTTCGCACGCGGACTATGATTAGAAGTCTCACTTACCTCGGGACTGCCTGCAGATCCGCTTCTCCCTTCTTTCAGGCGTCGCAGCTGCAGCAAGCACTACACAAGCCCGCCTAATCACTCTTTAAAGTTGTTCAATTAATTACAGAGGCTAATTATAGTTATGGTTCTTGAGGAAAAATTCAATAAATTCATAGCGGGAGAGAATTTTAGGTTTTAAGACATAAGAGACACAGACAGATGACATAAGAGAATAGACCAGGTTAGAAGAAAAAAAGAGGGAAAAATAGGCGGCACACCGCGTAGATCCCTTATGTGGGTATAGTGCCAGCTCGTGGTCAAGCATAGAAGACTCCACAAACAGCACCGATTGAGACAGCCAACAAGTCCGTCCACGCCATATACGACTAGGCGATGCGCCTAACCACTAGATATTAGTGATTTTACTTTACTAATATACACTGAAACTAAACTGAAATAATGAACGCTTGCTCAGTATGTGTCCTCTGTCCGGGAGGATAACACTCTCACTTCAACAGTCCGTTCCGGCTTTGAAGTCCAATTCAATATTGTCAAAATTCAAATCGAATAAATCGTGTTTGCAAAATGTAGAAGAAAAATAAATTATATTTCATGTTCATACCATTTTGATCATAAATTCTATTTATACTAAAACAATAAATGTACTTTCTATGACATCAATTTAAAAACTGGAACTCTTCATGACGCTGGCTATTAGCCACAGCTTTGTGGCGTTAGCTTCCTGTCACCAAACTTCGAGCTGGCAGTTCCGAAACCGTGATCTCAGATCGTCCCATTGAAAAGTGAACTTTGAAACTAAGGCATCAGGTATAATTTGAGTCAGCAGGTGCCACTGCCGTAGGCCAAGTGATTGTGCAAGTTAAATCGAACACCGGGTGGCAACCTCTATAAAAATTTCACCCACGCGCGCCAGCTTACAACTTAACCCCGTACATACCTAAGTAATTTCCTCTGGACTAGTGAGTAAATAGTCATTTAACTTCGAAATTAAGGCCTTTGTTTTTCCGTCTCTTTAATGCTGTTTTCGGGCGGATGTTAACGTTTTGTATTTCGTCGGGTTTAATTTGATGTTTGTTTTTTTATGTTTTCGGGTGTGGATGCTTTCCTTTCGGGTTCAAATATAGTGTGGACATTGAATTTTTGCCTGAATTTCACGCTCGCACGCCTAAATCAGGAAAATATTTAATGATAAAACGTAACACTAACCAAATAACCTGTCGCTAAGTAACCTGTCGCTATGTCCACTTAAAAAATCACGCGAATTCTTCAACAACGGACTTCTTTTTCTTCAACAATGACGAACAAACAAACAGACCTGTCATCATCATCATCATTAGCTGTTGTTGCAGTCCACTGTTGAACATAGGCCTCTCCTAATGTTCACTACTCCGATCGTGCGGTCCGGTGATCCGGCAGAGAACCAAAGTCATCGACATAGCTTACCGGACTAGCAAGTTGTAAGTTTGCTTCGGCATGAATGGGCCGGCTCGATCGGAGTGATACCACGGCCTCACAGAAAACCGGCGTGAAGCAGCACAATGCTGTGTTTCACTGCGTGAGTGAGGGTACCGGAGGCCCGATCCGGGGGGGAACGGGGAATTTAATGGTTGGCAGCGCACTTGTGACTCCACTTGTGTTGCGAGTGTCCATGGGCGGCGGCAATCACTTAGCATCGATGATCCATCTGCTCGTCTGCCACCTATCACCCAAAACGTAATCCGTTCTTTTTTTCTATGTAATAGGTGGCAGACGAGCCGACGGATCGCCATTTATGTCATAAAAAAAAGTTTAAGTGGCAGTGAGCGGGCCATATCAGCCGCAGAATTGAAAACCGCTGGGGTAAATGAGTTCCAGAATTTAGATCACGTCTCGCTAAACGTAGTGTAGGACGCCTTCCAGCCAGATGTAGAGACATTCTACGCAAGATCGCTGGATGCGAATAACCAAAGATCAAAACAGAAACATACACACAGACAAATACACTTTCCCATTTGTAACATTAGCCAGGCATAGAACTACTCTCATATCAAATTATTATAAATCAGCACTAAAATACAATAGTCTAGTGGCCTGCCCTCACTTTGTTTCGGGACATTAATTCCACTTTATACCAATAGATGGCGCTAGGTGTCGATTACATCGCGCAAGCGTTTCATGTTTTCGGTTTACATATAAGTGTTGCCGCTTTGTGAGGATAGACTTGCGCAATATAGTTCACTGAAGTGAAAAGAGTGATGTAGTTATTTTGATGCAAGTGAACTGTATCACTTATCTAGTTCATTTAGATCAATTACTTCCGTAGTTCTTCTGATTCACTAATTCAGTTTAGTTCAATGTATCTTTGACACAAACGACTCACTGAATCAGTCAACAGAACTACTGAAACGTCTACATTCTTTTCAGGTTATTTTCGTGTGAATTAAATGGCGATGTGAATAGTTCGATGACATTGTTTTGTGAACAGTCGATTACCCGTACTCACGAAACTATCAGTGTTGTTTTAGCTCAAAGTATTTCTTCCAACCTTTTCGCTCACACTCGCTAGTAATTTTGCCACTACTACACAACATATCTCTCTCATTCTCGACTGACCGGATGGCGCAATTGGTAGTGACCCTGCCTCTTACGCCAAAGGTCGTGGGTTCGATCCCCATCCTGGACAAACATTGGTGCGATGAACACTTGTGTTTGTTCAGTGTCTGGGTGTAATATATGTATTTAAGTATATATTTGTGCTCCTCTGTTGTTTGATATCTGGAACACAAGTGCTTAAGCTACTTAGTACGGAATCAGGTCAACCTTTGAGATGTTGTGAGAATTATTAGTATTAGTATTTTAGTTTGTAAGCTTTTTGTATTTCCGTTCTTTTTATTCTTTGTCACTCTAAGACGAATTGATTTGACTGAACTAAGTGGTGCAGTGAACTACTTCGGACAAGAAAGAGTGAGTGACAAGAACTGGCTTAAAGGGTGAACTGGTTCAATTGAACTACTCACTCATGAACTACACAAGTCTACTGTAGGATTTACTTCTTTGTAAATAGTATAGATAATCCGCTACACCTACTTAGGTACGATAGCAGGCAGAAAGCATCAAAATAATGCAGCGAGAGTGCATTGTCATCCCATATCTACCTACAGATACCCCTGAATTCCTCTCAACATCTGTAATACATATTAAATTAAACCATAAATTTCATTACCAATTTCAGGTTCCGATTTTCAAACTGTAAATAATTCTGCCAAAGTTAAACAAGTATTACAATAAATTAATTATATTTGTACACAGATTAACTCAGGTTTTAATTATTGCTGAACTGAAATCGCAAATTAATTTATATGTCTCACCCATTACCTTGCATAATGTGTGAACTCTCGTGATATCGAAAAGAAAACCTTATCGTAATAGTGATAGGGTTAATAAACCAAAAGTAATATGGAAGGTCACCTTACAAAAGGTACCTAATTAAGAAAACAGATTATGATTGATGAAAGGCTTTAGAGTGACACTACCTTTATGTTCAAGGGCAGGTACAAATGGCGTCAGATCGAGTCAACCTAGGCAGTGCAAACATATCGCTTGTGTCAGACAAGGATGCATGGCCCAAAGTTCAACAAAGGTAATTCTACCTGACGCCGTGGTATCGCATTGAAGGATGCCCACTGAGTAGGTAGATTTGCCATTTTTTATGTGATAGGTGGAAGACGAGCAGACGGATCGCCTGATCGTAAGTGATTGCCGCCGCCCATAAACGCCCGCGACACAAGTAGAGTCACAGGTGCGCTGCCAACCAGCAACCAGTGTTTTGCGAAAAAACAGCAAACCAGTCCCAAAATAGTCAACCAGACCTAAACGTAAAGACTCGTGGCAGTCGGTATCGTTTAGTTTAGCTATATCAGCCTACTGTCCCACTGCAGGGTGAGAACGGCCGCCCCGGGTTGATTGAAGTACACAACGCGATTTAGGGAAAAAATTGTTTATTGCGACACAAATATTCGGCACACAGCTTTAAAATAACGGGAGACGTGTGTGGTGTTGCGCTCGGATGATAGCAGACTAATTTGACAAGTAATTTATAAAAAACGAGTGCGACGTCACTCACTTTTACCTACATATTGCATAATAAAATTTTGACGTTACATACATTCGTTTGGCCAAACCAAAGCGATTTAAATAAAAATAAAAAACTTTAGAGCGCGTCGCTAACACAGGGCAAATGTCTCCATTATAGAAATCAAGTTATCGCTACTATGATAGGATTAGGCTTAATCACCACGCGTGCCTAATGCGGATTGGTGATCACAAACCTGAGCAATGTTCAAAAAACTCGAAATATACTTTTCGCTCGCCCCGAAAGTTCAAATCGAACCCAGGACCCCAATATGACGGCCCGGTACTTTAAGCACTAGACCTAGGGCATTCGGTATCAAATAAGATTAATTAATAATGAACGGCATAAGGTAAACTAAATAACTAAGGTGTATACTTGTGACTGACCGGATGGCGCAATTGGTAGTGACCCTGCCTCTTACGCCAAAGGTCGTGGGTTCGATCCCCACCCTGGACAAACATTCGTGCGATGAACATTTGTGTTTGTTCAGTGTCTGGGTGTAATATATGTATTTAAGTATATATTTGTGTTCCTCTGGTATCTGATATCTGTAACACAAGTGCTTAAGCTACTTAGTACGGAATCAGGTCAACCTATGAGATGTTGTGAGAATAATTATACTTTGGTGTAATAACACTGTAAAATACCAAGTTTTCTTAAATAAATAAATATAGACACGTTCTTATCCACTGAGCTACCATCGCTCCTCTAACTATTATGATAACTCATGTATGGTTATTAAGATTAAATTTACGTATTTGGCTCATAAAGTTTACAAATATTTGCATAGGGAGTAATATCATAACAAGGAAACGCTATTCTGTCTTGCCAAACAAAATTATTGACTAACGTATGGAAAACTTAAGGTGACGGGTAGGGCACACTAGCGACGCCAATCGATATTATTTTTTAGCTACTAAACCGGATCTATTTTAAACAATTTCAGGGTTACAACCTGTTGGCAAACACTAATAGGTACTATTTATTAAATAACCATGCACAAATGTTGGGTCCGTTTTTGTACGCGAAAAATTGATTCACGCCAAAAGCGGCCGCCCTTAATAGGTAGTGAACGGCAGCGACCCAGCACCCTCCTGTCGCTCGATCCCAAGACTCAAATCATAGGGCTACCCAAAACCCAACTCCTCCTCACCACACATACACATACACACACGCACACACACTACTTCACTAACGCGCTTACAGCCATAACTTAAATTTTAGTATTTTTGATTACATTTCGATTTTTTGAAGATTACATTCAGTTTGTCACTTTAGTCTTAATTTAGACAATTAGCCATAGCGGAAATTCATAGGATTTGACACCCACGAGACAGGCTCTGCCTAGTGTGGGAGTCAAAGTCCTTTTCTTTCTGTTAATGTGTGTTTTTGATTAATAAATGTTTTTATTTATTATTTATTATTCTTAGCGTGAATCAATTTTTCGCGTACGCGTTGGACCCAAAATTTGTGCTTGGTTATTTAATAAATAGAATAAGTGTTTGCTGAGAGGTTGTAACTTCGAAATCGTTTAAAATAGATTGGCGTCTTAATTTTATGAAACTGCCACCATACGCTATAACCCGTGTTAGTGCGGATGCAAACATCATTGATGTTGATAATCCATCTTAATTATACACTTGACATGACAGATATAGCAAGGGAAGTGTACAGTCAAAGAACGAAAAGGTTCGTCAGTTTTCAAATTGATTCGTTATGAGCACTTATTACTTTTCGTATATAAAATCGTTGAATTGTATCATCTTTAACACTGCTATAATTGTGTGTCGAATGAATTGTCACGGATAACTTTAGAGTCGTATCGGCAGAATCCGTAGGTCGATAAAACATAAAAGTTTTATTGAGTGACTGTGACTTTGACTGACTTCGACTGTTACCCACTTATTCTCAATGAGTTACTTGACAGTGGCAAGATATCTTCGGGTAGAGCCTTAATACCTATAAAAAAAAGATTGATTTGAAAGTTTTGTGTACTTTGATGTGTAGCTGTACGAGGGTACATATTTATTAGTGCTAGTGGAACTAATGTATTCCATCCAAAAATACATTTTCGCAGCTCCTATTTCTGCCCTGTCATAAAGAAATAGAACTCTTTGCCGGCGCTTGTATTTCCCCGTCTTACAATATGGATTACTTCTCAAACGAAGTGTTCTATCATGCGTGTAGCCAATGGCTCCTTTTGCTTGCTTCATCGTCAGCCCATTTAAGTCCCCACTGCTGGGGCACGCGCCTCCCTCAATCACATGAGGGGTAATTGCCATACTCACCACGCTTGGCAGACGGGTTGGCGAGGGTTTTGATATAAATGCAGAGTTTTCCTTCTCTGGGTGCTGATGATCATGCCAGCAGCGTTACCTTAGTCGCCTTTTACGACACCTCGGTAAGAGTGAGGGTGGCCTATTCTACTCTGCCGGGGACCACACGGCGCTTGCTTGCTTACCATCAGGCTAAGATGAGCCAATGTACTGTACGACGATAAAAAACATACAAAATGTCATCATCAATTGGAACGACTGTTGATTAACTTTATTTTCTTACGATTTTGCTTTATTTATATTAGTAAGCTAATAAGTATAAAGAGAGTTCAATCATCATTATCATCTTCAGCCATTACTGTTCCACTATGATATTTTTGCGTAGCGGTTAGTCGCTTTGGCCATCCATTTTACGCCCCCGTGTACCTTGATTTCGTCAGTCCATCGCTTGTGTAGGCGGTCTCGCGGTCTGGTGTATTCCCACGGTCTCCACTCAACGACCCGCCTCGTCCAATGGTCCCTGCTCATCCGCGCTATGCGTCCATCCCAACTCTACTTCTCCGTGGCTATCTCAACGATGACGTTCTTTAGGCCCATTACTCCACCCCTTCGTTGGTCTTATGGTTGCAAAGGGTAAGGGACTGCAAGTATAGCCATTTCCATTGCTCTTTGGGCCTCTCTTATTTTTTCTACGGAGCTAGCTGTCAGGCACACATCTCAGAGTCATATGTAAATACAGGCGTGATAATAATATACAGTTGGAACACCTTTGCTTTTAACCGCAAAGGTTTTTTAAAGAAAGGTCAATCTAAAATACAAAATATTAGCCCTAACGATGTTGTTAGATCCGTATGTGTAATTTAACTTGAGTGCCCCGATTATCAAATCAGTTTGGGTTGCCCAAACTAAACAGGAGGAAGCCGAAACTAGAGGAACTGGCACTTTCTCCAACATGATTAATTGCCTAACTTAATCTAATGTAAAATTCATAAACTATGATGTACTACCTTTTACACACGCCAGTACTAAATATGCTTATGTTTAGTGAATAAACCAAGCAAACAAACATTTTGCAATTTTGGTCAAATTTTTTATAGGTACATTAACTGCATTAATAACTTTGTAATCTTACATAAATAGAATGAATTACAAAGTTATCTTTGCATATTTAAGCTTAAGTTACCGGAGAGGAAATATAGCACGACGATATACAAAACCAAAAGAAATGAGTACATTAATAATAACTGAACGTAAATAAATGTAGGCGACTTTTTAAAAATACCTCGCCATTAAAATACTTGAAGGACTCTCGTAAAATATTTAATATCACGTTATTAAAAAGTATCATGATATTTACTCAGATACACATGAAATATAATACAAGGCAGGAAAATCTCAGTCCCAGAAGGAATTTTCTTTGTCACAAGTTTTTACTCGTCCGAGCATCCGTTCGCCTGAGCGGACATCAAAACTCGAAATCCGTGAAATCGATGAATTTTATTCATCCTACTTGTCACCAAGTTGATTCGACGCGCTCTGAAGAAAATACGGCCCTGGATTTTATATTTCGATGGTTGTTGCCAATAGGACTTCGTCTTCAGAGCGACTCGCAATTATGCTTTCGCGTAGATCAGTCAAATGGAAAACAGAGCCTGTCAGCTAAGTTCCATTTTTAAACATATAATTGGTATTTTCCAGACCCCTCTAATGTCCAGGCTACACCAGAACATGCAGAGGGAATATGTAGGTACCTACATGGAAACGGGCGCACCCATCTGATGCGCAAACGTGTTGGCAGGTGAGAACGAAGCGCGGATCCATATGTGTGTGTGGACCGTCTTGGGGTTCGCAAAAAACTTTACCAATATTTACTAGTACTTTTAAAACAATTGTAGAACGAACCAGGAATTAGTAAAATAAATAAAAAAAAACTACATTTCCTTTCGTTTGTTAGTTCTCGTAAACTGTAAGCGAGATCACTGGGAGGATAAATATTTGTATAAGTAAGTGAAGTAATATTGTCGATTGGAGGAAACACATTAGCCATCTCTCGGACGGGTTATGTCGGAATCCCCCCACACGGCGGCGTTTGATCTAAGTTTTTTTAAGCAAGCATGCTATCCAAATAGTAAAATAGAAATACAAATATCTGTCTTATGACTTTTTCATCGTCAGCCCATTTAAGTCCCCACTGCTGGGGCACGGGCCTCCCTCAATCACATGGGTAATTGCCATACTCACCACGCTTGGCAGACGGGTTGGCGAGGGTTTTGATATAAATGCAGAGTTTTCCTTCTCTGGGTGCTGATGATCATGCCAGCAGCTTTACCTTAGTCGCCTTTTACGACACCTCAGTAAGAGTGAGGGTGGCCTATTCTATTCTGCCGGGGACCACACGGCTAACTTTATGACTTTTTAATGAGCTGGAAATAATAATTGACTGACCGGATGGCGCTTTAGTACTGATCCTGAATCGTACGCCAACGGTTATGCGTTCGATTCCCACCCTAGACAAACATTCGTGTATACTTGTTCGTGTTTGTTCAGTGCTTGGGTGTTGTATTATGTATTTAAGTATATATATAATCTACTAAAAAAAATATATCTACTAAAAGTCCTTCGGGGGCAGGTGTACCACCCAGGCGTGCTGCAAAGCATGGCGCTTTGCGTGCCGGACAGGTACGTCTGGCGCCGGCGGCGACCGCCTCTATTCGCAGTCCCGCACGCGCGGACCAATATATTAAAGGAAGCGCCACTAACACGAGCATTGCGCACATTTAACGAGGTCGCTGAGACAGTCGACGTGTTTAGCTGCTCTTTGACTGAATTTACAAAGGCTACTTTATTTATAATTTGTTATAGCACAAAATAAATTAGGTTAAAAAAGTAATCTACACTATCGCATTGGGGAAACCTGTTAGTTGTAAGATTTTGAATAAATAAATAAATATTTGTAATTCCTCTGTTGTCTGATAACCACGATACATTACGGAATCAGGTCAAAGTATGAGACCTTGGGAGAGTCACGCTTCGGCATGAATTGGGCCGGCTCGACCGGAGTGATACCACGGCCTCACAGAAAACCGGCGTGAAGCAGCACTGTGCTGTATTTCGCTGCGTGAGTGAGGGTACCGGAGGCCCAATCCGGGGGATAGGGGGGTTTAAAGATTGGCAGCGCACTTGTGACTCCACTGGTGTCGCTGGTGTCCATGGGCGGCGGCAATTGCTTACCATCAGGTGATCAGTCTGTTCGTCTGCCTACCTACTACATAAAAAATTAACATAATTATGTATTAACGTGTAAATTATACATACATAAGTGCTTATAAATAGTTTTAAATCAAGAAACAAGCCTATGCAAATAAAGAATTATTTGACTTTGACTTTGACTTCTTATTATTAGTATTCCTCTATTTGTTTATTTTTAGCATACTGTAAATAGGTACTTTTTAAAATTCTTATTATTATGGCAATTTTGTAGATAAATAAATAAAATATACTGTAATGCTTAAATCATGCCAAACCGGCTGCAGGTTATCATTGGTAATTAACCACAATTATTAATTTATAAGGGAGGACCGGTAATGTTAACTCACACAATTTAAAGGCACCTACGGAAGACCAGTACTCGCCCGACAATGCTGAGTAAGTAGCCTATTCAAAGTACAATTTGTAGCTTATAAGTTTTACTGTACCAATTTTATGATTAGATGTGTAATTGCTATCTGTGTTTTTTTTTTATGTAATAGGTAGGCAGACGAACAGACGGATCACCTGATGGTAAGCAATTGCCGCCGCCCATGGACACCCGCGACATCAGTGGATCACAAGTGCGCTGCCAACGATTAAACCCCCCCTATCCCCCGGATTGGGGCTCCGGTGCTGCTTCACGCCGGTTTCCTGTGAGGCCGTGGTATCACTCCGGTCGAGCCGGCCCATTCATGCCGAAGCTTGGCTCTCCCACGGTAAAATATACTAAAAAAATAAATGAACATAATGCGATTCTACCACCGGTTCGGGAAGTTGTTTCTGGTCGAGAAGATCCGGCAAGAAACTCGCCAGTTACTCTTTTTAATCGCCAAAATTTCATACACTGTTGTGTCTGTCGCAGCGAAACACAGCACAGTGCTGCTTCACGCAATCTATTTCTATTTTATATTCGTATGTGTGAGTAAAATGGTTACGCCATAACTCCCCTTACTCCCTAGCTTATCCAATGGTGTGTGGTGTGACTAATAACCACCATCATTCTGACGACGCCCCTAAGAGATAGGTATCCGCAATCGAAGCGAAATTCTCTGATCTGCTATTCCCGCTAAATGTTGTATAAACACCAAATCTACCCGGGGAGTATTTGTATTATGTCCCTAATAGTGCCATTGGCTTGATTTGTAGGAAGATTAATTTAGTAAGCTCATTGAGTTTTGGGAGTAGATGCTACTCTATAAGCGACAAGGAAATAAGAAATGAAAACACAATTGAAACGTGCATTGTTATTGGAACCATAAAAATGCACGTAATAGTTTCAATTGTCCAAGGCTCTCCCTTGTACCGACATAATACAACAATTTCCTAAATTGATTTATATCAAAGGTTTTTATTTTTTTTATTTTTTATTTTTATTGATTTAAGACAACAAACAATTACACACATGTAACACTATAAGTGATGTATACAACTTGTGCGGATAAAGAATGGGATCAGAAATGGCTCACACCCCACGAGTGCGAGTAAAGACTGCAAATAGTGTGCGAGCGAGAAGTGAATAGATTCGCCGCCATTTCTGATCCCATTCTTTATCCGTACAGGTAGATAACAATACTTAGTGTGCAATCAGCACCGCTGTCTACAGATTAGGTACCGACATGAGAAAAGGGCAATAGAGAATAAGCAGCTACGTACAATACAGCTTGGTTCGTATAACAAAACATAATGCGTATCGGAATCAACGCGCATCCTGAGTCTCAAGTAAAAACCTGTTACTAAACAGTAACACACATATGTTTTTGAAATTATAATGCGACTTTTGTTATTCTAATGATAAGTAGGTATTTTAATTTCTCTTGTGGTGTTTCGGGATCGACACGACCCGCAAACCTTCAAGAAAAGAGCGTACTCCCTTTTAAAAAGGCCGGCACAGGTGCGCACCTGTGACTTTTTGGGCGGCGGTAATCGCTTGCCATCTGGTGATACGTCTGCTCGTCTGCCCCCTATATCATAAAAAAAAGTATTAAGTATTTTAAGGTAACGCATTAACGAAACTAGCGATGCCAAAATACTTGTATGGATTACGGCGATTATGAATCATTTTTTTAAAAGTACAACGGTGAATCCATAGAGACAAGTATTAAGAGTTTTTTGAGATAAAATTATGTCATAATTTCTTCCTATAAATAACCAAAATTTCTATTATTGCTAAAAGTGGCCACTTTAGGCAATAATAAGGATTATGGTTACTTGTATAAAGATAATATTGCGCAAGTATATCTTTAAAAAAATAACTTTATATTTTCCCCTATTGATTCACCGTTCTACTTTTTAAAAAATTTTCTCATAATAGCCACAACCAATACAAATCTTTTAACAGCGTTAGTTTCGCAATGCGTCAGCTTTACTCAAAATTACTCTACAATTGTCTCCGGCGTGAAGCAGATTAACCCTGTATTTTTTTCTTCAAATAGCCATATACATATTTGATCACCATCTTACCTGGTGGAAAGTGGCGATGCAGGCAAGGGTAAATCATGTCTGGCTAGTAACATAAATTCACTCTTCTCTTGAAAAATCCAAATTCAGTGTAAGCTTTAGAGAGTTCCATTCCTTACCCATATGCAACGGATATATGTAGGTATGTACCTACATAAATCTGCGTATGTACGCACCGTTTATTTCTTGCTATTAAGGTGACAGGTAGGGCACACTAGTGACGCCAATTGATTTTAATTTTTAGCTACGAAACCGGATCTATTTAAAACAATTTCGGGGTTACAACCTCTAGGCAAACACTTATACTATTTATTAAATAACCATGCACAAATGCCGTGCGGTCCCCGGCAGAGTAGAATAGGCCACCCTCACTCTTACCGAGGTGTCGTAAAAGGCGACTAAGGTAAAGCTGCTGGCATGATCATCAGCACCCAGAGAAGGAAAACTCTGCATTTATATCAAAACCCTCGCCAACCCGTCTGCCAAGCGTGGTGAGTATGGCAATTACCCCTCATGTGATTGAGGGAGGCCCGTGCCCCAGCAGTGGGGACTTAAATGGGCTGACGATGACGATGATGAAATGTTGGGTCCTTTTTGTACGTAAAAAATTGGCGTGAATCAATTTTTCGCGTACGCGTTGGACCCAACATTTTTGCATGGTTATTTGATAAATAGTGATAAAAGTCATAGCCTAGAGGTTGTAACCCCGAAATTGTATAAATTAGATCGGGTTTAGTAGCTAAAAAATAAAATCGATTGGCGTCGCTCGTGTTCCCTACCCGTCACCTTAATTAAAGTTTCTGTGAATATCTGATAACCACAAGGTTATCAGATAAGGTACGCATACAAATGCGTTGTATAGGTATGTTGTTGCTTTCTGTGAATCCCTTCAGCAAATAGTTTTAAGGCTTGACGAGACAGGTAAATATCCTAGGAATCAGTAAAAGCTTGAGTCGAAGTCGTGTATAGGAAGGCGGACCGGCGATATGGTGAAGGTCCGGGAATCTATTGGACGCAGGTGGCGCAGGACCAAGGAGGACAGAACCAACACAGGTCCGATATGTATGGAGATCATTGAGGGAAGATGTGACTATGATAACTCTACAAGGTATTCGAATAACAATCGCACTGGTATTTTAGAAATACTGTATTAAGTTGGATCTTTAGACTTGTATTGTAACTATGGTTAATAACGACGGAAATAACGCTAATTATAATTATAATAATTCTCATAATTAATAATTCTCACAACATCTCATAGGTTGACCTGATTCCGTACTAAGTAGCTTAAGCACTTGTGTTACAGATATCAGACAACAGAGGAACACAAATATATACTTAAATACATATATTACACCCAGACACCGAACAAACACAAGTGTTCATAGCACGAATGTTTGTCCAGGGTGGGGATCGAACCCACGACCTTTGGCGTAAGAGGCAGGGTCACTACCAATTGCGCCATCCGGTCAGTCATTTGATAAAGGTGACGCTATTATCGCCATTCCTCACCTTAAAAATGTCGCGTTAATCGCTTTCTTATTAACCATAATTGCAATAAGTTTTCTTTCGGGTTAAAGTTCTGGTATGCAAACTGCATTCTCCGTTGAGCTAACGAGCCGTTTCGATGTAAGTACGCCTCGTAGCGTAAATCACCGAGTGCAAATGCGGTGGAAAGTTATGAACATTGATTCAACTTTTAAAGGAGAAGGAATAAATATCCCCTGAAAAGCAGCCGGCAAAATTAGATTTGGTAATCAAGAAAGAGTCTCTCTCCGAGATCGAATCCGAAATGAGATAATCCGGCAGAGAACCAAAGTCATCGACATTGCTCACCGGATAAGCAAGCTTAAGTGGCAGTGGGCTGGCCATATTAGCCGCAGAACCGACAACCGATGGGGTAAACGAGTTCTAGAGTGGAGACCGCGTCTTGGCAAACGTAATGTAGGGCGCCCTCTGGCTAGGTGGGGGGACGATCTGCGCAGGATAGCTGGCAAGAGCTGGATGCGAGAAGCCATAGATAGATCACGGTGGCGAACAATTGGAGAGGCCTACGTCCAGCAGGGGACTGCGAT
Organism: Marasmia exigua; assembly: GCA_019059595.1. NCBI lineage: Eukaryota > Metazoa > Arthropoda > Insecta > Lepidoptera > Crambidae > Marasmia > Marasmia exigua. Next base: position 8,320,865 of record CM032476.1, on the reverse strand, counting down.
AGGCTGATGATGATGATGATAAGCGTATTAAACGTTACATCACCTAATTATTTAAGGCGAAATGACACCGTGATCATACTAACGCTGCCAAGTGATTTAAATTATTGTTACTTGTAGTCATCATTACATAAGGTCGTCTCAAAAATTGTTCCATTTTATTTATTTCATTTGTTAACCAACAAAAGTTGCTTTATCTTAATTTTAGCTCATTTTTTTAAAAAATGTCTCTTTTTCGCCACAATCAATATAAATCATAAGGTGGCGCTAGTATCGTCGCAGTCTCACCTTTAATTCTAAAATATATTTAAATAATTTGCTAGCTATATATATATTTATATTAGGACTCTCGACTTGTAAATGAGAAGAGCCTGTTTGAAAAATTGAGGTTAGTATTGTCAATTTGATAATGTCAAATCCACTGACACTTGTAAAGGAAACACAATTTTTTGCAACTGTATGCTTTTAAAATACATTAGAGTGAGAAAACTTACTCCTTACTTTTAATATGTCCTATGAAAAAAAAAATCAAAATAAATTACAAAAAACTGGCTAGACTTCGATTTTATTTTTCCTCTCATACGAGTTCATTATGTTATATTCTTCCAATTTTCATTTGTTTTAGACCTAGATTTTAGTGAAGAGTTTCTAAGAAAGAGACCGTCTTCTTTTTTGTTTTTATCAATTTAAGCAGCAAAACTAATAAATTACGAGATCAGACTTAGATAATAAATAAATAATAAATATTTCACAACATCACATACATTGATCTGACTCCGAGATAGGTAGCTCAAGCACCTGTGTTACGGATATCAGAAACAACAGTGGGATTACAAATATTTACATAGAATACTTTTCTTTTGTAAATACATACTTATAATACATAGAAAACACCACAATACAAACATACATGTTCATGAACACAAATGTTTGTACTGTGCGGGGATCGTACCCGCAACCCTTGGACCAAAGGCAGCGTTCACTACCACTGTTCCAAACGGGTCGTCGAGATGTTGCAGTCACTTAGTATTGTCAATTTGAAAAAAATGCCTGCCAATTCGCCTGATTACAGTAATTGTAATCACGCGAAGATTTCATACTCAAATATTTGATCACCTCGATGGAGCAGTGGTGGTTCTAAAGGTCCCGGTTCGAGTAAATATTTGAGTTTCTGGTTAATAATCTGGAATGGGAGTCGGATAAGGAGTCTGGGTGGATCTGTGTTGAGAAGATAGATGAGAGAAATTGGGGGAGGCATATGTCTAGTAGTGGACTGTCTATTGGCTGAAATGATAGTGAAGAGGAAGAAGTCTGGAAGTTCGGAGTATTGTACTCCCGTGCTTCGGAAAGCACATAAACCTGTTGGTGCTGGGCCTGATTCTTCTGCATCTATAAGTGGCGCGTCCTGGTCTTATTCTTCTCATTATTACACCAAATCTTGTCTAGTGCACACTTAGATTAACACAAAATAGCGGAAAATACGGCACGTCCCTTCTAATTGAAGTTAAGCTAAAATTCCCTTCCAACTGAAAATACTTACAGCTCGCATACGCATTGATAAAGTTTACCAATATTGGAAGACAGAGACAAACCTATTTTTGACATAAGCGTGAGTGAGTCAAGCGTGCTACGCGCAGGTACGCTTTAGAGTTGAGTCCTGTCAAAAGGACTTTTATATGGTATATTTCTATCCCCCTCTGCAAAATGTTATTCAAAAAATTAATGTATTTCGAAATATCATAAGAAATTATAATATTTTTTCTACTTATGAGTGTAACGACGCGTTGCTAGCGCCACCAATCGAGTTACGTTGGAACTAGATTTGACAGCTGTCAATCTGGCGGAGCGTCGAGCTTTGCTTCGCGCGACCATGTTGGACTTCACGGTTAGATTACTCAGTAAGTTAATCAGAATTATAATTGACACAAAAAGACACAGGATTACTAGGAACAAAAGCCATTCGTCGTTACTGTGGTGCGCTCGCCGTTGACGTTCGAATCTAACCGTGAAGTCCAACATAGTCACGCGAAGCATAGCTCGACGCTCCGCCAGATTGACAGCTGTCAAATCTAGTTCCAACGTAACTCGATTGGTGGCGCTGGCAACGCGGCTACAAGTGAAATGTGATTCCATGAGATTTGCTATTTCTTTTTGAATAATTTGTACAGCGCGTACAAACGCACGAAGGCATTTTGGTAATCTTTATCCCACTTGAAACAATTATACAATATTCTGTGACACCAGCACTTGTCAAACTCGCCAATTTGCGACCGCGTGCAAGTAGGCAACGGGGATCTAATTTGAGCGGTTCACGCGTTTGAGACGAGTCACCTATCTTCCGCTATTTTGATTTAATCTAGGGGTGCACACGTGCGCATAAGGTGTACCTACGTGCCCACGCAAGTACACAAACACAAACTATTCAAAAAGAAATAACAAATTTCACGGAATCACATTTCACTCATAAGTAGAAGAAAAGTTTTAATTTCTTATGATATTTCGAAATACTTTTGCAGAGCGAGATAGAAAATACGATATATAAGTCCTTTGACAGGACTCAACTCTGAAGCGTAGCTGCGCGTACACTCACGTGTGTTTGATAATACCTAATAGCTACGTACTATCCGAAACGAATAAGCTAACTTAGTTGTCAAGTTCGCGACACGAATTCCATTAATGAAGTGCCGGCCATCCACGAGGTGAAGATACTCGTCCGCAAATAAACTTTGGAAGTTTGTATTGGCGTTAGGGCTCTCACTTTTGAGCAAATTTGGCTAGATTGTAAGAAGGAATATGTTCAATAACCATTAAATTAACGTATCTCTTTAATCACTCGACATTGGCAGAGTTATTATGTGTTCGCCGTAGGCAACACAGTAGCAGCCACAAAGAAAAAAAAAGAAAAAAGAAGTATTTTTTTTCTATATGGCTGCTACTGTGTTGCCCACGGCGAACACATAATAACTCTGCCAATGTCAAGTGATTAAAGAGATACGTTAATTTAATGGTTATTGACCGGTGTGGCGAGTTAAATCCTTTTGATGTTTATTTTAATTGAGTTTATCACCAAGCACCATCTAAAACCAAGACAGAACAAAACATAACAGAGACGTCACAATATTAAAGGGAGATAATATTTTTAAGGTCCTTAAAAATGCTAGTGCTGTCAGTAAATTTGTATTAATTGTGGCCATGATGAGACATTTTTTGAGAAGTAAATCTAAAAGAAAAGTATACAACATTTTTTGAGACAAAAGCTTGTCATAAATAGTAATTAAGGCAATAATAAGAATTAAAGTTACTTGTACGAAGGTGCAAGTAAACATAATTAAAAAAAAATGTAGGAGAGCCACGCTTAGGCATTAATGGCCGGCTCGACCGGAGTGATACCACTGCCTCACAGAAGACCGGCGTGAAGCAGCGCCTGCGTTGTGTTCCGCCGTGTGAGTGAGGTTACCGGAGTCCCAATGGGGGGAAGGGGAAAAGGTTGGCAGCGCACTTGTGACTCCACTGGTTTTGCGGGTGCTCATGGGCGGCGGACTCCACTGAGCGACCTTCTCTCAGTTGCGAGTACATACACAAATCCTGAAAACAATTTTCTTAAATTCTTAAGATCATCGACGTAATTAGCGCCGCCAGTAGATTTGTATTAATGGTGACATTAAAAAAAAAATAAAAACGGTGAGTCCATAAAAGAAAAAATTAAGATTTTTTTTATATATGAGAGGTGGCTGACGAGCAGTCGTATCACCTGATGGTAAGTGATTACCGCCGCCCATGGACAACTGCAACGTCACAAGTGAGCTGGCAGCGTTTTTAAAAAGGAGAATGCTATTTTCTTGAAGGTTACTCAGCCTCCCCCCTCCATCCTTTAAATCATGGTCTAAGTTACCCATGAGCTCCAACGCGACAGCTTTGGATGCAACCGGGCAATACACGCTGAGAGGGAGAGCCACGCTTCCGCGAGATACCACGGCCTCACAGAAAACTGGCGTGAAGCGGCAGTGTCTTGCTGCGTGAGTGAGGGTATCGGAGGCCTGATTCGGGGGAAAGGCGGGCTTAAAGGTTGGCAGCGCACTTGTGACTCCACTGGTGTCGCGGGTATCCATGGGCGGCGGCAATCGCTTCCCATTGGCTGATCCGTCTGCTCGTCTGCCACCAATCACACATCACCAAAAGATGAGAGTGAGATTAAAAAACATAATCCAAATCGGTTCATCCGTTCGGGAGCTACGATGCCACGGACAGACATACAAACAAACACACACACACACACACACACACACACACACACACACACACACACACACACACACACACACACACACGCACACGCACACACACAAACACACACATACACACACACACGCTCACACACACACTCACACTCACGCTCATACTCACGCACGCACGCACGCACATACACACGCATGCACGTACGCACGCACGCACGCACTCCTTTCGTCGGGGGTTAAAAATCAGTGGTTATTAGGTTTGGCTCATCAACCCTACAGATCAAATGAGAACAAAAAGCGGTTTGGTGCCAACCACCAGCCAGTTGGCTGTCGCAAACTCGGAATTCGCTAACATTTTCTCAATTACAAGTTGAAAATTTTGCGCAAGCAGCTAATTGATTTATGATTTTCATTTTGCTTTGACTTCAAATAGGGAAAATGAATTTGGTCAATGGAATGTGTTAGTTATTTAGTTAAGATTAATAAAATTCTTGCAAAATACAAGCACCAATTACCTTTTTATTTATGACACTATTTATAGTTTTATTCATATTTCAAAATCAATATAAAATATTTATTTTTGGTTAAGGTGACGATTAACCTCTCGGCAAACAATTACACTATTTATTAAATAACCATGCACAAATACGGACTCAACATTTTTACACGAAAAATTGATTCACGCTAAAAGTGGCCGCTTTTGGCGGTGATCAATTTTTTGCGCACAAAAACGGAATCAACATTTGTGCCTGGTTAATTAATAAATAGTATAAGTGTTTGCCGAGAGGTTGTTATCTCGAAATTGTTTAATATAGATCCGGTTTAGTAGCTAACAATTAAAAACGAATGGTGTCGCTCCCCGTCGCCTTAAGAGTTAGAATTTCTAACCGACTAAGGCCCGATTCGACCAATCTTTTTTCGTGAATACCTAAATCTATGATATAACGTCAGATTTGTATAGAATGACAATGCTATACCATTGGTTTAGTATCGGATTGAATGAATCTCCCTCTTAATTCATATATATTACATTATTTCTAGGATAATACATAAACGTATGGACAAAAAAAAATATTAATATTTTTAGGATAATACAGACGAACAGAGTAAACAAATATGATACGCATTTGTGTACTTTGTCTCTATCGTCCATGTGTTTTTTTTTATTTTTAAGCATGCTACCTGTAGTGAGGGTGGAAGGGGGAGCACGTGTAAACTGGATTGCTTATTTTTAAGCATGCTAATATATGGCTAATAGCATGCTTATTTATAGCAAATGTAGACAGTTCCTTAAGCATGCTTAGAAAGCATGCTACAAATGAGCAAATGTAACAGTAGCTTAACTCTCTCTTGCCGAAACACGCTGAGGTCAAAGTATACTCGTAAAATGTACGTGTGTGTACGTAGCCTATTTAGCTCGCGATGTATCCAGCCTGCGTTGATTTAATTATTTTGTGCCTCAAGATTTCATATTCTTATTGAATATGAAATGTGATTTGGAGCTGTCACCCCTGGTGACGTAATCCTCAAGTCATTGGGTCAATAAAGCATTTACCGCCAAGGAAGCGATAACGGTGAATAGGCCCAACCGCACTTTTGTAGAAACCCATTGGTGCATGCGCCTCCTTTACATCAGGTCCCTTTCTGAGGCTGACGCGGGCGTTACAAAGTCAACGTTGTTTATCTGAAAACTTGTGTATTTTGAACCTTATATTTTTTGAGATATATTTTTTTTTTTAAATAAATATAATGGCTGCTACTGTGTCTCTCGACACATCGATTTATATTTTGAACCTTATATTTTTTGTATTTCAAAAATTTGTCACTGCCAAAATATGAGCATCATCTGAGCAAAAAAAAAAAATCAGCTGGTCCATAAATTATTGACGCGCGGATATTTAATTTAGCATGGAACAGCTGATTTTTTTTTGCTCACACCCTTAAGGGTATACAACGTGTAAAAAAATTAGCAATGATAATCAAGTATCATTGCAATTTTTTTTACACGTTGTATATTATAGGTTAACGCTTGACCGCAATAGCTCGGCGGTGAGGGAAAACATAGTGAGGAAATCTGTAATGTCTCGGAAAGATTCTCAAAGTAGTGGATACGTACGATATTTGAGAGAATGATTCTGAATGTGTAACCGTGATCCAGTTGGTCTGGTTTCCCTGACTAAGGGTTGCGAAGTTCAGACGGCAGTCGCATCACTGTAATTACCAGACTTTCCGAATCCTGGATCATGGTCCAAGTCACTTCGAAACCCGGGGTACACCCCGGGTTTCGAAGCGACAGCTTTGGACGCAACTGGGAATTACATGCTACGATGAGGAGGGGATTGACCATAATGAACTTTTAAGGATCCATAATTCACTAAAGTACTAGCGGTATGTGCTCCGTGGGCACTGCAACCTGATGCATTGGTGGCGAAGGTCGGCCAGGACGTCTCACTCGCTAGTATAGCTCTATATATATATATATATATAGATATATATCTATATATATGTATATTATCTTTGTTTGCCGATAACTTTGCCATTTATGAACCGATTAGATGATTCTTTTCTAGTTGGAAAGTAAATAGTCCCGGATTAGCACCATGATCAGGTTATCAGGATCTGATGATGGAATACTGGACAAAATGAGGGGAACTCTCAAATTTTATAGGGACACGTAATGTTTTTGTATCTTTTTTCAAAAGTACACTAGTATTTACGTCTGACGGTATTAATTTTGTGGCTTTGCTGATGATGGAAGATCAACTCCTCAATGGTAAGAAGTTAAAGGATAACTCTTTCGATACTGTACTCACAATTAGTTTTTTAGTTATTAGTGTGGGAGAGGGAGTGACCGAAGTCAGCGCCTAATCCCTGTTGAATAATTGAATGTTGTATTAAAATACAAGATAGTATTGGGTGCCGACTTTGGTAACACCTTTTCTCGAATGTACTGTTATAAAATGTTATTTGAGGTGTATAAAGTGTAAAAAATATTATTTTACATTTTTTAAATCGTGGTTATTGAAGGCTTTTTTTTTGCAGATTTTTTTTTATTCAGTTTTCCAATTCACCAGACGGACGCGCACGCACAGGGTCGAAATCCGCGCCACACGAAAACCGCTCTAAGTATTTATGCAAATTATACGTTCTCACAAATATCGGAGCGTTCCCTTCAGAACTTTACAGCGGTCATAAAAAGTTCCACAAAACGGAGGAGTAAGAAATCGTGCGGGCTCCAAATAGCTCTGAGGTCTTTAACCTTCCGTTTCGCATACCTAAAGTAAAAAACTCCGATTTGGTATTTTATATAAACATTGACGTTCTATTTCGAGAAATTCCTTATAAAATATTTCCTATCAATTTTCCTCCTTTCTGTTTGTTACAGCGTGTCGTATGACGGGTATCAAGGAACTTTGTTGTGATTGAGATCCCAGGGTTCGATCCTCACGTTGGGTAAAAATTTGTGCCTAAGTTTTTCTGTTGACAAATTCAAGTGTCACCCCGAAGTCTGGAAGCTGGCGGCTGACTTTATGTTTGCACTGGGTCCTTCTCAACCATGTCACTTTGTTGGTGTCCCATCGAAATATGAGTGTAAAGGAATAGAGGGTTCAATTATGTTTGTGCACACACTTGAGCACTTTATTATATCATGATTACGTGGCTTATCATTAAAATCGGCCACCGTAGCCAAATCGGTTGGATATTAAGTTCGAAGGTACTATCTTTTCATTGTTCTGGTTGAAAATCTACTCTCAGAGGTCCATCTAACTACCATTAGCGTATTATTTAATAGAAACCAGCTCACGGTTTCATATTTTTTATGGGAAGTGTGGCAGACGAGCAGATGGGTCACGTGATTGTAAGCGATTAACAGAGTGGAGTCACAAGTGCGCATTGGGCCTGCGGTAACGTCACTCACTCGGCAGAGGACAGCACAAATGCTACTACAGGTTTCTGTGAACCCTCGGTATCACTCCAGTAGAGCTGGCCCATTTATGTCCCAGAGTCAAATTAAAAAGTAAAATGTTTTATTGCAATTCACGTAACATAACCTGAAGGATTAAATGTTAATCAGGGTGTATTTTGCGGAGAAAATATTTTCTCCCTAAATAAGATTATTATTTTTGTCTCTTGAACCCTGTGACGTCAACATCCCTCCGGCAGAATCGTCAATTAAGGCTGATTGATCGATTTCAAGGATAGGGATCTTTGACGTCAAATGGGCAGTTCGAGTATACTCGTAATATTGTTACGGTATGCTACTGCTTGTCCAATGGCGAACTTGATGTCAGACGAGCGTCGGAAAAGAAAGAAAGAAATATTTATTATTATTGAATGACAATAATTTAGGGACATATTAGTCATACAAAAGTTGTACTTTATTTTTAAATTAATGGTGCCATTTTGTAGAACCGGGGTACGCTTGGACCATGATAAAGGGTTCGGGATGTCTCCGGGGAATATCGTGGAGAGAGGCTTCGGCTGTATCACTATGATATTCCCCAATATGGGCGGTGAGGGAGAACCGCAGGGGGTTTAGTGGGTATGCCTTTGCCTGGCTTCTCTTTGGGAGAAGCCCCCCGCCAAAGGACAGCCCCACATAACCCGGCCACCCCCCGGTGGTCTGGTATGCATAAAGTAGTCGGCTCATCTCTTGAGCCGGCGGCATTTCCCCCTGCGAAGCCAAAAAAAAAAATGGGGTTAGGGATGTCTGATAATTACAATAAAGCGGCTGGCCATAGGTAGTCGAACATGTTGTAAGTATTCCATTTTGTTTGCGCATTTTGAAACAAGAGGGCGCCAGATTATTGATTGCGCCCGGGCGCTTCTTGTGAGCCGCCCCTGTACCTAATATCTAATTATGAGTGGCCTAAGTATAGTGGCCTGGTGACATGTAGCTTTTGCTTTGATACCTATTTCAGGCACCAGCCCCTCACTATTCTGGCTAGAAAATTATGTCATAAGAGTATAAATAAATAAATATTTCACAACATCACATACATTGATCTGACTCCGAGATAGGTAGCTCAAGCACCTGTGATACGGATATCAGAATCAACAGTGGGATTACAAATAGATACATATAATACTTTTCTTTTGTAAATACATACTTATAATTACATAGGAAACACCCAGACTAATACAAACAGACATGTTCATGCACACAAATGTTTGTACTGTGCGGGGATCGAACCCGCAATCCTTGGAGCAAAGGCAGCGTTCACTACCACTGTTCCAAACGGGTCGTCACAGAGTATGTCTTTAGAGTTTGTTTCTTAACCAATAAAAAACTTAATTTATTGGTATACATTTTCGGAGTAATGTCCAATTGTCCATATTAATATAAAGGTACGTTCTACATCATTGACTGATTCAATACACCTGATTTCAATCATTGATGTTGCATAATATTTTTAGTCTTGGCTGCACGGCATGTAACATTTACAGACAAGTTTTCTGGCTTTCCCAGTGCGGCGAGGCCGTGTGGTTCCCGGCAGAGTAGAATAGGCCACCCTCACTCTTACCGAGGTGTCGTAAAAGGCGACTAAGGTAAATCTGCTGGCATGATCATCAGCACCCAGAGAAGGAAAACTCTGCATTTATATCAAAACCCTCGCCAACCCGTCTGCCAAGCGTGGTGAGTATGGCAATTACCCCTCATGTGATTGAGGGAGGCCCGTGCCCCAGCAGTGGGGACTTAAATGGGCTGATGATGATGATGATGATGATGATTTCTGGCTTTGATACTGACAAGATAAAAAGATTTTAATTACTTGCAAATAAATGAACTACATTTTCCTCTTGATGAGTACAGCGTCGCAACGAGGCTGTTCTACTGGATTGAAAATAGATTGGATAGGTTTAGATTGTAAAAGCACAGTGCTCTACAGAAGTTTCACAGAGCATACGTTTAGAAAATAGTTAAATTACAACCGTAGATACAAAGTAGTAGGGTTCTTCCGTTAGAAATGTTTTAATCTTCCAATCAGCCATTTATTTTCTGGCATTTCTTTTTTAGCTACCCTAGACTTCGCAAAGATTTGTCACCAGAGCTCGCAAAAAGTTGACACTTGTAACCCCACTAACATCGCTAACCTCACAAACATTAAGTGACCGAGACCTACAAAAAATGGTCAAAAAAAATTGCCGCATAAAGACTTATTAGGTAAGATTTGGCACTCAGGAATTTTGTCACCCGAGTCTATATGCACCAACCATAGAGTAACATACTTATATATACTTTTTTTTATGCTACAGGCGGAATCACGAGCAAGCGAGTCACCTGATGGAAAGTAATCAACGCTAGCTTGCTACATATATAGTGATCTGTGATCAACGCCGTCCATGAACATTCGCGAAACTAGAGAGATCGCTAATGTGCTGTCGGCATTTTTATACTGCACCAACCCTATTAATGTTTGTTGATGAAACTGATATTTGAGTTAGACCAAAAAGGTAATTACCGGGCCATGATCTCGGGGTCCTGGATTCGATTCCCGAGTTGAGCCAAAAGACTGTTACGAGTTTTTCGAACATAGCTCGGGTTTGTGATCACCAATCCGCATTTGGCCAGCGTGGTGATTATGCCTAATCCCATCATAGTAGCGATGACTTGAAGGAGGCCTTTGCCCTGCAGTGGGACAGTTTATAGGCATATTCTATTATTATTATTAAATAAACAGAAGAGGAACGGAACTCTCTGAATAAACTAGTAATATGGAAGAGAAACCTCTAAAGGAAAATTACCGTCGTAACTACTCCTTCAGGCTGAAATAAGAATCCATTTTGTTATTCCGCAGGCAGATTGGGTCAAAAGGGTTTAAAAAACCGCCGAGCCTTCGGATTTCAAAAATCGTTTACAAAATAGACAGCGATTGAAAATGGACTTTCTTGTAACGAACATAGGATTTGGTTTGGCGTAAATTAAAACAGTCAGATTTAGTTCTTGATTTATTCCTTTGTGAAAGTCCCTACAGTTGATTTGTTGTACGGAAATACATAGATACATTTACAATGCTTAAAGAAAAACAATGTAAGTAGTAGATATTTTACTTTGGTTATAACAATTCTGTACATTTTATTTTAATGTTAAATGCACTTAAAATAACTTTTATCTGCGCATGTTCAGGTAGAAACCGAACCCACGACCCTTGGCGCATGAGGCAGGGACTCTATCAAATGCATCATCGGGCCCGATTGTCAGAGACGTCATTTAACCTAATATACAGCATCTCAATTTATCACCTTTATGCGTATTTAAATAAGAAACAATGTGATTTTTTCTTAATTAACCATTTAAGTTAATGAAGACTCTAAGTGCGGCAGTCATCATCATCATCAACATCATCAGCCCATCGCAGTCCACTGCTGGACGTAGGCCTCTCCAATTGTTCGCCACTGTGATCTATCCATGGCTTCTCGCATCCAGCTCTTGCCAGCCATTCTGCGCAGATCGTCCTCCCACCTAGCCAGAGGGCGCCCTACATTACGTTTGCCAAGACGCGGTCTCCACTCCAGAACTCGTTTACCCCATCGGTTGGCCAGCCCACTGCCACTTAAGCTTGCTAATCCGGTGAGCAATGTCGATAACTTTGGTTCTCTGCCGGATCACCTCATTTCGGATCATTTCGGATCGGAAGTGCGGCAGTATCAATTGTAAACTTCTGAAATAAGAACGATAATATTAGGTCCTTCTATAGATATAGATTCTTTACATTTCTATATTAAAGAGGCCCCTCATAAGGTGGACCGATGATCTTGTGAAGGTCACGGGAATGCCTTGGATGCTGGCGGCACAGGACCGATCCGTGAGGAGAACATTGGGGGAGGCTTCAGAGCCATCAGTGGGCGTCTATTGGCTGAAAATACCTACGAAAATACGGCTTACTCCCGTAGACACAAGCTGAGTGGAAACCATTATGGCCACATAACAACATCGTCATCATTATCAGCATCTTAGCGTTTAGTCCCGGTTGCCTGGAGCCCGGGGCCCGGTATCCTGCTTTTACTCCTCCACTTCGCACGATCTTGTGCATCCAATGTAGTCAATTTATTGGCACGCATGTCCTCCTTTACGATGTCAAGCCACACCTTTCTAGGTCTACCCCTTCTGCGGGGCCCGGTGGTGGTTGCATGGCCAGACATTTGTTTACCACGCAACTGTCTGGTTTTCGCAGGACAAGGCCGTACCAACGTAGGCGACTCTCCTGCAGTTTCTCTGCTATGTGACGGACGTGAAGGCTTTCACGCGTACGTGAGTTTCTCACGCGGTCTTTCATGTAAATTATACATTAGTACTTATAAATAGTTTTGAATCATTCAAATGTATGACGATTTGTATGTGCTGTGTACACGCCTATGCAAATTAAGAATTATTTGAATTTTGAGTTTGAGTCAGTTTGCAGTCTGAAAACATAGACTATGCACGCATGAATCTAACTAGAAAAAAATACAAGTTTGTTGTGTAGACAACTAGAAAATAAGGAAGAGAAATTCCCCCGGCTTTAAGTTAGCGTTTCGCTTCCCATTTTTAATTTATCGGTGTTTTAAACAGTTAGTTCACGAACTATTCTTGAAAGAAGATTAGTCTGGATATCATCTAAGTTTTAAGCGCCTGTACGGAACACTAATTACTCCAGTTCGACGTACACTCGGTCAGTTTTTATGGGTTAAACTTAGAGATTATAAAGTAGGTTGACGAAGTTTAGGTCTCGGAGTTGGTTATTCAAGGAAGTTTGCAAAGTCTACAAAGTAAATAAGTGATTTATGTACATAAGATTTGCATTTATTTATTTGTCATCTTGATTTTAGCAGCGTTCACTATCACTGATCCAAACGGGCCGTCAAAATAAATAAAAACATGTATATGTTTATAAAACATGACTGATGTTTTAATGACATTTAAATTGAATTTAGAAAATAATGTAATGTAATATCTATAAAGCTATAATCTAAACTGACAAGTTACATTGTTATGTTTTAATATGTGTCCCTGAGAACTAAAACACATGAATTTTATTTATTTTTTAATTTATAAAAGCACCCGTTTTCTATTTCGAGTAGCTGTGTCAAGGGTTCAAACCACCTATCACATTAAAAAAGCCTTCGTTAGAAGATGGCATTGAATGCGAAGGAGAAGAAGAGGTATGTACCTGTGTAGGACGAATATATGTTCATCAATTTGGACCCGTTTAGATCGTTTGGTGCAAGGGTTGTGAGTTCAATCCCAGCACAGTACAAACATTTGTGTGCATTATCATGTCTGTTGTATTGGTTTGGGTGTTTTTTTTTTTATATAATAAGTATGCGTTCACAAAAAAAAAGTATTAAATGTCATCATCATCATCAGCCCATTTAAGTCCCCACTGCTGGGGCACGGGCCTCCCTCTATCACATGAGGGGTAATTGCCATACTCACCACGCTTGGCAGACGGGTTGGCGAGGGTTTAGATATAAATGCAGAGTTTTCCTGGGTGCTGATGATCATGCCAGCAGCTTTACCTTAGTCGCCTTTTACGACACCTCGGTAAGAGTGAGGGTGGCCTATTCTACTCTGCCGGGGACCACACGACCAAAATGTATATAATTGTTATTCTGCTGTTGGTTCTGATATCCGTAACACAGTTGCTTAAGCTACCTATCTCGGAATCAGATCAATGTACCTATATGATTTTGTGAAATATATAGGTATTTATTATTTAATTTTGGACTTTGAGGAGGTCATATTTGGACAGAAGACGAGATGACCTTACGGCACACCCACTTGCAGCCATCCCCTATAACTACAATTGTGGTGTGCTAACGTGTTCTCTCTGTGGGCCATCATAAAATTAGGCCATAGTGAAATTGGTTACGCCAGTCACCGAGACTGCAACAGGGAAAAATATACTGACCTCATACCTAAAAATGTATTATTGTAACAATCGTTGGTAGACACAACAATAAATAAATAAATACTATAAATTCAACACTGTAATTCGTTTTAATCAGATAACTTCTGCTCTCCTGCGAGTAATAAAATTTAAAAATAAAACTAGGCTTTTCCCAAAATTACGTCACGAGACGAAGTGTGGGTACTAGTTACTAACTACTACAACTGCCTCGGCAGCGCAGTGGTTAGTGGGTCGCACTTTAAAGCGACGGCTGCGCAAGAGGTCCTGGGTTCGATCCCCGGGTTGGCCCAAAAAATTGTACCTAAGTTTTCGGTAAGAAATTCTTAGTGACAGCCCGGAGTCTGAAAGTTGGCGGTCTTGTACCCCCGTGCCTCGGAAAGCACGTTAAGCTGTTGGTCCTGCGCCCGATCCCTCTCCAGTCGTGTCGCAGTAGTGTCCCATCGGAATATGAGGTAAGAGAATAGAGAGTGCAATGGTGTTTGCGCACACATTTGAGCACTTTAATATATCCTGCGTACGTGGCTGATCGTTGAGATTGGCCGCCATAGCCGTAATTGGTTGGAGGATATTATTATTTATTTTTTATTACTAACTACTTAAATAAAGGTAAACAATGTTGACACTGACACTTTCCACGAAGGCTGTTTGTTTCATCTACCTTTAATCTTATCATACTTTTGCATCTCTAAATGTATCTCCAAATTTATTTTCATGATCCGTCCACCCATTATAAGAAGCATAACCTTAAAAGATAAAAGGAAAAGTTAGGCCTCGCTATTTCGATCGCAATTCGGCAAAAATGTTGAGCGAAGTAATTTTTTGGAATAATAGCTGTTTACACGATATCACGATGCTTTGACCGTCTGAAGATGGGTATTAATGGCGGGATAAAGTGGTCAATTTATCACTCTGACCATGACATAATTTATAAAGAAGATAGGTGCATTATATTTTCGGAACTTGGCCCTCGGTGCGATATTTCACTGAGAGTTCGAATTCGCTAGGGGCGCGTGAAACTTCTGACGGGAATATATTGAAAGTATCCATTCGAAAAATATGGTGGAAATTGATGACATGTAAATATGTGTGAAAGGCAAAGGGTGATTATTTATGAGTATATTTTTTGTATGTGATAGGTGTCAGACGAGCAGGCGGATCACCTGATGGTAAACGATTGCCGCCGCCCATGGACACCCGCGACATCTGTGGAGTCACAATTGCGCTGATAACCTTAAAACCCCCGTTTCACCCGGATTGGCTCACGCAGCGAAACACAGCACAGTACTGTGCCACGCCGGTTTTCTGTGAGGCCGTGGTATCACTCCAGTCAAACCGGCCCATTCATGCCGTAGCGTGGCTCTCCCACGGTAAAAATCTGAGTGCATTACATGTTTCAGCACCTACTTTCACGTTATCTCTGTTCTCCTGGCAACTTTTTTTTTACTTTACTTGATGTCTTGTATTTAAAATGATACTTCCCCGTGCTTTTTGCCTCCCTGGTAGTTTACAATAAACAAGAACTAATCGAATCTAAATGATCCAAATTGGACTTCTTAAGCTGTTTCGACCGTGAGCGGCCGTAGCCCAAACGTCCAATTAAAGCAGTAATTGGGCACATTGCGAGGAGGACTGACAGCCTTTGGAGCGGAAAGATCCTCTAGTGGAGGCCGCATAGCAATAGAATAGCAAAGTGAGCGCCCCCCCACAAGGTAAACCGACGACCGGCGCCTGTGAAGATCACGGGAATCCATTGGACATGGGTGTTATATAACTGATTAATTTCGAAAGGGAGAGCCCTAGGTCCAGCACAGGCATTTGTTTGGTGAAATAATGATGATGACGAATTGGACCTCTGGGACCGCGGTTCCTATAGTTTGGTGCTGACAAATCTTCGCTATTCAAAATAACTGACGTGACTGACTTTTACAGGACAAGCTCTTTACAGTTTAAAGTTACCAATGATTGAGGGAATGAAGTCGGTTAAGTCCAAAATGTCAGATACGTCAGTTAGTCGACATGTTCAACGACTTCCACTGCTGACTAATGTGTACCTTTTACCTCAATCGGTAAATCTTTCCGTGGGAGAATCACGCTTCGTCATTGACGGGCCGGCTCAACCGGAGAGATACCACGGCCTCCCAGAAAACCAGCGTGAAGCAGTACAGGCACTGTTTCGAAGTGGAACCCCAATCTGGGAGGCAGGGGAGTTTAAATGTTGTCATCGCACTTGTGACTTCACTGGTGTTGCGGGTCGATTGTCCATAGGCGTTGGCAATTCCTTACCATCAGGTGATCCGTGTGTTCGTCTGCCTATCACATAAAAGATAAAATGTTCCGGAAAAATTAATTGAGATAACGGGTTACCTATGTTTTTTTCCTTTTGAGGTCCGGATTCCCCAAAAAGGTAGAATTTAGTCCTGGTGAAGGATTCGATCGGTCTATCAACGATCAAGGCTAGAGAATAATAATTATAAATAAATTGCCTATGTACTATCATAATAATGACTAACCTAACCTAGTATTTTTCTACGAGCACGTGAAATGGTCTGATCGTGGTGATACTGAATATTTTATTTGATGGTATTGGAAAAAAAACATGGTGTTGAAAGAATGCGTACGTATTTCATTCCATATGGACTTAAACAATAATGTATCAATACGGGGATTAACACGATATTTATTATGTGAAACAACATTGTGTACTCACATATTTGGCTCGACGTTTCGACTACGTTACAGCAGCCGTGGCAACATAATAAAAATCGTGTTAATCCCCGTATTGATACATTATAGCTATAAAGCAACGCGAAAATCTAAAAAAAAAAACCATATGGACTTTATAGTGTGTTTTGTTAACCACAAGCACAAGCGTTCATTACCCGAATGTGCGTGTCTGAAATGGGATTCAAATCCACAAACTCTGTCTTTTGAAGGTACCTACCAAACGCGCCATCGGGTAAGTCAACTTTAAAACTTAATTAACCTGATAAACAAACGTTATAGAAAGCCACAAGCGAACGAATAAACAAGGTTGAAAACCGAAGTATTTCGCGGGACACGGCACCGTCTAATCTGAGCTTGGGGCTAACAAATTCAATTTTGTACCAATTAAAACTTTATCGGGCACATCGCCGTACGTACGCGTCAAATGAGCGAAAATTTTACGTACGTATCGGTTTTACTAAGAATATATTATTACTAAATATTCCTTTATAATATAATAATAATAAACTTTTTTGAAAAAACCACGAGAACAATATAAATAATTATGTAATATAAATAAAATGTAAACAAACCCCTCGCCAACCCGTCTGCCAAGCGTGGTGAGTATGGCAATTACCCCTCTGTGATTGAGGGAGGCCCGTGCCCCAGCAGTGGGGACTTAAATGGGCTGACGATGATGATGATGAAACAAACCCTAATAAGCTGGCTAAAATCCCTCACGTATGAGGAAACTGAAAATATACTAAAATAAAATAAAATAAATAAATAAACACTTAGGTATAAAACAACTTAATAAGATAATAAACTGAAACCACTTCACTACTTCCCCTGATCAACAATAAAATACTCATACAAATATAAACTCAATAATAATGATATGTACATAAATAAAACACTGAAATCTCCAAAAACCTGGAAATAATATAATGTTATAAACACACAATCACACATCAACACACACACACACACACACACACACACACACATACACACCCTTTGTTTACCTTAATTTGTTAATTTAGTACTTACCTACTCAATATATTTTGTGTACCTAAACCATGGGAGAGAGCAAGTCATCCCCAACACAAGTATTGCATTACTTACCGGGGAGACTTGATACGTGTAACTAATGTATATTGAGCAATAAAACTATTTTAATTTTTATTTTATTTTAAATTATAATCTACTTATACTAAGGGTAAAAAATTTAAGTTTGTTGCCTGAACTAGGAATATCCTGTATCTCAAGCAAAAACGAAAGAAAGAAAAGAACCAAATGAGCTTATCAATTTTAACAATTAACATTAAATTAAACTTATCCAAATTTACCTAATCTAGCGCCCATATAAATAATGAAAATCTAAAAATAAATAAACCTGACAATGATTTAAGATTAACCCAGTTAACAATTTGATGACTGAAAATTTACATGACATACCTACATACCTTTACACTTAAAAGTTTATCTAGCAAAACTAAAGAAATACCTTACAGTCTATGATTACATAATAAAATAAAATTAGTAGTTATGTACTGAACACAATTAAAAAATGTAAGCTATTTAAAGTAAATATAAGTAGGTACAATAACTAAATAATGGCGATATTAGGCGCCTCCGTAATCAATCGATCGAATATATCGATTTTCGGCCATTTTTCTGGCAGGGCAGTCAATGTCACCAGTTTTATGATTGGACTGTTTTTTGTAGTGCAGACAAGTGGCACATTTTGGTGGCTCGGCCTTCTTTGGGCAATCCTTTATGTCGTGTCCATCTTCTCCACGCGGTCGTCGTGTCCATCTTTGCAACTTATCAGATGTTTAAGTAGCAACTTTTTTGGCATGAATGGCCCGGCTCGACCGGAGTGATATCACGGCCTCACAGAAAACCAGCGTGAAGCAGCAATGTGCTGTGTTTTGCTGCGTGAGTGAGGGTACCGGAGGCCCAATAGGGGGGAAAGGGGGGTTTAAGGGTTGGCAGCGCACTTGACTACACTTGTCTTGCGGGCGGCCATGGGCCCCCATTGGTGTAGTTCTCAGCGGGTGACTTAATGGTCAATGGACTACCTACGCCTCGTTCCACTGCCGTCTCCCTCCACCTACACTCGCGACATAATGAAAAGTAAAAACAAGAGAAGCGTTGCACAGCGGCAGCACTCCCTTTCGCTGAAAGTGCACCTCACTAACATCCGAGGCCTGCACTCAAATCTCGCTCCAGTCCACTACCATCTTGAGACTGACAAGCCAGCACTCTTGTTTCTTACGGAGACGCAGATAGGGTGTCCGTCCGACGTAGCGTACTTAGATTATCCCGGCTACAACCTAGAGCATAGATTTAAGGTTAAGGCTGGTGTATGCGTCTACGTTCGGGATGACATCTGCTGTCTGCCTCTCCGTAATCTTGAAGACCCCCGCTTTTCCGTGATTTGGTTACTGGTGGATACTGGCATCGAGAAAATTCTTTATGCCGGTGTTTACCGGTCACATGGCGGAGACGTGGAGACAACCAGGCTCACAGAGTACTTGGGTGAGGCGGCGGACGCCGCTCAACAGAAATACCCGACGGCCCAACTCGTTCTTCTGGGAGACTTTAATGCTGTCCACCAGGAATGGCTGTTCCCCCATGAACGCACCGATCATGCTGGGAGAGAGACACGAAAGCTTGCGTTAGCGTTGAATCTCACCCAGCTGGTTCAAAAGGCGACTCGGGTTCCTGATGTTGACGGCCACACCGCTAATTGCTAGGACCTTCTGCTGACTACTGATCCAGACAGTTATTCAGTGTCGGTTTTACCGCCTCTTGGCAGTTCCGACCACTGTTTGGTGAAATCTGTATCTGTCTATTTCCCGCCCGATCGCTGTCCTAGTGGCACCCGGCGGGTATGGCGATACAAGTCAGCGGATTGGGATGAGATGCGATCGTTCTTTGCATCTTACCCTTGGTGGCCGTTATGCTTTTCTTCTGGAGACCCTTCAGCTTGTGCGGAAGCCGTGACGCAAGTGTTGCGTCAGGGAATGGAATATTTTATTCCGTTCCGTGACGTAGCCGGATCTGGCAAAGCTCAACCCTGGTTCAACGCATTGTGCAGTAAGGCCGAAACGGCGAAACACAAAGCTTACCTAGCCTGGGTTGATGCTCGTAACCGCAAAGCAAAGGATGTCTCCGAAAAGAAAAAAGCATTCAACAAGGCTGCTAAGTCCAGTAAGAAAGCAATACGGAAGGCTAGATTTGACCACATAAGACGGATTGGGACCAAACTTGCTTCGTACCCTGCGGGTAGTAAAGCTTTTTGGTCTCTGGCTAAGGCGGTCGAATCGAACTTCTGCCGTCCCTCACTCCCACCACTGTTGAAACCTGATGGCTCACTTGCACATACCGCCAAAGAGAAAGCTGATTTATTCGCTACTCAATTTGCGGAGGCTTCGCGTCTGGATTCCGCCAGAGTACCACCTCCTAGTATGCCGGATTGTGGGTGTTCCATGCCCGAAATACACATTCGCCAGACTGAGGTCCTGAAAACCCTGCGGAATCTAGACGTGAATAAAGCAAGTGGACCAGATGAGATTCCGGCGATAGTACTCAAGACCTGTGCGCCTGAGCTGGCTCCTGTACTTACGCGCCTCTTTCGCCTTTCCATGTCGTCTGGTATAGTACCAAAGTCATGGAAGCTTGCCAACGTGCAGCCCGTGCCTAAAAAAGGCAGTCGTGCCGACCCTACTAACTTCTACAGGCCAATTTCGGTTACCTCCATACTCTGCAAGACTATGGAGCGTGTACTGAACAATAGGCTTTTGGCATACCTAGAATCGAACGACCTCCTCAGCGACCGACAATATGGCTTTCGCCGGAATCGGTCTACTGGGGATCTTCTAGCGTATGCCACTTACATCTGGGGCCAGGCCATTGAGAATCATGGGGAGGCTCTTGCAGTATCCCTTGATATATCAAAGGCCTTCGACAGGGTCTGGCATGATAGCCTTATTGGTAAGCTTTCCGCGTATGGACTTCACGCTGGCTTATGCACTTGGATTTCTGATTTCCTGAGGGGTAGGTCCTTAAGAGTGGTCATTGATGGCTGCTCTTCTGACCAACTGGCGATTAATGCTGGAGTCCCTCAGGGGTCTGTACTTTCTGCAACTCTCTTCTTGCTGCACATAAACGACCTGCTAAAACCCGGCATCTATGGGTATGCGGACGACAGCACAGTTGTAGAGAGTTACAATTCCAGTGCACGTGCCAAGCCGGCGGACATCCAGAGACATAGAGAGGCGATGGTCGAGCGCATGAACGAGACCTTGAAGGCGGTCTCCGACTGGGGAAATGCCAACCGAGTTTCGTTCAATGCAGCTAAGACCCAGGCGTGTCTGTTCTCTGCTAAACGGAGTCAATTCCAACTGACTCCCACTTTCCAGAATGTATCCGTGCCGATTACTAGCCGTCTTGAGCTTCTTGGCATGTCCCTCACCCCTTCCCTCAACTTTGGCACGTACATCGAGTCCAAAGCTCAACTTGCCTCAAAAAAGCTCGGTATTCTGGCTAAAGTGAGGCAGTACTTTACGCCAGGACAGCTGCTTAACTTATATCAAGCGCAAGTCCGAGCCTGCATGGAGTACTGTTCTCATCTTTGGGATGGCTCAGCCAAATACCAGCTTGAGGCGTTAGAGAGTATTGAGAGAAGGGCCAAGAGGCTAATTGGCGACGACGAGCTTGTGGGTAAGAGGCTACAAAGCCTTGAACACCGACGCAAGGTAGCAAGCTTATCGGTCTTCTACCGGATACATTTTGGAGAGTGCGCCACGGAACAGTACAATGCCATTGGAGCATCTCCGTTCTTCCACTACTCCACCAGGCAGACCCTCAATCGACACCGGTACATGGTAGAAATACCAAAAGTCCGCACAAAGAGGTTTGAATCCTGTTTTCTTATTCGTACTGCGAAACAGTGGAATCTGTTGCCTGAAGAGGTGTTCCCTAGTGGCTACAATTTGGGGGTTTTCAAAGCGCGAGTGAATAGGTATCTTCTAGGTAATCGTGCTACATCTTAGACCATATTATCACTTACCATCAGGTGAAATATGGTCAAACGCTTACCTATCTACAGTAAAAAAAAAAAAAAAAAAAAAATGGGCGGTCCATGGGCGGCGGCAATCGCTATCGCATTAGGTGATCCTTGTGACTGTACCTACAAGATATATAGGATAAGTGCCACGAAAAAAGTCCTGAGGCTAATCATCATCATCATCAGCCCATTTAAGTCCCCACTGCTGGGGCACGGGCCTCCCTCGATCACATGAGGGGTAATTGCCATACTCACCACGCTTGGCAGACGGGTTGGCGAGGGTTTTGATATAAATGCAGAGTTTTCCTTCTCTGGGTGCTGATGATCATGCCAGCAGCTTTACCTTAGTCGCCTTTTACGACACCTCGGTAAGAGTGAGGGTGGTCTATTCTATTCTGCCGGGGACCACACGGCGGTTGAGTGTCCATGGGCGGCGGCAATCGCTTACCATCCGGTGATCCTTGTGACTGTACCTACAAGATATATAGGAAAAGTGCCACGAAAAAAGTCCTGAGGCTAAACATGGAACTAAAATGTTTGATTCCTTGAGTCTTCGAACTTAAAGCTCAAATTTGAATGTTGATGGTGACCGATGCGTGCTTTAACGGGAAATCTTTAATGGCGTAGACTCGTGACTGTGCCTACAAGCCGATACTCGTGTGTAGAGTCCTTGCAAAGAAAGAAGTTCGCGGCAGAACACCGTTTTAATTTTAGATTCCTAGTGTCTTCGGTCACTCATTTGTATTTTTTTATGTCATAGGTGGTAGATGAGCAGACGGATCACCTGTTGGTAAATTGTTGCCGCCGCCCAGAGATACCCGCGACACCAGTGGAGGGAGAGGGGATAGGGACAGCCGGGAGAACTGAGCCGTCCCTATCGGGCAGCAAAGGGAGCCTGTGCAATGCTGGTGCTGGTGCCCCCGTACCACGCACCAGCGGGCTCCCTTCGCGGAGAGGGGGGAGACGCACATCTGCTCGGCGTCTCCTCCCCCTCCTCAGACTTCCTCAATCCTGGATCATGGTTCAAGCATACCCAGCTCCGTAGCAGCTTTGGACGTAACTGGGAATCAAACGTTAAGATATGGAGGATTCTTCAAAGTAAAATGGATAAGCATTTTCCTTATATATGTTGAACTCGTCTACTCAAAATGACTGGAACATTCTTCTTTGTAAGATTTACTTAATCAGACAGATGCTAAGCTCTTCAAGTGTCATTGAGACGTCCTGAATCCAACTGGGCTCATTGCTCGTCGCTAAAACAGTGCGGAATTTGCATAATGAGGGATTGAAGGCTAAAACTCAGATTTTACCTGAATCCGAAAATAGAAGGTGTAGATAGATAGATAGATTTTCCTTATTGTACTACATACAAACTTAAAAGCTAGGTATCATCATCATCATCATCGTCAGCCCATTTAAGTCCCCACTGCTGGGGCTCGGGCCTCCCTCAATCAAATGAGGGGTAATTGCCATACTCACCACGCTTGACAGACGGGTTGGCGAGGGTTTTGATATAAATGCAGAGTTTTCCTTCTCTGGGTGCTGATGATCATGCCAGCAGCTTTACCTTAGTCGCCTTTTACGACACCTCGGTAAGAGTGAGGGTGGCCTATTCTACTCTGCCGGGCACCACACGGCCTAGCTAGGTATACAGAGATACAATGTACAATTTGGTCGGTCTTATCCCTGGGAGCGATCTCTACTAGACAACCTTCAGGTGAAGGACATTAGATAGAAGAGGGGAAGGTGGTGCAATCCTTCTGGTGTTCAACATTGATTTAAAAAAAATATATTATAAAAACGCATATCTAGAAAAATAAAACGTTATCATACACTAAGTATACTATTGCTAGCTAACTAAAATACAATATAATTTACACAAATTATATTAAATATACTACTAGTGAAGGTGGAACATATCAATATTTGATATATACAGTATTTTACTATTTTATAACCATTGTGAGTAGTTCTAGGAATTCATATGCGAAGTCAAAAATAGTGTAGAAATATTTTTATAAATTAAAATGTTACAATTTTGCGCACAAATATTTCATTGCAAAGGTGCATTCTCTGCTAATATTGCCTATGCAGAAATTTCAACTGTGCAATGTGCAAAAAAATTTAAACTCATTGTACTCCCGTAGCAACACTGTCAAATTTTATAACAAAAACAATTTAAGTATGTACCTAGAAGATTTTGAAAATTCCAGTTTGTATTGATTCACGTTAAATTAAGACCATAACGACGCTTTGCTCTCATTCACAAGAAAACTATGAGAAGTGGTTCTCAAGTGTACTCTGGAGTGATTAAAATTTTGTATATGTGTCGGTGACTCTCCGGAGGTGCGATAATATGTAGGTAAGTAGATTTACTCGTGTCGTAAATAAATAACCAAAGGGCAAATAGCATATAACTGATGGATTTTATTCATTCGTTCAATAAACCTTTGTTTTTTTTACATTATGGCAGACAAACGAGCAGATGGCTCACCTGATGGTAAGTGATTACCGCCGCCCATGGACATCTGCGACATGATGATGATGGCATGGCAGATGCGTTGCCGGCTTTTAAGAGAGGAATAAGCTTTATTAGCTATAATTAAAAATGAAAATTTAAACAACCCCCGACGTCGGCCATCTTGGATTTAAAATTTGTCACAATAAATATATTGTGCTACTCAAGCCCTTTTATATTGTTAAAACATACAATCCATATCTTTGTGACCGCGGCCAACTTGGATCGATTTTTGTTCAACATAGCTAAGAACACGCCCCCCTTTTTCATCTATCAAAGAAACAAAAATCTAAATCGATTCATTTGATTGGGAGCTACAATGACATAGACAGACAATCACAAACACACACACACACACACACACCAACAAACACACACACAAACACAACACACACACACACACACACACACACACACACACACACACACACACACACACACACACACACACACACACACACACACACAAACACACATACACACACACACGCACACACACACACACAAACGCGCACACAAACAAAAACTCAAACACTTTTAACTAACAAAGGTTTTTTTTTCAATTTGTTGTTTATCTGTTACATTATGTTAGTATTTAAGGTCTGCTATTCCTGATACAGATACAGTCCTACTTATGCTACCTATACAGTTCTTATACTTAGTTTATAGTAGTTGAATACAAAATAATGCTTTAACTACTTACGCTAAAATAGACTATACTCCTTTCGATTTAGCATGATATGTGAGACAGATGTCAAAATCTATACATTTTTCACGTTTTGTCCCTTTCTAACGTGTGACTTACGTATAACTATGTCCTGCTGTCACTGATATCATGATACAGCGAAAGGACTATAATTGTTACATATTACGGTTGAGTGAAGATATTACAATGTTTTTTTTTTTCTCCACATTGTGTACATATTGTGGCACAGATAATAATGCGCGCAGTTAATCGATGGCGCCACTGTCGCTTATGACAATATTGGTCTGACACCCGCGAATGCCATTTTTTTTGTTGTTTCTTTTTTTTTGTGTTTTTTTTTTTAATATAATTTTAATATTTTTAAATCGATTATGTATGTATCTCTGTGTTATTATTTTTTTTGTTTTGTATATGTAATTTCATATTCTTTTTACTTGTATATATTGCTTTCATTTTCTTTTTACTTGTATATATTGCATGTCAATCTTTTATAATATTTTTTTTTCAATAAAAAAGGCGTCACCCAAGGTCCAGCCTGAAAATCAGCGCTGCAGCTGCTGTGTGTGGCAGCTGCAGCATATGCTGAGGCTGAGCCTTGTTGGCAGCAACTCTTTGTCTCTGTACCTTGTTTTCTCTGTTTTGTTCTATGTGTAATGTGTTGTGGTCAATAAATTGTTTCTTATCTTATCCTTGTGCTAATTACTAGGTGAGGTTTTATCTCATATTTCTGTAATTTATACATTGAAAACCTTTGTTAGCATGAGTTATGCTAACAAAGGTTCAACAACAATTTATGAATGAGACCCCTTAAGTAAGAAGTTAACAGAAGCTTTAGCTGTCAACAAAGCAGATACGAATTGGGTCAATCCTGAAGATTTTGAATAATCTGGATCAGAGTACAACTTCGAAACCTCGCGTATATTTTGGTGAGCTAATTTTTTTCTTTTTTTTTAAAGATGGCTCTACCCGAAGATAATAATAATAATAATAATTCTCTCAACATCTCATACGTTGACCTGATTCCGTACTAAGTAGCTTAAGAACTTGTGTTACAGATATCAGACAACAGAGGAACACAAATATATACTTAAATACATATATTACACCCAGACACTGAACAAACACAAGTGTTCATCGACTGTTGACTACCTACTTAATCACAATAAGTTACTTTGGCATAATTTGCCAAAGTCAAGTAACTTATTGTGATTAAGTAGGTAGTCAACAGACGAAGTCAGCCAAAGTCATAGTCACTCAATAAAACGCCGGTGTTTTACGTTTTATCGTCCTACAGATTCAGCGGACAACACTCTAAAAGCAATCCTGGGTTTTAAGACTCTATTAGGTCCAAGCAAGTTGTCACGAGACCACTCACACGACCCACAATAGCAGCGTTAAAACGATACAATCCAACGATTCTTCTTATTATAAGGCTCACTTTGCGGTACTTCACTGCACAAATAAACACCAAATTTGTACCTACACTAAAACCCCTCGACACTAATTTAAAACCTTTGAATTGTATCAGCCAACGCGGCTTGTTTTAGCTTTACCCACCGAATCCTTGGTGAGTTGAGGATTCGATCAAATGTACTCTTTTTACCCGACAACGGCAAAGCCTAAAAGGAAGGGTTTTGATTCTAGCAGTCTATGTATGTAAATATGTTTTTTTTATGTAATAGGTAGGCAGACGAACAGACGGATAACCTGATGGTAAGCAATTGCCGTCGCCCATGGACACCCGCGACACCAGTGAAGTCACAAGTGCGCTGCCAACCTTTAAACCCGCCCTATCCCCCGGATTGGGCCTCCGGTACCCTCACTCACGCAGCGAAATACAGCACAGTGCTGCTTCACGCTGGTTTTCTGTGAGACCGTGGTATCACTCCCGTCTAGCCGGCCCATTCATGCCGAAGCTTGGCTCTCCCACGGTTAAAAAAAGTGTTTGTTTGTTCCAAGATTCTGCCTAAACTATCCAGTCGATTTTGATGAATGAGGTATCAATCGATTCCTTATTACTGTCCAGGTGACTTGGGCTAATATTTTCATCATCATCATCATCAGCCCATTTAAGTCCCCACTGCTGGGGCACGGGCCTCCCTCAATCACATGAGGGGTAATTGCCATGAGGGGTATCTGCCAAGCGTGGTGAGTATGGCAATTACCCCTCATGCTAATATTTTATTTGATAATAATAGCACAGTGGGTGTTATAGGAAAGAAACCGAAAGATTTTTAGACATTTTTTATTTTCATACATCGAGCGTGATGTTAAATGAAACGGGAGAAAATTTTGACTCTAAAATGAGAAATATTTTATTATATTAATTTGAACGAGAGACGGTAAAAATAATTTTTATTTCGTAAAACGCAGTAATGGCCTACTGTAGACACGATGCTTCGAAGTTCTTACCATAACGAAAATGGCGTCTTTTCTCAAAAGGGTGAGGGGTAGTTACAACAGCATCATGAAAACGGTCATCATCATCATCATCATGGTAGCTGAGAATTATAACTCTCCGCTTATAAAACAATTTGTACGCACACTTATGTATAATACTAACAATAGATAATAAGTCATATGTTACTAACCCTCTTTGTATTTTAATTGGTCCGAAATAGATAAATTTTAATTTAATTTAATTAATTTATGCATTATTACACTAAATAATCTAACATTTTTTCTAAGACCTCAGTTCTGTGGAACGGTTTGGCTGCAGGAGTATTTCCGGACGGCTACGACTTAGGGACCTTCAAGAGAAGAGCGTACTCTTTTTTTAAAAAGGCCGGCAACACATTAGCGATCTCTCAGATTTCGCGGATATTCATGGGCGGCGATGATTACTTTCAGGTGACTCGCTTGCTCGTTTGTCCGCCTTTAGCATAAAAAAAAATAAAGACACTCATGATCTTTTTGCGTCTTTTCGTCGTGTCAAAATAACGCACAACCCCTTTACACTAGTAACGACTTACTATGTTATTACAATTTTTGCTAGCTACATCATTCCTAGAGTCAGGATACTATGCAATACCTAAAAGAATCCTTTGTTTCCAAGTCTATTTCCAGGATTCCCGGAAAAAGATCTTATCACGTACCCTGCTTTACGAGCTCGGGGAATCGAAGCCGAAAACGAACCCAAATTTAGTTGTCACAAAGTTAGATTACCCATCTTAGTACCCGCGCTCGAGACCAAGATTAATTCAGTCTCACAAATAATTTATTCGTTTGAACGATCACACGGAATTCCCAAGAATATACAACTTCTTGCTGCTTGAAAAAAAAAGCATTAAATCGAAACTTCTTATTTAGTTCTCCGCTAAATTTAACTCAAGTCGCGAGGAAGATTTGCAAGAAATTTAAATAAGAGGCGAGCAACAAAGCGTTTTGTTAAGGCGAAGTTATTGCGATGAGGAAATGAGCGCGACGGGAGTTTTTGGCTCATTGGGTCAACTTATTGCCTCTCCCGGAAATGGACAATAGTTGCCATGGTGACAGGAAACGCCCGTGCAATGGCATTAATATCATAAGCTCTATAGAATCCAGTATTTAACAAATGCACGGGGTATGTAAAGAGATCTTATTGGATGTTAGGCCGTTACTAACGCCAACAAATACCGCGTTACTGTAATCAGAGGCCTTACCATGAGTTTGAAATACTATCCAAAACAATTGCTCTGTTTCTTTCACATGCACCACAGTGAAAGGGACAAAGCAATAGTTTTCGATAGCGAAAACAGTTTTTCAAACTCATGGTAAGGGTACTGAGTGTCGAATTAGTTTCACAGACTTCAAATCAAACGGGTGTATCGGTAAACATTTACCACGTTTCCTATTAACTATACATATAACATACTTATACAGCAATTTGTTAAATATTTGTTCTATGACTTTTGGAAATTCGCATAAAAAATACTTTTCATACGAATTCGTTCATGTGACTTGGTCATTTTGTATGACGTGTTCGAAATGGAGTCGAAAAAAATTTCGACGAATTCCCAAAAGTCGTTGTTCAGAATGGTTGGTAGAACACGTGGTTAAAGGGATGTAAATGTTTACATCCCTTCAACCACATACTAAGTATATACAACCTGTATAAACCTAGTACATTGCAGGTATATCTGTTTTTCGTAACCTATTTAACAAAAAGAAAATATCAAAACTGTCTGAGATAAACGAAGTTATCTCATAGCCACTCACTTCATAAAGAGCGTCTGTTGATGTTTCTTTGAAACAAAATGTCCCAACATAAATTCACTTAAAAGTAATCAGCGAAATGGCCGCCGAACTTTCCAAAATATTAAAGCTATTAAGTAAAAGTTCATTCAAGATCTTTCCCTTAAACAGTCCCGTTAACTTATACCGCAGGACTCATCTACCTACTTTAATTAATTAAACTGTACTTTTAACAGTAATTCTAAGTTTAGACTATACCCCAGTTGCCGAGTTCCTAATGTTGGCTTATTAAGGTCACTTGATAATCCAGGATATAGGGTGGCTATTATCAGCCGTCCCATTTTGATGTGAAGAAATCCTTTTAACCGTTGCGACGGAAAATAACGGAGGAGGCTCAATTCAAAGTGTATATTATTATGAGTATTATTTTTATCATCATTATTATTTTTAAATTAATTTATAGGCACACCTACTGAGTTGTCTGATTCGGATATTTCAATTTATATTGGGAAGGGTACATTTCGAACTTTTTTTTTTATTAGAATAGCCAGACATTTGGCCACAATCTCATCTGATGGTAAGTGACGATGAATGAATGAATGAATGAATATACTTTTATTGCACTCAAAGTATAGTAAGAAAACTTAATACGACGATGTGGCCGAGGGTGGATCATGCTTGTCTAGTAACAGCCTATTCACTCTTTTCTTGATCAGATCATAGCGTTCAGCGAACACATCCTCCGGCAGAGAACTTGGTTTAATATAATTTATAATATATAAATTTAGACAAATCCAAGCCTTCAAGTTTTATAAACAGGGGATGGTTGATATTTGGATCCCTCACTGATGGTAATGGATCTAATAAAATATAATAATAATAATAACACGTCATATATGTCACACGCCATGGATGTCAGAGCTATATGCTCGCAGGGTGGAAGTGAAAAATGCATAAGTCACGAGTTGGCAGAGTGTCTGCTATTGGCACCGGGTAGAAAGCGATGTACACCTCTCGACACCCTAGGCACCACACAACAATGTTGCTCCCTTGTCACTCCTTGCGAGAGCGACCGTTTAGTGAGCCCATACAGTGTGAGTGGATACTCCTCCAGTCATCGCCTGCCCATTTTATTCGTGATGTTCATAATTGATCGGGCAGGCGCCATAGTCCTTCAATAGTCCCGGTTACATAGTCCATCAGCACCTCAACCCAATAGGCCAGATTGTTTTATTTCCACTTCTCTCAATAGTCCTACACCAATCGGGGCCTGTCCTTGGCTACACTTCATAGTGTATACAGGGATAGCCGCCGGCTGGTGTCACATCACATTTAGATTAACTTGTTTAATGAAGGGGCCTTTACATGTTGGCTTCGGCTCCACGCATGCCTTTCAAAAGTCCGGGACATAATTGCTCGAGATTATGGTATCATAAAACATACATGTTATACCTTTTGAAAGAGTAGTCTGAGTTTTTAAAGGCGTAGCAGGTAGTTAGCAAATTATAATCTTTTAGCATATTATTTAAAATTAATAATGATAAATAATATACCTATGCATCGAATTGAGTATCTCCTACGCTTTTTTCGTTGGTCAAAATTACAGATTTTTTTATATAGGTGGCAGACGAGCCGACGGATCACCTGATGGTAAGAGATTACCGCCGCCCGTGGACTCTTGCAACACCAGTGGTGTCACAAGATTTCTGCCGAACTGCGAAACATTTTGTCGTTAGTAGGTACCTATATAGGTCTTGCCGGATCTTCTCGACCAGAAACAACTTTCCGAGCCGGTGGTAGAATCGCATTGTGTTTATTTACTTATTTTAGTATATTTTATGTATAACATATGTCGGCGAGGTGGCGCCTCTGTCGCACCTGCGAGACGTCACCTGTCAACGTCATTCAGTGACAAACGTCAACTGTCAGCGTCATTTAGTGACAAACGTCACCCATCAACTTCATATAGTGACAGACGTCATCTGTCAATGTCAGGTTGTGTTGTGAAACGTCAAGTTGTGACAGCTGACACTGTCTATGCTTGGGAGTGGTCTATGCTTGGTCGAAAAGGGGCATTCAAACGTGAGCCGCCATAGCGAACGGACGATAGCACTGAACTCTCCGCGCTTCGCAATCTGTTTGCATCTTGCAACTTACTCTACATTTTGTTGATTTGTAAAAGCTATCGAATTAAAGAATAGTTCAGCTAATTAACTCAGACTTTATTTCTGCAAGACACTTCAAATTACCCAAGATGGCGGATGATGACAACCCGGGCACTCCGCCCTCTTTCCCGCTCGCCCATCCGTCATCAGAAGTGGGATTCGCCCACCCTTCACAAAGAAATAACGAGGATATGTGGCGCAATTTGTTAGAACAGCAAAACCGAAATTTTTTGGCCATTATTGAGGCCATGAAAGTACCGCAACAAAACCAAATTAGTTTGCCTGATTTCGACCCAAGTAAGCATAGCGATCCGCGTGCGTGGATCAACACAGCTGACCTTTGTATGGCGGAAAAACCGTTGGAAGGCGCTTCACTTGTTATCGCGCTAAGCAAAGCACTGAAGGGGCAAGCCTCCACCTGGTTTTCACAAATTACGTTCCCCGGCATTACATGGAATGACTTCAAATCGCTTTTCAAGGCAAGATACGATCATTGTGAAACTGCTGCCGCGTTTCTCATCAACCTAAACGACAATCGCCCAAAGGAAGGAGAATCATTGACGGCATACGCAGCTACGATGTATACGTCGCTCATGTCGCGATGGAAAGATATGCCCACCGAACAGATTGTGGTATCCTACATCCTGGCACACCTATCACAATTTGAGCCACGCGTTCAGCGCTTATCTTTTACAACCGAGATGTCGTCGAGGGAAAAACTTCAGCAAGAGCTTTCGGCTGTATCTTTCCTGAAGAGGAGACAGAACGATCGTGATGGACCTGAGGCGAAGCGCCCCAAGCCTTCAGCTACATCCAGCGTAATGAAATGTTTTAGCTGTGGGAAGTTAGGACATAGAGCGTCGCAGTGTAAAACGAAGCCGGTTCCAAGTACGTCAGAGGATTCGCGACCGCCTGCTGGGAAGCCAAACGTCGTCTGCTTCAACTGTCGCGCCGTGGGACACTACGCGAGGAACTGTACGAAGGTGATGGACAAGCCGCAGAGTGATGCGGCCACAGCAGCTACCGAGAAGAGGGTCGACGTGTGTGACGTTACCACCCCATGTGGCACTTTGTTTCAATCAGGTGAGCCGTTTCAATTTCATTACGACTCGGGTGCCGAGTGCTCATTAATGAAAGAAACTATGTCTAACAAATTTCATGGCAAACGGTTGTATAACTCTGTTACTATGACGGGTATAGGCCTAGCTAAAGTAGTTAGTACTGTGCAAATTCTTAGTAACGTGACGATCGATGGCATGCGCATTGAGGTTCTTTTTCACATTTTACCCGACCAATATTTGCGACACAATATCATGCTAGGACGCGAAATTCTCCAACAAGGCTTAGCTGTTCATATGACGATAAATAAATTACAGCTTTCAAAAGTACAAGTAGTTAATTCTTGCCAAGTTCGAAACCTTTCAGATGTTGACGTGATGAAGGTAGACACTGATATTTCTCCAGAGTATAGACCCTAACTTGACACTATTTTAAGTCGATTCAAGGAGCATTTTACTTCCGTTATACCTGACCACCGCGCTCAGACCGAACCTATGCAGATTAAGCTTAACGATCCTAATAAAACTGTGTGTCGTCGCCCTTACCGGCTGTCCCCTGAAGAACGAAGTGGCGTACGTGAAAGGATTAGTGAGTTAATGCAAGCAGGTGTAGTTCGCCCTAGCTCCTCACCATTTGCGAGTCCTATCCTTTTGGTGAAAAAGAAGGATGGTAGCGATAGGCTCTGCGTCGACTATCGGGAGTTAAACGATAATACGGTCCCTGATCGGTTCCCTTTGCCTCTGATCTCGGATCAGATAGCTCGTTTGCATGGTGGTCGTTACTTTACGACCCTAGATATGGCCTCAGGGTTTCACCAAATACCTGTACACCCAGATTCCATTGAACGAACTGCCTTTGTTACCCCGGAAGGTCAGTTCGAATACGTTGCTATGCCTTTTGGGTTACGCAATGCACCATCTGTGTTCCAGCGTGCGGTTAGCTAGGCCCTAGGGGAGCTTACAAACACATACGTGGTGGTGTACATGGATGATGTGCTGATAGTGGCCTCAACAGTCGAAGAAGCCCTTGAACGACTTTCTACAGTCCTTTCCATCCTTACCGAAAAAGGGTTTTCTTTAAACATAAAAAAATGCTCCTTCCTAAAACAAGAGGTAGAGTACCTAGGTTATGTCGTCAGCAACGGGGAAATAAGACCTAATCCCAAGAAAATTCAGGCCTTGACCTCTCTTCCACCACCAGAGACGGTAACCCAGCTACGTCAGTTTATAGGATTAGCCTCCTATTTCCGTCAGTTTGTCCCCAAATTTTCCCAAATAATGGCACCCCTGTATGCTCTGACCTCTTCCTCCAAGAAGAAGCTTGACTGGACCCCTGAACAAGAGGCCATAAGGCAGAAAATCGTTTCTGTGCTAACTAATGAGCCCGTTTTGGTCATATTTGACCCAGACTCCCCTATCGAATTGCACACGGATGCAAGCTCTTTAGGATATGGGGGCATATTGTTTCAAAAGATAGACGGCAAACTCAGGGTAGTTGCCTACTACAGTCAACGCACCACACCCGCTGAGTCCAAGTATCATTCTTATGAACTTGAGACTCTAGCGGTTGTGAACGCTATTAAGCACTTCCGGCACTTCCTGCATGGTCGGAAGTTCATTGTGATAACAGACTGCAACGCGTTACAATCGTCCCGAAAGAAGCTCGACCTTACCCCTCGTGTACATAGGTGGTGGGCGTTTTTACAATCGTTTGATTTCGATATTGTCCACAGAACAGGTGAACGTATGCGTCACGTCGATTACTTTTCGCGAAACCCCCTACCCCCTTCTACACCGAAACCTTTTGAGAACATAGAGCCTAAGCGCATTGATCTCACCGAGCTAACTAACAATTGGTTGGCCGCGGAGCAACAGCTCGACAGTGAAACCTCTAAACTAATCTCTGACTTTAATGAGAATAGGTTGAGTGACGATATGGCCAAGACTTATGAGTTACGTTCCGGTATTTTACACCGTAAGATTCAACGCAATGGTAGGACACGTTGCCTGCCTATTCTACCGAGGTCTCTTAGATGGTCGATTATTAATAACGCTCATGAGTCTCTGATGCATCTGGGCTGGGAGAAAACCCTTGAGAAACTTTACAGTCTATATTGGTTTGAAAACATGTCTAAGTACGTCCGTAAATTCGTTGACAATTGTGTCACTTGCAAGGTTTCCAAAACAAATACTGGCAAGGTTCAAGCAGAGCTCCACCCGATTCCTAAGGTTGCTATTCCATGGCATACCGTGCATATAGATGCCACAGGGAAATTAAGTGGTAAGAATGACAAAAAGGAGTATGTTTTCGTTCTGATCGATGCATTTACAAAATTTTCACTACTTGTCTATACGTCTAATATCGACACTGTGAACAGCATACGAGCTGTTAAGTTCGCTGTCTCTCTATTTGGTGCACCGACGCGTATAATCGCGGATCAAGGACGTTGTTTCGCTAGCCGCGAATTTCGCGAGTTTTGTGATACATCCGGGATACAGTTACATTTGATCGCAACGGGTAGTAGTAGGGCCAACGGACAGGTTGAACGTGTCATGAGCACGTTGAAAAACATGCTCACGTCTGTCGAGTCAGGCGATCGTTCCTGGCAAGATGCTCTCCCTGAAGTGCAACTAGCCCTCAATTGTACCCATAATCGTGTTACAAAGTCAAGTCCCCTTGAACTTTTGATAGGCCGCGTCGCAAGACCACTAGATCTGGTAGCAGCAGTCGATGAAGAGCCCGTTGACCTTGACCAGGCTCGAGCATTAGCTACCGAAAACATTCAATCTAATGCACAGTATGATAAAACGCGTTTTGACTCGAATAAGGCAAAGGTATTCAGGTTTTCGTTAGGAGACTTTGTTTTGTTGCAGAATGAGGAGCGCAACCAAACAAAATTAGATCCTAAGTACAAAGGTCCATTTAAGGTTCTAGAAGTGTTAGATGGGGACCGTTATTTGTTGAAGGCATTAGATTCAAAAAGGACCTACAAGTATGCCCATGACAGACTGAGAAGGATGCCTGAAGCTCGAGTAGTTTTAGAAGAATTAGTTGATGAAAGTGATGATCGGGTATCTGAGACTTCTGACAAATCGCGCGCTTAGGTCTGGTAGCACTTGATGGAGGTGTTGCTGGGTAGTGGTACGATGCTTGATGGAGGCATTGTACTTTTCCGTGCTTGATGGAGGCACTATGACTATACGCTTGATGGAGGCGTATGGTTATACATCTTTGATATCACATAACGCCTGATGGAGGGTTATGTGGGATGATGAGCGTGCTCGAGGGAGACACTGTATAGAATCGCGATATGTGTTCAGATGATTGACTTATAATGAAATGTAATAAACTTAGTGAAAGTAAGAGCTTCAGGAAACCTTCTGAGTTGATTAATTTAAGACCTAGGTCGTTGTAGCGTATAATCATTCTTTACAAGTTTGTAAAAAAAAAAAAAAAAAAGAAGAATTGTTATTGAGTTGAACTGTAATAAATCAGATTGTCTTGTTGTTTTGTCCTTATTGGTCAGAGATGACCGAGCGATGGTAAATACTACCGGAGGTATTTTCCTTTACAGGCTCACACGAGGACGTGTGATGCAGCAGGATGGCCGTGTCGGCGAGGTGGCGCCTCTGTCGCACCTGCGAGACGTCACCTGTCAACGTCATTCAGTGACAAACGTCAACTGTCAGCGTCATTCAGTGACAAACGTCACCCATCAACTTCATATAGTGACAGACGTCATCTGTCAATGTCAGGTTGTGTTGTGAAACGTCAAGTTGTGACAGCTGACACTGTCTATGCTTGGGAGTGGTCTATGCTTGGTCGAAAAGGGGCATTCAAACGTGAGCCGCCATAGCGAACGGACGATAGCACTGAACTCTCCGCGCTTCACAACGCAATCTGTTTGCATCTTGCAACTTACTCTACATTTTGTTGATTTGTAAAAGCTATCGAATTAAAGAATAGTTCAGCTAATTAACTCGGACTTTATTTCTGCAAGACACTTCAAATTACCCAAGATGGCGGATGATGACAACCCGGGCACTCCGCCCTCTTTCCCGCTCGCCCATCCGTCACATATAAATACAATAACATGTAAATTATTACATAAGTACTTATAAATAGTCTTAAATCATTCAAATGTATGACAATTTGTAAGTGCTGTGTACAAGCCTATGCAAATAAAGAATTATTTGATTGATTGATTGGTAATCCTCGTGGAAACCAAATCATTTTCGCTAGCATGTTTAAGTATCCACTGATCTGTGCAAATGTTATAAGAGAGCAATAAAATATATTTTTTTTAATGAATTGTAGAAATCATTTCGTAATCTATTCTCTTTATAATAGAAGATACTAGTAACAAAGACAAGGCTTATAGGTAAATTTATAGGTAAAAAATATTACTTATAAGGGTCACTGACCTGATTGGTTCCGCGGCCAGACTGCTGGCAGGAATACCTACTGGCACTGCCAAACCTAACACTGGTTGAGGTAGCTGCCAGCGTGATTGTGGTCAACAACTCTCATTAGGTGGGGTAACAACTGTTAGAGTCCTTAGTTGCAGTCCGGTTGAGATGCCAAATTGGTACAAAGGTTATAATCCCTCTGGACAGCATTCTTCTTTCAAGTGTTTTAACTACCGGAGTGATACCACGGCCTCACAGAAAATCGCCGTGAAGCAGCACTGTGCTGTGTTTCACTGCGTGAGTGAGGATACCGGAGGCCCAATTTAAGCAATAAACAATAATAACCAAAAAAGCGATTTTTTTGGTTTATTTTCGTGTATTATCACTGTGCTATTATTTTCATAAACAAAATAAGTCTGTTAATATGCGGGCAGTAATAAGAAACCGATTGATATCTCATTCATCAAAATCGGCTGAGTATTTAGGCAGGATTGGGGAACATTCAAACATATTTACATACCAGTGGCGAAGAGTCCATACAACCCGATTCCCGTCGGCTTCCCTTACGAAAAATCGAATCTATGGGCCAACGATATTTTTATCTGTTAAATTCAAATAGTGTCACACTTACATAGTTCAAATATGTAGTTTGAATTATAGACTTAACGCCTACAAAATTTGATGAGCAACGCAAATAATGCAGGTGGCAAGCCGGTAAAATACCGAGTTACTTCTTCATACTACAAATTCTCATACTGAGCATCTGTCCTTTTCATTTATGTGTATAGATCGTCATGTTCCGTCTCGTTTTAGCACGTGCAAATTTATTTAGAAATAACTCGATGCGTATCGGCTTGTTATAGAGATAGGTTAATTAGCAACGCACAGGTGCAAGCGAGAAAGAAGTAAAATTGTAATGATATCGAATTAAGAATGAATGTAGCACGGTATTAAATCATGACAGGAGCGTACTATATTTTTATTTCCCTTGCTTTTTAGTTTTTATTTAATGGCGGATAATGCTAATTGTAAACAACTTGTTGCTTTCGTTTTGTCGAATTTTATTTGTTTTGGTGTTGAATTGTGGTGAATTGGATTAATTTTTGTATTGTGTGTTGTGCTTAAGTCATCTTAATATCGGTCGTCGGTTAAAAATGTCATTAATACTGATATATTGTTGTCGCACAGATTATTTGCTATCGAACAAGACTTCGTTCTCTAAGTTTTGAAAACAAAAAACATGTAAGTAGTAAAATTAGGCCAAGCAAATCAAAATATTTTTTTTTCGACTTTAACATATGACCGTGGGATAGCCACGCATCGGCATGAATGGGCCGGTTCGATCGTAGTGGTACCACGACCTCACAGAAAGCCGGCGTGAAGCAGCACTGTACTATGTTTCGCTGCGTGAGTGGGGGTACCGGAGGTCCAAGTCGGGGGAAAGTAGGGTTTAAAGGTTGGCAGCGCACTTGTGACTCCAATGATGTCACGGGTATCCATAGGCATGCTGAGCATTTTGGAAAATCATAACCCTTCCTTTTTGATTTTGCCTTAGTCAGGTAAAAAGATTTATTTTTTTCAAATATATCTAGATTCTAGAAGACAAACAAGAAATGTCATATTTAAATGTAGAATGCGACGCCATATTTAGCATAGTTAACTTTTCCGCTTGAATTTTGCAAACAACTATTATGCAAGTTGGCATTTTGACAAAACTCGGTTTTGTGCTTGATGTAAATCAAGCGGTTTGACCCAGATAAGTTGGCCCAACCCAGCCGTCTTAGCACATCTCGCTTATTTGTTTGATCTGTGGTTAAACAAATAATGGAGTTTTTTTTTTGGTGAGTTTGCTAACGCTTGACCACAATCGCACCTGATGGAAAGCGACGATGAGGTCTAGATGATACGCGTTTGCCTAAAAGATGCATGTCCAATCTTGCCATAAATATGTCCAGATTATAGTAGTAGTTAGTGTGTCGCAGCTTAGAGCGACGGCTGCGCAAGAGGTTCCGGGTTCGATCCCCAAGTCGAGCCGAAAATTTGTACCTAAGTTTTCAGTAAGAAATTGTTAGTGCCAGCCCGGAGTCTGAAAGTTGGCGGTCTTGCCACGCGGGTAGGCTCAGAAAGCCCGTTAAGCGGTTGGTCCTGCGGTTCCTCTCTGTTCGTGTCACCCTGGTGTCTAATCGGAATATGAGGGTAAGCGAATAGAGAGTGCACTTGTTTTTGCGCACACACTTGAGCACCTATTATACATCCTGCGTACGTGGCTGATCGTTGAGATTGGCCGCCGTAGCCGTAAACGGTTGGAGGATCTGACTCTTCCTCCGTTTAGCGCTAAAGTCTATAAGGTATCAGCCCCAATCTTGTTTTACTGCAGGGTATATCGCCGAATCTGAAACGTTTCTCCGAAATTAATTTCACCGTTTGGCTTTTCTTCGACATAACGTTTCGTCACCGGGCATTTCTCCTATGAATGAACCTATGAGCTATTCACAGACAGAACCTTTCTTTATAATTCTGTGCGTCCTGTGAAAATTGGTACAAGTCGACTTATATCGAATTTGATTTTCTTCTTGCTATTTAATCACAAAAAAATCCTCTATTATTCTGTCTGATCAGACGGAATAATAGAGGACGGAACAATTCTATGCGTCCTGTGAAAAGTGGTACAAGTCGACTTATATCGAATTTGATTTTCTTCTTGCTACTTCATCACAAAAAAAAATCTCTATTATTCTGTCTGATCAGACGGAATAATAGAGGACGGAACAATTCTATGCGTCCTGTGAAAAGTGGTAAAAGTCGACTTATATCGAATTTGATTTTCTTCTTGCTACTTCATCACAAAAAAAAATCCTCTATTATTCTGTCTGATCAGACGGAATAATAGAGGACGGAACAAATCTATGCGTCCTGTGAAAAGTGGTACAAGTCGACTTATATCGAATTTGATTTTCTTCTTGCTACTTAATCACAAAAAAATCCTCTATTATTCTGTCTGATCAGACGGAATAATAGAGGACGGAACAATTCTATGCGTCCTGTGAAAAGTGGTACAAGTCGACTTATATCGAATTTGATTTTCTTCTTGCTACTTCATCACAAAAAAAATCCTCTATTATTCTGTCTGATCAGACGGAATAATAGAGGACGGAACAGAAAAATAGAAGATTTTTTTGTGATGAAGTAGCAAGAAGAAATCAAATTCGATATAATTCGACTTGTACCACTTTTCACAGGACGCACAGAATTATTCTAGTCATCTTACAAAACCCAGTTAAGTTGAGGAATCTTTGAAACTAGCGCCGCCAATTTATTCATGTTAAGGTATTAAGGCAATTTTTAAAGTGACTTTAAAAACCATCCATCCATTCCAGCATAGAAATAAAGTCATCGCCTCTATAACGGCTTCCTAACGAAAAATTTAAAACACTGTTAGAAATATAAAAAAAATATATTTATTTAAGTTAGGTTCATACAGAACACTTATGAATATCAAAATAAGCCTGTTTGTATGCGGGCTACGACCGTAAAGACAATGATCTAGGATTCATCTGCTAATTAAGTTAAGGTCCGATTCGATGGAGATTGGTCTCTGCCCGAGAATAAATGTGGTATAACAAAAACCGGCGTGAAGCAGCACTGAGTTGAGCTTCGCTGCGTTTAAAGGTTGGCAGCGCACTTGTGACTCCACTGGTGTCTCGGGTGTCCCTTTTTTTTTTTTGGTATAAGTTTCACGGCTTGGGTTTTCACCATGCAGCCTAATCTTCAGCGTAAACTGTCATTCTCTCGGGTGTCCAAGGGCGGCGACAATCGCTTACCATCAAATGATCGTATGTTCGTCTGCCAACAATGACATAAAATAAAAAAAAATATTATTAAAAAAACAAAATACCCGACTGCACACTAAAAAAAGAGTAAAACAAGCCTTACAATAATATTGATCAATCAAATGCTAAAAACTAATTATGTAATACCGTTTAAACAATACCTATATTAAAATACACTACAATATGTGTTCGTAATCGATAGTTAAATAAACAGAAACTTATTTTGAATACAAATTTACTGAATATAATTTATAAATGTTGATGGAAAGTATCGCAGGCGGGGACCAACAGAGGCTTACCAACAGAGGCTTATTTATAGTCATTTCGGTTGTGCACCATTTAGCAGAATTTTCGTTGGTGGCGGTCAAGGTGGTCCCCGCCTGCGATGCTTTCCATCAACATTTATAAATTATATTCAGTAAATTTGTATTCAAAATAAGTTTCTGTTTATTTAACTATCGATTACGAACACATATTGTAGTGTATTTTAATATAGGTATTGTTTAAACGGTATTACATAATTAGTTTTTAGCATTTGATTGATCAATATTATTGTGGGGCTTGTTTTACTCTTTTTTTAGTGTGCAGTCGGGTATTTTGTTTTTTTAATAATATTTTTTTTTATTTATAACTTTTTAGCTGTTTTTATTTAACGAAAATGTTGTAGATGTAGAAGACTATGTATATGTAAGTACCATTTTAAATTATTTCGACCACATTTGGCTTTAGATTACGAGTGATGTTACTCCGCAACATAAATTTACCGCCAATCTGGTAAGTTTCGCGTCAGACGACGAAGTATCGAAAAAATCGCTATTTAGAGACGACCGTCAACGACGTGTGCCCTTATGCGTGTGCCCGCATTCGGGCTGTATACTCGAGCATATCCCCCTCCGCACCGCGCCGCGCGCCGCATGCCAGGCCACGCCCTATCTTTTTGCTTGCTAACGCATGAGTTGCTTTGCGTTGACGCAGAATTAACATGTTCCCGTGGGAATTTTGAGAAAAAACGTATCCTATATTAATTACTCCCGTGATTGAAATGAATCTAATGATACCGCATACATATTTTTTTTAAGGGAAATTTAGAAAAAATATTATTATGTCTTTATCCCGTGGGACTTTTAGGATAAAATGTATCCTATGACACTCCCGTAATCAAGACAAATCTAACGATACCTCATACATCAAAATCCATCAAGCCGTTTAGGCTACAGGAGGTCACAAAGGAAAAGACATACATACATACTTACATTCACTCGAAAAACATTACCCTCCTTCTTTGGCAGTCGGGTAAAAAATAACAGAGTCACACCATTAACAGTCACTAGTCGTAGCGTTTAACCATTGATTATTCTCGGATAAAAATTGACCTCTGACCTTCGAAACTCTTAATGATTTGTTGCTGCTATTACGTTTGACCTTTTTTGAAACTCTCATATAATTTTATCATTATAATCTACGTTAGAAGCATAACATATCCTTTTCTTCTCGTATATATACGCTGGGTAAATCTTATTACATTTTATATCTAATTGGATCAGTAGGAAGACTTCCTACTGATTTCAATAAGTACATCAACCAATGTACAGCCACACATCAAAGTATACAAAACTGTAGATTTTTTTCAGTCGATTCTCACCGTTCGGTCCAATGTCAAACACGTTCGGTCCAATATCAATTGAGGAACTTTGAAAGATTGTAGTAACCTAATGCTTGTTGTAAATGGAAACGTAACGTGATATAAGCACAAAATTCTCACAAATTAGATACATCAACATCAGCCTGTCCCAGTCCACTGCTGGACATTCAAAGTATACATAAGCAAGCTTAGCCGTGTGGTCCCTGGCAGAGTAGAATAGACCACCCTCACTCTTACCGACGTGTCGTAAAAGGCGACTAAGGTAAAGCTGCTGGTATGATCATCAGCACCCAGAGAAGGAAAACTCTGCATTTAAATATCAAAACCCTCACCAACCCGTGGTGAGTATGGCAATTACCCCTCATGTGATTGAAGGAGGCCCGTGCCCCAGCAGTGGGGACTTAAATGGGCTGACGATGAAGCAAGCTATAGAGTACGTGTGTCAGTCCCGGTATGTTGTACCCACAGATTTAATAAGGTTGCACCAATCGTAATCGGGAAAGTAACTGGTATGAGGCGTGTGGGTCGGAGGAAAAAATCTTGGCTGCGTAACATCCGGGAGTGGACAGGGATCGCGAGCGTCGCCGAGCTGTTTCGCCTCGCTAGAGACCAAGAAGAATATGCTAGATTGACGGCCAACCTTCGCTAGTTGGAGAGGCACTTTAAGAAGAAGAAGAAGTACCAATTGTTAGTAGATAAACGACGGACTTACAGAAAACAGGCGTGAACCACCACTGTGCTGGGTTCCGCTGCGTGAGTGAGGGTACAGGAGGCCCAATCCGGGGGAAAGGAGGGTTAAAAGGTTAGCAGCGCACTTGCGACTCCACTGGTGTCGAGGGTGTCCATGGGCGGCGGCAGTCGCTTACCATCAGGTGATCCGTCTGCTCGTCTGCCACCTATCACATAAAAAAAGCACCCGCTCGTATCGAATACGTAGGTAGCAAAATTTCTTTATTAGGTCTTAACCTATGAAACAGGCGCTATGTGAGAAAACTTTCTTAGAAAATGTGTTTCCCATACTCACATTTTCTAAATATGAAAAGGCACTATGTATTAATTAATTAATTTATATATTTTTTTCTTTGGCTCATAGTAGAACCAATATGCCAACATTTACATTTTATAAATTAAATTAGATTATATACTTACAAAAACTTAAATTTAAAATTTAATTGTGCTTTAT
Organism: Marasmia exigua; assembly: GCA_019059595.1. Taxonomy (NCBI): domain Eukaryota; kingdom Metazoa; phylum Arthropoda; class Insecta; order Lepidoptera; family Crambidae; genus Marasmia; species Marasmia exigua. Next base: position 8,277,275 of record CM032476.1, on the reverse strand, counting down.
AAACAAATACAGTATCCATGTATGTGTAGAATAGTTTTCAGACAAAATGTTTGTAATTTAAAAAGATGAATGATGAAGAAATAGTTGAAATCTGAATTTTAAGAACAGTAGAGTTTTATTTATTTGCTTTACATACATATGATTAGGTATACATAATCAAAATAACATATGCGACTTGGTTGCCATTGCAAACTCGCATAGAGAGGGGCAAACATTTTTTATTTTACCTAACTGACCGGATGGCGCAATTGGTAGGGACCCTGCCTCATACGTGGGTTCGATCCCCACCCTGGACAAACATTCGTGCGATGAACACTTGTGTTTGTTAGGTGTCTGGGTGTAATATATGTATTTAAGTATATATTTGTGTTCCTCTGTTGTCTGATATCTGTAACACAAGAGCTTACGCTACTTGACTGACTTGGTGGCGCAGTGGTTAGTAAGTCGCATTTTAAAGCGACTGCGCAAGAGGTCCCGTGTTCGATCCCTAGGTCGGGGCCAAACATTTGTACCTAAGTTTTCGGTTAGAAATTTTTAGTGACAGACCGGATCTGGAAGTTGGCGGTCTTGTACGTCCGTGCCTCGGAAAGCACGTTAAGGTCATGTGCCCGAACCCTCTCCGGTCGTGTCACAGTAGTGTCCCATCGGAATATGAGGGTAAGGGAATAGAGAGTGCACTTGTGTTTGCGCACACACTTGAGCACTGTAAATATGTCCTGCGTCGATGGCCGATCTCTAAGATTGTCGCCATGACCGAAATATCGGTTTGGAGGACATTAGTAGCATTCATGAGTAAGTAAATCTTTTAGTAAATGTATGAACTTATAGTAATTATTTTCGTTTTTATATACTATGGCAATTTGTTATTATTATTATTTGATAGAAATGGGGTGAGCCCTGCGTCTCATAGCCACTGCGACCAGTAGATGATCTATTGTGGCAGCCCTATAACCTATTACAGCACCTCATGTAGCTCCAGTTCCAGGATAAACCCGAGAATGGAGCTGATGGGGGAGCTGGCAATTTGTTATATAATTTGATCGACATCGAGTAAGGCCCGCACGTAGTCATTTGCTATTTCTGAAAAGTAATTACTTGTTTAGTGCCAAACGTGTATTAATTTACTGTTTCCTAAAAAGTAATTACCTGTTTAGTACCAAACACCTATTCAATTACTGTTTCTAAAAAGTAATTAGTTACTTGTTTAGTGCCAATCTGAAGAAGCTCATCTTAGTCGAGATGAACTGGAAATAAATTTTAATGAATTTATTATAAGACTAAGGTCGTTGACAAAACATTCAGTTTTCTTTGTAATAAATAAGATAATTTTATTAAATTTAGTGTTTCATTAACGTCGTAATTATCACAAAGTCAAGTCAATCTTTTATTCACCTACATGATGAGGTATACTCACAAGATTTTCTTTATACTTAAATGTAGTCTGTGATATCGCAGTGTGTTTCAAAGAAGGAATATACTGTAACAAACATGATGAATATTTAGGGCTTCCAATAGGGTATTTGACTAGCTCTCGATTGTACAAAATATAAATATTTCATCAAAATATAGGTTAATATGCGCCAATAGCAAAAAGTCTCTATTAAAAATATAACGTCTAGCCGGTTTTATAGTCATTCAAAGATTCATGGACAAGTCCATTTTAAAAGTATGAAATTATTAAAAATTAACGTATACCATTGAATAATCCCATACAATTTGCACCTAACTATTATATTATAACCATTGACATAAACGCAACATTATATAGCTGCCATACGAAATTCAAATGAAATGCATACAAAATAATTGTTTGTGACGTCACATCTCAGTAGCCATTTGTATAGAACGTTTTGGGTTTGCCCAATATAAGTTGTAATATCTCAGGTAGTTTAAATGAGAATCAAATAATTCTTTCAACGATGTTTATAACATTGAGAGGTCTTTAGATAAAAAAATAAAAAAAAATAGTCAAATGCCGTATTGTACTTTAATTTGCTTACGAAACCCAAAAAGAAGACTTTTCTTGAGGATGCTTAATTGAGCTAAATTTAATTTCGTTAAAGTTTTAAACACTTTCATCAAACCTCGCTAGTGGAGCTTTAAGACATAAAACAGGACAAAATAGATGTTGAAAAACAGAATGTCAGCTGCCTATGCGGTGTGTTAAATAAGCTATGTATGCAGAATGTTTTAAGTGGGATCTTACTAAAATTTTATCCGAAATGGTCCGGTTTTTCAGTTAAACCAACTGCATAAATGACTTAGTAATCCCATACAAATACGTGAAATTATCAAGTGATATTTCATTATTTCAGCTAATAGACGTCCACTGCTGGACATCGGCCTCCCCCAATGTTCTCCACACAGATCGGTCCTGTGCCGCCCGCATCCAATGGATACCCGCGATCTTCACCGGATCGTCGGTCCACTTTGTGGGGGGGCTACCATGGCTGCGACTTCCTGTACGTGGCCTCCATTCGAGCACCTTTCCGCCCCAACGGCCGTCTGTTCTCCTCGCTATGTGCCCTGCCCATTGCCACTTGAGGCATGCAATCCTTTGGGCTATGTCTGTGACCTTAGTTCTCCTGCGGATCTCATTATTTCTGATACGATCACGCAGGCATCCTCCTTCATCGGCCCATTGTAAGCGGCCATGTTTCGGTTCCGTATGTCATCACTGGCAACACACACACATTGAAGACTTTCGTCTTGAGACACTGCGGTAGATGGGCCGAAAATATGCTGTGTAGCTTCCCGAACGCTGCCCAGCCGAGTTGGATTCGTCATGGAGTGATATTTACAGTTCTCCTATACATAAAAATATACTCATACGCGACTGGTGGCATAATGATTTATTTAATAAGATTTTCTATTATTTTTACAAAAGAAGTGAAGTCCCACTAAAAACATTATGGCAAAAAACTAGCCAAGTCTCGATGGAGCTGATTGTTTATCTCTAAAAATTAATGAAATCTGTTGAAGGGTACACAAGGGTACAAAACGAGGTGCGCCATGACACCATTGTACATATCTCGACCACTTACCAATGATCTAACATAAAATAGACGTACAGACAGACTTCTATCAATCAATGATTAGAAGTCGGTCTCTACTGCAAATATTTTACTGTATACTGTTGTATATTATATTATTGTATACTGTTTGTTTGAGGCTCGCCTATCCATGAGTATTATTGAAATACGCTCTTCTCCTCTTCTTCTGAGATAGCTTGACGCAGTGATGACGTGGAGCACTTTGTACGGCCAAGTCACACAACATTAACTATATAAACAATAAAGAAAGCGCAGTAAGAAACCTTAGACTTGGCACGTCTTTATCTAGATTTCATTACTTTTTAGAGATTTACAATTAGCTCCAAGAGACTAGTTTTTACAGAATGTTTTGGTGGGATATACTGTTCCTCTTGTTTCATTCTCAACAATAAAGCAAACAAACTACATAGAACTCTCATGATAGTTTTTTGTGCATGTGAAAACTCTAGCGCGACCGCCGACTGTAGGTATAAAAATATGGAACATACAGTGAGATAGACTTCTGTACCTTCCTGTTTTATGTTCTAAAGATCATATTTTTCACTGGCACAGCTGTTTCGGTGTTTAGCCTGACGCGCCGACAGATGGCGCGGAGCAGATTACATTTTAATGGCCCCTAACCTTTACTCCATTTAACATAAATTATTTATGTTCGAGTACGCCGTACTTATTTGCTCAAATATGTTGCATATAAATAAATAACATTGACGAAGAAAGTAATGCTGTTAATCCTTTGAAAACGCTGAATAAAAGTTTTTCCTTTAGGAAATCGACCGATCTTCGTATGAGAGAGTTGATTTCAAAATGTAGTCTTACTCTTGTCCTTTTCATTCGAATTTGACGACGGCAAAGCCAAAAAGAAAGAGCTACGATTGTAGCAGTCTTTGTACATAAGTAAATAGGTATGTTTTTATTCTCGTCGATTTCGGCTAAACTATCCAACCGATTTTGATGAATGAGGTATTTTATTTTGCTCTCAGTTCTTCCGCCACCGCAGACGTGTGACAAGCCTCTTGGTTTTTTTACCGGTAGGTAGTACCTGGAGCCTAATTCTCGTGCACTCGATATAGAAGTCGAATAGAGAGATCTCCGTACATTCGTCCATTTAAATGTATCAATTCGATATCTTTACCACGTCCCTAGAATTGGGCTCCAGTCGCCTGCAATAAAATGACAACATCTCGATTCTTATGCCGATTTAATAAAGTTAATATTTGAATGGTTGTATATTTATAAGTGCACGTGACTGTACATTCTGGTTTGCGAAGGTCTTACATAATCTGATCCTAAGACGAGGCGAGATCTTTACTTCTTTCTTACTCCTTATCCGTAGGAAGCGCTTTCTCGTTTATTATGTTTACAGCTAAGGAACGGAACTCTTTGCTTTGGTGTATTTTCTCTGATCACTGTTATCTGGATGCTTTTAAGGTAAAAGTGAACAGGCATCTTCCAAACGAACGCGAAAAAACTTAGACGTCATCGACACTTTCGATAGTAAAGTATTAGCCTATAAACTGTCCCACTGCAGGGCAAAGGCCTCCATCATAGAAATCAAGTCATCGCTACTATGTTGAGATTAGGCTTAATCACCACGCTTGCCAAATGCGGATTGGTGATCACAAACCCGAGCAATGTTCGAAAAATTCGAAACTTACTTTTCGCTCGACCCGGGAATCGAACCCCGGACCCCGAGATAACAGCCCGGTATTTAAACTACTAGACAACAGGGCGTTACTTTCGACAGTGCTATGAGGTTGGGATAAGGAGCCGAAATGATAATTCTCGAGTCTGGATTAGAACTAACTGTATTAACATAATAAATGCGATTATATAGGGAGTTACATATTACATATGATTTACAATATCATATCCTCACATTTCCCGCCAGGGAGAAAAAAATGTGAATTGCCAGAATTAACATTTTTTTTGTTTGATATCAGAATATAATTGTTGTTTATTAATAAATTTACATTTACAATGACGCTATTATTATAAAGTTAAATTGAATATTATCAATTACATAGTTAAAAAAATGAAGTAGGCAGGTACTTATATAAAATTAACTATGGTATAATTTAGTTCTATTTTTGTGTACTAAATACAATTTTCCGTCTTTAATAATTTCAACATTTGGAGATAAATCTCTGATTACTGTATAAGGGCCTGAGTATACATTATCTATTTTGTTATTATTTTCACTAAAATTAAATCATTAGGCTTATATACTAGAGTTCTAACATTGTTATCATAGTTAATATTTCTTTTCATTTTACTATTAAGCAAGTTGTCTCGAGCCTCTTTTTGACAAGTTTGAATTCGATATTTCAATTCATTCGGATAATTATCGTGATTATACAAAGGTTCTACGCAATCACCTGTTAGATTACTGGGAAGAACGCATTTTCTGCCAAAAACGAGTTCGAATGGAGTAAATTTATGTTCGGAATGTACGGAAGTATTGTATTATTGATTTGAATTATTTTTATTATTGTATGATTGATTGTGGTATTTTATTTTAAAATCTTTTTTACAAAAAAAATACACTGTGAAAAGGAACAAAAGTTAAAAATAAAAGAGTGGAAAGACGATTTTTTCACCCCAATGGCAGAAGTCACGTACAGGGAGTCGCCGTTGGTAGGCTCCCCTCATGGTGGACCGATATCTTGGTGAAAGCCGCGGGAATTTCTTTGATGCGGGAAAATACAGGTGTGAAGTATAAATTTATTAAAATACATGTATGCGGAAGCTTTGAATTTCAAACAATACAAGCAGCCTGGCGATGTACCATTGGAAGCGAAGTGGTGCATCGTACTAACGCAGATCGGAACGATGCAATTGGGGCGATCGTAAAACAATATCGTATTTTGCGGTCAGCCTGACTTGCATCGGAAATTGTCGTATCTGCACAGGTGGGGCTGGCAAACAGATTCAATATTAGACGAAGAGCTTGGTGTGCTGGAAGACGCCCCAGCTATAGTCAACTAGTATTCTTAATTGTGGACCAATTATTTAGTTCATGTCATAATACAATTATCGTGATTAAAATAAGATGATTATTTACGTATTTTATATCGTTTTAATGAAGCCCCTTTAGCATGTTGAATATAAAATTAGTGAAAAAAAATCAGCTGGTTCATATATACGAAAATATCCAATCACTCGTTATCTATCCATCCTACCATCAGAAAACCCACATACGGCCGCATTCAGAGACGTCATTTAAGCTAATGTTCATTAATTTTAGTATGGGTAGTCTTTAGGCGTATTAAAATAAGTGTCAATATTTTTTCTTCAGGTGACGGGTAGGGCACACTAGTGACGCCAAATGATTTTAATTTTTATCTACTAAATTGGATCTATTTTAAACAATTTCGGGGTCACAACCTCTAGGCAGACGCTTATACTATTTATTGAATAAACATGGCGTGAAACAACTTTTGGCGTGAATCAATTTTTCGTGTACGCGTTGGACCCAACGTTTGTGCATGGTTATTTAATATATAGGATAAATGTTTGCCTGGAGGCAACCCCGAGCTTAAAATTAAAATCGATTGGCGTCGCTAGTGTAAAATAAAACCTATCAAGCTTGCTTGGTGTTATTATATGAAACATTGTCATATCCATAGGTGATATTTTTTATAGCAACTTTTCAACTGTCAGATATATTGTTTAAATCTTTAAAAGTCTGCGATCTCTACTATTAACACCTGAATGTAGCTTGCAACAGATAATTTACATTTTGACACTCTCATAAAAAATACAATCAGTAACATAATTAAATTGGTGTAATTTACGCTTTCTTGCTGCTTTTTGTACATACAGTAGATAAAGAATAAAAGAATAATATTGATACCTTGTGAACCATTCACTAATTAATACTCGTTTTTTTCCTTTGGAAATATAGGCTTTATTTTTCATTCTGGCCATGCTCGATTTAATTCTCTTTGTCTTCAGAACAAAGGTCCCGATTTAAATCCGAATGTTGTATGGTAATGCAGGCCACACGACGTGGGCGGACGTGGAACATGGCCGCAGTTGGCCAACTAATCAGCGCTGAAGAAATTATTGCGCAGTTGAACTAACCTCTCAGCCGGGAATATCTGTAAAAACATGCCAAATAATAATCCCTATTCTCCAACCGATTATGGCTAAGGCGGCCAATCTCGACGATCAGCCACGCCTGCAGGATATATTATAGTGCTCCAGTGTGTGCGCAAACACAAGTGCACTCTCTATTCCCTTACACTCATATTCTGATGGGACACCAGCGTGACACCAGATTGACTCGGAAGTTGCATGAAAACACAACCGATTGCCAAGTTAATAACCGACTTGGTAACATAGATCTCACAACTTTTCACGGTACAACGAGACGTTTTCACGTAGTGAGAGACTTGGATTTTTTGACATGTTTTGTTTTTTATGGGATATCATTTCTTTTTGTAGTCCATCTACTTTTTTTCTTTCCGGTACCTTTACCTTCAACTGCAAACGTAACTTTGTAATCCTATACATTTATATCATATTACAAAGTTAATCATGCAGTTGGTGTATTTAGCAAACTGGACCGAAATTATAAAAAAAAAATCCCATGATTAAGACACTAAATTATATTTGTATTCTAAATATTTGAAGCTTCTATGTCTGCTAGAAGTGTCTTGGACTTATAATGATCGGTCAGTCAGTGAGTCAGTCAGTGAGTGACAAAACTCAGAAACTTTAACAAGTTGTCATTCTTAAAGTACTGGTTCAAATTGACTGAATTTTTAAATATACTGTGTTTATACAATGCCTGATTAGTTATTGAAAATTCAGGCTTCTTGTTTTATCCACAATGAAATTATAAGGGGGTTGAAAATAGCCTGAATTGCTTAGAGAAAAGGATGGTACGGCCGTGCCGCTTTTTTTGCTCGACTTGGCGGGGGCACTGCCGTGCCCCCAGATATTCAGACTCGCAGTAGATGGTAAAGTATTTCTTTTTTTTCGCAGTTCAACTTAACTCTCAGCCGGAAATGTCTCTAAAAACATGCATAAATAGTTTATTGGGTTTATTCAGTCACAGAACAGAGACAAAACTGGCTAACTTGCTAACTAAAACGCCCAAATTACCTTGGTCTTAGGAGTGTGATTTTGGAAATGATTGACAAGAGTGAACAGGCATCTTTTAGGCAAACGCGTATCATCCTAGACCTCATCGTCTCTTTCAGGTGCGACTGTGGTCAAGCGTTAGTCTATTGATCAAAAATTAGCCGTTGTGCTGTGTTTCTTCGAGAGAATGAGGGTACCGGAGGCCCAATAAGGGGTTAAAAGGTTGGCAGCGAGCTAGTGACTCCACTGGTATTGTCCAACTATCAAAACAAATATTTTTCACCATGAAACTTAGTCTAATCTTAAAAATAATCGTTAGCCCCGGCGAACTCCATTCTTCTTAATTTTTGTCGATAACTTTAAGTAAGTAAACAATTATTGACCACATACAAGAATCACAGGGATAGGACACATAACATTTTCAAATACAAATGCAATACAAATACAAATAATTTATTTGTAAAACATAGGTGGACAGACGTTGTTGAAGAGTATTGTGTCACTTTGCCTTGTCTTTCATGGACGTACAAATTATATATTTTAAGATTACATTAATAGTCAGGTAGTTCATAATAATTAAATTCATAATAGCGCAAAATGTCCAAATTAATTAATTACAATAATACTAATGTCAATGATCGGAATGCACATTAAATAAATATTATATTTTATAACAGGTCAAAATAAATCTCTCAACTACATATATGTCAAATCTCGTTATTTTGATTCTAAATATTAATTAAATTTTCAATTAGATAGTTAAACATTTTTTTCTTTAATATTGTAAAGTCATTACATTTTTTATTGTGTTGGGAATTTTGTTATAAATTGTGGGAGCCATAACAAACACACTGTTGCTATATACAGCGGTTTATATTATCTGTTCTATCCTGTTACTTATAATTGAGTCTTGTTTTGATATTTTGCATTAAATTTTTTACCCGACTACGGTGGAACAAAAAGGAGGGTATTGATTTTGACCTGTATGTATATTATGTATATATGGTTGTTCATCTGTTCCCTCATAACTTCTATACTAGTTTTCATATTTGAACAAATGAGGTGTCGTTAGAAGCGTCTTGATTGTTTTCTGGTTAAAGGCAACATGACCTCACGTTAAATTGATTACAGTGCCCTCTAGGGGACTTGGAGTAAGGAACGAAAAAAAAAATTGCGTCAAGGTACCGTGTGGGTTATCTAATGAAAGAACTTTTTTAGAACATTTCAAATATGTAATTTTATTTATATAACTAAAAATATGTTAAATAAAAATAAATCTCAAAAACTTAAACCCGACTCCCAAAAAACACACAATTTTCTTGTTTCGTACTTTTTAGAGCGTATTTTTTGGCAGTCGGGTTTTAGTTTTTAATCTTTATTTTTATGTTACTGTGTGTTTCAATTACGTAATTAGCTTTAAGTGCCTGTATAATTGAATAATTAAATGAATAAATTACTCAGGTAGAGCCAAAAAATTCATAGCAAATCCATGACCTCCAAATTTCGAAATGGCGTTCCAATAAACAAAATGGTCGTTCGGAGTTTTCCTATCGAATCTCCGGCCGCCGCTATCACGAAACTCCCAATTCCCTAAACATTATGTGATTCCGGCCGCTCGCCCCGAGGCGGTTCAAACTCGCCGTGACGATGAACCGCTTGTGTTTTCTCACGTGTCTCTATTGGTTCCAAAACATAAATAAAGGTTACTTCTTATTATGTAGATTAACCCAATCATACTTAAGGTATTCTTATGGTAGTAGAATGCTCTGAGGAATTGTTCGGACTGATTACTGCCGATTCATTTCGCCATCGTTCCACTCGACAACAGTTCCATCGACATCATCTAGATGGTTGGCAAGTCTTCAACTGTCCGTTTCTCAAGAAACTTTCTGCCTCATACTACAAAACTATGGAATGAACTGCCTGCGGTATTCCTGGATAGATACGACCTCCAAACCTTCAAGAAAAGAGCGTATTCCTTTTTGAAAGGTCGGCATCACACTTGTGACTCCTCTGATGTTGCAGGTGTCCATGGGCGGCGGTAATCGCTTGCCATCAGGTGATCCGTCTGCTCATCTGTCCCCTATCCCATAAAACAAAGTTGCCTTGTCGTCCATATGCGGCAACCCGTTTGCTCGTCTGCAGCCTAACCCATAAAAAAAGTTTCAAATTTATAGAGTGCATGTTAAGTGCGCCACATAGCGTTATTTAGTGTAACCATTGCCTTATTCAGATTGTCTGTACTTAGCCTTATGGATATTTCGCAATATTTTAATACGAATTGCATTGATCACGTACAGTAGTGTCACCAATAGAATGTTCGATTTTTCATTTTGCTAACGCTGCAAAACATGTTATTTGTCAATTAAAACCTATTTTACAAGCTTTTATTTAGTTTCACCTGTCCCGTTGTCTGTCGTTCTGTAATCAAATCTTGCAACTTAAATTTGATCCACTTCCCGGTTTCCGATTGAGTTGAAATTTAGAATGCATGTATAAATCGGATGACAATGCAATGTTATTGTGACATAGAGCCGATCTGATGATGGAGCTGGAAGGTGGCCATAGGAACTCCGTAATTAAATGATGCAACCCTATCGAGTTTGAGCTCATTAGATTCGTCTTGACAAGTACTTTGATACTATATGGTAACCAGGGTCTGATGATGGAGCCGGAAGGTGGCCATAGGAACTCCGTAATTAAACGATGCAAACCTATCGAGTTGGAGCTCATTGGATTAGTTTTGACAAGTACTTTGATACTATATGGTAACCAGGGTCTGATGTTGGAGTTGGAAGGTGGCCATAGGAACTCCGTAATTAAACGATGCAACCCCATCGACTTTGGGCTCATTGCATTAGTCTTGACGAGTACTTTGATACTATATGGTAACCAGGGTCTGACGTTGGAGTTGGAAGGTGGCAATAGGAACTCCGTTATTAAACGACGCAACCCCATCGAGTTTGGGCTCATTGGATTAGTCTTGACGAGTACTTTGATACTATATGGTAACCAGGGTCTGATGTTGGAGTTTGAAGGTGGCCATAGGAACTCCGTAATTAAACGATGCAACCCTATCGAGTTGGAGCTCATTAGATTAGTCTTGACGAGTACTTTGATACTATATGGTAACCAGGGTCTGATGTTGGAGTTGGAAGGTGGCCATAGGAACTCCGTAATTAAACGACGCAACCCCATCGAGTTTGGGCTCATTTGATTAGTCTTGACGAGTACTTTGATACTATATGGTAACCAGGGTCTGATGTTGGAGCCGGAAGGTGGCCATAGGAACTCCGTAATTCAACGACGCAACCCCATCGAGTTTGGTCTCGTTTGATTCGTCTTGACGAGTCTCTTGTGTCATTGTGATAGCTTGAGGAAAATGTTGTGTTGTATTAAATGTAACACGCTTTTATTATATATCACGAGTCAACCAGCAAGAATGGTTCCAGCGACACATTTGTGGCGCTTGTTCTCTTTAATAGAGCTAAAAGAGAACATGAGACAAATAGGTTGCGACAAGTTTGTGAATATATTGAACGCTTTAAGAGTAGGTGAGCTGACTACCGAACACTTTTCTGATCTTATGCAGAAAGTATCTTCAAATAGCTCAATAAAGTTCTCGAATTGAAAAGCTCTACGTATTTACCCAACGAATCAGCAGGTCAATAAACATAATTCAGCTGTTCTCGAACATTTCAGGAAGAAGAATACACAAATGTTTAAAATAATAGCACAAGATCAATTAATTGATGGATCAAAAAAGAATGATCAGATTGATATTAATAAAATATTACACATGGACATTAACAAAACAGGAGGTCTTCCAAAAGAACTAGAAATATTTGTTGGTGCTAAAGTTATGTTGAGGTCTAACGTTGACGTTGCTAAGGGACTTGTGAATGGAGCAATAGGTCACATCACTGAAATCATATGGCGGTATTACAGACGTGGCCTCAACTATCCGATAGCGATGTACCAATCGGTTCGCGTAGACTTTGGTAACGATGGCATTCACATAATACGCCCTAAATCAGTTCAATTTTCCTGCTAAAATTTAATCACGGCACAGCTGAAAGAAGAATGATTCGATTGTCTTGTCTTGGGCTTCAACTGTGCATAAAATTCAGGGAACTACTGTAGATCATGCTGTTATTTATCTAGGCTCCAAATTGTTCGCTGCTGGTCAAGCTTATGTAGCTTTTAAGCGAGTTAGGTCTTTAGCAGGTCTTCAAATCGAAGAACTTGACTGCTCCAAGTTGACGTCGAAGAAACCTTGTAATGTTTATGCATTAAAAGAAATGGATAGAATGAGAAAACGTTACAAATAACTAACAACAGTGCTTACAGTAATTTCAACATTATTGATATTTAAATCAGTACATATTATGTGAACGAACTACGGACTTCATAACGGAATAACGCTGCTACGCGCTGCGAACTACGTCGTAGTAAATCTCGAATTAGAAATAGAGGTACTAAAAAGTTAAAAATAAAATTACATTTAATAACCCACAACATTTTCCTCAAGCTATCACAATGTAACACGCTTTCATTTATAAATGGGGACTATGATAAAGAGGGGGGACGAGATTGAATAATTATGTATGGTGAAAAGTTTAAGTGATAAACTTAAATAAATTTGTACAATATGGAATTATTTTGTCCAGACGAAGACGCTTATTGTCGTTAAAGGTTACAATCAAGTTACAAAGTGGTTATATTTCTTTTAGAGTTAATTTATTTTAACTTTTAGTTCATTTTATAAACAAATAATAAAAGCTTGTTTTAAAAAGGTTTTTTTTTCTTTTAATTTTCTATTCAATATACCATTATACCGAGATCCATCGCGGATCTCTCCGTTGTACTAGCTTAAGATTTTAGTAAATAAATTATATTTTTACTCCTCCGCTGTGGTCAAAACTTATTTTGCATGTGAAACCTACAATCATTGAAAATACGACATATTAGGTTCTCTAGGGTAATAAATATTTCATTTATACAAATTACATAAGACCGCCAAAATTGTACACAAAAGTTCTGTAATGCCTAGTACTTAAGTTGTGTATTTTGTGCAATAAAGTATATCTATCTATCTACATATTAAGATTGGGCATCCTCGTTATCGCTGGCAGGGTGTACTGAACACCAACCTTCAAGAATTGGAGGCAGGAGATTGGCGTCAGCCGTACAAGACCGGGAGAAATGACAATAACTTGTATCAGGGGCCAAGACTCATTTTGGATCACTGAGCCATTGAAGTAAATAACTGCACAGTTGAGCTGGAATATAATTTAAAGGTAAAAAGTCAGTTTGTGGATCGATAGTGTCTGTATAAGAAACCTGTATATCATATGTAGAGAAATAAAAGATGGTTATTCCGGCAGGGTGTAGTGAACACCGACCTGCAAGAATTGGAGGCAGGAGATTCGCGTCAAGCCGTACAAGACCGGAAGAAATGACAATAACTTGTTTCAGGGGCCAAGACTCATTTTGGATCACTGAGCCATTGAAGGAAATAACTGGACAGTTGAGCTGGAATATAATTTAAAGGTAAAAAGTCAGATTTTGGTTCTGGATAATCTCGGGATTATATTAATATCGAAAATTTGTATTTAAGTGAATACTCACTTTTATACTAATTTTCGTTTTTCGATCTTCATAACCACTGACTTAATCATTCGTATCTTTGACTATAAAATTATGGCTTTAGAATCATGTTAATCGACGAAATCTACCAAAAAATTGTATGATACATTCAATTCAGCTATTATTGCTATGTTCTTACAGGGCGCTACTTTGTATCTATGAAACTCCTAAGTAAGTACTATAATATTTTATAAGAATGTGTACTCCAATGTGGCATGCAATAAATGATGGTTAAGATTAATGTCTTAGTGTGTGGTAAATGTCTGTGTTTATTTTTAATCCCGCAAATTTTCCAGGATTTGCGGGATTAAATATAACCACAGACAGTTACAGTTCCAGTTTCCAATCCAGGATCCCGGGATCCCGAACTCCCCGAACTCTCCCGAACTCCAAACTCTATAATTACAGGACAAGATTCACAGGAAAACCTTGTTGTAAGTAAACAAATTGGATGTGACAGTAGGCTGCGGTACCGTAAACTAGTGGCCCCTACCGGCTAACTCACTTTATATCGTTAGCATCCAGACTGACGGGATGTCAAATTGTATTCGCGTAAGCATCACGCACATCTAAAGTAAATACAACTCTAAGGTTCATAGAACATCGTATTCGACGAGGAAATTGGATGTACTTTAGAAAATCGTAAAGTATAGATAGATAGATAGATAGATAGATATACTTTATTGCACAAAAAAACACAACTTTAAAAGGCATTACAGAAACTTAATTGTACAATATCGGCGGTCTTATCGCTGGAAGCGATTTCTACCAGACAACCTTCAGGCAAAGGACATTTGATAGTAGAGGAGGGGTATCTGTGGTTGATAGAAAAGTTTGATGAAAATATCAACATTATATGGATCGTTTTACGTTAAAAATATATACATACGAATTGATAATCCTTTGGTCCAAAATAAGGCGATAAAAAATTGCAATGCAAAATGGCATATAAAACAGTGATAATATTTTATAAAACAGTGAACAAATATCACACTCGAAGACTGTCGATAATTTTTTAAGTGCATAAAATTATTTCATAATCATCATCATCATTACAGCCAATAGACGTCCACTGCTGGACATAGGCCTCCCCCAATGTTTTCCACACAGATCGGTCATGTGCCGCCCGCATCCAATGGATTGCCGCGATCTTCACCTTGTAGGAGGCCTGCCACGGCTGCGACTTCCTGTACGTAGCCTCCACTCGAGGATCTTTCCGTCCCAAAAGAAAGAAAGAAAAACATATTTTTACTATAGACATCACAACGCAGGGCATACAGCAGTTATAAACACAATTTGGCACAAACAGAAGACAATTAAATATACATATAAATAAAAAAATATACTATATTTATTTATATATTCAATCATGTTCAGGCAGTGCCAAATGAATAGTGTGATATGACGTGTAGTATAAATGGCCCTCACTCAGCTTAAGTCACGCCCTAGACAAAGGCCATGAAGCTAATTTTCAGTGAGACCATTGCCCTATGGAGCCCTAAAAGGTAAAAAACAAAACTTAATATAAGAAAGTCTAAGTTGTTGAAAATACAGCTGTCCAGTTGGGGCAATAATTCGTAACTCCCCATCGGCCTAACTTGACGGTGATTTCGACCGTTCATACGCCCCGAGGGTACCGCACGTCGCTCGGAAAGGTCCATCCCCTGTTTCCCATGATACAGTGTAGAAAAGATAACATTATAAACAACAGAAAGCATTCAACCGTTGAGAGAAAGAACAGAACGCATTCAAGAGCCACGCTTGATTGCGAGGCATAAATGGGCCGGCTCGGATAGATTACCACCGGCACAGTAAGCCGGCGCAAAGCAGCTTCTCTGCTGTGTTTAGGTTTGTAAGTTGGTTCTGGAGTCCCGATCCAGGGGAAAGAGGGATTTAAACATTGGCAGCACACCTACGACTCTACTGGGGTTGTCCATGGGCGGCGGTAATATTTTACCATCAGTTGATCCGTATGCTCGTCGGCCAACTATCACATAAATAACACAAATACACTCAGCTGCAGGAACGTCCGTTAAAATGGTATTAGTTAAAAGCGACATTACCGGTTCAAATTCTAAATTTAGAACATTAGTTACAGCTTAAAGTCGTCATTAAACCTTAACGATTGTTTCTGCAACTGAAGTGTTACCAATTAGGAAGTTTAAACGTGCCTTATATAAATTGTTATGAGAGAAAAGTTTTTGCAACTGAATTTGACCATATTTTGTAAAATAACTAAATAAATTAAGTTTCTGTAATGCCTTTTAAAGTTGTGTTTTTTTTGTGCAATAAAGTATATCTATCTATAACAAAACATATAATTAATTATATTTGTTTCGACTTTTGCTACTCCTGATCTCATTGGTCTATTAATTGTCTTTGTTATTCATTGTTGCTAGATCATCTGGGGTCGGCATTGCAGACGGTGAATATTAGGCCATGGCAGTGGCCCTAGGTCTTAAGTCCCTTCAGTTGGTCTGGTTGACCTGTAAAGGGTTGCGAAGATCTGACAGCAGTCATTTCATTGTAATTACCAGATTCCCTAAATCCTGAACCATGGTCTAATCGTACACCGGGCTCCAGTGCGACAGGTTTGGACGCAACCGGGAATTACACGCTAAGATGATGAGGGTAGGGGCTTTAGGCCTCATTCTGGCGAGGTTTGGTTTGTGTAGAGGCCGTGCTGGCGAGTCTTTCGAAGATAGTTCGTGGACGTAAAAGGTTCGTCCTAATTTGTAGGGTGTCAGGGTCCCATGTGAGGTGGAGACCTCACATGGGAAAAGATGGAAGTGCCCCGGAGGGGAAGTGTTTTAGTGGGTAGGCCCCTGGGTGTCCCCCAGGGTAGAGTCCGGCCGTCTTCCAGCGGCTGGGTGTACAAAAGGTTGCGCTGACTGTAACAAACCGCATTTCCTCCGCGAAAACAAAAAAAATACGTCTCCCATACGTCCCTGACATTTGACATCGATTATCCACACCTGTTCCTATTTTATAATTCTTTACACAATCTATCCATTATTTTCGGCCGTTTATTATTCCGTAATTTATTCAGCCACCTAATACCCCATTATTATTGTATGCTAATATGTGTATTACTAGAGGTGTGAAACTGGGTCAAATGTATTTTTTTAACCACACTTAATAAAATAATGAATTTTCTATTTTACTCAAATTCTGGTCGGTACTCATTATGAAACGAACTTCTCCAAATAGTCGCGGGTCTGGGTATTCTGAAAGTCGTCTTAGGCCGTCATCAACACATCAACTCAAATGCCTTAGTTTAAAACTTGAAGAAGGCGGCGTGATTTTATATCAATGATTTTGTAATCGTAAAAAATCTGTAGTCCTTAGTGCTACGAGACGCTACAGGATCCTTACATATTCGTAGCATCGTAGCACGTAGCATATACTCGTGCGCATGCAGTATATCGTTCGTAGTAGGTTTTCAATGAGCTAAAGTTTTAATAGTTGGATGACAGTAGACTGTTAAAATGACGATATAAAATAAGGAATGCAGTTTTATTATAGTGAATCAAAAAACAACAGAAATTGATCTGTTGATTGAAAAAAACCGTCCTCAGTATGAACAGCCATATACAAAAATCAGGTCATGATAAATGATATTGATTTGGAATCAAATTACTTCATGCGATTTCCACCGTAATTTTTGAGGTACAAATAAGAGGACCTATGCTTAATTGTGGGAAAATATACTTATCTAAACCAAATTCGTGGAATTCGGATTCGTTACTTTTTCTAAACTTATTAGAAAATGCTACTACTTATTTTATGTCGTCTCCGTATAATTCAAGTCCTATGGCAGAATACCCGTGGGAGAGCTACGCTTTGGTACGAATAAGCCGGTTCGAAACTGTGACAACATTGTGGTGTTTCGGGTGTCCAAGGGCAGCGGCTGTTGCTTACCATCAGGTGATCCGTTTACTCGTCAGCCACCTCCTCCTTCGTAGCGTGTGATTTCCGGTTGCGTTCAAAGCTGTCGCTCTGAAGCCCAGGGTACGCTTGGACTATGATTTAGAATTTGGGGAGGCGGGTAATTACAATGAAGAGTCTGCCGACTGACCTTCGCGAAGGGTTGCGTGATTCAGTTGGCCAACTGAATCACAAAGATACGGACAATAACCAAACTAGAACCAAACGGTGCACTTTTCTTCACGATGTTTTTTCACACGACTGAACCTTTCAGCTACCATCGCTCGTCAGCCACCTATCACACAAAAATGAACAAGGTTACCTCACTGAAATATACCCGAGTAGAACCATGCGTTGTTATTTGGACACACAACCTTTGCCGGAGGCACACATGGTTTGACTACCCTCAAACTTTTGATTGAACGCGTCCAGGTAATATTAGTGTGACCGCAGTACGATGTACAACTATGACAAAGTAGTACATTTGCAAAACTTTGTTATAAAGTGACCGGAGAACCACTCTTCGGCATGGATTGGCTGGCGAGTGATACCATGGCATCACAGAAAACCAATCCGGGGGAAAAGCTTGGCAGCGCACTTGTTACGGGTGACTCCACTGATGTTATGAGTGTTGATGGGCGGCGGCAACTACTATTATGTAATCCAAAAACGACGCGATGTAATCGACACCTAGCACCATCTATTGGTACAAAGTGGAACTAATGTCCCGAAACGAAGTGTGGACGGGCATCACATATAAAAAACATATCCATACAGCTGACAGTGGATATTGCCGTAACAAAAAGTAAAAACAAAGTATCAGCCTATTCGTTTACCCACAGGGCACAGGCCTCCAACATATGAAATCATCGCTAAAGGTTTAATCACCACGCTTATCTAATGTGGATAGGCCAAAACTCTACGGTACGCTACGGGTATGTTTGAAAAATTAAAAACTTACTTCTAGCTTGACTCGGGAATAGAACCCAGAACCCATTAAACCAACTATCACCTAGCCTATGTAATTTATTCAATTATAGTGGTAATCATTAATTCGTTCAGATAGAAGTAGCAATCATGATATCTTAAAAAAACAGCTAATAAAATTGTGAAATTAACATTAAGAGGTTTGTTTAGATGGCACGCTCCGAGAAAAATTGAGTTAGGAGCTCATTAACGTTTTGTTCTGTCTATAATGAGTTTAAGAACGAAATGAAGTCATAATTACAACGTAAAAATAATATTTGCGCTTCCGTAGATGATTTCATAATTTAATGAATTTTCAGACGATGGACCTTAATTTATACTCATCATCTTTGCGTGTTATACCGTCGTGTTTACTGTATAAAGCTGCTGCTGCTTACAGAAGGTATTGTGGTTCACGTTGTTCATGAAGTAGCGCTACATTTTGCGCAATAAGTAACGCTACACGTTGCTCATCAAGTAGCGCTACACGTTGAGCATCAAATAGCGCTACATGTTGCGCAACAATTAGCCCTTAAGGTGGAAGCTCACGCAATCCTGCTAAACGCTTGCTAAGAGATGGCTCTGTTGTCAGTGAATCGAGAAAAAAAATAATTACGACTTCTACAGGACAGTAATTTTAAGTGTAGAGTGATTCGCGACATCTACGTAATAACTGCGATTTTTTGATGTATTTCAACAATTAACAACTAAACCAGAATCGTTATATTGCTGCATCGTTGCTAAATTAATATCAACTTGTGTACGTACGTATCGTCCCCACACACACATACAAAGCTGAAGCATGGTTTTTATCGGATAGCTGTTATTCCTGGCTGGCAATAGATGGCGCGCTTAACACTAAAAATATGTGGGTAGGAATTACGGAATATATGATTTCTTCTTTGGATCTATCAAATGGGCTACGGATAGGTAGCGATGGTAATCTAGTAGATAACTTAACACACACTGGACTTTTCGAAATTGAAGTGCGGTTTATTATGCAACTAGCGGTCCGCCCTCACTTCGTTTCGGGACGATTTTTTGCCACATAGCGTCTGTAGACCTAATAGAGTAGGCTGGGTGTGCGTAGGTGGGCGACTTCTAATAACTTCATGTAGGTAGGTTCGTGCAGAAGAAGTGGAGTGGTATAAATCCTTAGGAATGATAATTAAAAAACAATAAATATAATAAAAATCTATATTTGAATCCTTTAAAATAATTTCATTAGTATGTATAATTTACATGTGATTACATAAATATGCCGATACATAAAATATATTAAAATATAAATACACAAAATGCGATTCTTTCGACAAGAAACTCACCAGTTACTCTTTAAACGCCATATTTTTATACAATGTTTTATTACACATTATACAAAGTATACCTTATACCAACTCATACAGCTAATAATGCAACACAAAATAATAAGCTAAATATGATTTAAACCAAAGCAGACCAGTCCCCAAAGGTGGCACCTGTTCAAGTATGACATATGTTTCAGCCATCACTTCACTCAACCATAGTGAATGTTATGACCAGCCACATAGTGCTACAACCTCAGGGACATTTGGGGAGCATGATCATTAGTGAAGTTCCCCTCATATGTTACAAACAAAAGTAAATATTCCAAAACTAGTTAACTGTATGACGAGGTGTACAAATTAGTTGGTGTAGGTAGGTAGGAGGTAGTATCAAGTCAATTTTTAATAATTAATAAAAAATATTTACATCAATTTATATACAATAAAATGCTTCTAAAGTAACTTTGAGTGTTTCTTGAAAATCACCATGCTTGAATGCTATGCATTCTATCCCAAGTGGACTGAAGTATCTGTAAAAAGAAATAAATAATGTAAGAATGTTTGTAACAATAAATTTATATTATTTCAATTTGTTATTAAATATTGTTACCAAACATCTGTCCCCTTTATTACAAAAATGGTCTACAAGGTTTAAAAATGACGCTGTCACTTTTATATAACTTTCAAATGAAAGTGACGGCATCCGTTTTAAACCAAGCCTAACTTTAGACCATGTTTTGTAATAAAGGGGTGTGTTTTATAACACATTCTATTATTACTTTGAACTCCGGAATTGGTAAGAAAATTTTAGTAATAATATGGGTACACACGGAGTTACCCTTATTGGACTTTGTACCGTCCTTATGTCTGAGATACATTTTCAGTGGGATTAGAGTTTTACTTGCAAAAATTAAATAATGAAAAATGTATAACAAACAAGTGATTATAACAAAGTTAAACTTACCATCCCAGAAGATGAGTTAAAGTTATGCCCATATGATCTTTTTAGACAGTGATATATAGCACCCCATCAGGGGACATGTGTCCCTTTTCAATGGCGATGGCTCTTTCTTCGGCTCCAGCTTTTATTATCTCCTCTGTCAAGTGTTGTTGCCACACAGATCCCAATTCTTTTTCAATTGAGTGAAACTTATTCAGTGATAAAGTTGGTATATCCATAAGCGCAGTCATCTGGTCTACTTGTGCATAGTAGCTGCCACTTGTCACAGCACCCCAAACTGGGGCTTTATTTATGTGACCATCCTTTTCACTAGCTCGCTTCCACAGCATTCCACACATTCAAAAGAGTAAACACTGTGTAATCCAGTTTTTGTTTCATCATTCAGTTCAATTTGAGGTTTGGTTAGAGAATAGGTCTTTCTGTAATTGAAAAGCAAAGTTTATTGTTCTGTACATAGTAAGAGAGTAACACATTAAAAAGCTCGATTTGTTTGTCCTTCCTTAGTCCATTGTGAACACCCAGCTCCTCACTTCACCTCAAACAAAACTATCAAAACAATCAGCAAAATATAGGAAAGTCAATCAAATTGCATACAATACCTAAACAACGATCAGAATAAGTCAGTCAGAAATTCAGACAGAATGAAAAAAAGTTGTTTGAAAAAGTACGAGTAGAGTTGTTTATTTTGCTATCAGAGAAGCTGGCAATTTATCGATAAAAGCATTATTCAAATGAAAATTTATCATCATAGCATAGCATACATTTTATTGGAAAAATACTATTAAATTTTAAAATACAGACTATCACTTTTTAAAAATAATATTATCATAGGTAGTAGAAGTTAAAAGTAGCACGAAAAGTAAGTTCAATTGGTAGGTATGTACTTACCAAGCTTAACTTTTTATACTTGATTCAATCAATGACCACAAGAGTTACATTTGACTCTTAATTCCAAGTGTTTATCACGAGTTCCCATAACTTTAAGGCCAATACATTACCAATGGAATCACTATTTATCAATCCACATTGGACTTTATCCTCTAAACTCATCACTTAACATTCGAATATTTAAAACACTGCCGCTTGATTAACACTACGCGACGTAAACAACAAATTGCACAGATGAGTTCCTAACTTTGTACCCTGACGAACTTGATTCAATATCACTCAAAAAAACCGTTCGCTCATAGAAAATTCGTAGCAACATTCGACACTAAATACAGTAATTTCACTAAAACCAAAAAAATAATTGGTTGTACTTGTACGTATACTTTTGTCTCGGAACCCGAACGGAGCCGAGAGTAGCTGATGCAGAGTTCCATCCAATTCTGCTGTATTGGCCTACCCGTTGTACTACATATTATATATTATCAGATAAGTACGGATAGCGCGTGGCTGTTACGTTTCGCGCGAACTGCAGATGTCAATGTTTGTATTTAAATTTCTTCAACAATGCACCTACCAAACCAAGGCTATGAATATCGATATTTATTTATTTTAGCGTTGAATGGATTGATGCATACACAACACTAGTTATCACAAAAAATTAGATTACGTTCCGTTACAGCAAATGGTTTATCATTCCTTAGAAATATATTATAATTAAGTTATTGGAAATAATTATGTATGCACTATTATTGACCAATCATTTGTAACAATAAAGTAGGTATTTCTTAAATTTATTACTTTACAGTTGAATTTTTTAGTTGAAAAAGTTTTGGAAATTAGCGGTAGGTACATTTTGTAAAGCGTAAACAGGATCGCACTTCGGACGATGCCGCGATGCTAGATTGAATCATAGTTGCCAGGTACGATTTTGTATTTGTCCCCAAATTCCTGTCCATAAATATACAGACTAATTTTCTGGCCCCAGTCTCACGGCGATTTTAGACAGCCAATACCAAGCTAAACTCTGTTTTTTTACTATGCAGACTAAAACTGACAGAGATGGCAATGTGTTAATCCCAGTACATTTTTGCTCTTTTTGACAGATCAATTGTATTTCGTTCCTGGATGCGTATATAAATTGCATGTTCGTTTCATGTACACTCACTTCACAATATTTCTCCTATGGAACCAATGAAAAAAAAGGAAATTAAAAAAATGAAAGACTAAATTTTACCAAGAATTTCAGGAAAAGTACCTTCTGGCAACCCAGTAAAGGAGCAATCTAAAATCCCGAAATAATTTCAAGTTGAAGAAATTGGTGCTATAGAAATATGGCAACGACGCGTAAAAGCGGCAACGTCGCTAACACATAATGTCATATGCCTCGATGGCCCAGCGGGTAGACAGACGGTCGCACTTAAAAGCTACTATTATTTCTTATCAATGTAAAGTCAAAGTGTGTGACCTTTTTTGCATTTTGTCTTTTATTATAGCAATAAAATGATACAATTTTTAATATATTATGAATATAAATTAACAAATCGCTAAAATATCATGCATATTTTGATTGCAGTTCAGCGCCATCTGTTCGATAGCCAGTTCGTTTAGCTAAGCAAACATAGCTTACCATCTTGGAAATTCAACTAGATTCGTATAGATGTCGCCGTTTTTACGAGAGATTGCATTCGTTTCAAGCACACACACATTCAAGCGATTTCGCAAATTGCTACGTTTTTTAAAATCGTAATTATACTTTGTTTATGTTTTAAACATGAAAGATTACACCATTCGCGTAAATAGACACACATATATAATTTTTTAAAAGACATTTTAACCATATTCAAGCTTCTGCCTGTAAGTATTCCTGTAAGACAAGTTTGTATAGGAAACGGACCACCTTAACGTTGCGCATCAAGTAGCGATACATGTTGCGCTACACGATGGGCATCAAGTAGCGCTACACTTTGCGCAATAAGTAGCGTTACTCCACTACGTGTGAACGGTAAGTGCAACAGCTAAAAACTTAGTGTTCGCGACGTGTTTGCGAACACGATCTTTACGCGGCTTTATATTAGTGGCCGCCTTCATTTCGTTTCGGGAATTAATTTTAAATTCAACCAAGAGATGGCGCTGGGTGTCAATTACATCGCGCAAGTGTTTCGCTTTTTCTGGCATCTTAAGTTTATGGGTTTACCTATAAGCCTTGTCGTTGTCTATAGTTTTATTGTCGGTTCTGCGAGAGAGGTGGCCTCCTGTTTAATTACAAGCAACTGAATAGTTTTAACTAAAATACATCTTTTATAAAAGTCAGTAACATTTTACTTTACAAATTAACGTAGCAGCCAAAACAAATTGCTATTTATTTAAGGCTACACGTAGGTACTTTATCTCAATTAAGTCCGTCTGTGGGAAAATAAATTCAAATCAAAATGAGTTTGCTTATTTTTTGGAAATTGTGTACTAACTTGACGTGAAGTTCAGACATTGTCACATAGAGGGCGCAACGGCTGGCTTAGGTCGTTTTGTGGCAACTGAGGTCAACTATTGTCAATGTGAAAACTAACAGCGAATATACATGCACTGCAATGTAAAATGGTAGAAGTCGTTGAATGAAAAATAAACTGGGTAAAAATATTTGCCAGTGCTTAACTTAGTCACACCTTTCGCTTCGGCCCCAACAGAGATCGGTGAACATTTGATAATCTTAAAATAGGCTTGTGTAACCTAGAAAGGTTGGATGTCGGCATATTTTTAAATAGAATGGAAAAATTGTGGTAAAAAGGACAATATACAAAATTCACGCTTGATAACATAGTTTTTTTAATTTAAAATAGATATAGGAAAGTCGATTGTAAAAGTATTCATCATCATCATTTTAGCCGATAAACGTCCACTGCTGGACGTTGGCCTCCCCCAATGATCTCCTCTCCTCGGTCCTGTGTCGCTAGCATCCAAGGGATTCCTGCGACCTTCACCAGATCGTCGGTCCACCTTGTGTGGGGCCTGCTTCGATCTCTTATTACGCGCCTCCACTCGAAAAATAGGAAAAGTATTAAATTGACTAAATAATGAATACCATTTTAAAACGAATGCAATTCAAAGCATTTTTTGTTGGGAAACCAATTTCATAAACGCACTATTTAAAATAGCTATCGATCAAAACTCCCCTGCCGCGATGCGTGCAAACTAGCACACGCTGACGTCACAGCGTACGTTGCTGTTTGTATGGGTCGTTTTTGGAAGGTCTAGTATGTGATTACTTAAATTGTAATATCTTGGAGAGTTTTCAAGCTATAAAACTTGAGAGGTCCTTTGATGGGTTATGGGAAAACTCGCCGTATTAAAACTCGTCCCAGAGTTTTAGGATTTTTTTGCCGGCCACACTGTTCTAACCTAACCTAACCAATATTTTTGGAGTTCGGGAAGCTGCGGCATATACTTGAGTCGTCTATCCCCCAGTCACTTAAGACCAGGGTCTTTAACCAGTGCGTTTTACCAGTAATGACATATGGAGCCGAAACGTGGACACAGTATGTATTACCGCCACAAAAATATTAGTTGGGTTAGGCTAGAACGGTGGCCAGCAAAAAATCATAAAATTCTGAGCCGTGTATTAATAGGGCGAGATTCCCCGCCTTTGATTACTAATCCAAAAAAAAAATGGATACAAGAAAAACTTGCGTTCAATGAAACGCCAATTAATCATCGTCGTCCAACCGGTTTATTAATTCGTTTATAATTAAATACCTCGGAAAGTACAACCGAACCGTTGTCATTGTAAAGAGTTTTGTTCGAGTTTGAATGTCTCTTTTGAACAAGAGTATTATTAAAATAAACGATGTCGACAGAGCGGATTATATTATCTGTGCGTCCCTGTGGGCTGCGCGTTTTTCGTTTTTATAGCTGAAGATACGAAGTTGCAGAAAAAAAATTGGCATATATTTTTGTGGAATGTCATAGTCTAATGACACAATTTGTGAACGAGTATGCAATTATGTTGTATTAAAACTAAGACATAACCATCGCCGATGGTGGGGAATGTCCACTACTCGAGCACTTATGCCAGATTACTCGGTCGCTCTTAGTTATTGAGTACTAACACTAATTATTAAATATTTAAGTAAGATAAGATGAAAACATTTATTTGTTAAACACACACGACACTCAACATTACAAATAAAGAAAAAAAAGAAACTTGTGAAATTAAAACAAAAGTAAAAACAACACATAATAACAAAAGTACCTACAAGTTCAAATAATTCGTCCCGGCTATATATACCTACATTGTGTCCAGGTGTGTCGAGGTGCGTAACAAAAAGGAGCTCACTCAGCTAAAGTCACGACTTAAGAAACGGGTAGGTACCTTCCTATAGGCCATGGCGCTGGTATTATGTGAGCCCTGATTGTTATAAGTTGTACGTTATTACCACTTATGGATCACTTTTGTCCGATAAATAAACATTTTTATTTTTATATTTATTGATAACAAATCAGATTCTAAAATTTAAGATTAGCTTCCAGTTTTCATCATCTTTTACATTGGACTATTATTGACTGTTTTCTAGTAAAAATTAAAACTTAAAGAGCGATGGTATCTTAGTGGATAAGAACGCGTCTTCTATATTACCCAAACCAACCTAATTCTAGACTACCCAAATCCTGATTTTAGGCGTACCTTGGGATCCAAAAGTAACAGCTTTGGACGCAACCGGAAGATTGTAGCTATTAAGAGCCACGCTTCGACATGAATGAGCCAGTTCAACTGTGATATCAGTGAAATCACGGCCTTACAGAAAACAGGGGTGATGCAGTGTCTGCGATGTTTTTTAGTGTATAGGCACCTTAATACAGCATTCGTTTGTTAAGATTGGTCTCTATAGCCATAAAATATTTTGGCTATAGAGACTGTCTTACTCCCTCATCTGGGGCACTATACTAATGAAAATAAACATGTTCCCCAGGGAAAAATCAACTTTCCATACAAGTGATCAGCTGAGTGGTGCAATTTAGATATATAGATAGATATACTTTATTGCATAAAATTTACAGATAGTCTTTGGTATTAAAAATAATTACTTCACAACATCACATACATTGATCTCACTCTGAGATAGGTAGCTCAACCACCTGTGTTACAGATATCAGAATCAACAGTGGGATTACAAATATATACATATAATACTTTTCTGTTGTAAATACATACTTATAATACATAGGTAACACCCAGACCAATACAAACAGATATATTCATGCACACAAATGTTTGTACTGTGCGGGGATCGAACCCGCTACCCTTGCACCATAGGCAGCGTTCACTACCACTGTTCCAAACGGGTCGTTGCTATTATACTAGTATAATTTAGGCGGTTCTATCGCTAAGAGTGATCTCTTCCAGACAACCTCAATATGTATCAGAAGGCGAAAGTTTTTTAGAGAATAGACCCTGTGTTCCCTGGGGAAAAATATTTGCTTTCATTAGTATAGTGCCCCAGATAAAGGAGTAAGACGGTTAAAAAAGCATGGTGTATATTTTCTGGAGAATGGATCAGAGGATCTTATTATACTAGATCTTTGAGTAAGATAATAAATAATAGTCAGGTTAACTTAGATCCAAAGAACCATTGTTTCAAAAGTTTTTTAATACATGCACCTCACCGTAGCTAAGCAAACTGTTACGGCTTTTCTTATGGTCCTAAATAAAACTGTCACGGAGCAAAACGCAGGTACTAAGAGAGATTTGCTTGTCAGCTTCAAGCTCTGAGAAGTTCATTTACTTCGCTTTCCTCTTCCACCCTAGTTCCTCACTAAATATGTCTTTGCGATAATATATTTTTCATCTTAAAAAATCGTTTCAATGCCGTCAGATGAAAATGAAGCGAAGATTTTTTAAATTTAGTACTTATACCCAAGTCATAAGGTTTAAAGTCATACATGTTTTTTGACGCGAATGTACGAGCCTACGCATGATAAAGCATTTTGTCGTCGTCGCATCGTTAGTTCAGGCTTAAGGTTTCTCAAACTAATGGGTATTATGTTATTTATTGAGCAAAAGAAGAAACACATAGGAAAATAAAAATAACAACTGAGACCTAAAAAAAAACGAATGTAGTGGGGGGGGGGGGGCGTGGTTTGAACCCTACCATGTACCTATGACATTTTCAAATCTATGTGCGTAGATCTACCATCACTTAGGTGAGAGAAAACGTCGTAAGGAAAACTGCTCGTTTCGGATAGTTTCTGAAACGTGTAACCATGATTCTGTTGGTCTAGTTCTCCTGTTAATGGGTTGTGAAGGTCACTATCTTTATTTTAATCAACAGACTCACCATATCCTGAATCATGGTCTAACTGCCACACTCAGAGTCGTTGATTAACTTAGTTATCTACTTCAGAAAAAATATTGACACTTATTTTGATACGCATAAAGACTACCGATACTAAAGTTAATGAACATTAACTTAAATGACGTCTCTGAGTGCGGCCGTAAGCATAGTTGAGTTTTAACAAATCCCAATTATTCGATAGTTAAAGATATTTGATTGGCGTAAAATAGAAAGATACTGACATGAAGTTCGCCTTATTGTATCAAAATATGTGCAATAAAGTTTTAAATAAATAGAAAGATACTGACATACTTCAACCTGACTTCTATGTAAGTACATACAGTGCGACCGTGATCAGAAGGCATTTCAGTGACATTGACAGGGGGCGTTGTAATACGTCTTTTCTATGCGAAAATGTCAAAACAGCATTAGTTCCGACTTTTTGCCACATGCCAAATAACCGTGATCGGACTTTAGTGCTATGGGGTTTAGAATCAACAAAGGTACCACAAACATACATATGTTTTTGACCGTGGGAGAATCATCTTTTGTCATGAATGGGTTTGTGCTGTATTTCGCCGAGTGAGTGAAGGTAGTGGAGTCCCAGTCCGGATGAAAGGGATGCTTAAAGGTTTGGAGCGCACTTGTGACTGGTGTTGTAGGGTGTCCATTATTTGTATTAGGAAAAGTTCCAACATGCTGTAACATTGCGGTGTACAAATATAATAATGAGGTAAATAATTATCTAAAATAATAAAATTAAAAACAACAAACCACTATGAGTCAAATTAAAAAATAAGTAAATTATCTCATGTTCGGCAGCAATCGCTTACCATCACGTGGTCCGTCTACTCTTCTGCCACCTATGACATAAGTAGTCGAGTAAGTAAATAAAACATTTACTAACCACAAAATATAAATTGTACAAATGTTATATAATATGACACAAGATCATTAGCAAACGAAAAAAAAACCCCACGCACCCAACTTTGAGAAACCTAGCAAACGGTACCTTTACATAGTATTTGTAGATTTCTTAGAATATTGATGTACACAATACTGCGCATTTAAATAATAAATTTCTAAAAAAAAACCATAGCGATTATGAACTAGAGAGCTTTGAATCAAACGAAATAACGAGCAAATATTTACTCACTCCATCATGATAATTTCAGCATATCATTCCTATCATCATCAGCCTATATTATTCCACTGCTCGACAAAGGCTTTAATTTTCCAGGGGAAATCCTCATGGCCGTCACCTTGTCAATGTCCCTATATGGAACAAGATGGTGTGTGGGACTCTAACCCTAACCAAAACCCCTAGGATATCCATCTCAGCGCGATCACGATCTGAAACCCCACAGCAGGGACTGATGGACCTTACCGCTTCTCTGAGTATGTCGTGCCAGGACAACGTTGTCATGTCTCAACATGGTTTTCTTTTCATCTTTTCCTATAGATCCCACTTTACCGTATATTATATACGCCGTGTGGTATCCCGGCAGAGTAGAATAGGCCACCCTCACTCTTACCGAGGTGTCGTAAAAGGCGACTAAGGTAAAGCTGCTGGCATGATCATCAGCACCCAGAGAAGGAAAACTCTGCATTTATATCTAAACCCTCGCCAACCCGTCTGCCAAGCAAGTGAGTATGGCAATTACCCCTCACGTGATTGAGGGAGGCCCGTGCCCCAGCAGTGGGGACTTAAATGGGCTGATGATGATCGTCGCTCCATCTAGACCTGGAACGTCCTACAGTATATTTGACTGGTTGGATGGCGTCATACGCAAAAGGAAGACAGACATACGTGTGTTCACCACACTTGTTTATTCAGTGTCTCGGTGTAATATCTGTATTTTTATTTTATTTTATTTATTTATTTGGAAACAAACTGTCATTTACAAACTTTGCACAAAAACATAATAATAGACTTACAATTTCTCTAATTGAAATTAAAAACAGCTCTAAGATAGACTAATTTAAACTTTAGAACAAACATTTTTGTTCAGAATAGACTTAAACTATCGTTACAATAAATCTAACATGATAAACAAAAGCAAAAATTTAAGTACTATCGTTACAATAAATCTAACATGATAAACAAAAGCAAAAATTTAAGTAAGTAATTCAGCCTATACTCTGTCCCACAGTAGAGCAAAGGCCCCATCATAGAAATTAATTATCGCTAATATGATGGGATTAGGGTTAACCACCAAGCTTGCCCAATTCAGATTGGTGATCACAAACCCGTGCAATGTTTAAAAAATTCTAAACATATTATTGCTCGACCTGGGATTCGAACCCAGGACCCTGAGATCACGGCCTGGTACTTAAACCACTAGACCAACAGGGCGAGTATTTTTGTTTGTTGTCTAACATCCATAACACAATGCTTAAGCTACTTAGTTCGGAACCAGGTCAAGGTATGAGATGTTGTCTGTATTTATTTATTTACCGAGACGTTTTTTTATGTGATAGGTGGGCAGACGGATCGCCTGATGGTAAGCAATTGCCGCCACCCATAGACACCCGCAACACCAGTGGAGTCACAAGTGCGCTGCCAACCTTTAAACCCTCCTTACCCGCGGGAACCATACCATTAATATTCAAAGCGGTTTTCTATAAAGCAACACTGCGTGCGCAGTCTAGTTCACAAATAACCTCGGTTTATCAACAAGGCCACATCAATCAAGAGGTACGTAACTCCATAATTACTACCCGGCCGCACATGGGGATTAATCTCAGAGGTCCTACGACTGTCCGTCTTGGGATGGGAAATAAAACTAACCACTATGACTGTTACAACTATACGACTATACCATTGTGACGAAATTTGGCACTCAGCATTTGAAGTGATGCGACCAGTGCGACAGTATATCTTTTTATTTTTATTTATGCTTTTTTAGTAACTTCATCTGTCTTCCTTTCCTGTCATTGACGCTCGTGGTCGTTAGTCCTCTCCCAGATCCATCCATATATTGTAGGTATAAAATATATCTTCTCTATTATAACCTTATAGTAGTATATTTTAAATAATTTGTGTAGGTTATATTGTATTATAGTAAGTTAAACATTCGTATATATTAGTGTATGATAACGTGTTTATTTATTATCTAGATATATGTATTTATACTATAAATTTACTTAATCAATGTTCAAAATCCAACGGATTGCACCACCCTCCCCTCTTCTATCTAATGTCCTTTACCTGAAGGTTGTCTGGTAGAGATCGCTCCCAGCGATAAGACCGCCTAAATTGTAAATTGTATCTCTGTATACCTAGCTTTTAAGTTTTGTATGTTGTGCAATAAAGAGAATCTATCTATGCTAGCCACGATAAACCAGCCAGCGATCCACCTGTAATCACGGCTGCCTATGAATATCCACGAGATCAGATGAGCCGCTAATGTGTCGCCAGTCTAATTTGCTACTAAAATTTGGGTGAAATTTGAAACCACGTTAATTAGTCTAGAAGTATTCTTCATGCAAGCGTATACTGTACAATTTGCAATTTATATTGTAAATAAATACAGATGACCACTCATAAAAACCACAAAACCAATAATTTGTCAGACATGCCTACACAGTGTAGACCCGGACTAATCATAAATGGGAATGGACATACATTTTGCATCTATAACCGTCTGCAGGTCACTCATAAATATTAAGTTGCCGTTTTGTATGTGCGATTTTCTTATTAGTCGTATTTTCCATACTAACTTTTTTTTAATTTCTAAAATAACAATCAATGCTACAACTCCATAATTATTCAGAAAAGTTTAAAATAGTATTAAGAAAAAAAAATATTACGTCAATTCTGCCAAGTGAAAAAAAGGTAATTGTCAAGATTTTTTTTGCATCCCAAATAAATAAACAAATAAATTATAAACAATAATATCTGATCTCTATTTAATATAAACCTAAATATATAGTCTTAAATAAAAATGTCAATTTCATAGGTAAAGACTTATTATTTAATGCTAAAGAACTGGCCGCCTACCTTAGACACCTGCAATACCAGTAGAGTCACAACTGCACTGCCAAGCTTTAATCCCTCCTTTCACCCGGATTGGGCATCCGGTCCTCTCACTCACGCAGCGAAACACAGCACAGACGCTACTTCACGCCGGTTTTCTGTGAGGCCGTATATCGGTACTCCGGTCGAGCCGGCCCATGCATTCCGAGGCTCTTCCACGGTTAAGTTACAGAGAAAACTTCTAATAACAAGAATTATGCTGTCGAAAGAGAAAGTCAAATTTTTTAGATTTTATTAATTATTTATTACTTACTTACTAACCTCAAAAAACTGTGTGTGTGGTTAATTTGGAATAAAATGAAAATATTTATCATGCCAAAAATGGTTTTATTGAAAACGAAATACGTGGTATAGATACTATAACTATTTTTAGTTTAATATCTCACAGTCATCCCAACATCAATCCACATGAGCCCTCAACAATTAATAACACACGGGAATGAATTATGAACCCACTCAAATTGCCCGGCCGGTCTCAGATGAGCATAAAACCAACCGCAAGGAGCTGCCCAGGGCCGAATGCCAGCAAAATGAACGCCTTATTTGAGTAACCCGGCGAAATTTCGGTTCCAACCAGTTTCGGTTAAACAATAGTTGCGGACGAAGTTTCGGTTTCGGCGAAAATTTTAGTCGCGCCGAAAAAAGTTAAGTCTAACTTTGTAGTGACACACACGCCCTGCCATTACTATCTAACTTGTGTGATTCTAAACGCAAAGATTCGTTTTTTTTTTAATAAGGCTCTACCCGAAGATAATTTGCCAATGTCAAATAACTTATTGAGAATAAGTAGGTAGTCAACAGTCGAAGTCAGTCAAAGTCACAGTCAATCAATAAAATCGCAGGCGTTGTGCCTGTGATTTTACGTTTTATCGACCTACGGATTCAGCGGATATTACTCAAAAAGTAATTGCAGGTTTTAAGACTCTATTCGGTCCAAGCAAGCTGTCACGAGACAACTCACTCGATACACAACAGCAGTGTTAAAAACGATACAATCCAACTATTCTTATTAATAGGATCACTTTGCGGCACTTTGTGACCCAAAACCACTAGACACTAATTTAAAACCTTTGAATTGCATCAGCTCACGCGGCTTGTTTTAGCCCTACCTAGCCGAATTCCTACTTCCCTTTAAACCTTACTTCCCTTTAAATTTTGAACAACTTAACCTACCATTCATTAAATTGAATACGTCATCGGCTGCCACGAGTCTTGGGATCGAGTAGAGTTGGACTTCATGAGGCAAGCTTGGGATAGATCTGTGGCGCTGCTTTAAGTAGGCCCACGCTCAGCAGTGAATGGACACATCCTATTGGTTGATTGATTGATGTTTCGGCGTCGGCCAAAAATAGTTTCGGTCACAGTTTTGATGTAGGTCAAGTCCTACAGCCCCACTGAAACTTGATTTCAGCCGCGTCATGGCCATGTATCATTCAACTTATAAAATGTCGGGTAAAGTTAAGGCGCAGTTTATTTATGAAATAAGATATACAGTATACTGTTTTGTTAAACTTTTTAACTAAGATGTTTTTTATGTTAAATACAGGGACGGTAAACTATTAGAACGCGATTTTGAGTTGTGAAAGGCATTGCAAAGGATACATATACATGTAGATTACGCTGCTTATTAGATTATATATGTCACCGGAAAATAACAAGATCCGTAAGTTTATCAATTTACTAGGAAGTTTATAAACTTACGTAGGATTCTAAACGGGAGATAAATTGTATTATTTTACGTACACATTTTCGTAAATTTATCAATTTCCGACGTCACACGGTAAATTTATAAACTATTTTATATGGTCCGACCAATCACAGAAGCTCCTTTAAATGTACGAATCTTTGAAATACGTAAAATAACACATTGCTCTCTGATTGGTCAATGTTCATAGTGGCAATGTCAATCAGATCGCGCGTAGCATTTGGATATTGCTTACTTATTATTTTACGAGTGGGTTCAGTAAGTTTATCAATGTACGAAAATGTGGACGTAAAATAATACAATTTATCTCACGTTTAGAATCCTACGAAAGTTTATAAACTTCCTAGTAAATTGATAAACTTACGGATCTTGTTATTTTCTGGTGACATATTCTTTCATATCTTTTACTATTTAGCTCGTGTTAGATATTTTATTTAATTTATTAAATTAAGTTAAAAGTCCGCTTGTATGTTTCATGTCTGCTGGCATTCTGAATTTTTATAATCGTTATTCTAGAAACTACGTTCTTGAATATTGGAAACTATGATCAAATGTCAAGTGTGTTTTTAGAACTATCTAAGTATTTTTTATCAAATGAAAATCTTTTTTTAACACTTAAAATTCGTACTAATAAAATCGTGTTTAAAATAGCTGATCTAGTTAATAGATTCCATTTATATCATACCTTACCTAATACTTTATTTAACCTTACCTAATATAGATTAAGTTTCGGTTTCGATCAAAAGCCCTACTCCTGTAAGGCACTACATATTGCACACGATGGTTCATTAGTAACTTTGACGTGGCCACACTTTGTATGTCCCTTCCAGGGGACATTATCTTCGGCTTTATAGTAGGAGACAAACTGAGGAATGCGTAATGAAATACCCGGGCCAGAAAGGAATGTCAAATGAGAGAAAACCAAAGGGCCGTGGTACACTGAAATATTAATGTTTATTCTGCTAAATAAACTTGGCGACTGATATCTTAGGTGGGTTGCAGACTGTAATGAGAATTTATTGCCCATCCTTTATTAATGTGCCTAAGTCGACATGAATAAATTGTTTTTGTGAATTCTTAAAATACGGTTCTTGTGGATTTGATGTTTTTTTTGTTAGTAGCCCGAGAAAACTTGACCAGATTTTACTGGCCCCATTTGCACAGTCATTTGATATTTTTTTTATGTGATTTGTGGCAGACGAGCACACGGATCACCTGATGGTAGGCGATTGCCGCTGCCCATGGATATCCGTGACACCAGTGGAATCACAAGTGCGCTGCCAACATTTAAACGCCCCTTTCCCCCGGATTGGGCCTCCGGTACCCTCACTCACGCAGCGAAACTCAGCAAAGTGCTGCTTCACTTTTGTGGCAGACTATTTGATTAAAAATATATTTGCTCAAGTATGATATCAAACAATTCTTTTTTGTAAATAACCTTGTTCATTACTTCACGGGTTCATTGCAAGCCACCTGAGGCGGCGCCTCACGACGCTCGTGGACACGTCCATTGCCACGCTCCTGGGTGAACTTTGATAACACCTTAGTGTCCTACCTCTACAGCTCACAAGAGTCCGCTAAGCATTCTCGTCTCCTAAGTGGGTCAAGATATATTCAGACAGCACAAAGGACGCATTCAGGGTTTTACTTTCACAAGAACTGATAACCGATACCGCTTGAGTATTAAGTGGAGTACTATAAATGTGAAGTCCTATTGTGTGAGTAGGACCTTTGTAGGGTAAGTATTATCTCAGTTGACGACCCATTTGGATCAGTGGTAGTGAAAGCTGCTTCTGGCAAATGTTGCGAATTCGATCCCCACACAGTACAAACATTTGTGTGCATGAACATGTCTGTTTGTGCTGGTCAGGGTATTTTCTATGTATCATAAGTATGTATTTACGATACAAAAGTATTAAATGTACATATTTATAATTTCACTGTCGGTTCTGATATGCGTAACTCAGGTGCTTGAGTTACCTATCTCGGAGTCAGATCAATGTACTCGTATGAGATGTTGTGAAATTTTATAAAAAAGGAAAAAGGTTAGGCACAGTATCCCAAAGTGAGCCTTGGCCACCGATAATAAGAGCCTCTATCTAGGCCTGTCTTACACCACCTCCTGCCAATCATCCGTCAAGAGTGCGCGCAAATCAGTTGAAATATTTAAGCTGTTTTAAACCTTATCAACTGTGGCTCTGCGTCGATTGGAGAGGAACGCTCGTTTCAGCCAGAAACTCATACTACGCATCTGTACGTATCCAGCCTACACAGGTCTGCGATAGTCGAGCGGGTCGTAGATTACGAGCGAAAGAAGTCCAACTGGACGCTGAGGGTCGAACGATTGGAGTCTCGTCACAAAGTGAACTTCGGCTCGTTTGTAGTATGAGTGCCGACCCAATCTCTGGCAACCTTTATGAAAGAGGACTTTTGTTCGCAGGGGGCCGTCTTTCGGAGTAATATATCCTGCATATGTGGCTGATCTCGGAGATCAGCTGCTGTATTTTTCAGATAGACAGTAGCCAAATCTGTAGGTGGATGTTTTTAGATCTGAGGGTAGGCCGTGTCTGTTGTGGGGACATTATAGGCTCGGAATCAGCTAGGTACTGTTTAAAAATATGTAATGCAAACAAAAGACCTTTGTTTATTAAACCATAACTAATCTCGTTTCAACCGGATAACCTTATATAAGATATTTTAATATAACCGAGACCAATAATACACAAAAAGACGGAAAAGGTGCATAATAAATAATAATAAACACAGACGGGCCACGAGAATAATTCACGGCCCATCTGGGCACATGTGTACAATCAACATAAATATTGTACAAGACAAAAAGTTGCCAAAAAATCGCCGGTTGCCCGACGTCCATAAAGCTTTGTATGGATTACGCGGATTTTTATTGCTTTCCGTGGTAACCGACGCTGGAGGATTCTGCTGCTGGATGTACAAAACATTGGATATGGTAGTGTTTGCACTGCAGCCAGCAGTGTGGGTGCCATTCGGGGGGCGGTGTTTGGTGGGCCGTGGGAGAGGCCCTGGGTCCTTAGGACAGGAGTGCTAGCGAGACGCCGTGCTGGCGTGCCTCCTTGCCCTGAACGGTATGCGGCAGGATCCCTCGAGGTCATAGGCCCCGTGTTCCGTTCGGAATTTCCCGGGCAATGGTCGGAAAAAGCCTCAGAGATTTGCCCCAGGAGCATGTCACACTACCCAGCCGACTCCCAGCGGACCAGGTGTGCATAAGGCGGCGCCGACAACCGGCGCCGACGTCGGCTCCTTCTGAGCTGACGGAGTTTTCTCCGAGTCATATAAAAAAAAATAAAAAAAATGGTATAAACTTAATGCTCGATGAACAATACTGCCGACGCTGAACGATTCTGCCACTGACTGTAGAACACATTGGATGTGGAAGGTACAAACTAAATGCTCGATGAACAATACGGCCGTGGCTGGACGATTCTGCTGCTGGCTGTACAAAAACTTGGATGTAGAAGATACGCACTAAATGCTCACTGAACAAAATGGCCGACGCTGGAGGATTCTGCTGCTGGCTGTACAAGACATTGGATGTGTAAGGTACAAACTAAATGCACGCTGAAAAAAAATACTGACGCTGGACGATTCTGCTGCTGGCGTACAAGACATTAGATGTGAAAAGTACAAACTAAATGCTCGCTGAACAAATGGCCGACGCTGGAAGATTCTGCAGCACTAGCTGACATAGATATCGAAAAGTTCGTTATAGTTATAGATGTAAATCGTATCGTGTTTCTCACGCACGACTCTCTCTGTCTTTGAAACACGCTGAGATCACTGTGATATGTGTGTATAGCCTGTCTAGCACGATTTAGGCAACAAAATAAATGGTACAAAATATATATTCAGTTGGTCTGGTTCCCCTATAAAGGGTTTCGAAGGTCAGACGGCTAATGTAATTACTAGACTCCCAGAATACCGAATCATGGTTTAAGCTTACCTGTGTCCAGAGAGACAGCTTTGGACACATCCGGGAATTATACGCTAAGATGAGTAGGTACAAAATAAATCGCTGAACATAGCACACATCTAAGCTTTTGACCGTGGGAGAGCCATGCTTCGGCATGAATGGGTTGGCTCGACCGGAGTGATACCACGGCCTCACAGAAAACCGGCATATAGCAGCACTATACAGTGTTTCGCTGCGTAAGTGAAAGTACCGGAAGCCCATTCCGGGGGAAGGGGGTTTAAAGGTTAGCAGCGCACTTTGTGACGTCGCGGGTGTCCATAGGCGGCGGCAATTGCTTATCATGAGGTGTTCCGTCTGCTCGTCTGCCACCTATCTCATAAAAAAAAACATGCCTCTTCTGATCTCTACGTGTTATTCCCAATCGCGTCATTCCCGACTGCGAAAAGAACTGTTCTTCAGTAACAAAGAATCAGTTCACTAAAAGAAAACTTTCGTAAATATACCAAACACGAGCTCTAATAATAGAGAACATAATACATTATTCGTGTACCACACTCACTCACGCCATCCATCCCTAATGTAGTGCAAAAACATCCATCAACAGATATCGCGCGACATTGATCCTACTTGTTGCTTCGCCTCCGCCTAATAGAATCTTCCGAATAATACCAGCATTCAGAAATATTTACCACTAATAATAGTAATAATATCCTTCAACCGATTCAACCAACGATCGATAAGCCACTTATGCAGGATGTATTATAGTACTCAAGTGTATGCGCAAACACAAGTGTACTCTCTATTCCCTTGCCCTCATAATCCGATGGGACACCAGTGTGACACGACCAGAGAGGGATCGGGCGCTGGACCAACGGCTTTAACGTGCTTTCCGAGGCACGGGGGTACAAGACAGCCAACTTCCAGACTCCAGGCTGAGTACTAAGATTTCGTTACCGAAAACTTAGGTACACATTTTTGGTCCGACCCGGGGATTGATCCCGGGACCTTCTGCGCAGCCGTCGCTTTAGAGTGCGACCCACTAACCACTACGCCACGGAGGCAGTCGAGGCAGGTAGTATTATAATAATTGCATGTTTTGTTTCGAGCAAAGATTCATTCTAAGAGCAACTTAAAATTGACGCAAACTCACACAACAAAAATAAATGTACCCAAATGCACAGAACATTAGTCTGTTTTGCTGCAATTTTTCCATACGGTATCTTCGCGACACGCTAAATATTCAGACTCTGGGCTAACATTGAGAGTTGATTAAAAGAAAAACTCAGGTACACAATTTTGGCCCGACCCGGGACCCCAAGCGCAGCCGTCGATTTAAAGTGCGACTCACTACCCACTGCGCCAACGAAGCAGTCTAACCACTAATAGCTTCATCATATTCCGATGAATAGCTGGCAAGAAGTAGTGCAGGATCGACTGAAGTGGTGATCTCTTGCTTTGGAGACGAAGACTCTGTTTGGGTCGCTGAGCCAGCGAAGTAAGAGTTTCGTCGTTATCACCTTAGCATTTTTGCTGTCGCTTCGGAGCTCAGGGTACGCTTTCCTACAACGACTTCCCTTCTTCGCACGGTTTTGGGCATCCATATTTACCGTGGGAGAACCTTGCTTCAGTATTAATGGGCCGGCTCGGCCGGAATGATACCACGGCTTCACAGAAAAACCGATGTGGCAGCACTGTGCTGTTTCGCTGCGAGACTGAGGGTACCGGAGAGCCCAGTTCAGGGGAAAGGAGGGTTTAAAGGTTAACAGCGCATTTGTGGCTCCACTGATATTGCGGGTGTCCATGAGCGGCGGCAATCGCGTCTGTACGTCTGCCATCTATCACATAAAAATATACCACCAAAAAGGTTTACATTAAAGGGCAATATAATAAGGACTGCAGCCGCAAACTGCAACTGAAAGATGTTAACCGCAGTCTAAGTGCGGTTTGCAGTTCGAATCGCAAATCTGTCTTTACGTACGATTCTGTAGCGGTGACAAACGATCCTATAAAACCGTCAGAAAACACCCGAAAAACGATGAATATGTGGCATAATGTAAACATTAGTCTCAAAATAAAAAATCTCAAGATACCTATATTTCATAAAACGAATTGCAAATAAACCTTAAAAAATAAAACCACTTACAACTCACATTATGTTTCGAAATTATTATTTTTTTATATGTGAATACTGTACCCAAAAGTACTTCCGGAACAATAATTTGGTCAACTGTTAAAATCCGATGTTTCTCCAAGGCAAGGTTTTGCTTCTGACTGCCTCTTTTTGCTTTTGTTTGTTACAAATCCCTAAAAAGGTATCAAAAATTCCCATCTTATTTTTTCACCCGGATTTTCAGGGAAACTTCTTAAGATGGCTACCCAGTATTCTATGTATCTGTCTTTGGTGATTTTTGTTGATATTGTTTGGGGACAGGAAAATTGTCTTTGTTGTGTTATTTTTTGTATGTTTATATAGGTAAACTTTATATAACGTTGTTACATAAATTCCGTTCCTATATCATTATCCGGTATCATTGTATATGAAAAATTAATGCACATTTCGTGCACGTATATAAATATTCATTCCGCGCACCCCCTGTGGAAAATAAGCATAGGTGGTCTTACTTTAACCATCGATTTTATCATATTTGAAAAGTACGTTAAAAGATACATAAGTAGAAATTATTCCATTAATTCGTCAAATTAAAGAAGAAAAATATAAAAACAATTCAACATAATGTATATTTAAACGTACTCTTAAAATATAATAAGGCCGGCAACGCATTAGCGATCTCTCTGATTTCGCGGATGTTAATGGACAGTTAAAATATAATAAGGCCTGGCAACGCATTAGCGAAGATTGCTTTCCATCAGGTGACGCGCTTGCTCGTTTGTCGTCTCTAGCATAAAAAAAATAATAAAAATAATGAACATTGAAAAACATTCCATCACGGACAAAAGAATTGCATTTCCTATTTCTGTCGCACCATCAAGAAATGGAACTCGTGGCCGGCGCATGTATTTCATCCTTCCTACAATATGGATTCCTTCAAACAAAGCGTGAAGAAGTATCTCGCGGGCCAGTATGGCAGTGCCAACGGAGGTGATGCCTTGACATCGCTTCCGTTGTAATTGCAACTTGGGCTCTTCTCTTGCTTACCATCAGGCTGAGGAGAGCCAATATGCTGTGCCTCTATAAAAAAAAACTGGTGACGTTTAAGTTTTGTTTCTGTGTATTCAATATGAGAAATTATTATTAGATCATTAACTATGAATTTGAAGACTTGTTCAGAGAAGTGTTGTTTGCTATACCTCACCCATACTAATATTTAGGAATGAATGAATGAATATACTTTTGTTGCACTCAATACAGTATGAAAACTTAAGACTAGGTATTACAGGATATGTGCAACGAGGCGGCCTTTACACTATGAGCGATCTCTTCCAGGCAACCTTTGGGTAAAGGACACTTGATGGAGGTGTAGAGCAGTGCAATCTTAATATTTATATACTTACACAGAGTAGAGGACATGTTAGGGCACTCACTCGGACCCTCACAGGGCACTGCAAATTAAACAAGCACCTGCACAACATGGGCCTTTCAGATACCAAAATCTGCAGGTTCTGTCGCGAGGACGAGGAAACGATTATCCACGTCCTCGGCGAGTGCATAGCGCTGCACCGTTGCAGAAGCCGGCACCTAGGAGCACACATGATCTCAGCAGACGAGATCAAAAGCTCCCCCATCAGCTCCATTCTCGGGTTTATCCTGGAAATGGAGCTACATGAGCTGCTGTAATAGGTTATGGGGCTGCCACAATAGATCATCTACTGGTCGCAGTGGCTATGAGACGCAGGGCTCACCCCATTTCTAACAAATAATAATAAATACCGCCGTGTGGTCCCCGGCAAAGTAGAATAGGCCACCCTCACTCTTATCGAGGTGTCGTAAAAGGCGACTAAGGTAAAGCTGCTGGCATGATCATCAGCACCCAGAGAAGGGAAACTCTGCATTTATATCAAAACCCTCGCCAACCCGTCTGCCAAGCGTGGTGATTATGGCAATTACCCCTCATGTGATTCAGAGAGGCCCGTGCCCGTGTAAATGGGCTGACGATGATACTAATACATATCTACGTAAAACGACAGAAAATACTTACATACATATATTATTAAATATAGATATATGCAACTACAATAAATAAAAATGAATCTCAAAGTATGCGAATGATTTTAATCAAAGGACAGTAAGTCGTTAAGGCTTTTTGATCCGTAGTTAAACTAAACTATCGGTTTAAAAAAGTAACCATTGACAAAATATCGCTAAAATGAGTTTTATGACCAATACTTAGCTTAACCAACAGCTATATTACAAGGAATGATGTCACTTTGACGCAGTCACTTTGACGATTGTTTAAACAGTTAACAATAGTTAATTCAACCAAATAGTAACTACGGTCTACTACTACGATCAATAAATCGGCTCTAAGAGA
This sequence comes from Marasmia exigua, assembly GCA_019059595.1. Classification (NCBI taxonomy): domain Eukaryota; kingdom Metazoa; phylum Arthropoda; class Insecta; order Lepidoptera; family Crambidae; genus Marasmia; species Marasmia exigua. The sequence continues at coordinate 8,234,933 of CM032476.1, read as the reverse complement.
TGGGGAGAGGAAGTGTGGTCTCAAGGGTTAAGGAAATGTAATTTAATTTATGCTTTAAGGCGACGGGTAGCCCTGACTAGCGACACCATTCGTTTTTAATTGTTAGCTACTAAACCGGATCTATTTTAAACAATTTCAGGGTTACAACCTCTCTTCAAACAGTTATACTGGTCAGTTATGTTGGATCCGTTTTTGTACGCGAAAAATTGATTACCGCCAAAAGCGGCCACTTTTAGCGTGAATCAATTTTTCGCGTACAAATGTTGAGTCTGCATTAAATTGTGCATGGTTATTTAATAAATAGTATAAGTGTTTGCCGAGAAGTTGTAACCCCGAAATTGTTTAAAATCGAAACGGTTTAGTAGCTAACAATTAAAATCGATTGGCGTCGTTAGTGTGACGGGTAGGGACCCGTCACCTTAAAGATAGGTAGGAGTTGGATTGCCTTTGGAAGCTTCTTTACTAGTTCAGAATAAATTCTGAAACATGCAAGAGACGTGGGACCTGCATGTCCTAAGGATGTTTTCTTTTACCGCTGAGCTCATGGTAGATAATGCACATAGATTTAAAAATCCAGATGTGATTCAAGTGGGCATTCGTAGTCAGGAGGAATAGCGTACTCCCTTTTAAAAAGGCCGGCAGTGCACCTGTAACTTTTGACGTGACAGGTGTCCATGGGCAGAGGTAATCGCTTACCATCAGGTAATATGTCTGCTCGTCTGCCCCGTATATCATAAAAAAAGGCCGCACCATGGTATCTACTGAGCTACCATCATGAATATATGAGGCTCGAAATACCACCTCCAAAAATAACTTATAAATCCTACATCCCTGTCGTCAGTGCCATGAATTTTTCGGGACTTATGTACTTATGCGTATAGACGGCTCAAACCCTGGAAAATCTTTGAACGACCCAACGATAGATGTACAGCGAACAACTGACAGGTGAGAATGAAAATAAAAGCCGCTGGTTGTGGGGTCATTTAATACCTACCTTTTTGTTTCTTTATTTAATGCTTTTGATTTGGGAATACAGATTTGCATTTGTGTAAATATAGATCCCTATGAAGCAGAAAATGTCTATGTTTTGTGGATGTTTTGTGGATGATAATATTACTTTCGAATACATCATCAATATTGAAAAGAGTAACTACTGAGTTTCTTGCTGGTGGCTTCTCAGTAGGAATCGACATTCCGAACCAGCGGTAGATGATAATATTATGTACCAATTTTGATATTCATAAGTGTTCTGTATGGACCCAAATTGAATATTTTTTTATCTTTATCTTTACATGTTCGAGTATGCACTTATTTGCCATTTGCGTGCATATTTTGCATGTTATCTCATTTTCTATAGATATGCATAAAAATAGTATTGGAAAGAAAAGGAATGTTTTTAAAATGAAGTAGCGATATTTAGGTGCTTAATTAGGGAATGTATCCTAATATTATAATAATATAATCTTTATTGCAAATTCAGGATCCATGCATTTATACATTAATAGAAAACTAATACTATTTTATTACTAAATTAAATAAAATTACTTAAAAATACAACATCACAAAAATGCATCATACAGAAAATAAAATAAAATATTGTTATCATTATAAACTTACACACAAAGTCCATACGCAAAATTTCTGGTATAGCCCTTCCAGCATTTTTGTCTTCAATGCACGGCGTCAATGTGCTTGTGTCTAAAATTTTAATCCTCTACAGAGCCCCAGGACACTATTTTTCAGCCCAGCTGTCGGAAGCCATTGATGCCTGGAAGGGCCTGTCCAGCGATGACGCGCCAATTTCGCCGTCATCCCAAAGGCTGTGGTATGAGCCGATGTGCAGACTAGTGCGGAATAATTTACTCGAAACGCTAACTAGACCTGCAGACCAGCCTCGTCTCCTTGCTGAGGCAAAATGGGAATTGGGTCTTTGGCTCCACGCCCTTCCGTCTAAAGATATATTTATCAAGTAAATTAGAAAGAAAGAAAGAAAACTATTTATTGACCACAACATATAATACATAAAATAAATAATAAAAAAATGGTACAGAGCATAAGAGTTGCGGCCAACAAGGCTCAGCCTTCAGCATATGCTGCAACTGCCACAAACCAGCAGCTGCAGCGCTGGTTTTCATGCTGGACGGTTATTCAAGTAACATTCAGACGGACGTCAAGCGGCTGTGTTCAGCCAGTGTCTATAAGTCTCTGTCGGGACCAATCTATCATACAACTCTGTTATATGTAGGTATGACACCTAATTTTCTCGTTCAATTTCTCGTTGCTCATTTGTTTTCTTTTCCATTTCGGATTAAAAATACGCTTAGCAAGTCATTTCTAATAATTCCTTCTAACGAGTCATTCCAGTGCAAAAAGTAAATTAACCGAGCAATCAAACGTATTTGATCGGAACACAGAAACATCGTGGTCAGCCCGATACAAATGGTCATTACTGGGCATTCGAGCCGTGTCACCGATTTAATTGAACCCGTCAAGGCCCCGACTAATGGGTTGATAATATCAGCTCATTTAGGTATTGTTTTGTTTTTTAGTCTAGATACAAGTATTAGAAAGGAACCGGAGGTACCGGAGGCCCAATCCAGGGGAATGAGGGGTTCAAAGGTTGGCAGCGCGATTGGGCCACCACTGGTGTCGCGGGTGTCTGTGGGCGGCAGCAATCGCTTACCACCAGGTGATCCGTCTGCTCGTCTGTCACCTATCAAATGCAGCAAATGCTGAGGTTGGGCCTTGTTGGCTAAAGAACTTGTCCTATTTGTGTATTTATGTCAATCGTGTTTAAATTTGTGTTCTGTGCCCAATAAAGAAATCTTTATCTTTTATCACTTAAAAAGGAAGTAAATAAAAGATACACGACGGAAGAACCTTTACGAAAAACGCAACATAACCTATAGTGGTATATGTAATCATCTATTTTATTTACAAAACAGAATCCAATAATTGAGCACAGGCAGATAACTTATAATTAATGATGTCTGGGAACAATCTTATCACCGGCCCACAACATCCAAACCCGGTGTTGTATACAGGGTGAGCGCATCCATAGCCCCCCACGCACGTTAATAATTAACGACAATCTAATTTGATGCTAGGACATAGCGAAATCAGTTACAGTAGAATAGTTTGATGATCATGCCAGCAGCTTTACCTTAGTCGCCTTTTACGACACCTCGGTAAGAGTGAGGGTGGCCTATTCTACTCTGCCGGGGACCACACGGCCGCGAGAAGGAAAACTCTGCATTTATATCAAAACCCTCGCCAACCCGTCTGCCAAGCGTGGTGAGTATGGCAATTACCCCTCATGTGATTGAGGCCCGTGCCCCAGCAGTGGGGACTTAAATGGGCTGATGATGATGATGATGAGAATAGTTTATTTACAAGACTTCTACCATGTAAGGTACTAAGAATAACATGTTCTGTGTTGTGATGTCTATAATAATAAATATTTTCTTTATTTCTTTCTTAAAAATACCGGCCACGTGCGAGTCAGACTCGGCCATGAAGGGTTCCGTAGCAGCAAGTATTAAAAAAACTGCTAACTTATTCTAGTTCAAATCAATTTTTGTTGTTAGATTTCATGGTACCTAATGTAAGACATATTTTTTTTTAGTTTTATAATTATTTTATTAAAGAACTTAGAGGAGGAGGGGGGCACATTTTACCGCTTTGAGAGCGTCTCTTGCGCATAGTATTAAGATTAGATTTTTTTTATTAGAAACCTTAACATAATTTTTAAAGACCTATCCATAAATACCCCACACGGTTTGCTGAAAAAAATAATTGAGTTTCAGTTTTAAGTATTTGTGCTGTGTAAAAATTCAACAAAAAAATGTTATGCCTAGTTTTGTGAAAAAATCGTAGTGTGGTTAACAAAATACACCTATTTACCAAGTTTCAATAGTATAGTACTCATAGTTTCGGAAAAAAGTGGCAGTGACATACGGACGGTCGGGCAGAGGGACAGAGGGACAGACAGCCAGACCTGACGAATCTATAAGGGTTCTGTTTTTTGCCATTTGGTTTCGGAACCCTGAAAAAGTTTGTCACCTTAAGGTAAATTTTCGCTTGCACGGCAAGTAGTAAGTGGTAGTAACACCTGTCCCGCCTGAACACGAGATGAAATTTTTGAGTGTGTTATTTACTTAAATTATACCAACATACCGTTTTAAAAAGATCTGCTAAGATCATCAAAAGGAATCAATGTTGCTACAAGAAATTCTGAAATTTCTGTGCAACAGGTTATTAATTAATTTAATTAATTATTATAATTTATATTTCTCACAACATCTCATACGTTGACCTGATTCCGTACTAAGTAGCTTAAGCACTTGTGTTACAGATATCAGACAACAGAGGAACACAAATATATACTTAAATACAAACATTACACCCAGACACCGATGAACACAAGTGTTCATCGCACGAATGTTTGTCCAGGGCGGGGATCGAACCCACGACCTTTGGCGTAAGAGGCAGGGTCACTACCAATTGCGCCATCTGGTCAGTCAAACACACCGTTACTCTGACAAATTTTCCAAAGGTAATAAGTGCTCATACCATATCAAAAGAATCAATTTGAAAACTGACGAACATTTTCGTTCCTTGACTGTAGCTTATTTTTGAGTTTATATCAAAACTAATGATGTGACTATGAAAGTTTGAAACAATAAATCAATTAGGTTTGGTTGTAACCAAGTATGGTACCAAGTTGTCAGTAACGAATTTTAGGAAGTAATAGAGCCTGTGCGAGTTGGACTCGCCCACCGAGGATTCCGTATGCAGAATCTTTACAAATTGTTCAGCATTTGATTCACGAAGTTATTCTAGTCATCATCATCATCATCAGCCCATTTAAGTCCCCACTGCTGGGGCACGGGCGGTGATTGAGGGAGCAATCACATAAGGGGTAATTGCCATAGTCGCCACGCTTGGCAGACGGGTTGGCGAGGGTTTAGATATAAATGCAGAGTTTTCCTTCTCTGGGTGCTGATGATCATGCCAGCAGATTTACCTTAGTCGCCTTTTACGACACCTCGGTAAGAGTGAGGGTGGCCTATTCTACTCTGCCGGGGGTATATTACTTTCTTTTAAATATTATTTCATACAAATAAGAAATAACAAATCTCAAAAATAACAAAAAAAAAATTTCGCTGATTTCTGTAGTGTTTGTCTCCTTGAGTATTTATTACTATGGCACCAAAGCTTATACTTGGTTTTATTTGAGTTCAAAAATCAACATCTTCGTACATTTTCAGAGAATTAAGTAACAAAAAAAATATTTTTCGGTATTCCGAATTTAGGCATTTTTGTAAACCAGGAGAACAAGTCCTAACAGAATACAGCAAATTTTTTTTTGGCTGACATTTTCATATTTTAACATTATATGAAAGTCCGAGGATCGCCTTTGATATATAGCTGTATGTGTTTGATGCGTACGATTGTGGAATCTGGCGCTTAACCAACTGAAGAGCGAAATTCGCTTGCAGCTAGCAGTTTTCAGTTCGATACAAAAATCATGTCATTTCAAGACATGATTTTTGTATCGAATTATGTTTATTATTAAGTATCAGCCTATACAAAGTCCCCCTGTGAAAAGGCCTCCATCATAAAAATCAAGTTATCAATACTATAATGAGATTAGGCTTAATTACCACACTTGCCAAATGCGGATTGGCAATTACAAACTATCACGAGTTATATTCGAAAAATTCTAACCTTAATTTTCGCTCGACCTGGGGATCCAGGATCCCGAGGACAAGGCCCGGTACTTAAACCACTAGACCAACAGGGCGTTCTAGACCAACAGGGCGTTCTAGACCAACACGGCGTTCTAGACCAACAGGGCGTTCTAGACCAACAGGGCGTTCTAGACCAACAGGGCGTTCTAGACCAACAGGGCGTGCTAGACCAACAGGGCGTTCTAGACCAACAGGGCGTTCTAGACCAACAGGGCGTTCTAGACCAACAGGGCGTTCTAGACCAACAGGGCGTTCTAGACCAACAGGGCGTGCTAGACCAACAGGGCGTTCTAGACCAACAGGGCGATCTAGACCAACAGGGCGATCTAGACTAACAGGGCGTTCTAGACCAACAGGGCGTGCTAGACCAACAGGGCGTTCTAGACCAACAGGGCGATCTAGACCAACAGGGCGATCTAGACTAACAGGGCGTTCTAGACCAACAGGGCATTCTAGACCAACAGGACTTTCTAGACCAACATGGCGTTCTAGACCAAAAGGGCAATCTAGACTAACAGAGCGTTCTAGACCAACAGGGCATTCTAGACCAACAGGACGTTCTAGACCAACATGGCGTTCTAGACCAACAGGGCGTTCTAGACCAGGGACAGGGCGTTATGTATCGTGCGTGCAAGCAATTTTTGTTTGAAAGTGGTTAAGTGCCAGATTCCCCAACCGTACATAGCTGGTCACTTTACTGCTTCCCTCTGCACTATCCCTGAACCCGGCAATACCGCGCTTCCGAAGGGCGCGCGACGCGAAAGGAATCTATGATGGAATACCTAACGCGCAGAATGAGTAATGAAATTCCCGCAAATGCGTTAAATTGAGTAAGCGGTACGGTCAGCGTAGTTAAATTATAATCCAGTTTAGAATCCCGTAATATGTCTTCTGTCTTTTACGGTTAGAGACATTAATCATTTTGGATGGTCCGATGGCGGATTTCTATGAACAATTACTAAAACCTACATAGTACGCGTATAGCAATGGTAGCTTAGTGGTTCAGAATGCGCTTTTCAGGATTTTTCAAATAATAGGTCTTTACGTAAAGGCCCTGTTGATCTAGTGGTTAAGTACCGGGCCGTGATCTAGGGGTCCTGGGCTTGATTCCCGGGTCGAGCGAAAAAGTATGTTGCGAATTTTTCGAACATAGCTCGGTTTTGTGATCACCAATCCGCATTTGACAAGCGTGGTGATTAAGCCTAATCCTACCATAGTAGCGATAACTTGAATTCTATGATGTAGGCCTTTGCCCTGCAGTGGGGCAGTTCATAGACTGATAATTTACCTATGAAAGTGGAGTTTTTTTCTTGACCCAATAAGATGTATAACTCATTTAATAAGAAAAAAGTCACAATAATATAATTTTATTTTTATTTAAGGCTATAATTTAATACTTATTCGATTAGATATTTTTGTATTTATGATGCGAAAAAAATCTTGAAAATTACTCTTGTTTTACTTGGAAGAATTTCGTTTTTATCAACAATAACTTTTTTATTAATTTATTTTTCTGATAAACTATTTTACACGTTCCTAAACGTTGTTCATTAAAGCACAGTTAATTAAAGAGTAGTAGGTAACATTAATAGTTACTTTACAAATCAAAAAAAAGTTAGTTATGGAAAATACAACTTCTAAGAGAATCGCCATACATAACGGCAGTTTCATAGGTGAGTATATGTGTATATTTCTATCATTATTTCAGCGGTGAGGAAAACCATCTTAAGGAAAGCCGCATGTTTAGATAGCTTCTTTAGTTGGTCTGGTTCCCTGTTAAGGCAGTCGCTTCATTGTAATTGCCAGACTCCCAAAATTCTTAGTCATGGGTTTAAGCGTACCCTGGGCTCCAAAGCCATAGCTTTTTATGCGACCGAGAACTACACGCTAAGGTGAAGAAGCTTAGTGGATAAGAATGCGCCTTTCATGCGTAGGGTCTTGGGTTAAATCCAAATAGGCACTTCTGGATTTTCAAATCTATGTGTATGTTTCTACTATTAGCTCAGTGGTGAGGGAAATCATCGTGAGGAAAGCTGCATGTTTGGATATCTTCTGAAACGTAAATGGTTACACGTTTCAGAAGCTATCTAAACATACAATCAATCAATCAATCAAATGATTCTTTATTTGCATCGGCTTGTACACAACACTTACAAATCGTCATACATTTGAATGATTTAAGAATATTTATAAGTACTTATGTTATCATTTTCATGTTAATACATATATATGTTGATACATACAATATACTAAAAAAGTAAATGAACATATCAAAATGAACCGTGTTGGTGATTGGCCGTGTGGTCCCCGGCAGAGTAGAATAGGCCACCCACACTCTTACCGAGGTGTCGTAAAAGGCGACTAAGGTAAAGCTGCTGGCATGATCATCAGCACGCAGAGAAGGAAAACTCTGCATTTATATCAAAACCCTCGCCAACCCGTCTGCCAAGCGTGGTGAATATGGCTATTACCCCTCATGTGATTAAGGGGGGGGGGCGTGCCCCAGCAGTGGGGACTTACATGGGCTGATGAAGATGATGATGATGAAATGAACATAATGTGAATCTACCATAGTTCATTTTGCTATGTTCTCGTGATCCGCACAAAATGGATCAGCGGTCCGGCTACTTCATTTCACGACCCCTGATTTATAGGACCAATAGGTACTCGCATATTTTTTGATTCAGATATACCTAAAATTCTTAAACAATTCATAAAAATGTAGGATCGCATAAAGGAAATTCGTGTACATGTATATGCATACTATGTAGAAGCAAAAACATTACTAGAATTTTCGGGGAAAAGGTTGAGACGTGGACTGAACACACGAATATTCTGCTCAGTTGAGGTACATGAGTTTCTCTTCCGTGATGAACATTAGCCTAGTGAGAACACCAGCACACGACAATAGTTTGTAGATTTTTTGCCTCATAATTCTATTCGATTGTCATTCCATCCCCATCATCTCGATGGATGGCGGTGTAATACTGTGCGTTTTTCGCGGAACTTTCTACCACGTACCTCAGTTCTGTGAAACGGTTTGCCTGCGGGAGTATTTTCCGACGGCTACGACTTGGGGACCTTAAAGAGAAGAGCGTACTCCTTTTTACCCGACTACGGAAAGCAAAAGGAGGGTTATGATTTTGACAGGCTATGTATGTATGTATGTATGTATGTTCATATGTTTCCACGTAACTTCTAAACTAGTTATCATATTTGAACAAATGAGATGTCGTTAGAAGCGTCTTGGTTGTCTTCTGGTTATAGGCAACATGACGTCACGTTAAATTTATTACAGCGCCCTCTAGGGGACTTAGAGTAAGGAACTAAAAAAAATTTTTGCTTTGCTTTCATTTGATACCCCACACGGCACCAAATGAAAGAACTTTTTTAGCACATTTCAAATATGTAATTATATTTACATAACTAAAAATATGTAAAATAAAAATAAAGTTTAAAAACTAAAACCCGACTACCAAAAAAACACGATCTAGAAAGTACAAAACAAGAAAATTGTCTTATTTTGTACTTGTATAATAATAAAATAAAATCAATGTGGCATACGACCACGGCCATACGGCATAATCATTTCAGCAGAGACAATTTTCATGTTTTGTACTTTCTAGATCGTGTTTTTTTGATAGTCGGGTTTTAGTTTTTAAATATGCTGGCAATACACTAACGATCTCTCTGATTTCGCGGATGTTCATGGGCGGCGAAGACTACTTTCCATCAGGTGACTCGCTTGCTCGTTTGTCGCCTCTAGCATAAAAAGAGATAATTTTTTTTTTTTCATGTGATAGGTGGCTGTTCAAACCCCATAGTTATAATAATTTATTACCTCATTTTCATAATTAATCTCGTCAATAATCAAATAAGAACCCTTTACATAATTATTTCCCACAATGGCAAATAGATGGCGCTGTGCCTTTTTACATCGCGCTACCATTACGTTTTTCTCATTCTATAAGACCAGTATAATAATATTTAGTTACAAGAATTGTTAATAGATGGCGTTGTTCAATTTTACATCGCACAAGTATTAGTTTTTTTGGTAACCATAAGAGGAGTCATGAATGTTTTATAATATACCTACTTTGATCAAGCTATATTGTGGTTTTATTTATTTACATTCCCTAATAGTAGTTGTACCAGTACAAATTTGGGTATCGATCAAACAGTGGCAGACGAGCAGACTGATCACCTGATGGTAAGCGTTTGCCACCGCCCATGGACACCCGCGACACCAATGGTATCTCTTAGGTACTTTGATGCTACGAACACCAAAAAAAGACAGAAATTGAAAATATAATACTCAAATACATATATTACACTGAACAAACAAAAGTATTCGTCACCCGAATGTTTGTCCAGGATGGGGATGGAACCCACGATCTTTTGCGTATGAGGCAGGATCACTACCAATTGCGCCATCGAGCCAGCCTTTTTTATTACCATTAATTTTATATTTCTCTACCCATGAATCTTAACATTATTCGCTTTCACATTTATAAGGCTATGGAATTTAACTCCCTGCCGAGGTCTGTTTTTTCTGACCACTATTATCTGAACATCTTTAAGGCAAGAGTGAACAAGCAATTTCTAGGCAAACGCGTTACATCCTAGACCTCATCGTCGCTTTCCATCAGGTGCGATTGCTTCCAAATAGTAGGTATTCAAGACGCCCAAATTTATTTATTTATTTATTTAGTACAGCCACATGATACATATTATTACAATCACAAACCACATATTAATAAGTCACAGTTCTGATATGCATCAAAATAACGGCAAATTACCTTTGCTGAGGTATTATGTACCGACAGCCACTATCAGGTTAATACAATCTGACCAAATTTCTCCATTGATATGGAACCTAACGTGTTTGGCATTAAGGTGAGAATTACCTAAATAAATTTGACAGTTTTGTATACTTTGATGTGTGGCTCTACGTACGTAACTACATGCAAAATGTAAATAACGAAGTCGAACCTAACAATTTGGTTTAATCGCTTAGAAGTTTCGAAGGACCATGAGGAACAAACATAGGTATTTTTTTATTATAGCATCTAATATATCATGAGTCGGTATTAAAAGTGCCAATGTCGAATGATTTTAGAGACATGTTTCTTTCTTGAAATTTGCCGGTGTAGCTGGCTCTCTTTGATTATTGGGTTTTAAAGATTTTTATCAAACGGCTAAGGGTCTTTTTAAATGTATGTTACCCAAAATGGTGTTATAATGCAGATTTCATTATTTTTCCCAAAAAAATGTTTTTTTGATTTTTGTTTTCAAAACTGCTCTATAACACCATTTTAATAGCAAAGGTTTACTGAACGTTTATGAATATAGCCCTAAATCATTACAAAATTTGAATACACTTAACTCAATATAGGCCTACTTGTTTTTGTTCCCGGGACACCGCTTCGTTTTATTTTTACTAATATGATACGAAAGTATCTATGTCTGTTGCATTTTCACGCCAAAACTACATATTAAACAGATTTGACTGAAATTTAGTCCAGATAGTATACAGCCTGAAATGAACATGCTAATTTTTAATGCGAAAAAACCGGCCAAGTGCGAGTCGGACTCGCCCATAAAGGGTTCCTTAGCAGCAAGTAAGATATCTGGAAGGTAAATTGCGGTTTACGGTTTATAACATATTAAAAAAAACTACTCATTATATCTAGTTCAAACCTATTTTCGTTGTTAGTTTTTATGATTATGTATCTACATCACATATTGTTTTTAGTTTTATAATTCATTTATTTTAGAAGTTAGAGGGGGGGGGGGGGGGACACCATTTACCACTTTGGGATCGTCTCTTGCGCAAAGTATTGTGTTTAGAAAAAAATGATGTTGAAAACCTCAACATCATTTTTAAAGACCATAGATACCCCACACGTATAGGTTTGACGAAAAATAAACCCCCAATTTATTTATTTTTTCTAATTTTTGTGTAAAAATCGTAATGCGGTTAACAACATACATCTATTTACCAAGTTTCAATAGTATAGTTCTTATAGTTTCGGAGAAAAGTGGCTTTGACATAAGGACGGACGGACGGACAGACGGACAGACATGACGAATCTATAAGGGTTTCATTTCTTGCCATTTGGCTACGGAATCCTAAAAAAAGGTTGAAAGGGGATCCACCCATATAGTTGATAGTTGAATAGGGATAGTTGAATGAACTCTAAATAGAAATACCATGCTATTTTACTAGGTCCTTAACTAGAAGCTGAAACTTATTTTCGTTGGTTCTGTAAAATAAAGTAAGACATTAAATAAATAAATAAATATTTCACAACATCACATACATTGATCTGAACCGAAGATAAGTAGCTCAAGCACCTGAATTAAGGATATCAGACAGAACTAACAGCTGCATTACAAATATAATACTTTTCTTTTGTAAATACTTACCTAAAATACATAGAAAACACCCAATATTCAACATTTTAAGAAGAACATATAAAGTGGTACATAACGGTGTGATTAAGAAATATGCCTTATTACGATACTTATTCAGTTTGTTCATAAATTGATTCGCAACAAAGACATTATTGCGCGTGGACTAAATCGCGGACACCTACGGGCCAACACCCCTTGCGCGTAAACCTTGCGCGGATCACACGCGCATATTTAAGAGTAGCCTAAACTATTCGTCAAAAGAAAGGTAAGCATGCCTCAAGTGGCAATGGGCGGGGCACATAGCCAGGGGAATAGACGGCCGTTGGGGCAGAAATGTCCTCTAGTGAACGCCACGTACAGGAAGTCGCAGCCGTGGCAGGCACCCCGCAAGGTGGACCGACAATCTGTTGAAGGTCGCGAGAATCCATTGTATGCGGTCTGCAATGGACCGATCTTTGTGGAGAACATTGGGGGAGGCCTATGTCCAGCAGTGGACGTCTATTGGCTGAAATTATTATGATGATGATGATGAAACTATTCGTTGATAATGACACGCGCATGTCCCTCGTGCGGTAGCCCTAGTTTGGGTTCAGTAGAGCTGTCAAATAATATTACTAGGTCTCACTAGGTTTAAAATTTATAACGTCAATACCTTGCTAATTAACGTGCAAAGACGTGAAATTGGAGCAAGGCATAATGGAGCTATTCCGTTGCCCGGGCTAGACGGGCGTTGAGACGAAAAAAGGGCAATCTACTTAGGGGGGACGAGTTCTATCGCTACTTTGTACGTGCCATTCGGAGGTGCCTTTCTGGGGCATACAGAGTATCCCTTAATAACAAAGACCCCTCAGAAGGCCTGTCGGGGTCTTAGGAAGGAGTTTGGGACTCCCATGGGATGGACAAATTTGAATAAGGTTTTTATAAATATTTTTATTTTGGAAGCACATTTTTTAAATGTCATGTGGCAGACAAGCAGACAAATCACAACTGCCGCCGCCCATAGTCGGTTGCAGTCACAACAGTCCAGCCAGATATGTTCATAGCTTTAGCATCAGTTATTTTTAGTTGTGGTCAACGCTGTGGCTTTGGGTCCCATGGTACGTTTGGATAATGATTGATTTCTTTCTCCCTTTTATTTCACACACACACACGAACGCACGCACGCACGCACGCACACAGACACATTCTAATATACACATACAAAATGGACGAAATAAGATGAGTTAAATTTAAATTTAGAATAATAGTTATTTGATTGTAAATCGTTTATTTTCTTTTTAAATTTGTAACAACTGTTTTAATTTATTCCCTACAACAGTTTCTAGCTATAAGACAGCAGATTTTCCTGGCACAAGTTTTTAATACACTTAAAAGGAAAATACAAACTCGGATATTTTTAAAAAGTATAATTGTTACTGAAATAAAGATTTTTCATTTTCGTTTGGATGCGACAGGTATATTCTCGTTCTTTGTACATTTATGTTGCGGTAGGACAGTGTGCCGTGTGGTCCCCGGCAGAGTAGAATAGGCCACCCTCACTCTTACCGAGGTGTCGTAAAAGGCGACTATGGTAAAGCTGCTGGCATGATCATCAGCACCCAGAGAAGGAAAACTCTGCATTCATATCCAAACCCTCGCCAACCCGTCTGCCAAGCGTGGTGAGTATGGCAATTAACCCTCATGTGATTGAGGGAGGCCCGTGCCCCAGCAGTGGGGACTTAAATTTAGCTTTGTTTATTTATAAGAAAAATGCTGTAAATAACAACCCCCCCCCCCCCCCCCTTCCCCGGACTACCTCGGTGACGCAGTGGTTAGTGGGATGCACTTTAATCCCCGGATCAGGCCAAAAATTTGTACTTAAGTTTTCGGTAAGAAACTCTTAGTGAGAGCCCGGAGTTGGAAGTTGGCGGTCATGTATCCTCATACCTCGAAAAGCACGTTAAACTGTTGGTCCTGCGCCCAAACCCTTTCCGGTCGTGTCACAGTAGTGTCCCATCGGAATATGAGGATAAGGGAATAGAGAGTGCACTTGTGTTTGCGCACACCACCTGAGCACTATAATATATCCTGCGTACGTGGCTGACCTTTTAAATTGGCCGCCGTAGCTGTAGTCGGTTACAGGATATTATTATTATAATTAAGCCCTCCGCCTGGGGAGGGACATGAAGATGAGGCTCTTTAGTCGGTTCTCGTGTCTCGTCCCCACTCAGGCGTAGAAGGGAGCAGCCCTGGTGTTTTGGTGGGTATACCTCAGGCCACGGCCAAAGGAGAGCCCCACATAACTCTTCTGCTCACCCAGCAGTGGGTATGCTTAAGAGAGTCGGCCCATCAACACCTCAGGCCGGCTGGCATTTCACCAGAGTGATAAAAAAAAGTATAATTAAGCCGAAGACAGAAGGTAATATGGCGAATGTTCAGGACTCCAATTCTGGGGATTTTGATATGAAAAAACATTGGGCTCCTTGACCCCAAATCTCGGGCTCGTGACATTATAATATCATATGACATATAAGTATTACTAAAACGTAGTTTTTTTTCTATGGAGTTCATGTGACATCCGCCATGTTTTCAAAATATTACGAGGATCGTGAGATGCGATCATCCCGCAAACTCCATCTCGCATTCCCACTCCACTCCACACACTTCTACTCATAATCCTTCACTGTCCAATCCACCCGCCTCTGGAACAACCTACCCCTCTCCATCCGGCAATCCGAATCCCTCTCTATTTTCAAGTCCCGAGTTAAAGATCATTTCTTATCTTCCTAAACCTTTGTAGTTCCTTTCATGGTCTCCTATTTCCCTGGTTACGTATCTATCAATCCAATAAACTGTTAGTATGTA
Source organism: Marasmia exigua (assembly GCA_019059595.1). Lineage (NCBI taxonomy): Eukaryota > Metazoa > Arthropoda > Insecta > Lepidoptera > Crambidae > Marasmia > Marasmia exigua. Next base: position 8,219,919 of record CM032476.1, on the reverse strand, counting down.
TGTTTATTTGTTTTGTAATTTACTAGTATGTATTAGTATTTATAGCTAGTATATATTTATTTAATATAATGTATGTATGTATATACCATACTCGTATTTATACAATGTCTTTTTTTTCTCCTTTTCTGACTTGCACTGCCTTACCCCTTTTCTTAATTCGCCATACTTTTCCTCTACCCTGAGGTTGTCTGGAAGAGATTGCTATTAGCGATAAGACCGCCTACATTGTTTTAGTATAATAACTTAGACTAAGATCTGTAAATTTTGTGCAATAAAGTGTATCTATGTACGAGCACGAGAATACTTGAATTAACCCTAATGAGATATCTACCTCTTTAAAACATTATCAATACGTAGCACGTACATATGAGCTGTAAGCACAATAGCCCGGTTCCTGTCAACTCAGCTGAGCGAATGGAGTTATCTGTGCATCACGGGTTGACTCACTGAATCGCGCGCAGATATATTCGAGACTATCGCTTTGACTATAGAATACCTATTAAAGCTGTCGGTAGAACTCAAACACAATTGTCAACTGATGCAATTCAAGGGTATTAAAATAGTTTCTTGTTTTTTTTTGGTGAAGTCAAGCAAAATATATCTGCTGTGGTACTGACGTGATATATTCGTATTTAATAATATCCTCCAACCTGATTTCGGCTAAGGCGGCTAATCTCAATCTCCGATTAGCCACTTACGCAGGATATATTATAGCTCAAGTGTGTGCGCAAACACAAGTGCACTCTCTATTCCCTTTGCCCTAATATTCCGATGGGACACCAATGTGACACGACTGGAGAGGGAACGGGGTCAGGAACAACGGCTTAACGTGCTTTCCGAGGCATAGGGGTACAAGACCGCCAACTTCCAGACTCCGGGCTGACACTGAGAATTTCTTAACAGAAAAACTCAGGTACAAATTTTGGCCCGACCCGGGGACCGAACCCGGGACCCCAAGCGCAGGCGTCGCTTTAAAGGCGACGCACTACCCACTGCGCCTACGAGGCATTAAAAGGACCAAGATGTCATCACCACAGACGAGTAAATCGAGTATGGTTCTATAAGGATTTTTGATTGGTTTTTAGGTAACAAATTCATTATGTTATCTATACTATATATAAAGCTATAACATATAGGTATATTGATTGATAATATACATGTATATCGCCTTGTTTGTCTAGTGGTTTAAGTACCGGGCCGTGATCTCGGGGTCTTGGGTTGGATTCCCGGGTCGAGCGGAAAGTATGTTTCGAAGTTTTCGAACATAGCTCGGGTTTGTGATCACCAATCCGCATTTGGCAAGCGTGGTGATTAAGCCTAATCCCATCATAGTAGCGATGACTGGATTTCTATGATGGAGGCCTTTGCCCTGCAGTGGGACAGTTTATAGGCTGATACTTTACATTTATACATGTATTAAATGGGTAATATCAGTACCTCAATTTTTTTGAATAATGGTAAAATATATCAGTTTTCATAGTATCCGAATCCTTAAAGGTTAAAATTGACATGAAACAAAGCTCATGTTTAGATCTGGTCAAGGTTAAGTACATTAGGATGTCCCCGTGTAATCTTGCTCATGGTTTCATCTCATCAATAGTATGTTTCACTGCACTGCTGTACAAATGCCTCTGATAAAGATCTCCATTAGGTACCCCCGTCTTGACGCATCCAGTCTACTAAGACCGTGGGAGAGCCATGCGTCGGCATAAATGGGTCGGCTCGGCCGGAGTGGCCACGGACTGTGGGGGTACCGGAGGACCAATATCGGGGAAAGGGGGGCTTAAGGCACTGGTGTCGCGGGTGTCCATGGGCGTTTTTTACCATCAGGTGATCCGTCTGCTCGTCTGCCACTTATCACATAAAAAAAAATTAAGTCCTTTGGCAGATGATTACCGGAGTCGCCGGAGTTATTTACCGGAACCCGGAAACTTCACCATGCGATTTGAATCGAAACCATAGCCACTGTCGTTTTTTTTATAAAATACTTACTGTTTACTTGGCGGGACCATTGTTAAAATAAAAATTAAAATAATTATACAGTAGTAATTATACACGCCGTGTGGTCAGTAGAATAGGCCACCCTCACTCTTACCGAGGTGTCGTAAAAGGCGACTAAGGTAAAGCTGCTGGCATGATCATCAGCACCCAGAGAAGGAAATCTCTGCATTTATATCAAAACCCTCGCCAACCCGTCTGCCAAGCGTGGTGAGTATGGCAATTACCCCTCATGTGATTGAGGGAGGCCCGTGCCCCAGCAGTGGGGACTTAAATGAGCTGATGATGATGAATAATTATACAGTAGCTCTTTGGGAGAGCCCAAAGAGAGCAAATTTTCTCAGTCCTGCGCAATCAGCGAAAAACTTATAACAGCTCTTACATAGACAGAGGTCAATGAAGCTCTTTGGGAGAGCCCAAAGAGCGCTTTTCCCAGTTCTGCGCAATCAGCGAAAAACGTATAACAGCTCTTACATAGACAGAGGTCTATGAAGCTCTTTGGGAGAGCCAAAAGAGCGCTTTTCTCAGTTTTGCGCAATCAGCGAAAAACGTATAACAGCTCTTACATAGACAGAGGTCTACTGAAGCTCTTTGGGAGAGCCAAAAGAGCGCTTTTCCCAGTTCTGCGCAATCAGCGAAAAACGTATAACAGCTCTTACATAGACAGAGGTCTATGAAGCTCTTTGGGAGAGCCAAAAGAGCGCTTTTCCCAGTTCTGCGCAATCAGCGAAAAACGTATAACAGCTATTTTTCTAAATCGTCAGTCCATATAATGCTGCATACCCATTCCATTTAGAATTCTTTACGATCGAAATGTAATAAAATATTTGATTTTGACCATTTAAAAACCTATAAAATCGTTAACGATGCATCTGAGAATATAATTTTAAGAATTCAATCGCTTTGGGGAGCTTAGCAGAAAATGGCGGAGATGTGATTATATGTACATACTAAAATCCGATTTATTTTTAGTATTCGTGAATCCATTTCGATAAGTACTCTTTAAGAAAAGAGCTGCTTAACTTCCTTGTATGTAGTGGGTACTCGCGGAGAAATAACCTGAGGAGAATCATAAGGGTACTTAACCCATTGCGGAAAATTGCACAACAAGGTCTTGTCATTGAGTGTTCTTTAATAGTTATACTAACGTACGTACGTTTACTTCAATAGGATGTCTTTCTGTGTCTATTGTGCGGTCCAAATCGAGTATATTAACTTTATAAAAGTAGGTTTTTTTTATGTGATAGGTAGGCAGACGAACAGACGGATCACCTGATGGTAGGTAAGCAATTGCCGCTGCCCATGGACACCCGCGACACCAGTGGAGTCAAAGTGCGCTGCCAACCTTTAAACCCCCCTATCCCCCGGTTTTGCCTCCGGTACCCGGTACAGCACAGTGCTGCTTCACGCTGGTTTTCTGTGAGGCCGTGGTATCACTCCGGTCGAGCCGACCTATTCATGCCGAAGCTTGGCTCTCCCACGGTAGGTAGTTAGTATTACAATAGTTCAAAAGTCAAATGATTCTTTATTTGCATAGGCTTGTACATAGCACTTACAAATCGACATACATTAACAACTTTTGAAACTGGTTAATAATAAATTACATATAGTTACATAATACGGTATATGACTATTTTTTTTTATTACTGCAATCAAAAGACCTCTCAATGATAGAAACATCGTTGAAAGAATCACTTGATTCTCATTTAAACTACCTGAGATATCACAACTTTAAAATCACATTATTTTGGGCAAACCCAAAACGCTCCATACAAATGGCTACTAAGATGTGACGTCACACTAGAGTATTTTGTATGCATTTCATTTGAATTTTGTATGGTAGCTATATCAAATGTTTCGTTTATGTCAATGGTTCTATTATAATAGTTGGTGCAAATTGTATGGATTATTCAATGGTATAATTATTTTTTAAAAATTTCATACTTTAAAATGGACTTGCCCATGAATCTTTGAATGACCATAAAACCGGCTAGACGTTTATTTTTAATTGAGAATTTTTGCCATTGGCACATATTGACCTATATTTTGATAAAATATTTATATTTTGTAAAATCTTGAGCTTAGTCATATACCCTATTATATATGCCGATACATAAAATATACTAAGAAATAAATAAGCGTAATGCGATTCTACCACCGGTTCGGAAAGTTGTTTCTGGTCAAGAAGATTCGGCAAGAAACTCGCCAGTTACTATTTTGAATCGCTAACTTTTTATACAATGGTTTTTATTATCCTCATACCAAGTCTTACAGTTTAATGTAACACAAAACCGAATGAAGCAAATTAAAAGCGAAATATGAGGTAAACCGAAGCAAACCAGACCCCAAAGGTGGCGCCTGTTCACAAGTATGACGTATGTGTCAGCCATCGTTTCACTTAACCATATTAGAGGGAATGCAATGACCGGCCATATAGCGCTAACACCTCACAGACATTTGAGTGAGCATGACCACTCAACTCCCCCCCACAGTTTACTAATAATAGTATTATTCTACTTAGGCTCGATTTGACCAATTTATCCTAGGATAAATCTATGGTATAATGTCAGATCTCTATAGAGTACATTTATGCAACTAAACTGTAAGCTGCTGATGGCAGTGGCACACACGTGATCATATCAAAATTTAAATATTTGGGCCACTGGATCACTGAGGATCTAAAAGATAATATGGATATGGAAAAGGAACGCAGAGCACTGGCGGTGAGGGGTAATATGCTGTCACGCAGGTTCGCACGTTGCTCAAATGAGGTGAAAATCACAATATTTAAAGCCTATTGTCAAACTCTATACACGTGCAGCCTGTGGAGCAAGTTCACTAAAAAAGCCCTTAGTGCTCTGCACGTCCAAAAATAATTCTCATAGCATCTCATACGTAGTACTAAGTAGCTTAAGCACTTGTGTTACAGATATCAGATAATAGAGGAACACAAATATATACATATATTAAACCCAGACACCGAACAAACACAAGTGTTCATCGCACGAATGTTTGTCCAGGGTGGGGATCGAACCCACGACCTTTGGCGTAAGAGGCAGGATCACTACCAATTGCGCCATCCGGTCAGCCAGTACAATAACGCCTTCTTGGGGCTGCTGGGGCTGCCTTGGCGTTGCAGTGCCTCGGGAATGTTTGCTGCCCTCCATACATACGGTTTCGATGCCGATCTGCGCAAACGAGTGGCCGCTCTGTGGGAGCGAGTGCGGGGCAGCACTAACAACCTCATGAAGGTGATCGCGGCGAGACTGGATCATCACACTGGAGGTGTATGCACCTCCGTTCCAATTCCAACTACAATCTCGCATAAGAATGTGGTTGGGATCGGAAACAGATTGTCAATAAAATATAATTACCTGTCTGGGTTCTAATTTAAGGTTTTTCTGTGTTTATGGATGCTTTAATCTGAAATAAATATTTATTCGTTCATTCATTCATTCACGTCTCTCCGGTGTTTTCGGGGCTTCTAGGCTCAACGACCTATTAGGAGGATCCTGTCAGAAAAATTAAAATAAGTCATAAAAAAATACTATTGTTATTTTTTGTACCAGACGAGCAGATAGATCACCTGATGGTAAGCGATTGCCATCGCCGATGGACACCCGCGGCACAAGTGGAGTCACAAGTGCGCTGCCAACCTTTAAACCCTTCATTCACGCAGCGAAATACAGCACAGTGCTGCTTTACGCCGGTTTTATGTGAGGCCGCTGTTATCACTCCTGACGAGCCGGCCCATTCATGCCGAAGCTTGGGTCTCCCATGGTATATTGTAATTGTAAATACTGGCAGAGAAACAGTAAAGATACATGGTATAGTGATGCCCCAAAAGACGTGGCTTGACGTCGTAAGGGATGATATGCGGGTCAATAAACTGTCCACAATGGAGACCGTGCGAAGCGGAGGAGTCCAAGCAGGAAAGAGGACCCCGGGCTGACAAGCGAAGCGACAGCTTGGGACGCAACCAGGAGACAACTCTAAGATAATGAATGGTAGAAATACCAAAAGTCCGCACAAAGAGGTTTGAATCCTGTTTCCTTATTCGTACGGCGAAACAGTGGACTCAGCTGCCTGAGGAGGTGTTCCCTAGAGTCTACAATTTGGAGGTTTTCAAAGCGCGAGTGAATAGGTATCTTCTAGGTAATCGTGCTACATCTTAGACCATATTATCACTTACCATCAGGTGAAATATGGTCAAACGCTTACCTATCTACAGTATATATAAAAAAAGTAATAAACAAGTAATTAACAGTATACATAAGTAATTTTAGTAAGGCTTATGAAGTCAGTCCGTGGCCGTGTGGTCCCCGGCAGAGTAGAATAGGCCACCCTCACTTTTACCGAGGTGTCGTAAAAGGTGACTAAGATAAAACTGCTGGCATGATCATCAGCACCCAGAGAAGGAAAACTCTGCATTTATATCAATACCCTCGCCAACCCGTCTGCCAAGCGTGGTGAGTATGGCAATTACCCCTCATGTGATTGAGGGAGGCCCGTGCCCCAGCAGTGGGGACTTAAATGGGCTGATGATGATGATGATATGAAGTCAGAGCCTGTAGAGTTAGATACTTGACTCTCCGTGAGATCAAATATATTCTTCATAGAAAACGCTATGTCAAATATGGAGTTCCAGTTACAGACATGTGAAATTAGAATGTTCGTATCATTTTCCTGTTAAACGAGAGTTTTCATAGGAAAATTGTTGGAGATAGCATAGCTCTCTAAATGGTTTGTTATAAAAAATAAAACTAATATTTTTTATTGCACAAATTATCATAATATAATTGGTGTTGAGACATCCCCAGTAAGTAATACAACCCTTGTGTTGGGGTTGACTCGCGCCTTCCCAAGATTTGAAAAACATTGTGTACAATAATAATACATAAGGTTTATTTAATAATAATAAAAAGGAATTGACTTATATATTTAATTTAAAATATAAATTAAATAAGTCAGTTTGAATGAAAGAAAAAAAAGAACATTAAAATGAAATGGTCTAGGTTCCTATTGTTAAATAAAGACTTTAAAGGTGTGCATTCAAGGATGTGTGTGAGTAGTGCGTGCATGGGTGTGTGTGTGAATGAATTTGTGAGCTTATTATTATAAAAAATTTATAATATTCATGTTGACTCTGATACTTGCGCAATAGTCGGTGTGGTAGTCGGGAAGAAATCAAAAGTTGAGCAAAATAATGCACTGGGTAACCCACAGGAACATAATATATGAGTGATTTCATTATAATATGGTAGCAATGCAGGTGGTAAATCAGGTATCTCAATTATGTGCATCTTAATGAATCTCGGCTCTGCTGTCTGTTTGTTCTGCTATTATAGAATGTTATTACAATTCCTGCACTCACACGTCTAGGAAATGCTAATTGATAATTTCTAATATTAAAGCTCGAACTAACAACAAAATGATAATTATGATATTAACTGCCTCGTTGGCGCTAGGGGGTAGTGCGTCGCATTTCAAAGTGACGGCTGCGCTTGGGGTCCCTGGGTTGTGCCAAAATTTGTACCTGACTTTTTCTGTTAAGAAATTCTTAGTGTCAGCCCGGAGTTTGGAAGTTGGCGGTCTTGTAAACCTGTGCCTCGGAAAGCTCGCTAAGCCGTTGGTCCTGCGCCCGACCCCTCTCCGGTCGTATCACACTGGTCTCCCATCGGAATATAGAGGGTAAGGAAAATAGAGAGTACACTTATATTTGCGCACACACTTGAGCACTATAATATTGCCCGCCTTAGCCGAAATCGGTTCGGGGATATTATTATTGATTATTATAATTTGAAGAGCACTATGTTTGGTGGGTATCTCTCTAATCGACTTATCTTTATCCGAGAATAAAGCTATGGTATAGGTAAAGTTACGAGTCGTATGGTATGACAGTCTTCTTAGGTACATAACGTTACTTTATCAGTTCCCCATCCGCATCAAGTTGCATCCATTCCATGTGATCCGTATCAACAAAATGTTATCATGCGCTGAAGCTGATAGGCTCTAGACTGGGATGTGCAGTGCTTTCGGCAAGCCACAAGGCACAGTAGCTTGTGTGCGCACTGGCCAGCCCATCAGTCTGTGCGCTCCAGCGACCTTTGGAAGGCGCAGGTGATTGAGGCTCTGCGTCATGCCAAGTTCGCGTTCCCTTGTCTCTGTGCTATGTGTCTAAGTGCTTGTCACAGTAATCTATGTGTCCAAGAAGTGGGGATTCACTAAGTACGACCATGAGCACGAGCGCCTGCGCATGGAGGATAGGCTCGCCGACGGCTGCAACGTGAGCTACCGCCCAGAGCACGGCCCTCAACGCCTGGAGGAAGGTCCAAGTTGAACTGCACAACCTGTGAACTGGTTGAACAATAAACTACTTGCGGATAAAGATTGATCATATCGGGCCGAAAGGAATATGGGTTACATCATATAAAATATAACTAGAACATATTAGTATTGATGAATAAAGAAGGTTGTGGTTTTGTGCAGCTTTCAATGTAAGAGAAATCGTGATCTAAAATACGAAGTCATTTAAATTTCATTAATTTCCTCCTTACCAAAATCTAATGTAAGTAAGACGTAAACATCTGTAGAAGCCCCCGCCGACGTCTTTCAGCTATTATCACAGGTTCAGTGATATATTGACCAGGCGCTAATGGATTTGGGTATTTTTCGATATTATGGATGAGTTGTCATTTGCAGGACCGCAGATCAAGACGGTAGAAGGCGTTGAATTAAATAAAATTATATTTCCTTGTTTTTTTTTATGTGATAGGTGGCCCAACGAGCAGATGGATCCCTGGTAAGACCGCAAGACCAGTGGAGTCACAAGTGCGCTGGCAACCTTTTAACACCCTTTTCACTCGATTGAGCCTCAGGTACCCTCATTCACTCGGCGAAATTGGAACAGGAACACAGGAATTCGGAAAACATCAACAATCACCTAAAATTGTAGTGCTTAAATGTAACATATTTTTGTATTGAGGCATGATAAAAATATTGAAAAATCAAAAGTTACTTGCCCATAATACCCATTACTGATAGAAAGCAGTTCAGAGTTTGTATAAAAATGCGAATACATTTTAAGATTTCAATATTGGCCCCGAACAAAAAAATGCTACAGACATTTAAGCACTCCAGTTGTATCTAGAAAGTTGATATTTACCAAATAACCTATATAGTCCCGATTTAAGCCACCGCAAAACCCATAAACAACCTGCCCGATAAATTAACAAGACAGCACAATAAAAAATCTCGAACTCGACGTGAATTGACCAGGGCGACTAACGATCCACTTACGGAGATTTATACGGATAGCCCCGGTGCAAAAACTACGGAACCCGCCTAATGGCGGGCCGAGCGGTATGCCTTGCTCGGAGCATGCAGATGGGGCGGAAAACTAGGTGAGGAATGTTTTCTTAACGTCAATGAATGATCACTGAGAGTAAGAGCGAAGAAGTTTAGTAGCTAAAGAATGTGCGCTTCGTAAGTTGGAATCCGAGGATAGATTTTTGAAATCTATGTGCATTAATTAATACCACTAGGCTCAACGTGAGGGAGAACATTGGTAGGATATAGCACGTTTCGAACAGTTTCTGAAACGTACCAATGATTAAGTTAGTCTGGATCCCCTTCTAAGAGCTACGAAGGTCAGACGGCAGTCGCTTTATTGTAATTACCAGACTTCACCATTCCTGGATCATGGTCAAAGTGTACCCGCAACCCGGGGGCAAAAACTATGGAACCGGTCTAATGGCAGGCTGAGAGTTATGGAGTTTTAGAGCATCCAGATTGGGTGGAAAACAAGGTAAGGAATGTATTCTCAACGTCAAAAAAAATCTCAAACACGAACGTGTTTTGACTAGGGCGACTAACGATCCTTACGGACTTACGGAGATTTATACGGATAGCCTCGGTGCAAAAACTACGGAACCCGCCTAATGGCGGGTCGAGCGGTATGCCTTACTCGGAGCATGCAGATGGGGCGCGAAAACTAGGTAAGGAATGTTTTTTTAACTTCAATGAATGATCACTGAAAGTAAGAGCGAAGAAGCTTAGTAGCTTAGAAGTAGCTAAACAATTTGCTCTTCGTAACTTAAAATCCGAGGATGGATTTTTCAAATCTATGTGCATATTTCTACCATTAGCTTCAGCGCGAGGGAAAACCTGATAAAAACCTGCACATTTCGAACAGTTTTTGAAACTTACCAATTATTAAGTTAGTCTGGATCCCCTTCTAAGGGTTACAAAGGTCAAACGTCAGTCGCTGCATAGTAATATACGCTGGAAGACAAGCTGAGATAATATAAACCCCGAAGCAAACGCTGTGGAACCGATCTAATGGCAGGCTGAGAGTTATGGAGGTTTGGAGCATCTAGATGGGGTGGAAAACTAGGTAAGGAATGTTTTCTCAACGTCAATAAAAATCTCGTACTCTACGTGAATTGACCAGGGCGACTAACGATCCACTTACGGAGATTTATACGAATAGCCCCATGAGAGATGCAAAAACTACGGAAGCCGTCCTAATGGCGGGCCGAGCAGTATGTCTTGCTCGGAGCATGCAGATGGGGTGGAAAAGTAGGTGAGGAATGCTTTCTAAACGACAATGAATGATCACTGGGACTGCAGCACTAAGCTGCGTAGGTTCGAATGCAAGTATGCGCACACCTGGATATAGGAAGGTCAAATATCGCCTTTTATGGTGAGAATGAGGTTATAAAGGTTGGGAGCACATTCAATCCGTCCATTCTCCACACTCCGTCCATGGACGGCAGCAATAGTTAACCATCAGGACATTCGTCTGCTTGTCTTCCACATCATCATCATCATCATCATTTCAGCCAATAGACGTCCACTGCTGGACATAGGCCTCCCCCAATGTTCTCCACACAGATCGGTCCTGTGCCGCCCGCATCCAATGGATTCCCGCGATCTTCACCAGATCGTCGGTCCACCTTGTGGGGGGCCTGCCACGGCTGCGACTTCCTGTACGGCTGTGTCTTCCACATATCACATTAAAACAAAAACGATTTTCACAAAAAACATATATCGAAGTAGTAAGATAAGAAATTATTTATTCGACACTTAGTAAGTGAACATACGTGAATAAGGCGCGGTTTTTGCCACGTGTGTAAGGGTAAAGACACGTAATGAACTCGGAGACGAGCTGTGAATTGCGTCGTATCAGATAAACATTCGTACTTACTCTCGCCATAGCTACTCGTATCTTTATTTATACCGTAGTGAGTAGGTTTGTAGCTCACAATAGTTTTAAGGGTGATGGTGTAGCTCAGTAGCTTTTTTTTTCGTTTACGTGATTCATCATCATCATCTTAGCGATTAGTCCTGGTTGCGTCCCAAGCCGTCGCTTCGGAGCCCGGGGTCCGCTTTCCTGCTTCTACTCCTCCACTTCGCACGATCTAGTGCATCCAATGTAGTCAATTTATTGGCACCCCTTCTGCCGGGGTCCGGTGGTGGTGGAGGTTTTTCGTTTACGTGACTATTTGCCCAAAACGAAAGAAGTAATCCGTTTTGAAACTTCATGAAATGGTGTATAATATTGATTTGGTGTTGGTGTATTGTATTGAGGATATCAAAATCAACAGTGAAATTACAAATTTATATCGTTATTTTTTCCAGAAAACCTCATGATATGTATCGTGAATTAAGTCAAAAAATCAGCTATTCTATACATTTTTTGCCGCGTAAATATTCTATTTGTATGGAACAGCTGATTTATTTTTTCGCTTATTTAGTTGATCTAACATACATTTTTGGGATGTAAACGATAAAAAATAACGGTGATTATATATTTCAAATATTATGATTATATATTTAAAAAAAATATTGTAAATAAATACTTATAATGCATAAAAATTACCTAGACCCTTAGAATAATAACAAGACTAGAAGGATAGTTTCCTTACTGCTGTCACCTCAAATTTGAAGCACAAATTTGGTTTTTCAAGTTGGTACTACGTACGTAGTATCAACATAAAAATGCTAATTAATGTTACCAGTCACAACATATTTCCCTAACACATGGGAAATGGTTATTGCAGTAACTACTGTTTTTAATAGAACATAGAACAACGCTTACAAGTATCTACCTAACTGTGATTATAAAATTAGTTGGCAAGTTATGTTTTTATATTTATGATGCCTTGACAATACAATAATGAATAAGAAATAAATAAATAAAGAGCTTACCTACTTATTTTAATGGTTATCAGGGTGAGTTTTAATTCGTGTAAAATGTGGATCCGTGTATTGCACTGTCAGAAACACATCAATTTACATAAATCTTAAAATTATTATTAAATGAATAAACCAATTGCATAATATTCTTGCTTATTATTTATCAACATATAAAAGTTCTCAGTTCTACTCAAGCTAATTTATGTTCATGGACAAGCAGATGACAATAGCAGTACTTTTAACACATATAAATAAAAAAAATTAAATCGCTAAAAATACCAAAAACTTACAGAGATATTTACAATCAAAGTTTCAAGTAAAAATGCAGATAAAAAAACCGATAGTTTTTCCCGCACTTTCAAGGATTCAATTTGAAACTACTTTAACTTCGTCAATTACAGCTTTGAAATAATTTTTAGTACTTAGTACTTATAACTGTACGTACATGACGTATTTATTTTTAATATGTTATTTTTTAGAGCTTTATAGCCTTGCATTTCCAATTTTAATGCCCTTGACACTGTATCTGTTTCCTCAAATAGTTTCTCTTTGAGGCCGGCTTTGAGGCTCTCTGTGTGGAAATAACGTTTATTTTTATGTGATAGTTGGCAGACGAGCAGACAGAACACCTAATGGTAATAAATTGCCGCCGTCCAGTGACACTCGGTGGAGTCACAAGTGCTACCAACCTTTAAACCTCCCATTCCCGGATTGGGCTTCCCGTACCCGCACTCACGCAGCGAAACACAGTAGAGACACTGCTTTACGCTGTAAACATCAGTAGCAACCGATTAAATTAATTAGTTGGAGCAATGAAATCTTACAAAAGTTGAAATGGGGAAAATATTTTTTTCATTATCAGGCAACACTGAGCATTTTAATAAATCGTTTGTATTTTTAGTTTATAAAACACAACATACTATGAAATATTGAAGGCTTATCTGTGAAAATTGATGTTATTACACTTCTTATGGTTTTCCGAATCATTGTGACAAAATTTGACCGAACCAATCGTCATAGTTAATTAATTTTCGCGAGATGCGTTTGACAAGCATTGACATTGACGACTGCGGAGCGATGAGCAAAGAGTAGTATATACGCGATGAGGGCGTCTGGAGCCGTACGGCTCCGTTTGACTTGCGTCAAACAGTGGGCACAGACTAGGTTTCTAGTCTTGTTATTATTCTATGCCTAGACCATTATAAACAGACATGTACCAGCTACCTTTGTACCAGAGACAGCGTTCACTACACATTTTTTTTTTCTTACAATTTGGGACCTTTCCATGCCTTATTAAAATGTTTGATTAAAATACGAGCTGCTTTATTGCAATAATACAATTTACTCTTTTATTTATTAAGACTTACGGTTTGAATAAAAGTGAGCACGCTACAGACGGTTAAAAGTTCCTCTGAGTATATTTTCCTAATTGGAAAACCGGGTGTTGTACTGAATTTCTAAATTCAAAATGTTCTATTCTACTTACAGTCACAATTTTAGACCTTCGAATTGTGTTAGCGATCCGTTTGAGTTCTTCGGACGGAATTTTTTTTTGCTCTAAGTCGCTACGAACATAAATTTACACGTAACTCAAAGCCTAAAGAAACAACTTTGTATGGTAATACAAATATTTGAATTTCACGAGATTCCGGAATCTCTGAATGTTAAATTCCGAGGAATAACAACCTAACAAGGTTTTTTGACACCTATGTCAAACCGAGTGAACATTGGCCGCTGTCAATAGAGCCCACGTCACAAAAGAAGTCCCTTGATATGCGCCACTTCTGTCTCCGTCTACATTCAAATTTGAGCTTTGTTATTATGCACACATGGAATCTCAAATTGAGGTTCCGTGTTCTGCCGCGAGACTTCTTTCGTGGTGCGGACTCTAGTCCATATTTACGCGCCCCTGTCAGCTGTCATACCAAATGGGCTGTCAACCCGAAAACACTCCACATTGTTACGAATGGATCGTCACTATTGGTGCCACCAGAGGTTCTGGATGTTCTCGGACAAGTAATTTATTTACTAAATAAATTCAGAAAACATCCATTGTCCTGGTCCCGAACTGAGGTTTTCCCTGGAAACCAGGAACAACAAAGGTATACCCCAAACATCCAGACCAAACACAAATGTTCTATTTTGTCAGCAAACATTTGTGTTGGCACTGGGAATTGAACCCTTGAGTAAACTGGTGCTCAAACCGCGATAGTTTTATGGTTTAACTTTACTAACAATTTTAAACTATTGTATCGCGAGGAAACCAGCACGTTTCATATGATTTCTCGTTATGTTATTGTACATAAGATAAGATAAGAAACGATTTATTGACCACAACACATTATAAGTACAGTAGCGGTCAAAAAGTGTTTACCAGTTTTGAAATTTGATTCTATATCACTCTTTTTGCACTAAAGTCGAAAATGCCATATCAAGTTTCATATTACCTTTTTAAAGTAAATATGAAAAAAGACACATAGATAGATAGATAGATATTCTTTATTGCACAAAAATAAAATACAAGCATGATACAACAACAACAACAGACAGCACAATAAGGCGGATACCATAAAGCAACACAGAAGCAGCCATAAAAAAAACCTAATTTCTTTAAAATGACATGACATGACATGACTCTATTAGCTGCTAACTGTCAGCTGTCATATCATTAAAAAAGATACCATATCTATGATCAATAATATATTGTATTAATAATAGATAGTAAGTAGTTGTAGTAATCTGTCATAAAATATATTGTAACTAATACTTAACTCTTGCCATACCTTTACATTACAGGGTCCATGTATTACGATAGTTATGTATGATATTTATGTAACTTGTATATTGTATATATATATGGTGCAAGAAATAAATAAATAAGAGACATATAGAAGTTATCACTTAAATGTGTGCGTGCTATTATGATCCTTAAGGTGGTAAACACTTTTTGACCGCGATCGTACATAGAACAAAACAGAGAAAACAATGTACAGAGACAAGAAGTTGCGGCCAACAAGGCTCAGCCTCAGCATATGCTGCAACTGCCACAAACAGCTGCAGCGCTGGATTTCAGGCCGGTCCTTGGGCGGGATAACAATAGTAAAGATTGACATGCAAGTTATTAAAACGAACATATGTAAAACAAAGATATAATAACATATAGGTAACTAATTTTAAAACATTAAAATTATATTTAAAAAATGATGTGTTATAATGGACAAATCGGTCTGGTTCCTCTATTTTAGGGTTGCAAAAGACAGACAGCAGTCGCTTCATGGTAATTACCAGTCTTCCCAAATCCTGTATCAAGGTCCATGCGAAGGTACAACCTCTGCGGATAAAGAATGGGATCAGAAATGGCGGCGCATCTATTCACTTCTCGCTCGCACCCCACGAGTGCGAGTATAGACGCAAATAGTGTGCGAGCGAGAAGTGAATAGATGCGCCGCCATTTCTGATCCCATTCTTTTTTTTGTACATACATCTGGCTTCGAAATCCGAAGCAATGGTTTTGTACGCAACTGGCAATGAAACGCTGAGATGAGACAATATTTCCTTCCTGAATTTGTACCTACGGTCTGGTAACCCTAAGCACGACAACATAATAATAACATAACATGTCAAACGGACGCAGAACGTGTCAGGAAAGTGAATATTTGTCGTGACCCGCATGACCCGCTTGATATCGAGGGTTAACTCTGATGTCTCTCACGATCAATAATATGAAATTATGTTATGGATTTATTATGATAACCGTTTATATTTGTTCACCATAATACGACAGACATCATGTATTGTGGTGCTGTCCAGTATACCAGGACCTACGTGGGGAGCTGTTAGAAGGGATTGTGGTCGACGAACCTGGACCAATATGGTACCCGGGCCTTGTGTCCTCGGAGGCGAACTTCGCCAGGCTGCGAGAGTTCGCGCATGGCTGGCACAGAAGGAGAAACGACCCGGATTGCTCGGCGCTAGAGGGTGCCACCTGTGATGTGGCGTCTGCCGCCTCAAAAGGGGGAGAAACGCACAATTAGGGACAAGGATATAGATTCAAGAATTGTGCGCGGTGGAGTGCAAAAGTCCCAAGGACACGCAATATCCGCGCACATCTCCCACGATTCGGCCAGTATAACCATAATGTTGGTATGGCCATGGGAGGTGGTGGGTTGTTCACCATAATCTTCATTTCAGTCAAGAGACGCTCACTTACATACAGTAGTAAACATTTACCCTCTTATTCCAAAACGTGGTTTTAAATAAATATTGGGATTAATACTGGAAATAACTGAAGAACTAGAATAAACATTATTACAAAACTAAGCATAACGTTATTTAGCATATCAACTTTAATACTTAAGTTAAACCACCCGGACCCCCAGTTTAAAATGAAAACTAAAATAATAACCTCAAAATATCGATTCAGTAACCATGACAACCTGTCCCTGTGACAGTTCGTTCCGTTTTACATTAAAGTAATTTGTGAGAAAGTGGTTCATTTATTTTGTGGATTTAATCCCAAAAATATAAGCAATTCCTATGCATATTACTTGGAAACCTTACTTAGATCAAACAATTCTAAAATATTTTTACTTCAAACAACGAAATAAGGTTATGTAAAATGAAATGTCACTGAACGAATAATTGAATGATTCGATCAATTTTGACACTATCCTGCGGTACTAAGTGGTCTATGGTTAGTCGAGGATTTATAATAAAAATTGAAGAGAACCAGCTCATTTCTCAACAAATTTTCTAAGGAACGTGTCTCTTTAATCACTTGCCATTGGCAGAGTTGTCTCGTAAGAGCAACAGCAAGCCAAAAAAAAAAAAAAAATATAATAAAAATTTAAGAACTAACATTAATTCGTAATAATCTTGAACTTGCTAGTTTATGATTAAAACCGGTATCAGAGCAGTTTTTTTGTAATAAGAGGGTTACTGCCCACAAACAGAATAAATATAACAATACTCAGAAACGATAAGACAAATGGAAAATAAAGAATAAATCATACAAAGGCATGAATACATAGACAAGGTTATAGTGGTCAACAAGATTGCAACTCAACATGTTATTATGCTACAACCATTTGCAGCCGCTGCATCGCTGGTTTTCAGTTTAGACCTAGAGTGACAAAGTTAAATACCTACTATGATGGGAGAAAGCAGGCACTCCGCCATCAAAGTTCTCCTAACTGAGCAGTCCTGTGACAAAGAATTCCAAGTGTCAAAGAATTTTTACCATGTCGACGGTCCACCTTATTCAGGTCTGCTACGGCTGCGCCTCTCCATATGCGGTTTCTTCTTGAGATCTTTCCGCCCCAACGAGCATAAGGTCGCCATGGCCAAAAATCGACTTACTGAGATTTTATATTCGAAATTTTCCTCGAGTGGATGCCGCGCTTAGGAGGTTGCAAATGTTCTCTGTATGGACTTGAATAAGGTTTGAAAATGAATTTTTTGTTAGAAAGAATTGATGTTTTCATCATTCGTAACTTTTTAAACAAACAAGGTTTTTTTCTACAAATCTATACTATTTATAAAGACATCCTACAGACAGACAGCGGCAACACTTATACGAAACGCTTGCGCGATGTTTACGACACCTAGCGCCATCTATTGGTTTAAAGTGGAACTACCTAAACAAAGTGAGGGCGGGTCACTAGTTCTAAATATGCCTGAACATTGTTCATTAAAGCACAATCAATTATAAGCATTCATATTTACTTTAACATTAAAAAAAAATTTTAATATGGGAAACAGCTTCTCATAAAATCTCCATACAAATAGGCAATTTCATACTTTAACCCTTAATTATTTTAAATAAACTTATTATAAATAAATATTTTGGATTACCCATCTAAGTATAGTTTTACCCTATTCGTATTCCTGTGATGAAAATATACTCCAGTAAAGCTTGAAAATGTATTCTCGGACAATAGCTCGAACGAATCGAAGGTACCAATACAAAAGATGATCTATCACCATCCAGTGTCGAATCCAGGCTATCCTGTCTCGTTCTCTAACCACTAAATCACTGGTGAAAGGTTTACGACCCTGAGTCCCGGGAATGTAATACGTATTTTATTTGTGATAGGTGGCAGACTAGCATACGAATCGCTGATGGTTAGCAATTTTCAAATTGTCACCTTGCAACACCAATGAACTCGCAAGAGCGCTGCGAACATGTAGATTGGGAATTGACTCTGTGAGACCGAGTCAAGCTGGCATATTCATGCCGAAGTATGGCTAATACCACGATATTTTTGTTATGTAAAGTACAAATCTATTTTTACCCGAGTACGGCAAAGCCAAAAAGGAAGGGTTATGATTTTAGCTGTCTATGTATGTATGTTCCAAGATTCTGCTACCCAGCGATTTTGATGAATAAGGTTTTTTTTGATGATGTGATGATGTGATGAACCCAATGATGTGATGGTATTATTAAATACCATTCACTAAAATCTAGCACAAGATAAAACGGCATCATTTGTGGTTAACCATTCTTGTAATAAAATCAAGTTATAACTTTCTTAAACAAACTTTGGACTTCTTCTAAAAATATATTATAATTGCAACATTTATATTAAGTAGCTGTTACAATCATACATAATTATCTTTTTTCTTGTTCTTAGACAACATAATATTTCTAAGCGATTGCACGTAAACACTTATAAATTAAGTTGGCACTATAATTAAGTTAAGGAAAATCTATTATTGGCTTTACTATTGTATAAATACCAAACTGTTTCACTACCTGTAAATATATATCGATGGAAATCTCTTTAGCTATTATTTATTGTTAGGACGCTTACGGATGAGCCGCTTAAAAAAGCTCAAAGTCACCCAGAGAGCAATGGAAAGGGCTACACTCGGAATCGCTTTGCCTGATCGTATGAGGAATGATGAGATCCGCAGGAGAACTAAGGTCAAAGACATAGCCCGAAGAATTGCATGCCTCAAGTAGCAATAGGCAGGGCACATTGCGAGGAGATCAGACGGCCGGTGAGGCAGAATGGTCCTTGAGTGTAGGCCGCGTAGGAGGTCGAAGCCGTGGCAGGTCCACCACAAGGTGGACAAACGATCTGGTGAAGTTTGCGGGAATCCCTTGGATACAGGCGGCACAGGACCGATCTGTGTGGAGATTGTTGGGGGAACCCTATGTCCAGCAATGGACGTATATTGGCTGAAATGATGATGATGTTGATTGTTAGGACAAGGTTTAAAAAAAAACACGGCGATACAAAGTATGCCGGGTCAGCTAGTTAATAAGATAAAAATCAGGGAGACAGGCAAGGATATTGAAGTTTATTTGAATGTTGTTTTCGTTTTATCGCTTAAACCCCGGCTGGATGAAAAGTGACGGTTTCCGTCAGGGGTTAATAAATCAATGGCGCTATTTTTCACTCGCTGCCAAAATTATAACAATGACAAACTGACGGGGCTACTGCTGCCCTGTGAATTTGTTCCTACAATTCATAAATCGATTTTAATTTATAATCCGCGCGTGAGCTTCGAGGAATTGAGGGCTGAGGAAATTAAGAAATAATCATATCATGATATCCGTATCCCATACTATGCACTAGTTCAGATAAGGTTTTGTAGATGAGTTTAATAAAATTATACAAATTGTATATCGCTTTTGACATCGACGCGTTATACAATTTTTATAATTGTATTCCGGATTATATGGTATCTGCCTATATATTGTCCCACTGCAGGGCTAAAACCTCCATCATAGAAATCTAGTCATCACTACTATGATGGATTAGGACCACGCTTGCCTTATGCGTATTAGTGATCACAAACCTGAGCAATGTTCGAAAAATTCAAAACATACTTTTGCTCGACCTAGGAATCGAACTTAGGACCCCAAGATCATGGCCCGGTACTTAAACTACTAGACCAACAAGGCGTTAAATTATATGGGATATTAAGTAAATACTTTTGTATAATTTTTTCATTGTATGTAATTAAAAATAAATATATTATTGTATGTAAATGATCTCATAGTGGAGCTGAGCAAGCTGCGTGTCGGTTGTCGAATTGACGGCGTCAGTATCAATAATTTAAGTTATGCGGATGATATGGTGCTGCTCAGCCCCACTGTGGGAGGTCTTGAAGAGATGCTACGAGTCTGTGAGAGGTACGCATCTGATCATGGACTTGTGTATAAAACTAGGAAAACCAAATGTGTGATCTTTAAGGCCAAAGGTAAAAATCCCGATAACACTTGCAACGTTACACTGAACGGGAAAGATATTAACATTGATACACAATTTAAATATCTAGGACATATTGTTACTGATGACCTTAAAGATGACGCAGACATAGAAAGGGAGCGGAGGGCTCTTGCAGTTCGAGGGAATATGCTGGTCCGTAGATTTTCCCGCTGTACTGAACAAGTTAAGGTCACGCTCTTTAAAGCATATTGCCAAAACATGTACACGGGAAGTCTATGGGCTACGTATTCGAAAAGACCCCTAGACACACTCAGAGTCCAATATAATAACATCTTCAGGATGATGTTGGGGCTGCCTCGCTTTTGTAGCGCGTCGGGGATGTTCGCGGAATTCCAAATTGATGGCTTTACGGCCATAATCCGAAAAAAGACCGCGTCACTGGTCCGCAGGGTGTGGGACAGCCGCAACACCATCCTGATGACTCTAGCGGATAGGTACACCTCACCGCTATGGAAGTGCCTGGTGCGAAGAGTGACCACTGAAACCAGTTTCTTTGGTAACTCCTCCTTGGCAACCTCTCTCTTTTTTAATTTTGTTTTATTGCATTTTATTTTGTCGATATGCACCTACTAATATAATTTTAAGTCATTTTGTTACTAACAATCTATGGATCAAAAACTGTGGTCTGAAATAAACAATTTTTATTTTTATTTATTTTTTATTGTTACTTACGTGTGTCAGATTGTCACAAACAGCTAAAATAAAGCTTTTATTAAATAACCAACTTAAAACCAAAAAGTCTTGTGTATCATTTTCCTCTATTTATGTGCTTAGACCTAGTTGATATTTTTTATAGCAATCTTTTGCAATTTTTTCTGAAGTACACACACTTAAAAATTTCATATCTTGTTCAGGCGGGACTCGAACCCACATCTTCACAGAACAGCCATCCGAATTGTGGAAGATGTGGATTCGAGTCCCGCCACAGTAAGAAATTTTTAAGGGTGTTATTTACTTATGTAATACACTGTCTTGTATATTCCAAATTTCGTACTTCTGCTGAGAAGCTTGGACGATAATGATGTACGGGTATACTGATGTACGGCTGTGAGGCTTGGATGCTAACTTTAAAAGAGGAGCAAAAACTACTCGTTGCGGAAAGAAAGGTACTCCGCCAAATTATGGGCCCGGTAAAATTACAAGACGATAACTGGAGGATACGCACAAATGTCGAAATAGAGAAGATTGTGGACACGCCTAACATCATCGGCGAGACCAAGGCGCATCGTCTTCGCTGGTCTGGCCACCTCGAGAGACTGAACGAGCATCGTCTCGTGAAGAAAGCATACCAGAGCCGATCGATGAGCCGACGCCCGGTAGGCCGGCCTAGGTATCGCTGGAAAGACGTCGTCGAAAATGATCTGCGAGAACTTCAGGCTGGTGACTGGGGACAAGTAGTGCAGGATCGACCAAAGTGGCGTTCTCTTGTTTCGGAGGCCAATACTCGTTTCAGGTCATAGAGCCAGTGGAGCAAGTAACTATTTACTTATGTAAAGACTTAGTTTTGGTTTTAGATCTTATATTAGATCATCATCATCATCAGCCCATTTAAGTCCCCACTGCTGGGGCACGGGCCTCCCTCAATCACATGAGGGGTAATTGCCATACTCACCACGCTTGGCAGACGGGTTTTGATATAAATGCAGAGTTTTCCTTCTCTGGGTGCTGATGATCGTGCCAGCAGCTTTACCTTAGTCGCCTTTTACGACACCTCGGTAAGAGTGAGAGAGGCCTATTCTACTCTGCCGGGACCACACGGCAGATAGTATATATTAGATATATTAGATAGTAAGTAAGTATTAATATCCAAGAAGCCGTGTGTCCCCGGCAGAGTAGAATAGGCCACCCTCACTCTTACCGAGGTGTCGTAAAAGGCGACTAAGGTAAAGCTGCTGGCATGATCATTAGCACCCAGAGAAGGAAAACTCTGCATTTATATCAAAACCCTCGCCAACCCGTCTGCCAAGCGTGGTGAGTATGGCAATTACCCCTCATGTGATTGAGGGAGGCCCGTGCCCCAGCAGTGGGGACTTAAATGGGCTGATGATGAAGTATTAATATAAACTTTGATTTCGTAAATTAGGTAACTTTTGTAACAAATGTACGTTGAGTTATTTTTAATTTTATTAGTTTTACTTTAGCCCACTTTGCATGCCGTGGCAACCTGTAGTTAAAATAGCGCTTAGAATTAGCTACTGCGCTAAACTTAACACTTCTGTGGTGTGTGCCTTGTTGGTTGTCTTAATAATAAAAAAAATAATGAATTATCAGCAGCTTTTTTGCCAGGTCTTTTATTTAGCGCTCCACTCCAATCAGTTAGGAATCTTTTTTTTTTTTATGTGAGAGGTGGCATACGAGCAGACGGATCACCTGATGATAAGCAATTCCGCCGCCCATGGACACCCGCAACACAAGTGGAGTCACAAGTGCGCTGCCAACCTTTCGCCCCCCCCCCCCCCCCCCCCCTTGGGCCTCCGGTAACCTAACTCACACGGCGAAACACAGCGCAATTACATTATTTTGACTATATAAAAGGTAATACCCCATACTCCTATGCTGGGCAGGCCGTTTGGCGATCGCAGAGCATTTTGGTGTTATTGACGCCACTCTGGTATTGGGTTATTCTTTTGATTATATTGAACATTGGTACATGGTTGAAACCTGGTTAGTCTACCCATAAAAAAGGGTTTGTTCTTGTAGACAAATATTTTGTTCAAAAATATTAATAGTGTCATTTTTGACTATCTTCATTGTCAGTGCGGTAAGAAAAAATCACAGGTACCAAAATATGTGTACATCTTTTATGTGCATTCAGTAGATTGAATTCAATTAAAATTGAAAATAAATCTTTATTTACTCATCATCATCATCATTTCAGCCAATAGACTGAAATGATGATGATGATTTAAATGTGGGAGAGCCACGCTTAGGCATGAATGGGCCGGCTCGACCGGTGTGATACCACTGCCTCACAGAAGACCGGCGTGAAGCAGGGCCTGCGCAGTGTTTCGCCGTGTGAGTGAGGTACCGGAGGCCCAATGAGGGGAAGGGGAAAAGGTTGGCAGCGCACTTGTGACTCCACTGGTGTTGCGGGTGTCCATGGGCGGCGGAATTGCTTGACATCAGGTGGCTCGTCTGCCACCTCTCATAAAAAAAACATAGGCCTAATGTTCTTTACACAGATCAGTCATGTGCCGCCCGCATACAATGGAATCCCGCGATCTTCACCAGATCGTGTATTTACTATTGAAACTTATATCTATTGTACAAAAGGGTATATGACTAAGCTCAAGGTTTTACAAAATATAAATATTTTATCAAAATATTGGTCAATATGTGGCAATAGCAAAAATTCTCAATTAAAAATATTACGTCTAGCCGGTTTTATGAACATTCAAAGATTCATGGGCAAGTCCATTTTAAAACTGTGAAATTATTAAAAAATAATTATACCATTAAATAACCCATACAATTTGCACCAATTATTATAATAGAATCATTGACATAAACGAAACATTTGATATAGCTACCATACAAAATTCAAATGAAATGCATACAAAATACTTAGGTGTGACGTCACATTTTAGTAGCCATTTGTAGGGAGCGTTTTGGGTTTGCCCAAAATAATGTGATTTTAAAGTTGTGATATCTCAGGTGGTTTAAATGAGAATCAAGTGATTTTTTCAACGATGTTTCTATCAATGAGAGGTCTTTTGATTGCAAAAATAAAAAAAAAATAGTCATGTACCGTAATCTCATCTGCAAAAGTTACAAACTGAAGATTAACTAATCAAAAGAAGTATGCCTATACTATACTAGTATTTGGTTTCTATACAATAAAGAATATCTATCTAGCTACGAGTATACATCCATGCAATTCGCCAGTCTGTCCACGACACATGACATAGTAGTAATAATAATAATATCCGAAAACCGATTTTTACGCAGGATATATTATAATGCTCACGTGTGTGCGCAAACACAAGTGCACTCTCTATTCTCTTGCCCTCATAATCCGAGGGGACACCAGTGTGACACAACCGGAGAGGAATCGTGCGCAGGACCAACGGCTACACGTACTTTCCGAGGCACAGGGGTAACAAGACCGCCAACTTCCAGATTAGTGTTCACGTGTCTGCGCAAACACAAGTGCACTCTCTATTCTCTTGCCCTCATAATCCGATGGGACACCAGTGTGACATCACCGGAGAGGGATCGGGCGCAGGACCAACGGCTATAATTACTTTCCGAGGCACAGGGGTACAAGACCGCCAACTTCCAGACTCCGGGCTGACACTGAGAATTTCTTAACAGAAAAACTCAGATACAAATTTTGGTCCGACCCAGTGACCGAACCCGGGAGTCCAAACATAGCCATCACTTTAAATTGCGACGCACTACCCACTGCGCCAACGAGGCAGTCAATGACATGACATAGTAATCAGATAATGAATCGCGGCCTCAAACCGAACGGCAGCCATTAACTAGCGATTATGCAGAATCTATCTTTTCACCCTGTATATTTGGCCGACACCATTAGCGGCCACAATGATAGTAATTAAACCAGAAGCCGATAGTGATGTGACGAATGAAATTTTGCCATTTGATTGAGATCTTATCAATAAAATGCACTGTTGAGAAACATAATTGTGTTTCAAAACCAAAAGCCGTTATTGCGATTTGATTTAAATACATAATTTCTTTTTAAGCGATCGTAGCTCAGTGAAAAAAAAGGTTTAAAAACTAAAACCCGACTACCAAAAAACACGCTCTAAAAAGTACGAAACAAGAAAATTGTATCTGCTGAAATTATTGCTGCGAAGTGCTGCTTCACGTCGGTTTTCTGTGAGGCCGTGGTATAAATCCGGTCCAGCCAGCCCATTCATGCCAAAGTGTGGCTCTCCTACAGTCAAATGGTTCTCCGAAGGTATTTTTACACATTTTATAAATAATATTAAAACAGTCTTTTGAAGCAAACCTATTTATATTTATAATTGTTCCGTCACTACCTATACGGGGAGAGATATATTGGGGAGATAAACGAGATTGTAAGGTCATCGACCGCTGAGTGACTTTGAAATTGGGGTTGTGTGTGTTTTTTTGCCAGTTTTGCACCCGTATGGAGTGGCTTCTCTGTCGCTACACTCTTGCTAGCGGTCGTGGTCGCGTTGAGGCGTCCTTGTTCGTGTTAGAGGCGGATACAGCTTTCCTCACGATCTCTCGCTATCTCCCTCTGTTTACAGACTATCTGGTACAGTTTGATACGGGGTTTCCTATTGTGGATTTCACTTGATCAGTCCAGCGCATCGGTGATCGGCCGCGTGATCTGGTT
Organism: Marasmia exigua; assembly: GCA_019059595.1. NCBI lineage: Eukaryota > Metazoa > Arthropoda > Insecta > Lepidoptera > Crambidae > Marasmia > Marasmia exigua. The sequence continues at coordinate 8,194,149 of CM032476.1, read as the reverse complement.
CCCTCTACCCTCCTCCCCTGAACGACCAGCCGTTCTATTAAATCGTTATCACGCCTGGAGACGTGAGCAAAGTACTGCAGTATGTGCGTCTGTATTATGATTGACAGACGCTTTGTGATGCCGAGTTCCTGGAGTATGGACACATTGGTGCGGAACTCTGTCCGCTGATATGACGATCGTTTTTCTCCAGCACCACATTTCCAGAGCATCTATCTTCTTCTTATCCAGCTCACGCACTGTCCACACACACACGGAAAAAGGGGAACACCAGAGTACGCATGAGCTTAACTTTTATAGCCTTGGTGATACTGCGATTCCTCCACACATTCTTAAGTTTCTCAACTGTAATTCTGCAATACGGGTGGAAATAGGATTTAGTGTGACATTTTTCATGAGTTGTATTGTGCTTGAAGAGATATCTCGAGCGATCTAGTTACGTGTTCCAATAATTTCACTCGGATGCCACTTGAGTGCTGGTGGGAGTCGCAAAAATATACAAAAATACAAGCAAAAGCGAATGGAAACGTAGAACATCTTGTTACACGATGAACTGGCGATTTGAGGAAGATGGCTGGTTTGAGTTGGATGCTGATTGGTCTGAATGATTGATTGGTAAGCAAATTATATCATTGAATATATTAGAAGAACTTAGCGATCGATTTTTTTGAAACCTCTGAATTTGATTTGTTTACTCAAACAAAAATAAACTCGTGTCACATCACTAAGCTAAGCCAAACAGTGTGCCGAAATAAAGGCGAGCGTAATTATGTTAAATTTCCGCAAATTCCCTCTAAAACTCAATGCGTCATTGTAATGGCTGGATCGGCTCAGTTTTAGCCCATAAAATCTGGCATCTTGAAATTTTAGTCACAATTTGACTCCTTTATTACTGTGGTTGAATTAGGAGATGCTTTAGCTACGGTTACAGTTAAAAATAAACTTATTTTTTTTCGATGTTGACAATATTAATATTATAACCAACATCGTAACACTAATAGATAGATAGATAGATATTCTTTATTGCACAAAAATAAAATACAAGCATGATACAACAGTACAATAAGGCGGTCTTATCGCTTGTAGCGATTTCTTCCAGACAACCTTTGGGTAGAGGAAAGAAATATCGTATTCGTAATAAGGGAAGGCAGTGCAAAGTAATTTAACAAATGAAATTGAGAATGGCAGAAATATACATTATTTTATATATTGATAATATTACATTACATAAATAGTAATAAACAATACATACATACCCAATAATATATACATTGATAATTTATAACAAAAATTCAATAAAAATATTTCTTATAGATAGGTATAAATGACCAGAGAGCAGACCACATAAAAAAGGGAAGAAGAGACAAGGAAAAAACAGTGTACCTATTTATAGAGATAGGACTAATAATATGCTCCAGCTAATATTTTAGCTAAGGCGGCCAATCTCAACCACTAACCCGAAACATCATCATCTTAGCGTTTTGGCCTGGTGGCTCCCAAGCTGTCGCTTCGAAGCCAGGGGACCCCTGACTCCTGGCTGACCCAGTGCATAAATAATGCTTTTTTTATGTAATAGGTGGCAGACGAGCAGACGGATCAACTGATGGTAAGCCAATTACCGCCGCCCATATAGACCCGTGACACCAGTGGAGTCACAAGTGCGCTGCCTTTTCCCCGGATTATGCCGGTACCCTCACTCACGCAGCCAAACACAGCACAGTGCTGTTTCACACCGGATTTCTGTGAGGCGGTAGATCTCCCACGGTTAAATGACTACCCACGATTAAGCTCAAATGTGTGCACAAACGATGGTACACAATCTCACCCTTACCTTTTATCTTCTGATAGGTCACCAGCGCGAAATGGCAAGAGAAGGATCTGGCGAACGAACAAAGGATTAGCGGCTAGCTTTCCGAGACATGGGCATAGGGCATGAAATCAACTTCTCGACTCCTCCAGAAGTTTTTTTTATATTATGGCTCTACCCGAAGATATTCACTATCTAACTTATTAGAGAATAAGTGAGTAGTCAACAGTCAAAGTCAGTCAAAGTCACAGTCACATAATAAAACACCGGCTTTTGTCGTTTTATCGATCTACGGATTCTGCCGATACCACTTTAAACACAAGCGCAAATAGTATCCTAAATGTTTGCTTAGAGACTCCCACTCCGAAATTAAAATAGATTCAGTTAAGTAGCCAACAAATTAAATCGATTGGTGTCGTTAAGGCTACTTATCCGTCGCTTGAAACAATTAAAAGAGCATAGTGTATAATTAAAATGAAAGCTGTCCATAATTGCCCTGGAATTTGGTGATAAATTGAGTACAAGTAATATCGATTCCAACTCAATAATTAGTTGAGGTAGATACTTTTTACTTTAATTAGTTAAAGTACTTTGGCTTGTTCGTGGTAGTTTGGAAAACATTATTTGTAAATACAGGCACATACTTTAGACTAATGATACAACAGAAGAATATCTACAATAGAAGAATATCTATCGTTCGTGTGGCTGTTACCAAGGTAAACTTTATAGGCAATATATTGAAATGAAATAGTTCATTCCTTGCCATACAGAAAAAAATTATATACAAAACACATTAATACAATGTTTACATAGATTATGGCCGGCTGACAACTGAACTAGGACAGATCCTGTGTCTCAGGTAGTCAACCCTCCACCCTCTTATTACACTTTAAAAAGAACAGGAAAACAAACTGTTGGCAAAAATAAATAACACTAACCAATACGTTAAGGTAAAAGATATAACTGAGGTACTAATATAAACATAATAAATAACAAATATAAACAAAAGGGAACTAATATAGGTAAGTCTTAAAGCGTTAATTATTCGGACAATAAAGTGTGTGTGAATTGTTTTTTTTATTTCATACCACAGACTCGAGGTCCGTGCCTTTATCTAGTAATCTTCTTCTTCTTCTTAAAGCGTGTCTCCGACTAGCGAAGGTTGGCCGTCAATCTAGCATATTCTTCTCGGTCTCTAGCGAAACAGCTCGGCGGCGCTCGCGATCCCCGTCCACATGTTTTTTCCTGGGACCCACACGCGTCTTGCCAGCTACTTTCCCCAATATAATAAGTTGCAACAAATCGTATCTATTGTGTCTTCACACATGTCCTAAGTAGGCAACTTTCCTCTGCTTGATGGTCGATAAGAGTTCGCGTTTCTGGTGCACTCGTCGGAGAACTTCAACATTTATCACTTTTTGAGTCCAGCTAATGGTAAGCATCCATCGTTGAGCCCAAGTTTTGAACGTCTAGTAATATAATTTTAATGTTTGCTACGCGTAAAAAAAATAGTTTTCTCACATACATGTTTGATAAATGTTTGATAATGTTTGATAAATGTTTATTCAAAAACCAAATCTTTTACAACTTAAGTGTAGACTTTCTCTATTAAGTACAATAGCACCTGTGTCAGAGAAAATCACTCTTCCTTAGCTTAAATTACAGTTACTAAGAACCATTATCTTTATATATTTTAAAGTAGGAGCTTACATTAATTATAATAAAACTTTTTACTTTTAACCCCTAGTGTGTGTGTGTGCGCGTGTGGTCGTGTGTGTGTGTTTGTGTGTGTGTTTGTGTGTGTGTTTGTGTGTGTGTGTGTGTGTGTGTGTGTGTGTGTGTGTGTGTGTGTGTGAGTGTGTGTGTGTGTGTATGAGAGAGAGAGAGAGAGAGAGAGAGAGAGAGAGTGTGTGAGTGTAAGTTTCGAGAAATCTAAATTTTTATACAATTTTCTGTTTCATTATAATCTATACACTTCAGCCATTTGGTAAGTTCTGATTTACATTCTCGTTTTGTCATTGAGTATATATTAAGTCATACATAAATGCAGTTTGATTACTTGCTAAAAAACGATACCGTCATTAGCCTAAGTGCCAAGTTTTTGTTTACTTACGTGCTAAGACATTATTCTTATACTACTTCATATGATTAATATATTAATAGGTACCTACATTGGAACTGAAGAATTAAGAACACGAGTATTCGTATATCCAATGAAAACTAATGATTTTATTGATTCTATCGGTCGAGTTCGATACATCGATAGAGTCCACGAAATGTGTTTGAGTATGATTTTATATTCAAATAAATCACCCACCCCCTATTTCAAAATGCGGTCTAAGAAAAGTTCCGGAACTAAACTCATGCCCGCCCGTTTTAACATTGCGTATTAGAACGGGACGGCTTGAGCTTTAGTACGGTAATAACTTTAGATCGCAATCTATAATAAGATGGTTAAGGTTTTACCCCTACCAGTTGTATTGTTGTAATAAAGTACTTTAAAACATCGGCACTCATAGTGACGTCCCTTACTTTCTCTGGACTCCACAGAAGACCAGCTTTGGGGTTCCCTTTAAACACTGCGCCACATGCTGAATAGATCCCATTTCAGTGCCATTCTGATGTGCGTGAATATTTTTAAGTTTTATATTGTGTATGTTTGGCAATGATTTTTTTAAATTGTATTTATAATATTCTACCAGAGTAATTAATCGTTTACAGGTACTTAAACAACCATAAACAATCAATTGGTTATTCTAACGGTATCCTTCGATCAATTAAAGTTCATTTAGTTGATCTTTTTGTTGGACGTGTTTAAACTTCTTGACTGGGCTGGACTTGGCATCAACATAAATCACGAGTACATGACACACCTTCGATTCGCAGACGATATCGTAGTCATGGCTGAGACCTTGGAATACTAAGGCATAATTTTCGACGACCTCAGTAGAATCTCCCAACAAGTGGGTCTGAAAAAAAACATGGACAAGACGAAAATTATGTCGAAATCTCAAGTCGTACCCACTCATATACAGGTTGGAAGCTCTACACTGGAAGTTGTGGACGAGTACATCTGTCTCGGACAAAAAGTCCAGCTTGCTAAATCCAACTTCCAGAAAGAGGTCGATCGACGGTTTCCAACTCGGCTAGGCAGCGTTCGGGAAGCTACGCACGCAGCATTTTCGGCCCATCTACCACAGTGTCTAAAGACGAAAGTCTTTAATGCATGTGTGTTGCCAGTGATGACATACGGAATCGAAACTTGGCCGCGGCCCTGATGGTAAGCGATTGCCGCCGCCCATGGACAACCGCGACACCAGTGGAGTCACAAGTGCGCTGCCAACCTTTAAACCCCCCTCAGCCCTGGAACGGGCTCCCGGTACCGTCACTCATGCAGCGAAACACAACACATCGCTGCTTCACGCCGGTTTTCTGGGAGGCCTTGCATTCATTCATGCCGAAGCGTAAGTTGTAAGCGTGGCTTTCCCACGGCTTACAATGTGCCGATTAAGGAGGCTCAAAGTCACCCAGAGAGCAATGGAGAAGGCTATGGTCGGAGTCTCTTTGCGTGATCGTATGATAATATGATGAGAAGTTCAAGGACATAGCTCAAAGGATTGCAAGTCAGAAGTGGCAATGAGCAGGGCACATAGCGAGGAGAACAGACGGCCGTTGGGGCAAAAAGGTCCTCGAGTGGAGGCCACGTACAGGAAGTCGCAGCCGTGGCAGGCCTCCCACAAGGTGGACCTACGATCTGGTGAAGGTTGCGGGAATCCAATGGAAGCGAGTGGCACAGAACCGATCTGTGTGGAGAACATTGGGGGATTTCAGCCAGTAGACGTCCACTGCTGGACATATCCAGCAGTGGACGCCTGCTGGCTGAAATGATGATGATGCAAGTTGATCGATGCTTTCATTAACAATGATCGATGGTCTAGTACCACTCATAAATAATTTAGTTTACTGGAGAGTAGATCTTCACTACGAGTGACGAGGTAAATAGTTGCAGACTACTCTAAGTTGCGAGTAACTTTGGCGGATTCTTCTGGAGTGTGTGAAACTCGTTGGGAACTTGGATTAATTTGCTTAAGGGTATAAACTGTGTTAAGCCAGTCCCCGTACAGGAACTGTTGCGAGGAGCATAGTATTTTTTTAATGTATAATAATAATATCCTTTAACCAATATCGGCTAAGGCGGCCAATTTTAACAATTAGTCACTTACGTAGGATATATGATAGTACTCAAGTGTGTGCGCAAACACGAGTGCACTCTATATTTTCTTGCCCTCATATTCTAATGGAACACCTGTGTGCCAGTGTGATACGACTGGAGAGGATCACCTGATGGTAAGCGATTGCCGCTGCCATAAGTGGAGGTGTGATAAACACCAGTCGCAAGTGCCCTGTCAAACTTTACACTCCTCTACCCCCGGATTGGGTCTCCCTCACTCACTCGGCGAAAGACAGTGCAAGCACTGCTTGCATTTCTGTGAGGTCAAGGTATCACTCTGGTCGAGCCGACCCATTTCGAACAAAACGTGTCGCCACACTGGGAGATTGTATTTCTAATTGTCCTTAGGTTAAATCAAGCTATTGTCATACACTTTGATCATGTCATACATATTCGTCAAAGGATCAAAAATATTTATGGCCGACAAAACAGAACGTCTATATACTTTTCGTAGAATCGATAATAATCGTTGGAGCAGAAGTATCTTGCAGTAGTGGAGACAACGGTTACACATTTAACTTATAAGAAAAACTTCATCATTATCATCATTTCAGTCAATAGACGTCCACTGCTGGACATAGGCCTCCTAAAATGTTCTTCACACAGATCGGTCCCGTGTCGCCCGCATCCAATAGATTCCCGCAGCCTTCACCAGATCGTCGGGCCTCCTTGTGTAGGACCTGCCATGGCTGCGACTTCCTGTTCGTGACCTCCAGTCGAGGACCTTTCTGCCCCAACGGCCGTCTGTTCTCCTCGCTATGTGCCCTGCTCATTGCCACTTCAGACTTGCAATCCTTTGAGCTATGTCCTTGAACTTCTCATCATATTATCATACGATCACGCAAAGAGACTCCGAGCATAGCCTCTCAATTGTTCTCCGGGTGACTTTGAGCCTCCTTAATCGGCAAAACCGACACTTACTCTTACCGAGGTGTCGTAAAAGGCGGCTAAGGTAAAGCTGCTGGCATGATCATCAGCACCCAGAGAAGGAAAACTCTGCATTTACATCAAAACCCTCGCCAACCCGTCTGCCAAGCGTGGTGAGTATGGCAATTACCCCTCATGTGATTAAGGGAGGCCCGTGCCCCAGCAGTGGGGACTTAAATGGGCTGATGATGATGATGATGATGATGAATCGGCAAAAACACTAATATAAAAACATAAACAATTTAAAAGAGTCTAGCCGTCGATCCACAACACTATCCACTGTGGTAAATTTTACTTAATTTTTAGTAGGTATACGACAGTGTTAAAAATTCTCAAACATTCCAAAGTAAATATTGTAAATACTATCGTATTTGTTTTGCGCAAAAAAGAGTTTCAATTTAGTTGTGACGCCCAAAATCTTTGAGCTTTCAAAATGCTCAAGAACAGATTTGCTTAATTGATTTTTAACGCGACTTTAAAATAAAAAACCTGGTTAAAAACGTTATTTTTAAAATGATAATTTGTTAATTTTGTCAAATATAAGTGCACCACTTCCCCAATATTTAACATATTCACTAAACAAGCTGAAGTTAGCCTTTGCAAGGAAACGGTTACTTTAGTTTCCACATTGTACAAGGCAAAGTTAGCGAGTATGGCGCAGCTCGCTCTAGACTAGATTTTAGCTAAAATATGTGAAGTAAAGTGGCGCAATATTTTCCAACTGAACAGGACCGCGTTATTACAAGAGCAGTTTTTCTTTGCTTTTTGAGAAAACAATGTTAGACGTTCTTTGTTTTCGTCATGTGTTAATAAGTATATTGTTACAAAGGGGCTTTATTAAAATACGTTATTATAGCATATATCTACGGTAGATCAGCGTCGAGGTGAAAGAAGTAATCCTGTTCCTGTTCCGAAACGAAGTGAGAGTGGGCCACTAGTACCTACCTTATAAATATGTATTAACGTTAAAACGGCAAATAAAAAATGGCCACAGTGCGTTCTTTGCATATTAATAATAACTCACTATGGATTCTATGAATTCATAATATTCTTAATAACGTGCTTATCACAATGTGAAAAATGGTTCCATTTCATATTTATTTTACTGCTTTTTATATAGCCATTAAGTTTTTATTAATAGTTCATACCACCCGTGGCTTCACACTACTTTGGTGTTTTCTTCCTAAAACAGAAAATTTACCTATGAAATTGTCGTTTCTTTTTCTAGACACAATAACTCCTTTAATAAGCAAAAAGTCACCATTGTATAATTATATTTTGATATAAGATAATATTTAAGGTTTATATTAAAAAGAGATGAAATATTATTGTATTTGTGATGCTCAAAAATATCTTGAAAATGGTCCTTTTTAGGGTTTCGTAGCCACATGGTAAAAAACGGAACCCTTATAGATTCGTCAAGTCTGCCTGTCTGTCCGTCTGTCCGTCCGTCCGTAAGTCACAGCTACTTTTTTACGATGCTATAATGTCGAAACTTGGTAAATAGATGTATTTTGTTAACGGCATTACGATTTTTGCTCAAAAATAGGGAAAAGCATAAAAATATCGGAAAATAAAAGCAGTTCCTTTTGAAGAATATGACCAAAAATAATAATAATATCCTCCAACTGATTACGGCTACGGCGGCCAATCTCAAACGATCAGCCACGTACGCAGGATATATTATAGTGCTCAAGTGTGTGTGCAAACACAACTGCAGTCTCTATTCCCTTACCCTCACATTCCGATGGAACACCAGCGTGACATGACCGGAGAGGGGTTGGGCGCAGGGCCAACGGCTTAACGTGGTTTCCGAGGCAAGGGGTACATGACCACGGTCTTCGAGACTCCGGGCTGACACTAAGAATCTGGTACCGAAAACTTAGGAACAAATTTTTGGACCGACCCGGGATTGAACCCGGGACCCCAAGACTTAACGTGTTTTCGAGGCACGGGGGTACAAGACCGCCAACTTCCGAACTCCGGGCTGACACTGATAATTTCTTAACAGAAAAAATCCGGTACAAATTTTGGCCCCACCCGGGGATCGAACCCGGGACCCCAAGCGCAGCCGTCGCTTTGAAGTGCGACGCACTACCCACTGCGCCAACGACGCAGTTTTTTTTAATGTAACACCAGTCTGGTATGGTATACACCATTTTTTTTCCCATGGGAAACCATCATGGCCGTCATCTTGCTACATGTAGGGAACAAGGTGGTGTGTGGGACTTAAACCCTAACTAAAACCCCTGGGATGTCCATCTCCGCGAAATCGCGGTCGGAAACCCGGGAGCCGGGTTAGGAAAGTCGGGACTAGACCGTACCGCTAATCGCGCTCGCCGCTTCACCCCTATCTGGCGCAATACAGCCCTTCAACGCTGTACGACCTACCAGGACACCCAGTAATGCCGTCCCCCGCGGAGTCGTATGCTGAGCAATACGCTCACGTATCGAAAACCCGTTTAGTCGCCTCTTTCGACAGGCCGGGAAAACCTTGGTAGTATTCTTAAACGCCCCTAGCCACAGAGCGTAGAGCAGTCCCACTAAGACGCACCATCGGGGTGTGGTATACACCAGTCGCAAGTGCCCTGTTAAACTTTAAACTCCTCTACCCCCCGCGACCCACTAACCATTGCGCCGAGGCAGTCCAAAATATTTAAATCATTTATTATCCAAAATATTTAAATCATGGATTCCATCACGCCAAAATAAGCGACCACAAATTTGCAATCGGTAAAAAATAAACCTACCAAAGTGATTAAAGAAAATATTAAAAACTGGCTAGAAAAATGATAATTAATCAACGTCCAAGCGATTTATATACACACTTCAGCATGAACCAATATCCCCTCGCTCGTATAATAATTAATGGGCATTTTGATTTATTATGAAAATATACGTATCGGAGCAATGTAGGAGAGCGGGTTTCCTTTACAAGTTCCGCTCGGGTATTGTATCTCGCTTTATCAATGAGCCTCTTTGTCGATTTGAACGTGTGCATTTCTTTTTTTGTCGGCAGTATGCGTGTTTGTTAGAAAGTGGATTGATCTTTTTTAATGTGATAGGTGGCAGAGGAGCAGACGGATCACCTGATGGTAAGCGATTTCGGCTGCCCGTGGACACCCGCATCACCAGTGGAGTCGCAAGGGCGCTGCCAACCTTTAAACCCCACTTTCCCCCAGATTGGGCCTCCGGTACCGATATGCCGGGAACAGCCGCAGTGGTTTTAGTCGGTAGGCCCATTGACCAGCCACGCATTAGGTGAAGCCCCAGTCATGGAAGAGCCCGACACTACCCGTCTGTCCGTCTGTCCGTCTGTCCATCTGTCCATCTGTCCGTCTGTACGTCTGTCCGTCCGTCCGTGTGTCACAGCCACTTTTTTCCGAAACTATAAGAACTATACTATAGCATCTAGGTAAATAGATGTATTTTGTTAACCGCATTACGATTTTTACACAAACTTCTATAATAAAATAATAAATATAACTAAAAAAAAAAGATAGGTATCGCTAATAGTGATATCATTGTGTTTTTTTGTGGTTTGAACTAGATCTAGTAAGTAGTTTTTAATACGTTATAAACCGTAAACCGCAATTTACCTTTCATCGGAATCAGATCAATGTATGTGACGTTGTGAAATATTTATTTATTTATTATATTTATACTAGCTGACCCGGCAAACGTTGTTTTGCCATATAAATAAAAGGGTTGATCGTAGAAGGGTGAAAATTGAGGATTGTATGTATTTTTGTATGTTGTATCATAAAAAAAGAGAAATTAAAAATTTTGTCTAAAAAATAAAAATAAAAATTTAGGGGTGGACTACCCCTAACATTTAGGGGGATGAAAAATAGATGTTGGCCGATTCTCATAGATACCGGATAAGCACAAAAAATTTCATCAAAATCGGTCAAGCCGTTTCGGAGGAGTATGGCAACGAAAACTGTGACACGAGAATTTTATATATTAGATATCCTTCTTCCTGCTACAGTACCCTTCATGGGCGAGTCCGACTCGCACTTGGCTGGTTTTTCGGAGATAGTTGAGGGGATGGAGAGCAACATAGGCTACTTTTTATCTTTTTCTAACGCGGGCGAAGGCGCAGGTAAAAGCTAGTGCCTTTATAATTTCATCAACTACACAAAAAGTGACAATCCACCTATCTCTTTTTACCCGAATACAGCAAAGCCAAAAAAAAGGGTTATTTTAGCAGTCTATGCATGTAAGTCAGCATCAAAAGTAGCTTAACACGTTAGTACCATGTCGAAGTAACATTTTTTGCGTACCCCTTAGAAACTGACTATAATAGGCAGAACAGTTACTTCGACATGGTACTAAAGTGTTAAGCTAATTTTCATGCTGACTGTACTCAGCCGATTCTGATGAATGAGGTACCAATCGATTCTTATTATTGTGCAGGTGACCTAGGCTTATATTCGGTTATCTTTTGTTCAGAATTTAAAAAAGGTCGGTCACAACCTCTTTCTCTTTTTATCCGACTACAGTAAAGCCAAAAAGGAAGGGTTATTAAGTCAGTCAAAGTCATGATCCCTCAATAAAACGCCGATGTTTTACGTTTTACTTACTTAAGACAAAAACTTGAGTATATAATCTAAAAGTCTTAACATTTTATCATGATAAGTAGAGTCTCTGTGTACATATTTATTATTTATTAAAGTACAGCATCTATGAATAAGAAAATAGACTCCTTATAATATTCGTCGTAAACGCATAATTTACATTCACATAAAACCTTCCTGAAAAAAAAGACGTAAATAACAATGAGTTAATCATTGCCTTCCTTATTCGATTTCGAAGAAATGCTATCTTAACTTCTAATTTTTTAAGAGATTCTTGATTCCCAGTACTGACAAAGGTGTAGTATTATTTTCCTGTTGCTCAGGGAAGCGTAAGAAGGGACGTCATTTGTTAGGATGTAAAGTTGTGGAAATTTAATATTCAGCATATATAATTTGGTAATATTAAGGTATTCACTATGTCCGCGAAAACTTTACGCTCCGCGCTCCGGCAAACTGGCTCAATGGATCACTCCAAATTCGCATGCGTATTTATTTATAGTCCGTAAAATATAGCTTATTAAAAATGGCAGCTCTTGGTGGCACTGAACAATGATCTTTATGTCCATAGTAATAAAATTATATGGAATAAAACTTGGTAAAATTATAAACCTAATGTTCATTGAAATAAATGAACAGATTACAGATATGTCATTCTAATCAAGCTATATTTTATAGACTATAGGTGCTTATGGAGCCCGAAGCGTAGAAGGTTTGCGAATATTTTGGATACCTTTACGAAGTTTACAAGGGAAGAAAGATGAGTGTCACCAAGATTTTTTTAAAAACTGTAAATGTTTAATTACATTTTTCAAAGTCATTATTCAAAAACATTTTAAAGTATTTTTATACTATAATATGGGTATGTATTATAAAATCGAATAACTTGAATTCAGATTTCAGCTAACTTAGAATTCAATTATTATGTAATAAAAAATTCCGACATGTTAAAGTTCCAAAAATGGACTATGACCTTTCTTCCCCTGTACCCTTTCCCCAACGGTAAGCACATGGCGAACCACGACCGAATCCGACAGAATACTTTAAAGTATGATAGAAAGCAGACGAGCAGACGGATTACCTAATGGTAAGCGATTGCCGCTGCGCTTGGACACCTGCAACATCAGTGGAATCACAAGTATGCCGCCAATATTTGAATTCCCCTTCCACCCAAATTGGGCTTCCAGTACCCTCACTCTGCGAATCATAGCGCAGGTGCTGCTTCACGCTGATTTTCTGTGAGACCCTGCGGTTACTCCAGTCAAAACGGCCCATTCATACCGAAGCGTGGATCCAGGCGGTAAAGATTAAGTTTTATCTTTGTTTATCTTTAACATATACATTAGATCCAGGATATCTTGATTTTATTGAAATTGACAGAAATATGCTACCCTTTGATATTATAAAATAGAAATATACTTTATCTTTCTTAATAAAGATTTATTAGTTTGTGGCGATCATCGGCGGAATTTTATTTTGCAGCTATTAGGTATAAGTTCCAAAAAATATGTTATATTACGTTAGATGGTATCTTCCATAGATAAATAGGTTCGATAGATAGTAGAATGCGGACGGCTAAGGAATGGAACTCTCTGCCGAGGTCTGTTTTTCCTGACCACTATAATCTAGACATCTTTAAGACAAGAGTAAACAGGCATCTTTTAGGCAAACGCGTATCATCCTAGACCTCATCGTCGCTTTCCATCAGGTGCGATTGTGGTCAAGCGTTAGACTATTGACCAAAAAAAAGGAAGATAGATACACTTTATTGCACACAATTTACACATCTTACTGCCACACTCAGAGTCGTTGATTAACTTAGTTGGCTACTTAAGAAAAATATTGACCCTTATTTTGATACACATAAAGAATACCGATACTAAAGTTAATGAACATTAGCTTAAATGACGTCTCTGAGTGCGGCCGTTAGTCTATGGTATTCTATTTATTTATTGGTATACACAATAGGTAGGTAACAATAGGTAAAATACAAGCTAAAAATTTAATTGAAGATTTAAAAAACCCCCGACACAACTAAAGCTCTTTCATTTGATACCTATATAGAGGTAGTTGGAACAACAAATAGGTTCGTCATTTTTCTGACGGCGGCCATCTGGGATTTGAAATTTTTTACAATTGATATATTCTGCTACTCAAGCCCTTTTATATGATACCCATATTGTGGGAGTTGTGTTAAAACATAAAATCCAAATCTTTGTGGCGGCGGCCATCTTGGATCGATTTTTATCCAACATAGCTAAGAACACAGGGAGTGTTATTTCTTATTCATTTCATATTCCTCATTCATCAATTCAATAAAAAAAAAACAAATTCCAAATCGGTTTAATTGTTCGGGAGCTACGATGCTATAGCAGACACATAAACACACACACACACACACACACACACACTGACACGTCAAACTTAGTGATACCACGGCCTCACAGACAACCGGCGTGAAGCAGCACTGTGCTGTGTTTTGCTGCGTGAGTGAGGGTGCCGGAGGCCCAATCCGGGGGAAAGAGGGTTCAAAGGTTTGCAGCGCACTTATAACTCCATTGGTGTTACGGGTGTCCATGGGCGGCGGCAATCGCTTACCATCAGGTGATCCGTATGCTCTGCCAACTATCACATAAAAAAACACAATTAATGAAAAAGAAATGCTCAAAGTCCTTAAGGTGACGGGTAGGGCACACTAGCGACGCCAATCGATTTTAATTTTTAATTACTAAACTGGATCTATTTTAAACACTTTCGCGATTACAACCTCTAGGCAAACACTTATACTTTTTATTAAATAACCATGCACAAATGTTGGGTCAGTATTTGTACGCGAAAAATTGATTCACGCCAAAAGTGGCCGTTTTTAGCGTAAATAAATTTTTCGCGTAAGCGTTGGACCGAAAAATTTTGCATGGTTATTTAATAAATAGTATGTTTGCCTAGAGGTTGAATTCTCGAAATAGTTTAAAATAGATCCGGTTTAGTAGCTTAAAATTGAAATCGATTGGCATAGCTAGTGTGCCCTACCCGTTACCTTAAGCGACTTATTACAGAATCAGGTCAATTTATGAGATGTTTTTTTTAATATACACATGAATTTATTAAAAATTGAACGTTAGTTGACTGAACAAAATATCTTAAGAAGCGTAGGTAGGTAATATTAGTGGAGAACATTCTATACCTTTCGTAAACCTACCTTATCTTTGCCGACTCGTTACAACTGTAAGCACGGAGTGGCAATTTCTGTCTGAACACACTACAAATTGTGGCCTTTAGAGAGGTGAGTCCGCCAGCGTACTAATTGTGGGTTCCGTTCTAGGGAATACCCTATTGAATGGAGCGCATAGTAATTTGTGACGAGTTTTATGACAGTGCCACCAGACCTTCGCTTAACATCAGGCGATGGTAAGCGATTACGAAAGCGAAGGTCAGGCGTAGTATAAAAATAAACTTTTTTTGACCTGATCTCAGCGCCTAATTTCCAGCGTCCAAAGCTGTCGCTTCATCTGGGGTACTTGATCTACATGACTTAATGTCCTATGTCCCCTAGATGGAGTAAAGGGCGTCCACAGTGCTCCTCCATCTCGAACGGTCTTGAGCTTTACGCTTTACTTCGCCCCAAGTTAGTCCTAAGAGAGATGGTAGCTCAATGGATACGAACGCGCCTTCCACGCAGGTGGTCGAGGTTCGAATTTGAGCATGCACCAATGGTTTTTTCAAATCTATGAGCGTATTTCTACCATTACCATCTACTCGGCGGTGAGGGAAAACATCGTGAGGAAACCTGCACGTTTCGGAAAAAGTTTCTGAAACGTGTAACCATGATTCAGTTGGTCTGGTTCCCCTGTTAAAGTGTTGCGAAGGTCAGACGGTAGTCGCTTCATTGTAATTACCAGACCCCCCAATCCTAAATCAAGGTCTAAGAGTACCCCGGGCTATAAGCGACAGCTTTGGACGCAACCGGAAATTACACGCTAAGATGAAGAAGAAGAAGTTAGTCCTAAGGTCTTCGCTTCTGCAGTGATAGTCCGCCGTCAAGAATGTTTAGGGTTTGGGGAACGTTTAGACCATAATTTAGGATCTGGGGGATCTAGTAGAGTCCGTGCGAAAAAAGTCCCGCGGAGTATCACGAAACTAAAATCCTTACTAATATTATAAATCCGAAAGTAACTCTGTCTGTCTGTCTGTCTGTCTGTCTGTCTGTCTGCTACTCTTTCACGCCAAAACTACTCAACGGATTTAAATGAAATTTGGTATACAGATAATCTAGACCCTGAGAAAGAACATAGGCTACTTTTTATTGCGAAAAGGGGGTTGTAAGGGGTTGAAAGGGGGGTTAAAAGTTACTTTTCCACGCGGACGAAGTCGCGGGCGGCCGCTAGTTTTAGATTATTTGTGTCTATTGACATAAAGCTCAAATTTGAATGTGGATGACATAAACGCGCTTTTCAAGGAACTTCTTTGGTAGCAGAATCTATTTACACGAGGAATATATGTAACGACTACCGTCTGACCTTCGCAACCCTCTAATAGGGGAACCAAACCACTGAATCATCAATCACGTTTGAGAAACTACCCGAATCGGCTAAGTTTCCTCAATATGTTTTTCCTCAAAATTTGAAATATAATAATAATAATAATAATAATTCTCACATCATCTCATACGTTGACCTGATTCCGTACTAAGTACCTTAAGCACTTGTGTTACAGATATCAGTCAACAGAGGAACACAAATATATACTTAAATACATATATTACACCCAGACACTGAACAAACACAAGTGTTCATCGCACGAATGTTTGTCCAGGGTGGGGATCGAACCCACGACCTTTGGCGTAAGAGGCAGGGTCACTACCAATTGCAAAATAAAATATCCAGAGGTACATGCTTAGGTTCGAACCTACGATCTCCCGTATGGAAAGCGCACGTTCCTGTCCATTGAGCTACCACAGCTCAACATTTTAGCTAGCAGAAGTTCTTACCGTTGACCGTGGGAGAGCCACACTTCGGCATGAATGGGATGGCTCGACCGGAGTGATACCACGGTCTCACAGAAAACCGTAAATACTGTGATGTGTTTCACTGCGTGAGTGAGAGTACCGGAGGCCCAATCAGGGGGAAAGGGGGGTTTCAAGGTTGGTAGCACACTTGTGACTCCACTGGTGATTCGCTCGTCAGCCACCTATCACAAAAAAAGATGTTCTTTATAGCTGAAAAGACATAACGCTGGAAAGATGAGGTCGATAAGGATTGGCGCAGACTCTTGGTGGATGTCTGGCAGGAAGTGGCGCAAGACCGACCGAGATGGAGGCTCTTATTATCGGAGACCAAGACTCACTATAGGTCGCTGCGCCAACCTAGCTAGCTAGTTACATTGAACCATTTGGGACAGTAAAAAAGTACTATATTAAAAAGCAAAATAGAACAGATGACTTTTAAGGTTAAGACGCAATGTCCTAAGCACGCAATATGAATACGTAATGTAAATGAATGTTATACTGTATGTGTGACGCAAACATAATAGTTATCTATCATTAATTCTGTCTACTGACTAGCAGTTGTCTAATATAAAAGTGGGAGGTGAATAAGAAATTGTATTGCCTGATGATGATAAGTGACCACCTCCAATTACACACGCGATAACTGCAATCATACATCATTATAATCAATCAATCCACTTGCCCTTGGGTTTCTACATATTTTTGTACTAATTTTGTTTCTTTTTTAGGGTTCCGTACCTCAAAAGGAAAAAACGGAACCCTTATAGGATCACTTTGTTGTCCGTCTGTCCGTCCGTCCGTCTGTCAAGACCCTTTTTCTCAGGAACGCGTAAAGGTATGAAGCTGAAATTTATATCAATTACTCAGGTCTACTGTCCCTTGAAGCTGTGAAAAAAATCAAACTTCTAAGCCAACGCATTCAAAAGATACAGCCGTTTATGCCGCAAATTTTCGACACTTGCAAGGGAATCAAAACCTACAGGGTGCTTCCCGTGAACTCAGAATCTTGAAATTTGGTACGAAGCAACGTCTTATAGCAAAGATAAAGGAAAAATTACGAAAACCATAAATTTTTAGTTACATCACATAATATATTTTTTTTAATAATTTTAAACTTACTACCCATTTCCTCATAAACGCGTAGAGGTATTAAATTGAAATTCATACCAAATACTCAGGTTTATAATACCTTTAAGCTGTAATAAAATCAAACTTCTATGTCAACGCAATCAAAAGAAACAGCAATTTAAGCTGCATATTTTGAAACTCGCAAGTACTCGCAAGGGAATCAAAACCTAAAGGGTACTTCCAGTCGACCTAGAATCTTGAAATTTGGCATGAAGCAACGTTTTATAGCACACATAAAGGAAAAATTCCGAAAACCTTAAATTTTTAGTTACATTACAAAATATTTATTTTTTAATAAATATAAACTTATTACTTTTTTCCTCATGAACGCGTAGAGCTATCAAGTTGAAATTCATATCAAATACTTAGATCTAATTGCCTTTAACCCGTGAAAAAAAAATCTAAGTCAACGCAAAAACGCAAAAGTACAACCATTGATACCGCATATTTTGAAACTCGCAACTACACGCAAGGGAATTAAAACCTAAAGACATAGAATCTCGAAATTTGGTAAGAAGCAATAGCTTACAGCACAGGTAACAGAAAAATTCCGAAAAGCTTAAAATTTTAAGTACATAGTTATACCACCAAAAAAATTGTGATTGTAAACATAATGGACAACATTTCAAAATTGCTAAGCTCTGAAACAAAAAATACCAATTTTTTATTTACTTTTCCGCTGCTCGAATATGTATTTATTAATTTTTTATATTGCTTATTTACTGAGAAAAAAATTAAAAACCAAAAAACGTAAGATGACGTCATCGGACGGCAGAATGTAAAATATTTCTTTGCTTAGCACATTATAGTTTTAAATTTACGAAATGCCAAACCCATGACATGCAACTGTCAAAAAAAAAGACAACTTGTCAACGTTGAATGTATGAATGACGTTGACAATGTTGACACTAGTATTATTTACCTTTGACAGTAGTGCCTATTTTTTATTAAAACAATGATAAGCAAAGGAATATCGCTGAATTCAGCCGTCCGATGACGTCATTTGGCGCTTACGTCTATTTAGAATATAAAGAATTTCAATAATTATTTTGTGCATGAAAATGGACAAATTTTGAAAAAAGAAAAAATATGGGTTTGTTCATTTTATGTCTATTTTCATATAAAAAAACAATATGGACATGTTAAAAATATGAAATGTTGTCCATTGTAGTTACAGCAATGACCGCGAGTTATTATACTATGTATGGGGAGGGCAACATTTAAAGAAGACGAAATAGCCTTCTTCTTTATATTTCGACGTTCTTTGATCGAAATGATATGTGTTAATATAAAATAAAGGATTACTTAAGCGATAAAGAGATCTTTGTCTTAAATTTATGCTCCTCCATCTTCCTCCATTGTATTGTTATGAATTTCATTTTGCAACAAAAATACCATAGTTATGTCTCGATTGTCGTAATGAACGAACTTTGTAAACCTTGCAGGTTTGTACGGAACGCTCGGTGCGCGAGTCCGACTTGAAGTATCTTGAGGTTGATAGGTGTTGGGGATGTGTTAAGTAAAACCAGCAGTTAGCAATATCATGTTGTATTGTCTGAGGTTACAATACAAGAGAGCGATTCTAACGTAATCAATTATATTTAACTTAACTAATTAGTAGGTCATCAGCGACATACGTCATGTAGCAGCGCGTAACATTAAGTGACGGTGCAAGTCTAATACGGCTGTAGTACACCTCCCCCGAAAGACATCCTTTACCCCCGGAGAAAAAGAAAGAAATAGGAAAAACAATTATGACGTACATCGTTGAGAACCTAATTACACAAAATAAAATACAAATAAGAAAAGTTTTTTTTTTTTTGTTTTTGCATACATTTTTTATAAATAAAATTCAATCTTACAATTATTATATTATTATTATTTTTTACAAAAGTACAAAATATTAATTTAAATAACAACATCTTAATTACAAAACAATTTTGTATTATTCTTATGAGTGACATATTCTTTATTATTTTTAAGAATCTTTACATTTGGAGAGATATCTTCTAAAACTAAGAAAGGACCATTCCAAATTGGATCTAACTTACTTGCTATTTGATTTTTTACTAACAAAAAGTCACCAGGTTTATATGTTAGTGAGTTTATTTTCTTATCGTATGTTAGTTTTCTCTCGGTCTTACTTATTAACAAACTATTCTTAGCATCTATCTGTGCTTTTTGTAATCTAAACTTAAATTCCTTAGGGTAACTATCGTAAATATACAGAGGGTCCACAGAAGTGCTCAAATTAGTTGGTAAATTACACAACTTCCCGAAGACTAACTCGTGTGGAGTATATTGTGTCTCTGTATGAACTGCAGTGTTAAAAGAGAAACACCAGTAACTTAACCAACTACTCCAATTAGATTTATTATTACTACACATAATTCTAAGATACGCACCTAGATGTTTATGTGTATTTTCTAGCGCCCCCAATGTCTCGTGGTGGTAAGCAGTAGAATTTAATTTTTTAACTTTTAATAAGCTACACACTTCCGTAAACACATTACTCATAAATTCCGTTCCCTGATCAGTAATGATCTCCTTAGGGACACCATAGCGCAAAATAAAGTTATTTACGAATGACCTACTCACCGATTCAGAGTCTTTCCTTTCTAAAGGGTACGCTTCTACGAACTTAGTTAAGTTGCACTGTATTGTTAAAATATAACTATAATTTAAATTATCTACTTCTAAGGGGCCCACTAAATCTAAACTTATACGCTCGAACGATGTGTTCGGAGTCGTTGTAATTACCATTGGTTCATGTGTATTTTTATTAGTGTGTTTCTGAATTTGACATTCTTTGCACTTTTTAACATAATCCTGGACGTCACGGCTCATATTTGGCCAAAAATAATATTTTTTGATATTATTTAACATTCTATTCACGCCAGCATGGCCACTGGTCGGTAATAAGTGAAAATCATTCAGTATGACTCTAATTTCATCTGAGTCGTTTATTTTTGTAACATTTTTTGTTACCAAAACACGAGGAAAATCGCATTTGCGTCCTAAAAGCTTATTCAAAAATATTTTATTTTCTTCATCTTTTACAATAACTACCTCCTCAATCCTAAACAATTTGCAAAATTCTTCTAATTCCCTCGCTAACACGCCTACGGTAGATAACGATCGGGACATCAGATATATGCAAAACTTGGAGGGCACATACACAAAGTTACCTTTAATACTTATTATTTCATCTCTTTCCCTCTTATATGAGTTATTATTTAACACTAATTCTATACATTGTCGTGGTTTTTTAAGAATTTCCACATTTTTCGGCTGATTAGAACTAGAATTACTAATGGCAGGCTCAGTTGTCAAATCTGTAGTATTGTCTTCATAATTATTTAAACGTTTCCGAGTCTGTGCTCTCGTCGTGACTGATACAACGTGTTCTCTCATACTCTTTAAATCATCGCTGGTGCTTGGTAGCCGACTCAAAGCGTCTGCAGCAGCATTTTGCGGTCCCGGAATATATTCGATGTCAAAATCGTATTCTTCTAAATACAATCTAAATTTCGTTAGTCGACTCGATGGATCAGTCATTCCGAAAAGATAAATTAATGGCTTATGGTCTGTTATAATTTTAAACCTTTTGCCATAAAGATACGGTCTAAAATGTTTAGTAGCCCACACTATTGCTAACAACTCTAACTCTATCACCGGGTATCGCGTTTCTGCGGGTTTCAAGTTACGGCTAGCGTACGCGACCACCTTGCCGTTGCTGTTAGACAGTACGGCGCCTAAGCCTATCTTTGATGCGTCAGTGTTTAATATAAAGGTATTGTTTTCTGCAAAATCAGGGTAGTCTAAAACCTGTGGACTCAAAAGTGCATCTTTTAATTTCAAAAATGCAGTTTCGCATTCTGATGTCCAATTGAAATCTACATTCTTTTTTGACAAATAATTTAATGGATAAGCTATATCTGAAAATTTATGAATAAAACGTCTATAATAATTTGCAAATGCAACGAATCTTTTTACATCGTCTGTACTTTTCGGTCTTGGATAATTAGTTAAAGCTATAACTTTTTCAGGATCGGGTTCGACTCCTTGTGAAGTTATTTTGTGACCTAAATACATAATTTCTGTTCGTAAAAACTCACATTTTAAAGGATTAAGCTTCAGATTACTAGTTCTAAAACGTTCTAAAACGCTTACTAAGTTTTTATTGTGATCAAAAACTGATTTTCCTATAACAATACAATCATCCAAGTAAATGAAACATTGTTTATAATTGAGGCCTGACATGGCTATAGTCATTAGCCTAGAAAAAACACTAGGACTGGTCTTAAGTCCCATAGGACAACGTTTCATTTGGTACATTTTATCTGTGGTGAAAGCAGTGAATTTACGAGACTGTTTGTCTAATGAAATCTGATACATTTTATTGAGGTTAAAAGCGGTGTATTTTCTTGAATTTTCATCTAAGGAAAGTTGATAGTAACTTTGGGAAAGGTCAAGTTTTGAAAAGTAAACACTTCCCGATAAAGAATCTAAAATTTCTACTATGTTAGGCAATGGAAATTTGTCGTCGACTATCTTATTATTTAACTGTCTATAATCGACAACTAATCTCCATTTTTTCTCACCGTTTTTATCAGATTTCTTAGGCACCAGTAAAACGGGACTAGACCACTCAGAAGTAGTCTCCTCTATAATGTCGTTATCAAGCATCTCCTGAATTTGTTTTTGTACCTCTTTTTGTAACGCATGTGGAATCCTATAAGGCTTAATGTATGCTGGACTTGTATTTTCCTTCAATTTAATCGAATGTTGCAACAAATTTGTCGTACTGAGCTTGTCGCCTGGCAAGTGAAAAACGTCAGCATACTTAGCACAAATCTTCTCAATGCTCAACTGTTCCTCTTTATTTAAGTAGGAACTTAAGTTTAGTAAGTTAAATAAGGTCTTTAATCTATCGACGCTTATTTTTTGTTTGTCGAAACTACATTCGTCAAAATAATCTAAACTATGATATTTTAAACTTGACAAATCTACCTTTATCTCAGTATTATTTGTATTTAAAATACGTATCGGGATTCGACCATAGGTTGGTTTGGATATCAACCCGGCAACAAATACACCCTTTTGTATTTCTTGCGCTAAAGTGACACAGTCTGCGCGTTGACTTGTAGGTATGTACTTGATAATCTCGCAACGTGGAGGAATAACATGGATAAAACTACTGATATTGTTATTTATAGGTATATCTATAGTATACGTACTATTGCATAATGTTAATGAACTATTCTTATAATTAATCACAGCTTGATAGTGCTGGAAAAAATTCTGACCTATAATACCGTCAGCGTAACATGTTAAATCCCTAAATATATAAAACTTTTGTTTAAAAAGAAATCCATTAAAATCTAAATCTAAATAAATATAACCCTCTGATACTAAATTTCCACTAATTCCTTTTATGGTGATTTCCTCTTTGATTATATTTTGTGATAATTCTGGGTACATTTCAAGCCACTCGTATTTCAAAACGCATAAGCTAGCACCACTATCTACTAATAAATCAATCAAATGATTACCAATCTTACAATTAACTATGCTCGTATTATTATAACTAAAAATACCATAATTTAATTTAGGCACGAAAAAACTGATTTGGATAATCATCAGAACGATGACCCACATTAATGTCATCAATGTCATCGTGTTGCACTTGGTGAATCCGCGGGCTGGGCGGCGCGCGCGGGGCGCGGGCGGGCTGCGAGCCTCGCGCTGATCGTGCAAAATACTGCGCGGTGCGTTCACCTCTGTGACCTGTATTGTTCACAGCTGATTGCGAAATATTTCTATTTGTTGCACTATGATATTGAGAGAAAGTATTTCCGCGGCCGCGATTAAAATAGTGTCCCCTTACCGATGAATGCCTATCTCTATTGTTGGGAAAATAGTTAGGACGGTAGGGACGGCGCTCCTGAGAATAGTGAGCGACCTGGTCGTGTTCTGAGGACAAGACTTGTTCATCGACGGCTGCTCTTATAGCTTCCGATAAAGATGAAAATTGCCTCGAAGCAATTATAGTGCTAAGCCTCATATCAGACAATCCATCAGCGAATCGCTTAATCGCGGTCTTCTCGTTCATCGCTCTTAGAAACTCAAACTTGCTATCATCGTTATCTGCTTGTGAGATAGTTAAGTTAACAAAAAGATCTTCAATTTCGGACCCAAACGACTCTATAGACCTTCGTCCCTGTCTAGTACGGAACAGCTTGCTCTGAAGGGCTTCTGCCGACTTCTTAGGAAGTAAAAATTTTCGCATATCCGACACTAAATCTACAACACTTTCATAAGCGGACGCTAAGCTGCGTATGAGCAGCTTAGCGCTAGATGATAGCCTAGTTTTAAGAACAAAATCTATGAGTAACGGCTGAGATTCTACATTAATTATCGTGCTATACATATTGATTCCATCTATTAATTGTTTGGTGACATCTTCATGTCCCGTCATGTTGGGTAACAAGGCGATTGCCGTTTTAATATCAAAATTTGATTTTGCCATTTTTTTCGACTCAAAAGACTTATCTTCCGAAATAATATTACTAGTGCACGGCTCACTTATCCCTAATTGCTTAATTTTACTGTAAACTATCTTAATTTCCCCAAGTAATGAATTAATTAAATCTACTTCGGAAGGATCTAATAAAGCTAATTGTTTATTTAAGTCAGACACAATATACTCAACGTTAGTGAAAATATTTTTTGCTTCCTCTAATTTTTTACTACCTATTTCCTTCTGTCGTCACTCTGGTCCTAATTTCACTAAACTCTCACGTAAGTGATTCAATTTCTGCAATAATTCTGTTAATTGTTCAGACATAATATTAAAAAAAACTATATAAATATCTACTTTATCGAACTATTATAACCTTTGTCAATAATCAAAATCATTTACCCATTACATTCACAACTTATGTTTCTTAAACAACAAAAAAAAATAAGTTAACTAAAATACCGTGAATAACGCAAGGGTCTCGCAGTGATGTGGCAGGCCGGAAGTGATGACATGTTGGCAGCACGGGGCACGTAGGCAGCTGGAAGTAGGGCGCGGGCACGACGCGGCGCACGCTGCAGGCTGCTCGACGAGTGGGCCGGGATATCCCTGGACTCCCTCCAACTGGGCCGGGCTATACCCTGGACACCATCCTTGACCCGTACGCTTCTTTCTTCACGTGTATCCACATTCTTCTATAAGGTTTCGGGAATCTTCTATAATAGTGTTTTCTTTTTTTTCTATACAATAATATTCATTCTTCTTGATTAAAATAGTTATTTTCCTTTCTTCAAAAGTCCAAATCCGTTGGAGGCAGGTTCGCCATGAAGTATCTTGAGGTTGATAGGTGTTGGGGATGTGTTAAGTAAAACCAGCAGTTAGCAATATCATGTTGTATTGTCTGAGGTTACAATACAAGAGAGCGATTCTAACGTAATCAATTATATTTAACTTAACTAATTAGTAGGTCATCAGCGACATACGTCATGTAGCAGCGCGTAACATTAAGTGACGGTGCAAGTCTAATACGGCTGTAGTACAGACTCGCACTTGGCCGGTTTTTTTTATGTCATAGTTGGCTGACGAGCAGACGGATCAACTGATGATAAGGGATTGCCGCCGCCCAGGGACGCCCGCGACACCATTGCAGTCACAAGTGCGACGCCAACCTTAAAACCACCCTTTCCCCTGGATTGGGCCTCTGGTACTCACGCAGCGAAACACAGCGCAGTGTAATAAATATTTCAAAATATCACATACATACATCTGACTTCGAGATAGATAGCACACCTGTGTTACGGATATCAAAACCAACAGCGGAATTACAAATATATAGATTAATTTTTTTCTTTTGTAAATATATTACTTATAATACATAGAAAACACCCAAACCAATACAAACAGACATTATCATGGACACAAATGTTTGTACTATGCGGGGATCGAACTCACAACCCTTACACCAGAGGCAGCGTTCATTACCACTGATCCCAACGGGTCGTTGGGTTTCTTTTATGTCAGCGTTGGTTTTTTGTATTTTATTACCGGCCAGATGCGCTACGGCATTCTTTGGTAAAGCCGTTAGCTCATACGCTTAAGTATGTGGGTTAAACTCCATAGTTTTTTGTCAATTTGTCCATACAAATATTCATTGAATAAACAGTTGTGTCATAGAGTAAGGGTATACTCTGAGTTGTGTTTAGTCGCTGTGAATTTCTTGTAAAGATAAAAAATTCTTTATTCAAGTTTGGTCTATACAGACACTTTATGAATGTCAAAATTACACATTCTTATCTATAGCTGCATTTTAGAATAAATAAACTTTTTTTGTCTGATATTTAAAAAAAAATCGTAAGCGAATATTTGAGTTTAAGATTTATGGGAAGCGCAAAAAAGCCACAGCGGCTTTTTTTGCGCATCCCATAAATCGTATAATATATGAGATGCCCAGAAAAAATTGTACCTATTTCGAGAATAATGTAACGTTTAACGAAATACAAAACATTTCTTAAAGATATTAATTCCCGTAATAAAAACCCCATTGTTCCTTAAAGGGATGATGCAACTGCCTCCATTCAAATAAACCCACTTCCATTGAACCCTCGGTAAGTTTATAAACCCTTCCACGGCGCGACCTCTCGATCCAGCTCCCGCCTTATCAGACCTCTAGCTTGATATTCTTCACAAAGGCTTTTGATAAATAACACAGCCGCCCACTAAAAGGGATTGCTCGCTCCCACGGGCCTCGGTAAGACGGATCAAGGCCGCCTGACCAAAGTCAAAGTCAAATACCGTTTATTCAAATTGGGATGGGATGGGCTTATGAAAGTCTAATGATGTTTCCACCTGTTCGGGGAACTTTGGCGTCTTACATCTAAGAGAAAGACCGGGTCAAATGAGACCCGGATGGGGTAATTTGTCTTGTTTAATCACTGACCGTATGTACCTACTCGGGGCATAATTGACTGTTGTCTTGGAGTTTCACTTTAGAACATTGAATTACCGTCTTATTTGACTGACCAAATGACTTTGGTAGTTACTCTGCCCCGATTGCCGCTCTGGGAAAACCTTTGTGTGTGTTTTTTTATGTGATAGGTGGCAGATGAGCGGATAGATCATTTGATGGTAAGCGATTGCCACCGCGACACCATTGGAGTCACAAGTGCGCTGCCAACCTATAAAATTCCACTTTCCCCTGGATTGGGCCTCCAGTACCCTCACTCACGCAGCGAAACACAGCATAGTGCTGCTTCTCGCCGGTTATCACTCCGGTTAGAGGCCCATTCTAGGTGAAATGTGGCTCTTCCACGGTTAAAAATTGTTGCTGGGCAATTTCTTGCCATAAGGCGATCCGATCGTCTGACCCCTATCGAATTAAAATAAATAGACTCAGGCCCTTAACCTAAAAGGAAGAGAAAACTTTACTACAGCATTCGGTGACTCTCATGTAGATTTAGATACGTAAAGGCAATGCTATTCGCGTAAAGGCCACGAGCCGGCGAGCGAAACGGCCCAGCCTAATAGCCGGTCGTAGTGATCGGTAATTCGATGTCTTATTTATGTTGCGGCGAATTTATTACATCGTGAATGTTGACCGTTACAGAGTAGGAGTTGTGGGCAATACGATAGGCGTGGTGTGGAAGTAAAGTACCTTTTACTTATTCAGTCTTTAAACAACGTTTTTTTAAGATGTTTTCTTAGATTAAATCAAATTTTGATTTAATTTAAGGTTATTTTGTATATTTCGGACCGTAACAGTAATAGAGTCGTGGGCGATATGATAGGCGTGGCGTGGAAGTAAAGTACCTATTACTTATTCAGTCTTTAAACAACATTTTTTAAGATATTTTCTTAGATTAAATCAAAATTTAATTTAATTTAAGGTTATTTTGTATATTTCGGACCGTAACAGAGATAGAGTCGTGGGCGATATGATAGGCGTGGCGTGGAAGTAAAGTACCTATTACTTATTCAGTCTTTAAACAACATTTTTTTAAGATATTTTCTTAGATTAAATCAAAATTTGATTAAATTTATGGTTGTTTTGTATATTTCGGACTGTAACAGAGTTAGAGTTGTGGGCGATACGATAGGCGTGGCGTGGAAGTAAAGTACCTATTATTTATTCAGTGTTTTAACAATATTTTCTATGTGATGTGTTGTATATTTCTATAGATTTTAACGTTAATTTATAATGGTGGCGATCAGAAACGAGCTGTAGAAATAATAAAACTGAGTAGAGGACATGTTAGGACACTCACTCGGACCCTCACGGGGCACTGCAAATTAAACAAGCACTTGCACAACATGGGCCTTTCAGATACCAAAATCTGCTGGTTCTTTCGCGAGGACGAGGAAACGATCCACATCCTCGGCAAGTGCATAGTGCTGCACCGATGCAGAAGCCGGCACCTAGGAGTGCACCTGATCTCGGCAGACGAGATCAAAAGCTCCCCTATCAGCTCCATTCTCGGGTTTATCCTGGAGCTGGAGCTACATGAGGTGCTGTAATAGGTTATGGGGCTGCCACAATAGATCATCTACTGGTCGCAGTGGCTATGAGACGCAGGCTCACCCTATTTCTATTAAATAATAATAAATAATATAATAGTGGCTGGTATATTCTTTTTGTTGGAACTTGTTAAAACCCACCAATAGAAATGAAAATTACCAACATCTGACCACACAGGAAAAAGTTATGCTTTATGTCATATTATTAGAGATGCGCCGAATATTCGGTTCGTATTCGGTATTCGGCATAATTTCCACTATTCATATTTGCCGAATTATTCGGTATTATGGCCGAATATTCTGTTTGACTGGCTAGATCGAATAGATCTAAAAGACAAAAGTTATCTTGTATGATTTATGTTTTATATGTAGAACTTAAAGAAACAAATGAAAGGTTATAAAATGCAGCAAATAGACATCAAATCAACTTTTATTTTGAATCCTATGGTCAGCATATTTATTTCTTAAGGTGACGGGTAGGGCACACTAGCGTCGCCAATCGATTTTAACAATTATATTCGTTGAATTGAAAAACTCCTCCGTTTTTTTCGTCGGCTATCCACTCAAACCGCCGCAGAACTGACAGCCGTTGGAGCCGTAAAGTCCTTGAGTGGAGACCGCGACTCGGTAAGCGTAGTGTTGGACGCCCTGCGACAAGATAGGATGATGACATTCGAAGGCTGGTTGGTGGGGGCTGGATGGGAGACCTATGTCCAGCAGTGGACGAGTGTGGGTTGCTGATGATGATCTCACATTTACAATTCAAACTTTAAACATATTTAAATTTTAATACAATTTTAAAGCTATTACCGGATATTGTAGACCTATGGCAACACATTTCAACAATCAACAACAGATCAAATATTAAAGTGCAAAACTGCAGTTCATTTTTCAAAAAGACAGTGTACCTACCTACGGTATTTCTCGCATCAGGCTACGTTTTCATAGCAATGATATCCAACAATTCTAATTTTAGAACTGCCTTATGTATTTCCTTTGAATTGTAAGTATTAATTCCTCCTCCGGGCCGTCCGAGTGAATGAGTAGACAAATTTTCCACATAAGGCTATTTTTATTTCTCGCGAGGAAAGAAATAATTACTTATTATGTAATAATAGATGATGTATGAATATGGGTTGGTTTTTTTATGTGTTAGAAATAAACGAATATGTATTTGTAAAAGTCAGCCGTATGTCCTGACTGTAGCAGATTTGCAGATTTGTTACTCTTACAAGTGTAACATAAATAAACGTATAATAATAATAAACTCATATTTAATTTAGTTTCTTCTAAATGATGGTCTTTAACATATTTAAATGAGATGTGATGTTAGTATATAATATAGTATAGCTTCGCATGCCGTGGTAACCTATAATTAAGTCACCACTAAGAATTTAACTATCTACTGCGTTAGTCTCAAGGTGACGGGTAGGGCACACTAGCGACGCCAATCGATTTAATTTTTAGCTCCTAAACCGGACTTATTTTAAACGATTTCGGGGATACAACCTCTCGGCAAACACTTATACTATTTATTAAATAACCATGCACAAATGTTGGGTCCGTTTTTGTACGCGAAAAATTGATTCACGCCAAAAGTGGCCGCTTTTGGCGGTAATTCACAATTCGAGTACAAAAGCAGACCCAAAAGTTAAGTATAAGTATTCAATAAATAGTATAAGTATTTGCCGAGAGGTTGTAACCAAGAAATTGTTTAAAAGATCCGGTTTAGTAGCTACAAATTAAAATTGATTGGCGTCGCTAGTTGATCCTACCCGTCGCCTTAAGAATGTTGTATACTCGAAACTGGAATTCAAGACCAAAAAAACTACGACAGATACGTCACTGTGGCTTCTGCCGAGGCTACTTTTGACGAAATCGCAGGATTTAAGACTCTCATAGGTTCTACAACACAAAATAGCAGTGTTAAAAATGATTTAATTCAAAGATTCTTAATATTAATATCACTTTGCGGCATCTTACTGCACGAAACAACAAATGTAAGTTCAAATGTTGTAACAAATGTTATTAACACCTGAAGAGACACAAGCGCATTACCAGCTTTTCTACCAAACATTACGGATGATTAGGTTTTTATTAAAGCGTCTTGTATATAAGTAAAATTAACTCAAAATAATTACCTCTTTAAATTTTAGGATCAAAATTTCCAATAAATAAATTATGTCAGCGTATGTTTTTAGAAAATAGGTATAACCTATTGAAAGATCAGTTTATTGCAGTGGCAACATTGTAGTAACTTTTCTGTTCTTGAATGGACAACATTTCAAAATTGCTAAGCTCTGAAACAAAAAATACCATTTTTTTATTAACTTTTCCGCTGCGCGAATATATATTTATTAATTTTTTATATTGCTTATTTATTGAGAAAAAAATTAAAAACTAAAAAACGTAAGATGACGTCATCGGACGGCAGAATGTAAAATATTTCTTTGCTTAGCACATTATAGTTTTAAATTTACGAAATGCCAGACCCATGACATGCAACTGTCAAAAAAAAGACAACTTGTCAACGTTAAATGAATGAATGACGTTGACAATGTTGAAACTAGTATTATTTACCTTTGACAGTAGTACCTTTTTTTTATTAAAACAATGATAAGCAAAGGAATATCGCTGTATTCAGCCGTCCGATGACGTCATTTGGCGCTTACGTCTATTTAGAATATAAAGAATTTTAATAATTATTTTATGCATAAAAATGGCCAAATTTTGAAAAAAGAAAAAATATGGGTCTGTTCATTTTATGTCTATTTTCATATAAAAAAACAATATGGACATGTTAAAAATATGAAATGTTGTCCATTCCAGTTTCGGGTATAGTGTATGCCTTGTTGGTCGTCCAAATAAATAAATAAATTCAAAAGCAAGATTTCAGCAGAACTGAGCAAATATCCATTCTATTGGCATGCCATTTTCTCCTCTCTTTATTGCAGCGCACTGCCATTAACTTAGCCGCTCACTGCCACAGATTAGAAAACTTACGATTCCACTTGGATCGCTTAAAGATAAAAACAATAAAATATCCAACTTAAAGGCACGGGTAGGGCACACTAGCGACGCGAATCGATTTTAATTTTTAGCTACTAAACCGGATCTATTTCAATCAATTTCGGCGTTGGAACCTCACGGCAAATACTATTTGTAAACACTTATACTATTTATTAAATAACTATGCAAAAATGTTGGGTCCAACGTGTACGTGAAAAATTGATTCACGCTAAAAGCGGCCACTTTTGGCGTGAATAAATTATTCGCGTCTAAAAACGGACCCTACATTTGTGCATGGTTATTTAATAACCAGTATAAGTGTTTGTTGAGAGGTTGTATTCCCGAAATTATTAAAAATAGATCCAGTTTAGTAGCTAAAAATTAAAATCGATTGGCGTCGCTAGTGTGCTCTACCCGTCACCTTAAATATATTGACGAGCCTGCAAAAGATTAAAAAATAAATAAACGTTTCGTTCTATAAACCTTTTTTAACTAAGTATTATATTATTATATTCTCCAACCGATTACGGCTACGGTGACCAATCCCAACGATCAGTCACGTACGCAGGATATATTATAATGATCAAGTGTGTGCGCCAACACAAGTGCACTCTCTTTTCCCTTACCCTAATATTCCAATGGGACACTACTGTGACACGACCGGAGAGGGATCGGATGCAGTACCTACAGCTTAACTTGCTTTCCGAGGCACGGGGGTACAAGACCGCCAACTTCCATACTCCGGGCTTCCACTAAGAATTTCTTACTGAAAACTTAGCTAGCTTAGCTTTTATTTTGTAAATACATACTTATAATACATAGAAACACCCAGACCAATACAAACAGACATGTTCATGCACACAAATGTTTATACTGTGCGGGGATCGAACCCGCAACCCTTGGACCAAAGGCAGCGTTCACTGTTCCAAACGGGTCGTCAAGTCAATGTATTATAAGTATGTATTTACAAAATAAAAGTATTATAATGTATATATTTGTAATCCCACTGTTGATTCTGATATCGGTAACACAGGTGCTTGAGCTACCTATCTCGGGGTCAGATCAATGAATGTGATGTTGTGAAATATTTATTATTAATTTAATTTGGATCAATTTATTGTGTAAGTATTTTTATATCGTAATGAGTTCATTAGTGACTGCTTCGATGGCGTAGTGGTTAGTGGGTCGCACTATAAAGCGACGGCTGCAAAGGAGGTCCCGGGTTCGATCCCCGGTGTACCTAAGTTTTCGGAAAGAATTCTTAGTGTCAGCCCGGAGTCTGGAAATAGGCGGTCTTGTACCCCCGTGCCTGGGACTGCACGTTAAGCCGTTGGTCCGCTTAATCCCTGTCCGGTCGTGTCACGCTGGTGTCCCATCGGAATATGAGGGTGAATAGAGAGTGCACTTGTGTTTGCGCACACACTTGAGCACTATAATATATCTTGCGTACGCGACTGATCGTTGAGATTGGCCGCCGTGGCCGTAGTTGGTTGGAGGATATATATATTTTTTATTAGTGAAAGAATTATGCAGGTAAGTAACTTTTAAAATGTGCATGCCCTTGCTGGGCCTAAAATAGTCGAAATCTTTTACCTTCTCATCTGTACATGTACTACATAAATTACAATGTATGTATGTCAGTATAAGTCAAAGTAGTATAGGCCACCCTCACTCTTACCAAGGTGTCGTAAAAGGCAACTAAGGTAAAGCTGCTGGCATGATCATCAGCACCCAGAGAAGGAAAACTCTGCATTTATATCAAAACCCTCACCAACCCGTCTGCCAAGCGTGGTGAGTATGGCAATTACCCCTCATGTAGTTGAGGGAGGCCCGTGCCCCAGCAGTGGGGACTTAAATAGGCTGACGATGATGATGATAAGTCAAAGCTCGACCGGAGTTATACCACGGCCTCACAGAAAACCGGCGTGAAGCAGCACTGTGCTGTGTTTCGATGCGTGATTGAGGGTACCGGAGGCCCAATCTGTGGGAGAGGGGATTTTGAAGGTTGGTAGCGCACTTGTGACTCCACTGGTGTCGCGGGTGTCCATGGGTGACGGCAATCGCTTACCATCAGGTGATCCCTCTGCTCGTCTGCCAAATATCACATAAAAAAAATGCATTTCAAAGTGAATCTGCTGTTTATTTTACTCTGTGCTCCTCAATTCTCCAATTGTTTGCATAGTTTCGTCGAGTGTACGGTTTAAAGAGACTTATTGGTACTCGTCATAATTTGTTGAGCCCAATTTATTAGACCTGCGCTGCGATTGGTGAATAGAATATTCTAGAACTCTTGAATTCCATTCTTAGCGTTCTCGCGCTTATTCTGCTTACTTATAAATAAGTGGAATTCGATTTCAGATATGGTTATTTATTGCTTTGAGAGTAGGAAAGTAGGTATAATTTATTCTTTGCACAGGGAGGGATCAAAGATGACTTACACTTACACAGCCAAGAGTATCGGATTTCGTTGGCATACATACTTGGCCGCCATTTTGTAAAAAAAAATTAGTATACTGCCTGAACTTACTCTGTTGATTGACATGCATTACAAAATGGCGGACCAGAGGGCCTAACTTAAAAGCAGACGTTTATGACCAAATCTGTGTTTCCCTCTCATTCACACGTGCTGTTTGTATCCTTTGTTGGGATGCGACAGGTATATTCTCGTTCGTTACGGGACGGCTTTAAATTAAGCCACCAGTGTAGGTACTCTAGGTTCCATACAAAAATGTTCGAACCTCTTCGTACCTGGGTATTTCTGTAAAGGTGAGCGGATATGAGGAATGGAGAGGGCTATGCTCGGAGTCTCTCTGCGTGATCGTATCAGAAATGATGAGATCCGCAGGAGAACTAAAGTCACAGACAGCTCAAAGGATTGCATGCCTCAAGTGGCAATGGGCAGAGCACATAGAGAGTAGAACAGAGGGCCGTTGAGGCGGGAAGGTCCTCGAGTGGAGGCCACATACAGGAAGTCGCAGCCGTGGCAGGCCCCCCACAAGGTGGTCCGACGATCTGGAGAAGATCGCGGGAATCCATTGGATGCCGGCGGCACAGGACCGATCTGTGTGGAGAACATTGGGGGAGGCCTATGTCCAGCAGTGGACGTCTATTGGCTGAAATGATGATGATGATGATCATGACCGGATATCGTTTTAATAATTTCAAAGCTCCAGCCTCTCAAAAAGCACTTCTACTATGTATAAATACTTATACTTAAATATGTAGTACGAATCTTTGCTTAGAGACTGGAGCCCCGAATTTGTTTAAAATAGTTCCGGTTTAGAAGCTATTAATTTAAATCGATTGTCGTCGCCAGTAAGGGGTAGTAGAGAGGACTTTCGGATCATGCAGCTCCACCACTATCAGTGATTAACTCCCTTTTCTAATAGATGTTCCGCTATTGCAAATGTCTGGATGGAGCATTTTAAAAACACAACATTAGCCACTAGCCTTAAACTGTAAAGCTCTGGAAAAGGTATGTTGATTACATTTTATGTGTTATTAATGGTGGCCAGCACGAAGTCGAGCAATATATGGTATAGCACTTGAATTCGATCCACCCCAACATGAAGTTTACTTACGAAATGGAAAGGGACCTTTCCTTGATGTGCGAATTAGAGTGAAGGATGACGGTTCACTATCGCATGCGGTTTTTTTTTATTTTATAGTAACACAGTATATTGGCTCTCTTCAGCCTCATGTTAAGCAAGATAAGAGCCCACGTTGCAATTACAACGTGTTGTAATTAAATGTGTGGGTTTACCGGAAACCCACGCATACGGACCGATACCTGCACGCCTCTGCATCATAAACCTCGGCATCTGCAAGCCGTTAGATCTTCGTTAACTAATATAGCTTAAGCGATCCCGAACATTCCGGCTCTAAACATACTTATGCTCAGGAGGTTCTGAAACGAAATACATATAATATGCCGCTATTCGTGGGAGGACAAAAGAGAAGGGAAAGTTATCATGTGATGAAACGCCAGGCAGCATTTTTGCCTTATACGAGTAATATTCTTCAACCGATTTCGGCTAAGGCGGCCAATCTAAACGATCAGCCACTTGCGCAGGATATATTATAGTGTTCAATTGTGTCAATTCAATTCAATTCAATTCAAATAATTCTTTATTTGCATAGGCTTGTACACAGCACTTACAAATCGTCATACATTTGAATGACTTAAAACTATTTATAAGTACTTATGTATATTTTACATGTTAATACATATATATGTTGATACATAAAATATACTAAAGAAATAAATAAACATAATGCGATTCTACCACCGGCTCGGAAAGTTGTTTCTGGTCGAGAAGATCCGGCAAGAAACTCGCCAGTTACTCTTTTTAATCGCCAACTTTTTTACAATGGTTTATTATCCTCATACCAAGTCATACAGTCTAATGCAACACAAAATAGAATGAAGCAAATTAAAAGCTAAATATGAGGTAAACCGAAGCGGACCAGTCCCCAAAGGTGGCACCTGTTCACAAGTATGACGTATGTGTCAGCCATCATTTCACTCAACCATATTAGAGGGAATGTAATGACCCGCCACATAACGCCACCACCTCAGAGACATTTGAGTGAGCATGACTACTTAGGTTCCCCTCATAGGTCACAGAGTACTTAATCCAATACTAATAAACTGCAGGACGAGGTGTACAATAGTAGGTGGTTAGCATCTTGTCAATTGTTTGATTAATCAATACTAATCAATTTGTATACATTAATAAATGCTGCTAAACCTAATTTATTAAAAATGATTAATTATATAATAATAATGATTCCAGTAAATATTTATACAATTACTACATGTGTGCAGGCACGGAGGTCATCATGTCCATGAATCCTTATCATTTAAGTAATCTACAATTGTATAGTATCCTTTACTCATTAAACAGGTTTTCACGTGGGATTTAAATTTATGCGTTGGTAACTCAATAACATTTTGTGGCAACTTATTGTACATTTTAATACTTTGACCAACAAATGAACTATTAATCTTTTGGAGCTTCAGATTTGGAATCGCGAGCTTGTGTTTATTTCTAGTGTTAAAACCATGACAATCAGATTTTTTAGAAAAAATATCAATGTTCTTTCGCACGTACAAAATACAGTCCAAAATGTATTGGGAAGCTACAGTTAAAATGTCGATATTCTTAAACAGTTCTTTCAGCGAATCGCGAGGCCTAAGGTTGTATATGGAGCGGATGGCCCTCTTCTGCAATACAAAAATAGTCTGTATCTCAGCCGCCGACCCCCACAACAAAAGACCATATGACATTATACTATGAAAATAACTAAAATAAACCAGTCTCGCGGTTTCAATATCAGTCAGATGTCTGATCTTCTTAACCGCATATGCGGCGGAACTAAGTCTTCCCGCCAAGGCTGCCAAGTGTGGCTTCCATTGCAGTTTGGAATCCAGTGTAATACCTAAGAAAATTGTCGAATTAATAACTTCAATATGTTCATTATTCATAACGACGTTAGTGTTGACCTGCTTTACATTGGGCATAGTGAATTTAACACATTTGGTTTTCTTGGCATTTAAAAGCAAGTTGTTAGTTGTAAACCAATGTAGCACTTGTGAGAGGGTGTCATTTACGTCGTCAAACGTATCTTTTCGACGGTCAACGTTAAAAATCAACGAGGTATCATCAGCAAATAACACTACTTCACAAAGATCTTGTGCAAAGTAAGGGAGGTCATTTATGTATATCAGGAAGAGCAGAGGTCCCAATATTGATCCTTGGGGCACTCCCATTAATAAAGGGGCGCCTGAAGAGTCAGTTCCATTGACACTGACTTTCTGAAGTCTATCTGATAAGTAAGAATTTATCAAACTTAATGCATTATTTAGAACACCATAGTGAGCTAACTTCAACAACAATGTTTGATGCTCAACGCAATCAAACGCCTTCGAGAGGTCACAGAAAACACCAATTGCATCCTGTTTGTTTTCCCATGCATCAAAAATATACTTTATAAGTGCAACTCCTCCGTCAGTGGTTGACTTACCCTTGGTAAACCCAAATTGTTTATTATGAAGTAAATCGTTAACTTTAAAATGAGACAGCAACTGAACGAATATGACTTTTTCAAAAATTTTACTCAGTGCTGGTAATATAGAAATAGGCCTAAAGTTAGAAGGGTCACTTTTTTTACCTGATTTAAATAACGGTATGATTTTGCTGTACTTCATTAAGCTAGGAAACTGACCCTCATCAATACATCTGTTGAATATCGTTGCCAAATGGGGTGCAATAGCTAGTATTATATTTTTTAGAATGTCCACTGATATTCCCCAAAGATCTTCAGTTTTTTTCATATTCAGATCTTTGAAAGTTTTAACTATTATCTCGGAGGTTACATGGTAAAATTTGAAAGGCGTTTGACACTCGTCAACATTTGCTTTAAGTAACGAGATAGCAAGATACGAACTTGAATTTAATGTACTTGTTGTTGCCACTGGTATATTAGTGAAGAACGACTCAAATGCATTTGCCACTTCAGTATCAGAGTCAAGACATTTGCCATTTATTTTTAGAGAGAACTTGTGTTGTTGTGTTTTATTTTTACAAGTCTCTTTGTTGATGATGTTCCACGTGATTTTACTTTTGTTAGTTGCTTTACTTATTTTGTTTTTAATGTAAGTAGATTTAGCAACTGCACATACTTTCTTAAAGCACTTAGAATAATTTCTAACATATTCAACTATCGCAGGATCACGTGAATTAGCTTTAATATCATATAATTCAAACAATTTTCTCCTGCTTATGTGAATCCCTGGAGTGGCCCAGTCACTAAATTTATTTTTAGAACTGTTTACTTTAATGGTCTTTTTTGTAAAAATATCATTAAATTCCTTTTCAACAATTTCGAAAAGGCTTTCATACAACTGGTCGACACTATTTTTATTACCAGGCATTAAGGATACCTTATTATAAATATTATCTTTGAATTTATCTATACGTCTTTTAGTAATAGGCCTACATGTAAAACTTGTAGACCGATCATTTCGATGACAGTCGATAACAGCCAGCTGACCACTGTGGTCAGAGTTTATGAAATTTATTATAGATTTCTCCCCTACAATACAATCACAGAATATGTTGTCCAAGCATGTAGCTGAAGTGGGGGTGATTCTGGTAGGTTCGTTGAAGAGGTGCACCAGATTGAAACACTTAAAAAGATTCAGAAACCTAACTGAGTTCTGCGAATTCTCCAGGATGTTAATATTAAAGTCACCGCACACGATAACTTGTTTACTAGTTGCACATACTTTTCTCAGGACTTCTTCCATGCTAGTCTCAAATGAGTCGTAATTTGCAGAAGGGGGTCTATAAACGCAGACAATGATATGCTGTTCCAGCTCTGCACACGAAATTTCAATAGTTCGTTCTATAGATAGTGACTCAATATCTTTACGTTGTTTACATTTAAGAGTACTTTTTAACAAAATGAGTGACCCTCCTCTTATTGCAGAGTCTCTCGTGAACGAACTGATAATTTTGTAATTATTAATAGTAACAATTAATTGATGTTTATTTAACCAATGTTCGGTGAGACATAGTACATCAGCATTTATTTCTTCTAAAAATAATTCTAGTTCTAGTTCTTTACCAGGAAGACCCTGTATATTTTGGTGAATAAGTTTTAAATTATCTTCCCTGGTCAATAAATTGCTAGAGGCGTCCTCTATTGTCTTAGACTTAAATTTAAATTGTTTGGAATAATTTCCAAAGTCTGCCTATATATATTATTTATATTAAATGCTAACAAAGTAGCTACTTCTTTTTTTACATTATAAGGCAAATAAAACTTTTTGCCAGTCACTATCAACTTATAATTAATAAATTTATTTGTGTCAAAAAACACAAAGTTGTCGCTATGACTAGTAACTAAATTATATAATGTAGTATTCAATAGGTGAATACTGTTATTTTGTTCTGATAAGTAGTGCCTAGAAAATGGGAAGGCACAAACAACTATTTTTTTTACAGCAATCCCTTTTAAACGGGAGAACCCTTTAATGATGTCCTTTTTATTTGAATTTAATCCATTCCCCAGCATTAATATAATAATTGAGTCTTTATCATAATTACAATTTACCACCCTATCTATTATTTGGGTAAGAGATGCATTTGGCATACAATAATTAATTATTTTACAATTGAGTTGCTTGTGTAAAAGGGGAGCATAGCCAACTCCAATTGAATCTGAAAATACTAGTACATTATTGTTTGTATTTATAGTACTAGTAGTAGTCATAGTACACTTCGGTACATCCCTATTGGTGTCTAAGAGGATATTTGACATATCTGGCACTTGGTACTGGGCAGCTGGGCTGCCACCCTGACTGCACTTACCTTCCTCTGTGCCGCTACTTACAGTGGGAACCTGGGGCTCGTCTGCCGCACCCAGATTGCAGCTGCACTGGGCCATGTACCTGTGTGCGCAAACACAGGTGCACTCGCTATTCTATCCACATCATATTCCGATGGGACACTACTGTGATACGAGTGGAGAGGGATCGGGCGCACAAACACCAGCTTCCGAGGTACAGGGGTACAAGATCGCCAACTTCCAGACTCCAGGCTGACACTAAGAATTTCTTACCGAAAATTTTGGTACACATTTTTGGCTTGGGATCGAACACGGGACCTCTTGCGCAGCCGTAGTCACTGTAAAGTGCGACCTACTAAACATTGCACCACCGAGGCAGTCATTTATGCCTTATACGGGTATTAATATTATTTTTCAATAAAATTAAAGAAACATACACATAATTAATAAATAAAGCTAAAAATTTAGTAATGAGTGTTTTGAATGCTATTATTATTTACTTATTTTCATTTATTTATGCAATAAGGAGAGAGAATAGGGAGTGAGCAATTAACATATACATAGGTACTGCTAGTTAATTTGCATAATATGTTTACGTACCTATAGGTAATATTGTATTTGGTGTAACCTGGACTATTTTGCGTTTGCGATTGTGATTGTGATTTTGTTGTTACCACAGTTGGAAACTTTTTTTTATTACCTTTTTCTGGACTGTAATTTGTATGCATACCTGATTTGTATTGCATGTACTTTGTCAAGACTAGTTTTAATTATTTTACTAAGAAATATTTATCGTTTGCTAATAAGTATTTTGGCCTAATTCGTTATAAACTCTGTATTGAGACTAAGAACTTTTTATAAAATGGCTGTTGTTATTCCATTAGAGCCGTGTAGTCCCCGGCAGAGTAGAATAGGCCACCCTCACTCTTACCGAGGTGTCGTAAAAGGCGACTAAGGTAAAGCTGCTGGCATGATCATCAGCACCCAGAGAAGGAAAACTCTGCATTTATATCTAAACCCTCGC
This sequence comes from Marasmia exigua, assembly GCA_019059595.1. Classification (NCBI taxonomy): domain Eukaryota; kingdom Metazoa; phylum Arthropoda; class Insecta; order Lepidoptera; family Crambidae; genus Marasmia; species Marasmia exigua. The sequence continues at coordinate 8,153,555 of CM032476.1, read as the reverse complement.
CAACCCGTCTGCCAAGCGTGGTGAGTATGGCAATTACCCCTCATGTGATTGAGGGAGGAACGTGCCCCAGCAGTGGCGACTTAAATGGGCTGATGATGATGATTCCATAATAATGAAATAAAATAAAAAATTAAAGGCAATAATGACAAAATTGGAACAGTACTATACAACTTCTCCTTCAAGACTGTATATCCTCCGTTATGTCACAGCGAAACAACTGCGATCACCAAAAGATATTATACGGTTCCGGCCTTCTGTTCTAGCTGCGGTACCTAGTTCTTACTTCTAACTAAGCGGGCAATTGCAGAACGTGTCAAGAAACATATCGCAGCAGTTAAGAACTGACAGGCGAATAAACCGGCGATAGCGGAACATCTATTAGAAATGGGAGTTAATCACTGGATGGAGCTGCATGATCCGAAAATCCTCTCCACTGATGCGTATTAGGTACCACGCGAACCGATACGTGAACCGATTGAAATAAAGAAATATCGAACATTCGATCGGGATGACGGATTTAAATTATCATTGGCATGGAATCTCATCATCATCAGCCCATTTAAGTCCCCACTGCTGGGGCATGGGCCTCCCTCAATCACATGAGGGGTAATTGCCATACTCACCACGCTTGGCAGACGGGTTGGCGAGGGTTTTGATTTAAATGCAGAGTTTTCCTTTTCTGGGTGCTGATGATCATGCCAGCAGCTTTACCTTAGTCGCCTTTTACGACACCTCGGTAAGAGTAAGGGTAGTCTATTCTACTCTGCCGGGGACCACACGGCTTATGGAATCTAGTGATTAACAAATGCAAACTCCGTATTAGGCTGTTACTAACGCAAGCAAACACCGATACCGTTAGTGTAGTGTGTTGGAGTGGTCTCATTGATATTGTGTTAAGTGGTGCTTTTATAAGTGAAACTGTGAGGGTATAAAGAGATTTGCAATAGTGACCCAGGAGATGTCGCCCTCGCCGTGTACCATCAGTCCGCTTGTGACCACGGTTGCAGTAATGCATTCGAAACGTCAAACAACAAAATTAGTGAGTACATTTGATCATGTATACACGGCGTTACGTCGAGTACCCTTGTTGACCTTTGCACCGTCTTTATATCTGGGACACAAGTGCTATTTTTCTACTGCAGAGGGGTAACTTGATCTGACGATCTACTTACAAAATTACGCCGCGTTTATTCCCGTGATTATTAACCATAGTTATAATGCAACGTTTTTAAGTTGGTTATAACGCCTTGTTGGTCTAGTGGTTTAAGTACCGGGCCATGATCTCGGGGTCCTGGGTTCGATTCTCGGGTCGAGCAAAAAGTATGTTTCGAATTTTTCGCAACCAATCCGCATTAGGCATGCGTGGTGATTAAGCCTAATCCCATCAAAGTAGCGATAACTTGATTTCTATGAGGGAGGCCTTTGCCCTGCAGTGGGGCGGTTACATAGGCTGATACTCTTACTAATGCAACGCGAAAATCTAAAGAACTATTATATCTAATAAATGTTCATTTTATTTTATTTTATTTTATTTTACAAGTTTTTGGAAAACTTACAGCTAGATTTAGGGATACAGCCACAGAAAAAAATACATTGAGGGCCAATTACAAGTTTCCACTGATAATCACTTGGTTGTTTTACAGAAATGCAAGTAGGTACCTAATGTTAAGAAAGAAAAAAACAAAAAGTTACTAAATTACAAACAAAACGAACAACTTATTAGCCACTCCTAGAAGAAGAAACATTGAAATTGATCAAGTCATCTGACATTGTCAGGAAAAAAAGAAATTAAATAACATTTGAGAAAAAGTTATCATTCAGTACACGTTTCAATTTCGAAACTGAAGTGTTGAACAAGTCAATGTCGACATTTACTTTTGCCAAATTATTAAATAGTTGACATGTTCTAATGGAAAATGCGTTCCGCCTATAATTAGTCTTTGCGTGCGGTAAAAAGAGCAAGCTGGGGTGTCTGAAAGACTCCGAGTTAGTGCGCAGCCCTATAAGTTCAAGAAGCTCTGGACATGTTATGTGTTTATGCAATAAATGAATATGAATATGTTTGCATTGCCTATTCAGCTCGCGATGTGGGCAATTGGCGTTCTGTGTCTTATTATTTTGTACTACGATAGAGTAAAAGTTCAATGTGTGATCTACAGCCTAAATCTACCACAACAAAATCAATTATATATTATACTCATTACAATATGTTTATATAGATCATAAGAAAAAATAAACACGTTTTACAAGTTTCTGAGTATTTCTCGTCTCTATTGCAAAGCTATGAAAATGGGACATGAACAGTGAAGATGTATAAAAAGGTTTCTTTGATATCAAGGAGATTTATATCTTTGATCCTTCACTGTATTTACCAATATGTGAAGTAAATTGGTTATTTTTTCTTGTACTTGGTCCTGTTTAGTGTATTGGTGAGAAAGAATATTTAATTTTGAATAGAACCATATTACTTACAATGAGTATAATGTTCGTTTAACTCACAAAAACGCGTTTTATCAACTCTTTGTTGCTTTGTGTCTCTTTGAAAATCTGGCGCAGGATCAGATTAAAACGCAAAAATCCAAGAAAATATTCTCTAAACGTAACATTCGCGCAAAAATAAGGTCTCCAGTTTTATTTTTTTAATGAAATTAGTTGAGGAGATTATATAACGCGGCTGTTTGTGAAAAGCGTAATGGGTGGGACACAGCCGAAAACGCGCACCATTCAGCCGGGCCGGCAAATAAATTGTTACGATTTTTCTTTGACGCCTCTAGAACGTTTCTTTTATGCGTAGACACGAAAATCATGTGATAAGCGACAGCGAAATTGTGTTACTTTTGTTATGTAAATATTTTAACTTTTATATTTCATCGTCGGTTATGCTGTTAATGTTCGTTTTTACGGCACGTTTGGTTGTCCGGGTGAAATAAATAATATAAGAAGGGCCGTATTTTTGGTACGTACTGAGAAAAACTGAGAAACAGTCCGAACAGCATCCTGAAGACATTGGTGGACCGATACACGTCGCCGCTCTGGAGGTGCTTTGTGCTGAGAGTGATGAATACGGCAATCTACCCTCTCACGTGATGCTCACCTCAGCACTTATTTAATTTAATTTATTTTATTTATTTTGATTCATTTTATCTCATTTGTAAATGTTACTTACTAACAATAGATATTAAGTAATCTTACTAACACAAATATGGATCTATGGTCTGAAATAAAGAATCATCATCATCATCATCAGCCCATTTAAATCCCCACTGGATTGGCTGGGGCACGGGCCTCCCTCAATCACATGAGGGGTAATTGCCATACTCACCACGCTTGGCAGACGGGTTGGCGAGGGTTTTGATATAAATGCAGAGTTTTCCTTCTCTGGGTGCTGATGATCATGCCAGCAGCTTTACCTTAGTCGCCTTTTACGACACCTCGGTAAGAGTGAGGGTGGCCTATTCTACTCTGCCGGGGACCACACGGCGATAAGATTAAATTAAATAAAGAATATTTAATTTAATTTAATATACTTACTTACTTACTTGGAACTTAGGCAGCAGTGACAAGAGAGGTTTCTAGTTAGGGAGAACAAGAGTACGCCAGGCGGGTTAGTTGCTTACGTCATCCGGACGCGTCATTCCCAGTTGCGTTGAAACCTGTCACTTTGGAGCCGGGTTACGCTAAGACTCTGATGTTTTTATGATATAGGGTGCAGACGAGTAGACGTATCACCTGATGGTGAGCGATTGCCCCCGCCAATGGACACCTGTCACGTTAAAAGAGTCGCATGTGCGCTCTTTTAACTCTTTTCTTGAAAGTTTGCAGTTCGTATCGGTCCAATAACACCGCAGGCGATAGTTAATTCCACAGTTTTGTCGTACGAGGTAGAAAGTTTCTTGAGAAACGCACAGTTGAAGACTGCCAACCATCTAGATGGAATCGTTGTTGTGTTACACGCTTTTGGCCGGAGGACAAGGCCCATCTGACTGAGGCCGACTTATTTCAGCTCAGCCGACTGCCTTCCCTCGAGGCTGCTGACCCCCGTGTCGTGCATAGCCGTGTGGTTCCCGGCAGAGTAGAATAGGACACCCTCACTCTTACCGAGGTGTTATAAAAGGCGACTAAGGTAACGCTGCTGGCATGATCATCAGCACCCAGAGAAGGAAAACTCTGCATTGATATCAAAACCCTCGCCAACCCTTCTGCCAAGCGTGGTGAGTATGGCAATTACCCTCATGTGATTGAGGGAGGTCCGTGCCCCAGCTGTGGGGACTTAAATGGGCTGATGATGAAGATGAACCATCTAGATGATGGGCATGGAACTGTTGACGAGTGGAACGATGACGGAATGAAGCGGCGATCAATCTTTTACAAAAATTGAATGGATTCTGTATTTGGGCAGTCTAGTAATTACAATGAAGTGACTGTCGTCGAGTAGAGTGGAGACCGCGTCTTGGCAAACGTAATGTAGGGCGCCCTCTGGCTAGGTGGGGGGACGATCTGCGCAGGATGGCTGGCAAGAGCTGGATGCGAGAAGCCATGGATAGATCACAGTGGCGAACAATTGGAGAGGCCTACGTTCAGCAGTGGACTGCAATAGGCTGATGATGATGATGATGATGATGATGATGATGATGATGATGATGATGATGATGATGATGACTGTCGTCGAACTTTGCATCCTTAGATAGGGTATTCAGAACAACTGGATCACGGTTACACGTTCAGAATAATTGATTGATTGATTGATTTTTCTTAATGATTGTGGAAAAATTTTATGAGGGTGCTGTTATTTTTAAAAAAATACTAATGAGTGTGGCATGTTACGACAATATAATACCCTGACCTCTGAAATGAACCCTGCTACTTGCAGCTGGCTCATCTCATAAAGCTAAAGTATTTTCTAATACGTGAGCCATTCCGTGAGTATGAAGTTACGCAAATTAAGCCGCATTGTGCCTCGCGATATAATTAGCTGGTTTTGTCATAGCAATTAGGAGAGTCCCATTTCTAAAGTATAAACGCAGTGTAAGGATTATCAGTATGCAGGAATTTATATATCCACGGCCTCACAGAAAACCAGCGTGAAGCAGCGCTGTGCTGTGTTTCGCTGCGTGAGTGAGGGTACCGGAGGCCCAAGCCGGGGAAAGACGGGTTTAAAGGTTGGCAGCGCACTTGTGATTCCACTGGTGTCACAGGTGTCCCTTACCATCAGGTGATACGTCTGCTCATCTGTCACCTATCACATATAAAAAAATATGTATAAGGACGGGATTAGAATGCCGATATCAGCGTGGACAGCAAATATCTGACACTGGTCAATAGAATGGAGCGTTTACAATACTGTCAAGGTGTTGAAGCGGAGACTAAGTGACAGAAGTAAGAAAGCGTGTTGACTACCAATGAATGGCTCGCGAAGTGGAGACCGAGCAAGTGAAGTAAGTAGGTAAGCGTGTCCACCAGTAGGGAATGTCTCGCGAAGTGGAGACTAAGCAAGTGGGGTATGTCAGTGTGTCCACTACTAGAGAATGGCTGGCGAAGTGGAGACGTTGTAAGTGGAGTAAGTAAGCGTGTCCACTACTAGGGAATGGCTCATGAAGTGGGGACTAAGTAAACCAAGTTAGTTAGCGTGTCCACTATTAGAGAATGGCTCAGTAAGTGGAGTAAGTAAGTGTGTCCACTACAGAGATATAGCTCACGGCGTGGAGACTAAGTAAGTGGAGAAAGTAAGCATATCCACTACTAGGGAATGGCTCGCGAAGTGGAGACTAAGCAAGTGAAGTAAGTAAGCGTGTCTACTACTAGGGAATGGCTTGCGAAGTGCAGTCTAAGCGAGTGGAGTAAGTAAGCGTGTTTACTACTAAGGAATGGCTCGCGAAGTGGAGTCTAAGCGAGTGAAGTAAGTAAGTGTGTTCACTAATAGAGAATGGCGAATTCTCTCCAATTCTTGAATTGGAGACTAAGGAAGTGGAGTAAGTAAGCGTGTCCACTACTAGGGAATCTCTCACGAAGTAGAGACTAAGCAAGTGTGTCCACTACTGAAAAATGGCTCGCAAAGTGGAGACTAGGCGAGTGGAGTAAGTAAGCGTATCCACATCTAAGAAATGGCTCGCTAAATATACGGCTTATGGAAGGGCGGCGTCACTGAGTGTCCTGATAGGTATGTAGTCAAGCACTTAGAGATGTGCTGTGAGGGATACTTCTGGATGTGTTTGAGCATGGATCTCATGTCGCGATACACGGTACGGATACCCACGTGTCAGGGTATGCGGTAAAGTGCCACAATCAGGACATTCTCCTTTCGCGAAGAGCTCCATCACGAAATGTGGGAACACGGGGCGCACCAGTTTGATGTGGAAACGTATTGCCAGGTATCTAAGAGTGAGCTCCAGTCCTGGCTATGGGATATCTAACCACGAACCCGTTGGAATTTGGTACTTTAAGCCCGCAGTAATATATTCTCTTAAGACAGAAAAAAGTTAAAAACACGCACAGGGGGTCCCCCTGTGAATTAAACGCGATGTTTCAGAAAACTTGAGTGTTTACCTACTTGTCTTTAATTTTACCTACTGCAAATCTTTTTACGTACCTACTATGCTATAAAAACAAATTAATGCTATATTCCTGCAATGTATGTATTCAGAACACGGGGCGACTTGCAACGTGGACGAAATAATGAAGGTAATTTTACTACACTACCTGCGTATTTATTTTTTGAGATTCAATTACTGCCCGAGAAACAAATTCGTGAACATCTTGTCGTACAAATGTCAACACTTGTCTTTGTGCTGGTTATTTCATAACGTTTTTTTCCTACTTATGTCCAATGCTTATTGTGTATCTGTATGATGTACGTTTGCAGGTACATTATCCAGGTTATCAGGCAAGTCTAATATTACCATATAACGTACCACTAAGAATTTCTTACATACGTCCTAGTTCTTAGTGGCAGCCCGGAGTCTGGAAATTGGCGGTCTTGTACCCCCGTGCCTCGGAAAGCATGTTAAGCCGTTGGTCCTGCGCCTGATTTCTCGATAGTATTGGCGTTATCAATAGTATTGATCAAATTTGCTAGTTTTAACAAATAGCAATAATATCGATAGTACTATATAGTAAGTAAGTGGTATTAATAGACATATATTTTTTTTGTAACTCTAATTGTCCCAGTGCTGGGCAAAGGTCTCTCATAATAATTACTATCGCTCCCTTTTATTTGCTAAAGTTAGCCATCTTATCTGGGGAGAGGGCCTAAGTTGTCAGGAAATGGAAGCAAGCAGACGGCCGTAGTCTAAGAGGTAGGCCCAAAAAGAGATGGTGTGACGTGCTGCATTACGCATTTTTCCGTCAGATCGGAGGACCTGACAGGGTGTGTAGGACACCCAGAGGTTTACCCACTAAAACCCTCCGACGCTCCCCGTTGATTTATAGGTGAGGCCTACGATGACTCAACAACAGTCCGTTTAACCTCGCCTACGGCCAACGTCTGCCCGACGAAATGGGCAGGCCGCCTTAGCGGAGTGCAATAATAGCACCCACTCCTTGACTTTAAGAATTCTCACCCGAGTGCAGCGTGTCATTCCCCTCACCTGATGTCTCGGACAGCCGGTGCCCCCGCACCTACCACCCGAGACCACCCAGGCGGGGGGTTATTGTGACGAGCTCCTCTTCTGGCGCGTCCGCTCTGTCCATGACGAAGCCGGAGTGAGAGCGAATCTCGCTCCCTTTCCCGCTCTGCAGTCTTCTTCTGCAACATTACCTCCTCACAGAAGATGGCAGCTGCCACCCAAGCACTCTCGCTTCTAACCTCTTCTCTAGGACGGTCGGTAGAGAGAGGTCTCCATCTCCCAAGGCCACGATCAATGTTGTCCATGGTCTATCCCACGCAGGGCATATAGTGTGAGGAGCTAGACTAACATTCCTACAACTGGTAAATTGTATCTTGTCAACTGGTGCATCTGTGAACATTTGCACCCCCTCAACCACGTGTTCTAGTAACCACTCTGAACAACATTTTCTCTACGACTTTTGGAAATTCGCATAAAAAAATGCAACTTTTTATACAAAGTTGGTCACGTGACTTGGTCTTTTTGTATGGGGAGTCGAAAAAAATTTCGACGAATTTCGAAAAGTCATTGAACAAATGTTGTTCAGAATGGTTTGTAGAACATGTGGTTAAGGGGATGTAAATGTTCACAGATATACTCCATGTAGATTTAAAAATCTAAGTGTCCAAAATTAGCTGCTGAGCTACAATTGCTCATTTGTCATACATGCTTCTTAAAATGTCTATGACAGTCTTTTTCTCAATTCGACATGTATATATAATTTTTTTTTATGTTTTTTCTCCGATAACTTTGCCATTCATGAACCAATTTAGATGATTCTTTTTAAGTTGGAAAGTTTATAGTCACGCATTGATACCATGATCAGGATATCAGGATCTGATAATGGGATCCTGGAAAAAATGAGGGGAACTCTCAAATTTTATAGGGACACGTAATGTTTTTGTATCTTTTTTCAAAACTACTCCAGTATTTACGCCTACCTGTATTAATTTTGTGGCTCTGCTGATGATGGAAGGTCAACTCCTCAACGGTAAGGAGTTAAAGGATAACTCTTTCAATACTGAACTCACAATTAGTTTTTTAGTTATTTGGCGAGGGTGGAAGAGGGAAGGGAAGGTGTCAAAAAATGAGACACTAAAAGGCTTAAAAAAATTCTGCAAAAAAAAACCGCCTTCAATAACCACGATCTAAAAAATTTTTTACATTTTATACACCTCAAATAACATTTTATAACAGTACATATACAAAAGGTACAGTATAGAAAAGGTTTTACCGAAGTCGGCGCCTGTTGAGTAATTGAATGTTGTATTATATTACAAGATAGTATTGGGCTTTTTTGGGTTGGATTTTTTTAAACAACATTTTAAGTTAACTTATTTACTTTTACTGCCTAAAATGCGTTGTTTCTAATATAAATCTGTTATGGGTAAATTGTAGCATATTTTTGAGATTTTTACGTAAGAGTATTATGTATGAGTACGGTGTGACATATTTATAGCCTAGATTTACATTTAGACAGAAGTGGTCTGTGGTTTCGTGGCTATATTTCATTTTAATGGTTCACATTCGCTTGACTACGTCGACCATGATGGCTAACAATGCGGTTCAATTATATGTCTTTTATGAGCCATGCTTAAAGGGTCAGCTGATCCGAAGTGCTACCACTGCCTTACCGAAAACCATTGTGAAGCAGCGTTTTAGTGAGGGTACCGGTGTGGCTCAATCCGGGCGTAAAGGGAGCTTAAAGATTGGCAACGTACTCGTGACTGCACTGTTGTTTCGAGTCCATGGACATTCATCGAATTCACTACTGCTTGATTACTTGTCTGCAAATTATGAAATATAAAAATTAGGGATAACAGCTCACACAATCATCATCAGCCCATTTAAGTCCCCACTGCTGGGGCACGGGCCTCCCTCAATCACATGAGGGGTAATTGCCATACTCACCTCGCTTGGCAGACGGGTTGGCGAGGGTTTTGATATAAATGCAGAGTTTTCCTTCTCTGGGTGCTGATGATCATGCCAGCAGCTTTGCCTTAGTCGCCTTTTATGACACCTCGGTAAGAGTGAGGGTGGCCTATTCTACTCTGCCGGGGACCACACGGCTATGCACGACACGGGGGTGACGTAAATTAAGGTGGTCACTATTTTACGTACTCGCTGACAGGTGAGGTTTTTTTTTTGATATAGGTGGCAGATGAGCAGATGTATCACCTGATGGTAAGCGATTACCGCCGCCCATGGATACCTGTAATGTCAATGTAGTGGTGCGCTGCCGGCCTTTTCAAAAGGGAGTACTTCCTTTTCTCGAAGGTTTGCGGGTCGTGTCGGTCCGGAAACACCGCAGGCAATAGTTCCTTCCATAGTTTTGTGAGTCAAGGCTAAAAGGTAAAGATAAAGATTTATTTATTGGCCTTTATTCTTTATTGGTTAATTCTTTACATTTTATATTTTCACCCCTACTTTTGGACTGCTTCAGCGCCGCAATGGTAATGGGTCGCACTTTAAAGCGATGGCTGCTCTTGGGGTCCGGGGTTCGATCCCCGGGTCGGGCCAAAAAATTTACCTGAGTATTTCTGTTAAGAAATTCTCAATGTCAGCCCGGAGTCTGGAAGTTGGCGGTCTTGTACCCCCATACCTCGGAAAGCACGTTAAGCCGTTGGTCATGCGCCTGATTCCTTTTCGGTCGTATCACAGTGGTGTCCCATCGAAATATGAGGGTAAGGGAATAGAGTCTGTGCCAACACTTGGACACTATAATAACACGTACTGTGTCGATCTCGGAGATTGGCCGCCATGACCAAAATATCGGTTTACAGGTCATTATTATTATATTTTTCAGCTCCACATTCCATTTGGAATTCTTTCCACTATCTTCACTAGTTGTTACTTCACATCTAATTGCCCATAGCGCATTTCCCATACAAACATGCTCATTTCACGATTTTATAAATTGAAAAACAAAACGTAAGCGAGTTGCTTACGTTTTGTTTTTCAATTAAAAATCGTGAAATGAGCACGTATTTTTGTCTTTGCGTCTTCTTTTTCTTCCTTGCTCTTTGCCACTATTGGTCGGACATCCTGATTTTTAACGCCAGGATAATCTGCTCGGCTTGTCGGGTCAGGTAAGCTTTTTTATACTCGTCTTTGAATCAAGTATTTTATCAAACATAGAAACGAATTTAAAAAGTAGTAAAAAGTAGTTTTCCTACAGTGCTCTGGAGTAAAAAAACATAGTGCTCTATGTTTCAATAATGTACTCACAATTACGAAAATCGAATTTCGATTAATCGAATACGAAATGAGACGATCCGGCAGAGAACCAAAGTCATCGACATTGCTCACCGAATTAACAAGCTTAAGTGGCAGTGGGCTGGCCATATTAGCCGCAGAACCGACAACCGATGGGGTAAAAGAGTTCTAGAGTGGAGACCGCGTCTTGGCAAACGTAATGTAGGGCAGGGCGCCCTCTGGCTAGGTGTAAAAAAGTGTAAAATAATATTTCTAACACTTTATACACTTCAAATAACATTTTATAACAGTATACTCGAGAAAAGGTTTTACCGAAGTCAGCGCCTAATCCCTGTTGAATAATTGAATGTTGTATAAAATTACAAGATAGTAGTGGGCGCCGACTACGGTAACACCTTTTCTCGAGTATACTGTTATAAAATGTTAATTGAAGTGTATAAAGTGTTAGAAATATTATTTTACACTTTTTAGTTCGTGGTTTTTGAAGGCGGTTTTTTTTTCCGCAGATTTTTTTATATTGGATAATCTTCTCGAGACTATAACGATAATACTAAAAAATAAAATAATATATAATAATTTACCGATATTCCATAAAAAAACTTAGAGAAACCATCTCATTTTATTACAAACCTAAAGACCTATCTTATAAATAAATGCTACTATAGCATGCAAGAATACTTTCAGAATATGTGATTCTAAACTTATCTAATAATAAAAAGATTGATCAAATATTGTTTGTTATCTTTTTTTGTTGATTAGACATATAAGAAAGATATTCCTTTCTTGTGTTAAAATTTAAATAACGCATAATTATATAATATAAAATTGTGAAATTTCATTTTATAATAAATAATAAATATTAAACTAGCATGTTACTGATAGTTAAAAATAAGTAAAGATAATATGTAATAGATCCTCTATATTTGCTATACCCTTGCAGGACGTCACATGAATACCTTTTTACTTATTCCCGACGACCCGTTTGGAACAGTGGTAGTGAACGCTGCCTCTGGTGCAAGGGTTGCGGGTTCGATCCCTGTACAGTGCAAACATTTGTGTGCATGAACAAATCTATTTGTATTGGTCTGGGTGTTATCTATGTATTATAAGTATGTATTTACAAAAGAAAAGTATTATATGTATATATTTGTAATAACACTGTTGATTCTGATATCCGTAACACAGGTGCTTGAGCTACCTATCTCGGAGTCAGATCAATGTATGTGATGTTGTGAAATATTTATTATTATTCCACCTATGTAACTGTTTTGTAATGTGACACGCAATAAACGAATTAAATTGAATTGAATTGATATTAACGAAAATGAAGTCGGTAATAATAATTTTTCTCAAGGAACATAGGGTCACGGTGCATATCCCCAGTACTCTCTAGTGAAAGTCTACATTCCTATTTATCGTCCTTGCAGTGTCAACCCCATTGCCCCATAAAAATGCTAAAAAGTCATTACGGATCTTTCCGAAACATTAGGCTTAAAGCGCGCTTTCAACAGCGGCACAAGTTGGTTTTAAGAGTCGCATACTAACGTCATCATTATGTGATGACAACATGACGTTCAAAGTGAAAAAGAGAAGGAAAAATGACAGGCTTGAAAAAAAATCCACAATAGAAAATACGAAAAAAAGACCTTGCAACGTATGTGACACAACTCACAATTATATGACTTTGTCTTCTGTTACAAACTTCGGAATCCACGTCATATCTTAACTTATCGTCTTAAAACAACCTTTAATTACAACAGTACTTTTTACAGATTTTTCGTCGAGTTTTCCCTTTGAGTGGTCATAGACACTTGTATTTTTTTTATGCCCTCTCTAGAGGGCGCTATGGGTCCCCGGATGTGGAAGTCTAGGATCTTGGATGCTATATTATTTATGCTTTATACGGGGTGCGCAAGCGCATAATTATGGGATAAAGGGTCTTTATAATTTAGGTGGCTGTGTGGTCCCCGGCAGAGTAGAATAGGCCACCCTCACTCTTACCGAGGTGTCGTAAAAGGCGACTCAGGTAAAGCTGCTGGCATGATCATCAGCACCCAGAGAAGGAAAACTCTGCATTTATATCAAAACCCTCGCCAACCCGTCAGCCAAGCGTGGTGAGTATGGCAATTACCCCTCATGTGATTGAGGGAGGCCCGTGCCCCAGCAGTGGGGACTTAAATGGGCTGATGATGATGATGATGATGATGATAATTTAGGATGATTTGGGATAAAAGGGGGTTTCAGGAGAAAAGGGTTTTTATATTAGGGTGTTAGGTTTGAGAGTGATATGAGATATATTTTAAGGGATTTGTGGAGGAGGTAGAGCATGATTAAGACACTTGTATTGGGAATAACCCGCTTCTTACGGCCAGCTAGACTATAGGTACTATTTTAACCAGGGCACTTGCTTAAATAGCGATTTCTGAGACTAAGTATTCAGGATAGTAACACAAGAATAGTAAATCAAATCCATAAACTACGTGCGTGTGCGTGTGTGTGTGTGTGTGTGTGTGTGTGTGTGTGTGTGTGTGTGTGTGTGTGTGTGTGCGCGCGTGCGTGCGTGTGTGCGTGCGTCCGTGCGTTCGTGCGTGCGTGCGTGCGTGCGTGCACGCCCTATAGATCACGATCCTTGGGATAGTCACTAGGAGACAAATCGTCGTCTTATCCCTTAGAGGATGAATTTCCTGAAATGTAATCACTTTTTCTATATTTTATATTCTGGTTTTACTTAACACTCATTTGTCACCCCTATAGAGGTTAAATTTTCAAAAACACCTTCTTTGTACTTGCTCACTAAGGAACCCGCTCCCCAAATTTCATGACTGTATATCAGTGGTTTAGGCTGTGGGTGCCTTAACCAGACAGTGAAATTGTTTTTTTTCTTTTTTTAGGTAAAAATGATAATGGGTCCATCCAGAGGGCTATAACGAAACCGTCCCGTACAGAAAAGGAATAAGATTTGTCGCGTCCAATAAAAAGAGACGCGTATGAAAGGGAAGGAGATAAAAATTCGGACGTGATTCCGTTTCGTTGTTAGTTAGTAGCCCTCTGATCTGACAAAAATGTACATTATAAATAGTACTTATTCTTTTTTAAAAAGGCCGGCAACATATTAGCGATCTCTCTGATTTGATTACTTTCCATTAGGTGACTCGCTTGCTCGTTTCTTTGCCTCTATAGCATAAAAAAAACATTGCGATCACTATTCACCTACATATAACTGCATTATTAGTTAAACTTTTCGTTCAATTGCATTTATCATCCCTTTTTTTATGTGATAGGTGGCAGACGAACAGACGGACCACCTGATGGTAAGCGATTGCCGTCGCCCAAAGACACCTGCGACACCAGTGGAGCAACAAGTGCGCTCCCAGGCATTAAACTCACCTTTCCCCTGGATTGGCCCTCCGATACCCTCACTCACGCAACGAAACACAGAACAGTGCTGTTAAATGTCGATTTTCTGTGAGGCCGTGGTATCACTCCGGTTGAGCCGGGCCATTCATGCCAAAGTGTGGCTCTCCTACGGTCCTAGTTATTGTTCTATCATTAGACACAGAAACATATTATGTACACAATGTTTAACATTTTTTCTTGCAAAATTTTATTTTACAGTAAATTATAAAGTACTTATTATAAAGTTTGAAGTATGAAGCTTTTACCCGGAGAGGCTTTTTCTCTACAACGGAGTCGGTAAGTAGGATTTTTCATTAAATCAAGCATTATTATTTAACTGGACGGTTTCAGTATGAAAATTCAAACGTAAACCGTCCACTTGAAAAAGCTTTCGTATTTTCAGGTGCGATCTGAGCCCACGGCCTTCCATGTACCGGCTTAAAATTTGTCTACGTACCTATTTTGTAAGTTATAAATAAATAAATACACATTTCACAACATCACATACATTGATCTGACTCCGAGATAGGTAGCTCAAGCACCTGTGTTACGGATATCAGAATCGACAGCGGAATTACAAATAAATACATTTAATACTTTTCTTTTGTTACTTACATTTTTATATAGGCCATGTGTTTCGATATAAATATTTTTTATTCTTATTCATTTATTTAAGCCTCTGAGGTAGATTGTATGTAAAAAACTATGAATTCAGAATTTAGATCACACCTAAAGAAAAACAAAGAATTAATCGTTATATTATACTTTTACTTGCTATAAGTATCAGCCTTTATCTGTCCCACTGCAGGGCAAATCTTCCATCATAGAAATCAAGTCATCGCTACTATGATGGGATTAGGCTTAATCGCCACGCTTGCCAAATGATGATTGGCGATCACAAACCCGAGCTTTGTTCCTTCAAAACACACTTTTTGCTCGACACAGGACCCCGAGATCACGGCCCGGTACTTGAACCACTAGAACAATCACATTATTTATTAAATTCATAATAATTAACTCACCCAATAATGTTTTTGGTAGTAACCTTGATTCGTTCGCCTCATATTATCCAGAGTGGGAATTGAACCTAATAATAAATAATAAATAAAATAAATATTTCACAACATCACATACATTGATCTGACTCCGAGATAGGTAGCTCAAGCACCTGTGTTACGGATATCAGAATCAACAGTGAGATTACAAATATATACGTATAATACTTTTCTTTTGTAAATACATACTTATCATACATAGGGAACACCCAGACCAATACAAACAGACATGTTTATGCACACAAATCTTTGTACTGTGCGGGGATCGAACCCGCAACCCTTGGACCAAAGGCAGCGTTCACTACCACTGTTTCAAATGGGTCGTCATAGGTTAGATTAGGCCAATAGGTTAGATTAGGTTCAATTACCACTCTGGAGAATATTTTCAAGTATTCAGTAAACATCATTATCGTACATAAACAGAATAATACATTGCTCCTTTTTAGAGTCAGTAAAAAGTAAAGGTAGATTATTCTCGCTAACAAAACGGTGAAAACTAGACCACGGTTTTTGATTCCAGAGTTCTTTTTTAGTTTACCGCTGGCTTCCGGCTAAAAATAACCATTTTTACCCAGGATTTAGTTTCGCTTCAACTCATGGCTTACGGGCGTTGTAGATTTATTTTGTTGCTAGTTTTTGCTTGCGTCTTTACTCCTTCGGAATGTTAAGAGAAGTAATTTTGACCTAACGATGCAAGCTAGCGGATGTATTTTTTTAAATTAAAATAAAAGATTTTTTTTTATGTTATAGGAGGCAGACGAGCAGACAGAT
Source organism: Marasmia exigua (assembly GCA_019059595.1). Taxonomy (NCBI): domain Eukaryota; kingdom Metazoa; phylum Arthropoda; class Insecta; order Lepidoptera; family Crambidae; genus Marasmia; species Marasmia exigua. The sequence continues at coordinate 8,137,516 of CM032476.1, read as the reverse complement.
CGCCTGATTAAGCAAGTGCCGTCACCCATGGACACCCGCATCACCACGGGAATCACAATTGTGCTGCCTAGCTTTAAACCCCCTTTCCCCCGGATTGGGCCTCCGGTACCCTCACTCAAGCAGCGAAACAGCACATGCTTTTTCACGCCAGTTTTCTGTGAGGCCGTGGTATCACTCCGGTTGAGCATGCCCAATCATGCCGAAGCGTGGCTCTCCCTCGATCATATCTAGGTAAATGTCATTCATTGCAAGCCCGGGGCTTTTTATGTTTTTTTTAAATTAATAGTAATGATTTTACGCGACTGAAATAGGCGTGGGTATTTATGAATCCACATTTTTTACCTTACCTCTATAGTACCTATCTATCGTATACTTCTGCGACACATGAGGCATCACAGGTGCGTTACCGGCTCTTAAGGGAGGAATAACATCTTTTCTTGAAGATCACAAAGGTCGTATCTGTTAGGTAACACCATCGTTAACGAATGGTAATGAATGGATTATTAAGAGAGAAAACAAAATTACCAGTTCCATATAAATCTATTGAAATATGATTTGAATTATGATCAGAATATTCGAATAAGTTTTTAAACAGAAATATAATGTCATATCACAGGTTTTAAGACTAACTATCTGAAGGTCTGGGGTTGATAAAATAAATAAACACTTTATTTCCTCTTCACAAAGGTACACAGATTACATATTTCATACACTGCTTAGTACGATATAGTTATAGGTGTACATTTATTTACCTTTGTGAGAGACTGGTGTCTATACTAGGGTAATCCCTGTGTGACAGATCGCCAGGCCCTCACCCTCTGAACGGTTCAGGAAAGTAAAATGTTACAAAAACACTTTTTACACAAATATTCTCCTTTCTACCACCGGACATTACGGAAGACGACAGGAATCCACCCTTACACTGTGCAAGTTCCACCAGCTCGTACTAAGCGTTTCGCTTCCTCTTTCTTGGTACGAACTGCTAAGGAATGGAACAACTTGCCGGCTTCTGTATTCCCAGAGAGCTACAATTTGGGTGTCTAAGTCGAGAGTGAATAGGCTTCTTCTGTGTAAGCACGCTACATCTTAGACCTTATTGTCACTTTCCATCAGGTGAAATGAGGTCAAGTGCAAACCCATTTAATAATAAAACAAATTTACTAAAAACAGATATTCTAATATTACAAAGTAAGTATGTTTAATTTAGAACGATTGTAGTGTACTTGTATGCCAGTTTGTTTGGATGCGGGCGGCACAGGACCGATCCGTGTGAAAACATTGGGGGCGGCCTATGTCCAATATTGGGCGTCTTTTAGATGGAATTATAATGATGATGAAGACTCTCTTAAGTAACTCTTTTAAATGCGGTTTTTTTGATGTAAACGATAAAAAAGTAACGGTGTATGTTGCGTAGTATAGCACGTCTTAGCATCGATTAACTCCATCATTGTTTTACATCCCGAAAACCTCATCACAGATAAAAAAATCAGCTGTTCCATAAAGAATATTGTTTTGTAGATCTAACATGCTAAATGAACTTTATTCACGATACCTAATGAGGTGTTCGAGATAAAAACGGTAAAAAATGAAGGTGTACATAACAATGGTGGAAAGGCACACATATGACAACAAACAAGGCTTTTGTTTAAAACAAACTTAGTTGTTGTTGTTGTGTGAGTTGGATGCAGATTGCTCAGGCCCGGGTTAGTCAACGCTCTTAGGGGAGACCTACATTCAACAGTGACGGCTGATTGAAACAAACTTATAACATTGGCAAAAAAATAAGTAAACGCAGAAAATTGGCTCTGATACCTTGCGGACTTGATATTGAAGAGCTCGAGTTATAGCATATCAGGTCACGTGTATCGTATCGTTTATCTCCCGCACGTCTGTCTCACTCTTGCACACTGACATTATGATGAAGTCACTGTACGCGCGCATGTATTTGTCTGATTTTTTTTATAATAATATGGCTTTAACCGAAGATATTTTCAATGTCAAGTAACTTATTGAGAGTTAGTAGGTAGTCGACCGTCGAAGTCAGTCAAAGTCACAGTCAATAAAACGATGGTACTTTGCGTTTTATCGACCTACGGATTCTGCCGATACCACTCTAAACACAATCGCGAGTTTTAAGACTCTATTAGGTTCAAGCAAGTTAGGTGTCACGTGATAACTCATTCGACACACAATAGCAGTACTTTTTTTAGATTTTCGCGTTGCATTACAACTATAATGTATCAAAACGTGAAGCGATTGAGATCAAGAAGTATAAGACTTTCAATCGGGAGGATGGATTTAAAATATCATCGACATGGAATCCACTAATTAACAAGTGCAAACCCCGTGCTAGGCCGTTACTAACGCAAACAAACACCGATACTGTTAGTGTAGTGTGTCGGAGTAGCTTCACTGACAATTCATCTAGTGGCGAATTAATATCAAAAAATGTGAGGGTGTCCGAAGATTCACAGCCCGGCCCCAGCAGACGACGCCGTGCTCCGCCAGTCCGCTCGTGACTACGGATGCTGTAACGTAGCCGAAACGTCGAGCCAAATAAGTGAGTACACAATGTTGTATCACATAATAAATATCGTGTTAATTCCCGTCTTGATACATGATAGACACAATAGCAGTGTTAAAAGATACAATTCAACGATTCGTGTGCACGAATAAACACCAATTTTGTTCACTGATAACAACTAAGATACTCATTTAAAACCTTTGAATTGCATCAGCCCACGCGGAGTGTTTTAGTCCTATCGCCAGAATTACTTGAAATATAGGCAGTCAGCATTCTGGGTCGAATTATTTTATGCTATGGCAAAAATGCTGAACGTTATGCGTCGTTGCATTTTATCGATCCTATATCGCGTTTGCAGTCAGTCACCGAATTGCGATTGCATAGCGATTGTATCGCTGCTCTTAATAACGCGCGTGTGTAAAGGTGGACGATTTACGATCGTTCCTGCATCGAGTTTGCATCGATTCAAAAATTTGGGATTTGTTTGGGTTGTTGAGTTTCATCGCGCTTAAGAAATATTCTCGGGGGATTGATCAAAAAAGTAATTTTCAATATCTTTTTTTTTTGGTTCTTCTAAAAACTTACGCTTGACCATAATTGCACCCGATGGAAAGCGACGATGAGGTCTGGATGTTCAGATTATAGTGATCAGGAAACACAGACCTCGGCAGTGAGTTCCATTCCTTAGCTGTCCGCATTATAAATATGGAAGCGAATCGCTTCGTGTGGATAAGGAGCATGTTTACCACATAAGGTCTTGTCGTCTGGTGATGAAATATGCTGGAGAGATCAAACTATGCAGAACCTCCGCACACTCCCTAAAATGAATCCGTTAGTACAATAACCTATTAGTGTACGGAATCAAATACGTTGCATCGTGGACAGGGTTTTTTTAGTACCATACATTATGACGTTATATGAAACTATCTCGGTGGCGCAGTGGTTGGTGGGGCGCACTTTAAAGCCACGGCTGCACAAGAGGTCTCGGTTTGAATCCCCGTGTCGGGACAAACATTTGTTACTTACCTAAGTTTTTGGTAAGAAATTCTTAGTGTCAGCCCGGAGTCTGGATATTGGCGGTTTTGTATCCCTGTGCCTCGGAAAGCACGTTAAGTCGTTGATCCTGCACCCGATCCCTCTCCGGTGGGGTCACACTAGTGTCCCATCGGAATATAAGAGTAAGGGAATAGAGCACTTGTGTTTGCGCACACACTTGATATATTCTGCGTAGCCGTAATCGATTGGAGGATATTAAGTGTTCACGTACAAAATGCTATGTATCTCGTAATGTAATGAGTACTTATACCGGTCTAGTCCACCGCCACGCGTTTTTTTGTCTAAGTGTTCTTTAAATGTGTGGGGACGACCCGTTTGGAACAGTGGTAGTGAACGCTGTCTGGTGCAAGGGTTGCGGGTTCGATCCCCGCACAGTGCAAACATTTGTGTGCATGAACATATCTGTTTGTATTGGTCTGGGTGTTATCTATGTATTATAAGTATGTATTTACAAAAGAAAAGTATTATATGTATATAATTGTAATCCCACTGTTGATTCTAATATCCGTAACACAAGTGCTTGAGCTGCCTATCTCGGAGTCAGATCAATGTATGTGATGTTGTGAAATATTTATTTATTTATTTATTATATAAAAAAAAAGTCTTAAGAATCTTAATATTTTGAAGTGTAATTTAAAACACAAGTCTTTTCTAGTGTGCTTGCTCTTGTGTCTCATTTACTAAGCGTTAATATTACTTTGACACGTTTAACGCTATCCTGATAGTTTCATGTTTAATTTGCTGAACAAGCCGAGATTATCTCGGTATACCCTACCTAAGGTTGTGAAAACAATACAAATGTAGAATTAATGGGTAGTCAAAGCAAACATTTCTGCAGGCCCTTATTCCTTTTTACATCATTTTTAGAATGCGGCTTCAATTTTTCCCATTTTACAATACAATGAGTGCACAAAAATATGACGGTGAGGTCAGCCTTTTCAGACTTTACTGACCGTTCCATTTGATATCAGTTTTACAAAATAAACCAGAGAAAAAAAAACGACAGTACACACGGGCCTGTATCCGCTTTGCTCAAGTAAAGTTTTCGTCCGTTTTTTAACTCTTGTTCGTGAAAAAGCAACTTTAATCGCCTAGTAAAAAAAGTTAGTAAATCTGGTCCCGTACATAGTTAAGTGATAGGAAAGAAGTTACTAAAATAAGTAGGTAGCTAAACTTATTTATAATTTAGAGAGTCGATATCGATAAAGATTGCATGAGAAGGGCACATTGCGAGGAGATCAGACGGCCGAGTGGAGGCCACGTATAGGTTTATTAGCGTAGGAGAACCAAGCTTCGGCATAAATGGGCCGGCTCGACCGGAGTGATACCACGGCCTCACAGAAAACCGGCGTGAAGCAACATTGTGCGTGAGTGAGGGTACCGGAGGCCTAATCCGGGGGAAAGTGGAGGTTTAAAGGTTGGCAGAGCACTTGTGACTCCACTGGTGTCGCGGGTGTCCATGGGCGGCGGCAATTGCTTACCATCAGGTGATCCGTCTGTTCGTCTGCCTACCTATTACATAAAAAAGGAGGTCACAGCTGTCGCAGGCCGCCCCACAAAGTGGATCGACGATCTGGTGTATGTAGGTCGTGGGAATTCCTTAAATATGGGCGGCACAGTACCGATCTTTGTGGAGATCATTGGGTGAGACCTTTGTCCAGCAGTAACCGAATATTGGCTCAAATGATGATGATGAATCGATAAACATTCCCAGTTGTTGTGATAGTAATTTCGAACGTGTACCCGTGGTCCAGTTGGTCTGGTTCCCGAAGTACCAAGGTCCGGCGGCATTTCCTTCAATGTAATTATAAGACTGCTCAAATTCTGGATCATGGTCTAAGCATATCCTAAGTTACGAGGGCTTTCGACATAACCGGGAAATATTACGCTGAGATGATGATGGGAAGAATATAATGACGACCCGTTTGGATCTGCGGTAGTGAACGCTGCGGGTTCAATCCCGCATATCACAAACATTTTGTATGGTTGATCTGGGTGTTTTCTATGTATTATAAGTATTTATTTACAAAAAAAAGTATTAAATGTATATATTTCTGATTCTGATATCCGTAAAACAGGTGCATCAGCTACCTATTTCGGAATAAAGAAAATATATACACCTTTATTTTTTTCTCTGTTTCATCCCGAAAACCTCACAGTAGGTATCATTAGATCGACTAAATAAGCAACAAAGAAATCTGCTGTTAAATACAAAATAGAATATCTACCCAGTTATAATGTATGGAACAGCAGATTTTTTTTTCGCTTATTTTTTTGATATAACATGCTAAATGGACTTTATTCACGATACATACTATGTGATTTTCGGGATGTAAACGATAAAAAATAACGGTGTATATATTAAATACACACATTCACTTTATTTAGTCTCTGCGTAGCTTATCTAAATACATAGCGAAATTTCTTAGCTTTTCCTGTTCAATCGAATATTTTTACTTCTCCAATTGAATTTTTTTACCTCAAGAGTCCACTGGAAGGAAAGGCCTTCAATTAGGCTTTTTTATGGATGCCGGGCCAAACGGCGCCAACGATAAAATATCTAAAGCTGGCGTAAATTCAGAAATTAAGGGCAGTTCCACACGTTATGTACGTGTGGAACATGGGATATCTTTATAATAATATAATATCCTCCAACTGATTTCGGCTAAGGTGGCTTATCTCAATCTACGATCAGCCACTTACCTGGAATATATTATAGTGCTCAAGTGTGTACGCGAACACAAGTGCACTCTCTATTCCCTTGCCCTCATATTACGATAGGACACCAGTGTTCGACTGGAGGGGGATCGGGGGCAGGACCAACGGATTAAAATGCTTTCCGAGGCACGGGGTTACAAGACCGCCAACTTCAATCTGGGCCGACACTGAGAATTTCTTAACAGAAAACCTCAGGTAAAAATTTTGCCTAGACCCGGGGATCGAACCCGGGACCTCAAGCGCAGCCATCGTTAGAAAGTGCGACGCACCCACTGGGCCAAATAGCCAGTCAATATATACCTAGATATCTCTATAGGCTTCCAGAGTAGACCCTCCTTAATAGACTGCAATAATGACATGAACGAATTGACTTTGATTGGCAATGAATATTTTTTGGAAAATTATTTATTGACAAAAATCAACTCGTTCTTATTCATTAGGATCTACAAGATTAATTTATTAAATTAAATTAATTAATTTGTTAATCAGTACGCTTGTACAGCTACTGTGGCATATGTTAGGATTATTATTTTCTTCTAAGCGCTGAATCCCGTTTTTAGATACAACACAAGATGTTTAGACTTTTATCCAAAATTCGTCAGTTAAGGGTTATAAATTTACGCAGGATCTACAATTGAAAAAAGTATTAATTTATGGCACTAAGGGACAAATATTCTTCAACTTACACAAGCCCCGCTCAAAATAAAAGTCATGTGACCTCGCCCTAAGGTACTCCCGATGTACACGACATCAAACCTAAAGAATTATAATAAAAACAGAAATTAACTTTTTCAATCCGAGAAGTTACCTAGTTACAGAAAGCTCGTTCTGTTTCGAGTTTTGAATCTGAAACGTTATCTTTATTTGCAAAATTATAATTGAACTTTAAAATAACTTATTTTTATTTTTAAACCCCGACGAGAAATGTATGAATGTGTGTGTGTGTGTATGGGTCTGTGGTATCGTAGCTCCCAAACGGACGAACCTATTTTGATTTTGTTTTTTTTATTTGAAAGGTGAATTAGTCACGAGTGTTCTTAGCTATGTTTAATGGTCGCCGCCACAAAATGTTGGTTAACATAATGTTAATATTGTATGAAACCCCCCTCGATATATGTATAAATACAAGGGCTTGAGTAGTTTAGAACATAATCCACCATAAAATTTTTAAATCCAATATGGCCGTCCTCTAAAAATGGCAAAATAACATTTTATTATATTTTGTCAAAAAATTTAACTTTGTTTTATATTTTGTAGGGGTTTTTTTGTACTTCAACTTATTGTTATTTCAAATTTAATTTCAAGTTATCTAGGGTTGGTAAGGTATCTATGTAGTTACTTTTTTTCCATACATCCCCATCATCCGACATTGACTCATATTTTTTCTTGTTAATCATTAAATCTTTCACCCAATCAATCCATTTTTAGTTCGTCCTCTTTCAGCTTCACCATCATCAGTCATGTTTATAACTTTTTTAAATTTATTATCGCATAGATAGATAGATAGATAGATATACTTTATTGCACAAAAAAACACAACTTTAAAAGGCATTACAGAAACTTAATTGTACAATTTCGGCGGTCTTATCGCTGGAAGCGATTTCTACCAGACAACCTTCAGGCAAAGGACATTTGATAGTAGAGGAGGGGTAGGTGGTGCAATATTGAAAAAGGGAAATAAGAGTGAACTGTATATATATATTAAAATATTTATAATGCTAATACATAAATAAACAAAATATTATATACTAATAAATAAATATGTTATGCTTGGATAAAATAATATAAAGTACTAGATATACATTCATATAAATTAGGATCTTAGACGGACCATCGACTACTACCGATGACTGGACCTGTAAAAACTTAAAGGGATTGCCATTTATTTATTTAAAAGGTAAGTTTTGACTCGGGCTTTAAAAATGGTTAATGATGGAGACTGTCTTATTGATAGGGGTAGGGAGTTCCATAGACGGATGGACTGGACAGTGAAGGACTGGGTATAGAAATGAGAGGAGTGGGAGGGAGTCATAAGGCGGAGATGTTTGGAAGAACGCATATGACCCTGGATGGGCTGCAAAAAACTGGAAACGCTCCCGGAGATAAGGTGGTGATTTTGGGTTGAATAGTATTCTATATAAGAAGAGAAGAATGTGGAAGTCACGACGAAGACGAATAGGGAGCCATTGGAGTCGAGATCGATACTCGGAGACGTGGTCATATTTACGTAGACCATAAATTATTCTGATGCAAAAATTTTGAAGACGTTCAAGCTTGTTGAGTAGGTTTTGATTCAGGTCTAAGTAGCAGCAGTCTGCATAGTCAAGGATAGGGAAAAGAAGAGCTTGTACAAGCGCAATTTTGGTAGGTATTGGTATGAAGTTGCGTAACCGATTTAGAGCTCCAGCTGCAGCGAACATTTTCCTACTAACCTGGGTAATTTGTGTTGTCCAGGATAACGTACTGTCGATGTGGATGCCCAGGTTTTTTACTGTCGTACTGAATTGAATTTGCACACCGTCAAAGAGTATTGGTGGCAAGGCACTCCAGTTGATCCTGGAAATTAGCCTGGCACTTCCAACAGTTATAACCTGCGTTTTGTCAGGGTTAACCTTGAGCCCAAATGACCGACTCCAGGCTGAAATCCGGCTTAGGTCAGAGTTGATAATTTGTATGGTGCTGGAAATATTATCAAGGCTACCCTGACTATAAATTTGGAGATCGTCTGCATATAGATGATGAGAAGAGGAGAGGTTATGAGTAATTGAATTGATGAAAATAGCAAAAAGGAGAGGAGACAGAACGCCACCTTGCGGCACGCCAGCTCTGATATCGCACCATGTGGAAATGGAGTCTTCAGTGCGAATGCGTTGCCGACGGCCATACAAGTAACTACGAAACCAATCAATAACCGTTGGAGATATGTTAAGAGAATGAAGTAAACCAAGCAAAATGTCAAAATCCACAGTGTTGAAAGCGTTACTGAAATCTAGCAACGCTAAAACAGTTAGAAACTTTTCATCCATGCCTTGTCGGATGTCGTCTGTGATTTTGACTAACGCTGTGGCCGTGCTATGACCTGGACGGAAACCGGATTGGAATGGGTCCAAGAGTTCGTTTTCGGACAGGAAAGTAGTGAGCTGTTGATGTACTACCCGCTCGAGGACTTTGGAAAGGAAGGGTAGGATAGATATAGGTCGATAATCTGAGTATGAGGAGGGGTTAGACTTTTTAGGGAGGGGAGTAACCTGCGCGTCCTTCCATGCTGCGGGAAAAGTACTCGTGGAGAGAGAGTGGTTGAGGATGTGAGTAATAATAGGAGTGAGGATGTCGAGGAGAGGGATGATCATATTACGGCTGACGCCATCAGTACCGATGGCGTTGGAAGCGATGGAGTGTATGTTCCTCTTAACATCACAATCGGTTACTTGACTAAAAATAAGACTAGGATGGTCAGGCATTGGAAGACTAGAAAGCTGATGTAGTGTATTTGCTTTTGTTGCGTCACTGATGGACGAAGACGTTGAGAAATGCTTATTTAAAGAATCGATATCAATATCTTTGGAGGAGAAATTATGACGAGTTCTTCCAATACCAAGTGACTTTAAGAATTTCCAGACTTTAGCAGGGTCACCGTTTTCTACGGATTTATGAATATGGCGTCGCTGAGCGTCTCTACACAACATATTGCAGCGATTCCGAAGTAATTTATATTTATCGCGGTTTTTGTCGGACGGGTTCATTTTGTACTTTGTTTTTGCGGCATTTTTTTTGTCCATGTACGATTTTATGTCCTCAGTCAGCCAGGGTGCTGGAGCGTGCTTCATCTTGACTGGTCGAATAGGAGCGTGCTTGTCATACAGTTGCAGTAGGAAAGAATTAAAGAGGGTGATTTTCTCATCCACACTTTCAGCATCGGCAATCACGGACCAGTCAATATGAGCAGCGTCATGTGTGAGGTTCTCAATGTCCATGCCACCAAAATTGCGCTGTAAAAGAATTTTCGCCTTAGATTTTGGAGGTCGGATCTTATACGACATGAAGAGAAGATCATGGTAAGAAAACGCATCTGCGTGACATTGGCCGTGCTGAGCCACGTGGTCAGCGGAAGAGACAATCATGAGGTCGAGGAGAGATGGGGCACAGTTTGGGAAGAAATGCGTAGCGTTTAAGGGGAGAAGATGAAGATTGCACGAGTCGATGATGGATCTAAGGCGAGTGGACCGGGAATCCTGTTTGAGAAGACAGGTGTTGAAATCTCCCATCAGTATGGTATGACTGTATAAGGGAGTCAGGTCCTCCAGCAATTTTTCAAGAGTAGAAAAATAATCCACCCTTAAAGAAGGACTGTAGAAGACGCCGAGAAGTATTTTAGTGTGGGAGAGAATAAGTTCGAGAAATAAATGTTGGGCTACTTCTGAAGAGGAAGTAGGAGGAGATATGTCAACTATAGTGAAAGGAATGTGTGCCCGGATATAAATTGCAACACCACCACCGGATCTAATAATGCGATCATTACGAACCAGCTGGAAACCAGGAAGGGAGTAGGACGTAGAGGGAAGGCAAGGATTTAGCCAGGTCTCCGACACAAGAACCGCGTGTATGTTCCTGTTATCGAAGGTTGCCAGCATATCAGGATAATGGGCAGGGATACTCTGTGCGTTGATATGGACAAGGTTGAAGTTCTTTGGGACATTGGAGAAGGTCGCATCAAGCACGTCGGGAAGAGGAAGGATAGTGGAATGAAAACTATCAATCGTGGATGAGGAGGAAAAGGAGATAAATTGTTCATTTTCGTCGCAGTCACTGTCTATATGATCCATAACAATAAATAAATACTTAGTTATAATAATATACCTACAAGCAAAAAAAATAAAAAGTTTTTTACAAATATATAAATAGAATACACTAGATAGATAAATATTCCTTGCACTACTATCAATGCACTTTCACCCGCCAGCTGCATTTAAAAAGTAATAAAGTTAAGAACATAAAAATACAATTCTGGAAAAAAAAAAAAAATAACAAAACTACTACAAAACTAAATTAAAAAAAAAAAAAAAATGTGTTTAGGACAGTAATTTCCGAACGGACGGGCTGAGCAATAACAAAACGCAACTGTCACTGTCAATGTCATATCATCTGCCAGGCTAAAATTTTATTGAATGGAGGTGAAATGAAAACTGATGAAAACAAACTATTTAAAACTACAGACAAACGAAGGCTCAACAATATTAACAATTTGGATAGAATCAAGCAAGAAGGGTATTTCGAAACATTGGCAGATGTAAACAAAAAACAGATAAATGAATAGAGGAAGAGGACTAAAACTATTAAGAATAACTAATTACTTTTTAAGACGCTTGGACCTAGCTGCGGTGACATCCTGTTGCCCTCTGCTACCTGATGATGTTGGAGTTGGGGTACTTGAAGTTTGCGTCATTGGCACAACTTTGTCAAGCTCGCCCATAGTTGTGACTCGATGATGCTTGCCGTCCGTCGCAGTGGCCACTATCACGCCTTTTCTGGTCCAGCATTTGGAGACACCCACACGCTTTCGCGCCTCCATAAAGACATCATGGCGCGTTCGGGTTAGAAACTCCGAGATGGTGATTCCGGATCCTCTGAGAGCGGTCTTGGCAAACCACAACTTGTCCCGGTTTGCAGCATGGGCAAACTTTACCAGGATGGGCCTAGGTTTATTGCCTGCGGCCCGTCCCAGGCGATGACAGCGGCTGATATCCTCTGCAGCAAGAGTGACCCGTAGTTGCTGCGTAGTGATTTTGAGCACAGTGGCCCGTGTCTCCTCACCCTGCACCTCCGCAGCACCATGCACCAGAAGAAACTTTCGCCGCCCCTGCATCTCCAGTCTGTCCAATTCCTGCGCCAGACAGTCCGCCTGTTGCTGTAGATGTGTCAAAGATGTCACTATAAACTTTTTGAAGCTGGCGAACTCGGCAGCCAGGGTCGCAACGGTTGGGGACGGGGTAGCCTTCTCCAAGCTTCTCTGGAACTCGATGAGTTGCGATGAGAACATCTGTTTCATGTCCCCGATTGCAGTCTGCAATGACTCCATTGTGCGTGCTGTGTGAAGTGGTTTTAGTTTTCCAAAAAAGTGATTTATGCTTAGGATTATTTTATAGGATAAGCTAGCAGGTAATTGTACACTGATTTATTAATACATATGATAAAATTTCACAGTTTTTCTATTTTTCTAAAGTTATTTTATAATCAGCTGTTACAATCGCGTCTATATAGGTATGCATACAAAGACTTGACAAACAATCACGTTAATGGCATTGTGTAAACCACTGACGTTTGTCCACAATGCTGGGTTTTACGTCAGCCTATAGTTCGTAGTATTACAAACAAAAATTACATAGAAACACTTCTAATTTAAGTTCCATTTGTAGATAACCAAGGAAGTGGAAAGCAGGTAAACGTTCTCCTTATTCAAGAGAAAGTGTAATTTTAATTTTGTTTTTAAATTCTTAAAATAAATATCAGATTTTAAAGAAGGCGGTAGTTGGTTCATACACTGGGGCACCAAGTAATGGGTAGTTGGGCGACCATATACATGCTCGGCGTCTGTCTCCGAGATCGAATCCGAAATGAGGTGATCCGGCAGAGAACGAAAGTTATCGACATTGCTCACCGGATTAGCAAGCTTAAGTGGCAGTGGGCTGGCCATATTAGCCGCAGAACCGACAACCGATGGGGTAAACGGGTTCTGGAGTGGAGACCGCGTCTTGGCAAACGTAATGTAGGGTGCCCTTTGGCTAGGTGGGGGGACGATCTGCGCAGGATGGCTGGCAAGAGCTGGATGCGAGAAGCCATGGATAGATCACAGTGGCGAACAATTGGAGAGGCCTACGTCCAGCAGTGGACTGCGATAGGCTGATGATGATGATGATGATGATGGATACATTACGGGCTTGCAACGTGCGCAAGCGTCCTTGCGCTATTGCACGTGTGAATACAGGGTGTTCAACTTTATTCTGATATCTATTATGCTAGGTTTTTTCGTGAATTCTGATAAGTGATAATAATAATATAATATATCTGTTAGTTTAACCTTTGTGTTGCAGCACTATTGTATTTTATGGAGCAATGTGATCAACTAAAACTGAACAAGTAGCCCTAATTAATGTAGATAATAGTTTTTATTAATTAATCTCATGCTAAGTGAATGTAAAATTCTTTGTGCGATAAATTATATTATTAATGCTGATTTAGGATTAAAATAATGTTCTTTTAAAAGACTGAATTTGAATCAAGATTGTACCGAAAGAATTTTACAATATTTAAAAAGGCCCGACTCGACTCACTTATAAATTTAGTCTTCAGCTATTTGCATTTAACTTCTGCCAGCAATCTTGCGTTAATTATCACTTTTTTTTATATGGTGGTGGAGGTGGCAGACGAGCAGACGGATCACCTGATGGTAAGCAATTCCGCCGCCCATGGACACCCGCAACACCAGTGGAGTCACAAGTGCGCTGCCAACCTTTTCCCCTTCCCCCCCTTTGGGCCTCCGGTAACCTCACTCCACCTGATTTGAGGATGTCCTACACTATGTTTATCTAGGTGGTGTTCAGTCCAGAACTCATTAACCCCAACGATTGTCCTTTTTTATGTGATAAAAAAATATAAACCCCACACCTAGATACCTTTTACCCGTGTCTTATAGAAGATTTAGTAAATGAGATAAATGTACCTATAACTTTTTGACATTATAATTTCATTTTATTAACGTAGTAACAAAGTTTTTATTATTTTACATTTTCTTTTTGTGACATAGGTGGCAGACGAGCCGATAGATCACCTGATGGTAAGCAATAGCCACCGCCCATGGACACCTGCAACACCAGTGGTGTCACAAGTGCGCTGCTTACCTTCTAACCCCCCTTCCCCTAAATTGAGCCTCCGGTGCCCTCACTCACGCAGCAAAACACAGCGCATGCACTGCTCCACGCGGGTTTTCTGTGAGGACGTGGTATTATCCGGTCGAGCCGGCCCATCCATGCCGAAGTGTGGCTCTCCCATTGTAAAAACATTATGTTCCTATCGGAAATTTCCAAATCACATGCCAATCTCTTTTGAGCTTTTAATTATATTCATCGTTCACAAGTAAAGCCAACATCCATTTATTTAATTAATTTTAAACAAATGTCAACAATGTGGTTTTATCAGACCGTAATAAAATGGACGACTCATTAAATGAAAGCTTCATGAGCCCGACTTAGGGCTGAGAGGTAATAAAAACACCATGCTGTGTCAGTTAAAGGGTTAGTTGTTTTAAATAAAATTTACGTAAAAGAGGCCCATGCAATGACATTATTTATTATTATTTATTTATTTATTCTTTATTGCACAAGAAAGTAAAGTACAATTGGCGGACTTAATGCTATACAGCATTCTCTACCAGTCAACCATTAGGCGATGCAGAAATATGTATGACGGCTAACTAAATTTATATCCATAAACATACATGTGAGTAATATATAATATGATTAAATATACATACATAACCATACAATACAATAAACCTACTTATACTACAATTAACTCATAAAAAAAAAAACAGAAGCGACGAATACCGGCTAACCTACATTGTAAGCATTAAAGGGTTGAAACAGACACAATACATCTTGCCACAGCAGTCATAAAAACAAGAAAAAAAAAAGTTAAGTTAAATTTCTAGTGAGCGGAGAAAATGATCACGAACTGAACGCTTGAATGTAAATTTGGTGGAGGACTTTTTGATGTCATCAGGTAGCGAGTTCCAGAGCCTGATGGCAGACAGGGTGAAGGAGTTGGAGACACTTGCTGACTTATTTATAGGCGTATAAAGCTTAAGGAGGCTACTCGAACGAAGATTGCGGGAGCTGGACTCACTTTTAAATTTGAACCTGCATTTCAAATATTCTGGGGCGTGAGGATCTCTAAGGATACTAAAAAGGGAACAGAGCAGTCTGAGGTTTCTGCGTTGGCGGATTGGAAGCCATTTAAGCCGAGTACGGTATGGGGAAATATGGTCGTACTTGCGTACGCCGAAGATAAAACGTAGGCAGTTATTAAGGAGACGTTCCAGTTTATTAAGAAAAACTTGCGAAAGATTCGTGCAGCAGGCATCGGCATAGTCCAAAAGCGGCACCACGAGCGCCTGAACCATTAGAATTTTAGTGCAGGACGGTAAAAAGTTTTTAAAACGATAAAGAGTCCGCAACGTACCTGTCACTTTCCGACTGGTTTCAGTGATCTGTTTATCCCAGCTAAGTGTTTTGTCCATAAACAAACCTAGATTTTTGACCTCTGGGCAAAAGGTGATAGGGATACCATCATACTTTAAGGTAAACTTGTCTAACTCTAATTTAGCTACTTGACGTGAGCCACCGACGACAAGGGCCTGACACTTGGAAGGGTTTACAGAGATACCAAATTTGAGCGACCAGTCTAGGATGGCCTTAAGATCGCCATTCAGCATCGAGACAGTTTTGTCAAAAGACTCAACATCACTCCGTGCATAAAGCTGCAGGTCATCAGCGTAGAGATGGTAAGAGTTGACCAGATTGCGAGTAATTTGATTTATGAAAATAGAGAAAAGTAAAGGTGAGAGAATTCCGCCTTGTGGGACACCAGAGTCAAGATCGCACCATTCAGAGCAATCCTGGTTTACGCGAACGACCTGTTGTCGACCTCGAAGATAAGAGGAGAACCATTCCATTGCCGGTGGGGATACACACAGTTGTGATGACAGCATGGCCAGAAGGATATCGTGGCTGACAGCATTGAATGCATTAGAAAAGTCAATTAGTATAAGAACAGTCACTTTAGACTCCTCCATGCCGGCTCTAATGTCCTCGGTGACTTTTAGTAATGCAGTGGTGGTACTGTGGCCAGGGCGGAAACCAGATTGATATTCGCTGATTAGTTTGTTTGAGAAGACGAAACTAGATAATTGTTTGTGGACGACTGCCTCAAGAATTTTAGAAAGGAAAGGGAGAATGGAGATGGGACGGAAATGGTTAAGAAGACTAGGATTAGAAATTTTCGGTAAGGGACGGACAAAAGCTTTTCGCCAGGTGGACGGAAAGATACCAGAGTCAAGGGAAAAGTTCAAAATGTGAGCGATAACAGGCAGTATGGAATCGAGGATCGGCATCAGCATAACTCTGCTGATATTGTCACAACCAACCGCTTTAGATTTTAAGGAGGAGAAGATTTTACGAATCTCATCACCAGTAACTGGAAAAAATTTAAAAGGCTGGATAGGTGGTGGTAGCGTTGAAAGTATTTCAAGTATGGTCTGCGCTTTTATGTCGTCCCGTAGCTTGGGCGATGTAGAAAAGTGTTTGTTCAGATCTGACAGTGAGTACGAACAGCCTGAGCTAGGGGCGACTGACTTGCCAATACCTATAGATTTGAGGAACTTCCAGGTATCAGCGTATGAGCTGTGCAGTAGACTCTGGTGAAAATAGCGTCTCTTGGCAACTCTAACCATCTGATTGCAGCGGTTCCTGGCCTTTTTGAAAAGTGCCCAGTCATCCTCACTTCGGGACCGTTTGTACCGCCTGAACGCTCGGTCACGTCTGGACATAGCGGCTCTAACAATCCGAGTGATCCAGGGCGCAGGAGGACGCCTCAGCTTAACAGACCGCAGCGGGGCGTGGGCATCGTACAGTCTCAAAATTGAGGTACTGAAAAGAGAGAGCTTGTCGTCAACTGTAGATGCATTATATACCGCCGTCCAGTCCAGAGATGAGGCATCGAGCTGCAGCTTCTCAACATCCATTTTCCTGAAGTTGCGCACATTGACAATTTGAGGTTGCCGTTTAGGGGGCTTGATCTTATAGGTCAGGAAAATAAGATCGTGGCGGGAGAAGCCAGGAGCAGCAAGTTGTCCGTGGCAGAGGACACTTTCATCAGAGGCAGTGACGATCAGGTCAATCCATGAGTCATCAGTGTTACTATTATGGTGGGTGGGGTTCAGGGGTTAGTATCGATAGATTGACTGATTGGAATAAAGAACGCAATTTTAAAGATTGGGAGTTCGCTTTAAGGAGGTTGACATTGAAATCACCTAAAATAATCACATGATCAAATTCAGTGGAGTGAGCTTCCAGGACGGACTCTAAATTCAGAACGAAATCTATAGCTGGGGGGCAGTACACGACACCCAGAAGGGCCTTGCTACCCTTCATTTTTATGTTTAACAGCAGGAATTCCATGGAGTGCGAATAGAGAGGAGGCGACGAATCCAGGATGTCATAACCAATATCACTCCGCAGATATATTGCAACACCCCCACCACCCTTACCTGTTCGATCATTCCGTATGAGGACATAACCGGGCAGGCTGTAGCTGGTGGAGGAGAGACTGGGTTTGAGCCAGGATTCGGAAACCAGGATGGCGTGGACGTTGCTGTCGGAAAATGCGTCTAAAAGCTAAGTGTGGTGTGAGGGAATGCTTTGAGCATTTATGTGACATACATTAAGATTCTTGCTGTCAGGAAATTGTAGTTTTATTCGGTCGCGAAGAGTATCGGTCTGGGAAATAACAGAATCATTGAGAGAATGAAACGATGTGCTGGTATCATTAGCTGAAAAAAAATGTTCATCGTCTGACATTATAATGATTTATAAATAATAGTATATATATATATATATATATATGTATAATAATATATGTATATAATATATATTTTATAGAATAGTTGGTATAGGGGAAAGTACAATATTTATGCACCTCCCGCCGGCTAACTGTTCACAAAACAAGAAGAAAAAAAAACGGAATAATTAA
The DNA here is from genome assembly GCA_019059595.1 of Marasmia exigua. Taxonomy (NCBI): domain Eukaryota; kingdom Metazoa; phylum Arthropoda; class Insecta; order Lepidoptera; family Crambidae; genus Marasmia; species Marasmia exigua. Next base: position 8,119,416 of record CM032476.1, on the reverse strand, counting down.
CGAAACACTAAAAAAAAAATGGGGTCCAATAAAATTCCTGACACACTATATTGACATTTACAGAAAAAAAAAATATGACAAGGGATCAATCGGTTAAGTCCGGGCCGTGAATAGAAAGAAAAAAAAATGCGTTGACTTTGACAATGACATTGACATTGGTAAATAAAAATAAAAGTTACGTGGAGTCGGATTAAAAGTTACAAAAATAATTTCGGGTGTATCAAGAACTCAAATAAAAATAAAAAAAATCATAAGAAACGACGTTAAAAATATGAGTTACTTGCGGGTGGATCGTTTAACTTTGGGCGCCGATGGTATAACTTTCGGGACGCTGAGTGATGTTTCTCCGATGTTTCTACTGCCGCCAATACTGCCAGGGTGGTTCATAGCGGCCGCAGGGGTCTTGCCGAAAGCGATGAGCAGGTCTTCAAGCTCCGCCTTGGATTGAATCCTCTGGCGGGTCCCGTCGGGTAGTTTTATGGAGATGTTTCCGTCGAGTGTCCAAACATTGCGCATTCCGAAGTGTGTACGCGCCGTGACGAAAAGAGCTTGGCGAGTGCGTGTTAGGAACTCGCTTACCACGAACGACGTACCCTTGAGCTGGGATTTGCTTTTCCACACAGCATCCTTGACCGTTTGATCCGTAAATTTTATCAGTACTGACCTATTATGACCATCCCTATAGCTGCCCAGTCGATGGCAAGACTTCATACATGATTGAGAGAAGTCCCGCATCCCCAGTTTGCCAGCCATAATGTCAGCAACAATCAGTCTGATATCTTCTCCAGAAGACTCGGGGACACCATTCAGCAATAGGATTTTTTTCCTATGCCGCATCTCGGCCACATCAATTGATTTGGAGACTTCAGTTATTTGCTGCCGAAGGAGCTTAATCACGTTCCAAACTATGGTCTTGAAAGCCGAAAACTCTGCAACCAGCTGGGTCATGTCCTTTAAAGGTGAGGGCTTAGCCGGATTGACTTGGGCCTCAAATTCATCCATCCGCTTCATCAGGCTGGACTCTAAAACTTCAGCGATCTCTTCAAGACTGCGTTTGGGTGTACTTTCCATGTTTAATTGTAAAACTGAACAGTGTTTGTGGTGTAGAATGTGTTTCTATAGTCAGTGAAGTGAACAGTAGCCAGCAGGTAGGTGGTCCTCAGTACACTATCTTCATGGGATAGGGCAGCCTCCAATCACACTTGTAAAATACTCAATTTGTAGTGATTTGTTTATAATTTAACTTCAATTTGATGTGGAAAAATAATTAAATTAAGATTTTAACTGGGAGCACAGTTGTTGTTATTTTTAAGATCTACCGCCGAAAAAAAAACCATTATGCCGCAAATTTGTCGTTTTAATCCCAAGTTTTCTGTTAAATAAATAACCATGGAATCTGCGACGACAAAACGCTTAATACTGATGTTTTATTGACTCACTGTGACTTCGACTCTTGACTAAGCAGGTTTTCAATTACCCTCATAAAGGGAAGGGCAAAAGGTGGTATTCATTAATAACCTCTAGAGATCCCATACAATCGCACAAGTACATATCCTTCCGCGATGGTCCGCATATACATATTATTTAAGTGGGCACATAAAGAAAAACGTCTTGGAAAGTTGGAGGTATTTTTCATTTGTTTTTTATTGATCGTAGCAAGTAATATAAGTACAATGCTTAATTTTAAAAAATACCTTCGAATTCTAGAGGATGAAAAAGTAATGTTAAACTTAAAATGACGACGTCAGCAAATCTAGGATTCTCTCTCATCGGTCGATTCCCTCACTGCTGAGAATCGTGACTTTTCGATTTTGTCGCCATCGGCTACGCTCCGCCGCTCGGTGCAGTGTAGTGCTTATCGAAATCTCGAGCTGTTTCGCTATCTGGTCTGACCATCGCTGGGCCTACGGCCTCTTGGTTTTCTCCCTTCCACTTTCCCCGTCACAATCAAGCGCTGTAAATTCTCTCTTTAAATCTTGGATTAGGAACTGACAAATATCAATACTCAATACTCAACAACTTTCCGATTTAGGTCATGTTTTCATGTTTTGGTATATATTTAAGTAATATTCATATTCACATATAATTACTTAAACATACCTAAAAAAATGTTTTTAAAGCATGACGATTTGCAAGTGCTGTATAGGGAGTACAAGCCTATGCAAATGAAGATTCCTTTCATTTGATTTGGTATATTGAATCTCGGAACGCGAACCTCATAATCGATATAAGCGAACCTTATAATCGTATCGTATCTGACAGGTTTCTACTATCTTTTAAGTACCCACCACAGAGTAATTTCCTAAAATTAGGGTTGCCAATACTATGCGTGCCATATCCAAGCTATCCTGACAGATCGTTGGCGTATTTTACGCCGGCTGTAATTTTCTGCTATGCTGACTCTACTGTGAGTCGGGTCGTTGGTCCCCTACCGTCGCATTAGGAATGAGTGAAACGATCCCTGCCTTACCTATGGCCACATTTGCGAACGTAAACCGCCTTTCTTTGAACCCTCTATTCTGAAATGTTAATACAAATTTTGTGAAAATATCACGGGAGCAACTTTACTTTTTGTTAGTGCTATACGTTTTATTTTATTTAAGAGTACGAGAAGCGAGTGTTAATACGTGTAAAATATATTCCGATGTTTCAACGCTGTTGCAAAACGGCAGCTAAAATATCGGAATAATAATAATAATTAACACCTTCTGACTGCCTTACGAATGCTCGATGTACCCGAAAACATATACATGACAATGCAAAAGGCCGCTATCCTGAACACGTGTCGTATTGTTCGTAAGTTCTTGCAGGACGATGCAAATCATATGAACCCAATAATTGAAGCTGCGGCTCACTTGGCCTAGGTCCGTGAGTCCAGTATGAACACCAAAATGTTTTAACAACCATTTTGAGACAAAAAATGTTTACAAATAATAATAATAATAATAATTCTCACAACATCTCATACGTTGACCTGATTCCGTACTAAGTAGCTTAAGCACTTGTGTTACAGATATCAGACAACAGAGGAACACAAATATTATACTTAAATACATATATTACACCCAGACACCGAACAAACACAAGTGTTCATCGCACGAATGTTTGTCCAGGGTGGGGATCGAACCACGACCTTTGGCGTAAGAGGCAGGGTCATTACCAATTGCGCCATCCGGTCAGTCAATATATTATGTTCATATATATTATGAAATATGTATTATGTTATTTAGTTGAATATGTATTAGTTATGTTATTTTTTTTGACGCCCAGTTGGTCTAGTAGTTTAAGTACTGGGCTGGGACCTCGGGGTCCTTCGATTTCCAGGTCGAGCGAAAGTATGTTTCGAATTTTTCGGACAAAGCTCGGGTTTGTGATCACCAATCCGCATTTGGCAAGCGTGGTGATTAAGCCTAATGCCATCATAGTAGCGATAACTTGAGTTCTATGATGGAGGCCTTTGCCTCCTTTGGCCATCATCATCAGCCCATTTAAGTCCCCACTGCTGGGGCACGGGCCTCCCTCAATCACATGAGGGGTAATTGCCATACTCACCACGCTTGGCATACGGGTTGGCGAGGGTTTTGATATAAATGCAGAGTTTTCCTTCTCTGGGTGCTGATGATCATGCCAGCAGCTTTACCTTAGTCGCCTTTTACGACACCTCGGCATGAGTGAGGGTGGCCTATTCTACTCTGCCGGGACCACACGGCAATATGAGTTGGTAAAATATTATAAATATAATGTTAACGGCATTGGATGAGAGCCAGATAGTCCCAATGTAAGAATTTATCACTTCCTGGGGCATCTCAAAACATGTATGAGAAATGGAATTATTTTATTTTATAAAAGTGATTCCAAGAAACGAATTTACATACCTTTTCAGGAAAAACTTATTTCAAAAGCCAAAACATAAATACTTGTATAATTTTCCTAACTATCTAATAGCTAGCTGGCGCAAAATGAGTCTCTAACCTCAGTATTAAGTTTTAGTAAGTAGCCGCAACGCATAAGTTATCTAAGCAAATTTTGCAGGAATCCCACGGGAATTTCGCCAGGCTCCGTCAAAATGTGAGTGATATCAATGCTATCTGAAAATAAGGTTTTTTATTTTGAGACATGAGTTACATTTTACTATAGAAAATATCTTTTTTAATTTGCAATTTACTTAAAATGGTATATTGCAATTACAATCAAAAGCTTTTGAATCTAAGTAAACTATATTAAGTACTGTATCACATACTATCATCGTCATCGTCAGCCCATTTAAGTCCCCACTGCTGGGGCACGGGCCTCCCTCAATCACATGAGGGGTAATTGCCATACTCACCACGCTTGGCATACGGGTTGGCGAGGGTTTTGATATAAATGCAGAGTTTTCCTTCTCTGGGTGCTGATGATCATGCCAGCAGCTTTACCTTAGTCGCCTTTTACGACACCTCGGTAAGAGTGAGGGTGGCCTATTCTACTCTGCCGGGCACCACACGGCCTATATTCTGATTCACATACTATATTCTGATTGTAAATTAATAAAAACTTACATGATTATTGTTATGACACTATTTGTTTTATATTTGTATGCCTCATAGCGTGGTGAGTATGGCAATTACCCTTCATGTGATTGAGGGAGGCCCGTGCCCCAGTAGTGGGGACTTAAATGGGCTGATGATGATGATGATGATGATTCCTCATAGGTTAAAACATGGAGAACGTATTACTTTGTTTTATCTTTAATATACTCATGTTTTTACAAATAATTTATCTTTATAGGATCATAACTTTACGATTGCTTCCCAAGCTTCTTTCATTAGTTGATTGAGATAAAATAATTACTTTTGACTGGCCGGATGGCGCATTTGGTAGTGACCCTGCCTCATACGCCAAAGGTTGTGGATTCGATGGTGTAGTATTATATGTGTTTAAGTATATTTCTGTAATTTCTCTGTTTTCTGATATTCGTCACGCCACACAAGTAAGAAATCAGGTCAGTGAGAGGTTGTGCGAATTAATTAATTAATTTACAAAATTATTTATGTTTCTGTTTAAGTTTCACGTGCAAGTATATTTATTTATTTATTATGTATTTATATAGTACATACTCAAGTATTGCTAGAGTCTATTGTTATAATCGATATAAATTATTCATCTGTTACACTCATTTAAGTTCTTATTGATTATTCTACGGGCTAGCACCAACACACTTGTTTATTTATTTATAGCTTTTTCTTCTTATACATATATTTAGATGTCAGTCACAAAATTCATGTTGTGATATCCTATTAAAGAGAATAAAATAAAACAAACTACCTAGCAAGATAGTGCAAAGAGCGTAGATAATTTTCCTAAGATTAGCCCTCTTTCCCGTCTCTGGGCTTAGTCATCATCAGCAACCCACACTCGTCCACTGCTGGACATAGGTCTCCCCTAATGCACGCCACTGCTCCACTTTTTCGGCCACTCTCATCCAGCCCACACCAGCCAGCCTTCGAATGTCATCATCCCATCTTGTCGCAGGGCGTCCTACACTACGTTTACCGAGTCGCGGTCTCCACTCAAGGACTTTACGGCTCCAACGGCTGTCAGTTCTGTGGCTAATATGACCAGTCCACTGCCAATTCAGTTTGCTGATTTTGCTAATTATGTCGGTGACTCTGGTTCTCTGTCGGATTACATCATTTCTGATGCGGTCCTTCTTTTGGGCTTCTGGGCTTAGTAACCGGCCGCAACGTACGAGTTGTCACAACGAATTCCACGAGACTCGGTCTCGACTCCGCAAGATCCCGCCCGGTTTTGGTCGAGGCTTGCCACAATACTGTTGAGATTAGATGGTTTTTCTGTGATATGGGAAAAAATATGTTCCGACGGGATTGTATCAGAAATGATGAGATCCGCAGAAGAACTAAGGTCACAGACATAGCCCAAAGGATTGCATGCCTCATGTGGCAATGAGCAGAGCACATAGCGAGGAGACAGACGGCCGTTGGGGCGGAAAGGTCCTCGAGTGGAGGCCACGTACAGGAAGTCGCAGCCGTGGCAGGCCACCCAAAAGGTGAACCGACGATCTGGTGAAGGTAGCAGGAATCCATTAGATGCGGGCGGTACAGGATTAATCTGTGAGGAGAACATTGGAAGAGGCCTGTGTCCAGCAGTAGACGTCTATTGGCTGAAATGGTGATGATGATGATGACTTTCCGACAAATACGACGCTTTCAAAACCGACAAAGTATGCTTTCCACTACTTATGGGTACTAACAATGTGCACATCATTGATGGTGACAGCTGGTGACTTCAATTTGAATTTTATTTGTCCTGCTAGTCCAATAATATAGTGCTACCACTTATAGTTAGTGAATATTCCCTATAAAACCTCATGGTTACTCTCTCAGATCAAAATTCAAAATTAAATTCAAAATTACTTTATTTGCATAGGCATATATACAGCTCTTACAAATCGTCATACATGAAAAATATAAATTATAGCGATGTATATTATACATGTAATTAAACATATATGTCGATATAAAAAATATACTAAGAAATTAGTAAATATAATGTGATTCTACCACCGGAATCGGAAAGTTGATTCTGAAGAGAAAATCCGGCAAGAAACTCACCAGTTAACTCTGAATCAAAATCATCAAAATGATCAAAATCACTTCTGAAACTGAACTAATGGTATGGGGTCAGATCAATGTATTTGATGTTGTTAAAAAAAAGTAACTAACGGTAAAATATCGCTAAAATGTGTTTTAGCTTCCCCGCTCATCTCCTCAAGAATCTCGTCTTGTTTTAACCACGTGTGTCAATATACCTAATTAAGTTCTATCTGTGGAATAAGTTATTTTTGTGACACAAGTTACTTTACACCTCAAAAATATGTCATTTAAAACACATAACCTTGATTTCGTATTAATATGCAAGGACAAGTTATGCCTTCCGCTATAATAGTTCAAAGACTATAGATCCTAAGATTCCTTATACCAATAATAGAGCTAACAATAACAAAACAAACAATTAACTCTGTAGCCAGATAGTGCAAATAGCGCACATAATTTGCCCAAGATTAGCCCTCTTAACCGGCTCTAGGCTTAGTTAGCGACCGCAACTTACGAGTTATATCACAGCGAATTCCGCGAACCCCGCCCGATTCCGCAAGAATCCCGCCCGGTCTTACCCGACAGCCACAGTGCGTTTGCTATGAAGTCGGGGATTTTCGAAAGAACAGTGGCGAAATAATTGTTGAGAAATTTATTTAGCGTCATTGAGATTTTTCAGACTTTGATCTAGTCCTAAGTCCAAAAAAAAAAGTATTAAAAAGGAGCTCAAGGTCAAACATTGTTTGTCTAAAAAGTTACGAATGATGAAAACGTCAATTATAATTAACAAAAAAAAATCTGAAAAAAATCGACTTCAAAAACACGAACTAAAAAGTGTAAAATAATATTTTTATCACTTTATACACTTCAAATAGGTAACATTTTATAACAGTACACTCGAGAAAAGGCGCCATTTGCGGCATATATATATGTCGAATTGAGAACCTCTTTTTTTTGAAGTCGGTTAATGAACAATTCGTTAATAACAGTTTTTTTATCGTGGCTCCACACTTCGTCTTCGCGGTTTCTTCGCGCGCAAAACATGGACTAAGCGTGGAGCGGGCTTTTGAAGTTTCACAAGTGATATCACCTGGTAAAAAGAAGTCCCTGTCTTCATTGGAACTCTGTTTTAAGGACTTGTCTGTAGATTATCGGACATAAAATACTGTAAATATTTTGATTTCTATTTAATTACATCCTATAATATCTTCAGACATAACTTCAAAAATTTCCAACACGAATTCTTCCAATTCATTCTCATTTCCAGATTTACGACAATCGTGTACCTAACGTCAATCTGATGAGGATCTCAAGCTGTATATTATTAAATATTTTCCATACTAAGACGCAATATACTTTATTTTACTAACAAAAATGTTATATGGATCTTCGCCATTGTTCTTTATACATTTCAGACTGTAGTATTTAAATAAGATCAACATAAGCTGTCTACCATTAACAATGCCAAATTGTTGAAATGTGCTTTTTTTATTGAAATACTGTTAATATAATAGATCAAAAATGCTGTCACCGATTCACAGTGGAAAACATTCCATCACGGTTTAAAAAATTTGGCAGTTCCTATTTCTGCCGCACCATCAAGAAATGGAACTCGTTGCCGGCGCATGTATGACTGACCGGATGGCGCAATTGGTAGTGACCCTGCCTCTTACGCCAAAGGTCGTGGGTTCGATCCCCACCCTGGACAAACATTCGTGCGATGAGCACTTGTGTTTGTTCGGTGTCTGGGTGTAATATATGTATTTAAGTATATATTTGTGTTCCTCTGTTGTCTGATATCTGTAACACAAGTGCTTAAGCTACTTAGTACGGAATCAGGTCAACGTATGAGATGTTGTGAGAATTATTATGAATTATTTTGTATGTCCTCCTTCTTACAATATGGATCCCTTCAAACTAAGCGTGAAGGCCAGCATGGGAGTGCCAACGGAGGTGATGCCTTGACATCGCTTCCGTTGTAATTGCAACTTGGGCTCTTCTCTTGCTTACCATCAGGCTGAGGAGAGCCAATATACTGTGCCTCTATAAAAAAATAAATCGGATTGTCTGATCAGTGTACGCGAAACTATTATATTTTAGTATCCACGGTTTATGTTCTTTATTCTCATAAACATTATCTGACTGCATTGATATAAGACTTCGAGATATAGGTATTTCTGCTTCAACTAAGTGTTAATCTTACTAGAATGCTAAATTCAAATTACGAAGACGTAAAACGCAGCAGCTTGGGGGTGAAAACCAAACAATTTAGTTAACTATTTTAGCTTTAAATTGTCAGTACCAATGGTTCCTGATGCTCCTACTATCACTATAAAAGACTTATGCAGTTCCTGAGTGAACAGTTCAATAGAGCGATTTCATGTTATTTTCCTTTTATTTTACTAAATTGTTTTCCTATGTTTATAAAAAAAAGTAAAGTAAAGTCTCAGCCTTTATAATGTCCCACTGCAGGGCAAAGACATCCATCATAGAAAACAAGTCATCGCTACTTTGATGGGATTAGGCTTTATCACTACGCTTACCTAATGCGGGTTGTTGATTTAAAACCCGAGCTATGTTCGAAAAATTCGAATCATAGGTCCTTTGTACTCGACCTGGGAATCGATTCCAGAAATCCCAGCACCACTAGACCAACAGGACGCAGGGCTTATGTTTACACTATTATTATAAATGTGATAGTGCATCACACACAAAGGACCGAAAGAGAGTCTAGGTGCGGAAAAAGATGTCCACTTTAAATTACATTTGTAAATGTGATAGTGTGTGTACACATATCTGTCTGTCTATTTGTCCGTCCTTCACGGCAAAACGGAGCGACGGATTTACCGTATATAGTTGAAGGTATGGGGAGGAGAGTGACCTATGAAACTTTTTGTTACTTTCTAAAGCTAGCAAAGCCGCCGGCACATGCTAATACTTTAATTTCGCTATTCAAGAAGACTTTTGATAATACCCCTTATCTACTTATTTTAAAAGACAGAAGAATAATCAAAAGAATACAAAGGATTGTCTGGCCTGCTGGCGTATGTTTTATGTGATAAACTATTAAAGTTGATTCGATATCTAGGTATAATGTCTGGTCGCACAATTAAGCGACGACTGCGCCGCAAGAAGCCCTATGTTCGACCTCCGGGTCGGGCTAAAAATTTGTAGCTAAGTTTTCGGTAAGAAATCCTTAGTGTCAGCCCAGAGTCTGGAAGTTGGCGGTCATGTAACCCCATGCCTCGGAAAGCACGTTAAGCCGTTGGTCCTGCACCCAATCCTGCTCCGGTCATATCACGCTGTTGTCCCATCGGAATATAAGGTTTATAAAATTGTTTGCGCACACAATTGCGCACATATATCCTGCGTATTTAGTATCTAGCCGCAATTGGTTGGGGGATATTAAACTTAACAAGCATAAATAGAAATTCAGTTTTTTGGAGTTATTTATAAATATTAGGATTTTTTAATATTTTGAAATACTTTGAATTTTTTACTTGAGTGAACGATTTTACTCAAGTCTAGACTATAACCATTTACGTAACAACTACGAGACACTGTAATTGTTTCGTACAAAGCGGCAGAAATAACAAAACAGGTGAAAGGTAATAGAGGCGTTTCATCTGCGTATGAGGATTACAATAATCAAGAATATTTACTAAAATGATCTCACTTTACTTGAATCTAATAAAGTTACAGATATCAGACAACAGAGGAACACAAATATATACTTAAAGACATATATTACACCCAGACTCTGAACAAACACAAGTGTTCATCGCACGAATGTTTGTCCAGGGTGGGGATGGAACCCACGACCTTTGGCGTAAGAGGCAGGATCACTACCAATTGCGCCATCCGGTCATTCAAATACTATACTAACGTAATGATGCAAATTTTGTAATAATGAAGAGCCTCAATTCTATTGATCGTTAAATCTTAAGGGTGTTATAAACGAATGAAACGGCGAAATTAAACCAATGAATACTGATTTAATTGTTATTATAATAGAAATAACTTAAAGATGAAATTATTAAGTTTTTTTAGATAGGAGGCAGATAAGCAGACGGATCTCCTGATGGGAATAGATTGCCTCCACACACCCGCGACACTTTGTTTATGTACTTTAAAATTAATACTGGCATTGACATTTCGACCGTGTTAGAACGGTCGCGGTCAAAAGCTCATTGTCGTTTGCTTTTAATTGTCACACTTAAATTCATCTGTTATAGTTTTAAAAACCTGTGTTACAGTAATATAATTAAGTATATTAGTTTATAATCTAACATCGCCCTTCTAATGGACTACAGCCAACATGATGATGATGATGTTTGCTAGTTACGGGTGTATTGGTTCAGGTCGTCTCGCCATCTCTTTTTCGGCCTGCTTCTTGGACGACGGCCATCTACAGGCTGCCATTTCGTGACAACATGGGTGTTCACGACCTCATGGCCGCAGAGGAGAACTGAGACGCGCGGGGGGCGCAGCACGTGAGGCAATCAATGGCGATAGACCTATGCGATATACTAACATCGGAAGGCTTGAAGAGCGCGCGTGCGCACTTTTAATCATTATAATTCCCTATACCTACTTTGTACTCAAAATTACGGATAAATAGCTTCAAATTTTAACCTTTATAATTTGTCAAAGCCTAGACAATGGGTCCATCTCTCCGGATGAATTCTTACAGTATGGCCAGCCCAGTTCCATTTAAGCTTTGCAGATTTCACCTACGTCATTAATGCCGGTCTGTGAGCGGATTATAGTAAACAGTATACATACGTATTTTAATTTAAATTAAATAGAAGTACCTAGTGCATACTTAAAATATCTAGTCTATTTGCAAATAGCCGAGCTATTTTGTTACGTTTGCTGTGGAAGACTCAAAGCTACGTAACATTTTGTAGTAATTATAGTGCAAGCAACACAAAATAATGTTAACACAAAGTGTAAAGTATGTAACGGTCCAATAAAGGAGTACTAGCAAAATTGTATGTTTCTACTACACACACAATGTTTGTAGAAAAATATTTGGTGGAGTGTTTCGCTTTGCGTCGCAGAAATAGTCCGATATATTATTGTCTTTATAAAATTAACCGTGGACATGGCATGAACACTCAGTCTGTCAAAAGGGGCCGTTAATGTATAATCATCGTCAGCCCATTTAAGTCCCCACTGCTGGGGCACGGGCCTCCCTCAATCACATGAGGGGTAATTGCCATACTCACCACGCTTAGCAGACGGGTTGGCGAGGGTTTTCATATAAATGCAGAGTTTTCCTTCTCTGGGTGCTGATAATCATGCCAGCAGCTTTACCTTAGTCACCTTTTACGACACCTCGGTAAGAGTGAGGGTGGCCTATTCTACTCTGCCGGGACCACACGGCTAATGTATAATAATCATAAATAATAATATTTCACAACACCGCATACGTTGTTTTGACTCCAAGATAGGTAACTCACCCGTGTTACGGGTGTACATTTAATACTTTTCTTTTGTAACTACGTTGACTACCACGTAGGCGCAGTGGGTAGTCGTCACACTTTAAAGCAATGTCTGTGCTTGAGGTCCCGGCTCGAGCCCCGAGTCGGGCCAAAATTTGTGCCTGAGTTTTTCTGTTAAGAAATTCTCAGTGTCAGCCCTGAGTCTGAAAGTTGGTAGTCTTGTGGGTACAAGACCACCGTGCATCGGAAAGCACATTAGGCCGTTGGTCCTGCGGCCAAACCCTCTCCGGTCATGTCATACTGGTGCCCCATCGTATAATAAGGGCATGGGCATTGAGAGTACACAATTGTGTTTGCGCACACACTTGAGCACTATTATATCTTAATAATTAATGTACACGGGACAAAGCGCAGTTATTTTTATATACTACTATACAATACTATATACTATTATATCCTGCTTGTGGCTGATCGTTGAGATTGGCCGCCTTAGCTGAAATCGGTTGGAGGAGATTATTCGTAAATACATACTTATAATACACAAAAATATTTGTACCGTGCGGGGATAGAACTCGCAAACCTCAAAGGCAGCGTTCACTACCACTGATCCACACTGGGGACCTGTTCTCGTCCACTCAACATTGAAGTCGAATTAGAGATTTGTTTGGACGAATGTATGAAATTTGCGATCAACTTCATGTCGAGTGTACGAGAATTGCCCCTTTAGACGTCAACATCTGGGGCACGGCAGTGCCCACGCCCGAACCATCCTTTTCTCGAAGCAATTCAGGCTATTCGAAGCCCCCTATAATTTTGTTGCAGATTAAACAAGAAGCCTGAATTTTCAGTAACTAATCAGGCATTGTATAAACACGGTATATTTAAAATTTCAGTCAATTTGAACTAGGAGCTTAGAAATGACAACTTGTTAAAGTTTCTGAATTTTGTCATTCACTCACTGACTGACTCAATGACTTACCGATCATCATAAGTCCAAGGCACTTCTAGCAGACATAGAAGCTTCAAATTTAGAATATAAATGGAATTGTCTGTGTCTTAATCATAGGAAAACTTATTTTTTTTGTAATTTAATACCGGAAAGAAAAAAGTATGTGGACTACAAAAAAATTGATATTGGTTGTGTTTTCATGCAACGGCCGAGTCAAATATTCAATAACCGATTGTCCAAGTTAATAACCGACTTGGTAACATAGATCTCACAACTTTTCACGGTAGGACAACTGAGTGCGAGACTTGGATTTTTTGACAAGTTTTGTTTTTTATGGGATATGTTTTACGTGAGCAGAGTTTTGTAAATGTTGTATAATCATTTTGCTATTTTTACGTTCAATAACGATTCTGATTTCCGTATCACAAGTATTAACTTCTAATCAGATTTACACTTCCTTTAAGTATGTGATCTTAATAGATATTAACTTTTATTTACTACTTAAACACGAATTTGAACCTTATGCCATTAAACACACGCCCTCCTAAAATGATGCCTTTCATCTGCAAACACATTCATAAGCGTGCATACAAGTATATACGTCTCGCAAACACCGCGTACGAAATATAAGAGCATTAAACGTGAATTGAACCAGATATCTCACTCAGCCATACAAAGCAAATATCTCGACTTAATTTAGCATAACCGCTGACATCTCTGCCATAACTGTCTGCAAACGTCAAATGGAAGTGCAAATTTCACTTTGTGCGCCTCTATTCTTTTGGTGACGAGGCATTTTGTACCTTATAATGTTGGGAGAGAGGTGATGTGTTTGCGGTTTCAATTTGAGGATTTAGCTTGTAACGTTGTCACTGGTTATAACAGTAGGGTGTCAATATTTTTTTTACGAAATCAGAATAGTTCATTTATTTCATCATTACCATGCATGTACCACCTGTAAAATGCAGTTGAAATGTTCGGGAAGCTGGGTTCAAGAGTATGGTTTAATGCAAGACACGGAGGGGGAGGATGACGACGTCAATATGTGCGTCTCCTTCCTCTCCGAAGGAGGGGGTCCGCTGGTAGCGTAGGAACGGGGGTTCCACCACCGGCATTGCTCGGACACCCTCCTACGCCTGGTGGGGACGGCTCGACTCCAAGCTGTTCCCATTCCCTCTCCCGACCCTGGGGGAGGAAGCACCGTGCCCGCCGTGTAAGGGCGCTTTCCGTCCGGGAGAAGTCGTGATGGCAGGTTTCGTACCAAGGCCCACGACTTCTCCCGCAGTGGATGTTGTGGGAGAGTCCATACAGTTTTAGTCGGTAAACCCGTTCTGCTAAGGGGGGAGTCCGACAAAACGCATTTCTCCAGAGTCACCAAAAAAAGGGTGTGGTTCAACAAACTGCTCGTTTATCAGGCTTGCGTCCTAAGCACTCTCTTGTACGGGTCTGAAACTGGACGTCGTACTCAAAATAAGAACGCCCTCTCAATAACTTCCACCATGCTCCCGTGCGACCGTGGGTGAGCGCTTCGGCATGACTGGGCCGGCTGGGCCGGACTAATACCACGGCCTCACAGAAAACCGGCGTGAAGTAGCGCTGTGCTGTGTTTCATTGCGTGACAGAGAGTACCGGAGGATCAATCCGGGGGAAAAGGGGGTTTAAAAGTTGGCATTTGTGACTCCGCTGGTGTCGCTAATGTTCATGGGCGGCGGCAATTGCTTACCATCAGGTGATCCCTCTGCTCGTCTGCAAACTATGACATAAAAAAATCTAATGAATCTTACTAAACCTTAAAATGGTGTTGGGATTGTTCAAGAGTGGTGGTAATCGCTTACCATCAGTTGATCCGTCCTCAGTACAGGGGACTGACAACATGGCCACAGTACACTTGTAGGTATAATATTGTGTTAAGTTTGAGGAATTTATGTGACACGCGTCGTGACGGGACGTAAAGCATTAATTATCGCGGGTCACAGCTCATTACGACGCAGCCATGTTGCAAAATACATTACTTGGAGGAGTTAAATGCATCCGTTTATCCGGCAAGATATATAAAGAAGGAAAAGACTAAGTAAAGAAATACGTAGAAATACCGGCTGCCTACATTAAGCGCTAAACACACTACGTACACACACAAGTTAACTATGTCATCGACTTGTTTAACACCGCAGCGGGCAAGCTCAGGTGCTCGCTTCGTTTATCTGTAATAATTAATATTATATGTTGCTTTAAGGCTAAATCATCATCATCATCATCAGCCCAAGCATCAAAGTCCCCACTGCTGGGGCACGGGCCTCCCTCAATCACATGAGGGGTAATTGTCATACTCACCACGCTTGGCAGACGGGTTGACGAGGGTTTTGATATAAATGCAGAGTTTTCCTTCTCTGGGTGCTGATGATCATGCCAGCAGCTTTACCTTAGTCGCCTTTTACGACACCTCGTTAAGAGTGAGGGTGGCCTATTCTACTCTGCCGGGGACAACACGGCCTAAAGTAAGGCTAAATATTCCAGGCTAAAGTCCTTTGTTTTTTTTGTTTATTGTATTTATCTATAGGTTTATTGTGTCGTCTACTGTTACTGTTTTCATACCTACTCCTTAGCTATTTGTGGAAACTTTTAATTGGCCATCAGTAACATATAGTAATATATCTGCATGTTTGAAAGTCTAAATAACAATTTTATAAATCTAGCTGTAAGTTTTCCTAACTGTAAATAAAAAAAAAAACATATTGCGTGGTTCGGCGGAAGACAGATACATATTATATGGAGCGTTTTTTTATGATCTATAAACCAACGCTTGACCACAATCTTACAATGAGTGAGGAAAGTGACAATGAGGTCTGGCATGTAACTCGTTCACCTAGGAGATACCTGTTGACTCTTGCCTTAAAAATGTCCAGAATGTAGTGGTTCGGAAAAACAGACCTTGGCAAGGAGTTCTATTCCTTAGCTGTCCGCATTATAAATGTGGAAGCGAATCGCTTCGTGCGTATAAGGGGTAAGGAAATAACGTATGGATGAGACACCTCGCCGTGCCTTGCTGTCCGGTGATAAAATAGACTAGGGGGATCAAAATATGCAGAGCCTCCGCACACACTCCGAAATGAATCCGGTAGAAGACTGACAGGCTTGCCACACGTCTGCTGCGGTCAAGGCTCTGTAAGCCAGCTTCTGAGAGTACGTCATCACCGATGAGTCTCTTCGCAGGGTGCTTTATTGAGTCCAAAGCATTCAGCTGATACCGGGCAGATCCATCCCAAAGGTGACATCAGTATTCTAAACAGGAGCGAACCTGGGCTTGTAGAACTCAATACGATATACTGTCTAGTTCGTAAGTTAATGAACTACTTGATATAAAGTTAGCTAGAGCAAATTTTACCGTGTCTGTTCATTTTGTGATGCAATTGAAGTTTCTCAGTGCAAATAAAATTCTTAGTTAATTTTATTTGTAGAGTCATTGTTGGGCGTCTGCGTCAGTGCTGCTTTGCACTGTTTTTGCCAAGTGAGTGAGGGTACTAGAGAACCAATTTAGAGGAAAATGGGAAAAGGTTTGCTGCGCACTTATGACCCCACTTGCGCATATGGGCGGCTGAAATTGCTTCAGGTAATACAATTGAAAAATTGTTTATGACTCTTGAATATAAATATACATGTATTACACACCGTGCTTTTTAACTGTTTTTATGGAGGTCATTTTACTGATGAAAACAAAATGTTCCCCAAGGAACTTGAAAACAAAATCACTTTCCCATACAAAAGTAATTAGCTGATTAAAAGAGTAATTAGCTGAAAAATGATTGTTTTTATCATTATAAACTCCTCGATAAGTGAGTTTAAAAAAGCACGGTGTAGGGGAGCCAGGGCCATGTATTAACGGGGGTAAGTATTAACAAGCTCATAGACGCAAAACTATGAATGTATGTGAGGTGTGTACGTGATGTGACGATAGGAGCAAAGGCCCGAACATGTCGCGACCTGTCAGTTGCCGGCCGGACACCACGTTCGACAGTTGTGGGGCATGAGTGAATTTCAACAGGTAAACGATCATTTTTGCGTTTGCTCTTTTTTAATTTTTAGTTAATGTAATACAAGAAATTTATAGAGATTTTTGGGAATTGATGGTCATTTATCAAGCTATGATATGACGTTTATTCTATTCGATTATCTTTTGTCGTTTTGACTGTGCAATATTTTATTTAAAAATGTAATGCTAGGGGCAAGTATTAACAAATGTCCAGGGGTAAGTGTTAACATGTTAATACTTGCCCCTGAAGGTTTACTAAGTGTTACAAAATTATTCTTTTTTTTATTTCAGAATGAGAAATTACAAGAGAAAAACGTCGCGGGGTTCTGCATCATCTGAAATATTTGAACTTGCAGCAAGGCAAATATTAGATCTTGGTAAAAAATACCGTGAAGTTGCAGAAGAGTTTGACATTTGTTTCGTCACGCTTCATAAATATGTAAAGAAGATTCGACCAAATGTAGGATACTTGAAACCTAGACAAATTTTCACGCCAGAACAAAAGGCCAAAATGTCAGATTATCTTATTAATGCTCCAGTATATGTTTTGGTCTTCTTCCCGATGAAGTTAAAAAACTGGCATATGAAGCTGCAATTCATCTTGGGATTGAAAAACTGCCGCCCAATTGGCACATAAATAATTACCTACCGTTATTTAATTATTAAATAAAGGGCCTTTGAAAAGAAATGAAGACTGAATAAGAGTTGTAATAGTAATTACCCATATGAATAAATAATATGCTTAGAAAAATGTTTTTTTTTTTAGTTATTGTGTAGGTACGATAGTAATAAAGGTTAAAATTAGGCAATATATAACCGTTAATATATGCCCCACAGAATTTAATACTTGCCCCAATGACGGGGTAAATATTAACAACCGACTTTTTTTTTAAAATACCCCCTACAGCAAAAAGTATTACAAATTGTGGATTTTTTTTATGACCATATCAAAGAAGGATAGTTATTATATGTTTATAGTGAACCCTGTTACTGTAACCTAATTAGATTAATAATTACAGAAAAAACAATAAAATTTGTTAGTACATGCCCCTGGCTCCCCTACGGATATTAGTTTTGGGTGACTATTGAAATTGGCCTTAGGGTGATATAGATAGATAATACGTTCATTCTGCTGCACAAAATTATACAGTTACATAATTAAATTGTAAACACCAATAATAGGCATAGAGTCAGATAGGATAATATATATGTGGATATATATATGTCGGAGTGTCAGCACAGTGGCGCCCTCTATTATGTTTGGAAATGTCAAGGAATTTCCTTGGGCAGAGTCAGCATAGCGATGATAGATACTTTTTGATTTGAGCGAGTTGTCAGTTTGAGGTTTGGACTAGAGACACGCGGGAATCGCAAGAGGTATTCGGTGTGTTTTTTCTTAGTGAATCTTCATGTTTCCTCTGATTTTATTATGGGATTTGATGGTGGTGATACCAGAACGGGCTGTGAAATCACGCAGTGAACAAATGCAGACGAATGTAGAATAATCATCGCTTTACCGACCCTGCCGCGTTTCCGCTTTGATATTTGTATTCTTTCGCATTGAATATTGATAGTTGGTTCAATAGACGCTTGAGACTTCGGAAGTGACTTCGCTTTGTGATTTGTGGACTCTAATTTCAATATTACCAACTTGCACCACCTATCTGATAACGAAGAGCTCGACGAGCCTCCTCCGTTACATAGATAATTATTCTGCGTACGATACGTATAACTGTTAATAAAAAACATAACGCTATTCATCATCATCATCATCAGCCCATTTAAGTCCCCACTGCTGGGGCACGGGCCTCTCTCAATCACATGAGGGGTAATTGCCATACTCACCACGCTTGGCAGACGAGTTGGCGAGGGTTTTGATATGAATGCAGAGTTTTCCTTCTCTGGGTGCTGATGATCATGCCAGCAGCTTTACCTTAGTCACCTTTTACGACACCTCGGTAAGAGTGAGGGTGGCCTATTCTACTCTGCCGGAGACCACTCGGCTCAACGCTATTGTAGTAGAATAATAGGTATATGAGTGCCGTACCTGCGTTCAACAATGTACTGAGCGAACGCTCTATACAACAAACATATTTGACATTTGTGTGTAACGTTCTACCCTCATCCCTGGTGCTCGTTTGAATTCGTGTTTACTTGGATACGCACCGGATTTCAGAGGCAGCTAACCTAGTATAAAATATTAGGACATGAATACATGGAACCTTTATTTTATAACTAAGGTACGGTCAGCTTTAGTACAGTGTTAATATATCAAATGGCAAATATTTCACTGTTTCGCTGCGTGAGTGAGGGGAAGCCCAATCCGTAAGGGGAAAAGAAAGTTTAAAGATTGGAAGCGCACTTATGACTCTACTGGTGTCAGTCATTCTAGAAAATTGAATATTTAGCAGTTAATACTTAAGTGGAACATAATCAGCCTAGGCATCCCTAGGGATGCATTCCTTATGTTCCACTTAGCATCTAGGTGCTAAGCACAAAACTAGTGCATCTGTAACTTGTATATGTACATGTGACACCTGTATAACTGCTTATATTATTCACTGTTAAAAGTACAAACTATGTACGTAAACCTCCGGATCTTTTAATACATAAAGATATAGTTATAACATATTTTAAACAATAAAAAATCTATATAAAATTGAATGCACAAAATATCAAACAGATTTCATATCCTTAAAGTATCCTGTTTATTATCCTTTCTTAACATATTTATGTCGAAAATTTTATTTTAAACTACAAATAAAATAAAACTTATAACATAATTTTATTCAACTCCCGTGGGTGAGTGAAGCCTTGACGGTTCTAATATAGAGCAGATTTGTTACCTTCCTTAGACTACAGTCTCAAAAATGAATAAAAAAAAAAACATTGTCTCATTCATGTCAATACAAGCGTGGAAATAGTGCACTTTCCTGTAAATCTTTTATCACCCTTTGCTAATTCATGTATAATAAATTCAACAAGAAATTAAATCTATGCTCATTGACTAGGTACCAATGCAAAAAAAGTTATCTCTTATCTTAAAACACCTTGATTATCATGAAACGGAGAATTTGCTTATTCATCTTTCTTCATCATTTCAGCCAATAGACGTCCACTGCTGGACATAGGCCTCCCCCAATGTTCTCCACACAGATCGGTCCTGTGCCTCCCGCATCCAATGGATTCCCGCGATCTTCACCAGATCGTCGGTCCACCTTGTAGGAGGTCTGCCACGGCTGCGACTTCCTGTACGTGGCCTCCACTCGAGGACCTTTCCGCCCCAACGGCCGTCTGTTCTCCTCGCTATGTGCCCTGCCCATTGCCACTTGAGGCATGCAATCCTTTGGACTACGTCTGTGACCTTAGTTCTCCTGCGGATCTCATCATTTCTGATACGATCACGCAGGGAGACTCCGAGCATAGCCCTCTCCATTGCTCTCTGGGTGACTTTGAGCCTCCTTAACCGGCACATTGTAAGCGGCCACGTTTCGGTTCCGTATCTTCATCTTTCTTAGCCCACCATATATATCCTTTTATACATTATTTCCCTAATAAATGTTACTCTAGCACATACAGACACTGGTTCACATATACATGCACACACACTTACATACACACCTTTACACTCTACACGTACACAAAAACCTAGTATCATTTTTATGTTAATTGTATTAAGTTAAGTTTTTTTACTGTTTTGGTTTTGCCAATTGTATTAGTTTTACATTGTACATTTGTTTCTGAGCCTTCTATTTTGTGACATTACCGGTTTTATCAGCGGGAGGGCCCTGGTGACCTGTACTACAGGTTTTTCAAACCTACTTCAGCCACCAGTCTCTCACAATGTAAAGTGTCACTTAAAATAGTATTCTATCACCGTCTGTATGACCTAGTACTGTGAGAGAAATAAACGATTTATTAATTTATTTTAATGGTTGTTTGAATAAATTAAGTAATCAATCTTATTAATACTATTAGTAAATGTTAGGTACTCAAATAAACAGCGCTTAAAATTTATTTCACATGGTATCAGGGATTTAGCGGTCGTATATAACTTATGTGTTAATCCAGAGTGACAGATTTTTGTAAAGCTTATTGTATGAAATCCTGTCACGTCATTTGGGAAAGAAAAAATAATAAAATACATAACACACATAATTTAGCCTCTTTGATATTAGTGTGATTTATGGCTGGCTCAAGTAGAAAATTTATTCAGTAATATTATTTCCGATAGTAGATTGAGCAAGGCAAAATACAGCTGCCATACCCCTTTGTGTACAGTCACCCGCCTTTAAGTAGAGTTGAATAACTCTATGTGGCCAACACTCCGTTATGGGGTCGCGAGGTCGTGTATGAAATATACTATATTTTAATAATTAAAATGTTCTGTATGGAACGTATTTCGAAGTGTAGGTGTACCTTATAATTTGTTTAATGTCTTTACTTATTTAGTATGAAAAGTAATGTGGTAAAAATTGGTGTTCAGAAATAGTATTTTACGTTCATAATGTTTAGGTATCTATTTACCAACTTCAAAAAAGGTGGAGGATCTATGTTCGACTGTATGTTTTTTATTTTATTATTTTTTATGTATGTTCACCGATTTCTCCGCCAATTGTTAACCGATTTGCACAATTATTTTTTTATTTTAAAGGTCACACTTCCAAGTTGGTCCCATTTTCATCATACCTATAGGTATTTATCTATAGGTTTATTGTGTCGTCTACTGTTACTGTTTTCATACCTACTCCTTAGCTATTTGTGGAAACTTTTAATTGGCCATCAGTAACATATAGTAATATATCTGCATGTTTGAAAGTCTAAATAACAATTTTATAAATCTAGCTGTAAGTTTTCCTAACTGTAAATAAAAAAAAAAACATATTGCGTGGTTCGGCGGAAGACAGATACATATTATATGGAGCGTTTTTTTATGATCTATAAACCAACGCTTGACCACAATCTTACAATGAGTGAGGAAAGTGACAATGAGGTCTGGCATGTAACTCGTTCACCTAGGAGATACCTGTTGACTCTTGCCTTAAAAATGTCCAGAATGTAGTGGTTCGGAAAAACAGACCTTGGCAAGGAGTTCTATTCCTTAGCTGTCCGCATTATAAATGTGGAAGCGAATCGCTTCGTGCGTATAAGGGGTAAGGAAATAACGTATGGATGAGACACCTCGCCGTGCCTTGCTGTCCGGTGATAAAATAGACTAGGGGGATCAAAATATGCAGAGCCTCCGCACACACTCCGAAATGAATCCGGTAGAAGACTGACAGGCTTGCCACACGTCTGCTGTGGTCAAGGCTCTGAAAGCCAGCTTCTGAGAGTACGTCATCACCGATGAGTCTCTTCGCAGGGTGCTTTATTGAGTCCAAAGCATTCAGCTGATACCGGGCAGATCCATCCCAAAGGTGACATCAGTATTCTAAACAGGAGCGAACCTGGGCTTGTAGAACTCAATACGATATACTGTCTAGTTCGTAAGTTAATGAACTACTTGATATAAAGTTAGCTAGAGCAAATTTTACCGTGTCTGTTCATTTTGTGATGCAATTGAAGTTTCTCAGTGCAAATAAAATTCTTAGTTAATTTTATTTGTAGAGTCATTGTTGGGCGTCTGCGTCAGTGCTGCTTTGCACTGTTTTTGCCAAGTGAGTGAGGGTACTAGAGAACCAATTTGGAGGAAAATGGGAAAAGGTTTGCTGCGCACTTATGACCCCACTTGCGCATATGGGCGGCTGAAATTGCTTCAGGTAATACAATTGAAAAATTGTTTATGACTCTTGAATATAAATATACATGTATTACACACCGTGCTTTTTAACTGTTTTTATGGAGGTCATTTTACTGATGAAAACAAAATGTTCCCCAAGGAACTTGAAAACAAAATCACTTTCCCATACAAAAGTAAATTAGCTGATTAAAAGAGTAATTAGCTGAAAAATGATTGTTTTTATCATTATAAACTCCTCGATAAGTGAGTTTAAAAAAGCACGGTGTAGGGGAGCCAGGGCCATGTATTAACGGGGGTAAGTATTAACAAGCTCATAGACGCAAAACTATGAATGTATGTGAGGTGTGTACGTGATGTGACGATAGGAGCAAAGGCCCGAACATGTCGCGACCTGTCAGTTGCCGGCCGGACACCACGTTCGACAGTTGTGGGGCATGAGTGAATTTCAACAGGTAAACGATCATTTTTGCGTTTGCTCTTTTTTAATTTTTAGTTAATGTAATACAAGAAATTTATAGAGATTTTTGGGAATTGATGGTCATTTATCAAGCTATGATATGACGTTTATTCTATTCGATTATCTTTTGTCGTTTTGACTGTGCAATATTTTATTTAAAAATGTAATGCTAGGGGCAAGTATTAACAAATGTCCAGGGGTAAGTGTTAACATGTTAATACTTGCCCCTGAAGGTTTACTAAGTGTTACAAAATTATTCTTTTTTTTATTTCAGAATGAGAAATTACAAGAGAAAAACGTCGCGGGGTTCTGCATCATCTGAAATATTTGAACTTGCAGCAAGGCAAATATTAGATCTTGGTAAAAAATACCGTGAAGTTGCAGAAGAGTTTGACATTTGTTTCGTCACGCTTCATAAATATGTAAAGAAGATTCGACCAAATGTAGGATACTTGAAACCTAGACAAATTTTCACGCCAGAACAAAAGGCCAAAATGTCAGATTATCTTATTAATGCTCCAGTATATGTTTTGGTCTTCTTCCCGATGAAGTTAAAAAACTGGCATATGAAGCTGCAATTCATCTTGGGATTGAAAAACTGCCGCCCAATTGGCACATAAATAATTACCTACCGTTATTTAATTATTAAATAAAGGGCCTTTGAAAAGAAATGAAGACTGAATAAGAGTTGTAATAGTAATTACCCATATGAATAAATAATATGCTTAGAAAAATGTTTTTTTTTTAGTTATTGTGTAGGTACGATAGTAATAAAGGTTAAAATTAGGCAATATATAACCGTTAATATATGCCCCACAGAAGTTAATACTTGCCCCAATGACGGGGTAAATATTAACAACCGACTTTTTTTTAAAATACCCCCTACAGCAAAAAGTATTACAAATTGTGGATTTTTTTTATGACCATATCAAAGAAGGATAGTTATTATATGTTTATAGTGAACCCTGTTACTGTAACCTAATTAGATTAATAATTACAGAAAAAACAATAAAATTTGTTAGTACATGCCCCTGGCTCCCCTACGGATATTAGTTTTGGGTGACTATTGAAATTGGCCTTAGGGTGATATAGATAGATAATACGTTCATTCTGCTGCACAAAATTATACAGTTACATAATTAAATTGTAAACACCAATAATAGGCATAGAGTCAGATAGGATAATATATATGTGGATATATATATGTCGGAGTGTCAGCACAGTGGCGCCCTCTATTATGTTTGGAAATGTCAAGGAATTTCCTTGGGCAGAGTCAGCATAGCGATGATAGATACTTTTTGATTTTAGCGAGTTGTCAGTTTGAGGTTTGGACTAGAGACACGCGGGAATCGCAAGAGGTATTCGGTGTGTTTTTTCTTAGTGAATCTTCATGTTTCCTCTGATTTTATTATGGGATTTGATGGTGGTGATACCAGAACGGGCTGTGAAATCACGCAGTGAACAAATGCAGACGAATGTAGAATAATCATCGCTATACCGACCCTGCCGCGTTTCCGCTTTGATATTTGTATTCTTTCGCATTGAATATTGATAGTTGGTTCAATAGACGCTTGAGACTTCGGAAGTGACTTCGCTTTGTGATTTGTGGACTCTAATTTCAATATTACCAACTTGCACCACCTATCTGATAACGAAGAGCTCGACGAGCCTCCTCCGTTACATAGATAATTATTCTGCGTACGATACGTATAACTGTTAATAAAAAACATAACGCTATTCATCATCATCATCATCAGCCCATTTAAGTCCCCATTGCTGGGGCACGGGCCTCCCTCAATCACATGAGGGGTAATTGCCATACTCACCACGCTTGGCAGACGAGTTGGCGAGGGTTTTGATATGAATGCAGAGTTTTCCTTCTCTGGGTGCTGATGATCATGCCAGCAGCTTTACCTTAGTCACCTTTTACGACACCTCGGTAAGAGTGAGGGTGGCCTATTCTACTTTGTCGGAGACCACTCGGCTCAATGCTATTGTAGTAGAATAATAGGTATATGAGTGCCGTACCTGCGTTCAACAATGTACTGAGCGAACGCTCTATACAACAAACATATTTGATATTTGTGTGTAGCGTTCTACCCTCATCCCTGGCGCTCGTTTGAATTCGTGTTTACTTGGATACGCACCGGATTTCAGAGGCAGCTAACCTAGTATAAAATATTAGGACATGGATACATGGAACCTTCATTTTATAACTAAGGTACGGTCAGCTTTAGTACAGTGTTAATATATCAAATGGCAAATATTTCACTGTTTCGCTGCGTGAGTGAGGGGAGGCCCAATCCGTAAGGGGGAAAAGAAAGTTTAAAGGTTGGAAGCGCACTCATGACTCTACTGGTGTCAGTCATTCTAGAAAATTGAATATTTAGCAGTTAATACTTAAGTGGAACATAGGTAATCAGCCTAGGCATCCCTAGGGATGCATTCCTTATGTTCCACTTAGCATCTAGGTGCTAAGCACAAAACTAGTGCATCTGTAACTTGTATATGTACATGTGACACCTGTATAACTGCTTATATTATTCACTGTTAAAAGTACAAACTATGTACGTAAACCTCCGGATCTTTTAATACATAAAGATATAGTTATAACATATTTTAAACAATAAAAAATCTATATAAAATTGAATGCACAAAATATCAAACAGATTTCATATCCTTAAAGTATCCTGTTTATTATCCTTTCTTAACATATTTATGTCGAAAATTTTATTTTAAACTACAAATAAAATAAAACTTATAACATAATTTTATTCAACTCCCGTGGGTGAGTGAAGCCTTGACGGTTCTAATATAGAGCAGATTTGTTACCTTCCTTAGACTACAGTCTCAAAAATGAATAAAAAAAAAAACATTGTCTCATTCATGTCAATACAAGCGTGGAAATAGTGCACTTTCCTGTAAATCTTTTATCACCCTTTGCTAATTCATGTATAATAAATTCAACAAGAAATTAAATCTATGCTCATTGACTAGGTACCAATGCAAAAAAAGTTATCTCTTATCTTAAAACACCTTGATTATCATGAAACGGAGAATTTGCTTATTCATCTTTCTTCATCATTTCAGCCAATAGACGTCCACTGCTGGACATAGGCCTCCCCCAATGTTCTCCACACAGATCGGTCCTGTGCCTCCCGCATCCAATGGATTCCCGCGATCTTCACCAGATCGTCGGTCCACCTTGTAGGAGGTCTGCCACGGCTGCGACTTCCTGTACGTGGCCTCCACTCGAGGACCTTTCCGCCCCAACGGCCGTCTGTTCTCCTCGCTATGTGCCCTGCCCATTGCCACTTGAGGCATGCAATCCTTTGGACTACGTCTGTGACCTTAGTTCTCCTGCGGATCTCATCATTTCTGATACGATCACGCAGGGAGACTCCGAGCATAGCCCTCTCCATTGCTCTCTGGGTGACTTTGAGCCTCCTTAACCGGCACATTGTAAGCGGCCACGTTTCGGTTCCGTATCTTCATCTTTCTTAGCCCACCATATATATCCTCTTATACATTATTTCCCTAATAAATGTTACTCTAGCACATACACACACACTGGTTCACATATACATGCACACACACTTACATACACACCTTTACACTCTACACGTACACAAAAACCTAGTATCATTTTAATGTTAATTGTATTAAGTTAAGTTTTTTTACTGTTTTGGTTTTGCCAATTGTATTAGTTTTACATTGTACATTTGTTTCTGAGCCTTCTATTTTGTGACATTACCGGTTTTATCAGCGAGAGGGCCCTGGTGACCTGTACTACAGGTTTTTCAAACCTAATTCAGGCACCAGTCTCTCACAAAGTAAAGGTTTGAGTGTCACTTAAAATAGTATTCTATCACCGTCTGTATGAGCTAGTACTGTGAGAGAAATAAACGATTTATTAATTTATTTTAATGGTTGTCTGAATAAATTAAGTAATAAATCTTATTAACACTATTAGTAAATGTTAGGTATACTCAAATAAACAGCGCTTAAAATTTATTTCACATGCTATCAGGGATTTAGCGGTCGTATATAACTTATGTGTTAATCCAGAGTGACAGATTTTTGTAAACCTTATTGTATGAAATCCTGTCACGTCATTTGGGAAAGAAAAAATAATAAAATACATAACACACATAATTTAGCCTCTTTGATATTAGTGTGATTTATGGCTCAAGTAGAAAATTTATTCAGTGTTTTGGATTTATTTTTAAACAATTCTTAATATTATTTCCGATAGTAGATTGAGCAAGGCAAAATACAGCTGCCATACCCCTTTGTGTACAGTCACCCGCCTTTAAGTAGAGTTGAATAACTCTATGTGGCCAACACTCCGTTGTGGGGTCGCGAAGTCGTGTATGAAATATACTATATTTTAATAATTAAAATATTCTGTATGGAACGTATTTCGAA
The DNA here is from genome assembly GCA_019059595.1 of Marasmia exigua. Lineage (NCBI taxonomy): Eukaryota > Metazoa > Arthropoda > Insecta > Lepidoptera > Crambidae > Marasmia > Marasmia exigua. The sequence continues at coordinate 8,091,775 of CM032476.1, read as the reverse complement.
GTGTAGGTGTACCTTATAATTTGTTTAATGTCTTTACTTATTTAGTATGAAAAGTAATGTGGTAAAAATTGGTTTTCAGAAATAGTATTTTATGTTCATCATGTTTAGGTATCTATTTACCGACTTCAAAAAAGGTGGAGGATCTATGTTCGACTGTATGTTTTTTTATTTTATTATTTTTTATGTATGTTCACCGATTTCTCCGCCAATTGTTAACCGATTTGCACAATTATTTTTTTATTTGAAAGGTCACACTTCCAAGTAGGTCCCATTTTCATCATACCAGGATGTGATCCCAGAGAAATCGAGGGTAACCCTCAAATTTTAAAGGCACATGAAATGTTTTTTTTTAACAAAGTTGCACCAGTATTTTCGCCTGATTGTTTTTGTTGTGTAAATTTTTGTGGCTCAACTGATGATGGATCATCAATTCCTCAACGGTTAGGAGTTACAAGTTAACTCTTTCAATACCGTATTCACAGTTAGGCTGATGGTTATTGGCAGGGGTAGTGGGTGAGAAGGGATGGGGAGGGGTACCGCAAAATGAAACACTGAAAAACATTAAAAAATACCTTCAAATAATATTTTATAACAGTACACTCGAGATAAGGTGTTACCGAAGTCGGCGCCCAAGACCCTTCTCGAGTGTACTGTTATAAAAAAATATTTGAAGTGTATGAAGTGTTTAAAATATTATTTTACACTTTTTCGTTTTTTTTACCGACTTAAATAAGGAGGAGGTTCCCAAGTCCATATGTAGCAATGTTGCTTATTTTTAAGCATGCTAAAATATGGGCAATAGCATGCAAACGTGGACAGTTCCTTAAGCATGCTTATAAAGCATGTTACAAATGAGCATCGCCAAAATGAGCATGACCAAACATGATATTATAGGTAGGAATCTTGAATGTGCTATTATTCAATTCAAAATGTATTTATTTCCTCATTTACACTTATATGATCTTAAACAATCTAAAAATCTAGACTAAAGTAATGTCCACTTTTAAAGAGACTATGATCCAATTACAAGCAGAAAATTTGGCATCAGCCTCAACTTCAAAGGTGAACGACACCACGTGATTTAGTTACTGCGGCGCTGTACTTGCCAAACCTGAACTAGTGTTGCCAAACTATCGATAGTGTTAGTTATAGTTATTTACGGGATGTCTACCATGTACCTTATTTTTGAGTTTCCCATATTTCGACACTGTAAAACAATATATTGATAGTTTTATTTGCAAACGGCACTCCTATCGAATATATCGATATCTCAAAAGCAGGTAATAACTATTAATATAAATTTGTTAGTTCCTATTTCTGCCGCACTATCAAGAAATGGAACTCATTGCCTGCGCATGTATTTCCTCCTTCCTACAATATGAATTCCTTGAAAGTCATCTCGCGGGTCAGTATGGCAGTCCCAACGGAGATGATGTCTGACATCACTTCCGTTGTAATTGCAACGTGGACTCTTCTCTTGCTTACCATATCAGTCTGAATAGAGCCAATATAGTGTGTCACTATAAAAATATATATATTGTAAATATTTTTTTTTGGTATCGATAGTAAAAATTATTGATAGTATCGATATTAATATTACATTTTAAGTGGGCGGATATGCAAGTCCTATTCAGGCCAGTATCATGGCAACCAGTTTGATCTATTGTGATCACCGATATATTTATCAGTGCCAAATATTGCACTTTTTAGAAAGTGATTTAATTGTTAGGGACTACAATCTATAGTTTCATCATAATCATTTATTCACATACATTAACAACATGGTACATAACATAAAATTACACATGTAGTTTGCTGATATTTTTGCTTTGTTATAAATGATCTTTTCAAGGAATTAGTGCTACATTGTTCCTTTTTAAAAAAATACTTCAATGTTCAATGGAAATATCAGACTAAATTACAATTCTAACACTTAAAATACATCACATACATTACATTCAATCAAATAGTATTTAAAATAAAATTATAGGTAGTTACACTATGTTAAAATTTGTCATTATAATATTCGTTTATCGAATAATATGCTTTACTAAAGTCATTTCCTCGTCGCGAGGGATAGCGGCTCGGTACAGAACTTTTCAATTGGAAGTAGTGATTGTGCTTTCAAACAAGCCGACACAGCTCTAGAATGTAAATGCAAGTGGCTGTGAGGACTTTATATTTAACAAATAATAACCTACAATACTCTCTGGATGACTTAAATGCCACTATTCTAGGGCATCGCTTTTGTAGAATAAACATCGGGCTTAGTATATGCTTTCCCAGATGTATGCTACGTTTGCACATCAGTGGATACTCACGTTGCCGGCGTCTTATTACTGTTGATACGTCAATTTTTACCAATTTTACACACTCTCCTATAGAAATCAAGTTATCTACACTATAAAATAAATTGGTAAACTATCAATAGTCTAAAACAATCGACATTATCGATAGTTTTTTACCGTGAAACTGTATAGTTCGATAGTATTATCGGTAGTATTTTCTGATTCTGAGATATCGATAGACTATCGTTACCAATGATATGATGTCAACTATCGATAGATCGACAACACTAACCTAAATCAAATAGGTCAGGGCTACAAAGCCAGACCTAATTCTGATGAAAAACGACCAATTAATATCAGGCAAATCTAAACCTTGTTTACAATTCTGGCTAGCACAAATGAGCTATTTTTGCTTATCTTAATGTTGAAACATATACGCAGTATATATCAAAATAGACAACGTCAATGTGCAAGGTTAATTAAATAAACGGATTGACAGAAAACCGTTGCAAGACAGCACGTGCTGTGTTGAATAGAAAACACAGTGTGTTCCGCCGAGTGAGTAATATTTGTAATAATAATAATAAGTATTAATTTGTAGTGGAAAATTTAAATTGCTGATGTATTATTTAAGTAATTTTAGAACAGAGTACTATTTAACAGCTGTATTTTTCCTTAATAAAGAAAATAAAAAATAATAAAAAAATAATAATAATAACATTTATTGACACATTAAATGTTACACTCAGAAGTATCATCAACTAATGCACTAGGGTCATAGGCCTGTATCAGTGTTGTGTAAATGAACATGTCTTTTTGTATTGAACTCGTTGTTTTCTATGTATTATAAGTTTGTATTTACAAAAGGTAGGTATTTTAAGCATTTTTGTAATTCCGCTATTGGTTCTCATGTCCGTAACACAGGTGCTTGAGCTACATATCTCGGAATCAGATGAATAAAAAAAAAGTTTATTGAGAAACAACATCAGCATACACATTTAACAAAGTTGTTTTCTTATCTTAAAGTTAGAGCATACCAAGGTTGTAGGTGTCGACTAATGTATGTGCGGTTGTGAAATATTTAATATTTATCATAAAAATAAATGGGTTTAGATAAAGTTTCTTAAAAAAATATTTCTAACTTTACCACAACTATTTGAAAAGGTCAATTCGATTTCCTGACAGAATAAATAATCTTGTTATTGATAAACAGACGTTTATAAACATAATAACAACAGTTCTAGCTCAACGGAGTTACAGTTGATATTCGATAAAACAACCCTCCAAAATACACACCGAGTCGAAGTTTGAAACAACAAAACGCCGATTTGAAAACTAACAGTTCGAAACGTGCTGACTTTGATGTTTGAACCTTATTGGATCTGCTTCGATTACTTTACACTGTTACGCTTATTCTCGGGCTTTTATTCTTGAATCGCTCGAAGTCCCTCAACCGAGGGATACAGTGGTGAGAAAGAGAAAGAGAAAATGCAAAGAAAAATCACTCTTAATAATCACTCAAGCGATAGCGTGTGTAACTAATAAGCGTGATTTTGTATGTAAAGTTTAGACGGAAGTAGAGGCAGATTAATTGGTGCTCTCTTAAAAAAGGGCGGTACTACTTCTTGACTCCTTTGACGTGAAAAGTGTCCATGGTAGTCGCTTATCATCAGGTGATACGTTTACTCGTCTGCGCCCTATATCTTAAAAAAAAAGACAAACTCTTTAAATCGTTTATTACCCTTAATCACACGAATGCTTGTTCAGAGTGGGGTTATAACCCCCTACTTTTGGCACTTAAGATAGAGCTACTACCAAATTCACAATCGGACATCTACTCTAATCAAACATCTTCTAGATGAAATATTAGTTCGATGCTGTCGGCTACTTTTTCTAAATTAAAAATTCCGTACCGATTCAGCCGTAAGACCCCAGAAGCGGACGAGCTTGGCCCACCGCCAGGGCACAATCTCAGGTCCGCCAGATAAAAAAGGCAGCCAACGCTGGATTATGAGCCTACATAAAGGAAATTACAGTACGAAAATAAGAATTTTCATTTTTTTTGTATGCATAGGAAGTGTTGGGCGCAGTATTGTCATCGAACGAGGAAGCGTACGGAATAACTTAAGTAATGGTAACTTTTTCTATTTATTTTTCCTGGTTTTATTTTTTGCTGATGGAATAAAGTCTAGCTGAGTTCATTTTAGTTTTTAGTAATTTAAATTGGAATGTTAACTTTTTTATTTCATAATGTATTTTTTATATAAATATTGAATGAATGAATGATGAATCCGGGGGAAAGGTGGGTTTACTGGTGTCACGGGTGTCCATGTCGAGCAAACGGATCACCTGATGGTAAGCATGGACCATCAGGTGATCCGTCTGCTCGACAACCAAAAAAAGTTATAATTTTTTACATTAAAAAAATGATAACCTTAATTGGCATACATACAAAACAAGGAAACTTAATTAGAAACATAACCTAGACATAAATAATAAACGAAAAGTAGGACCACATTATCCCTGTATGTGCCAAACAGGCGGCCGCTCAGCAATAGTCGGTGCTGATACCAACCCTGACGCTGGTTATCAGGGACTACCATAAAATTAATGCGCATCTGTTTCATATCTATACAACAGTCGCATGTATAAAATTGATATTGAGACGGCAAAAAAGAAATAAATAATTGAACAGATGCGCAATTGAATGAGGGGGCAGATTATACAAAACCATACAAAATAAAAGTGTCAATTAAATAAAGAAAGAAAATATTTATTATTTTAGACATCACAACACAGAACTTATAGCAGTTGTAAACAGAGCACAATTTAGCACAAACAGAAAACAAAACATAAAACAATCATAAATACATATAAATAAAAACAAAACGAAAAAAAAAATTCAATTATATCCAGACAGTGCCAAATGAATATTATGGTGTGTTATAACGTCTAGTATACATTTATAGCCTTTGTTTGGGCTGTGACATAAGCTGAGCTTATGCCACAGCCCAGACAAAGGCCATAACGCTGGTTTTCAGTGAGACCAGCTGAATGAGTGCCACAGACGGTTGTCTAGTGTATTTTGTGTACCTAACGTGTATGTGTGTAATGTGGGTATATAATACTTACATTTGTGCCTAATATATGTACCTGCTAAGAAGAAAATATCAAATAAAAATGAGATACATACTATTAAATTATTATAATGAATTAAATATAAAAAAAGAAAAAGACACATCAACATTAATGAACTTAAACTAGCGCTCACTATTATTATCTTACTCTGTGAACTAAGCTTAAATTTGACTGATATTGGTTTATACAATGCGAGCTGCTGCCTAACCAATAAACCAGAAGACAATAGATAGATAGATATTATACTCTTTATTGCACAATATACAAAACTTAAAAGCTAGGTATACAGAGATACAATGTACAATTACTCGGCTTGTCATGCTTTGAGCTACTTTCTAGCTCGCTGGTGCGAGTTACTCGTGAGTGACGTCCAAATAGTGCGAGCTAGTAGTTCGGAGCTACTCCAGTGTAGTTACTCAGGCAGGCTGTTTCGTATGTAAAGCTCGCCCTATGTAAAGGATTTAAGTTAAATAAATATTTATCAATTTTCATAGAAGTTACACTCTCCTAAATGGATTACAGAATCACAGCACTAGTTATTTTGCTGATTTCAACTAAGTACCTACATTAATTAGGAAATCTAGTAGTGTGTAGTAATTCTGCGAAACAGACGTTTATAGAAACTTGAGACGCAATTTATCTCGCAAGTATTGGTAAGATTATTTTGCGGACTAATCATTTGTTAGGTATTCAAAGTTACTCTTTACGGTTCTGTACCCAAAGGGATAAAATACGGGGCCTATCATTAAGGGCCGAGTTCACCAGCTTCTCAAAGGATGGTGATCACAATTTAACTATGTTTTAGCAATACTAATCAGTGGTAAAAGCACGGTTGAAGTGTGATTACCATTGTTTTGAAGTGGGTGAACTTGGGCCTTAGACTTTGTTGTCTGTCAGTCTATCTAAGCGTCAGTCTATCTCCAGGATGTTTAATAAACCATGATACCTGGATAGTTGAATTATTCATAGATGATTTGGGTATATCTGTTGCTGCTTAAACATGAGATACTAAATAAATAAAAAGTCGTGATCTTTTGGCCGGTTTTGCTTGATTTTATCGATATTAATATCCGCAACAGGTAGTAGCAGTAGATAGACAGTTAAAGTGACGGATAGACACTAGCGATGCCAATTGATTTAAATTTTTTGCTACTAACCGGGATCTATTTGAAACAATTTCGGGGTTACAACCTCTCGGCAAACACTTATACTATTTATTAAATAACCATGCACAAATGTTGGGTACGTTTTTGTACGCGAAAAATTGATTCACGCCAAAAGTGACTTTTATCTCTTTTACCGTGAATCAACTTTTCGCGTACGGGTTGGATATTTTTGCATGGTTATTAATTAAATAATATAAGTGTTTGCCGAGAGGTTGTAATCCCGAAATTGTTTAAAATATATCCCGTTTAGTAGCTAAAAATTTAAATCAATTGGCATCGCTAGTGTCTATCCGTCACTTTAACTGTCTCACTGCAGGGCAAAGGCCTCCATCATTAAAAAACAAGTTATCGCTTGTTTTTTAATGATCCACATCGGAATCCCATCATAGGATGGGATTAGGCTTAATCACCACGCTTGCCTAATGCGGATTGGTGATCGCAAACACGAGTTATGTCCGAAAAATTGGAAACATACTTTTGCTGGAACTGTAACTGGAACCCAGGATCCTGAGATCACAGCCCGGTACTTAAATCACTAGAGCAATAGGGCACATCAGGTAGACGCTTACATAATTAATAGAATAAGTATTAATTAAACTATGAAATCAAAATATCGTTTATATTTTAAGGCCCTAGACCAACAGAGCGGAGAGAATATTACTTTAACTGAAATTGGCTTACAAAATTGTATTTATTTGTTTGATAACTGTATTATTTATAAAAAGGTAAGTTCTCTTAAAATTATTTGTATTACCTAGCTCTGGAAACGAATTAGGCTAGTGAGTTACTTAAGTATATTAAATAAGTCTAAATGTATTAGTTTTTAAGCTGTTTGCTTTTTCAATAAAGAATATGAAATAAAAACAACGACAGATCCTTTAAGAAACCCGAAAAGACAAAACACTTGCGTGTTGTAAACGACCCCCAGCGCCATCTATTGGTATTAATTGCAAAATTATGTACCATAACAAATGTAAGGGAGGGTCACTAGTCTGAAATAAAACGCAATTGCCATCCTAAATAAATAAATCAGCTAGAATTCAGTTTAAAGGTCAATATTTGTATCATAAAAAAGCGTAAAATTCTGCAAGCGTATTTTTTCACAGCAAATTCAAAAGTATTTTCTGTGTACGAGTAAATATTCTATATTTTTTCGATAACCGCATAACACGCCAGCCTGACCCGTGTAAAGGGCAGCGGGATATAAGGTTGTAACTTATAAGTAACAGCCTATTTATCTATCTTGCTATAATAGAGACGATACCCCATAAAGGGTAAAGTGTTGTATATTTTGTTTTCCTTTTTGCAGTATAACCTATATTATGCTGGAACCTTTACGGCAAGCAGAAATAAAAAAGTTAGAAATGACTGCTCGAAAGGAATTCCTTATAAAATATTATTATTATTTTTAATATAGAAAATACATAGAGTTTTACTTAGCATACCAACATAAAAAAATACTTTACATGTAGACTTCAATATCATAGAATATTTATCGATGCGTTTAAGAGTAAACTTGAAACATTTTTTTATGTGATAGATGGTAGACGAGCAGATGGCCCATTCATGCCGAAGCGTGGCTCTCCACGTTAAAACAAGATATACAAAAAATTATGATGATGAAATGATGATGATGATAGAAATGATGATGAGATTTCACTGAGACTCATTTATTTCTAGCTTTATAAAAATCTCATTTTACGTAGGTATCCTGTATGTTCAAAATAAAACATACTTTGCAAGCGGCTATATTTTGATCTAAATAAATTTATGAAGTTGACTTATTAATTGCCACACTCCCCAAATCCCAAATCATGGTCACATCATCATCCTCACGGAGGTACAAGACCGCAAGATTCCAGACTCCGGGCTGACACTAAGAATTTCTTCATCGTCAGCCCATTTAAGTCCCCACTGCTGGGGCACTGGCCTCCCTCAATCACATGAGGGGTAATTGCCGTACTCACCACGCTTGGCAGACGGGTTGGGGAGGGTTTTGATATAAATGCAGAGTTTTCCTTCTCTGGGTGCTGATGATCATGCCAGCAGCTTTACCTTAGTCGCCTTTTACGACACCTCGGTAAGAGTGAGGGTGGCCTATTCTACTCTGCCGGGTACCACACGGCCAAGAATTTCTTACCGAAAACTTATATACAATTTTTTGGTCCGACCCGAGGATCGAACCCAGGACCTCTTGTGCAGCCGTCGCTTTAAAGTGCGACCCACTAACTACTGCGCCGCCGAGGCAGTCGAGACGTTATACTTAATATGAGATGAGGTGAACTTATAAATTTGACTTTTCTTCCTGAATTTTATTCCGAAGACATTTAATTTGATATCTTTATGTATTTACCAACTTCCATCACATCAAATTGATCCAAAAGATATTTTTTTCATTAAGGGTTACTGAACCCCAAAAACGTATGTGAATTCACGTGCAAAACAAGGATAAATTAGGGAAGCTATACTCCGCTCATCAGATTTCTTAGAAGACCCTAAATTGTTCACGGAAGATAAGCAAAATGACGTGGGTAGGTTTTGGAAGACGGAATAATAAATTTTGTTATATTTCTAACAGATAACGATATCAGATATTTTTATAGCAATCTTTTGCAATTTATTCTTAAGTAAAATGACACACTTATAAAAATCATCTCGTGTTCAGGCGGAACTCGATCCCACACCTTCCACAATCCGGGTTCGAGTCCCGCCTGAACACGAGATGAATTTTTAAGTGTGTCATTTACTTAAGAATAAATTGCAAAAGATTGCTATAAAAAATATCTACTATTGATTTAGCAGTCTCATCTTAACTGGTGGTCAAATATTTGTAATAATATTTCCACTGGATATTGTAAATATACCTACAATATTGATGAGACTATCGACAGCTCATGTCGAATCAAGCGCTTACAAATTTCGTCGGCTTGGTAACGCGTTCAGTGGTCTAATTGGTAGGACATTAGCCCGGATTGTGGAAGATGTGGGTTCGAGTCCCGCTTGAACACAAGATGAAATTTTTAAGTGTGTCATTTACTTGAAAATGATATCATCCAAGTGCTACAAGGTTATTCCTCGAAGTGAAAATACACGAATACACTGCAATATTTTCTTTTTTCAGACGAGCAGACGGATCACCCGATGGTAAGCGATTGCCGCTGGACGCCCCTGGACACCCGCGATACCAGTGGAGTCACAAGTGCGCTAGCAAAATTTATACCTCTCTTTTTCCTGGATTGAGCCCCAGGTACCTTCACTCCCGTCGTGATATCTGTAACACAATCTTATGCCAACCGGGGACTGTTCTTGGATATACTTCTGTAGTGTATACAGGGATAGTTGCCGGCTGGTGTCACATAACATTATAGTAAAACTGTTAACTGAACGGGCCTCTACGCGTTGGCTTCGGCTCCACGCACGCCTTCCAAAATTCCGGGACATAACGTAGCTTAAGCACTTGTGTTACAGATATCAGACAACAGAGGAAAAAAAAAACTTAAATACATATATTACACCCAGAAACTGAACAAACACAAGTGTTGATCGCACGAATGTTTGTCCAGGGTGGGGATCGAACCCACGACCTTTGGCGTAAGAGGCAGGGTCACTACCAATTGCGCCATCCAGTATATATTTAGATAGATACATAAAACGTTTAACCACATCAAAAAGCACACCATATGCTTAGGCATGTGTGCAGCAGTGGTGCGAAATGGCAATGGGTCAGTGAATTGTTTATTCGACGAGCAAACCTCTGATTTTCAGCCATTGCCAGTACTGAGGGATGCGCGTGACGGCACCATAGTAACAACCTAAATTAATTTGTAAATCCTTTGTTTTCTGATATCCGTAACACAAGTGCTTAAGCTATATAATGATAATGTTATTTTATACATAATTAAAAATGACAACGTCATGATAACATCGTTTGACCGTTTCAGAGCCAAGCTTGGGCATGAATGGGTCGGCTCGAGCGGGGTCACAAAAAACCGGTGTGAAGCAGCACTGTGTTGTATTTCGCTGCGTGAGTGAGGGAAAAGGGGATTGAAAAGCTGGCTGCGTACTTTTGACTCCACTGGTGTCGAGGTTGTCTATGGGCGGCGGCAATCGCTTACCATCAGGCGAACCTTTACTCGTCTGCCAACTATCACATAAAAAGAAAATGATTACATCGTAAGCTCTACTGAAATCGATTAAACCAAATACTATACTGACTAAGGACATTGGTAACGTTTTAAAGAATCATCTTATAATCTTCATAGAACATCCCAGTAACTTCAACGCCCCAGTTTCGAAGTGGCATTTGAATGAATAGTAGGCACGCCGGAAGGGCTTTCAGAATAAGAGGATTTGCCGAAGCTATTAGATGTAAGTGCTTGTCTTGTCTACAGGTATAACACCTTCTACTGCTCAAATGTTATGGGCAAACTGTTGATACTCATATATATAATTTACATACTTAATATTATTTTCCTCCAACTGATTACGGCTACGGCGACCAATCTCAACGATCGCAGGATATATTATAGTGCTCAAGTGTGTACGCAAGCACGAGTGCACGCTCTATTCCCTTACCCTCATATTTAGATAGACACCAGCGTGGCTTTATAGTGCACCGACAATGGTAACACAAATTCATCATCCTCTTGCCCTTTTTTGTGCGTCTCTGTCATTCGTCATCGAATCATCCACCTCTTTTTCCATCATTATCATTTTTCACACAATCCATCCAACCCTTTTTCGGCCGTCCTCTATTCCTCCACCCACTTACATTTATACTCATCACTCTATTGGTAACATGTTCATCCCCTCTTCTCATTACATGACCATACTAGGAAAGACGATTTGCCTTCAATTTATTATGGAAACAAAAATGTCACCTTATCTTATCTCAACAAAAAAATAAAATATGCTGTGTGTATACGCCGAAATAACAATGTGACATTTAACACTTCTTAAAAAAATAATATTATACAGGGGATCTGGAGGACACGTCCCCCGACTATGGGACATGAAGGGAAAATACCTTAAGGTGACGGGTAGGACACACTAGCGACGCCAATCGATATTAAATTTTAGGTACTAAGCCGGATCTATTTCAGACAATATCGGGGTTACAACCTCTCGGCTAACACTTATGCTATTTATTAAATAACCATGCACAAATATTGAGTGCAGTTTTTTACGCGAAAAATTGATTCACGCTAAAAGTGGCCGCTTTTGGCGGTTATCAATTTTTCGCGTACGCGTTGGACCCAACATTTGTGCATAGTTATTTAATTAATAGTGTAAGTATTTGCCAAGAGGTTGTAACCCCGAAAGTTGTTTAAAATAGATCCTAAACTTAAAATCGATTGGCGTCGCTAGTGTGCCCTACCCGTCACCTTAAATCATTGGCCCGCGTCAGCATTATTATATTGTGCAATCGATTTAATTACTCAGTTCACGTTCTATCAAGTCTGCGTGTACTCGTTATCATGTAATTTGTGAACAAGACAAAAAAAACAGTCATTATCAAGAAACCCAAGCAACTACAAAGGTGTACAGATCTACCCAGAGACCATTAAAGTATCAGCCTATAGCTGTCCCACTGCAGGGCTAAGGCCTCCATCATAGAAATCAAGTCATCGCTACTATGATGGGATTAGGCTTAATCATCACGCTTGCCAAATGTAGATTGGTGTTCATAAACCAGAGCTATGTTCGAAAAATTCGAAACACACTTTTTTGCTCGACCCAGGAATCGAACCTAGGACCCCGAGATCACGGCCCGGTACTTAACCACTAGACCAAAACCGAATTTTCTTCTACTTAGAAGAGACCTACGTTACCCCTAAATTCACGTTAAAGCCCCTATAATTACCCCCCCCTAATCCCCCAAAAACGAGGGACCCACCATTTTTAGTTCGCCGAATAAAAACTATTTTCTGAAATTCCAACTTTGAAAAATTTTCACTATAAACAATCGTAACGTCCATATATTTTTAGGCCAAATTTCAAAAATCGAAATTAAATACAGCATTAACTTTTTCCAAATTTTCAAAGCTCAGTATTATAGTCCCTCACAAGGGCTTCCCGCCCCTACCATCTTCATCCCCTAGGGTTCGATAATCACCAAGAAAAACACTTCCAAAAATTGGACTTGTGATTTTGTATGGGAAAAATATCGGACCTTAGGTGGACTTTGCCGAGCTTCTGGCAGAGACTCTAAAACTTTCAAAAAGCTCCAAAAAATCGAAATTTAACCCTTTTTCAAAATTTTCTTTTGTGTTGTCTGCCCATTGGAGACCCCCCTTCCCCCTTACACCCCTAACCTAAATTGACCCCCCCCTCCCCCCCAAAATCGAAAAAAATTTTTTTTCATTCAATTTACCCCAAAAAATTCGGACAGTTGTTGGTGCAACTGGACACCCCCCTCCCCTCAATTGCCCCCCCCCCCCCCTCCCCCACAGGAATTTCGTGACGGGAGTATCGACAAGTCGTTTTCCACCTGTCCAGAACTCTTTGGAGAGGTTAACTGACCACCTGGACCTTGATGCGTACCTTCCGCGAGGAGTTTACGATCAAGGAGTCACGGGCGGAATTCGTTGCCGCGCACTTGGAGGCAGGACTTCAACCCCCAACTATACCCGCTCTACACAGCACTTTCGCTGAAATTGCAGCCCTACCCCTCACAAAATCTCCAAAGCACATTAAAGTGCCCAAAACACCTCGCCCCGCCGTATTCATACGAGCCATCGATCCCGAGGACCCCCCAAAAGACCCCAAAGACGCCATAAATAAATGGAAGGCAGTCTCATCCTTCCAGAACACCGGGTTCGCTCCGGAACGCATCATCCCAGTCAGGGATGACCTGTTCAAGGTCGAGTTTGAGACCCTAGCCATGGCGGAGAGAGTAGTAGAGTGGGCTGCAAAGTCTGAGACGGGATCAAAGCGGTTCGACGCTTCACTGGCCCGTCGTAAAAACCCTTTAATGATCCTTAAGGGGGTTCCTTCTGAGGTCCCCCCTGGGGAGCTTATCGCCGTGATCGAGGGCCAGAATCCCGTCCAAAATCTCAGACTATGTTACGCAACCTCAAACCGTAACCCCCAGCTATATAATGCTGTCATAGAAGTGTCTCCGGAAACCAGGCGGCAAATCATCGAGCGGGGAGGACGCTTGGGAGTGGACCATCAGAAGGTTCACGTCTCGGACCAAACCCGCTTCGTCCAGTGCTTTGCTTGCCTGGGATTCGGGCACACGGGGGCGAAATGTGCAGTTAGAACATGCAGGCCTTGCAGTCATTGCGCACAAGAGGGCCATCAGTTCAAAAATTGCCCTAACAGGTCGGACACAAATCCGACCTGTTACAACTGCAAGGCCGCCAAATTTCAGGATGCCCAACATTCGGCAACAGATCGGATTCAGTGCCTGCTAATCCGGAAAGCAATCGCCCGAGCCGACAGCGGCACAGCTTATGACGATTACCCAACCCCTTCACACCCAGTACCCCCACTACCCGAAAAAGCGCACCAATTTCGTGCCACCGAAAATAGCCGTCGACAAACCTCACTAAACAGTAGTGAGGCAACAAACTAGGCCCTTTCTACTACCTATTACCCAAACCCTTCCAACTCATCCCCTAAACACCAGCAAAATAGCCTATACAATTCCCCTCCCTCAATATTCCCCAAACCCTTTATCCTCAGTCACAAATTTCCTAAACCACCCCAATTCCAAACAAACACCCAATTATCCCCGCAGTATAGAAGTAAATTGCATCCATGAATCGCACTGTCGTGCAAGTATCCAAGGTCCCGGATCACCACGTCTGGGGAACCCCAGTAGCCCTCCCCTAAACAAGAGGCCATTTAAAAAAAAAAAAAACCACTATACCAACACAGCTAGCATTTTTTTCTTAAATGAAACTTCACTTTATATTTAAAAGAAGAAAAAAAACTGCATTCATATTTTTTTTGGATTGTGTGTGCTTGTATCGCACGGGAATCAAGTCGGAAAAAATGAAAAAAAAATGACTGTTATATTCTGCCAATCGACACAGACGTCACTAAAAAAAAGGGGATGAGAATCTCCCTTTAATATTGTGACGTCTTTGTGTATGTTTTGTTCTGTCTTGGTTTTAGATGGTGCTTGGTGATAAATTCAATTAAGATAAACATCAAAAGGATTTAACTCGCCACACCGGTCAATAACCATTAAATTAACGTGTCTCTTTGATCACTCGACATTGGCAGAGTTATTATGTGTTCGCCGTAGGCAACACAGTAGCAGCCATATAAAAAAAATGGGAAATGGCTATTTTATTCAACCAACATTTAGTGCTTAAAACCAATTTTATTAAAGAAACATTAGGGCTTACACTCGTATTTTATAATAATCATCATCTCTCTGCTCGTCTGTCACCTATCACATAAAAATAAGATATCCACAACACTCAAAGTACCTTGTGTTAAATTCTCGGTATTAAGGCTATCTTTCACGACAGACGATTGTAAGAATTAAGGTTTCTTAGAGAAGTTTATCGTTAGTGTGTAATGACATACAGTCATAGATTGGCTAAATAAAAAAGTCAATTTTATTTCCGGCTCGAATCCCGTGCATTAAAAGTACAATCCAAAAAATCTCTTAATGCATTTCTTTTCTTAAAAAAAATAAAGTGATATTTCCTTTATGTAAAATATGCTAATTTAAGGAATTTAAGGTACTTAACCTTCATGTCTCATAGTCGTATACCTGTATAAGTAAAAATCATCAAAATTATTTTAACAACAAAAGGTAGATATATATATTTTATTAAGTATGGTTTTTCTAGAGAGTGCTCAGTGCAATGAACGAAATAACACCCCGTCGTTTTTACGTCGGGGGTTAAAACACCTTCATTAATTGGCTCTGTGCAGTTATGGTGTTACCTATAAGTACATAAAACATATTATGGCTTAATGGCTAGACGTTAAAACAAATTGCATAATATCAATGTTTTTGAACTTATGCCATTTGTTTTAAATTAAAAACTTTTTGCACATTCATTAGCTCGCGAAAATATAATTTGTTTAAAAATGTTTATGTTGAAAACCTGTGGTTGGAACTCTGTATAATTATCAGGATTTAATTCTTGCGGGCAGATTTCCAAACATTTCGACATTCCAGTGGCTGAGATACAAATTAATTAATAAATAATCCAATTTAGTCGTTAACAATGACAGTTTCCTCATTTCGACAAGGGGAGTGGGCTCACACTTTTGTAGGCATTATAATGTAATTTCTTTTTTACGCGCTCAGTCCAAGCGAGGGGAAATTAATGTATTTAATCTAATAAAGCCGGCCGTTGGTATACAAAGGAGATAATAAGCCGTCTGTGTTGACTTGTCTATTGCTTCGTAGGATTTGGTAATAATTGTGTCTTATATTATTACCACCGACATCATAGATAAAATGTAAAGTATCAGCCTATATACTGTCCCACTGCAGGGCAAAGGCCTCCATCAAAGAAACCAAGTCATCGCTACTATGATGGGATTAGGCTTAATCACCACGCATGTCTAATGCGGATTGGTGATCACAATCCCGAGTTATGTTCGAAAAATTCGAAACATACCTTTGCTCGACCCGGGAATTGAACTCAGGACCCCGAAATCACGGCCTGGTACTTGAACCACTAGACCAACGGGTCGATATAAGAGAGAGATAAAGTGCGTTAAGGCTCAATCAAATGAAAATAATTGCGTAATTGTTATTCATCATTGTCAATAGTTGTACTAAAAATAATTTTATGGCGGTATCGGCGAGTGGGGCTAGAACATAAAACAAGTCACATGGGCTGATGCAATTCCGAGGACGTCGAATTGATGGGTATCTCACATGGACGCTCAGTCTTTTATAGACAAATGGGCTGATGCAATTCAAAGGTTTTAAATTAGTGTCTAGCGGTTTTTAGTGTACAAAATTTTGTGTTTATTTGTGCCGTGAAGTGCCGCAAATTGATCCTAATATAAGAATCGTTGGATTGTATTGTTTTTAACACTGCTATTGTGTGTCGAATGAGTTATCTCGTGACAACTTTCTTGGACAGAGTCTTAAAACCCGCGATTTCTTTTTTGAGTGATATCCGCTGAATTCGAAGGTCTATAAAACGTAAAATATCGGCGTTTAAGTGATTGAGTGACTGTGTCTGACTTCAACTGTTGACTACCTATTTATTCTCAATAAGTTACTTGACATTTGCGAGCTATCTTCGGGTAGTCGAATTATATTCCCAAAGATCAAAAGACCAAAATGATAGAAGCAACCATTATGGCACCGGCATTTGTTAGATGTGTACACGACCTTCAGTAACGAAGAGTGCGCCTTGGATAACCTGGTACAAACAACAACAAATACAAATAATTTTATTTTCTCATATTCATTCTCATACATGTTTTGAGATGCTCCAGTAAGTAATAAAATACTTGAGTTGGAGCTATCTCGCTCTTCCCATTACATGGTTGACATCTTTTTTGTGATAGAGAGTAGACTTGCAGACGGATCACATGCTAAGCGACTACCGTCTCCCATAGACACCTGCAACACTAGAAGAGGCACATAAATATGGGAGAGCCACGCTTAGGCATGAATGGGCCGGCTCGACCGGAATGATTCCACTGCCTCACAGAAGACCGGCGTGAAGCAGCGCCTGCGCTGTGTTTCGCCGTGTGAGTGAGGTTACCGGAGGCCCAATGGGGGGAAGGGGAAAAGGTTGGCAGCACACTTGTGACTCCACTGGTGTTGCGGGTGTCAATGGGCGGCGGAATTTCTTACCATCAGGTAATCCGTCTGCTCATCTGACACCTCTCATATAAAAAAAAAGTACGCTGCCAATCTTTAAACTCCCTTTTCCATGATTGGGCCTCCTGTACCCTCACTCAATCGGCTTAACACAGCGCAAGAGCTTGCTCACGCTGGTTTTTAGTAAGGCCATGGTATGAACCCGGTCCAGCCGACCTATTAATGCCGAGGCGTAGCTCTCCCACGGTCAAGACTGTCACAATCTAAGTAACTAAATAGCTTTACATATGATTATGAATTCCTGGCAAAAAAAACTTTTATGTTTTTTAGAATATTCTGATTCAAGTTAGTCAGTATTTTTAAGTGAATTTATTAGTTAACTTATCAAACTGTATGAACCTATAACTTTTTTTTATGCTATAGGCGGACACCCAATCTAAATCGTCACCCAATGGCAACCGACCGATGGACGTCGACTACGCGGCAGGCCCAAAAAACGACGTGGTGGTGTGACGATTTCAATACGTATGTCCAAGAATGGCAAGTAAAGGCATTGGATAGGGAACAATGGAGAGACTTGGGGGAGGACTTTGCCCAGCAGTGGGACTCTGAAGACTAAATTTAAAAAATGGGGGACAAACGAGCAAGCGAGTCACCTGATGGAAAGTAATCAACGCCGACCATGAACATTCGCGAAATCAGAGATATCGCTAATGTGTTGGCGGCCTTTTCAAAAAAGAGTACGCTTTTCTCTTGAAGGTCCCTTCCTTACGCTTTTCTCTTGATAATATAAGTAGTAGCCGTCGGGAAATACTATTGCAGCCAAACCATTCCACGGAACTGGTACGTGGTACGTCGTAACTGCTATAACTATCACGAAAGTGAAACAAGATTGAGCAGTAAGTTAGTTTGCTACTTTAAGAAGAGTTTTTATTCATACTTTCTTATGACAACCCTTGTCTCATCATTTCAGCCAATCGACTCCACTGCTGGGCCTATGTTCTCCACACAGATTTATATATATATATAAATTGCAATTATAACATAAGTTCTCCTTTCTGTCCTTTCTGCATAACCCAAAGGTTGACTGGTAGAGAATGCTTCTGGGCATTAAGTTCCCTATTGTGCAATTAAGTTTTCATTAAATAAATAATAGCCAAACTTCGTATTGAATGGGCCGGCTCAACCGAAGTGATACTACGGCCTCACAAAACCGGCGTGAAGCAGCACTGTGCTGTGTTTCCTTGCCTGAGGAAGGATACCGGAGGCCCAAATCGGGGAGAGGGGGGTTCATAGGTTGCAGCGCACTTGTACTCCACTGGTGTAGCGGGTGTCTATTGGCGGCTGCGATTGCTTACCAACAGGCGATTCGTCTGCCAACCTATCACATAAAAAATACCTATTTATAAAGAGTATAGAAGGTACTACATCAATTCATGTATAGCTTACAGTGCAATATTCATATTCAACCAACTTTACCAACTACAAACATTAGCCGCAGCTTATTTAGCGCGGTTACACAAATAAAGCCCCTGAAACGATGTGCAAATGTATTCGCATAGGCTGTGGATATGTTGCAATATAAAATTTCCACCCGAATGCTTCGGTGACACATTGACCGCCAGGTATGCCGGCTGGTCGAACGAAGATACTGAATTATACTAGATTTATGCTTGCATTTTTTGGTACATTATTGTCAATCCATCATTATAATGTATCAATACGGGGATTAACACGATATTTATTATGTGAAACAACATTGTGCACTCACATATTTGGCTCGACGTTTCGGCTACGTTACAGCAGCCGTGGTCACGAGCGGACTGGCGGAGCACGGCGTCGTCTGCTGGGGCCGGGCTGTGAATCTTCGGACACCCTCACATTTTTTGATATTAATTCGCCACTAGATGAATTGTCAGTGAAGCTACTCCGACACACTACACTAACAGTATCGGTGTTTGTTTGCGTTAGTAACGGCCTAGCACGGGGTTTGCACTTGTTAATTACTGGATTCCATGTCGATAATATTTTAAATCAATCCTCCCGATTGAAAGTCTTATACTTCTTGATCTCAATCGCTTCACGTACTATCCTGGTATGATAATGACGATCGGTGGAGAGGATACCGATCGTCATTATCTTATAGTTATAATGCAACGCGAAAATCTAAAAAACAATCCATCATTGTCAATCAAAGCCCTGTTGGTCTACTGGTTTAAGTCCGCGATTTCAGTAGTAGTTCAAAAGTATGTTTCGAATTTTTCGAACATAGCTCGAATTTGTGATCACCATTGAGGCGAGCGTGTTGATTAAGCCACGTTTGATTTTTTTTGTGATAGGTGGCAGACGAGTAGACGGATCACCTAATGGTAAGCGATTGCCACCGCCCATGGACACCCGCGACAACAGTGGAGTCATAAGTGCGCTGCCAACCTTTAAACTCTCCTTTCCCCAGGATTGGGCCTCCGGTATCCTCACTCACGCAGCGAAATACAGCATAGCTGATTCACGCCGGTTTTCTGTGAGGCCGTGGTATCACTCCGGTCGAGCCGGCCCATTCATGCCGAAGCGTGGCTCTCCCACGGTAATTTGCAATTCAACTAATTATTATATGATATCTAACAACTATGTAGTAAAGTAAAGTATCAGCCTCTACACATACTGTCCCACTGCAGGGCAAAGGCCTCCATTATTATAAATCACCACGCTTGCCAAATGCGGATTGGTGATCACAAACCCAAGCTATATTCGAAAAATTCTAAACATACCTTTTGCTCGACCTGGGAATTGAATCCAGGACCCCGAGATCATGGCCCGGTATTTAAACCACTAGACCAACAGGGTGTTCATATAAGAAATAGAGGCAATGCAAATAGATTCTAAATAAAACATACAAAATACGTTAAGATTGTTTGTAAAGAGGCTTGGCCTATAAAAGGGTTACCATACGTCCCATATATACGAAAATGTTTTGTATTGATCCTCGGAAGTTATGGCATCCCTATTATACATGGCACGTTATCTTAAAGGAATGTATGCCCTCGAGCGAAAAATTTCGTACAATACTTTGTCGGAGTAGGTTACACCACAAACTTTTGCCTTCGTATGTGTACCAGTGTCCCTAATATAAAATGTACTAAAATGATTTTTTTTAACGTGGCTTCGACTTGCGAATTCGTTCCACAGTTCGGTTTCGCTCGCGGCTTCTTCGCGCGCAAAACGCGACTAAATGTGGAGCGGGTTTTTAAGGGTTAACGAGTGATATCACCTCGTCAAAAGAAACCGCTGGCTTCTTGGAACTATGTTTAAACTAGTTTAAAGTACCTTTTTTTTTGTTGACCCAGGAGAAATGCGTTACGCATACCCATCCGTCTGTAAACGGATGGGTTATATCGGACTCTCCTCTGGCGACGGCTTCTCCTAACGAGAAGCCGGCCAGAGGCATACCGACTAAAACTCCTGGGACTCTCCCTCATCTGTCCATGAGTGGGCGAGTGACATGGGGCCAAAGCTCGGAGCCTTTCACCACGTCACCCCCAGGACAGGGACGCCCGCCTGCACGGCGGGCACGGCGCTTCTCCCCCCGGGGTCGGGGGGAGGGATGGGGACAGCCGAGAGAGTCGTGCCGTCCCCACCAGGCGTAGGAGGAGGTCCGTGCAATGCCGGTGGTGGGGTTACAGCCCCACGCACCAGCGAACCTGCTCCTCGCAGGGGACCTGCTCCTCGCAGGGGAAGGTTAAAGTACCTATCTGTAGATTATTGAACATAAAAATACTGTAAATTTTTTGTTCAATCACATATTATTTGTTCAGACATAAACTCAAAAACTTCAACTGATATATCTTTATTTCCAGACTTATGTACGACAATCGTACATGATTGGCATACGTATTGACGTTAGACCTAACATCAATCTGTTGAGAAACTCAGATAGA
This sequence comes from Marasmia exigua, assembly GCA_019059595.1. Lineage (NCBI taxonomy): Eukaryota > Metazoa > Arthropoda > Insecta > Lepidoptera > Crambidae > Marasmia > Marasmia exigua. The sequence continues at coordinate 8,070,486 of CM032476.1, read as the reverse complement.
TAGTCACTCCGTTTTCTTTCACCACCGAGCTAATGAAAGAAAGACGCATAGTTTTAAACATCTAAAGGTGTGAGCTTGGATTTGAACCTACGACCTCCTATTCGGAGGGCGCATGTTCTTATCTACTGAGCTACAAACGCTCGTCTTCACTGCCATAGACAACTTATTAAATGGACGAGCTTGAAAAAGTAATCTTAGTACCTACATGTTACCGAACACTTTTGGGCTGCCGAATGCAAAATATCTAGGTCACTGAATAAAATTTTAATTTTGTGAATAATTTTAGCAATAACCATTTAGCTACATTAAAACCTTTCAGCTTTTGCGTGGGATTATTGTATACTAAAATTTTAGGAGCTAAAAAGCTTTTAAAATCCGCCCTATAGAAATAAATTTTACATTGCATAGTTCCATAGTGCGCCTGTTATTGGTACGACGTGCACGTATGAGATTTTCCCAAGCCCTGAACACAATATTGCAAAGACGAACAGTAAAGTAGCAAGCTCTTGAAGACGGCCATCTTAAGATTGTCGTTAAACGTGCAACATGCATGGAACTAGTAGAAGTCAGCGGAATGTGCCATTTTCGGAAAAAAAAGTCACAGAGAGTGAAAGAGATCCAACCGGCCCTGACGCAGATTCTATACGGGTGCGGTAGAGAAAGAACGTCGCTCAACACGTCACCCTAGTACTAACGGCTTCGCGCAGTTTTTCATGTATGGCTTTTTATGAAAAAGGCAGTCTGTTTAGGGTGCATGTCTATGGCAACATCATCATCCTCCTGCCCTTTTCCCAGGTTATCTGGGGTCGGCGCAGTATGTTTTACTTTTCCATACGTCCCTGTCATTCGTCATCGAATCATCCACCTCTTTTTACATCATGTCATTCTTCACACAATCCGTCCATCTCTTTTTCGGCCGTCCTCTGTTCCTCCACCCACTTACGTTTAAACATGTGGTTTATTATCTCTTCGGGAAGCACGGGGGTACAATTTGAGATGATATTGAGAATATCTTAAGGTGACACCGCGCAATTGACACCAATGAATACTTCAAGCAAAGTATTAACAAAATATTAGCAACCCACCTATGTAATGATTTCTTCCTACAAGTAACAATCCTCCTCCTTTAGTCGTTTTCCTCATTACTGAGGGTCGTGATTCCTCCCGGGGGCGGCCAGTTTCTCTATGCTCTTTATAATAGACCTCCATCTATGTCTGTCTTTTGCATTGTGTCATACAGCTTGGTGTTCAGCGTCGAACGTATTTGGTCTGACCATCTGATAGGGCTACGACCTCTGGGTCTCCTTGCATCCACCTTGCCGGTGACCATCAGCTGTTCCAGATTATGTCCCTCTTTCCGGGCTATGTGACCTAAAAACTCCAGGATTCTTCTCAGGTAAGTGGTAGACAGCCTGGTTTTATGTGGAGTTCTCGGTGGATGGATTCGTTTATACGGAAAGCAGTCCATGGGATTTGGAGCATCCTTCGCCAACACCACATTTCAAAGGCGTCGATGCGGTCTCTACCGGCTTTCTTTAGCGTCCACGTTTCCGCGCCGTAACTAAAGATGCAGAAGACCAGAGTGTTCACTAGTTTCATCTTAGTCTTTCGAGATATGTTACGATCTTTCCATATTCGCTGCATCTGGGCCATTGCGTTTTTGCCCATGCCATGCGTCTCCTGATCTCTGATCTTTTCACACGAGCCTGTGTTACTTACTGATAGTGGCTCCCAAGTAAGTAAAGTCCTCCATTTTTTCCAGAGCTAGATCACCTGTGATGTGGAGTGAGTTGTTCCGGTCCACTACTATAAGTTTGGTCTTAACAAGTAGGTAACAATAATTACCATAATTGCTAAATGTGGCTACTTTAGACAGTAATTGGAAATTATTGAAACTTGTAGGAAGTAATTATTACACGAGTTCGTCTCAAAAAAATGTTAATACCATCCTAAAAGTATTCATTGTAGCACTTTAAAAAAATCTCTTATTTGCCACAATCATTCGACAGTGGGAGAGCAACGTTTCGGCATGAATGGGCCGGCTCGACCGGAGCGATACCACAGAAAACCGACGTGAAGCACCACTGTGACAGCACACGTTGTTTCGCTGCGTGAGTGAGGGTACCGCAGGCCCAATCGGGGGGAAGGGGAGTTAAGGTTGGCAGCGCACTCGTGACTTCACTGGTGTTGCGTGTGTCCGTGGGCGGCGGCAATCGCTTACCATTAGGTGATCCGTTTGCTCGTCTATCATCTGTCATAAAAAAAAAACAGTATAACGTCACCTATCACATAAAAAGGGGTGTCACCTTAACAGAAGAACTAAGGTAGGTACACACTTTGACTGGATTTGGGACCTCAAGCACAACTGTCGCTTTAAATTGCGACCCTCAAGCCATTACGCCACGGAGGCAGTCAACGAGGTGTGAAGTACATAGCTTACCGATTTAGCCAGCTGAAGCAGGATTAGCAATAAGTAGAAAGTTGAGGTTAACGAGTAGGTACTGAAGGGCTAGCACGAACATTCAAAGAATTCATATCGTTAACATATCGTACCAACGCTACAATTACAGAGCAATATCTTTGAGAAGAGAGAGCAATACGCTAGTACCTAGTACTTAGCATGAAATACCTTCGTCGACGATAGTTCTTTGAATAAGGAAAAGCGATTGGTAATAAAGTATTATTATTATTATAGTGCCGTGTGGTCCCCGGCAGAGTAGAATAGGCCACCCTCACACTTATCGAGGTCGTAAAAGGCGACTAAGGTAAAGCTGCTGGCATGATCATCAGCACCCAGAGAAGGAAAACTCTGCATTTATATCAAAACCCTTGCCAACCCGTCTGCCAAGCGTGGTGAGTATGGCAATTACCCCTCATGTGATTGAGGGAGGCCCGTGCCCCAGCAGTGGGGACTTAAATGGGCTGATGATGATAATTATTATAGGTAAATACGAAGCCACTCGTCGAAATGTACTGGATACGTTAGGGTTGGGTTTGTATTTTTGGTTAATAACAATAGTTGACTGCTTCGGTGGCGTAGTGGTGAGTGGGTCACATTTTCCAGCAAGAGGTTCGATCCCCGGGTCGGGCCAAAAATTTGTTCCTAAGTTTTCGGTAAGAAATTTTTAGTACCAGCCTGGAGTCTGAAAGTCGGCGGTCATGTACCCCCGTGCCTCTGAAAGCACGTTATGGCGGTTACTCCTGCGCCCATTCCCTCTCCGGTCGTGTGACGCTGGTGTCCCATCGGAATTTGAGGGTAAGGAAATAGAGAGTGCACTTGTGATTGCGCACACACTTGAGCACTATAATATATCCTGCGTACGTGGCTGATTGTTACGATTAGCTGCCGTAGCCGTAATCGGTTGGAGGATTATTAATTTTTAGTTATGGTTAGGTACGTCTGTCGTAGCTCTTCACTTTTACAAATAAATTGCTCACGATATGAATATGCAACAAATCTATTGAAAAGCTTGTTCTATGGGAGAGGGGTCTGTAGTGGAAACCAGTATATAGAAAAACTTTGTTTCGGACGCCATTACAAGTACAAGCTCGGTACAAATATTTCTTACTGTCCCCACCGCCATTGTATCTTGGCGCAGTAAAATCGCGCGATAACCTATTCCGCAGCCGAGTTCCCGATACATTTTCAATATTTACGGTCTATTTTCAGGCCGTTTGACTGTGGAAAAGTTGAAATGCCAACAGAAATGGACGATATCGGACGCGACGTATAAATATTGTTTACCGAGCATTAACAACGGAGCTGAAAATACAAGGCTGGTTGTGCAAACTGACAGCGCAAGTCGCAGAGTAAATAATGATAGCGCTACGTATTCAGCCGGATGTCCTTTACTGGACTCTAGGGGAAATGAACGACTCTTGACTGTGCTTCGCTAAGGGACATTATAGCTTTGTGTGCATTGATTTTTTTTTATATATGTCTAGTGGCCCACCCTCAATACGTTTTGGGACATCGAATGATGTACTTGTTGTACATTTTTAGTATCTTCATCTCTTGGCCGTAATTTTTCATATTTACATAAACTATTATTATTCTCGAAAACTACAATAAATCGTGAACCATACATGTGATTCGAAACATTAGTTTCAAACTGTAAATGAAAGATGGCACTGGGCGTCGAATACATCGCGCAAATGTTGCGCTTTTTAAATTTAACTAGCCTTGCCGACTTCTATAGATTTTTTCTCTTTAGTATAGATTGAATATTTAACCTAATGGTTACTGCCTAAATGGTACTGAATCCATTCAATTGGGATAGGTCAGAAGACAATTGATTCAATGTAATTGCTGGACATGCCAAATCTTGCGATATGGTTTTTAGCGATTAGCGCCAGGCTGACCGCTAAAACACATCGCACGCTTAATTTTCAATAAGAAGTATCTACGTTCTCTTTATTGAAAATTGTTAACACAAGTTTTGAATGCGCCGAACAAAACTGATAAATAATGCCAGTCCTGGTTACCTCAGAGTAGATACAGAGTAGAGCGACCTCAATATGCCACTCATGCGCCAAGATGAATGCGGAGTGTTGTAAGTTTACAAACCGCATCGCAAAAATTCCAGGCTTATATCTAAAGCGTAGTCGCTACATTGATACTTACATATCTTAGTAAATATTGAATGAATGAGACATTTATTAACACAACAAATACAAATACATATATCATACGAAGGAAAATATGGGAACAATAACATGAATAATAAAAATAAACTATAAATAAGTGTTGTGCCAAATAGGCGCCCGCTCAGCATAAGTCGTGCCGGGTCATTACTGACACGTCACGACGCCGGTATTCTGAGGGTAACCCTGTAGCAATATTTTATCTCTGTTCAAGATAAAAAGGAGTGTAATTTAAATGGAAGAGAAAAGATAAAAATATAGATGGTCCAGAATCCTACACACAGCATACACCGGGGTTATTACAGACAATTATTTAATTAAACATGGATTGACATGAAGGAAGAGAACGTATTATCATCTTCTTAGTTTGTGGAAAAAATCAAGAGCAAAAAAAGAAAAAAAAACAAGGTCAAAACGAAAACCTATGCAGAGAAGATAAACACAATCAATATACTTTATAACGAAACAACCAAACAGAAATCGTATATTACACACTTAAATATTTCATTGCGTGTTCAGGCAGGATTTCCCACATCCCCACATCTTCTAATGATATTATTAATATATAAAATATGTATATTTCTGCCATTCTCAATTTCATTTGTTAAACTACTTTGCACTGCCTTCCCTTATTACGAATATGATGTTTCTTTCCTCTACCCAAAGTTTGTCTGGAACAAATCTCTACAAGCGATAAGACCGCCTTATTGTACTGTCTGTTGCTGTTGTTGTATCATGCTTGTATTTTATTTTTGTGCAATAAAGAATATTTATCTATCTTCTACGTTTCGGGTGGATTGGATATTTTATACTGATTAAACTACTGAACGCGTTACTAAACCCACAAAATAAATTAAGATAATTCATTTATTGCTAAAACTGTGTATAAAGTTGTAACATTTAAAACTAGAATCAACAGTTCGTCCGTTGCGGACGTACGCTACATTAAACAATGGTGGATATTCATCGTCATCGTCAGCCCATTGAAGTCCCCACTGCTGGGGCACGGGCGTCCCTCAATTACACGCTAGGCAGACGGGTTGGCGAGGGTTTTGATATAAATGCAGAGTTTTCCTTCTCTGGGTGCCTATGATCATGCCAGCAGCTTTACCTTAGTCGCCTTTTACGACACCTCGGTAAGAGTGAGGGTGGCCTATTCTACTCTGCCGGGGACCACACGGCCAATGGTGGATATTACAAATACGTTATTTGTTTTTTTTTGTAATCAAAAGATTTCTCAATGATAGAAACATCATTGAAAGAATAATTTGATTCTCGTTTAAACTACCTGAGATATCACAACTTTAAAATCACATTATTTTAGGCAAAACCAAAACACTCCATACAAATGACTACTGAGATGTGACGGCACAAACAAGTATTTTGTATGCATTTCATTTGAATGGTTCTATTATAATAGTTGGTGCAAATTGTATGGGTTATTCAATGGTATAATTAATTCTTAATAATTTTATTTAAAATAGCCTTGCCCATGAATCTTTGAATGACCATAAAACCGGCTAGACGTTATATTTTTAATTGAGAAATTTTGCTATTGGCACATATTTACCTATATTTTGATAAAATATTTATATTTTGTAAGCTCGAGAGCTCAGTCAAATACCCTATTATGTAAGTGCTTGACTCGCCATGATTTGGCGAACGAAACGTGGAAAATATGGGTTCAAATCCTGCCTGAAATACGCGATGAAATTTTTAAGTACGTTATTTAAGTGCATTTTCGCATGGTTGAGCCGGCGCATTCGGCATGAATGGACTTGGCTCGACCGGAGTGAGAACCCGCCCCACAGAAAACCGGCGTGAAGCAGCACTGTGCTGTATTTCGCTGCGTGAGTGAGGGTACCGGGGGCCCAATGCAGGGGAAAGGGGGTTTATAGGTTGGCAGCACATTTGTGATTCCACTGGTGTCGCGGGTGTCCATGGGTGGCGACAATCGCTTACCATCAGGTGATCCGTCTGCTTGTCTACCACCTATCACAATAAAAAAAATACTCAAGTAAAAAAAAATACAAAAAAGGATATTAGTATTATGCTTGAACCTGCATCCAATTCAAACAGGTATTTCCAAAATTAATCCCATCAAGTAACCCACTGGGCATAAAACGAGAGGTTCACAATGCTTTATTAAGGTGACGGGTAGGGCAGACGCCGCTTGTGTGCCCTACCCGTCACCTTAATAAAACGTTCCAAACCAATCGATTTTCATTTTTAGCTACTAAACCGGATCTATTTTAAACAATTTCAGGATGACAAGCTCTCGGCAAACACCTATACTATTAATTTAATACTTATAGTTGACTGTTTGGTCTGCTTTTGTCCTGGAATTTTGGATTACCGCCAAAAGTGGCCGCTTTTGGCGTGAATCAATTTTTCGCGTACAAAAACGGACCCAACATTTGTGCATGGTTAACTAATGAATAACATACGTGTTTGCTGAGAGATTGTAACCCCGAAATTGTTTTAATTAGATCCGGTTTAGTAGCTTAAAAATTAAAATCGATTGGCGTCGCTAGTGTGCCCTACCCGTCACTTTAACGCGGCAGATATGTGATTAATGCGTTTCACATCTGCGCCCGCGCGTAGGCGATGCGATTAACGACTTGTCCGTCATTTGCTATGAATGGACAACATTTCAAATTTTTAACATGTCCATATTGTTTTTTTATATGAAAATAGAAATAAAATTAACAGACCCATATTTTTTCTTTTTTCAAAATTTGTCCATTTTCATGCATAAAATAATTATTGAAATTCTTTATATTCTAAATAGACGTAAGCGCCAAATGACGTCATCGGACGGCTGAATACAGCGATATTCCTTTGCTTATCATTGTTTTAATAAAAAAAAGGTACTACTGTCAATGGTAAATAATACTAGTGTCAACATTGTCAACGTCATTCATTCATTCAACGTTGACAAGTTGTCTTTTTTTTGACATTTGCATGTCATGGGTTTGGCATTTCGTAAATTTAAAACTATAATGTGCTAAGCAAAGAAATATTTTACATTCTGCCGTCCGATGACGTCATCTTACGTTTTATAGTTTTTAATTTTTTTCTCAGTAAATAAGCAATATAAAAAATGAATAAATATATATTCGAGTAGCGGAAAAGTAAATAAACAATTGGTATTTTTTGTTTCAGAGCTTAGCAATTTTGAAATGTTGTCCATTATCTTTTGCTGCTGATCGGTTGAAAGTTTGGGACACAATGGACAGTATGATAAAAATGATTTTCCGAAACTAAAAATACTATTTCTAGATTAGACTCAGAAATGTAAGAAAAATAATTACAGAATATTTAAACAGATATTTACGGGGAAAATAAATAAAATCTAAAAATCCTTGAAATTGGCGAAACTAGCGCCTATAGATTCGTATTAATTGTGGCAATTATGAGACATGTTTTAAAAAAAGTATAACGGTGAACCCATAAAGGAAAGTATTAAGATTTTTTTGAGACCGTGAGAGCCACGCTTCGGCATGAATGGGAGGCTCGACCAGAGTGATACCATGAAAACCGGCGTGAAGCAGCAATGTGCTGTGTTTCGCTGCGTGAGTGAGGCCCAATCCGGTAGAAGGGGGATTTTAAAATTTGGAAGCGCACTTGTGGCTCGCAGGTCTCCATGGGCGGCGGCAATTGCTTACCATCACGCGATCCGTCTGCTCGTCAGCCACCGATCACATAAAAAAAGAGACAAAATTGTGTCAGAATTTCTTCATACACTTAATTGCTAAAAGTGGCTCCCTTTAGGCAATAATAAGAATTTTGGTTCTTGTACGAAGATAATAATATTACACAAGTACATCTTAAAAAATCTTAATACTTTTCTTTATGGATTCACCATTGAATTTAAAAAAAAATGTCTCATAATGGCCACAATCAATACAAATCTACTAGCAGCGCTAGTTACCTCGATGCGTCACCTTATAAATGTGGATGGGTATACAATTGTTGTACCACCCTCACTCTTACCGAGGTGTCGTCGCTGTGTAGTCCCCGGCAGAGTAGAATAGGCCACCCTCACTCTTACCGAGGTGTCGTAAAAGGCGACTAAGGTAAAGCTGCTGGCATGATCATCAGCACCTAGAGAAGGAAAACTCTGCATTTATATCGAAACCCTCGCCAACCCGTCTGCCAAGCGTGGTGAGTATGGCAATTACCCCTCAGGTGCTTGAGGGAGGCCCGTGCCCCAGCAGTGGGGACTTAAATGGGTTGACGATCATGACGATGATACAATTGTTGACATAATGATTCTGAACAGGTCAACCATGATCCAGTTGGTTCATCTATCTAAAGGGTAGCAAATAGTCGCTTTATTGCATTTACCAGACTTTACGTCCAAAAAATAACGTCAGTATATTGAACATTCTAGCATTTAAAACAATACTTACTGTAATCATATTGGTCAGATGTATTATAATAACCCTTAAAAACAGTTAGGTATTTGGTATGAAAATCATGGAGTGGTCGCAGATTTCTTTTGATGTGTGCATGAGTGTTTACTTTAACCAGAGCTTACGCACAAAATAAATTCTCGATTCTTTCCCACAGATTAAGTGTTCATTCTCCTACGATTATCCATACGATTTTCTACCTTTGTTTCGTCTTCAAAGAGAAACTAGTACCCTCGCTCAGTTGTATAATCCACATCGTCTTATTCAGTATTCGTTCTTACGTCACTCACCTCTCTCCGGACTTCAAAGAACTAGTATTCAACGTAGTGCTGCCAACCGATACAGAACTATCGATTAAACAATAGTCTATCTTTATATATAAAAGGAGAACCTGAGTGATTAAGGTATTAAGTGACTAGGAATGAACCCATAGCCCAAACTACTAACCCTAGACACTTGACATTTGGGAAGGGGGTTCATTTAAAAGTGAGCACTAAGCAGGGATTTTAAAAAATTCAACCCTTAATGGGGTAAAAAAGGGGTTAACATTTTGTATGAAAGTCCGCCATCTTTGATGTTAGAAATATGAAAATTGGTTTTCAGACTAATAATTTGAAATAAAAAGTTACCCATTAAACGTTTTCTGAAAATCACCCTTAAAAGGGGTAAAATTAGGGGATGAAATATCAGTACAGGGGTTAAGCCATTTTAAAGTAAGAATCTTAAAAATCGCTATACATTCTCCTTATGTTAAACTAAGAACAAGTTGCTTTAACATTTTTAGAAATTCATCCCTTAAGGGGGTGAAAAGTGTAATTGAAGTTTGTATGGAAATCCGTCATCTTTGATATTAGGATTTCACTTTCCTATTCCTTTTGTATATATAATTAAAATAAAAAGTAGTTCACTTCAACGTTTTTGGAAAATCACCCTTTAAGTAGTCAGTAGTCAATCACCCAGTATGGGGATTAGACAGTTCAAAAGTATGTTTGTCCGTGTAATGTGATTGAGGGAGGCCCGTGCCCCAGCAGTGGGCACTTCAATAGGCTGACGATGACGATGATGAGGTTTACTTCTTAAGCAAAAACAATCAACTTACGTTAGGTACTGGTAGGGCGACAATTACGCAGCACTATAACATATTCCCGCATAGGATAATCTCAATAGCAAAACGTGCGTTGAACACAGTCGGTATTTCCCCGTTATACCGCGATTAATTCTAACTGGGTCACTCTGGGTCATGACAGATACATGAAAAAAAAAGTAGGTATTATCGACAATTTGGCAGCACTATTCCACTATAACTTATTCTGCATATCTCAATAACAAACGTGCGTTGAGCACGTTTGGTTTTTCCCCGTAATACAAGTACCTCGATATGTACATATGTATTATAAGTATGTATTTACAATAGAAAAGTATTAAATGTATATATTTGTAATTCCGCTGTTGGTTATGACATCCGTAACACCGGTGCTTGAGCTACCTATTCGGGAAGTCAGATTAATGAAATGAATGAAATGAAATACAGAACACTTATGAATGTCAACATGTTTACCACTGGTTCCGAATGTAGTTTTCTGCCAAGAAGACACCAGCAAGAAACTCAGCAGTTACTCTTTTAAAAAAAAAGTTTTACAAAATGTCACCATTAACTTAAAAATATAGTACAATTTTTGTGTTACTAATATGTCCCTAAATTATTGTCATTCAAAAAAACGTCTATTTTATAATAGCCTTTCTTCATTAAACAGTTTTTATATACAATTTAAACTTATTATGTACTTATAATGTATGACGTGATGTTGTGAAATATTTATTAAATTATTTATCACTTTAAAAAAACATGACTATCCTTTCGCGTAATATACTATTATTTTCGCATAATATTCCCATAACAAAATACCTTGAGCGCGGTCGGTTTTTCCCCGTAATACCTCGATTGTTTCTAACTGGGTCGCTCGCTGGTTGTCGACGCAATGGGATAAAAGCAGGCTGAACTAAACGGCTTGTACCTGGGATTAATTGAAGTGGATTACAGTCATTTATATGCACAGAAACGTATGCATAAATCTGGCTAGTTTGTACCAGCGTTGCATTGATTATAGTCAAATTGTTTTCATGTCAAAGACGCTGAACTAGAAGAGACGTGAAATCAACTCAATGGCGAATACATCTCTCACCTGCGATTTGCAGACGACATCATCATAATGGCAGAAACGCTGCAGGACCTAGAACAGATGCTGAATGACCTGGCTGACTCTTCTACATGCATCGGCCTACGGATGAACTTGGACAAAACCAAGGTCATGTTCAATGAACATAATCTAGAGGAACCGATTGCAATTCACGGCGCCGTCCTCGAAGCTGTTCAAAAATACGTATACCTCGGACAGACTTCGCAATTGGGTAGAAACAATTTCGAGGATGAGGTGAATAGGAGAATCTAGTTAGGTTGGGCAGCATTTGGAAAACTACGTCGTGTCTTCGTATCGTCGATACCACAGTGCCTATAGACGAAAGTCTTCAATCAGTGCATCCTACCCGTCATGACATACGGAGCCGAAACGTGGACCCTTACGGTACTGCTGGTCCACAAGTTAAAGGTCGCTCAGCGGGCTATGGAACGAGCAATGCTCGGCGTCTCTCTCCGAGATCGAACCCGAAGTGATCCGGCAGAGAACCAAAGTCATCGACATTGCTCACCGGATAAGCAAGCTTAAGTGGCAGCGGGCTGGCCATATTAGCCGCAAAACCGGCAACCGATGGGGTAAACGAGTTTTAGAGTGGAGACCGCGTCTTGGAAAACGTAATGTAGGGTGCCCTCTGGCTAGATGGAGGGCGATCCGCCGATGACGCGGTTAGGGACAAGCTTGCAAATAAAACATAAATTATTAACATACCCCAAAACTCCCCTCTGAGGTCCTTAACTACATAAAATCAGCAAACCCCCCTACCCCAAAAAAAAATAATGACGGTGCATTTTATACATCTTACTAACATTAACCATGCATGACTGCCTAAACTTGTTAGTAGTTGTTATTTTAATTTAATTTAGTTTAATTTTATCGCGGAGCGAATTTCATGAATAATTTGTACCACTTAAAAAACGAGCACAAAAAATGCATGGAACCAGTGTCCGTGGAATTTCATTACAATAAAAAAAAAGTAATACACCGGCGTTTGAATGGCTATGACTTTGACTGACTTCGACAGTGATCTACTCATGTATTTTCAATAAGTTCACTTGATATTGGCTTATTATCTTCGATTAAAGCTATAATAACTTTTACCCGAAGATAATTAGCCAAAAAAGGACAAAAGTATCGCTTCGATACCTACTATCCACTGCGTAACAAGAGTAGAATAGGCCACCCTCACTCTTACCGAGGTGTCGTAAAAGGCGACTAAGGTAAAGCTGCTGGCATGATCATCAGCACCCAGAGAAGGAAAACTCTGCATTTATATCAAAACCCTCGCCAACCCGTCTGCCAAGCGTGGTGAGTATGGCAATTACCCCTCATGTGATTGAGGGAGTCCCGTGCCCCAGCAGTGGGGACTTAAATGGGCTGATGATGATGATCCACCGCGCTTGTCCTCTAAATCCTGTAATTCATCAGTATGATCCTAAAATAAATAAATAGTTAGAAACATGAAGCAATTTTACACAAACATTTGATGCTTGTGGCACAGTTGTCAAAATTATAATGTACTTAGAATCAAGAATTGTCCATAACATATTTTTCATACCAACGTGCTCATCTATTCCATTTATAAAGAGGTAAAAAATCACACCAAACCGCCAGCGGTAACGGTTATAGGTAATCTGAAAACACGAAACGCTTGCGCCATGTAATCGACACCTAGCACCATCTACTGGTATAAAGTAGAACTAATGACCCGAACCAGAGTAGTTTCCTAAATTAACAAGTGAATAGTTTTATAGTAAGTCGTGTAAGTTACACTATTTATAACTCAAGAATGGCTTGACAGATTTGACTGAAACCCAGTGCAAAGGTTGCTTAGAAACAGAATACGAATACAGAATACTTTTTATCCGAATAATGTCAGGTCCCTGTGGGATAAACCAAAACGAATACAATAATGCCGCGGGCATACAACAATCCACGTCCTCGGCGAGTGCATAGCGCTGCATCGCTGCAGAAGCCGGCACCTAGGAGCACACATGATCTCGGCTGACGAGATCAAAAGCTCTCCCATCAGCTCCATTCTCGGGTTTATCCTGGAACTGGAGCTACATGAGGTGCTGTAATATGTTATGGGGCTGCCACAATAGAACATCTACTGGTCGCAGTGGCTATGAGACGCAGGGCTCACCCCATTTCTATCAAATAATAATAATAAATGCCGCGGGCAAAAGCTAGTTGGTAATATTGTTTACGTAATAAGACCCGTGTATGATCATAATTTAATCAACAAAGGAAAATTTCCAATTTACCCAAACGATTAAACAAGTAAATCAGTTGTTAAGCTCCATAGACCGCAGTATGAAACACGAAGGTTGAACAACTTTATTATTTTTTAATACATAATACAGCGTGTATCTGTGGACATTTACATCCCTTTAACCGCGTGTTCATCCAACCATTCTGAACAACATTTGTTCTACGACTTTTCTAAACTTTCAAAATCTACAAAATTTTTTCGACTCCCCATTATAAATGACCAAGTCACGTGACCGACTTTGTATGAGAAGTTGGAATTTTTTTATGCGAACTTCCAAATGTCATAGAACAAATGTTGTTCAGAATGGTTGATAGAACCCTGGTTAAAGGGATGTAAATGTTCACAGATACAACCTGTATTTAACCGTGAAGTTATAATATAATTTGGATATTTAACAGGAAATTTCGTAACATCCTAGACCAGCTTGTACTTTTATAATAATAAGCCTCATAATCGCGCGATACCGCACCTTAAGGTGACGGGTAGGGCGCACTAGCGATGCCAGTCGATTATTAATCGGTACAACGCGTACAGCGAATAATTGATTCACTCCAAAAGCGACCACTTTTGGCGAGAATCAATTTTTCGCGTACTAAAACGGACGCCAACATTTGTGCATGGTTATTTAATAAATAGTATAAGTGTTTACCGAGAGATTGTAACCCCGAAATTGTTTAAAATAGATCCGGTTTAGTAGCTAAAAAATAAAATCGATTGGCGTCGCAAGTGTGCCCTACCCATCACCTTAAGGCGACGGGTGGCCCTAACTAGCGACGCCAATCGATTTAAATTGATAGCAACTAAACTGGATATCTTTTTAACAATTTCGAAGTTCGAGCCTCTCGGAAAGAATATATATACTATTTCATCGTCAGCCCATTAAAGTCCCCACTGCTAGGGCACGGGCCTCCCTCAATCACATGAGGTGTAATTGCCATACTCACCACGCTTGGCAGACGGGTTGGCGAGGGTTTTGATATAAATGCAGAGTTTTCCTTCTCTGGGTGCTGATGATCATGCCAGCAGCTTTACCTTAGTCGCCTTTTAAGAGTGAGGGTGGCCAATTCTACTCTGCCGGCACCACACGGCGTATCCGGTTTAAACACTAACAATTTAAATCAAATTGCGGCGCTAGTGTACACTACCCGTCACCTCAAAACACTACGGACTTTAATCATGGACGTTAAATAAACCTTTGTTAGCTAAAATGGTGTTATAGAGCAGTTCTGACGTTTAAAGCAAAAAAAAAAAATTATAGCTAACTGTTTTAGTTAGTTTACTAAACCAACATTTATGAATAAGAACCTTAAACATCTGATTTTGAGACACTGAGTCAAATAAGAAATTATGGATCTTGAATCGAATCAATTGAATTAGCAGCTCACTCTGGTAATAAAACCTTTTTTTTTTTTGGTTTCGCAGGGGGAATGCCGCCGGCTCAAGAGATGAGCCTTATGCATACCAGACCACCGGGGTGTGGCCGGGTTATGTGGGGCTCTCCTTTGGCGGGGGGCTTCTCCCAAAGAGAAGCCAGGCAAAGGCATACCCACTAAACCCCCTGCGGTTCTCCCTCATCGCCCATATTGGGGAATATCATGGTGATACAGCCAAAGCCTCCCTACACGATATTCCCCGGGCGGATGTCCGCCTATACGGCGGACTAGGCGGTTCCTCCCCCGGACGTGCCGGGAGCGGGTATAGGGACAGCCAGGAGAACTGAGCCGTCCCTATCGGGCAGCAAAGGGAGCCTGTGCAATGCTGATGCTGGTGCCCCCGTACCACGCACCAGCGGGAGGTAATACAACCTATTTTAATACAAAGTACTTATTGTACAATGGAATATATGAGTGATCTGTTGCGCAGTACTGTAAATTTCGGAGCACAGCAAATAGGTACAGCTGCTATAAATATGCTATTTTACATAAATCCTATCACATTTGGAGATTTACGCATGAATATACGATTTGTCATATTTATCGTCCAGATTTACATTCAGAATATGTGGACTGGTAGTTTTATCACTATAATATTTCAATATTACGAGACGATTTAAATCTTTGATTACGGGTTACAAACAAGCTTGATTTTGTCGATCGTGACGTTTTAAGGTGACAGGTATATACAGATAAATAGTATAAGTGTTTGCCGAGAAATGGTATCCCCGAAATTGTTTAAAATAGATCCGGTTTAGTAGCTAAAATTAAAATCGATTGGCGTCGCTAGTGTGCCCTACCCGTCACCTTAAATGCCAATCTATAGGGCCTATTCCGAGCAGGCGACTTTGAAGTCGAGTTTAAGATTTTTGTAGAAAAAATATAAAAATCTCTAATTTCAACTTGGATGTCAAGTGGTCGAGAATAGGCTCTCAGATCTCTAGTGACTGATTCAAAATGTAGTCAATCAATCAGTGACTCTATATAAATAGATAAATAAATATTTCACAACATCACATACCTACATTGATCTGACTCCGAGATAGGTAGCTCAAGCACCTGTGTTACGGATATAAGAATCAACAGCGGGATTACAAATACATACATATAGTACTTTTCTTTTTTAAAAACATAATATTATAATACATAGAAAATACCCCGACCAACAAACAGACATGTTCATGCACACAAATGTTTGTACTGTGAGGGGATCGAACCCGTTAACACGTTCACTACCACATCAGAGGCATCGTTCACTACCACTGTTCCAAACGGGTTGTCAAATATAAATAAATTAATAATAATAGGGGGAATGGATGATCGGTAGATGCATGGCAAGGAAAGAGATCGATGTTTGAATTAGAATGACGTGCGAGAGTGAGATAGAAGACGAATGGCCGACGACGACTGAAGATGAAAAGTCGTACCAAATTGTGCAAATAATGAAGAAGAATTGTTCCCGAAACCTGCGTTATTATTTATTCTGTCCCACATTCATTGAATTATTTTTTTATTCCTACATTGTTTAGTTATTAGAATATTACCTACTTTGAGATTAGATGATGAAGTGGTCTAGCGCTTTTATTATTTTTTTCAATTATTATTAATAATTTATGCAATGTCAACTCTGCTTTGAAATTTGTTTTGTAAGTTTTCTATTTGAGAACAAGTTGAGCTAATATGAGTAATAGGTACTACCAGCCTTCATTGAGTTGAAAAGTTCAAATCCCTCAAATTGCTTTATCGATTTTAATATAGACTTCTCGGCTCGAATATCAACTACGAGTAGGTATACCTACCTGCTTCCTGAATATTTGCTTAAACAGGACTATTCTTGAACTTTAAGATCGTGGGAGAGCCACGCTTTGGCATGAATGGGCCGGCTCGACCAGAGTGATACCACGGCCTCACAGTAAACTGGCGTGAAGCAGCACTGTGCTGTGTTTCGCTGCGTGAGTGAGGGGAAAGGTGGGTTTCAATGTTGGCAGCGCACTTGTGACTGCACTGGTGTCTATAGACGGAGGCAATCGCTTACCATCAGGTGAGCCGTCTGCTCGTCTTCCACCTTCTTTTTTTTTAAGTTAGCCTGTAGCGTCCCACTGCTGAGCAAAGGCCTCCCCCAAATTCTTCCATTGATCCCTGTCCCTGTCTTGCCAATCTTGGACATATTTGTAAAAATCGTCACACCATCTTTTTCTGGGCCTACCCCGTAGTCGCCGTCCATCGGTCGGGCGCCATTGTCTGCCACCTATCACATAAAAAACTACACTGTATAGGACTTATTACAGCATATTGTACAAATTATTGGCAGACGAAATCCAGGTCGTCCAGAGAGTCACGTTGGGCCGACGATATCACCAGAAGTAGAATTAATAGTTACTTACAAATTTAAAAGTTAGTATGGAAAATAAAACTTCTAAGAAAATCGCCATACAAGACAGCAATTTTAAAGGTAAAAACCTAATATTAATTGCCTATTTTTATCTCGTTGTTTCTTCGAAATTTCGTAGCGTATAATGTATTAGGCAAATCCCACTGCCAAAATTTTGCCAGAAGTTTCAGAATTACCCTGTAGTATGAAAGTTGCTTTAGCAGAGAACTTTCTTGGTTAAACATACTTAGGTATATATTTGGTTAGCGTGTATTACAATATTAATATTATGTACATTGCTTATCATGAGACTGCCTCGGTTCCTTAGTGGCACGTGGATTCCCAGGTTCAACAATCCGGGTAAAAATAGTAGGTAACTGAGATGAAGTTACTCCACGTAAGTAATTTTTTCGCGGTTATGACGCCATTCGATGGTGAATGATGTCGTTCGATAGAGAATCGATAGACGCGTCATTTCGCCTAATCACAATCAAGATAAGACTAATAAAAACCTTTAAAATTACGAAAAAGTAACAGCACAGAAGTCATAAAATGACTTATAATGCTATGAGATGACCACGTGAGTCAAAACTTAGTTTTTTTTATTATTTCATTAATTTATTGGTGGCAGTTATGACATTTTTATGCCATTTGTTAGAGACTTGAAGACAAATTGTTTTTTTTAGCAATCAGAATTCAGTTGCGGCCATCAAAAACCTTTTGAATGTTGAAAAAGTAACAGAACGGAAGTCAACAATTGAATACCAATGGAAGTAGCTTGCTAAGTCTCTGATGAGTTTTTTGGCTTTCCTGAAAAGTTGCTTAAAATGAGTTACGTGGTGTTAGAACTTTAACGACGATAAGCTGTTAATAAATTCTCAATGTCAAATCAGGATTTGCTGCATATTCTCGTGAAGGAAGGCTTTGAAATATGTGGAAAAGGAAATAGAGTTTAGTGGTATTTGACTGGTTCATTTTTTTTCTATGTCTCGCCTGCCAAAATCCGGCAGACAAGCAGACGGATCACCTGATGGCAAGTAAGCGATTGCCGCATCGACCCTCGCAACACCAGTGAAGTCACAAGTGTGCTGTCAAACTTTAAACGGGGAAATTGAGGGTTTCAAGGTTGTGTCTCTACTGGTGTCGCAGGTATCTATGGCGGTGGCAATCGCTTACCATCTTAAGTTCCCTCCTCATTCTTCAATACCTCTCCCAATTCTTCACCATTCAGTCTATTCGACTGTGCCTCTGACAATCAGGCAATCCAATGTCCTACGCATCTTTAAAGCCCAAATCACATTTCCTGAAATGGTCTTAAACCATTGCTCCCACTTCCTCTCCCCCATTTCTTCCTGTCCTCTAATAAAATCATTCGTATGCTTTGAGATCAATTGTTACTATTTTAGTTGCAATATTTATCTATATTTTAAAATATTTAGGTATTGCGTATGTATTAGTGTATTCATATTTCATTTATATATTTATATTTAAACTTTCTGTCTAAATTTGCACCGCCCTACACCTTCATCAAGTGTCCTTTACCCAAAGGGAGAGATCGCTCATAGTGACAAGGCCGCCCTCGTTGTACACATCCTGTAATTGTCAAGTTTTCAAGTTTTTTTAAGTTTTCAAACTTTATTTCGAGTGCAATAAAAGTATATATATATTCATTTATTCATTCATTCATTTATCAGGCGACCCGTCTGCTCGTCTGGCGCCGATCACAAAAAACCTCTTTCCCTTACTTTGCCAAACAGCACAGGCGCTGCTTGACGTCGGTTTTCTGTGAGGCCATGGTGTCACACCGGTCGAGCCGGCCCGTGGCGATTGGACTGTATATAATCTGCTGATGAGGGATGCTGATAAAAACTTCTGGTATCAGCAGAACTATATTTATTTAGTATGGTTTACAGATACGGACATTACAATTAGACAATACAATAATAAACAAAACAATAATAATATATCAAAATCAGCTGACGACCCGTTTGGAACAGTGGTAGTGTACGCTGCCTCTGGTGCAAGGGTTGCGGGTTCGATCCCCGCACAATACATACATTTGTGTGCATGAACATGTTTGTTTGTATTGGTCTGGGTGTTTTCTATGTATTATAAGTATATACAAAAGAAAAGTAATACGTATATGTATATATTTGTAATCCCAATGTTGATTCTGACAACCGTAACACAGGTGCTTGAGCTACCTATCTCGGAGTCAGATCAATGTATGTGATGGTGTGAAATATTTATTTATCTTACTTATCAGTAAAGAAGTAATCCTCCGTCCGTCGATCCTCAACACGGCCCATTTATTCGGTAGTCACCCTTCTTTTAGGGGGGACGGGTATGCGTAATGAATTTCCCCTACAAGAACAAAAAAAAAGGTATAAGCCAAGTGCGATTTAGATCTTCGATTAAGTACTTACAATTCTTTGGCTTAAGTTGAAATTTCTGCGCATCTCCCCAAATTGCTTGCCGACTTAACTTTTAAAGGATCACCAATCGAACTTGATATGACATCATTCGTCCAGAACGGTTCGTTTTACTCACCGAAGTACGTGGAGACGTGCCTTAAAATTCTTTTTGCAATTTTGCTTCGCGTCTGTTCTTTGGGAATACTAAAAGCGTCTCTCTGTGAATTTTCATCGCAAAGATGGAAAGTAAAGGAGCGCTGAGTATGAAACGAGGATACGTTCGTTGTACTTAAAGTGCTGATGTTTGAATAGCACAGACTAATTATAATGTTAACCGCTAAAAGACGTCCCTTTGAAGTGCCAATCAGTTTTCAGGGACCTCCCCTTGATGTCAAGCCTTCTGTCGGGATCCTTGGTGTCGACATTTCGAGCAATGTCCAATCATCTGAAAGACAAAATCTAAAATAGCTTCAAAGAAACTTGGTGTACTTAATAGAGCGTGGCGGTATTTCACGCCAGCTCATCGATTACAACTCTATAAGGCACGAGTTCGGCGCCATATGGAATACTACTCCAACTCTGGGCTGGTGCACCTCTGTACGAACTTCCTCCGTTTGGCAGCATACAACGTAGGGCTGCTCGAATTGTAGGTGACTTGACTCTCTCTAGTCGACTCGATTCCCTCAGCATTCTATACCGCATATATCATGGGGAGAGCTCTATGGAACTGTTTGATCTATACCCTGCAGTTGAACCACATGCACCACACATCAAACCACACACAAGCAATTGTCATTCCATCCCGATCATCTCGATTAGTGGCAGTCTAATATTTAATGTGCGTTTCTCGCGGAACTTCCTACCACGTACCTTAGTTATATGGAACTGTTTGACTGCGGGAGTATTTCCCTTCAAGAGAAGAGCGTACCGGCCTTTTTTTAAAAGGTCGGTCGGTAACATTAGCGATCTCTCTGATTTCGCGGATGCTCATGGGCGGCGGTTTTTTTTACCTGATAGCAGATGAGTAGACAGATCACCTGAGCGTGGGAAAAAAGAGCGCTGGAAACGAAGCGTTCTGGCAGGGATTGGTTCCAGGTGGAAAGTGTGTGTCTGTCTGTCTGTTTGATCATCTTTCACGGCAAAACGGAGCGATGGATTGACGTGTTTTTTTTTGTAGAAAAAGTTGAAGGGATAGAGAGTAACATAGTTATAGCTTTTTAAGGTTTACTGTGTACGCAAAGATCGCTTAATGCTCTTCGTATATAATAATATCTTTAGGGTGATGATGGGACTTGAATTGAATTGAATTGAATAGTGGATGAATAGATGGAAGAAAACTACTTTTTATCCCTTTTTAATACAAACAGAGCCGCAGGCAAGAGTTAGTAGTATATACCTACTCTTTTTTACTAAAATTGATCGTTAAATTTGTTTTAATAACCCTTTATTTTTACCCTTTGAAAAAGTACCGCCGAATCAATCGACCGTTAATAAGCGGTTGTCAACGGCTTCACAGATTAAATAAATACAATTTCATAGCTCCTATTCCAAGACGCATACCTGAGAGAAATTAATTAAGAATTTTGTCTTAAATCCCTTTGTTATTTAGATCTGGTCGGGGGGTTACTTAGGATTAATATTTGCTGATTTGCATCACTTTTGCGGTGTGTTTGAAAGCTGGAAGTTCAGCGACTTGAAACAGAAACGGTACTCATATTCGTGATTATAAATAAATTATTGAATTACTCTATTTATTAAAAACCGCATCAAAAGCCACTGCGTTTTAAAGATATAAAGCATGCAAATAGAGACAGATATACAGTACATTTTTTTTTCGTTGCCAGTAATGAATCATATTCAAAGCAATTGGTTTACGAAATTCAAATCACAAAATTTTATTTGCTGAGAAATGAAATTACTTATTTAGTTAAATTAAAATAAATAATATTGGTATTGTATATATGACATAAGTACGTAATTTCAAACAAATTCGTATACTACGCACAAGTTTAAGACGAAACCTTATTATGTTTTTTAAATAAATAAATAAAAATACGTTTATTGCTTTCTCATAAAACAAAACAGGTACATAGGTACATAGGTCAGGTACATTTTCATTCTATCTGTGGAAATTTGTAATTAGCATTACTTTAAATATTGTTTCACTTGAAAATTGGTCTGTAAATTTCCCTAATAAAATAAAATGAAATAAAATTGGATTTTGATTGCAAAGTCGTATAATCGTCGAATAAGTATCAAATTGTATCGATATTTATGTAGTAAATCAATAGAAATATAAAACAAAAATATACTTTTTCGTCCGACTACTCTAGGGAGTAGCAGGTGAATGACTTATAAAAAGTGTGGCAAACCGACCTCTGAAGTTAATCATTTTATTTTCGTTTTTATTTTGTTTCTCAATTTGACGTTTTTATATTGTCATTGATTTGTTTTGGTGCAAACGGTACGTTAATATATTTTATTTCTATATGTAACGCGCATGGTAAGCCCCTCAGGCCAAGTTGCCACGTTTGGCAACCCAGCGGCGCCACGATCGCGCCGCGCGGTTCGCGCGCCTGCTCGCTTGCGCGATTGTACTCCTTAGCGTAGAATCCACGAATAAATATACATTTAAGACAGATTGTCCTTAGTATTTAAGTTAATTTGAAAGTAAAAGTACTACTAGAAGTCTGGAGTTATTATTTAACACCCGACAAGGCGCCCTGAGAAAGAAGAAATAGAAAAGTCTCATCTCTGCCGAGGAGCAAACGCCGGCCACATATATTTTGATTGCTTTCTTGCTATTTTACAAGCTTTTATTTAGTTTCACCTGTCCCGTTGTCTGTCGTTCTGTAATCAAATCTTGCAACTTAAATTTGATCCACTTTCCGGTTTCCGATTGAGCTGAAATTTAGAATGCATGTATAAATCGGATGACAATGCAATGTTATTGTGACATAGAGCCGATCTGATGATGGAGCTTGAAGGTGGCCATAGGAACTCCGTAATTAAATGATGCAACCCTATCGAGTTTGAGCTCATTAGATTCGTCTTGACAAGTACTTTGATACTATATGGTAACCAGGGTCTGATGATGGAGCCGGAAGGTGGCCATAGGAACTCCGTAATTAAACGATGCAAACCTATCGAGTTCGAGCTCATTGGATTGGTCTTGACAAGTACTTTGATACTATATGGTAACCAGGGTCTGATGTTGGAGTTGGAAGGTGGCCATAGGAACTCCGTAATTAAACGACGCAACCCCATCGAGTTTGGGCTCATTGGATTAGTCTTGACGAGTACTTTGATACTATACGGTAACCAGGGTCTGATGTTGGAGTTGGAAGGTGGCCATAGGAACTCCGTAATTAAACGACGCAACCCCATCGAGTTTGGGCTCATTGGATTAGTCTTGACGAGTACTTTGATACTATACGGTAACCAGGGTCTGATGTTGGAGTTGGAAGGTGGCCATAGGAACTCCGTAATTAAACGACGCAACCCCATCGAGTTTGGGCTCATTGGATTAGTCTTGACGAGTACTTTGATACTATATGGTAACCAGGGTCTGATGTTGGAGCCGGAAGGTGGCCATAGGAACTCCGTAATTAAACGACGCAACCCCATCGAGTTTGGTCTCGTTTGATTCGTCTTGACGAGTCTCTTGTGTCATTGTGATAGCTTGAGGAATATGTTGTGTTGTATTAAATGTAACACGCTTTTATTTATATATCACGAGTCAACCAGCAATAATGGTTCCAGCGACACATTTGTGGCGCTTGTTCTCTTTAATAGAGCTAAAAGAGAACATGAGACAAAAAGGTTGCGACTAGTTTGTGAATATATTGAACGCTTTAAGAGTAGGTGAGCTGACTACCGAACACTTTTCTGATCTTATGCAGAAAGTATCTTCAAATAGCTCAATAGAGTTCTCGATTGAATAAGCTCTACGTATTTACCCAACGAATCAGCAGGTCAATAAACATAATTCAGCCGTTCTCAAACATTTCAGGAAGAAGAATACACAAATGTTTAAAATAATAGCACAAGATCAATTAATTGATGGATCAAAAAAGAATGATCAGATTGATATTAATAAAATATTACACACGGACATTAACAAAACAGGAGGTCTTCCAAAAGAACTAGAAATATTTGTTGGTGCTAAAGTTATGTTGAGGTCTACCGTTGACGTTGCTAAGGGACTTGTGAATGGAGCAATAGGTCACATCACTGAAATCATATGGCCGTATTACAGACGTGCTCAACTATACGATAGCGATGTACCATCGGTTCGCGTAGACTTTGGTAACGATGGCATTCACATAATACGCCCTAAATCAGTTCAATTTCCTGCTAAATTTAATCACGGCACAGCTGAAAGAAGAATGATCCCGATTGTCTTGTCTTGGGCTTCAACTGTGCATAAAATGCAGCGAACTACTGTAGATCATGCTGTTATTTATCTAGGCTCCAAATTGTTCGCTGCTGGTCAAGCTTATGTAGCTTTAAGCCGACTTAGGTTTTTAGCAGGTCTTCAAATCGAAGAACTTGACTGCTCCAAGTTGACGTCGAAGAAACCTTGTAATGTTGATGCATTAAAAGAAATGGGTAGAATGAGAAACGTTACAAATAACTAACAAGTGATTACATAATTTCAACATTATTGATATTTAAATCAGTACATATTATGTGAATGAACTACGGACTTCATAACGGAATAACGCTGCTACGCGCTGCGAACTACGTCGTAGTAAATCTCGAATTAGAAATAGAGGTACTAAAAAGTTAAAAATAAAATTAAAGAAAAAAAACCTTTTTAAAAACAAGCTTTTATTATTTGTTTATAAAATGAACTTAAAAGTTAAAAATAAATTATCTCTAAAAAGAAATATAACACTTTGTAACTTGATTGTAACCTTTAACGACAAATAAGCGTCTTCGTCTAGGACAAAATAATTCCATATTGTACAAATTTATTTAATTTTAACACTAAAACTTTTCATCATACATAATTATTCAATCTCGTCCCCCCTCTTTATCATAGTCCTCATTTATAAATAAAAGCGTGTTACATTTTAATACAACACAACATTTTCCTCAAGCTATCACAATGTAACACGCTTTCATTTATAAATGGGGACTATGATAAAGAGGGGGGACGAGATTGAATAATTATGTATGGTGAAAAGTTTAAGTGATAAAATTAAATAAATTTGTACAATATGGAATTATTTTGCCCTAGACGAAGACGCTTATTTGTCGTTAAAGGTTACAATCAAGTTACAAAGTGTTATATTTCTTTTTAGAGTTAATTTATTTTTAACTTTTTAGTTCATTTTATAAACAAATAATAAAAGCTTGTTTTTAAAAAGGTTTTTTTTCTTTAATTTTATTTACCCATTTCTTTCGTTCGCCAAGAAGAAGATTATATATAGTGCAGGATTTACCAAAGTGGCGATCTCTTGGTTCGAACGCCCAGACTCGTTTCGTGTCACTGCGCCAGCGAAGTAAATAAGTAGGTACTCTTATAGGTCAGTGATCCAAAGTCTTGTTAAATTCCAGATTGCATCACTGGTCCAGAAGTCCATCAATCAGTCGGTTCGGATCGCGCGGAGCGCAAAATATTTTTTTTCTCAAGGAGCCTTGTTCGATCCAGTCACGCCACCATTTGATTTTTTATATGACGTAATAAATGCCAGTCGTTTTTTTAATTTTAACTGACTTCACAAAGGAGGAGGTTCTGAATTCGTCTGAATGTTGCTTTCTTATTGTATGTATGCTATGCGATAGTTCCGTAAATTATAAACCGATTTTAAATGTATTTTTTTTTGTTTGAAAGGGTATAGTTGGACCCATTGTTAACATGGTATGATCTGATGATGGAATCCCAGAGAAATAGAAGGCAACCCTCATATTTTATAGGCATATGTAAAGATTTTTGTATATTTCTTTTTTGTATATTTATCCGCATACTATCCAGACAATGTTTTGCTTTGGCTCCTCGTTCCTGTCCCGAGTCATCAAGACATGGAATGCCCTCCCAACTCCTGTGTTTCAATCATACAATCCGAGGTCTTTTAGGCGGGGCGTAAAACGGCATCTCAGCAGGCCATTAGGGTGAGGATGGCAGACACAATGGGTACTTTGTTAGTTCTTTTGTGCCTGTCAGCCTCATATTTGAATTTCACGGCCGCTTACCATCAGGGGGAGTGAGGTCATCCTGATTGGCCTTTCTATAAAAAGTATTTCTCAAAGCTACACTAGTATTTATACCTGGTCATAATAATTATACTCGTATGAGGTTGAGCTAATGATAGAAGGTCAACTCCTCATTTTTTTTTCATCAAACCTATACGTGTGGGGTATCTAGGGTATATATTTAAAAATGATGTTGAGGTTTTTAACATATTTTTTTCTAAACACAATACTTTTTAATAATATTAAATAATAAATATTTCACAACATCACATTAATTGATCTGACTGAGACGCTCCCAAAGTGGTGCGTCCCTCCCCCCCCCCCCCCTCTAACTTCTATAATAAATGAATAATATAACTACAAAAAATAATCATGAAAACTAATATAGTGAGTAGTTTTTTTTAATACGTTATAAATCGTAAACCGCAATTTACCTTCCATAATATCTTACTTGCTGCTACGGAACCCTTCATGGGTGAGTCCAACTCTGATGATGGTGTTTCCGAACAAATACGATCTGGTGATCTTCAAGAAAAGAGTTTATTCCTGCCTTAAGAGCCGACAAAGCATCTGCGATGCTCTGTGTGTTGCGGATGTCCATGGGCGGCAGTAATCACTTACCATCAGGTGAGCCGTCTGCTCGTTTGTCTGCCTTAATGTAAAAAAAAAAACACAACCTCCTTTTGGAAAGCCGCGCCCGCTGAGCTAAAATCTTAGGTAGGTATGTTTTTTTTTTATGTCAAAGGTGGCAGACGAGCAGACGGATAGCGGTAAGCAGTTGCCGCCGCCCATGGACACCCGCGACACCAGTGGGGTCACAAGTGCGCCTCCGGTATCCACACTCACGCAGCGAAACACAGTGCTGCTTCACGCTGGTTTTCTGTGAGGCCGTGATATCACTCCGGTCGAGCCGGCCCATTCATGCCGAAGCATGTCTCTCCCACGGTCAAATCTATATCTTCATCAATTTTCTTATAGAGTCTAAAGTGTAGTATTTTGAGGGCAAAGACATGCCTGGGCATGTCTTTGACCAGGTCTGGTCTGGACCAGACCTGGTAAAATTAGGCGTGGCCGCATTTTCCTCACTTAAACTCTCTTGAATTCAAAACCAGCAAACTCCTGTAGGAAAGGCGCGCGGTCTATTCCACTGAGCTAAAAACTTAGGTATTTTTTATTTACTTATCTATTGTGGTTATTTGACTGTTTTGAATTTCTTTAACCGTCAAATTCAAAAAATAATCTCGTCTTATTACAGGAAAGTAATCTTATACTACGCGATAATCTTTTTTTCTCCCTCGTTCTATTTCAAATTGGAGTTACTTACCTCACCGTCGACAGGGAAAGGGGCTCAAATCCTACAAAATAAATAATTGAGCGGCAAAAGAATCTGCTCAATCCGCGAAGCTTACCGGAGATTTCTGAGCTCCGTCGAACAGTTCACAGAACATTCGTCAGACTTGAGGAGCTCTCCAAAGAGTAGTTCTAAACTAGTTCAATTTACTAAATAGTTCACTCATTTAACTAAATAATTCTCCTATTTTCACAGGAAAGGTTTTGCTAGAGTTTTTCTAAATCAATTGATGTATAAATTCTAAAAAGCGAAAAGAACAGTTTATTTAGTTAATACTGTCACAAACAAATAAAAAACTGCCTTTCAAGTGATAACTTAAAATGTACAAGTACCTAAGAACTATGTCATTTTATATTTAACTGAAGGAGATCTAGTCACTAGTAGGTATTCTGATTGTTGAAGTGACACAAACAAAGGGCTTTATATAAAATGCATGCATGTCTCAACTTTGTTGCTTTAAGTCTTTAGACCACATCAGAGCATAATAAAGGGAGTGGTTTTCCTTTGCCAGCATTATCCATAGTGTTATTTTATATAATCATCGAACTAACCAGCAGCTGGCTTACCCACAAAAACGTCAGGACGGCGTGTTTTAGAAAAGTGTCGGAAAGTTACTCTATGATGTATAAATATATGGTCTGATATCTGTATCTTGAGTGAACTGTTTTGGGCGAATCGATTCGTCTCGCACATTATGAGACAAATCCCGACATCAAATAAGAGCACCGAATAATGACCTCTTTGTTGAAGTAATCCGCTTATCCCGCCTCCTTAGTTTATTTTGAGTGTAAACATCAGTTGGTACCTACTCAAAAGAAAAGCTGAGAATATGTTATGTAGTTCTCTATATTAATATAAAGCGAGTTGGATATAAATCCCGTCTTAAAACTACCGTACTTTGATGTGGTGTGAGCAGATTTCAAAGTAATTTGTTATGTTTGACAGTTAAGTTTTATAATACAGGTTGTTAGTTTAAACATCGAACAATGGTACCTCAGTGGATATTTCGAATCTAAAACACGCACCTCTTGTTTATTTCCAATCTATGTCCATATTTTTACCTTTAGCTCGGCTGTGAGGGAAAATATCGTAAGGAGGATACATCTTGGATAGTTTCTCAAAATTGTGAATATTTGAGATACTGAATTTGAACTTGCTTACAATGAGCCGCTTAAAAAAGGCTCAAAGTAACCCAGAGAGCAATGGAAAGGGCTATGCTCAAAGTCTCCTTGCGTGATTGTATTAGGAATGATGAGATCCGCAGGAGAACCAAGATCAAAGACATAGCCCACAGAATTATATGCTTCAAGTGGCAATGGGCAGGCCACATTGCGAGGAGATCAGACGGCCGGATCTAGTGAAGGTAGCGGGAATCCCTTTGATGCGGGCGGCACACCGATCTGTGTGGAGATCAATGGGGGAGACCTATACCTAGCAGTGAACGATTATTTTCTGAAATGATGATGATGATGAATTTGAACTTGAAACCGTGATCCAGTTGGTTCCCCTGTCTAAGCATTGCGAAAGTCAGACGGCAGTTATTGTAAATACCAGACTTCTCGAATCCTTGGTCATGGTCCAAGCTTAGATGAGCTGCTATAACTATGGTAAACAGATACACCGTTCTAAACATTTATTCTGATAGAAGTTCTTTAGATTCATCATCATCATCATCATCAGCCCATTTAAGTCCCCACTGCTGGGGCACGGGCCTCCCACATCACATGAGGGGTAATTGCCATACTCACCACGCTTGGCAGACGGGTTGGCGAGGGTTTTGATATAAATGCAGAGTTTTCCTTCTCTGGGTGCTGATGATCATGCCAGCAGCTTTACCTTAGTCGCCTTTTACGACACCTCGGTAAGAGCGAGGGTGGCCTATTCTACTCTGCCAGGGAGCACACTTTCATTCAGGCTTTAGATTTAAAAGCACCTAAAACGCACGCCTGCTTGCAGGCTAATACATTAACATGACCTTTCTGTATCACACGTATTTTGCAAATAAATGATTGTTTGTTTAAATTCGTTAAAATACTTTTTGCATTTAATACAAAACTTGTTTTTTTGTTTTATATTTTTTTGTAGATCGTCGGTTCACTTTGTGTGGGGCCTGCCACGGCTTCGACCTCCTATACGCGGCCTCTACTCGAGGACCTTTCTGCCTCATCGGCCATCTGATCTCCTCAAAACCCATTGGGGTAGAGCACATTGCAATGTATGTGGATATCCACTTGAGGCATGCAATTCTTTGGTGAAGGACGCTGGAATCGCTTGGATGCGGGCTGCACCGGACCGATCAGTGTAGAGATCATTAGGGAGTCCTATGTCCACCAGTGGACGTTTATTGGCTGAAATGGTGATGACTTTTTGTAACTTTTACAAAAAAAACAATTGGAAACAAAGAAAATTTTCAGAATTGTGATTTATTTTTCCAATTTTTTTTTTCCAAATAAGAAGTAAAGCGTTTAGATGGTATAATGTTTACCAATCCACCCTGTATAATATCAAACAACAATACGTAGGTACAGTCTAATCTTAAATACGTAGCTTTACCACTTATGTTGGTATCAAGGGGTATTAAAATCAATTAAGGTACTATAAATAAATTAATAATACCTAATACTAGAGTTATAGACAATACAATGTAATAAAATGATTTATTTCGTAGACACTGTACAAACACCAAGTGTTTGTCCAAAGTGCGAATCAAACTGACAACATTTTTTATGTGATTCGTGGCAGACGAGCAGACGGACCACCTGATTTAAAGCGGTTGCCCTTAAATAGGTGTTACAAAGGCAAAAACCAGTGGATCTACAAGTGCGCTGCCAACCCTAAACCTTTTTCCCTTCCCCCATTGGGCCTCCGCGGTACCCTTACTCACCAAGACAACGCCACAGGTGAGAAAATTATGGATAACGTCACTCCATCTGGCTTTTCAGGCCGGATGAGGTGACTATTTGCGCTAGATGGCTGACAGGAGCTGGATATAATATGATGGGTTAACTTTCAGTCAATCAATAATTGGCAAACATTTGAACCTCTCTAAAACTGGTTCCCTAGATCGATTCATAGGAATGTTGATAGAAATATCGTCATCGTCAGCCCATTTAAGTCCCCACTGCTGGGGCACGGGCCTCCCTCAATCACATGAGGGGTAATTGCCATACTCACCACGCTTGGCAGGCGGGTTTGGGATAGAAATATCGATGTTAATATAATTACTACATCTCGACATCAAAGTTCAAGAATTACTTGAAATTAGCTACCATAAGAGGCCCGATCGGAAGGAAAGACGGGTTTAAAGGTTCGCAGCACACTTGTGACTCCACTGGTGTCACGGGTGTTCATGGGCGGCGGCAATCGCTTACCATCCATAATACCACCATAAAAGGTGACAGACGAGCAGACCGTCTGCCACCTATTACATAAATGTCAGTTTACGTGGACCCCGCGGGGACCCCAAAGAAGAAAAATATTTATTTTTATTGCAAACTCACTCGGCTTATACACTAACCTCATCTTAGCGTGTGATTTCCAGTTGCGTACGAGCCAGTAGTCCAAGTCTAGTCGTCTTACTGTACCCCGCAGTAGGACGACTAGACTTGGACTAGAAATTACATTGAAGTTATCTAGACAGGGGAATTATAGGCGTGTTCTTATCCAATAAGCTACCATCGCTCATCAAGCCCCTGCCTACCGTGGAAGAATTCTTTTTGAACCAAGTTTTAAAAAAGACATGTCATAGCTATCAGACAACACACTGTGTTCAAGAGCCGATCCATAGGGGTGGTCATGGAGGTTATGACCTTCCCCTCCCCTGGCTTAGTTCAGGACCCAGCGCAGGGGGGATTTTTTATAAGTAGGTAGTATTTAAATATTTTATCAATTTAACATACTTAAAACTTTGTTTGACGGCATAGACATTATGTATTAGTATTGACTGCCTCGGTGGCGCAGTGGTTAGAAGGTCGCACTTTAAAGCGACGGCTGCGCAAGAGGTCCCGGGTTCGATCCCCGGATCGGGCCAAAAATTTGTACCTAAGTTTTCGGCAAGAAATTCTTAGTGGTAGCCCGGAGTCTGGAAGTTGGCGGTCTTGTACCCCCGTGCCTCGGAAAGCACGTTAAGCTGTTGGTCCTGCGCTTGATCCCTCTCCGGTCGTGTCACATTAGTGTCCCATCGGATTATGAGGGCAAGGGAATAGAGAGTGCACTTGTGTTTGCGCACACACTTGAGCACTATAATATATCCTGCGTACGTGGCCGATCGTTGAGATTGGCCGCCGTAGCCGTAATCGGTTGGAGGATTATTATTATGTATTAGGAAATGAACGCGTCCAAAACTTGACTGCCTCTTTGACACCTAAAATAAAGAAATCAATTTTTCTTTTGTAAGTACATTATTAGTTCCAAACTGAAAGCGGCTACAAACCGCTTTGTTCCTTTTCTCCTCCTTTGGTCAGTAGTTTATGTATTACATAACTTATTTTAATTGTTTTTGTTTAACTATTTCTTTCCTATGTATACGTGCAATATGTCCTGTTTAACTAAATTTTCCATATTGTTAGTTACTTACTTATTCTGTACCACCTTGGCTATATGACTCCCCCGGCGTGGGGGGGGGGGGGGGGGGAAGTCATATATTGCGTTCACTGCGTTTAGATCACCTTTTTGATCGTGATGCTTAATAAGTAGCTTCCGGTCACGATTTTAATTTTCCATATTCCCAGTAATCTTTAATGAATAGATATGAATAGAATAGATGTCAAAATATTCAAAATTCCATCTTGTACCTATAAAGGTATTTTACTATATTCGATTTGTGAATATCCCAAGAGTCACCTCCGGAAACCGAAGTTAGCATCAAATAACGTGACTTAGGAACGTGTCTCGAGGAAAGAGCCAGGGGAATATTTGCAGAGGGCATTGGATCTTTGTGAACTCGGTAAGGTCAAGGTTACTGACCTTGACCTTCAACTGCCTCGGTTCTATACCCGAGTAGGGCTAAACATTTGTACCTTAAATTTCGATTAGAAAATTCTTAGTGTCAGCCCTGAGTCTGAAAGTTGCCGGTCTTATACCCCTGTGCCTCGGAAAGCACGTTAAGCGGTTGGTGCTGCGCCCGATCCCTCTCCGGTCGTGTCACAGCTGTGTCCTATCGGAATATAAGGGTAAGGGAGTAGAGAGTGCACCTGTGTTTGCGCTCACACTTGATCACTATAACATATCCTGCGTACGTGGCTGATCGTTGAGATTGGCCGCCGTAGCCATAATCGATTGGCGGATATAGATTGTCTGATGAAATCGCTTTCAGACCAACAGATAAGACCGACAAAATATTTTTTCCAAATAAAGTCTATTTATCCGCAACATGAAGGTTTCCTCGCTATGTTTTCTTTCACAGCCAAGCTAGTAAAAGTACCTACACACATTGATTTGAAAAATTCTGAGTGACGTAATCGTTGACCTTCCCACTGACTGTTGATGATAGATGTATCGATTGAAAGCTATGGTTCCCGTGCTCGATGTGTCACCATTCACGTCATCTTAGCGATCCGTCGGAATATTAGAGTAAGATCCTTTGCACACAGGGTTTTTTACCGCGCTGACGTCAGGCCGTCTGACGTAAACGCGCTACAAACGCAAACAGTATACCTTTTGTATGGTTATCTATGGGTATTGGAGGCAACGAGATTGCTGATGAGCTCACGAGGGTAGGATCGGAGGGTACATGGTTAGCAAAAGATCGTTGGGTTCGAGTCTCACCCGAAGACTGACGAAATTTTTTTAAATGCTATATTTATTTATGGTGGAGACCGCGACTCGGTAAGCGTAGTGCAGGACGCCCTGCGACAAGATGGGATGATGACATTCGAAGGCTGGCTGGTGTGGGCTGGATGAGAGTGGCCGAAAATCGGGAACAGTGGCGTGCATTAGGGGAGACCTATGTCCAGCAGTGGACGAGTGTGGGTTGCTGATGATGATGATGATGATTTATTTATGAATAAATAGCAAAAAATTGCTTTACCCAAAACAAGACCTACTAATAGAGAAAAAGTCACGATAGCAAAAATCCCTAGTGCACGCCTTCTCTAGAGTTTCAAATCGATGCAGTCAACTATTAAGCTGTTAGAACGATAACGCTATTCAAGGGCTCTCAGACTACCAGATAAAGTTACCTAAATGCCTCTACCAGCAATTGAACACCATCCATCCAGGAACTCCGTTCTGAATTAAATTCTCCCATAGAAACTAGAAGGACTTTATAATTGCTAGCCGATATGGAGATTTACACACGCGCACGCAGTAAATTAATACACCTTCGAACCAACCATACAGAATGCTTTCTATGCAGCTGGGGCAAATAAGAATTCATAGGGTAGGTTCATAGCTTGTACACATAGTTTAGTTACTACCCTAAGTTACTACGATCTATGAATTTTCTACGATTTTCACCTTCATGTCAACCTTCACCCCTTAAAGTGTGAATAGTATGAAGATTCATATTCACAATTCTCACAACATCTCATACGTTGACCTGATTCCGTACTAAGTAGCTTAAGCACTTGTGTTACAGATATCAGAAAACAGAAGAACACAAATATATACTTAAATACATATATTACACCCAGACACTGAACAAACACAAGTGTTCATCGCACGAATGTTTGTCCAGGGTGGGGATCGAACCCACGACCTTTGGCGTGAGATATCAAGTGTTTTTTTTTTTCATGAATGTGGCAGACGAGCAGACCGATCACCTGATGGTAAGCAATCGCCGCAAGTCATGGTCGCCTGTAGAATAAAGTCGCAAGTGCGCTGCTAACATTTAAAATCCGCCTTCCTACGCATATGACCTCCGGTACTCTCACTAGACTATATTTGTTTGATATATATCAAACAAATAAAGGCGATGAGATAATAAGTCGCACGATCATCACATCTCCCTTCAAGATCTGTCAACTTGTTCTGTGGTTCTTAGCAAAATTTTAAACGGAAAGAATATTGCTACGCTAAAGATAGCATCTTAATCTACTTAAAAGTGGGTACTTATTAAAAGATGTATGGTTTTCGTCACAGAGTAAGATAGTTCGGACTTTCTAAGGATTGTTAAAAACTGATGTAAGAATTGGACATATAACTAGTTTCGGTATAAAACGCGCCAGTCGCGTTTCTCCTACGCCAGTTGGTAGTGGCGGATATGACTGTCCGAATCAGTGAGTTCAAACTCCTATTGTAACAGTAAAAAAATAGTAATTCCTATTTCTGCCGCACCATCAACAAATGGATCTCGTTGCCGGCGCATGTATTTCCTCCTTCATACAATATGGATTGCTTCAAATGACATGCCTTGACATCGCGTCCGTTGCAATTGCAACGCTTTGCGCTTCAACAGACGCTTCTCTTGCCCACCATCAGTATGAGGATAGCCCTACTATGTCACTATAAAAAGTAATATAGTACAAACTGCCTCTGCGGTTAAAAGCAAAGATGTTCCAACAGTGTATCACGCCTGTATTTACATACGCCTCAGAGACGATGTGCCTAACAGCTAGGTCCGCAGAAAAGATAAGGTGGCCCAAAGAGCAATGGAAAGGGCTATGCTTGAAGTCACTCTTCGCGACCATAAGACCAACAAATGGGTTCGCCGAGCAACGGGCCTAAAGGACGTCGTCGTTGTGATAGCCAAGGGGAAGTGGAGTTGGGCTGGACATATAGCGCGGATGAGCAGGGACCGTTGGACGAGACGGGTCGTTGAGTGGAGACCGTGGGAGCACACTAGACTGCGAGGCCGCCCACTCAATGTATTGAAGACATTAAGTAACACGCGGGCGTGAAATGGATGAACAGGGCTTCCAACTGCGACGCATGGAACAAGATGGGAGAGGCCTATATCCAAAAGTGGATCAGTATTGCCTGAGGATGATTATGATGAAACTATATTCATCATCATCATCTTCAGCCATAACTGAAAAGGTCCGAATAAACAAAGAAATCATCATTTCGTTGGAAATGACGTAGGATAGACGGACGGTTTTCGCGAACACATCACCGCGAACCGTCATTTGTTTTTTTCGAGGAACACAAATGTTGAACTTGCAGTACATACGTAGTAGTTGTTACGCAACAAGTAGCGCAACTACCGTGCGTACGCGGCTTAAAAGATCTAGTCTGCCATTAAGCATTAGGTACACTTTTTTATAGTGACCCAGTACATTGGCGTTGCAATTACAACGGACGCGATGTCAGGGCATCACTTCCGTTACCCCGTGGGAGACCGTGGAAGAGCCACGCTTCGAAATGAATGAGCCGACTCGAACGGAGTGATACCACAGCCTGACAGAATACCGGCGTGAAGCAGCACTGTGCTATGTTTCGATGCGTGACTGAAGGTGCCGGAGGCCCAATCCGACTTGTGAGTCCACTGTATGGCGGCGGTCTCCAGTCTATGGGCGGCGGCAATTGCTTACCATCAGGTTATCCGTCTACTCGTCTGCTATTTATCACAAAAAAACAAAATACACTGCTATACTGGCCTGCGAGATGCTTCTTCACGTTTCGTTTGAAGGAAGCTATCCTATTGTAGGACGGAGGAAATACATGACCCGGCAACGAGTTCCAACTTGAATTAACTTTCACCTACTGTAAACAGACCAGTGTAGGACTTGTATACTTTATGGTCATTGTATAAGGGATTCTATTAAATACCTAATTCCCGGAAGCTAGCCCTACATTCCCACGCAACCTAATCAGAAACTTAATTAGCGATGAATTTAATTAACAAGATCTTTAGGATACTTCTCCACTTTCACATAAAGAGCCATCAATCTTCGCCGTCAGTGGCACGTCGCGGCGGTTTTCAAACAAGAATGCTTACGTAAGTACATGTAAAGTTTAAGAGAAGTTGGCGCAAAAATACTTGGCCAAGTTAATTTTGGGTTTCGCTTATTCAATAAGCGCCCAAAACAATCCGTGGACGGCTTGAAAACTACGGGGTGTTATAAGTTTGACGTATCTGTGTGTGTGGCATTTGGCATCGTAACTCCCGAACGTATGAACCGATTTCCTTTTGTTCTTTATTTTGTTTCAGCAAACTAGGCGGAAATGTTTTTAGATTTTAGACTTTTGAAACTAATGAAGATAGGAAAAGATCCGTGTTATTACGCAATATGAAATACTGAAATTATTACGCATCTTTGTCTTGAATCTCGTAACTAGAAATGTAATTATATCATATTATTTCTACAACTGTTGTCATATTATTTCTACAATAAAAAGTTGAATGCGTTTAAAGATAACGTTAAAATATGTAAAGCACCGGGATTTATGATAATATAAAGCGTTGCGCGTGTCCATCAACGTCAGCCCATTTAAGTCCCCACTGCTGGGGCACGGGCTTCCCTCAATCACATGAGGGGTAATACGGTATTTGACTATTTTTTTTTCATTCGTGTAATCGAAAGACCTCTCAATGAAAAAAACATCGTTGAAAGAATTACTTGATTCTCATTTAAACTACCTGAGATATCACAACTTTAAAATCACATTATTTTGGGCAAACCCAAAACGCTCCATACAAATGGCTACAGAGATGTGACGTCACACGACAGTATTTTGTATGCATTTCATTTGAATTTTGTATGGTAGCTATATCAAATGTTTCGTTTATGTCAATGGTTCCATTATAATAGTTGGTGTAAATTATATGGGTTATTCAATGGTATAATTATTATTAAAAAATTTCATACTTTTAAAATGGACTTGCCCATGCATTTTTGAATGGCCATAAAACCGGCTAGACGTTATATTTTTAATTGAGAATTGTTGCTATTCGCACATATTTACCTATATTTTGATAAAATATTTATATTTTGTAAAATCTCGAGCTTAGTCAAATACCCTATTGTCATACTCACACTTGGCAGACGGGTTGGCGAGGGTTTAGATATAAATGCAGAGTTTTCCTTCTCTGGGTGCTGATGATCATGCCAGCAGCTTTACCTTAGTCGCCTTTACGACACCTCGGTAAGAGTGAGGGTGGCCTATTCTACTCGTGTCCATGGGCGGCGAGAATTGCTTAACATCAGGTCATCCTTCTCTTCGTTTAGCACCTATCCCACTGTGGTGTGTGACTCACTTCACTCATAAGTTAGGTGTTAAATTACCAAAATAATTTAACTGCTGCTATCTACTTCAACTATCGATTTATTGTGTTAATGTCAAAACCACGTTAGATATTTGTAATAACTTAGATTATTAAGTATCCAGTAGATGGCGCGGACCAAACCCTATAAATATAAGAAAAATGTGTCAATAAAGTCTCTTTCGACAGACATAGCCCAAAGGATTGCATGCCTCAAGTGGCAACGGGCAGGGTTTTTTTTAATAAATATTTCACAACATCACATACATTGATCTGACTCCGAGATAGGTAGCTCAAGCACCTGTGTTACGGATATCAGAATCAACAGTGGGATTACAAATATATACTTAAAATACTTTTCTTTTGTAAATACATACTTATAACAAATACATAGAAAACACCCAGACCAATACAAACATGTTCACGCACACAAATGTTTGTACTATGCGAGGATCGAACCCGCAACCCTTGGACCAAAGGCAGCGTTCACTACCATTGCTCCAAACGGGTCGTCTGCGGTCAGGGTACATAGCGAGGAGAACAGACGGCCGTTGGGACGGAAAGGTCATCGAGTGGAGGCCACGTACAGGAAGTCGCAGCCGTGGCAGGCCCCCTACAAGGTGGACAGACGATCTGGTGAAGGTCGAGGGAATTCATTGGATGCGGGCGGCGCAGGACCGATCTGTGTGGAGATCATTTGAGGAGGCCTATGTCCAGCAGTGGACGTCTATTGGCTGAAATGATGATAATGACAGTCTCTTCCAATCCGGCAACGGCGTTTCTATAACAGCATCCTCACCCCGACTCACGCATATAAGATAGATTTAGTTCCTAATAAACGCATTAATAACGCATCACTTGTTTCTGCTACACGTTCCCAAAGCCCATCAATGCACCAACATTTAATAACATTTTAAACTAATTAATTAATTTTAACACCATCAGCCCATTTAAGTCCCCACTGCTGGGGCACGGGCCCCCCTTAATCACATGAGGGGTATGCCATATACCAAGCTGGCAGACGGGTTGGCGAGGATTTTGAGTATAAATGCAGAGTCTTCTCTGTGTTGTGATGATCATGCCAGCAGCTTTACCCTAGTCGCCTTTTACGACACCTCGGTAAGAGTGAGGGTGGCCTATATTTGGGCCGTGTGGTCCCCGCAGAGCACAATCTAATATTGGTATAAGTCAGTAATATGGTATTTATCACAAAAAACCGAAATACACTGCTATACTGGCCTGCGGAGAATGCTTCTTCACGTTTCGTTTGAAGAGCTATCCTATTGTAGGACGAGGAAATAACAGACCCGGCAACGAGTTCAACTTGAATTGACTTTCACCTACTGTAAAACAGACCAGTGTAAGGCTTTGTATCCTTTTGGTCTTGTATAAGGGTTCTATTAATACCTAATTCCGGAAGCTAGCCCTACATTCCCAGCAACCTAACTCGCACTTATTAGCGATGATTAAATTAACAGATCTTTATGATACTTCTCCACTTTCACATAAAGAGCCATCAATCTTCGCCGTCAGTGGCACGTCGCGGCGGTTTTCAAACAAGAATGCTTACGTAAGTACATGTAAAGTTTAAGAGAAGTTGGCGCAAAAATACTTGGCCAAGTTAATTTTGGGTTTCGCTTATTCAATAAGCGCCCAAAACAATCCGTGGACGGCTTGAAAACTACGGGGTTTTATAAGTTTGACGTATCTGTGTGTGTGGCATTTGGCATCGTAACTCCCGAACGTATGAACCGATTTCCTTTTGTTCTTTATTTTGTTTCAGCAAACTAGGCGGAAATGTTTTTAGATTTTAGACTTTTGAAACTAATGAAGATAGGAAAAGATCCGTGTTATTACGCAATATGAAATACTGAAATTATTACGCATCTTTGTCTTGAATCTCGTAACTAGAAATGTAATTATATCATATTATTTCTACAACTGTTGTCATATTATTTCTACAATAAAAAGTTGAATGCGTTTAAAGATAACGTTAAAATATGTAAAGCACCGGGATTTATGATAATATAAAGCGTTGCGCGTGTCCATCAACGTCAGCCCATTTAAGTCCCCACTGCTGGGGCACGGGCTTCCCTCAATCACATGAGGGGTAATACGGTATTTGACTATTTTTTTTTCATTCGTGTAATCGAAAGACCTCTCAATGAAAAAAACATCGTTGAAAGAATTACTTGATTCTCATTTAAACTACCTGAGATATCACAACTTTAAAATCACATTATTTTGGGCAAACCCAAAACGCTCCATACAAATGGCTACAGAGATGTGACGTCACACGACAGTATTTTGTATGCATTTCATTTGAATTTTGTATGGTAGCTATATCAAATGTTTCGTTTATGTCAATGGTTCCATTATAATAGTTGGTGTAAATTATATGGGTTATTCAATGGTATAATTATTATTAAAAAATTTCATACTTTTAAAATGGACTTGCCCATGCATTTTTGAATGGCCATAAAACCGGCTAGACGTTATATTTTTAATTGAGAATTGTTGCTATTCGCACATATTTACCTATATTTTGATAAAATATTTATATTTTGTAAAATCTCGAGCTTAGTCAAATACCCTATTGTCATACTCACACTTGGCAGACGGGTTGGCGAGGGTTTAGATATAAATGCAGAGTTTTCCTTCTCTGGGTGCTGATGATCATGCCAGCAGCTTTACCTTAGTCGCCTTTACGACACCTCGGTAAGAGTGAGGGTGGCCTATTCTACTCGTGTCCATGGGCGGCGAGAATTGCTTAACATCAGGTCATCCTTCTCTTCGTTTAGCACCTATCCCACTGTGGTGTGTGACTCACTTCACTCATAAGTTAGGTGTTAAATTACCAAAATAATTTAACTGCTGCTATCTACTTCAACTATCGATTTATTGTGTTAATGTCAAAACCACGTTAGATATTTGTAATAACTTAGATTATTAAGTATCCAGTAGATGGCGCGGACCAAACCCTATAAATATAAGAAAAATGTGTCAATAAAGTCTCTTTCGACAGACATAGCCCAAAGGATTGCATGCCTCAAGTGGCAACGGGCAGGGTTTTTTTTAATAAATATTTCACAACATCACATACATTGATCTGACTCCGAGATAGGTAGCTCAAGCACCTGTGTTACGGATATCAGAATCAACAGTGGGATTACAAATATATACTTAAAATACTTTTCTTTTGTAAATACATACTTATAACAAATACATAGAAAACACCCAGACCAATACAAACATGTTCACGCACACAAATGTTTGTACTATGCGAGGATCGAACCCGCAACCCTTGGACCAAAGGCAGCGTTCACTACCATTGCTCCAAACGGGTCGTCTGCGGTCAGGGTACATAGCGAGGAGAACAGACGGCCGTTGGGACGGAAAGGTCATCGAGTGGAGGCCACGTACAGGAAGTCGCAGCCGTGGCAGGCCCCCTACAAGGTGGACAGACGATCTGGTGAAGGTCGAGGGAATTCATTGGATGCGGGCGGCGCAGGACCGATCTGTGTGGAGATCATTTGAGGAGGCCTATGTCCAGCAGTGGACGTCTATTGGCTGAAATGATGATAATGACAGTCTCTTCCAATCCGGCAACGGCGTTTCTATAACAGCATCCTCACCCCGACTCACGCATATAAGATAGATTTAGTTCCTAATAAACGCATTAATAACGCATCACTTGTTTCTGCTACACGTTCCCAAAGCCCATCAATGCACCAACATTTAATAACATTTTAAACTAATTAATTAATTTTAACACCATCAGCCCATTTAAGTCCCCACTGCTGGGGCACGGGCCCCCCTTAATCACATGAGGGGTAATTGCCATACTCACCACGCTTGGCAGACGGGTTGGCGAGGATTTTGATATAAATGCAGAGTTTTCCTTCTCTGTGTGCTGATGATCATGCCAGCAGCTTTACCCTAGTCGCCTTTTACGACACCTCGGTAAGAGTGAGGGTGGCCTATATTTGGGCCGTGTGGTCCCCGGCAGAGCACAACTAATATTGGTATCAGTCAGTAATATTGGTATTGAGCAACAAATTTGAATGACCTATGGTTTTATCAAGTTTTTTGCCTTGCGCAGGTAAATTGTCACGATTTTCCATTTCCGATATCTAAAGCCTGACATGCGACTAACGATTGCAACTCGAGTATTTTCATGGCATTTTTCAACCGCGGAATAGTTTTTTTGTAAATAAAAAAATAAAATGTTAGTTTATTTTTAGGTCAAAATGATTATTTTTGTTTGTATAATGCCGTCGAAAAGTTTCTCCGGTGGTCAAAAACTCACCGTGTATAGCAATCTTCTCTTGTTGGCCGTGACTGAACGATAATACGGGTTTTTTTAATGTGATAGGTGGCAGACGAGCAGACGGATCACCCGATGGCAAGCTACTACCGCTGCCCACGGAAACCAGTGCAGCCACAAGTAAGCCCCCCTTTCCCCCGGATTAGGTCTCCGGTACCCTCACTCATGCAGCCAAACACAGCACAATTCTGCTTCATGCCGGTTTTCTGTAAGGCAGTGGTATCATCCGGTCGAGCCGACCCATTCATGCCGAAGCGTGGCTCTCCCACAAGTTAGATTTAACTATAATCCTTCTGTCGTGTGAAAGGAAAGCGAAATATTTTTGCTGTACACTTATATCTCGTCAAGGTGCTTGTAAAGGTTCACATATAATATATCCCCAATAGATAAGTGCTACCAACATAAATGTCTCCTCTACTATCAAATGTCCTTTGCCTGAAGGTTGTCTGTAGAAATCGCTTCCAGCGATAAGACCGCCGAAATTGTACAATTAAGTTTCTGTAATGCCTAGATTTTAAAGTTGTGTTTTTTTTTGTGCAATAAAGTATATCTATCTATCTATCTATGTTTGTATGTCAAGCTGTAAGCATCCCTAATAAACAAATAAATAAGATGGGTTTTTATTGTTTATAGCTTACATAATCAACATTATGCAGTTTAATTCCTTGTTTACCGAATCTTCCGTTAATTACCTGGATAATTACCGGGTTTGTTTAGGATCGCTAAATCGCTCTTATCCAAGTTAGGAAGACCGGTGTATCTCCTTTCGTCAGAGGGTCGTGTATGTACCTATTTGATTTACTTGGCATATCTTTATACAGCGTGTATCTGTGAACATTTACGTCCCTTTAACCACATGTTCTACCAACCATTTTAAACATATCCCCCTAATTACTTATCGCGAACTAAGGATAGTCCCGGAATGAAATTCGTATCAACCTCTTTTTACCCAACTACGGCGAAGCAAAAAGGAGGGTTATGATTTTGACCTGTACGTTGTAACGCAGCCTGCAGGGGCTTCGTTATACTACATAACTACTCATAAAGAAAGTTACCTTTGGTGTTAACTATAGAGCTTCGTTTTCCGTTTGCTATAGAGCTTGTATATCATTTTATGATTATGTCTTGTATTAGCATTACTCTTATATGTGTTATTTTAATGTTCCTTGTACATTTTTATCTGTAAATAAATTTAAAGTTATTGTTGTAAATATTTAGATTGTCTATCTGACATTGTCCGACAGCTGACGTTGTCTAACTGTTTTTATTTTTCTATCGAATTGTCTATTCAAATTTAACTATGGAGTTTAGCTATGTTTCGAGAATATTCTATATTGTATGAATTTTAAAATTTAAATGTTGTAGAATAGAATGCGCATGGGCAATATAAAAGGACGCACATGGGCAGGACCACCAGTCTACCACCAGCTCTGAAGAAGCTCAGAACCTCAAGCTATAACAGTGCCAGTATACGTTTACCCGTAGAGTAACGGTGCCGGGGCACGAAGGGTGTTGCCTCCCTGCACCTACGCGCGTCTACCTTCCTTCGTGCGCGTATCCGCGTCGCGCCTACCCGCGGCCGGCTTGCGGCGTGCGCGTATCTGCGTCGCGCGCCCCATTTGCCGCCTCCTGCGCTCGGCGGAGCCCTACCGCCCGCCTCTTGCGACACTGGATCCTACCGGCGCGCTGCCTGTGCTCACCCTGTGTTACCGCCCTACCACGGTTGCCCATTTTGAACTTTTACCTTGTATATATATTTAGTGTAGTGTACCGGTGTAAATAGCTAGTTTTAAGTTAGTTTTAAGTTAGATTTAAGTTTTTTTTGGACGAGCCATCATTGTACATACCTCTTATAATTATAGCCCTCTTCCCTCTATTCTTATCTTTTCTTCTTCCCCTACCTTTTAGCTCCGTAACCCTCCGTTACGCGACAGTTTGGCGCCCAACTCTATGGAATCCCTCCCTGTTCTCAAAATTCTAAAATAAACTTGCACAAGTTTCTGTATATAACATACCTTTTGGCCCCCTATTGGACGTCTCTTACTTCTTAGATATTTCTTTCCCTATTCTTCCTCTATTTTTCTCACTAAAATAAAGTAAATAAAATAAAAACTATTGTAAATATTTTATTGCTTTAAAATTACAAATATCTTAGAAATGGCTCGTCTTATAAACTTTAATTTACTTAACAAGGCGGAACTTGAATACGAACTTATAATTAGGAACGAAACTCCTGCGGATAATCTTGTATCGCTTAGAAAACAAATTGTTTTATTGCTTCGTAATTTTCCTACGGAGGACATTATTGATTCTCCCGTTCCTCTGAGTGACGATTTGTCACAAGCTTCTTCTACAATCTTATATTTATCTTCGATGTTGGACCGATACGAATCGGGTAATCTGAAATTATCTAAGAAAATTGAAACTTATATAAATCACTTATTTTATCGACTTGACAGAATTGACAC
Organism: Marasmia exigua; assembly: GCA_019059595.1. NCBI lineage: Eukaryota > Metazoa > Arthropoda > Insecta > Lepidoptera > Crambidae > Marasmia > Marasmia exigua. The sequence continues at coordinate 8,026,248 of CM032476.1, read as the reverse complement.
TGATGTAAGTGACAGCGACTCAAACCTTATAGAACTCTATGACGACTTAAAAAAGAAGTTTCTGTATTAATATTTATTTATGTATTTCAATATATATCTGCCACATTGTACACTTCTTTTAATATGTAATATACGTGTATAATATGTCTATTCCCACCTGCATTAAATATTGTATTCCTTCTTTTAGATCCTACCTAACTCACTCGCAACCAGGTCCCACCAGAATACCAGCGCTGCTGCGGCATCGCAGATAATGCCGTAGCAGCAAATGCTGAGGCTGGGACCTGATTGGCCACTCCCTTCACTTATTACTTATAAAATGTAATATCCATCATCCAATGTTTCCGCTGTTGTATGTCATACTTTATTATTGTATATTGTTTGTGGCCAATAAATGTATTTTCTTTCTTTCTTTCTTTCTTTCAAGTTTACTCTTTTGACTGAACGTTTTGACGCTTTTTCAAAACCAGCTGAGACTTCACAGGTACAAACCTCTTTGGACTCACCTTTGCCGATTTCTCAACCTAACTGTATGCCACCTTTTCATAATTTTCTCTTACCAAATTATCTAAATGAGCTAAAAAAAATTACTTTTGATGGGACAACTTGTCCTAGAGCTTTTCTATCGAAAATTGATGAATTTTTACTTACGAACAAACTTGATAAGCAAATACTTATAAGCTCGGCCTTCAACATTTTTGGGGACGATGCTTCTTATTGGTTTAAATTCCAACTAAGTTGTGACCCTTCGTTAACTTGGGATCGCGTTTCCGAGTTGTTAATTAAGGACTTTGGCCATTCTGATTATGACCATAAACTACTGCAGGCAATAAAATCTCGTACTCAGGGTAAATCTGAGTCTATTATGGTTTATATTCCGAAAATGTTTGAAATGTTTTCGAGACTAAGCGAGAAATTACCTGAGCAGGAGAAACTGCAAATACTTCTACGTAACATCCGTCCTTGTTATACTTCTTTTGTTGCTCTTAATAAAGTTGATTCTATTGGCTCTTTAATTTCTGTATGTCAACAATTTGAGCGCTGTATTGACCGCGACAATAATTTTAAAGAACCTGAAATGAATACTCTTATTCCTGAATTATCCTATAAACCTAAACACGATTCTACACCTTTACCGAACACTAAACCTAATGTTACACATACTTTTCACTCTAAACATTCTTTCACTCCTAATTATGATTCTCATAAATCTAATAACTTTAAGCCTTTTCGTACGAACTTTTCTTCGCAGAATAAAAATTCTGCACATGCGATATCTGAAAATGCTCCCAAGTTTCAGGCGCATTTGTTTTGCGTTCGATGTCGAATAAATGGTCATTCTTTGAATTCTTGCACTAAACCAAGATTCTTAGTCTGTTTTAAATGTGGTTTGAAAGACTTTAGAGCTTCGGATTGCCCGAAATGTAAAGCGGACAAGCCTCAACCTTCTTCATCCTCTAACTCAAAAAACTAACATATGACTTGGATAAACGAAAAGAAAATTTTGATGTTGATGACTGGCATAATTGGTTAAAAATAATTAAGAACTTTTTCGCAAGTTATGGAACTTCTTCGGTTTATTACGACAACGAAAGAGATTTTAACCGTCCTTTTATTAACGTTTCTATTGCAAATGTTGAGTTTACGGCGTTACTTGATAGCGGTAGTTCAATGACTATTTTAGGTAATAACTCGCACTTTAAAATTTTGGAACTGGGCTTTTCGTTATCCAAGTCTGATTATATTACGGTTAGCACTGCTAGTAAGCATCGTGTTAAATCTTTAGGATTTTTTATTCTTCCTTTTACCTTTAACGACCAAACTAGACTTATTAAAACATATGTTATTCCTGAAATATACCCGTCTTTGATACTTGGTGTTGACTTTTGGAGGGAATTTAATTTGGTTCCCAAACTTTTATCGTGTGCCTTTTCTCTTAATAAACCATCCCACTTTAACAACTCTGTGGAGAAACAAATCCTATCTTACGAAAATCTTACTTCTGAAGAAAAGGTTATCGCTGATGATATTATTTCGCGTTTTAAGCAAATTTCCTTTGAAGCTAAGGGTGAACTTGGTCGTACTGATCTGGTTAGCCATCGTATCGATACTGGAGATACGCTGCCTATTAAACAACGTTGTTATAGACTCTCTCCCGAGAAACAAAAGGCTCTAATTGCTGAGGTGGATAAAATGATTGAGTGGAAGGTCATTGAGAAATGTGAAAGCCCTTGGTTGTCTCCGGTTCTTATTACGCCTAAAAAGAATGGCGAATGGCGATTTTGTGTCGATAGTAGAAAACTCAACTCAGTTACTCGTAGGGATGCCTATAGTCTTCCTTTTATCAATGAAATACTTGACCATCTCAAAAACGCTAAATTTTTATCGAGTATCGATATCGCTAAAGCTTTCTAAGAGATACCTTTACATGTAGACGATCGGGATAAGACCGCCTTTTATGTCCCCGGTAGAGGAATGTACAGATTCACTGTTATGCCCTTTGGTTTAACTAATGCACCTGCTACACAGCAGAGGTTAATGGATATCTTATTCACTCCTGAATTTGACAACAAAGTGTTCTGTTATCTTGATGACATTATTATCATAGGCTCCTCGTTCCAAGAACACATAGGACTTCTAATTAAAGTGCTTGAAAAATTAACTTACGCTAAACTTACCATTAACTTTGAAAAAAGTCATTTTTTTAAGAAAGAATTAAAGTACCTTGGATATGTTGTTGACGATAATGGTTTACGAGCTGATCCTAGCAAAATTCAAGCTATTATGGACTTTCCTGTACCTACTTCACGCAAAGAAGTGCGTAAATTTCTGGGTACGTGTAGTTGGTTTCGTAGGTTCATTCCTAATTTCAGTACTATAGCTGCACCTCTTAATAAATTAACATCATCTGCTAAAACTTCTCCGAAATTTTCTTGGAGTTCTGAGGCTAACTCTTCCTTTCTGAAACTAAAAGAATATCTTGTAACTACCCCAATTCTTGCTTGCCCTGATTTTGATCAACCGTTTTCTGTGCATTGCGATGCATCTAACACTGGCATTGGAGCCATGCTTACTCAAACGGTTAACGACAAAGAAGTTGTTATAGCCTACATGAGCAAATCACTTAACAAAATGAAAGAAACTACTCTACTACTGAAAGAGAAACTCTAGCTGTTATCATTGCCTTAGAACATTGGCGGTGCTATCTTGACAATGGCAAACCGTTTACTGTATACACTGATCATGCCGCATTAAAGTGGTTTTTGAATTTAACAAATCCTTCTGGTAGACTCGCTCGTTGGTCACTTCGCCTTTCTTGCTTTAATTTCACGCTGAAACATAAAAGAGGAAAGGATAATATTGTCCCTGATCTACTTTCTCGTTCTAAAAGCGAGGACAGTCATATTATCGCTCCTTTATCTTCGAATGAAGCCACGTCTTTAGACTTAGAGCGCTATAATAAAATCTTTCGTAATTGTTTAACTGATCCTCAAAGTCATCCTAACTATACGATTAAGGATAATAAACTATTTCGTTGCACTAATACTCCTTATTCTTTAACAGACGATTTCATCTGGAAAGAAGTCCCTATCCCTTCTGAAAGAGAATCTTTGATAAGAGATGCTCATGGTTCCGCTACAGATCCGCATTTGGGCGTATTTAAAACATACAAAAAAATATCATTG